>OZ012661.1:92099536-94716217 GCA_963942545.1 Oxycera nigricornis | reverse complement strand
CACAACTTTCTTGTGGAAGCCACGGTTTGGGAGATATGGGGGTTTCCCACTTTCTTTTGTTTTCAAGAAGGAGCCCAAACGCCATCATCGGGGATCCTAGGAAATTGAAATTAAGCTAATTATAGCATTCCACACGCATTGCAATAAAAAAATTTCTGCCTTTTGAAAATGAACGCTAAACTCCCAATTGACTGTACTATAACTATTGGCTATTAGCTACAGGAAAGCCAATTAATGCCTGTGTAAATGTTACACATCCAATGCAAACAATATGGAATGGTCTAATCGAGGATACTTGCAGAAGAAATTGCTGCAAGTTTTCTAATGTTACCGATATTAAAGATATCATAAGATTGGCACTGAAAATGTTACCTGCTAAATCCTGAAGTACCAAATGTTTTCCGAATTCCAAGATCAGATTTTATTGCGGATAGATAAAAATTAGAAATTTACTTCAGATTGATTGCCATATTATCCATAGTAAAAATAAATTTATTTTCCAATTCTTTTGCACGTAGCTAAAATATTTAATTTTGATGATAGTGGAAAGGCAAGTAAATTGAATTTAGCTATATGAAAAGAGACGAGGCACTATTTTTTTTTTTGTACCAATGCTTACATAATCAATGATTTATGATGCTGTGTCAATTTTAAATCAATCTGGAAAAATGAACTGTTTACATTTATATTTCATATGCTTAAGCAATTTCGCTTAAAATAATATCAGTTTTCATTGAAAGCAACTTGTTTAAAATGATCTGAAATATTCATGACTATTCAATGCCAACTTTTATCGTTTCCAAACTGTAAGATTGACTTATCCTTTGCCAATGGTTTTTAATGGCTCTACCTTGTCACACAGTCAGGTAATTTATTAAATGTCCTAGAATAATTAGTCTCACGTTCAAATGATCTCGTCCCTTCCAACGCTTCCACCACTCCTATCCAAACAAACACCATTTGATATTGTCGGTAGAGTTACGGAAGATGCCAATATCTGACTTGAACTTTCCAAAATCCATGCTAGTGCTTTGTTGGCACTATGTTGCGGTAGGTATTCATCTCTTTGTCGCACTATCCCATCGGCTTAACGTATTAGCCTGAGATTTTCCTTATTCAAATTTTCTATGTCTATGCTGCGTCTACCAACTGTTCCCATGGGAACTATTCTTTGTCATTTGGATGTGTCGCATGTGAGTGTCTTGCAAGCGAATATAATGGAAATTCAAGCTGTAGTAGGCATACACTATCGTTATTTGGGGGAAAGCAAATTGTGTTGGGAAAATTTCTTTTCAAGATTTCATTAAGGCATCTCCCAGCAGATGAAAAAAGGGATTACTCCTTAAAAATGAGGAGAAAAAACTATTGCTAAGCTTGCCGAATTAGTTTTCCTTAAGTTTTACAATGACGGAGTAAGTTAAAACTATCCCAATTTGCTGATTTCATCGCAAAATTCAACGACTTTTGGTTTGTTACGTTTGTTTTAGCCTTTCTCATTACATGCTCATGTCAAATGTACATTAAATCACTGATATTTTGACTTCTAAGATTTTCTAAAGTTCAAGAAGCTAAAAAGGACTTAAATGTGAATTTTTGCAATAGCACAATAGCAAAAACCAACCGTTACTTACTGCAACTGGCCAAGATAGATAAAGCAACCTTGAATCATTTTTACTGGAGCAAGCATTCCACCTACCATATCAAACCCTTCCCCGAAAAACTCTATGAAAGGAATCTTATTTTGCATGTAATAGAAGGAGGTGATTGAAGCCACGTGCCGTTCTATACTGCGGTGAGCAACGGTAACAGGTGAGTAAAAAGTGATGTGACACTCAAAGAAATAATTTCTTGTGTTGTATTTTCTCTGTTTTGTGAGAAAATATGAAGAACGTTGATACAGCGTGGCGATTGTGGAAACAGCAAAATGGCGAGGTAAGTTTTGCAGAAACTCACGGGGGTTTAATCGATTATGTCGTTCAGAGCTTGTTGAATCGACTTTGCTTTAAAATATGCGGGGCAATTTCGAGAAGCAATGAGGTAGTTTGCGTACAAAGGACATACAGCGTCCGAGCGAGATAGTACTATGTGAACAGCAGGAGCAGCAGTGAAAGCAAAGGCAAAAACAACGGGCAAAGCAGCGACGGTGTTTATGTGGCACTTCAGGATTTGCAGAATGGAGTTGTGTGTCAATTTAGTTTAATTTTTTATAGTAACAACTGATAAACTAAGTGGAGTTTGGGTTTTTCTATTTATTATTTGGCGTATATGTTCTTCTTTCAGGTTTTAGGTCTACGGCCCAAAATTACTCTTTCCTTTCTTGGCGAAAAATCAGATAATTCAAAATTCAAATTAGGAGTTGGAACTTTTTACAATTGCAAAAAATTGCTTAAACTTTACCAATAAAAAATGAATATTTAAAATGATTGAGGATGTGGTACGAAGTCAAGAAGGCAGTACAGGAAGTTCAAAAAAATGTTATGGTGCACTAAATAAAATCAATGCCAATCTCAGTTTACATAAAATTCCTCGGCATGTTTGACACTTAAAAAGGATTGAATAAATGAAAGAGTTGATAAGTCAACGCTTTTTGCAAACAATAAAGTGTTATATTTTTGGTTGAAGCTTGCAGAAAAAAAGTAATATTAGCGACGGCTGCCACGGAGAACAAATGCATAAAAAAGCCGTCTTTTTCATGAAGATAATGTGCTCATGCATGAATTTTCGTCTATTCAGTCACATAGTAGATCATGGATGTTAGCACAGACCTAAAGAAAGTCTGTGTGGTCAAAGGGTATAATCAAATACTTGATATAATTAACTTGATTATTTGATATAATTAAAAGGAGTTTGGTTGTAAAATCTACGCAAGAAAGTCATATTGACGAAACGCTTTGTTTTAATCACCTGAAAAAATTGGCGGCTTTTAATACCCAAATTTTTTTAAGCCATCATATTTTTCAGGGCTGTTATTTCACTTCTGATTGGTGTAGACAATTATTGAACGTAACTACAGATTTTTTATCATTGGTTGCTGTAATGTAATTCTTTAGAAGGATACTTGCTTTCCACCTAATAGAGTATATATTGAAGAAGCCAAGTTTGGATTTTTTGTGTCGAACAAAGTTTAAAATTTTCATTAAATATGCTTGGTAGTGGTAGTGGGCGCTTCCTATGCAAAATGGTTCATCGTATTTTTAACTACTATTTATTTTATTTGTGCTCTATATTTGCTTTTTGTGGGGAGTCAACACCATGGTTTATTAATCACATATTCGATGCAATACTATGTGAATTTTTTTGGTGACAAATTCATACCTTTTCATATTTTGGTGCAATTTCAATCCAATACAATACTTACTACTACTCTCAGATACTCGTGGTGGGTGCAAGTGTTTTTTGAAGAATGAAAGTCAACCATCGTCAAAATAACAAAAATTAAGCTGATCTTATTTAAATTTTTTTAGTAGTATTTTTTTAAATATATTCTTTTCGAGGAGGAAAAATTTTACTTAGATTTGAACCAGTAAGTAGCACAGTAAAGACCAAGCAATTGGCATCTTGTTCATTGCAGAAGTTCATGAAAAAAAATGTTCTTCGTATCAAATGATTCAAAGAGACACTAAAAATCCCCGGAGTTTTATTGAATACCAAAAAACTAGGACTTAAGTCACTTACATGATGTAAAATTGATATATCGATTTAATTGAAAGTAGTGATACTATATTTTGAAAATTTTTAATATGAAGATAAATAACCACCTATAGAACTACCATCGTTTTGAGCTACACAAGTTAAGCACTATGATATTCCTATTTTCAACACCACCACAAGCTTAGACTGATAAACTTGATTGAAATGTTCTTAAGCGTGAAATAAAATTTCCCACATCATGGTGATCTTCAATCAATAAATAAACTATCTTAAAAACCTGATCAGTTTGCTTCTGTGTCTACTTAATCGTAAAACCCAATCTAACATCGATCAGAAGAAAATTAAAGGTAGATGCAATACGAATCCAGTGTTGAAAGAAATTCAACGCGTTGAACCATGACGATTCACTAAAGTCCAATTAAAATGGAATTAACTGATCGAAGGTGTATCCATCTGAGACCCGCGTGTAGATAGAAGCCATCCAAGAAGCTTCAGAACAGGTTCTGTCTCCTGCAGATATTCGAAAGAACCAAAAATCCAATGCGCAATTCAGGTGAGATGCAAGAATACGTCCCACTCGTGACTACCTGTACCATTCGATCCATTGTGCCTACCTGGCGTGTATTGACTAAACCAATCAGCAAGTCAATGATCGAAATGAAACGATAATAAATCTTGCATGAAAAGTGCTTCCTGTCCCACGGATTCCCAATTGAACACTGCAGTAACTCTGGATGGGTTTTCTTTTAGTTTTCGTTTCTATTGATACTCAGATAGGTTGTGCCCACAAATATTATGTATTGCGCAAAGGGCTCTGATTATAAGTAAAATGTTTTAAACCAGTCGTCATAAGCTAATCTACCATGTGTCTAAATAAGCATAGTCAGTTTTAATCAAAGGATGATTTTCTTAGTTGAACAAGCTATGACGTATGTATTTGCCTTAAGGGGTCTTTTAGGTTACGATTTAAAAAAAAATAACCATTTTTTTCAATAGTAGGGAAAGAGATAACATTTTGAAATTTTACATATGTTAATTAGTACTTTGGATGTACAAAAATATTTTTTTTAAATTTTTTAATATATATTTTATAATATTTTGTTTAAAACAACATCAAAAAATGACGGTGGTTGTGATTTCAGGTGATTGGATCATCTGGGAAACAAAAAAAAATCGCCGAATTAATCCATGTATAAGTGACTATGGTAAGTACTGGAATAATTTTTTTTCATTAAAAAATTACGACATGGCCCACATTTTTGAAAAAAAAAAACTATTTTTGAGAATGGAAAATTGAGTGAAAATCGGGAAATTTGATACCGATCATAATGATTCTGCTAACGATTATAGCCATATGTGTGTATAACAACATATAAAAAAACAGAGCGGTCGGCTGAGTATTTTAAATCGTGTCCGCCAGCTAGAAAAAACATGAATACGAGAAGATCGCGTGTACTTTTTTTACGAATGTTTTTTTTAAAAACGCTATATACCTGTACTCTGCTATGCCTGGGCTATACAAAATTCCTTCCTCTTTTTCATACATCACCTGAGTAGCTAATTGTGCGAGCTATTCTGATTTTTACAGAAATTGTAACCTAAAAGATCCCTAAAGGGGGGGTAAGGTTCTAAAAGGCACTTTTGTTAATTTTTTTAACTGAATGTATAATATCTCAAAAATATTGTGCCAAAATTTCAAGTTGATTTGAGCAAAATTAACGAAGTTATGAGTTAGTGTCATAAACTTCAAAGCGTTTTCCCCACAACTCATGTTTTCAAAGTAGGTGTTCCTCATAACTTCAAAAGTACTGCACCGATCCTTTTGAAATTTTGAACGTATCTCTGTTCATAGTTTACAAGGTAACGCTGGAGAACTTTTTTTTACATTTGTAAATAATTTTTATTTTACGATAACAAATTAGCCGATTTTTTCGGAAAAATCGTGTTTTTCCCTTTAAAGGATTACAAAAAAGTGAAAAATTGAAATTTTAAAAAACTCTCCCAGCGTTACCTGGGGAAACTATTATCTAACGAATGCATTTCAATTTTTTAATCCAGCACCGAAATTCTACTTTTTTTCCGAGACTCGTCCGAATAATTGCTGCCATTGCCGTATTTTTTAAATTTCTTCGTGAAAATTTTATACAATATTCTTCAAATGTCATCCTTTAATGTACTATTAGCTTTACACAGAGATTTTAACTGTGCCCTCACAAAAACCTGCCTTTTTTGTACGAATTAACCTTACCTCCTCCTTAAATAAGATATTCCTCGAACCGATGCTTTAGAATCAAAATGATATTTGTATTTTGGATGTGATTTACTATCCAATTGACAACCAAAGGTTTCATTACGTTTATTGATTAACTTAATCCAGACACTATGCTGTACTGAATTTTCGAGCTAGTGCTAGATAGTTTCATATTACAGTCTATTCCAAATTTTTATTTAAGAATAGCTTTTCTTTCAAGCGTGCAATCAGATCAGAGAAGCTGTGATCGTTTTGCAATTTTGATTCTAGTTATTAGATTGATTTTTAAGAGGTTGTGTTATGGCCAAGACGTTTTAAATATGTTTTTCCGACCACAAATTATATTTTCAAATTAATCACTGTATTTAATTTCAAATACTGTGTAACCGATTTTATCACCACATTCAAATATTTCATATTATTAGTATAGAATACAATTTTGTATCAATGAGGGAGCTACGTTTCTTTCAAAATCGAAGAAAAAAAAGGGTTTTTCAACTCATAATGCCTGTTCAAGACAATCCGACGTTCAATCTATTCACTCGTCGAGCAATGCCTAAATTTGATACGTGATCGGTTTACTTCTGTGTCTGCTTAATTGTAAAATTTAATCTAACATCGATCAGAAGAAAATTAAAGGTAGATGCAATACGAATTGTACAGTGTTGAAAAAAACACCGTTTTCACAGTATGTGTAATTGATTTCGGTAATTAATTTGAATTTCTGTAATTTACGGGTTAAAAAATAATTAAACCGTCTTGGCCATAATAAAACTTATTTAAAATTAATTAAGGTGGATTTTTAAAAAAAAAATGTGTTTGAAACTGTCAAACTTTTATTAATATTTATATATGCTTCTTCATTTTAACTAACATTACTAAATAATAAGTAAACGCAAACAATCAAAGAAACTGAAATTTTCTGCTTTTAGTTTTCCTTTACAACTGTAACATAATCCAGCTAATCTGCATCAACAGATAAATTAGCCAAAACTGAAAGTTTTTGCTGACCGATAGTTCGTCTAAAATAATTTTTTATTAGCTTTAATTTTGAAAACCTACTTTCTCGGGAGGCTGCTCTTACTAACACTGTTAATTAAATTCAAATGATAGTATGGATATTTGGGTAAATATCTGTTAGGCTAGTTTCTGTTATGCATTAGAGGAACCGCTTCACATATTCAATGATGTCGTGAAAATAAGGGATCATAGTTTGTAATTCTTCATGTAATTTGTAAGGTTGAAAGTCACTGCTCGGACTGTGTGTACAGTTTTTAACATATGCTACTTTGAAATATTTTTTAAACTTTTTTAAACTTAGATAATAACTCAAAATTTACAAAATGTTGAATTAACGATATAAATCATGAATACATGTTGCTCACTATGGTCACAATCATGGTGTAAAAAAAATTGTTTCGTACCGACTTTCGGGAGACTGTTCGGTTCGTAATCGATCATCCTTTTCTTTTTGGATTCTAATATATATCTGTGTAAATATTCCTTTCCGTATTCTTAATAAATAAGTAGGTACGTTTTTCTTCTTTTTCGAAAACGTATAGAAAACAAACATTAATTTATTGGAAAATATTACAGTTTTGCATTTACTCGTATTTGAAAAAAGATAATTTTTTTCTGGCCCAGGTAAATTTTTAAAAAATGAATTTGGTATGTAAATATTGCCAAATGATATGGTTTTAATCGTGATAACGGCTTTTGATGGTTCTAGCATAGTATTTTTCATGAGTTAAAGAAAGGTGTCATGCATAAATCTTTGAAGTGCGAGGCCCCTCGGACCACGAAGCCGTAGGCAGTGGCCCACGCTTTTCACCGTTTTTAATTTTATTTCAGTTTTTCTACCAAAATATTTCATAAGAACCTTTTCTATAATATTCTTCGAAACTAATTTTTTTCCAATATTGCAAAAACTAATTTGGAAATATGTTCATGAAATTTATAAATCGGTTGCTAGCCTTTCGAATGGTTTTTTTGTCTGTAACAATTTCTATCATCGACTTATTCGTGGTTTGATGTTTTTCATCGGGAGGCAAGGAATTTAAGGTGCTCTACAAGTTTTGAATCAAACAAATATAGTCCAGTCAAAGCATGTGAATTTTGACGTGAACCGTGCATTTTGAGTATGCCGAGAAATTTCATTGCAATGCGTGGGCAATGGTATAGTTAGCTTAGTCCAACTTCCTTGGGTCGCACCCTCAGTCTTCTGGGCTCCATATTGGAAATGAAAAAAAGTGAGACGGTCCCATATCTCCAAAACCATGGCTCCCACAAAAAAGTTTAATTTAGCAAATTTGTGTAAAATATAATTTGCAGCACATCGTGCATACATCACTTTTACGTGGTATCAATAAATAAAAGAGTATCAAGCCTAAAAAGACATCCAAAAAGGGGGAACATCTTACGAGGGTCACAACTTCATTCTTTTCAAAACACATTGAAAATAACTTTAAGGCTATTTTGTTGCAAGTCGTTTGCGGTATTGATTGTTTTGATCGCTGAACACTGGCCGAAGCTATTGCATCCCAAAGGGAACGTACTTTTTGGCCTCAGATAGCACCTCCCCCATTGTAAAACTCAATAAGTTCAATGAGTAGTATGCCTCTTTGCGAGCTTAAATTGATTGATTGATGAAACTTGTGTAAAATTCAATTTGCAGTAAGTTGTGGATACATTGTTTTCATGTGCTGTCAATATTTAAAGAGTTACACGCCAAAAACGACGGTGAAAAGAGGGTATCATTTTTCGCGCGCCACAAATTCTTCGTTTCCCCTTTTACCGCGAAATTCGTTCGAAAACAACTTTTAGACAGTTTTATCACCAAACGTTTGCGGTATTGCTTGGTTTGATCACTGCACCATGACGGGAGTTATTGTGTCTCAAAGGAGGACAAGTAACTTGAAAAAGCATTTTAAGGACCGTTTATCTGGTCCTAAAATGCACCAAGGGGATTGGGGCTGCGACCCCAGAAACTTCAATTTAACCTCACACAGAAGCATATTATTCATTGCGCCAAAATGCTTCGTGACTTTCTCAACAGGGGGTTTGCCATCAAAAGCGTATTATTTGACCTAAAAATGAGTTTTTACGTGACTTTCTCACCTTTGGGATAGAATAACTGCTGCTAATGTACAGCGATTGAAACAATCAATACCGCAAACGATTTGTGACAAAATTGTCTTAGAAAATTATCCGAAAATGTTTCGCGCTAAACGTGAAAATAAAAAAAGATGTGGGGCCCGAAAGATGTTCAGCCCTTTTTGAGTGTGATTTTTGACTTGTAACTTTTTTATTATTGACACCACGTTAAAGTAATGTATAGACGACTTGCTACAAATTGAATTTTACGCAAGTTTGCCTTACTCAACTTTCTTGTGCAAGCCATGGCTTCGAAAATATGGGTGTGTCCCACTTTCTTTGGTTTTTAAGCTCGGAGGATTGAAGTTGTGACCGCAGGAAATTGGAATTAAGCTAACTATACCATTGCCGACGCATCGCAATAAAAATTTCTCTGCCTACCCAAAATGCACGGTCAAACTTCCATTTGACTTGACTTGTAACGCAAACCAGAAAACTGGTAATCTTTCCATGCTTTTTTGATTTTTGTTGCACGTGTAACTGTATTAATTAAATATAAATCTGTTTTGAATAGCCCATTTTCAATAAATATTCGTTTTCCTATAAATCGATATAATTAAGTTCAATCTTATTAGTACGTTGTGGCTCAAAACCACTAAAGTTTATAATGGACAACATGACTTTTTTGATATTCTTCTTATGATTTCCACCAAATTTCTGATATCAAAATAAGTTTTACATCCATCTAAATTAAATCCAGCAGCAGTTAGTGGCTTGCTGTGGACTTGCCGATTTGAAATATGGCTTGATTCCATATGGGATTCATTCTATCTTTGCCTTTAAGAATGTACATCATAGACGAAAAAGGCAAATAAGATCGTACTAGTGTTTTTTGTTGCTCTGCACTGATTATGCAAGACCAAATCAATTAAAATTGTAAAAAAGTGAGCATACTCTTTGAATCAACACAAATACTTGATTTTAAGATTTCAAGAGAATAGCAAATTTATTCAAATTTCGTTATTTCGAGTCATCTCCTAATTTAAGAATAGTGAGAGAAAGACATCGAATGATTAAGAACTATATTAAGTTATCGGTATCTTTGCGTAAAATCCGAAAGAATAAGAAGTCGGCGAAAAAAATTCAAAGAAACAAAAACCAAAAAAGTGTTGTGTCATAAGAACCTGAATCAGTTGGGGGTTTCAACAGATATACGATCAACACAAGATCAAAACGTAGATCAAGAATTAAGCGGAGCGTTCCTATAATTGCCGAAGAATTGATGATGACAGAAAATGGTCTAAATTGACGGTGGTCAGAAAATATTCAAGATAATCAATGATTCTGCCGTGGCATACAACGGTCGGCTGGAAGCCATTTATGTGTCCATGCCGACATACGTATGTGCATATGTGGAGTTGGGTCCAGAAAAAAATCAAAATCATTTATTCCGGTGAGCATGCTATATTTTCGTTATGCCAGAAGAAGGAAAAAATCGTTTGCCAACTTAATTTAGACATAATTCAATAGTCACTTGATTTTTTTTAGTCGGGATCTCTTTGTTCTAAATGCAAATAAGTTTTTTTTAAATTCTTTGAAGTGGCCATTGTGTGGAGTGTTTGTCCCGAACTAACGACCTTAGATTGCCTATTAGTTTGTCTTGATTAGGAAAGTCATTTTTTGGAATTTCGATTGCAAAATAAGTTTATTAATGAGTAAGCAAAAGTGTCACTTCACCAATCAGTCTTAATTAGTGCAGCCATTGAAGGTGGGGTGGTTTTTTGAGTAGCTGATAGCCAATCGTCATCAATATTTCTTTGAATTAAGATACTATGCCGCGAAAATCTGGAAATGCTTTTAGTATGGAATTTTAGAAATCTAAAACATTTGATCATCATAGCAAAATTTCCTCGATGAAAGTTCATCATTCCAAAATTTAGAAATCTCAACCCTATTTTGAATTTTAATCTTCTTGATCGAAAATCTCTTTCGCACAGTCTAGCGTTCAATTTTCTATGGTAGCTTATCATTGAAGATTTGAATAAAAATTAAGATATGAACCACTTTCAGACAATAAAAAATCACCGTCCCTGATATAAAATTTTTAATTCAACTTTCGGGTCTTCGTTTTTGTTTCAAGCTTCAGAGTGCGTATTTATCTTTTGCAAGATTTCAATTCATACTGAGCGAGAATTTATTTTCTGTGTACCATGTCATCAAATAGATATGAAAATACACGGGTTATATTCTAAAGACAGTTTCTTCATTCCTGCAAAGAAACTCAAAAATCGCATTTGTCGTACACTAAATATATGTTTTATTTAAAAATAACACTACTCAACAAATCTGAAGGACAAATTTGCGAATGATGTTCTAAGAGGTCTGTGAGGGTATTTGAGGTGTCCTGATTACGAATTTGAGTTCAATTTTTTTTTATCACATACAGATTTTGTGTTACAGAGTACATGTTTTTTATTTATTTTTCTGAAATTTTCATATAATTTATATTGTAAGTTGAAATAAAAAAAGTTATTTTAAAATCAACGGGTTTTATTTACTACAACGGATCCAAAATACATTTATACTAAATCTTTTGTAGACAATTTTTTCTCAAATGCTGACTTTCGTTTATACTGCTGATCGCTTTCCCTCATAAGGAACCAACAGTAATCTCCCATCATTGCCGGATCCCATCTGCCTTGGTATCGTTGCTCCATTGTTAGAATGTCCTGGTGGAACCTTTCCCCTTGCTCATCGCTAACCGCACCCAAATTTTCGGGAAAGAAGTTTAAATATGAGTGGAGGAAGTGGATTTTAAGGGACATGCGACAGCCCCTTTTGCAATAGTGCTCGAGTAATTTTTTTACAAGTTTTTCGTAGGTTGCTATTTTTTGTTTCCTGAAAACTCAAAAAGAATTATTTTAAACGGCTTCCACGCAACCAATTCAGCATTACTTAATGTTTGATGGAATTTTTCATCCTTTAGTATTTTTCGAATTTGAGGTCCAACAAATATGCCTTCTTAAAGCTTGGCATTGCTTAGTTTAGGAAAAAATTTGAAGTGTATTTTAATTTAAAATTATCTAATGCTGTAACAAAAATTTTCATCAATCCAAGCTTAATATGTAATGAAGGTAATAAAACTTTTTTTGGGATCAACGAGAGGTATGTTCTTCACGTTAGCCTGGCATGGAATAAATTGATCTCTCTCAGGCCAATCGTTTACTTTATAATGGCTTGATGTTGCTCTAGCTTCCCAAAGACACAGAAAACAGCAATACTCAGTAAATCCACCCTGAAGTCCTATTAACAATCCTATGACTTTTAGGTCACCACATATTTGCCACTTGTAAGCATAATAGTTTATTGAATTTAGAATCTGTGACATAGTTTCGTATGTTTCTTTCATGTCAACTGCATGCGCAAGAGGAATAGACGGCCTTTTGTTGCCATTATGAAGCAAAACCGCCGGTAGCGTCCGTTTTTCTGCACTGTTCAGTTCTCCTTCATCATCATATCCCAAATCTCCTTCCCAATTTGCTGAGGGATCTGGAGCTGGTAAGCCTTCTCTGTGAGGAACAGGTGTTGTTGCTGAAGGAATATCTGCTCACGTGAGGAGCCCACTCCCGATCTTGATGGCCAACAACACAGCCAACATATTTGTGATAATCTTTTTTTGCCATTTTGTTAATTGTCCTCTTCTTTGATTTAGGGATAAACTGGCCACGTTCCTGTACCTTAGACATTTTGATAAAGTTCGCGTAAAAAGCTCAAAACTAAAAACACGTGTTCTCTTTTGCCAACCGTAATTACAACTGACTCATTTCAGCGATGGCAACGTGACAGAGACCAAGCTTAAAACAAAAGTGGCACCTCCACAACGCGCAGGCATAACTTGCTAGAACAAGCAGTAGCCTAGCAATTCGATTTAAATGTGAAGTAGGATTTACAAATTAAGAAGCAGTAGCTAGGTAGATTTGCTTGGGCGTAGGCAAAGTATATTACGATGCTAATATATTAATTTACATAAACTTTCTGGACTACTGGTGGTGGTTTGACTACTACACCCCTTGACGGCTGTAATTTAATATAACTTATCATACCTCAAAAATCCAACGTGTTAGGAAATTTTTACTATCATTTTCGGTTTTAGCAACCCAAAATTAGCAAGAAACAGCCTCTAACATCACTGTCGCAAAATGACTGTAAAATAGTGTAATCTTCAACAGATATTTTTCAACCTGTACCCACCATTATGTCCAAATTCATTGCATAATTTATTTACGAATTAAAATTGAGAGCAATTAACAAACTTACAACTATATTATAACATGTCACATGAAAAGCTATTTTTATGCGTATCAGTTTGCAATGAAATCGGTCGGTCATCAGAAAATGGATGGTAAAAATTATGCATTTAATTTAAGAAAATTTTTAAAATTGTATGCCAAAACAGTACCAGTACGCAAATATTCAAAGAAACGCATAATAAATCATCAACTATCAACTGAGTATGTTCGAAAAAATTTCATTCGAAGCACTCACAATTATATCCTTTTACTTTGAGAAACGGCTGCAATGCAAAAAGGTGCTCTTATAAATAACTTTCATCTGAACCACAGCCTGTCCCATCTCCAAAAGTAAAGCGTACATTCAGATAACTTATGTTGTGAACATTTTTGTATTACATGGCTCCGTATCGCGTTTTGCAAAATATCTAAACGTTTTTCCAAGTTTGTCTTACAGAAATGTTTTAAGAACATCCCACTTTACGATGTAGTAATCGGCATGCTCGAGTAACCTTGTGTAATTTGTCAGCAATTGTTCCTTGATGTAAAGGGTGGCGCATGTCAAACACAGCCTGTTTTTAATGGCACTTTATGAACTCTGAAGCTGGACAAAATATCATGCTGTCGCAAAACTACTGAAAGTACGATGCAGTTTTGCGTTACCTGCTTCCATCTCGACGAAATGAATTTTCGAGCTGTAGCTTCCTTGACAAACACTTGAAATTATCTTGGTCTAGTTCAGTTGGTACTCATGTCATCGTCAGGTAGGTCCTTTTGCTTCCGTTTCACTTGACGGCTTGCAGAGTTATTAAGCTGTAGTCTGGCGACATCGTTTTAAGGTAGAACGAGATACGCCACGTAGGGTAGTAGTTGTGTTTTAAGAATATATTTAATATATTTCCGTTTTGAATCTACTTGATTAATGCCCACAGAATTATTGAACAAATACCGAACATTTGCATCTTCCTTCTGATTCAATTCGAAAAATCCAAACAAGCTGCGAAGTGCGACCCTTGAGGTCCACACGGTCAACTTCCCAAGTAATATCTAGATAAACATTAAAAATATTAAACACAATAATAATTTTGAAAATAATACTACTTTAAATAATAATAATGAAAGGTATTCGAAGCAGTAACAAGAATGAGTTAATATTAATCATATCATCTACGGGAGCATCCACTGCTTGCGTAAAGCTTTTGGTGGATGGGGGATGATGATTGATTACCACAAATGCAAATATTGATGGTTTTCAAAATTTAAGCCGCTTTTCTTAATTAAAAGACTGCAAAAACTATAAAAAATATGCTCAAATTATCCAAACATTTTAAAACTTTGATTGACTTTACAACAAAGTCTTTAGAATAAAATATAAAAGGTAATATGAATCGGAAGAACCCCTTTCATATGGTAACTTTGAATGATTTTTTATTTTTAATTGAATTTTTTTCAGAATCATGGAAAAAGTTGTAATGGTTTCTCATCAAAAACTGATATGAATGTATAAATTTTATAAATATTTATTACTGTGTTGTGCAAATCGGGCTAAAAAAATATTTTTTATGAAAAAAACCCTACGTTTTCGCATTGTTTTCTATTAAATTTAAAACCGCTGAAACGGATCTTTATAATGTTATAATAATCAAAGATATTTTAAAACAGGTCGATTGACACCTTAATGATGCAAATATTATATCTGGTTCGTGAGATATAGTGAATAACAGAAATGGCCTTGAAGGTTATGATGACTGTTAATGATTTTTTATTTAATTTTTTTCGTGATCATGACAAAACGTTTTGATGGTGTTTTTAGAAACATTGCTTGGAGTATATAAATTTTATAAACATCGATTACAAAATTTAGCGAATCAGATTAAAAATTTATTGTTTATTAAAAAAACCTAATTTTTTGCACTTTTTTTCCTTAAATTAAAAAACAGCTACAAATTTTTTTTTCAAAATTTTATAGATTCACACAGCGTCGATTGCCACCTTAACGATGCAAATCGTATTTTTTGTTCGCGAGATATAGCGCATGACAGAAATGACCTTGAAGATCATGATGACTGTTAATGATTTTTTATTTTTTATTTGACATTTTTTGTAATCATGAGTAAAAAATTTGATGAAATTTTTATAAAAACTGTTTGGAGTATGTAAATTATATAAACTTTCATTACTTGGATTTGACAATAAGGTTAAAAATTTATTGTTTTTGAAAAAAAACACAATTTTTTGCACTTTTTTTTAAAAAATTAAAAAACACCTTCAACAAATTTTTTAAAAACTTGAAAGAATTACATAAATATTAATACGCGTAGATTGACACCTTGATCAAGGAAATCGTATGTTTGGTTCGCGAGATATAACGCATGACAGAAATGACCTTCAAACAAGCAAAACAGCAACCCCCCCCCCCCCCCGACCGAAGTTTCCCAAAAACTAATCAGCTCTTAAAATTCTAAAGACGCTTCGATTGACACCTTAACAAAGTCGATACGACTTTGTTTACGTGAGTTACGCTCTTTGAAAAAACTGTCCACGAACGCACACACGTACGTACGGACGTACGTACGTACATACACACACACACACACATACATACTTCTTTCTAAAAACACTTAAAATATACTCGTAAGACCTCAAAACGTAAAGATATGTTGAAAATTTCAATTTCGATTTTCGAGTCGATTACAAGAACTTCCCATATACTGGGAAGTTCAAAATATCTATACGAAATGCATTCGTTTTTCACAATACGGCTGAAACATGTTAAAACTTAAAATCTATGTTACTTGATGAAACGTAATTTTCGGACATTTTCAAATATAGCCATGCATTCGAAGTTACCAGTAAATAAGTGAAAAACTCGGAAAAATACATCCACCCTGCAAACTATTGTATTGTTGAAAGTTGAACACAGTTAAGAATAAAAGTACAGCCATAATTTATAATAATTGTTTTGCTCTACACACTACACAAACATATCCAAATCAATGTTGATATCCACAATGTTTTCATTACGCCCCTTTCCTCAATGAAACACGTTTTTGTGTAGGCGTTTGTGTAGTATGTTATGTAGTGCAAAACAAGTGCAGGCGACCTGATTTGAAGCAAACATTCTGAACTGATAAATTGGATAAAAAATAGCTATACACTAATTCAATTTTTTTTGCTTTGGTGTTTCCGAGAAAAAAGTTCCTACGAGTAATGAAAAAAAACCTAATATTTATCATTGTAATCATTGCTACTATTTATAATTATTATTATTATTAAAATTATGGCAAAAAGTTGGATGAAATTTCTTTAAAAAAAACCAACACCTTAGATGTCAATCGATAAATATGTCAAATCGTCTGAATATTTGGATTTAAAGCGAATTGTATGAAAGAATAAATGTAATTGAAATTTTGACGGGACAGAATAAAGTACTTTACAATATTTCTCACTATTATTATACAGGCCGAATTATCCAAATCCCCAAAACCCTACAAGTATGAACGTCAAAGATATGGAACATAACTGTGAACTTGAGGTTTCGCAGACCTCTATTTTAATAGCCGTCTTTTTATGTGCAACTGATTCCCGATCGTTAAAAAAACATATTTATATTTAAGAATAATTATCCAATCAAAGAGAAAAACAAGTGTATATAAATATTTTTTTATTTTCATTTAAAAAAGTTTCAAACCTAACAGTTGTCGTATCTTATATCCAACAAAACAATAAACTAAGAATACGAAAGAAGGTAAATCTGGCAATAGTTTTTTGGCCTAAATTATTGATAGCCTTTGCATAAACGGCGAGAACATGAGGTTCTTTCACCCGAAAGAAACGTAAGCAGCCCTTCTATTGAGTTTTCGTGGACACAATCTACATGATCTTTTTTCGTCATGAACGAATTTGTTGATCCAGGACCTCTTCTACCACCATATCTTTTCCCAAAACTCAGGTCAAAGTCATCCTCAACTCTCTCAGTAATTTCATATATCCGTCTTTGTATATGTGGAACATAACCAGAAAATCATCTCTCTCAATTTTCGATGTCTGGTCCGTGTTATATAGTATGTATAAAATCGATCATACTGCTCAAATCACAAATTTGGAAAAAATTTCACCATTGGCAACCTCCTTTTTGGGTGATTACTAAAAAAGATAGAACATCTAGGCAACTTTTGATCGAATTGTAATAGAGAATTATTGCAGGTGTATGAGGAACTTCATCTACCTTATCATGTTGATGTATCCATAATACCAGTATCACAGTTGATTTCTTCTTAAGGACGTGAGAGCATAAAGCCAACACATTGCACGAATAATTTGTATTATAACCGAAGTATGAGATTCTAGAATATCTGAAAATTCAAAAGGTCTGTGAGTCCTCACGTCCATACTTAAAGCTTAAAGATGTATATCAAATTTTTTCATCATATTTATCATGGTATACAGAAGTTGGCCTAAAAAGTATCAAGGAAAAATTTGGTAGTAACCTTTTCGTTTCTTCCACGTCCCTGAACCAATAAATAACACCACGAGCAAAAATATGCTTCTTGATTTTCTCACCTTGAGAGAGTCTTAAGGGCGGAGCCTGCTTTAGACGCTTCAGAAAATCGATGTTTTTTTTTTGCATAAATGTCTTCCTTAACTATTCAAGAATGTGTCCGAAAAAATTTCAGAAGCAAATTCGAAATATTTTCGGAGTTACAGAAGAAATAGTGAGCAAGCGACGAGCAGGTATACGAGCGGCCGGATCGGTCGGAGCGCGCGCGCTGCGCCCCTCGATCTATTGTACGTATTATAATGCAAAGGGACTAACGGTCCTTCGAGACCCTATGAACTGTTTGTAGAAGGTCTTTATGGAGCTATGGTAGGGATAAAAGTGTGTATTATAACGGTATATATGAGAAAAAGTTCGAGAAAATTACGAATTTTATATACGAAAACTTTGACGCGCGATTTCTCGGCTTTTCATTTTTACAATTCTTCCTAATTGGCGGGAAAGATAGAGAAAAGAATAAACGTCCTATCGTAACGGGACAAAATGCATTGTATTTGGAATTAAATTCTCTTCTAGTTGAACCTAAAAAACCTTAAGAAATTTATGATTAACCTACTTTTTAAACAATCTAAAGTGAATTTTTTTCGAAATTTTTTTTTTTTCAATTTGCGAAAAATTGTTGAATTTTTCACTTTTTCTGGAATTTTCTTGGTTCAAGTAGAAACTATACCATTTAAAAATTAAAAAGAAAATTTGGTTCCTTTGTTTCAGATGGAAATTGCGACCAGGATCTTTCCCGCCACACGAGATATACATACTCGAGGCGCTTCGGCAAAATGCTTGTACGAAGAATAATATTACATGTATCTAAATAAAAAAAATGAGAAGACTCCTCAAATATGTAAAAATAAACGCTGAAAGTTTCGTTTTAATTGGATATTTCTTTCCATCCCAAAAAAATTCTCGAAAATATTGATTTTTTGAAGCGTCCAAAGCAGGCTCCCCCCTTAATAGATTAAAGTATTTCATATTTTTTTCCCAGAATGGTAAAGTTATCAGTGATCACATGCATTATATTCTACAAGATGCTGCCGTATCTACTATTACTTGTGAATGAGTTGATCAGATTTCAAATCATCCACATTAATATTGAAATGTTTAACACTGAAAAGGCCGGTGCAGTATTCCAAAATCACAATGCTGAATACTACAAACAACTGTTCTAAATTATGGTTTGACCAAATAAAAATATCAATGAAAGAATTTAAAATTGCAATAAAAACTGCTTTTTGGCGCCTTCTTGGTTATAAATTATATTTTTTTAAGTTAATTAGACAAATATTAAATACATTTTATGTGTGGCCTGTATTTAACTGTTATTTTTAGAGTTAGATTTGTGAAATTTTCGACTTCTTTTACAACCGAACACATGACCTAGCCCTGGGACTGATCATTTTCAGTATCAGTTTAAAACCCAAGGATTCCGTCACCGCTACTATACTCGAACTGACAAAATTGACAAATTGCTGCACATCTAGTTGCACATTGAAATTCGCTGGGCCTTCGAGACCTTCACACAAACTGAATCTGTCTTTCAAAAAATACTCTTGCGTAGTTATGCTCAAAACTTTGTGCCAAGCAGATTGTAACCAGCGAAATGCTTTGAAGACTATAATTTTGTTTGCAGCCACTGAATTATTATTTTTCTCGTCGATGTTTTCCACGCCTATCATATAGATAAAAAACACAAAACTGTTTTTTTTTCGACAGGATTTTTTATTTTTATATTTGTAGATACGTATTTCGAGCACAAGGTCATCCCTGCTTCATGTGTACTGAAGAGCAGTTTTGTGTTTTTTAACCATGGAAGTACGTTCAGAATCTTCTCAATGGTTCTCTGACAAGGTCAAATGATGAACTTTCAAACTCTGTATCAAATGTTGATCGAAATGCTGTACTTCCGGAGAGAGAGTTCTAGTAACCAAAATTTTCTAAGATAATCTATATTGCATGCTTCTACTTTTTCATAATGATCCAATTTTGAAGGTGGTTCAATCAGGCCTATGTTTACTGTATTTTGGCATTTTAAAAAACATTGATTATTGTAATGCTCCTCAGTTTCAGAAATTTTTCGCTTGAATTTCAATAATTTCTATTATATGTTGCTCAGCACTTTCTCCGATGAATGTACACTTCCCTTATGTCTGTTTAAAAATTATTTTATGCATCCGTAGTACAAATTCAAACAACATCAAACTAAAATTTATATATCAGCAGCATAGATCTCAAACTTTTAGTTATTCGATTTAGTTTTCCGACATTCTCAAGTATTCCCATTTTCTTCCTTTTCACCTAAAATCAAACTCGAAACATGAATGAATGAGTGTCTTTTTTCAGTTTCTGGTCGACTGATATGTTTTTTTTCCTTTTTAAAATAATTTCTTTCAATTCACTTAATTGACATCAAATGGCAACAGCACTACCGTCATCCCAAAGCGTTCTCGACATTTATATCGTCCATAAATGCTTTTCTGGTCGCCACTTAATGAAATGACCACTTGACAAACATCTACTTTGTGGATGAAATGCACTACTTCTTGCGTTTGCAGCCAAGGAAGGATTCAATGCCAACTCGGTTTTAATGATGTCCACGAGTATA
Organism: Oxycera nigricornis; assembly: GCA_963942545.1. Taxonomy (NCBI): domain Eukaryota; kingdom Metazoa; phylum Arthropoda; class Insecta; order Diptera; family Stratiomyidae; genus Oxycera; species Oxycera nigricornis. The sequence continues at coordinate 94,695,776 of OZ012661.1, read as the reverse complement.
ATTGTTCTCTTTGCAAAAATGTCTGTCGCAATTATTGTTTTTTATGGAAAATTGTATTTTTTTGCTACATTTTTCGCGTGGAACTGTATTATAATTTTAATTGCTGATGAAACTACTTTGAATATCATGTGAATATTGATTGTTCTATATGTAGAATTAAAGATGGCGCATTAAATTTTGAAATAGAAATTTTTTTTTCGAGTCCAGTGTTGTTTTCCAAATTGCTCGCAATAAAGTTTTACTGGTCGGAAAAAGTTGTTTTTGGTTTCAATCGCCGGAATGGTTTTTTTTTGAAATCTTCAAGGGCGTTTCTTCATATTTTTAAATTATCTACTATTTTTAGACGGCGGAGATTATTTCAAAATTCATCAAAACTCGCACTTTTAGAGGGTTTTGCGTGTGGGTTTAATAATTTCTCATAGATGCTTGATAAATATATGCTCTTCCGGATCTTTTTAAAGAACAAGCCGCGAGGTGCCAACTTCCCAGTAATATCTACATAAACATCAATAACATTACAACAATGAGAAGCAATAGTAACAGGAATGAGTTAATATGAATCATATCGTCTACGTGAGGGTCCATTGATTACGTAAGGTTTTTGGTCGATGAGGACTGATTGAATATTCACGCGGATGAATCGGTGGGGGCCTTTTTGGTGTTGAAAAATTTTGTTGGTTTTCAAAATTTAAGCAATTTTTTTAATTAAAAGACTATAAAAACTATTAAAAATCTGCTCAAATTATGCAAATATCTTAAAACTTTGATTGAATTTACAACAATTTTTTTAGAATAAAAGATATAAAGTAATAGCACTCGTATGAACCCTCTTTACATGGTAACTTTGAATGATTTTTTTTTAATTTAGTTTTTTCATAATCATGGAATAAAATTTTGCCGGTTTCTCTCCAAAAACTGATAAGAATGTATAAATTTTATAAACTGGATCACTGTGCTGTGCAAATCAAGCTAAAAAATATTTTCTACGAAAAAAAACATAATTTTTCGCATTTTCTTCTATTAAATTAAAAAAAAACGCTAAAACGGAATTTTTATAATGTTAAAAATTTCACAAAGATGTTAATACACGTCAATTGACACCTTAATGATGCAAATATTATATCTGATTCGTGAGATATAGTGAATGATAAAAATGACCTTGAAAATCATGATGACTTTTAATGATTTTTTATTTTTAATTTATTTTTTTACGTAATCATGAAGAAAAGTTTTGATGACGTTTTTGCGAGCATTGTTTGAAGTACATAAATTTTATAAACATTGATTACTAAGACTTGACAATAAGGTTAAAAATTTATTGGTTTTGAAAAAAAAACCTAATTTTTTGCACTTTTTAACTTCCCAGTATATGGGAAGTTCTTGTAATCGCCTCGAAAATCGAAATTGAAATTTTCAACTTTTCTTTACGTTTTGAGGTCTATAGAGTATATATAAAGTGTTTTTAGAAAGAAGTATGTATGTGTGTGTGTGTGTATGTACGTACGTACGTACGTGCGTTCGCAGGCAGTTTTTCTACGAGCATAACTCACGTAAACAAAGTCGTATCGACTTTGTTAAGATGTCAATCGAAGCGTCTTTGCAATTTTAAGAGCTGATTAGTTTTTGGGAAAGTTCGGTCGGGGGGGTTTGCTGTTTTCACCCCTTGAAGGTCAACCATGTTATGCACTATATCTGACGAACCATACATGCGATTTTCATCTTTAAGATGTCAATCGACGCGATTTAACATTTTTTTGATTCTATCAAATTTTCAAAAAAATATTTGGAGCCGTTTTTTAATTTTTTTTAAAAAGGTGCAAAAAATTAGGGTTTTTTTCAAAAACACAAAATTTTTAACCTGATTTTCAAACCTAAGTAATCAATGTTTATATAATTTATATACTACAAATAGTTTTTGTGAAAAAACCAGCAAAAGTTATTTTCATGACTACGAAAAAAATTAAATAAAAAATAAAAAATCATTAAACGTTTAAGGTCATTTATATCATTCATTATATCTCGAGAACCAAATATAATCTTCCGATCATTAAGGTGTCAATCAACGCGTATTAACATTTAAATGATGTTCTTATATTTTAAAAGAATCGTTAAAGCGGTTTTTTAATTTATTAAAAAAAAATTGGAAAAGTAGTTTTTTTTCATGAAAAAATCATTTTTAACCTGATTTGCACATCGTAATAATAAATGTTTGTAGAATTTATAAAATTTTATCACTTTTTGTAGAGAAACCAGCAAAAACTTTTCTCCTGGTTACAAAAAAAAATTAAATTGAAAATATAAAATCATTCAAAGTCACCATGTAAAAAGGGTTCATTCGAATCATTATACTTTAAATCTCTTATTCTAAAGACATTGTTGTATAGTCAATCAAAGTTTATTAATATTTGGAAAATTTGAGCAGATTTTCAATAGTCTTCACAGCACCATGTTTTAACTTTAATTAAAAAAACTGCTTTGTAACCTGTCCCCCCCTCCGATTGATCCGCGTGAATAATCAATCAAACCAATGCACCAAAATCCTTACGTAATCAATTGACGCTTGCGTGGATGTTACGATTAATATTAAGTCATTCCAATAACTTTTATGAGAGGTACATTTTTATTTTTTGAAGTAGTATTATTTCCATAATTATTATTGTGTTTAATATTTTTAATATCTATGTAGATATTACTGGGAAGTTGACCTTGTGGACCTCATGGGTCGCACCTCACGGCTTGTTTTAAAAAATTTGAAAACCGCTCCAAGAATTTTTTTGAAAATTTGATAGAATCACACAAACGTAAATACGCTTCGATTGACACCTTTTTTGAAAAAATCGTATGTTTGGTTCGCGAAATATAGCGCATGACAGAAATGACCTTCAAACGGGCAAAACAGCAAACCCCCCCGACCGAAGTTTTCCAAAAACTAATCAGCTCTTAAGATTGCAAAGACGCTTCGATTGACACCTCAACCAAGTCGATCGAATTTTGTTTACGTGAGTTATGCTCGTAGAAAAAAGTGTCCACGAACGTACGTACGTACGTACGTACGTACACACACACACATACGTCTCCCTTTCTAAAAACACTTTATATATACTCTATAGACCTCAAAACGTGAAGAAAAGTTGAAAATTTCAATTTCGATTTTCGAGGCGATTACAAGAACTTCCCATATACTGGGAAGTTAATAAGCGAATCCTTACAACTGCTCAATTATCATTTCTTTCTATTATCGATTTCGCAGTGCATTCGCGAAAAGACAAAACAAAGCCGGTTTAAAATTTAAAAATATTTTCAAAAGAAGTTAGAATAGTTTCAATAAAAAGAAATGTCGAAAACTTTAGCTATGTCGGATAAACTTTATCGATTGAAACTGTTATCTAGCACTTTTCTGACCCATAGAAGTTTATCACAATCGATTTCATTGTGAATTTTAGAATTGAACATGAATGAACTATTTGTTAGGACATTTTTCTCTTAGTGAGTGTTTTGCGTTACAATAACTTTACCGCCATCAATACAGCTTTGAAATGACGAGCCTCATTGAAATGTGAGCCGTTTCGTACTTATTTTGATATGATTTTAAATAAAGCATCACAAAACCATTTCAAACAAACTGTTGGTGGGAACCAAGAACCAGTAAATGAGTTCAGCTATAATTATAAATGCAATTATAAAATAAGTTGAGAAATCAACAGAAAACAGATTGTTCGGTAGGATGAATTTTTCTCTTAATATTTTAGATACATTATTATTTTACGATTCCTAATCCAAATACAAAAATTTATGTGATTTAGTTTTTCAAAATTTTCAAAAAGATTCATAACATGAATTATAAATGGCCAAATTTGTGTTTAGGGTGTTTGCACCCAAAAATGTGGTTGATTGGTGCGAACTAAATTTTCAAAGAAAATGGGTCGCACTCTATTTTACTATAACAATAACTTTAACACCTCAACAGGATGGATGGTATTTACAAAATCTTCTCAACTTTATAAAAATTTTATTTACAGGATCATTGTCACCGTTTAATATGCATATTTTTATATGGCCACCATTTTGTGAAAAATAACAACAATAAATTCAATAAAAAATTTTCTTCTTATGTTTTGGTAGTGTATTTATTGAACCCAAAAAGAATAAAAAAAATTTGGGCGTATGTCTATAAGCTCCTTATAGCAATCAATGCTTATAAAAATCAAGTAGTATCAACAGTTCTTATCAAAACAAGCAGCAAGGTGTAGTCCACATAGGCAACTTCTCCAGTAATATCTACATAACTAATGGAAACAATACAGAAAATAAAACACCTTCAATATTAGTAATGTCAATAAGATATTACAGCAATTGAAATAAGCCAATATGATCTGTATCATGCACTTATTCATTATAAATATTTGTAACATATTCTTTCCCTATGATTATTTTAAATAAATAATAAAATAAATAAAAATAAATAAAAACAAAATATAAAAAACTATAATTTATCGCTTGATAACAACACTTTGCAGCGTCCGATCGTTTAAGTACTGATAGTTGAAAGTCAAATCATATTGAAAAATAAACAATTTTTAAGGAAACAATATAAAAAATTTCGATTTTTTTTAAAGTTCAACGACACCTGCATTTAATGTTCTTTAAAAGTTTACGAAATTATACAAATCATTCTATACCTTGAGGGAAAGCACAAACTTCTTCATGTGTTTAAGTGTGATACGGTAATATTGATTGTATCAACTCCATGTTTAGTATAACAATTAATGGTTTATTTATTTTGTAGAATTTCTTTTTACAATAATGAAAAAAAGATTAACTTTAACTATTGAAAACTACAGACGCCAAATTTTTTAATTATTGATTGCAAAAAACGCAGAACAAAATTCAATATATGGGAAAAATTTTAACCTCTTATGGTTTTTTCTCTTAAATTATAAAACAGCTTTTCTTAAAGACATTGAACATTCAAGGGACTTTAAAAATTGTTGATACACTTTAATGCGCATCTCATTGTTGACAATAAAACATTTTGTTCTTGAGATATTGTGCGTGACAGAAATGATCTTCTGTGTGTCAAAACAAAAAAAAACTCTCTCACAGAATTTTATCAAAATTTTAGGATGACACGCATAGATTGACTACATGATGATATGAAATGATTCTTTCATAGAACACTTGAATGTAATAAGATGAGTTATGGCAGAAGAAAAATCAGGCTTGAAATTAAGCAAATTTTTTTTATTTCAATTTAGTTGTTATTTAATAATTAGGTCAAAATGTCAAAACACCATTAAAGTTTGAGTTTCATAACCTTAACTCCAATATTTTGGGAACTCCTGACTAAAATCAATCGTAAATAATTGGGCAATTGCGAAACGTACTCGCGCACCAAGGATTCTGTACTATAGAAAGTCCCAAAACGAAAATATGTCGAGTAACTATGCTTTTGACGCCCTTGCACAATTTTAAAAACTATTCTTCAGCTCCATTACAGAAACGCCACAAACATAGTTGAATTATGATAATCTTCTCTAGTTTTCGCCCCTCTAAATATTGTTAACTTCCCAGTATATGGGAAGTTCTTGTAATCGACTCGAAAATCGAAATTGAAATTTTCAACATATCTTTACGTTTTGAGGTCTTTAGAGTATATTTTAAGTGATTTTAGAAAGAAGTATGTATGTGTGTGTGTGTATGTACGTACGTACGTACGTCCGTACGTACGTATGTACGTTCGTGGACAGTTTTTTCAAAGAGCGTAACTCACGTAAACAAAGTCTTATCGACTTCGTTAAGGTGTCAATCGAAGCGTCTTTAGAATCTTAAGAGCTGATTAGTTTTTGGGACACTTCAGTCGGCGGGGTTTGCTGTTTTGACCGTTTGAAGGTCATTTCTGTCATGCGTTATATCTCGCGAACCAAACATACGGTTTCCTTGATCAAAATGTCAATCGACGCATATTGACATTTATGTAATTCTATCAAGTTTTTAAAAAAAATCGTTGGAGGTGTTTTTTCATTTTTTAGAAAAAAGTGCAAAAAATTGTGTTTTTTTTCAAAAACAATAAATTTTTAACCTTATTGTCAAATCCAAGTAATGGAAGTTTATATAATTTACATACTCCAAACAGTTTTATATAAAAATGTCATCAAAATTTTCACTCATGATTACAAAAAAAGTCAAATAAAAAATATAAAATCATTAACAGTCATCATGCTCTTCAAGGTCATTTCTGTCATGCGTTATATCTCGCGAATAAAACATAGGCTTTGCATAGTTTAGGTGTCATTGTACGCGTATTAATATTTTTGTAAATCTGTCGCATTTTTTAAAAAATCTTTGGAGCCGTTTTTTTAATTTAAGAAAAAAAACTGCAAAAAATTAGGTTTTTTTCATAAACGATAAATTTTTAAGCTGATTTGCGAAAAATAGTAACTAAATCTTTATAAAATTTATATATTGCAAACAATCTTTGTAAAACCACTATCAAAACTTTTCTCCATGATTACGGGAAAAATAAATTAAAAATAAAAAATCATTAAAAGTCATCATGATTTTCAAGGTCATTTTTATCATTCATTATATCTCATGAACCAGATATAATATTTGCATCATTATGGTGTCAGTTGACGTGTATTAACATCTTTGTGAAGTTTTTAACATTTTAAAAATTCGTTTCAGCCGTTTTTTAAATTTAATAGAAGAAAATGCGAAAAATTATGGTTTTTTTCATAAAAATTTATTTTTAACCTGATTTGCACCGCACAGTGATACCAGTTTATAAAATTTATACATTCTCATTCGTTTTTGAAGAGACACTGGAGAAATTTTCTTTCATGATTATGAAAAAACTAAATTAAAAATAAAAAAATTATTCAAAGTTACCATGTAAAGAGGGTTCATACGAGTGCTATTACTTTATATCTTTTATTCTAAAAAAAATGTTGTAAATTCAATCAAAGTTTTAAGATATTTGCATAATTTGAGCAGATTTTTAATAGTTTTTATAGTTTTTGAATAAAAAAAACTGCTTAAATTTTAAAAACCAACAAAATTTTTCAAGACCAAAAAGGCCCCCACCGATTGATCCGCGTGAATATTCAATCTGTCCTCATCGACCAAAAACCTTACGTAATCAATGGACCCTCCCGTAGACGATATGATTCATATTAACTCATTCCTGTTACTGCTATGAATACCTCTCATTGTTGTAATGTTGTTGATGTTTATGTAGATATTACTGGGAAGTTGACCGTGTGGACCTCAAGGGTCGCACCTCGCGGCTTGTTTTTTTTCAATTCTTCTTGTTTAATTGTTTGGTTCAAATTTCGTTTAGGAGTTAGACGTCTTCTCCACACAACTGATCAAAGTTGCCACAACAATAGGGTTCGGTCAGACTACGGTACAAAACACTAAAAACTGTTAAAACAATGTTGAATTTAAATGATGCCATTTGGATTTTCTATAGTCTTTATATTGAAATCCTAGATTGTTGACAAATTTGAATGTCGAATATTTTCATAGCCAGATTTTTTTGTTTATGATGTTTTTATTAAGGGTAGTTTTTGGTACCTTTATTTTATTTTTTTAAAGGAATAAAAAAAATTCGGAGTTCTTTATTTTCAATATGAAGTTATCTTTTTTCCCTAAAAGAGTGATAAAAAACTAAAGAACAATTATGACTTCTGCCTATATGAATATCTTCTTTAATTCTTTTGATGCTAGCATTATTTACTACTCAACTATTTGGAATTTAGTAACATGCTAGGGTTTTTACTTCCTTTTATTTGTTTTTGGTCAGCAAGTACTTAAATACAATATTCAGATACGAATACAATATAGAAGATTATGAATCAAGGAATTTTTCTGTCTGAAAAATGATATGGACGAACGAAAAACTTATTTCATTAAAATTATTCACCTATATATATAATAATATTTATTAGAAATATTGCTTAATACAAATGTCCTAAAACCGTACCATGACAGTATTCAGAACTTTCCGATATGAAATATGGTCACGCATTGACACATCATGTCGTTCATGCCCGCAAACGGCACAGTTGTTCTTGCTGGCCTTCAGTATTCGAAACTGAAAATTATGACAAGAAAAACTTTTCCAAAGTGCCAGATAGCATCTGATCCGATTCAATATGGTCTAATGGCCGAAGCAGCAAATATTGGCAAACTTTCAGTAGGAAACTGGTAAACAAGAACACAAGCAATCTAGTTAAGGCTCATCCTGTGGATGATATAGATCATACACATCCATACCTTTCTCGATAGATAGACGTATGTAATAACGATGTGAAAAATATATCGATTTCAATCTTTTTCTCGGAAGCTGCAGATAGTTGGTACGTTTGAATGGGAATGTTATGAAAAAACTTTCACTGTGATATGACCTTGTGAAAATAAACATTGAAAAGTTTTGCAATTGCGATATTTTGGAGGGAATCGTAGAGCCTTGAGCTTATTGTAGTTTCATAGTGGATTTCTCTTTAATGGAAACTAAATGGTAGCAATAACAGGCAATTGAAATGCATTCAAGATAAAGTTACAGCCGATTAAGGTAGCGTTGCGTTAATTAATTCGAAAGAACAATATTGTTAAAAAGATTATTTGAATGTATTGTTTCATGTGAATTATCTCTCGTGTCCACCGCATAATGTCACACTCCATTTATGTCTTGCGTGAGATACTCCGGGGCTCATCTTTACACCAGACACTATTATCGGCACTGTGCTCCTACGACATCCGGATGTCCTTTCTGATTCGTGTTGCAGCAAATGGCTTGGACCTGAACATGTGTGTGGCTGTGTGTGGTATCCCAACCTGACGCCAATTTTTTCAGAGGAAATTCAAAACCTATAATTTGGATCCAGTATGATTTGTAAAAAAACCCTCGGCAATCTAATTAAACAAAGTCTGCATCATACGAGAGGAAGAGGATAACCGCACGCGCCAGTTGCGTGTGTCTATATTATAAAAGCACATGTATATGTATGTAGATCAAATCCTTTTTGGTACGTGATATATTAGGATATGCCTGAAATTTGAAACTTTTCCGTTGAGAAATTGAGAACGAATGTAGCTTTTAAGAGTTGATTGCGGCAGATTTTTTTTTCCGTATGGGATATCTATGCTGGAAGAGCAGTTAAATTACCAATGTGGTGACCATCTGCCAAGTTTGATCATGGACTAATGAGAAAATTTTACTGCATCTAAACGAATGTCTCTTTAAATGTCCTTCAATATAGATCAACTATTTTTGGAATGCATGGAAAATTGAATTTCTTTTCTTCAATAACTTTTGAAGTTACAGCCAACAAGGGAACCACTAGGATTTGATTCATCCGAATTTTTTTTTGGGATGGACGCAATTTTTAACTGCCCAGTGTTTAGGGAAGTTATTGTAATTGGTATCTAAATCGAAATTGACATATACATATTATACGTTTGAAGATCGATGTAGGTATTAAGAGAATATATGTATATGTATGTGTATATGTATATGTGTAAACGTATATGTATATGTGTAAACGTACGCATAGGCTGTTTTGAGAGGTAAGAAATATTCAGAAGGGATGTTTGTTAAGTAGCTGCTGAATTTTCTAGTCAATTTTACCTTCGGTTTAATTTACTTTCCCAAATAACCTTCCATCCGAACAACATGTATCCACCATTAGAGAAATTTAATTCCGAAATTTGTGTTGTATGCGTCAAAGCTATAAAAAAATTTGCCCAATTTATGGTGCTCGTAATCGTCCATTTGAAAAGCTCATACGTAAAACGATGGAAAAGTTTTTGTCCATGTACATTTCATTGGACAACGTTCATCTAACACGAGCTCGTACAGTGCGGACCAAGGCAGTCATCGGTGCTGTAGAGTACTGTGACGGATGCTTCAAACTTATCGGTTCGATGTTGTTTGCAACAACTTGACCTCTGTCCGTCAACTAAATGGCAAGTTTTGAGTAAAAATTTTGAACTTCATCTTTTACAATCCTTTAAAGTCAGAAACTGAAGCCATTGGACCATCGTTTACGTCGTAAGTGCCGTGAATGGGCTGAGAATAAATTGGAATTTAAACTACATTTTAACGTGAAATCATTTTCAGCGGTGTGGCTCATTTCGGGCTAATGGGGTCATAAATAAGAGGAAAAAAATCTATTTTGGTGAGAGAACAGTTCTCAAGAGACTTTAGAGGCCCCATGACATCAATAAAAAGCCATTGTATGGTACGATTTACATGCCAGGGGCATAACTGGACCTTTCTTTTTGAAATCTGATGACGGAACTAACGTTACCGTTAATGACGATCGCTATTGAAAAGATATTTCTATTTCTTAATTCTCAATACCAATGCTCACCCTCCAATTGATTGAAGGGCAAATGGTTTCACTAGAAGAGCGCTACATACAATATAACGCACAAAACCATCACTTTATTGGACCGAACCTCTGGTGAACGAATTATTCCAAAAAATGGATTATCAAGTGTCTGCGCATACTTTTATTATGTTTGCGTGAACATTTCCTAAGTTTGCGTGAATATTTCCAATGTTTGCGTGAACATGTCTTTAGCTTGCGAGACCATTTCTTAAGTTTGCGCGACAATTTCCTATTTGATTAGGAGGAGAAAAGATGTAAACAGAACCTTGGAAATTCATTTACACTCACGCAAAGGTCATACTAATATTTCAACTATAGCTTCTCACAATTAGAGAGTAACATTTGCACGCAGTCCTTTCTGTTCTACTTCAGCTGAGTCTACCAAAAGCAAGAAACTGCCCCAAAGTAGAAGCTCTAATTCTACGGAAGAGATTGGAAAAAAATAAGTGCTTACCTTCCAAAAACTGGATGCTGGATGAAAATGGTGGTGTTTCAAGGAGCAACTGACATTGAATCGAAGATAATTCTCGAATGTTGTGAAAGTTTGTCGCTTTACGAAATTTTTAACTTCCCAGTATATGGGAAGTTCTTGTAATCGCCTCGAAAATCGAAATTGAAATTTTCAACTTTTCTTTACGTTTTGAGGTCTATAGAGTATATATAAAGTGTTTTTAGAAAGGGAGACGTATGTGTGTGTGTGTGTACGTACGTACGTACGTACGTACGTCTGTACGTTCGTGGACAGTTTTTTCTACGAGCATAACTCACGTAAACAAAGTCCGATTGACTTGCTTGAGGTGTCAATCGAAGCGACTTTGCAATTTTAAGAGCTTATTAGTTTTTGGGATACTTCGGTCGGGGGGGTTTACTTTTTTGACCCTTTGAAGGTCATTTCTGTCATGCGTTATATCTCGCGAACCAAACATACGATTTGCATGGTTAAGGTGTCAATCGACGCGTATTAGCATTTGTGCAAATCTATCAAATTTTAAAAAAAATCTTTGGAGCCGTTTTTTAATTTAAGAAAAAAAAGTGCAAAAATTAGGGTTTTTTTTATAAACAATAAATTTTTAACCTGATCTACGAAAGACAGTGTTAAATTTTTATAAAATTTATATACTTCAAGCAGTGTTTGCAAAAACAACTCAAAATTTTTTCTCATGATTACGTAAAAAATTAAATAAAAAAAAATCATTAACAGGCACCATGATTTTCAAGGTCATTTCTGTCGTGCGTTATACATATCGCGCGAACCCAACATGCGATTTGCATGGTTAAGGTGTCAATCGACGCATATTAGCATTTATGTGAAATTGTCAAATTTTGAAAAAAATCGTTGGAGCCGTTTTTTAATTTTAAAAAAAAAGTGCAAAAAATTGTGATTTTTTCAAAAACAATAAATTTTGACCCTTATTGTCAAGTCCAAATAATCAATCTTTATATAATTTATATACTCCAAAAAGTTTTTTAAAAATGCCATCAAAACTGTTTCTCATGATTCCAAAAAAAATCAAATAAAAAATAAAAAATCATTAACAATCATCATGATCTTCAAGGTCATTTCTGTCATGCGTTATATCTCGCGAATCAAACATACGATTTGCATTGTAGAGGTGTCAATGTACGCGCAATTTTATTTCAATGAATCTGTCGAATTTTTAAAAAAATCGTTGGAGCCGGTTTTTATTTTAAGAAAAAAAAGTGCAAAAAATTTGGTTTTTTCATAAACAATAAATTTTTAACTTGATTTGCGAAATGTAGTAGACGATGTTTATAAAATTTACATACTCCAAACAATGTCTGTAGAAACAACATCCAAACTTTTTCTCATGATTACGTAAAAAAGTAAATTAAAAATAAAAAATCATTAAAAGTCATCATGATTTTCAAGGTCATTTTTATCATTCACTATATCTCACGAACCAGATATAATATTTGCATCATTAAGATGTCAGTTGACGTGTATTAACATCTTTGTGAAGTTTTTAACATTATAAAAATTCGTATCAGCCTTTTTTTAATTTAATAGAAGAAAATGCGAAAAATTATTGTTTTTTTCATACAAAATATTTTTTTAACTTGATGTACACAGCACAGTGATACCAGTTTATAAAATTTATACATTCTTATCAGTTTTTGAAGAGACACCGGCAAAATATTCTTTCATGATTATGAAAAAAAACTGAATAAAAAATAAAAAAAATTATTCAAAGTTACCATGTAAAGAGGGTTCATACGAATGCAATTACTTTTATTCTAAAAAAATGTTGTAAATTCAATCAAAGGTTTAAAATATTTGCATAATTTGAGCAGATTTTTAATAGTTTATATAGTCTTTTAATTAAAAAAAATGCTTAAATTTTTAAAACCAACAAAAATTTTCAACACCAAAAAGGCCCCCACCGATTCATCCGCGTGAATATTCAATCAGTCCTCATCGACCAAAAACCTTACGTAATCAATGGACCCTCACGTAGACGATATGATTCATATTAACTCATTCCTGTTACTATTGCTTCTCATTGTTGTAATGTTATTGATGTTTATGTAGATATTACTGGGAAGTTGACCGTGTGGACCTCAAGGGTCGCACCTCGCGGCTTGTTGTTTTTGTTTTTCATGACAATGAAATCATAAATATGATAGTTGAAAAATTATTGAAATACGCTGCTCAAAAAATGACTCTACATTTATCGTGTCAGCTTCTGGAATACGTCAATTCTTGGGAAAAATCCTCCTTACTGGTTACCGTCTATTGTTCATACAGTTACACATGCACTGATTCAAAAGCAAGGATAAAGGCGTTAAATTTGTTAGAAAACTGTGGTACGTAAATCGGTTCGGAGCCATAAAAAGAATTTCCATTTCTCCAAAAACAATAACCTGGGCAAAAGCAATAAGTTTGCCAAACTGCGCCCATTTTTTGACATTCTGCATACCAATTTCATGAAGTTTGGATTTTTTCAGGGAGGCTTTCAGACGCGTTAGACTCCGACGATGAAAACTTATTCCAGTTCATTCTTATGCTGGTGTTAGCTTCACGTCCAACCTGAGACTTACATGCAATGTTTTTCTAGAATTACTGAGTGTCGTTGAGCAACCTAAAAACATGTAATTTATTTCGTCAATTTCTTTTCTTCCTACCAACTGTTTCATAGGCTAAGAAAGAATGGTTTTTAATGCTACGGGGACTGTGATGAAGAACCGATTGAAGAAGTGTCCCCTTAAACAGGATGCTCAGCTTAAGCAGACAGCAACTGGACCTTATGATTCTACATACGATCCAAAATCTAATCAGCTGGTTGTCAAGTGGAATGATAACTCAATAATCATAATGGCAAGAAACTACGCGAATATTTAGCACCTCCATAATGCAAAATGTTTTCCAAGGACAGCGAAAGGAAAAGTCACAATTTGCAAAGCCTCAAATTATTTCCGATTAAAGCCGATATACAGTGTACCAATAATGTCTTCGTACAGCAGCTATTTGGAATTCAAATGATAAAAAACAAAGAATTGTTGCAACAAATTTGAAAAAGTTTTAATGCAGGTTTGTTCATTAAACAGTTTTATTTAATTCGGAAACAAAAACTAATCCATTTAAAATATTCATTGCAAAGTTATTAACTATAAAGAAAACAAAGTCGACAATTCGCCTCCAATAATGTCTTCGTACATTTAAGCTTTCGCTTGCCCTTCGATCTCTTTGCTGACAGTTATTGATCATAATTAGTTCCCACTCAAACCGGTTTGTACTTACAGTAAATAAAGGAACATAAATGTAAATTTCTTTGGTTTTCCTCAGTTTTAAATCGAAATAATGCCTGGTAAATACTTGTCGTAGAAAAAGCGTACACTTATATTGAATTTACACGTAAAAGAGCAAAAATCATACGCGGAAATAGCCAAATTACTATCGCGGAGCGGTTCTACTATCCAATCTGCAATCGGGCGCTTTAAATATGAAGGCCGCGTAAAAATAAGCCTAAATCAGGACGCCCTGCAATTCTCACTGATGCAGATCGGCTGCAAATCAGGCGTATGATTGCCAAGGATTCGTTCATAAATGCACCAAAAAGTAGTGGAGAGCTCCTTCAACCCAATCGAAAAGAATTTCATCCAGAAACAGTACGAAAAGCCGTGATTGATGCCGGATTTAAGTCTGGTACACTTCGTAGGATGCTACTGGTAATTGAAGTTAATCGAAAAAAACGGTTGGACTTCGCTCGGCAATACCAAAATGCATCTCTTGATTTTTGGCGCAATATTATATTTTCTGATGAGTCCAAATATAACATTTTTGGGTCTGATGGGAGACTTAGAGTATGGAGAAACCCAGGAGATGCTTACAACCCCAAACACACCGTCAAAACTGTAAAACACGGCGACGGTGGCGTAATGGTAGGGGGCTGTATGGCTGCAAGCAGCGTTAGAAACTTAGAAATAATTGAAGGAATCGTGGATCATCGCGCATATATTCAAATTCTAAAAAGAAATTTGAAGCTGAGTGCTGAAAAATTGGGTGTATCAAAAGATTTTTACTTTCAACAAGATAACGATCCTAAGCACATGGCTCATAATACTAGGATGTTCTTGGCGTACAAAACTCCACATTTTCTCAAAACACCACCGCAAAGTCCTGACCGCAATCCCATTGAGCACATGTGAAACATGCTGGAAAAAAGGATCAGGACTCATCATATTAGCTCGCAACCTACGCTTAAACAGGCCCTTCAGCAGGAATGGGCAAAAATAGACCCAAAGCTATGCAAAAAAATAGTAGAATCGATGCCACACCGCCTTAAAGCCATGGTTAAAAACAAAGGCTACCCAACCAAATATTAACAAAAAAATTATCTATAGTTTTTAAGATTTTTCATAAACTGTTTCGTAAGTGTACGAAGACATTATTGGAGGCAAATTGTCGACTTTGTTTTCTTTATAGTTAATAACTTTGCAATGAATATTTTAAATGGATTAGTTTTTGTTTCTAAATTGAATAAAAATGTTCAATGAATAAATCTGCATTAAAACTTTTTTAAATTTGTTGCGAAAATGTATTGTTTTTTATCATTTAAGTTCCAAATAACTGCTGTACGAAGACATTATTGGTACACTGTATGAGAGAAGTTGACCTCCACAATACCGACATTATCGAACTTCAGTGAGGATTAAAAAAATTTGGTGGCCAATGTTCACAATTTCTATGGTGAATACTTGGAATATGCATCGCCGTTTAAACAAAGCCTTTGACCAAATAAGTTTCTACGATAACAAAATGAAGTGTAAAACAAAGAAATGGGACTTCATTTTTTTTATTACTTTGGCCTTATTGGCGCAGCTTTTGTTATTTGTCTGACCCGCCAGCACTCCTCGATCTCCATGAATATTTTACGATAAATAGGCTTGGGTTGATTATATAGTTTTTTTTGGAAACGTTTGATTATATCGTGTATAGTAGAATGATTTATTGTTACTATTTAAGAGGTAGCACTCACTGATTTTCCATTAGCAAAATAACAAGTTTTCTTACATCTTATGGCGTTTTAGAATGTTGTCTGCCAATATTTTTCGACTAAAATTAAATTACATGGTACTATTTAACACTTGAAGGTTGTCTACGTCCTGTCAATGGATCCTCAGCAAATAACAATGATTTTTTGTGGATTTTTTCAAAATATATAAGGCAAAAACTACGGCATTGCCAACTGTTCGAGTTTAACTTTGAGATTATTATGGGGTAACTTACATCTATGAGTTTTCTAAAACCAACATCGACTAATTTGGATTTGTTCTTTATGTATTAGAATAACCATGAATTTAGCTTTGTAAAAATACAGAAATCTTGTACATAGTTTGCATTCTCTTCCTGGCAATTCTGTACGACTGTTGGGAATGCAAGTGTCCAAGTATGACTTTGAGCGAAACAATATTTATTTGTGCACTTATTGACAAATTAAGTTGCCTTTGTAAATGTGAGCCGAAAGGAAATTTTATGGGCAAATTTAATGGATATTATATTCTCAACATGTGCTGTTTTATTATTGTCTCAGTCTAGACTCTCTCTTTACCGTACAAAAAATCAATGAATGGAGATAAACGTATTACCAACCGTTTTCCTTCAAAGTTCACTTAGCATCTGTTCTCCTTTTTGTTCTTTTTCAGAACCAAACACGTCCCTATTCCTCCCACACACGTCAACGAGATTTTATTTGCCAATATGCAGTGTACTTATCACCAGTCGCTCCAGCAATCAAAATTCTCACATGGTACGCAACCTTAAACGCCTGCCTTTTTAACATAAAATTTAAACTTTTTTCGGGCAATTCATCATGTTGATCCTATTTGCGTGTACGAAAACGCTTTCCGCCTATTGATGGGGGATGAACAGAAGCGATTTTTCCTTCAATTCACCACTCCCATTGTTCGGGTGTGACAGCAATTTTGCGTATCAACTCAACGCCTGTATGTTTTCGTGCTACCATAAAATTTTACTGTGGGAAAATTACTTTTACGTGCCATCGAAGCCAAGAAAACCTGTACAGGGGATGATAGGAATAATTACGAGCTCTTTGAGAGTACAGATTGCAACTACAACTTGTAAAGTATGACTAAATAGTATCCCATAAATCCTTTTTATAATGAGCTCGGATGATATAAACGTTAATAAATTAAACTTGTCAGATATTAACCAGTGAACAACATCAACTTTACATTTGTCCATCCCATTGGGATAGGAGGTGCCTACTTCAAAGGTATCCTATTTAATCCTTGAAACTATCCGCTTAAAGTTGGGTCTATCGATTCAAAGTAGAAGAACTGTGTTTTTCTCATGTACGCCTTGATTCCCAAACTCGAGATTCACTCTTCTCGTCAACTTGTTTTCATTTCACAGCTGAAAAAGGATCAAAGCTATTTTGCGAGGGTGAAGCACATATACGGTAACAGTGCAGTGTCGAGGGTGATATAAACTCGATTGACTCAAGGTGGAATGACGATCGAAAAGGCTTAAGTTACCGTTGGTCTCATATCAAAAAATCTAAGTGTTACCAATCCTATTATAAATGGTATTGTGGAAATCATTTTTAAGTAATAATGCATACCTTGGTATGTAAAATAATATATTGTTTCTAATATTCATTCACATTATAGAAACGACCCAAAAAATAAAATTCATAATGCAAAATAAGAAAACAAAAAACCAAAAACATTCTTCGAGTATTGCTAGAAATTGTTAACAGTTAACTGCAGTATTTTCCCCAACCACTAAGAATTTGCGTTTGGAAACCATACTATTTAATTACTCTCAGTTGTATATCTATAAATAACATTTCGTAAGTGCTTGGAAATCAACTAAAAACATTACATCCTTTAAAACATGACCAACGCTTAGTAGAAACTCGCTTTTTAGGGGTCCCAGAATAAGTCCAACAGTCCAAACAAAAATATGAATATTTCTGCATATTGTGAGAGCTAATGAAACTACTAGTGGAAAATAAATTTTTCTGTGGAATTTACGGTTGCAGGATATAAACATGTTCAATTTTCGAATGGTGCGAACTACAACCATCCTAGAAATTTATTTAAGACTATCAAAACCTGCTTGCATGACAAAACAAAAATCTGGTGACTTAGGTAATATGCAGTCTTGTCGAAAATTGTAATGGATACATTCAATGAAAAACGCTATTGAATTCAAAATTTGCTTTTGAAGGCAAATACAGTGTTTTTCTTCACAAGCGTTCTAACTTTTGGATGAACGCGAGTTATGGATGAACGCGAGTTATGGTGGCCTTCAGGGTGAAAATTGTTTATCCTTTGTATGCAAAGACCAAAAATTACACGTAGCCCCACAGAAAGAGATGACAAAACTCTCGAACTTCTCTCATAATAAATTCAACCTTGCCCATGCAGTTTGGCAAGTGATGCCGTCCTGTTGAAATCACATGTTTGTGAGATCCATACCATTTATTCTAGGCAACAAAAAATTTGTTATCATCGTCCGATTGACTGTAAACTCGGCTCCTTGCTCATATTCGAAGTAATAAAAGACGATGACACCGCCTGATCAAAATCGACATCAAACACTGACTTTTTAGAATAAAGAGACAGCGCATGAATCTTCGGTGGATTTTCGTCCATCCAAATCTAGTAATTTTGTTTGAATGCCACTCAACCAGAGTCAGCCGCAAAGTGTTCTAAAACCCAATCAGCGAATACACAGTGCTGTCTGTGGTCGTTAGGCTTCAGTTCTTAAAGGGTCTATCCTCCATATAATTTTCAATTTTATTGCATTTTCGAAAAGAATATATATACAGAAATATCATATGAAAATTTTATAAAGATCGGAGGAGTCTAACTGTATTTTCAGGCAACTTTAACGTTGTTACCCGAACGTGCTAATTCGCACCGCACGCAGCGCACCGCCTACTTGGCTTTGTTTGGCTAGAGCAGCTGTGTCATTCTAATATAATAGTATCCCTACGTAAATCTATTGACTTCGGATCCTTCATTCTCAGATCATTTAGATGTCAATTAAGGAGCAGGAGGTTACTAAAACAAGTGTAACATGGCTTTCTCAACATCAGTCTAGCTAGTTTCATTTTAAAAAAACTTTAACCGCGTTTTTCTCGAAACAACGTTTTTCAACGCTGCGTTTATGAAATCTCGGGAACTACTGTACCAATTCTCACCAAATTTTGACCAGACATTTTTCATGATTTGCCCGAATAGGAGTTTTATTGAAATTTTGATTTGATATATTTTTTTTAGCCAAAAACGGTGAAAAAAGCATGTTTACGTAATTTTTCGAAAAATGTTTGCCATTTTGTCAATTTTGTAAAAACAAAAATCGCCATATTCGCGCTATAGCTATTAACAAACTGAACCTAAATCTGTGTGATTGTTTTTTTTTTGCTTCAGACCAACCATCTCGAAAATTTCATCAACGGCGCACACCCCTCTCATTTTTTCGATATTTTCTCAACCAGCTTTTTCATTGATAAGTGACATAAATGAATGATATTTTTGTATTTCAAGAGTGTTTTTATTGAGTGTAACCCCTCCTTTATTCTTAATCAAACCTATCTGAAAAAATATTCAAAATAACCCGTTTTTACACTGCTAAAAGAGGGTAGACCCCGTAAGTTATTTGAACTTTGTATAAATGAAAACCAAAGTCTCGACGCATAATCCACCAAGTAGATTGTATAAGGGTTTCTCGCACAATACTTCTTGCAATAGAATCCCTAAAAACAGAAAGTTCAAATGTGAATTTGATATGCTGGGTTGATATTTGGTTTAAAAAAATTAAGTCTTTTTACCTCTACCTTAAAATCTATTGGTAAAATGTTGCTTACCATAAAAATTACTAGATGGCTAGTAACAACAATATAAATGAACAGAGATACGAGAGGCGGTTGATAAGTCCGCGGTCCAAGATACTTAGCGATGCTACATGTGACGTTCCTTGAGAGTAACTCCGCTTTCCTTCTAAGAACTGTCCCAAGCCAGTGTAAAGGAGGAGGGATTCTGACCGATCCTCAGAACAACATCCTTCCAACAGGATGCTGAGGTAAAGGAGTGACGAAAAATAGGACAACATACTGTTAAACTGGTGATAAATCCTAAAATAAGGGCGATCATTCCGCAACTTTGCTATGGGGTTCAATTGAAGAGGTTGTGTTGAGCTTCCTCGATATGTTACCAGGAGTATACTGGTACCAAGGGATCTGGGGATCTCTGCCGGTGTCTGTGAGGAGCCCGTGGAGGCTGCAACTTGGGGGGTACTTTCATTATTAATACAGCTTGGAACCGATTACATAGCACGGTAATCGGATCCTTCTGTATTGTGGTGCATTGGCTTGCTGTTGCGCTTACGACAGGGGTGCCGTTGCCCAAAAAAGCGGCATGAATGATTGATAGGTCCAAATCCAAATCAAGCACTATGAAGAAGAACCATGCAAGCTTTGGATAAAATCTGGAACCTGTATTCGGAAAAGCAGTACCCATACTAGTTATGGTCTATTGACTAGTACGCTTATGGGGGCGTTGGTACATGCTACAGTTTGTTACACGGACTTGAGCCGTCAATGTGTTAACCCTTTCAGTCACGCAAAAGCAAAATTTTACGTTACGTAATTATATAAACAACCACGAGAATACGTTGCGATTACTGACCGTTTGTTTCAGTTAGTTTGAAACTGTAATGCTGATTCAACTATGCAAACACGGATATCAGCCGTAGTATTGGTGGTGACTGAATTAAACCACCATGAGTAAATATTCGCTCTTTGAAAGGTGATTTCGCAGTGAAACCACTATGCCTGAAAGGGTTAATAGTTAATTCTGGGTGAGGCACTTAAAATCTCGACTTCATTATACCTTGGTAGTATAAATATAACCTTCTTTTGATAGTGAAGCCATTGAAAAATTATCTGTTCAAAGACAAATGTCATAATGTCAGGCGATTCGACTAATTTTAGTAATATTGAACATCGCCCAGTGATAAAGTATTTCGAATGAAAGGAAAATCGCCGAAAGAAATTTGTGAAGACATGTCATCAGTTCTTCAGGAGTCTGCGCCTTCGTATATCATGGTCAAAACATGTGCTTGTCTATTTGACCAAGGACGAGACAGCTATGAAGATGATCCCTGCCCAGGGAGTCTTGTGACGGTAGTGACGGTGGAAAAAGTTCGAAATGTCGAAAAATTATTACTGGCCGACCAAAGAATGAAAGTATGGTAGATAGCCGAAGAGTTGCAGATATGCAAAGAATGGGCTGAAGAAATTATGCACGTGCATTTGAATGTGGAAAAAATCACTGCACGTTTGTTACCAAAAATGCTATTGCCGTTCGAAAAGCAGCGGCGACTCGAAACTAGTAAGGATTTTTTGGAGTTAGTCGCGGACAATCTAGACAAAATTTATGACTAAATCATAACTGTATATAAAACCGAAAATACGATCCTGGATCCAAACAGGAGTCAATGCAATCGACGAAAGAAGGGAAAAGAAGAAATTCAAGGTTCAAAAGTCGACATCAAAGCTTATGGCGACTATTTTATAGAACAGCGAAGATATTTTGCTGCTTGATTACCTGCCAAAAGGGACAACTATGAATGGGCAATATTACGCAAATTTTTTAGTTCAAGTAAGGAAAGCAATTGTACAGAGCCGACGTGGGAAATTTGCGCGCACAGTACTGTTTTTTGTAAGGCAATGCGCCTGTTTACACGGCGCGAGTTTTGGAGCAGACCCTGAAGCAAACGGGCTTTTCGAAAATTGACCACTCACCGCAAAGTCTTGACCTAGTTACCAGCAACTATTTCTTTTTTCCAACTTTAAAAAAGAGTTACGACGTCGTGGATTTGCCGGTAACAATGAAATGAAGGAGGCTGTAAAAAAACTTTTTAAGGGCAAAGAAAAAAAAGGATTTTGGAGGCTGAAAAGCTTTATACACAAGATGTGAAAAATGTATTTTGTTTGAGAGAAACTATGTTGAAATACAAAAATAAAACAAACCGCGAAGTGCGACCCTTGAGGTCCACACGGTCAACTTCCCAGTAATATCTAGATAAACATTAAAAATATTAAACAAAATAATAATTTTAAAAATATTACTACTTTAAATAATAAGAATGAGAGGTATTCATAGCAGCAACAGGAATGAGTTGATATTAATCATATCATCTACGGAAGGTTTTTTTTTGGACTTCTATCATTTAAGCAGTTTTTTTATTAACACTAAAACACTGTAAAAACTATTAAAAATCTGCTCAAATTATGCAAATATTATAAAACTTCGATTGAATTTACAACATTTTCCGTAGAATAAAAGATATAAAGTAATGTCATTCGTATGAACCCTCTATACATAATAACATTGAATGATTTTTTATTTTTTATTTAGTTTTTTTTATAATCATGGATTATGGTTTTGCTGGTTTCTCTTCAAAAACTGATAAGAATGTATAAATTTTATAAAAATTTATTACTGTGCTGTGCAAATCAAGTTAAAAAATTATTTTTTATGAAAAAACCTTAAAACCCTAAAAGCCTAATTTTTTGCATTTCTTTTATTAAATTAAAAAGCTGCTGAAACAATTTTTATGTAATGTTAAAAAAATTGCAGCAATGTTAATAAAAGTCTATTGACACCTTAATGATGCAAATATTATATCTGGTTCGTGAGATATAGTGAATGATAAAAATGACCTTGGAAATCATGATGACTTTTAATTATTTTTAATTTGTAATTTAATTTTTTACGTAATCATGAGAAAAAGTTTTGAAATTGTTTCTACAAATATTGTTTGGAGTATAAAAATTTTTATAAACACTGATTACTATATTTCGCAAATCAGGTTATAAATTTATTGTTTATGAAAAAAAATCTAATTTTTTGCACTTTATTCTCTTAAATTAAAAAACGGCTCCAACAGTTTTTATGAAAATTTGATAGATTCACGCAAATGTTAATACGCATCGATTGGCACCTTAACAATGCAAATCGTATGTTTGGTTCGTCAGATATAAAGCATGACAGAAATGGCCTTGAAGAACATGACGACTGTTAATGATATTTTATTTTTTATTTAATTTTTTTTGTAATCATTAGAAACTTTGATGTTATTTTCAATAAAACTGTTTGGAGTATATAAATTTTATAAACATTGGTTACTGCGACTTGGAAATAAGGTTAAAAATTTATTGTTTTTGAAAAAAACCGTTATTTTTTGCACTTTTTTTAAAAAATTAAAAAACGGCTCCAAGAAATTTTTTAAAAACTTGATAGAATCACATAAATGTAAATACGCGTCGATTGACACCTTATTCAAGAAAATCGTACTTTAGGTTCGCGAGATATAACGCATGACAGAAATGACCTTCAAACGGGCAAAACAGCAAATCCCCCCGACCGAAGTTTCCCAAAAACTAATCAGCTCTTAAAATTGTAAAGACGCTTCGATTGACACCTCAACGAAGTCGATACGACTTTGTTTACGTGAGTTATCGTTGTAGAAAAAAGTGTCCACGAACGTACATACGTACGTACGTACGTAGGTACGTACGTACATACACACACACACACACACACATACATCTCCCTTTCTAAAAACACTTTATATATACTCTATAGACCTCAAAACGTAAAGAAATGTTGAAAATTTCAATTTCGATTTTCGAGGCGATTACAAGAACTTCCCATATACTGGGAAGTTAATACTGATACTTTTCTTTCATTCAATGCCTTAGGCCGCGGACTTATCAGCTTCTCCTCGTATAGTAGGATTGCGATCGATTCGATCAACTAACATGCCTATCACAACATGATGACTTCCGATTTCAAATTGAAAATCAGGTTAATAACAGTACATACATCCTTCCTTGGTACAATTTCACACAATATTACAACATTGATCAAAGATATTAAGAATTTATAGAGTCGCCAACTCAGTCAGTCATCCTCGAATATCGAAAAAGTTCAACTCATCGAATATGAAAGGAACGTAATAGTCGGCATAGTACTTCAGTGACACTTTGAACTTCATCTGCACACACTTATGCTCAAAGCTATCAATTTATTTTTCCCTCTTGAACCGTTTTTCACCTTTCCGCTTTCTTAACGCTCCAATTGCTTCGATTCTGAGAAAATTTTCAACTAAGAGGTGCCAGGTGAGCAATACTCCTGGCAAAATGAATAAGACGAGTGCGAAAAAAAACAGCAAGAAAGGATGAAATGAACGTTTCAAGGGTTTCCTTTTCCACTTGCATTTTGGAAGCACGCACGAAATGAACATATACATTCTATTTTCCAACGAAAGAACTAAAAGAGCTCGTGGAAATGAAATGATTCAATCCGAAGAGCTTTTATCGAAATGATAAGCAGCGTTTAATGGGATGAGAAGTGGTGGTTTTAAGATAGTTAATGCATGGAATTATCGGCAATTCGCTTAAGCCACTTTGATTAACCTTTCAAGGCAAGACACGGTGATTTACCTGCTGATCCAGCTTGACTGATCAAAGTTATCGGTTTGCTTTGGTATGCAAGAATGCATGCATAATTTAGGTTTGTAAAGGTAGTTGAGTATGACACTGACAAGCTATGACGATTAATATGGATCACAATTTTAAATTTAACATTTTCTAAATAACATAATTTAAAATTTCTAATCGATTTATTAGTGGATGACAGTCAGTGTCTAATTTATTCGAAACAATTGTGTTTCGAACCTTTAAGATAAATTGCTGAAGGAAGTTATGTGATTTAAAATGCATTACATTATACAGAATGCTTAGAACTTGTTTCGATATCTTTTATGATGAGCTGTTTTTCTTGATGATTAATAACGAATTTGAATGTTTCCATCTTCTGACAACAAATGCCTGAATGTGAACAGTCGACATAAAATGTGTGTTGATCAACATTAAAATACAGCATTAAAATAGAATTCGACTCTATTAGAGTTCTAGCACCTATTAGAGACAATTTAAGAACTTTTCAGCATTTATTGATGAATCGTATGAACTCATAAAATGCGGTTGTATTTGGTTTCCCACATCATTAACGGACCTGACAAGAATACCCAATAGATTCCTAACGAGCTAAGGTCAAGCTCTGGTCACTTCAAAATTTTACTATGTTCCTGTTGAAAGGATAATGTACAAACCACTTATTGCAAGAGAGCATTACTAATTGAAAAGGGGGAGAAAATTGTTCTGCAATGACTATCGTTTTCCACTGATATTCATCTTACCATTAGTGAAAGCCGTTTTCATATTCTTCTCTTCTTCGCCAGATCCTGTAATTCTGTTTCCACCATGTGCACGACAAAAAGGAAGTAAATGTCTCGAGTATCGTGCCATTCCAATCGTCTATATTAATTATTATTTTTCTAGTAACTGAAAAGCACGTTATACCATAAACTTTCCTTTCCAATGCATTCGTCTGCGGTAAAATTCAAGCTGCTTAATTTAAGACTGTTTTATAGAAGTAACTTTTTGGTGATTTTTTTTCAACGTTGGGAGGTGGAAATTTCCAAAAGATACCGATCAGCTCCTGCCTCTCGGCATGCCGGATTTTTACCGACTAAAACCACTTCCGTTTTCTTCAATCACTCTCTCCATCAAAATTAGTAATTCTCCGTATTTAAAATTTTAGGACAAAGTACTTCCCAGACGCTAAGAATCGATATGAGGGATAGTACCAAATTTGTAACTTTTTAGTATCCTTTTAGTTAAATTAATCGTTCAGACTATATGTTCATAAATTATTTTATGTTGACTACATGTTTGGCTTTGACTTTGTGGAGCTGTTTGTACTTGTAGTTTACTTCGAATGTTGATCCTGAAGCAGGTATTTTTTTAATGTCGTTTTAAAGGAAGTTGGGTTCGCTATGTTTTTAATTTTGTCCGGTAGTGTATTGTAGAAATTAGCTGCTTTGTTAAAGGGATCCTCTTTTAGCCGATCAGTTCTGGCAATTGCGATAGCTATATTATTCATGTTTCTCATTCTGTAAGTGTTTCCCCCCCTCAATTTTATCTAATTTCACGGTGGTGTTTTCATTACGGTGTAAATTCTTATGTATGAATTTAGTTCTTCCCATGGAAATCATGCCTTGCAAATTCAATTCTTGGGCTGTTTTGTAAACTTCGCTCGTTGGAGTTGACATATGGAGATTGTAAATGATCTTATACGCCTTGGTTACTAATCTGGGGATGATCATGAGGTTACCTTTAGAAGTTTGGCGCCAATCAAGATGCCGTAGGAAATTTTGGAAAGGAGATGCGCATACATAATTTGGATTTTTTTTCTTTGGAAAGAAGTAGAAGCGACGTAGAAGACCAATGAAGACAGCCAGTTTTTTCCATTGATCATTTATGTGTGGAGTCCATGTTAAGGTCTTGTCTATTAGAAGTCCTAGATATTTTATTGTTTTGCTCTCTGGAGGCTTGTGTCATTAATTTTTACGTGTGGTTGTATGTCAGTCTTGTTCTTTTGTTTGAAAATATTATACTTTGTTTTCGCCGTGTTTATCGACAATCTACTTTGTAGAAGCCAATACCAATACTTGTCCAGGTCAGTATTTACTGTTTGTTCAATTTCGAGATTAGTTTTACCTGAGACGAAAAGTATCGGTATAAGGGAAAGTACCAAATTTGTAAATTTTAGTGTCCTTTTAGTTAGATTAATAGTTCAAACTAAATGTTTATAAACTATTTCATGTTGACTATGTACATGTTTGGCTTTGACTTTAGTGGAGCTGATTGTACTTATAATTTATTTCGACTGTTGGTCCTGCAGGAGGTATTTTTAGTGTCATTTTAAAGGTAGTTTGGTTATTTATTTATGCCTTGCAGCTTTGTTAACTACTTTCGTTTTTCAAACTAGAAGCACGAATTGAATGGAAATATCACAATTTTTGAAAAACTAGGCTCTGTTTTTATGAATATTACTCAAAACCGTACACACATCGTCACACATCTTTAGAAACTGTCCGACGATATCCATGTTTCATCTCAGCAACACTCCAATTTTTCTTTGGATCATTTTGGAAAGCAATCCATATTTTAAAGTCAAATTTGCTAAATTACTTTCCATGAGACATGTTAATTTTCAAGGGAATAAACAATACATACAACACATATTTACAATTCACATACGCTTACAAAGGTCCATGAATTTATTCAAATAAAAGAAACAGTAAACAAAAAAAAACTATACCTATAATAATTATGCGAGAGTTTTCGGAGAGCAAAAATAAGTAAGCTTACATTTTCTTCTGTGAGAGAAAAGCGCCCGCCACATATTTATACATATAACCAATAAATTGTTACAATACGAAGTATTATTAATTCTTATTCATCTATTATATCCATAAAGGCTTGAAGGTAATTTCTTAAAATAAATTCAACATAAACATTTTTCCTCTCGTCTTTCTTTCTTCATATCAATCTCAAAAGAATATCATTTCAAAAAATTTAATACCATAGCAAGTGTTTTCATTATTTTTACGAATGATAAAGAATAATCAATTTTCTTTCAATTAATTCACATTTTATGAATTCATTCAATGAAGGACGATAGGTCGATATATAGAAAGGTTGAATTCAGATGCTAGACGTTCTAGCAATTTTTGATAATAATATTTTTTTTCTTGATGTAATTGCTCACAAAAAAACTGTTTGAAAAAAATAGAAAAACATTTTAAAATCGATCCAAATTAACTGGCTAAGGTGCTTTAATTTTTTAACTAAGATCCCAAGTTAGTTACGCTAGCGTCTCCTTAGGTTCGCAAACACAACATTTTTCACGTAATCATGTATATCCATACTTAAAAACGATTCCTTCACACTAAATTCTGCACTACGATGATTTTTGCTGCCGAAGTTACATTCCAACTTAACAAAAAGAGCAATCGATTATCATTCGATTCGACACTTCTTCTCATTTTCCGTTGATAGAGTCAAGCAACGCTTTCCTTCAGAAGTAGCACGAATATGTCTTCTAAATTTACGTAAATATGTTTTGTCAGGCTTACAAAAACGCTACTCTCTCTAAATACCGCCCAGAAAGTCGATCAAATATCAACTGGGCCACGGTACGATTAAGATTTCCCTAACCTTCGCCAGCGACCCAACTTTTTGACCCGATAACGATTCCGTGGTCAGCAGAAGGTCATGCGGCTGCCGAATCACACTCATGATTCAAATGGTGCAACCTTGTTTTCCTGTCACTTGTAGTGGTCATCTGAGGGAAGACCACGTGACGTTATAACTATTTATTTAACTCAATAAATTTTAAATCGTAATGTTTATTTTAACGTATTTATTTTTATACGGGAGAGACAGTGACCTCAAATAATTTGAATATAAAATGATTTTGAATTCTGATGATGCTATTCTAAAATTAATACTTTTAATCAACAAAAGCCTTCCTGTCAGTATTTGTCGTCTGTAGGAGAATTCGAAGCCACATTATAAAAATAAATCACTTTTTTGGATTTTTTCTATCCAAACAAATTTTGCGAACTTCTGACACCATGCTAATTGTTTCCGGACAGTTAAAAAGAATCAGAATCTTCCGTATTATTTTTTTTTAATTAACTTTGGAATTCATTCACACCATTAGCGCAAATTTTTCTTATTGATCGCAATTGCACCAGATTTCATTCTGGAATAATAAAAAAATCCATTGTGCAATAATACATATGTGGTATTAAATAGCTTACTATCAAAGGACATTTGAAGGATAGAATTTGAAAGTTCATCATTATGAAAACTAGTCAATATATGTACGTAATTATGAATTCATGTCTGACGGATTCCTCTGGATCTTGTGCATGACAAATTGAATCTTGGTGATGCATCTCGGAAATCCGAATTCCATACCAGACCTTACCTTCTATTTGTATTTTATTTTATGATTTTTCTTAAACCCATATCCAAACGTTATTTTATTTTAGTTCTTTGACAAAGCAATAGCTCATAAGATAACGACAAAAAATTTCAAAAACCCATGATTTCGTATGCTTTGCTGCACACATTTTACATTGAATAAATCCAAACATGCCACTTTTCGTTACGGCCTTCATCATAGAAACAAATGAAAAATTTTAAATCAATAACCTCCAGATGAAAAACATTCGCAGCATGATAGGAAGAGAGATTGTTAAAGAAAATATTTTCCTGGGAAATGTAAACAACATTAAGTCTTGCAAAACAATTTCGTCCCGAACAAGCTTGTATCAAATATTTTCAAAGATATTTGAGTCTGTATTGATTTTTTTCGTACAAAGGTGTAAACCGCTTAAAGGAAAAATAAGTGGCATCATAGCTGCCAGACAACAAAATAAAGATTTACTTGAAAAATTCTTCTGCTAAGCTTTTTGAAATAATAATATATATGTATGTATATTGATTCATTCTACATAATCTTCCTATTCATCAGTCTCGCCTTCTCACTGGTATTTAAATACCTAATATTAAGTCGCCTTAAGTGTTATGAAAGGAACTTGATTTTGCTTGGAATGTATGTTTGTTTGCAATTATTTTATCCAGATTCGATTTCTAGTGAAATGTAGGGGAGAAAATGTGATGGCATAGCATGAAACCTGGAATATGACTAAATATTTTTTTCTGATTTATTTTATCATTTCACACCACCTGTTTTATAATAAGGTGAAAGGTATTATTTGGCTATACTGTGTCCTTGTCAATTAATTAAATATCTTGTGATTTGTCCCATTGCTTGCCAGGAAGGTTAGAAACATCATTGAAAAATAACTCTATGCACCTTCACCTTAGCTTGAGCGATGGAAATTGCAACATTACATTTTCTTCCAGAAACTTCATGAGATTCATTTGTGATATTCAGGTACTTAGGCTCTATTGGCTTTAAGATAAAACGATATGCAATTATCATGACGTTCAATGATCTTCCTGTTTGAAAGTATGACTTATTTCAGTCAATTTTTCAAAAAGGTGAACAATAAACTCCATTTTGAACAACCGTATATTAGGCTGTCCAAAAAATAAGGTACGTAACAACAAAAACACTTAGCACTTGGCTCAATTTTATTTTATTCTTCAACATAATCTCATTTTAGCTCGATACACCGAGTTCAAATATCCTTCAATTTATTTACACCTACCAAATAATACGACTTGTCGAGCAGTCCAAAATAACTGTCAGATTCATATTCCACTTTTCATTCGATTTAAAACGATTTACTGACAGCCACCTTTTGAGGTTTAGTAACAGATAATAGTCACTTATTAGAAAATCTGGTGGATACGCTGGATAAGAACAAATTCCAAAGCCTTATTCATTCTTCTTTGCCTGAGCAATGAGCGAAGTGTGATCATCACACACTTTGCGAGTGAATGAAGCACTTACACTCCAATTTTTCGAGCAGAATATTACAAGCCGATCCAGTTTAGATGCTACACACAATTTCAGTTTCGGGTCGTTCAATATCATATCGCAAGTTTTTGTAATCATATCTGGTGTTGTTACCTTTACTGAGCTACCTGAACACTGTGCACCACTTGTACTATCACGACCACGTTTGAATTCAGTCATCTAGTATTTACCCATTTTTTCTGACGGCATTTTCGAGCATTTTTTGTTTCTTTCGGAGTTTTTTATATCCAAAATAGTGTTCAACCACCATTCCACTTAAAATCCACTTTATTCCATTGTGAGAAAAATAATCAAAGTGACCATTGTAGGACTGTCACACAAAGACTGATATTTAGCATGTCATAAAGTTTGACATTTGGCCGTCCGATGGTTGACTCTATCTGGCAACGAAAAGATTTCTTTGTTTGTGGCGCCCTCTGTTGTCAGGTTGCTTACTTTTGGAACAGCCATTTTATGTTTTTCGATTGCCCTGTGAAAGATGCATGCTTGAACAATAATTTTATAGCTGAGACAATGGACTGTTTTAAAAGTTTTCCAATTTGTTGCAAGAATTTAACGCTGTCTTGCGCAGCGAATGAAAGCGGGTAATAAAGATTTGTTTGTCAATTTCAATTCATCAATGATAATTTAAATGGTGGATGGAACGATAATTCGTATTCGCCAGGATAGACACTGTGTGGAATGATCAATCTCATAGCAAAGGGCATTTGAACGCTTCTTCAGTGAAAAGAAGAAGAACGTAGCAAGTACCAAAGATCATCATTATACCACCATGAATAAAAATAATTTAATTAACAATTTTCCACTGCAAAGTATTTTCGAAGCTGCCAACGAAGTCTGTGGATTCTTAGAAACATTCTGTATTCTCACCGTCATCTCCATAGCGTTTAATATTTGACAATACCTGAAAACTTTTTGACCTTTAAGTACACCACAGGTAAAAAGTTTCTCGCATCACGAAACAATTGTTTAGAACTCACCCAGGAAACTTTTCCGGCACAACCATTGCAGTATTTGGTCATTTTCCTCTCAAAGGAATAAACATTTCATTGAAGACAATGTCATCCCTTTTCACTTCCATATCCTTCATCTCGGCCTGATCTCAAGAGACAAGTTTCATGTTTACACGAAACAAACAGAATACAAAAAGTTTCTGACACGAAAATAGAACGGCAACAACTAGAGAAATAGTCGCCATGACAAAAATTTCTTAACTCACTCAATTACGTTTCGGCGACAGTTCGTTCCCAGGTGACCATCATTATTATCTAACTCTTGTGAAGAAAACAATGAACCTGGGGATGAGCAAGGGATGTTTGCTGATTCTTTCGTGTTGATTCTTTTGTACGCGGGGATGTTCTGCGGAAATCAATACTTTCAAACAAATGTTTAACAACGGGAGCAGCATTTTCACCTTGAGTTTTAATGAAAATGTAATTTAAAGAACAGTGCTCATTAGAGATAGAACGGTGGAGTCGCTACCTTTCCAGATGTCTGGCATGATAGCGCATCTTGAAATTGTCTAGGATACCTCATGGTAGACGATCCTTTTGATGCATGCCTTGTAGAAGGAATTCAATTTACAGACAGTGTGGTTTGAAACATGGTTTCCTTGAGTCATAACTTGGGAAAGTAGACATAGGCAATTTATATATAATATGTTAGATTTCAATCTAAAATTAAACTGTGTCTGAAGTATCGTCTTATACGGCTAATTTTGTTTCACATTTTCATTTCATTGGAATTTTGAATCACGCCTTGGTACTCTACCAAGGGGCCATCCCTATATTACGTAACACTCCAAGGGAGTGGGGGGTATTTGGAAATGCTACTAAGTGTTACATAAAGAGTCTAGAAAATTGGTATGTTATGAAATTTGAAATTAGTTAAAATAAGTTTTTTTAAACACTAAATCATAAAGTAAAATTTTGAATTTATTTGCAGCGCCACGAGGTGTCAACACGCGATATGCGCAATAAACAAAATTTAGATGCATTGTTTATAGTTTGTGATTAAGCTATTTAAAAGTCTGAGGGGGGTGCGGCGAATTTGTTACGTACTTTAGGGGGGGTCTTTGAAAATGTTACTAAGTGTTACTTGGGGGAGAGAGGAAGTTCAAATACTCTACAAATGGCATTACGTTATATAAGGAGGGCCCTTTATCTAAAATAGTTGCGTCAAAAATCTCGAATGGATCAGCCGAAAACGGTCTACTTGATGCAAATAATAAAAACAAATCTGCGGTGGTAGAAACTGTTTTACAATGGTGAAAACTGAAGTCAATGCAAGTCGGTATTGGTATTTGCAAAAATTCATATAAAAGATACAAGCCATTAAATTATCTCAAAACTCTTTCTGTGACATGGTTTTTTTTCAGTCTGATAATGATGGATCGATCATTTACACATTATTCTGTTCCAGCATTTTCGGGTTCGATTTAACAACTTTTCCTGAGTTGGATTAGTCAATATATGAAATCGCCACCTATCCTGCACTTTCTATTCTTTATAAACTCTAATCCGAATTTTCGAAAATTTTATTTAGCTACACTAATTCTTCCTCTTGGAGCAAACACCATATCGTCCCTGCTTTTACTGTATGACTTACTGTGATAATTTTAAAGATGGAAAATTGAAGGAAAAAACCTATTTTTTATGTACTGGCATTATTTGTGCAGTTTGAGAAGATTAAAATAATACATGTGGAACTCAAATTTGAATTTATTTTTTTAAATATTTCGCAAGGTAACAGTTGGTGTAGACAAGCTTAGGCAGTTTTGTAACTTGTCTTTTGTAACCGCCAAATTAATTACGAACAAATCATGTCAAAACGAACAATAAAAGTGGAAACGTTAAGTGTTAAACTTAAAATCGTGAACGCGTTCGAGGGTGGAAAATCGTTATACAAAACACAGCGTGAATTAAGTTTGCCAGAATCCACCTTCTATAAAATCATACAAATCCAAAGATTTCGTAAAGTCTCGGTGCTCTAAAGGATATGGAAATATTAAGAACAGTCGTGTTTTTAAATTTTCCAACGTTGAATGGTGTCTTTTGGAATGGATTAAACTAACTCTCGATGAAAATATTCTCCTAGATAGACCATTATTGAAAAAAATCCACAAGCCTTTACTAAAAAAACTGCGAATACAGAACTTTGCAGCAAGTAAGGCTAGTGGGTTTCAAAATGCGTAATGACCTGGTTTTCAAAAAAGCAGCCGGGGAAAGCAAATCTGTGGATCAAGGCATGTGTAACCAGTGTTTTGAAGATCTGCAAAGCCTTTTAGAAGGGTTTAATCCATATGATATCTACAATGCAGATGATATTGCTTAGTTCTTTAAATGCTTCGGCATAAAACCTTTACATTCAACGGCGAAAAGTGATATGCCGGGAAAAAAGCAAGCAACGGTAAGGAAAAACGCTCTCTTTTTATCATAAAGAAATCTAAGAGACCTAAATGTTTTAAAAGTGTAAAAACTCTACGAGTCGATTACGATAGTAATACGAAGGCATGCATGACAAAGTTATTATTCAAGAACAGTTTGAAGAAACTGGAAGGAAATGACGATGAAAGTTCGAAAAATTATACTTTTCATCGATAACTGCTCTGTCCACACGGACTAACCCTCGCTTCCAAATATCAATGTGTCATACACACTTCCAAACTTTTTTATCAAAGAAACCGTTGATCATACTTTTAAGTGCCTAGAAAAAAACACTAGCCCTAAGTTAAACGTACACAGTAAATGACGTCACTGTCAAGAATTGCTTTAATAAAGCTGGGTTTTGGATCAGTGCGAATAAACAGGATTTCGTGCCAGAATTAAATGATGTTGAAGCTGGCCTTAGCAATGAAGAATAAAAAAAATTGGAAGAAGTGGTTGCATTAAAATTAAGCTTCGAACTGGCCGACCGAAAAACTATCGCCCAGAGACGTTAGTTCAATTTTAAAATAAGTAAAAAAAATCCTAAAATAAGGGCTCCACATTTAGCGAAACAAGTGGCTGTGATAAGGAAAAAGGATATCCATGCAAGAACTCCACGAAAAAGCTATTAATACCCGCAGAAAACCGACTTCTGCGTTTAGAGTTCGCCAAGGCCCATATCAACAAGGACAATGGTTTTTGGAATTGAGTCCTTTTTACCGATGAGTTGAAATACAACATGTCCGGGTATGATGGTTGCAATAAAATATGGAGAATGAAGAATAAGTCTTTAGAGAGCAAAAATTGATTCGCACTGTCAAGTACAGTGGAGGTAATGTAATGGTTTGGGGAGACATAACTGTATCTGGGGTCGGCAGATTGGGTTTTGTTGAAACTATTATGGACCGCTATGTTTACAAGAACCTGTTGGAACAACATTTAAGGCCATCAGTTGAGAAGTTGTGCCTTGGAGGGAGCTAAATTTTTCTATAGAAAAATGATCCGGAGAAAACACCACTTGTCGTCAAGAACTGGTTGTTGTACTACGGTCCCAGGCAGGTGAATACACCTACTCAAAGCCCCAATTTGGGCCCAATAGAACATGTATGGGAGCTTCTGGAGCGGAAAGTTCGGAAATGTTGCATAATAAATAAAAATTTGTTGAAGGAAGCACTCATTACAGAATGGGAGAAAATTACATCCGCAGAAACTGATAATTTAGCCGCCTCTATGAACCGAAGACTGCATGCAGTAATTGATGCTAAAAGGGGTCCAACCAAGTATCAAGTCAGCAAAAAAAAAAAAATTCCGATACGTTTAGTTGGAAATTTTTGGTGTATAAGTCAGCCAGCACTGATTGCCGTAGACTTTTGTCCATTAGTTTTTTATGTTTTTATGAATTTCTCTTTAAGTTTGTGATGAAAAGTTTTTGTTTTCGTTTTTTATAAATAAATTTACCTTACTGAAAAAATGTACCTACATCAATGAATTTTTGATTAAGGCTCCCACTTAACCAGAATCATAATACAAGGTGCTGCCAAAGACTTTTGTCCGCCACTGTATAAAATAAGAAGACAAAATACCAGAAAAAAACAAACGGATTTTTTTAAATGAAAAATTAGTATAACAATACATACATACTTAAAAAATCATTTCGTTTGGAAAGGAATATCTGTACTAAATTCGAATTAAAATATTTTTACATATTTTTCACTGGTTTTTGTATATTTTGATATCCCTATTAGAGAGAATAAGCGATCCTGTACCTATAGAATTTTATAAACATTGATTACTGGGTCTCGTAAGTCAGGTTAAAAATTTATTGTTTTTGAAAAAAACACACATTTTTTGCACTTTTTTTTTTTAAATTAAAAAACGTCTCCAACGATTTTTCTAAAAATTTGACAGTTTCACACAAATGTTGATACGCGTTGATTGACACCTTAACAATACAAATCGTATGTTTAGTCCGCGAGATATAACGCATTACAGAAATGACTTTCAAAGGGTCAAAACAACAAACACCCCCTACCGAAGTGTCCCAAAAACTAATCAGCTCTTAAAATTGCAGAAACGCTTCGATTGAGACCTTATCAAAGTCGATAGAACTTTGTTTACGTGCGTTATGCTCGTATAAAACGCTGTCCGCGAACGTACATACGTACGTACGTACACACACACACATACATCTCCCTTTCTAAAAACACTTTATATATACTCTATAGACCTCAAAACGTAAAGAAATGTTGAAAATATCAATTTTGATTTTCGAGGCGATTACAAGAACTTCCCATATACTGGGAAGTTAATAAACTGTATACTTCACTAATATTCTGGTTTATTACAAAGATGATGTGGTGATGCATGATGAACTTTTAAGATTAACTCAATAGCGCGGCACAATCATTCATTGCCGCATTCATATCACAATCTCCGGCTTTCCGGAAAAAATAATGTTTTGAATTCAAAAGTTCAACAAGTCTTCACGCTTTTTATTCCTAGATTTTGGGGCGGTATTGCCGCTAGAAATTTCAAGTCCAAAAGTCTGCCCACTGACTAAAAATCTGAGAGTGGCTGATAACCGTTCATTCGCACAAATAGTATCCCGCATAACGGTGTTTTACTTTCCATTCTTCTAAGGATATATTAAAATATATTCGCTTCAAAGCGAATATTCATTTCACAAGATTCAGGCTTCATGTTCTATTCAAATTGAAAGACTCATCCTATCTCATGAAGAACTCATCATTATGTGTTCTTTAAAAACAGTTTTTTATATGAGATCATCAAAAATCCGCCTTAATTTGACACCTTAAAAAACAATCATGAATCCGTGGACGCAGAAATGATTAAATGACCAAAATTCAATGTCAGCACTTTTAAGTAAATATGAAAAAATACATAACGCAAATGATGATTTCTATCTTGAATCCTACCACGAAAAAGAATCCAACATTCGTTAAAATACACTTGCGTATGAACATCATCTTTTCATTAATGGATGAGTTTCAACTTAAAGTAATTGATTTTAAAGTTCCTAATTTTACGCCCAACACATCAAAGAATGAACATCATTAATCCATTACACTAATGATGATGTTATTCGAATAACATTGTAAACATATTATACAGGATCTCAGGCACTTTGCGTCTGATGGCTTAAAATGCTTCCATTCATTTATTCTTGAATTTTTGCTGAGCAGGTACTTTTGCGGAGGAGTCTTTCAATTTGAATAGAACATGAAGCCGGAATCCTTTTAAATGAATATTCGCTTTGAAGCTTTCCTCGACAAATGAATGAAATGATACTGAAACATTTTTTTGGGCATTTAAATGTTTCGAGTGGAATTTTAGATATCCGTAAAAGTTAAAGGAGCAAATTTGTAGGTGTTCCATCTGAGAGTACCAAGTGATGTTTGCTTCATTCATAAGTGACGGTGAAATTATTAAATATTTCGCTTGAATTGATAGAGCTTAATGTCATTCCACATTCATTGCTGGATGAAAGTGTGTCGACTTTGATCGTGGCTCTCATCTTATTGAGTTATTTCAATAAAACATTTTGGCGCTCATCAAGAATTTCATTTGCTGTCCTTAGGCGGCGAACTTGGTTTCATTTAGGCAGCATGAAGTGGGTGAGGCCTAGCCAAATTCCTATTGATTTTCACAGGCCATTTGAACGCAATATTTAGATTAAAATACAATGTGGCAGCGTGCAGGCTTAGAAAAAGTAAAGAGTGTTCATTTTATTTATATATTTTCGTGGGAAAATGAGAAAAACTCTTTATCGGCATCGTTTTTTATCCATTGTCGCATTCCCCACGCAGCTTTGTTGATCAGATGAAAAAAGATACCAAAAATAACCCTCAGTAGAATTTAAGATTATTACTAAGGTTGCCTGAAAATCCATGCTTCTGACTAATATTCATATATTTTGTATACTGAAATATCTTCTAGTATAATGTACGCGAAAAATTTTTTAAAACACTTGAAGCACAATTTTTGTACCAAAAATGGATAAGGGATTAATGTGTTTTTCGGCAAAGCGTTTTCTTCAATTTAA
Source organism: Oxycera nigricornis (assembly GCA_963942545.1). Classification (NCBI taxonomy): domain Eukaryota; kingdom Metazoa; phylum Arthropoda; class Insecta; order Diptera; family Stratiomyidae; genus Oxycera; species Oxycera nigricornis. The sequence continues at coordinate 94,657,962 of OZ012661.1, read as the reverse complement.
ACTCAAATATTATTTAATCGTTTTTCGGAAATTGTGTTTGAAAAACAACGACGCAGGTATCAATAACATTCAATACATAGAAAATACAGGTGTATCGAAGCAATAAGGTGCTGCACATAATATATAAAATATTTCGATGCGTGTTTTCTGAAAAATGGCACCATTTTGCGAATAAAACGTGATCAAAGACAGTTCTATTCTTAGAAAATCAATAAAACATTCGAGCTTTAATCATTATTCCGGAAAATGATGCTTCACATTTTACTGAATTTTATTCAATTGAAGTTTGGATTGGGATATTTTTAATCTGTTTCAGATTTCTTATGACTATAAATATGATTTTTTATTGAAGTTCAATTGGAAAAAAAATTGTTTTGTTTAAGTTGAACATTTTTGAAGTAAATTAAGATTCGAAGTGTCCAAGTGGAAAGTTATACTTTGTAAATTAGACAAAAATAAAATGTAAGCAATGAAATCATCGATATTTTCACAGTCCAAATGGGTTTCCCTTAAGTATGCTATAATGTTTTTCGTTAATCTTCATGTCCTTTTTTATACCGGGGACAAGTCTTACCTAATGACAGCGTTCTCAAACTTATCTCAATGGTACGTGAAATGTCAATATTTCTAAATTTCCGATTGGGGCAAAAGAAATCAAAAATGAAACTTTCGGCTGAGTGTGCCAAGACTGTGTTTAAAATTGATTGTATTTTTCAGTATTGACTGTTTCTTCTTTTATACAAATATCTTACAAGCATATTATGCACAAAGTCTTTTGCTATTATGCACAAAAGAAAAAAAATTACGAACACGGTCCCATGCATGCCCTAAGTATATGTTCATGTATAAATATATATACACGACCCGACAAGACGCGATGTGAGTGACCGACAAAACCATAAACTAACTGCTGATTCTGGTGAAACTTTAGCAAAAACTTAACAAATCGTCACCATGTGTAACCTTACAGTTGTAGAATGATTTTTTACTGAGTAATGAGTTTTATCTGTTGATGACGCATCACCATTAACTATGGGTAAGATATGGTGTCACACATTGAATGAATGAATGAGTCCACTTTGCAAATTTAGGAAATCCTTAAAATGTGTGCGGGTAAGATTGATCATACAACCTTTTTGTGTGTCATAAGTGATCTGCTTGGTGAGGTTGGTCTCAAATCGGTGGATGTGTTTTTTGAAACACTGCAACGTATTTACTTTATTCTGAACAATATTTAAGATTGAAAAAATATGTAAAAATATCTGTTATGAAAATTAGTTGAGAAGTCATGAAAAAATTTGAAATATACATATTATTTATATTTTGGTCCAAAATGAAGGAACAAATTTTTATGTCAGATATTACAAAATGTAAAGACTAACATGTTTATTTGGAACACTTTTCGCACTTTGTCAATGTAAACAAGCCGTAAGGTGCGACCCTTGAGGTCCACACGGTCAACTTCCCAGTAATATCTACTTAAATATTAAAAATATTGAACACAAAAAAATATTTATGAAACTAATACAACTTTAAATAATAATAATGAGAGAAACTCATAACAGTAATTGAAATGAGTTAATATCAACCATCTGATCTACTGGAGCGTCCATTGATTACGTAAGGCTTTTGTTGGTTGGCGGGTGGATTGGTTTGATTGAATATTCACGCGGATCAATCGGAGGGGGCAGGCTACAAAGCCTTTTTTACGTTATTTGTTATTTTTATATCGATGCTTGAAGGACAAAAGAGCGCTAGCAAAAATGAATGCGCTTTTTGTTATTACGCCCACTGAAGATATTTTCTCGCGAGGTGGCCATTTTGAATAGTTTTGTTCAAATTTTGCCATGACCGGCATAATCATTGAATTTGTGTTTTTTTACGATTTTACATCAATGATACTAATAGTTATTTCTTATTTTCAGTTGATCTTGAAAAACATCGAATATGCAGTCAATAATATATTAAATTGCATGCGAAAAGTCAAATGTTGTACATATAATAATGGAGGAAGTAATTTAAATCTTACGAACACTAAAGCGTTGATTAGCACAAAAGCAAAATTGATTGAAATTTTGTTGGTTTTCAAAATTTAAGCAGTTTTTTTATTAAAATTAAAACACTGTGAAAACTATTCAAACTTTTCTCAAATTATGCAAATATTATAAAACTTTTATTGACTTAACAACAATGTCTTTAGAACAAATTATATAAACCCTTTTTACATGGTAACTTTGAATGATTGTTTTTATTTTTTTTTAACTTCCCAGTATATGGGAAGTTCTTGTAATCGCCTCGAAAATCGAAATTGAAATTTTCAACTTTTCTTTACGTTTTGAGGTCTATAGAGTATATATAAAGTGTTTTTAGAAAGGGAGACGTATGTGTGTGTGTGTGTACGTACGTACGTACGTCTGTACGTTCGTGGACACTTTTTTCTACGAGCATAACTCACGTAAACAAAGTCCGATCGACTTGGTTGAGGTGTCAATCGAAGCGTCTTTGCAATTTTAAGAGCTTATTAGTTTTTGGAAAACTTCGTTCGAGGATGTTTGCTGTTTTGCCCGTTTGAAGGTCATTTTTGTCATGCGCTATATCTCGCGAACCAAACGGAAGATTTTTTTGAACAAAAGGTCAATCGACGCGTATTGACGTTGTCGTGATTCTATCAAGTTTTTAAAAAATTCTTGGAGCGGTTTTCAATTTTTTTAAAAAAAAGTGCAAAAAATTAGGTTTTTTTTCAAAAACAATAAATTTTTAACCTTATTGTCAAGTCTTAGTAACCAATGGTTATAAAATTTATGTACTCCAAACAATGTTCGCAAAAACTTCATCAAAACTTTTACTCATGAGAACGTAAAAAAGTAAATTAAAAATAAAAAATCATTAAAAGTCATCATGATTTTGAAGGTCATTTTTATCATTTACTATATATCACGAACCAGATATAATATTTGCATCATTAAGGTGTCAGTTGACGTGTATTAACATCGTTGTGAAGTTTCTAACATTTTAAAAATTCTTTTCAGCTGTCTTTTCAATTTAATAGAAGAAAATGCGAAAAATTATAGTTTTTTTCATAAAAAAAATATTTTTTAACTTGATTTGCACAGCACAGTGATCCAGTTTATAAAATTTATACATTCTTATCAGTTTTTGGAGAGAAACCGGCAAAATTTTATTCCATGATTATGAAAAAACTTAATTGAAAATAAAAAAATCATTCAAAGTTACCATGTAAAGAGGGTTCATACGAGTGCTATTACTTTATATCTTTTATTCTAAAAAAATTGTTTTAAATTCAATCAAAGTTTTAAGATATTTGCATAATTTGAGCAGATTTTTAATAGTTTTTATAGTCTTTTAATTTAAAAAAAATGCTTAAATTTTGAAAACCAACAAAATTTTTCAACACCAAAAAGGCCCCCATCGATTGATCCGCGTGAATATTCAATCTGTCCTCATCGACCAAAAACCTTACGTAATCAATGGACCCCCCCGTAGACGATATGATTCATATTAACTCATTCCTGTTACTGCTATGAATACCTCTCATTGTTGTAATGTTGTTGATGTTTATGTAGATATTACTGGGAAGTTGACCGTGTGGACCTCAAGGGTCGCACCTCGCGGCTTGTTTTTTTTCAGAATCATGCAAAAATTTTTTTGCTGCTCTCTCTTCAAAAACTGATAGCAATGTATAAATTTTATAAACTTTTATTATTGAGCTGTGTAAATCAAGCTAAAAATTTATTTTTTATGAAAGAAATCCTAATTTTTCGCATTTTCTCTTTTTTTAATTTAAAAAAAATGGCAGAAACAATTTTTTATAAAGTTCAAAACAGCACAAAAATGTTGGTACACGTCGATTGACACCTTAATGATGCAAATATCATATTTGGTTCATGAGATATATTGAATGTTAAAAATGACCTTGAAAATTATGATGACTTTTAATGATTTTTTATTTTTCTTTTCATTTTTTATGTGGTCATGAAAAAAAGTTTTGCTGGTTCTCTAACAAATACTATTTGGAGTATATAAATTTTATATATATCAATTACTGAGTTTTAGAAATCAGGTTAAAAATTTATTGTTTATGGAAAAAACCTAATTTTTAGCCCTTTTTTTTAATAAATTAAAAAACACCTCGAAGAAATTTTATAAAAACTGATTAAAATCACATAAATGTTAATACGCGTCGCTTAACACCTTATCAATGCAAATCGCATGTTTGGTTCGCGATATATAACGCATGACAGAAATGACTTTCAAAGAGGCAAAACAGCAAACCCCCCCGACCGAAGTTTTCCAAAAACTAATCAGCTCTTAAGATTGCAAAGACGCTTCGATTGACACCTCAACGAAGTCGATACGACTTTGTTTACATGAGTTATGCTCGTAGAAAAAAGTGTCCACGAACGCACGTACGTACGTACGTACACACACACACACACATACATACTTCTTTCTAAAAACACTTCATATATACTCTATAGACCTCAAAACGTAAAGAAATGTTGAAAATTTCAATTTCGATTTTCGAGGCGATTACAAGAACTTCCCATATACTGGGAAGTTAAAAATGTACCTCATGTTTTGCATATGTTGATACATAACAAAAAATAAGTCAGAAGAATTTTTCTATTACCATTGTTTGGTGAAAATGATTCTCAAAGTTTCCTGTTTAATGAAACCGAATTGAAACTAATAAATTTTCTGTGCTTTTACGTCAAATAATATAGAAATAAGACTAGTTTTAATTCATTTACAGTCTTTTAAAGACCTTTACATCCTTTCGGTTTTGTAGGAAAATAATTTAAGAATTTTCATACTTTTTTTAACATGTTCGATTTTCTTCCAAATGAATTTAAATAAATTTTATAGGAAATAGTAATTATATCACTGAAAAGAACTGTGCTTCACCCGATGCTCTGATCGTTATCTTTGGACTATTTAAATTTAAAAGATGGTTTCCTAAACCAAGCTCATTTTAGATTCGAACAACCGAATAATCGAAAATGTTGAAAATATTTTTGAAGAAAAGTACGTTACGGGGATTTTGATAATTTAAAAAAATCCATTTTCACTGAAAACACTTTATGTGTTTAACTTAGCAAAAAGATCAAACCATCTAATTGGTGGAGAGGGAATTGTGCATGAAATTAAGAAGAAATATTGATGACTAAGCACCATTTAAAAACCATAGTTAGGCCGCGTAAGAAGATGCTGCTTTTTTGAATATAATATGACGTGCCATTAAAATTTTTGTAAAGCAGTAAAACGTCTGCTAGAAGCTAGGAAAAATATCTGAATTGAAAATATTACAAAGTAACAAGTGTATATTTTATTTGTGTGTTCTTTACGGAAAAAAAATTGTCAACGTTTCCTGTTTGTTACATGGGAACCTAAGCCGCAATCAGCACTTCATTTTCTGCTATCAAACTGTGGAATTTTCGATTTCTTAACACAATCCTGTTATTAAAATAGATTATATCAGTTAAAATGATAAAAATGTTGTTATGAAGACATTGTTTACATTGATATTGGATCATTATGATGTTATTTTTTAGGACTTATAACTTGATTTCCTTAAGATAAGTGTTTTGAGCAATTCAAATGAATAGACTTTGGGCTCAGCAAGTTTTCTGTCTTCTTAATATGAATTAATCAAGATCAGACGTTATGATAATATCTCTTTATTTGAAGGAACTATAATTTTTTCATTCATTTTGCATTCCGTAGCATTTTAAGTTCGCAAGAAACGATAATATAAACTTTAAAACTTTGTTGGTTCAGGCTTCATTTTAGAGAAAAGTGAAAACGGAACACGTAACTATTTTATCAAAAGCCTGTGTGCGAAAATAATAGACAACTTTTGTTTGTGCCCTTATTTAAATGCAAAGAACCAAAGAAATGGTCAAGTTTTTTTCGATTAGGGTGCGAAACTAATATATTGTTCACAAGAAAATCAAAACACATTTAAACACGAGTTCTTTACTTGGACCTAAGCAAAAATCGTACACTGCACAATACCCTCCATTTATTCAGAAAAGGAAAAAAGTGATGTATAAAAAACCATTATTCAAATGTAACATCTCTTTCCATCTGTTGAAATTTGATTTGAAAAGAGTTGCTCTAAGCTATAATTTCGGCTTTAATAATATATCAACCCCTCATACAACCCCCTTTATCAACGTGATTTAGTTTAACCGTTCAAGGGTAAAATGTTTCGAATGGAAATCTATGAAATCTCCTGCCATATGCGGAATCAAATTTTTATTCAATCGATGTAATGTCAGTTACGTATAATAACTTATTTCTGCACTAGTCCTGCTCGCGAGAGACATGTGTATAGGCACACCCCTTTCGTTTACATATGTGTCTCTTAGAAAAATTACTGGATGCCATTCTTCATTTCAACCGTTACGGCAGGGCCTGTTTAAAAATTTATTTTTTGTCAAAATGAAATTTGATATTTATGAACAATGTGTCAATACATTGTTTATTTCAATATAAATTGCAAACAAAATATGATCAATTCAAAAACATTAACTTCTTACCCTGTTGATCGATGAGCAGCGAACAATTTTCACCCGTCTACAGGATTTTCGGGATACATTATTCATCTCACAGTTTTTTGATGAAAGCTTTCATTATTTGTTAATTCAAAAAATATCCTTTCCATAGAAAATTCGCTTACCAAAAAAATCTATTTTATTTTTAGGAAAATGAGTTTTCTATGAAAATTTGGGTAAGATCAAAAATTGAGAAAATAATAAATATTTGAGAAAAATGAGAAAAAGGATTATCGCCTTGAATTATTCAAAAAAAACATATCGATTATTTATAAAATCACTTTGAAATTTAATCCAAATGTCTTTCGAGCACATTTGCTTACATAGCTTGGAAATGTTCTATATTATGCTTACTATCGATGTAACTATAGAGGATGTTTTTTAGAAATACAAAATTTTTGATACAGATAACAGTCATTGCACTTATCAAATTTTACTGTTATTTTGACATTATATTTAATTAACTTTGTCAAATTACCATGCAAAGACTAACGCCCGAACAATGTCTCGACACATTGGAAACTTTTTTCCGAAATTCCTGTTTTATACTTCAAGCTTATAGTGTACTTTCTCCAATTTATGGTGCTCATAATCGTCCATCTCAGTAGCTCATATGTAATACGATGGAAATTTCCGGGTCTACATATACTCTACTGGAAAATGTTCATCCAACACGAGCCCGTACAGTGCGTACCGAGGTGTTTATCGCTGCTGTAGAGTTTAGTGTGTTTGAGGATACAAATTTTTTGATTCGACGCCGTTCCCAACAGTTTGGCCTCGGTTCAGTCACTACATGGAAATTTTGAGGAAATACGTTGGACTTGGAGTAAGGCCTTAAAACATCCAACTAGTGCAGTGCAGTGCAATTGAAGCCAATGAACCATTTGCATCGTACGTTCGGTGGATGGGCTGCGAATGACTTGGAAATCGAACCGCATTTTTATTGTCAAATCATTTTTAGCGATGAGGCTCATTTCGGGCTTGTATAATGCGGTTTGCATGCTTGGTCCTCTCTTTTTGAAGTCAAAAGCAACGTGACCATTAATTGCAATCGCTGTTACCAATTGATTCGAAGTTTTTTGATTTGAAACGTCAATATTAATCGTCTGAAAGACAAATGGTTTCAACAGGATAGCGCAACACACCATACAGTACGTAAAACCATTTTTTTCTTGGGCCGAACTTTTGATACACGTATCATCACATGCTATGGACCACCCAGATTATGTGATTTGACTCCATTGGCTTGATTTTTGTGGGAGACTGTCAAATCAATTGTCTACGCTGATAAACTAGCAACTATTGATGACTTGAAAGCAGTGCCGGATTAAGCCTTCGTGGGGCCTCCGCATCCCAAGAACATTAAGTAACCCACGTAACCTATCATAACCCAAGTAGTACAGTAGGAAAGAGAGCTTGAAAGCAGATAAACATCCTAAGTAAATCAGTAGCATAGAGGAACGAAAGTAAAAAAAAACAATTTTTACGTTGCATGAATAGAACAAATAATTTTTATTAAAACAAATTAGCAATTAAAAATACTTTTTTCTTGATTTCAATTCAGCGACGACAATCTATAATCAGTCATTGTAGATTTTTACATATTCTCAACGCGTTTTAAGAAAGAAAACGTCTCCGTTTCGCAGTTAGCAATCGGAATCGTTAATAATAATCTAAAGGCTACGAAAACACTTGGAAAAATTTGTTGCATATCAAAATTAACAATCCAATCTAATACTTTTAACGGATCGAGAATATTTCTATTAATTTTAGAGGACTCTGAGCTGGTGAGTCTATTTTCCGGTTGATCATTCAGTAAAGGAATGAACTGCCTAAATTCATCCAATAAATTTCCATCTAAATCCCCATCGTAAATTTTAACTAGCTCATTCGTTTTAATCCGTAGTTCGTCTTCTTCTATCGATAATAACCATTGTAAAAAATCGAAAATACTAATTATATAAGCGAAGGCCTCGCTCCTTTTCTTCAATTCAACCACCAATTTATCTATTATTAAATAAAAAGACTCTACTCTAAATTTATCAGACCCGGATAAAGTAGTGATGTGTCAACTCGATGTACTAACTCGAGTTGGGTTTAGATCGAGTCAACTCGAGTTGAGTTCTCTTTAACTCGATTTGAATACTCCCGCCCTAGCACGTCAGCTGAATGACAGACACTGAGATGGCGCGAAGTTTGCCAATCATTTATGACATCAATCATTTATATTCATTCATTTCATTCGCTACAAATGTCAATTAAATCAATGTCACAACAACCCAAAATTGCATTGTTGCAGATTTGAGGTTATTTTGGAGTGCCGGTTATTATTGTTGTTAGTTTTTCGAATTATCAAGTAAATAAGTTCATACTCATAGAAATATAGTGGCAATACGACCACTTTCAAGTTGAAAGATAACATTCGCCGCGTTATTGAGGAAATAAAGCTGACTATGCTGGAAAAGCTGGTGCGGAATTGGACCACCAGGATTGTCTTGCTAAGATGCAGTCGCAGTGATCGTATATCAGAAATTATTTTAAAACCCTAAATGTCATGAAGTTTGCAGGCTAATAAAGCTTAAAAATGGCTGTTTCAATAATTTATCGATGTTTCATTTGCTTAAAAAAATCTTTGTTTCTAACGAAAATTCCCTGATTTTTTCGTACCATCACAAAAAATGCTCGTTCATTTCTCTTCCATCAATCGAAGTCTCACCAAACGTATCAAAAACAATATGAGCAGTTTTTTGGCATCCTATGTATATATCAAAATTCCGACTGATTTTTGGTTGGGTTCGGATTAAGCAAGGGAATCTTTTCATTGCCTTGGAAACAGAAGACTTCATGGTATTGGATATTGGTTATAGAGGAAAATTAGTATACGCAGTTTTATCCGTTTTTAATAAGTGATTCTATATTTAAATTAAATGCGTCACAAGAAAACAATATCTTAACAAAGTGAAAGCCGACACAAGACTCACATCTAAAATGCATTATCCTACAGAAAAAAACAAAAAGAACGCAGTCCCTTACATGTGTGAAACACTCTTCGGTATGTATCAAGGCATTATGCTGCCCCTTGAAATCAGAGAAAAGGCACGTACAGCCATAAATTCCAAAGTAAACAAACTTAGGCTCAAAACATTAATACAATAGATTCATTTTTGCTTCAATCCAACATTGGATCACATCAAATAATAGAACTTGCTACGTTCGCCACGCAACGTGGTCGACCCACAACCCAGAAGGGTAAAAATGAGGGTCTGCCCTGTTCTCGAAGATCCCAAACCACAGTGCGGGCAAACGCTGTTTTTAAAGAATTGATAAATAATGTTACGTTCCCCACTTCACGCAATCAAGCCAATTAATGAATTATAGTGTTATTTTTAACTTCCCACTATATGGGAAATTCTTGTAATCGCCTCGAAAATCGAAATTGAAATTTTCAACTTTTCTTTACGTTTTGAGGTCTATAGAGTATATATAAAGTGTTTTTAGAAAGGGAGACGTATGTGTGTGTGTGTGTGTGTACGTGAGTGGACAGTTTTTTCTACGAGCATAACTCACGTAAACAAAGTCCGATCGACTTAATTGAGGTGTCAATCGAAGCGTCTTTGCAATTTTAAGAGCTGATTAGTTTTTGGGATACTTCGGTCAGGGGGGTTTACTGTTTTGACCCTTTGAAGGTCATTTCTGTCATGCGTTATATCTCGCGAACCAAACATACGATTTGCATGGTTAAGGTGTCAATCGACGCGTATTAGCATTTGTGCAAATCTGTCAAATTTTAAAAAAAATCGTTGGAGCCGTTTTTTAATTTAAGAAAAAAAAGTGCAAAAAATTAGGGTTTTTTTTATAAACAATAAATTTTTAACCTGATCTACGAAAGACAGTGTTCAATTTTTATAAAATTTATATACTTCAAGCAGTGCTTGCAAAAACAACATCAAAACTTTTCCTCATGATTACGTAAAAAATTAAATAAAAAAAAATCATTAACAGGCATCATGATGTTCAAGGTCATTTCTGTCGTGCGTTATATATATCGCGCGAACCCAACATGCGATTTGCATGGTTAAGGTGTCAATCGACGCATATTAGCATTTATGTGAAATTGTCAAATTTTGAAAAAAATCGTTGGAGCCGTTTTTTAATTTTTAAAAAAAAGTGCAAAAAATTGTGATTTTTTCAAAAACAATAAATTTTTAACCTTATTGTCAAGTCCAAATAATCAATCTTTATATAATTTATATACTCCAAAAAGTTTTTTAAAAATGTCATCAAAACTGTTTCTCATGATTCCAAAAAAAAATCAAAAAAAAAATAAAAAATCATTAACAATCATCATGATCTTCAAGATCATTTCTGTCATGCGTTATATCTCGCGAATCAAACATACGATTTGCATTATAAAGGTGTCAATGTACGCGCAATTTCATTTCAATGAATCTGTCGAATTTTTAAAAAAATCGTTGGAGCCGTTTTTTATTTTAAGAAAAAAAAGTGCAAAAAATTTGGTTTTTTCATAAACAATAAATTTTTAACTTGATTTGCGAAATGTAGTAGACGATGTTTATAAAATTTACATACTCCAAACAATGTCTGTGAAAACAACATCCAAACTTTTTCTCATGATAACGTAAAAAATTAAATTAAAAATAAAAAAATCATTAAAAGTCATCATGATTTTCAAGGTCATTTTTATCATTCACTATATCTCACTAACCAGATATAATATTTGCATCATTAAGATGTCAGTTGACGTGTATTAACATCTTTGTGAAGTTTTTAACATTATAAAAATTCGTATCAGCCTTTTTTTAATTTAATAGAAGAAAATGCGAAAAATTATTGTTTTTTTCATACAAAATATTTTTTTAACTTGATGTGCACAGCACAGTGATACCAGTTTATAAAATTTATACATTCTTATCAGTTTTTGAAGAGACACCGGCAAAATTTTCTTTCATGATTATGAAAAAAAACTAAATAAAAAATAAAAAAAATCATTCAAAGTTACCATGTAAAGAGGGTTCATACGAATGCTATTACTTTATATCTTTTATTCTAAAAAAAATGTTGTAAATTCAATCAAAGTTCTAAAATATTGCATAATTTGAGCAGATTTTTAATAGTTTTTATAGTCTTTTAATTAAAAAAAATGCTTAAATTTTTAAAACCAACAAAAATTTTCAAGACCAAAAAGGCCCACCACCGATTGATCCGCGTGAATATTCAATCTGTCCTCATCGACCAAAAACCTTACGTAATCAATGGAACCTCCCGTAGACGATATGATTCATATTAACTCATTCCTTTTACTGCTATGAATACCTCTCATTGTTGTTATGTTGTTGATGTTTATGTAGATATTACTGGGAAGTTGACCGTGCGGACCTCAAGGGTCGCACCTCGCGGCTTGTTGAAATTATATTATATTGTTATTAACGAATTATATTGTAGAAAGTAGAGGTTTGAATTATATGGTAAGGAGTAGAAGTTGAATTATATAAATGTAGAGGAGATGTAGGATGTAAGGATATTAGATAAGATAACTAAGTAGGTAGTAAGTTTGTTATGGAGAGTGTTCCTGACAACGTCACAGACCCTGCAGTTAAGTTGCCAGCAATGACGGCAACAAACACCGATCACCCAAACGCTGCAACAGGCTCCGCCCGGTCTACGATGCGCCCAATGGAGTCCCCTATGCGCCAGTGATACCCACAAAAATTGGTACTTCCATTTCACCATGGTTAACGACTACCACGAGTATTTCACCAGACAGGCAGCAGTCACAGTATTTCCCCGCATCGAGACACAACGTCTGACGCTGACCAAACCAGTTTCCAAAGCTTTTGAAAACTGCGATGGGGTCAACTGCCCAACTGAGGGTACATTGACCACCGACACGGAAAAACGGGACGGGGCTTTTGCATAAATAGGATTGCGGGAGCAGCTGACGGGGCTTTTTTACGTCGACCGCTTGTGCAAAGCTGCGTGGCTTTTTTTACGTCGATCGCTTCTGCGGAGCTGGATTGGTTTTTTGGACGTCGGTATTTGGTGCGAAGCTGCGATTTTGGCTTTACGTCGATCTTGTGGTTCGAGTGGAAAGTTCGAAGACGAGCGACTCCAATCAACCCTACCCCCATGACATCGACCAGGACAACGAAGGAAGAAGAATTCGGCCGATAGGAGGAGTGGAGCGAAATTTAAAAGGACGGCGGACAACAAGCGCAGGAAGTAGGATAAGGAACAAATTCTAAGTAGATTTAAGTGTATATAGTTAAGATTTAGTTAGGTTTTAGCAGGAAATAAATAAGCTCAGTGGATTATAAAATTGTATTATTGCGTGAAGTGGCGACGCGGAATCACGTTTCCGGCTTTGGTGTTCTTTTGTTCCAGATTCCCTTGTTGGTGGTTTTGGGTCGTCGAGGACCGTATTCCCGTTTCAGGCGTCGTGGACAGGGCAGTCCCGGCGCAGAAACGGGTGGCACCCTTTTTAAAATACATTCCCACACCCCTCTTCGCGGTTGAAGCCGGGTGGGATTGCCAAACCGTGGCCAGGGTCGGCTGCGGTGTAGTAGCAACGTTGCGAAAAATAAAGTCGTAACAAACTGTGAAACATTAATGTATGCTTAATGCGTAATGTGATTCAACATAAAAATTAATCTTTGGTTCATGCTTTAAAGCCTTTTTTTTGTAGTTAATACTGAAGAAAGAAAGAATTAGATCTTAAAATAAGTGTGCATTACATTGAATTATGAATCAATGTGTAGTTTTTTTCATATTAAAAATTTAAGTGACATCGAAATCAAACAAAATAAAAATTTATTTTCGGAAATAGTAATTTTCTCACTGACAAGCACTTCGACAACAATTCCATCCGAAAGCAATTATTACAGTTCTTTAAAATTATGTCTTCAGTAATCAAATGAAAGCATGAATACGAATAAATAAAATAAATAAAGGTTCTATCGTATTCTGGAGGTTCTTTGAAAATATGATTCTTTCAACATTTATTGACCCTATGCCACAGCTTAATTCTCATTTAGTCATGGAACCTATTAAAGTAATTCAATTTTAAACTAGACACTTCCAAGAAAACCCTAATTGTTATGCTAGTTACCACAAAACTCCACCTAGTTACAAATCCCCATCTCAAAGTTACAACAATAGTTAGCCATAAGCTCACTTCCACCATCTCCGGTGATTTTCTTCTAATCGAATCACCAGAGTGATTTCAATTGATTCACTACTCCTTGAAATGGACTTATTCACAAAGCGTGTTTGTTCATAAAGGCTCTCGATGCCAACTATGGATTATGATTTATCGGTTCAAGTGCAATTGAAACTTTGCTGAAGTTATGAATTCAATTGTTTGCATTAATCTGATTACGAATGGAACATTGACTGCAACTACACTGACTCTACCCATTCGGATTATTGAGTTTCCATCGGGCCAGAAATGATACAGGTACAGTCAAGCAGGATTCAAAAGCAACACGCTCGACGGGACACTCAATTCTGTCTTGAACAGCTGAAGCGGTAACCTGGGAAAATGGAAACCGATTTTCAACTAACCATCATCCGATCATATCAACATTCCAGAATAATATTCTTGTTTTGCATGTCAAACATCCAGATCATCCGTATTATCTTCTTTTGCAGGAATCTAAAGATTTTATGTTGCATGTCTCTGAACACTGCATGCATTTATTACGGAATACATAGAAGTGCTTATATTTGGTGTATGCTGAACAATTTCTAGCCATTGAACAATAGTGAAATGTAGTTTCTCCCATTTCCAGCGGAAGCGGGGATTTTAATACGATTGGCCGATTGACATTTTAGATTGGGAAGATTTGATGTTTTGTTGTATCGATAAGTTTATGAACTTCTGATATTCTAAATGGAAATAGTTTTAATTTCAACTGAACCACTCTACCTTTGAAAACAACTTAGTAATGCTTTCGACTATGATAGAAAAGGGACCGTGTGCGTGGAAATTTACTAGCCAAATTTTTCCACAAAAATACTATCTTGCAATCAGATATAAACAACGTGATCAAAAATTCTGAGTTATTCATTATGTGATTCATTTAACGCTACGTAAAATTAAGTTGGGCAAAAAAAAATTATTTAAAAATAAACTGGATTCATTCACATTATTGGCATGTTCAACAATCCATTCCCTGATTGTGCTATATTTAAAGACTTATAGTCAAATTTAATAAGGATAACAATAGATTTTTTAAAAAAAAAAACTTTCAAAATTGTTTATATTCGCACAAAAATCAACTTCAATGGTTTGAGGGAGTGCTATAAGTGTCCTAGATAGATATTTATATTACTTGAAGGTTTTGTTTAGCCGTGACGGAAAATTGATTTCAACAAGTACGGTCTTTCATTTCTCCCGATTTGCGAATCTTAATAGCAATTTACTGTCTGCGACCTTCTACGGTTTACTTGATGTCCATGGTAAGCAGCAGTCAGTTCCGGGATCTTTCATGATCCATGTGAGATTGTTAGTACTGCCATGATCCTGCTTCAGATAGCAACGTTGAAGGCTGCAGAACTTTGTTAGGATCAGGAAATAATAAAATCAATATGGAAGGATCAATAAATAATTCTATTATATTTAACTCAAAGTTGTGACAAGTTAGACATTCACGGGTCCTGGATCCATATTAAACTGTGAAGTTCGAAAATAACTACTCACAATTATATGGACAGATTTTTTTAGATTTATTGGCTATTACTGGTGAATGTAAAGCAATAATTCACCAGTAAGTGTACCCTTAAAACTCAGGATAGATCGATACTCCAATTAGTGTATGGGACGGCCTTAGTTGTGGCATAATATAAATGCAGTTTCAAAACTAGTACCACCACTGGAATTTTAAACGAAAGTTATCAATTTTGAAAATGACTAGTTGTTTATTAAATAGAATCAGATAACGTAGATACCTGACTATAAACTTTTAATGGCACCTGCATTCTGTCTCGGAGGATATCTTCAACTCTCTGTCTGTACCACAATCAAAGCTACTTTCGCTGTATCTAGAAATCAAAATAACCACGGATTCATTTGCATAAATTATGCGCAACAAGGTCCCAAAAAAAAGAAATCCGGATTTTCTGAAAGTTTATATCTAAATCATCTAAGATTTAAAATTGTTAGTGCATTTAAAAATTGAATTCGTGAATGTCAGTGCCCATTTTATATGAAACGGAAATTTAAAAAGGGGTGGGGCCAATAATACTCTTAGATACATACAGACGATTAATGTATTGATAACAACACAAATTATCACTACATCTTAAAGAAAATTTTCGTTTTTTATTACCATTCAAGTATGATTAGGAAAAAATATTCACTGTGAAAACCTGGAACTATTGAACTTTTTAACCGGGAGTCAGCAAAAAGTTAATTCACCCCAAAAACAATTTCTTGTTAAATTTTTGCCATCATTTGTAGGTTGATTAACTTTAACACTACGTAATTCTTCAATTTTTTGACTTACACAATGTGGCACTTACTTTGATCGGTTTAGGTAATAATTCGATATTCTCATTAATTCAAGGCTGAAATTTGAACAGATTATGGGTCGATTGTGGAATGAGTTTTAATTTTTTGGAATTGTTGTACTAATCAAAATACAGTCAGTATTTTCAAAAATGTATGTTGCCGATACTAAATATCATTTTTGGCTAAAAAAATATCGATCAATGTAAAATTCTTGCTTCGGAGGTTGTCTATTGCTTAACTAAAAGTTAAACACTAAAAAATTTGATGAAAAGTTGATTTTCAGGCATTCATTTTTAACTTCCCAGTATATGGGAAGTTCTTGTAATCGCCTCGAAAATCGAAATTGAAATTTTCAACATTTCTTTACGTTTTGAGGTCTATAGAGTATATTTTAAGTGTTTTTAGAAAGAAGTGTGTATGTATGTGCGTGTGTGTGTACGTCCGTACGTACGTATGTGCGTTCGTGGACAGTTTTTTCTACGAGCATAACTCACGTAAACAAAGTCGTATTGACTTCGTTAAGGTGTCAATCGAAGCGCCTTTGCAATCTTAAGAGCTGATTAGTTTTTGGAACATTCCGTTCGGGGGGTTTGTTGTTTTGCCCTTTTGAACGTCATTTCTAGCATGCGCTATATCTCACGAACCAAACATACGTTTTGCATTCTTAATGTGTCAATCAACGTGTATTAATATTTGTGTGAATCTATCAAATTTTCAAAAAACTCGTTGGAGCCGTTTTTTAATTTAAGGAAAAAAAGTGCAAAAAATTAGGTTTTTTTCATAAACTATAAATTTTTAAGCTGATTTGCTAAACACAGTAATCAATGTTTATAAAATTTATATACTCCAAACAGTTCTTGTGCAAAAATCAACAAAACTTTTTCTCATGATAACAAAAAAAAATGAAATTAAAAATAAAAAATCATTAAAAGTCATCATGATGTCAAGGTCGTTTCGGTCATACACTATATCTCTCGAACCAGATATAATATTTGCATCATTAAGGTATCAATCGACGTGTATTAACATTTTTGTTAGGTTTTTGCATTAACAAAAAAATCTTTGAAGCCCTTTTTTAATTTAACAAAAAAAAAATGCAAAAAATTAGGATTTTTTCATAACATTTTTTTTAACAAGATTTGCAAAACACGGTAATAAATGTTTATAAAATTTATGAATCCTTATCAATTTTTGGAGAGAAACCAGCAAAACCTTTTTTCATGATGTCTAAAAAATTAAAATAAAAATAAACAAGCCGCGAGGTGCGACCCTTGAGGTCCACACGGTCAACTTCCCAGTAATATTTACATAAATATTAAAAATACTAAACAAAATAGTAATTATGAAAATAATACTACTTTAAATAATAATAATGTACCTCTCATAACAGTCACTGGAATGACTTAATATTAATCGTATCATCTACGGGTGCGTCAATTGATTACGTAAGGTTTTTGGTCGATGGGGACGATTGATTTGATTGAATATTCACGCGGATCAATGGGGGGGGGGGGGGGGTTCTACGTTATTTGTTATTTTCATATTGATGAAAGCTTTTTTTATAGCATATCATTTAGCAAAGTATTGACTACGAAACATTTCACCATTCAAAGCGTTCATTGCCACAATTGCAAATTTGATTAATTTTTTTTTGATTTTCAAAATTTTAGCAGTTTTGATATAAAAATTAAAACACGTTGCTATGAAGACTATTAAAAATCTGCTTAAATTATGCAAATATTAATAAACTGTGATTGGCTTAACAACAATGTCTTCAAAATAAGAGTAGTCGGGTAAAATCATTCATATGAACACTTTTTACATGGCGACTTTGAATGATTTTTTATTTTTAATTTAATTTTTTTAAACATCATGGAAAAGCGTTTCCTGGTTTGTCTCCAAAAACTGATAAGGATTTATAAATTTTATAAACATTTATTACCGTGTTTTGCAAATCTGGTTAACAAATTTATTTTTTATGAAAAAAATCCTAAATTTTTGCATTTTTTTTGTTAAATTAAAAAACGCCTCCAACGAGTTTTTTAAATATAAAAACATTACAAAAATGTTAATACACGTCGATTGACACCTAAGTGATGCAAATATTATATTTGGTTCGTGAGATATAGTGAATGGCAGAAATGACCTTGAAATCATGATGACTTTTAATGATTTTTGATTTTTAATTTAGATTTTTTTTGTAATCATGAGATAAAGTTTTGTTGGTTTTTGCCCAAAAACTGTTTGGAGTATATAAATTTTAGAAACATTGATTATTGCGTTACGAAAATCAAGTTAAAAATTTACTGTTTATGAAAAAAAAACCTAATTTTTTGCACTTTTCTCAAAAAAATTAAAAAACGCCTCGAAGATTTTTTTTAAAAACTTGCTAGAATCACATAAATGTTAATACGCGTCGATTGCCACCTTAATAATGAAAATCTCATGTTTGGTTCGGGAGATATAACGCATGACAGAAATGACCTTCAAAGGGTCAAAACAACAAACCCCCCCGACTGAAATGTCCCAAAAACTAAGCAGCTCTTAAGATTGCAAAGACGCTTTGATTGACACCTCAACAAAGTCGATAGGACTTTGTTTACGTGAGTTATGCTCGTAGAGAAAACTGTCCACGAACGCACATACGTACGTACGGACGTACGTACGTACACACACACACACACACACACATACTTCTTTCTAAAAACACTTAAAATATACTCGTAAGACCTCAAAACGTAAAGAAATGTTGAAAATTTCAATTTCGATTTTCGAGGCGATTACAAGAACTTCCCATATACTGGGAAGTTAAAAATCATTCAAAGTCGCCATGTAAAAAGTGTTCATATGAATGATTTTACCCGACTACTCTTATTCTAAAGACATTGTTGTTAAGCCAATCAAAGTTTATTAATATTTGCATAGTTTTAACAAATTTTGAGGAGTTTTTACAGTACCGTGTTTTAATTTTAATATAAAAACTGCTTAAATTTTGAAAATCCAAAAAAAATTAATCAAATTTGCATTGGTGGTAATGAACGCTTTGAATGGTAAAATGTTTTGTACTCAATACTTTGCTAGATCATATGTTTCAAAAAGCTTTCATCGATATGAAAATAACAAATAACGTACAATAGGCTTTGTAACCTGCCCCCCCCACCCTCCCGATTAATCCGCGTAAATATTCAATCATCCCCCTTACCTACGTAATCAATTGACGCTCCCATAGATGATACGATTAATATTAAGTCATTTCAATTACTTTTATGAGAGGTACATTATTATTATTTAAAGTAGTATTATTTTCATAATTATTATTTTGTTTATTATTTTTAATATTTATGTAAATATTACTGAGAAGTTGACCGTGTGGACCTCAAGGATCGCACTTCGCGGCTTGTTTGTTATATCTTCGTTCCAAACGAATTATATCGTGGTTTCACAGTTGGTATCGTTAATGTTTGCAAATAATATTTTTAGCACGTGGAAAAGAATTTTCAAACAGATAGAGAAATTTCAAAAAAAATGACAAAAAATTAGTTGATATATAATCAAAATTAAATTACATAGTGGGTAGACTTAAAAATTCAAAGTAAGTAATTGTGTTGTGGTTTTATTTTTCCCAAAATTTAAAACTCTATTACTGGTATTTTTCCAGATAATATTAAAAGCGATGAAGCGAAACCCGGTTTTTGTCTCCAAATAGCTTTTAGAACTTTTTGGAGCAAGCGATAAGCATAAAAAGAAAAATAAGCAAAAAGGTTGTCCTTAACCGAATCATAAGATGAAATACTTTGAGTGAACAGGTTGCTAATGATATGGTAAGAAACAAATTTGCGTATAAAAGAAGAAAGGGGAGTCCCAAAAACTATTTCCGAATAAAGAAAAATCAAAAGACTATTTTCGTCTAAAGTGGTAGTAAAACTAGTGTACCTAATTGTATGGTTTGAGGTGTTTGCGTGACAATTTAGTTACAAAGAAATCATCAAAATGTTATATGAAATAGTAATAAAGAAAACCAACACTTGAAAGTGAAAGAGATATAAATATAAATAAATATGGAAAGAAGAAATAATGTTCCGCGAAATTGAGGAAACGGTTTGGAGGACACACTCTTCGATTCAAAGAGTTATTGAAATCTATAATTCGAGGGGTTCCACCTATTTAAAGTCTCGTTCGGGACGGGAAGGCAAATTTAAAGTAGACACCAACAAAACTGGGTGGCAAAATAGCTTCTGGTTTCAAAAGGTCAATGACCAATGGCACTGCATATTTTATTAAGTTTTGTGCCAAAACCTCCCCAATAAGCAAACCCCACTCCCATTGAGCACCGTTGGGATTTATTGGAGCCCCGGATCCACCAACACGACATTTCTTCGAAAGAGATGCAAAAAAATTTAATACTTGAGGAATGGGGTAAAATTACATCGGAGACATCCAATCTCGTGCCAAATCGTTTGAGAGAGATTATGCATTGTAAAGGATATCCGCTTCGTTCTTAAGTCATACCATTTTTATATTGAGTGGATTCTGGTCGTATATTTATTTGTTTGTCCTTAAACTTTATCTGAAGTCTCATCTTAATTTTATTTTGTTTTTGTTGTTATTTCATATTTATTTTAAAATCTGCTAAAGACTTACGTAAATGAAGACTGAATTACAATATATATATAAATACAACAGTATAACACAAATTTATGTTTCGAATTTTTTCAATTTTTTTTTAATAAATTCAAAATGTTCACACTGTGGCTTACATCCAAACTATTTCTGACTAATGTTTGTTTGTTAGTGGAAATAAACCCTTTTGTTGAAATATTGCATTCCCAAAATATTTAGTTTAAAATTCGAAATGTGATATATATTAAAACCGGCAAAAGCTCATTTAGCAGTATCAAATTGCTGGCTCACATATGCGTAACTAAAAGATGTTCTAACTCAATGAACGTTTCATCTCTATTGGAACCATTTTTCCAACCCTCCATGAAGAAATCATTTAAATCTTGCATTCGTCACCGCATTTTTTGACCAAAATACTAGGCAAATATCTGCAATGAGGGTAGTTCAAAGATCTCCAAAGATTTCAACATTTTTCACTTTCAGGTAACTGCCCAATACAAATGAATCCGGTCTTTGAAATCAATGAAGGATAATTGCCAACAAAATTGTTGTTTTTCTTCCAGATTAACCTTTTGCTTGCATTGGTGTCCATGAATGATGGAAACGTTTGTTCGTTCATCCTTGTTCCATTCATCCCTGAAAATTTTCTTTAATGCGTATTTACTCTGGTCAATATTTATCTGTCAGGCAAAACGTTATTTAAAGAATACCTAAATTTTGTTCGTGTGCAAACAAAGGTATGAATATCCTTTTCACATCCTCTAAACTGAAATGTGTGTAGTTCACCTTCACGTTCCGGATAATTCTCGGGGTAATACCCTATAAAACTGTTTCTTGACAAACGAAATTACCAGCAAAAACTGCTGGAAAGAATATTCAGAAAACGGGAAAATTTTTGCTAGTTTACTAACAATGAACAGGAACAGAAGCGATGCCAGGCCGGTGTTATGTTCACGTTTATCCTTTTCTTTGGCAATAATGGTATTCTTTTTTAAGGAGTGGCTAGGAAATGAGATGGACAGAGTTGCCAATTTCAACACGAAAACTATTTGTTGAGTATATCCTGGGCTTACATTAAGCAGGAAGTTTAACTATTTCAATAGAAAAGATATCTAGCCTTGAATGACATCCTGCTGAATTATATATTTAAAATTTTCAGAGCATGAAAATCTGCTATGAAGCTATGATCCATTTTTTATTTTTATCGAAACCTCAAACTTTATATTATTTTTGATTTCTAGATATATTATCATCCTGCAATCAAGCGGCTTGTTAAGTGAGGTTTCTTAATATATATGAGCGAAAGTCTTAGTACTGGAATAAAGTTTTATTCAATTTTAAACATGTAAACCAACTGCTGCAACAAATGATTATTTATCCATAAACATAAACAAAACTGTTTCCTTTTCATAGATTGTAACTTCAGTTCAACACATTGCTATCGTCAACACTATCATGCCATCGCATCATTGGTAGTGGAAGAGGGAATTATAGTTTTTGTCTCGATAACCAGAACTTGTTAGTGTTTTTAAGAGGAGATTTTTCCAAGGACTAACGACAACCAAAGGGATTAGGATCTGTCCTCAGCTAAGCCTTCTGTGTGTGTATGTGTTTTTTTTGTCCGGGGATTTTCGAAGGATTCAAAAGATCTTTTATTTGTTGGTTACGTGGCTGACTGAATTTACTCCGGCCGCATTATTGTGCATCGCTTTGTACTGCGTGTAAACTCATTTCGATAATAATAGCCTAAACCAATAGTAACAGGTAGTATGTGAGGAAAGATGATATCCTGCCTTGAATAAAATAATGATTTGGCTTTGAAAATTCCTTAACAGTTTTGGGCTGGGAACAAGAATTTCGGTTTCCGACAACAAACAATCCTTTTGCATTATGGTAGTCTGACTTGCAGTAGTGGATATACGAAGGGATGACGGATGAAGGAATTTGTTTGAATTGTGAACGAGTTCAGCCACGTGCAAGAGAGCATAAATTACCATGAAAAATGAGCCATTCGATTTAATTGCCATAAAGATCCTTTTTGCATAATGTATTTACTAATGAATCAAATTTTTGGCTATTCATATAACAACGTCGTGCATTCAAAATAAGCAATTTCAAACTGCTTGACTTGGCAACATTTTATTATAAAATTAGTTTCTTCAATATGCAATTATTAACTTCCCGGTATATGGGAAGTTCTTGTAATCGCCTCGAAAATCGAAATTGAAATTTTCAACATTTCTTCACGTTTTGAGGTCTTACGAGTATATTTTAAGTGTTTTTAGAAAGAAGTATGTATGTGTGTGTGTACGTACGTAGGTATGTGCGTTCGCGGACAGTTTTTCTACGAGCATAACTCACGTAAACAAAGTCGTATCAACTTCGTTGAGATGTCAATCGAAGCGTCTTTGCAATTTTAAGAGCTGATTAGTTTTTGGGACACTTCGGTCGGGGGGTTTGCTTTTTTCACCCCTTGAAGGTCAAACCATTCATGCACTATATCTCGCGAGCCCAACATACGATTTGCTTTATCAAGGTGTCAATCAACGCGTATTAATATTTCCGTGATTCTATCAAATTTTTAAAAAATCGTTGAAGCCGTTTTTAATTTTTTTTTAAAAAAGTGCAAAAAATAAGGTTTTTTTTCAAAAACATCAAATTTTTAACTTTATTTTCAAGTCGCAGTAATGAATATTTATAAAATTTATATACTCCAAACACTTGTTGTAAAAAAACCACCAACATTTTTTTCATGATTCCAAAAAATTTAAATTAAAAATAAAAAATCATTAAAAGTCATCATGTCCTTCATGGTCATTTATGTCAATCATTATATCTCGAGAACCAAATATAATCTTTCCATCATTAAGAAGACAATCAACGCGTATTAACATTTTAATGATGTTTTTAAATTTAAACAAGCCGCGAGGTGCGACCCTTGAGGTCCACACGGTCAACTTCCCAGTAATATCTACATAAACATCAACAACATTACAACAATGAGAGGTATTCATAGCAGTAACAGGAATAAGTTAATATGAATCATATCGTCTACGGGGGGGTCCATTGATTACGTAAGGTTTTTTGGTCGATGAGGACAGATTGAATATTCACGCGGATCAATCGATGGGGGCTTTTTTGGTGTTGAAAAATTTTGTTGGTTTTCAAAATTTAAGCAATTTTTTTAAATTAAAAGACTATAAAAACTATTAAAAATCTGCTCAAATTATGCAAATATCTTAAAACTTTGATTGAATTTAAAACAATTTTTTTAGAATAAAAGATATAAAGTAATAGCACTCGTATGAACCCTCTTTACATGGTAACTTTGAATGATTTTTTTATTTTCAATTAAGTTTTTTCATAATCATGGAATAAAATTTTGCCGGTTTCTCTCCAAAAACTGATAAGAATGTATAAATTTTATAAACTGGATCACTGTGCTGTGCAAATCAAGTTAAAAAATATTTTTTTATGAAAAAAACTATAATTTTTCGCATTTTCTTCTATTAAATTAAAAAGACAGCTGAACAGAATTTTTAAAATGTTAGAAACTTTACAACGATGTTAATACACGTCAACTGACACCTTAATGATGCAAATATTATATCTGGTTCGTGATATATAGTGAATGATAAAAATGACCTTAAAAATCATGATGACTTTTAATGATTTTTTATTTTTAATTTACTTTTTTACGTAATTATGAGAAAAAGTTTTGATGAAGTTTTTGCGAACATTGTTTGGAGTACATAAATTTTATAACCATTGGTTACTAAGACTTGACAATAAGGTTAAAAATTTATTGTTTTTGAAAAAAAAACCTAATTTTTTGCACTTTTTTTTAAAAAAATTGAAAACCGCTCCAAAATTTTTTTTAAAAACTTGTTAGAATCACGAAAACGTGAATACGCGTCGATTGACACCTTGATCAAGGAAATCGTATGTTTCGTTCGCGAGATATAACGCATGACAGAAATGACCTTCAAACGGGCAAAACAGCAAACCCCCCCCCCCCCCGACCGAAGTTTTCCAAAAACTAATCAGCTCTTAAAATTGCAAAGACGCTTCGATTGACACCTCAACCAAGTCGATCGGACTTTGTTTACGTGAGTTATGCTCGTAGAAAAAAGTGTCCACGAACGTACAGATGTACGTACGTACAGACGTACGTACGTACACACACACACACATACGTCTCCCTTTCTAAAAACACTTTATATATACTCTATAGACCTCAAAACGTAAAGAAAAGTTGAAAATTTCAATTTCGATTTACGAGGCGATTACAAGAACTTCCCATATACTGGGAAGTTAAAAATCTGCTCAAATTATGCAAATATCTTAAAACTTTGATTGAATTTACAACAATATTTTAGAATAAAAGATATAAAGTAATAGCACTCGTATGAACCCTCTTTACATGGTAACTTTGAATAATTTTTTATTTTTTATTTAGTTGTTTCATAATTATGGAAAATTTTTTTGCTGGTTTCTCTTCAAAAATTGATAAGATTGTATAAATTTTATAAACTGGTATCACTGTGCTGTGCAAATCAAGTTAAAAACATATTTTTTATGAAAAAAAAACCATAATTTTTCGCATTTTCTTTTATTAAATTCAAAAAACGGCTGAAACGAATTTTAATCATGTAAAAAACTTCACAAAGATATTAATACACGTCAATTGACACCATAATGATGCAAATAATATATCTGGTTCGTGAGATATAGCGAATGATAAAAATAACCTTGAAAATCATGATGACTTCTAATGATTTTTTATTTTTTATTTAATTTTTTACGTAATCACGAGAAAAAGTTTTGATTGTGTTTCTACAAACATTGTTTGAAGTATATAAATTTTGCAAACATTGATTACTATATTTCGCTAATCAAATTAAAAATTTATTTTTTATGAAAAAAACCTTATTTTTTGCACTTTTTTTTCTTAACTTAAAAAACAGCCATAAAGTTTTTTTTCCAAAATTTGATAGATTTACACAAATATTAATGCACGTTCATTGACAGCTAAATTATGCAAATCATATGTTTGGTTCGCGAGATATAATGCAATACACAAATGACCTTGAAGATCACGATGACTATTAATGATTTTTTATTTTTTATTTGATTTTTTTGTAATCCCGAGTAAAAAATGTTGGTAGTTTTTTTACAACAACTGTTTGGAGTATATAAATTATATAAAGATTTATTACTGTGTGTTGAAAATCAAGTTAAAAATTTGATGTTTTTGAAAAAAACCCAATTTTTTGCACTTTTTTTTCAAAAAATTAAAAAACCACTCGAACGCTTTTTTTAAAAATTTTACAGAATCATTTAAATGTTAATACGCATCGATTGACACCTTAATAATAAAAATCGCATGTTTTGTTCATTAGATATAGCGCATAACATGGTTGACCTTCAAGTGGTGAAAACAGCAAACCCCCCCGACCGAAGTGTCGCAAAAACTAATAAGCTCTTAAAATTGCAAAGACGCTTCGATTGACACCTCAACCAAGTCGATACGACTTTGTTTACGTGAGTTATGCTCGTAGAAAAAAGTGTCCCGAACGTACATACGTACGTACGTACGTACATACACACACACACACACACATACTTCTTTCTAAAAACACTTTATATATACTCTATAGACCTCAAAACGTAAAGAAAAGTTGAAAATTTCAATTTCGATTTTCGAGGCGATTACAAGAACATCCCATATACTGGGAAGTCAAAAAAATCTTTAAAGCCATTTTTTTAAAATTAATAAAAAAATATTGAGAATTAGTGTTTTTTCCATAACAAAATTAATTATTAATTAATAAAATTAACATCGTAATAATAAATATTTGTAAAATTTATAAACTTTTATCAATTTCTGTAGAGATTAGCAAAATATTTTTTCATGATTTCAAAACAAATTGAATTAAAAATAAAAAAAAACATCCAAAGTCACCATGTAAAATGGGTTCATACCAAGTTTTATACCTTAAATCTCTTATTCAAAAGACATTGTTGTAAAGTCAATCAAAGTTTATTATTATTTGCATAATTTGCAGAGATTTTTAATAGTCTTCACAGAACCGTGTTTTAACTTTAATAAAAAAACTGCTTAAATTTTGAAAACCAATACAAATCAAATCAAATTTGCAATTGTGATAATCAACGTTTTGAATGGTAAAATGTTTTGTAGTCAACACTTTATGAGATCTAATGCTTTGAAAAGCTTTCATCAAATAAAAAATTGTAGTTTTTAGGAGTTCTGTTCTTTAGTATTCGTAAAATTTCAGTTACTTCCGTCATCATTTGTAATACATATATTTTACTTTTTATATGCAATTGAACCTATTTTTCACTGCATAATCAACGTTTCTCAAAATCAACAGAAAATAAGAAATAATTATGAGTTTCATTGATGTAAAATCGAGAAAAATACAAATTCAGTGATTATGCCGAAGTGCTAGCAGTTTTGACCGCAACTATTCAAAATGGCCATCACGCGACAAAATCTCTTCAGTTTTCGTAATAACAAAAACTGCATTCATTTTTGCTAGCGCTGTTTTGTCCTTCAATCATCGATATGAAAATAACAAATAATGTAGAAAAGGCTTTGTAACCTGTCCCCCCTCCGATTGATCCACGTGAATATTGAATCAAACCAATCCACGAAAATCTTTACGTAATCAATTGACGCTCGCGTAGATGTTACGATTAATATTAAGTCATTCCAATAACTTTTATGAGAGGTACATTTTTATTATTAAAAGTAGTATTATTTCCATAATTATTATTGTGTTTAATATTTTTAATATTTATGTAAATATTACTGGGAAGTTGTACGTGTGGACCTCAAGGGTCTCACCTCACGGCTTGTTTAATTAGAAACAAACTGTTACTGTTTCAATTTATTGGACGACAGTTATTTAATATCTAAAGTGCAACTTGACGGAAAAGTGTTTATATCCACAACTGAATTGCCAATTTCAACATATATGTCAGCAATCGATTTCAAATTATCCCGAATTAATTCAATTCAAGCCTAGGATACGTTTTACGTACTAATACCTAAACAGTAGATCGAGAATCAAATCGCTTACGATATAATGTGTAATATGTACTCGCATGTATAGAAACTACAAAACAGGAGCATCGACGAAATCGAGCTTAATTAGTAGAGAATCAGATTGGACCTGTCGTTGCCTGGAATCATACATGCAGAATAAGTGCAGGCATACAATTTAATTCCCAATTACTTTTGCAATTGAGAGTC
Organism: Oxycera nigricornis; assembly: GCA_963942545.1. Classification (NCBI taxonomy): domain Eukaryota; kingdom Metazoa; phylum Arthropoda; class Insecta; order Diptera; family Stratiomyidae; genus Oxycera; species Oxycera nigricornis. The sequence continues at coordinate 94,629,956 of OZ012661.1, read as the reverse complement.
ACACCATACGACCCGTACAGCGGTTCCAGCTCCTATTTCCACTTGGCATGCAATTCTGGCCACTTTATCGCGCTAGCCGCTGATTACGAAACGAACAGCCAATCTATAATTTCATTCCGCATGGACTAGAATGAAATGTTAAAAAGATGACCTGTGCATTACCAGGATATAACGAACCAACCGAAATTAGTGTGGCGCCGCCGCTTCCAGTTCATGTTGGGATTCCACACTTCAAATGTGACGCTCACATTAATACATACATATATGGGGAGGCAGCATTCTAATTGCTTGGCCACAGAACCACATCAGTCATAATTAGCTACGAGGACCAGAACTAATTTCACAATTGATTATGTATTTAATTCCAGTTGGTGGAAAATTCTCGATACGGTTTATCATTAAAACCAACATTTTATGAATATTATGTTTTTCATACAAATTTCTGATTGTTTTGGTCTCAAGAAGGGTTGGTTAGCGAAAATAGAAACAAATTAAATTTCTTGCACAATAATTACCTAAGATTATTATATTTGATAAATAACTCGACTTCATAGTCAATATTATGAAAGACGAAAATAACTGTTACTTTCACCATTGCTCCTAAGGATTGTATCGGAAAAAATTGACCTTTAGGTTTTTCTTGCATAGCTCCTGTTTGGGATAAGTTTAAGTCTTCATCAGGTGTGCAAAATTAGCTTTAACATGTGATAAAAAAGAACGTCTAATCAATTCGAATTGTAAGATCACTCTTGAAAAGATGTGGTTTTCACAAGAAAGTTGTGTATGGCAAACGAGGGTCAAACGGGGGTCAAGTCACACGAAAAAATGCATTTTAACACCTTTTTATCTATTCCTAAAATGCTTTTTTCGTGTGACTTGTCCTCCTTCGAGACTCAATAACTCCCGACATGATACAGTGATCGAAACAAGCAATACCGCAAACGTTTGGTGATAAAACTGCCTACAAGTTATTTTCGGACGAATTTCGCCGTAATAGGGAAAACAAAGAAGTTGTGGCGCGCGAAAAATGATACCCTTTTTTCACCGTCGTTTTTGGCGTGTAACTCTTTAAATATTGACAGCACGTGAAAATGATGCATTCGCAACTTACTGAAAATTGAATTTTACACAAGTTTGTCATATTAAACTTTTTTGTGGGAGCGGTCCTTTCCAATATATGGGGCCGTCCCACTTTTTTTTTGCTCTCAAGATGGTGCCAAGAGGGTTGGAGCTGCCACCCCAGAAACTTGGATTTAAGCTCACACCGAGGCAGTGGCGGCTCGTCAGATGAGGCAACTTAGGCGGCGCCTCACCTTATATTTTTGCTAATACTATAAATAATGCAATATTTTACTAAGCCGCCAAGCTACTGTGCGCTCCCAACTTATCATTAAATAATAAATTTGCACACCCACATGTACTTATATAGCAGTGTAACATACACACTAGTGTTCTAACTTTCCATATGTATCATTCGCTACTTCTTGCCGATACACAAAATTAATCATGAGGCGAAACCATCGGAGCCTTAGTTTCGCAGCTTTAATGGTATTATTGGCTGCCCTACGATCCATTCATTTCTATGGCTAGAACTGAGGCGACGAAATGTTTGCCTCTGCTCGAAACAATGCTCTCAGTTTGCAACTTTTATGCTTGCTGGAAATGAAAAGTTGTTGATCGATTTCCAAAAATCAACACTGACAGCACTGATTGTTATTTGGAAAGAAAATGTAGTAGGTGTAAAGAAAACGCAAAAATCGGTTTCACAGTGCGATCGATGTTCGTGTGTGATAATCGTATTTTTTAAAGTGATTAGTGTTGGGATTAAAATTTAGAGCATGAATCCATTGCATGATATCGTGTTATCATTGATAGAATTGCCTTTTTCAAGGCGTTCTGCCAATGAAAACTACGAAATCATCCACACAAATAGGCCCACACATAAGATAAGTATTTTAAATATTGATAAAAAAGATGGTCGTCAATATAAACGCTCTTTTCAATTAAATTGGTAAGAAACTCACTCACTCACTCACTCACTCACTTGTGGAAGTACCTTCAAAGAACGTTTGTATTGTTGGCCATGCTTATTATTAGGAAAAATGAAAAGCGTCTGGACTAGCGATGTATATGCCGACTTTAAGAATTTTTCGAGAGCAGTTAAAATGCATGAAGCATCTCGAGAGCATATTCAAAACTCGCTAAGTATTGTGCGGATGAGTTTAAACATGACAACAATTGAAGATGCTCTAATGGAAAACGCTCGTTTATCTAAGATAGCATACAACGAAGATATCCGCAAAAATCGGTTGCTGATAACTTATCTAATCAATACAACAATTTTATTAGGTAAACAGGAACTTGCTTTTAGAGAGCATGATGAATCTGAAACTTATCTGAATAAAGGAAATTTCAGGGAATTATTTAATTGTTTGATCCGGCGTAACAGCGAAGTTGTTAAATATTTAGAAGGAAAAAATGTTTTCACGGGGCAATCCAAAACGATTCAGAATGAATTGATTTTTTGTATTGAAGACTATTTAAAAGACTACATAAAAAAAGAGATATCAGATGCACTGTTTTTTTTCAGTAATAGTAGATGACATGACAGACATTGTGGCAAAGGCACAATGTTGTATAACAATAAGGTATGTGAACAGGAACGCGGAGCTCAAAGAACGTTTTTTGTGTGGATTTTTTGATGTTAGCTTGGATTCAAGAGCTAGTGCACTTTACAGCTTACTAGTTAGTGTCTTGGGAACATTTGCATTCAGACAAAAATTAGTAGCCCAATGTTATGATGGAGCTGCAGTTATGGCTGGAGATTTGACTGGTTTAAAAACAAGAATCAAATCTGTCGCACCTCTAGCACTTTATACTCATTGTGCTGCACATCGTTTGAATTTGATTTTGCAACAAGGCTCGAACTATATTAAAGAAAGTAGAGTGTTTTTTGCAACTTTAAAAGGTTTACCAGCTTTTTTTCATAAATCATACAAACGTACATCTATTTTGGAAAGAATTACTAAAGAAAACAAGCCGCGAGGTGCGACCCTTGAGGTCCACACGGTCAACTTCCCAGTAATATCTACATAAACATCAACAACATTACAACAATCAGAGGTATTCATAGCAGTAAAAGGAATGAGTTAATATGAATCATATCGTCTACGGGAGGGTCCATTGATTACGTAAGGTTTTTGGTCGATGAGGACAGATTGAATATTCACGCGGATCGATCGGTAGTGGTCCTTTTTGGTTTTGAAAATTTTTGTTGGTTTTAAAAATTTAAGCAATTTTTTAATTAAAAGACTATAAAAACTATTAAAAATCTGCTCAAATTATGCAAATATTTTAAACCTTTGATTGAATTTACGACATTTTTTTAGAATAAAAGATATAAAGTAATTGCATTCGTAGGAACCCTCTTTACATGGTAACTTTGAATGATTTTTTTTATTTTTTATTTAGTTTTTTTTTTCATAATCATGAAAGAAAATTTTGCCGGTGTCTCTTCAAAAAATGATAAGAATGTATAAATTTTATAAACTGGTATCACTGTGCTGTGCAAATCAAATTAAAAAAATATTTTGTATGAAAAAAACTGTAATTTTTCGCATTTTCTTCTATTAAATTAAAAAAAGGCTGAAACGAATTTTTATAATGTTAAAAACTTCACGAAGATGTTAATACACGTCAACTGACAGCTTAATGATGCAAATATTATATCTGGTTCGTGAGATATAGTGAATGATAAAAATGACCTTGAAAATCATGATGACTTTGAATGATTTTTTATTTTTAATTTAATTTTTTACGTAATCATGAGAAAAAAATTTGATGTTGTTTCTACATACATTGTTTGGAGTATGTAAATTTTATAAACATTGTCTACTACATTTCGCAAATCAAGTTAAAAATTTATTGTTTAAGAAAAAAACCTAATTTTTTGCACTTTTTTCCCTTAAAATAAAAAACGGCTCCAACGATTTTTTTAAAAATTCGAAAGATTCATTGAAATAAAATTGCGCGTACATTGACACCTCTACAATGCAAATCGTATGTTTTATTCGCGAGATATAACGCATGACAGAAATGACCTTGACGATCATGATGACTGTTAATGATTTTTAACTTCCCAGTATATGGGAAGTTCTTGTAATCGCCTCGAAAATCGAAATTGAAATTTTCAACATTTCTTTACGTTTTGAGGTCTATAGAGTATATATAAAGTGTTTTTAGAAAGGGAGATGTATGTGTGTGTGTGTACGTACGTACGTTCGTGGACACTTTTTTCTACGAGCATAACTCACGTAAACAAAGTCCGATCGACTTGGTTGAGGTGTCAATCGAAGCGTCTTTGCAATCTTAAGAGCTGGTTAGTTTTTGGGACACTTCGGTTTGGGGAGTTTGTTGTTTTGCCCCTTTGAAGGTCATTTCTGTCATGCGTTATATCTCGCGAACGAAACATACGATTTCCTTGATCAAGGTGTTAATCGACGCGTATTGACATTTATGTGATTCTATAAAGTTTTTATAAAATTTCCTGTAGCCGTTTTTTAATTTTTTTAAAAAAAGTGCAAAAAATTAGGTTTTCTTTAATAAACAATAAATTTTTAATCTGATTTACGGAAGACACTATTCAATTTTTATAAAATTTATTTACTTCAAACAGTGCTTGTGAAAACAAAGTTAAAAATTGTTCTCATTATCATGTAAAAAATTAAATAAAAAATAAAAAATCATTAACAGGCATCATGATCTTCAAGGTCATTTCTGTCATGCGTTATATCTCGCGAACCAAACATACGATTTACATTGTCAAGGTGTCAATCAACGCGTATTAAAATTTTCGTGAATTTCTCGAATTTTGAAAAAAAACCGTTGAAGCCGTTTTTCAATTTAAGAAAAAAAAGTGAAAAAATTAGGGTTTTTTTTAATAAACCATAAATTTTTAACCTGATTTACGGAAGACAGTCTTCAATTTTTATAAAATTTATATACTTCAAGCAGTGCTTGTAAAAGCATCATCAAAACTTTTTCTCATGAAAGCAAGAAACATTAAATAAAAAATAAAAAATCATTAACAGTCATCATGATCTTCAAGGTCATTTCTTCCATTCACTATATCTCACGAACCAGATATAATATTTGCATTATTAGGGAGTCAATCGACGTGTTTTAACATGTTTTTGATTATTTTAGCATTATAAAAATCCGTTTCAGCGGTTGTTTTCATTTAACAGAAGAAAATACGAAAAATTATGGTTTTTTCATAAAAAATATTTTTTTAACTTGATTTGCATAGCACAGTGATATCAGTTTATAAAATTTATACGTTCTTATTATTTTTTGAAGAGAAACCAGCACAACTTTTTACATGACTCTGAAAAAAATTCAATTAAAAATAAAAAAATCATTCAAAGTTACCATATGAAAAGGGTCCTTCCGAATGATATTACCTTATATCTTTTATACTAAAGACTTTGTTGTAAAGTCGATCATAGTTTTAAAATGTTTGGATAATTTGAGCAGATTTTTAATAGTTTTTGCAGTCTTTTCATAAAAATAAGCGGCTTAAATTTTAAAAACCATCAAAATTTCAAATTTGCATTTGTGGTAATCAATCATCATCAATCATCCACTAAAAGCCTTGCGTAATCAATGGACGCTCCCGTAGATGATATGATTAATATTAACTCATTCCTGTTACTGCTATGAATACCTCTCATTATTTTTATTTAAAGTAGTAGTATTTTCAAAATTATTATTGTGTTTAATATTTTTAATGTTTATCTAGATATTACTGGGAAGTTGACCGTGTGGACCTCAAGGGTCGCACTTCAAGGCTTGTATATTTTTCATTTGATTTTTTTTTGTATACATGAGAAAAAATTTTAATGGCATTTTTAAGAAACTTTTTGGAGTATATAAATTATATAAAGGTTGATTATTTGGACTTGACAATAAGGTTAAAAATTTATAGTTTTTGAAAAAATCACAATTTTTTGCACTTTTTTTAAAAAAAGTAAAAAACGGCTCCAACGATTTTTTTCAAAATTTGACAGATTCACATAAATGCTAATACCCGTCGATTGACACCTTAACCATGCAAATCGTATGTTGGTTTCGCGCGATATGTATAACGCACGACAGAAATGACCTTGAAAATCATGATGCCTGTTAATGATTTTTTACTTTTTATTTAATTTTTTACGTAGGGAATCATGAAGAAAAGTTTTTATGTTGTTTTTACAAGCGCTGCTTGAAGTATATAAATTTTATAAAAATTGAACACTGTCTTTCGTAAATCAGGTTAAAAATTTATTAATTATAAAAAAACCCTAATTTTTTGCACTTTTTTTTGAAAATTAAAAAACGGTTCCAACGATTTTTTTTAAAATTTGTTAGATTCACAAAATTGTCAATACGCGTCGATTGACACCTTGTTCAAGGAAATCTTATGTTTGGTTCGCGAGATATAACGCATGACAGAAATGACCTTCAAACGGGCAAAACAGCAATCCCCCCCCCCCGACCGAAGTATCCCAAAAACTAATCAGCTCTTAAAATTGCAAAGACGCTTCGATTGACACCTCAACCAAGTCGATCGGACTTTGTTTACGTGAGTTATGCTCGTAGAAAAAGTGTCCACGAACGTACAGACGTACGTACGTACACACACACACACATGCGTCTCTCTTTCTAAAAACACTTTATATATACTCTATAGACCTCAAAACGTAAAGAAAAGTTGAAAATTTCAATTTCGATTTTCGAGGTGATTACAAGAACTTCCCATATACTGGGAAGTTAATAATTCCTCAATCTTGCGACACAAGATGGCATTCTAGTTCGAAAATTGTACATTTTACCGCAAATAATTGGGAGAATCTCAGACAAGTTTTTCAAGATATGATCGATAACACACAGTGAGATTCCATCTCGCAAAGGACATCTCGCAAAGGGTTACTTAAAGGAATTTTATGATTTTGAGTTTGGCTTCTTGACATTTGCATTCAAAGAAATTTTTTTCAATAACTGTTTTTTTTTAAGTTCTTCAACTTAGTAATCTTAAAATTGATTTTTGTGTTTTACAATTTAAAATAGTATTAGATAGATTAAAATAGCTACAAATAGAATCAACAGTGAAGTGTATTTTTCAAAAAGCGGAAACTTTAACTGGATTGCCCCAAAATAGACATAGCTGCAAGATGAGTCCATCCGATTTTTTCGAGAAGTGGAAAGTATTATTTGATGAAATTTTGGATTGCATTATGTTCCAAATTAAAGTAAGGATTGATGACGTTCACAAACTAGAGTTTATATCACTATTTAATACCTCCAAGTATAGAGAGTTTTCAAACAATTTCCTACTAATTTAATGAGTTCGCTACAAAAACCTTCCCAAACATGTTTGACATGGATCGTCTGAAAAACGAGTTAAGTATCATTTATCTAGATGCACAATTTCATGAAATTAGTTTGTCTGAAATGCTTAAGCTTTTAAACGATTTCGGGCTAGTATGAATATTTTCCGAAGTACATAGACTCGTAACATTGATTTTAACTATCCCAGTCACAACTGTGCAGGCTGAAAGAAATTTTTCATGCTTGAAGCGAGTTAAAACTCATTTGCGAAATACCATATCTCAAGAGCGGCTTTCCGCTTTGTCAATTATGTCAATTGCAAAAGAACTTTTAGTAGAACAAACTGAAATGAAAAGCCAATTTTATGATTTAATAATTGAAAAGTATGCTGCCTTAAAAGATAGGCGAATTAATTTAATATATAAGAAGTAGTATACGTTTAAGTAAAAAAAAACTTACATAATCCTTCATAAAATTGTTTGAATTGTTTTTTAATCGATAATGATCGAAAAGGATACAGATGTTGTCAATTTATTTCTCATTCGTTTGCTTGATGTCGAACGTTGACCATACTTGCAAAGATTTTCGCATCTCAACGTTGAAAAAAAGTAAGTATAAAATTTTTAATGCATGTTATGAATTTGAAAGTTGGAAGGAAGTTATTGTGAATTGCATCAACATTTATAACACTTTCATAATGTTACTAGTATTAAGAAAAATTAACACGTTGTTCAAATCTTAGCCAAAAATTGAGAATATGATGCATTCGTAACAAACTATCCCTTATACCGATATAAATCGTCTGGTAAGTGTACGATGAAAATGAAAACCACTTAGGGAATATATTGCACATGAACCGTGCAACCCAAGAGTGATGGATGACTGGTTGGAGAAGACGGAGGTGGTTTTAGGCGGTAAAAATCCGACATGCCGATAAGCAGGAGCAAATCGATATTTTTTGGAGATTTCCACCTCCCAACGACGAAAAAACAATGGATTTGTGGCGCTCGAAAGATGTCCCCCCTTTTTGGATGTCGTTTTAGGCCTATAACTTTTTAATTATTGATGCCACATGAAAGTGATGTATGCACGATGTGCTGCAAATTAAATTCTGCACATTAATATTCTAGTAAACTTTTTTGTTGGAGCCATGGTTTCGGAGATATGGGGCCGTCTCACTTTTCTATTCCAAGATAGAGCCCAGAGGATTGGGGCTGCGACCCCAGAAACTTGGATTTAAGCTCACAGTAAGACATACTACACATTGCGCCAAAAATTCGGCTGCCTTCCAAAATGCCCCGCGAGTTTCGCAACGGGGGGTTTGCCACCAAAAGCCGATTATTTGGCCTAAAAACGGGGTTTTCACGCGACTTTCTCTCTTTTTTTGGGATGGAATAACTCCCGTTAATGTGCAGTGATTGGAACAATCAATACCGCAAACGATTTGCGACAAAATTATCTTAGAAAAATATTCCAACAAGTTTCGCGTTAAACGTGAAATTAAAAAAAGTTGTGGCGCCCGAAAGTTGTTCCCCCCTTTTTGGGTACGGTTTTTGGATTGTATCTTTTTTATTATTGACACGACGCAAAAGTTATGTATGGCCGACTTGCTTAAAATTATGTTCTACGCAAGTTTGCCATACACAACTTTCTTGTGAAAGCCACGGTTTGGGAGATATCGGAGTGTCCCACTTTCTTTTGTTTTCAAGATGGAGTCCAAACGCCATCATTGGGGATCCCAGGAAATTGAACTTAAGCTAATTATAGCATCTCACACGCATTGGAATATGTAAAAAAAATGTGGTCTAAGTGCGACCTTTGAGGCCTACACGACTAACTTCCCAGTGGGGTGAATAAAAAGCTATAATTTGTTTTTATTATTAATTACTTTTATTAATAATAACTATTATTAAACATTATTTTTCTAAATTAATATAATTACTTTTATTATTTTTATCAATTTTTTATCTAACCATAAAAGCTTTGGTAGAGGAAGACGTCTCCACCACCTGGTCATCCTCTACCAAAGCCTCGGAAACCTCGTCCTCTTCGTTCTCGTCGTCCTTCTTGTCCTCCTCTTCGTCCTCAAACTCGTTCTCCATCTCGGCCACGGAATCTACAACTATTATTGAGGGTATTTAATTATTATTTACAATAATCATTCGTTATTAAGAATGTTTGATCGTTACTGAATAGTTATAATTGACTTTATATATACAATATCAAATTATAACTAATATTATTTGATTGTTATTAACAATATTAAATTATTTATAACAATATCCAGTTATTTACGGCATTAGCGTCTCTACTCCCATTCACCCAAACCTGATAATATAAGTTTGGAATTTTATAAATTAATCTTCTTCTTTTTAAATAACATTTTTTTACAAATTTGATCACAATTTTGCTAGAATGCACAATAACAACAACATTGCTATGAAGGTATTTGGTATCTGCACATAATAATTAATAGTGCGTATCAAAGTCAAAGAAAGTCATTCAAAATGTACGAACGCTCTTCATTTGATTTCGATGCTTTTTACGTGGATTTTTTTTTAAAAAGAAGCATCAAAAATGCAATAATTGAACATACGTACCTACGCACATCCGCACATCCACACATACGTACATACACACTCACAGACATCTCTCTAAAAACGATGGATTGGGATTCTAGAGACCTTAAAACGTGGAGATATGTCAAAATTTTGGATTCGCAAAATCGACCCCATTACAATAACTTCTCATAGGGAACTGGGAAGTTAAAAATTCTGCCTTTTGAAAATGCACGGTAAACTCCCAATTGACTGTACTATTATTGCAGGTCATTTTTTGCGTCAATTTTTTTTCTCGTAATAATATATAAAAAAAGTCGACAGTATTCATAAAAGTAGCTTTGTTACTTTTCACTTCGTGTTACTTAAGTTTAATAAAAAGTTTTCCTCTAAAAAATCCAAGGATGTTGTTTCTTATTCGATTCTAATAATAATAAAAAAACATTTATACATTCCTGTGTTTTCTGTGGTTATTCAAATTCGCATTTTTGAATCTAATCTACTCCTCCTCGCAAATGCGATCATGCAAATGAAGAAGGAATTATACATGCTTAGCACCCAAGAAACAAAATACTTTACCAGCAGCAATATTAACGACCGCGGCTGCAAACACCCATCTAAGGACACGGCGATATACCTAGATACGCCCCCGCTTTCGTAGAAGTCAACTGACTTCCCTCGTTTCCACTGAAGAGCGACCTCGACCAGGTGAAATGGATTCCGTGAAGTAAAAATAAAGATCGTAAATTTTTATGGCCGCTCTCTATGGCTGGCTGTGACTGACCTACCTGTTGGCATGCTGGAAAATCTGGTCGGTTTACAGCTCGATTCCACCTCACGTTACCTGGCCGGGAAATTTCATTCATGGCTTTAACCGACTTGGCGGTTCGCGGCGGTGTAACTTTATGACTTAATCGAAGTGTTGGCTTAGCGCTGCCGCTCGTCCGCCAGAGAAATTCTGCTCAAACCGCCATTGTGTGGGCACTGGCCGGTGAAAGGTAATCTCTTGCATTATTTTCATTTTCGTTATTACATTAGTGAAGTGGTGCTGCCAATACTAGTTTCGATTCAATTCTAATTTTCTTTTGGGCTTTCCTCTTCATTAAATGTGTTATCGTCGGTGGGGGTGACTGGCGCTTATACAAAATGTTGCTAAAATGTTCGCAATTTGCTTTCATCTCCGATGCTATTGGTCCATTGCCAAAAATTTGTTTGAAATTAACATAGACATTAACTTTGATAGTACATTGCAAAGACGGGATAATAGGTTTTCACAAAGATTAGGGATGGATCATTTGAGAAGATTATTAGGAGTCACTAGTTATTGTGCCGAATATTATACTTCCTTCTTTTTTCTCTCCAAAAACAATTAATCAAAAGATACTACCAGACTGGATAATTTACATAAAAATGATGTAGAACGAGAAACGTCTGCTGCAGAAAGATTTTCATTTCGCCCTACACAGTAGATGGATGTCGAAACAAAACCTTCAGCATGGATTCATCTGAGTGTTTGAATGGTTATTTAAAATTAGCATCAAATTATGTTTCATTAGTCGAATTTAAAAAGGATGAAATGACAGAAAAAACATTTAAATTTCACAAAAAAAAACATAGATTTGCAATTATAATTCACAAACATAATAAATCTGGTGAAATTTAAATTATTGAAATGTTCCCTACGTACAGACAAACATCGAGAAACAAGATGAAAATTAGGCTTAGACCTATGAAACCTATTGCAGGTCAATTTTAGATATGTACATCCTAAACTCACCCCAAAAATAACTTGTTACAGATTCGTTTGTAAATAATATTCACTCCCGATTTGGGGATGCAAACACTTTGCGGTTACTCTAGAATGGAGGATGGAGGATTTTTTTTTTTTTTCAAAATGAATGACAATAGGTACATTTAGAATATTACAATATTTCGCGGCAGTTTCACATTTGTTACCTTTTCAATTTAATCCTGATTGTTGTTCAGGCCTTATCAATTTATTTCATTTATGCAAACCTATGAAATGTTCTAGTAAACGTAAAAATAAGCAACAATTCACCCTAACAAAATATCTTTCGATGTAAATATTTTCTTGACGTGAATCAAAAGATAGATACATATGTATTTGAGCAAATGATAAAAATTGGATTTTTATTTTGGATATTTTGTATTCTGAAGATACAAAACAGGAATGCAGTTATAAAGGAAATTGTATCTGTCATAAATACTTGCATCGATAGATCAATAATGTAAAAATTGGTAATGGTGCTGGATCAGTTAAAGTTCTGCATTGTAAAAACTTCAACCGTTTTGGTAATATCAAGAAATATCATGCGCATTTTCCAAAATGCAATTGTTGGGGTCGATTAAAATTGAGGCAATGAATTCTGCCAAAAATTTGTTGCGAAACCTCTTAAATCAGTAGTAGTGTCTTAAAAGTGCTGCGAAATTCAATACACTCATATTTATTTCGATGTTGTTATCCAATTTTCATCCTCACAAGAGGTACCGAAGTGACTTCGATGCTTGGGATCCTAGTCTTTTTGGAGAATCTTGCTACTGTTTTGGGGTCCATACAGCAAATCAGCAGGCCTCAACAGTCCCTTGTTGTATAAATTCAGCATTCAGATTTCTGATTAAATCGATCAACTTTCTGAATCCTTTTTTTAGAAAAGCACCCATAAACATCCACCTTTGCTGAATGTTTAACAGTATGTTGCAAAAATCCTCCACCTGTGTCCGTCCAAGCTTTCTTTCATTAATTGAAAATATCATCGGTAAATATTATTTCATTATTAGTCCAAATTATAACGCGCCCAAGTCAATCTTACTTGCACTTGTTTTCTATAAGTAGTCACTTGGAATTTTTGCTCCTGTTTTCGATGCCAGATGCTTCAAGCCTGCGTCTAATTGTAGTTTCTGGGTTCGCAGCTCCAATCCTCTGGGCTCCATCTTAAAAACAAAAGAAAGTTGGACACCTTCATATCTCAGAAACTATCGGTTCCAACAAGAAAATTGTGTATCGCAAACTTGCGTAGAATTAAACTTGTAGCAAGTCCTGGATACATTACTTTTACGTTGTGTCAATAATAAAAAAGGAACAAGTCAAAAACGACACCCAAAAAGGAGGAATTGTTTTTCGAGCGCCACAACCTTTTATTTCACGCTTAACGCGAAATAAGTTTCAATTCTTCCTAAAATAATTTTGTCTCAAATCGTTTGTGGTATTGATTGTTTCAATTACTGTACATTGGTGGGAGTTATTCTACCCGAAAGGGGAGAAAGTCGTGTGAAAAATGCTTTTTTAGACCAACTAATCGGCTTTCGACGGCAAACCCCCCATTGCGAAGCGCATGGAGCATTTTCATAGGCAGGAATTTTTTTGGTACAATGTGTAGTTGTCTTACAGTCAGCTTAAATTCAAGTTTCTGGGGTCGTAGCCCCAATCCTCTGCGCTCCATCAAAACAAAAGAAAAGTGGGACACCCCCACATCCTCGAAGCCGTGGCTCCCACAAAAAAGGTTTATATGGAAAAAAAATTGTAGAGTTTAATTTGTAGCAAGTTGTGCATAGATGCATCAGTTTAACGTGGTGTCAATACTTAAAGGGTTAAACGCCAAAAACGACGTTGAAAAGGGGGGTTCATTTTTCGGGCGCCACAACTTCTTTGATAACTTCCCAGTATACGGGAAGTTCTTGTGTCAATCAAAGCGTCTTTGCAATCCTAAGAAGAGATTAGTTTCTGGGACACTTCGGTTTGAGGGATTCATTATTTTGAACCTTTGAAGGTCATCTCTGTCATGCACTATATCTCGTGAAACATAAATAAGATTTGCATGTTTAAGGTGGAAATCGACGCGTATTGACAAAATTGTTGGAGCCGTTTTTAAATTTAATGGAAAAATGCAAAAAATTGTTTTTTCTTGATAAACAATAAATTTTTAACCTGATCTGCAAAACACAGTAATCAATGTTTATAAATTTCTTACTATTTTTAATAAAATAAATAAATTAAAAATAAGAATTCATTAAAAGTCATCATGACCTTGAAGTTAATTTAAGTCATTCACTATATTTTCCGAACCAAATATAATATTTCCATCATAAAGGTGTCAATCGACGCGTATTTTGAGTTTTGCGATGTTTTTAAGTTTATAAAAAAAATCGTTGAAGCCGTTTTTTAATTTTATAAAAAAAATTGCGGAAAATTAGGGTTTTGTTCGTAAAAAACATTTCCAAACCGATTTACACAATAAGGTATTAAATGTTTATAAAATTCATAATTTCTTATCAGTTTTTGGATAGAAACCAGCAAAACTTTTTCCATGATTACAAAAAAAAATTGAATTAAAAATAGAAAATCATTCAAAGTCTCCATGTAAAAACTGTTCATACGAATGATATTACCTGATTACTCTTATTCTATAGACATTGTTTTTAAGTCAATCAAAGTTTATTAAATAATTTGAGCAGATTTTCAAAAGTTTTCACAGTACCGTGTTTATATTTTAATAAAAAACTGGCACAATTTGAATACAAAATTGAATCCATTTATTCACCACATATAAAAATTAACGTTATTTTTTTCAGGTTTAACAGAATTTCCTTTGTACAGCAATCTTTGGCGAATCAGACAAGTTCACTGAATATCTCATGAAATTTAGAAAGATTTTAAAAATTTGCAAAACAGCGCAGTTTTTGCAGGTTAATAAATTGTTTCGAGAAGAACTCCATAAAAATATCGGGACATTTTAATCCTACTTGTGTATTATTTAAACATGTTAACTTCACAGTATATGGAAATTTTTTGTAATCGCCACGAAAATCGAAAGTGAAATTTTCAACATATCACACCAGTGACCGGTCTTCCTGTTGATTTCAAAAAGGTCTTAAATTTTGTTTTATTAAACAAGTTTCACATTGTTTCCTTCGAGGTGTTTATGTCATGACTCATGACCATTGTAGTCCTCTTTAAAAAAGGATTGAAGTTGTTAATCTTCGAATTCTCTTTTGAGCGCCAACTCTCGTATTGTAGAGAACGTCTAATCCGACCGTTCCAAAGATGTTCATCCTCTTTTTTGAATGGCAAACTGATTACCTATTTCCTAATGGCAATTCACTCCACTCGGAATGTCATGAGTATGCAGAAAACGCACCAGGTCCAACATAATGACACGGAACAATTGAGGAATATCTGGGCAGCCTAAAATTATTGCCCAGAACAACTGAATGTGTGCCAGGCATTCTTTAGTTAATTAGTCTTCGAGGTGTGCAAGTGCTATGTAAAGGTCATCACCATATCGACCAGCGTCGCGGGTACCAAAATCAATTAAAGTGCTTACCTGCAGATTATATGACTTTCATTTCGATTCACATCGGGAAGTGTTATAATGTTGCCGATTAAGATTAGATTAGCGGTTGGGTATTAGCCTAGAGTGCTGATTGAGTTCTCAGATAGTAAATTGAGTTGGAATCGAGAGCATTGCGGTGGTTCATTATAATTGGATAATTCGAATGGAGCAAAGATACTCAATAAAACGTTTTGGCAGACACAAAGCTAGAAAAGTAGAGCTATCTGCATCGAATAAGGTCGAGATCAATGCACCAGTTGCTTGGTGGTATATCGTAGAACACCTAATTTTCGAAGATTGCTGATGAAGCGAAAGTGGATGATGTTACAGCATAATCCGGATTCTTCCACTTGGAACGGAGCAGATGAACCCTTCAATTTGAGAATTCAATCAAACGTCTCTTTTCCACATCAAATTAAAGTACAGAATATATAAACATTCCGATTTTTGAATAGTTCATGTTCAAATAATTATTATTTAAAACTGAGGTTTCTCCCTAGAAAATTCTTGTTTCGAATCACACAAAATGAAGATTTTTTAACTTCTCAGTATATGGGAATTTCTTGTAATCACCTCGAAAATTGATATTGAAATTTTCAACATATCTTTACGTTTTGAGGTCTTTAGGGTATATTTAAAGTGTTTTTTTAGAAAGAAGGATGCATGTGTAGGCTTGGATAAATAATCATTCTTTTGAATCTTGGTATATTTATAGCCAAACATCAAGAGTTTAAAACTTGTCGCAGTATAGAGAGAAACGAAGAAAAACATGTTATTTTTTCATTTGAACAAGAGAAATATTTAGTCCCACACCAAAATCCATTAATTTCGAATAGTTATGGATGAACAAAGAAGCTTCTTGTTATCATTTTATTATTGTCACCTACATATAATGACTTTTTTTAACTGGGTATCCACCTATTCAATCGCTTACATTCGGCCTGGCCTTATTTTTGAAACTTAGTCACATTAAAATTCAGTGAAATGATTCTTGCACAATTTTCTTAAACAAAAATTGAGCATTTTAATAATCATCTGGAAAACGTTTACAATTTATTAGACTTGATACGTTGGTAGACATAGGCGTTATATTTTTTATCGGTTATATGTTTGGCCTTAATTTTTAGAAAAATTATTTACTTGCAGGGTCTTTTTATTTTAGGGAAAGCCTCCTGAAAAATTTAAATTAATATGACCACATCATTTTCAATTTTATTGCATGTATTTTTGTTTTGGATTTATGGAAAATTAGATTTTCAATTTTTGATGTTCATGTAATCGTGTCGAAAATCGAAATTGAAATTTTCAACATATCTTTACGTTTTGAGGTCTTAAGAGTATATTTAAAGTGTTGTTAAAAAAGGAGATGCATGTGTGTGTGTACGTACGTACGTTCGTGGACAGTGTTTTCTACGAGCATAGCTCAAAGTCGTATCGACTTCATTGAGGTGTCAATCGAAGCGTTTTTTAAATGTTAAAATCTGATGAATTTAAGGGAACCTTCGGCAGTTTTTTTTTGCTTTGATTCCTTGTAGATGATTTCAACAGAACTGTGCTGTGGAAATCAGCTTAAAAGTATACTTCTCATGAAAACCCTAATTTTGTACATGACAATGCACTGTATCTCGCGAATGAAATACATAATTTGCATTATTAAGGTCTTAATCGACGCGTATTAATATTGGTATGATTTTCTTTAATATGTAAACACACATTGGAACAATTTTTTAATAAATTAAAAAATGTGCAAAAAGTTAAGGTTTTTTCATAAGAAGTATAATTTTAACCTGAATTACACAACACTTTAATTAATGTTTATAAAATTTATATACTCTAAATAGTTTTTGTAAAAAACTAGCAAAATTTTTTTTCATGAGTACAAAAAATATTAAATTAAAGATAAAAAGCCATTAAAAATCACGATGTAAATAGGGTTCATACGAATGTTATAACCTGACATATCTTATTCTAAAGGCATTGTTGTTAAGAGGTTACGTAAGGCTTGAAGGAAAAAAAAACTTTTTCAAAAATTGTATTTTAAAAACCAAGAATCTATTTTATTCAAAATTTACACACATAAAATTTTAGCATTTCTAAAAGTTGTCAAAAAATTTCAGCTGAAAATATTGAAAATTGTCAATTTTCCTGCAGTTTTTCACATCCAACCTGATTTTTGCGGTAGGCAGAATATTTCGGTGCAGGTTATTCTCAATTCAAAAATTCAGAACTTTTCTTATAATTGAAGCCCTTGGCTCGTGAACGAAGGAATTAAGGAAAAATTATATGTAAAGTTTTGAAATGAGTTTGAGTGAATTTTCGTCTTACATTGTATTTTCAAGCATTTTTCCGATTCTCATCGTTTTTAAAATATTTTCTTTATGTAAAACACGAACGAGTTGACCGAATGAAAATCTTTTCGTTCAATCACGAGACAATATTTTGAAGAGGAAATGTGAAAAATTCCGGCGAAATCGATCGATTGGTTCTCGAGAAATTGTGCCTACCGCACGGAAAAACAAAGTTTCGAGAAAAACGCGTTTAAAGCTATTTTTTAGTGACTTACATCGAGTCGTCGATTCCAGGTTCATATAGTGAATTG
The DNA here is from genome assembly GCA_963942545.1 of Oxycera nigricornis. Taxonomy (NCBI): domain Eukaryota; kingdom Metazoa; phylum Arthropoda; class Insecta; order Diptera; family Stratiomyidae; genus Oxycera; species Oxycera nigricornis. The sequence goes on along the minus strand of OZ012661.1, from coordinate 94,612,077 downwards.
TTTGCTTCATTCGCGATGTGCAAAGCATCCTTTTGATGTTTTGATGTTTGATGAGAAAGAAAGGAGCTGATTTTACGCGGTAGAACCACGCCGCATGCGTATAATACGCTAGGTAAGGCAGAGTGCACTTACTGATCGGGCGGTATTCTAATCTCTATAGCTCCGGTAGTATTGCTCGAATTTACTTCAAATTTGGTGTGAATACTCTTGAATTTCATATGGAAGAAAAAAATTCATCGATTTTTTGAAAATACATGACCTATTTAACCCCTTAAGTAAATCAAGCTTATTAATATTTGCACAATTAGAGCAAATTTTCAATAGTTTTCACAGTACCGTTTTTTTATTTTGATAGAAAAATTGCTTAATATGAAATTTTTTTTTATCAAATTTGCATTTGTGGTAACAATTATTTTGAATAGTAAAATGTTTTGCAAGGGCACATGCTTTAAGAGGCTTCAACCAATTAAAAAACAAATGTAGTTTTCAGTAATTTTGTTCTATAGTGTTCACAAGATTTCAATTACTTCCTCTCTCATCATATGTAATACTTTTCATTTTTTATATGCAAGTAAACCGATTATTCACTACATATTAAATGTTTTCCAAGATTAACTGCAAAATAAAAAATAATTACTAGTCTCATTGATGTAAAATCGTGAAGAACTAAAAATTCAGTTGTTATGCAGCAGCCATGGAAGTTTTGGATGCAACTATTCAAAATGAACGTCACGTGACATAAGCCCTTCAGTCGGATCGACATGAAAATCATAAGTTCGGTAGAACAGGCTTTGCAACCATCACACCTCGCCCCCTTACAGCTAAAAGCCTTGCGTAATCATCAATGGACGCTTCCTAACGTGATACGATTAATATTAATTCATTGCAATTACTGTTATGAGTACCTCTCATTATTATTATTTAAAATAGCATTATTATTTTCATTATGATTTTTGTGTTTAATATTTATAAAATTTACGTAAATATTATTGGGAAGGTGACCGTGTGGACCGCAAGGGTTGCACCTTGCGGCTTGTTTTCGACTCTATTTATGGGAACGCTTACATTCAATGTGGGATTGTATAAATCGATGAATCTAATCAAAACATGTCCCATTTACATACAACAAAAACACAACCATAAAAAACGAGATGTTATGATTTCATCCTTCTGAATCCGAAATTACTAGAAGATGTGTATATTTTTAACTTCCCAGTATATGGGAAGTTCTTGTAATCGCCTCGAAAATCGAAATTGAAATTTTCAACTTTTCTTTACGTTTTGAGGTCTATAGAGTATATATAAAGTGTTTTTAGAAAGAAGTATGTATGTGTGTGTGTGTGTATGTACGTACGTACGTACGTGCGTTCGCAGGCAGTTTTTCTACGAGCATAACTCACGTAAACAAAATCCGATCGACTTGGTTGAGGTGTCAATCGAAGCGTCTTTGCAATCTTAAGAGCTGATTAGTTTTTGGGAAACTTCCGTCGGGGGGGGTTTGCTGTTTTCACCCCTTGAAGGTCAACCATGTTATGCGCTATATCTCACGAACCAAACGTACGATTTTTTTGAACAAGGTGTCAATCGACGCGTATTAACATTTATGTGATTCGATCAAATTTTCAAAAAAATTCTTGGAGCAGTTTTTTATTTTTTTTAAAAAAAGTGCAAAAAGTTTTTTTTTTTTTTCAAAAACACAAAATTTTTAACCTGATTTTCAAGTCTAAGTAATCGATGTTTATATAATTTATATACTCCAAATAGTTTTTGTGAAAAAACCAGCAAAAGTTTTTTTCATGATTACGAAAAAAATTAAATAAAAAATAAAAAATCATTAAACATTCAAGGTCATTTACGTCATTCATTATATCTCGATAACCAAATATAATCTTCCAATCATTAAGGTGTCAATCAACGCGTATTATCATTTTTATGATGTTCTTATATTTTAAAAAAATCGTTAAAGCTTTTTTTTGATTTATTAAAAAAATTGGAAAAGTAGTGTTTTTTTCATAAAAAAAATCATTTTTAACGTGATATGCACATCGTAATAATAAATGTTTATAGAATTTGTAAACTTTTATCAATTTTTGTAGAGAAACCAGCAAAAAATTTTCTCGTGATTACAAAAAAAATTAAATTAAAAATATAAAAACATTCAAAGTCAACATGTAAAAAGGGTTCATTCGAATCATTTTACTTTAAATCTCTTATTCTTAAGACATTGTTGTATAGTCAATCAAAGTTTATTTATATTTGCAAAATTTGAGCAGATTTTCAATAGTCTTCACAGAACCATGTTTTAACTTTAATGAAAAAACTCCGATTGATCCGCGTGAATAATCAATCAAACCTATGCACCAAAATCCTTACGTAATCAATTGACGCTCGCGTAGATGTTACGATTAATATTAAATCATTCCAATAACTTTTATGAAAGGTACATTTTTATTATTAAAAGTAGTATTATTTCCATAATTATTATTGTGTTTAATATTTTTAATATCTTTTTAGATATTACTGGGAAGTTGACCGTGTGGACCCTCAAGGGTCGCACCTCGCGGCTTGTTAAACTACATATTATCATTCAAAGGCATATGAAACCTTCTCAACCCTAAATATTTACTAACCATGTGCAACACTTCCAGCAACATATCCAGAAACATCCACTGCTCTAGCGGTGCAACACTCAACGAAAGGTATTGCGCATGGGTGTGTGTGTTCCCCAGGTGAGTTCTCCGGCGCGTGACTTCATGCGTCGCACCTGGTCGACTCGACGTCGTCCCAAGCGTCCTATACGGTGCTTGTGCAGCGTCTCTTCGTCCGCGAACAGCAGCGTCTTCGGCTTTCTTCGTCGCCGGGGCGGAGAGGTCGTTTCGTGCTCACCTTGACTTGTGTTCCCGTTCGTTCTCCTGCAAGAATTTCTGCAATAGCGCGGGCGGATGGGTGCGTCGTCGCACAAAGTCTCTTGGGTGGCGGCCCCTTTGCAGCCGGACAGGGGCGACCAGCTGAGGACACGGCCGTCGGCGGCAGCGCAAACCTCGAAGACACGGGCTCAGTCAACGCTGGTTACTTCTTCGACCTGGTCGTTGATACGTTGTTGTGTCGTGCGTTGCATCCATCCGAGTGTTGAAGACTGATTTCCTGCAGGAGTTCCCTACAAGGACACCCGGAAGCGGACGAGAGATCTGAATTCGTGTTGCCTGCCCAAAACGGAAGTGCACCACTGCGGAGCGCATTGTGCGGTTAGTGTCGTTTCCTGTCGCTGCGGATGTGTGCGCTGACCTTCGCGTTCCTCGCGGATCCTTGCCGAACGCGCGTTAATTAGTGCGTCCGCGAAACTGTGGAAGGTGTCGAGTGCCGAGGATTACCAGTGCCCGCGAGGTGGGTTCCACGGGTCCCTCAAGGATGCGGCGGTAGTGCGGGGGCGGCGAAAGTGGGCCCTGGCCGCGCTCTGGCTGGCTTATCAGTGCGTGAATGAAATCCGCATAATTTAATCTGGTTGCGAAATCGATAGCGAAATCCCCGCGAAGTGCGTGCCGTCGAGGAGGATGTGTGCGGGCGCGAGTGCTCGGCCAAGCGAAGCGCGATCTCGCGGCACTGCCATGGATTACCAGTGGAAACTCGACAGTGGAAAATAAGCGCTCGCCAGATAATCCCCGCGACGAAGCATGAAAGAAGCGAAGAAGTACTGTTTCGGTGCAAGCTTTTTGGTTCCCAGTTACTTTTAGCTTTCAGTTCCGTTTTGCATTATTATTTCTTTGGTTTGGCCGCACGGTTCGCGAAAATGACGGCGAAAAACAGTTTAGCGGGATTAGTGGCTGCCTCGCGTGTCCGCATTCACGCGAATGCAGCAAGGATATTGGCGGTTGCGGTGTTGCTGCAGGCGGCTTCGGTGCAGGGCTCGAGGGGCGCGCTCGGCGGAACGAGCCACCCCGGCGCCAGCGACGAGAACTCCCTGGGGAGCGGCGGCATGCACCACGAAAACGGCGTGGACGCGGCCGGGTTCAACAGCCCGCGACTCCACCCCAACCCCCACACCAACAACCTCATGATGATGGGCCTGAGCAGCTGCCAAACGGTTTGCGCATGCAAGTGGAAGGGCGGCAAGCAGACGGTGGAGTGCATCGATCGGGCGCTCATCACCATCCCCGAGAACATAGACGCCACGACCCAGGTGCTGGACATGTCCGGGAACAACTTGCAGATCCTGCCGCACGAGCAGTTCGTGCGTGCGAACCTGCTGAACCTGCAGAAGCTCTACCTGAGGAACTGCCGCCTGGGCCAGATCGACAACGAGGCGTTCAAGGGCCTGACCAACCTGGTCGAGCTGGACCTGTCGCACAACTTGCTCACCGCCATCCCCTCGACGACGCTCAGCCACATCCCCTCGCTGCGGGATCTGACCTTGGCGTCCAACCCCATCCAGAAGATCGAGGGCTACACGTTCCGCACGATTCGCAGCCTGAACAAGCTGGACCTGTCGCACTGCGACATCCAGACGGTCGCGCGGCAGGCCTTCGACGGCCTGGACTCCTTGCACACGCTCAAGCTGAACGGGAACAAGCTGATCGAGCTGCAGCCCAGGACGATCGAGACGCTCAGCAAACTGCACGGGGTGGAGCTGCACGACAACCCGTGGATCTGCGACTGCCGCCTTCGCGCGGCCAAGATCTGGCTGACCACCAACAACATCCCGTACCCGGTGTCGCCGGTATGCGCCGGCGGGCCGGAGCGGGTCATCGACCGGACCTTCTCCGAGCTGCACGTCGACGACTTCGCCTGTCGTCCTGAGATGCTTCCGGTCAGCCACTATGTGGAGGCCGTGGCCGGGGACAACGCCTCGATCACCTGCCGATCCTCGGCGGTGCCAGCGGCCCACGTGAACTGGTACTGGAACGGGAGGCTCCTGACGAACGGATCCACGTTCAGCACCTTCCAGCGGGTCTACGTGTTCGAGGACGGCCAGTTCGAGAAGCGCAGCCGATTGGTGTTGACAAACTCGCAGGAGACGGACTCCAGCGAGTTCTACTGCGTGGCCGAGAACCGAGCGGGCACTGCGGAGGCCAATTTCACGCTGCATGTTTCGATGAGGGCCGCGGGCATGGCTTCCTTGGGGAGCGGTCAAATCGTCGGCCTCAGCGCGGCATTAGTCATCCTGATCCTGTTTGTCCTGCTCATCATCCTCTTCCTGCTGATCCGACTGAAGCGGACTCCGTTCATCGACAGCAAAACGCCAAATCACCTGGAGGTGATCACCTCCGTGAATCAACAGAACTCGCTGAGCTGCAAGCAGCAACCGTCGATGCACAACATCGGCGGCGGGCCGCACTCGAACGTGCTGGAGGTGAACAGCTTGGAAGAGAAGCTGGGCAGCAATGTCAACGAGAATGGGATTCCCGCCAATCCTGTGCAGAAGCCGCCGCGGCTAACCGACTTGTCCTACACCACGTCCAGCTACGGTAACAATGGAAGCATCCTGAACGGCGCCTCTTGCTTCATCTCGCCGACGGCTGGGAACAACCCAGACCTGATCAACGATACGAAGCGGTTCGGCAGCGAGGAGTTCGCGGACCTGAGAATACCGACGATGCTGGGCTCGAAAGATTGCTTGGACCCGAAAAGCGCTGCTGCCACCCTGGGTGGCATCGAACGGCCGGGGAGTGGCGAATACAGCAGAGCGGGTGGCTGCGACTCCCTCTATCCATCCGGAATATGGGAAAGCAACCACCCCAACCATTCAGAGGATCTGTACTTGAAACGCGCCACAAGCACCACGATCCCGGGCTACAGCTACACCGACAAGACTCCGATCATGGACAATACTCAAATGTACGATATGCACGAGCGATCATCGGAGCTGTTCAGTAAAACCTTCCCGCGGACGCATTTCGGGACGACCATGTCCTCGTCGTCGGCCACGTCCGCAATACCGGGCGGCAACGGCTCGACAACAACCACCGCGACCACCCTATCGGCATCGCTTAGCGATAGTGTAGGCGGCAGCGGTTATCCTTCAGACTACGGGCTTCCACTAGTACCCGGCGCTGAGCAACGTATCCAGCACACGTTCCAGCAGTTCAACCACAATAACAATAGCGTAGCGGCTGTAGGATCCACCAATGGCATCATCAGCAGTAACAACAACAACATCAACAGTAGCAGTAGTAAATTAGGCACGTCTTCAGCGTCATCGTTACCATCAACTTCTTTGTCTTCTCTAGCCCCAATGGCGGCTAGCCATCATCATCCTCATCATCAAGTACCATCAGTTCTGCCCAACGGTATGCCAATTAACGCGAAAACCATACGCGTTTGGCAAAAGGGTGGTGTACCAGTGCTACCACCAGTCACCGCCTTAAAACGTGCTTTAATAAGTAGCAGTCGAAATTCACCGGATGAGGGCTACCAAGAAGGTTGCGGTACTGATGTTTAGTAAGTCTTCAGTTGCTCTTTTTTTTTGTGTCTTTTGTCATAGGTTGAATGCGATTACGGTTTTCTATCAAGCAAGAACATACTGGTTGTAGCAAGGCGGTTAATTTAATTCCGAGAAAGAAATTGAAAATTTGATGCATACAAAATATACCCAATCGAAGATCTTCAAAAATTAAAAAAAAATATAAGGGCATCTAGATAATTAATTTTTATCTGAAGAAATTGTTTGGACACCTTTTTACTAACTATAAATTAATGTAAAGTTGAAAATGGTCCTCCATTGGAGAATTCTAGAAAATTCAGAATACTCTAGAATACTTGGAATACCCTAGAAAATTTGGAATGTTCTAGAAAAATTGGAAAACTTTGGGAAACTTAGCAATATTGCCTCTACTAATATGCTTGTTTAAAAAAACATATCCTTCTTAACATTGAAAAAAATTGTTACAAAATTAGTTTGAAATTCAGAAATACCTCTCACGCAAGAGATGTCATAAACAACGTTAAAATCAACACTTTTTCGTGTTGAATCTAAACTGTTCGTGCTAATCGTCTTGGCTCTTACACTCAAATATTAAATTTTGAACAATTCCGAGATATCCGAAGTAACCAACATCTTTTTTCAACAATATATTTTGTTATTTTCAAAATCGCTCACAATAAATTTTTAGGCGTCGGAAAAATCTGATTTTGATAATAATCCAAAAAAAAACTTGTTTCAAAAACCAAAGACTCGTAGACTCAGATTTTGTTGTGAAATTGTTTAAAATTTTTCATGTTCTGCAATTTCGAACCAAAATCTCGAACCTTCAAAGACAAAATCGCTTGCAATAAAGTTTGAGAGGTTGGACAATCTGATTTTGATTTTAATCCACAAAACTTCTCTCAAAAATCAAAAGCTACACTCACTTTTTGTTGCGAAATTGTTAAAATGTTTTAGTGTTTTGAAATTTTACACCGTCATTTTTTGACCTTGTACTGCTACTAAAAATCGAATGAATAATTTTTGTAGAAAACCAGTTGTTCTACAAAAAACCGCGTAAGCAAAGAGTCATCTACATCCTCGTGCAAAAGTAATAAGCATTCTCAAATAGTCCTCGTAATTTCTGAAATAACCCACGCCGGGCTGAAGTTTTTGAAAATTCCAAAAACATTATGAAGGACGCTTCCGAAATTATGTGTGTCAGAAAATATTCCATATCACAGATTCGAAAAATATATCTGAAAAAGTGGTGCGCAATGACGATACTTTCATAATTTGAAAATGAAGGTGATGAATTTTTTTCAATTTGGCAAAAATACTCGTACTATACAATACAAGAGATTCGGAGGAGCCATGCTTCCATCAAGTGAATCCGCACTCACCATGCACTGTTTTAGAGTTTATTAGCAAGTTTAGTGAAAATTCCTGAGGCTGCTCCAATAATCCGGTTTTAATTTTGTAAAGTACATGTGATAGGTAAAGCCTTGTTTTATATGTGAAAAAATTTCAAACTTCTATAAGCTAAAGTTTCTGACTTGCAAGCTTTCAAAAATTTCGTGTTTGTTTTGAATTAATTTAGATTGCACAATTAATATGCGCAATGTACAATGAAAATTGGTGTGCTGTTTAATTACACTATAAAGATATTTAAGTAAACTATGAAGGTCCTTAATGCATTTTAAGTGGTAAAAAAAAAAAATCAAAAGGGTTTTTTCCCTCCTTTTTTCAAATATTTATTACTGTTTTGTGGCAAAGGTTATATGTTTTGAAATTTTTCACCAACACCATCTTTTAGAAAATTTTATTGCGCAACTTTTATTACCACACATTTTTGCTCAAAAATGAACCGTTTTAAAGAAAGGAGTGAGAAAAGTAGGAAAAATACGATTTTTTTCTATTTATTTTTATTGGTGCCAATTTTTTTTAAGAGGAAGCATAAGTCAATTATTGTTATACGAGTTATTTCACAATTTTTCTTGCAAAAATCAGTGTGCCCCCCCAACGGCCAACTGTAGTAGTATTTGTACAGATTCGCCCTGGTCTATATAGCTTCTAAACGATGCTAGATCAATCTATGCTCCCGCGTATTTTTTTTAATAGAACAAGCCGTTTTCTACAGTCCACGTAAATTTTTTGGTTTAAACTTTTTTTTTTACAGCTTGCAAAATAACTTTTTGACTGTTTATGCTGCGAGAACAATCGTAGCAGCGTAAACGGTCAAAAAATCAAGGTCAAAATTTCAAAACTGATAATAACAATAGTTTGAACAATTTCGCAAAGAAACTAAGAAATGCTTTTGGTGTTTGAAATAACGTTCTTCGATTAAAATCAAAACCAAATTTCACTTACCACTAATACTTTCTTGCGAAATTAGCACTGCACGTCAGTGTTGGTTGAAGCCTATTTTGGAGCTTCGCCGACGAAGAGGTGACAGAGTCAGTAAGAACACATGTTTTTTCAACGTTGGGAAATCTTCAAAAGATACCGATCAGCTCCTGCCTCTCGGCATGCCAGATTTCTACCGACTAAAACCACCTCCGTTTCCTTTAATCACTCTCTCCATCAAATTTAGTAATTCTCGGTATTTAAAATTTCAGTACATAGTCCTTTCCAGACGATGAAAATCGGTATAAGGGATAGTACTAAGTTTGTAAGTTTACGTGTCCTTTTAGTTAGATTAATAGTTCAGACTACGTTTAGGTTTACCACTCTCATTACCCAACCTAACCTACAATGTTGATTTCACAAAAGAAATGCTGAGTTAGAGTGCTGCATATGGAGTCAAAATTAAGTTGAAGTGAATTTACTTTTTTTTTAATTTTTAACAATTTTTTTGAGTTAAATGGGAAACAAGATAAACCAATGTGGAAAAGAGAAACCTCTTGTATTTTTTTTCTTGTTGCAATATTTTAATGCATCTTTTCATCTTACAATTTAAAGGATATAAGTGATATACGACCTATTAATTGTTTTTTAGTTGGTAACTCACTTTTCATTTCCTTTGCTTCCTATTTCAAAAATATGTTCAAATTTTCACGCACCATAAGCATCATTGCCTAATTGGTTTGCAATTAATTAAATTCAGAAATTGAGTTGTTTTCGCTTATTCTAATACGATAATTTTCATTCGCTTCGTATACGATGAATTTTACGAAGATATTGCTGAATCCATTCCATGTTAATCAGCCCTTAAACGCTTCCAAGCAATTTCAATCGAACAAGTTGATTTCAGCAAATTATTTAGTACATTTCTTGATTATAGTAGCTCAATTAGCTGATGATAAAGTCAATTTTCTGCCAAAGCTTACCGAAAAGATATTTTTTTTTTTAAATTATCACCATTTTTTTCAAAGTCATCCAATTTTTCTATTTTTAGTAACGTCAATTGAATCAATTATTTTTTTGATTTCACAGAACGTTTTTTTGACCGCAACAACGTAGTGAACTTTTACAAAAAAAACACACAACGTTCTTAGAATCAAAACAAATCCGGTTTGAAGAAAACAGATATATCTGCTATTTCATGGAATTAATAATAATAATTGATTGCCTTTATTTAAATCCAAAACTAACTCCTACTTTCGACAACAGATTTTGAAAGAAAATAATTTAGGCATTAAAATCTTTTGGTTTTGATTCCCAAAAGGTAAATACATAAAATACATACATAGATAAAATATGCAGATCGATGCAAATTTTGCAAATATGCCCATCGTTTTACAAAAATAATAAAATTAAGGTGCCCTTAGAAAAGCCTATGTTCAGCAAATTTTGCAAAGCATTGGTGGACTTTAAAAACTTTTATGAAAATCAATTAGAAGACTGCCCGTCTTGGTGAGAACACTATTCAATTACCATAAAACACAGCAAAATTGATTTTTGTATCAAAGTCGCATGATTTTCTTAAATATATTTTAGTCAATGAAGCAGCAATAGTTTCAATGGTATTGAAAGTCATTTTCATCAGAATTCATCTTCCCTTAGGCACCACAATTTAATATAATTTAATGAATTTTTTTTTTTAGCAAAGTCAGTACCAGGTAAAGTTTATAGTCTCAAATCGTGTGCTAGTAAAAGTCTATAAAGCAAAACAAAAATCTCTGAAATAATAAAGGATTAGGAAAGCAATAACTTTCAAACCATCAACAACTTAATTATCAACCATTTTCATATTCATGTGAAAGTTAATCTTCCTGTTCTGAAAGTAATGTGAGCAGTAATACACTCCACTGAAAGTGCACTTTCTTAAAGAGTTTTCAGATGCTTGCTGGCTCACCTTCCCGATCATAAGAAGATATGGCATCCAACACTTCAATACACTAATATAATTGAATTATTCGAACTATGCTAAAGTTTTTCTAGAGTAATTTTCCGCTTGTTTATGCATACTTAATGCATTATCCTTTCAAAGAAAAAATATATAGTATCGAGTATAGTTTGGCATAATTCATCTTGTGAAATTATACTCAAATTTTAAAAGCGTTTCTAGAAATAAAAACAGGATCTTCTTCCATTCTAGTATTTATATATGGGGTGCAAATGGAAGAATAATTTATAGTTTTGCTGGTTTCATAGGCGTGTATCGAATATTGAGAAATCGCCCATCACGCTGTTTTTCCACTCTTGTCGTTTTAGGCGGGTAAACTTCCAACCGAATATCATTTTGAAAAAAATTGATAATAATTTAATAAACAGTTTTGACCATCACGTTTTGGTTCTAATTATTAATATATTTTGTCATGAAATTTAGATTAAAGATACAATTTATCTTAGATAATCCGATTTTCACGGAAAATAAAATCTATTTCGAAATACTCATTTTTTGAGTCATCAAATTATTTAGACTTGAGACAAGATTTTTAAAAAATTAAATAAAATAAACCATTTTCGTATTTAAAATGAGTCCAAAATGGGCTAAAAACTGCTAAATTTGTCATGCCTTGCAAGAGAAGTTCAATATTGTTATTTGTTAAATCTTTTTCGTGGAATGTTTTTCAATAACTTCGCCAATAATAAGACCAGAATCGAACATGGTGTGACCAATACCTTTACAACATTTTAGGTAAGGTCGTCATGGTTTCGAGGCAGACAGTGGCTGCTTCGAAGTGTATAGTCATTTTCAAGACTAGATTAATCATCATTCCATGTCCAGTTCATCTAAAATCAAACTATCCCTTGAAAGGTCGCAGCTTAGGGCTCAATTTCTGCGTAATCTTCAAAAGAGAGAGAGAGAGAGAGTTTCGCATTACAGTGCAAATATCATCTGATTCCGTCGTAATCCAATATCTTAGGAAAAAAATTGGAAATGCCCAAAGAAGTATTTATATACTATTTTTTAGTGATTTTGACTCCCAGATTAGAGAAAATCTTTCACCATGAAAACTACACGTTGTAAAACAATTCCGTACTTCTTCCATTGAAATATTTTTCCAATTCATTTTTGTATGCCTTCGGATATCTAAAATGCTGATACGTATTGGCGTATCATTTTCGATATTCTGAATTATTTTCTAAATTTTTTTTCTGATACCTTTGAATTACGTGTGATGTCTTGGTCTAGAGTACGCAACTTCGAAGTAATGTTAGGGGCCAAAAATTGGACTTTTTGCGATAATAGCTTTGGAATGATTATTGGGTGGGTTAATTATTCTCTATAAATAATAATGGCTTTTTCTTTAATAGTTCAGCATTTCAATGAAAAAGCCAGTGAGCAAATATCTCAGACGTTATTTATGCTCCAGAGTTTGCCTTGGACAGGGAATGATATTCTTCCATTGAATTATTTTGGCTGTTTGGAATTTCCAATAATGAGAGTCTTGCGCTTTCCTATACAAGACATGTTGACGGCAAAGTTAATAGTTCTTTGCTTTGGTTCTGTTGGTAGCATCTGTCGTTTTTCAATGGTATGTTTTCATTTAGAAAACATTTTAATTAATAGTGTCATTTCATTTGCATGAGAAATTTCTTCAGAAGTAAAACCTTTCATACGTCACGTGATTTTATGCTCCCATTCGTTGCAAACTACTAAGTCGACATGTATGCTTTCTCCGCAAACTAATTGAAAAGATATTCCATTTCTTTTTTGAAAGTTGCCAATCCAAAATACTTAATATTTTCTTTTACAAGTGTCAGCTATTTTTGTTTCGCATTTCGATTTAACGTTTTTTTATTCCAAAAGTCCGACTGATTTCGATAGAAACCAGACAAAATTCGTAAGGCTCTGATTTAAGTACCTTCGAGGTTAGATTAGATTAGAAGGGTGCTAAGCCTGAACGGCTTCCGCATCACTTAGTGATGCGAATTAGTCATGGGTCCATTGTGCCCTGTAGATGTGGAAATCTTCTGAATTATTCAATGGTATCAAGGAAATCCAGGAACTGTGTCTTTTTTGCGACTTTTTTGCGACTTTTTTGGTTATCTATTTATTAAAAACTATAGCAAACTATAGCTCCAATTAACGAAGTGTAACCTCATACGGATTTTTTTTATTTTTGGAAACCTGAAAATTACTTACAATTTTTCCAAATTATTGAAGTTCGAACTATTGGGGTTCCACTGCATTCTTAATAGTCAACAGCAACGTAAAAAGTTCCAAAAAGGAATTGAATTTCGGGTCAATCCTAAAGCAAAACGAAATGTAAAATCAAATTTAATTCTTCATGCGGAAACGTTAATAATAAATTAATTTTTTGGATGGTTAGATAAAAGTCTTTCTGTCAATTTTCTGTGAAATATTTTAAGTGTTAAAATTGTGTAACGCTTTGTGAAATATAAGAAACAACATTTTCCTAAGGTTATTTTGAATCTTTTTTTGATTAGATATGTGTTCCGCGAAAACTCACTTTGAGGGACGCTATTCCAAATAGTTTCTGCAATATTTGCTAAAACGTTCATTTGTTTTGCTCGTTTAAAATAAAATTCAACTTAAGTGTTCACAGCTTTCGACTGCAAAACGACGTAGTAGAATTAGTAATAATTGAAGTATAGTTAACCTCTCTGTAAATTCGAACATAATGAAGTCATTTAAATAGACAAGGGTGTAAAATTTAAATAAAAAATATGTAAATTTAGCAAAACCCCAAAACAATATTGCCCCTGACTTTTTTGATAGGATACTGAATTATTATGGTTGCTGATGTAAATGTTTCTGGCACATGTGACAATTTTCTAATCATATTGTATTTGTTTCAAGGAAAAATTCGTTTGACACCTACACTCTTTTCCATTTATACGATTCAGTTACTGAATGAAACAGAAAAAATGGAACAATTTTATTATAAAATTAATTTCTTGATGTCTTGAGGCGTACTTTTGTGCTCTTTGCGCTTTCAAAAAATATTTGATTTCAAGTTAAAAATGTAACACTTTTGAAAAAAAAAATCACAAAAAGTTGCATATAAAAATTTCAAGAATTTTCTGATTACGTTAATTTTTTTTAGAAGATTGGAAATTTTATTTAATGGTTTTATTCGAGATTTCACTTATTAAAAGATTTTAAATAAAATGATATTATAAGTTAACTTCCTGAATGGCTCAAATTGACAGAAAAACGGATGGAAATATTTTTTTCCAGTAAAGTGTATTTTCATATCTCCCGATAACTTTGGTTAGCTGATTCATATTTTGTTTGATACTATTATAAAAATCGGCTGCTTTTACTCTGAATTGAGTACATTTTCTCTTTTAAATGTTTGATAACACTTATCCGAAAATACGAAGAAAAGAGAATTTCAGATTGAAGCTAATCAATAATAACAGTTTATTAAAAAGGTCATGCATAAACTCAGTCTTCATCATATCATAATAAAGTAAGATGATCTGCAGGTTCATTTACGTATTTCAAAGAAGCTATTTACAGAAAAACTTTCATAAGAAGTTCAGAATTTCATTGTCTGAATCTTATTAATTTTGCATTAAAAAAATAAATTTTCTAATGCAATTTTTTCAAAGACAATCGCTTTAAATTTCCATGAATTCATTATCATTTTCTTATTTCAAGCAAAAGAATTATGTAGTCTGTTCCTTACCATATGATTTCATAAATATTTGTTCATTAAAAATCCTTCAAATTTCAAATTGGCTGCAAAACTTTATGATACGCAAAAGAATAAAGAATCATGGCAGATACTTATGACTTGAATTTCAGATTATTTATCTGAATCACTCGAAAACTTTTAAGTAGGCACTCGATTCATTCTGCTGAATTATTCTTTTATTCCATAACATTCAGATGATTTGGAATTGAAGAAAATTGAGAGAGAAAAACATCATGTTAAGTATTTCTTAAGAAAACTTTATTCAATTTGTTGGAATGTAACAATGATCTTATTTGTTTTAAGGAGGTCAATTGTGTTTCAGTTCAGTAAAAAGTAGAACTGAAAATATTTGTAACGCTGATTTCTCTTTCAGTTTGCTGGTGAAGCACAACCAGTACAAAAGTTAAAGAATGAAATATTGACTCATTTAAGAGCTTACTAAATTTTACTGACTTAGTAGGTACTAGGTAACTTTACATACCAAACGTTTTTTTGGTCAAGCAAATAAAGTAACTTTATCATTATTAAAATCCCTGTTGAAATTTGGGCTGCAGTGCCATCAATGATTAAAATCAAATCTTGCAGATGTTTTCACCTGATTGTATATGTTGCATCAGTAATCAGAACGCCTTATCTATCAATTAAAAAATTTAATGATCTTAAATAAAAGCATATTTCGATATTTTCCTTCATTTGCCTTTAATCTGTATTTTATAAATGACAATTTGCCTGTTTGCTTGGATGTCTATTATCGATTTCTTGCCCACCGCTAGCTCGAAATCCTATTTCATTTTCTATAAGTTACAAAAAATACATTCTATTGAGATTAATCTTACTGAAAATAATTCCGTTCCGTTTGAAATTTTATTTTCAAAGGGAATTGTTTGAAATATGCAAACTTTTAGCATGTTTTAAAACAATTTCTCTCCTTTGTGGTACGAAAAAATACCTAGATACAACAACAAGATATAAATGTTTAGAATGACCTCGTTTCAATTTAAATTGCTACTAATCTTCAAAAGCCGAAATTTCCTAAATCCTCTGCATTTGCTTGATAAAACATTCATTTCCTGTAGATTTAGTATGAATTTCAATTTGCATTTTGTTGCTTATCCAGTCGTAAAACGTTATATGACTTATCCTTATTGTGTGTACGAAACTAAATTCTACAAATAAATACCTATCCTAAACAAACACTTCAATTTGTAAGGATCGTCAATTGTATCCTTGAGCATTTTATGAAACACATAATTGCCAAGCAAATATCAAATGAAAATCCTTAAACTCCTCTTTGTGGATTAGTTTAACGATCAAGTATGAATACATTTGGAATTGGCACTTATTGAAGAATATTGTTTAATAGTCTACAGAATTCATGTATGCATTACATTTGATGAAAAGTCGAATCAACAGTTAATTTGCAAATTTTTGACATTAGTTTTTTTCAAATTAATATTTGTAATTACGATTTGAATCGCCTTTTCAATCTATAATTGATTTTCATATTTCCAAAATATTTACATTATGGTGGCAGCTCAAGAATCTTACAAATTTATTATCCTTTCCTTAAACAAAAGATGCTCAGTATGTACATTTTGTGCACCAAAATTTCAGAGTGCCAATTTTTCCGTAGGGTTTTCCGAAGAGAATGATTAAATTTATTCATTTTATGTTGGCATCATTTTTCAGCTTTTATTTAATTAAAAATATATTTGAGATAAATTCGAATCTTTTTACGTTTTATACCTCACTTTTTTGAATCATTATGATTTGTATTATGTTTGCACAATGTCTTTTGAAAATTTGAGCCTAATTTCTTCTAAAAAGTATAGATTATGAATGAAAGTTGTTTTCATTCGTAGTTATTGTAACAAAACGTCGTAGGATTCAATTTGAGTAAAAAATTAACCATCAAATTTGCATTTTGAAAGTCACTTTTGATTGCATATTAGAATCTCTATTATGTTGAGTCATTAATTCAAGTCACTATCGATTCAACTTAAAACAGTTAATGAGTTTTATGTTATCCAACATGAGTTCGATTGTAATTTTTGCTGTAGTATTCATTCGTCAAAGTTACGCATCTAAATTAATTGTCAAATGCAGGTCCACTTCTGAAAAATATAAAAATTATGTCAAGGAAACTTCGAAGAAATTCGTAGTGAAATTGAGATCAAAAATCGTTTTTAGTTGAAAGTATAAGCATAATTTTTTGAAAAAGATATGATTATTTGCGATGGGATGTTTACACACATGTGACGTTGAGCTTTCACCTTTAATTTTGCTGCTTTAATAAATAAAAAGGTACATTTCGTGCTAAATTTCTTGCCTCCTTCTTATTCCGTGTGTGTGCATGGTTCTAGTATCTAGACGCTTTTGAAGTACCCTTTTGAAAAGCGAAAAAACGAAAACCTTGAATCTATACATATTTTTTTCCAGTGATGCCATATCAATGGCTTTCATGTTAGGTTTCGAATTTTTGTCGACAGGAGAAGTAAGCGTAACGGAATTTTGAGACGTTGTTTAGGGACTTCCGAACAAATCTTTTTCTTTATTTTTAACAACTGCTGCACAGATTCCAAAAGACTCCAACAAGAAAAAATTAAATTGTTGTTTGGGGTAAAGCTGAGCGAGGCATTTATCATGTGAATATTTTGTCACTAGTTGTTATATTCCAATCAATAAGAAAAATGTTTATAATCCTAACTACGAAAACGGAGCGCTAGTCCAAAAAAGACTATTTGTCGATGAAAAAGACTTCGGGCGAGGCAAGCAAACGACTGAATTTGATACATATGAACATGAACATGAAAATATTCCATATCTCACCTTATCATTTTTCCTTTTGTGTAAGTATTTTTCGAACTAAGTATCCTTTTTTTATACTCCGCAGAGTTTTGCAACAATTTATAAACACATTTTTTTTAATTTTTGTGCACTATCCCATGAATCCAACTACTGGCAATAATTTTTAACCCTTTGGAGATAAACAAAAGTCATCTTCCGAAACGAAGAGTCGAATAGTTTACATTTTGCCTTACTTACAGTTTCGCCCTTCTGGTATTATTTCAGTTGCTGTTTGGAACCCTCTTCAAATGTATTTTACCACAGATCATAGCAACTGATCATCAACTTAGTCTCCCGTAACATTAACCGAATAGCTTCCATTGTTCCTTCAGAAAAAGATCTTCTAGATGGTGCTGAGCGAATCCCTTTCCGAACAATCAAGCATGCTTCAAATTGAAAGACATGTCTAGTTATCCGTATTGTGTTTTGAATTCCATCTTTATTGGGAGATCGAAACATGTATCAAGACAGCATGAGCTTTCCATCCACAGTATGGAATAAACCTCTAACATTGGATGTCACATATCGATAAGCATGATTTGATGATACATGTCTCTCAATGTGTAGCATTCTTTAGCTGAAATAAAAAAGATATAAGGGTGCCTGAAGATTGCCTCGTCAAAACAAATTATGGCAGCCTGCAACTACCTGAATCTTCAGCCAAAAAAACATAATATATTTCATGTGTATGAAATGTGTATCTCAATTGTGAAAGTGTCTCAAACGCACACTGGTGAGAGTCAAACAAGTCGTACGACTTGTTGCTCAAACAAGGTGTCAAAAAATGCATGCGTAGTCAGGGTATCCACCCGTAACGATTACTCGTCCAATTTACACATCAGTTCAAAGCGTTGCTTCACAAAAATTAGGGACATATAGTATGTCCCACTATAGTAAGCGCTCTCTTTCCCTAGAGTATCAGTCCAAAGTTTAATAATATTCACTAAATAAAAGCCATTAATTGTAAAGAAATAAACACAATAGCATTAAATTGATTGAAAGAGCAAAAAGGGATAAATTTGCCCAAAAAATCATGCATTTCTCTTATCTCATGTTGGATTTTTTTTTTCGGAAAAAATGTGCCTAGTGGTTGAAACTTTTCTTTTATATACATTGTCTCAAAACACGTATTTATGATTGACACATTTCAAAATGCGTCGGACCGTTTACATTGCGTTGAGATGGTTTTGTTTGTCAGATATATATGTATCTGCAACAGTTGGCGTCTCAAAATATTAATGCTTTATTATTTATAAAGCCTCTTATGAATGAAGGTAATCTCAGAAATTCTATTATTCGCCATTAAAAAGCAAAGGAAAACTCGATGAAAATATGTTTAAAGCAGCTCTTTGCACTGTCACTTGTTTGAATTCAATTTATTTTTCGTTCCGTGGACAAAATCACATTGGAAGTTTGGTGAATTCAAAATATCTGAAAGCGACATCTATAGCATATGTCAACATCGATGACAAGCTTGTTTTAATCCGTGATTTTATCAAAATTACGTTCCGGAGGTTATTTGGAAATGTATGGAAAAGTACGTGTTTTAGATTCCAATAATGATTAAAATCACGATTCCTGTCAAAACTATCTAGTTTTATGGCAATGTAAATAGGCTATAAAGGATGCAAGTTTACTTACAAACACAATCTAACTTGACTTAAAACGTGCAAAATTTCGACAGACTGGAACATAGACATAAGTTTCAACGAACCAAAAAGTTTGACAAAAATTTTGTCTGAAAATTTCCCTTAAGGTCATTCTAGTGCCAGTTATTCGGTTGCTGGTAAAAATTTACATTCGGCTGAATGTCTACGGATCCGGTCAGGTTATTATAGACTTTAGAATATTTTGTACAATAAAACAAACCTGCAGTGATTTGTTGCTGAAAGTAGACCCACGTTACACTAAACTGACTATTATCTGCACATCAATATTGGCTCGCAAAAATCCGTTCTATACGCAAGTGCAGATTTGAATTTGAATGGATTCGGGTAAATAACGGACTTGTCTGTGAATATTCGTGCAACTATTCTGTCATGAAAGATGTACATATAGTATAGTAATCCTCGTTTCAAAACATATACCATGTCTTTATTGTGTGGACGAACGTGTTCGCGTGGACGTGTTTTCCGCACATATGTACATATGTGTGACCATCATTATGTCCTACTAGAGTGGCCCCACTATTAATTTTAAACGTGTCAGTTATTTCAAAGACTCAGTTTAGCATAAATCTATGTGAACTGGGCTGAATTGAAAGCGCTCTAGAACTATACACTTAAGTGATTTAGCTCTCAAACGTTGTCACTAATCGCTGCAATTTGTCGTATCTCCTAACTAAATCAAATAATTTTTACGAAAAATCTTCTAAGTAGCCTCGTCTCATAAGTGGCAGATTATATAAATTTCAAAGTAGAATATGAAGTGAAATTACGATTAACGTAAATGTTATATTGGCAGGATATCTGTTACAACTTATATTGATTCTGAGTGTTTCAGTGGAGGTTTCAAGTAGCCAGTCATCTCTAAATGATAAAAAAATCGCTTTGAAGGCATTTAATTGCCATGCATAACACCATGAAATTTAAGTCCCTCAAAAATGCCAATTTCAGGCGTAAGCATTACGTTTATCCAAGAACATCAATAATCGTGTCGGAAAAATTACATGCCATGCAATTGCATCGATTTTCAATTAATATATATATATATATATATATATATATATATATATATATATATATAAAGCCATGCATGTAAACACTTACATATTATTATTAAGGTTGAACAATTTTCCTCTTATTAATAATTTTTATGCTGAATTCATACACATTCATAGTTTACAGGAAATTTAAATTTCTTGAGAATATTGTACAGTTTCTGAATGAAAATTGTATAGCTCGAGTCCAATTAATCTTAATTTTTTTTACAAACATTATTTTCAGCAATTTTATTTTGTGCTCGATCATAAAACTATGCAGACTTCTTAGCTGCAAATGTTCCCATCTTCTGCTGAGCTAACAACAGTTAAATGCATTCATAAAAATTCAATGTGTTTTTTTGAATTATTCATCAAATAATGTTAATAAAAACATTTATTTACTTCATCACAACGAAAAGAAAGAAATTAATGACCCATAAAATATTAAAGAGACTCACAAGAATTTAATGAATAATTCGCTAATGAGGTCATTGGAAACTCATGCCTATACTGTCTTGAATAAACGTTTCACGTTTACTTTGCATTGAATTTAGTTCGACGTTGATCTATTGACCGGATATCATATCGAAAATATCTCGAATTGACGAATAATTTGATGATTGGATTTTCCTCATAATGACAATTGATTGCAGCTCAACATAATGGAATCAATTCAATATCATGTGATTTGAAATGATACCAACATATCCATTCTCGTGATTAGTCTATATTGAACGCAACTGAGTTACAGCCAAACTATCAACAATTTTCGTTGTTAGGTTCATGTATATCAGCGTGGGATGTTAAGAAAATCGATATATCTATTTCTAAATGGATTTTTTTATTCGAAATTTTCTGCAGTTATATCAAACTGTAATTTCTTAATTACAAAATCCATCTAAAACTAATTTTCAGAATTAACCAAGTCATTGTGTAGAAAGCTACATTCGTAAACAATTGGGTGATTTCCTTATTTCTGTCTATTTGTTGTATGAATTCTCATTGATTCTTTCTCAAATTTTCAATCAAAAAGAGTCAAAATAACAGGCATTGTACCGCTTAGATTTCCACTTACCCTTCTCTGTTTTGTAAATCATCAAGAATATTAATGTAATTTAGAAAACTCCCCCCCCCCACTTTGTCGTGTTTTTTTACAGCGGCGAAAATACTATAAGATTTTGTTAAAAGCCTCAATATCACAAGGGCCAATTTGAAAATGCTGCTCTAGCTTTTTTCATGAAAATCCCAAAACAAATTAAAGGGGGGAAGTACCTTTAGACACTTTTTAAAATCGATTTTTTTTTAAATTGTTTTAATCGATAGATATATCGCCTTAGAATATCATGTCAAAGTTTCAAAAGCTAATTCTCAAAATTGTGGAAGAGATGCATCCCGGAAGTGCCTGGCGCCGAGTTCTTTTTCTCTTGACCACAAACTTTAAACGGCCTTTCCTCGAAACCATGTTTTCTAAAATTGCGTAAGTGAGAATAAAAAAACTAGTGAATCGATTTTCATCATCTAGCATTCATTTTAAAGAGCATAAAAAACTGTTCTATATAGACTAAAGATTAAAAAAAACAATTATTTTGGGACTATCTCTGACTGTAAGTACAACGAAATTTTTCGTCAAAATCGTAATTTGTTTTTTTTGAGCCTGTTTTGAAGGGTTAATTTTTGAATTTTCCAAATATTTTAGTCTATCTACTAAAAGAAAACCCTCTCGAGTAAGAAAATGTTTGGTTTGTTGATTTCAGATGAAAATTGCAGCCAGCATCGCTTACGCAATTTACGATGTCAGCGACGACATGGCTTTCAAGATCCTCGAAAAGTTTGTTAATTTTCAACTTTCACTTTTGTAGAATATGTTTTTTTTCAACCTCAAACATCGCCTAAAATAAATATTATACTGATTTAATGAGAACTGTCTTCATTTCCCCACAAATTAGTTGCAAAAAAGACCTTTTTTCGGCCTCTCAAGGTACTTCGCCCCTTAAGTTCTGGCAACATCTTTACATAAGTAGCAACTATAATGATTTACGATTGTCATTCTCATGACAATAATATAGTACAATATCGGTATGAGACCATTTTTCAAAAAAAAAAATGGGGTTTACTTGTTCGGACTGATAACTAGTTCAATAAGAAGTAACGCCAACTACTTTTGAACAGTCTTAGATTGATACAGCAGCGTACGCAGGATTTTGATAAGGGGGGTCATATTTTTGAAGTCTTGACTAGGTACGTTTGCTAGTGCTTCGGTGTAGATATAAAGATATAATTATGTAATCATACTTTTTCACCGGTCAAAGTTGGAGTCCTCCAAAAATAATTACATATGTTTTAAAAATCTTTCATTCAATTGCCCCAAAAAAGTATCCGAAAATGAAATAAATGTGGATACACGGAAATACTTTTCCGGTGTGATTAATGACAAATTTACATTTACTCGATTTTGCTGGCGACCTGCTATACGAGGTATTTGAATAGTGGTTCCAAGGGAAAGGGGGTGGGGGAATTGAACCTGTAAACACCGCCCTTGGGTACGCCACTGGGTTGATAAGTCATTATGTTGAATGTTTTTAAGATGCATACATCTTTTTGGATAGATAAAACACAGATAAATTATTGAAATGTCCAATTTTTGAGTTTTGAGTTTTAAAATAATTTCTGGCGTACGACTATCGCAACTGCGCCATAGGCCCTATTCTATCGGTTCGATTTCATACCACTTTTACCAGCAAAGCTGGCCTTATTTTATCAATATTGCGTCGAATATTGGCTTTCAAGTTATCAATAGTTACTGGTTTATCAGCACACATACATTCTTGACGTACCACCACAAAAAGTAGTCCAATGGTGTTAAATCGCACGATCTGGGCTCATGTCCATGTTCAATCACAGGATCTGGGGTCACAGGGTTATTTCTTGAGATGATGTGTTCACCAAACGATCGGCCCAATTAAGTAATGCTTCAAAATGCCATCATGTTGGAATCCATTAACGGTAACGTTGGTTTCGTCTTGAAATTATGAAAGGATTAAATTTTGCAGCTGGCATGCAAACCGCTTCAAATAGTGATGTTTTGGGTAGTAATGGGGCTTTCAAAGTCTTTTGAAAATTATCTACTCACACCAAAAATAGCAATTTCGCTTCTTTACGAGCTCAATTAGTCAGAAATGAACCACATTGTTGAAAATAATTTGACGGTAAGAATGCAGTTCAACATCCAACTCATTTTTAGTCCATTCACCGTACCGTACGACGCAAACGATTGTCTAATGTCTAAAATTGTACCGCATTGCACTAGTTGCGTCC
Organism: Oxycera nigricornis; assembly: GCA_963942545.1. Taxonomy (NCBI): domain Eukaryota; kingdom Metazoa; phylum Arthropoda; class Insecta; order Diptera; family Stratiomyidae; genus Oxycera; species Oxycera nigricornis. Next base: position 94,588,760 of record OZ012661.1, on the reverse strand, counting down.
AATAGGGCCTTAGCACAAAATCTTTCCTCAATATTTTCCATGTAGTGGGCGAACAGAGGCCTCGGTCACATTACCCTCTACAGTATCAATAATTGCTCCGGTATCCACTGTGCGAGCTCGTGCTGGGTGAACATTGTCCGATAGAGTATACGTTGACATAATTTTTTTATCGTTTTTCATGTGAGCTGCTCAAATGGACGATGATCAGCACGATAGAAACGAAGCGTGCTATAAGTTTGGCCCACAGAACACGAATTTCGGAGATCAGTTTCCATTATTGGGACACATTGTTCAGGTATGAGTTTTTGCATGATAATTTGCCAAAATAAACTAAACAAAATGTTAACTGGACAGCAAAATTTACCGGCAACAATGCCAGATATTGCTATTGGAAGTTCTGTATCTCTAAAAACACCCCATTATGAATATTGTAATTCCCTCCAAACTGTCTATTAAAAACTTAGTTTTCCATGGTCTACCAACTCGATTTCGATACTTCTCTCTGGAGTTTTAAGCATGCTATCAAGTTCTGAATGTTTATAGCTAAAATTTTTAGGCATGATTTTAATAAGTCCTTACTTAACAATTTTTCATGCTTTAAATATGCACTTATCAACTTTAAATAGAAAACGAATACTATTATATGCATATCGAACAAAAATCCAGCTGCAATCATAATTTCAAATTCTACCATAATTCGTGGCTCTCATAAAACAAAATTTCCAATGTTAAAATCTTGATTATGTTAAAATCTAATAGAAAATTTTGGTTTTACAAACTTGAAGACAGTACAAGCGTAATAACATCTCTTTACAAAACTATAGCTTACCTAACAAACATATCACTAGAAAATGATTTCCATTCGAAAGCAAAAGCAGGTCCGTAAATATATCAAATTTCCCCATCCGAAAGTGAAGATTATTTTTGACCTTCTATACAAGAAATATAGACAAATTAATTAAATAGTTCCATTCAATCTGATTCTTTCTCGGAAATGCTAAATGAAATTAAATGACTTCTTGCAAATGTATAAAGGTCAAATAAAGCCTTTAGATGTTCTGCTCTGTAGAAAAACATAGATAAACCTATATGAAACCGTAATTGCTGAGAAGAAAAACGATTTTGTGATAGTGTAACTAAGTGAGAATGACTTTAGATATTTATTACTATAAATAGGTTAAATTTAACAATTAGTTAATTAATGATAATAATAATAATAAAAAAACTGTGTTATATCTAAAAACGAAATTTGTACTTAAGGTAAATGAAACAAAACACAAAAAAATATAGAAAAATAATTAAAGTTGACGTAATTTGATAAAATGTGGTCAAAAAATTTAAATAAATGGACCCTATAGTAATGTCTGACATGTTGATATAAAGTTTCGAATTAAACAATAATTAAAAGTATCTTTGATAAGCATATTTACGTAAAACAAATGTGTATGTATATTGCGAAGTATTTAATGTACAGTAAATTTAATTTTAAATTTATCAACTATATTAAAAACAACTGCGAAATATCTTTCAGCAAATAATCTATTTCGAAATGTCTGTTTCGAAGTATTTATATTGATAAAAAAAACGCATTAATTAAACATAAACCGTAAGTGCAAACGCACACTCTACGATAATAAAAATTTAAACTGCATTTATTTTTTCATGAATCTTCTGGTGAATTTGAAATCTCATCAAAGAACTCGATTCTCTAAACATTAATGCATATATGAACAATATCAACAAGACACGAGAAGCATATATTCCGGCTAAAATATATTGTGTATAGATGACGTCAGTGCTTATCCAATCAATATGAATGTCAGATATGTGTATATGCAATCTGTATATAATATACATATATAGAAATAAAGTTGAAGACAATTGACCGAATCAACCATTAGTCCGAGAATGGGTAAACTTTTCAATAAGTCTTAATCCCATGTTAAAAACTGTAAATTAACATTTCCCTTTTTCATAAAAACACAGAAAAGATGACGTCATTCACGAATGAGACGACATGAATGTTTTCATAGGCAAATTGATCATTTTGTTCTAGTATTGTGTAGGTTTTTTTTAAAAAAAGATTCTTTTATATATTTTTCGGCAGCATGAAATCATCAGACATAAGTAAGTGTGATCTGAGAGATTCTTGTTGAAGTGAATCGTGACAAATATCTAGTTATAATAATACAACTACATCTATATCTGTCTACACAATATCATGTATTTAGTTTAAGTCTTATATTATTTTCTACACGAATAAATTTAGCACATAATGCTATAGAAAAATAGAATGAAAAATTGCTACAGAGAAAAGATTGTATAACCATTTCAATATGATCAATTTGAATTTTTAATTTTCGATATTTTAGTAGATTTTATTGTTATTGTACCAAAGATGTTTTGATTTTTTTTGCAAACCCGAAAATAAAAATGAAATCAGAAAAATATAATAAAATTATTTAAAAAAATATGCAAAATGTCTTTCTATTTTAGTTATCAGTTATTCAAATTTGGTTTGTAGACTAGTGGATTAATGAGGTAAGTAAATTTTATTATCGACTTAACCCTAAGGACCAGAAATAATTACTAGCATGTCTTACAAGTAACTATTTGAATGAATCAAATTCAATGGAAAAAAATCGTACTATATTTTCCATACAATATGTGTACAATTTTCTCTTCAGTGCATTGTGCTCCTGAAAATTAGATGAGAGGCAGATTTTGTAGTTATTGCCAAGGCCTATAGACTAAATTTTGCGATTTTGGCAAAGTACTGCGGCTCTTATCCTCAAAGATATTTGCATCAAATTGAAGGATTATCATCATTCTTTTAATTTGATTGTTCCGAACAGAATGTCGTAAGTGTATAAAGTGGCTACCGTTCGAGGCGTTTTAAAGGCTCAGGCTTCTTGTATTATGTAACAACTGAACATCCTCCCAACCGTTGTGGAAGTACCACCTTGTCCGCTGAGTGCAGACCTAGTGACCTTACTGGTGGCAGTGAGGCCTATCTATGTATATTTATTTATTTGATTTTGATTGATTTGATTATGACGACTTCAAAGCGTGTCTTTGAGGGCTTTTCCTGCGATATGAGGAATAAACCATGGTCACTACGTTCGCACCTTCTAAAGGGGGCCCTCTTCGTGACCGGAGGAAAGTAAAAAAACTATCTGGGCTCCGGTCCCCGTGCTACCAGATTGTCCCGCTAGCAAGGCTTTGTGGCTTCCATTTCGTTTTTTTATGACTGCAGACACTAGATCAATCACCAACCTCAGGTATGTATGAATGGTACTTAGTGAAGGCTAATTTTTTATACAAATAATAGTAGATATAACAAAAACAAGTACAACAAAGAAAAGTGTCGTATTTAGTACAGAAATAAAAACACCAGCCGGGTCTAAAAATGAAGTATTTAAACTTCAATCAGTTAAAAATAGGCGTTTTTATAGCAAATCATACTTCTCTTCTACTAAATATCGTGCTAAATGATTTGCATTACTGGCATCTTATCAGGATAAAAAATAAAAATTAGGAAAATTTCGTATACATCGAAGAATAAGAACGAAAAGCCTGGCCACATACCTTCATATTTCACACTGGGAAGGTCGCACCGCATCTGAAAGATCGTGTTTAGATCTGTGCGTTGCAACCGCTTTAATTCTGGGGCTAATGATTCTCAGTATCCGCCTAAATCCGGTATCCATATTTTTCGATTGGGTCGTCGCTGTAAATGTTTGTGGATATTTCCAGGAAATTAACATTGAACGCTGATCCAGGATTGGCATTGGATCTCACAGATCCTATGCGACCTTCTATGTAACTTTCTAGTCTTAAAATATAATAAATTGCATTCATCGATTTTGACAAAAAAGTTGATGAAAATATTGATGTTTGTTTCAGCTGTGCATATTTTTCTAGACCACATAAAAATTTCAGACCGCAAAAAATTTCCATACCACAAAAACATTTTTCTAGACCAAAAAAAAAATAAAACAGACCACAAATATATTTTTCCAGGCTGCGAAAATATTTTTCTAGACCACGAAAATGTAATCTAGACTACAAAAACATTTTCACAGACTACGAAAATATTTCTTTACCAAAAACATTTTTTTCTTAACCCCAAAAATATTTTCCTACACCACAAAAATTTTTTTTCTACATCAAATAACAAACGCTACAGATGTATTTGCTCCAATCGCTTCATATAAATAGTTGTAATAGATTAGATTATTTGTTTTTTCCTCTGTGTTCGCAAAAAAATTGTAAGTATAAAATGAGACGAAGCTTAAAAATATCGTTCGTTAATTTTTTTAAAGCATCGCTTTTCACACTGAGGGTTGTGACTAATAATAAAATGGGTTGCATTCTGTCATAAAGGAGGTTCATATGAAACACCTCTATATTGAATAACGAATTTTAAGCTTTAATCTAAGCCTTAAACATGCACACCCGGCTCCTTGAATAGGGGCAGCCACTCTAAAAATTTGTTTAACTCAAAATCGCCTTTTTTCTCTGACAGAGAGCAAAACCTAGTATCCCAAGTGAAAGGTTACTTTATTGCTTTAGTTTCCGAGAAAAAATTTGGAGTCTTAATTAATAACAGTAAAATTACGGTATAATTTTTTTGATAAACCAAGCACATTAGTCGAATTTTTTATTTTACTAAAAACAACTTAAAAACAAAAATTAAAATGATATGGAATGTGTAGTTTTAGTAATGAATTGATCCTGCGTTATTTAAAAGTAATTCAAAAATTCTATTTAACCTCGAATCATACAAAGATTTAAGATAGTTTAAAGAAATTTCATCCGTGGTCACTTTGGTTGTCTCAATCAGCTGGATTTTGTTTTCGAACTGCTGCCTTCCATCGATGAAGACTTTTCGCATCAGCCATTCCCAACGTCCTTCATAATGTCGAAGTCCGGGAAGTACGGGGACGAAACCATTCAATTGACATTTTGGGCTTCAATTCAGATTTTTTATTATTCGCACTATGTGAAATGGAGCATTACCATGCTGGTACGTCCATTTTAAAGGACCAAAACTACTCTGGCATTGCTGAAAAGCTGTTTCCAATACCTTTTGGAACAATTTTGCGACTATCCTTGTACTTTAAAAGTTCAAAAGCATCGTACCAAAATACGAGACTGCTCTGCAAACCATAACGCCACTTTCGCGGCTGTGATACCTCCCAAGGAATCGCTCATAATTTTGCGAATTATGGAAATAAAACTAAACTCGTCTTCTTTTTGCATCTATCATCAAACAAAAAAAACATTTGGCGATAATTTTAGCTTATGACTCTTGAAATAAACTGAAACATTCTCATTCCGACGACATGCTTCTATGGGTGTTTTCAGGATTCACGTGTATAATTTAAAAGAGAAATTCCTTGAACTTCTTGACTATAACGAAATTGAATGAATTTTTTTTTGTCGTGAGCAATAGTCAAATCAGTTCACGCCATAATTAAAACGAAAAAAAAGAAAAATAACAGCACCTATCATCGACCTACATCAAAATACATCTTCCGGAAAATCGATACCAATTTTCGAAACGGTCGACATAATGCTGAATGTGTGATCAAAAATTGTAGTTTTTTTTATGTCAATGAAAATCCACATCATCATCGTCACAATGATATCAACCATACGAAGGATGCCCTCCTTCCTTGAGAGAAAATCAATTCGAAAGTAACACTGGAATATTCCAAACCTAGAAATGATGCCAAGCGAATGATTCAGAAATGGGGAAATTTCAACAAGTTTATTCCGATCGAATTTCACGAAATATCTTTCCAGGTGCTATTTCCTACGCTAATCCTGATTCGATGCGCTCTTCGTGTCATTCGCCTGAAATTGATAAACTTATTTTAGGTCACGCGTTTTGCATAACGGCGTGAAAATTTAAGTGTTTTTGGGTTTGAATATTTATAGAAGGACTCGTGTTCGGCCCCAGTTTGGAAAGCAAGAGATTTAAGCATGGAACTGTGGATTCTATGCCTGTTGGATGTCATGAAAATATTGATTCTTTTGCGGATATGCGGATTTTTCTTCTATCGTTTCACTAAACATGTTCGAGAAGAATTAAGTATTTATAGATTTATACGCGTGATTCAGTGATATTCAATGACTGTCATCAGTAGTCACGCAAAAATCGATTTTCCAGCTGTTTAAAGGATGAAAATATTTTTTTCCTTTAAGGAGAGTATTGGTACCAAACTGACTCCCATACAAAAACAGTTTCCATATTTGTGCATTTTGTCATGAAAGTGCTGATCTAAATTAAATTAAATTATGGCGGTCACTTAAATAATGTAGTCTGATTATTTAAGGCAGACAGTATTTTTAAGCAGGAACTCTAAAATTGAGAAAATATTTTTTTTCAACTTCGGAGTCTTTATCTCAGTAAATATTTAACTAAAAAAATACTGTCGTCTGCATCGTTGAATTGAATGGCTCTTTTTAACATACACAAAGAAATTTGTGCTCTTGATTCTTAAGGTTTCGTGAAAAGTGCTGTTTTATCTGAAAAAATGATGCTTTAGGTATGGCAAAAAACACTTCCATTCTAATTTGCTGTTCGTAGTAAAATTTTTAATAAGTTTTCATCACTCGATTCAGTAAACTGACTTTTACTTATTTTGTTAGAGTGTAAGGCCATCAGTTTTCCTACCTTTTTAACTTCCCAGTATATGGGAAGTTCTTGTAATCGCCTCGAAAATCGAAATTGAAATTTTCAACATTTCTTTACGTTTTGAGGTCTATAGAGTATATATAAAGTGTTTTTAGAAAGGGAGATGTATGTGTGTGTGTGTTTGTACGTACGTACGTACGTATGTACGTTCGGGACACTTTTTTCTACGAGCATAACTCACGTAAACAAAGTCATATCGAGTTCGTTGAGGTGTCAATCGAAGCGTCTTTGCAATCTTAAGAGCTGATTAGTTTTTGGGATACTTCGGTCGGGGGAGTTTGCTGTTTTCGCCCCTTGAAGGTCAACCATGTTATGCGCTGTATCTCACGAACCAAACATGCGATTTTCATTGTTAAGGTGTCAATCGACGCGTATTAATATTTAAATGATTCTATCAAATTTTTAAAAAAATTCTTGGAGCCGTTTTTTACTTTTTTTAAAAAAAGTGCAAAAAATTAGGTGTTTTTTCAAAAACATCAAATTTTTAACCTAATTTTCAAACCTAAGTAATCAATGTTTATATAATTTATATACTCCAAATATTTTTTGTGAAAAAACCAGCAAAAGTTTTTTTTCATGATTACGAAAAAAATTAAATAAAAAATAAAAAATCATTAAACGTTCAAGGTCATTTACGTCATTCATTATATCTCGAGAACTAAATATAATATTTCCATCATTAAGGTGTCAATCGACGCGTATTATCATTTTAATGATGTTTTTATATGTTAAAAAAATATTTAAAGTGGTTTTTTAAATTTATTGGAAAAAATTGGAAAAGTAGTGTTTTTTTCATAGAAAAATTCATTTTTCACCTGATTTGCACATCGTAATAATAAATGTTTGTAGAATTTATAAAATTTTATCAATTTTTGTAGAGAAACCAGCAGAAACTTTTCTCATGATTACAAAAAAAATTAAATTAAACATAAAAAATCATTCAAAGTCACCATGTAAAAAGGATTCATTCGAATCATAATACCTTAAATCTCTTATTCTAAAGACATTGTTGTAAAGTCAATCAAAGTTTATTAATATTTGCAAAATTTAAGCAGATTTTCAATAGTCTTCACATCACCATGTTTTAACTTTAATGAAAAAACTGCTTTGTAACCTGTCTCCACTCCGATGAATACTCAATCAATGGACGCTCCCGTAGATGAAACGATTAATACTAAGTCATTCCAATAACTTTTACGAGAAGTACATTTTTATTATTTGAAGTAGTATTATTTCCATAATTATTATTGTGTTTAATATTTTCAATATCTTTTTAGATATTACTGGGAAGTTGACCGTGCGGACCTCATGGGTCGCACCTCACGGCTTGTTTGGTGTTGGTATTGAACGGAAAATCTTTCGATGATCATTAGCCAACTTTTCTTAGGAATTTCAGTTTTTCTTACTTGCGCGTACTTTCCCTTACGCTTAATTACTGTTTTTTTCAGGATGCCCTCCAATGTGCCAGCTTTTAATTGGAAAACAAATATGATTACTGGTAAGAGATACAAATGAATTTCTTCTGCAAAAAAAACTCCAAGCTTCTCCATCGCTTCCGGTGGAATCTGTTTCATTCGTAACACTTCTGTGATAAAAATGCCTATTTTTGTCTTTTTAAACGACTCAGTGAGGTCACATTTTTCAAAATTAAAAACCAACAACATATTTTTTCTATTTTTCTGTACGTCATTTCAATGTATTCAATGATTTTCTTGGGCAGTTTAGTTTTAGTTTAAAAGAAAATTCTTGAAGTCATCCATGGATGCAGAAGAGTCTGGAGAATTATTTTAAAGGAATAGAGTATGCATTTTTAGCCGAAAAAAATTAAGCAAAAAGCAAATTAATTTGATTGTTGAAATTTAAATCCAATGAATTAATATGAATTGCACTCAAATCTGTTTAGTGGTAAATAAAAACATTTAATTATTGTATCAAGTCTATTTAAACAATGGAGCGAGCATCACTTCCGCAAAACATATATTGACACTTTCATATTTTTGTCGACATTTGCGTGACATTTATTTTCAACAAAGTCCTTTTCGAGAAGAAAAAAGTGAGGGGCAAACAATGCTAAGTATAGAATCATTACTGTTCAAAAAGTCCGACATTAATTTAGGGTAATGATTTCCGCCTGACTGCTAGCGTAGTATAACATATACTTATGGGTGTACACATCTTGTTCCTGTGTATTCATTACACAAGACATGAAGAATTTGTTCATTGTTCCCTTCGAAGACCCCCCAAAATAATCTGGTCAATGAAACAATTATTCAGGAATGGAAATGATGATTGATAGTTCCACCGTGATGGAACTCAGTGAATAACAACTCGATTTCAAAGAATTGTATTGTTGGAGATAGTGAAGCATCATCTTCTTCGGCAAAGAGGACTTGAAATTGACACTGTAAGTACTGAAGCTAATTTTAAGTACATGGTTTTCCAATAAGAGGTTTCATTTTGAATAGCCCGTTATTTAGGCTGTTGTCACTTTTGAAGCTGTCATCTTTTGACATTTGACAAGTAAAAACTACGCCATTATTAAAAATCGAACGATACAAGCTTCAACAACGCATTGAAATTGTAAAAATTCACTACAAAAATGGTGAAAATTTTGCAGTCACAGTTGGCAAAACTAAAGCACGTTTTGGTCGTCGTGAAGCACCTTCTCGGCCGGCAATAGTGAAACTGGTGGAAAAATTTGAGCTGTTGGGACAAGTTAGTGATGTGAAGAATCGAAACCGTGTGCGTCGCTCAAGAACAACTGAGAATATTGCTGCTGTTGACGAAAACCCAGGTTTGTCGATTCCTTGTCGATCTTTGGAATTAGGCATTCTACAAACGACATTACACCGTATTTTGCATGAAGACTTAAGTCTTAAGGCTTTTAAAGTTCAGTTAACACAAGAGCTCAAGCCGGTCGATCACCAGCAATGTCGTATCTTCGCCGATTGGGTCCTTCAAATGCATGAAAATGATCCATATTTTCATCGAAAAATCATATTCAGTGATGAGGCCCATTTTCACCTCGGAGAGGTGAGCACAATTGTCGAATTTGGGGCTCGGAGAATCCAAAAATTATAGTTGAAAAGCCTCTCTATCCTCAACGTGTCACTGTTTGGTGCGGTCTTTGGGATGGCAGTGTGACTAGACCTTACTTATTCGAAAATGAAGCTGGCGTACCTGTACCGAGCTATGAGTAATGATGTTTCATGGCCTAAATTGGAGGATATTGATGTGCATGACGTTTATTTTCAACAAGACGGCGCTACGTGGCATACAAGCAACGCAACCATCGCAATTTTGCAAGAAAAATTTCCTGACCGTGTTATTCCTCGAAGAGGTAATCACAATTGGCCACCGAGATTTTGTGATTTAACACCCTTAGACTTTTTTCTTTCAAACCACGTGAAAAATAAGGTCTATGCCAATGCTTCACATTCAATTTAAGACCTTAAAGATGGAATTCATGAAGTTATCGAGGACATACAGCCGCAAATGTGCGAATTGGTCATGAAAAATTTCATGAAAAGGATATGGTGCTGCAAGCGAAGCCGTGGCGGCCATTTGAATGATATCGTTTTCCATTGTTAATGGCATGCCTTCCTCTTTACAATAAAATAAACATCCATTGATTTCTCTTAAAAAATACTTGTTTTTTTTAAATATTAAAATGAAACCTCTTATTGGAAAACCCTTTATTCAATCAAAGGTACATTCTATTTTTTGGAAGCAAAGGAGAACCAGTACAGTTATTTTGCGGAGGCACTTAAAAAGTAGTATCAAAATGTTTCTGCTCATCAAAAAGACTTTTAGGCGTTTTGTATACATCTTGACATATGCGGAGATATTCAGCAACGTCTACAATAGTCTGATTTGAAATCGTAGCATCAATTCAGTGAAACAGTTGCATTTTGAGTAGAGAGCCAACTTTCTTTGAACTGTTATGAGATCTTAATAGTGAGTTTTCATTCATCGCTTATGACCACCATTATGGTTTAAGTGATCATTTTTCAGCTATATTTATATATATTGCCGTGACATCAATGATGTAAATACCATCAGTTCTCTACTACGCTGTTCAAAAAATAAGATACCTAACAACAGAGGGCGCCACAAACATAGAAATCTTTTTGTTGCCAAATAGAACAAACCTTCAGACAACCATATGTCAAATTGTATGTTATGCTGTACATTAGACTTTGGATGACAGCCGTAAAAAGTGAACAACTTTCCTTATTTTACTCACAAGGGAAGATAGGGAATGTCATGTTGTGGTTAAATAAGGGGTAAAACCCCCCACCCAAAAAATCACTATGAGAAATCTGCTCCGTCAGAGAAAATGGTTAAATACTGGACGACTGAATTGGAACGTTGTCGTGAAGTCACAAGTGGTGAACACCTACCAGGTCCACCAATTGAGGTTACAACACCAGATATGATTATAAAAATCCACAATATGATATTTGATGGCCCAAAATTTAAAGTGGTGGAGCTAGTGGACGCTGTCAGCATCTCAACAGGATCGGCTTACAATAGTCTGTACGAAAAATTGAAGGCAAGAAAGTTTGGTGCAAGTTGGGTGCTGCGTTTGCTCACAATCGACTAAAAACGCGTTCGTGTTACTACTTTTCTTAGATTTTTTTACTGTTATACAAGAATACACCGGAATCACGGCCTAAAATCAAAAGAGTCGGTTTTATCAAGTGGAAGTGCACCGAAGCATCCAGAAATACAAACAACGACTGGGAATCATTTTCCATGACGATAATGCATTCTTCAACTCACATATTGCTCATTAAACAGGTAAAATAAAATAAATTAGGATTCGTCATCCTTTTTTAACCACCGTATTTGCCAGAATTGGTTCCCAGCGACTATTATCTGCTTCCAAACCTCAAAAAGTGGATTTCGGGCAAGCTTTTTAAATCCTATGAAGAAGTTGAATATGTAACTGACAACTATATCGGACTGCTTGACAATGCGTATTATTTGGAAGGTGTAGAAAAATTACAGGATCGTTAAACTCGATGTATCGAGCTACAAGGAAATTAGTTACTTTTTAAACAGTCTAGTATCAGACTTCTTGTGTTTTTATGTTATATACACATGCATGTAACTGTTCAAAAATAGTAGAGCATAAATTAATAATTCTATGAATCAATAACATAATCGATATTGCAGAGGATGTTCAAGTTTTCCGCATACTGTATACTAAAAGTACATAGTTTCACATGAATTTATGACCTGTTTCCAGCCATTATATCATGACGATGCTATACCGCGGAAAACTTTGACTTAGAAAAAACACTTATGATAAAATCACTGCATTTCAAGAAACCGTATTCAATTACACGCAAGTTAATGTGAACTTTGAACATCTGATACTCCACAAGCAATATTTTTGAGTGCCAATAGTAACCAATCACTAAAATACCATGAAATTAGGCTCAATTTAAGTGTCGTTAGGAAAACTATCGTTACAACGAAACAAGCCACCACCAAAAGTTATTAATTACGCAGGAATATATAATAACAAATCCTTCAGAGCCACGTGAAATCACCTGCTCGATTGCCATGCTTGTAATTACAGTCGACGGTATGTAATAGCGTGAAATAGCTTCAGCCTACTATCCCACCTATCTGCAGAATAATTTTAAGGGGTGTTCACGTAATTATACGTTCCAAATCCATATTCACACAACATCAATTCATCCAAGTAGCGTTTCTCAGAAAAGTGCTCACGACGCTTTTCTATGTAACTTTACTAACCAACACCACTTCGGATTCTTACAGATAGCCTGGAGCTGTAAACTTTTCATTGAATCAGTCAACAAAAGCAGATTTAAAATAAAATTTCTACTAGGTAAGTTGTAGAGGTCAAACTTTGCAAGCATTTTCTGCAAGTTTTGACACATCTGCCTCTTGCAAAAATTTGAAAATCATATAAAATTTATGACTAAGTCATGCCCCTCATGTAATTTTCCAGCACTCGAGTGCGCCACACTGAATACTAAAATGGAAAATGTCGATCTTTTTTGCCAAAGGCTGCCTTGGAAAAACGGAGGACGCAGGCGAGAAAATCCATTCTACGTATCGACACATCACGCGCATGGATATTTAGGAGGTTTTGATGGATGTCAATAGCTGCGATACTTCGAGGCTGTTTTTCATTTTATTTCTGATTTTGTGTTGTGAATAAGATACACCCAGAGTTTTTTTTCACTAAATATTGACGTGAAAATACATAGTCTACGCTAAACCTGCCAAAACAACAAAGGAATTTTTTTTAAATACTCGTCTTTCATCACCTTATCACAAAAGGTAATTGCTTTTCTATTTTGTAAGTTCGAGAGAAAATAGCATTTGTTGGACGTACGACAAAATACTGCGATATTTTTTAGCGTATCCTTTGAAATGCTTGCTTCGATAGTTTAGTGTAATATATAATCCCTGCGCTGGTACTCTTATACATGCGAGTGTTATGACCATTTACCTCCAGTTTTGATTGCGGTGTGGCCTGTTCTATAGCAGGAACTGTCGTGTAAATGCGGTGTCCATAGTGGCTGAACAAACTACCCACTACTACTAAAGCTTCAGCTACTTGAATTATGAGAAATCCTTCGCCTGCTTCATGGCGTAGCGTGTTGACTTTACATAGGAACCACAGACCACGAACAGCACTGGAATGTCCTCCATGGTAGGTTGAGTAGCGTGCTGGGAGTGCATGGGAAAAGTCTATTAGAACGGTAGTTTTTCGTCGTTATTACGTCTAGTTACTTGCAAAGTATCCAGAAGTTGCTTCATTTTCAATACTGAGATCTTTTTTCGGACAATTTGCATGCATAAGGGCACAACCAGGAAATAAGCGCTGCCAAGTCGCTCAATTATGCGTATGTTGTATCTTGGGCAAGGATAGGATAGATCATTGCAGATATACGCTCACCATGTAATAGAAAGTGTTTGGTAGAACTTTCTTTAGCTGTACAAGTCAAACACCGTAATAACTAATTTTACCCAAAATAAGGCATTTTGATATGACCGTAGCAAAGAATAACTGAAACATCCAATCACACAAAAATTATCTAAAAACGAGGATTATTTAGCCATAAGTTATAGCTTTCATTGTATCAACCAGGAAAAATACCAAAAAATGTAACTATCCCATGTATCACTTATTCTAGTTCAAAAATTCAATACTGAAAATTCACTCAATGAAATGCTGAGCCCAATTTTGAAGCAGTGTTAATTATTTCACTAACAAACTCTGAAGTTTAGTAAACTTTCGTGCTTGCTTCAGTGTTAATTTCAAATTTTCAAAATATTCCACTATTTTTGGTCAATTTTCACCAAACATTCACCCCGGGAAGGCTTTTCATTCCATTTTTAAATAGGAAGTCTGCAAAAAAAGTAATGCTGGAATGTGGATTTCTTCAAAAAAGATATAAGACTTGAACACTTAAATTCTGTTGAACGAAAAATCAAATTCTGTTTTAAATTTCAATAACATATGTAAATGTTTTATTTTTGGGATATTGAATGCTACATTTGTTTATAAAACAACAGTTTTTACACTTTTCGCGATCCAAAGTGTCTGATCTCTTCTCGGAACACTTCCATCTTACATTTGATTTGCTTTTTGCCTATGTTTTTTGTTGTTGGATTTCATTTTTTAAGAAGCTTTTAACAGTTTTTTGATCCTTGCCCAATATCGTTCCATTGGTCGAAGTTTTTGGGACATTTGATGGATTTAACTCTATTTTCACAAAATTCAGACGATTTTTTCGAAACCTTTGTAGCGTATTCCTCTCGCAACTGTATCACGCTAAAATATTATAAATATTTTATGCTTTTTTCCAAACGTGAGTAAACGTTTTCAAAGAATGTGATGTAGATTTCCGACCTGATCATACCTGTTGTAAAAAATGGGGTACTCTTTTTACCGCATCCGCAAATGGCCTCCCAAACAAACTTTTTGAACTGAATTGATCGTTATTTTTGTTGATGATCTTTTTTTTGGAACCATGTTGTAAAATTAAGGGCCCGGAAGCGTTTTGAAGTCGTATTTGAGACACGCATCATCGTCCAAAACAAGGCAGAAATTGTTCTTCGGTTTTCTTTGTAAATTTTTTCTCTCGCCCTCTCAATGAATTTTCTCAATTGTTTTCTACTCCTTTTTGTCATTTTTTGTTGTTTATCTGTCTTTGTGTCGTTTCTTGCCATTTTTACTTTTGTCGCAATTGACTTCACCGATTTCTTCTGATTTTCCGCGAAAAGTTTCAAAATTATACTTCGTTTATTTTCATTCATTTTCGCCGTATTAACGTTGAAAGTTTTGAAGAACACGTCGACGCAAAAGGTAAATAGTGACTATCGAATTTAGGCAAATAGCAATCAAATGGGTTTTGTCAAAATACCTTGCAATCAAAAAAATCATTGGACATAGTTTGAGTGATCAAGCCTAAGGCGCTAAAAATTCTACTAAAGTGCATACTAATCATTATGATACAAAATTAATAAAAAATAGAGGAGTAGTTAATATGTGACCCTGCGTCATTTCTCTTTTCATGAAAAATAATACTAATAATCTTTTCTTTTCAAAACTGTTGGATAAACACATCAAATCAGTTAAAAACTCGCTTTGAAACTCACAAGGGGGAGAAATTCGCCGACAAAACGTTACAGCAGCGAAAATTAAAAATGAAGCCAGTGTTTCATTCCCAATTTATAGAATAACTACTTAGTCTCGTCGAATAGTAGTTCATAGACAAAAGGACTAAGCTCACTATAAGACTTTCTAAGCATCACAAAAAAATGGTTGGCGTCATTTTCACGTCCGGTCTTTGGACGTACTCGTATATTCGAAGTGAAGTAAGTCGTTTGGTGACACAAACTGATCGTCCACTTACTATTCCACTTTGGAAAAACCATCAAACAATAAAACTCTTCTTCTCAGAATCACTTGATTAGATTGACTGAAAGTTTTAAGATATCAATTATTTTGTTCAACATTTAGCAGCAATATCATTTTTTTCTTAGAATACAATCAAAAATATATTTATCTAAAAATTTGTTAACAAAAATCGTCAATTTTATCAAAAACCTTGTGAAACATTTGCTTCAAGTGTGATCTATAGAAGAAACAAAAGGAAGTCGATATTTCATGTAGCAAATAAGACTTTTGAAAACCATGAACCAACTTAATGGAAAGTGTGGTTTCGGCGTGACGGATGGCATCCTCTTCAGGTGCTGCCATTTGCCATCCGTCAACGAGACAGCACGATCACGGTTTAGGCTTGTTGATGGGTTAAGCTCGATATGTTTCAACTATTTTTAACTTCCCAGTATATGGGAAGTTCTTGTAATCGCCTCGAAAATCGAAATTGAAATTTTCAACTTTTCTTTACGTTTTGAGGTCTATAGAGTATATATAAAGTGTTTTTAGAAAGGGAGACGTATGTGTGTGTGTGTGTGTACGTACGTACGTACGTACGTACATCTGTACGTTCGTGGACACTTTTTTCTACGAGCATAACTCACGTAAACAAAGTCGACTTGGTTGAAGTGTCAATCGAAGCGTCTTTGCAATCTTAAGAGCTGATTAGTTTTTGGAAAACTTCGGTCGGGGGGGGTTTGCTGTTTTGCCCGTTTGAAGGTCATTTCTGTCATGCGCTATATCTCGCGAACCAAACGTACGATTTTTTTGAACAAGGTGTCAATCGACGCGTATTGACGTTTTCGTGATTCTATCAAGTTTTTAAAAAAAATCTTGGAGCGGTTTTCAATTTTTTAAAAAAAAATGCAAAAAATTAGGGTTTTTTTCAAAAACAATAAATTTTTAACCTTATTGTCAAGTCTTAGTAACCAATGGTTATAAAATTTATGTACTCCAAACAATGTTCGCAAAAACTTCATCAAAACTTTTTCTCATGATTACGTAAAAAAGTAAATTAAAAATAAAAAATCATTAAAAGTAATCACGATTTTTAAGGTCATTTTTATCATTCACTATATATCACGAACCAGATATAATATTTGCATCATTAAGGTGTCAGTTGACGTGTATTAACATCGTTGTGAAGTTTTTAACATTTTAAAAATTCTTTTCAGCTGTCTTTTTAATTTAATAGAAGAAAATGCGAAAAATTATAGTTTTTTTCATAAAAAAATATTTTTTAACTTGATTTGCACAGCACAGTGATCCAGTTTATAAAATTTATACATTCTTATCAGTTTTTGGAGAGACACCGGCAAAATTTTATTCCATGATTATGAAAAAACTTAATTAAAAATAAAAAAAATCATTCAAAGTTACCATGTAAAGAGGGTTCATACGAGTGCTATTACTTTATATCTTTTATTCTAAAATAATTGTTTTAAATTCAATCAAAGTTTTAAGATATTTGCATAATTTGAGCAGATTTTTAATAGTTTTTATAGTCTTTTAATTTAAAAAAATTGCTTAAATTTTGAAAACCAACAAAAGTTTTCAACACCAAAAAGGCCCCCACCGATTGATCCGCGTGAATATTCAATCTGTCCTCATCGACCAAAAACCTTACGTAGTCAATGGACCCTCCCGTAGACGATATGGTTCATATTAACTCATTCCTTTTACTGCTATGAATATCTCTCATTGTTGTAATGTTGTTGATGTTTATGTAGATATTACTGGGAAGTTGACCGGGTGGACCTCAAGGGTCGCACCTCGCGGCTTGTTAATATTTGTATCTGCGAAGTATATCGACCGTCAAACTGGTTCGTATGTATGCTACGTTGCAAAGTTTTAGTTTGTCATGGGTTAGAACCTCCTAGTCTAGTCAACAACACACCCTTTCCATTAAATTAACGATGAATCAGCATAACCTGGAAGCTAAGAACTCCCATTAATGTGCGTCAATAGTGTTAGTAAGTTGCTAACCAAAAAAACACAAACTAGAAAACAATGTTGTTGACTAGACTAGGAGGTTCTAACCCATGACAAACATGAACCAACTATTCAGAAAAGTCAATAAATGGGAATGGTCACAGCAGCATTTTTTTCTGAACCCGATGATCATGCACGAGGTTACTCAAATTATGAACGAAAATTTAAATATTACTATATGATCCAGAATTCTCATAAATGCGTTTGTTACTTTATACTTGAAATTTATGAAAATATTTCAAAAATTATTTGGTGCAGATTTGCTTAGTATATATGGATTCAAGGACTAATAGAAAGATTTGGTTACTAATATTATTGACAATGATGGACCTGTATTTCCTATTAATGCTATTAATAAGTAAAAAGCAGCTGAGGTTCCCGAGCGCACCAAGAGAACTAATAGTTTCAAAACAGACCATTAATGGTATTTAGAACATGATTTTTCAAGATATCCAAATGGAGGTCTAGTTTTTAAAATACAATTTTATTTTTGATTTTTATGACAATTTTCTGTATACATTTTCTCTTAATTGCCTGCCGAATAATATTTAAAACTGTTTTGTAAGGATGACCTGCTAGGACAGTTGTTGTGCAGACTATTTCAAGAAATTTGTTACAAGTTTAACTACTGTTTAATTTCATTACAAGCTAGTTTTCCACAAAGCTGGGATTTGGTCATATGTGATATCAATGAGATACAAGAATATGTGCCTTAAACATTTTAAACATCAATGTTCCTCCCGCCGTGCGACTTTGAAGCTGAAAAGAAAATCTTTTATGGCTGATTTATCTAACCGAACTGCAAACTCTCAACTGCGTCATAATATTATGCCAACAAGGCGTATGTCACGGATGAAGTGCCTAGATTTGACTCGAATTAAAAAAATAAATTAAGTAATATTTTCGATTTTATTTTGAGATGTGACGAAGTCCTTCAAACTAAATGTGGAAGGTGAGTTTGCCAATCTAAGGAAATAAAATAGCTATAGATATAATTTACGTGCCTATCAATAATTTGTTTCATTTTATACAAAACTGGATGCATGTATTTTCTACAATATTCCATTCAAGTTCTGTTGATTGCCATTTTTCTTCTCATATTTTTGCATAAAATCAAAATGATACCAATCTGCTTTCACTAACATCTGACGAACAGTATAACATATTTATGTGAGCATGTGAAAATACTTTGTGAATTCCTTGGAGCTATGCCTTGCAAATTATTTTCTGAGACTGAGAGCTATTCGTCAACGAAATCCCATGCGAAAAATATAGGATTGGCTCGAATGGAAGTCACGTTGCAACTTTCATATTCCTGAATCCTTCTTTTGGTTTGCTTAAATAATCTGTGGGGAAATGTTGCGTGAGACAGCGGAAATCGAAGTGTTGTCTTTCAAATAAGTGTTCATAGCAATTTCCTATGGACAGATACCAGCACTTTTCAAGAGAACAAATGTTACACATGTTTGTATGTAAGACACACACATGGCGGTCGATGTACGAGCAAAATTTGCAAAGCCCATGTGGGATCTGAATCGTTTCCAACGAAACCCACATGGATCGTATGTGTATTTTTGAGAAAACGTCCATTTCAAAAACGAAATTTGCATGAAGCAATAATAAACTACCATAGCTCAAGGAAATGAAAGGAAATACATACGTTCCTTGAGCTTTTAGTTGTCTGGTATATGTCAGTAAGAGCAAATGAAAATTCTTATCCTTACGGCAAGATGTCTATTGTCTATAGTGCTGAAGCAACAATCTAACATCTTAGACGAATGCAGTCTAATTTATGATGACGATTTTCGTTGTGACTTATTAACCCTTGAGTGGGAGCATTCCTGCAAAGCCTGATATAAATTCATGTAAA
The DNA here is from genome assembly GCA_963942545.1 of Oxycera nigricornis. NCBI lineage: Eukaryota > Metazoa > Arthropoda > Insecta > Diptera > Stratiomyidae > Oxycera > Oxycera nigricornis. The sequence continues at coordinate 94,569,260 of OZ012661.1, read as the reverse complement.
TAAAACCTTGTATTACTAATATTAAGCAAAATTGGGACCAAGGATGAATTGCTACCAATCAAATAATAAAATCAATCACTCTCAGTATGATTGAGTACATTGTCTTCACCTTTGATTTTTGACCGATAATAATTCAGATTTGATTTTGGGAAAATCAAAGATTAAACGTGTATAGATTTTCAGATTGTCATGAAAAAAGTTCCCAAACACTTCTATTGAAGACTGCTCAAGAATTTTCAATTGATTGACTGAATGATTGATAGACATAGCAACATGACTTTATTTACTCCTATTCCTTGGTGGCTCAACAGAACAAAACTCCGAGTGATATGGAAATGGAACTTTTGCCCAACTGATATTTAATTTTCCAAGCTGCAATTTCTTATTTGCCGTTTCGAAATTGCGTATTTTCGTCTTTCCAAGGAGGCATTCAAGCATTTTTCGCTCCCCTAAACGTATTACTCCTGATTAGAAAATCGTGTTGAGCTGGAATATTCTGAAATTTGATTAGATGTTCACTGGTTGGGCCGCTGTTGCTCTCTCCGCAGATTTTCCTTATGTAATCTTGCTCGTCTGTTATTTTATAATGCTTTTATTGAAGGGCTGACGTTAGTAGATGTAAGAAAAAATGAACGCTTCGATTGTTTTCTTATCGATTACGCTTTCAAATAACGTTGAGAACGAAGAAATCTGAAATGGAAGACTTAATAATATACTGAATCAGGATTTTATTTTGAGTTAGCTGTGATTCAGCATATTATGGACATGTGTTCAATCGAACTCAGGATAAAACGATTATATGGTTGTATGCTTGACTGAGTTTCGAGCGGAACGTATTCATGTGAAATAAGTTCAAGGATCTCACCAAATATTTGAGATTTTTTTATGAACCAATATTCAAGTCCACTAAACTATTGAGTTTATTAAAAGAGTTTGTTCTTGCCTTATCGAGTATAAGTATCTAACAATTTAAAGCTTGAACCTAAAAAAAGTTAACTTTGAAACAATTATGAACTTATATTTGAAGCAGACTATTTTTACATTATAATTTCGAAAAATTTACTTATACACATTTACTTGCGCACAATTTAATTTACGACGAGAAAATATCCCTGAAATTAGTGAATTCTGCATATACACAAATTAGAAAATATGATTCCGGAAACCATTTTCCATACAAATCCGTATGAATGCCGTTCAACTAGGACCGTGCGATAACTGCAATACCAGCATGTAAGGAAAATATGGTAACAGGTTTTAACCGTTTCTATTTATTACTACATAATCATTTTACACTAAAAATCAATTTAATCACAAAATCTAGTAAATTCTTCTAATGACATTGTTTTTTACCAGGCAGAATCTGTTCATAACATATTAGAATTTTTTTTAGTCCTTGTCATGTGGCGGAAACGCGATCTACTCAAAAAAAATAATTTTTTTCCAAAATTTGTAATCTTTTTCCAATTTCACTGAGCCGAAGGCAACAAGACGTAACGAGCGGAGGGAATCAGAAATCGCGTATCTCCATTGAAATAGAATATATAACTGTATTACAGTATATCTTCATGAAACTGATCTGATTTCAATGAAATCTTATTAAAAAACATAGTTTTAGCAAGATGCTATCGTACTTTCGATAATGGTAAAATCGCAGACAATCAGTATTTTTCTATAAAAAAAGTAATGGAAAAAATATTCTCCCTAAAAATTAAACCTTATCCAAATAAAAAGATCCTCCAGTGCGTATCGAAAAAGGTTGAAACTTTGATATTTGGTACATGTAATTGAAATAACTTGCAGAAATTAAAGAAAATCTTTACTGATGCTACGCATCCTTAGTTAATTAACTTCTTTCCTACTCAGTGCATTATTATTTCTCGCTCGGTTTGCGAATAAGTTTAATTTATTTGGGAAACCGATTTTTTTTTATTTTAGATAAAAAATTATTTCTTTCTTCTTTTGCAAGAAAAAACGATTTGATTGAAAAGGTTTTTCTTGATTTTTAGGAAGATTTAATTCCCCTGAGAATTTACAAGAGACATAAATTCGATTAGGAAATTCTTTCTTTGATTTCAAAATTCATAATTAATTCAACTAACCAGCAGTGAATTTTGTTGATTCGAAGTGCAAGAACTCATAAGTTAGTTCAACTCTTCCGAATTTTCTCAACTCCAGAAGATTTAATTTTGATTTAATAAAAACTTACATGGATATTGTTCACCATATCAAGGATGATATTAAGGAATAAAGAAGCATAATTAAGTGATATTTATGTGAAAAAACACGTGCAAATGCTGTTGAAAATTGGGATGAATTTTTAAAGTCTAGGGGATTTTGGATATGGGGTATTTAAGATATGGAGGATTTCGGATATGGGGGATTTTGGATCGGGGGGATTTATGATCTGGGGGATTTTCGATCTGGGGGATTTAGGATCTGGGGGATGTTTGATCTGGAATATTTTTGATCTGGAATATTTTTGATCCGGTGGGTTTAGAATCTGGGGGATTTAGGATCTGGTGGATTTAGGATCTGGGGGATTTTGTATCTGAGCGATTTTTGATCTGGGGGATTAAGGATGTTGGGGATTTAGGATCTGGGGGATTTAGGATATGGGGGATTAAGGATCTGGGATATGATCTGGGGGATTAAGGATCTGGGGGATTTTGGATCTGGGGAATTTAGAATCTGGGGATTTAGGATATGGGGGATGTTGGATATGAAGGATTTAGAATCTGGGGATTTAGGATATGGGGGATGTTGGATATGAGGGATTTAGAATTTCGGGGATTTAGGATCTGGGTAATTTTTGTTCTGGGATATTTTTGATCTGGAATATTTTTGATCTGGTGGGTTTAGAATCTGGAGGTTTTAGGATCTGGTGGATTTAGGATCTTGGGGGATTTTGTATCTGAGCGATTTTTGATCTGGGGGATTTTTGATCTGGGGGATTTAGGATCTGGGGGATCTAGGATCTCTGGGATTTAGGATCTGGGCGATTTTGGATCTGGAGAATTTAGAATCTGGGAGATTTAGGATATGGGGGATGTTGGATATAAGGGATTTAGAATCTGGGAGATTCAGGATCTGGGGGATTTTTGATCTGGGATATTTTTGATCTGGGATATTTTTGATCCGGGGGATTTAGGATCTGGGGGATTTAGGATCTTGGGGATTTAGGATCTGGAGGACTTAGTATTTGGGGGATTTTGGATCTGTGGGATTTTGGATCTGAGGGATTTTGGATCTGGGGGATTTAGGATTTGGTCGAGACTTTGCTAGATGACGAGGGCGGAGACGTCTTCCACTATCAAATGACTTTTATGGCTAAAAAAAAATTTAAAAAAATAATTATAATATTTTAGAATAATAATGGAATATATAAACATAAATAATAAAATCAAATCATAGTTGGAAAGTGTGGTTTCGGGATAACGAATGGCTTCCTCTTCAGGTGCTGTCACATGCCAATTCGCCATCGGACAGCACGACCACGGTTAGGCTTGTTGATGGGTAAAGCTCGTTATGTTTCAACTATTTTTAATATTTGTATATGCGAATTATAACGACTGTCAACCTAGTTTCGTATAATCTTCGTTGCTAATATAAATAGCATATACAAATATTAAAAATATTTGAAATATAACGAGCTTAACCCATCATCAAGCCTAACCGTGGTCGTGCTGTCTGGTGGCGGATGGTTAATGACAGCACCTGAAGAGGAAGCCATTCGTCATCCCGAAACCACACTTTCCATTTAAAACGATGAACCATTCATAAAATTTGGAAGCTAAGAAACTCCAATCAATGTGCAATGATATTGTCAGTAAGTTGCTAACCAAAAAGCACAACTAGTAGACAATGTTATCGACTAGACAAGGAGGTTCTAGCCCAGGAAAAAACTGAAATCATAGTTTCTTTATTCTCCCCACTGGAGAGTTAGTCGTGTGAACCATTAGGGTTGCACCGAGACGACATTTTAATTTTTTTATCAATATTTATGTAGTCATTACTGGGAAGTTGTCAGTGTGGATCATAAGGGTCGCACCTCGCGGCTTGTTTCAAGTTTATTTGATGATTAATGTTGCAATGGAGCGTTGAACTTTCACTTGCATTTCATTAGCCGTATTGAAAATGTTTAAATATCACAGATTAAGCAATAGTTATAATGAGAAATCCATCCTACGACAATTGTGGGAATGTAAAACAGAATTCATCAAAGTTGTTCAAACAATTTACAGAATTGAAGGAAAAAACTACAAGCTTAAAAACAATATCCTTCGATTGTTATTTCAATTTCCTTTTAGTTTTACGATTTAACCTTTATTTTGGCAAAACATAAAACATAAAAAATTAAAAATTAAAATATAGGATTATGCAACACGACAAGCAAACCCATTTTAATTTAATATTTCCACGAAAGCTTTATTTCTTACACCGGTTGTTCTTTTCAAGGACAAAAAAATAATATTTATATATATATACACACACATATATATATATATATTTATATATATATATATATATAAATATATATATATATATATATATATATATATATATATATATATCACTTCTTATCGTTTGAGAAGTGCTATGTACTGAAACCTTAAATTAGATAATGGATAAAATTGATAGTGAGTGTGATTTGAAGGAAATGGAGGTGATTTTAGTTGATAGAAATCTGGCAGGAGCTGATCGGTATCTTTTTGAAGATTTTCATATTCCAAGGTTGAAAAAAAAATCGAAAATAATCTCATTTATTACAAAACATAATATCAAACTGTTTTATATCCAACTTTTTTATACTTAACAAAATTCATATCGGTTTCCTTTGAAATAACTTTCGATACGAATTCCGCTCTCCCATATAGGGAATAAATTTTAGATATGATTAGTTGGGCCCTTTAAATTTTTGCAATACTGAGTCCGCCTTAAATCAAACCTAACGGGTGACATGCAATGATATGTATTTTGCTTTATAGAATAAAGATGTTATTTTCAAAAAATATTATTTATACGAATACGAAAGTATTTTTTGTTTATTTAAACCTATATTTTTTTATTCATACTATAAACTGCCTTCATATTTTTAAAGTTATCACAAATATTTCTCACTGCCTGGGCATTACAAGGATATTTTTGTAATACCCAGAAAATAAAGTTTCATTCGGCGTATAAAGATATTCCTTTTTATCAGCCACGGAACGATACGTCTTGCGACTAAATAACCAAGAAAAAAAAACGATTTCGAAACGAAGTAAATATTTTCCTCAAAGCAAATATAAAACGAAACATTTCAGACATCTTTATGGTGAGTGACGTTTTACAGCAAAGGATGTAAAACGGCTTATATGCTTTTCACAGTGGTTAAATATTTATTAGTAGTAGACAGTATAAATTGAGGATTTGGGAGCATTTTAATTTTTCTCTGACATATGAAAAGATTTGAAGTTATTTTAGGAAAACCAGAAAAACTCTAGCCTAAAGGCACAACTGCTATGGTGCAATGCGAATAAAAATAGTTATGTAAGCAAGATGTTGACCGTTTCGACTGGAAAATAATGAGATTCATAATAGTGGAAAATGATGTGGTATCGCTTTCATTTGAAAAATTGTGGGTTGTTGCTTTGCAAGTTGAAGAAACTTGTATATATTTTTGAATTTCACAATTTTCGCTGCCATAAATTATTTTAATCACGATGCTATATTATTTGTCTGCTGCTCTATTCGATAGTGTAGAAAACACATTCTAGCTTTTAAATAAAATATGTGCACCATATTGAAATTTTACTTAAATGAAGGCAAGTACCTCGATGCTCCATGAACTGTGAATGCTTAAGTATCTGCAGCAGCCAATAAGCTTGTAATCAATTTTAAGCTCCCTCTTCGTACATCGCCACTTATGGCGAAGTTGCTTCGTTTTCCAGTACAAGCATAAAAGCCCATCATGTACCAGGGTTAATTTTGGCTGATTCACGTCAACCTCATCATCTGCCATCAAGTCCTTTTCATGTCCTGAATAGGAGACCGCGTTTCGATGAAATGAGTAGTCTGGACACGTTCTCAAGCCACAAAGCTATTCACTAAAGTTGGCTAAGCGTTTTCGCCTCTCCACCGCTCGCATGTCCTATCAATATCATCATTCGTGTCCTTCGCGTATCACACAGAATATACTACATAGCTGCCAGTGTTGGCAATATTGGCCTGATGCTCGAAGGATATTTATTAAGGCAGAACTGGCCAAAAACGAGGACTTTCAATATCAGGGTTGTCTGTACATGGATAATAATATTTTCGGGTGGGAAGAGAATCAGACCAGGACAGTTCAGTAATTCGTCGGAAAGCGAAAAAGATTCATTCATGCGTTACGATTTCTTGCTTGCTTGCAAAAAAAGAGTGTTTGAGCACATAAGTTCAATTTTTCATATCACGTTCTGCGGTATGTTTGGCCTCACCTATAGTCTTGATACCATCCGAGTTTGTTATATTTTTATTGGACTTTCCTGCTTACCAACGACACCATTGCTTGGGGCATGTCTTTTGATTAAAACAAATGTGATTGCAACGATTCATTTGCAAAGTATTAAATCTGACAAAAAACCAATTATCCGGTAATCTGTTGGGACCTTGTAATAGAAAAGCATTTGCTGTATATCCCACCCCGAATAGACATAAAATTTTGGGATTCTGAGCTGAAATTTGGCGGAAATATTTGAATATCTTTTGATCTCGCCTATCCTAAATTTTGCATTAGTAATCAAAGGATTCAAAAGTCATCTTGTCATGTATACATTTCTGGTAAAATGTAAGCGAAGTTGCCAAACATATTTTTAAAATGTTTTGTATAAAAGACCTAAACATTATTGCCAATACAAATAACAATTTTTGAGATATTGCAATTTTTAAAAGATTGTATATTTAGAACATGTCCAGCAAATCCAAATAAAGGTTCCAACAAAAGATTGTTGCTTTAGCCTGTTCGAAATTTTCTTAAGTCAAAGTTGACGCTTATTTAACTAAGAGTATTGAAAGCTTGTTTAATTGTAAATACATTCAACGTTAAACTTTTGTACGTTTGTATAAATTATCATTTTTTTACTGAGTTGGTTGATAGGCATTTTATTTTAAGACAATCTCAAGGCATGATTGATGCATTTCAGTTTTCTTTTTATGTGTACATGGACAACATGCTTTTCATTTGAACTATGTTTTTAAAATGCATAAATAAGTATGAATTGTCTGAATTTTTTTGTTCATCTTTAGCATTGAAAACGATTTTCAGACCAAGGATCATGTATTTGCATCACGTTATGAAAAAGAGTCACATACTGCATCTTTTTCGTAATCGCGATACAAAAAATTCAAATTTAAGTGCTGCCTATTTCGTAACTTCTTTCTTCCGTTTTTTTACTTTGATGGAGTTGTATTTAAGTCCTAAATAACTGAGTAACAGTTTTAGTTTCCAAAGAACATTAGACTCTACGGGATGTTTGGTTGCTAATTAGTATACGCTGTAAGAGAATATCCAAACGGACTACATGCACCAAGAAAGTGTTGAGTGAACAACATAAAAAGTTCGCATTTGTAACTAACTTCATATCTATCGTACCCGCCATTTTCGTCACATTCACAGCTGTCTTATATCAAATAGCGTACGAGAATCTATTGAATTTGATATGTCAAAATGAACACACGTGAACACAAATTATTATTACATTCGGTCCAAAATGTTGAACTACGTGCCGACAAAACATCATTTGCGGGAGGTTTTACTCTATTGGTTTAATTTAAAGAAAAAATGCATCTGAAACTCATCGTTTGCTCTCAGAAACATACCACGAATATGCTTCAGATGTAGGAATGCGTCAATAATTTGCGTGTTTCAAAAGTAATAATTTTGACATCGAAGACAAAGAGCGTTTGGATCAGCCAAAAAAGTTCGAAGATGACGAATTCGAGACTTTACTCAACACAGCCAAATGCAAGATGATCTTACAAAGTTCTTGAACGTAAGCTGCAATGTCCATGCACTTAAAATCATTAGGATTCATCCAGAAGCAACGAAATTGAGTGCCATACAAGCTGAGAGATGTCGAATGGCGATTTTGCATGTCTGAAATGCTGCTGGACCACTAGAAATAGCATGATGAAAATTGGATCTGTTATGATAATAATGTAAAGTCTGGGATACGAGGAACACCAATGCCAAAGCCACATATCCATTGCACCAAGGTAATGTATTCGGCGGGATCAGAAGGGTGTCATCCATTATGAGCTGCTAAACTTGGTAAAACTGTTGCGGGAGAGCTGTACAGAACACAAACGATTTATTTGAAGAAAGCATCGATAAAAAAAACCAGTGAGGCACTCTGGAAGTGTCCGGTGCGAAGTTTAGCTACCTTTTGCAAATGATTATGTAATGTGACAAATTCAAAACTCTAGGATGGATATAATAAGATAAAATATGAAATTTGTTTATTGCTTTCATTCACACAAAGTAACTTCAAGTAAGGGAGCGAGGATTTGAACCCTTTACATCGACAGCAAGATTCGGGCGCTCTGTTCACTAAACCAGCCGCTCTACTTTTACATTTGGACATCATTGCTATGTATTGTGCACACCTTAAATTTGAATACAAACGTTCGTTCGCTTTTTCGTTCGATACGCTTTTTCTGGGCTCACTTTTCTCGCTCACTTTCCGTTAGAACCTCCATAAAGGAAGCGTAACTTTCAAAAACGGCCAGAATATATGACTAGACAGAAGGAAGTTATTCTTGAGCGTGACAATGCCAGGTTTCGTGATGCTAGACTGGTTAAAACCTATTTAGAAAACAAGCCGTGAAGTGCGACCCTTGAGGTCCACACGGTCAACTCCCCAGTAATATCTAGATAAATATCAAAAATATTAAACACAATAATAATTTCGAAAATACTACTACTTTAAATAATAATAATAATGATAGGTATTCATAGCAGTAACAGGAATGAGTTAATTTTAATCATATCATCTACGGGAGTATCCATTGGTTTTTGGTGGATGCGGGTAGATTGAACTTTGATTGAATTTACAACCATTTATTTAGAATAAAAGATATAAGGTAATATCATTCGTATGCACTCTCTTCACATGGTAACTTTGAAAGATTTTTTATTATTAATTTTGTTTTTTTTTATAATCATGGAAAAAGTTTTGCCGGTTTCTCTTCAAAAACTGATAAGAATGTATAAATTTTTAAAAAAATATTTTTTATGAAAAAACCCTAATTTTTCGCATTTTCTTCTATTAAATTGAAAAAAAAACGGCTGAAACGAATTTTTATGATGTTAAAAAAATCACAAAGATGTTAATACACGTCTATTGACACCTTAATGATGCAAATATTATATCTGGTTCGTGAGATATAGTGAATGACAGAAACCTTGAAGATCATGATGACTGTTATTGATTTTTTATTTAATGTTTTTGTAGTCATGGGAGAAGGGTTACATGATGTTTTTACAATAACTACTTGGAGTATGAAAATTGTATAAAAATTGATTACTGTGCTCCGTAAATCAGGTTAAAAATTTATTATTTATGAAAAAATCCTAATTTTTGCACCTTTTTTCTTAAATTAAAAAACCGGCTCCAACGATTTTTTTAAAAAATTTGATAGATTCATAAAAATATTAATACGCGTCGATTGACACCTAAATGATGCAAATCGTATGTTTGATTCGCGAGATATACGGCTTGACAAATATGACCTTGAAGATCATGATGACTGTTAATGAATTTTTATTTTTTATTTAATTTTTTTTTGTAATCATGAGAAAAAATTTTGATGATGTTTTTACAAGAACTGTTTGGAGTATATAAATTTTATAAACATTGATTATTTTGGCTTGAAAATAAGGTTAAAAAATTATTGTTTTTGAAAAAAACCTTAATTTTTTGCACTTTTTTTAAAAAACTAGAAAACGGCTCCAAGAATTTTTTTAAAAACTTGATAGAATCACATAAATGTTAATACGCGTCAATTGACACCTTGTTTGAAAAAATCGTACGTTTGGTTCGCGAGATATAACGCATGACAGAAATGACCTTCTAACGGGCAAAACAGCATTGGTCAATTCTTTCTCATACCATAAAATGGTTGGTTTTCATAATGAAATTTCGTCTACACAAACATTGTATGACTTTGTATAAGGGGTAGTTATATATGTAGTTTTTATTTACAATCCTAAATTATGAATTATAGTATAGAACGTAAAATGAAGCATACAAATATTGCACTTCGATATGTGTACTTTAAACTGTGCATGAAACCATCGATATGCTAGAAAGGTTCTGTACGGGCCAACCCTCTCTTACAAGAATTCACACCGAAAAATTGAGCTCTTGTTGTCTCAGTCAGGCAACAATGGTAGTGATTTAATGGACTATGCTACATATATAACAATCGCTATGACAACAATATACATCAATAAGTTTAAAATGTGATGGTATGGTATGGTATGACTCGAAGGGTTGATTTCGGTATCATATTGGTCAACTGGAAAAGTAAACCATCTTCGCAACATGGCCCTTGTGGTCAATTACTAAACAGATTTTGAGATCATTAAATTTTTTTTGCAGATTAACTACACTAAAAACGAAAAAATGGGAAAGTATAGAAAAGTTTTAAAATTGTTTTAAATGATTTAGGTTATTCGGGGATAATATGCGACTTATAAATATTTTTTTCCGATACATTTTGCACATTCCTGTTTCGAATTGGTTCTTTTACCGACAATAAATAATTCGTTTGATCATGGGGACTCATTCGAAAGCATTTTGGAGTGCTACTTTGATTTTATTAGTTGAAGATTCATTTAAATTTAAGCTATTCGCTCAGTTTATTCATAGAGAGTTGCATGCACATCGTGTATTTCTATCAAAACCTAGTTATCCAAAAAAAATCAGCTACATATGTTATTCCATTTCAAACTCAACAATTGTTAAAAGACAATTCTACTTGCACTTCAATTTATCTATAAGAATAAGGACATTCACCGAATCCATTTCATGTGTAAATAAAAAATAGTAACCTAAAATATCTCTCAATACCAATTATGGGTTCACCTGAAATATTCCCGAAATAACTCGATTTTTTCCTTTAGCGTCGGAGATACAATATAAAAAGAATGTTTTAAACAAAGCATTTTAAAGAACTCATCGCAATGAAGCCAATAATGATCGTAATCATTTTTCAAATCATTAAACTCACAAAGCTATGGTAACATCGATATGTTCCGCATAAAATATCTCCTGTTCATTTTCCATCCGGAAGTTTGGTGCTGTTTTAATTTGAGTTGATTCTTTCTTTTAATGAGATTCAACATCGCTACCGTCCATAATTGTCAGATTCTCATTACTGCGAACAGTACAACCGTACGTAGGTGTATCCATGACGGCGTCTTATCTTTTCTCAAATTGTTCAGATAATAGATGCAGAAGAACAAGACGAGGTTCGCGATAACCTGGCCGGCACCGGAAGCGCCTCGGTGCCTCATATTCAAATAAATCGCTTCAAGCAAAATCTTGTGAGTGAAAAGAACCTTGTCAACATCTTACGGATGCGATTTATTTGTTTGTTTGTTTGTTTGTTTATTTTCTGCAGCGCTATGGTTTTTATTCGTTCAACCACCGTCGTCCCTGTTTGCTTTCTGGCTTGGAACAATAGGCGTTCTGTGCAAACACGGCAGATCTGCAGTGGCAGCTGGAAAAATTGAAGGAAGTTGTCTGGCACTCATTCCGAGAAATTAATCTTCCATTGTACACTTTAGCATGTCCGTTCAGCGGATTATTTATTTTGGTCGTGTAATTTCCAAACAAATGGCGATTTAATTTAGTGTGGGTGTGGATGTGGATACACGAAGAATGAGTTTTTCATTTCCAAGAATGTGTTCGGTGGGACGTGAAGCTATGCGCGAAGTTTCATGCTGCCAATATGCTGGTGTGGTTACCTGAGCAAACTATTTTCAATACGTGGGCCTCCTTGGTCGACGACCACATAGCCAGACACGAAAATTTACTTGAACGATTAAATGAAATATATTTTCCAAGTCGTTATAATTACAGAGAAGGTTGCTTTTTGCGTACACCACCACTTCACTTCACATGAAAGAATTTCTTTGCAGCAAAATGAGAGCATTAACGAAAAAAGTTATAAGATTTTCTCGTATCTAAGGGTGATTTTTCATGTATTGCCTCACAACTCAAACGAAAGATATTTAAGGGACTAGTACTGTGAAAAGTAGTAAAAACTTCACAAAAATCAAATGCTTTATTAACTTCCCAGCATATGGGAAGTTCTTGTAATCGCCTCGAAAATCGAAAGTGAAATTTTCAACTTTTCTTTACGTTTTGAGGTCTATAGAGTATATATAAAGTGTTTTTAGAAAGAAGTATGTGTGTGTGTGTGTGTATGTACGTGCGTACGTACGTACGTACGTACGTGCGTTCGCGGGCAGTTTTTCTACGAGCATAACTCACGTAAATAAAATCGTATCGACTTCGTTGAGGTGTCAATCGAAGCGTCTTTGTAATCACAAGAGCTGATTAGTTTTTGGGAAACTTCGGTCGGGGGGGTTTGCTGTTTTCACCCCTTGAAGGTCAACCATGTTATGCACTATATCTCACGAACCAAACATGCCATTTTCATCATTAAGGTGTCAATCGACGCGTATTAACATTTTTTTGAATCTATCAAATTTTTAAAAAAATCGTTGACGCCGTTTTCTAATTTTTAAAAAAAACAAGCCGTGAGGTGCGACCCATGAGGTCCACACGGTCAACTTCCCAGTAATATCTAAAAAGATATTGAAAATATTAAACACAATAATAATTATGGAAATAATACTACTTCAAATAATAAAAATGTACTTCTCGTAAAAGTTATTGGAATGACTTAATATTAATCGTTTCATCTACGGGAGCGTCCATTGATTGAGTATTCATCGGAGTGGGGACAGATTACAAAGCAGTTTTTTCATAAAAGTTAAAACATGGTGATGTGAAGACTATTGAAAATCTGCTTAAATTTTGCAAATATTAATAAACTTTGATTGACTTTACAACAATGTCTTTAGAATAAGAGATTTAAGGTATTATAATTCGAATGAACCCTTTTTACATGGTGACTTTGAATGATTTTTTATGTTTAATTTAATTTTTTTTGTAATCATGAGAAAAGTTATTGCTGGTTTCTCTACAAAAATTGATAAAATTTTATAAATTCTACAAACATTTATTATTACGATGTGCAAATCAGGTGAAAAATGAATTTTTCTATGAAAAAAACACTACTTTTCCAATTTTTTTCAATAAATTTAAAAAACCACTTTAAAGATTTTTTTAACATATAAAAACATCATTAAAATGATAATACGCGTCGATTGACACCTTAATGATGGAAATATTATATTTAGTTCTCGAGATATAATGAATGACGTAAATGACCTTGAACGTTTAATGATTTTTTATTTTTTATTTAATTTTTTTCATAATCATGAAAAAAACTTTTGCTGGTTTTTTCACAAAAACTATTTGGAGTATATAAATTATATAAACATTGATTACTTAGGTTTGAAAATTAGGTTAAAAATTTGATGTTTTTGAAAAAAAACCTAATTTTTTGCACTTTTTTTAAAAAAATTAAAAAACGGCTCAAAGAATTTTTTTAAAAATTTGATAGAATCATATCAATGTTAAAACGCGTCGATTGACACCTTAATCATAAAAATCGCATGTTTGGTTCGTGAGATATAGCGCATAACATGGTTGACCTTCAAGGGGCGAAAACAGCAAACCCCCCCGACCGAAGTATCCCAAAAACTAATCAGCTCATGAGATTGCAAAGACGCTTCGATTGACACCTCAACAAAGTCGATACGACTTTGTTTACGTGAGTTATGCTCGTAGAAAAAAGTGTTCCGAACGTACGTACGTACGTACGTACGTACGTACGTACGTACACACACACACACACACACACACATACATCTCCCTTTCTAAAAACACTTTATATATACTCTATAGACCTCAAAACGTAAAGAAATGTTGAAAATTTCAATTTCGATTTTCGAGGCGATTACAAGAACTTCCCATATACTGGGAAGTTAAAAGTGCAAAAAATTAGGTTTTTTTTTCAAAAACACAAAATTTTTAACTTGATTTTCAAACCTAAGTAATCAATGTTTATATTATTTATATACTCCAAATATTTTTTGTGGAAAAACCAGCAAAAGTTTTTTTCATGATTACAAAAAAAAACAAGCCGCGAGGTGCGACCCTTGAGGTCCACCCGGTCAACTTCCCAGTAATATCTACATAAACATCAACAACATTACAACAATGAGAGGTATTCATTGCAGTAAAAGGAATGAGTTAATATGAATCATATCGTCTACGGGAGGTTCCATTGATTACGTAAGGTTTTTGGTCGATGAGGACAGATTGAATATTCACGCGGATCAATCGGTAGTGGGCCTTTTTGGTCTTGAAAATTTTTGTTGGTTCTAAAAATTTAAGCATTTTTTTTTAATTAAAAGACTATATAAACTATTAAAAATCTGCTCAAATTATGCAAATATTTTAAACCTTTGATTGAATTTACGACATTTTTTTAGAATAAAAGTAATTGCATTCGTATGAACCCTCTTTACATGGAAACTTTGAATGATTTTTTTTATTTTTTATTTAGTTTTTTTTCATAATCATGAAAGAAAATTTTGCCTGTGTCTTCAAAAAATGATAAGAATGTATAAATTTTATAAACTGGTATCACTGTGCTGTGCACATCAAGTTAAAAAAATATTTTGTATGAAAAAAACAATAATTTTTCGCATTTTCTTCTATTAAATTAAAAAAACGGCCGAAACGAATTTTTATAATGTTAAAAACTTCACAAAGATGTTAATACACGTCAACTGACATCTTAATGATGCAAATAATATATCTGGTTCGTGAGATATAGTGAATGATAAAAATGACCTTGAAAATCATGATGACTTTTAATGATTTTTTATTTTTAATTTAATTTTTTACGTAATCATGAGAAAAAGTTTGGATGTTGTTTCTACAGACATTGTTTGGAGTATGGAAATTTTGTAAACATTCTCTACTGCATTTCGCAAATCAAGTTAAAAATTTATTGTTTATGAAAAAACCAAATTTTTCGCACTTTTTTTTCTTAAAATAAAAAACGGCTCCAACGATTTTTTTAAAAATTCGACAGATTCATTAAAATGAAATTGCGCGTACATTGACACCCTTATAATGCAAATCGTATGTTTGATTCGCGAGATATAACGCATGACAGAAATGACCTTGAAGATCATGATGATTGTTAATGACTTTTTATTTTTTATTTGATTTTTTTTGGAATCATGAGAAACAGTTTTGATGGCATTTTTAAAAAACTTTTTGGAGTATATAAATTATATAAAGATTGATTATTTGGACTTGACAATAAGGTTAAAAATTTATTGTTTTTGAAAAAATCACAATTTTTTGCACTTTTTTTTAAAAATTAAAAAACGGCTCCAACGATTTTTTTTAAAATTTGACAATTTCACATAAATGCTAATATGCGTCGATTGACACCTTAACCATGCAAATCGCATGTTGGGTTCGCGCGATATGTATAACGCACGACAGAAATGACCTTGAAAATCATGATGCCTGTTAATGATTTTTTTTTATTTAATTTTTTACGTAATCATGAGGAAAAGTTTTGATGTTGGTTTTGCAAGCACTGCTTGAAGTATATAAATTTTATAAAAATCGAACACTGTCTTTCGTAGATCAGGTTAAAAATTTATTGTTTATGAAAAAAAACCCTAATTTTTTGCACTTTTTTTTCTTAAATTAAAAAACGGTTCCAACGATTTTTTTTGAAAATTTGATAGATTTGCACAAATGCTAATACGCGTCGATTGACACCTTAACCATGCAAATCGTATGTTTGGTTCGCGAGATATAACGCATGACAGAAATGACCTTCAAAGGGTCAAAACAGTAAACCCCCCCGACCGAAGTATCCCAAAAACTAATCAGCTCTTAAAATTGCAAAGACGCTTCGATTGACACCTCAACCAAGTCGATCGGACTTTGTTTACGTGAGTTATGCTCGTAGAAAAACTGTCCACGAACGTACAGACGTACGTACGTACGTACGTACACACACACACATACGTCTCCCTTTCTAAAAACACTTTATATATACTCTATAGACCTCAAAACGTAAAGAAAAGTTGAAAATTTCAATTTCGATTTTCGAGGCGATTACAAGAACTTCCCATATACTGGGAAGTTAATTAAATAAAAAATAAAAAATCATTAAATGTTCAAGGTCATTTACGTCATTCATTATATCTCGAGAACCAAATATAATCTTTCCATCATTAAGGTGTCAATCAACGCGTATCAACATCTTTATGATGTTTTTATATGTTAAAAAAATCGTTAAAGCGATTTTTTTGATTTATTAATTTTTTTTGGAAAAGTAGTGTTTTTTTCAAAAAAAATTTGATTTTTAACCTGATTTGCACATCGTAATAGTAAATGTTTATAGAATTTATAAACTTTTATCACCTTTTGTAGAGAAACCAGCAAAAATAAAAAAAAATCACCATGTAAAAAGAGTTCATTCGAATCATTATACCTTAAATCTCTTATTCTTAAGACCTTGTTGTAAAGTCAATCAAAGTTTATTAATATTTGCAAAATTTGAGCAGATTTTTAATAGTCTTCACAGCACCATGTTTTAAATTTAGTGAAAAAACTGCTTTGTAACCTGTCCCCCCTCCGATTGATCCGCGTGAATAATCAATCAAACCAATGCACCAAAATCCTTACATAATAAATTGACGCTCGCGTAGATGTTATGATTAATTTTAACTCATTCCAATAACTTTTACGAGAAGTACATTTTTATTATTTGAAGTTATATTATTTCCATAACTATTATTGTGTTTAATATTTTTAATATCTATGTAGATATTACTGGGAAGTTGACCGTGTGGACCTCATGGGTCGCACCTCACGGCTTGTTTCTCAGCTATTTGATTTGAAAATGAAACTTTTCCCATGACATTATTTGTAAATTTCAAAAGGATCGGTTAAGTAGATTTTGAGAAATCACTGGCACCGTATTAAAAAAGTAGTTTTGAGGAAAACGCGTTTAAAGCGCTCCAGGTGCCTTCGACGCGCTCAGAAGCGCTCTCGAAAATATCGAAATAAATATTGATGTAATGCCCAGTTCATTATGAAATTTTAACTGATCATTACTATTGTATTTATGTACTTTTTTTTTCGAAACCCGTTAAAAAAATCAATTTTTTTCTTGTAAAGTAGGTATACCCCTTAAATTTAATGTTAAAATATTCGCTTAGATGGAAATTAAACAAAAACTAAAATTTTATAAGCTATTTGTTGCAGTTGGGAATCTTTTTTATAAGCAAACCGATGCACCTATCATGGAAGCATGCCAGTTCATAGGCAGCTGCAGTTATTTATGGAATGAAATGGTCTTTGAATTACTTTTGACTTTTCAGTCATTAAAAAGGAAAAATATTTTAAATTTTTCTGAAAGATTAAATGAATTTACCTGTGCGACTTTAATAATGAAGATTTTTGAATTATATACTCTGAATCGTCCTTCAGATATCAAAGTCATATTATTAACACGTTTATAGTATTTATTTTTGAAAAATCGATTTTTTTTGGTATTTTTAGTTTTCTTATACCTTCAGAAATTACGACCTAAATTTTTATAAAGAAATTCAAAAAAATAAAAGTTACAGTATTCACGCGAATTTTCGGCTTCGCGCAGGTTGATGAGGGCGCACTGGTAGATGTTCGCTACCCCTCTCTCCAATATACATATCATAGATATATTTATATTGTATTTAAGGAGACAACCTGGAAGATTTTATCGGATCTACGGTGACGTAATGTGCTCGGAAAATTATGAAATATTGTTTCCTAAATAAATTGATAAAAAACTTTAAACGCATTTTCCTCGAATCTACATTTTTTCAAAGTTATTCTCGGAATTCACTCGACCGATTTTAATAAATTTTTAATGGCTTTACTTTATTAAAAGGTCACACGTGATAATGAACCAGAATATCACCAAAGAGTTTAAAATTTTTTTTTAGCAAGAAGCAAAAGGTCCAAATTACGACGAGTGTTTCTACATTATTTTTAAGCATCGGCTGTTTTGTATATTTGACTAATTTTTACAAAAGGTGGTTAATTGTCATGTAAGAAATTTTCTTTTCTAGCATGCTCTTTGTATTTTTTGGGTTCAGACATGCCATTTCTGAGATTACCTTTTCGCAAGAAACGATGCATTTTCCAGCCCGATTTGAAATTTTTACAGCTAATGTGTATAGGTATCGTGTGAATATCAAACATCTTAATAATTTATATTTTTTATATTTTTTTAAACCACAAATCAACAAAAAAAGACAGTTTTTGAACAACTTTTTTTTGAACCGACGCCATTTTTTTAGAATATTTTTTTTTATTGGTTCACACGATAGCCAGTAACATAAAAAAACATAATATTTCTGATTTTTGTGTTTCAAGTCTTCATTTATTGAATGCAAAAGGATTTATACCGGTATTTATCACAATAAACGTAAACTTGGCATTTTTTGGCTTTGTAAAATAGTTATACCCCTTAAGGATAGCATATAGAACAGTATGAAAAAAAAACATTAGATTTTTTTTGTTGCGCTGGGAATTCTTCAACCTCTTCTGCATTCAAGAATGAATTAAAAAATGTTTTTTGAAAGCTAGCTAGAAACGCCTAAAAAATTATCAGAGCTATATATATGGCATCGAAAAATAAAAAAAATATTGACTTTAGTGCCCGAATCGGGTTCATGTTTATAAAATGTGAGTCTACTGTGACGTCTGAAACAGCAGAGCTAGGTATTTTGGACACAGGAGTGATTTCAAATGAAACAATTTCGGGCTGGAGCGATGAAGTAGATTCAGGTGTTCCCTCAGAAGAAATCTCTTGACATCGCTTTCAAACATGCAAACGAAAGACAGTTTACTGATGACCACCGAAAGTTTTTCCGTTCAATATACCAAAAAGTGTAAGAAAACCAAGTTTGGTATCCTTAAAATATTTTAAATGAATCGCTTTACTGAATTGAGTACAGAAAATCAATTAAAGTTGTCAGAACGAAGGGTAGTTACGGTGGACTTCTTTTCATTTTTCCTGAAAAATAAATTTTTTAAAAATAAAACAATATTTTTTTCGTTGCCTTATGATTCAACGTAAAAATTTGGCAATGTGAAAAAAGGTGTATTAAATTCAAAGCAGCAGACGGTTTTTCGTTGTGTTAAATATTTTCCGCGGCAAACAATTTTAAAGATGCAAAAACACGAATAAAATGTTTTTAATTTTTAATGTTATGGCAGGAATTGAAAATACTTACTCGTGAAAAATTTTGTCTACCTTAAATAATGTAATTAAATTGTTGAAGAGAGCGTCTAAATTTCTTCACAATTTGATTAGCAGTTTCTGAGGAAAATGTACAAATATAGTAATAGTTTTTGTATAGAAGTCGGCTTGGTACCTACTCCTCTTAAACATTCTTACAATAATTCTTCAGTCATGAAATAAGCTTTCTCTGTTGATATAATCGTAAACGATGTAACACGCATTTATTTCGTTGAAAACAATTCTCTTTCATAGTAAACTCTAGTACTGGTTGAGACTTTAAGAAACTAAATTCGACGAAATCCTGTCACATATGTATATATACTTTTTTCACCCAGCTGTTTGAATCACAACTCCAGCATTTCGCTCGCTTATTTCCTCATTTTATTTGCATGCATAACAACGGGTGGTAGCAATACTATGTCACATTATTCAGGATAACATCTACTCCACCTTCGACTTGCCCAAAACGTCTATCTCCTTGCCTTGTCTATTGATTGATTTGAGCAGCTCACACTCATACATTCGGAGGACAAAGACATCACAGGACTTTCTTAACTAGGGTTATCCGAAACTGTTGGTTCTATTGCCAAAATAAAAAAAAGTTGAGTGGAAAACGGTCAGGAGACGATTGTGCTCCGGTTCGAATAAAAAGGAGCATCACATTGAATGAAAAAATCAAATATTGGGTTTTATATTTTCAAGGAACAACGGCCAACCAGTCTATTGTAGTGATTCGATTTTATTGAATATGATTTTGCAGAAGGGATTCAGAGGATATTCGGAATGATGCCAATAAGTTTATATTTACGCGCACTTTATTGTTATTCCACTGAAATGTAAGTCCTCTGCAGAAGCTATGGGTCCATAAATGGGCGCGGTAACAACTAGGCATTGCTGTACTGTGTAAGGTACGCTGAGTAGCGATTTTTGTACCCGCTCCAATCAAGAAGAGATTGTGATTATAAAAAATCAGTAATTGAAGCTTTGATCTAACATGTTGAAAATACTGTTTAGCTAAAATTCTGGACCAGTGCGGGAACTGAAGAACAGATTTTATTATATAGGGTGTTTTTTCAAAACGCTTAGAATTTTTGAAACAAACGAAACACAAATTTATTATTTCGAAGCAAAATTTCTTTGGCTTTGTTAGCTTGAAAAGCCGTTTACTGTTTATAAATAATTTCTGGCATATGATCACAGCAACATTATTTGAGGTGAGCAATCCTGTTCGCTAATTTTTTCGTCACTTTTCCAGCATGGCTGGTCTTATTTTGCTAATAACGCGTCGAACGTTGGCTGAAAAACAGAGGTCCAGTTGTTCAGAATGGTGTCAAGTCGATAAATTTGAATCCTTAGTCACACTATCCTCTACAGCAGAGATAACACCTTCGGTACGCACTGTACGAGCTCATGTTGGATGAACGTTGTCCAGTAGAGTATACGTGGACATAAATCTTTTCATCGTATTGCGTGTGAGCTGCCCAGATGGACCAGATGGAAAGCACCATTCATTGGACGAAGTGCTCTATAATTTTGGCGCACAGAATGCGAATTTCAGAAATAAATTTACTCTATTTATAGATGTTGTTAGGGTGTTTATCTTTGCATAACAGTATGCCAATATAAATTTTAGTGTCAAAATGTTAGCGAAATTTAGTAGTATTATTGTCAGATATTTCTATCGAAAGTTTTACACCCCTAAAAAATAATGCAAGCAATAATAATTTTTACATTTTTGGATGAACTTGTGTACGGATTAATATCACAACTCGAATGCTTGTTGTCGTTTAAAAGCTTTGGACTTTCAAATAATGTTTATTAGTTTAAGACGTCTAGGTTAAATTGTTATCTTAGTAGAACTGCATTCAGAAGAAAGTAGTAAAATATTTCACTACACATGTTTGAACCATTTTGAACTCTAATGCATTCTTTTGTACTTATATCAAAAATCAAACATATTTTCTATTTTTACTTCACATAGCTTCATACATATGTTAAAGCCATGACAATCTTGGCAAAGAATAGCGAAAAAAAGTTTTCGATTTCGTAATGTACAATAGTATAGTGATATCAACATTCAGAAAGTCAATACGTATTTTCTATATCAAATTCAATGAGAATCAAGCTGAAAAAGTTCAGACGTTTTCACAAAACATAAAATTTTTTCTGATATATATATAAGTAGCGTAAACAAGAGTTCCATATAATAATCAACCACCGCAAAATGCATATCCTTTCTCAATTGATACAAAAAAAAATTTCACTCTTTCAAAGGAAAGCGTTGTAAAGAAAACGCCCAAGGACCGCTGTTGCACTTCATGTTCCTATCTGAAAACTGGAAACTCATTACATCTCTCTGTTGAGCTGGTTTGCAGCTACATAAATGTAAAATCATCCTTTTACAGCAATTTTTCACGTGCACAAGCTTTTGTATGCCACAAAAAAAATACAAAAAAAGAAGTATCTATCTTTTGAGCCATACGTCGCATGCAAGGTAAAAGTTCATGTTGCTTTACCGTGAAACTAACTGCATTTCCTCTATAGAATTCTCCTTACACAGGCAACAAAATGTAACAAAAGAAAGCGAAACAAGACAAATTTTCTACAAGTTTTGAAAAACTTTTGAGATTCAGGTTGTTTGTAAGTGGCAGTGCAAGAACACAACAAACGTTACGATATCAGTGAAGCCCACTTTAAGTTGAACTAGTGTTATCTACGATAAGAAGATTTTCTGGGCGCAACTTTATGAAGCACTCAGAAAGCGCAGAAATTTTTCTTAAGATTGTTAGTGCGTAGTCATGGATTTACCACACCCTGACCCCATAAAGAAATATGTCACGAAATTTTTTCATAAATTTCTTATTCCGGAAACTAAAACCATTGTAATTTTGATATTTCGAAAGCATGTATCTTACTAATGTTCGGAATATATCGCTTTGTCGATTCTGCTCGTTTTGATAAATAAAATAAGTTTTTCCTACAAAAATAATGAATAGAATATTTTTGAGGAAAAAGACAGTTTTAGTTTGTAACTATTCGCGTGTTTGCTAAACGAATTTAATCCTTTCGTATTTCCATCCTTTCTATTTTTATGACCTGCCCAACACCATTAATATTTTAGTTTCAAGTTTGATGTGATCGTAAACGTTATTGTTCATTCTCTGCTTGTCAAACTTTAAACGAATTCAAAGGTTTTCTCTATTTTATTGCTCATGGCTTATTCCACAGGACTTACAACTTAAACATGACAAAAGAGACAGCTTGGAGGCTGAAATAAGTCTAGTGTCTTTCAGTTTAGAATCGAGCGTTTATAAATCATGAGCTTTCTTCTGTCATTTTACCGTAAGACACACATTCATCTGCTCCTTTACGGTAGTCCGCATTTTCTTTTCTTTCTTTTGTGAATATTTTAACGCCACCTGTCCTTATGCTAGGGATGTGAATGCGAAAGCGTTTGTAGCCCGTTCGCATACTTATTTGAATATATTCTGCCCCAATTTCAGAGTGAGCTAAGGTAATAGCACCTTTTGTTGGTAATTTTTGAATTAATTTTATGATGCTTTCAAAAATTGATAAATTTATTGGATTTTTGATGTGAAAAGAAGAAGCTGTCTTGTTATCAGAAATTAATGTTTTGTGTTTTCTATTCATCCATCATACGTCTACAGAAACAGACTGAACCTTAACTCGTTAAATTTTTTAATTCAAATATTTTTAACATAAATGTGGTCTACAGAAGAGAATCTAACAAATAGAAAATTTATTAAGAGTCTATTTGATGAGATTGATAATGAATGGAAGCACCTATGAGATGAAAAAAAGTGTGAGCATTAAATACGTCCCAGGTTCTGTTGGGACACCGAGGTGACTATGCATTATCAGCCAAAGTTGGAAGAAACGGTACGTGCTGGCGAGATGTCTTCGTGCCGCCAAGAATAGTTGCTGCTTTTCGCGACTGAGATACTAAGCATGGTACTAGAGTCGAGTGTACGAGTACGGTGAATACCTGGAAGTACAGTGACCAGAAATTTGTTGAGGTGTGTTTGTTGCCAAAAGACGCATATAAGTTTCACTTCCAACAATCATTTCTAAGCAAGATAACGCGTTGCTAACTACAAGAAATTCATGTTAATTTTCTCTTACAATAAAATTCTTACACACTTATGTTTTTTTTCAATTGGATTTTTGTATTTCTTGTGGACGAAACGCAAACACATACGAGTCAACAATGAACGTTGAAAATATTTTTGAATTTTTGTCATGCCAACACGAATATCACTGGTTTCAAGCCTTTTTTAAAGACAATTTTCGAGTGGAAAATTTAGCAGAATTTAGTGAAAACGCATGTATTTTTATCGTTGAAGGACTATTTTCAATACTTGTAGGATTATTTGAGTCGCATGATAGAGACGTCGCACGAAGGGGAATTATGGATCGTTGATGCTTTTTCCAATTTTCGTGCAAGAGTATGAAGTTTAGCCACCCAAAAGAATGGTTGTCATTTGTTGGGCTCATCGTTCGACGCATGGTAAGCTCAGCTGAGGTTGGTGAACCAGTGGAACTATGTATGTGATAGTCTGAAGGAATAGATTTTCTTGCCTTTTTCTTTGTTTTAGTGATTTTCTCAGAAGATCAATTAAAATATAACCTCAGCTCTAAAGAAGACCGTATACGACAATAATTTTTGAATACAATAATGAGTATTCATACTCTGTTTTGATGAAACATTATGATGTGTTTCCTCAATTTTAAATGAATCTTTGTTGACATTTTTGGATCAGGATAATTCCAGCATATTATTATACTGTGCCAAATTCAACTAAAACTTTAAAAAACTAATCCAACTATTAGATTTCTTTTCAAATTTCAAAACAAGAAATTCAAACCATAATTCCAAATAAATAGGACATTTTACGAGTAACACAAATAAGTTCAGTTCAATTGATCCGTTTCTCCATTCAGCCGCCTTTGCACTAGACATCCTTCTTTCGTACAACAATAGTTCTATTGTTTTCTCATCCTTTCACATCATCTCCACACCTAGGAAAAATAAAACACCAAAATGGAATTTTTCCAAAGAACCTTAAGTAAAGCTCTTCAAGGTTAGCCCAGGTATGGTATGGAAGGCTATCGGGACGTACAGTACATTACCACTTCAAGGGGAGTCTGCAAAGAACATGAAGGTAGCGTAGCAAAATGTAATGTGAACAACAAAGGGTTTTGTTTAGTAAGTTGTTTTAGAGGCTACCCGCCAGTTGAAAGTCTTTTCTGAGTCTCGTGTTCGGTGGTTGATTAGGTATATCCATGTTATGCAACAAGGTTAATTAATATTCTGACTACAAAGCATCATTTCTGAAAGTCAAGTTTGCGCTACCAAGAAATAAATGTAGTGGTAGCCGGTGGGGTCGATTCTAACAGGCAAATGTCGAACGAAGAATATTATGGGATCCAAAGCAGTGCTTTTGATGAGTATGTTTTATCCTTTAAGACTAGATTGGATTGATAAGCACGATTTTTAAGTAATAGTCGTAGATTGAGTTGGGCTGGCAGACAATGTTTTGCTTGTTTTGTTGAAACGAAGTGTAAGAGGTGCAGGACATTTTAATGATATGGGCGTAAATTGTAGCAAATGTTTACCCACCACTGTGACAAAAACGATGAGTTACAATTCAGCATATAGGTAGCTACTTATTTCTTAAACATGAAACATAAATTTATGTTTCAAGCAATGACATTATCATACGGTTTTCAACGTTACTTTATAGCATATCATTGAATCACTTATATTGAGGTTTTTGATTATGATAACCATTTTTTCAAGACAATGGACTGTACGACTAATAACACTGTCCAACCAAAAAAGAGTATTTTTTTCAATTCATGAGTCAATGTTTTACTAATTTCGGGTGAAAAAAACCGTAGATGTCGGAAAAAGTTTTTTATTTGCTCTACTTTCGGTGATATACAATCGATACAAACTTTTCGGTTTAAAGAAAATGGTATATATGAATTACATAAGATAAAAACATTATAAGTGTGGTGGTTCTTTTTTCCGCCACATTTAAATTTTAATTTGTTGAGAAAAATACATACCAGGTGGTTGGATCTATAAAGAATCAATTGGTGGCTCATGAGGTCGCTATCGTTTGGCTTTCCTCTTGTAAGTTATCTCTAGAGCATTCCTACATTTAAACCAGCAGTAATCCGCAAGCATTGCTTTATTCCAGCGGTCCTGATATCTCCGTTCCATCACGGAAATATCTTGGTGGAAACTTTTTCTGTGCTCTTGACTGACAGGTTCACAGCTAGATGAAAAATCGAGATGGGAGTGGAGAAAATGAATTTTCGGGAACATGTGGCATCCGAATTAATTATATCTTTGTAGATCATCTTTATTGGTTAGTAAAAATCCAAACCAATCCCAAGCTTCTTTATTTTTCCTTCCAAAACTAAGTCGAACGCAGGATCCTTTACAAATTGACGTATTTGTGGTCCAAAAAAGAAACCTTCTTTGATTTTCGCATCACTTAATGTAAAAAACTTTTCTTTCAAGGACCCTAAAAGCATGGCGTCTTCGATAGATGCCTTTTACAAAATTCTCCATTAATCCCAGCTTGATATGTAGGGGTGGAAGAAGACCATCCTTTGGACTCACGAGTGGTTCAGCAATGATATTTTTCCCATAAGAGTTAAGTTTTTTTGCAGGCCAATCTGCTTGAATGTTATGAGAATTTCTATCCTTACTATACCTGTAGCCTAATTGTATTCCTAAGCATATAGCAATGCTCAGCTTATTTGATTAGGTCGTGGAGGGCTGTCATATTTGCATAGTTATTTTTCATGTGACGGTTGCCAATGTGAAGCAATACAGTTTTCAAACTAAACTTGAGGGAGTCTATGAATAGCCTCCATTTAATTGGATCATGCTTCTTATTCAATTTTTCATCAAACCATTAATTTCACAACGAAAAACAAGCTTGTTTGTTGTCTTAAAAAAGGAAGCAGATCTTGTTGACGTTGTCTGTACTTGAAGGCGCTGACATTATTCGGCAGAAAATTTGATTTTCTGTAATCTGGATCCTAGAAGTTTCGCCTTCTTCTGTGACAAATCAAGATCTTGAGTGAGATCACTCAACTTCGATTCGCTCAATCTATTTGAATGATCATCTTCTTCTTCAAAATCAGGAGCATGAGATGTTGAAAGCTTGTTGAATTCTTCTTCCACATTGTTTCAATTTTCTACTTCCAACTCAACAATTTGGGTTGGAGTAGGAAATGGTAAATTGTTTGAATGTATAAAAAGCAGATGTAAGATTCGTGTATTTTACTTTCCTCCTTTTTTTATTGACAATCCTGCTTTTATAGGGCGAGTCAAGCACAAGTAGCAGTCATCTATATGATTTTCAGGCTTTCAGTTAACCATATGCACAGCAAAAGGCATTGATCGTTGTATTATATTTCAGCCATTCTCTTAATATAACTGAATATAAAAACATATATGTTGAACCCATGAATTATCCTGGTAGAGTAGGGACCTTCATACCAAAAAAAGCTGGTAAGCAGTCTTGACAAGTGTGCCAATATCGAAAAACAAATTTCCCAAAAAATGAAAATGTAGAATATAGAACAAGGAGAATATCACTTGCATCTCTAAAACTAAAGCTAATCGGTTCTTTTTGATGGTGACAATTAATTGTTTTCAAGGTGTCTAGGTGTTTTTTGAAGGACAATTAAAGCCTCAAAGTGTGGACTCTTTTGTATAATTTTTGTTTCGAAAATCTTTTAGCTTTTTCGGATGCATTTCGCTCTTTATTATTGGACATGAATCTTGTTTTTGCTGACTCAATTCAAACAAAACCGTATTTTCACAAATTCAAGTCAAGTAAGTTTTCAGGTCTAGTTTCTAGACTTAGATTTATTTCATGACACACATAACAACATTTCTTTCTCAAAAAATTGATTTAGCTTGAAATGTACCGCCACAATAAAATATTTATGGAGTCACACACAGCTTTCAATTTCATTAGAATATAATACAATCGCTCGAGTTTTAGCCTGGAAGGAAACTCGGGAAGTTTTCGAATCAAATTTAAAGGTAAATAAAACTTTATTATGAAATTTCTGGTAATCCAATGACCTTTCAGGATTTTGCCAAGCAACAACAAACAAAAGTGGAAAAAATAAACAGAATACGACGAGAAAAAAACCTCCAAAATCTGCAAACAACAAAAGAATTAAAAAGTTTTCAATTCAAGTGCTCGCTGATCTCGAACCCAAGCGAAAATTTCACTTCAAGCAAGATTTGTATGCTTCTGTTGTTATTTCTATTCTTCGTGCTTCCAATAACGTTTCGTTTTCTACAGAATGTGTAGAGCACAGCCATCTTATCCATCTACTAAGCCCATAGACGTTTACTCCTCTTTTCAGTACGAAATCCTCTCCACCCATTTATACAATCCGAAAAGTTAAAGAATTTCGTATGGCCAATCATCCATGACAGCATCATATATGAACTCCAACTTTTTGCTCGGCATGTCATGCCAAGTATGTCCTCATTCTCTGGTAAACAGGAGACTGAACCAAGAAGTCTGTGCATATTAAATTGAGGACAAAGCCAAACATAACCGAACTCTACCCAAGTTTCATGCGGGCCAAAGCGTTTCTTTAACTACGAATTTGAACGTTTCGTCTCAGCTATCCCCGCCACTTTATCTAATATGTAGATATATGCTAAAAGATTATGATAACGAAGGAAATGAAGGAATAAAAACAAAGAATAAAATGCGGAAAATCCTACAACAACTTTTAAGGATTCCTTACAACACATATCGCCGAGTCATATGAGAAGTGGAGCAGTGAGAATGTGGCGGAACGTGCTGGATTGATTTAAGCCAAAAAGCGAAATGGGTATTCTCAGTCTCTCGACACCACGTATATATCTGTTTTCTGTTCGTTCATTGGGCCACTACTACAAAGTGGTACAGCAGCACCACCAACAACGCTCAAAGCCCGAAGGAAATCCTTGTGATACGAACGAATTTCAGGCGAGCAGCTCGCGGGAGCCATTTTCTGTAGTGGTAGAATAGGCATCCTTGCTTCCAGCATATTAGCTTGGGTACCAAGTAAGCTCACGTGTAATAAGGAATTGAAAGCGGCAATAACTGATGAAAAGAAATTTGTTTGTTTATTCTGAACGTAGAAACATGTCTTATTAAAAATTGCCGTTCTATTTATATTCACCGAGAAGTTTCAAAAACGTACCTCGATCAATCAAACTTTTTGGCGGAAGCTTCAAAAGAATTTGAACTAATTGTATTGCCTTTTCGGTGTAGTCAGAATTTGTCTTCTGGTGTTGCATGGAATACCATTACGGCCAACTTCATCAACAGACTGAATGTCAACATTTGTTAGAGGTATGCCAATGATATTCATTTGAATAATTAGCATCAGCCAACTTCAGTGAGTGTGAGACTCTGTTTCACATCATATAAGTATGTGAAAAAATTTGATTCATAGTAAATTTTCAAAATTAATCAACAGGAGAAAATGCAGCTTACACACATTTACTTTTTTCTGATGACTACAGTGCTAACTTTTCTATGGCTTCTTGTCGCATCGATTTTTATGTAAAACAAAAGCAGTTTATTCAGGGTAAGTAAATCCATCTGAGAAACATATTAAAGTTCATTCGGTCGTCATTAATTAAATAAAAATATAACTTCGTCTCAAATGCAAGCACGCAATACTATTAAACAAGAAATCATCATAAATTGTTGACTTAACACCGTTCCTGCATCATTTATTGAATCACAATAATCAAAATATAACTTCAAATTGTTCGCATTTGATACTATGATTTTTTCAAAACTTTTTTAATTTTCAATCGTTTGATAATCAATTTCTAGGACTCAGCATCATATTAAGTGGAAATTATGCAAATACACCATAACATTCAAAGTTCTGAATTTTAAAGCACATTGTGGTAAATTTTATTCGCCTGGACGAAGATATGGAATATTTAAGCTCATTTTTTCAATGTTTAGAATCTTTTGAAATGTGCATTGAATACTATTTTTTACCATAAAGTGATTTCATTCCACTGAGAATTTTTAAAGACTGTTAGTGTCAATATCGAAATGAAATACGTTGAGTTTAGAATTAAATGAATTCAATTTATGCGGATAATTGTATAACAATTCTAGAGATATCTGTAATTTTAGCTATCAAACTTCACTATCATTATGACACATTGTTAAATTTATCTTGGCAAATTATTATTTGAAGACCCACATCCGAGCAACGTCTCAAAATACTGGAAATTTATTGCCCAAATTCACGTTTTGTGCGGCAAAGTTATAGAGCACTCCGTTTGATTTCTGATGGTCATAGTCGTCCTTCTGAGCAGCTTACACGCAATGCGATGGAAAGATTTATGTTCACGTATACTCTTTCGGTCAGCGTTCATTCAACAGGAGCTCTTACAGTGCGTACCGAGGCAGCTGTCGCTGATTTAAAGGTTGGCCTGACTGAAGATCCAAATTTGTCGATTCAACGCCGTTCTTAACAAATTGGTCTCTGTCACTCCTCTACATGGAAAATTTTGAAGAAAGATCTTGGACTTGGACCAAAGCTCTATAAGATGCAACTTATATGGCCATTGTAGCCTTTGTACCATCGTTTGCGTCGTACTTTCGGTGAATTGGCAGAATATGAGTTCAAAGTTGAACCGCATTTTTAACGCTCTGGAAGTCACATTTCATTCCGAGAAAGTCACTGTATGGTGAAGTTTAGCGTGCCAGCGGCATAATTGGTTCTTTCTTTTTCAAATCTGAAGACGGAAGTTGCCAATGATGACGGTCGCTACCGATGCTTTGTTTTTTGGTTTTCAACATAAATGACAATCGTCTGAGGTGCAAATGGTGCCAAAAGGATGGTACAGCGCGTGAAACCAATATTTTATTGGGCCGGACATTTTTTTAACGAATTGTCTCTGGTGTTCAGATCATCTAATTTAATTCAATTAGAATAATTTTTTTAGGGTTACGTTCAAGTTGCTTGTCTATGCTGATAACTTGGCAGCTAATAAATAAGACCGGCTATCTTGGAAAATGCGGAACAAAGTTGGACCGACAAGATGGTCTTCCTAAAACGCAGTCGAGGTGATCATACGCCAGAAATTATTTATAAACACTAAATGCCATGAAATTTGCAAGCCAATAAAGTCGAAAAATTGATCATTCTAATAGTTCATTAGTGTTGAATTTGTTTAAAAAATTGTGTGCCGCTAAAAAAACACCCTATATAAATGCATCCTAAGCTATTCAGTCCAGAGTCTTAATTTAAATTATAATGTATGCAAGACTATAATTCTCGTTAAATCTTCCAATAAAATATTCATCATGTGGTTTCGTAATATTTGTACAAGTAACGTTTTGCCTTTTACCACTTGATAGTTTATCAAATAAGGAAGAGTTTGATAGCAGTGTCATAATATCCGAACAAAAAAAAATGTTTTGAATGACTACTCCAGCCTTGTTTTTGTATAGTGGTAAATTGAAATAAATACTTTGATCGGTGCAATATTTCCAACAAGAAAATATGAAGTATGTAAGTTTCCCATTCTATGAATATTGCAGTTCTAAAAATTTTTCCTAGCACAAAAAGTGGAAACATGTCGGACTCTAGAACGTTTTGAAATTACAAAGGCATTATATTCAGCAAAAATCTGTAAATGACGCTTTTTTATGCCAAAAAACCAAATCTTACATGAACAGTTGTGAAGAAAAGATAAAATCAACGGTAGTCGCCAGGAATAAGATACTCTTACATCATTGTTTAAATTCTTCAATGCATTAATGAGAGTCTTTCGAATGAAGCGGAATTCATTGAAGATGTCCTTCAAAAATTTGAAACTAGATGAATTAAACTGACAATATAGCGAAACATAAGATTGATTTTGGAAGACTGATTCTGATTAAGGAAACTGCAGCTTCAGAAGTAGTAGAGCAGTTAGGTGATGCCAAAATTTTATATGCTGGTTTCCATACGTATTGCGCAATTTACCAAGTAAAGTTGGATTGGCTTTTATTGTTTGCATAAAATAATTTTATAGTATCGTGTCCTAGATTCTGTGATATAATTTCTTGTAGGGACTCGCCAGATCTGCAACTTACGAACAGAAGGGTTTTATATGCAGCTTCCATTCTGTCATACTGACATGTGTCCTCGGTGAGTAGGCCATAACCTGAGCTGAATATCAACAGCCATTGCCTGCCCTGGTATTGCTAAAAATCCGTTAAATAAAATTGACCGAAGCGCTGATACCTAATTAAAAAAGATTTTGCAGGTCAGACAACTTTTATTTGATTAAATTCTAAAGATAGTTCAATAAAATCAGTACATACAACAGTGATTGCCTGTGCAAATTGTTATGTCATATAGAATTTATAGAAAATTGTTGGGATATGGCTGAAAATCATTAAAATTTTGGTATGAAACCTTTAAAAATATTTATTTATTTCTGTATAAATATGCATGATGATATTGCCACGCACGTATTTCTCATTCATGGATTCAACATTGACTATCTATGTTTTGGAATTTTTTCATCTATGAAGTCCTTATTATTTACCGAAGCATTTATCTTGCCATTATCAATGTCACAGTGAATCATTAGTATCGTTTATCGATTTCCAAGAACAATATATTTCTAGATCATAAAAATAACATTCGCAACAGTAAAGAACAAGGTTGAACATCAAAATGGACCCATTCTCCTGCATCTTCCGTTCGAATAAGTACAATTTACTACCGATCCATTTTGAAAAAACGTCCTCAAGTGATACTTTTCTGTGTTCTTCTATTCGTGAAAAGCCGTTCTGTTACTTTCAATTGCACCACGATTTTTGCAAGCATAATAAATCAGAAGAAGAAAATGTCACAGAACAAAGGATATCCTTGACATAGATATTTTTCATCTATTCATAGAATGTTTTACCTTTACCGTTGAGTGCAACCATAGAAGGTTGTTTTATTTCGATCAACAAAAGTTGGGTTAATGTTTGTAAGACATTTTGCTTAGAAAATGCTAAGGTGAAGTGAAAATTGATGTTGCATTCGAATCTTTCTTAGCATGATTCAATGCGTTTTGATGGCAAAGAAAGTGAGCTCACTTGAAGATTCGTTTTTTTTGCATACTTGTCAACGGTTTTTTCAATACTTCCAGTGTAGTGAATGGACATAAAAATAATTTTATATATGATAATGAAACTTCAAATATTGTTACTTTATTAGTATTAATTAAAACATGGAAAGGTGCTATGTAACAAGATGGGTGCCTTTTCTTTTCAAGACATACATTTCATTTAATACCACGTATCAGCGTGAAGGTTGTTGCAACCCACAGTGATGGCACTGCGGTCGCGGACAATTTGTTTGGCCTAGTCTCCCACACCCCAGGATGGCGCAACTGAGCCGGCTAGCTTCAGCGCGTGGCTGTGGGTTGTTTTAGGGGAGGAAGAACTAGGCCCGTGCCGAACCATCCTCTGAGAGAAAAAAAAAGAAAAAACGAAAAAGAAGGAATGGGATTGGGATGAGGGAGAGTTCACTGAGCCTGAAAAAAAATCACTCGCTTTTTACTCCATCAGTGAAACGCCAAAATTTATGAAAGACCAAAAAAAATATATAATTACGAATAAAAATCAAGAAAAATAATAATGCAACTAATACTAGATTAAGATGTATAAACAAAATTCAAAATAAAAGGAAGAAAAAGAAAAAAAAAACTTAAATAGGTATATGTAAAAATAAAAAAAAAATTAAATGGAAAGAAACAAACAAAAAAAAATTAAAATAAAATCAAATAATAATGCTTCAAATGCTTAAACAAAATCAATAGAATAATTAAACTCACGTTTAAGCTGCCGATGAGGAGCGCTCTCCATCTGCGTGGTCTGCTCAAGCCTGAAACCAATGGTGCCGTTGATTCGGCAGTAAATTGAATATTAATTAATTTTTTTTCTCTGTTTCCCTTGTACAATACTTCAATTATAGACAATACTCCTTAGAAAATCTATTGTTAATTCACTTTTGTTTTTTTTTCTTCTTCCTACTTTAGGAATTCCGGCTCTGTTCCATATTATCAACTATGTACTATTTCCCTTTGGCCCTTCGATTATTAGTTAAACTTGTCTTTTTTTTTTGTTCTACTGTGTTCACTATGCATTTGTTTCCGTTGTTAAATTCAATTGTTATTTTGTAATACACTTTTTTTCGCTTTGATTTGTCAGCAGCACAACGTTGTTGGTATTTAGCAATTTGCATGACTTCACCATATAAAACAATTCAGTCATCTCAGAGTTCATCTTTTCTTTTCACTAATATTTACAGAGTTTTTTTTCTTTCTTTTTTTCACGATAACTTGTCTCCTTTCCTAATTTTTAATTTTCAATTTCAGATTATCAATGTCTTACAATCAGTCACTTTGTGTTTTATCCCGGCTACGGGAAAAGTTTTTATCAAATCTTTCACCGATGTGCGACCTTTTGTCGCCAAAACTTGACTGCCTCCCGCATTCATTTTTTTGTTTCTCAGCTGTCCGACAACGGCGGGTCACATCTGTCGTTGACCCCCTATTCCGTTGCTGGTAGCTGTTTCCTTGTCGGAAAGGTCAGCGGCCGTGCCACGACCTAATCTGACCCTTGCACTGAGGAAAACGAAGGAAAAAAAATATAGAACGCAGTTCCACCTAGATTTGAACCCAGGCCTCTCACGCGACCGTTTAAAGTGCTAATACTCAGCCACGGAAACTCTGTAGCTGTTCAGCGAGTCTAGGCACCAAAAGGTCCGTAGGCTGGTTGCAACAAGGTGAGATATTGACTTGAAAAATAGATGTTATTTTATACATTTGATACTTACTAATTTTCATTTTCAATAAATTGATAAGCAAGGCCATAACAAAAGTATAATCGAAGATATTTCGAAATAACGCTTATGAGGTTGCCTTTCATAAAATTTCCTTTACATTAGGGTTTCACGACAAATTTTTTAATCAGCCTTTTAAAACATCTTAATCATTATCTCAAACTGACTCACCAAAAAATAATCGAAAATAATAAATAATTTTCAAAAAATCCGACGACATCAAACGTTAATATCAAATTAAAAATATTGTTCAAAGACTAGCTTTAATTTTTGTGATGCAATGTAAATTTGAGTGCAAAAATTTTGCATTTCCTCTATTTCAAGTTTATTTCGAAAGAAAAACGCGAAGCAAAAGAAAAACACGAGATCAATGTAATTTCTTGTCGATCAAACATTCTCTCTGGACTGCGTGACATCAGTTGAACTCACCAGACTTGAATACAGACTCAATTTTGCATGACATATTGGATGGAGATCCGCATACTATGCACGGTTAGGCCTTCCATATACTTTTACAGTATCAACTAAATTTTTCCATTTTGAATGAAATTTATTAAATTACTAATTTTGACATTTGTTTTAGTTTGTAAATTACTTACAATTATTTTGGAGTTCATTTGTAACATTTCACCTATTCAACATAATTTGTCTCAAATCTAATATAAAGATCATATTTCGGGTACAGTGAGTTCCGGGGACATGATGTGCATGTGTTTTAAAATCCGGTAACCATATACCTTTTCCAGATGACAGATTGTCCTTAAACCTAACAATCTCGACTAATGAACACAAAATTGGACATATTGGATACGTTTAAAATAGATTACGCGGAAAAGCGTTCATATGTTGAATTTACATAAAAGGGAGTGAGAGAGAGCTGTTCCTTTGTAGCTACTGTGAGTGTCCTGAAGACAACCGGCGCTTTTTTACTGCTTGTCGACAGCCCAAGATGGTGTGATCAATTTTGATTACCGTGGTATTGGTTTAGAAATTCCAGTCGAATTTTTGACCAAACTTTAGTGGTTCCACTGCATTTTTTTAACTTCCCAGTATATGGGAAGTTCTTGTAATCGCCTCGAAAATCGAAATTGAAATTTTCAACATTTCTTTACGTTTTGAGGTCTATAGAGTATATATAAAGTGTTTTTAGAAAGGGAGATGTATGTGTGTGTGTGTGTGTGTGTGTACGTACGTACGTACGTACGTACGTACGTTCGGAACACTTTTCTCTACGAGCATAACTCACGTAAACAAAGTCGTATCGACTTTGTTGAGGTGTCAATCGAAGCGTCTTTGCAATCTCATGAGCTGATTAGTTTTTGGGATACTTCGGTCGGGGGGGTTTGCTGTTTTCGCCCCTTGAAGGTCAACCATGTTATGCGCTATATCTCACGAACCAAACATGCGATTTTTATGATTAAGGTGTCAATCGACGCGTTTTAACATTGATATGATTCTATCAAATTTTTAAAAAAATTCTTTGAGCCGTTTTTTAATTTTTTTAAAAAAAGTGCAAAAAATTAGGTTTTTTTTCAAAAACATCAAATTTTTAACCTAATTTTCAAACCTAAGTAATCAATGTTTATATAATTTATATACTCCAAATAGTTTTTGTGAAAAAACCAGCAAAAGTTTTTTTCATGATTATGAAAAAAATTAAATAAAAAATAAAAAATCATTAAACGTTCAAGGTCATTTACGTCATTCATTATATCTCGAGAACTAAATATAATATTTCCATCATTAAGGTGTCAATCGACGCGTATTATCATTTTAATGATGTTTTTATATGTTAAAAAAATCTTTAAAGTGGTTTTTTAAATTTATTGAAAAAAATTGGAAAAGTAGTGTTTTTTTCATAGAAAAATTCATTTTTCACCTGATTTGCACATCGTAATAATAAATGTTTGTAGAATTTATAAAATTTTATCAATTTTTGTAGAGAAACCAGCAATAACTTTTCTCATGATTACAAAAAAAATTAAATTAAACATAAAAAATCATTCAAAGTCACCATGTAAAAAGGGTTCATTCGAATTATAATACCTTAAATCTCTTATTCTAAAGACATTGTTGTAAAGTCAATCAAAGTTTATTAATATTTGCAAAATTTAAGCAGATTTTCAATAGTCTTCACATCACCATGTTTTAACTTTTATGAAAAAACTGCTTTGTAATCTGTCCCCACTCCGATGAATACTCAATCAATGGACGCTCCCGTAGATGAAACGATTAATATTAAGTCATTCCAATAACTTTTACGAGAAGTACATTTTTATTATTTGAAGTAGTATTATTTCCATAATTATTATTGTGTTTAATATTTTCAATATCTTTTTAGATATTACTGGGAAGTTGACCGTGTGGACCTCATGGGTCGCACCTCACGGCTTGTTTACAAATTGTTTCACGCAAAATGTGGAGCTGTTATATTAATATGATGTATTAAGTCAATCATCAAGAATGCTTGCTTTTAATGAAAAAAAAATATATGTGTTTTTTTGAAACTTAAAATTACAAAATACTTTGATGTTAATAATATTTTAAAAGATTTTTCCAATAGCACCCATATTATAAATATGTATATGATATTTATTAATTTTTTTTCTTTGAAGATGGTAGGAGGGGTTGCACCGTTTTAGTTTATGTGTCACATATATGTACATCTGTCAATCGAAAAACATATTTGTTAGCTATAACATAGCTTCACTTAAAATTTCTCCCAATGAAGGATTTATTAGGAATCAAACATGTTCCTAAATCAAAACCGAATCAAAGAGAGTTGCTAACGATTCAATAATTTTACACATTTTGCACGCATAGTAAATGGTTAGAATCGAGTAGTTCTCTTAGACAAAATGGTAATCAGATAAGGAAAGTGACCCTAAACAGAAAGGTAACCAATTATGAATTTGAAGACGCCTCCCTCGCCATCGTTAACACTGAACACGCACAATGTGTGCACCTTTTGTCCTTGACGTCATAAACAACTCAATTAAGTGGGGACACCATGCATAGTCGACTAGTTTTCGTTGAACATATTTTGTTCGAAACTAAAGGATATTTTCATGGATTCAATGTCTCGCTCGTATATGTATATAGATTTTGTCTACTACTTCGTGGGTCACATTCCGATGTCTATGGGTGATACCATCGCCTCACCAAATCACGACACATAATTATAGACGCAACCCCCGTGGATCTTTAATGCCATTTTCGATAGACCCAAATTGGCGTAATAGTGCAGGTTGGCTAAGCAAACAGATTTAATGATTATCGACACGTTACCACACATTACATACCACAGCATTTTCACCATGTTGTTGTTAGTGTTGGTGCCGCATCGGAAAAGTTCAACTGAAACCTGTCGATAACTTTGTAATACTATAGGAAAATTAATACGGCCGCCGTTGTGTGGCTTCGCCCATCGCCTGGGCGGGGGTGGATTTTTGCGCCTAATTTGCAGATCCAACTTTTCAGTTTTGAAGAGGAACGCATATAACTTTCAGATGAAAATCAAAGTTTTCGTTGGCTTGGTATATTGATTTTTAACTTTTACGTACGATGCGCCTTAAGATACAGGAGAAAATATGGAATATTGTGTTTGCCGAGAGGATACATCAGCTTTGCAAGCATGAAAATATTTGGAGTTTTTCAAGATATTCTAGGATGGTTATTTGAATTTAATAAATTGCATGCAATTATGAATGAGCTTACGGATTATTCAATAAGGATATTAAATTCAAATTATTCACATCAAAATTATAGTGCATTTTAACAGATAACTACTTGATATGACTTGATATGGCTAACACACTTAATGGGCTTGGACCTTTTGAAGCCTCCCGATTTTAGATAACTTCATCCAACATCATTGGATTTTATTCATAAAAGTTCCTAACACATCTGGTATCTAGCCGTACAAACCTGCAGGTTACGTTGAAACTTTAATGCACGTTCTATATCGGGATCATGAGTGCGATAGTGATTTTGCCAAATTTGTAGGAAACTTCGGATCCTCGCAAATTAAATTAGCGGTTAGTTGTAGAATTTCACCTTCATTTCTGCTTTCATTGAAATGTTCCTCATTATCCGCGTCAACCGTAAAATGTCGATCAGATCCTCCTCATGCGAAGGATTTTCAGTCAACCGTTCATCGATATCAGCGATTTGTAGGTTGCCAAATTCTTCACCACCAATTGTGTGTGACAGTGTTACAATGTCTAAGCACACAAATGTGACAATTTCAGAGCAAACAAATGTTTGATGGACAGATCTTTCACTGTTGACCCCTACTGGACAAATTTTTCTGCAACAAGCATTAAGGGTAGATCTGTAAAATTTTCTAATGGCATAAGACGTATATATGTATGTACAATTTTTAACTTCCCAGTATATGAGAAGTTCTTGTAATCGCCTCGAAAATCGAAATTGAAATTTTCAACATTTCTTTACGTTTTGAGGTCTATAGAGTATATATAAAGTGTTTTTAGAAAGGGAGATGTATGTGTGTGTGTGTATGTACGTTCTTGGACACATTTTTCTACGACCATAACTCACGTAAACAAAGTCGTATCAACTCCTTTGAGGTGTCAATCGAAGCGTCTTTGCAATCTTAAGAGCTGATTAGTTTTTGGGAAACTTCGGTTTGGGGGTTCGCTGTTTTGCCCGTCATTTCTGTCACGCGTTATACCTCGCGAACCAAACATACGATTTTTTTTGAACAAGGTGACAATCGACGTGTATTAACATTTATGTGATCAAATCAATTTTGAATAAAAATTTCTTGGAGGCGTTTTTTAATTTTTTAAAAAAAAGTGCAAAAAGTTAGGTTTTTTTTTCAAAAACTCAAATTTTTTAACCTGATCTTAAACCTAAGTCATCAATATTTCTATAATTTACATACTCGAAATAGTTCTTGTGAAAAAACGAAAAAAAGTTTTTTCATGATTACAAAAAAAATTAAATAAAAAATAAAAAAAATCATTAAACGTTCAAGGTCATTTACGTCATTCATTATATCTCGAGAACTAAATATAATATTTCCATCATTAAGGTGTCAATCGAAGCGTATTATCATTTTTTTGATGTTTTTATATATTAAAAAATCGTTAAAGCGTTTTTTTTAATTTATTAAAAAAAATTGGAAAAGTAGTGTTTTTTTCATGAAAAAATTCATTTTTAACCTGATTTGCACATCGTAATAATAAATGTTTGTAGAATTTATAAAATTTTATCAATTTTTGTAGAGAAACCAGCAAAAACTTTTCTCATGATTACAAAAAAAATTAAATTAAAAAAAATCATTCAAAGTCACCATGTAAAAAGGGTTCATTCGAATCATAATACTGTAGTGGATCTACACAATCAATCAGCATTTTACTATAAACTAAACCCACAAATCAATAGTCAACGAGTAGTCGTAGACTATACAAATGCATAATTTACGATCACTTTGTAATGCTCACTTTGCATAATCGTTTTGCATTACACATAATCTTCTCATACGAAAGTCCAATTCATGTTGTCACTAAAAATAGACACATGAATGAATGTTCATACTAGCCCATCGCGATCGTGCTAGACTAAACGGCGCTTAGCGTTGGCAGGTGCAATGTACTACATACTTACACACAAAGTGCATGTACCCTTTGTGAAGAAACCTGAGTAGTCATTACTCATGGACTTTATGAGTGTTGCATTTTAAATTGGGTCGTATGGAAAAATGCTGATCGATATTTTGATTGGTAGAATGAATTTACTATATTCAATTCTTCCAGTTTTAGAGTCGGGATTATGTTTTAAGTAAAATAAAATATTAGAGTAGGGATTATATGTTAAGTTGTAAAAATTGTATAAAAGGAAATTGTAGAAAAGAAAATATAATCTTAGTCATAGTCTTACTTTTGACTCGTTTCAATAATTTATTATTGCCGTAGTTTGGCAAAACGCTCGAGCCGTAACTTGGCTTTAGAAGCGCTACAATTATAGCGTAACCAGTCGCTAAATAAAACAAGTAGTAACAATAAAGGCTAGCTTGGATCATGAATCCTGCGCCAGACATGTGGCAATTCACTTGCCGGTAGGTACCCTAATATAACCCTCTTCCCTCACTAAAAGTGCGCTTTACTTATACAGCGCTAAATCACGGATCTCCCTCGAAGAATATAAGATCCGGCGTTCGGCGTCCAACATCGAGAAGGCAACTGAGAAGTCTCCTGCGACGAGTAATCTTTTACAATACCTTAAATCTCTTATCTTAAAGACATTGTTGTAGAGTCAATCAAAGTTTATTAATATTTGCAAAATTTGAGCAGATTTTTAATAGTCTTCACAGCACCATGTTTTAAATTTAATGAAAAAACTGCTTTGTAACCTGTCCCCCCTCCGATTGATCCACGTGAATAATCAATCAAACCAATGCACCAAAATCCTTACGTAATCAATTGACGCTCGCGTAGATGTTATGATTAATATTAAGTCATTCCAATAACTTTTACGAGAAGTACATTTATTATTAAAAGTAGTATTATTTGCATAATTATTATTGTGTTTAATATTTTAAATATCTTTTTAGATATTACTGGGAAGTTGACCGTGTGGACCTCATGGGTCGCACCTCACGGCTTGTTTCATGCTTCTATCATCGTCTTGTCATTTTCCTCGACTGAATTCAAAACATATTTAAATTTTTCCTTAATGTATACACCTAGCGACAAAAAATGTGTGAATAAAATGTTATTTGGAAAATTCAAAATTTCTTCTAATTACCGGTGACGAATATTATTCTACATAAGATGTTATAAGCATTTGGTAGTTGTATACCAATTCCATAACTATTTCAAGATATTATCACGCTATAAGCCAATTTTTGATGAAAAATACATAAAAAGGCATAAGATGTATTGAATGGGTAATGTGAGGGAATTGCTGTAAGTTGTGGACATAATTTTGAAGCACTAAAATTGTATACAAAATAATGAAAGAAGTCATTTTATTTTAATATTATTATTACTATTATTATTATTATTATTATTAGCATTATTACTTTTATTATTATTATTATTTCAAAACTTAAATTTTTATTCACTTAGAATAAAAACTTTATTTTTGTTTGCAATATTTGCTAACACCTTCTGCGACTTTTATAACAGCTTTCACTCTACTACGCATTAATTCGTTATATTTTACTATGTTTTCTTTAGATATTTCCCTCAACCTTATCTTTGGAATTATATTTTTTAGATCTTGTAGCAACAGTTTATTTTCTTCATCCTTATTTTCATCACAGCCCAAAAACTGTCAATTGTATTGAGATCCGGGCTGTTTGCTGTCCACGGCAGGGACTTTGTCCCTAGATATTCCTTCAGTTCGGCAACCGAGAAGTAACAGGCCCTGCTGGTAAGCAATGTTACATTCCTTGCCTAAACTGGCCTAATCAATTGTTGCTGGAAACAGAATCTTCCTTAAAAAAAGATCCGTGTGTACTGAGAGGAGGAATTACACATTCTTCGATGATTTTCTTGTAGCATTCAGACATCTTTCTAGAAATTTCAAGCGACCTACCCCTTAAGTTTTTATCGATTCACATGCCATTACTTAAGGAATAAATATGGGCAAAGTGAAACATTGCTTAAATTTTTCTCCTGATCTACGCCCAACAATCTTCGTCCAATCTTTATCACACAAATTGAGTTTAGACTCTTCCGAAAATCATACTTTTGACCAGTCCAATTTTTAAATATTTTTGCAATATCAAGCCGGGGTTTTTCTCATCTTTTAAGTAAGATGCGGCTTTTTGCAGGCCTTCTGGACAAAAACCCTTATTCGTTTAGTTTCCTCTCAACATTTCGGATACTATTGCAATCGTAGGAGAAAAACATCATCTCAGCCTTTATTACAGAAGCTTTTCCAGACCGATTTTTCAAAGTAGAATACTGGAGCTTCCTGTCTCCATGTATTGTTGTCTTCCTTGGCTTACCACTTTCCATTTTTCGAGATATTGTACCACATATTTTATTATTTTCAAAAATTTCTTTATAGCAACTTCGAAATGCTTCACTCTTCTTTCAATTTCCCTCTTAGAAACTATTAACTTGCATAAATTTATTATTAAGTATACACTTAACTTCCATTGACATTTTCTTACGCAAATCACTTTTACAAAGTTAAAAGGGTACCATGCAACAGTGATTCTCAGAATGTGTTACGAAAAACCAATTTGTACTTTTTCGTCGCTAGGTGTACATTAAAATATTTAAATTTTTAATAATTATGCATATATAAATTTACTTTAAGTCACTATAAGAATTAAATTTGAATTATTAACTTCCCAGTATATGGGAAGTTCTTGTAATCGCCTCGAAAATCGAAATTGAAATTTTCAACATTTCTTTACGTTTTGAGGTCTATAGAGTATATATAAAGTGTTTTTAGAAAGAAGTATGTATGTGTGTGTGTATGTA
Source organism: Oxycera nigricornis (assembly GCA_963942545.1). NCBI lineage: Eukaryota > Metazoa > Arthropoda > Insecta > Diptera > Stratiomyidae > Oxycera > Oxycera nigricornis. Next base: position 94,526,376 of record OZ012661.1, on the reverse strand, counting down.
CGTACGTACGTACGTGCGTTCGCGGGCAGTTTTTCTACGAGCATAACTCACGTGAACAAAATTGTATCGATTTCGTTGAGGTGTCAATCGAAGCGTCTTTGCAGTCTTAAGAGCTGATTAGTTTTTGGGAAACTTCGGTCGGGGGGGTTTGCTGTTTTGCCCGTTTGAAGGTCATTTTTGTCATGCGTTATATCTCGCGAACGAGCGGTTTTTAATTTTTAAAAAAAAACTGCAAAAAATAACGGTTTTTTAAAAAAAAAAATTTTTTTAACCTTATTTCCAATTCGCAGTAACCAATGTTTATAAAATTTATATATTCCAAACAGTTCTATTGAAAATGACATCAAAGCTTTTTACTCATGATTACAAAAAAAATCAAATAAAAAATAAAAAACCATTAACAGTCATCATGTTCTTCAAGGCCAGTTCTGTCATGCTTTATATCTGACGAACCAAACAAACGATTCGCATTGTTAAGGTGCCAATCGACGCGTATTAACATTTTCGTGAATCTATCAAATTTTTATAAAATCTGTTGGAGCCGTTTTTCAATTTAAGAGAATAAAGTGCAAAAAATTAGATTTTTTTTCATAAACAATAAATTTATAACCTGATTTGCGAAATATAGTAATCAGTGTTTATAAAATTTATATACTCCAAACAATATTTGTGGAAAAAATTTCAAAACTTTTTCTCATGATTACGTAAAAAAGTAAATTACAAATAAAAAATAATTAAAAGTCATCATGATTTCCAAGGTCATTTTTATCATTCACTATATCTCACGAACCAGATATAATATTTGCATCATTAAGGTGTCAATAGACGTTTATTAGCATTGCTGCAATTTTTTTAACATTACATAAAAATTGTTTCAGCAGCTTTTTAATTTAATAAATGAAATGCAAAAAATTAGGTTGTTGAGGTTTTAAGGTTTTTTCATAAAAAATAATTTTTTAACTTGATTTGCACAGCACAGTAATAAATTTTTATAAAATTTATACATTCTTATCAGTTTTTGAAGAGAAACCAGCAAAACCATAATCTATGATTATAAAAAAAAAACTAAATAAAAAATCATTCAAAGTTATTATGTATAGAGGGTTCATACGAATGACATTAATTTATATCTTTTATTCTAAGGAAATTGTTGTAACTTCAATCGAAGTTTTATAATATTTGCATAATTTCAGCAGATTTTTAATAGTTTTTACAGTGTTTTAGTGTTAATAAAAAAACTGCTTAAATGATAGAAGTCCAAAAAAACCCTTCCGTAGATGATATGGTTAATATCAACTCATTCCTGTTGCTGCTATGAATACCTCTCATTATTATTATTTAAAGTAGTAATATTTTTAAAACTATTATTTTGTTTAATATTTTTAATGTTTATCTAGATATTACTGGGAAGTTGACCGTGTGGACCTCAAGGGTCGCACTTCGCGGCTTGTTTATTTTGAAATTCGTATAAGAACAATAAATTCGTGTAAAATTAATGTATTTCCTCTTATTTTTGAGCCGAGTTATTTCAAAGCCGTGTTAAAAAAAGGTCCATGTAAAAATTTAATTTATTTAAATTGCCGATCAACAGTGGCAAAAATTAAAAACTATTAGCGACTTCTCATTTCACTTCGTCGCTTTATTTTCCAATGTAACTGACTTGACGTTTGCTTTCATCAAAAGCCACAGTTAATTTGAGTGCAGACATCTTTAATAATCATTAAAATAATTTATATGACCAAACGCAAAAACCACACTCAAAAAATTGGAAAAATTTAACCTTGTCCAGTCCTTTGCACTCCCAGCAATAATCGTCAAACGATAAAAGCAATGCAGTTTAGCTTTATGCAAAAATAAGTTTGGAACGACTGTGCCAGGATTCGTGGAAAACGAATAAATATAAAAATTATTTTCTGTACGATGATGGCATCAGTGGCTTCACAAAACATTCCAACATTGAAGTGCCACCTTAGCGATGCCAAAGAAAATGTCATTCGTGGAAAATTTGAAATGATTCTCACGAAAGCGGGCATGAAATAAAATGTGATCCGAGTGAAAAAAAACAGTGGGGAAGGGGGAAACGTATCGACAGTTCTAACGAATGCGTCAAACATCAAGGGATGTGCGGTCAAATTTGTGGAAACGGAAGTAAATAGAAAGCAGGATTTTCATCCTGCCACTGTTCTGTCGTGGAACACTTGCACGAAAATATAAAGTACTTTTAGGAGATTTGTAGAAAATTTCTGTTATTAAATGGTGTAAACCGTGTTAGATTATAATTCACACAGGAGATGAAATAAAACAACTATGCTTGTATGTGCATAAAAAAATAATTCCTGGTTTTAATAAGTGAAATTACTTTCTTATTCCGTACTTAGATCATCGCAATGAACTCGGCTCCGTGGGATCTGAAGGACCATGACCTGTGTTGGCTTTCGTTATTTTAGTGGCCTATTAGTTTGGAAGCAGGATATTAAGTTTTGATTCAAACTAAATGTGGGAGGACAATCGTTCTAAGATTTAAAGATAACCTTTAAAAAGGATTAAATAAGAACAACAATGATGAACTTAGAATTTTGTGAAAATAATTGGAAGAATTGAAGTTGTGAATTAAATCAGCAGTAAATTGGACAATAACAGGACATAGTCATTGAATATAATTTAGATATATTGTGTTACTGTATATATTTCAGAAATTCTTAAAAACCAAACAGCGCCTCCCTACTAGAATCGACACTCCTTGTTCTTTATTCCAGCTGTATCATTATCCGATTGGAATCGTAAACATGCTCACAGGCCCAAAACTAAATAGAAAACAAATCGATAACCAATTTCGACTTATCCTCGTTGTGACAAGGTTTTTGGTGATTTCCTGCCCGCTGCCAGTCCGGCATGGAACGATTTAATTTCAAGCTGCTACCCCTATTTGTTTCGGGGTTGCTTCCTCATTCCTTATATGTGAACAAGTGTCAGGCAGTGCGTTTGAAAGGTGGCAATAATGCCGGTATTTTAGCTTAACCGATGACACCTGTTTCACATCGTGGGAATTCTCACAGGTAATCTCAGGTGGATAATCAGGGTGTCGATTTGTTTCGTTTGGATGGCATGTGAGTATTTTGTGGTGGCACTTAAGCATGGCTACAAACAGTCAATTTGTTAGTTTGAGAATGGAGAATGACCTGATTTGAATATGCTGGTTTCATGTGAGATGATTGTGTGCTTCTGATAAGATATGTATCTAAAATTGGGTTACCAATAGAAGAAAATCCAAGTCCAAGTCCAAACTTTCCGATTAAAGTAGAATCCTAAAAAGTGTATGGATTTGAAAATAAAATTTGTACCACGATTCATCGAAAATAACTATATTTTGTAAGAACGTTTGCTCATGAATTTACCAGCAAACAATATATGTGTATCGAAATGATTTGTTGAAAAGTTTAAATGTTTGCAGTGTTCATTTTACATCGATTAAATTTTGACTCTCTTAGTTTAATGAATCCAGGCAAATTAAATATAAAAAATTTTTTTTAGACAAAGTGGTGAAACAGTTTTTACGGTTAAAATATTATTGAATGCAAAACATCTATAGTATTTGATCAATTAAACAGACAAATCTTGATGTTAAATTGACATATTATTTGATTTCGATGTTATTAACTTCCCAGTATATGGGAAGTTCTTGTAATCGCCTCGAAAATCAAAATAGAAAATTTCTACATATCTTTACGTTTTGAGATCTTTAAAGTATATTTAAAGTGTTTTTAGAATGAAGGATGTATGTGTGTGTGTGTACGTACGTATTTACGTTCGTGGATAGTTTCTTCTACAAAAATAACACACTTTAACAAAGTCGTATCGATTTCATTGAAACGCCAATCGAAGTGTCTTTGCAGTTTTAGAGCTGATTTGTTTTCGAGCCACTTCGGTCGGGGGTTGGTTGTTTTGGTACTTTGAAGGTCATTTTTGTCATGCGCTATATATCGCAAAACAAACATAGGGTTTTCATCGTTACGATTTCAATCGACGCGTATTATCATTTTTGTAATTCTATGCATTTTTTTTAAAAAAAGGAGCAGTGTTTGAATTTATTAAAAAAATGAGCAAAAATTTAGTTTTTTCATAAACAATAAATTTTTGATATGATTTGCGAGGCAATAGTTTATAAAATTTATATACTCCAATTAGTTGTTGTGAAAGATCACCAAAATTTTTTTTGTCATGATTATAAAAAATATTAAATTTAAAATAAAAAACCATTAAAAGTCATCGTGACCTTCAAGGTCATTTAACTCATTCACATATGCCGCGAACCAAATATAATATTTGTACCATTGCAAATCAACCCGTATTTACATTTTCATGATGTTTTTAAATTTATAAAAAAAATTGTTGGAGCCGTTGAATTTGAAATGCACTGAAAAAACAATGTAAACGTGCTTAAAGCTATGAAGAATTGCAAGAATTGATAAATTTATTTTAAAATATTTGAAATTTTGGAAAATGTTGTACCTTTTCCATAGAAATACTTTAAAATTTTTGAATATTGAAACAACAATATCGAATTCGTTTATTTCAACACGGCTTGTTGCATAAAACAACGCTGCATCACAAAAAACTCGTTTATGATTAAAAAAATTAGTGGTCCCGTTCCAATACCAAAAATTCCGAAAAATAATTTCTTTGCCGAGCCAGGACTATTATATGAAATTTAGCTTCATGGCCTGCAAAATACGTTTGTGGCTAGAAAAATTGGGGTCATGTTACAATTTTAATCTTAATGAGAGCCAAATTTCAGTAAAATATTTAGGAAGATAAAGCTTCAAGCTAAATACATACATATTAATCCCAATTAATTAATAATTATTCGATTAACAAATTACTCGATGAGCCGAAACAATTGAAGCGCATTCCTTAAATAACCTATCGGGACGGTTTTTACGAAAACTGCTAATCGCCTTGTATTGTTGCATATCATGTTTGGTTCGTTGTTACTATATTTTTAGCTGGTCGTCTGTTTATGTTTATGGTATTTATGCGAATCCATCATAAGTGATTGTGTGCCTCATTTTATATCTCTGTTTCAAATATTTAGTGTTAGAATGATCAAAAAAATTTAGTCTTCAAAGTGGTGCTGCTCATTATATATGAGAAGAGCCACTCTCGCAAATATGTAAATTTTTGTAAATTTCAATATATATATATATATATATATATATATATATATATATATATATATATATATATATATACATATATATATACATATATATACACACACACACATATATATATATATATATATATACATATATATATATATACATATATATATATACATACATACATACATATATGTGTGTGTGTGTACACTACCGTCCATATGTATGTATGTGGCCACCCTAAAAAGTGATGTTTTTCTGATGTTTTATTCCATTCTGACTGTAGAAGATACCACAAATGTTCGATAGACGCTGGACAAACATTTTGGACGTTTCTAACGAGTTCATCCCATAAGAGCTCAATTGGGTTGAGATCAGTTGACTGCGATGGCCAAACCATTACATTAGGCAGTCATTCTGCTGAAAGTTTCTCCAAATAGTCCTTACAAAGCTTGGCGGTGTGTTTCGGGTCATTGTCGTGCTAAAATGTGAATATTTGTCGAAAAGTGCGCAGTCCAGACGGCAACATTTCAGTTTCAAGTAACTCCCGATAGTGCTCCTTCCTTCACCAAAACAACCCCATGCAAGAACAGAGCCATCCTCACGTTTGATGGTAGGCACTAAATATTGGTTTATTGCCCGTTATTCTGCTGACCTTCGCACAAAGACTCTGCGCCTGGAGCCAAAAACTTAGTATTTCGATTCGTCACTCCACAACACCTTTGTCCACTCTTAAGGTGTCCAATCTTTGTGTTGTTTCGCCCATTCCAATAACTTTTTTTTATTTCTAGCATGTTATAATGGTTTTTTAAACCGTAACACGGCCCTTGAAGACCTTCTTCCTGAAGTCTTCTTTTGTTAGGTGTTCAGATCACTCTAAATTCACTTCAGTGGCTATTTCTGAATCAGTAAGGCGTCTGTTACGTTTGCTGGCAATCACTATCTTCCTATATTCAGCTGCAGTCGTGGTTCTGGGTCTTCCACACCATTTTTTATCTCTGACACTTTCAGAGGTCTTACACTTGTTCACGTTGTAGTCTACTGTTCACTTAGAGATTTTCAGTTCTCGAGAAATTTGACGATTGTTTTTGCCATATTTATGATGTGCAAATATCTTCGCGGGCATTTCAGTCGAAAGTTATTTTGTCTTTGGCATATTGAACAATCGCTCAATAGAAGTTTGAAAAAATACAAGTCCGCCGGCAGCATAAATTTTCAATTGTATTTTCTTCGCAGTTAAAAAGGTTAACTTAAATTTCGACGCATTATCAAATACATCAAAGTACTTTCATCGGATAATAGAAGGGAACCCTAAAAAAATCGGTTGCCTGATGGTGTTAATGTCATTTCCATTTATTGTTTTTCAAAAACATTTGGTTTACTTTATAACTACACCTATAAAATTTTTATTCAAACAACATGTCAGCATTATCGAAAGATATAAGTAAATCGTATATATGAGGTTTAGTATATATAGTATATATATATATATATATATATATATATATATATATATATATATATATATACCTCGTTTTAGCTCCTGAATGTAAGAAATTTCCTGGTTTCGCAGTTTCTGCTCCAAAAGTGCACAAGTGGATTAATATTCGGAGTGAAGAAGGGGTGTATCAGACGCTGGAAAAACTTAAAATCGTTTAGAGTTTTCAATTTTCCGGCACTGGTTTCTAAGCTGGTTATTTATATTTTTCATTTTATCTATAGTCCCGTCAATAAAATTCAATTTTCCCGTACCAACAGCAGAGAAAGACCCCATCCCATAAGTGATTTTCCACCGTGTATCACTCTAGGTTGAAGATTCTGTTTTTCCAATAAAGTATTTACTGTTCTTTACACTTATTACTCGCTTCCTGTAATCAAATGGACAATCTTTATGAGCATTTGCAAATTCTAGGCGTTTTTTCTCATTCGCTAAACTGAATGGTATTTTACTGGCTATTTTTCTGCCAAAACGCGGTTAACATATAGAGATGTTTTTCGTGCGATCTAAAGATTCAACCAAATCGAAAGTATTGAAGATCGAGTCCGTTCAGGAAGTCCTCATGACCTCACAATACTTTAGATCAACCCCATTCAGGACGTCCCCGTGACGTACGTACTCCTGCAGTCGTCAAAGCTATCGGTAATCGAATTTGTCGAAATTTACTTTGAAAGCAACGAATTAAAGCTGAGGAAACTATCATCTACACCAAAAGTATGTCCTACATCATCTAATCGGACCTAGGGATATGCGCTTACCGGATATCAAAAGGACATTTGCTCAGAGAACACTTGAAAAAATTTATGTTCACAAGATGCAAAGAGCATCCTCGGCGATACGGCAACAAAAATCATCGACAAATCTTGTTTATTGATGAAAAAAATTTCACGAGAGAAGAAAAACTCAATTGTCAAAATCATAAGAAGTAGAAAACCCCATGAGTTTCCGAAAAAGACACAGCAACGACTTCATCAAGCGTCAGTTATGGTAAGGTGGAATATTGCAGCTACGACCGTGTCACAGAGCTACTTTTTGTAAACAAATCGTTAAATTTGCAGCAAAAAACTATCAGACGAATATTCTTGATGCATGTGTAAAGCCATTGAACTTTAAGCTTATTCAACAGATTTCTCAGCAGGATTCTTTTCCAGCGCAAAAAGCTCACACCACACAAGCATGGTTGGAAAACAATGTTCCAGAATTTATAAGAGCATTGGATTGGTCTTCTGGGAATTCAGATTTTAATCCCCTGGACTTTAACCTGTGAACAGAGTTAGAGAATATAGCCTGCATCAGACGACACTCAAACACAGAGCCTTCAGCGAGCTTTAAAACAACCAGTAGCTAATTTTCCTTTAGAAACAGTGCGTACTGTCTTAGATGATTAGTCAAACAGATTCAAAAGTTATGTAAGTGCTAAAGGCAGCCATTTTCGATAAACATTTATTTATTGAAGTTCGATCTGTGCGTAGTAATTAAATTTATTTATTTTTGTCAAAAAATTTCTCTCAAAAGTCCAGGGTCAGTCCAGTTACAGGGACTGCACTTCTTTGCCAAGCAAAATCAAGGCACTTTGCAACCAGGATCAAATATCTAGAAATTCAACTCCAACGAGCGACGTTTACAAAACAGTCCAAAAATTGAATTTGCAAGGCATGATTTCCATTGAAAGAGCTAAATTCATGCATAAGAATTTACACCGAATTTACACTGTGTAATTAGATAAAATTGAGAGAGAAAGCACTTACAGGATGAGAAACATGAATAATATAGCTATCACATTTGCCAGAACTAATCGGGTAAAAGAATACCCCTTCAACAAAGCAGCTAACTTTTACAATACACTACCGGACAAAATTAAAAACATAGCAAACCCAACTTCCTTTAAAATGACACTAAAAAATATCTGCTTCAGGACCAACTTTCGAAGTAAGTTACAAGTACAATCAGCTCCACTAAACTCAAAACCAAACATGTAGTCAACATAAAATAGTTTATAAACATATAGTCTGAAATATTAATCTAACTAAAAGGACACTAAAACTTGCAAAATTTGATACTATCCCTTATACCGATTCTTATCGCCTGGGAAGTACTATGTACTGAAATTTTAAATACGGAGAATTACTAATTTTGATGGAGAGAGTGATTGTAGGAAACGGAGGTGGTTTTAGTCGGTAGAAATACGGATCGGTATCTTTTGAAGATTTCCACCTCCCAACGTTGAAAAAAAAATAGTGAACGTGCATATCCGTACCGCAAATCTTTTCCATCAAAGCTCAAACCAATTATCGTCCATGAGTTTTTACTTAAAATCTCAGTCAATATGTAAAATTCAAATGCGTTTACACTTTGCTACAGGACATATTAAAAGAAGTTTATTACAAAATTTTATTATCTTAAAATTTTATGACCAAATTGTATCAAAAACATGACAATTTTAATATAAATATATAACAAAAAACAATGAAATATGTTGTGGATAATATAAAAAGACGATGATTGTCTTTTTTCCTGAAAAGTGCTTTATTGTTAAAAAAATAGTTTAATAATTTCAAATTCCTTATGCTAAAGATATATTTCTAGGTGCTTAGAACTAAATTGGGGAGTTCAAAGTTGTAACTATTTTAACTTAATGGGTTACTCGCAACCTATCTCAATAATTTATACAGAATCTTAATAAACGGAAGCCGAGAATAAGGACGCCAATCATAGTTCAACTAAGCGAAAGGAAAAAATCTGATATGATTTAATCAAATTTTGAATTTATGATATAATGAATCGATTGACTAAAAGAATACAATCGATGATTTGAATCATTCGATTAATGGTTCTCTAGTCAAGAATGAAGCGTCTTTCTGGTATTCTTTTGGTCGCAAATGAAGTCCAATTTTCACATTAGTCTTTTCACATAATCATTTTTACATACACTATTATTGAATATATTTAAAAATAAAGTGAGTTGCAGGTCATAAATTTTAGATTTCGTGGAATTTTTTCAAGAAAATGTTTAAGGCCCCTCATTCTTCACTTATCGTTTCAACATGTGAACACAATTGGAAAATTGACTTCTTATTCTTCGACATTTGTTTATTCATTTATTCATTCTGAAACGACAACGAAAAACAACTGCTCCTGGGCTATACGTTTCATTTGGTCGCAGACGTTGAACAAATTAAATTCGCAATGTTTGTGTTTTCGAGAAAGTATACTTTGTACTTTGTTTTATGTTTGTTTGGTTACGAATCATTACTCAAAAAAGTCTATAGCAATTTATGAGCCCAATTAGAGACATAGGGCTTAAATTGTAAGTATTTCATATTCCGTTGACGATTGATTTTTTTTCGAAGATTACGGGCAGAAAGGTTAAATGTAAGAAAAGTAGAGCCGGCAGGGCAGGACTCCATAACTGAATTCACTAAGCACATACAACCAAAGTAAAAGACTTTAATTTAATGGTTTCAGTTTGGTGACAAGTCCACCATAATAACAATATGAAATTTTTCAAGGAAAACGATTCATTTTTTCTTTACAAGTCAAAATACTTCAAAAAGCCGCGAGGTGCGAACCTTGAGGTCAACTTCCCAGTAATATCTACATAAACATCAACAACATTAAACACAATAATAATTTTGAAAATAATACTACTTTAGGAATAAGTTAATATGGATCATATCGTCTACGGGAGGGTCCATTGATTACGTAAGGTTTTGGTCGATGAGGACAGATCAAAAATAGGTTCAATTGCATGTAAATAGTAAAATGTATTACAAATGATGATGGTTATTGAAATCTTACGATTACTAAAGAATGAGTCTACTAAAAACTACAATTTTTTATTCGATGAAAGCTTTTCAAAGCATTTGATCTTGCAAAGTATTGACTACAAAACATTTTACCATTCAAAGCGTTGATACCGCAAATGGAAATTTGATTGATTTTTTGTTGGATTTCAAAATTTAACCAGTTTTTTTTAATTAAAAGACTATAAAAGCTATTAAAAATCTGCTCAAATTATGCAAATATTTTAAAATTTTGATTGAATTTACAACAATTTTGTTAGAATAAAAGATATAAAGTGTTATCATTCGTATGAACCCTTTTTACATGGTAACTTGGAATGATTTTTTATTTTTAATTTAGTTTTTTTCATAATCATGGAAGAAAATTTTGCTGGTTTCTCTTCAAAAACTTATAAGAATGTATAAATTGTATAAACTGGTATCACTGTGATGTGCAAATCAAGTTAAAAAAATATTTTTTTAAAAAAAACCACAATTTTTCGCATTTTCTTCTATTGAATTAAAAAACGTCTGAAACAAATTTTTATAATGTTAAAAACTTCACAAAGATGTTAATACACGTCAACTGACACCATAATGATGCAAATATTATATCTGGTTCGTGAGATACATTGAATGATAAAAATAACCTTGAAATTCATGATAAAATTTAATGATTTTTTATTTTTTTATTTAATTTTTTTACGTAATCATGAGAAAAGGTTTTGATGATGTTTCTACAAACATTGTTTGGAGTATATAAATTTTATAAACATTGATTTCTATATTTCGCAAATCAGGTTAAAAATTTATTGTTTATGAAAAAAACTTAATTTTTTGCACTTTTTTTTCTTAAATTAAAAAACGGCTCCAACGATTTTTTTTTAAATTCGACAGATTCACAAAAATGTTAATATGCGTTCATTGACACCTAAACGATCGTATGTTTGGTTCGCGAGATATAACGCATGACAGAAATGACCTCCTTCAAACGGGCAAAACAACAAACCTCCCCGACCGAAGTTTCCCAGAAACTAATCAGTTCTTAAGATTGCAAAGACGCTCCGATTGACAACTTAACGAAGTCGATAGGACTTTGTTTACGTGAGTTATGCTCATAGAAAAAACTGTCCACGAACGTACAGACGTACGTACGTACGTACACACACACACACATACATCTCCCTTTCTAAAAACACTTTATATATACTCTATAGACCTCAAAACGTAAAGAAATGTTGAAAATTTCAATTTCGATTTTCGAGGCGATTACAAGAACTTCCCATATACTGGGAAGTTAAAAAAAGGTTCACTCGTCATCTCTTCATTCGATATATTATGTGACTGCTCAGCGTTTATGACTGCATGCCTTTATCAATTTAAGGAGTGAGTATGCATACTTCGAGTATCCTGGCTAGCTTGGACAGTAGCATCCAAGGCAGTCTGAAATTGTTTGGGGCATTTCATAAATAAACTGGCAACACTATCATTCGTTTGGAAATTATTAATATATTATACCTATTGTATATGTTTGCCCTGTGAAGACTATGAACGAGCGATAAACGATAGACGATGTATTTTAATGGCCGGCAAAATAATATTTTCCCTCACGTAGTTTACAAATTGTCTGCTACGTATCGTTATTCTTTTGCTTTCTAGGTCAGAACCGACGATTTGATACAATGGCACAGTGGAGTGGTTGTTAGTACAGAATCAATTTTTTCAGGTACGTTGTAGTAAAAATAATGACCTCTAATTCAAGAGAACATAATGTTGCCTGGCTGTTTCGTGATTTCTTTTCATTTTATATTAGGAATGATATTAATATCCTTTGGAATGGTTGTTAATATTGAGTTGCAAAACTGTATTCCGACTTGATGATTGTAATGGAAAAGTGATTTTTGATATCGTGCCTATTACAACACAATTAAGTAGAATATTCGCAATATGAAATTGGTGAAACTATGTTTTGAATTTGAATGAATTTACTGAAAATATTTTCAACATCATTTCAATCAACATCATGCAAGTTTTATAGTTTGTCGTCTAGATTCTATTCACCTATTTTTCACAGCTGCTCAAGAAAAAGATTCATTCCTGTGTGTGGAATTCACGAAGAAAAAGTTTGATCACAATTAACTCATGTTTTGAGGACACTTAAAAAAGTTTTGATGAAAATGTTCGTTGTGCGATATGAAACTTTTGAGAATATTTGACTATAGAAACTATTCAAAACTATTCTTCTGGTTTTTTTTTTCAGTTTTGATTAAGATAATCTAAACAGACACAATCACACATTTAGTTTAGCAACATTTTCATTAACTTGAAGCTTTAACTTATTCATAGTGTTCCTGCGATGTTTACAGCGGAATTTATAAACACATATACAGAACTTCCATTGTAGCCGCAAAATTTTCATTTTATTTAGACATTATACTTCACTCACTTAGGCAAAGTCTCATGCAAAGATTTACACCGAAATAACGTCTGAAAAAAGTAGAAACATATTATCAAAACTCGCATTCTATGCTCCAAACTTGTGAAGCACTTCGTTCCATTGATGGTGCCCATAATCGTCCATCTGAGCTGCTCATACGCAATACGTTGGAAAGATTTATTTCCACGTATACTCTATTGGATAACATTCATCCAACACGAGCTCGTACAGTGCGTATCGAGGTATCTATCGCTGCTGTATATGATAGTATGACGGAGCATCAAAATTTATCGATTTCATGCCGTTCTCAACAACTTGGCCTCTGTCTGTCCACTACATGGAAAATTTTGAGGAAAGATTTTGGATTATGGCCGTATAAGATTTAATTTGTGGACTATCTATTGCGCCGTACGTTTGCTGAAAAGTTGAACCGCATTTTTATCATAAAATCATTTTCAGCAATGAGGCTCTTTTTTAGCATAATAAGCTCGTGGGTTTGTAAATAAGCGAAATGGCTGTTTTTGGTTTGAGAATAATAATTAAAAGAATTTTTGGAAGCTTCATTAAATCCCGAAAAAGTCACTGTCCGATGCTGTTTGCATGCTGACGGTTAAATTGGTCCTTTAAATCTGAAGACAGGACCAACGATACCATTAATGACGATCGTTATCGGCAAATGGTTTGTAGTTTTTTGATTCCCAACATCAATGCCAAGGATGGCGCATTATGTAATAGAGGGCGAGAGTCCATTGAATTACAGGGCGAAACCTTTGATGAACTAATCATCTGAAAAAATGCGCCTGTGAACACGTCGCGCAGATCATGTGATTTGACTCTATTGTACTTTTTTTGTGGAGGCGAGGCAAATCATTTGTCTATGCTGATCAAGCAGCAACTATTGAAGATGTGTAAGCACTCCTTTGATCGTATTTTTACGAAACGATACCGGTCATTTTGGAAGAAATGTCGCAAAATCGGACCGATAGGATTGCCTTCTTAAGTCATGATGATCATATTAAAAAATTAACTCATTTATGTTTCATTTGATTAAAAAGTTTTTTGCCTTACAAAACACCCTATACGAGTACGATAAAAAGCATGAAATGTCTTGAATTGAAGTCTCAAATCGATCAAATAAAATGTCATTTGGGCATTCAAGACAGCTTAATTTTCGTGTCTTTTTAACTTCCCAGTATATGAGAAGTTCTTGTAATCGCCTCGAAAATCGAAATAGAAATTTTCAACATTTCTTTACGTTTTGAGGTCTGTAGAGTACAATTTATATGTTTTAAGAAAGAAGTATGTATGCGTGTGTGTGTGTACGTACGTACGTACGTGCGTTCCTGGACAGTTTTTCTACGAGCATAACTCACGTAAATAACGTTGTATCGACTTTGTTGAGGTGTCAATCGAAGCATCTTTCCAATCTTAAAAGCTGATTAGTTTTTGGGACACTTCGGTCGGGGGGTGGGGGGTGGGTTTGGTGTTGTGACCCCTTGAAGGTCATTTCTGTCATGCGTTATATCTTCGGAACCAAACATACGATTTGCAAAGTTAAGGTGTCAATCGACGCGTATCAACAATTGTGTGGTTCTTTTAAATTTTTAAAAAAATCGTTGGAAACTTTTTTTAATTTATTAAAAAAAAGTGCTAAAAATTAGGTTTTTTTTCCATAAACAATAAGTTTTTAACCTTATTTGCAAAACGGAGTAATAAATGTATATAAAATTCATATACTCCAAATAGTTTTTGTAAGAAAACCAGCAAAACTTTTTCATAACTACGTAAGAACTTAAATTAGAAATAAAAAATCCTTAAAAGTCATTATGATTGTCATGGTCATTTTTATCATTCAATATATCTCACGAACCAAATATGATATTTGCATCATTAAGGTGTCAATCGACGTGTACTTACATTTTTGTGCTGTTTGGAACTTTATAAAAAAATCGTTTCAGCCGTTTTTTTTAATTCAATAAAAGAAAACTCGAAAAATTAGGGTGTCTTTCATAAAAAATAAATTTTCAGCCTGATTTACACAGCTCAATAATAAATGTTTATAAAATTTTTACATTGCTATCAGCTTTTGAAGAGAAACCAGCAAAGTTTTTTTGCATGATTCTGAAAAAGAACCAAATTAAAAAATAATCATTCAAAGTTAACATGTAAAAAGGGTTTATATATTTTGTTTTAAAGACTTTTTTATAAAATCAATCAAAGTTTTATAATATTTGCATAACTTGAGCTGATTTTGAATAGTTTTCACAGTGTTTTAATTTTATAAAAAAGTTGCTTAAATTTTGAAAATCAACGAAATTTCAATCAAATTTGCTTTTGAGCTAATCAAAGCTTTAGCGTTCGCAAGATTTCAATTACTTTCTCCATCATTATGTGTAAAACATTTTACTTTTTACATGCAATGAAATTGATTTTTGACTGAATGTTCAATGTTTTTCAAGATCAACTAAAAATAAGAAATAATTATTAGTCTCATTGATGTAAAATCGTAAAAAATATACAAATTCCATGATTATGCCGGTCATGGCAAAATTTGAACAAAACTATTCAAAATGGCCACCTCGCGAGAAAATATCTTCAGTGGGCGTAATAACAAAAAGCGCATTCATTTTTGCTAGCACTCTTTTGTCCTTCAAGCATCGATATAAAAATAACAAATAACGTAAAAACGGCTTTGTAGCCAGCCCCCTCCGATTGATCCGCGTGAATATTCAATCAAACCAATCCACCCTCCATCCACCAAATGCCTTACGTAATCAATGGACGCTCGATATTAACTCATTTCAATTACTGTTATGAGCACCTCTCATTATTATTATTTAAAATAGTATTATTTCCATAATTATTATTGTGTTTAATATTTTTAATATCTATGTAGGTATTACTGGGAAGTTGACCATGTGAACCTCAAGGGTCGCACCTCGCGGCTTGTTTAGAATGCAGCCACAGCAAATGGGAGTTTTTTTTGTTCCATAGATTAGTTTTAATTTTAGACCTTGATGATGACACTTGTAAGGACAAACGCCTAAGCATTATGTTAGATTGCCTTAACGGCATCATTCCGTTGACTCTACTAAATAATCCAGGACTTGGCTTTGATTTTTATGATGAGTTTCCTTTGATAAAATATTGATGAAAAATGGATTTCAAGTCAGCAAACTATATTAATTTATCGATTTCAGATACTAGCTTTTCTATGTCTGTTACCATCGCCGCAGATACCAGCCGATCAAGTTAAAAAACGAAGCTCTGAATAATTTTCATCCTAGGCGAAATTTGCTCAAGGTTTAGACAAAGTACCTCAGGCAACACTTGCCAAAGTCACTTACCATTATTAATTTTCTTTGGTAAAGTGAAACAACTCCAATGAGGCTTGTACAGGTATGATGTGATTATAATTATATTATTAGATTTATAAATGAATAAGGTAGATATGAATGGATTGTAGGAGGTAAGGTTAAAAATGAACTCGCTTGTATCCTATGGTTTGAAGGCAATTTGAAATTGTAATGCTTCCAGCTGTAGAAGATATTGATGCTTAAGAAATTAAAATTTAAAAATATTGTAAAACACGTGTAAATCTACTTCAAACACGATGAAGGGATCAAAGTAGTTAAATTGAATTGAATAAACAACTTTTTGGTATCCGTTCATTGAATTTTTTCAACAATGTGGAAAATAATTAAAGTACTTTACTTGCAACATACAGCATTAGTTTCATGCATTTAATGTCCAATATCTGCATCACCACCTATCAACCGTATTAAATTAACTAAAATTTCAAAATCAAACACTTCGCGCCAATCATTATTTCCAGGGATAGCAAAATTCAATTTGGCGGGTGGTTGGCAAAACCTAAAAGTCAGTCAAAGGATAAAACGATTTTTTCTGTCCGAACCAACCGCTAGATGTATTTCCTGTGTAAAAAGTCAGGGAACACTAATTGAATTTACTCATGCTGTGGCATTTTTTTGGCTACCGCTTCAGCTTTTTAGTAGCTTACAATGAAAGGCTAAACGTCAATCCTTCGTCACTTCAGACTTTTCTAGTAAATCTCCGTAGGCTTAAAACGTCGCGATTTACTGTCGACTCCGTACTGAAACAGGATTCACGGGGGATGAACGGGATGAAACCAACCCCTCCTTCAGAAATATTTCGGCAAATAGAAAACCAGGGAAGGTCACGTTATTAGCATCGTCAATTGTCTAGAATAAATGTTTTTTTTGTGTTACGTTCGATGATTTTTGTAAAATGCATAATAACGATTGTTGAAAGCATTTCCTTATTCCGTTTCCTCGTAAGAAAATGAGTTTTCCAAAAAGAAACTAAATCAAAGTTAAAGCATCGTTCTGATAACATAACAATCTGTAAAAAATAGTTTACATATGCTTTATAGCCAGGTCAAATAATTTCTTCGTTTAGAGCATTGTTATCAAGAATGTCCTTTTTTCACATGTGTTATTTGATATGAGATGAACGTTACAAAGAATATTCACACAAAATTTTTCACTCTAAGCACATTATGTTCGGCTCTATTGCAGATAGTTTAATTTCAAATTATAATCCTTTTCTGCTCGCACTATTACTACTTCATCGAAATGCTGATTGAAAAAACGTTTGAAATACATAGTCCCTGTTGATGACAGTTTTGTATCCGCATGATTCAAATATACCAGCAACTTATCGATCAAGAAGCCTTGCGGCAAACGATGATATTATTTTAGAGACTCATCGATAAAAAGCATCAGAAGAATCAATCAGTTTGGTTCAAAGTCAAGCATGTTCCATAATCGCTGCCAGCATTGTTGCTATACATACACACATCCATCAAGGACCTGCAGGCATTTCTGTTTATTATCGTTTATGTCAATTTGTTTCAAAGAATTTAATCAAAATTATGTCAATATAGGTTTGCCTACCAGCTATCTCTTAACCCAAATACGGGCGATCATAGACTGATGGTGTCCATCAAGCTCCAGTCAAGATGCAGGAAGGACAAGACAATTGGAGAGTCGTCCCTCCTCTCGGCTTATTGAGATTGAATTTAGGTGGCAATCCATTACCGGGATGGGGATGTCAATCTCACTTAAACCAGCTCATCGAATGAATTGAAAGCTGGTTGTACTTCAAGATTTGAAGTGGGTTCAATACAATTTCACATCAACTACGAGATACGAATGATGACGATGTCGTCGCAGCCAAGCATTCATCGAATTTTTAACTGAATTTACCCTTCAGACTTGATAGGGTGGAAATTCGATGCACGCCAGTCTCTTTGAATCATCAGCAATGTTTACATCATCAATCACTTTTCGCAACTTTGCTCATGGATTTATTTTACGATTAGCTTTTACCGATGATGGCGTCTAGTACAGTGCACCGCATGCAGATGTAGTCATATGTTCAAAAAAATGTTAATAATTTGAAAAATGCGAAGCTTCTGGGCTTAAACTACAAAAAAGTTTGCATTTTATTTTAAAACGGATGTTTCATTTTATTAAAATCTACGCGAAACCTTCAAATTTTTATCTAGGAGGAAAAAATGTTATGTTAAAAGTTAAGATATATACCAATGGTCATGTATTTAGAGGAATTGAAAAAAATCTGTCACTCTTGAAGGATTAAATTTAATTTAACAATTTTTATAGGTCTTTTGGATATAATTATTGCTAAATAATTGATAATTTGAACGAAATATATATTACAATCATAGAATAAGGGTGAATTGGATAATGCTTTTAAATTAATATAGAGATTGAAATTCAAACTGTAAGACATTTATGCTCAAATATGTAATGTGTTACTACTATATAACTTAGACCATATATAAGTTTAAACACAAGGAGTAACATGAAAACGATGTGTACGTCCGGTACTGGCACTGGAAAATTTCCGCATCTGTGAATATTTGGGAAAAAAATGAGATCGTCAACTCGCTGACTACTCTGATCAATTTTGGAAAAGGCCAAAAACATTCAACTCTATAAAATAATAGCACCATAGCTATACTTGTCATCAGAGAGGACTCAAAAACTCCCAGCCGGGATGGGGATGAAAGCCATCAACCAGCCCCACGATGAAGAGCACCATCCTTGACTCCAAAGTTTTGGGTTTGGTATAATATAAAGCTAAGATTTGAGCAGTACTACGTGGAGGCTGCGAATAGGGCCTGGCTGCTCGAAGAAACCTGTAACACAACCAGATTACTTGGCACGCACGCACGCACGCACCAAGCCGCCCTTCAACACAAGCCGTGAAAACCCTGAGTTCCGCCTTTTCCGTACTGACGGGACACTGATTGGCAGACATGCAGAAAGATTGGGTGTCCTTTTCAATGATTTCTGCCGAAGCTGCAGATCAGAGGAAGAGGAAGAAACAATCAAACA
Source organism: Oxycera nigricornis (assembly GCA_963942545.1). NCBI lineage: Eukaryota > Metazoa > Arthropoda > Insecta > Diptera > Stratiomyidae > Oxycera > Oxycera nigricornis. The sequence goes on along the minus strand of OZ012661.1, from coordinate 94,507,096 downwards.
CTTTCTGTGTGAATGCCTAGCACTCTCCAGGAAGCGCATGCAAACCTTCGGCTCTTCCTGGACAACCTCACGGAGGTAGCCGATTTAGACATTGGCTGCATAGCCGGCATCATACGAGAATCTGGATGGTTCTCGTCATCTCGCAGGTTCTAGTGCCACCCTTATCTACTGTGATACCAAAAGGGGGCTATCGTGACCTTTGGATAAAAGGGGCTGCCCCTACAACAAACCAACCAACCATAATATAAAATATAAAATACATGGAAAATTACTCCCGTAAGAATGCTGGAAAGGCGTGTGATATCACATATATGAAAATAATTTGTTTCGGTTTGAATTTTTGTGGCCCGATGTTTTCTTAAAGATCTTCTAAGTCTGTGGTAGGTTTTTTTGTTTTTCAAAATCACGAACGTTGATAAAATATTGAATCAACAATTTTTGAGTTTAACTCACGGACGGAGAAGATTTCAAGCAGGCAATAAAAAACAGGATGGCACCCGACCGATGTTATTAAAAATATAGTAGGAGCTGACGAACGATAAGCATTTGTATATAAATATTTATTGGCACGAAATAGGGTAGAACTAACTTATAATATATATATTTAGTAGTTTCTTTGCACAAATACATCTAAAAAATACGATCAAAGCACCTTATCCGTAGTTCTTATAGCGTCAACTTTTGAAAAATATTATTCACTTTTATAGTTTTGAAATCCTCTTGGAAGTTGAAATAGAAATGTGAGCCTTCAGAAGTCTCCACAAGAAAGTGCACTATCGACGTATTCAAGAAAGTGAAAATTGCTTTCTCATGGACAGGAATTCAACCGGAAGAGTATCAATTGCAAATGGTTCCTATTTGGAACATTGCAGTTACCGTTTTAAGCTACATATTCAGTTTGGGGCCCCAGGTAACACTTTCTCTAGGCGAAAGAGCCTACTCTCTTTCTAGCACTCCAGCTGCAGGTTTCATATTAATCACGACAAATAAAAGTGACAGAGAGAAATTCAGTAAAATTATTCAAAATGATCCAAAAAACCTAAAGTTTTTTATCGAATATTATTTGATTTTGGTATGAAAATGTATGCTTGATTGATTTGAAAATCTATACCAGAATTGGTTTAAAAATCAAAATCTTAAATTTATGGATTTATGTGTATACTAAAATTATATTTGATTTTTACAGGGTAAGTTTTAAACGGTGATCTCTTATGTTTTTACTTTTTGTGAAGGGCTTGTATTTAGTCAGCCAAACAAGTTCAAAGTCGCAAGAACTATCTGCATTGTTAACGATTTTGAAAAACACTTGAACACAATCTGAATCATTTTTTAATTTAAGCGAACCATTTACATTTTCTCAAAAATACGTAGTTATGATTGACATATTTTCAAATGCTTCGGACCGTTTACAATGAGTTCAGATGCTTTTTTTTTGTCACACATGTTTAACAGCTGTGGTCTCAAAACTTGGATGTCTCCTTTTTGTTAAAAGCTCTTATGAATGAAGATATTCCCAGGAATGTCGTTATTGGCATTGAAAACCGAATAAAAAGTCGTTGAAAATACATTTTAAGCAATTCTTTCCATTTTCAAGCTTGATTTATTTTCCTTGCAGTGGGCAAATGTTGTTTAGGAGCTATGCTATTCATTTGTGTGTGTTTTTTAAACAGAGTGGTGAATTTGAAAATATCAACTAGCGACATCTATTGCATATCGCAGCATCGGTTGCTAGTTTATTTTGATTCCTGATTTTGTCCAAATCATGCGTCGTAGGTAATTGAGATATGTTGAGAAAAATCTATGTTTTTGATCGTAATATTGATCAAAATCAAGAATGGTGGCAAAACGAAATGATGTTATCGTAGTTGAAATAGCGTTTATATTATATTATTGTTGAAGAGTGTTACTTATTCAAACCCGCATTTGTTGTATTTTTTTGGTCAATCATTTATAAAAAACTGATTCCTTTTAATTTAACGCCCGAAAGCGTTTCTTAACATCATATGAAAATTATTTCAAAAAATGTAATTTTTCCTGGAAACGGCACATGTTCATGTCAATCTTAAATATTTTATAAGCTCACAAAATTACAACAAACTAAAACACTGATGAAATATTTTAGTCCGATGCGCAATTTGTTTTTGAAAATAAAATCAAAAATGAAAGGGATACAGTTTGATCTTTAAATAAAGCCATTTCGTTATTTTGTTTTAAAGCATTTGTTTCAGAACAATTAGCTATGAATAATCTATATCCATTCTAGTCGTACCCGAAAAATGAGTTGAGTTAGATCTATCATTTTCGTAGGACTTCTTCTCATAAAGTTTTGTTGAAAACGAGCTAACTTTATTCAGAAATTTTAAGAAGATACGCTTAAGGTTATAGGGTCTATTGGTAAAACTCATGATTTGGTATGATTTCCACAATTTTTAATCAAATTTCAGTTTTTGCCAAGATAAATATATTCTTGAAGAACAGTTTTATGTCACGAAATTTCCTAACCGACCGTAAAGTTGGTTTTGGTCTTACTGCTCTATTATATGAACAGTTTGTGGACTGATAGCTTTGGTTAAATCGTTTATTGTCAAGTTTGTTTCAACATGTTTTGATCAATCAGCAAGATACTTTTGACATAAGACAACAATTTTTTTTATTAGGCCATTAAAACCGAAAAGAGGGTATTTTTTGATTTATTTGAAAGAATTATTCTTTTTATTAATATCAACTGGAGAATTTTTTTTATGTGAGTAGGGGTTGCTTTTTATAAATACACACAGTATATTAATAATTGTGTATGCAACTCTCGTCAAATATTGTTGATGTATCACGAAGATGGAGAGGGTTCAGCTATTTGACCCATGATAATCATCATGTTGGTCTGACAGAATGTGGTTTTCATACCTTGATTAAAACAAAAATGGCTCAGAATTTTGAAATTGTTGCAGTTTTAATCAAGTTTAGTTAAGCGCTGCTTTTAATCATTTCTACTAAGCATTTGTTCATAACTTTTCCTTCAAATTATGTTCAGAAATGTATAACAAACTATTGTGACACAGTCTTTCTTGAGAATAAGAGAAAACTAATATATTTATTTGAATGCGTTCCAAGTAACAAATTACATTAACAATATAATCAATGGAAGTAATATTTTTGTCCTGAGTGTTAACATGACCGCATGCCCCTCATCCATTTCAACATGTAACTCGATGAAGAATATCAAAATGAATTGGAAATGACCAGATTAAAAGGAAAAATTGAAGCTCTTCGTCGGTCAAACAAATTCAGCCCCATCCGGTGACAGGCACCAAACTCAACCACAATCAATTTTTAGTGATGGTAGATTTTAAAAATTAGTTCCTGCCGGTTTTGCATGTATATATCCGTTGGTCCATCGAGTGTTGGAGAATATGCACGGAAAAAATGAGCGGAAAAATAAATTTGATGCGTGTTATCTGGGAAAATAAAATATGAGGAAAAATGATAGATGATTTTGAGGTTCCCAGAGTGAACCTTTTTGATCGAAAATTTATTGCTCAATGCTAGCGTATGTCTTTGAAGCGGTTCTCACTTCAACACTGAATGTCACCGAAGCATTATAAATAGTCTCGAAAAGGACCATTTCTAATAACAATTCGGTGAAATTTGTTTCTGTCGGAAAGGATTGCTATCTCTTGGGGGTTGATGGCAGTTAAAATAAAGAATATTTATGATAGGAATGATCATGATGGTTTGTAGCGATTTCGACTTTTTTCTAGTATCTATTGAAGACTAAGTTTGAAGCTCAATTTTAAATAAATGTACTTTCGACTTTAATATTCTGGTTGTCTCGTTTTTTATTCCGGCATAGCTTCGTCTTTTCTGATACAGCTATTAAAGTGCAGTATCTAGCATACACGGTGAGAAAAGATTAACTAGATTACAACTGAGATTGAGTAGAGTAAACTAAAACAATTAGTTTTGAGTACAATTAGTTTTGAGTAGATTAACTTGCATACCCCATACAATGGTAACTGCTCTTCTTAACAAATCCTTGGTTGACGGTAGTTTGAGAAAAGTTTGTGAAGTTCACTCCTGTCTGTAAGATTCTCCAGCTTTAGTTAACATTTCCCTATTATCTTCTAACTAAGTTTCATGAATGAAAAAAGTTCTACATTTTAAAAACATGAAAAAAAAATGATTTGATTTTAGTTTTCGTTGGGACATTGCTAATGCTAATGTTGTGCTAGCAAAGCCATTTCTATGGTTGTCGCAGTTCTAAGTAAATGAAAGAAAAAAGCATAAAAAGCCAAAGATACATCAAAAAATCGCACAAAAACTTTTTTTCCCTGCAAAGTTCTTGAGAAGTTGGACGCATTGAACGTTTTGTTTTCCTCAGTTTGATAAGCCTACATTTCTTATTGTGACCATTTTTAAAACACTGTTTGAAAAGCATAAAATGGTGTCTGTTGTTGTCAAGAAGTTAGTAATTTAGTGTAACGGCAGAACACATTTAGTCACATTTTCCATAGGCGAGTTTGAAACCGATGATCACTAGGCGAAGGCCTCACCATTTTGCGCACCTTCCGACCAATAGACAACTAGATAAGTCGTCCCTCGTCGATATGGCAAACAGTCGACCGCATAGTAGTTGTCGCGGGCTATTATTTCACGTCAGCTAGCTCACCGAGTCGTGGATGCAAGAATGAATGCAACAAGAATGCACTCCATCTGGATGTCGTTAATACCAAAAAAATGCTGCACCATGCAGAGAAGATCACTAAAACACGCACTAGTCCATTTCAACACATTATTGAATAAATGTTAATAATTCTGGATTTATATTATTGTAAATACTATAAACGCAGTATTCAAATTATTACTCGCAACAATTTTTTAATAGGGGCACCACTTTCGAACATTTCCAAAAAGCGTGCGCATAATCGCCTGTGTTTTACATCTCATAACAATTTTTTTTGACAAATTATATCTGTCAAGCAATGATGTAAGATAAATGTTTAATTAAACTCGATTTCATTGATACATGGTGAATATCCTTCTTCTTTTCAGTCGATTCAAAATGGTTGAAATTGTTAATTTTAGCTACTTATTTTTGGATGGTTAAAGTTTGTGGGCGTTTACAAATTTTACCAAACCTAAAAACATTTTGTCAACATTATCTTCGTTGTGAATTTCATGTCGTTTCCTAGTTGGCACACCTTTTGAATAAGATGCCAAAATGCTGTGCTAATTTACTTGCGTTTTTGGTGCTTGGGTCCATGTGATTTTTTTTGTTTGCACGATGCTGCATGAAATATTATATAGAAAGGACTTGCCTGTTTCGTAGACTACACCAACAATTACAGACTAATCACTATATGGATGACAAACCTTCCTAATTATATGGTCGATCGTTCGTTTCCACTTAGTCTAATTCCTGGTTTGGGTCTTTAGATACTTTGTTCCTTTTTTCTGCATTTCCCATATTACCCACCAAAAACTATTACTCGATAACATGTGTTAGAACCTCCTACTCTAGTCAACAACATTGTCTTCTAGTGTGCAAGTTTTGGTACGCAATTCTGCTTACACTATTTAATGCACATCAATGGAGGTTCTTTTTTGTTCCAAATTATAGGCTGGTTCCTAATTAATTTTAGTAGGAAGTGTGGTTTCGGCGTGTCAGATGGCATCCTCTTCAGGTGCTGTCATTTGCTGTTATAAAATAGCAAACGTAGGTATATATACGAACCCATTGACGTTCGTCATAATTCGCAGATTTAAATTATAAAATAGTTGAAATATAACGAGCTTAATCCATCAACAAGCCAGCCGTGGTCGTACTGTCTCGTGATGGATGGCAAATGACAGCACCTGAAGAGGATGCCATCCGACACGTCGAAACCACACTTTTTACTAATATTACTCAATGTTTTTCAACTTAAACAATTTGAATACCATAACAGACATACATCAAAATCGCCCGCTTATTTGAAAAGCTTAAATCCATCTACAACACTTTGGTTTCCATCTCGATCGACTTTCGATCTAGTTCGCGAAATATCGAAACGGGTGCAGCCATTGTCTGTCACTGTCAATTGGAGGTCCACTTTGCCTGAATAAGAGCAAAGGAGACGAATATATATACTTTCATGTACCGAGGCACATTCCAAAGTGAAATAGCGGCAGGCAGCATATTCATGGAAAGAAGGCGAAAAAATGTTAATAGATTTGAAATTTCGATGAAAATACAGTTCAATAACGAAAAATAAGACAGGTGAATTTTAACTAAAAGCTAGATAAAAAAGTTTAAATTGAAAATAAATGCAATATATTTTGTGGAATCGTCAAAGCTAACCAAAAACACTACTATTTAAAAATAAAAATTAACATTCTTAAAGAGAAACCACCTTTTTTTGAAAACAGTTATGCAGCTTTCAATTATCAAAAATAACTCGGAATTATAGTATCAATCAAATAACTCAACTAAAATTTGTTACAGGACAAAAATACAATGATATTATTTAGAAAGATATAAGAAAATTAAAAAAATGGAAGCCTAAACGCTGCCATCCCAGTGCAGTGCAACATATTTTTTTTTAAATTGCTTTATTTCTTATTATAAGTATTAGACCGGGGACCGGTCTCTAGCTTGCGTTATTACAACTCTTAAAAGTAAATTATTTTGTCCGCTTTATCCATATACAATATAATAAATCGAAATTAATAAGAAGTGTAGGTATGCGTAATTTTCTGATATAGGTTTGGATAAATAACCATTTTTTTTGAATTCTGGTATATTTATAGCCAAACATCAAGAGTTTAAAAATTTGTCGCATATTTACAGAAAAACATGTTTTTTCTACATTTGAACAAGATAAATATTTCACCCTACTCTAAAATTAATAATTTTTGAATGATTATGGGTGAAAAAAGAATCTTGTTGTGTTCATTATGTGATCGACCCCTAAAATAACTCTTTTTGACTTGGTATTTTATCATTCAATCGATTGTATTTGGTGTGGGATTATTTTCAGAACTCACTTGCAGTAAAATGCGGTGAAATGAATCTTGCACAATTTTTTTAAACAAAAATTGAGCATTTTATTGTACGTTTGTGGACGTGTGCGTTATATTTTTCATCGATTATCTGTTTGACCATAAGTTCTTGAAAAACAATTTTCTTGGCGGATCTATTTTCGCACTTCACCTGAAAATTTCATATAAGATATGCTTGTTATTTTAGGAAAAGTCTCCTGACAAATTAAGATAACTTTATTGCATGTATTTTTGCTATGGATGTGTGAAACATTAAATTTTCAATTTTTGCTTCAATCGATCTTCAGAAGTTGTAAAAATAGATGTTTTTGGACCCAATTTTTCAGAAAAAGTTTCTGTTTTCTGTTTCTGTTTTATAAATGATTTTTTTTGTTTTGTTGTTTTCTTTAAAGTTTTCCACATATATTAACGAATTGTGCCCTGTAAAGTTATTTTGCTCAATTCAGTATTTTCTCGGTCAGTCATAGAATTTCGAAAGAATGTTTATGACTCAAAAATAGTTAAATTGTCAAAGATTTGAGCCTTTACACTGAAACTTATTCGAAAATTGGGTTGAACAATTTCACGAAAATTGGTTCATTAAAGGGTATTGCCACTGTAGCAGGTGCAAAATCATGTGTTTTTGAAATAATTATTTTTGTATGGAAGTTTTATTTATTTATAAAAATAAGTATAATTACATAAAACTACAATATCGGAAAGTCCGAAAAAAATTCATAAATGCATTTCACAAACAAAATGACCGACTTTTCGAAGCTTCATTCCGAGGTGTTTTTCAAATCGGCCGGACAAAGAACTCGAACAATTTTCATCTGATCGACTTAAATTTTTTATCACATATTTATAATATCATTTCGCAAAGAATTCTCTGAAATTTTTTTATACATCAAAAACTTTCCATTTTATGACTACTTTTTAACGATTTTTTTTCATTAAAAAAAGTGTTCACTTCAAACGCATCCCAATTTCCCGGAAAATCAATATTTCTAAATTTTCTCAGGTACTTCTCTAGGTATTGTGATGTTATTTAATGGAATTTTTTTGTTTTGTCCTAGATTCAAAATTGTGGCTGTCAGCTGTCCGGCCGCGGAGCGCTTAAAAACACAACGGAATGAAGTTACGAAAAATCGATCATTTTGTTTGAAAAATGCGTTTACAATTTTTTTTCCGATTTTCCGATATTGTAGTTTTATGTACTTATAATTATCTTTATAAATAAAACTTCCATATAAAAAAATTATTTAAAAAACACATCATTTTGCACCTGCTACAGTGGTCATACCTCTCAAAACAAACTTTTTAGTTTAAAAAAATGTAATTTTTTTCCCAACTGTAATTTTTATTTCGACAATGATTTGACTGCTCACCAATAAACCGACTTTTGTAAATCAAAATCATGTAATTTACGATCATTTACAAAGCTTGTGCTTAAAATTAGCTCATTTTTATGCCAATCGTGTCCCTATTTCACTTTGATTATTAAAGCTTGGCCATTTGAAATGCATTTTTCCGATTTATGAAAAAAGTTTCACCGGTGAGTTGAGTTATTGTAATCTTCCCTAAAGAATATAATAATTCAAACAGTTATGGAAACGCGCATCAGGAAACTGCAGAATACATTCAAATTATTGATAGTCGTTTTGAAGTTTACGCTTAAAATTAAAACACAATAAGGTACAAAAACATCAATATTATATTGAACATTCTGGTAAATTTTTTATTGCTAAGGGCTGCCACTCAATTGCTATATTTATGCGGTCCATTTCATCCGCCCATAAAATCTATTTGGTATGTTTTTTTCCAGTAGCCATTATATTTTTGTTTGTGTACATTCCACTCATATTTCATATGCCTTAATCATCATATCTCTTCCATTCAACAATAAAAAAACATTTCCGAGCATAAAACTCTATATGGTAAACGATAAACATATAATGTATGGAAATGGTAGAGCCCACCCTTTTCAAAGGCCCAGGCGAAAACAAATCAATAACTGGAACGCTTGAATGTTTTCCATGTGAATGTGTGTGCAAGTGTGTCTTTCTATTTTGCGCTATAAAAACTAGGAAAAATTAATAACTAAACTTAAAATGAGTATTTTTTTGGTGAAATATTAAAGTTTTACTTGAGTGGCGGTTTGGCGTTGAGTGAAATCCATGAGGTGTGTGAACTTTTAAATTGTTTTAGTTTTCCGGTTTTATCTTTTTCAGATGATTTTCTCTAAATATGTTGTATAAATTTTGGTTTCCTTAATATATTTTAGTTTGATTTCACTTATTTATTTGCAGATGATTTCAATATTGTGTCAAACATATAGTGATGAAAACTTTGATTATTTTGATATCCTTATCCTTGATACATTTTCATGCCACGTAAGCGAGCGTCAATTTATAAAATCAGGCTTTTTTTGGTGTGGGAGCGTGTGTGGTTATGCGTCTAATTGAATGATCACGAGGGGAAAGTGATAGCTGGAAACACAGTTCTTCTTACGGCATTTTTTTATATTTATTTTATCACATACTATTTTCCGAATTCAACGGTATCCCGATTGGAACAATGATTTCTTCAAATGAATTTATTTGTTTTGCAAACCGAAATAAGGCTTGGACACTTAAGTTTTGTCCAATGGTTTTTTTGGTTGCAAGGTATTTTGAAAGAATCCATAGAATCGACATTTGCCTAAATTCAATCGTCACTATTTGCCTTTTGCGTCGGCGTGTTCTTAAAAAGTTTCAACATTAATACGGTGAAAATAAATGAAAATGAAAATACACGGAACATATTATTGAATCTTTTCATTTGCGACAAAAGCAAAGGTATCGGAAAGAACGATAAAACGAAAGATTGCAAGATTCAAAATGAAGGGTTCAGTATAAACATCGTAATCGACAGTGCAAAAAATCTAAACAAGCCGCGAGGTGCGACCCTTGAGGTCCACACAGTCAACTTCCCAGTAATATCTACATAAACATCAACAACATTAAACAAAATCATAATTTTGAAAATACTACTACTTTAAGTAATAACAATGAGAGGTTTTCATAGCAGTAACAGGAATGAGTTAATATGAATTATATCGTCTACGGGAGGATCCACTGACTACGTAAGGTTTTTGGTCGATGAGGACAGATTGAATATTCACGCGGTTCAATCGGTGGGGGCCTTTTTGGTCTTGAAAATTTTTGTATATGCAGTCAAAAATAGGTTCAATTGCATGTAAAAAGTAAAATGTATTACAAAGGATGATGGTTATTAAAATTTTACGATTACTAAAGAATCAATCTACTAAAAACTACAATTTTTTATTCGATGAAAGCTTTTCAAAGCATATGGTCTTGCAAAGTATTGACTACAAAACATTTTACCATTCAAAGCGTTGATACCGCAAATGCAAATTTCATTGAAATTTTGTTGCTTTTCAAAATTTAAGCAGTTTTTGTAATTAAAAGACTATGAAAACTATTATCAATCTGTTCAAATTATGCAAATATTTTATAACTTTGATTGAATTTACAACAATTTTGTTAGAATAAAATATATAAACTAATATCATTCGTATGAACCCACTTTACATGGTAACTTTGAATGATTTTTTATTTTTTATTTAGTTTTTTTCATAATCATGGAAGAAAATTTTGCCGGTGTCTCTTCAAAAACTGATAAGAATGTATAAACTTTATAAACTGGTATCAGTGTGCTGTGCGAATGACGTTAAAAAAATATTTTTTATGAAAAAACCATAATTTTCGCATTTTCTTCTATTAAAATAAAAAAACGGCTGAAACGAAATTCTATAATGTTCAAAACTTCACTAAACTGGTAATACACATCAACTGACACCACAATGATGCAAATATTATATCTGGTTCGTGAGATATAGTGAATGATAAAAATGATCTTGAAAATCATGATGACTTTTAATGATTTTTTATTTTTAAATTAATTTTTTACGTTATCACGAGGAAAAGGTTTGATGGTGTTTCTACAAACATTGTTTGGAGTATATAAATTTTATAAACATTGATTACTACATTTCGCAAATCAGGTTAAAAATTATTGTTTATGAAAAAAAATTTTTTTTTTGCACATTTTTTCCTTAAAGTAAAAAACGACTCCAACAATTTTTTAAAAATTCGACAGATTCACACAAATGTCAATACGCGTCGATTAACACCTAAACGATGCAAATCGTATGTTTGGTTCGCGAGATATAACTCATGACAGAAATGACCTTGAAGATTATGATTACTGTTAATGATTTTTTATTTTGTATTTGATTTTTTTTGTAATCATGAGAAAAAAATTTTGATTGCATTTTTACAAAAACTGTTTGGAGTTTATAAATTGTATAAAAAATGATTACTTGGACTTGAAAATAAAGTTAAAAATTTAATGTTTTTGAAACAACCCAATTTTATGCACTTTTTTTCAAAATTTAAAAAACCGCCCCAAGATTTTTTTAGAAACTTGACAGAATTACAAAAATGTCAATACGCGTCGATTGACAACTTGTTCAAGGATATCGTACGTTGGGTTAGCGAGATATAACGCATGACAGAAATTAACTCCAAAGGGGCAAAACAACAAACTCCCCCGACCGAAGTTTCCCAAAAACTAATCAGCTTTTAAAATTGCAAAGACGCTTCGATTGACACCTTAACGAAGTCAATACGACTTTGTTTACGTGAGTTATGCTTGTAGAAAAAACTGTCCACGAACGTACAGACGTACGTACGTACGTACACACACACACACATACATCTCCCTTTCTAAAAAAATTTTATATGTACTCTATAGACCTCAAAACGTAAAGAAATGTTGAATTTCAATTTCGATTTTCGAGGCGATTACAAGAACTTCCCATATACTGGGAAGTTAACAAGAAAAGGCGTAAGGACGTACGATAAATTAAATTTCAAAAGGAAGTGCAGCACAATTGAGGGTATCCATTCAGAAGGCAAGAAAAAATTTGCAACTAAAAACTAAAGAACAATTTCTGCCTTGTTTTGAACTATGAAATGTATCCCAAATTCGATTAATGTAAATATGCTTCCGTGCTCTCAATTTTACAATTTGCCGTCAAAAGAAGATCTTGAAATTCAGCTGGGAAAGATTGGCACAAAAGCACTTGTTTGGCGAACCATTTGCGAATATGGTAAAAAAGCACTCCATTCTTCACAACAGATACAATCAGCTCGGAAATATATATCAAGTAATGTTTTTTGGGAACGTTTACTACTTTTTGTAAAAAAACATGACATAACTATAATATTTTGCCTTGATTTAGCTCCTGTCCATAACGCGGAAAATACGTTACAATGGCTTTAAATACATCAAGGTTTTGCGGAAAACAACTTAAATCCACCAATGTCCTGGAGTCGATCGAACGATATTTGGCAATCGTCAAAGGCAATTTGAAGAACACTCAAAAAGCTGCCTGATGGAAGAACTCCGAGAAAAGTTTAGAAACTGATAATCGCGACAAGCGTAAAAAACTCTAAATTTATGAACAAATGTAGAACTAAGCATACAACTACTCAAAAATAAAACAATTGCATTTATTTTAAAATAGAAACAATAATTCGAATATTCAATGGACATAATTCAAGTGTTCAATCCTTTTCAGTAAGGCTACTTCCCGTTCGGACAAAAATATGGATGAATTCTGCGATTTTCTGGGTATGAATTACTATGAATTATAAAATATGAGTTTGTTTAGCTGCACATAAAAACAGCATCTTTAAATTTCCAGGTACTGAACAATATTTTCCGATGTAAATCAAAGTAGCCAAGGACGCAAATTGATTTTATTCATCATTGTTCAAGCCTATATATTTTATTTTCAACCTCATATGTATGTTTGTCTGCAGGGTGTAGACGAACACATTATTATGTTGTGATACTAGACCAAAGCAATTTGTTTATTCGAGTTTTTATTTCAATTTGAAAGAAACCAAATTCATCAGTCAGAATTCAAAAACGAAACTGTAGCCTCCAAGTCCTCTGACTCAGAAGAGTTCAGCATGAAACCTTTTACATAATAGTTGTCAAACTAATGTGCTGTAGTCAAAGCATAAGCTAAAAGTCCGTCGTGTCTTCAAAAACAAAGCTATTTCCTAGTTTCAAATCTAATTTCTTAGACATGCATTACTTGCAAGGAAACTAAAGAGACCAAATAGCAAAGCTAACCAATTTTACATCATAACACTCACGCTCTAAGATGCTTCCTGAAAGGATCCTCTTTAGTGCTGTGGATTGATTTACTTTAAACAATAGTTGTGCCAAACAGTGCTATGTAGCAACCATTCTTGTGAATAGTCTATACATATAAAGGGTGTACATGGCGACACAAGGACGACATGCCAACTTAGCACGATTGAACCGAACGGCAAGTCTGCCTGACAAAGTGCCACTTTGCGTGATGTTGGAAATTTTCAAAACCAATTTTATATCGTTAATATTTCTTGTTTTCATGGAGGCTAATGCACACATGGGCTGCTGAGATTTTACGTATGAAAGCGTTTTTTACCTTCGACCTTGTTTCAAATACTATATAAGCACTTACAACATGACTATGACCCTACACTGGAGCTGAAAATTTGCCTGGGATGTAATGGAACTTTAAAATGTTAAAGTGTTTTCAAAGGAGTTTCCAAATTATTGTTAAACTGCTTAACGTACATATCTGTGAATGCACACGGTGGCTATGCATCACCAATTTTTTGCGTCAGTTTAAAAGCCGCATAAATTTATTATTGCTAAGCATAAATACCAATCGGAAAATAAATACACTTCCAACATTTATCACACTTCCAACAATATTTATCATAGACAAAAATTATCGCCCATTTTGTGACGTACTTTGGGGTCTTGTTTTTGTGTGATTATTATTCCAAGTTGTGTAGAATTGTTACTTTCAGCCATAAGAACATTACAGCTTCCTTCCATCAAGACTAATAATTATGCTTTAAAACAACACACGATGTTGTCATCTTAAATTGAAAGCAACCATTTACAGATGCTTGCCGAAAAGACAAAGCGACACAAAAAAACGATCAACTTTCGCAACCATCCAATTCCCAATGTAAATTTAAATAAAAGCCAAATTAATTTAACACAGACAGTTACAACACATGTAAGATATCACTCAGGAAAATGTGTATACACTTGCAAATGACTGAGTATATATGTGTCAGGAATAGACGACATTAAAGTGTTTCCAGCAACCCGACTCCTTAAGCATATCGTGGGTTGATGTGGCAGGATAAAAGTACATCATGTTGATTTCTCAAACAATGTGTCGTCCTCTCGTCTGCTCTGAATAAAACCCTTTCTCGAACGCGCTTTCATATCATCTCATCCCACATCATATTTCATCCCTTCCTCATTGAAGAGGACCGGAGAATATGTAGTAGATTTTAATACATTTCTATCTTCCACTTTGGTTATGTTGCGGAAACAGAGGAAAGTGTGCGGAATATAAAATTAATTTCAAGCAGATTCGTGCATGCTTCTCCATATTATTTCCAAGTCGTATTCTAAACACCATGAAATTGTGAAATTGTCAGAAAACTCGAAGTTTTTATTCAATTTTGCATCTCATTCCATATACGAGAGTTACCCATGGTCTCTTCCTGGTGGATCACAATTCTGTTTGCTTCTGCTGTATTTGTACTTCTCAGCAAGCACGTATCTACTCATTCGTATAATCAGATCCCATATTTCTCCTTTATATGAAATCTCCGATTCATGAATAACTAAGGATGCGGTGAATATAATGAACCCACATATCGACGATAAGTGGAGCTTTCTGTAGCGAACCGAGATAAGCATTAACAGCCAATTGCAGTTCATGAATGTCTCCATAGATATCCAAGATATGCATATGTTAATGTAGTTACGCTTTAAAAGTATCTAAACTATAATTTTACATGAATTCCCGATAGAAATTTTCAGTATAGGCGAAATGCCAAGATTTCTAATAGTTGATCATTGAACTGGTATAAATTCTTGCTCATATTTGTATCGAACTTTTTAGTTGTCTTTGCTTCATTACATTCTCCTTTTCGCACAAATTTTAGTAACACATGCTTAGCAAATATGGAAGACATAAGACGAAAAAAATATCAAGAAATATGGAATATTCCAGCTGCGTGCAAAATGACGAATTCTTCGATGCATTTTGAAATTCGAACCTAAGTTTTAAAGTTTGTGTAGCATGTCTTCCACTAATTTTGATTTAGTCTTATTACCAATTTTGTTATTCACACATAAATTTCAAATCTTTTAATCAATAATAAATTCCGAAAAAATATGCCTTCAAAGAAATACAAAGCAATAAAACTGTAATGTTGATCTCTAGATCAAATTATTACTGTGCCTATATACTGAACGTGCGAAGCAATAAAATTGCATTTCAATTCAAAAATTCAAACTAATGGCATTTATAATTGTAGACTTTTATGCATCACTTAATCGCTTCCAAAATCATATCTTCACGTACGGTTACCAACTGCAAAATGACTTTTCTCAACGATTTTATGCTAAATATAAAAAAGCAAAAAAGTCTGTAATTTAGATCTATATCGTTGCGTCAAATCCTGAAATTTTCGCAAAATCTCTCCACAATTTCGATTGTACAACCCATTAAATTTGCAGGAAATAACGGAACTGAAATCAATATCCATCCTTTAATTACTCTAAATGCAGTTTCTTTTAAGCTACGTAAGGTGGATGTTGTGCGAAAAACATTGAATGCCTAACATTTATTTCGAAAGGATCAAGCAAAAACAGCAGGGTGTTATTCTTTATGAACGTATTTCCAACTACTAAATTAAGAGGAATGTTTCTAATGATCGATACAGAAACAAGACAAATTTAGGGAGGGACACACCTGATGTTGATGTTGTTCACCCCAAATACTCGCAAAGACAATCTTTTGAAGAAGCAGGGTTCAATTTCATGTTCTAGTTTATGGGGGAAAGCAAGTGAATAGAAACTTTCAATATTAACAGTGTAATTAATGCTTCCTAGTTTGATTTTAAATTTTTATTTCGAAAATGCAAAAACTGCATTCAGGACTTTACCACATTTTTGTGGAACGAACAACAATTTCCGCTAAACCTGAAATTTAAAAAAAAACAAATCATTGACAACTGCTTTTCAGTGCACCGCAGAAGGAAATTTTCTTGTCAATAACTATGAAAAGTACAGCGTAAGAACACCAAGTTCAATAGAATGCCTATGTATAAGGGATACTATAAGGAATCAACAAATGGGGCTGTCTTTCAAAACACTGAAATGTTCATGTTCCTAAATCTTTTTTAAACAAGCCGTGAAGTGCGACCCTTGAAGTCCCCACGGACAACTTCCCAGTAATATTTACATAAATATTAAAAATATTAAACACAATAATAATTATGGAAATAATACTACTTTTAATAATAAAAATGAACCTCTCATAAAAGTTATTGGAATGACTTAATATTAATCGTGACATCTACGCGAGCGTCCATTGATTACGTAAAGATTTTCGTGGATTGGTTTGATTTAATATTCTCGTGGATCAATCGGAGGAGGGAGGGACGCCAGGTTACAAAGCCTTTTCTACGTTATTTGTTATTTTCATATCGATGCTTGAAGGACAAAACAGCGCTAGCAAAAATGAATGCAGTTTTTGTTATTACGACAACTGAAGAGATTTTGCCGCGTGATGAACATTTTGAATAGTTGTCAAAAATAGGTTCAATTGCATGTAAAAAGTAAAATATATGTATTACAAATGATGAGGGAAGTAACTGAAATTTTACGAATACTTAAGAACAGAACTTCTAAAAACTACAATTTTTAACTTCCCAGTATATGGGAAGTTCTTGTACTCGCCTCGAAAATCGAAATTGAAATTTTCAACTTTTATTTACGTTTTGAGGTCTATAGAGTATATATAAAGTGTTTTTAGAAAGAATTTTGTATGTGTGTGTATGTACGTACGTACGTTTTCACCCATTGAAGGTCAACCATGTTATGCACTATATCTCACGAACCAAACATGCGATTTTCAATATTAAGGTGTCAATCGACGCATTTTAACATTTTTATGATTCTGTCAAATTTTTAAAAAAAATCTTGGAGCCGTTTTTTAATTTTTTAAAAAAAAGTGCAAAAATTAGGTTTTTTTCAAAAACACAAAATTTTTAACCTGATTTTCAAACCTAAGTAATCAATGTTTATATAATTTATATACTCCAAATAGTTTTTGTGAAAAAACCAGCAAATTTTTTTTTCATGATTACGAAAAAAATTAAATAAAAAATAAAAAATCATTAAACGTTCAAGGTCATTTACGTCATTCATTATATCTCGAGAACCAAATATAATCTTCCGATCATTAAGGTGTCAATCGACGCGGATTATCATATTTATGATTTTTTTTTATTTTAAAAAAATCGTTAAAGCGTTTTTTTCGATTTATTAAAAAAAATTGGAAAAGTAGTGTTTTTTTCATAAAAAAAATCATTTTTAACCTGATTCGCACATCGTATTAATAAATGTTTATAGAATTTGTAAACTTTTATCATTTTTTGTAGAGAAACCAGCAAAAACTTCTCTCATGATTACAAAAAAAATTAAATTAAAAATATAAAATCATTCAAAGTCACCATATAAAAAGGGTTCATTCGAATCATTATACTTTAAATCTCTTATTGTAGAGACATTTTTGTATAGTCAATCAAAGTTTATTAATATTTGCAAAATTTGAGCAGATTTTCAATAGTGTTCACAGCACCATGTTTTAACTTTAATTAAAAAAACTGCTTTGTAACCTGTCCCCCCTCCGATTGATCCGTGTGAATAATCAATCAAACCAATCCACGAAAATCTTTACGTAATCAATTGACGCTCGCGTAGATGTTATGATTAATATTAAGTCATTCCAATAACTTTTACGAGAAGTACATTTATTATTAAAAGTAGTATTATTTGCATAATTATTATTGTGTTTAATATTTTAAATATCTACATATGTAGATATTACTGGGAAGTTGACCGTGTGGACCTCATGGGTCGCACCTCACGGCTTGTTTATTTGATGAAAGCTTTTCAAAGCGTATGATCTCAAAAAGTGTTGACTACAAAACATTTTACCATTCAAAACGTTGATTATCACAATTGCAAATTTGATTTGATTTGTATTGGTTTTCAAAATTTAAGCAGTTTTTTTTATTAAAGTGAAAACGCGGTTCTGTGAAGACTATTAAAAATCTCCGCAAATTATGCAAATAATAATAAACTTTGATTGACTTTACAACAATGTCTTTAGAATAAGAGATAAGAGAATTTATAAAAATTCGTATGAACCCATTTTACATTGTGACTTTGAATGATTTTTTTATTTTTAATTCAATTTGTTTTGAAATCATGAGAAAATATTTTGCTAGTCTCTACAGAAATTAATGAAAGTTTATACATTTTATAAACATTTATTATCATGATGTTAGTTTTATTAATTTTTAATTAATTTTTTATGAAAAAAAACCACTAATTTTCAATATTATTTTTATTAAATTTTAAAAATGGCTTCAAAGATTTTTTTAAATTTAAAAACATCATTAAAATGTTAATACGCGTTGATTGACACCTTAATGATGCAAAGATTATATTTGGTTCTCGAGATATAATGATTGACATAAATGACCATGAAGGACATGATGACTTTTAATGATTTTTTATTTTTAATTTAATTTTTTTTTGTGACAATGAAAAAAAATTTAAGTAATTTTTACAACAACTATCTGCAAAATATAAATTTTATAAATATTGATTACTGCGACTTGAAAATAAAGTTAAAAATTTGATGTTTTTGAAAAAAACTCCAATTTTTCGCACTTTTTTTCAAAAAATTAAAAAACGGCTCCAACTATTTTTTTTAAAAATTTGATAGAATCACGAAAATATTAATACGCGTCGATTGACGCGTGAAAAAGCAAAACCCCCCCGACCGAAGTGTCCCAAAAACTAATCAGCTCTTAAAATTGCAAAGACGCTTCGATTGACACCTTAACGAAGTCGATACGACTTTGTTTGCGTGAGTTATGCTCGTAGAAAAACTGTCTGCAAACGCACGTACGTACGTACGTACGTACATACGCACACACACATACATACTTCTTTCTAAAAACACTTAAAATATGCTCGTAAGACATCAAAGCGTAAAGAAATGTTGAAAATTTCAATTTCGATTTTCGAGGTGATTACAAGAACTTCCCATATACTGGGAAGTTAAAAATGTTTTGTCAAATCTGAAAACTGTTTCTATCGCAAGAAAAAAGAAGATACGTTTCGTTTTCAAAAGAAGGAACACAGGCTAGGAATAATGTTAGGTGGTCTCAAAAACTACTTGATTTTAATTCACTAGACTATGTTTTGTTCAGGCATATGAAATAATGGGTTTGCGAAGAGGCTCTTGATACTTGAAAGAACTAACTTTAGAAATCAAAAATGCCGGTCCTTAAATAGGAAGCAATCTGTTACCAAGCGCTTTTCATGCTTTGAAAAGGAGACCATAGTCTTGTTTGACTATGCACAAAAAACGCGTACTGCAAAAAATTTCCATAAATTATTTGAAAAGCCTACATGTATCAATATTTATCTAGCAGCTGGCTATTTAATCGTTATTCAAATATCTACGAGTGATCAGTATCATTCAAAATCATACTGGTAATTTTCTCCATTTAAATGAATTCGTACATAATTCTATTAAAAAAGTAATTATATATTTCGTCCAAAAATATGCGTATAGGTAGTATTTGAATTCGGTTTTTGAATATAATGAATTGCAACTTTCAAGACATGTTACAATAAGAAAACATAATGTATTTACAGTGACCGGGCAGCTTCAGAATATTGTATTAGAAAAACCATCGTTATTGTCAAAACAGAAAAAATATTTAGCTCAGATTTTTTAGCGTTAACCTATACATTTGACTTCAGATTCCAAAATTAGTTTGAAGAATCTTCAACTTCGATCTTATCATCAATAGAATGCACTATCTTTACAGTGGAATAAAGTCAATAGGGATGTGTTTCTGGAAAAGCCTTCCTTAGACCTTTTATATCTGATACATCAATTTTTATTGAAGTTTGGTTTCATGTGTCTTTTCGAAGCTAAGTGTGAAGAATGAATTTTAGAAATATGAAAATGTGTATTATACGGTTTTCAAAATGGTTTTGCAACAAGAAAGATATTATATATTTCCAAAAGTATGTATTTTTTTTAACTAACATGACTAGAGAAATTTGTTTGAACCTGATTTGGTCCCGATCAGGAATATCCAATGAGAACATCGACAGGCATGTTACGAAGAAAACTGCTCAGGAGTGCATGATCAGAAATTCATGAGATTTTCTTGACTAGAAATTCACACACATACGCAACAATAGTAAGGCTCATCATATGGTATCTCGTTTGACTTGACTTTATTCCTTCGCTTTAAGAAAGCATTTTTACTTCGGCTGAAATCCGTTTGTCACGTCGGGGATCGACCTAAAGGCTCCGCCACACATGCTGAGCTTGAAAACCATCTTAACATAACTTATTCATCCATGGAAATAGTCGATGATCGAAAGATCAAATGAGAATAAAATATTTGACTGCGTTGGTTGCCAATCTGGATAGAATTTTTTGTTTTTTTCTCCTATCGGTCCTACGAGGTAAACATTAAAGCTTTTTTGTCTATTTTTTTAAGTTTTCGGTAGCATTGCTAGTTTACAATTTTCAGCGCGTGCCAAATGTTGCCCAACTCCACCGAAACTTTGTTGTGTGGATATTATGTTTTGGTTCTGATCAGGAAGGCCTGATCTAATGTGACATTTCAAGGGCTTATCAGGTGTGCCTGGTTTGCTTATTGTTTCTATGGCCTGGATATACTGTTTAGGTCCTGATTAGATATGCCAGAAATACTGTGCTGATATATCTCGATTGGATCCTGATCAGTAATGCTTGATCTACTGAGATTTTCAATGTCCTAATCAAGAATGCCCAATATATGCAACTTCAATGGTCTGAATATCATACTCGGGGCCTGGTCAAAAAGCCTAATCTGATATGATGTTTCAAAGGCGTCATCAGAAGCCCTTGGTTTACATTGCTGTTTCAATGGCATGGATATCGTACTCAAAGTCTGATCAAGACTGCCTGATTCTCCGTGCTGCTATAATGGCCAGGATGTTCTGCTCGTGCCCTGATCAGGTTATTCTCATCAGGACCAGAAAAGTTTCCGAGCAATGATGCCTGATAAGACATGACTTTCCAATGCCTGATCGAATTGTGATACATGTCTTGGTTCTTCCCGAGGCCAGTTTTAACCAGGAGTTCATGGTTAAAATATCCGATGAAAACATAAGAAAACTTTATGGTAAACGAAATAACTGAGCTACTCAAAACGATCACCTTATGACATCATAACAGCAGCATCCACTTTAAAAAGTTGTTTTATTGAAAAATATCTCAGTTTCTAAACAATTTAAAATACAATTATTGTGGTACGTACATTATAACAAAATGACAAAATCAATATCTGCTTTAATTCTGTTTTGGTATCATTCGTCCTAATGTAAAATGCCATGATGACGAAAGTCCTTTTAAAATCAAATACCGTTTACATATATGCATACTAGGGGCAAGGTAGCTCAAAACAGAGAGTTAAAAATTGGTGTTTACATGGGTACTCATTTTTTGACTAAGCTATGATTGAATAGGGTTCTAATAAGGATTCATTGACACCATAGAAAAAAATTAAAATGAGTAGGAACCATTAGATTTGTCTATTATTTGAAAATGCTGAGTTTTAAGATACCAAGATAATTTAAAAGCACGAAAATATCAGAACGTTTAAACAAACATTTATTAAAGTAGTATAGATATGTAAATTCTATGTATTTAATAATTTTTGGTTCCAATAAATTTCCAAGTGTAAAATTTTCCTAATTTTTGGAAATTAGCTATTTTTATTTTGACGGTATAGGAAGACATATTTATTTATAGCTACAATTTTTAAAAACATGCATACGATTTGATTTTTTTTAAATTCACAATAAATCAGCGTTAGTGGTGATGAAAATGATCGCAGAGTTGTGGACAAACATATTCATAAAACTTAACACATTTCTAGAAGGATTGTAATATTCCAATTTATGAATTAAAACGACTTTTCAACTTTCAAAAAAGTTTTCCGAAGAAACGTTCGTAAAAATACACACAATTCCTACATTGTTTACAAAATGCAGTTAAGATGATAAAGAATCGGTTTTCGTTGATATTGATGGTCTGTTTCTGAACAAAAGTTTGTGTTCTTCTTTACGTAGTTTATAAATATAATATGCTTTTCAATATTACAAGTTGTAATGATAGTGAAAATTGTACATTCAAAAAGAAGCTCAACTCGCAATGCTTCAGAGTACTATCAACAAATGCCTCATTAAGAATTTATTCACTGTTCTTATATGAAACATTTCTAACTTTTAAACAAAATGCTTCCTTGTGATTGGCAATATTTCCAAAGCGTATCGAATACATCTAAGTTAATATTCAACTCACTGAACATAAAAGAAAATTATTCTAAGCAAGGATTCCAAGTCATAAGCTCTACGGTATAGGAGCTTCTCTGGTCGTAACTAAATCGACAAGCTTCAATCAGATCCTTGCAACATCATCCGTTTGTTTGTAACGAACACTGCATGCACACATCTCTTGCATTTCGTTCAGACAACGAAAGATGTATATTAGAAAAATTTTCCTGTCCGCACCTAGGATACAGGAAAAATGTTTTTGCATGCAATAAAACCGTCAACAAAACGAATGGAAAAATGATAAAGTTTTTCCAGCTTCGGTTCTATATATTAGTTCTCACCAATATTCCGGCTACACTGCAATATATTGCATATTCCTTTTATATGGATCTAACAAGCTTGCTGAGCTGGAATATTCTGTTCTCTTCATGTATCCCTCGGTTCAATTGTGTATCGGATTCTCGTTCACTCGATGTTTTATAGCGCCAGCATGTAGTGGATGGTATTCAAGGATATTTTTCCATTTTCTACTAGCATGTGAGGGAAACATATAAAATGTGAAAATGTGTCAGATATTTCAGTATGGAATTGAGTAGTTGCAGAGTATTTTATGATATGACCAAGTGTTGGAAAAATAAACTAACCCACCAAAAAATTGTTGTTTATTTAATAGCTCTGCGTTATGTAAGCATCGTGAAATATTTTCTGATATGGTTATGTAGTTTTGTTAATACACTACTAATTCTGCTTACTATCATGCAACTAGACGATGTCATCTTCAACCAATAATTTTTCAGCAACATTCTAATTTATTTGTCTCAATTACGAACGAAAAGTTTGCAAATTGAGCACACGTTGTAAATATGGCAAAATTAACATTGATATCATACATGTGTGATTTAATTTAGGATTTGCATTGCTCTACGTGTGGTTGATGTTATTAGGGTTTTCATAAACATGTTTAGCATAAAACTATAAATTGAGAATGATTTGAATCTTTTTAGTTATAAGGTCTACTTAAGATTAAGCAAACATTTTCATTCTGCCTACTGACTCCTGAAAATTGGTGAAACATATTAGGTAAAAGGTATTCAACACATTATTATATACCATTAATAGTTTTCAGTGAGCAAATGTACGGATAGAATAAAGAAAAATTTCGACATGATTAATATGCTAATCATGAAATTATGTGTGTGAATTAATGAAATTATTTCAATACGAGCGAAATATTTTCTGTTGTTTGTTTTTCATTTAAATGTAATATTGTTCATCATCTATTTCTTGTGTTTGACAAATACCGTTTGCCTTGAACACTGAAAATTTATCATTTGTTTGGTACGAATGGGAGCTCTTTTCAATGGTGATACATACGCCATCGAAAGTCACAGAAGTTTTAATGATGAAGCCGAATTTTTTGTTTTTATATCTTTTCGAGAAAGAAGATAGGCTAAGCGTCAATGTTAATATATACGAGAATAATTGCTTATGCTTTTATAATGATTTGTTTTTGTTCTAAAATTCAATCCGTGTCAATATTTCTTGAGTTTTCCATTTATAAATGTATCATATCTCTCATATTCCGGCTTTCTTGCTATTTGAATTCGAATTAGCTCCTGTGAACGATTTTTTCTGCGGAAAGAAAATGATTAAACAAAAACTGAATTAAATGTAGGATGCCAGATCGATCGTTTGCAACAATCACTCAAGTAGGCGAGATGTAAAATATTTCAAATTGGAAATTTAAAAAAAATCTCAAAACTGAAATGACATTTTGCCAGAAAAAATTCTAATAGATATTGACGATTTTTCCTCGAAAATATTAACACCAGAGTTTTGATTATCTATCCTAATTTCGGTTATCAACTCCAATTCTTTGAATCAATTGGATCAAAAGGAATGATCCTTGACATACAGTGCCGAGAAGAAGTGATGCAAAAGCTCATATTGAAGAAATTCTTTGAATTAACCTTTTCATATTTACAAAGCTAGTGAATAAAAAGTCCGTTAGTTTTTTTCTTCCTATTAATATATTTCCAAACAGTGATTAGACATAAAAAAATCAACAAAATATTTAACTTTCCTATAAGAAAAAAATTAAAAAGTAAATCCATTCATTTTTGGCTACCGAGAAAAAGTGATGCAAAAATTAATCCTCGATCATCTTCTACCAACTGTAGTGGGTAACTGATAGCAACTACAGGTTCTTAATATTTGGTAGGATTTCCTTTTCGATCTATGACAGCTTGAAGCCTTCTTGGCATAGATGAAACCAACTTTGCGCAGTATTCTTGAGTGATCTTGCCCCACTCTTCTGTAATTATTTTCTTAAGCGCGGATTTGCTGCGGATGTTATGTAATGCAAGTCGACGCGACAGTTCTTCCCAAACATGCTCAATTGGATTGAGATCAGGTGATTGTGGGGGCCATTTCAAGCAATTTGGAACATTATAAAGTATCCACATTCGAGTTTGGTTGGCGGTATGCTTAGGATCATTGTCTTGCATGAATATGTAGTTTGTTCCCAAATTTAACTTTTGAACGCTAGATCCTAGCCGATTCTTTAAAATCTCGATGTAGACTTTGTGATCCATCGTTTTTTCTTCTATTATATGAAGTTCGCCAACTCCATTGAAGGCCATACATCCCCATACCAAAATAGAACCACCACGATGCTTCACAGTTCCTATCATATTTTTCGTATCTAGCTCCGTAAGAGGCTTTCTGCGCACTTTTGCTCGTCCATCATGAGAAAACACATTAAACTTGCTCTCATCCGTGAATAAGACGCGTTTCCAAAATTCGACATCCTTATTCAAATGTTCTTTGGCGAAATCTAATCTTTTTTCTCGGTTTATACCGCTAACGAAGAATTTCTTTCGTGGAATACAACACACGTAACCCGATTTCCTTAAATGATTTCGGACTGTATGAACACTAACATCTTTGTTATAAATAGATTTTAGTGTTGCTGTGATTTTCGTCGCCGGTATAAAAGGATCTTTCGTCACTTCCCGTTCGATTACTCGCATATCACGTTCTGATAATATTTTCTTCCTACCTGAGCGCTTTTTATTTTCCAAGTTTTTATTTTTGCTGAACCTGTCTATTATCCTTCAAACAGTGGAAATGGGTCTGTTAACGATGGATGCAATTTCCTTGTATGGAACGGTCTGGTTATGAAGCCGAAGAATAATTTTTCTTTCATCTAAAGAAGTCTCTTTTCTCATGTTGATCGACTGAAAATTGGTTAAATAGTAATATCAATGAAAACCTAAACCTGAGGATTGAAAATTACTTTCTTTCACGAATGTTTCCCTCCAATCACTTCTAAAATTGATTTTCAATGATGAAAACAACTAACAATTGACTGCAGTCACTGATAAAATGACACATTTTCAATGAAAAGCAATTATTGCATCACTTTTTCTCGGTCTGTTTTAAGTTAGAGGTTAATTTGGAAGCGTAAACAAACTTTTAGAAACCGGTTCCTGGGAAAATGATGTGGAAATTTTATCGTAGGCACATAGGGCCATATTCCGAAATATCAATTTTGCCGATATTACTTTTGAGAGTTCGTAAATAAGCTATCAAAGTCGAAATTTTGTATATTTTAATCTTTTTGCATCACTTCTTCTCGGCACTGTATGCGTGAGTATTAAGTACATGTATAGTTTTTGTCCAAATTTTATCATCAAGATATTTTCCAACTGCACTTTGAAGAGATATATCCTTTATATTGCTTATAGTGCTTCATAAATTTCACAGTGAGACCACGATAACCCAAAAAACAACAACAAATCAAACAAGCTCTTAATTGAAGCGCTTGCAGCTTCATTTTCGGATTTTTTTAAGTCGGTCCATTTTTGTGTCCCATATCCTCCTTCCATTTCAGAATAAGTATTGTTAAAAATTGCTGGTTGCAAGCCATGCATAATTTAATGGAATATGATTGAAAAAATACGTTTGACGGTCCTTTATAGCATGTTTTTTGAAATGAGGTTTGTTATTTCACACAAATGATAAATTGAGCTGCTTCCTTCTTGCTACAAGTGCTTCCAATTGTTCATTTGTTACGATAAAAAGTCACAAGCTGTGACCATTATCGATTTATTTGAATCTTCTTTTGCTTTTTTAGGTCAATTGGATCTTGCTCGTCTAAATAGCAAAGAAATAATATTGGTAAATTTTGAATATGCAGTCAAAAATAGGTTCAATTGCATGTAAAAAGTAAAATGCTTTACAAATGATAATGGAGAAAGTAATTGAAATCTTACGATTACTAAAGAATGAATCTACTAAAAGCTACGATTTTTTATTCGATGAAAGCTTTTTAAAGCATATGATCTTGCAAAGTATTGACTACAAAACATTTTACCATTCAAAGCGTTGATTACCACAAATGCAAATTTGATTGAAATTTTGATGGTTTTCAAAATTTAAGCAGGTTTTTTAATTCAAAGACTGTAAACACTATTAAAAATCTGCTCAAATTTGCAAATTTTTTAAAATTTTGATTGAATTTACAACAATTTATTTAGAATAAAAGATATGAAGTAATAGCATTCGTATGAACCCTCTTCACATGTTACCTTTGAATGATTTTTTATTTTTTATTTAGTTTTTTTTATAATCATGGAAGAAAATTTTGCTGGCTTCTCTTCAAAAACTGATGAGAATGTAAAATTTTTATAAACATTTATTACTGAGTTGTGCAAATCAGGTTAAAAATATGTTTTTATGAAAAAAACCCTAATTTTTCGCATTTTCTTCTATTAGATTGAAAAAAATGGCTGAAACGAATTTTCATAATATTCAAAGAATCACAAAGATGTTAATGCATGTCGATTGACACCTGAGCGATGCAAATATTATATCTAGTTCGTAAAAAAATAGTGAATGACAGAAATGACCTTGAAGATCATGATGACTGTTAATGATTTTTATTTTTTATTTAATGTTTTTTGTAATCATGGAAAAAAGGTTTGATGATGTTTTTACAAACACTGCTTGGAGTATATAAGTTTTGTAAAAATTGATTACTGTGTTCCGTAAATCAGGTTAAAAGTTTATCGTTTTTGAAAAAACTTAATTTTTTGCACTTTTTTTAAAAAATTAAAAAACGGCTACAACGATTTTTTTTCAAAATTTGACAGATTTACAAAACTGTTAATACGCGTCGATTTATTTCTTATTGGTGCAAATCGTATGTTTGGTTCGCAAGATATAACGCATGACAAATATGACCTTGAAGATCATGATGACTGTTAATGATTTTTTATTTTTTATTTAATATTTTTTGTAATCATGACAAAAAGTTCTGATGATGTTTTTACAAAAATTGTTTGGAGTATATAATTTATATAAACATTGATTACTTCGACCTGAAAATAAGGTTAAAAATTTATTGCTTTTGAATAAAACCGTAATAAATTGCACTTTTTCAAAAAAAATTAAAAAAACGGCTCGAAGATTGCTTAAGATTGCAAAGACGCTTCGATCAACACCTTAAGAAAGTCGATACGACTTTGTTTACGTGAGTTATGCTCGTAGAAAAAAGTGTCCAAGAACGTACGTACGTACGTACATACACACATACACACACATACACACACATACATCACCCTTTCTAAAAACACTTTATATATACTCTATAAAACGTAAAGAAAAGTTGAAAATTTCAATTTCGATTTTCGAGGCGATTACAAGAACTTCCCATATACTGGGAAGTTAAAAATCAACTTTTTCTGGACCTGTGGCTTGTTGTAAGAGTTTGAACGCTTTATAAAATCTCTATTTTTGACAGAGATATTAAGGTAAGACAAAATTCGTAAGTTTACAATAATTCTGTTTCAATTTCTGATTGTTTTGCAATACTCATTTAGTAAAATCGAGTGATGGGATTGTGGCAACAATTTGTTTGTGAGCATGGACCAGCCATTTTAATACGGCGATTCAGTTCACTTAGCCGATCCATTTGAGCTTCACATATTTGAAAACAGCATCAATAATACGTTCTATGTCCTGAATACCCAACTCCTTGTATAAGTGGCTGTTTAACCCTTCATCATTACTGGTTATTGTTCTCATCGATACCATCCCTGATGTTTTGAGAAAGATGCCTGCTGGTCAAGTCAATCCAACATTTTAAAATTTTTAATGGCTTTTTTGGAGTCTTTGCAATCCAATTGTTTGTCTGAAGTATTCAAACTTACACTACAGAAATATTCTCTTTGCTCGCAAACGTACTGTAGGCAAGTCATTTTTTGAGACAATTTTTACTACATGATTTCACTGATATCTTGATCTCAAGATACATCAACATAAATTTTCATATATTTCATGCTATTTTGATTTTATTTCACGGTGCCTACCGCAATACATCTTATCTTTCAGGCAGCCTAAACTTTCTCCTATTGAACATTCTGCCGTATTAAAATATATTGTGAAAACCTCTCTAGCCCCTGCGTCTGAGCCTGTCCTCTGATAAAATTTGTTCTGGTATGTTAATTTATTGAAGTTTATTTATCCAGTCAAACAATTGGCCTGAAAGTAAGTAGTTTCCAAGTTAGAAGTGAAACACTGAAAAACTGATTTTCGTTAGTTTTGTTGCAAATATCATGAGACGCATTAACATGGAGGGCAAGTTGAAATACGTATTTATCATTGTGAAAAACATTGAAATCGAAAAAGAAATCATTTTTGTATAATTTTCTCATATTGATCATTTATTTTCATCTAAAAATTGAATAAATTTGGCTGCATCTTTTTTTTCAACGTTGGGAGGTGGAAATCTTCAAAAGATACCGATCAGCTCCTGCCTCTCGGTTAAAACAAACTAAATGCAACAAAAAGGTAATACACATAAAAAAGTAGTGTCCCAGTAGTGTGACCACTGTTTCCACATTTAATCAACGACTCCAATCCACAACCAGCAGTTCGGATCGTGAATTCGATATAACACTTATCCAAAAGCCTCCATTTCCACATAAAATTACTTTATAGGTATAGGTATGTTGGTTGTGCAATAATGTTGTTGATGAAATTCAAAAACAACTATCTCTCTATTGTAACATTGATTTTTTCCGTAGTTTCCTCTTAACTCTGATTGACGACTAGCAGAACGTCCAACTACAAAAACCCACCATATCGATATTTTTTTTCTTGTTGAAATACAATTTCATACACAAAAGCATATTTCACTTTATCCCATGAATTTCTAGACATAAATAAAAAAAATACGAAGAACATTTGTAACAACTTGCACACCTTTACCGATGTGGTACAAGGTAAGAGATTAACGTATTTTAATCCAATTTAGAGGATTATGGCCCGCTCCGGAATCGATGCATACACATATGAAAATTTGTTAAAAATTTAACAAGTCGTTATGTTATTATTATTGAGCCTTTTTCCTAATCGATTTGTATCACTAATATTATCTTAAGAAAAAAATTACAACGAACTTCTTAACAGCGGAAATTCTTTTGCGTTTTTGCTATGATTTTAGTCAACTTTTACTTCCCATTACGGTGTGTTTGGTAAGAACGTGACGGTAATTAAAACAACATTGATAATATCCAAAACAAACTATTCGTTGTTGGGAAGAACTTCATAATATCTATTGCGAAAGATATGAGTAAGGCGTCCAGCCCTCGATATTTTTTATAATCATCTCAAATCTACGAGTACAGCTGAGAATCCAAGTTTCTACTTACTCTACATCTAAATTTTTCCATATCTTCTTCAGAATTTCTCCTAGATGTTTGGTTCCTCGTATATTTTTTTTGTAATTTACACGGAATTGCACGGATTTTCACGGAAAAGCTATCATAAACATAGAACTGGATGTTTCACAGTTCGCGTGATCCACGGTTCGTTTTTTTGCGCCACACTGTATTCGTTAACTAAAATGAGGATTGATCTGTCAAGATAGCCTTATTCGCTTGGGCCCACTGTAGTCTCCTTTCGATCCATCTCGGTGTTAGGATTAGTTTCGATGTTGTGGCTCTGTTGGCGATGGTAACTTCGTTCAGATCGTATACAGTGACACTTTAATATTCTTTTTGCATAATATATCTTGTGCTTTTCTCAACGAAGTACTCGGATTTCTCTAAAATATTTTGACTGTCTTTTTTCGCCTTTCATTGACGTCCTCTTCCGTTTTCCTCTGCCAGGCAAATCATCCACGTTTCCGCTTTTTTCACTTTGTTCACTTCTTCACGAGTTCCACTAAATTTTCAACGTAGCCTTATGAGTAATTTTTTGTGGGGTTATCTTGAATCTACAAACCAAATTTTAAAATGTCACTTATTTTCCGAGGTGTTTTCCTTCCAAAACGCAAGATTAGACTTACGTCACCCCATCATCTCAAAATAGAGAAATATACGCCGATTAGGATAATTACTTACTTCAGGTCGATTTGCGATAGTACAGGTATGCAGAGCGTCACGCTCTTACCAAACACACTGTATTTATCCCAATTTCAGGATGAAGTAACCTTAACGCTCATGATCAACATATGTACTATACGACAAAGATGAATGGAAGGAAAATTCAATGCTGAAAATCAGTTTATAGTAGAAACTTATTTGAACAAGATACAATAAAGGCAAACTCAGAAATTGCAATTTAATTATTAAATATTTATGAAAATCCTCTTCACTGCCAGGGTAAGCAAGGATAAGGCAATCGTAAATGTTATTAAAAATGTAATTCATATAATATCCCCCGTTGTGATGGTCTCACGGAGCGCAGTTTCTTCCTCGACAGTTCGATTTTGTATCTTGCTACGAAAATTCCATTTTATGCCACTTACGAGTGGGGAAAAGTTATTTATTTAGCATTGAGGAAAAACATGATCTAAGACATTCTTATCAAATAAACTTCAAACAAATCAGGTTTAAATTATTGGCTCATCTTGCGAACCATCTTTTTCCGAGAACCCAATTTGCTAGGCAGTACCTGAAAAGTAGAACACAAGTACAAATTTAGATTTGGAGCTTGTCATACAAGCTCGCATTTTTGTGTGCGGCAAAATCCTTTTTGTTAGCTTTGACGTGCAGTATGTGCGATTCAAAAGCATAATAGATTCATCGTCATTTTTCAAGACGGAATGTTAAATCCTAATGTCATCAGTTCACGAACTTTTAGCTGTTCCTAAATAACTTTGCGGTAGCAGATAGTGGTAACAGCTCTACCCTAAGTGAAAGGTTGTTTACTGTATGAAAGGACTCAACCCAGAAAAAGTGACTGCAATATATCAAACTACCGGCAGGCATATGGCGCTCACCACAACGCAACTGAATGTAATTTATCGGATAGCATTAGTTTTATTGGATGAAAAGCTCTGGCGAAACTTGAAATAACCATGACAATGACTGATAACGAGTCCCATCCGTCTCCACGAAGGATTCCATCCAACATACATATACGCATTTGTTCCGTCTCTTCCGCTTCCATATTGTCTCTGCACAGATTGAGTGGTTGCTAAGACAAAAGAGATACTCCAACGTTCAACCGACAGCTATAATAAAATTTTAAAAGATAGGGGTGGTGCTACTGTCGAGCTTGAAGCACCGAAGAACGAATAATCGGAGCTGGTGTTGTAAATGACTGGTACTCTCTGTAGACGAGGAAAGATAGTAGATAAGGAATCGTGGCTACACTTCCAGCTAAAACCTAGATAAGAGCAGGAAACAAGAAATATGTAGAAGACCATTGGGAAATAAAACCAATTGGAAGGTTGTGGACAAAAGTCGAGTGGGTAAATGTGTTAAAGTTTGTCGAAATACTTCAGCATTTTCGATTGAAAGGGTTGTACTGTGCCTTTTTGCGGCCAAGATAGTATTGAAAGGGTTCACCATAAAACAAGTTCACGTGAAATTGCTGCATTGGTTGTTGGATGAGAAAATCTTGAAAAATGTTTGCCATATTGTGTGATAACATATTTTAGTTTTGTGTTTTGTATTAAAGAAGCATGCTCAGGAACAAAATATAACTAAATCAATCATATTATTCCGACCATAAGCAAAAAAAATATAAACAGCAAACTTTTGAATGGGAAACTTCATGTTTGGCGTACGAAATTGTCGAACAATATTTAAGCTGAATTGTTTTCAATTGAAAAATGAGGATCTCGTAGCAAATCGTTTGTTTGATCAAGCGAAATTAAAAGAGAATTCTAGTAAAACCAGATGTATTTTTTTCTAGAAAGTCATAATTGTTCCGGAAAAACTAAAATAATTCAAATCTAAACCACAATGCCTTGAATATTAATATTAATATTAAATTCAAGATTGAAGTCAAAGGCAATAAACTATTCGCGTATGCTTAGTTCCTAAAATGAAGTCAAAATGGTTACAAAAAATAATAATGAACAAAATATTCAGAAAAATATTTATCATGTAACACTAGGCCGAAATACCTAAAGATCAAATGAGCTTACAATCTCAGGGGTGTGACGACTTTTGGGAAATTAGATTTTTAGTGGATAAAAAAGGTAACTTTTAAAATAAATTGTTAACTTCCCAGTATATGGGAAGTTCTTGTAATCGCCTCGAAAATCGAAATTGAAATTTTCAACTTTTCTTTACGTTTTGAGGTCTATAGAGTATATATAAAGTGTTTTTAGAAATAATTATGTATGTGTGTGTGTGTGTATGTACGTACGTACGTGCGTTCGCAGGCAGTTTTTCTACGAGCATAACTCACGTAAACAAAGTTGCATCGACTTTGTTAAGCTGTCAATCGAAGCGTCTTTGCAATCTTAAGAGCTGATTAGTTTTTCGGACACTTCGGTCGGGGGGGTTTGCTGTTTTCACCCCTTGAAGGTCAACCATGTTATGCGCTATAACTCACGAACTAAACATGCGATTTTCATTGTTAAGGTGGCAATCGACGCGTATTAACAATTTTATGAATCTGTCAAATTTTTAAAAAAAATCTTAGAGGCGTTTTTTAATTTTTAAAAAAAAAGAGCAAAAAATTAGGTTTTTTTTCAAAAACACAAAATTTTTAACCTGATTTTCAAACCTAAGTAATCAATGTTTATATAATTTATAAGCTCCAAATAGTTCTTGTGAAAAAACCAGCAAAAGTTTTTTTCATGATTACGAAAAAAATTAAATAAAAAATAAAAAATCATTAAACGTTCAAGGTCATTTACGTCATTCATTATATCTCGAGAACCAAATATAATCTTTCCATCATTAAGGTGTCAATCGACGCGTATCAACATTTTTATGATGTTTTTATATTTTAAAAATATTGTTAAAGCGTTTTTTACGATTTATTAAATTTTTTTTAGAAAATTAGTGTTTTTTTCATAAAAAAAATCATTTTTAACCTGATTTGCACATCGTAATTTAAATGTTTATAGAATTTGTAAACTTTTATTAATTTTTGTAGAGAAACAAGCAAAAACTTTTCTAATGAATACAAAAAAAATTAAATTAAAAATATAAAATCATTCAAAGTCACCATGTAAAAAGGGTTCATTCGAATCATTATACTTTAAATCTCTTATTCTAAAGACATTGTTGTATAGTCAATCAAAGTTTATTAATTTTTGCAAAATTTGAGCAGATTTTCAATAGTCTTCACAGAACCATGTTTTAACTTTAATTAAAAAAACTGCTTTGTAACCTGTCCCCCCTCCGATTGATCCGCGTGAATAATCAATCAAACCAATGCACCAAAATCCTTACGTAATCAATTGACGCTCGCGTAGATGTTACGATTAATATTAAATCATTCCAATAATATTTATGAGAGGTACATTTTTATTATTTTAAGTAGTATTATTTCCATAATTATTATTGTGTTTAATATTTTTAATATCTACATATGTAGATATTACTGGGAAGTTGACCGTGTGGACCTCATGGGTCGCACCTCGCGACTTGTTTTGTAGTTATTTGAGATGAATCTAATATAGGCCGAGACGGAACATACAACAATTAGTTCAACTAGTTTTTTTTAGAAAGAAGAAGAAAAAGATACAAATTAGAAAACCACTGACTGCCACTTGTATAGCCGAGATGGGGAACTACAAATTATTCTCAAATTTTGGTCTCTGAACTTCGTCTTCAAAACTGTAAATACCCAGCATCCTGAAGTGGAAACTAATTATGCTTTAGAGTTTTTAACTTCCCAGTATATGGGAAGTTCTTGTAATCGCCTCGAAAATCGAAATTGAAATTTTCAACATTTCTTTACGTTTTGAGGTCTATAGAGTATATATAAAGTGTTTTTAGAAAGGGAGATGTATGTGTGTGTGTGTGTGTGTGTACGTACGTACGCACGTACGTTCGTGGACACTTTTTTCTACGAGCATAACTCACGTAAACAAAGTTTTATCGACTTTGTTGAGGTGTCAATCGAAGCGTCTTTGCAATGTTAAGAGCTCATTAGTTTTTGGGAAACTTCGGTCGGGGGGGTTTGCTGTTTTGCCCGTTTGAAGGTCATTTCTGTCATGCGTTATATCTCGCTAACCCAACAAAAAATTTCCATGTTTGGGATGTCAATTGACGCGTATTGACATTTATGTAATTCTGTCAAGTTTTTAAAAAAATTCTTCGAGCCGTTTTTTTAATTTTTTTAAAAAAAGTGCAAAAAATTGTTTTTTTTTAAAACAATAAATTTTTAACCTTATTTTCAAGTCCAAGTAATCAATGTTTATAAAATTGATATACTCCAAACAATGGTTGTAAAAAAACATCAAAACTTTTTCTCATGATTACGTAAAAAATTAATTTAAAATTTAGAAATCATTAAAAGTCATCATGATTTTCAAGGTCATTTTTATCATTCACTATATCTCACGAACCAGATATAATATTTGCATCAATATGGTGTCAGCTGACGAATATTAACATCTTTGTGAAGTTTTTAACATTATAAAAATTCGTCTCAGCCATTTTTTTAGTTTAATAGAAGAAAATGCGAAAATTTTTGGGTTTTTTCATAAAAAAATATTTTTTTAACTTGATTTGCACTGCACAGTGATACCAGTTTATAAAATTTTTACATTCTCATCAATTTTTGAAGAGAAAGCAGCAAAAAAAATTTCCATGATTATGAAAAAAATTAAATAAAAAATAAACAAGCCGCGAGGTGCGACCCTTGAGGTCCACACGTACAACTTCCCAGTAATATTTACATAAATATTAAAAATATTAAACACAATAATAATTATGGAAATAATACTACTTTTGATAATAAAAATGTACCTCTCATAAAAGTTATTGAAATGACTTAAAATTAATCGTAACATCTACGCGAGCGTCCATTGATTACGTAAAGATTTTCGTGGATTGGTTTGATTTAATATTCTCGTGGATCAATCGGAGGAGGGAGGGACGACAGGTTACAAAGCCTTTTCTACGTTATTTGTTATTTTCATATCGATGCTTGAAGGACAAAACAGCGCTAGCAAAAATGAATGCAGTTTTTGTTATTACGACAACTGAAGAGATTTTCCCGCGTGATGAACATTTTGAATAGTTGTCAAAAATAGGTTCAATTGCATGTAAAAAGTAAAATATATGTATTACAAATGATGAAGGAAGTAACTGAAATTTTACGAATACTAAAGAACAAAACTCCTAAAAACTACAACTTTTTATTTGATGAAAGCTTTTCAAAGCATATGATCTAGCAAAGTATTGACTACGAAACATTTTACCATTCAAAGCGTTCATTGCCACAAATGAAAATTTGATTAATTTTTTTTGATTTTCAAAATTTAAGCAGTTTTGATATAAAAATTAAAACACGGTGCTATGAAGACTATTAAAAATCTGCTTGAATTATGCAAATATTAATAAACTGTGATTGGCTTAACAACAATGTCTTCAGAATAAGAGTAGTCGGGTGAAATCATTCATATGAACACTTTTTACATGGCGACTTTGAATGATTTTTTATTTTTAATTTAATTTTTTTAAACATCATGGAAAAGGATTTTACTGGTTTGTCTCCAAAAATTGAAAAGGATTTATAAATTATATAAACATTTATTTTCGTGTTGTGCAAATCTGGTTAACAAATTTATTTTTTATGAAAAAATCCTAAATTTTTGCATTTTTTTTGTTAAATTAAAAAACGCCTCCAACGATTTTTTTAAATAGAAAAACATTACAAAAATGTTAATACACGTCGATTGACACCTAAGTGATGCAAATATTATATTTGGTTCGTGAGATATAGTGAATGGCACAAATGACCTTGAAATCATGATGACTTTTAATGATTTTTGATTTTTAATTTAATTTTTTTTTGTAATCATGAAAAAAAGTTTTGTTGGTTTTTGCACAAAAACTGTTTGGAGTATATAAATTTTATAAATATTGATTACTGCGTTTCGAAAATCAGGTTAAATATTTACTGTTTATGAAAAAAAACCTAATTTTTTGCACTTTTTTCAAAAAAATTAAAAAACGCTTCCATGAATATTTTTTAAAAACTTGAAAGAATCACATAAATGTTAATACGCGTCGATTGACCTCTTATTCAAGATAATCGTACTTTAGGTTCGCGAGATATAACGCATGACAGAAAAGACCTTCAAAGGGGCAAAACAACAAACCCCCCCGACCGAAGTGTTCCAAAAACTAATCAGCTCTTAAAATTGCAAAGACGCTTTGATTGACACCTCAACAAAGTCGATAGGGCTTTGTTTAGGTGAGTTATGCTCGTAGAAAAAACTGTTCACGAACGCACATACGTACGTACGGACGTACGTACATACACACACACACACATACATACTTCTTTCTAAAAACACTTAGAATATACTCGTAAGACCTCAAAACGTAAAGAAATGTTGAAAATTTCAATTTCAATTTTCGAAGCGATTACAAGAACTTCCCATATACTGGGAAGTGAAAAATCATTCATGTAACGAGGGTTCATACGAATGATATTAGTTTATATCTTTTATTCTAACAAAATTGTTGTGAATTCAATCAAAGTGTTATAATATTCGAATAATTTGAGCAGATTTTTAATAGTTTTTATAGTCTTTTAATTAAAAAAACTGCTTAAATTTTGAAAACCAACAAAATTTCAAGCAAATTTGCATCTGCGGTATCAACGCTTTGAATGGTAAAATGTTTTGTAGTCAATACTTTGCAAGATCATATGCTTTGAAAAGCTTTCATCGAATAAAAAATTGTAGTTTTTAGTAGAATCATTCTTTAGTAATCGTAAGATTTCAATAACCATGATCATTTGTAATACATTTTACTTTTTACATGCAATTGAACCTATTTTTGACAGCATCTACAAGATTCTCAAGACCAAAAAGGCCCCCACCGATTGATCCGCGTGAATATTCAATCTGTCCTCATCGACCAAAAACCTTACGTAATCAATGGACCCTCTCGTAGACGATTTGATTGATATTAACTCATTCCTGTTACTGCTATGAATACCTCGCATTGTTATTACTTAAAGTAGTATTATTTTCAAAATTATTATTGTGTTTAATGTTGTTGATGTTTATCTAGATATTACTGGGAAGGTGACCGTGTGGACCTCAAGGGTCGCACCTCGCGGCTTGTTTGATTTTCAAATAGTACCATAAAAATTTTCTAGGACATAAAAGTATATTTAAAAGCACAGCTTGCATAGCCTTGGCGGTAAGAAGTAGCCCAAGTTCATATTAAGTCGAGCAATATACAAATTTTCCGTTTCAAAGGAACATTTTACGAAGTGTACGTTATGAAGTTGTAAGTAATTTTGATGGAAAACAATTGCCTGGCTTTCGCATATTTCATGATATTTGATGATCTTTCGATTTGTAACATCCTGAAAATCTACGAAATCATTCAAACAACTGCTGGTTTCACCATAATCAATCCTTTTTCCGGATGAATCCCAAAACAACACCACTGTTGACTTTCAAAGAATTTGAAAATAATAAAAAAAGGCCACCAATCCATCCATATCGAACTATTTTTCCGATAAAATTATTTTTTGGCCATTTTGTTTCAAATAATGAGTTTTTACTCAAAATGTTCTATCATAACTGCAAGGATAGTTCAATTCCTTCTATGTAATGTTTGAGAGACAGCAATGGTGGTTACTTCCATAATCATCATTTTGAGATTCGATGCTTCCTTCAAAGTTCTTCACCATTCTGTAGCAATTTTCTGTGGATTTATGCGTCTTATGTTGTTTCTTACACTATTTTTTCATTTCTACCGATTTATTGTGATTTCAGTGTTATTAAGAATATTTATCGTTTGAAACCAAAATCTTTGTTGTTTTTGAATTAAATTCTTTTTGCGTTCGAAAAATTAAGACCACATTAATTTATAGCTTTACAGATAATATATGCTACTGGGTATAACAACTCTCAAATTATTCAAAATGCCACTTATCTGTGATGAAACTTGTTATGAATTAAATATATTTAGGCAAAGACAAAAATTCCCTGGTTGTCCACTGCACTTACAGTGACTGCAGTGCAGTCAGGGTTAAAACGCTGTAATAAAATCGTCCAAAAACAATTTAAGTGATATGATTTAATTGTATAGTCGATTATGTGTAAAAAGTTACAAGAAAAAAACATAATTTGGAGGCATTAATAGGACAAAAATAAAACCATGCGGCGCACTCAACTCAAAAAAACATTTTGTATATCAAAAAATATAAAGTTACACAATCTTTACTAATCTTTACTTTCCACTGAACTCCTTACCAGACAAAATGCCAAGTACTCTGCAATTTGATTGAAGGGTCTATAACTGCGGCAGGAGAGTAACATTGGTCGCTCCACCATACTACGCAGGGACGGACCAACGTCAAAGAGAGCAAACTTTGCTTCTCCGATCCCCTGCTTCCACCTTGGTTTCAAGTCAGTCTACCCAAACAGGAAGAAAGGAGTGACATACAGAAATGGGTCGACATATACACTGCTGGATCAACACTGGAAGAAAAGGTTGTCTGAGGTGTTTTTTGGAACAACTTGGCCTGAAACTATCATTCTGGTTTTTGGATCACTGCAGGGTCATTCAAGCAGAGGTCATTACAATGAACAAGGCAATAGATTGGTTAAGAAACTATAAAATTTCTATAAGATTTAAACATCTTTTTTGATAGTCAAGCTGCTATCCAATCAATATCTAACGTGTTTACCCCATTCAAAATCTTAATTGAATGTCGTACATAACTGAACGTGATGTTGTTTGAATATGAAGTGACCCTTACTGGATATAGGGGCATAGATATACACACAAAAATTGCAAAGCAGACACTCTAACGAGATGTGTATTAATATAACACACCAGTTTGACAACCCTCTAGCTTCCATAAAGCAAAAATTTAAGTAGCATTACATAAAGGGTAGAAACAAGGCTTGAATACTGAAAGAAATTTCTAAAACAACCAGACAAACGTGGCACGTACTGAGTCCCAAACACATCAAGCAACACGAGCCGTGAAACAATAAATTTCATCATACATACATTTAGGCGTTCTATTCAACAACTTTTATCGGAGCCGCAGATCGGAAGAAGAGAAAGAAACGGTCAAACATCTTCTTTGCATATGCTCAGCACTATCCAGAAGACGAATGCAAACTCTAGGCTCGCCCTTCCTGGGTAGCCTCACGGAAGTAGCTAATATAAGCTGCATAACCGCCTTCATACGAGATTCAAATCCAATAGCTAAATTCCAGTGTCGTCCCTATCATCTTGTGGTATGACCATGGGGTTGTCTGTGGGAATGACTTTCCACGGCACTATCTTTCGTTGCTCCACGACGAGAGTACAAAGACCGATTTGTCTACAAACCAACTAACTGTTTATTTCACCTCAAACTTCTAGATACTTTGATACACATCAAACGAATTTTTGGCTGATGGCGGCTGCTGCTGCTGTTCGCCGACTGACGTCTTCTTCGTTGTTGTCGTTGCTCTTTTTCCGATCCTAGTGCCTCTCTTGGTGAAGTTTCGTTTTGACTTGACGCCGCCACATGTTGTGGCCCAAGTGTGCCATCTCTTGAGAAAAAAGGGCTGCTATTATAACAAACCCATAAACTTTGCTACATTTTTTATATTTATGGTAATTAGAATCCGTATAGATTTGTCCCTCCAAGAAAAAAATAGACTCCAATATCACATAAATGTGAAATAATTTAGAGAAACCCAAAATTAATTCGTGCAACCACTTTCGCCGCTTGATTCAGTTTTATGTTCAATACTTCAATATCGATCTCTTGGACGCAATTGAAATGGATACAGGCGATAATTGATGGCTGTCTCGTATTTAAGTTGAAAACTCGCTCGCTCTGAGTAAGTGGGAAAGAGACAGCTTCACATGCTTTTGGGTAGCAAGGCACAATATAATGAAAAGTCTTGCCGTGCATGCGCGAAATGAAGTTATTAAATTCATTAGTTCGATTAAGGTGCAAAATGTCGACGGATTAAAAATTGAGAAAATTCAGGTTAATGTTGGAAAATAAAGTTAGTGGTATGTAAGAATATTTTGTTTTAAAATCCCGTATTGATGTCAAGATGCGATTAAAAATCAACTAAAATTACTTCGAATATAACTAAAGCGATTGCAAATTAAGCAAACAAAGACTAGGTGTGTTTGCAAAATAATTATTACTTATCTATTAAGAAACAATGTGAAAGGCGATGAATCGATTGCGTCTCGTAATTTGTCCGTTCAAAATGTGCCTTTGTAGTATCAATTGCAAACAACTCAAAACAAAATATTAACAAACTACGATAAAAGCTTCTCTTTTTTTTGGCTCAGCCTAATACAACAAGGCCATATGCTCTCCAAATCTATATCATTTATCATATCAGAAAAGTTGAATGATTCTTTTCTTACGCCCGTTCCGAACTAATAGGCATATTTTCTTGAGTGTTTTCTATTCGTCATTGGTTTCTGCCATTTTCGTGTTGAGTTTCGTACAATGCGTGTTTTACAAACGCACGTTCCAATACTAAACGATAGCGAGCTGAAAATATTGTGATTCTTAAAGAAATACATAACAACCACCTGTGCGCCATTTTTCTTATATTCGACCATTCCGGATCCACGTTGGCTTTTGGCTAAGCACTTGCTATTAGTCCTGTCCAAAGACCAAAATTTTGCAACGCATGGTTGGAAGATAGAGGAATAGTTTGAGAAGAAATACACTAGATGCTTCTTGAAATCATCGGTAAGTTTTTCTTGAGGAAATTTTCATTGCTTTTGGTTTTATAATTAAAAAGTGCACTGCATCAACACAACTATCAATTGTTCCCTTTTTTTCGAAAAATTTAAACGTACCGAAAAAAAATTATCCTTAAAAATAAATGAATTTAAGGTTGTAAAACGTGATAGTAATCACGTATCCAAGCATGTAACATACCTATTGAAGAATTCGGTGGAAAAATAAATCGACATTATGACTCCTGTGTTGGATCCATTAAGTGATGCCTTGTATCTTTTTCTAAGTTTTGCTGTATCTATTGTAAACCATCACACGGCAAGAAATCCATAATGGTGGCCCACTAGCCAGTCTGCCAGCAACTTTATCACCATGCTACACCTATGGGACATACGAACGTATTACACTTGTAGCAGGAACATTACTTTTGTTAGAATAGATACGAACATAACCTGAAACGTGTAGGACGTTAAATGAATCGAATATGAGGCTCTCATAACAGGCATTTGGGAAACAGTCGGTACTTCAGCAAACATCAATGCCAACCTATGATGATCGAATATGGGGGGTGAGTGGATTCCTATTCTGGGGCCATATTCTCTAACCTATATTTCACGTACGTGTATGAAGAACACATATGTAACACGAAATGCTGTTACGAATAGATACGAT
The DNA here is from genome assembly GCA_963942545.1 of Oxycera nigricornis. Classification (NCBI taxonomy): domain Eukaryota; kingdom Metazoa; phylum Arthropoda; class Insecta; order Diptera; family Stratiomyidae; genus Oxycera; species Oxycera nigricornis. Next base: position 94,464,649 of record OZ012661.1, on the reverse strand, counting down.
AAGTTTTACGCAAACGGGAATAAAGTGGTTGGATTATTCGTCTATGAAATGGAAATTAGCAAATTTTGGAATGATTATTTGGACAGATAGAAAATAGGCAAAAATATTTTTTAAGAAAAAATAATCAATTTCCGGCAGTTGGTAGTGGCATTTGTTCTTTATATTATATCCAAGTATATACCTCTCGAAATATGTCTTCGAATTCATTGATCTTATCCTATGAATTTTTTTTGAATAGGTACTGTATCAAATAATTTTTGAAATATGAAACTTAATCTTTTTCATTACGGGTTGAGTGAAAGTTGTTGCCCTTATTTTTTTCATTTCTTAATCTAAATTGTCATGTACGTTTTATTCATCCTTAAGATATGTTTGCAGTAGTTTTATTAGATTGCTATAAATACTTTGAATCGTTTTCCGTTTAAGTGAATGAAGTTAAGCTCAAAGTTTTCGTTTATGACATTAACAAAGCTAGTTAAAAACAATGCATTCATCTTTATTTCAAAAGCAAATGTTCGTACAATTTTTCGTTCCTGCTGAATTTTTTTTACTGTTTATACATGAAAACTTACTTTGAAAAAGCCTCAATTTTATTCTGTAAATCAAGTCACAATAATAATCATGAAAAAAATATTACTTAAAATAATAACGATTAGAAATACTTATAATAGTAATTGGAATGACTTAATATTAATCTACTGTTTGGAGTATATAAATTTTATAAACATTGATTACTGCATTTTGCAAATCAGTTTAAAAATTTATTGTTTAATAAAAAATCCTTAATTTTTTTTACTTTTTTTGATTAAAGTAAAAAAAACCGCTCCGATAAAACCTAGTGGTACATACGTTTGTACGTACACACACACACATACATGCTCCTTTTTTCAAACATTTTAAATATACTCTAAACACCTCGGAAACGTGAAGACATGTTGAAAATTTCAATTTCGATTTTCGAGGCGATTACAGGAGCTTCCCATATACTGGCAAGTTAAAAAATATGGAGTACAACAAATTTGGCCAGAGTAATTCTTTTGACCTGAAAGTAGTAGAAAGCGCAGCCTATGTTTTTAATTGTTGTTGATAGTTCATTTTAAAGACCTTAAAAACACTCAAATTAAATTAATTTACGGCCAAATATGTATTCCTCATTCTCATTATCAAGGTTTGCTACTTTCAATTGAACCAAGGCAAGCAGAAGACGTTGAGTTTGGCCTTGGAGTTCTTTTATCAACCACAGACTCCACGAGGCCAGCCCATTGAAGTCTAATGAACTAAAGAGCGTCTATTAATTAAGCAAAGATCATTTCTCATGTTTTTGGGATAAACTTCACCCCCATTACAAGGATTGGTAAGTTTTCAGTGAAAAGTATGTATAAGAATTTTTTATTTATGTCAACTCTTCACACGTTCTAAAAAACATCTGCCTTTATTCCAAAATAGCTCGAGTATTTTTGCAGTTTTTGTTCATGCGAGCGATTTTTGTGGCTGAAAAATGCATTTTTCACGTGACTTCTGCTCGTACAACTTTTTTGCAGATTTAATTCTTTAAATTTTTGGGCGCAATTTTTTTTCTTCATTGAAATGTTTGAATTTTTGCTTTGGATGATACTGCCATTGTTTGATAATCAAGAAATAAAAGCGAAACTATTACATGTGATGGCGCTGAGTAATATGTGAATCCAAACCAAGAACAAAGAATGTGAGTAGTGTTTAAATTGAAATACATTTATATTTGTAGATGGTTTTCGAGCAAATATTTGCTGAAAAGGTTTATTCATCACGTTGGATAGCTGATACGACCAATCATTCGAGAGGATATAACAATTAAACTTGATAAAAACTGTTTTTTTCTGTTGTTCAGGATGAGCGTAGTGTATTATATTTTCCCCAAAATAAAAGTTTTTCTTTTCACTTCAAAAAGAACCAAAATGTGTTTGAAAACAAATCAAACGGTAGTTTCAAAGCAGCAGCACATCATTTCAGGGTTGCTTAAAAAAGGACATCTTTATGCGTTAATTCACCTAAACCGAACACTATGACCCGTCGTGTTTAGGTATCATTGCCTAAAGCAGCACCGAGCAGAAGCCATTGCTTATCCTGCTATGAAACATCAAGAATGATACAACCCACCATACAAGAGGTTGACCCAGATATAGCAAGAAGTGGATTGTAAATACACTAAACTGATGGTGGCAAATGACCATGGTAGTGTTTTCGACCCGACCACCATTCGATTGGGGCTTTGTTGTTTAGGTCAGTTTCGTTTTTAAGGACTTGCCGAGCACTATTTATTTCAATCATGCCTTAAGCTATCTGATAATGTTTCAATAGCGCTTAACAGTTTTATCGCCAACAATTGAAATTTATGTGCCCAATATCGAAGCTGACGCCATAGCTCTGATAAAAGTTTGCTTGCGAATTAAGCCTGATGTAAAAATACTCACTTTTATATTTAGTTTTCTATTAACAACAAATACTATCATTTAATGGTGAAAAAGAGGTGGGTCAAATATTTATTATCCCTAGGAATTTACGACGAAGCTTGTTTGAACTGTGGAACTATGGAGGGGATACACACACAAAAAATGTTTGAAATAGTAATGCATACATTATTGATATGATAATTATAGACAATCTTCTAGATTTTAATTTGCTCCAACGGATGACAATCTATTGGATGAGTATGTTCAAAGGGAAATCGTAATTGATGGTCTCTTCTGAAAATACATGGACTAGCTGGAAAATGAATTACAGTCGATCCGTTATTCATTATTCCATTTCACGAACGAATGATGAATAGAATCATTAGTTATCAATCAATCACGAGCTTAGTTGTTTGCTGTTTTAAATAATGAGCAAATGGGTTAATATTTGTTGTTTCGAAAATGAAAAATATATTTAGCTTTAGAGAAGAGAATAATTTGGTTTTCGTAAAAAATTTCAACACCGTGGAGTAGATTTCTGGGTACTTCATATATGAAATAATTTTTTTCTTAAAAATGAAAAAAATAAATTAATTATTGAAAAAAAGGGAACAATAATCAGGATGAAATAAATGGGTACCCCAAGCAACTCATTTGAGGCCTTATAAACAAAAAAACGGAACTATTGAAGAAAAATATCCAGTTCAAAAAGATGGTAATGTTCAATCATGGCGAAAGTTAAATTACGTAGGCCCAATAAAATCAATAATGAATTGTCCAATTATTTAAAATATAACTCTGATGTATCTTTCATTCATTCTACTAGAATGAATTTAAAAAAATTAATTTTTAACAATAAAATCAAAAATGGTCCGCTTCCCATTCAGGAGTGTACCGTGCATCCTGTGATAATTGCAATGCAGCTTATATAGGACAAACAGGTAGGAGCTTTAAAATTAGATACAATGGGCACATCAAAGCCACCAGAGAGGTAAATCCAAATTCTGGGATAGCCCAACACATTTTAGATACAGGTTATAACTTTAGTATTAACAACTTTGATATCCTCCATAAAATAAGCAAGGGGAAAAAGTTGGACTACCTGGAATGCCTTGAGATTAGGCGGGCCACAAAGAGAAAGGAAAACCTGCTGAATGAATGAACCACTAATTATTTAAGAATAAAACCAGGAAATAGTAGTAAACTGTATGTAACCTGAAGATGGTCTAAGGATCGAAATGCGTCGTATTTAAAAAAATTTGTGAGTCAACAAAATCAAGTGTTTAATTTTATAAAGATTTTATTCCATTACGGCTCACCAAGAGTACACAAATCTTTCTATAACTGATATCTCTCAATAAAGTTTTCGTGACTGGAAAAATCTGATTTTAGTTTTCATCGAAAAAGTATGTTCCAAAGGTAAAAAGGTCCTGCAAAATGAAATTGTTTCAACTTTTTTAGAAGTTTTGAAATTTTGAAACCCAGTTTTTCTACTGCTACCTCTGCAAGGATAGTAAAAGATACCATAAATGAATTAAGTATTTGCTTTAGAAAAAAGCTTGATGTATAAATGAATCCATGGGAGCAAAGTTTTTTCTATCCTCGTTTAAAAACTGTGAGCATCCCCGTGAACATTCGAACAAGTACGTTATTCCGCGATATTGAAATAACGTGAGCAGCGCAAAATTATTTAATAAGTTAAAAAATAATAATCTGAAGAAAGTTCGAAATTTTTCAAAGAAATGTTGAAGCTCTTTACTGTAATTAAAGTATGTCTCAACTATTTATGAAATTCTAGAAATATTGAACGTGAACTTTTTATGTTTTTTTTCGTTAATTAAAATAAAAAATAAGTATACAATTTGCCTCGGCTGCAACTTACATAATTACAAACGTACTATACGATTCCGTAGAAATAATACAATAATATTTTTGTTTATCAAAATTGATGAAATATTCGCTATTTTAACCCTTTTCTTAAAACATTATTTTCATATCACTATGATGTTCTGATTCGTTGCAAATATAACATATTTGTGATACAAGCTTATCAAATATTTTAAAATTGTTACAAGCAACGACAGCAGTATAACATAAACCAAGTTACATGTATAAATGTGTCATATATTTCATTAGATGCAATAATATGAAAACTAACTACAAGCGTCAAATAAGACAAACAAAATATATCATACACTTTCAACAATTCTAACAAAAAGTAGTCCATTTGCTACTCTGTAAATATCGAAAGTGGCATATTTGACATTTTTACCAAAATATGCACCCTAAAAGGAAAAAATGCGAAAAAAGTTAACACCCTATTTTTTAAACTTGACAAATAGTTGGCAAGTTTAGAAATGCACAGTGGCGGCTCTACTTTTGGGGCTAGTAAGGCTCAGCCCCACCACTTATTGATGAGCCTATATTAGTGCAAATGTAATAAAATATCATTATAGATTTCAATATAGTTTTCATAATTTCATTTCATTTCAAAATAAAATGTAGTTTTTTTTTCGCCCATGCTGTAGTTTACTCTCACATAGTCTTCTTGTCACGCACTGTAGAGCAATTTGTTTTTCTCTTCGACTCGCTTCGTTGTGCCTGCATCGAGTAAAAGCTGAGAGTAAAATTCAAACTTATTTTCTCTTTGACAATTTTCCACCTTTACTACGAGGAAGGGGCTGCCTGGATTTTGCCCCGAAAAGGAGTATTTCGATTTGAATAATTGCCTGAATTCTATGCTGAAGCGACGGGAGTGTGCGTGTTTGAAATAACATGTGTATACATCGTGGACGGGCTAATCTTATGCAGCCCGTTCAGTGCTTCGACAACGTTTAGTCTTGACATGGTCTGGATAATACTTTTGAGCAGGCATGGGCAACATTTTTTTTTCGACGGGCCGAAGGGGGTGAAGGTGATGACTGTTAATACAAAAATAGTCTCATCAGTGTAGTGCATGGTATTAGTACTTAGTGTGCCGTCGTAGTGTTGGATATTTTTTATAGTTATTAGTGCTTAAAGTTTGTTTCAAAAAATGGTTCTTCAGATTCAGCTTCAAACTCACATAAGAACTTATATTGGTGATAGAAAAATTCGTACCAATAGCCACCCCATACTTAACTCCCACGAACCGCCACTGGAAATGCTGCAAAACGTCCTAACTAAAATACATAAATTCACATATCCTTTCGATAATTTTCAGTAGTTGCCGTTATGCATTTTACAAAATTATTAATTAGTTCAGCTAGGTGCGAGTTATTTTAAAATTAAGAGATAAATTTACCTTTTACGGTTTTCACGCGGGTGCTCATAACTTCTAAATGATGCTAGATGAGTCGATGATATTGAAATTTTTTCAAATAAATTGAATACTTTTCCATGATAAATGCTCAAACTTTTTTATTTGTATCTGTCATTGTTCTTCCAGTGCGTATGGTCAAAAAGTGACCTTTATACGCTTTATCAACTAAATTTAAAATGACATTTTTCTGACCACTAAAACTTTATTGTGGGAGATTTTCAGACTAGCACTGAGCATTTCATGTAAGCACTGAAGTGTATTTTTTTCATTATGTGAAAAAATGCAAAAAAAATATTGTTTCCGAGGCAAATTTCAATTGATCCAATCCAAACCAATGATTTCAGAGGTCAGATATTTTAAAATGTATTTATCTCACATGTGAACTTCTTTAAACGTAGTGAGTACATTTAGTTGAAAAGTATTTCAAACGAATAAAAGGATGAATAATGTTTCGTACTTTTGTTACATCTAGTGACGTCTGAAATATTCTTTTTTTTTTTGAATTATATCTGACTGGAAAGTTGATCCTTTACGTTTTTGTTTGTTGTACTTAACATTGTGTCTGAGTGCATGAATTCTGTAATATTTCTAAGTCAGGTTTCGACAAATAGCTAATATCATATGTAATTCTAAAAAAATTTCAAAGCTTTCAAAACAACGAAATGAATTTTGCTTGATTTTTACATTTTCATACTCTGTGAAACGTCCCACGAAATATTCTCTGAATATAAATTTATGATATGAAGAAATTTAAGAGCAAAGAACATATTCAAATCAAACTACTTGTTAAGCATTGAAAAAAAAATTCGAATTTATCTTTAAAATCTGAATCAAATTGCAGGTTTTATGAAATTTCATGCAAGAGAAAATACATATGTACATATTACAGAATTTTAAATTGAAATCAAGCGTCTATATATTTCATCCAACTAACGGAATGCACGTGAAACTAAACAACTGACTTCATTAAAATAGGTTTGGAATTGAAAATCCCAATAAATAAGATCCAGGAAAATACATACCCGAACGATATAGTTAGTTTCATTAGATATTATGTGACACACATAGACACGACAATAATCTTCTAAATCCAAACTTGTCGTTACACATTACCAAAACATATAAAATACATAAGCTAGACATTAGTTTGTGAATTTACTTCTGACTGTCCATGTAGATTGAAACATAAATCCTTTCGTTTTACTTTCGCATACCGTTACCTTAAACCGTCCCTTATGACCTATATATTTTCTATGTGTGTACGAACTTTTCTTGAATACACAACCGAAATCAGTTACGTTTGTCGAAACAACCCTTTGAATTGTTTTGCTTATCGGATATCCCTGGATAAACTGTATTCAGTTCGGTATCTCATCTCCTCAGAGATATCATAAATACTGACTATTTTTGAAACTCTCTTATTGCTGTAAATCCGCATGTACCTTCAAACGTACCTTTTTTTTATTATTTCATCTAAGCTTTCAATTCTGACTTTTCTGGAAACGATTCCCGGAGGCAAAACGGAATATCTATTGCACGCAAAGGTATTATGCGAACTTCATATTGAAATCCCTATAGTTAGAGTCCATGGTACACTGGCCGTTAGATATGTGTATATGGGCAAAAAAATTTGGGTGTTAGCAGAGATTCTATGATTGTTGATACTTCAGATGTTAAAATCCCTTTTCAACTTTCCATTCTAGATATCACCTTTTTGCAATTATTGTCATGTTTTAGTATTACTATTTATTCGAGGCGATCTTTATTTAACTAATGATGTTAACCTTTACAAAAACAGCTCTTATCACCGGTTGATTTATCTGTTGTCATTAAAGTAGTGACATCGTATAAATCAATATCAAAACTATCTATAATCATTGAGAAAACTTTCCAGGCATGAAATGTATGAATCAATTACTTTTATCATTAAGCTTACCAAGCATTCGATTCAAATGCAATCCATTGGGAAATAAAATATTTTACGGTTGCCTGGTCATGAAACTTTCAAAGTAACGACAGCATGTTGTTAAATAATTCACATCCCATTTAGCATCACAGACTTGCAGATGAACCAAAGCAGAAGAATCCCTTCACAACTCTCACTAAAGTTCGAAAAGATAATGAAGCCATGCAACTTTCAGATTTTCCAGGAAATCGCGTGTATCATAGATAATATTTATTTCGAATTTGCAAGGCTAATAGTTGACTTAATTGCCTCCATCGTATTGAAAATATTTTAAAAGCTACCGAAGTATGAAGTATGTAAGTTTTCAGTACTGGTTTTTTCTATTGTTTCCAAATGAAAATCATTTCGATATATCACATGTTCTGACAAAAATCCCATTGAACTAAACGTGATTGTGAAATTGTCATCAAAACATACTCTTCGATAAAGCTAGAAATGTTTTACAAAGTCTGCCATCCAACTTAATGCTTGAGTTTCATTGAAAAATCGCAAATGGTCATAATAATTACCTGTTGCCCATAGAGATTCGGGATATCATATCTTGAATAATATCATACAGTGTGCGCTATTTGTATTCAATCTGTTAAGTTTTTTCGATCAAACATTGGAAAATAGCAATTTAATGCATTTATTTTATAAATGAAAAACACAACAATATTTCTTAAACAATAATCAAATTACAACTACTTAATTCAAAATAATTTGTAAATTTAACAATTAATAAATGAAAAATGAACAAAAATCAACGTGGCGTTCGTGTTCGTACACTATTGGTATTAAGGTATGAAATTAAGAAATTAGTAAAAATACTTGAGGGTTAATATTTTGTTGGATGCTCTTTCTTTTGAATAACCTCGATGAAATGATTTGTCAGTGATTTAATCAGCTTTTTTCATATTTGTTGGTGAAATTTTTGTCATTGTTTATCAAGGGGTATTTTAAGACCCTGGACTTTTTGTTTGACATGATTTTTTAGTTCGACTTTAACTTTTGCCACGGATTCTCAATAGAGTTAATGTCTGGAGTCTGGGAAGGGAGAGGGGGTGATTTGTGAATTACTGGGTAGTTGTATAGGAGCCAAAGGTTTGAATTTGTGTACTTAGGATCGTTATCCCGGTAACAAGCGAGGTGCGACCCTTGAGGTCCACACGGACAACTTCCCAGTAATATTTACAGAAATATTAAACACAATAATATTTATGGAAATAATACTACTTTTAATAATAAAAATATACTTCTCATAAAAGTTATTAGAATGACTTAATATTAATCGTAAAAGTAAGTAAAATATATGTATTACAAATAATGAAGGAAGTAACTGAAATTTTACGAATACTAAAGAACAAAACTCCTAAAAACTACAATTTTTTATTTGATGAAAGCTTTTCAAAGCATATGATTTTGAAAAAAGTTGACTACAAAACGTTGATTACACCAATTGCAAATTTGATTTGATTTGTATAGGTTTTCAAAATTTAAGCAGTTTTTAACTTCCCAGTATATGGGAAGTTCTTGTAATCGCCTCGAAAATCGAAATTGAAATTTTCGACATATCTTTACGTTTTGAGGTCTTACGAGTATATTTTAAGTGTTTTTAGAAAGAAGTATGTATGTGTGTGTGTGTGCGTGTACGTACGTACGTGCGTTCGCAGACAGTTTTTCTACGAGCATAACTCACGCAAACAAAGTCCTATCGACTTCGTTAAGGTGTCAATCGAAGCGTCTTTGCAATCTTAAGAGCTGATTAGTTTTTGGGACACTTCGGTCTGGGGTTTGCTGTTTTCACCCCTTGCAGGTCAACCCTGTCATGCGCTATATCTCGTGAACCAAACGTACGATTTGCTTCACCAAGAAATCAATCGACGCGTTTTAACATTTTCGCGATTCTATCAAATTTTAAAAAAAATTGTTGGAGCCGTTTTTTAATTTGTTGAAAAAAAGTGCAAAAAATTAGGTTTTTTTTCAAAAACATCAAATTTTTAACTTTATTTTCAAGTCTCAGTAATAAATATTTATAAAATTTATATACTCCAAACAGTTGTTATAAAAACTACCAAATTTGTTTTCATGATTACAAAAAAAATTAAATTAAAAATAAAAAAATCATTAAAAGTCATCATGTCCTTCATGGTCATTTATGTCAATCATTATATCTCGAGAACCAAATATAACCTTTGCATCATTAAAAAGTCAATCAACGCGTATTAACATTTTAATGATGTTTTTAAATTTAAAAAAAATCTCTAAAGCCCTTTTTTTAATTTCATAAAAATAATATTGAAAGTTAGTGGTTTTTTTCATAAAAAAATTAATTAATAATTAATAAAATTAACATCGTGATAATAAATGTTTATAAAATTTATAAACTTTTATCAATTTCTGTACAGACTTGCAAAATATTTTCTCATAATTTCAAAACAAATTGAATTAAAAAAATAAAAAATCATTTAAAGTCATCATGGAAAAAGGATTCATACGAATTTTTATACCTTAAATCTCTTATTCTAAAGACATTATTGTAAAGTCAATCAAAGTTTATTATTATTTGCATAATTTGCGAAGATTTTAAATAGTCTTCACAGAATTGGATAGAATTACGTGTGTCAATATGCGTCGATTGACACCTTGTTCAAAAAAATCTTACGTTGGGTTCGCGAGATATCACGCATGACAAAAATGACCTTCATACGGGCAAAACAGCAAAACCCCCCCCCCGCCCCGGACCGAAGTTTCCCAAAAACTAATCAGCTCTTAAAATTGCAAAGACGCTTCGATTGACACCTTAGCGAAGTCGATACGACTTTGTTTACGTGAGTTATGCTCGTAGAAAAACTGTCCGGGAACGCACATACGTACGTACATACACACATACACACACACATACATCTTTCTAAAAACACTTAAAATATACTCGTAAGACCTCAAAACGTAAAGATATGTTGAAAATTTCAATTTCAATTTTCGAGGCGATTACAAGAACTTCCCATATACTGGGAAGTTAACAAATAAAATCCTGTCTAATTCGCAGCTGCTCACCACTGGCATTTAAATTGGTTTTCAAAATATTAAAATATTTTTTTGTACCCATAATACTACCAATAAACTGCAGTTTCCTAGTTTTACTTGCCAAAAAACACTCTTATCATAGATCCGCTGCCATGCGACACGTTTCCAGAAAGTAAAGTTCTTATTTACATGTTCTTTTGCAAGCTTCAGTTATTAAATTTGCATCATTTTACTAACATAAGGTTTCTTCCTTGCGGCACAGTTTTTGATGAAACAGATTATCAAGTGTTTTTTAAGACTGTCCGACATTTTTTGAGCACTTATCAGAAAATCCCACCCTAACTCATATATCAATATAACTTGTCTCTTTGGGTTAACTTCTTCCGGTTCCAAATTTGTCAATTCTCATCCAAGTTACCGCTGTTTTGGTATCTCAACCAACCATTTCACTTATTTCTCCAAATGATTTTCCCTGATCCAAAACCAATTTTCTAGCCCCGAAAGATGTTTCACGACCTTTTATATCTCATTTTATCTAATTGAAGCTAAAAACTACTTCTATAGGACTTGTTACTATGAAGAGTCCTCAAATACTTTCAATTTTGCACCATTGGACACTCTCGAAATAAAAGCAACCCGATAATAGCACTTTTAAGCAAATGGATTCGGCAGATAATTTACCTGCACGAATATGAATGATGCGTTCAAAACTGAAGTAATAGCACTTCTATTTGATTTTATTAGTGGATCGCCAACTATCAGGGATGGTTTTTACAGCCAAAGAAGGGACAGGAGTTCCTGGAGTGCTCAAAACTACCTCTGGCATAGCACAACATCCAGAAATTTTCATGTTTACTGGACATTTTTGTGCTGTACGAACACGAATGGTGCATACTGTATAAGGAAAGTGATGTAGTACAATATTCTAAATCTGTATTTCTACGGAAAAAAATAATGAACGTTTCTCACAACTTCAAAGCTAGAGCACACAATGAAAATAATGTTGAAAACAAGTTACAGATTAATCGTTTGCAAAAGCAGTCCTTGATGACTCATTTTTGAAAATCACCTTGAGATTGTTTTCATGAGTTTTGAAAGCAGCTACTATGTGTACTAGATTCGTATCTTCGCCTCCGTAATACATGCTTCATTGTAGTAACATTCCTGTTGCGGATAAATTCAGTATGTCTTTGCTGTTTATCGGTTCTTCTTCACCGTTCAACTGGTAACATTGCAAAATGGATATTGTAAACAGCTTTACGAGCACTTTAAAAATGTTATTCATTGTTACGGCAATTTTGTTGCAGAGGGGTTACAAAGATGAATATTTCGACGCTCATGAACTGTTTTAAAGCATTTTGGAAATATTCACACGGGGCGAACTGAAAATATGAAAAGCAGCTTAAAGTGCTTCTGGTAGCATACAAACATACTGGGAGCAGCTGTACAATTTCCAGAAGTTTATGCTGCTTTTGATGTTCACCTTAGTCCTGAAACATGTGATAGGTTGCTCGTGTTGCAAATGAGAACAATGTAAAGCGTAAATTGAATAGATTGGTGCTTTTTGATTCAGGCAGATAATGAGGTGGAAAATGAATCCTTGTCTAGCAAAATATGTTTATTCAATTTAATGTGTACCATTGTCAGTGTTCAAATTATTACTTTTATTGTTGTTATTGCTTTATTGTTTTTCTGTTACATTTGCATACGTTAGTTTGGCTAATTAATATGAAAATCATAACTTTATACAGGCAAATTAATGATACGAATTCTGAATAAATCAAAAACCATCAGAAAATTCGAAAAAAATGAAGGATTTGAAATTTTTAGCACAAAGCACAATATGAAAGTGGAAGGAATTGCGATTGCTACAATAGATGATAATGAATAATGAATTCATAAAAACTAAAGCTAAACTCATTGTACTTTTTTGTGAATTGATGATGATGTTTTATGCATAGCGGAAAACATAATTATATATCCATCGATTGAAAAAAAAATACAATACATCTTGTTCAAAATAGTAAAATCAAAATAGTTCACATAAAAACAACAAATTCTATCTTTATTTTCACCTACTAACACTCAAAAAAGAAACTTAACTGCAATATATGTGGCTTTTATAATTTAAGATTTGCTCGATTTTATAGCTTTGAGAAATGGATCGAAAAAAATAATGTGTTTCTAGAATAGATTTTCTCTCATAGAGCAAAATCTCTCACCAATAAATATGCAGGATCAACTGTAGTAAGCAATTCTCAACAATTTGATAAGCTTAGAAATGTATGTTCGTGGAGTTTTTCAAAGACTTTGTTGTGTGTGTCGGTGAAAACAGTTCCTGAAATGGAAAGGTATATAGCGTATTTACATCAAAAAAAAAATTCATGATACTTCAATTGTGAAGATAATCAGCTGAGAAAAGAGGGCCGATTTGAGAGTGCTTCGTAGAGTTCTGAAAAAAATTCAAAGAATAAAAAATTCAGTAAAATCGATCGAAAATATTTTGGCACCCAACTTTACGATACTTCCTTCACAATGGAATCTATAGGGCAGTTTTTTTTTCAAATTGTCATTAAAATAAATTGTATTTTGATTGTCAGCTTAATAATAGTTGTCACTTTTCCTAAGTACAATTAGAATAGATGAACATTAACGGTAAAAACTTTGATACCATAAAATCAAATTTTTATGTATACATATGTTTTTGATGCACTGAATATCGTCAAAAAAATTTAAATTTTGAAAATATGGTTTTTACATATTTTTACTCCTTGCATCGTCAACTCTACAGTGTATACAGTTAAAACTGGGAAACTCTTGATAAGAAAATAAAACTTTAAAGTTAAATTTAAGAGAGATCACGGCGAAACGACATTAGAAAATACACGTGTTAAGCAGAGCAGAGCATATGGTCACTGAAAACTCCGGTCGTTCCGAGGAATCAATATAAACGTTTAAATTATGGTACCTTCTTAAGAGCTGAGAAAGTAAGCATCTAAATATATGATACGACATGCTTATCATAAAAGCGAAGCCTTGAATATGTTTTTTTTCAAAATTTACAGGAAGCGGAAAAATCTTTCACAGTGTGTTGTTCTTACTGACTGTAAAAATTTAAGGGGGGAAATACATGTAAAATTTAATAGGAAATGCTAACTTCAGATTGATTTAAAAAATATATGTTGTTTATTCAGAAGATTTTGAACATGAAATCCTTAAAGGAAATGCCTCAAAGTACTTGAAAATATGTTTTTTATAATTTTTCAACACAAAATGGCGGCGATGCGAACGAATCAAAAAAACACCTCAAAAAGTGTCTCGTACAACTTAACGCCATTTCCGGGAATCCTGGAACATTCAGAAGAAAATATGTGAATGAGATGTATAGTTCACAGGTTGACCAATAAAGTTTAAAAAAAATGCAATTTTTACATTAATTTTAGATTAAAAAAAATTGATAATTTTTCAAAAAAGTCGCGTTTTAAACACGAATAAACAAATTTTTTCTCCGAAATTTCAAAAAAAAAACTAGTACATACGAGGGTGGGGTGAAAAGTTTCCGGCCTGATCAAGAGATGGCGCCACTAGGTCTACTTTTGGAGCGGCGTCCTACAGTACCATTCCTACCGAGCTTGTATGTACAGTTTCAGCCTAATCACTACGTTAGTTTGCGTTTGGGAGCACATTGCACGAGACGCTTCCGTTGTTTTCGTGAAAATGGAAAAATTGGAAAAACGTGCTGTCATCAAATACTTCTATTTGAAAGGTTTTACACCAAAACAAATAAAAGAAGAGATGGATTCAACACTAGGAGACTCCTCCTCCTATTCAACTATTGAGCAGTGGGTTTCTGAATTTAAAATGGGTCGTGTGAGCACCTCTGACGAGTCTCGCTCAGGACGGACGTCATAACTTCAGAATTGATTGGGAAAATCCATCAAATAGTGTTGGAAGACCGCAGGTTGAAAGTGCATGAGATAGCTGAGACCTGTAGGATGTCAGCTGAACGTGTGCGAAATATTTTGCACAACCATTTGAGCATGGAAAAGCTGTGTGCAAGGTGAGTGCCGCGTTTGCTAACGCTCGACCAAAAACTGATTCGAAAAAACATTTCTACCGACAATTTGGCGCTGTATAGGCGTAATCTAAAAGAATTTTTGCATCGATTCATAATTGTCGGTGAAACTTGGATCCACCACTACACTCCTGAAAATAAAGAACAGTCAAAACAGTGGGTTGGAAAAAGGGAACCAGCTCCAAAGAAGGCAAAAACAATTTTATCGGCAAACAAGGTTATGGCTTCTGCTTTTGGGATGCGAGAGGAATTATATACATTGATTACCTTGAAAAGGGTAAGACTATCACTGGTCAATACCACGCAGAGTTATTGCAACGTTTGAATCACGAGGTGCAAATTAAACGACCTCATTTGGCGAAGAAATATTTTTAACTTCCCAGTATATGGGAAGTTCTTGTAATTGCCTCGAAAATCGAAATTGAAATTTTCAACTTTTCTTTACGTTTTGAGGTCTATAGAGTATATATAAAGTGTTTTTAGAAAGGGAGATGTATGTGTGTGTGTGTGTGTATGTATGTACGTACGTACGTACGTATGTACGTTCGTGGACACTTTTTTCTACGAGCATAACTCACGTAAACAAAGTCGCATCGACTTCGTTAAGGTGTCAATCGAAGCGTCTCTGTAATCTTAAGAGCTGATTAGTTTTTGGGAAACTTCGGTCGGGGGGGTTTGTTGTTTTGCCCGTTTGAAGGTCATTCCTGTCATGCGTTATATCTCGCGAACTAAATGTACGATTTTTTTGAACAAGGTGTCAATCGACGCGTGTTAACATTTGCGTGATTCTGTCAAATTTTTAAAAAAATTTTTGGAGCCGTCTTTTAATTTTTAAAAAAAAAGTGCAAAAAATTAGGCTTTTTTCAAAAACACAAAATTTTTAACCTGATTTTCAAACCTAAGTAATCAATGTTTATATAATTTATATACTCCAAATGATTCTTGTGAAAAAACCAGCAAAAGTTTTTTTCATGATTACGGAAAAAATTAAATAAAACATAAAAAATCATTAAACGTTCAAGGTCATTTACGTCATTCATTATATCTCGAGAACCAAATATAATCTTTCCATCATTAAGGTGTCAATCGACGCGTTTTATCATTTTTATGTTATTTTTATATGTTAAAAAAATCGTTGAAGCTGTTTTTCTAATTTAAAAAAAAAATTGGAAAAGATGAATTTTTTAAATACAAAAATTTATTTTTAACATAATTTGCACATCGTAATAATAAATGTTTATAGAACTTATAAACCTTTATCAATTTTTGTAAAGAAACCAGCAAAAAATTTTCTCATGATTACAAAAAAAAATAAATTAAATAAAAAATAAAAAATCCTTGTTGTAAAGTCAATAAAAGTTTATTAATATTTGCAAAATTTGAGCAAATTTTCAATAGTCTTCACAGCACCATGTTTTAACTTTAATGAAAAAAACTGCTTGGTAACCTGTCCTCCCTCCGATTGATCCGCGTGAATGATCAATCAAACCAATGCACCAAAATCCTTACGTAATCAATTGACGCTCGCGTAGATGTTATGATTAATATTAAGTCATTCCAATAACTTTTATGAGAGGTACATTTTTATTATTTGAAGTAGTATTATTTCCATAATTATTATTGTGTTTAATATTTTTAATATCTATGTAGATATTACTGGGAAGTTGACCGTGTGGAGCTCATGGGTCGCACCTCACGGCTTGTTTGTTTCGTCACGATAACGCACCAGCGCATTCGTCGATTCTTGCCATGTCCAAAATCCACGAATTGAAGTTTGAATTGATGCCGCATCCTGCCTGCTCTCCAGACTTAGCCCCAGCGACAATTACCTGTTTCCTAACCTCAAAAAATGGCTTGGTGGTGAAAGATTTAAGAGCAACGAAGAAGTTATCGAAGCTGTAAATCAGTATTTTGAGGAGCTTGACGAATCTACGTTTAAAACTGGTATAACTAAATTAGAACACCGTTATGAGAAATGTATCATTGTTGATGGAGATTATGTTGAAAAATAAAACAAACAAAAAATTTGAAAACATCGTTTTTCTTGGTCAGGCCGGAAAATTTTCATCCCACCCTCGTAAGATTCTTTTGCATATATGATATAAATTTGAGCCGGATCGATTCAATAATTTTTTAGATATGTTGTACGTTAGTTGAAAAAGCAAAAAAACAACATTGATTATTAGTTTTAGTATAACTTACTCATTAGTTAGCGATTCCAGGTCCTATTTCCTTATAATTTCAGATTTATAAGAATATGGTAGGGATACACAAATAGAGAACCGCCCATGGCGCCGGAGAGAAACCTGGCAGGGACGCGCGGCAGGTGTGTGGGGAACGCCGCACTGCCTATAACGGACTATAACTCAAAAACTAATACGAATATCGCTTCAAAACTTTTTTTGGCGTATTCTTGGAGTATTTGAAATATTTCAATGTAAAAGAAAAAAATCAATTTTTTGAGCAGTTACATGTATTTGCCCCCTTAAGCTGAAAAATTGATTTCGTTTTGATTGCTTATGAACGTTATATCCGAAAATATTTGTAGTTACAGTGGGGAAGGTTAATTCACAAGCTGATCGTAGTTGTAAAAAATAGTGCATCCGATCTAATCTTTTTTGTTTCCTAAATTTTTGAAAACTGTTGCGAACATGTTGAGTTCGCCTTTTTATGCGTGTTTAATTTTTTTTGATAAGTATATACATATGTTTATAAGATAATGTCTACAGTTGTTTTAAGCAGTTTTGTGCAAAAAATCTGCTATTTATCGAATCAAAACTCTGTTATTCTAAATTAAAATTAATTCTCAAACGCAATAACTTTTGGTTAACACTCACCCTTAACCTTTCGTCTATTGATTTAGTCGTCAGATTTGCAGAAATTATATGAATATATAGCCTTGGTCTGTTCAATTGCTCAAATTGCAAATGGTCATGCATTTTGATATGCTTATTTTGCTTGCTCATGGCCAGTATTTCTGTTTTCCAGTGGGATCTAAAATGTTTATCCAATCAGAATATTTGATAAAAATATTTCTGTCATTCGTAACGCAAATGCAACATTCCATTTATTCATTTCATTGACATTCAAGCTGTATTGTTTTCATAATATATTCGGATTGCTATCAGAAATTGAATATCTTCAATTACTATTCAAGGACTTGAACAGTAAATACTGCATAAATGCATAGCTTGTGAAACGTGAACGAGTAATTTTTTAGTCAAAATAAGATATTTTGAAAGCAAAATGAGAATTTTTCAAGATTCATGGAGTTTTGAGTAATAAATTTATCGAAATTTTTTGCGCGTTTTCCAATGGAAATTGGTGTTAAGTATAGGAAGTTCAATTTATATTGTAAGTTTTTTTAGAAGTTCTATTTAATCACCGCACTTTATGGTTGATACAGCCTAAATAATCATATTAATTATGTATAATCAATGTCTTTTACATACTTCATGTGAATCCTCATCGAACAAATCAAACGATTATTTATCTGGAGTAGCCGTTATGTATAATTGCTAAAAGAATACAATAATTTTCGACAAAAAAGTAAGATTAAGTTCTGCATTGTTTGCTTTAATCATTTAAAAAAAACTCTAGTATTTATTGCTGCAAGAAAATTGTGTCAAGGTAAATACTTTGGGAATACTGTGATTTCTTGTAACCCTGGTGTTTGGAGCCATTTTTTTAAGTCGGTGTCGGTTGCATATGAAATTTAAACCCGTGTGTAAGAGTAAATACACAAGGATTAAATTTCTTCCTCAAGAACGATCTCAATTCAATTGGTATCATATCTCAATTTTAAATATAGTAATTTACTTAATACATTCTCCACTTTTTAAAAATAGCTTTGCGGTCATCGACATGCTCGTATTTAGAACAAAACAAACAAAAAGCATCCGGAATAGCTCCTTAAATTCATTTTCATTCCACGCCCAGTCTTCAATAACACCAACGATGTCTTTGATCGACACTCGCCACACTATTTTTAAACATTCACCAACCCCGATTATGGTTTATTAAATGGCTAATAAAATAGCGCGTGCATAAACAACAAACAATAGTAGTCATGAGTTTGTGGCGCGATTTCAAAGTGGGTTTGGGGTAGGAACGTAATATTTCCTGAAAGGTTCACATATAAATCAAATCATTTGGAATGTTGTATGGACACGGAAAAATAGTCCATCACGCGACCAACAGTATAGACTGATCCAAAGCAATGCAAAGGCTACCATCGATTTCTTGCAAATAAACTTACCGGACCAACTATAACTGACTGGTGAATAGACACTGTTGATTGTAAAAAGTGACCCATGTAATGTGAAATAAAATTTTCTGAATTGTTTCTGGTGATAACTAATGAATTTTACACTTGTCAAACTAACAGATTTTTTCAAAAGGACACAAAGGAAAGTGACTCCGCAACATTCCGAATCTGGCCTAAGGGTGAAGTTTGTTGGACAACTACTTTCTAGATCAATTCGGTCCACTCGGAGAACGATGTGATCAGTATTATGTTTGGGTGAAGCAAATGGAGTACTTTTTATAAATTAATTTAATTCAGACAGAGCGAAGCAAATGCAGAACAGTTTTTTATTTGTACTAGTTAGAAAACAAATCAAAATTTGTATTCTGGCTATGAAATCAAAGTGGCTTGAAGTCCCAAAAAAATTAATGAGTATTTACACCATGAGGCATTTCAGTAGCTTCTTCCGATAGAGTTTTGTATGACTTCTAAGTTCCAGTGTACAGTAAGGAAGTTTTTGAACAGCACTCGAATACAGGGGAACAATCGCAGAAAACTGTGTTTTAGCAATAAATTTTATTCAAGAATACGATGGAATTCGTACAATCCTTCCTTGCCATGCATATCCACCCAACAGAATGCATGTCAAAATATGGCTTTGACATCACCATCAATGGTACGGCAGCCCAAATTGGCTTTTAGCCACCTGCAGTAGATGCCTCCAATTATCTCGTTTCAGTGACCGCGTACTCCAGTTCTTTATTCTTAAAAAAAACCTTGTTTGTCTGCGTTAATACTGTTTTCTCATCGTTGTTTGATGGTCGATTTTCCCAGGCTCTACTCTTCAGAGTGCATCTAGATATTTGTGTCTGGTTGTTGCATTTCAAATGGCCATCTCACTGGAACATACGGAACTTCACAACTTTGGAAACTGGTGGATCGTCGTATATGTTGTACAGCTCATGTTAGTCTCATATTATTCGCTCCGTTCCCTTCAGTGGTAGCCCGAATATTCTTCTAAGGATAGGGTGTTTCCTGACGCTTTTGTCAAAGTTTAGGACTCATGGCTATACATCAGCACAGATCTTGTAGTCATTTTGTGAGTCGCAGCTTATTTTTCCTACGAACTTTGTCTGATTTCAAATTTGAGAGAACATAAATAGGTCTTATTAGCTAGGTTAATTCTTCATTGCATTTCGTCATTTTCTCCGCCATCACTGTCCCGAAAAAATCCCTAAATAGCAGTGGCGAGGCGTTCATATAAGCCGATTCCCAACGGCTTCCCTTTTCAAATATGTTCCAGAAATGTCTTTCTTCAGTTTTATAAGAGAATGAAGTGTTTATTTACTTGCATGCATCACTGTAAACATGCACAATCGTTCCACTTGATCTCAGTGTGTATTCCATCATACTCCATTTTCTTCATTCTACACATCCTCTTAGTTTCATAATAGCCAGCAAAGCGATCAACATCTGTAAGAGTTGCAGCAAAGCTTTCCGAGTCTCGAATTCATTAATAATTCAAGGTGCCGTGGGCATTCAACTCCCGTTTGTTGGAATGGCAGCTCGGTTTTCCTCAATAGGATATGGAAACAAATCAAAAAGCCGGTAGCGTTCCCGGCTTGCGAATCATCTGTGAAAATTGATGCTAGAAAATCATCGAAAACTTCCAATTAGAAATACATACATACTGTTGCAATAGTCTATATGTATGTATATAATATTTCATAACTGATCGTAATTTAAAATGTATGCAATAGAAAGAATGATTACGGTAGTATTTCTCTATATGCTCATAATATACTGCTTTGTCTGATAAGGGTCCATGTCTCTCAAATAGTAAGCGGCTTACCCACAGTAATTTTTCACCTTTCGCCACTGTTAGTTAGGTTAATTCTTCATTGCTTGTCGTCTTTTTCTTCGCCACCACTGTTCCGAAAAAATCTCTAAGTAGGCGAACTTTCCAACGTTTTAATGTTTAGTTCGTTTATTGTCAAGTTTTGTATTATTGGCGTCTTTTTTGTGTCCGAATCATGCATTAAATTTTTTGCTTCACTGACTTTAAATTCAACTTCTTTTGTGACTTACTCTAGATTTTGGAATGCTTCTTTGGCTTCAGATATGAACCTTGCCATTACGTTTATGTCGCCATCGTTTTCAACTATCTGGGTGGACTTGAAAAGTTGGGTATCCGTCATGTTAGTGTGTATTTTCTAGACGACATATTTTAAGGCCAAGTTAAACAAAATATATGCGAGCATATCGTTTTGTTTTAGGCTTGATTATGTTTGGAATCTCTGAGCCAGCTTTCCGTGTATCTTTAATTCTGGTTCCGTATTTATCATTCTTACTTTTGTTGTATTGACTAGCTTTGTTGGTTTGCCAAACATAATAACATAATTTAGTATAGTATTTTCCGGTCAATTCTATCCTATGCTTGCTTGAAGTCAAAAAATGCTTGGTGCACGTCAATATTATACTCTCAGAGCTGTTCTAGGAACTTCTTCAGTGAGAATATTTGGTCAATCAAAGATACACCACTTCTAAATCCACCCTAGTGGTCACCGACGAGGTGAATGTCTTAAACCTTTTCAAAATGATTTTCGTCAATAGCTTATAGGGCTTACACAACCATGATATATTATAAGTTATTGACGCTAAATTTGTTTCTATATAACTGCGTCAATCGTCGGGGATTTTTTTTAAACCCAAATTTTCGAAAACGTTCGTTGGAGGAGATCCTTCAGGCATGTTGCACCTGGAGTCAGTAGTTCGGAAGGTATTCCGTTGATTGCAGGCACTTTTTGTGTCTTCATTCTTTCTAAAGCTGCTTCTATCTCTTCAATTGAGGGCGTCCGAGATTACCTCATATCGTTAGTATCTGGGATGGTAGTTTAAGCCGTTGTTTTCAATGCAGGATTAAATATGGTATCAAAGAATCGTACCCACGGTACTTTGATCTCGTCTGAATTGCTGGTTTCATCTTTGCAGGGAGTTGTCCTCGACTTGTAAGACTTTCTAAATTGTTCACTCATTTGAAAATTTGGCTTAGATTTCAGTTACCAAAAGCCAAAGTAAATTTAGAGAAAATAGTAAAAATCATATCAGTACAATTTTGAAATTTTGAAATTTCAAAAAAAAAAACAATGTTATGTCTTTAAATAAATTTCTCAATAGAAACTGCCATCAACTATCCCGCAGTTGGTCTGAATTTGATATATTTCATCCAAATTTGAAATCCAAATTTCTAAAAGTAAGGCTTTGATTCAAAAGAAACCACACGAAAGTTAAGACTTGAATTTTACATATTAGCAAGGACAATATCAAACTATAAATAATTCAAACTTTTTTCAATACCAAATGTTAGGTATGTTTGATTAGATTGTTCCAAATCCAAGAAAAAAATAATATTTTTTTTTGGAAAATCTCACCACAAAACTGTGGCCATAAACAAAATTTTCATTCTATTTTTCAATCCCATAATTTATTTAAGGCCTAAATCTGAAAAAAAAAACAAGCCGTGAGGTGCGACCCATGAGGTCCACACGGTCAACTTCCCAGTAATATCTAAAAAGATATTGAAAATATTAAACACAATAATAATTATGGAAATAATACTACTTCAAATAATAAAAATGTACTTCTCGTAAAAGTTATTGGAATGACTTAATATTAATCGTTTCATCTACGGGAGCGTCCATTGATTGAGTATTCATCGGAGTGGGGACAGGTTACAAAGCAGTTTTTTCATTAAAGTTAAAACATGGTGATGTGAAGACTATTGAAAATCTGCTTAAATTCTGCAAATATTAATAAACTTTGATTGACTTTACAACAATGTCTTTAGAATAAGAGATTTAAGGTATTATAATTCGAATGAACCCTTTTTACATGGTGACTTTGAATGATTTTTTATGTTTAATTTAATTTTTTTTTGTAATCATGAGAAAAGTTATTGCTGGTTTCTCTACAAAAATTGATAAAATTTTATAAATTCTACAAACATTTATTATTACGATGTGCAAATCAGGTGAAAAATGAATTTTTCTATGAAAAAACACTACTTTTCCAATTTTTTTCAATAAATTTAAAAAACCACTTTAAAGATTTTTTTAACATATAAAAACATCATTAAAATGATAATACGCGTCGATTGACACCTTAATGATGGAAATATTATATTTAGTTCTCGAGATATAATGAATGACGTAAATGACCTTGAACGTTTAATAATTTTTTATTTATTAACTTCCCAGTATATGGGAAGTTCTTGTAATCGCCTCGAAAATCGAAATTGAAATTTTCAACATTTCTTTACGTTTTGAGGTCTATAGAGTATATATAAAGTGTTTTTAGAAAGGGAGATGTATGTGTGTGTGTGTGTGTACGTACGTACGTACGTTCGTGGACACTTTTTTCTACGAGCATAGCTCACGTAAACAAAGTCGTATTGACTTCGTTGAGGTGTCAATCGAAGCGTCTTTGCAATTTTAAGAGCTGATTAGTTTTTGGTATACTTCCGTCGTGGGGGTTTGCTGTTTTGCCAGTTTGAAGGTCATTTCTGTCATGCGTTATATCTCGCGAATCCAACGTAAAATTTGCATGATTGAGGTGTCAATCGACGCGTATTGACATCAATGTGATTCTATCAAGTTTCTAAAAAAATTCTTCGAGCCGTTTTTTAATTTTTTTAAAAAAAGTGCAAAAAATTGGGTTTTTTTTAAAAACAATAATCTTTCAACCTTATTTTCAAGTCCAAGTATTAAATGTTTGTAAAATTTATATAATCCAAACAATGTTTGTAAAAACAACATCAAAACTTTTTCTCATGATTACGTAAAAACATAAATTAAAAATTAAAAATCATTAAAAGTCATCATGATTTTCAAGGTCATTTTTATCATTCACTAGATCTCACGAACCAGATATAATATTTGCATCAATATGGTATCAGCTGACGTATATTAACATCTTTGTGAAGTTTTCAACATTATAAAAATTCGTTTCAGCCATTTTTTTAGTTTAATAGAAGAAAATGCGAAAAATTTTGTTTTTTTTTCATAAAAAAATATTTTTTTAACTTGATCTGCACAGCACAGTGATACCAGTTTATAAAATTTATACATTCTTATCAGTTTTTGAAGAGAAAGCAGCAAAAAATTGTTCCATGATCATGAAAAAAATTAAATAAAAAATAAAAAATCATTCATGTAAAGAGGGTTCATACGATTGATATTAGTATATATCTTTTATTCTAACAAAACTGTTGTAAATTCAATCAAAGTGTTATAATATTCACATAATTTGAGCAGATTTTTAATAGTTTTTATAGTCTTTTAATTAAAAAAACTGCTTAAATTTTGAAAACCAAAAATTTCAATCAAATTTGCATTTGCGGTATCAACGCTTTGAATGGTAAAATGTTTTGTAGTCAATACTTTGCAAGATCATATGCTTTAAAAGCTTTCATCGAATAAAAAATTGTAGTTTTTAGTAGATTCATTCTTTAGTAATCGTAAGATTTCAATAACCATCATCATTTGTAATACATTTCACTTTTTACATGCAATTGAACCTATTTTTGACTGCATATACAAAATTTTCAAGACCAAAAAGGCCCCCACCGATTGATCCGCGTGAATATTCAATCTGTCCTCAACGACCAAAAACCTTACGTAATCAATGGACCCTCCCGTAGACGATTTGATTCATTTTAACTCATTCCTGTTACTGCTATGAATACCTCGCATTGTTATTACTTAAAGTAGTATTATTTTCAAAATTATTATTGTGTTTAATGTTGTTGATGCTTATGTAGATATTACTGGGAAGTTGACCGTGTGGACCTCAAGGGTCGCACCTCGCGGCTTGTTATTTAATTTTTTTCATAATCATGAAAAAAACTTTTGCTGGTTTTTTCACAAAAACTATTTGGAGTATATAAATTATATAAACATTGATTACTTAGGTTTGAAAATTAGGTTAAAAATTTGATGTTTTTGAAAAAAAACCTAATTTTTTGCACTTTTTTTAAAAAAATTAAAAAACGGCTCCAAGAATTTTTTAAAAAATTTGATTGACACCTTAATCATGAAAATCGCATGTTTGGTTCGTGAGATATAGCGCATAATATGGTTGACCTTCAAGGGGCGAAAACAGCAAACCCCCCCGACCGAAGTATCCCAAAAACTAATCAGCTCTTAAGATTGCAAAGACGCTTCGATTGACGCATCAACGGAGTCGATACGACTTTGTTTACGTGAGGTATGCTCGTAGAAAAAAGTGTCCCGAACGTACATACGTACGTACGTACGTACGTACATACACACACACACACATACATCTCCCTTTCTAAAAACACTTTAAATATACTCTTTAGACCTCAAAACGTAAAGAAATGTTGAAAATTTCAATTTCGATTTTCGAGGCGATTACAAGAACTTCCCATATACTGGGAAGTTAAAAATTTTAACAAATCTGTTTTCTTATGTTATGCGAATATATTCTGGGACATGGTTGCTGAGATGATATCCCGAAGTAATAAAGATAGTTTTCATTTAAATATTATATCTGGTATGCTCGATTCATTTTTCATAATTTTGGTAGGCAAGACAAGTATTTATGCAGGATTTTAGATGGAAAAGGGTAACGCAAAGCTGCATGTTCTTTCGGAAGTTTTGGGAAAGCATGATATTCCGTCCTGCATTAAAGCTCATAAAGTGCCATTTAAAACAAACTGTGTTTGGCATGCATTTAGGATGGTAAACAATCGTTGACAAGTTGCACAAGGTTACTCAAGCGTAACATTAAGTGGGGTGTTTTTGAAACACATCCTTGAGAAAACTTCAAATATTTTGCAAAATGCAATATGAAGTCAAGAGCTGCAAAAATGTTCCGAACGTAAGATGTCGCTTTATTTTTGGGAATGAAAAAGTCTTTCGTTCAGTTCAAGGTAATTTATAACAGCACCTTTTGCAGGTTCAAATGATTCTTTTCGAACTGATCAGTTCATAATTGAAGATTTGCTTTGAGATATAATGGATATTTGGGTAATTATTGATTTGTGCCGGATTTTAAAGTTTTGATAATATTTTTTACATAATAATATAATAATCCCACTAAATTACCAAAGTGATAGCATGACATTTTTTATGCTGTTCAACCTTATATGGTGTTTGAACATATTAGACTTACGTGTGTCAGACAAACTATTCTCAATGAATCCTATAGCTTAGTTCTATATAAACAACTTTCCTCGTAACAATAATCAATCAACTAGCCAATCATTTTATATTACCAGCAAAGCTGTGGAGGAAAATCTCATGAAAAGTCAGATTGATTGAAGTGATTTTGTGAAAGTCTTGTTGATAAGTTTGTTATAGTTGAGTTTTAGATCAATCTTAATCGCGTCACGTGATTTTTGACAAAAAAAACATATACTTTTGCTAAGACTAGTTTAAATTGGTGTAGTCCTGGATGACTAGCCTTTGTCAAATTAACGTCACAGATTTTGAAAGTGAGGTCAATATTGATTTTCAAGGAAAAGTTTATTTCAATTAAAAAAAAGAAGTATGAACAGATTTTTATTTCTTGTTTCTTAGAGCTATTATTTTAAATACAATACCAAGAAGAAAAAAAAATAATTTTATACAGCCTTAAATTGATGAAAGCATAATTTTTCAATACCGTTCAACAAAATAAGTTTGGTTATCGAAGCCTAATGAACAATTTTTCATAAGGAATTAGCAGTTCATTAAATGAAGTTAGCAAATTGCTATTGAGGTCCGCAAACTGATGGAAGTGGTCATTGGACTAAGACATCTTAAGGTTAGAGCAACATTTAGTCAATAACTATATGGAGATAATATTCGTTAGGGGTTTTACCAATACAACATCCTGTCTGCTTGAAATATTTAATAGTAAAAATCTCTAATATTTTATTCATATTACTTTCCCTCTATTATTTATCCTACAAGAATTTTTTTTTTTGAAAATTTTATGGTTTGAATTATTAGGTTCCTCGCATTTTAATGAGATTGTTGCTTAAGATGTGGTCATATGTATTTTATGATGTGGTATTCCTGCTGTGATCCTATCATATCATATGATGTAGTTTCGATTTAGGCCAGAAAAGAGATATCGCGAAATTGAGCTCCTTTTATCGCTGATTGTCTTTTCATACGTATCTGCATACCCCTATGGACATAATTTTAGTTCAGGTTATCAATGATCCCAGACTTTGTGGTTTTTGCATGGACGAACAAAATATTTAAGCACTGTGAAAAACTAAAATTGGTATGATATGGTATGAAAATTCATTTAACTCGCACTTAAAACATAAAAAACCTCATTTTTTTGACGTTTAAAATTGAGTTTCATTTGTACATGCATATAGTAAGGTTTGCGAATCATTTCTCCGTAAATTATTGAAAGGATAAGTCTGATAATATAAGATAAAGATAAACATGAAAGTACTTTGTGTGTAGTTCAATCCTATGAAGTGTGAAGATTTTCTGGGTTTAATAGACAAAGGGATAAAACAGATATTTATGTGAAATTCAAAACCAAAAACTATACCATATCCTTGCAAATTTCCTAGCAAACACAGCGATGCCAAGTTTACCTAAAGATCCAAAAACTTAAATATCAATCTTTATTATTGAAATGCAGGTGGTGCTTCAAAATTAAATCTAGGTAAAGACTTTACAATTCATCTTAAATGAAAAAGCTCTTTAGCATTGAAATAAAACAACTATTTCTTTCAAAGAAAAGATACCATCGTTAAGTCGAATTCCTGAAAAACTCAGGTGAAAGCAAATATTCACCTGAGACTTTGAATTTCGTTTTTTCATACGTAGAATATGTGTATACAAACCAGAAACTTAGAACAATTACCAACCCGTGTCCTTTCTTTGCGTTATTCGTTCGTTCTAATGATTAACAGCAGTTTTGCGTGTTACTAAAAGTTCCAATCGTCCCTACTGAACACATTCGTTGGTATGGCTCTTACGTTCTACACCATCGGCAATAATTTGTTTGTTGTTCACTCTTGGCAGGTGAGTTTCTCCTTCTTAACAATACTAAGGCCATCACCATCATTATTACTTCCTTGATATGCAATCAGTCTTCGTTTAGTTTAACGTAGACGAAGAAAAAATATATTCTAGGACATGCGAATAAGAAGAAGTGTTTCGTCCTAAAGAAAGGAAAGTTGTGGCTAATTCAAATACAACCATATATTTCCTGGCTGGTTTCTAAAATAAAAACGATTAAAGATGTGATAATGAGTTTCAAATGTCAATTTAACCATTGTTGGATTATTTAATAGTTCATAGATTCGTAAACTATGTGAGTACATGCATCATATGCTGATAATATTTAAAGTGAGTAACTCTGCTGTAAACGTTGAAGCTTTAGAAAACGCTGAGAAATCAACAATTTTGGCTTTCGTAAGAAATTTCCTACATTTTACGTATGCAACATTGAGAATTTTTACACATGCCTTTAATCGACATGCAACACATAGCATTACCGATCCATAAAAGAAATTGGACGTTTCTCACTGCCGTTTTAACATGGAAGGAAACTAAACTCTTTTGTTGAAAACTTCATGCCTTATAAACACGCTTCCCAATTTAAGGAGAAAGTCTACATCTACCAGACCAACTCCTGCACTTTCATGTATAGCTTGCGTACTTATTCAAAAGCGCTAGCATATATATACGTCTATATAAACCAGCATACAACACAATTTTCAACGATCAGCGCAATAAAAAGCTTATAATTAGAACATCTTCTAACTTCTTTCTTCCAAGTTTACCAGATGATAGTTGCTGTAATGTCAACTACTTCCTTGTGTCTAAGGAACAATGAACATAAAATGCTTAAAGCTAGACGAGACTACGGACGACAAAGACTACATTTTGTAGCTCATAGCGAAAATAATGATGCCACTATGTCGGTTAAGGACACATTTTACAACGGATACGAAAAGCCTTCGTACAAAAGATTATGTGGTAAAGCATCGACTTTTGTGTGTGTTAAGAATGTAATTGTGATTACAATTTTACTAACGTAAAGCCATCGGATCATCAGATATGGTATGACAAGCAGAATGGGTCAGATTGTATAAGGATGCAAAAAATTTGTGAATTAGATTTCCATTATTTGGCCTTTGCATAATCTTAATAATTTTGATTTACTGCTATTTCGAAATATAATCCAAATCATTAAAAAAAATCCATGCCAAAAAATTGTTGAGCATACTTTAAAAAAATGACTGCGCATTCTTTACTATATTTAAGTGGCTTGGTACATAGTAAAACTTACATTACAAGTTAAATTGAAAAATCTTTAGCAAAGGTATTCCGATTTTTTAAACGTTGGGTGGTGGAAATTTTCAAAAGATACCGATCAGCTCCTGCCTCTCGGCATGCCGGATTTCTACAGACTAAAATCATCTCCGTTTCCTTCAATCACTCTCTCCATCAAAATTAGTAATTCTCGGTATTTAAAATTTCAGTACATAATACTTCCCAGGCTATAAGAATCAGTATAAGAGATAGTACCAAATTTGTAAATTTTAGTGTCCTTTTAGTAAGATTAATAGTTCAGACTATATGTTTATAAACTATTTCATGTTGACTATATGTTTGGCTTGAACTTGTAATTTTATTCGATTATTGGTCCTGAAGGAGGAATGTTTTTATTGTCGTTTTAAAGGAAGTTGGGTTCGCTATGTTTTTAATTTTTTTCGGTAGTGTATTTTAAAAGTTAGCTGCTTTGTTGAAAGGGTCTTCTTTAAGCCGATCAGTTCTGGCAAATGCTATAGCTATATTGTTCATGTTTCTCATTTTGTAAGTGTTTTTCCCTCGAATTTATCTAATTTCACAGTGGTATACTCATTACGGTGTAAATTACTATGTATGAATTTAGCTCTTTCCATGGAAATCATGCCTTGCAAAATGAATTCTTGTATTGTTTTGTAAATTTCGCTCGTTAGAGTTGACATAGGGAGATTGTAAATCGTCTTATACGCCTTGGTTACTAATTTGGAGATGGTCATGAGGTTACCTTTTGAGGTTCGGCTCTAATTCAAAATGACGTAGGAAATTTTGGAACGAAGATGCGCATACATACATAATTTGGATTTTCTTCTTCTTTGGAAACAAGTAGAAGCGACGTAGAAGACCAATGAGGTCAGCCAGTTTTTTCCTTAGATCATTTATATGTGGGGTCCATGTTAGTTTCTCGTCTATAGAAGTCCTAAATATTCTTCAATATTATATATTATATTCAAGGTGACATTGAATGGTTTTTTTTTAAATCATGGAAAAACGTTATGCTGATTTCTCTACAAAAACTGGTAAGAGTTATTAAGTTTTATAAACATTTATTACTGTGTTGTGCAAATCAGATTAAAAGTGTTTTTTATCAATGATACCCTAATTTTTCGCATTTTCTTTTAATTAATTTAAAAAAATTTTTTATAAAGTTCGTAACATCCCGGAAATTTGATAAACGAACGAATATTATATTTCGTTCGCGAGATATAATGAATGACTTAAATGTCCTTGAAGGTCATGATGACTGTTAATGTTTTTTTTTTTTAATTATTTTTTTTTGTAATAATGAGAAAAGGTTTCCTAGTTTTTTCACAAAAACTGTTTGGACTATATAAATTTTATAAACGTTGATTACTGCGTTTTGCAAATCAGGTTGAAAATTTATTGTTTATGAAAAAAAATCTAACTTAACCTTTTTTTAATAAATTCAAAACCGGCTCCAACGATGTTTTCAAAAATTCGACAGAATCACTCAAATGTTACAACGCGTCGACTGACGCCTTAACAATGCAAATTCCATGTTTGTTTTCGCGCATGATAGAAATTTCCTTCAAAAACTAATCAGCTCTTATAATTGCAAAGACGCTTGGATCGACACTTCAAAAAAGCATATACTACTTTGTTTACATAAGTTAAGTCTACAGACCTTAAAACGTAAAGAAAAGTCGAAAATTTCAATTTCCATTTTCGAGGCAATTACAAGAACTTCCCATATACTGGGAAGTTAAAAAACTACCCTGGTTGCTGCCAAAGAAAAATGCACCCAAGAATAAAGTGTGGGATTGTCTAGGATACTCACAGATATACAAGGAATTTATCATTGGATTGAGTGCATTTCCTGCAGAAATTGATAGCATGAAAATTGCACGGCCTATGTAGTTTTCAACCACTTCAAATGTGACGTGATAATGCGCAATTTTGTTCTCGTGACTTGCACAAAAGTGCGCAATCAAGAGGTTCATTAAGTTCCATACTGTACAAAAAGTATTAGAATTAAGTCAAGTCACATATTTTTCTCTGAAACTAATCAACTTAAAGTTAATAAATAATAAATTATATCATAAGTCAAATGTTTATTTTGATTTTTTATAAAATAAGTATGTGATAGCAATTGGGCACTCCTGCACCGATCAACCCATCCCAACAATATTAGGCAGAAAAATAATGTATATTTATTATTATTGTTTTCACGAATGCCCAATGACACGGCTTAGGCAAAAAAAAATTCTTTCCTTAAAGGAAAATCCCTATTTAGTCACTAGTATGATTATCCTTCCTATTCCTAACAAAAAATTTACAAAATGGTCGAAACTTAGTAGCAGTAGATTTGTTTATAATTTTCAAACGTCGAACACGTCAGGCATTTCATCCAAAACAACAGTTAGTGTTTTATTTAGAAGAATCGTTAGAAAGCATTATTATTATTCAAAAGATGATGATTAGCTATTAATTTTAAAAATGTATAGAATAACACAAACACAATTAGAGTACCTAACCTCCTCATTCAAATGATTATGTTTACATGCAAATAATATCAGAATAATATTCTAAATAGCTCTATACTATGCAACTTCAAACAGTAGCGCAGAAATGACACGTTTGTAGAATTTTCCACTGAAAACCCTTGTCATTCTTTAAATTAACGTGGCTTATTTCCATTAACAATTGCGCCAAATAAGCGTTTTCCCTCGCTAAGTACGAAAAGCGAATGAATTGAAATTTCCCAGAAATGAATGCAAATAAACCAAAGAATAATGAGCAAGTACCTCCCTAACTGGAATATAATATTTTATATTTGAATTCAGTTCTCTTGGACTCTAATGCATTAATTCTACTACTTGTCTGCACTTTGTGCGAAGGAGATTGTAATCAGGCATTGCTTCGGTTCGTCGTTTCGATTATTGTTCATGTCTGTCGAGATGATGAAATCATCGATACTGGCAAGGACACAGCGAATACATTTATGTACGTGTATCTACTATCTATCTACCTATCTGTCTACCTATCCACTCAAATGACACGACACGAAATGAAAAGATTTTCTTGTTGAATGATCACTTTCTTGAGAATTACACCGAAGGAAGTCTCTAAGCTCCTTGCTGTGGAGCACAATAGACAACGGTCGTTGTAAGTGCGCCAACGTGTAACGAAAGTTTAGATCCTATCATTCAATGATTTTCGTTTTCCCCCTCACCCGTTAGCTCTCGATAAACGATTCGTGAGGAATATCTTTCTAACTGTCTGGGAAAATTGGCGTAATCGTTGTACTTTTACACAAAGTGTGGGGGCGTTGTTTCCAGTGCGCAAAACGAACCTTCAAACTTAATTGAAGAAAATTGGTTTAGCCAATTAACTGAGTCATGAAATTAAATTTTCGCTATCGATAGCATAGAAGCAGTTGTCTTGTGGACTTTGGTATCTGTTAGCTAAAACATTCCATGACTTCTTCACTTCCTTTCTAACCATTTTTCGATTGAAGCAAGAGTACTTTTGAAAAGTTGAGAAGTTTTTGGTTCATTGCTTCTCTTGTTTCTGCTGCATGTGGTTTTTTGTAGATGATATTGCTATAACTTTTGAGGTAGATTCCTAATGTAGAGATAAGTAACTAAGTACGTAAATAAATACTTGACAAAATTTACTTATATGCAAAAATATACCTTTACAATCAGTAACTAAAAAATGATGCAAAACCTACTAAAATCTGAAGTCTAGTAAATCAAGATATTTGACGCCCTAAAAAATGTAGAGTAAAATAAAATTTAAATGTAGACAGTTGAAATGGTTAACTTTAAGATACACTGCTAGGTATGCAACTAATCATGGCACTCTCAAAAAACGAAGTCAAGCCGTAATTCATTTCCAAAATAATTTCCTGGCTTGAAAATTTATTTCGCTTCAAAAATATATTCTATCGGAATATTGTTAGCTCAGAATACGTTTTGGCTCGAATAACTTGAGAATATCACATAATAAACCAAATTTTCAACCAAATTATTCACACTTGGCTTGCAGTTCAACATCTTACGGTTCATTTTAGTTGGATTTCTTGCCTACATGTAGATATTTTCAAGAAAATCCAATAAGTAGAGCTCCTATTACATTTACATGTAAAAATCCAGTTCTTATGTTGGTGCAAATAACTGCCTTTTATTGTGTCTCTCTAATACCGATTCAAATCCACTATGTACCTTTTCTACGAAACAGTTTGATCCAGAAGAAAAATACATATATCCCTGGTTCCATTACATCTTGAATCGGAAAAGGATGAACATGTTCACATTTCCATGATATCCCACCTTGGAAAAAAAGTCAAAATGGTTTGCAGCTCAAGAAAAACCGGAGGAAAAAACGTTACTTTCCCCTTTTTGACTGTTTTATTTCGTGCGGGAATGGTCCAGGCTACGATGTTATTCTGGATTTCGAGAGCATAAAGTATGTGGAGTTCGGGCAAGTCAGTGCGAAGAGTTTTTATGATGGGTCTGAAGTTCACCTTGTCCTAGATACTGAAAGGAAAGTACGATGATGAGGAATATTCTTTCGTGGCATTGATAGTGAAGAAATTCAGTGCTTTCGAAACTTGTCCAGGTTTGTTTATCGACCGCAATGTCCTGAATGATTGTAACTAATATGTTTTGAAATTATGAAATATTCCATTTTTTATCATTAGTATCAAAGTCACCATAATCTGACAATTCCTTCAGTTATCTTCATACAAAATGAATAGAAAAAATAACTAGGTAACACATTCAATAATTTGAATGAAGTCTTTGGGATAATGATGAAGGATTAGGGACTAAGAAATGATAACGATTAATTATTATTCCTAAATATACGAAAATTATTACATTCAACTTCAGTTCGTAATGCGGTCAACGCAAAAACAAGCTATCAATACACTGCAAGCAATCGTAGAGACGAAAATTCTCCAAGATAACGGAGGAAAATGTCTGCAGGAAATTGCCGACTTCGGAGGAAAATAAGACATTGATTTAGAGGACGGTTTCGTTGACAAATCGAGTGTTAGTTAATGGATGGATTCCCGGATGCTCGTTTCTTGATATTGTGAGTCAATGAACCACCCGAGAATACAAGTAAGAGCCCATTTATATGTTAATGGAAACGTCGGTTCCTTCAGGTAAGTTTGTATGCTTAAAGCAGAAATGCGATCCGAAAAAGCCAAGGACATAGACATGGAGCATTACTTTTTTAAGCTGAGTGAGCCTAGCCAGCGGAATACATAAGAATGTAATTTTTCTTCGTTTTTTTTTGTCAACAGTGTGTTTACTTTTTCAAATGATATCCATCTATTGCGTAATTGAGCCAAACTAAAGGACAGTCCCAATTTGACTAGATGATGAATTTTAAGATTGTGTGGTGAATAATACGAATTTTGTCTTGTTCACAACCTAATTATTTTTTATATTCGATTTGCGGTGAATTTGGAAGCTAATCGAGTTGGTATGAAGACTAATACGAAAATCGTCACTTACTAAAGCTACTAAAGACACATACATAACATTTTTAATGATTTTTTATTATTAATTTAATATTTGCTTCTAATCATGAAAACAAGGTTTTGCTGCTTTTTTCAAAAAGTGATTGGAGTATATAAATTTTTATTTTTGATTACTGTGCTCTGCAAATCACGTTAAAGATTTATTTTTTTTGAAAAAAAAACCCTTTATTTGTTGCATTTTGTTTATTAAATTAAAAAACGGCTAGAACATTTTTTCTAAAAATTTGAAAGGATGACACAAATACATATAAACACGCGTCGATTGACGCCTCAACAATGCAAATCATATATTTGGTTCGCGCGATGAAGTGCATTACAAAAATGATCTTCAAAGGCGGAATGTTTATAATAGGGGTCAGAGGGACTTAGTACCAACATTTCAGTTGCAAACGATAAATTTTGGCAACAAGAAGTGCGGAGAAAACTGTACGAGTTCGTTGGTCGATTAAGGACACGTAATATTGTTCAAATGATGCAGAAAGACAATAACCGGTGAAAATGAACGAAAATAGCCTGGTTTGTCTGCATGGCAATAATTTAATGTTTTTCAGATAGCAGCACATAAAGTTACTAAAGAAAAAGGCCTACAATATTGAAAATAAAACACACTTCCTGAATATTCCGATACACAATTGGAAAATATACCGAGGTGTTGCCGAGCCTTACGAGTGAAGCATTTGCTTGAAAAATAAAGGAAAGTGATGGAAAATTAAAGGTATTTCACGTTTTCTAGTTCCGCAAACAGTGAAAATGATTTAGAAACAATAATAATACAGAAATAAAATATGCTAGAAAGTCAACAATTGAACCAAAGGTTCTTGTTTGGTGTGCATTTTTGCCAGCTCGTATTTCGCACCCTTTCATTGGTAAAGTGCGAGGCCAAGCGCTGAATGCCTGATCCTGTAAACAAAAATGTCTGCCAAAAATAGAAAAAATTTACGAATGAATTGCGTAGCAACGATAACGCTATCCTTTGGCAGAACCTAGCCTCAGACTATTATGCAAAAGCACAGCTTAATAGCTTCAACAGCAAAATATAAGTTTGGCACTGAAAGAAGATAATCCTTCAAATGTGTCACCAGCACATTCCATCGTGCACTTTTGGACTTTATGGAGCAGGCTCGGTTATAAAGGAGAGTTGGAAATAAAAACCGAAATCAACTTCAAAATAGAATCCAAAAAAATGTAAAAAGGCGAACATGAACACCGTCCAAAATATTAAATATAAAATGTGAAAAATCGACATGAATGTTCTTCTCAAATTAAATTTAAGTATGCTTTAGTAAAATAAAATAAAGTTCGTCAACCTAAGCTTTAATCAAAATAATAATCTATCAGTATCAGTTTGACACAAATGACATTTTGACAACTTGAAAAATGAGTTCATAGAAAATTAAAAAATAGCAAATACTGCCAGTGAACTTCGATAAATAAAGGATTAATTCTGATTCACATTCAGAATACTTCACTCTGACAAAACTTGGAACAGATTAGGCAATTTAAACCTCTGTAGATGTTTAGTATTAACTACTAACTATATGTGACTTCATTCAATAAATTATCCGTTTTTACACTTCTACGCTTGCAGCACACACACTTTACTTACTAAATATTTTAGTGATATTGAAAGTCCAATTTTTATTATCAAATTTTGCGTCAATTTGATTCCAATTTCGTGGCAAAAGTCAATCACCTAAAGAATTGTTTAACTATTTTTTAATGGTATAATGATATGATATTTCTTTTAAGTGTTTATTTTTTTAAATCTAGTAGGGGAAACAAGATTCTGTTTCTAACCTTCACCACTAACTGATGATATCTAAACTGTGCATAAGTATCTAATTCAGAATACCAAGTGACTGAAAATATACTTCTCGTTTAAGGTTATTCTTGAAACTAAGTGATGAGCAAAAGGCAGAAGCAAAATTAAAAAATGCCTTAAGGCGGAAAATAGGGTTAGGACAGCGTTTTCTGAATATTTTTATAGTATACAAAATGAATATAGTTTATTAAAACTTTGAGAATATTTTATTAATGTATTTAAGTATATATTTTAAAATTTTTAACTTTCCAGTATATGGGAAGTTCTTGTAATCGCCTCGAAAATCGAAATTGAAATTTTCAACATTTCTTTACGTTTTGAGGTCTAAAGAGTATATATGAAGTGTTTTTAGAAAGAGATATGTATATGTGTGTGTGTGTGTATATGTACGTACGTACGTACGTATGTACATTCGTGGACACTTCCTTCTACGACGATAACTCACGTAAACAAAGTCGTATCAACTTTGTTAAGGTGTCAATCGAAGCGTCTTTGCAATCTTAAGAGCTGATTAGTTTTTGGAAAACTTCGGTCGGGGGGTTTGCTGTTTTGCCCGTTTGAAGGTCATTTGTGTCATGCGTTATATCTCGCGAACCTAACGTACGTTTTCCTTCAATAAGGTGTCAATCGACGATTATTTACATTTTTGTGATTTTATCAAGTTTGTAAAAAATTTCTTCGAACCGTTTTTTTAATTTTTTAAAAAAAAGTGCAAAAAATAACGGTTTTTTCAAAAACAATAAATTTTTAATCTTATTCACAAGTGCAAGTAATTAATGTTTATATAATTTATATACTCCAAACAGTTCTATTGAAAATGACATCAAATTTTTTTACTCATGAATACAAAAAAATCAAATAAAAAATAAAAAATCATTAACAGTCATCATGTTCTTCAAGGCCATTTCTGTCATGCGTTATATCTCGCGAACCTAACGTATGATTTTCTTGAATAAGGTGTCAATCGACGCCTATTTACATTTAAGTGATTCTATCATGTTTTTCAAAAAATTCTGGGAGCCGTTTTGTATTTTTTTTAAAAAAAGTGCAAAAAATAACGGTTTTTTTCAAAAACAATAAATTTTTATCCTTATTCACAAGTGCAAGTAATCAATGTTTATATAATTTATATAATTCAAACATTTTTATTGAAAATAAAATCAAAGTTTTTCACTAATGAATGAAAAAAAAATAAAATAATAAATAAAAAATCATTAACAGTCATCATGTTCTTCAAGGCCATTTCTGTCATATTTTATATCTGGCGAACCAAACATACGATTTGCATTGTTAAGGTGTCAATCAACGCGTATCAACATTTGCGTGAATCTTTCAAATTTTTATAAAAACTGTGGAAGCCCTTTTTTTAATTTAGAGAATAAAATATAAAAAATTAGATTTTTTTCATAAACAATAAATTTATAACCTGATTTGCGAAATAAAGTAATCAGTGTTTATAAAATTTTTATACTCCAAACAATGTTTGTAGAAACAAATTCAAAAATTTTCTCATGATTACGTAAAAAATTAAATTACAAATAAAAAATAATTAAAAGTCATCATGATTTTCAAGGTCATTTTTATCATTCACTATATTTCACGAACCAGATATAATATTTGCATCATTAAGGCGTCAATAGACGTTTATTAATATTGCTGCAATTTTTTTAACATTACATAAAAATATTTTCAGCCGCTTTTTAATTTAATAAAAGCAAATGCAAAAAATTAAGCTTTTAGGGTTTTAAGGTTTTTTCATAAAAGATAATTTTTTAACTTGATTTGCACAGCACAGTAATAAATTTTTATAAAATTTATACATTCCTATCAGTTTTTGAAGAGAAACCAGCAAAACCATAATCCATGATTATAAAAAAAAACTTAATAAAAAATAAAAAATCATTCAAAGTTATTGTGAATAGGGGGTTCATACGAATGACATTAATTTATATCTTTTATTCTAAGGAAATTGTTGTAAATTCAATCGAAGTTATATAATATTTGCATAATTTGAGCAGATTTTTAATAGTTTTTACAGTGTTTTAGTGTTAATAAAAAAACTGCTTGAATGATGGAACTCCAAAAAACCCTTCCGTAGATGATATGATTAATATCAACTCATTCCTGTTGCTGCTATGAATACCTCTCATTATTATTATTTAGAGTAGTAATATTTTTAAAATTATTATTTTGTTTAATATTTTTAATGTTTATGTAGATAATACTGGGAAGTTGACCATGTGAACCTCAAGGGCCGCACTTCGCGGCTTGTTGAAAAATTTACTTGAGAAAACCGAAGATATTAGCGACCCCATATTGCAGAACACAATCAGACTCTGCATTTTGCGTACATTCTGGAAGCCGCAATTTCCATCTGAAATCAAACGACTCTGAAATTTACTTTGATTTTATGTCTCTCTTCCATATGAACCTAAATGCTATCAAAGAAATAGAAAATTGAATTTTTACAGGATTCAAAACAAAACAAAACATTATTTTTTTCAAGATTTTATACAAAAAATAATAATATTTTAATTAATGATAATATTATGATTTTAGGTTAATAAAAATTGCAATACTATAAAAAAACAAGCCGTAAGGTGCGACCCATGAGGTCCACACGGTCAACTTCCCAGTAATATCTAAAAATATATTAAAAACATTAAACACAATAATAATTATGGAAATAATACTACTTCAAATAATAAAAATGTACCTCTTATAAAAGTTATTGGAATGACTTAATATTAATCATAACTTCTACGCGAGCGTCAATTGATTACGTAAGGATTTTGGTGCATTGGTTTGATTGATTATTCACGCGGATCATTCGGAGGGGGGACAGGTTACAAAGCAGTTTTTTCATTAAAGTTAAAACATGGTGCTGTGAAGACTATTTTGCAAATATTAACAAACTTTGATTGACTTTACAACAATGTCTTTAGAATAAGAGATTTAAGGTATTATGCTTCGAATGAACCCTTTTTACATGGTGACTTAGAATGATTTTTTTTATTTTTAATTGTATTTTTATAATCATGAGAAAAGTTTTTGCTGGTTTCTCTACAAAAATTGATAAAAGTTTCTAAATGCTATAAACATTTATTATTACGATGTGCAAATCAGGTTAAAAATGAATTTTTTTATGAAAAAAAAACACTAATTTTTCAATTTTTTTTAATAAATTAAAAACAAAACGCTTTGACGATTTTTTAAAGTATAAAAACATCATAAAAATGATAATACGCGTCGATTGACATCTTAATGATGGAAATATTATATTTAGTTCTCGAGATATAATGAATGACGTAAATGACCTTGAACACCTTGTTAAAAAAAATATCGTACGTTTGGTTCGCGAGATATAACGCATGACAGAAATGACCTTCAAACGGGCAAAACAGCAAACCTCCCCGACCGAAGTTTCGCAAAAACTAATCAGCTCTTAAAATTGCAAAGACGCTTCGATTGACACCTCAACAAAGTCGATATGACTTTGTTTACGTGAGTTATCGTCGTAAAAAAAAGTGTCCACGAACGTACATACGTACGTACGTACATACACACACACATACATCTCCCTTTCTAAAAACACTTTATATACGAGTATAGTCTATAGACCTCAAAACGTAAAGAAATGTTGAAAATTTCAATTTCGATTTTCGAGGCGATTACAAGAACTTCCCATATACTGGGAAGTTAATAACTGTCAATTTACAAAACGATTGGTTAAAAACTTTTCAAACTAGCGTGTACGCAATTTAAAAAAAAAATCGTTTTGAGAAAAACGCGTTTGAAAAAATAGTAGCGTTTGGGCCCTGAAGGAGAGCTACTAACTTTAATGGCCTATAACAATAGAACGAGTTGGAATTTTCATTTCAAGCTTTCGAAACATATTTTTCAATAGTCAATCGTTTAACCCTATTTCCCCCCTTAAATGTTTCTGACACTCTAGCTTAAGGATGGTAAGTGACATGTCCCGAACACGGTTGAACTAGGAACTGAGACTAAAGGAATACATTTCCACTATTGATTTTTTTTTGTTGATTGTTAGACATCAAAAAAAATTCCGTAATCCAAACACATTCTCAATTTATACATATTTTTCATGGAATCAATTTATGGATACCTATTTAAAATACAGCATCTTTTTCGGAAACCTAGATAGATTCAAAATACAACTGAAATGACACTCGAAAAGTCTTCGAACCAGAATTTTTTCGTGAATTTGATAAACTGAATTGGTTTTCCTTTTGAATTAATAAAAAAAATTTTACAATCTCAAAGGTTACTCAAAATAGAAAATTGCTATCTTATGCAGGTTTACATTTGTTCGAACGAAACGCGAAGTAGCTGTCCTTGACTTAATAAGGAGAGTTCCATTCAGAGCAAACACCCCAATTTGAAAATCTCTAAAAGTTGTTTAAAATCACGAACTTGTGACAATTGATTGCCATGAAATATGAATACAAATTCAACTGCAAATATTTGATTACTTAACGAGGCGCAAAGAAAACTGTACAACGCTCTACGTTCTGCCTGTTATTTTTTATAGTCTTTTTGATACTCCCCATTTTCAATCCTCGGTCTGATGTGAATTATGCAACACACAAGGCCAATGGGGATCTCACAACATTCTAGTTTAAAACGTGAAAATCAATTTTGCATAAAAATATGCAAATATATCAACCATCCACTTGGCTGGCAATATCTTTCGGTAGGTGTTTTTTTGTCCTTTCCGAACATGTCGGATGGGAGCGGAGACCACTGTTCCAGCTTACAACCAAAAGGGCCGGCTCCTCCCGATATACACTCTTTATTATTTCCCAAGCGTATCAACGATAACATGAAATCTTTAACAAAGTTATCGATCAAAAAAGATGATGGCATAGTGAATAACGGGGCGGCTTTTTTGCACCCCCAAAAAGCTCCCAGCTTTCTAAGGCTGGTTGGCCGGATCCATAGTTGAATCTCATATTCAATCCAGTGTCGTTGGTTTTTTGTTAGTCATCACATATGTGCGTATCCTGATATCTTTTAAACATCTAATCTACCATAGAGTGAAGCGAATAAATTTCAAATGATATAAAGCCATGGTGTTAGTGGAACCGTTCTCACACTTTTTGAATACAATTTAGATACATAGTAGGCGTGACTTTATTTTTACGGTGACGGCAATGGCAACAGCAACGGCAAACGCAGGTTGTTCATGCGGACAAAAGGATATGCGAAATGACGGAATATTTTTTTGAGTGGGATAAGATGGAATGACAAGTAGAAATAATAGACTCTCTTCACCAAGATCCTTGAAGTGGGACAAAACTTGTTTACACGACGGAAGCTCAAAAGCAAACTCCTTTTCACATTTAAAAATCGTAGAAAGATGCAAAACAATAGAAAAGGTTAATAGAAGAAAATGTGATCGGAAAAAAGTACATATAAGACATCTCTCCTTGCAAACTCAGAATGCTGTGAATCAATGCAACTTAATTAGTCAGCTACGATTGCTTAATTTTGACAAGTTCAAGAAAAAATGATATGGTAGTGCCTTTTATCTTTGAAAAAGACGATTCACTCCAAAGCCATTAACTCCAGAAGATTTTTCATTGAAAAGCTAGTTTACCAGTGGCGGCTCTACTTTTGGGGCTAGTAAGGCTCAGCCCCACCACTTATTGATGAGCCTATATTAGTGCAAATGTAATAAAATATCATTATAGATTTCAATATAGTTTTCATAATTTCATTTCATTTCAAAATAAAATGTAGCATTTTTTTCGCCCATGTTGTAGTTTACTTTCACATAATCTTCTTGTCACGCACTGTAGAACAATTTGTTTTTCTCTTCGACTCG
Organism: Oxycera nigricornis; assembly: GCA_963942545.1. Lineage (NCBI taxonomy): Eukaryota > Metazoa > Arthropoda > Insecta > Diptera > Stratiomyidae > Oxycera > Oxycera nigricornis. Next base: position 94,422,092 of record OZ012661.1, on the reverse strand, counting down.
CTTCGTTATGCCTGCACCGATTAAAAGCTAAGAGTAAAATTTAAACTTATTTTCTCTTTGTCAATTTTCCACCTTTACTATGAGGTAATTACGATTAAGAGAATTTCGATTTGAATGTGTGCGTGAATTCTATCCCAGTAGGACCAGTAATGCTTACTGCATCGATTCCGTAATCATTCTTCGGAAGCTAATACGGATCGTTTTCGCAATACCGCATCGATTACTTTAACATGGCTTCGTCAACGTTTAGTCTTGGCATGGTCTGGATAGTACTTTTGAGCAGGCATGAACAACACTTTTTACGACGGGCCAAAACGGGTGAAGGTGATGCCTGCAATAGTAGTCTCATCAGTGTAGTGCATGGTATTAGTACTTAGTGTGCCTACGTAGTGTTTGTAGTGTTGCGTATTTTTTATAGTTTTGTAGTGCTTAAAGTTTGTTTCAGAAAAGAGTTCTTCAGGTTATGGTATTTATGATTTTGATTAAATAAATAATTAACAAGATTTTCCTTGCATGTGTTAAAACTTGCTAGAAGTTTGAATTTTAAATTTTTTTCGGTATTTTCAAAATATGAATTCGGTAGAAAATATAATTAATATTAATATTACGCTATTCGAACGAAATGTTTCAAAATATGTCTTCCATTGTTCAGCTTTACAGTTTTTTTAAAGATAATAACCTTTGTTCATCTTCGCTGGCAGTATTCTCTGTTTGTAATAAATTCATTAAAGAAATACCCAAAATGAATGAAAGTGTGATTGACTTGTTTGCTCAACAAAAAAATCGACGTGCTGAATATTTATACAAATAAAACGTCTAGATAAAAGAAATTGCTTTTGTTGTTGATGTTGATTGAAAAACTATATACAATGGAAAACTGTTTTTGCTGAATTTATTTATTGATGGTTTTTGCTCTTGTTATTGTTGCTTTAGTTGAATTTATTTATTACTAGTTTTTTTGATTGTTATTGTTGTTTTTGTTGCATTTATTTTAGTAGAGAAATTATTTATTTTGAAAACTGCGACAGGCCTAAAAGTTGTTTCGTTGCAAGTGTTCAAATGTTTTTAAACAATTTTTTTTATTCAGAGTGCGCTGAACCTTTATTAAAGCTTTGAATGTTATTGAAAACACGATAATAGGAATATATCTTTGATTGCCAGCGAATCTACTTTTGGGGAAACTGATCACTTAAAATCGCTTAACGCTCCACATGTGGTACCTCTTGGGTGGAGTGGAACACATAAGAACTTATATTGGTGATAGAAAAATTCGTACCAGTAGCCCCACCATACTTAACTCCCACGAGCCGCCACTGTAGTTTACTAACCCCTTAATTGATAAACGTGTTCTGATAATAAATTATTGTCGCATATATATTTAATATTAATAATAATATATACTTATTTTTTTTGCATATTTGGATGAACTCTGCTCTTCATTAAAAAATTCTTATACCGAAGTCAAAAATAAAATTCTAGCAAATGAATTAAATCAATATTCCACTGAAAATGAAGTTTTCTTCTAAAAACCATTATGAAATTTTAGCCAAATCAAGATGTATGGAATTTGGTAATTAGATTGGAAGTGAATTTAGTATTTATGATAATGATATTTATTGCACAAAGCCCTGCGATCACTCAACTCAATTCTACCACATTTAGGAATATTTGATTTTGAAAAGTTTCCGTTTTTCAGTCTTATTTTTTTAATTCTTTTATAGACTTTACCACTGGTTATCAGAGATTTCACTGGTTGTTACAATACTTACACATTAAAAATATTAAATATATTTAATATGTATCTTAAATCCCTAAAATATAAGACCGCATAGTTTTGGATTGTTGTGGTTGAAACGAAACCTTGCCAGATGATCAGACACTCTTTTGTTTCTAGGATCAAGCTTTTACCGTCTTCATGGCCCAGTCCCGAATTGGGTCCAGGTTCAAGGAACAAGAGATCATTCTACCTCAAGCTTTGATTTTGCTTCAATTGCAACAGTTTAAAAGTATCTAATGGTCTGAAAATAAGCTTTTAGTACAAATCATTAGTTTGAATTAACAAACAGCTAATTAATTTGTGATAAAAAAATTATTTATAGTTTCACATTGTTTATTTACCATAAAACTAGACAAGCGAAAATCGAACACACGAACTTATGATCTTGGGCTAGGCATGCTGATCCTTATACTGAACTGTTTCTATTAGGAGTAAAATGTTACTAGTAAGAGTTAAAACTACGGTCTGATATTTTAAGGATTGAATATACTTAACGTTTCCTACTTATATGCGAAATTTCGTCAAGATCTGAGAGAACGAGGTCGTGCCTTCTTCTAGAAAACTGCAAAAGCATTGGAATTTTTTTCAAAAATCTGTAAATTTTTTTGCAGATATGAAACTTATCAAATTTATTTATTGAACAGAATGGATGTTTCCCAACATAATGTAATTTAAATCTGAATCTTAAGCACTTTTGCTTTCATCCGAAAAATAAAATGTGAATGTATTAACATTATACAAACAAGGAAACGGATTTGGTGTTTAATATCTTACAAATCTACACGTTTAAAGGTCCTAGGAGTGTATTCAAGGTAGTTTTGGTGGTATTTGGGTATGTTTGTACGTGCATGGTAAATTGTTTCTACGAAAGCATTTCACGAAGGAAAAGTTACAGTGATTTCGTTGGAGTATTAATCAAAACGTACTAACGTTGATCAAACTCAATACATTTGTCTTTTTAAATTAATGAGAATAAAATAGAAAAAGCTCATTTTTCTCTGTCTTAAAGTATCTAATTTATTTTATTTTGTACTTTTGGCGATCAATGTTTTTAACGATCAGATTTTTTTTAAAAAAACTCACATAAAAGCCATATCTTTTTAAAGTTGCAAAAACTACTAAAGTACACTTTATTAATTAATAAGCTCTTTGGGATCAATATCAGCGCTTTGTGGTTATATTCCCAATGTATGCTTTAGCTTATCCCTTAGTAATATGGAAATTCGTGTTTAAAGTGCATATATTTATATCAAATGTTTCTTCTTTCCATTCAATCAGTTGACATGCAGCTCGAAACCATGAGACTAAGTATTCCATTCACAACGGTTGGCTGACAATTTCTTGGTAGAAGACCATCGCTCCAATTTAAGCATATATTTCAACAGCTTTTTTTGTTCAAAAAACTGGGGCATTTATTATCCTTCTATCAAAGAATACATAAAAAAAAAATTCGAGGCAAATTTTTGTAAAAACCGAATTGAAAAAAAATCCAAGAAGCTTATCTTCCAACAATATTTGCCTAGAATTGCCTTCAAAAATGTTTAAAGACTTTTAGTACCCCTGCTTAATTTTTCCAAAGACAAAAAAAGGACAATCGAGATCCTTTTCAAGTCCTAAAAATTGAAGCTTTATGGAAAAACATATTTTTCAGCTGAAGAAAATCTTGAAAACACCCAATTATTTTTAGCTATCTAGTAAAGAAGTTACTTAGGGAGCAAATACATCAATGATGAGCTACGCCATCTCAAACATGGTGGATGGAATACACTTCAGCCCATTTTCTCTGGAAAAATACGCAGAATAACAGATTACTGAGATGTCTACGTATTGACTTCATGCACCTAAACAGGGTGAGAAAATAAGTGCTTAGAAATTTTCTGAGAATCTCCGAATCATTTTTTTTCGAAAGTGAAAACAAAATCAAATACAAAATATAAATTTGTTTTGGTCACGTTGCTCAGAAATTATCCGCGTTTCTTACCTTGACATAATTGCATAGAATATTTAAACGTAAAAATGTTTTTTTTTTCATTTTAAACTTCTAAATGAAGGCATTCTAAACTACCCATTTTGAAGTCCTGGTGAGTAGCAAAATTTAAACGATGAAATGCTATATTTTTTTTTTATGAGAATGACTTTAATTTTCCGTATCTTTGAGATATGTTCTAGTAGGTTTTGCTGATGATTTTTTGTTTCAAATTATAAATGAATTTTTGGATTGTTGAATATTTGATTTTGATTAAAACAAACGTAAGTGAAGATAGTATTCTTTTTGTATTGGAAAATCAAAGCCTAACATATTAGCTAGTTTGAAATACGGAACCTCACTCGTTGATAAGCTATTTATTTGAACTCTAAGCAAGATTCCTTTCAAAAATCGATTTTGATCCAACAGAAACCTGTAAATACAAACTTCAGTAAAAAGCATCGTTGCAGTTGCCTTCCTCCATGAGTAGATGCAACTTTATCGTCATATTCTAACTTTTCCTTAACTAGTTTGTATTGTATTTTCTATTATTCGATGGTTTTATTTCTTCTTGCACCAAACGATGCTACTGAAATTGGTTGTTTCAGTTTTCCAGATTGGAGTGGCTATCATCACTATTCACAATAAAGAAAAATATATGATCATAGATGGTCCACAATTTCGGTCATTTTCAACGGAGCGAAGGCTATTGTTTATCTCCACATATGTATCCAATCTTTTTCCACCTTCTAGAACTCCCATTTCGTGTACAATTGTTCCTAGTTTTTATTGTCTAAAGTCCATATTCCTTGGATTAGGTGGAAAGTCTGTACAGGAGAATGATATCAAGTAGGACAAAAAACTTTTCTACTTCGAAATTGAAAATTGCATTTCCTGACTAAGAAAATCCAATAACTTGTTTGAGATTAATAAAACTAACATTTATTAACTTCCCAGTATATGGGAAGTTCTTGTAATCGCCTGGAAAATCGAAATTGAAATTTTCAACTTTTCTTTACGTTTTGAGGTCTATAGAGTATATATAAAGTGTTTTTAGAAAGGGAGATGTATGTGTGTGTACGTACGTACGTTCGTGGACAGTTTTTTCTACGAGCATAACTCACGTAAACAAAGTCGACTTTGTTAATGTGTCAATCGAAGCGTCTTTGCAATTTTAAGAACTGATTAGTTTTTTGGAAACTTCGGTCGGCGGGGTTTGCTGTTTTGCCCCTTTGAGGGTCATTTTTGTCATGCGTTATATCTCACGAACCCAACGTACGATTTCCTTGAGCAAGATGTCAATCGACGCGTATTAACATTTATGTAATTCTTTCAAGTTTCTAAAAAATTTCTGGGAGCCGTTTTTAATTTTTGAAAAAAGTGCAAAAAATTGTGTTTTTTTTTCAAAAACAAACTACTGTAAAATTTTGAACAAGTTGCGCCACTTAGTTTGTGTTTGACAGCCATTGAAAGCAAACAACCTCGTGAATTTTAATGAGAATGAAAAAAGTGAACATCGTGTGATGATTTCGCATTACTTTTGAGGAAAAAACCATCACTGAAGCAAAGAAAAGGATACTATGGGAACTATGTACTATCAATTTCACGCACGGTTAGGAAGTGGTTTATTGAGTTCCATTGTGGTCGTTCCAGTACAAGCGACGCCGAGCGTCATCTAAAAGAGGTCGTTACGCCAGAAATCCTGGATAAAACCCATGGAATGAAGGTCAAGGTGAATCGGTCAGCCAACCAGGTCATGGCCATAATTTTTTGGGAAACGCGTGGCATCATTCACATTTTTTATCTTGAAAAGGGTATGCCGGTTACCAGTAAATAATAATCAGAGCTCTTGTACAGACTCCATTTTGATTTCAAACAGAAACGACCGCGTTTGGCAAAGAAAAAAGTGCTATTCTATGAAGACAATCCATGTTGCATATGTGTCTAGTCACAATAGCAAAAATCCATAAATTGGGTTACAAACTGCTACTTCATCCAAAATTTTCTGCAGATTTAGTCTCCTGTGACTATTTCCTGTTTTCAAACCGGAACACATCACTGAGCACTAAGTGATTTGGGTTGAATGACGAGATCATCACTGAAACAAGCACCTATTTTGAGAGCCTTTAGAAAACCTTCTTTTTGGAAGGAATAAAAAAATTCGAAAAACGCAGGACTAAATATAAAAAAAAATTGTGTCACAATGCCTGTTCGATATATCACTTGAAAATTGACATCAGCAACTTCATTGTATTTCAAGAATCTCGGATGAGTGGAAGATGAAATTTCTAGCCAAAACAAAATACTCACAATAAGATGTTTGTTCGGTGCATTAAGAAATATGAGCGTTTTGTATGTATTTTTAATCAGAATTGCTAACAGAATGAAAGTATGTTACAATATGGTAGGTGATTCACCAAAAAATAAGCCTGAATTTAGGTAAATGAATCGATCTTAAATTCAGTTTATAATAATTTTAACATTATATTTTTAGCTTGTACAGAGTGTACTTTGATATGAATAATCAAATCATATTTCAAAGCATTTTTCGTAAAGTCAATGAATTTTTTGGAACAATGAACGCTAGACCCCATTTGGAAAAAACTCCCCTAATGTTTTGCTACTTATACGTATTTCAAATTGACTGTGACATTGATACTATGTATATCGTGAATCTGGTCCTGGAGACCACTGGCCAGACTTATAGTAGAAACAAAGGAGATTACGAGCTTTCGACATGTGGATTTTCCACTCTAAGTGGAACATATGATGCTTATGATTATAGAAGGACAATAAAAGGCCTTCGTTTGTTTGTGAATTGTTCAGTGTTTGCTTCTGAAAATTCGACAGCTAAATGCGACTGAAACAGGATATTTTCTCTAGCCCCATTTCCATGATTGTGCCACCAGCTAGAACATATTTCAGTGCCTTCTCAAGTGGGGTTGGGCTGCAAACTTCCTCGAATTGAAAATATGAGACAATTCTTAATGCGTATTGATCCCATTTGAATTCTATGTTTCCATTAATTTTGCTTTTGATTCACAGTAGAAAATACATTAAATATCATTTCAAATCGTCAATGGAATTTTTACTTGCGAAGATTTTCTTTGAAACATTCATTATCCGCTGAAAGCTCGTAAGCATATTTTTCTGAACAGCGGAAAATATTCTTGAATCACAGTGAACTCATTAAGTGCCATAACTTGAAACAAAGTCAAAGCGCAACCAGAACAGGTTGGATATTATTTCAGCAAATTTTCTTTTGCCTCCTTTTTCATCGTAAATGAAACAGTTTTAGATTATTTAACGTTCGAGCAAAAAGTGTTTTTTTGCCACTTGACGGGTGAAATTTCCAGCCAACATCTCACCTCTTATTTCGTCATTTCCCAGTACACAAGAAAGTTAGATTCGGAAACCAAAGGGAGTGAAAATGAGCCAGCTAACTGTAACGAGTCGAATAAAAAATGCTACTCGCAGCTCCCGCAAGCATTTAATGCAAATCATCATCACTCTTGCTCGACATTAAAGTCCTTAAGATTTAATTTTCCAAATGGGAGCCCGTAGCAATTTTCACGGAGCTGAATTTCATTAGCAGCAATGTTTCATAATTTCCATTTACTTTCCCCTAAAATTTCGTACAAAACGAAGCACGGGACTTGAAAAAGTTACTGATGAGGAGCACCGGCTGCCGTTATGTTGGGAAATTAACACCTTCAAAGAGCTTTCATGTGTTGATAATTGAGACCAAAAAAGAATAATTAAACAAAATGGCATGATTATTTTTCGACTCTGCTTAGGATTTACTAGAGTAACAAAGTGGGAACCCCGACCATATATATACATGCAATGCGTCGCATTGAGCCTATAAAAAAAGCACATAGTTGCAGGCTCGAATATCGATTATTTTAAAACACAATGGTGCTTCCTGCAGCAAATAAAGTTTCTATAAGGTAAAGCCTATCTTTATCAATCGAAACATTTTAAAAACTTTCAAAGGTTGGATTGTTACCATTCGTACAGCCTAGGCGTGCCTTTTTGAGCAACCAAGACAGATTTGAAAATTGTTAAGTATTTTAAGTATCTTTATGCACCGTTAATGACAATTTTAGTGCAAACAAGGCCGTTTAAGAAATCAATATTAGCTGAAGGCGTTTCCATAACATAAAAAATCACTAGCGATTCATTTTGTTTATTTGCATGAAATTCGTTTAAGAAAGGCGCCCAACATTATTCAACGAAAAAAATGTTTCGCGATTGAAGAACTTATCTGTATCAAATTCTCATAAAATAGTCCTGAACATGACGTCAGCCGTGCATTTTTAGCTTTTGTTCAAATTTCTGGGATTACAACTCCAAACTTCTGGGATCCATATGGAATAAAGGACACTACCATTTCTCAAAAAAATTGGCTCCCACCAAAAAGTTATGTATAGTGAACTTGTTGAGAACTCAATTTGCAATTTGGTTTCAATAAATAAAAAGACACAAGCCAAAGACGGCTCTCCAAAAAAGGCAATCATCTTTCGAGCGCCACAACTTCTTTGTTTCCACTTTTACACTTTTTCACGTATTGGATATATTTGAAGACAATTTTGTTGGAAGCCGTTTGCGGTATTGTTTGTTTTAATCACTGCACACTATTTTGACACCTTTTTTAGTAAGTTTTGTTGCAGACTGGCAAGGTTTTATATTAATCACGTGTTACTTTAAATTTAAGGACGATAGGCATTATCAACTACTTTCTCCAACACGGCTAAATGTATAAATATAAATCATAAAAGATCGATTGTTTCATGCTTGAAATGGCACATTGCTCCATTCAGCTATACAGACTCTTTCTTGTTGAAATAATTTAGTATAAGCCACAAAAATCATTAAGGGTATCTCTGCATCTAATTTTTTTCACCATAATGCCTTAACTATCTTTACTTTGAAACAATTAGAGATGAAGTTAAATTATTCCCAAAATGTTTTTAGGAAGTAATGACCTTTCTACAGCTTATTTATTGCCATAGTTTTTTTTATTGTGTAGCGATCACATTATAAGACAGTGGGTGGCAGTACACGATCTGAACACCATAATAGTGCAGGGCGGATCTGTTACAAAACGACTACGGCAGTAGAAGGGACACACTGATTTTTGCAAGAAAAATTGTGGAATAACTCGTATAACAATCCTTGACCAACCCTTCTTCTCATAACAGTCAGGAACATTAAAAAAATCGTAATGTTTCAAATTTTTGAAAAAAATTGTTTTCCTCTACTTTTCTCACTCCTTACTTAAAAAGGGTTCATTTAAGAGCAAAGTTAAAAAATTTCCATAAGATAGGATTGATTAAAATTTTAAAAAATTCAACCCTTGCCGCAAAAAGGCAATAAATATTAAAAAGAAGGGAGGGGGGAAGAAGCCGTTCCTTATTAAATTTTTGTTTACCACTTAGAATGCATTTAGGACCTTCATAGTTCACCTACAAAATTTTCATAGCGTAATTAAACAGCATACCAATTTTCATTAAAATCGGTTCTGTAGATTGTGCACATTAATTGTGCAATCTAAATTTATTTAAAAAAATTCAAAATATTTTAAAGCTTGCAAGTCAGAAACTTAAGCTTATAGAAATTTGAATTTTTTTTACATATAAAATAGCACTTCACCCTTCAAAGGCATTTTACGAAATTAAAATCGGATTTTTAGGGCTTTTTGCTAGACTTGGTTATAAACTCTACAACAGTGCAAGGCGCAGATTCAGTCGTTGGAGCCATGCTTTCATCAACTGAATCCGCAGCCTCCTAGCACTGTTCAATGGTTCATATAGCTAAAAGTCCTGACTTCCAAGCTTTCAAAACGTTTGATTTTTTTGAAATAAATTAAGATTGCACAATTAATATGTGCAATCTACTTGATCGATTTTAATGAAAATTGGTATGCTGTTTAGTCACACTATGAATTTTTTATAGGTGAACTATGAAAGTCCTAAATGTATTCTTAGTGGTAAAAAAATTTAAAAAAATTAATAAGAAAAGGCTTCATCGCCCCTCTTTTTAATATCTACTGCTATTTTGCGAAAAGGGTTAAATGTTTTAAATTTTTTAACTTATCCTATCTTGTAGAAAATTTTATTACGCCCAACTTTTATTCCCACAAAGCTTCGCTCTCAGATGAACCGTTTTAAAGTTAGGAGTGAGAAAGATAGGAAAAAAAGATTTTTAAAAAAAAATTAAACTTTTCGATTTTGTTAATGTTCTTGACTTTTATGAGAAGGAGGATAAGTCAATTATTGTTATACGAGTTATTCCACAACTTTTCCTGGAAAAATCAGTGTGCTGTGCTAGTACCAAATCTGTTAGTTTAGTGTCCTTTCAGATAGATTAATAGTTCAGACTATATGAATTATTTCGTGTTGATTACATGTTTGGTTTTGAGTTTAGTGGAACTGATTGTACTTGTAACTTACTTCGTAAGTTGGTCCTGATGGGGATATTTTAGTGTCATTTTAAAGGAAGTTGGGTTCGCTATGTTTCTAATTTTGTCCGGTAGTGTATTGTAAAAGTTAGCTGCTTTGTTGAAGGGGTATTCTTTTAGCCGATCAGTTCTGACAAATATTATAGCTATATGCGTTATTCAAACAAATCCAAATGTTGCTGATGTGTGAACAACAAGCATGTAGAAAAAAACAACAAATGGCCCACTCGTTGTTACGAATCAGTCTTAATAGTAGTAAAACTTAAATTATTCATTCAGCAGTATATAAAATAATGTTCAATTAAATTAGTCGTTAATGAATTAAATAGTACGAAGATAAATTACCATGATAAAGCTAACTGTAAAAACTTCATTCAAAAAATATAGTCAAATTATTATGTTGATACCAGGAGAATCAAATGAATATCTTTTAAAATATAGAGTATCTACTTTGAAGCTAGACAGTTTTATTCATTTATATTATTCAAGTCCACCCACATGGAGAGATTAATAATAATTAATTTACAATTAAAATCTTCATTCGATTAGAACATTTAAATAAAATTCGTTCAGTCTGGAAATTATTGATCTGATACTTTGAAATTCGAGATGAACAACAATATTTCATAACTTCAAATATTATCGTGCAGCATTGATCGATAATATGTAATGGACAGGGTGCCCTTGAATTATAAAATCAAGCATTATGTGAAGAAACAGAAAAACTCAAAACATAAGATGAAATTTGTGATGCTCTTGATAATGAATTATAAGAAAGAATATATAATTGAGCATTAAAGTTGAAATTGTTTTTCGAATTTCTTAAAGATTTTATCATAAATTTGTTAAACTCGTTAAAATATATGAAGGAACATTAAAAAAAATTTCACGAATAAATAAATGAAGTGGTTGACATGAGCAGATGAATAAATTGAGCAAGATTTTTGTTTCACATTGGCTTTCTATTAAAAACCTTAACGAAATTATAGACGGAGAGCTAAAATAATACCTCAATTAAGGGCTCGCAAAATCATGCTGTCTATTAAATTGCTCCATCTACTTCATTTTGAAAATAATTGCTTAACTTTAATTTTTTAATTTTTAATTTTTTAGAAGCCAACAAAGTTGTTCTGACACTGCAGGGTTGAATCAGTTAACTAGGCGCAATATGAACCTTATGAATGTTGAAGACATGTATTTTTCAGCAATGCTATTAATCAAATATTCTCAACACCAGAGTGCTTATATAAATACTGAAAAGGATCAATTTGCTTGAATTTAAGTATCATGAATGTATCGAATCAATTTAATTTTGCCAATATGCAACATAAATATTCAAAAGCATCCGCTTAGGCAATTATCTCAACAACCCACTGCTAACATCTGCTAACATCATGCTTAGTGATACTTAAACTTAACGAGGATCTAACATTCGAAAGACGTTTTCAGTCCACAGTTGTATGGAATTCTATTCCTGGATAGTAAAATCAACCTCTTGCCGAGAAACCCGGGGTCAGTCTCTCTGGAGACTTGATGAATAACCCCTCGGAAATTGACTGAAATGCTTTAAATGAACTATTCCTGAATTAAAGATGACTCCTGATCGGCTGCAGGACTTAACTTTCTCCATAATTTAACGACTATTGATTCGGGTGCACACTAAGAAGGATAAATTAATTATTGATTAATGTTAAATCATTGATTGAGTTGTTAGAATATATTTGTAAGAAGGATTTAAGGAAGATTTAAATTATTTGAGTGTTTGGAGCGTCTTTTGGTGGTGTTTTAAGATTATTGAAAAAATGTCGTGTTGTTGCTTTTCACCATATTATCGATATTATCGATATTATCCGTATTATCCATTTTCACCATGTATTTCCTCAAATATGTATTTCGGTTGCTACGTGCAACCTTCTACAGTGATTTGTACACGACTGAAGTTTTCCATGCATATTCAATTCTTTTTTATACATAGATACTTCTATCTTCTATCTATCTAATTAATGTTTTTTTCTTCAATAATCTGAAGATTTTAATTTCATTTGGTATTGGATATTTTTTGGTAGTATCGAATTTTTAAAAAGAAATTATTGGCTTTTAATGCAAAGTAAGGATGACTAAGTGTTAACCATGACTATATGAGCACTAAATGTTTTTTTAATGATATTTAAGTTACTTTTCCGTAGAATATTGTCTTTTGAACTTGTTGGTTTGAAGTTTTAACTAAAATAATTATTAAAATACTTTAGATATTTTTATATTGATCAAAGAAATCATAATAAGGAACAAACTGCATTTAATATGTTTGGTAGATTGTTTCTATAATTTTTTTCAATACTCAAATTAAACAAAATTGGTTATGTACCAGCAAAGAGAACGGTTTTTCTGTAATCCTACGAACAATTCGTCAAATTAAAATTGCGTTTGACACTCTCTGATTCACAAATTATACTATTTTTAATGAAAATTCTTAGAATTGTGTTTGGTATTAACATTTGAAAAGCTTTATTTTCGCTCAGCATGGTACAAACATTTAATAAAATTTATTACGGCTCTAACCAAATTACCGCCGGCGAAATACTTAAAATTTATATCTTTGAAGAGGAAATGAAGAAGCATAATCTTACAGCTAAACCATGCCACCTTCATCTGAATACTAAACAGCAGCACGTCGCGAAAAACTCTATTCATCCTTCTATAAAACGTCCTTGTACTTGGGCTGAATAGAAAATTAGTGGAATTTTCGTTGAACAGGTACACGGAAGGCTAGAGGTTAATCTTTAGATTAACTTCTCGAAAACAACTTTCATCACGTCAAAATTATTGCTGGTAAAAATATTCGAAGTCGAAATATGGTTGATGAGGCGGAAATACAAGAATTTTTTAATATCCTACGTTGCGTGCAGGTTTGCAAGAACACAAAAGACAATTTCCGTGGAGCGATTGCTCCTGTAATGTTTGATTTCATTATTTTACTAAAAAATTGTCAAAAAGTTTATGATATGCATAATGTATTGTAATATCAGTAGCTTTCTTTGAACATGTGTAGATTTGCCATAATACATTATTTTCTAATGTTTTTTTTCATTATATTTGGCCTATAAAGCTTTTAATCGGAAAAATAGCAATGCTTGAGTTTGAAGCAGGAGTATCTTAGAAGTAAGTGTTCGCCCAACATACTGGCGAAGCAAGAACAGCAAATGCAATCTGCTAAGAAAGCTGTGTTCAAATATAAATGGGTGGATTATATATTAACTTCCCAGTATATGGGAAGTTCTTGAAATCGCCTCGAAAATCGAAATTGAAATTTTCAACATTTCTTTACGTTTTGAGGTCTATAGAGTCTATATAAAGTGTTTTTAGAAAGGGAGATGTATGTGTGTGTGTGTGTGTACGTACGTACGAACGTGCGTCTGTACGTTCGTGGACACTTTTTTCTACGAGCATAACTCACGTAAACAAAGTCCTATCGACTTCGTAAAGGTGTCAATCGAAGCGTCGTTGCAATTTTAAGAGGTGATTAGTTTTTGGGAAACTTCAATCGAGGGGGTTTGCTGTTTTGCCCGTTTGAAGGTCATTTCTGTCATGCGTTATATCTCGCGAACCAAACACACAATTTTCTTGATCAAGGTGTTAGTCGACGCGTATTTACATTTATATGCATCTGTCACGTTTCTTGGAGCCGTTTTTTAATTTTTAAAAAAATAGAGCAAAAAATTGTTTTTTTTTCAAAAACAATAAATTTTTAACCTTATTTTCAAGTCGAAGTAACCAATGTTTATATAATTTATATACTCCAAACAATGTTTGTAAAAACAACATTAAAAATTTTTCTCATGATTACGTAAAAAATTACATAAAAAATAAAAAATCATTAACAGTCATTATGATCTTCAAGGTCTTTTCTATCATGCATTATATCTCGCGCACTAAATATACGATTTGCATGATTAAGGTGTCAATCGGCGCGTATAATTATTTTTGTAAATCTGTCAAAGTTTGAAAAAAATCGTTGTAGCCGTTTTTTAATGTAAGAAAAAAAAAGTGCAAAAAAATAGTCGTTTTAGAAACAATAAATTTTTAACCTGATTTGCGAAGTATAGTAATCAATGTTTATAATATTTATATATTCCAAACAATTTTTGTGAAAACATCAAATTTTTGTCTCATGATTACGTAAAAAATTAAATAAAAAATAAAAAATCATTAAAAGTCATCATGATTTTCAAGGTCATTTTTATCATTCACTATATCTCACGAACCAGATATAATATTTGCATCATTATGGTGTCAGTTGAAGTATATTAACATCTTTGTGAAGTTTTTAACATGATGAAAATTCGTTTCGGCCGTTTTTTTAATTTAATAGAAGAAAATGCGAAAAATTATGTTTTTTTTCATAAAAAATATTTTTTTAACTTGATTTGCACAGCACAGTGATACCAGTTTATAAAATTTAAACATTCTTATCAGTTTTTGAAGAGAAATCGGCAAAACTTTTCTCCATGATAATGAAGAAAAACTAAATTAAAAATAAAAAATCATTCAGTTACCTTGTAAAAAGGGTTCATACGAATGATATTACTTTATATCTTTTATTCTAACAAAATTGTTGTAAATTCATGCAAAGTTTTAAAATATTTGCACAATTTGAGCAGATTTAGTCTTTTAATTAAAAAATATGCTTAAATTTGTATCAACGCTTTGAATGGTAAAATGTTTTGTAGTCAATACTTTGCAAGATCATATGCTTTGAAAAGCTTTCATCGAATAAAAAATTGTAGTTTTTAGTAGATTCATTCTTTAGTCATCGTAAGATTTCAACAACCATCATCATTTGTAATACATGTTACTTTTTACATGCCATTGAACCTATTTTTGACTGCATATACAAAATTTTTCAAGACCAAAAAGACCCCCAACGATTGATCCTCGTAAATATTCAATTTGTCCTCATAGACCAAAAACCTTACGTAATCAATGGACCCTCCCGTTGACGATATGATTCATATTAACTCATTCCTGTTTCTGCTATGAATACCTCTCATTGTTATTACTTAAAGTACTATTATTTTCAAAATTATTATTGTGTTTAATGTTGTTGATGTTTATGTAGATATTACTGGGAAGTTGACCGTGTGGACCTCAAGGGTCGCACCCCGCAGCTTGTCTAAAATTGTAATTGGATTCTGGAATTTCAAAAAAAAATGCAACTTTTAGTCAGATATAAAATAGAAACTTTTGTTGTTTGGCTTATACAAATTTATTTTGTTTACAGATTTGGTGGTATTTTAAGCAGTTTTACTCGGGTTACAGATGCTGAGGAACAATTAAATGCCATCATATATGAATATTTTTGTTATTTAATACATTTTTAAGGTTTCGCATCTTATAACCTGACGTGTTGATAAATTGTTTTGAGAAGTCACTAGACATGTACATGGAAAAGCGAATTTTGGAAATTCTACGAAATCTTGTAGAACATCACTGAAAAAAACGTTACTAGTAGAGCAGAAATATATTCTTCAACATTTTTGACTCAAATAAAAAAAAATTGGGAAGGTGTCAATATCTTGGCTTTCAGACGTATTTAAACCAAAAACAATGCTCTATGTGAAAAACTACAAGTAATTTAAAATACTGCTCATACCATTTACTAAGTATCTATCTAAGTATCTTACACTATGTACTAATATCACTTTGAAGCCTTCAAAAAGGTTTTTCTTTGGACTTGTTTGGCAAAATTATAAAAACAACAGCAGAAATTTTTTAGGCATTGATAAATGATAGATTGAAATCCACAAAAATGTTGTTTTTCTATTTCAAAAATAAAATGATTCGAATCACGACTTTAATTTTTCGGTTCCAGTCGACGCGCCGTGAAAGTGATGAATATCGGTATTTGGAACAAAATATTAAAAAACCATTATCTGCATTAAAATTTTATTATTATCGTTTTTTTACAAAAGTACACGAAGATAACAAAAAACAATTGATTTTTGAAAATTTGGCATAAGTTTAAAAAAATGGAACTTTAGATGAAAAAATCTTTTTTTTTAAATCATAATTGTTTGTTAATCGTGTATTTCTATGGACAGTCTATCTGGAAAGCTACAACTAAAGTTTCAAGTAAATCTGATAAAAATTGTGAAAATTCTATTGCGTGCATATTTTAAAAATAAGATATCGATAAAAACGCATTGAAAATTGAAAAAAATACATTTATATTAATTGTTAAACATAACACCAAGCATGTTTTTGCTCCTTTAGCATCTTTTAGTCCAAAATTGCCTCTCTGGTAGTGATTAACATATGTTGGATGGCGAAATCTACGTAGCGATCACAGCGGGTGGCAGGACACGATCTAAGCACCATGAGCGATTAGCCCTAAAATCGCAAAAGGAAAAAAGGAACTAAGGCTGAGGCTCCACGTCCGATTCCAAACCGATTATTATTTGGAATGCGTAAACAATACAGCATACAGAAAATCGGTTTCTGAAAACCGGCCGTGGAGCCGGGTGCCATCCGATCTTATGGCGAAAGGAAGCGCCTTCGTTCTGATTATGAATCGGAACGTCGACCCGGGTAATAAAAGTGACAGATGACCTCTTTCTCTATCTTAGGCCCGGGCTCCACGTCCGATTCCAAACCGATTATTATTTGGAATGCGTAAACAGTAAGAACGACGAGCGTCAGCGTTCACGTCCGATTCCAAATCTGAAATAAGAACATGCGAGGCCCTTGAATCAGATTGTTTGTTTAGTGTTCATTCTCGTGTTGGTGCAAAACATCTGTCTTGTGTTATTGATAGTGTCAGTGCTAAAATCCTAAAATGGATGAATTCGATTTTGAATTATTAGGAGCGGCTTTTGTATTGGCAATACTCCATATTACTGGATTATTTTCTACTGCCATTATCACCTGCTCCATGGTCTTCTCCGTTTACTGCCTTTTAAAGAATGACCACAACGCATGCGCATACAGAAAATCGGTTTCTGAAAACCGGCCGTGGAGCCGGGTGCCATCCGATCTTATGGCGAAAGCGTATAAATGAGAGAGAACGAAGCACCTTTGCTCTGATTATGAATCGGAACGTCGACCCGAGTCAATCTGAACCGGACGGGTCGTAAACCGGCGTTCTTGATCGAATCGGACGTGGACTCAGGGTCGCCCGGTTCTCCTATAGATAACATGTAAAATAAGAAAAGGTCACGCCGCAATGACGTTTATTCTTAAAAACAAACAAACCGAAACCGATTTGGAATCGGACGTGGAGCCTCAGCGTTAATCATTGGCTCGAACACATTACACGTGTTTTGTAATCTGTGAAAAAAGGTATTTATTTTTAAAAGTACGCCGTGGTGCGTTTTATATCAAATGCCCCAAAGGCTTATACATCTCTATACCAACTGACGACATCTATAACTCATAAATGTTGATAATAAAAGTATTTAAAATTAATTTAACGTTGTATGGCAAAAAGTGGCCTAATATGTCATTTTGCTGCAACCGGAGATGTTCTCAAAATTCAGCCTTTCATGTGTTAAGAGGTTTTAACTTTTCCCGCTGTTTGAAAAGTTTGCTTGTAAAAAGATTTGTCTATTTTATTTTTGAGATGTTTTGCCGTCATTTAAGCTGATAAAAAATAGGAAACAAAAAATAATCAAACATATTTTTTTTCCTTCTAAACAACATGTATATATGAAAAATAGTTTTATTTGCAAATAGAAAAAACAGAAAGCATGTTTTTAAAACATGATATATTTTGTATATGTAAGTATCTTTTGATTATAATAAATTGATGTCAAATGTCACGAGTTGTAAAAATATTTCATACATAGGTAGTGTTTTATTTTTCCTGAAGTAGCGGCAAATTCATTTTTAATGAAATTTTTTAAAAGTATTTTAAAGTTTGTCCTTAAAATAAACAATTGATCGATCTTTAAATTGAAATATTTTCTGATCATGGTTTTAACCTCTTACTATATACTTTTTTGTGTTTTGCATTTCATGAATTTCTGCTCAATAATTTTTAAAGATTGTTTCATAATTTTAACCCTACGATGATAGGTTTATCCTGTAAGAAGAATCCAATTGTGAATCATCCAAGAATTAAACAGTTTCAAATAAAATGTCCAGCTAACGCATCCAAAAGTCATATTTTTGCCTTATTTCGTAAAGTTCAGAGCTAAAAGTAAATTTTTTAAATAATAAATTGAGTTTTGTTTAATAAAAGGGTTCTTCTACTCGCTAAAGTTTCGACAGTGTAATATCAATAAAATAGCGACTAAGGAGAAGATACTTTGGCGATCTTCAAAATGTCATTAATATTCTCAGGAAAGAATTTCCGACCTAATTGTGAGAAATTTCGTATATCTTTCCAAAACACTGATAAAATTTATACCAGAAACCAATTTCAAATCCCTGGAGACTAAAAACAAACGCCCTTTTACCTATTAAATAACTCAGAACGTAGAACAGAAAGCGGTAATAAATGTGCAATTGCAAACTTCACATTCTCACAGCACTTCTTCCGGTTATCTTAACTCTGACAGTGATTTTCAATATCAATATTTTCATCTTACACTCGCAACTCTTCTGCTATCATGCCATTGCAGACATTTGCAATTCATGGATAACACTTCTGTAGCGAAACGATCTTTAGGCAAACGAAGCCGTTTCCAAGATAACTCGGATGGGTAATTTACATATTTCTCGAAAGTGCAAAGTTGTAAGATGCTTAAAAGCATCTTAGCATTTGAATCTCAAAACCACCATCCACCATTCGTATCTTTCGGTCACTGATATGCAATAGTGCAAATCTGATGCCTAACTTTGCCTTTCAATGCATTGTTATTTTTAGCTGATGAAATTTTCGCATTGAGGCTGGTGAAAGTTTCAAGAATAGATAGATTTTCATTTTAAGCTGATCTTCATTTTTATTTAACGAAATGTATTTGAAAGTGAAAAAATTTGCTTTTCGTAAGTAAATTGAAGATGTGATTAGACAAAAATTTCAAGAATTCCAAATTGAAATAACATAGCTGCAAATTTTGTAAAAATAAATTAAAACTGATGATAAAACTCGATTTAAAGAGTAAGGATCAAAACTGTTAACCTAAACTAGAAAAAATCAAAGATTTTCTTAATGGGCCTCTGTTCGTCTAGCCTGAAATAAACTTGTTAAAGTCATGAAAAGTATGGCAATTATCTTTTTTCGGAGGCGA
This sequence comes from Oxycera nigricornis, assembly GCA_963942545.1. Lineage (NCBI taxonomy): Eukaryota > Metazoa > Arthropoda > Insecta > Diptera > Stratiomyidae > Oxycera > Oxycera nigricornis. Next base: position 94,402,659 of record OZ012661.1, on the reverse strand, counting down.
ATTCGATTCGACCCTACACTTTCAACTTAAGTAAATATACGTGGAACAATTCAAAAAAAAAAACAAGCGTTTCTCCTTGTATTTCATAATCGCCTAATAAATTCTTCCTTATGCCAACAAATACCGCAAAAAATTACCCCAAAAAGGCAATTTAATAATTCTGTTTTTAAGCTCTTATCCTCTCGACTCCCCAACATTTTGCACGCAGTAAATCACAAACATATCCAGAAAGTTTTGCTTCGTCATAAGATCGCAGTGACGATGCGTAAAAAAATACAAGAAGCAACGTCATGCGGAATAAGGAAACAGGAGTGAAATCGACGGAATAAGGCTCGTTCAATTTTTTTAATGCCTGAATTATACCAAACAGCTACCATAAAGTTTGCATACGATGCTTAAGAGTGTGGCTGATATGAAATTGACGCCAGGAGCACGTTTAGTGGCTTGTGTTGCCAAAAATTGTGCCTCGAGCCAGGACTTTTGTCACGCAATACAAAATAGGAGGAGAGCATAGATGCCTTTCATAAAAATCGAACAAATTCGATGAATCTCCTGTATATCCTTGCTTATAACACATCGACGGGATACTTTGGATTTGATGAGAAGGAAGTATTAAGAAGGATTTGGTGGATTACGCTACGCAAGAGCTGTTGTTGTCAGCGTATTAAGAAGAAACTTATGATCCGTAATTAATTTCAAAATAACTCGACTGTTAGATATTGTGAATCCACCCAGTTTTTAAATTGCATTTAAAGTTAACATAGAAGTTGCCAATATGTTTTTCTTTGATTTATCTTTCTTCAAAATAAGAAATTAAGATCAAAGGTCGTCTAAACATGGCAATTTGTTTTCTTTGAAAATAAATCAAAAATGTGTTTTATCCACTTTTTTATTCATTTTCACAGTTTCAAGCGATGAAAATAATAAAAAGAAGCCGTGAGGTGCGACCCATGAGGTCCACACGGTCAACTTCCCAGTAATATCCAAAATGATATTGAAAATATTAAACACAATAATAATTATGGAAATAATACTACTTCAAATAATAAAAATGTACTTCTCGTAAAAGTTATTGGAATGACTTAATATTAATCGTTTCATCTACGGGAGCGTCCATTGATTGAGTATTTATCGGAGTGGGGACAGGTTACAAAGTAGTTTTTTCATTAAATTTAAAACATGGTGCTGTGAAGACTATTGAAAATCTTCTCAAATTTTGCAAATATTAACAAACTTTGATTGACTTTACAACAATGTCTTTAGAATTAGAGATTTAAAGTATTATGCTTCGAATGAACCCTTTTTACATGGTGATTTAGAATGATTTTTTATTTTTTATTCATTTTTTTTTGAAATCATGAGAAAAGTTTTTGCTGGTTTCTCTAGAAAAATTGATAAAATTTTACAAACATTTATTATTACGATGTCCAAATCAGGTTAAAAATGATTTTTTTTTGTGAAAAAACACTACTTTCCTAATTTTTTTCTTCAATAAATTAAAAAAACCGCTTTAAAGATTTTTCGAAAATATAAAAACATCCTAAAAATGATAATACGCGTCGATTGACACCTTAATGATGGAAAGATTATATTTAGTTCTCGAGATATAATGAATGACGTAAATGATCTTGAACGTTTAATGATTTTTTTATTTTTTATTAATTTTTTTTTGTAATCATGAAAAAAAATTTTGCTGGTTTTTTCAGAAGAACTATTTCGAGTATGAAATTATATAAACATTGATTACTTAGGTTTGACAATCAGGTTAAAAATTGTGTGTTTTTGTAAAAAAAAATTTTTTTGCACTTTTTTTTTGAAAATTAAAAAACGGCTGGAATTTTTTTTTTAAAAATTTGATAGAATCATATCAATGTCAATACGCGTCTATTGACACCTTGTTCAAAAAAATCGTACATTTGGTTCGCGAGATATAACGGATGACAGAAATAGGCTTCAAACGGGCAAAACAGCAAACCCCCCGACCGAAGTTTCCCAAAAACTAATCAGCTCTTAAGATTGCAAAGAGGCTTCCATTGACACCTCAACGAAGTCGATACGACTTTGTTTACGTGAGTTATGCTCGTAGAAAAAAGTGTCCACGAACGTACATACGTACGTACATACACACACACATACATCTCCCTTTCTAAAAACACTTTATATATACTTTATAGACCTCAAAACGTAAAGAAATGTTGAAAATTTCAATTTCGGTTTTCGAGGCGATTACAAGAATTTCCCATATACTGGGAAGTTAATAATCTATGCAAGAGTCCTTTGAAATTTTATAATTATAATTGAAACAAACATTTTGCAGGTAAAAAAACTATTTTAATTTGTGTCGTTACTTGTCGTTACCGTTCAAAATTCTTTAAAATCTGCCTGTAACTTTGGCCTCATAGTTTATTTTTACAAAATATTAATTACGATAGTTGTAAATAGAAGCTTCGACAATAATATCGATTTTTTAAAAAAAATTAAAAGAAAATACTGTCTTGTTACATCTATTGAAGGATTATAATACATTGCCTGTCTTTCTCGGCACTCTGATACGTCCTGGATTACGCATATCTAGCAACACATCAGGTAATGCCTATAAACAGCACATTCAGTCTTTGGCCGGTGGCATTAAAATTTAGCCGGCCTTATGCTATTCTGGCGCATGGTTCCCTAGCCACTCTTGTGTGATTTTTGCCTTGTGGGCAGGCGCAGAGTCTTGTTGGAAAACCCATTCTTTTTTTTCAAACATGGTTCGGCTTAGGTACTCCACTAACTTTATTAGGATATCCGACTGATAGATTTCGGCAGCTGTTTTGACGCCCTTTTCACAGAAATGGATAGAAGCGACACCTTCATAGGACACTCCCTACCAAACCATGACTGATGCTAGATAATGTCCTCGTTCAACCCTCGGAATCTTTTCTATAGCCCCTTTAGAAAACCGTGCATATATTTTATCATTTTGTTAACTTCCCAGTATATGGGAATCGCCTCGAAAATCGAAATTGAAATTTTCAACATTTCTTTACGTTTTGAGGTCTATAGAGTATATATAAAGTGTTTTTAGAAAGGGAGATGTATGTGTGTGTGTGGGTGTGTACGTACGTACGTACGTACGTTCGTGGACACTTTTTTCTACGAGCATAACTCACGTAAACAAAGTCATATCGACTTTGTTGAGGTGTCAATCGAAGCGTCTTTGCAATCTTAAGAGCCGATTAGTTTTTGGGATACTTCGGTCGGGGGGGTTTGCTGTTTTGACCCTTTGAAGGTCATTTCTGTCATGCGTTATATCTCCGGAACGACACATACAATTTGCAAAGTTAAGGTGAAATTTGCAAAGAAAGCTTGAAATTCGGGGACGAGAAACAGGGAGACTTTCTCAAGGTGCGCGATCGGACGTGGGCCGACCTAGGTCTTCAAGAACACCTGCCGTCGAAGAAGCCGTATTCAATTTCGTTGTACAAGACCCAACTTGCAGCACAAGGGGAATAGCAAGAGAATTGGGGCTTAGAAAGTCAACAGTGCAAATCATTTTGCGTAGTTTAAATTTGCACCCTTACCACTTTTCGAAGGTGCAAAAATTACATACAGAGGATTACGCAAAGCGAGTGGATTTTTGTGAATGGCTACAGAGAAAAATTCTACGAAGCCCGAACTTTGAAAAAAAATATTGTTTACGGACGAATGCCTCTTTACCCAGGAAGGAATATTCAACTGCCACAACTCCCATTGGTGGAGCGAAGCCAATCGGTATATGGTACGTGAAGGACATCACCAAGTTCGATGGAGACTTAACGTTTGGGCAGATATTATTGGAGATCAACTTATAGGGCCATATATTCTTCCGGACCGCTTAACTGGCCAATGGAGAATGTATTACCAACATTATTGGAGAACCTACCACTTTCAAGGAGTAGGAGGATGTGGTTTCAACATGATGGAGCACCTCCACATAACTTCGGAGAGGTTACAACTTTGCTGCATCAAGAATTCTAGCTAGGGCGTTATGGTCCCTTGCGGTGGCCTGCAGGATCTCCGGATTTAAACCCGTTAGATTATTTTCTGTGGAGACATTTAAAAGAAATTGTTTACAAGGAGACTCCTGACACCTTGGAGCAACTTTCTTCGAAAATTACCAATGCCGCCGCTAAAATAACAAGCAAGATGTTGTCAAGGTCGATACCGAGCTTAAAAAAGAGAAGCAGGTGCTGTAAATAATTTTAATAAAAACATTTCAAATACATATTTGTTTTATTGTTCAAAAGATTGTAATTGAAAGCACTTTCGTGTGGGGACAGCCGAATACTTCAATTCAGAACGCAAATTTTATTTTAGACGCGAATTTTTGGTAAAAACTGTTTGCATTTATAGTCCTTTTGCAATGAAAGTTTGATAAATTAGAGTAAAATGATGTTCTAACTTTTTAACAATAACACAACAGTGATTTAATTTTTGAAAAAAGATTTTGCATTATGAACGTGAAAATTAAAGGAAAATAAGGGAAAATGCAAAATTTTCGTATAGAAAAAAACATTTCTTCGACTTTCGAGAACTGTCGCTCCCAATATGCTCACTTCATATTCACAAAATAGCTTCAAATAGTTGCAAAAAACTATTTTCTGCGTTTTATTGTTTGTTTGAGTGTTTTATCTTTCATAACTGTGAAGATATTGCGTTTTTACTAATTAAAGAACGGCATTTTTTTCAAAATTTTAAAACGCCTGTGGCAGCTAAAGGGTTAAGAAATCGAAAAAAAAATTTCATAATATTTTCTGCTTAAAATTGTCCAAAAAATCACGTGGTGAGGAGCCTGTGCGGTAATTTCTGGACACCCCGTATAGAGAGAGAAAACCAATTTAAACATGAGCCCATTGACTATTTATGCAGTTTAAGTAAACTGAAACGCTTTAATATAATAGAACACGATACATTACAATAATACGCTATTGTCACTTGTTATTTTAATACACAATTAAATCCCTCATGACATACAAAATACCAGAAAAGTCAATTTCAATATGGTTCAGTTTAATTAAAGCCACATCAATTGAAACGTATGCTTGCATACAGCTTAACTACTGGCAAATAAATTGCATATCAAATTCATCCTTCAGGATAGTAGGATCGATTAAATTCATTTCCATTCACCTAGCCAGCAACACAAAATGCTATAATCAAATGCATCAATTCGAAAAATCTATCCCACTAATTGCAAATCACCACATTCAACATGTAGGAGTTAAGACATCTGCTACAAAATACACTATCCGTACATATGTTCTGTACATTATCAAACTGGCAATTGTAACCGAATAAATTTTGTTGATTTACACAAGAGCGCCAGAAAGGACTTAAACATCATTATTATTCGCATTCCAATGAGTACATCCCTATGTAACACCAAACCCAGTGAATTTGTAGGGAACTGTTGAAAGTTTGTGACAAAGTTTGGTTGGAAAGATCACGTTGATTTTTAATTTACGAAAAATTTAGAATTATCCAAAATGTGCATTCGATGTGAATAAATGAGTTTTTGATTTTTTATGTTTTCAGCCTAATTTGAAAGCCAATTTTCATTTTTAATTCAAAGAAAATTTATTCTATGATACATAGAAACCTTTAATATTTATGCAGAAAATTTGAAAAGGAGGATAGAGATAGACAAAATAGATGTAACTCTAGCTGCTTATTTATAAAAATTAAGTGAAATTTGATAAGCTCAATGTTGTATCAACTAGAATAAGACCACATTCCTGTATTAAATGAAACTCAACTATTGCGAAACGTTACACGAAACATGTTTCGTGCCAACACATTAATACATTCATTCGATAAAATCGCGAATCCTATTTCAAGTTTTAAGACTTCGCCCGATACATTTCTGAAACAGTTCATGGGACACATGCGAGATCCTTGCCTGAGCTTTGCAAATATAATCCGGTCACAAATTTCCCGCGTTAATGCTTTGCAACACAATGCCATAGAGCATTGAGGGTACGAGTATGCAATTGTGCATATGTTTGGTTCATATTTGCCAGACACGAGCATACTAGCCCTAGTTTACGCAAACAATTTCAGCTCGAATGCCATGAATTAGATATCTATCTTGAAGTGCATTCGTGTAGGGAAGTTGGCTATAGCCACAACAAAACTAGACTACGAATGGAGAAACCTTCAATTTTAGCTTGTGCCAGCTAGCATGAGGTCGCAATCTGGCTTGTTTGCATATGAGCCTTGGAAGAGGAAACAACATTTCGTATTCTGCTATTGAGCGCAGAGCATTTCGATGCACATGCACATTATGAATTTTGTTAATTATAGCCACGAATCGTTAAAAATGAATTTGCTGAATTTCGAAACGATTCTGATTTGTTCTTGACAAGGTCGGTCAAATTTTATGTATAAACAAGACGTACATATAAATAGTTACGAAATTTGTTCAGGATCGGAATATACTAAGTGTGGCGAGGACCTTTGGACTTTTACTTTATTGGGATATGAAATGATGCTATAAAATACGCTTGGCATTCGTTTCCCCATCCAAAGGTATGTGCATCATTTGCTTCTGATTCAAAGTTGCGCATAGTTAAATAAATTTTACTTGGTATTTAATATCTTACTCGGCATGGTTATGAACCACAAAACCTCGAATGTTACATTATATTGTAGAAAACTTTCCGAAAAATTCGTCAAAATTAGATTCACTTCTCACGATTGAATTGCAGGACAACAGAAATTGATCAGAAAACAGAGAAATATAACGACGTGGGACAGGTTCGAACGCATACAGTCATGAAAGGAGAAGGGTACTCTCAGTATTCCAAAGTAGTCCTTGTACCTCGTCAAAGTTATAAAATAAAGGCGTCAAAGAGGTTACGGGTAAACACGTACATTCTATAATTGTGCGTAGAATGGAATGGCTGTTTTAGCAGAACACAGCGGAAAAAGCCATACATTACTGAAGCAAATGAAAGAAAACGATTAGAATTTGAAAAATTTCATGAAATCAAGCCTGAAATTTTTTGGAAAAGCGTTTTGTGTAGCGACGAGAGTAAGTTTCCTATTTTTGAAATTCAAGAAAATCAAACGAGGGCTTCAAAAAAATGGAAATTTAATTGATGCAGTACAACGTTCTTGTACTGGGGTATGTGTTGACACCGTGGATTGGAAATTCAGCTGTTATCGATGGTAATATGGATCGTACGATATATCTAATTATATAAAAGCCAATTGAAAGCAATCTGTGCATAAATTAGGACTAGGACCTACTTGGATCTTCCAAAAAGCTTATGACCCCAAACAAACAGCGTAGTTTTTGAAAGAGTGGCTTATTTTAATATTCCCAAACAAATCTATTCTCCACTCCAATCTTCGGACTTGTAACCAATCGAACATGTATGAGAATATTTGCTTCAAATACAAAACCACAGAGTTTCTATCAGATCCAACCTTATTCCTATTCTTCATGAATAATGAGACAAAGTTACACTAGGAATCATAAAAAAATTAGTCGATTCCAAACCGACTGAAAATTTTAATTTCCAATGGAGGCTCGCAAAAACACTAGTTTTTAAGATAGCTAAAGTTAAAAGTGACTGTACGCAGACATTTTTTTTATTGTATAAAATTTTGCTATTTCTGACTACATGAATGAATTTTTTTGGATATTAAATGAGGTTAGTTTCTTGTTTTCATTATTTTTTTATACTTTTTGTTGATATCAGACATTTCATGTTATGATTTTCGAAAAAAATGCAAAGCTACGTAGACATATGTTAATGATTGTAATTGATGAATGCATGTCGAACTTACACACACACACACACACACACACACACACACACATATATATATATATATATATATATATATAAGGCACGGTTTGGCTATCTTTAAAATAAAATAATTTTCTTAGTTCATTGCACGATTTCAAGTCATTTATTGACTCGAATTGACGGCCATTCTGAAAACTGCACGTGCTGAAATCGCTCATTAATTTTTCATTATTTTTAAGTCGGGAGATCATGCTGGCCAAGAAATTGTTTTATTGAAATATAAAATTCTCAGACGCAATTCGCGATACAAAATGATTGTTCACTTATCACGTCCACGTCGCTTTTTCTTTTATATCTCAAAGATCACCACAGCATAACATCCCTCCAATCCATATGTATTTTGTGCAAAACACGTTGTTTCTGCGTAGACTGTCGAATCAATAGTTCAAGCCATAAGGCCCATCCAAATAAAAACATTTTTCATCTGAAAACATAACCTTTTCCAGGAAATCTGGTTCTTCTGCAAAAACAATCGCGTTTTTATGGGCAACAGTCAAAAGCGACTTATTTTCGTCATTATCAACGGGATGTTGCTTTTAAAATCCTTTCAACATTTCGAATATTTATTGTCACTTCTGCTTTTGCGGCGATTTGATTTGCGGTAAAGAAAAATTTGATGCCTCCTTCAAAATACGCCGCTTTTTTCAGAATGCTTTTCACTTTAATTTTTTGCATTGCTAATGTTGCTTTAGCAATATTACCAATCGATTCATTTCCCCCTTTAAATTTATTAAAAATGTCTTAGTCGTTGCTTTTCTCTCGGCATGTTCACAACTCGACGCAAATAACTTTAGCTTTTTATCAAAAACAAAACACTCAATTACACAAAAGTACTGTCCATGTTGAAAATATCAAAAAAAAGGTAGAATTACACATTCACTTCTACTAGTCTTGAAGTTTTGTCGCACCCAACCATTCGTCCTTTTCTAAGAAATTTTCATGATGCTTCGTTTTCATGAGAATATTTCTACGTAGCAGATATTTTTACAGTGGGAACTAAAAAAACCCAAATAGACTAGAAATTAAAAAGTTGCGAAAAGTTTCACTAGAAATTTCTATAATTATGACTTTTTTGAATGGTAAATGGTTGGTTGGTTTTTTTTAATAAATCATCTGGGCTTTTGGTAGAAGTCCTTAGTCGTAGGTTGCTAATGTTTTCAAAAATTTGGTGCAAGGCTATTTCATAAACAATTTTTACCACGGAATAGTTCCAACTGCAATTAACAAAAATTGGTGCAGTCTTTAAATATGAAATCTTAATTTTTGAAATCTTTATATTCAATAATTAAATAAAATGTTTAAAGTCATCTACACTTAATGATAAATAAAATTATAAAATAATTTTAAAGTTTTGATGGTAGCTTCTTTTCTCTAGTGTATTTTGAGTTCCGCTACATATGTATATAGAAGGTTCCAGCTAGTTTCTGATATAAGTTATTTGTGATGTCGAAAAGATTTTTTCGGTAAATTTTGTAGTCAATTCGTGATATCAAACCTTTTTAATGTATATTACATGCACCAATTTAAAATACTTGAAAAGCTCATGCTTCGGAATAAACTATACACCAGCTTAACTTTCTAATCCAAAAGGAACCAAAGATATACCAATAAAACCTAGAACATTTGTCCATTTTACTTTCGAAAATAAGATTCCATCACTGTATTTACATCACAAAATGCTCTTCTGATGTCCTAGTTCCAATTACACCTGCAACATGCAAATACCATAGAAACTACATCGAATGGACAAATGGGAAAGAACAAAACCGCACGGACAGTAATACAACATTTTGTGTTATTAGAATCACAATCCCTACGTTCAGCCCCGACAAGACAAAACCGAATTGAAGTGGATAGGACTCAAATCGGACACGTAACTGAAAGGACATCAAGCTGAATGTGTATCGCATACAAATGACACTAACAAGGGCTGAATCGAGATGCATACTATTAGTTTATATTAATGTCGAGCACCTTTTCCTGTGCGCGTTCGTGGGATGCTTCATCCAACCACGTTACATTCGATTTTTTCTAGTTTTAAATCATCCAGGAAGCATCTTAAGGGATCTTGGAAATAAAGTTCAAAAATATAGGTCATGCTATGATTGGATTAAAATCATAGTTTCAGGTGGGCGTTTGGGATTTGACATGATTTTTTTTCATTGAAATAAGTTTGCCTGATACAATAAGGATTGTTTTCCATGTTCAATATTTTTTAATGGTATTAAGTAAGATCTACGAAGAGAGGCTGAACAGTTTTGAGACTAGAATATTAAAAATGCTGATAGAAGCATTATTTTTCTATGTAATCTCATTCTAATTCAATTCACTTTGCCTTCTGTGATGAATGTAATATGTAACAAAGGTCGTTTACTCTCGCTACCATTTCTTCGTCACTCGAAAATCATTGCTCTTGGAGGTCTTTCTCCAAACAGAAAAACAGCAAGTAATCGCTGGCGTCTAGGCCTAGACTGTAAAGTGGGTGGCTAATTTCTTCAAACTCTGGAGACTGGAGACATAAGGGCACGCGTTGCAGTTCGCGTAGGATACACGGGTGTATTGTCCTGCAAACCCAAGGCTTTTTCGCCAGTTTACCTCTTCTTCGTTCATTGTAGTTCTTTAGGAAAAAAGTTAATAAACGGAATCCCTTCACTATCGCAAAAAACCATCTTTCCACTTTGAACTTTCGTGGTGGCTTTTCACCCTTCTCTTTCTATAGAAATTTGATTCACCGATTTTCTAGAACAAGATTTTTTACTTTTTCAATATTTTCTTCAGTAACGGCGGTGCTTAGACGCTCTGTTCTGGGATCAGCTTTTAGCGACTCTCTGCCTTGCTTGAATTCTCACCTCCAACGTTCTACATATGATGTCAAATGAAGGTATAGCCTACCCATAAATTGTAGACATATGTACCTTACAATAAAAAAACTGTAGACAAATCTTCTTGGTTCTCATTTGTAAGGAATTTCATAACAGCTCTGCACTCCAATTTTGAACCATGCATGGACGACCTATACACCATAATGTATATGGTTTGATTTTTAAAAGCGTCACAGTAATTATACTACGGAGGGTACTCAAAAATAGTGACTTGCAGTGCAAGACACGAGTGACACCTAAACGTACGTAGGCTCAAACCTTTTCATTCTCTGCTAGTGTTAATAAAAGCCTTAATTTTTGCCTTAATCAAGATATTAATGCTCAAAAATCAAACAATGTTAATAATATACGGAAAAAATTGACAGTCGTTATATTGCGTGGATATAAATAATTTATAAAATAGTTGAAGTATAACGAGCTTAATCCATCAACAAGCCTAATCGTGGTCGTGCTGTCTGGTGGCGGATGGTAAATGACAGCACCTGAAAAGGACGCCGTCCGTTACCCCGAAACCACGCTTCCCCATTTAAACAAAGTTGAATACGAACTGATTAATAATCTTAAAAGTTATTCATGAATGTATCAACGTATCTTGCTTATGACAAAATTTAAAATACAACATAACTTCAATTTACGTTTTTTATCATAAAATATTAATTTAGAAAGTCAAAGACGCTGTTTTTATAATTTGTGCCAATATTTCTTTTTGAAATCTCTTCGGGAAGGTATTATTTATTCCAGGTACATCAGTTTAATATATTCAAAAATATTTACAGTTCAATCCATTTCAATTAATATTTTATGGAAATTTCTTTTACATTTAATTGCCTGTTTTCTGACTTATTAAAGAAATTTTTTTGCATTCATTTGTCAGTGAACCTAGAATATTCAAATAAAATAGATTTTTTAAAAATGTTACTAATGCACTTATCCTGCCTTTCCCGATTAATCAAAATTTATTGAAGCAACTGATTTTTTTGGGTTGTAAGCTAAATAAGAGTAGAAGTGTTGATTTATTTTCAAAAAAAAAACAGATAAATAATATCGATCAAAACCTACTTGCAGCATTTTTTGAGTCCCTGTTATTCAAGATATCTTTATCATTTATTGATCTATTGAGTTATAGAAGTGATTGAGTGGGCGGAAAGAGCGAAGCGAGTAGTTAAGGATTAGAAAAAACTGAAGGTACATTTTGTAAGCTTTCAGAACAGAGCTTAAGTCAGTCGAATATTTTTACTCATAATTTTATTGAAATTTACTAGCACTTACTATTTTGATTTAGTTATGAGGAAATGAATTAGTAACTCACGAATATGAACGAAAAATTTAGATTTGGATGCGAAAAATACAAAACGGTTAAGTTTGACATGTCGTCTCGACAAGCATTTTCTGATCACAAGTAATTTGAAAATTATAACGTCTTAAAGAACAAAGTGAGCTAAGATTAGCTGGAAAGTGATCCTGATTCTCAATTATTTCCTGCATCATCAGCTGCCAAACAATCTTGAACTTATAACATTGCTCGAGTACAAATTGGCTTTATAATAAATCCATCATAATTAAATTATTTCATTAATAATAATTGATTTCTAAAAAAATGTACTATAGGTGTAAATAGAGACTTCATCGCAAGAAAAGGCTGTGCTTTTAACTCTAAATTGACTGTTGTGAATCGTTTTTAAAATATTTCATTTAGTTTTGCAACATAAGTTTATATCTATTGTTTTTTTGATTCACATGATTCTTGGAAATTGTGTTGAGTTATCCTTTTTCATTCTTAACTTTAAAAAAGTCCAAAAAGTTAATGAATTTTTTGATCCCAATCAACTATGCTGAATTTTTTTCGCTGAAGACAATAAGTATAATTTTCGTACATACCTAAAAGCAACGTTCCTCTGAAATGGCATGAATATTCTAAAACAGAAAACTTTCCACTTTCGATCCAAAAATTTATTGTGATTATTCGTGAGCATGGCTTTTTTTGTTTTAATACTTTCAAGTGTAGAATATTACGGCGTGATTCAAAATGATTCATGATGCGATGAGATTATTAGCTCATCATTAATCAAATTTATGCCAAAAGCATGATTTAGGAGTCTGAAGATGGAAACGATTCTACATACAAAGACGTTGAAGGAGATATTGCCTAAATGGGTCACGAGGATGAGCTAAGATGGGAGGCATGTCTTAAAACTTGAAGACATGATTAATATATGGTAGTCTGTACACCTAATTCTTGGGATAATATGGATTTATTTCACGAATTGCGTCTTAAGAGGTAACATTATTTCTGACAGACAATATTGCACGTTATTGATGATTTGCGTGAGATGATGCTTTAAGTTTATGGGGTGTGCGAAATTAAATGCAATGAAATCAAATGTGAGAGTTCGCACGTTTTATGTGTACGTAATGCCTGAAACTAATTGGAAAATGAATTTATCAAATCCTGCATAGAAATTACTTGGGAGCAAATTAGTAGTTTATATTTTTGTGGTACTATTCACAAGGTTTTCCCATAAAATTTCTGAAAGTGTGAGCTGCTATTGAAAGGACTGATTTGGTTGGCAACGTTACATATTTTCATAACCGATCATTTTCCTCACCATAACCCATTCAAACTAATCACTGCTTCAACAGGACTCAGCAATATTCGCATACAAAGCACTATCCAAAGACTTCAATTCTAGTTTGAAGCACCAAAACTTAAAACGACTCAATTTCTCGTATAAAGGACTATACATGCATCTTCTAGCTTTGACTGTCGACTTTTTTTGTCATTTTTCTCGTCAACATTTTCTTCCACGATTTTTTTTTATATTTTATTTCTACAGAAAACCATCGAAGCTTGAATGAAACAATTTGAGTTTCCAAAAAGTCTAACATTCTCAATATATTTGCAATAGTAACGATTTCCTGACCCGCGGCCGTGGTTATCAAATTCATGAGAAACTCTCACACGTTGTTATGAACCCTAAAAAATCTCGAAAATTGGTTAGTTTTATGTAAATTTCTACTTTCGATTTGTCTATTTTCACTTGACTCAAAGACAAAAATGTCACGTCGCAGGTATTACATAAATTAATTTTTAACTTCCCAGTATATGGGAAGTTCTTGTAATCGCCTCGAAAATCGAAATTGAAATTTTCTACTTTTCTTTACGTTTTGAGGTCTTACGAGTATATATAAAGTGTTTTTAGAAAGGGAGACGTGTGTGTGTGTGTACGTACGTACGTACGTACGTCTGTACGTTCGTGGACACTTTTTTCTACGAGCATAACTCACGTAAACAAAGTCCGACCGACTTAAATAAGGTGTCAATCGAAGCGTCTTTGCAATTTTAAGAGCTGATTAGTTTTTGGGATACTTCGGTCGGGGGGGTTTGCTGTTTTGACCCTTTGAAGGTCATTTCTGTCATGCGTTATATCTCGCGAACCAAACATACGATTTGCATGATTAAAATGTCAATCGACGCCTATTAGCATTTTTGCTAATCTATCAAATTTTAAAAAACATCGTTGGAGCCGTTTTTTAATTTAAGAAAAAAAAGTGCAAAAAATTAGGGTTTTTTTTATAAACAACAAATTTTTAACCTGATTTACGAAAGACAGTGTTCAATTTTTATAAAATTTATATACTTCAAGCAGTGCTTGTAGAAACAACATAAAAACATGATTACGTAAAAAATTAAATAAAAAATAAAAAATCATTAACAGTCATCATGATCTTCAAGGTCATTTCTGTCATGCGTTATATCTCGCGCATCAAACATACAATTTGCATTGTAGAGGTGTCAATGTACGCGTAATTTGATTTAAATGAATCTGTCGAATTTTTAAAAAAATCGTTGGAGCCGTTTTTTATTTTAAGAAAAAAAAGTGCAAAAAATTAGTTTTTTTTCATAAACAATAAATTTTTAACCTGATTTGCGAAATGTAGTAGAGAATGTTTACAAAATTTCCATACTCCAAACAATGTCTGTAGAAACAACATCAAAACTTTTTCTCATGACTACGTAAAAAATTAAATTAAAAATAAAAAATCATTAAAAGTCATCATGATTTTCAAGGTCATTTTTATCATTCACTATATCTCACGAACCAGATATAATATTTGCATCATTAAGGTGTCAGTTGACGTATATTAACATCTTTGTGAAGTTTTTAACATTATAAAAATTCGTTTCAGCCTCTTGTTTTTTATTTAATAGATGAAAATGCGAAAAATTATGGTTTTTTTTTCATAAAAAATATTTTTTTAACTTGATTTGCACAGCACAGTGATACCAGTTTATAAAATTTATACATTCTTATCAGTTTTTGAAGAGACACCGGCAAAATTTTCTTTCACGATTATGAAAAAAAACTAAATAAAAAATAAAAAAAATCATTCAAAGTTACCATTTAAAGAGGGTTCATACGAATGCAATTACTTTATATCTTTTATTCTAAAAAAATTTTGTAAATTCAATCAAAGATTTAAAATATTTGCATAGTTTGAACAGATTTTTAATAGTTTTTATAGTCTTTTAATTAAAAAAAAGCTTAAATTTTGAAAACCAACAAAAATTTTCCAGACCAAAAAGGCCCACTACCGATTGATCCGCGTGAATATTCAATCTGTCCTCATCGACCAAAAACCTGACGTAATCAATGGACCCTCCCGTAGGCGATATGATTCATATTAACTCATTCCTTTTACTGCTATGAATACGTCTCATTGTTGTAATGTTGTTGATGTTTATGTAGATATTACTGGGAAGTTGACTGTGTGGACCTCAAGGGTCGCACCTCGCGGCTTGTTCAGAAACCCTTTTACAACGTATTCACCAATGCTTCTAGTTTAAATCTTGGCCAAGATATGGTATTCAATTCTTTATTTGCTTTTATTAGTCCAACTAAACTAAACCAAACCAACTAAACAGTGTTTTGTTAATGTCTCCAATTTTGTATCAACTGAGATCCCAGCAACAAATCTTAAAATAATTTCACCAAAGGATTCTTTCGTGGATCAAATTGTCTCTATGACAAGCAACAATAAACTTGCATCGTTTCCTGACAAGATTTGCTTGCATAGAATAAAATTATGTTTTTCTGGCGCCTGTCTGACTGATAGCCACTTGCGTCTACTTTATAGTTAGAATGAACGAAAATTCCGGTTTAATGATTTTTCAGGAAAAAATATTTGTTAAGCGTTACGACGTTAAAGTTTTATATAATAGGACTTAGGATAGCTTAACAGCTTCATGAAAGCACCTCAGTCCTTATTGCCGATTCAAAATTCAATCAGATATTGCTGGTCATGAAAATCTTTGCATTTCGGGAAATGTGGTAACTTGCTGAGAAAATTTTTGAAGCACTATGCCTTCGATTTTATCACAAAGAAAGGTTGACTGTACTTCTAATGTTATTTCCAAGTATACTATCCTTGAACCATGAAGATATCCATAACATAGAAGGAAGCTCTAACAAATGTGCCATTAACAGCCGTTCCAGATAAAGGACGAGAAAAGTATTAAAATTTTACAAATTTGATATTATGATAGTAACACCGACCAAATTCCAGATTGGCCAGCAAAAGTTTGTCGTTAGTGCCCAAGATAAACATCATGTCTCACCACATTTTACGACTGAAGTGAATGACAAGTCAATGCTCGTAGTTTTCGTTACGGTCATAAATTCAAGGTAAAATCACATTAGACAAACAAAGCCAGGACATGCCGACGACAATAAGGGGACGATTAGGCACGAGAAACACTAGTTCCATGTTGAAAGACCATTATGTCTCGAAAACTTTCAACAATTGGCTTGAATATAATGCCATAATATCGTTTTATTAGGACACTTTGTAGCAAAGGTAAACATGGTTAGCTGGTATACTGGCTGTTAGCACGGCATATTCATTTTGTATGCGTATCGTATGGAAGTTCCCAGCACAATATGAAGAGCTTCCTTTTCGGTTCGACGTACACACCTGCTAAATATCAAAGGCGAAATTGTAATTTCCCTTCTTGGTACGTTACCCGTATGTGTACTTAGCTGGGAGACGTACAATCAATGTAGGAGGGCTGAGCAAACAGGATTAGCTGCCTATGTAATTTATCAAAATGTTATTTTTACACTACGGAACGTGTTGACCCTATTTACATAGTAGATATGTTATCCAGCTTTAGACCCTAACTTCAGATCTAATGGGAATTTGAAAAAATCTAGCAACCGAAGCTTTCAAATTCGAATACGTTCAGTACATCCAACATTTTTTTCTAAGCACTGATTTCAAATTGCTCATGCTGGAGTGTTTTCAATTCTGTGAAGACAATGTTGACTTTTAATCAGTTTTTCATAGTGAAAGCTGGTAAAATAATAAAAAATCAACCATAAATAAACATTGGAACATTATCGAAAAAGCAAAAAAAACGCAATGAATTCATTTATCTTATAAATAACTGATGATATCTCACCCCGTGCTAACGAAGAATGCCA
Source organism: Oxycera nigricornis (assembly GCA_963942545.1). Taxonomy (NCBI): domain Eukaryota; kingdom Metazoa; phylum Arthropoda; class Insecta; order Diptera; family Stratiomyidae; genus Oxycera; species Oxycera nigricornis. The sequence goes on along the minus strand of OZ012661.1, from coordinate 94,385,457 downwards.
GGACGAAAACAGCTCGAGCTATTCGCACCTATACTTCCCGTTCGATCACCGCCGCTTGAACAAGCTCCTTGAACGTGTACCTGTTTACATTCTGATTTCCAATCACGTCGCTGTTTTCAAGAAACACCTCACCATGACTGGGCACACGAGAACTCAACTTGTTGTTGCTAATATTGTCATTAATGTTGAAAACTCTATCAGCCGTTACCATTATTTTCATTCTGCTTTGTAGGTAGGAACATTATTCTAACATCATTTAAGTAAAGGTTGAAATAAAAAAAATACAATGAAATTTGCGCTTTTGTATTTTTAAATATTTCACTTTAACTGTTTCCGTTGGAAAAATTGAAATATCATATAGATTTCGTATTGTAAGACTATAAATCTAAATAAATTCGAAAAAGAAGTGAATATGATGTCGAGAACAATTATACTACAAAGTAAAATTTTCAAATTAGATTTTGTAGTAGTAGATTTTGTGTTGTTCTTGTTTTTAAATCAATTATCATAAAGCTATATTTTCTTAACAAATGGATTGATACTCATGAGAAAAAATTATGCATGGTAGTATAAGTAAAGTTCATGTGGCAGTTCGTAGTGTTGTCAGATCAGGGTTTTTCAACCTAGATTTAAGATTTTTTCTGGACAGCTAGAGGGAATATTTAGAGAATCGGGCCTTGGAATTTTATTTAAGAATTTTTAAACTAGATTCCTCTACATATTTAGTTACAACAGCTCTCATTGCTAATTCAACCACAGCCTTTGGGGAGTGCCATCTCCGCGTATCTGAGGCTGTTGATTGGTTCAGTGTCTGCTGTTGGAGATAACTCAAGTAGGTTTGAGAGGGGCTAAAATTCAGGAAGCCTTACCAGGAGTCAATCTGGGACCGGGGACCGAAGCCCAGGAAGGTCTTATACTTCCCACCTGTTACAGTAAGGACCCTCTATAGGAGGATGCAAACGTCGTGGCTGTATATTACTACCAACATCGCGGGTAGAGCCCTCGAAGCTCGCTTTAAGGGATTACATAGGTCTTGTATTTTCAAAAAATCGATGAATTTTTTTCATTTCATATGCGTATTGTACGCATGCGGCTTATACCGCGTAAAATCAGCCCCTTTTTTCATCAAACATCACAACATCAAAAAGATGCTCTGAACATCGTGAATGAGGCGAAAAAATTACTGTATGGACTTGGAATCGACGACTCGATGTAAGTCGCTAAAAAATAATTTTAATTCATTAAATCGCGGTAAAAAAAGACTCGAAACGCGTTTTTCTCGAAACTTTGTTTTTCCTTGCGGTGCGCAGGATTTTTCGAGAAAGAATCGACCGATTATGCTGAATCTTGGCACAGTTCCTCTTTATAGTATGGACTCGTGCTTGAACGAAGAATTTTTATTCGATCAACCCGTTCTTGTTTTATACGAAAAAAATATTTTAAAAACGATGCGAATCGGAAAAATGCTATAAAATACGAGACGAAAATTCATTCAAGCCCGTTTCAAAACTTTAAATTTAATTTTTTTTCAACACCTACGTTAAAGCACAAGCCAATGGCATAAATCATAAGTAAATTTTTGAAATTTTTGATTTGAGATGAACCTGCACCGAAATATTCTGCCTATCGCAAAAAAAGGTTGCACCAGGAAAACTGCAGGAAAATTGACAATTCGCAATGATTTAGCTGATTTTTTTTTACAAATACTTGAAATGCTAAACTTTTATGTGTGTAATTTTTAAATAAAATAGATTTTTGATTTTTAAAATACAATTTTTTGAAAGAGTTGTTTTTTCCTCCAAAACCTATGCAACCTCTTAAAGTCACTTTACTCTCGAGTATGGGGACTTCTTCAGCATCTTTGGGAGCTCAAAGTGGAGCTACGATTCAACAAGATGCCGAAGCCAAAAGATTGGCAGAAGTTTTGATACTGCATTCAGTAGGCAAACTGGTACTTCCTCAATGATTTGGAGGGTGTGTGGCTGTTTTGAAAAATTCAATGATTTGGACCATAAAGGATGAAATCGTGTGTTTCCGAGTGCCTGTAACATTCCGCTGAGTGCAGACGCTACGTGAATTTGTCGATTCCTGAAAACCTCTCCCTGCTTGCGGACCACCTTGCCTTTGATGTTTGAGAGTCAAAAATTCCGTTATTTTTGCATTTCGCGCCGTATTGAAATCGGAAAATCTCGCATTCGTTAAACACAGCTTTTCTCGCATTGATAATGAAAATGACTAATTAAATTTTATAATTGATTAAATTCTCACCCAATCACAGCATTATGGAGCCCTTCAAGCCAAATTTTTTCCCAGCCTTACAAGATTATGGAATCAACGACCACTACAATCAAAATAAGCCGTGAGGTGCGAACCTTGAGGTCCACACGGTCAACTTCCCAGTAATATTTACATAAATATTAAAAATACTAAACGAAATAATAATTATGAAAATAATACTACTTTAAATAATAATAATGTACCTCTCATATCAGTAATTGGAATGACTTAATATTAATCGTATCATCTATGGGAGCGTCAATTGATTACGTAGGTAAGGGGGATGATTGAATATTTACGCGGATTAATCGGGAGAGGGGGGGGGAAGGTTACAAAGCCTATTATACGTTATTTGTTATTTTCATATCGTTGAAAGCTTTTTAAGGCATATGATCTAGCAAAGTATTGACTACAAAACATTTTACCATTCAAAGCGTTGATTACCACAAATGCAAATTTGATTATTATTTTTTGATTTTCAAAATTTAAGCAGTTTTTATATTAAAATTAAAACACGGTACTGTAAAAACTTCTCCAAATTTGTTTGAACTATGCAAATATCAATAAACTTTGATTGGCTTAACAACAATTTCTTTAGAATAAGAGTAGTCAGGTAAAATCATTCATATGAACACTTTTTACATGGCGACTTTGAATGATTTTTTATTTTTAATTTAATTTTTAGACATCAGGTTTTGCTGGTTTGTTTCCAAAAATTGATAAGTATTTATAAATTTTATAAACATTTATTACCGTGTTGTGCAAATCTGGTTACAAAAAAAGTTTTTATGAAAAAATCCTAATTTTTGGCATTTTTTTGTTAAATTAAAAAACGGCTTGAACGATTTTTTTGTAAATGCAAAAACACAACAAAATTGTTAATACACGTCGATTGACACCTTAATGAAGCAAATATTATATCTGGTTCGTGAGATATAGTGTATGACAGAAATGACCTTGAAATCATGATGACATCATGATTTTTTATTTTCAATTTAATGGCTTTAAATTTTTTTTTTTAATTCAAAAACATCATTAAAATGTTAATACGCGTCGATTGATTTCTTAACGATGCAAAGATTATATTTGGTTCTCGAGATATAATGAATAACATAAATGACCATGAAGGTCATGATGACTTTTAATAATTTTTTATTTTTTTTATTTATTTTTTGTGATCACAAGAAAAAGTTTTGTTGGTTTTTGCACAAAAACTGTTTGGAGTATATAAATTTTATAAACATTGATTACTGTGTACCGCAAATCAGGTTAAAAATTTATTTTTTATGAAAAAAAATCTAATTTTTTGCACTTTTTCCCTTAAATTAAAAAAACGGCTCCAATGGTTTATTCAAATTTGATAAATTCACGTAAATGCTAATACGCGGCGATTGACACCTTAATGATGCAAATCGTATGTTTGGTTCGCGATATATAACGCATGACAGAAATAACCTTCAAAGGTTCAAAACCACAACCCCCCCCCCCCCCCGACCGAAATGTTCCAAAAACTAATCAGCTCTTAAAATTGCAAAGGTGCTTCGATTGACATTTTAACGAAATCAATACGACTTTGTTTACGTGAATTATGCTCGTAGAAAAAAATGTCCACGAACACACATACGTACGTACGGACGTACGTACGTACATACATACACACACACATACATACTTCTTTCTAAAAACACATAAAATATACTCTATAGACCTCAAAACGTAAAGAAATGTTGAAAGTTTTAATTTCGATTTTCGAGGCGATTACAAGAACTTCCCATATACTGGGAAGTTAACAATGTGACAATGTTCAATCGATGCATTCCTTGAATGTTATCAGATGGACTTTAAAACACCAAGTGGGAGCTTAAACCGCGAAATATCTGAACAAAACTAAGCTGATTAAAATTTTAGTCTATTAATTGATTTTAATGCACAAAAAATCTGCAGTTATTATTTTCATTTCATTCAGCATTAAGTCTTCTAACACAACAATCCAAGTCTCATTGGATTTTAGGATTAATCGAGCAATGTACACGATATGAAATGATTCAATTGAGTTTAACATCCCAGCTCTAAATCAGTTTTTGAAAATGGTCCACGGGGTCTCGAAAATCGCAATCAATATCCATCCATAATATATTGACAGTCTGGTAACCATATAACTTTCTATGAATATTTTGCTACGGACGTGAATGCTTAATTATCTCGAAAATTGATTTTACTATAATGCGTAATCTAAAATGATGTCGGAAAATACTATCCATATATTTCACAGTGGTTCGGAACGATCTGACTAAACGGAAATTTTCAATCAGGTGGCAAATAATCATGAAATCACACGGGTGGGTAACTAATATCGTAGATATATAGGACATCTTGTGATTGTGTCCATACACCAACAATAGCGACCCTTTTCAAATATGACGGACTTTGACTTTGGTCCCGGGCGTAAGGACTTGCAAGCACTAAATACACGTACCACAAGTCCTATCCAAGAGGTTGAACGTTTCTCTGCGTATTTGAAATGTTCACCAAACGTCAAGGTGATTGATATGAAAATAACATTTAATCAAAGCGAATGTCGGTAAAACATCAAAAACATTTGCATACGCATGACATTTAATTTAGAGAAGAAAATGATTAGAAAGCGTCAGTCATATACAACGATTAAGACATCTTTTATGCAAGGAATAATATTAATATATAAATTGTTCCTACCTTACGAACTCGGATTACTTTAAGGCTTCATTATTATTAATATTTTCCATTGACTTATTTTTAACCCCAAAAATAGAATAAATATGGTTGACAAAACTTTATTGATACTAGAAAAAACAGTCAGTAGGGTTGCTTGCTATTTATAAACTTTTAGTTACTGTGTTATCAATGAAAACTTAAGGAAGTGGATATCAAATTAGATTAAATAATCACATTGTTTGCATTACATTCAAAAAATCTCCAGGTTATCCTGAATTCAAAGATATGTCCTTTATTCTTATCCAACTAGAAAAGAAAACTGTTGAAAATATGAACGCTTTCGTAGATAGTTCTTTCTACGAGCATAACTCACGTAAACAAAGTCGTATCAACTTTGTTGAAGTGTCAATTGAAGCGTCTTTGCAATATTAAAAGCTGATTAGTTTTTGGATCACTTCGGCCGGGGACGTTTGTTGTTTTGAACCTTTGAAGGTCAATTCTGTCATGCGCTATATCTCGCGACCCGTCCATACGATTTGCATGTTTAAGGCGTCAATCGACGTCTATTGACACCTTAACAAAGCCGATAGGCCTTTGTTTTTTTATTAAATTAAAAAAATGGCTTTAAATTTTTTTTTTTAATTCAAAAACATCATTAAAATGTTAATACGCGTCGATTGATTTCTTAATGATGCAAAGATTATATTTGGTTCTCGAGATATAATGAATAACATAAATGACCATGAAGGTCATGATGACTTTTAATAATTTTTTATTTTTTTTATTTATTTTTTGTAATCATGAAAAAAAATTGGTGTTTTTTTATAAAAACTGTTTGGAGTTTATAATTTATATAAACATTGATTACTGCGTCTTGAACATCAGGTTAAAATTTTGATGTTTTTGAAAAAAAAATCCAATTTTTTGCACTTTTTTTCAAATAATTAAAAAACGGCGGTACGTACGTACACACACACACACATACATACTTCTTTCTAAAAACACTTAAAATATACTCGTAAGACCTCAAAACGTAAAGATATGTTGAAAATTTCAATTTCGATTTTCGAGGCGATTACAAGAACTTCCCATATACTGGGAAGTTAAAAATAATTATTAGTCGCATTGATGTAAGATCGTGAAAAAATACAAATTCAGTGATTCTACCAAAGTGATGGCAATTTTGAAATGATCATCACACGACAAAATCTCTTCAGTGGGCGTAATAACAAATTCTGCTTTGATTGAGCATTGATTTGAAAATAACAATTAACGTAGAAAAGGGTTTGAAACCTTCCCCCTTCCGATGAATGGTTCTTTGAATGGTCATTTGTTTTACCAAATCTGATAGCTCTACGCTGATCCTTCAAAAATGTTTACGGTTCCCTAGTCGAAAGGAAGATTTTCTCGTTTCAATAGACAAATATTGAAAGGAAACCAATTTCCCTGCACAAATTCATTGGATAGAGTGGAGAAAATGGATTCAAAACGTCAATACGAGCGGGAAATATGAATTGCCCTACTTTTGTGTCTCCTGAATAAAAATGTTTACCGAGAAAAAAATTCAAAATCTGAAAAAAATTAAATCTCGAACATTAGTATCAAATAGCCACCGTATCGAAATTGCCAACTTCAAGGTAGTCCTCTGCTTAAAAAGTCAAAGTATCAATCTTGAAAGGACTGTAAAATTTTTATGTAATTCTGAAAAGCGGTTTCAGAGAAAACCGCATCAATATAGTTAGAGATTCTTCATAAGGGTAAGGTTTGAATGAGCTTTGTACCCACTATCCTTAAATAAGTTATTTTAAAAGACTCGCTTGGTGAAAGAAAAAAACATTAGTTTCCCATGCTGGAAAACGTGGAAGATTTTCCCAGTTTCCTAAGATATTTGAATATATTCTTTAAAGTTTTGCCGTGCAAGGAGAATATAACTGTGTAATTATTTTCAACGAAACGGAATTTTATGAAATTGAAAAAATGCTTTGACTTCAACCGATTCTTAGAAACCAGTAATAATTCCGCGGGATTCAATAATCACTCATTCCGTTGAAAATTTGATATATTTCGAGGTAATTTCAGATTGTTGATAATGTAAAAAAAATTGCAATATATTTTTTTAGGGAGAGGGGGGGTATGTATTGCCTTATATCTTATACATGAAAAATAATATGTAATGCTTGTATTGTAATTTTTCATGCAAATCGAAATATGAAATAACTTCTTAGTAGAGTCTTCTTGGAAAACCAATTTCGGCATAATTTTTGCACTAAAAGATGTATGTAGTTTCGCCAATAAATATTTGATGGCAGATTTTTTCGTATTTATTTGAAGAAAATGCTACTTAAAATTTTACAAGCAATACCCTAAATTTTTTGAAGCATTTGTATTGATATTTAATTAAAGGGCTGGCTCTACAAAATTCAACAAGAAGATACTTTGGTGAAAATAGAATCGTTCCGACCAAGGATCTTTAGTCAATTTCCAATTCATTAACAGTTTTCTAATCACACATAGTTGTCAGTCAGTCTAGAAAGGTGCCGTGGTGGAATCAATTCATTGCCTCCGTATTCAAAAATTAAATGAAAAAAACGAAAGAACCGGAAAGTCAAGTCGATGGAATCATATGAAAAATATAAAGATTATAGATTATGATTAAGATATTTAGGCGCAAAGAGTGTCCTCAAAACTGCAAAATGGCCGCCGAAAACAATTGTAATAAGTTTATATCTACAATGTTTTGTTTGGAATGTCTTTTCATTAGATTATCCCTGTAAAATCTAATATTTGTGTTCGCCATACGAGTTGATGTGATAGTTCTGAAACTCTGAAAAACAATTCAGCCATAAAACAATTTCACTAGTTTTTTAGCGCCATTCCTAACAACTAAAGTATGACTTCAACTGCGAAAAATTGACTATTCCACTAAATTTTCTGTACACCAATTTATGGACTCTACGCTTATCTACGGAAATACTGAACCGTGTAAACTCGAAATACAACAATCAAAATCCTCTACTCCGAAACAAAGATCCCTTTTTTCTAATAATTTAGTCGCGTTGAAGACAATATTGTCGACACATGTAAATTCCAAAGACAAATTGAAGAAAAAATTGGATAAGTACAAAACGGGTGTGGAAAAGATTTCCACAAAGTACGTTTAATACGGAAAAGATTTGTACGGCACATGAAACTCAATTCTATATTTGAACAAAAAAAAAATAAAGAAAGTAAATCATTCGCGAGATCTAATTTCGAAATTCATCCAGCTTCTTGTTTCATTTTGTATATCCTGGTTTCGGAAGCAGGAATAAGAATATTCAATTTTGCTATACAAAAACGATAAACAGTGATGAATATAATTATGTGGATATTGGTTTTACCTTGAAAATCAGTTTTTCTAGATAACATTTGCATGGCATATTCTCAGTAATACTACGATTGCTTGAGGTATTATATAATATTAATTTTTTTACAAAAGTTCTGGATCGATCTAAAGGAAATTGACAAGCCGTTGTCATAATAATGCATCACTATTGTGTTTCAAGAAACAGAAGAAGGCATACCAAGCTAGTAGTCATGTCAGAATGTAGTATGTACTTATCATTCCCTCCCGTATAGAAGTGCTATCCGTGTTTATCCTTCTTTAGGTGTAATTTATATCTCTTAAGACACTTTCCTGCTATTGTAATGGTCTACAGCAAAGCTGCTTTATTTTTTGGTGTGGATCCCAAATGCCTCCTTGAGAAAGAACATGCGTTGCTTGCCGCCAATGAAATTAAGTCATACGATGATAATTTTGGCTGGAATTATGTATAGGTTTCCGGGTAGAATGTTGGTGTCCGCCCGAACTGAATCCACAAAGGGTAAGATTTGCACATGCTTTGATATCTTTGCTATTATTTAGGGGTGAATAGTTGCGTTTACGACATAGCAGATTTCTGAAATTCTCCATGTACAATCAAAATCTGGATTAGGTAGTTTTATTACGTAGGGTGGCGTTATGATATCTAAAGCAATGTGTGGATTGATGTTATGCAAAGTTTTAAAGATACTTGGGGTAGCTTATTTACGTGCAGGATGATGATACTTCAAATAAATTACTTTTTAAATGATTTGATCTAAATTTCTTCAAATAATGATTGGAAAAAATACAGCGCTACTTGTGAAATTGAACATCGGAGTCCAACTAGGATTATTTGAACAGCTTCCCTACGAATTTTTTTGCGTAATTTAAAGTTTTCCATCATTCCATGAGCTTCACTAACTAGGAGAGACTCCGACTTTGTAGTCTCAGATTTGAATGAAATTTGAGACGCAAGTAGAAGACGTCAAGGAAATTCAATTCAGGGTGGTGCCTAACGTGGCTAGCCATGAATGCTATGGTGTTAAGTAATTGTGGCATATAGTAGATACCAGGGACGTAATTGTTTAACAGTTCCATAATTTTGGATTGCTGTGCTCGAAGCTTTTCTTTCCAAACGTAATTTAGCCCATAAAGCCTATGTAAATTATGCACCTTTTAATGCCAAAAAAAACGTGAAGATATTGAATCTATGAAAAGATGGCATAGCCCATTATTATTTGCATAAAACGTATGATAAAAGAATTTAAGTGGAATAATTGAATTAATTTTTTTTGGACAGACAGAATAGTATTTCCAAAGATGAATTGTTGGTCTTTATTGGTTTGTTACAGACTGCTTGTTATTTTGGCTATTATTAAAACCCTACTTTAGTCCTTTTTTGTATGATTGATGTACTTTAAGACAGCCTAGGATTTGGTAGAAGTTAATACTGAGAGCGTTGTTATAGTATGTGCATTCCATAAGTAATGCAACTAACCTCAGAAAAAAAGATTTATTGAACTGATCGGTACAAATGATTAAAATTCTTCAATACAACATCCATCTGCTTCTATTTATTTCTAAAAAAGTGATTTCCATGCCTGTAAGGCGTTTTGGAAAGCTTGCTTAAGGATGTCTTTCAGGGCACGCATTACAACCGCTCTGATGTTGCTTATGTACTGCAATTGTTGACGTTTCAGGGCTTGTTTGAGGTAGCGAAATAGAAAAAATCAGGTGATGCCACGTTAAAGCTGTAGGGAGGCGGATCACTCTCACATTGATCTGAATCAGGTAGCCTCTAGCGAGGAATACCAGATGCCCTTGATGGTGCTTTTGACGCGGGTGACCCTCTTTTTTTAACCTTTTAAGAATTTCCACGTTAAAAGAAGCATTCTCAGTTGTCTTGGCGGTATGAATTCGCGCTGAACAATACTACGGATGTCAAAAAAGATAATGAGTACTACTTTTTTCGAGATGCTCATGAGATCTTATTCGGGTGGCGAAAAGATGTTGTGCCGCTAGGCTTCTACATTATTTCCACAAATCCAGCTCTCGTCACCGATTAAAAATAACTCAAAAAAATAAGGATCTTGAAACAACTGCAACATTTCTCGACAAAGGAGCATTCGAGAGTTTTACTGATCGTCGTTCAAAACTTTTGGAACAAGTTTTGCGTAGACTTTTCTCGTCTGCAAATATTTTGTCACAATCTAGTAAACCGACAATTTGAACAAATCTACACTGTTCGGTATTAAACTGAGACTCATTGGTGGTCAAAATTAAAGCAATCATGCACATGCTGCACACAGTACGTAACGCAGGACGTTGATGGGTGTTTAGTCCGTTCTTCGAGGGCAACCTTTTTCCGGCCATCTTGAAAGGATTTGTGCCACCTGAAAACTTCTGATTTTGCAAGACGATCATCCTCGTAAGTCTGTTGAATCATTGGCTAAGTCTTTGAAGCCAATTTTTTAAGTTCAATACAAAATTTGATTGCGCAGTGCTGCTCGAGAAAACATTCATTCGTGCGCTGGAGCCCGACGCTAGGCAGACGCGCATGGAAAGGGCCGTCCTTTCCACTTTACAGATTCATCAGATTTCACCTTTCCCGTCTAGTCACAGCTTGATACAAAGTTTAGTCGTGGCCAAAAAATGGCGGCATTACTTATGGAACGTACCCTGTAAGAATGGAGTTTTGGTTGAGTATCTATCGTACAATGTTTTCTCCTCAACAACGTCATCATCTGGAGTAAGGATATGGTTTCGAAATTGAATTTAGATAACGTTTTTGCTCGGTGTGATAGTTCAGTGGCCTTACGCTTTTCTAGTGTTAACTTCTTTGCAAAATACTTAATTTTAAAATACCATTTATTTCATAGAAAATGACAGCAATAACTTGTTCTGTTGACAACAAAGTTATTGAGTCAGATTTACAATTTGCAATGAATGGCCAGATTCTAAAAAATGCTTAGTAAGTATCCTTTTGTGCGCGGTTAGTCAAAATTTTGAAAATCGATTTTGGTTGGTGCTAATTTTCAATATGACTACCAAATTATTTTTCAACCTTTTTTTGTCGTATGCGAACCAATAACAACGATAAGCTTCTCCCAGTTTCCTCTTAAAATGATTTTTTTATAAAACTATTCTATAACAGTTGCTTGCTTGAACTGTACTTGTACGTTTTCAGTCATAAAACATAAATAAAATAAAATTCGTTCAAGGGGAAATATTTCAATTTTTTGTAGGAAACATTCTGTACAATTACCACATTTTTTGTCATATAATATTCCACTCTAAGTAATTTAAATTTAAGATTTTCCATAAGGATATACAGTCTTCCACATAATGATTTTATGTTCGATAAATTCCAGCTAACGTCAGCGATGAATATGCGAAGCTGAAGTGCTTCCCTTTAAGATGCTATCATTTTTCAATATATAGCTGCGCGTACAAACAGAACAAGCTGGTAGTTTGCTTGCTTCCGCCCCATAGTAATTATGCCATACATGTTTTATCATTAGGAACCTTCCTCCATTAATTGATGCAGTAGTTGATGTATTGTAGATAATTTTCTTCTAAACGGTGGAAGGAATGTCACGAGAGGCGGATGGCTCCATAAAACCACCTGCTTGCCAGCTGCATTTCGTGACTCTTGGGGCGAGGTGTTACTTCATCCTCTTCTGCGCCAACTAAGTTTCCGAGTAAATGAGTTTTCTATTCAATTGAAGAAGGGTTACTGTTCGTCTTTAGATAATCTCAATGGATAAGATAGCTGTGTTGAGTTTGTACTATCATCATTGCATTCGTAGATTGCGTAAGGTGTCAAGCAGTGAGGATTAATTCAAATAGGAAACTGCGTGAGAGAATATGAAATGTCAATAGAAGTTTGCGTAAATAACAAGGAAAGGATTACAAGCTCATCACATGTTATTCTAAGCATAATATTGGAATAATATATTTACAGCCACTATGCTTAGCTTAGTTATTTGTTGAGTTTGAATTTGCCCGATCATTCTTTTCAAAAGGATATACAAATTTCCTTTCATATGTGAAAATCATTTCAAAATAAACACTTCTTGCAGATATTATTCAACTTTGCCGATTGCAATCATATATTTCAAGAAAAAAATCATTTTCAACTCAACTTCTTTGGATCTTTTCAAAAATTGAACATTTGATTAGTTGTATCTCAAAATTAGCGAAATTAAATCGATAAATAATAATCGAATTTAGTTCGAAATATTATGATTTGAGGTTCGATAAATTCTAGCTAACGTCATCATGTAGAAAAACTAGGAAAACCACTGATAGTGTAATAAAAGTACACATAATTATCTTAAAATCTCACAAAAATTACCACTAGTATTACAATTTATTTATTTTATGCGGTGAATGATTTTGTTTAAATTTTTTAACTTTAATTTTTCGAATAATGGAAATACAAAACTTGTTCATAATTAAATTTGTAGCTGTTCGCTGAATTTATCCTAAAAAATTATCTTCAGAATTTTTCGAAATTTGAATTTTCTCTTGAGTTATTCGTAATTTTCCAAGTACCATTTTTAAGTATCATCATTTGTGAAGTTTTTGTTTTTTAAACAATCACAGTTAAAAAAATGTTACATGTAAAAGTTGCCGAAAAATGATGTTATCAACAACGTTTGTTTTTAATTTTTACCAATACCTAAATTTTTGGTGCAAAAATTAGCGATTTTGGATGTAACAAGTCTTCACTTCAAAAGTTGTAATTTAATCTAAAATATTTATGAGGATTTTTTTGTATCTGTGTTTTTGTCAGATACAATTTTCCAAACACTTGCGATGAAATCCTCACAGTTTAAGAGTCACATTCTTTAGATTGAACGGTATAAATGTAAGTATTTTTTTTATGAATATTGTAGTTAATTGGTTATTTAAATTTTTTAAAACCACCTAAATTTTTTGTGGAAATATTAGCGATTTTTCACGTAACCTCCAGTAAAAAATTATTTTTTACAATTGTTTGCTATAACACAATCAAAATAAAATAAAAATTAAATTATTTAAAACACTACATTTAGCAGATGTAACACAATCGCATCTATAGATATTCATTATTTCATTTTACTTTGTGAGCCTTGACAAAAAGTTTCACGCACTAATATTCGTATTGAAAAAAGGTAATTTAATATATTCAAAAAAATATAATAGTTTTTGTATCAATTCCGAACAATTGTGAATTATTTAAATAATCAAACATTTACAAATATAACTGTATGATAACTTTGCAAGTATATATTTTGAAGAGCTTATGAATCAAGTTTCATCAAAATGTTACAAAATAGAAAAAGATATATTCAAATGAATTTTAAAAATCAAGTAAAATTAATCATGTAAAACCAGAACTTCAACAAACCATTGTTTTTCTCTTAAAATATTTATTCAATTTTTTGCAATAAAAGTGTGGTATAGACATTAAAAATATTAAATTCGAAAGAAATTTTCGCTGCAGTAATTATCAAATAAATATTAATCGAAATAGTTTATTATCTGTTAAGGACTTATTTTTGCATAAATAAATAGATTTTACATGAAGATAACTTACTTTTTCAAACTTCAAATTATATTCATTTGAAAGTTGATTTCTTGCTCTATATTTTGGATAACTTTGGATTTTCTTTTCGAGTGGTCAAAGCTTAAAAATTATTGATACTTAAATCGATAGCGATAAAAAAAAATCTAGACATGCGCGCGCACCCGTGTTTGACCTCTTATAAAATTAATCGTATCTCGTGCAATAATTGATTTATAATAAAAACTTTTTAGGCAAAGTTTAAAGATAAACTCAGCAGCTACAAATCATAACTAGATTTTTTTGTACTTACATTATTCAAAAACTTATAGTAATAAGGAAAAAAACAACTTCACTCAGAGATTTTTCACCAAATTACATACCTAGTAGATTTTTTTAATTTCAAAGGTAATGTTTTCGCCTTCTTTCTTTCATTGCCTATTTTTCGCGGCAACAAATGTTTTGATTCTTGCCCCAATTCGAAATTTTTATTGCAGTCTTGCCCATGGATAGAAATTTTGGTGCAAACTTTATAAAGAAAGAATCTATATATGTCCATTAGTTTTTCGAAACAATTTTTATAACTACTAATAGATCGAACTTGGTTAAAGAGGACATTAAATATATAAAATTTGACAGGAGTCAAATTCTTTCTAAACTGAATAAAATCAACACATTTAGGAAATCAAATTGTTTATATTTTCAATGAAAATCTTGAAAACGTACGATGTGAAAAATATTTGATAAATTCTTGTAAATATAATATTTCAAAGTATTCAATCGAGACTAGTTACGACGATTTTTTTGGAGAGTTTTATTCGAAAGTGAATTTAGCCAAAAAAAAAGGTTTTTCATGGAAATAATCAAGATTGGAAATGTTGAAAAATAAGTTCATTTAATGGCAACATGCTTAGGTTAGTTATCCCGAATTAGAAAAAAAATTGCCTCTTCTAGAATGCCTATAAAACTATATCAAGTGTATGGTTGATGCTCTTTTAACATCTTTTCACTTTTATGGTGTCGAACCAGAACCTTAAAACAAAGCAAAAGGAATACTCATAGTAATATAAATAATACACGAACATTTCCGTGAAAGATTTTCTTCGGTTTGATGTCATTAAAAATTCATTAGAAATATTGCGATTCGATGTTCGAAGTCTATCGATAACAATGAAAGTATTTTGCATATCCTTTCCATCAAACTTATTTTTAACTTCGCAGTATATGGAAAATTCTTGTTCCTTTATGTTTTCATGCTATACCCTATCAAATCGTATAACCAACTGGCACCAGATTCAAAAAAAGTAAAGTCATGATTCACAATCGCTTGTACTCTTCGTCCAAGCGATAGGTTTATCACAAAAAGCTTTTATCTCTATTTACAAAATTCATAAGAACCACTTATGTTGTGTATCTTGACAATGATATTTCTTCTTCTACTTAAATTAAGTTTACATTGCAGGATTTGTTTAGGCTTGAATTGAAAATCTTGTGAAATCAATGAATAATAGTTGTGATTGAAAAATATTGTTGTTGCATCGTGGATCAATCAAAGGGATTATATACCATTTTTCACGTAAGTTGCTATTTTCATACTGACGTTTCAAAGACAAAAATTCGTAGTCGAATATTTAGGCGAAATTAAAATTTTAAAATTATTGAATGTAGTTTTTGTTTCTATGCCGATTAAATTCGAATTTTGTTGGATAATGACCATTTTTTGTTGTTGGGTCCAGGAAAAATGCAGCATAAACATTGTGTTTTTTGGCTTACATCGTCTTACCTTTGAACGACTAATGATCATTTGTAATTTTTCATTTAATCATCAAACAACATATGATAAGTAATAACAATCCAATGTCTTAATGTATTTAAAACATTTAAAATTTTCCGTTGGATAGAGACAGAAGTACATAACTAAATCCTATCAAACCTTTACAAAGATTGAATTCAAAAATTTGTTACATGATCTTTATTTAAGACCCAGGTAAATCCTTGTTTCGAAATTTACAAAATATCCTTAAGTTTTCATATGTTATGTAGCGTAGCGTACTTTAAAGCGCATATATAGTTCCTATATCCTGAAAACTTATCTTCAACTAGAACAGAAGCCAGCTTGCTGTTTTGTCCTTGGTACAAAGACAATGAACCGGCAACCGGCATGGCGTTTTACGCGTCATGTTGCGTACATATGCAAGATTTGCCTGATCTTGATAGGTGATCGTACGTACGTACGTACGTACACACACACACACGTGCATACTTTTGTCAAAAAACACTTAAAATATAGTTTAAAGACCAAAAAACGTCAAGATTTGTTGAAAACTTCAATTTTGATTTTCGAGGTGATTCCAAGAACTTTGTATATACTGAGACGTTAAAAAAACTACTCGAAAGACGTTTTCAAAATATAATCAACTCATGAGATTGCAAATACGCAGCAATAGAAACGTTACGAAAATCAATACAATTTTTCCTTCGATAGTATTCTTCGTAGTGAAAAATGACGTCAAACGTCGTAGAAAGAAATGACACACGTTCAAACTTCTTTCCAAAAATACTTTTAATATATGTACAATAAAGTCCTTCAAACATTAAGATATGCTGTAAATTTCAATTTGAATTTTCGAGCTATTACAAGGACTTCTCATATAGTAACTCATTAAAATGGAATGTTTCATTGAAAATTGTTTGAGCATTTATTCTTTTTTCGGAGAATTTCGATCCACTAATCTTGCTTCCTTGTACTATGCTAATATGAAATTAATGGCGAAGCCTTCAGATTTCCAATCAAATCTATATACGTACATAACACACTCCAATAAACAGAAAACACATTAAACAATTAACTTTTTGTGCTAAACGATTGCAAAAGAAAAAAACGATCACTTTCTAAAGCTGTACGCAGCCCACATAGCAGACCAATGCCTTTTTGTATCACGTCCTGTTTTAAAGGAGCCGCAACAGTCCATGTCCATGTAATTCTCATCACAATGCCGGGCAATACAATACAGTGGAATTTCGGAAAATCATCCTGTTCCTATCAATCATCCGAAACCATTATGGCGAATAGATGCCGAAGCCTGTTCTATGGAGCGCAAAAGAAATGAAGAAATTTGGATGGAAGAATAGTCGATGCGTGAATGCTTTACGACGCACAAACATATATTTGTTTGATAATGCTTGAATGCCGTGCGTAATTAAGGAGGTCGGTGAAAGCCGTTCCGTGCATTAAGCCACATGGAAAGTGGAATGCTAACGAAAGCAGAACCTTATCTAGAATCGTCTAGCTGAAACTCAAGAGCGTTTGAGGTTAATTACAGGGTCACTTCTAAGAGGCAATTCAACTGGTATGCTGTACGGTTTTATGGTTGAGGAAATATTATAGCTTTAGCCCAAACCAGCTGTCGCTAACTATTTATAGGTGTATGATGGATTTTCTGAAGAATCATTGCAAGAAACAAAATACAATGTCATCTTATGACTTACCTCCCCATATCCGTTTGAGTATGAGTTCACAAAATAGTGATGCGGCATTTTTGGACCATCGATGCAATAAAGTTAAAACGATTCGTGACAATATTGCTGTGCTGAAAAATTGAATTTGATGATTGGTATCCACTTAGATCAGTTTTTATTTCGAACAAAAAAATTGGGTATTTGCAATACGATTTTTAACTTCCCAGGGAAGTTATTGTAATGGAGTCGATTTTGCGAATCCCAAATTCTGACATATCCACGTTTTACGGTCTCTAGAATCCAAATCCATCGTTTTTAGAGAGATTTTTGTGAGTGTGTATGTACGTATGTGTGTATGTGCGTATGTGCGTATGTGCGTATGTACGTATGTGCGCATGTACGCATGTGCATTCGGAATTATTTGCCGTCTCGATTATCTCAAGAACCAAAGATGATATTGACGTGGCTTTCATTCGACGCGTAATTACTTAACTTAAAACTGAGTAAGTTGTCAGCAAAATCGGTTCAGCCGTTATTTATTGAGAATGAAAATCTGAAATACGACAAAAAATTGCTTAATTTTCAAACTGTTGAAATGCACTATTAATTCGTGCAGATCTCAAATACCTATATGGCAAAATTTTGGTAAATCTTTAAAAAAAATTTATTTAAAAACAAATCAAGATTAATTTATTGAATTCCAAACTTATATTATGAGGTTTGGGATGTGTGCCGCTAATGCAGATAATAATTGGATATTGTTATAAATGATTTAATAATGTTAAAAACAATTAAATATTATCAGTTGTAATTTGATATTGTAAATATAAACTAATTATAATTATTCAGTAACGATTAAAGATTATTATAGCGAATGATTATTATTAATAATAATAAAATTCCCAGAATAATGGTTGTGAACTCCGCAGCCGAAATGTAGAACAAGAAGGTAGACGAGGATTTCTAGGCTTCGGTAGAGGACGACCAGGTGGGGGAGGCATCTTCCTTTACCAAAGCTTTTATGGTTAGATAAACAATTAATAAAAATAATAAAAGTAATTATAAAAATTTTGAATAACAATTACTAATAATAGTAATTGATAGTAAAATAAATTATAGCTTTTTTATCCACCCCACTGAGAAGTTAGTCGTGTAGACCTCGAATGTCGCACTTAGACCACATTTTTTTATATTATATAATTATAATGTACAGTACATCTTCAATTTTACCGTAGGATCGCGCTGAATGAAACCAGAGCTAGCAAGAATATTAATTATTCGATTGAATTGAGTAATGGCTTCAAAAAATGCTTAATTGGAATCGTAAAGGCAATCACTTATAACAACATTCATCATCATCGCATTGTTTTTGAAAAACTCTTGCACATGTTTGCTGTGATATTCAAGCTTTTAAAATGTTTCTGTCATAAAATTGTCTATCTTTGTTCTGAAATATTCCAAAAAAAATTGATGCGTCAAATTCACCTTTGTTTCTATTGACAAACTCCACTCAGAGAACAAGCAACTGAAAGCTGTACCAAACCTTTTCAACTCTTTTTAACTTCTCAGTATATGAGAGGTTCTTGTAATCGCCTCGAAAATCGAAATTGAAATTTTCAATATTTACGTTTTGAATATATAGAGTATATATAAAGTGTTTTTAGAAAGGGAGATGTATATGTGTGTGAGTATGTACGTACGTACGTTCGCGGACACTTCTTTCTACGAGCATAACTCGCGTAAACAAAGTCCCAACGACTTCGTTAAAGTGTCAGTCGAAGCGTCTTTGCAATCTTAAGAGCTGATTAGTTTTTCGGAAACTTCGGTCGGGGGAGTTTGCTGTTGTGCCCGTTTGAAGGTCATTTCTGTCATGCGTTATATCTCGCCAACCAAACATAGAATTTCCTTGTCAAGTTTTTAAAAAATTCCTTCGAGCCGTTTTTCAATTTTTCAAAAAAAGTGCCAAAAAATTACGGTTTTCTTCAAAAACAATAAATTTTTAACTTATTTTCAAGTCGAAGTAATCAATGTTTATATAATTTATATACTCCAAACAGTTTTTGTAAAAACATCACCAATTTTTTTTGTCATGATAACAAAAAAAAATTAAAATAAAAATAAAAAATCATTACCAGTCATCATGATTTTCAAGGTCATAATTGTCATGCATTATATCTCGCAAACCAAACATACTATTTGCATCATAAAACGTTTTAACATTTTTTTGAATCTGTCAAATTTTGAAAAAACCGTTCGACCCATTTTTCAATTTAAGAAAAAATAGTGCAAAAAATAGGTGTTTTCATAAACTATAAATTTTTAACCGGATTTGCTCAATTAAGTAATAAATGTTTATAGAATTTATACATTCTTATCAGTTTTTGAAGAGAAACCGGCAAAACGTTTTTGCATGATTATAAAAACAAACTAAATAAAAAATAAAAAATCATTCAAAGTTACCATGTAAAGAGAGTTCATACAAATGATATTACCTGATATCTTTTATTCTAAATAAACTGTTGGAAATTTAATCAAAGTTCTAAAATATTTGCATAATTTGAGCAGATTTTAAATAGTTTTTACAGTCTTTTAATTTAAAAAAATTGCTTAAATTTTGAAAACCATCAAAATTTCAATTTGTGGTAATCAACGCTTTGAAAGGTAAAATGTTTCATAGTCAATACTTTGCAAGATCATATGGTTTAAAAAGCTTTCATCAAATAAAAAATTGTAGTTTTTAGTAGATTCATTCTTTAGTAGTCGTAAGATTTCAATTACTTCCTCCTTCATCATTTGTAAAACATTTTACTTTTTACATGCAATTGAACCTATTTTTGACTGCATATTTAAAATTTACCAATAGAATGTATAAAGCAATTATTAATCTCATTGATGTAAAATCGTGAAAAAAACATAAATTCAGCGATTATGCTGAAGTCATGGCAATTTTGAACGAAACTATTCAAAATGATCATAACGTGACAAAATCTCTTCAATGAGAGTAATAACAAAAACTGCATTCATTTTTGCTAGCGCTCTTTTGTCCTTGAAGCATCGATGTGAAAATAACAAATAACGTAGAAAAGGTCTCCACCAATTGATTGATCAAATCAAACTACCCGAATCCACCAAAAGCCTTACGTAATCAATGGATACTCCCGTAGATGTTATGATTAATATTAACTCATTCCTGTTACGGCTATGAATACTGATTATTATTATTTAAAGTAGTATCATTTTCAAAATTATTATTGTGTTTAATATTTTTAATGTTTATCTAGATATTACTGGGAAGTTGACCGTGTGGACCTCAAGGGTCGCACTTCGCGGCTTGTTCTATATACAGCTCACCCAAAAGAGAGTCTGTATATTTTGCATATAATTCAATTGTGTTTTTTAATGATTGATTTAATACTTGAAATGCGAGCGGTACACAAAACATGGAATTTTGAAGATTTCGTCCAATCATTCAACAGCTTGCGGATTTTGGTTTAACGTAGGCTATAATTTTGGTATGTTATGGTAAGACTTTTGAACACACGTTGTGGATTACTAATTTTGGTACAGTTTTTGTAGAAATTTTGAGTAAAGACAGGACATTTTAGAAGTGATAGTTTTGGTAGCAGCTTCTTTTAAGGCTATTGAAAGTAAGCACAATCGGTTTCATAGAGGTTTCTGGGCTATATTTTGAGTAGGCGTCGATTAGGCTTTAGTTCAATTAAGAAAGTCAAAGCAATAGAGCCTTGGATGTGAAATTGAAACCTGCAGTTTACATAGAAGCTGACCAACATTTATTGATAAACAGTAGTTGATTGCCCTGCACGAAAATCTCATTCTGCTATCAACAATATGTTGTTTGAATAGTAATTCTAAGGAAAAATATTAGTTTCCGACAGTGAATGTGATGCGCGGGAATCGCTATTTAAATGAAAATAGAAAGTGAGGCTCACGTGCATCTCGAGAGCCGTAGTTGCATAAAAATGCTATGTGTATGGGAAATTTTTGCATCAGTTTCTTTACTTTCGCATAGCAGCAACAATACAAAAGTTATAGCCTAAAATCGGCGTCAAAAAAGAGGAGATAGTAATTCAGACGCTATAACTTCTTTTTTTTCACTGATACCGTGAAACATATTCAGAACTTTTTTTTGATAACTACTTTTCAAGCCATTTGTGGTATCGTATATTGCAATTACAGTACTGTGCCGGCAATGATTGCATTCTGAAGTGGTAGATATCACGCGTAAAATACGTAGGTCTTTCAGTTTTCTGAGGTCACAAACCCCTGTTTGGCCACCATTTCAACAAAAAATGAGTTGTGGATCCCCGTATATCTCGATATCCGTGCTCTCCACGAAAAAATTGTGCTTGACCAATTTGTAACACATAAATTGTTTGTATTTTTTAAGTCAATTAAAACAAATAATAAATTTGTGTGAATTTAGTCAACTGCTCTCACAATGTGTTTTATTTCTGCATAATTGACTCACATGCGCGTTTTAATCTGCTTTCGCTTATAAGGTATCGATTACCAGCCAGTTACATTGTTCAAGAATTAAATTTTTGCGATGCGAATCAAGAAGTAAAAATAATTTTTTCAAGAAGAAATATGAGTGGAGTGCTCTCTAACAGAATTTCTTAATTAAACACTTAATTTGTTCCCCCCTGGCTATCGAGTCCAAAAGCATAAAATTAATTGGATGCATAAAAGGAAGCACTTTTTTTCATTGCTGAGCAACAGCGAACGAAAGTATTCGCATAAATTTTCGGAGCCCGGACTATGGTTTTCACCAGCGCTGCTGTGTGGGTGCCAGCTTTCACCAATAGCTGTATATGGAGAGGTCCCTATAAATCAACTTAATGAAATGCTTCGCAACAAGAACCTCTTATTCTTATTTAGTTTTAGGATAATGACAGTTTGATGACGAACATTAACTATATGTGAATTTCGTAGAAGAACGCACTGTGGGGAGAGTCTGAATGAATGAAAGAAAATAGTCATATTGTTGTATTTAGCACAGGAGATTTATTTGCAACATCTATGTAGTCCTTTTGTTCATTTTTATGGCTAAGCACCGGATGATTTCGTCATTCATTCGCATTGAAACATAAAGTCGTGGCAGTTATTTTGGCTTTGCGAAGGGATATAGCGGCTAGAATAAATACGAACCATAAATATATCAAATTAATAAGACAAAACCAATTAATAACATCATGAAAACAGCAAAATAACGACGTATAATTTCAGCAGCTTATTAAGAAAAATACTTTCTTTGTCATTGGTAAACCTAAATGATCGATTTTACTTTAAGGAACTTCCGATACTAATAGAAAACTAACTAGGATTTAAAGTAGTGTTTCATGATGGATCTTTCTGTCTCTTCGTTTTCGTATTTTTTTGCAAATATTCAAATCAGAACCGGCTAATATTCAGTTATATAATTTTGTGGACAGATTTCTCCGTAAAATATACGTTAGAGTCTACTAATAAAAATTTCTGAAATTATATGGAGTGTGACCTGACCCAACTACTTCACAACTTTTACTTCTTTTGTCGTAATTGTATGCAGAAAAAACGGACGGATTAAATAAGATCAATTTGATTTTATATGACCTACAATTTCCGGAAATAGGAGGATCTTTCAAAAAAATCAAATAAATCAATATCCAAAGGTAAAAATTCATAAAAAACTTGTGTTTTAAATCTTTTTTAAAAATAAATTAAAGCTCTTCTATTCACCGTTGGATGTTCATATTTGTAATCCGCGATCTTATCTGATGAATTTCTGTTATTGATATTTTTAGCATCAGGGATTCTGTGGATCATTTTTTATTCTAGATTAAAATAAGAATGAACCAAAGTACCGCACTTTTGCTTCCTTCAAAGTCAACACAGTGTCCAGTTTGGGTGAGAAATCAAGGAATTGATTGAAATTTCAATAAGCTATCAAAATCGTTGGTCTAGAAGTTTGTACTCAAACAGAATTTCAGCTGAAAGAACCTAAAATAAGTAGCACATTTTTATTGTAATAATAAGCAAACTCCGCTTTGGAACGGTAGTAGCCTCGAGAATGCTTGAGAAAAATCCCATATCCGAACTATTACGTTGCTGAAAAAGTGTCTGGAGGGATCAAGATGCTTAGTACTGGGCTGTAAGCAGCTAGAACTACTGACCCAACCCAAACGCAAAAGAGGAGGGTTTCTGACCGAATCTCAGGTAATCCTTTCAAAACGGTCTGAGTTAAAAGAATGACGATAAATAGGGCGACGTATAAAGTCAGCAATGGTTTAGATGATTACTTATCCTAAATCAATCGGTCTGGAGCTTTGCAAACGGGACTCAATCGAAGTGGTCGTGCTTGCACAGTCACAAAACCTTAGGAGTGATATACTGGTACCAAGGAATCCCAAATTCCAGGGATTTGTCCTTGTTCTGGCACTGAGGCACTTATTAGTTGCAACTTGCCTGTAGTTAATACCCAAAGTGGGTACATTAGGAGTACAGTCTGGAACCGATACCTGCTTGGCTCTCCTTCTGTATTGTGGTGCATTGATGTGCTGTTGCGTTTCCAACAGGAGTGTTGCGATCCACAGAGCAGCAAGGATGTTAGATAGGTCCAATCTGTACCAGAAATATGAAGGAGAAAAAGGAAGAGGAGGAAAACTACTGTAAATATTAATCGATATTTCGAAATATGTAGACGTTTCAGAAATCTTTTGATCTTGGAAATCGTCATCCTGTAAAAATTTTATCAGATTATCTTCCACTTTGTAAAGTCGAGGCTCCAAAGAGACCAAGAACAATTTAACTTAGCGCAACAAAAATTTATTCTTGGAAAACTAAACTAAACTAAGAAAGTAAAGAAATTACTTTACGGAATGCTCTTGTATTCCATATTTTTGTGGAGCTCATTTCTTTAGCAGACAATTCTTCTATAATAAATATATTTTCAGGAGATTACATTTCAATTGATTTAGTACGTCATATCAACATGAT
This sequence comes from Oxycera nigricornis, assembly GCA_963942545.1. NCBI lineage: Eukaryota > Metazoa > Arthropoda > Insecta > Diptera > Stratiomyidae > Oxycera > Oxycera nigricornis. The sequence goes on along the minus strand of OZ012661.1, from coordinate 94,361,137 downwards.
TCTTCTTAAATTATGAAGGCAAGCTACTTTGTTATTCAGTCCTCTGAAATATTTCTGTATGAGCCCTAGACGACTGGAAAATAATGAAGTTTTTGACCAAAACTATGCGTTCCACTGCAAAATTTTGCGGTATTTATCAATCGTTAGTTTTGCACTTTTTTCAGTAGCTGTTTGTCCGAGAAACTTTATTGTTAGTTTTGTACATCATTATAAAGTAAAAATACGAATACTTTGTTAAGGTTCATTATTTACTCATTAAATTTTCAAAAAACTTCTCCCACGTCAGGTGTATCAATTATGTAAGAACAGTGAAAGTATATCTAGAGACATATAACACTTTCAATAGATATGAACAAAATGAGATAAAAAAGATTGATTAAACCAAATATTGTTGTACTAAGCATCAAGTTTGTTTTTAATTTGAAAAGCTTATCAATGGCTTGATCTTATACTTTGAATTCGGGTAGATAATGAAAGCCCACAAAAAATGAAACCCTCCCCATTCGTGTACAAATATGCAAAGGTAAAACGTGCTAATTACCTCAAGTTATTACAGGTTAAAAACCAAGCATCAAGATATCAAGCGAAACGAAAGCACAACAGTAAACATTTTGGAGAAAATTGACTTTACCGTTACTTTAATTAAAGAACACCTTAACATCAGATTAAACACAAGTATCACTCGAAAGGGCTTTTTCTCTCTCGGTTATATTTGAAGTCTTGTTTTCTATTGCTGTCGTTGTCCTTAAAGTTCTTAAATTAAAAACTTACCCTCAGGATAGCTGGCAAATGTAAAGCTAGAAACAAGGAGTCGCTACTCGTGTTCCCTAACCAACCAACACTGTCTTAATTATGAGCCTAATCACGGTATTGTTTTCGGTTAAGTAATTAGTGGAGGCAGAATCGCTCTACTGAAATTACCTAGGGGTTGACCACACTGTTAATTTAATTTCTTGTCTCTGTCGACACGTTCGAATGTTTACCTGCCATTTAATTACCTATCCGGTGATCCAATTAAATAAAAAAAGCCAGGTGGATATTAGATAGGGCTTATGATAGATAATCCCTCCCGAATAGATAAGATAGATAGATAGATACGTTTCGAAGGTTCGGTCTCCATGCTTTCGGCTTTGCTGGTCATTGTCTTTTGTTAGTAATGGAATGGGCTGGGGACTCGGCGTATTTCTTTTCTTTTCATTTGCTTCCAAACAAGAGGGATGAAAGCATATGAGATTTGATTTATATATTTTTATAGAAGTCCCGAGCGATTTTATGGAGGAGCTGCTTCAAAAAAAAGGGCTACTTTATTGTACGTTTCCCTTCTGAAATTGTGTAAACATTTTGAAATGTAGTATCACCTCATATGAATAAATTCTTATTAGACTAACTATAATACAATTAATGAAAAAAAATTCAATTAATTGGTCCTCAATATAGCAAAAAAAAGAACAAAAAGTCTCAAAATCAGGAAAGTAAAATAGTTAGGCTGATTCTATTGTCCAAAGAAGATATAACACCTTTTAAGGTGACTGCAAACATGGCGTGTTAAATTGGCCAAATCTAGAAAATGTTAGTTGATTAAAGTATGTTTTATATTGTTTCGAATCAGATCTTATTTTATTTATTTTATTAGATTCAAACAAAAGTTCCATGAAGATTTGTAGATCATTTCCAAGTAATTCAAATACAAAAGAAATGATCTGAATTGATAATAATTGAAAAAAGAAGAAGAAGAAAACTACCCTATATGTTTTAGTAGGAAGTGTGGTTTCGGCGTGTCGGATGGCATCATCTTCAGGTGCTGTCATTTGCCATCCGTCCCGAGACAGCACGACCACGGCTGGCTTGTTGATGGATCAAAATCACCCGAAGAGGATGCCATCCGACACGCCAAAACCACACTTCCGACTAAAATTAATTAGGAACCAGCCTATAATCTGGAACAAAAAAGAACTTCCATTAATGTGCATTAAATAGTGTTAGCAGAGTTGCGAACCAAAATTGCACACTAGAAGACAATGTTGTTGACTAGAGTAGGAGGTTCTAACATATGCTATAATATACCCTATATGGTTTCTAAAAGGCGAATATTTAAGATGAGATCAGTCAGGAAATCAGGAAAACACTGGAAATATGTCTACTAAATATCGTTAAAAGTTGATTAATTGGAGACCACTGGATCTTAATGTTTGGAAGACACGTATGCACTTGGTCAAAGTTTGAAACGGAATTTCAATCTCAAGAATGATTATTCATCAAAATAAAGTTTGAACACTTAAATTCAGTCCCATGTTTATTTTTCGCTTGTAGAGTGTTTTAAGAAAATCCACATGATTGAATTTTTTTAAATCTAAACATCACTTTTTAACTTCCCAGTATATGGGAAGTTCTTGTAATCGCCTCGAAAATCGAAATTGAAATTTTCAACATTTCTTTACGTTTTGAGGTCTATAGAGTATATATAAAGTGTTTTCAGAAAGGGAGATGTATGTGTGTGTGTGTGTGTATGTACGTACGTACGTACGTATGTACGTTCGTGGACACTTTTTTCTACGAGCATAACTCACGTAAACAAAGTCGTATCGACTTCCTTGAGGTGTCAAACGAAGCGTCTTTGTAATCTTAAGAGCTGATTAGTTTTAAGGATACTTCGGTCGGGGGGGTTTGTTGTTTTGCCCCTTTGAAGGTCATTCCTGTCATGCGTTATATCTCGCGAACCAAACGTACGATTTTTTTGAACAAGGTGTCAATCGACGCGTATTAACATTTTTTCTTCGAGCCGTTTTTTAATTTAAAAAAAAAGTGCAAAAAATTAGGTTTTTTTTCAAAAACACGAAATTTTGAACCTGATTTTCAAACCTAAGGAAGCAATGTTTATATAATTTACATATTCCTAATAGTTTTTGTGAAAAAACAAGCAAAAGTTTTTTTCATCATTATAAAAAAAAATAAAAATAAAAAATTAAAAATCATTAAACGTTCAAGGTCATTCACGTCATTCATTATATCTCGAGAACTTAATATAATATTTCCATCATTAAGGTGTCAATCGACGCGTATTATCATTTTTATGATGTTTTTATATTTTAAAAAAATTGTTAAAGCGTTTTTTTTAATTTATTAAGAAAAAATTCGAAAAGTAGTGTTTTTTTCATAAAAAAAAATCATTTTTAACCTGATTTGCACATCGTAATAATAAATGTTCGTAGAATTTATAAAATTTTATCAATTTTTGTAGAGAAACCAGCAAAAACTTTTCTCATGATTACAAAAAAAAACAATTAAAAATAAAAAATCATTCAAAGTCACCATGTAAAAAGGGTTCAGGAATCATAATACCTTAAATCTCTTATTCTAAAGACATTGTTGTAAAGTCAATCAAAGTTTATTAATATTTGCAAAATTTGAGAAGATTTTCAATAGTCTTCACAGCACCATGTTTTAACTTCAATTAAAAAACTGCTTCGGAACCTGTCCCCCCTTCGATTGATCCGCGTGAATAATCAATCAAACCAATGCACCGAAATCTTTACGTAATCAATGGACGCTCGCGTAGATATTACGATTAATATGAAGTCATTCGAATAACTTTTACGAGAAGTACATTTTTATTATTTGGAGTATTATTATTTCCATAATTGTTATTGTGTTGAATATTTTTAATATATTTTTAGATATTACTGGGAAGTTGACCGTGTGGACCTCATGGGTCGCACCTAGCGGCTTGTTTCTATTGGCGTCAGCTTGTTCTACAAAAGATTAAACGGACGAAAAACAAATACAAATACCAAGGAAAACTGACGAAGAATTTCAGCTCAAATTTGACTTTCATACGATTCCAAAGCCTCAATTTGACAACTTGCTGCCAGGAAAAGTCCTTCTACAAGAAGAAGGATCAATTCAGTTCGAAAAGTTTGGCTCAAAAGCACTTGTGTGGCAGGCCATTTGCGAATGCGGTAAAAAGAGCAACCCATTCTTTATAACAGGTACGATCAGCTCGAAAATCGACATCAAGAAATGTTTTCAGAAATCTTTACTACAATTTTAAAAATTATAACATAACTATTATATTTTGGCTGAAATCAGCTCCTGCCCAAAACGCAAAAAATACGTTACAATAGCTTTAGCATCGTGTGATTTTTTTGAAAAATAATTTTAATCTACTAAATGTTCTAGAGCTTCGACCGATCAAACGATATTGAGAAACCCTCAAAGACAATGTCTGTCTTACATATATTATGCTCATCATCCTCCATACTCACCAGACTTAATTTTCACAAACTACCACCTTTTCCAAAATCAGGGCATAGGAAAACCATTTTATTCCGACAATGCTGAGAAACTAGCTTACCAAGATTACATTGACTCTCATCCGCCAGGATTTTTTACCACCGGCCTGAAAAATTTACCGCTTAATTGGCAAAAATCTGTAGATAATGGGGGTGCATATTTTGATGAATTAATTTATTCTTTGTATTTGTAAATTTCTAATAAACTTTGCCCTATTTTCTATAAATTTCCTCCTTGACGAATTAATGGAAAAAATTAAAATTTTAGATGGCAATATAAGTCCATGTGGCAATTTAAAGACACATGCGAATAATCGATCTTTGTTGCAACATGGCTGACAATGTATGTTTGTTTATTGCTAAAGCAATAATACTATGAAGTGCACTAGTAATATTTAAAAAAAAAAAACAATTAATAGCCCTTTCATTACCATTTTAACTAGCTTATTTCTAGACATTTGCGCATATATTAATTGAGATAAAACTGGAATTCAATTTGTTTTAAAGCTCGAATATTTTCAAATATTAAATAACATGTGGAACTTTGCAAATCTAACTAAATGAAAAAATATTACATTTAAAGTGCCAAAAGTAATTACATTCTTCATCCTACAACAGCTTCATTTTTATATATCCATTCTGATTCGCTCAACTTTGAGAGCGAACTATTATTTTGTATGACTAGTTGCATACAAAATAGAGTATCATTGCTATGTCTGTATCATTCTAGGAATTTTTCGCTAATGTAAAGCATTCTAACTAATTTTTTAAATAATCGATTTTACAACAAAAATTCAACATTATAATGAAAACTTCGCATAATAAATCCAACTGGAATGCCAGCACTTTGCCAATCTTACTGAATAACTGTCGAAATTTGCAGCCATTCATCCGTTTCTCACCTAATTTGCAGATAGAACTTTTCATAATCATAATTGGAGCGAAGGGAGCAACTTTATTTATTGTGGAAAACTTTATCTTCAACGTTGTTCATGCTCAGGTACGCGAATTGTTTAGAGCCACCATTTTGCAAACCAAGTTTATGCATATGGTTATTCACACATATGTGGGTGCAATAGTGATTAGTTGTGAATGCGTCTTTGTGTGGAGTTGTGAAAAACTTCAAAGGTTTTTGGTTTATTTCAATGGGGAAATTTGCGATATTCTTGTGATTTCATTAATATTGAATGATGATGCGAATAAATCAATACTAATACCAAGAATTAATATAATTATGAAGGGTGCTTCCGAAGAGATTGGAATTAATAACCAGCCACATTTCCTACAATGATAGCATAGCATCCTCTTATTTTGTATTGATTTAAATGAGCATATCTTATATCGGCACAATTATCCGGTAATATGTAGTTCACCAGAAATTTTGGTAGCGTTATTTTTATTTGTTGCTCATACTTCCTTGGATTTCATAGAAAAATTAGATACATTTACAATGACTCTCATATGATGATTGCTCCCCAGTAAAACTAAAGTAATTGCTTCGTAGTCTTTACATTTTTAGTATCCTAGTGACTCTTTTACTACAATTTAGAAGAAAAACCAATCATATTTCGCAACACTGAATGACTTTCAAGGGATTCATCGTCTGAAATTTTGTTTGGCTGCTCCTTTTTAAAGTTCTGTGAAGAAAGTTTAGAAATTACTATTAACTCTAACTCTACATGATACAGCATTCTAGGAGTAAACTGATGACTTACGTTTAGCCAGTCAAACCTTCAATCAAAGCCCCATCGGAAAGTTTTGAAGCTTGGTTGCAGAATTGTTTATTTCTCCATTATACACAAAAGCAACAGGATTAACCATATTGTCTTATAAATAAGAAGCAGTCACTAAAATTTTATATACCGACGCTTTCAACATTGTATTCTTCATATTTTGGAAGCTGAATTCATGTTGGCAATGTTTCATAAGAATTCTTTGATTTTACTGCATACCACATGAAATGAGATGGTTTTTTGGTATCATTATGCATCATCATTGCTTTCCAACTTAGTTTCGAGAATCTATGAACAATCGTCAATCTTTGGATTCAGTTAACTGAACCATACAGTCGAACACACCCACATTTATGTCCTTTGTTTCGAAATACTTCTCAAATATTTCACTTCACTTTTGGTAAAAAGTTTTCCGAGTATGGAACGAATCCTTCTGTATGTCCAGTTATTTGGTGGCCAGCTTGATAAAAAAGGCCTAACGCACTACCCGGACAATGGTATTATTTATGTTATTAAATTGGCTACTGACTGAGATCCTTACGAGACACCAGGCTAAGTTTGCTGCCTTTTGATCTATGACGAGAAAAATATTGGCTATTCTATGATACTACGGAGAGATAGACCAACGCCAGAAAAAAACAGAGTTTTTTTCTACGATTCCATGCTTTAGCCATACTTTACAAGTCACTTACAAGTCACTCATTTAAAGCACGGATAACTGAGTAATATAAAGGAATAAGATAAAGGAGTGGTTCGACGTATACACTGATGGATTAAAAATGGATGGATAAGTTGGCTATGTTTTTAGAACAGCTAAGCCTGAAACTATTCTTCAAGTTTCCAGATCCCTGCAGTATTTTTCAAGCAGAGGTCATTGCAATATGCAAAGCAGTAGATTGGTTGAAAAATCAGAAAATGTCTATATGAAATCTGAACATCTTCTCTGTAAGCCATCCAACCATTGTCCAACGTGTACACCTCATATAAAATTGCAATGGAATGATGCACACACTGTGAACTGATCCAATTATGAGTTGTCACAATCCCGAGTTCGCGCACAAACCCGAGGATCCGAGATCGAGTGCTCCTCGACCCCGGTTGCCTCGTGTGCACCCGCGCCGCCGGGACCGGTACAAAGTCGACCGCTTAATGGCGGTCCCGATTTAACATTTTTTTTTGGTTTCCCCGACTAGCTCACCGAGTCGTGGGTTTTATAAACAAGGAGAAACACCAATAAGCATCACTACACGCGTCACCATTGCAAAAAAAAACAATCACATCACCTTTTTGTTATAATTATTCCATAATATATTATTATTTTCCTTTTTTTTAAATAATCAAATTCATCTCCTGAAACTTAACTTAATCTACATTAACAAACCAAGCTAGACGACTACACACTGAGGCGCACAATCTACGCTCGAAATTCCATTGCTTTATCGAGTGCCGCTGCTCGTATGCTTCCCATTGCACAGTTTAACAAAATCCATTTTTAACGAAATAGGTGTATAAGCGGAATAATTAGCATGATCCTTTAATCAGTTCGAATGAAGTTTGCTTTCCATTGCGTTTCCGGTACATTCTGTTCTTTTGGCGTTATTTCCACATTAATTATCTGCAAGGCGTTTTCATGCTTTTCCATCACTCTTATTACAGATTATATTTGCTATCGGTTTTATTAATTCACAATAATTGTTGTTCTTGTTCTTCACTTAGCTATGATTTGAATTGTTTGAAAAGAATTAATATCATCTTACTCTATCCTCGAATGCGATATTTGGACATTTTTTTCTCTACACTTTTTCTTCGATGTTCGGAACTCCTCAGTCCGGCTGGTCAACACCAAATTCTCACACTCCATTTCCGGCATGTCGAACATCGAATAGCTAGTTTTCGCGTAGCGTGGCGTGATCGATCACTCGTATTCGCGAAAGCTTGAACACGATCCGAGGGTTGGAGCGAGATGACGCTTTTGAATAGCTTTTCTTCGGAACTTGGCGAGCTTTACACTTTCAAATAATCATTGCCAGGTAGGTATTTCTCCGATTTAGTTATTTCGGGCAGAAAGGCGCGAAGATAATTTGAATTTAGTTTATGATACGTAACAGAGTGCCACGGCATAGTGCAGCATGTGGAAATTGCAAAGCAGATTCCTTAACGAAAGCTGGTACTGAGCTCCAGGATTCTGCCTTAACACCCCAAGTTAGCCAATCTCTAACTACCATGAAACTAGGATAGAAGCAGCATTACACGGAGGCTGCAAATAGAGACTGGCTACTAGAAGCAGCCCGTATAACGTGCAGATGAATTTGGCGTGCACCGAGTTCTAATCGCAACAGGCAAGACTTCAATACGAACCATGGAGCATCAAGTTTCATTATATCCAGGAAACGCATGCCAAACTTAGGGTTCTTGGAGAACCTCACCTAATTATTATGAATATAAGCTGCATAGCCAGTTTCATATGGGAATCATCATCTCACAGGTAGGTTTTAGTGTCGTCCCAAACTTCTGTGGTATCACAATGGGCCTTTTGTGGCCTAGGCGAGTCATCTTTTGATAAAGAGCGCTGCCACTAAAACCAACCAACCAACTAACTACTCGTTCTAAGTTTATGGTAGTTGTAGATTTCTCGGTCGGTGGAATTAAATGTAGTTCAATATTGTCTTAATATCTCCCTGTAATCTCAACCTTTGTTCAGTATAAGTTGTTCTGGATCAATTTTCATGAGATATGGATGGTTTTACTAGTAGAACTTCGATGTTGTGACGCGCAAGACAAAACATTAGAAAGAACCGCAGGTTTTGTGAATCATCGAGACAGTTTTTTTTGTAAAAGCCAAAAAATTTAAAGTAAAAATAACAGTCAGTTTCATGATCTGTCGCTTCTCTTCATATTATTAATAAAAAAAATAACTAGTATTTATGATATATGACTGCTTTTCTTCTGGAATACTTCTGCAGATTCCATAGAACTCTTGATGGGTCTTATTTTTCATCCAGATTAATTATACAAAATTGATTAATTGTGATAAATGCCGTCTTCTTGAACAAACACATATTCCCCTGAATGTAACAAAATCTGTTTGATTCTAGTTCGCACTGTTTGGAAACTTTTTAGATTAAAAAGGGTCTTCGCACACTTTTCCTTTTTTGGACTTGGAAACGCTTATTGAAATGAAAGATGCCGTTTTTGAATAAAACTTCGCATGCCTTAAATAAAAACTTTTTTACAGGTTATATCACTGAGAGTTTTTGATATTTTTTCAAAAAGTTTCTATGCACCGTTTGATTGGGCTGAGAATTATATGAAAATTTAAATCGCGTACTTGGACATTAAAATGCATCCTCAATTTCATTGCAATAAAGTTTTTAATTCGAATTCAACATATATAGCGTGGCAATCAAACTAAAAATATCAAAATCATAAAACCAAAATCAAACAAGAACTTCCCATAAGTTGAGAAATTAATAAAATGTTGGATAAAAAAAATAATATTTTTCAAAAAACAAGCCACGAGGTGCGACCCCTCAGTTCCACACGGTCAACTTCCCAGTAATATCTACATAAATGTCAAAAACATTAAACATAATAATAATTTTGAAAATAGTACTACTTTAAATAATATTAATAATAAGAGGTATTCATAGCAGTTACAAGAATGAGTTAATATTAATCATATCATCTACGGAAGGTTTTTTTGGATTTCCAACATGTAAGCAGTTTTTTTATTAACACTAAAACACCGTAAAAACTATTAAAAATTCGCTCAACTTATGCAAATATTATAAAATTTGTATTGAATTTACAACAATTTCCTAAGAATAAAAGATATAAAGTAATATCATTCGAATGAACCCTCTATACATGATAATTTTTTATTTTTAATTTAGTTTTTTTATAATCATGGCATATGGTTTTGCTGGTTTCTATTCAAAAAGTGATGAGAATGTATAAATTTTATAAACATTTATTACTGTGCTGTGCAAATCAGGTTAAAACATATTTTTTTATGAAAAAACCCAAAAAGCTTAATTTTTTTGCATTTTCTTTCATTAAATTAAAAAGTGGCTGAAACAATTTTTATATAATGTTTAAAAAATCGCAAAAATGTTAATACACGTCGATTGACATCTTAATGATGCAAATATTATATTTGGTTCGTGAGATATAGTGAATGATAAAAATGACCTTGAAAATCATGATGACTTTTAATGATTTTTTATTTTTAATTGAATTTTTTACGTAATCATGACAAAAAGTTTTGATGATGATTTTGCAAACATTATTTGCGGTATATAAATTTTATAAACATCGATCACTATATTTTGCAAATCAGGTTAAAACATTAGTGTTTATGAAAAAAAACCTAATTTTTTCCACTTATTTTTCTTAAATTAAAAACCGGCTCCAACAATTTTCGTAAAAATTTGACAGATTCAAGAAAATGTTGATGGTGTGAATGGTATGTTTAGTTCGCGAGATATAAGGCATGACAGAAATGACCTTCAAAGAGGCAAAACAACAAACCCCCCCGACCGAAGTTTTCCAAAAACTAACCAGCTCTTAAGATTGCAAAGACGCTTCGATTGACACTGTTACGAAGTTGAAACAACTTTGTTTACGTGAGTTATGCTCGTAGAGAAAACTGTCCACAAACGCACATACGTACGTACGGACGTACGTACAGACACACACACACATACATCTCCCTTTCTAAAAACACTTTATATACTCTATAGACCTCAAAACGTGAAGAAATGTTGAAAATTTCAATTTCGATTTTCGAGGCGATTACAAGAACTTCCCATATACTGGGAAGTTAATAGACACGATATTATATATTTATTTTGTGGTTGATTGGTAGTCGTTAAAAGCTATGTGTTTCATTTTTGTAGAATAGAGAAAATGATGTTTTGAAAGTAAAACGACTGAAACTCGAAAGTCAATATAATTTCTGAAAATATCATGCTTTTACAGCATTTATTAAATCAAAATAGCTCATCAGCTTTTCATTTCGAGGAAAAACGAGTTTTCGATTTTTTTGGCAACGTTGACACCTTCGTAGCGCAGCCCCAGGAATACTAACGCCCTTTACGTATTACGTAAATTTCTAAAGCCACCTCAATACGTTGTGTACCATTTATAGTTTATGATCGAAGCCACCAGAACCGCCACCAGGACGATATACGACGCTCGGCATGGTTATTTCACTGAAATGGTATGGTATATCCTTATGGCCTCATAACCATAGTCATAACCGTCGAGTAATAATATTCCAACGTTATTGACTGCAGATAATAATAAATTTCGAAGAAGCCAACAATACAAATTTTCGTAGAGTCTGTTGGTCGGTCGGTTCCAGCAATCCTTGCATTCGTTCGCGTTGCTTGGAAAACTGTCTCGACAAGTGCTTTCATAATGTTCGGTTTTTCGTAAATCCTTTTGCATGTTGTTATTACTTACTTCAGGGTGTTGGCGATACGAAGAAGTCATTACCGTCGTGGCAAAATCTATCGTTAACCCTTTGTTGGATGAACTTTTGAAAGTTTTCAAACTTCAGCAATCAATTGATTGAATTCTTTGAATTAAAGTTGTTTTTATCAGAATGAAAACCGTCCAGCCGCGTTTGGTTTCAATTTAAAATAGGTTGTTTATTAAGACAGTATAACAAGTTCATCCAATATCACTCCGAGCAATCATGCCTAAGAACTTTCTGTTGAAGTTTGGGATGCAGGAGCGACTGGCTTATTAACATGCAACCATAGTTCTTTCTTAAATTTAAATTACTCATTACCTAAAAAGTTCATATATTGAAATAGTCTCAGGACGTATAACAAATCAGAGGGGTTAAATATATAACTGCTACCCAATGTAGTGTATTCGTTTTGCGAGTTAAAGGGATGCAACTGCAGTACATACAACTTCTCTGGATCCATAAAAGGCAAAGAATGGTTTATTTATTCCAGGAATCATTATCTATAAACTATGGATTATGAGTTCGCTTGCCTAGGCATGCGGGAAACAAACTGTCTTGGCCAGAAGATATTCACTTATTGCCGTAAGAATGAATTACATTTGTGGCGGATTTATCCAACCAAGTGTTTATTAGTTAGCCTTGATCAACGCGAATCAGAATACATGTGCATGCTTTGTAATATTACATTTTTCAAACACAGCGCTACCTGAAATCGATATCAATCGATGCAAAGCTAATGTTATACAATACATAGATATCAATAAAATATATTGCCCAGACGAATAGGTAAATACAATAACTCTTCTTGGCAACGGTTTCACTCAACAAACACATCAACTTAATTAACACGACACCTTCATTCAGTAAACATTAAACGAAAATATTTTGAATCCACTGAATGCACACAATTTTCCAAGGAAAAGCTTTATTTTGATTGTTACCGTACACAAGCGGAAATTAGAGATACATTGACTTGGTTACTGAGGATAGTAATACGGATTTATGGGTTACACCAAGTTAACAATAAATTTATTACGGTACGATGCATTATTGGAAATTATTTATTACCTTTAATTTTAAAATTAAAACGAGCGTTGCAGGAAACAACGTTTCTTGTTTAAGGATCTTTATTTGGCATTACGATTTCCTTTCCGATTGTGTGTACGGAGCCATAAAACATTTTCAATTACATGGAATTCAAGAGAGATATTTAGTTTTCAGAATTTCATTGTTGAATTTTATTCTAACTAATAACATTTTATACGCACACTTTTTTTAATTTAAAATCGATGGAAAAAACTATAAACATTGAATTTTTTTAAATTAATTTCTAAGCAAGACTGGAAGATTCATTTTGGTTGTTGTTTGTTTGATTTTATGGTTTGAAATACATTTTGTTATTCAATTTATGTAATCTTCAACACACTTATTCCAAAAATTATCTAATTTATGAATCCAATCCCTGAAATGAAAATCCGAAAAACAGTCGACTTCACGGCTGCAACTATCTCTTCGTTCGATCAGAACCGTTTTTCACGCATAATTTTTTTTGAAATGTGAGAACAGCTAGATATCAGTGAGAACTAAACCTTGCAACAGTTCTTAATATAATTTCCTGAATTTCGCGATGGTTTTTTGATCTGTATGAAAGGGTGCATTATCTTGATGAAAATGGTTTTTACTTCTGTAAACTAGGTGTTTTTTCACAATTTTTTACATCCAGCTGGTTCAAAAAGTTACAGTAGTAATCTGCGTTCATTGGTCTACCAGTTTAGAGGTAGTAATTTCAAAGCAAAATTCTTTTTATATCCTAGGAAACTGTTGCTAACACCCATTTCGCATACACCTTTCTGTAATCAAAACTTCAGCCAAAATATTGCGCAAACTACCTAACGATATGTCGAAAGCTTCTGCCAAAACTTTGTCAAAAGTCGATCTTCGATTTCCATGTACTTTTTTACTGTGTTTTCTGATGATGACTTGGACGTCTCTCACATGGATCGTCTTCAAGACTTGTATGACTACTTTCAAATGCAGTAGCCTATCTTTCTACTGTTCGAATGGAAGGTGAAGAGACCTTATATACTTTTAACAATCGTTCATGAATTTTTTTGGTACTACACCTTCCAAAAATAAGAATTTTACTGCACGATATTGAAAATTTTACATTATACATATTCAATCATTCATTTTCTCTCATTTTCAGCTTTTACATTTGAGATTTTTCGTTCAATATTTTTTCATGTTATACCAGTTTTGTTATTCATTATTTATTAATTAATCAACGATTTATTGGTCCCATAATTGGTCAATTTTTTTTAAGGTACCAGTCAACTTTAGTAGGCGAAAAAGGTCATTTTTCAAGCACTTGTTTCTCAGAAACTTTATTATATATTGGCATGTCCATAAGATTATTATTATTATTTCATATTTGAATGTTACAATATAATTTAAATTTTTTATTTATCATTCTTTTTAAAGAGGGCGCTAAAATTAAGCTATGAAAAAACAGTTACTCCATGACGGATAGATAATCTATGGATTGGTAGATCTGAAGCAAAAAATTAAACGGCAATTCAAAAAAACAGGTCTCTTACACCGGAACCCACCACCGTTTTCAAAAAAAAACAGTTAAAAAAAATTGCGGACTTTTTTAACACCAAATTTTTTTTTAAATGTTTTTGCTAATATTCTGGTGGTTTACGGTGTTATATCCTTTAACAAATGAAACAGATCAAAGTTTCTGAAAATCAGTTCGGTAGATCCGGAGATTATCTGTCTGCCATGTTCAAAAACGTTGTTTTGCGTAAAACGTGTTTAAAGTTTTTGTTTCATTTCGCTGTCAAATATTTTGTGAAAGATGAAAAATTAGACATTTTCCAAAAATACGCAATTTATATGTAGAAGTCTAAACAAACACTGAACACAGGCAATAAAGTCGTAATTATAATGTATACAGGAGGAACCGGTATTTCAGAGAAGCGGAATGATCGCCAACTGATCGAACATCTCAAAAGAGCCGAAAACGCGCACAGACTCAAAGTCACCATTTATATATTAAACTTTCGAATTTCGAAAAGATTTTTCTGGAGATTATTTTCGAAGTTCTAGGGAGTCGAAAAATGCAAAAAAAAAATTCATTTTTTGTAATTTATGAAGTGGACAAGTACCTTAAGGCATAATTGAGCAAATTTGAAATTGATTCGTTTATCACTTGCAAGGAGCAAAAACTCATTCAGAGCGGGTTTTCTTAAAGAAACCGATGTTTTTTAAACATCCACAAAACCAAGCCATACAAAGAGACTTTGAAATCCTGGTTCCCATTTAATGAAGTCTTATAATGAAATGTGCGACGGAATGATTTCTGACTTTATTATTCATTATTCTTTCAAATATTTTCAGTTGTTGAGGCATAGCTGATCATTATTTTTGATGTCTTGCAGATCATGTTTCGAAAATTAAAAATCTTCCGTAGATCTACTTGTACAATGGTAGGCAAAGAGGGGAATAGCCTAAAAAACCAGTTAGTTTGGTGGCAAATATGCAATTAAATTGACCCATCAACTGTTCAAAATCATATTCTAGAGGTTCCCAACGCAAAGGCAGAAAACTGACAGAAAAAATTCAAAAAGCCATGATGATAGTACGGCCAATAAAATTCATATAAATGAAAATTCAATAGAAAACAGCAAACAGCGCTGTAACATAAAATTTTTTTATTTAAATTCTTCAAAATAAATAAATAAATTTTCATGCAAAAACAACGATTTAAAGGTGTTTTTAGAAAGAAGTCTATACAATGTGAGCGTCAAAAAATAAACACCTTTTAGACTCATATGGAAATCTTTTTCATAAAACGTAATTAACATAACATGAAAACTAATATTACAAAATTCATATATCGAATTGAATTGCCGAAAAAGAAAAACAGACAGAATTATTTAGTTTGGACTTTGCAAGTAATTGATTTTTCCGTCAAAAAAAGAAAACAAGTAGGGAAAAAAGAAAAAAAAACTAAAATTAAACAGTTTTTAACACTACGTTTGCTTTCCTTTGGACTCAGTGACTTTTAGGTATAGAGTCGACAAGATTTTTTGTCACATCAGGAATGATTTTGGTTCAATCTTCTTGGTCATATTTAAGTCCTCCTTGCTTGAAACGATTGTCAGCTTAAAAAAATTTCGTCGAGATGTTCCCAAAGGTGCTCAATCGAGTTGAGATCTGAGGACTATGGTGAAGGATCAAGGGTGTTAGGTGCCCGATAAAGTATGCATTTCTTCACAATTTGGGATGTATGTTTTGGATCGTCTCCCTGTTGGAAGATACTGTTCTGCGTCAAGCCTAATTTGTCTGCATTTGGTATGAAATTGTCCTTTAGAATATTGAAATAATCCATCTTGTTCATAGTTGACTTAGTTTGGTGGCAAATATAATGCGAAAATCTCACTCAACACAAAAGTTTTTTATGGAAACTCAGCCCCAAAAAGTTCTGAAACCTTCGCAAAAAAAAAACCAAAAGCATCAAAAAGTTTTGTCTTCTTCATATGCTGTTATTAGTTCTGGCTTGTTGAACTGTCAATGTATGTATGAATTCGTAACGCAACATTTGCTTTCGCATGGTAGATATGTATCTAAAATTTCCATACATCAAACTTACTTCTCGACATAACTGGTATACTGATCCAAAAGCTCCCTTTCTTTGTCTTAATACTTAGATGTAGTTCGTTTTTAGGCGTCGGTGACCGCTGAATATTTGAATCATACTGACGTTCTTAATTTTGAAATATTTCCCATTCTTTTGGATCTCAATAAAAGTTGGCTATTCTGTAAGTATTGAGGCTATCGACTTTTGGAATTATATATCTTGAAATGAATTAACAAATAATTGAAGTAATTAGTTAATTATTGAGTAAATGAAATAATTGTATCGATTATAGTCTAGATAACTAAAATTTTACAAGAGTACCTAGAATCTATATTCAAATACATTATGCAATGTACAAGGCAATCCATGCCTATCAGTAAGGAACATTCATGCTGAACCATACCTAAAATCTAAGAAAATGTTAAAGTTACAACGAGCTGTAATAATTACAGACTGCTTTCAACAGTAGGTACTTACAAGAGACTGCCAGCATTTAACACACCAATAAATTTGAACCAAAATTCTTCGACTAGTTCCACCTATTTTCGGTAAACTTTATCCAAGCATGAACTAACTATAACATGGACCAGAAACGAGAATATGCTTACACGATGCGTTCGTCGGTATCTGTAGTTTAATAGTGAAATCTTAAGAACCATATCTTAAGGTTTTGATTGCAGGAGCGACTGGTTCAAGCTGAAAAGTCGTATTTTATAGTAATTTTCGATTCCTGACAGATTAAGCTCTGACCAATAAAAATAATTGCATATTGTCCTGATTGCGATTGGACAGGCAATAATAGAAACAAGAGACCAATAAACAGATGCAACCGAAATCAAGCTCGCAGCATATTGTCATTAAACATTATACGAATAAATTTGCAAGATCTATTAGCAAGAGTATTCGAATGTTTCCAACATTTAAATGTTCATGTGGTAATTACCGTACAATATCAGTTCTTGTGAAAATTGTGATAACGCCAACACGCCATTATGCCTGGCACTGAATAGATAAATCTTCGGATACATCGACATTTAAGCAATTATTTCATGTTCATGTAAGAGTGAATAATGTACTTTGACGAAGAACATAGTCGACCATTAAAAAATCGGCAGCACTTAAAATAAAATACAGTATAGCAGGGTAGTAAATTGCACTTTGAAAAGTTGAAGCACGATGCGATTACGACTACCACCGTCACCGTATACGGTGCGGATCCATTAATCACGAAACTAATGAACTCACTTCAAGGAATTTCTTATTTTACTTCAGTAAATCTCTTCGGATAAGAATGAAAACTTGTTATGTTTTGTCTTTCCTTTTTTGTCGCAAAGTACACCAAGTTCGCGGAATTACACTGTTGTCTTAAGGACGAATTTATGAATGTCCTTGCAACAATAGATTTCTTGGCTGTTAATGGCTTGCCTAGCGCTTAAATTTGATTTTTTGTTAGTCAGCATGGACGGTTTGTATTAGAATGCAGAGAACATCCCTCTTCTTTTGTTTCGAGAAATGAGAGTTTACTATTTTCAAACCGAAATTCCTCGTGATTATATATTTTGAACCTGCTTTTCGATTAAATTTTCACTGAGTACATATTTATACATATTGGGGAGATTCTTGATAAGGCTTTTTGCAGAAATTAAAACGATTTCTTTTTATCAGCAATTTATGTAGCAACTTATTTGAAAAATGAAATCAACTTCAACAGTTAAATCGCAAATAATGCATATAATATATGTAACATATTAACGTACATGAAAAACTAGTTGAATATATCAGTTAAATGCAGGTTGGAAAACTCTTCCACTGTTTAATTTTTCAATATTAACTATTCAATCAGTCGCAAATAACAAAAAAAAAACGTGAAAGGAGATCACAGACGTAGTGTAATATTTCTTGTTATATTTTCCAGTATAAAAGACGACAGAAAAAAAGTTCCTCATCTATTTAACCCACGTAACTTGCCACTAGGGGCAGAAAGTATTAATTAAAAACTTTCTTTTCATGGAAATGTACACCCAGCTTCTCAGTCTTTTTTTTGCATTCTTATTATGGAGACGCCTTGGTTGTGCAGTATAAGGATGTACGTTCTCCGATGTGTTCGAAATGGTTTCTTGCAAACTTTTCATTTTCTTTACTTGGTAAAAGCATTCAAGCCGATTAACGACAAAGTTGGGAGCTAAGTATCTCTAGCTAGTGAAAATAAAACTGCATTCCTGGCGTCAACGTATCAGGACAACTATTTAGATTTTTAAATAATTGATTGCGGTGAAAGTTTATTATTCCGCAATAAAAATCGGTGACATATTTGAATAAAAAGATTTATGCGGCATTTATAATTTTTACGTCGAATCCATCTTTCATGATACGCTTTTTAATAAAAAAATTCAAAAAAATTCACACGTATACAATTTAAACATTCGTAATGATGCCTTAACCTCCATAAACTTGTATTATTACAAAAATATAGTGCACTCAATGACCCGTTTTCCATTCATTGACTTATCAACCACCAAACTATTCGTTCCACACGAAAAAAGTTAGATCACTTGGTTAAACTAAGTCGATATCATTAACCACAAGAACCTTCTCAAGATTTCAACACCCTCTAACATCAAACGAAATATACTAAAGCACTGGACCGAAAAGAAAAAAATTTGATAATTTAGCAGACACTTGCTTTTCGAATGCTGACTCATTTATCTTTGCAACTAATAATCGCAATCATGGTTCATTTAACACCAAATTTCATTCTTGTACTCGAACGGTTGCATTAGTCTTGCCAAATGAGTTCAATAATATTTGCCGACGTGAGAAAAATTATGGACTACGAAATTACACAGCCATTGGGTTTCAAATGACGAACTAAAATGCAAAGAATGATTTTAAATTTATGTTCATATTTTTTGGATGAATCAAATCTAAAAATTAACATTTTAATAAATAGGTTCAAAATCAAAACAATACGCATAAAACGATATTTTTGGCTTATAATATTCTTACTTAAAAGGAGATTTTACAAAAGATAGACACTGTATGTACAATTAATAGAATTAAAATGTCTTCAACACCTTTGGAGTAAGCTGTGGTATTCTAGTAGGTTCTGACCTCCACTAAAAGATCAGATCGAAAATACTAATGGAATATTATTCATTTTTTAACTAAACCGGTAATTTTTAGGCAATTTCAAATCTGTGTAGATTTCAGACTCCATCGTAGTGTTCTTTTATTAGTCAAAGTTTACATTCATTATTTTATAAGATCCTTTTTGGGCTCAATATATCAAATATAAAAATTCACCATTGATGTAACTTGTACAAAATTTTATATTTAAAGTCAATGGCACTTAAATGCTGCAACTATGAACGGCAAAACAGCTGGTCCAAATTTATTTTAGGTTGATATTTTCTATCATTTTAAATTTTCTACAATTTTTATCAAGAAATATTTGTTGCAGTAACGCAAATAATACATATTGTGTCTCCTCTATTAACGTTTTTCGAAAGTCATTGATGAGTGGCTCTGTTTTTGGACCTCAAATTTCAAACATTCAACCACTTTTTCATTAGAGTTACACGATATTATCCTCTTTGGCTTACCAAAACGTTAATCGAGTCAAATATTTGTTTACCGAATTTTTTAACGGTTTTTTGGTAACACTTATTTAGGTTGTATTGTGAAGTTCTTTTGTGTGACTCAGCACCATATGAAGGAGTTAAAAGAAGAACCTTTCGGATGTTAATTATTTAGTTCATAACTCAGTTTGTAACATTTTAGTAACTGTTAAAACTAAAAAACTCATAATTTCGCTGAAAGTTAAATGGCTAAAACGACTAAAACTAAAACCCAAATTTTTATCTTAATAATTTCTAGTACTGCCTCGCAATTTTCAGTCAAAAGTTCTTCAATTTTTTCTGCAAATGATTGTTTGCTATGTGGCGTGTTTGAATATTTTGCAAATTCATGCCTAGTGGCAAATACCTCCTGAATCTCGTTGCAAAAATATGTACAGCATATTTGTACATATATAAAAAAAGAAATGTAAACGGTTTTGTTGTGGCTTAGCTCCATCATTCTCATCAAAAAGTGCTTGAAGAAGATTTTTAAGTTGTTTCAATTGTAACTCGATTTTGTCAGTAAATTGGAGAGCTATTAAATGGTTGCCGATAAATTAATATCAATAAGTCCTCTTCCAGGACTATGTTTTAGTGATTAATTTCGAACGTTAAATAACTTACATAAACTGACCGTCGTAGCACTTTTAAATGTTTTTGTCATTTTCAACATTTGAAAGAAAATAAGAATATATCTAATATGTAAATTTTATTTGTTGTCAGGCAAATTATTCAATGATTTTTGTGCGTAAAATACGGAACCACCAATGGCAGGCCTCATCATTTTGAGCGCAATCTGACTAGAAGCCACCGATATGACGCATTCCGTGAAAAATGTCAAAAGTCAACAGTATAGTAACGATTCTGGGTTAACACTTTTTCACGCTGACCGGCTTACCGAGTTGTTGTTGAAGAAAAGAAGTAACGAACAATGAGACTTGCATATATTACCTAAACATGATATACCCTGCCGAGAAGATCACGAAAATTCACACTACTCTATTTTCAAATTTTTCAACACCAACTCATAACTTATTACTTTTTGTTAAGAGGCCAATGAATTTATAATTATTATTTACCCCAACTTTTTGTGATTCAGCTTGTGCCCGCTATATCATATTCAACTGGCAAACTGGGAAGAGTCAATTTAAAGTGCAAATTTTTCCACGTGGATACATCGACCGTTTGCAGCTTGAATTTGTTGTCTGAAATTCGTCATTGATGAAAATATCGTTGCAATCAGGAAATTAATATCCCAATAGTTAAATATAGCTTTGGTGGATGGCAGTGCAATGGTGGTATGTTAATAGCCAATGAAAAACTCCTTTCCCAATTATGTACGTTCCATTCCCGAAACTCCGTGGAACAAAATATTTTCTTTACTTTTGTACCAATTTGCAAGTTTTTTCGTGCACGAACAATTTTTTCTCAAAAGATATTTAATTTTACGAGCACAACATAATTTACCATCCTGCGGTTGTCACTCTTTTCCCTTCAATCTTTTACTTTCACTTCCATTTGATCCCTCGGTAACTTTCTTCATCCCGATTGACTCTCGATCGATTTCGCGCACTATCGAAAAATTTACATGAGGTCATAGTTGGCCGTCTAATATTATCAGCCGAAAGTCAGTATGTCCTGAGTGAGTTGGAAAGAGGCAGCTATATTGGCTTCCGGGTAGCGAGGCATGATAGAGGGAAAAATTATTACTACACATACGCAAATTCAATTTAATTTGTGCATGTGCTTAGAAACGACGCAAAAACGTCATTGGATTTGAAATTTTAAAGAAAATTCAGGTCAATGATAAAAATACAATATGTAATACAACAATATTGACCAATATTAACTATTCCATTTGTTTTAATTCGAATTTTACTTACTTAGTTTATTGTTTTAAGTCGCAAAGCAATAAAATAATCACCATAAGTAGCAGCCATTGGAGCAAAAAACACATGCTTTTGAATAAAATTGTTTTGAAATATTTGTGAAAGACAGTTTTCTTCTTCTCGGTAGCAAAAATTTGAGGTTGAATTTTGACTGGTACAGATAAATATTTTTATTAACTAAAATGATTCTACTAAAGTCCAGTCGGATGATAACGGGTTGAAATCTGGTAATCATTCTATGACCAAACCCGATTATTACCAATTTTATAGAAATTAGCAAAGCTATGCCATTAAATTGACCCATCAACTGTTCAAAACCATATTCTCGAGGTTCAAAAGCCTTGATGATAGTACGATTAATAAAATTCGTATAAATGAAAGTTCAATAGAAAACAGCAAACAAAGCTGTAACACAAAATTTTCTTATGTAAATTTTTCAAAATAAATAAATAAATTTTCATGCAAAAAGAACGATTTTAAGGTACATTTAGAAAGAAGTCTATATATTGTGAGCATGAAAAAAATAAACACCTTTTAGACTCATATGGAAATCTTTTACATAAAACGTAATTAACATAACATGAAAACTAATATTACAAAACTCGTCACAAACATATAACGAATTGAATTGCCGAAAAAGAAAAACAGACAAAATTATTTAAGACTTTGAAAGTAGTTGATTTTTTGCGTCCAAAAAACGAAAAAAAGTAGCACAAAATAGGAAAAAACCGAAGTTAAACAGTTTTTATCACCACGTTTGCTTTCCTTTGGCCTCAATGACTTCTAGGCATAGAGTCGACAAGATGTTTTGTCACATCAGAATGATTTTGGTTCATTGTTCTTGGTCATCTTAAGGTCCTCCTTGCTTCAAACGATTCTCAGCTAAAAAATTTTTCGTCGAGATGTTCCCAATGGTGCTCAATCGAGTTGAGATCTGGGGACTATGGTGGAGAATCAAGGGTGTTAGTAGCCATTCCTTCACAATTTGGGATGTATGTTTTGGATCGTGTCCCTGTTGGAAGGCCCTGTTCTTCGTCAAGCCTAATTTGTCTGCACTTGGTACGACATTGTCCTTTAGGATATTGAAATAATCCATCTTTTGGCTCAATGAAAACAGGATTGTCGTAATGCAGTCTCAGACGATGAGTAAGCCTCCACCATACTTAATAGTATTTGTAGTACATTTTTCATTAAATGCATAATTCTTGGTTCGGCTTATTTTTAGAACATTTTTCACACCAAATATTTCAAATTTGCTCTCATCGGTGAGTAATATGTTTTCCTAAAAAGTTCATTTTCATTTCTTCATTTTCATTATTTTGACGAATTGTTGGCGTCTTTTTTTTGGTTTATTTCGGATACATAAGGTTTCTTGCGTGGTATTGTTCCATGCAAGCCACTTTTGTGGAATGCTCTCCTGATGGAATTAGCACTAAATGGTTTTCCCCGTGTGTCCGTGATTGTTTTTGATATTTGTACAGCACTTCAAATTGAATTTGCTTTTTCTTCTCTTACTATAGCACGAGTACTTGTATCAAAAAGCCGAGTAAGCTGTCTAGTTCCCGGCAAATTTTTCATATCAAGATGCTTAGCGTATTTATCAAGAGTTCCAGTTTGCTTTTCCATCATCAAAATTGATGGTTGCGATAATTAAAACAATTTGACTCTAGCAAAAATAAAAAGCTTCCTTTTTGAATTAGAACACAAAATACCTGCTTTTATGAATCACTACAATACAAAATCAGATACTATAAAAAGCTGTCATCAAATAAAAATCCCTAGTTTTTTTATATTTCCAGAAAAAAATTCTGTTCAGGTTGAATCGTTGAATTTTTTCATCTGAAATTTTTCTGGAGCAATTGGTATCAATAATGAAATATTGTGAAAATGTCATTATTCTTGAATTTCACTTTGAGGTAGAGTGTAATCCAACATTTCACCTGTAAGAAAATAAAGAACAAAAACAATTTGAACGAATTTGAAATTCCAATTGCATCCAGGAAGGATACAGTAGCTTCATCTTTACTATATTTTTTTAGTAAAATAGGAAAGCAGTTGTGTAACATGGTGCAATATCGAAATTTTTCCTATCTATTTACGTTCCAATTTATTTCACCACTAAAGTAAAGATTGCTCTTCAGTGCTTACAATATTGCCATTGCAACCATGCGGAAAACTTTGGTACACAGTAACCGATAGGTGCTACATAATTTTTGAGTAGATATTTTTGTCCTTACTGGTTTTTATCAAGTATACAGGATATATATATATATATATATACATCTTGTCTTTATTTTCCATTACGTGCAGTTTTTAATCGCATTGAAAATACATTTTCATATTATTTTATATCATTTAATTCAACTACAACGGTTTTGAATAAACTGTAAATTCAAAGTAATACTTTTTACAAAATTACAAAAGCATTTCCGTGAACACAAATGGCATCAACATTATTACTTGTTTGTAAAAAAAAATATAAAATATAATCTAATTATTGATATTTTTATGAACATCTCAGATACTTACCTATAAAGATTCAGATACTCAAATGAGTCTTCATGGAAATGTCTAAAATGCATTTTTTAAACGAAAAATCACAGCTAACATACAAATCTACTGCTAAAAATATTCCCTGAATATTTTGGTCTAAATATAATCCTCTCAATTGACGTGTCGAATAAATTTTAGCAAAACAGAGTTTCTATAACCATTCCTGAGCAGGAGAAGATATGTTTTAAAGGACATATTGATTTACGATGAAATTCAAGACTGAGGTTTCAGCATTCTTGCGTTATTTCATTTTATAAGCATTACTAGGAATATATTTTTTAATAATAATTATAAAGCCAATTTTCAGCCAACCATTTTTCAACAAATTTCATGCTCGAAGAAATTTCAAATTTCATCGTTATGTGAATATGTGAAATATGGCAATAATTTAACCTTATTCGAAGTTTCTCCGAAGTTGGAAATATCCAACCCCATCAACTGATAAGCAGTAAAATTGTTAGTATGTAATTCAATTTGATAAATAATTGGCTGACATTATCGTATTATTATATGCTAATGAATCATTTGCTACGATATTATATCATAAAAAGTCAAAAAATAAGAATTTCTTCGTTTATAAGGTTAAAATTTAAATTCCAAAAACGATCTACGACAATCGAAAAGGTTGACCTAGAACTTGAAACATTCCATCATCGTGCACTTTTCAGTTGAAGCTGGATCAGTGGCGTACCCAAGGGGGGGGGGGGTTACGGGTTCAAACCCCCCCCCCTTGGGTAAACAAGTTTACCCTCGTAAACGAAACCAGACATGCAATCGGGCTAAAGTCTGCCGGAATTATTTTTGGAAGACTCCAACTTTGACCGGTGAAAAAGTATGATTAAGTATGATTACATAATTATATCTTCATATCTACACCGAAGCACTAGCAAACGTACCTAGTGAAGACTTCAAAAATATGAACCCTCCCTTATCAAAATCCTGCATACGCTACTGAGCTGGATTGAAATGTATTTCTGAAAATTATGTTACTTGCCGGAAAATTACCCAAAAAAATGGCTGCAACTTAAAATGTGTAAACGTGTGCCAGATGTGTAGACCCGTACTAATTTTTTTTATCGTTCTATCCATGTTATCCCGTGTAAGCCTTCAAAAATCAGATACTGTTTATATTTTGGTTAGATTTCATTTTGGTGATGTGGTGTGCAGATTTAATTTTTCCCCCCGTTGTCTCTAGTAATCAGTGCACCTATGCCTAACAAACCACTAAGCATATTGTTTGGGAAACCTTAATCTGTTGGATTTATTTTACCTGCAAGTTTTGAAGAAAAGGTCGGAATGAAGGTTGAAAAATTGTGATCTTCGATAGCCTATAAATTGAGATTTTTGATATACCTAACTATTAAATCAAATAATGCACGTAAAATGATTAATAAAAACGTATGTAAAGATAGTAATTTGTCACAGGTCTTAAAAACCCTGATTCTTTTAAACGCCACTTTTTAAGGTAGATTTCAGGGACCGTGAAGGACATATCAGAAATTCAGTAAAGTCTTCACTGTTTGATAGACTTTTAATTAAGAATCTTGTGGGTTTACTGAGAAGCAATGTGATTTTCGGTGAACACACAAAGAGAATCGGGCTCCCAGCTAGTGACCTCTGGAATAATTGCGACGACGAAGAGGAGACAGAGTCAGT
Source organism: Oxycera nigricornis (assembly GCA_963942545.1). NCBI lineage: Eukaryota > Metazoa > Arthropoda > Insecta > Diptera > Stratiomyidae > Oxycera > Oxycera nigricornis. The sequence continues at coordinate 94,335,276 of OZ012661.1, read as the reverse complement.
AGATCATCTTTTGTGCAAATGTCTAGCTTTAGCTGATGAAAGGCAAAAGCTCTTAAACGCATTCTTTTTTGCAGAGCAAAGTGAGCTAATATACATTGAAATGAACCAGTTTCTGAATTCCTGTAAGAAATCAGGATGATTCATTGAATAAATCAGAAGGTTTCAACATCTACAGGGCACAACGGACCAAAGACAGTCTAAGTGAAGCGGAAGCCATTTAAAGTTAGCACACATATATTCTAGCCTAACCTAACCTTACTGATTGATGACTCAGTGGTATTAATTTTTGCGAAAACTCGCAGAATATAATGGTCCATCCAAGTGAAGCACATAGATGGTGCCAGAAAACTAGATGGGAAAATTACACAAATTTTTAGAGCACTCCGCCACTAGACACCGAGACTTCACAGGATACAAAGGTTGGATTTTGACTTTTGTGCCAAAGGATATGATGACAAGCTTTTAAAAAGAGGTTTACCAAAAGGCTGATCTAATCATTTTCAGAATTTGGTTTCAATTATGAAACCTATTTGTTTGTTGTATTTTCAGTAATAATAAAAAAAACAGTTCAAGAACATAATTGGTTTATTAACCTTCCGTCAGGCGCAATGTATGTACTTTCGAATTCGGGCTCAATGTGCCTATCCAGCACAGGTTCAAAATTGATAATAACCATTATAATTAAAATAACAAACAGTAAGCAACACTTTCTGGGTTGTTCAAAGAACTCTTCATACCAAAAGTTGTTTAAAAAAATGTATTTGGAGATGTTTCAACTAATTCAGTTTCAAGAATGGTTCACGACGTTGCAATTATCACTTTAAAAATTATTTTTTAGAAGGGAAATTGAAAATTTAAACCTTATATATTGTAAGTGAAGTTTCAAGGATATCAAAAAAATTTATTGCAGGCATAAACAAATTGATGCAATTCTAAGAATAACACTAGAAAAGAACTGGAGGATGAAACAGATTTCATCACAAAATATGTTCTATTCTCGTTTAATGCGATTTTCTCCAGAATCCAACGACTAGCATTAATTTTCTGCTTTTATCGAAATCGATCCTCGTTTCAGCAATGCATGGTACATTTCACTTCAAAAGGAATGCTTCACAATGCAGCCTGTATCGAGTTGTAGTTTCCACCAGCTTACCGAGGACAACTCAAAACCGACCAACAGAGTCATCAAATAACCATTGAACAATAAAAACAACAAAAGATGCATGGTCGCAACTATAACAATTTTCAAGAAAATAAAATGCCAGCATGGCTAGCATTGAAGATGCTCCCGATTCGTTTCGCTTTTTATGCGAAAATGCAATGGTCGTGAAATTCGCTTAATACCACAAATGATTCCCGTCGTAGCCGTTAAGCTCTTGTGCTGAGATTTTCTTAAGATGCAGATGCAGGTATTTCTGTGCAGATGGAGCACAACGATTCGACAACGTTAAGGATTTCTGCAACAAGCTGAAACGTAGCAACCTGTGCATTATTGGGTGGCTTCAGCCATGCTGAAGGAATTGCAGATAAAGTTTGACTGCAACGGTTTATCGGAGGTCGGACGAAAATTTGCTAAGGAACGACAAAGATGTTTACTGGAAATAGTATTGTGCTGCGTGCAATTGTATGTGATTCGAGCATTTTAAAACTCGAGTATCTACACAGCTTTGTGGAAACCAGGATAAAAGTATTTTCAGGTTGTCTTTGCAAGAGACGCTGGTTTTGATTTTCTAATAGCAACTTTATTTGATAGCATCGGTTCTTGTTTTCGATCTCTTAAAAATTCATGCTATTAATCAAATGGCAAACTCAACCCGACATATCTTTTGCGGTTTTATACTAAATGTTTTATTATAGGGTGAACATTATTTTCAATGTTAGACAGATGCTAAATATGCTGCAAGGCTCTATTTAAGTTTGATCAAGGCTCCATATTAATAGTTCATATTTGTTTCTAGCTGTTCGTCATCATCATCATAAATGCCCAATAAAATCTATTCACGCAAAATCGGATTTATTATTTTATTTACTTATATTTTTGATTTAATATTCATGCCTTACTCATTTTTTGGATTTTTTCCTTGAAACAACATAAAAGCGAGACTGATTCAAATTTTTTTTAAAATCGGATTTTTTATGGAGAATGATCATCATATTCTTCATCTACTTAAGGGCTTGCGTAAAACTTATGCTTCATATTTTTAAAAAGCGATTGACTAAACTGTTCCTCGTAAAACTAAAAATATAAGCTAAATTTTTGAAATCTTTTTAGGAAATGTTTTCAATATGGAGTGAAAAATATTTAAAATAAATTTGTAGCTGTAAATTTAAAAAATAATTTTAAATTTGAGGTTTCATATAATGGGTAACATTTATAAGTGTACGTTGAAATGTGGTCATTCTTTCAAACCTTCGATCAATCAATGAAAATCAATTGCAACATTCAGCTAACCGACCATATAGACGTCAGTGAAATATGCTATTGATACTAAATAAAATAAAACTTGTCAATGAAAAAGTCAGCCTTAACGTATTTTTGTTTGCATCACTATTAATGAATCAATAATTTGTGACTTTGAATACTCGAAAAGAATAAACAAAATTATCTGTAATGAACAAAGTTATTTAAATAAACTATCAAATAAATATATCTTCAAGATTGTAAAAATGAGTTTTCTAATTGCAAAATCTATTTATTTATGTAGAAATAAGTCCTAAAATGGCAATAAATTATTTTGATTAATATTTGTTCAATAATTATTATAGTGAAAATTTCATTTGTATTTACTATTTTTAATGTTTATGTAACGTTATCGTAACAAAAAATTGCATGAATATTACAGGAGAAAAACAAACGTCGAAATTCTTGTTTATAACTTCCCAGTATATGGGAAGTTCTTATAATCGCCTCGAAATTCGAGATTGAAATTTTCAACATTTCTTTACGTTTTGAGGTCTTTAGAGTATATTTTAAGTGTTTTTAGGAAGAAGTATATATGTGTGTGTGCGTGTATGTACGTACGTACGTACGTACATGCGTTCACGGACAGTTTTTCTACGAGCATAACTCACGTAAACAAAGTCGTATCGACTTCGTTGAGGTGTCAATCGAAGCGTCTTCGCAATCTTAAGAGCTGATTAGTTTTTGGGAAACTTCGGTCGGGGGGTTTGCTGTTTTGCCCGTTTGAAGGTCATTTCTGTCACGCGTTATATCTCGCGGTGGTTTCACCCCGAAACCACACTTCCAATTTAATCATGATGGTACCAGTCAAAAATCTGGAAACAACGACCTCCATTTATGTGCAATAAAAGTGTTAGCAGAGTTGCGAACCAAAAAAGCACACAAGTGGGGCAGAAAACCAGACTTCGACTTGTGTTCAGATATGCCTTTTAGTGGCATGGAAAAACATAGTAATATCGGCTGCTTGAGCATTGTCTCTGCGCCAAATATTTGGCAATCTTCAGAATGCTGGTAGGTGGTTTTCTCTTTTTCAAAGATATGTGAGTTTTCTATCTCCACGTTTACCCCTCACATGTATTTAAAAGCAAGATGAACTGCGTCACCCTGGACCAATATAGAGCCAGGAAAAACGACGGAAACAAGCAGACAACTTGCTATGGCGATCCTGTAATTCAACAATATTCAAAGATGGTACTTGAAAAATTGCGTTTGTTTCAAGAGCAAATACAGATATCGAAAAATTGTTCAAATAAATTCTGTGCGTAAGATCAACATCCAAAAATTTTAACAAGAACATTTTTTTTGTATTTACATTGTTCAAATATAGTAATTTAAGCAAGAAACTAAAAAAAACTTCACTTGACGATTTTCCGGAAAATTGCACTCCTTGCATTGTAAAGAGTTTTTATCTTAAAGTACACCCTTTTAACTACACCTATTTAAATTGTCTTTTTTTTGAGATTTTTGGGAGATTTTAAGAAAATTATTTGTGCTTTTACTACACTACACGTTTAGAATCCTAAGAAGTGTTCCATGTAATTTCTGATTTCAAAACATTTGCTATGAATTTTCAATGCAATTTGTATGGGCCTTGTCCTATTTGTTATTCAACGATGTGAAATACCATTCATAGAATTCAAAAAAAGACACACAAATACTTTTAAATTGTGAAAATTTTACTATAAAGTATTTAAAACAACGTATAGGAGGTCATGAATAAATTCTTAAAAAAGACTATTAATTTTCATAGTAAATTTTCGAAACAAACTAACAAAGATATTCTGCAACACTCTTGCTAAAGTTCACAAAAAGAGTTTTCATCAAAGTTGAAAACAAATATTAGTAGTACGAAAACTTGAACATCTTTCACTTGGAATGGAAGAAAACTCACTCAAGTCCAAACCCTTGATAGTTGAAAATGACCTTATGAAAATCACTTAGAATTACTGATAACTTTTCCTCTTTGCAAGAAGTATTTCTATTCTCCGGCTTTATCTTCAATTAGTTGTATAAGTGTTTTCGGACAATGGTAAGAACTTGAGAAGTCTTGAAAAAAGTATAAGAAATTGTTCGGCGCTGTTTTGAAGTTGTCACCGGCATTTCATCGAAAATGAAGTTCTCCGAACAAACAAGTCGTGTTGTCGAACAACTAGGGCAACTATCACAAACAGTTTGTGAAACCTAAACGTTACGATTTTTCATCATGAAATTCATGAGAAAAATCCACTTGCTATTTTAGTAAAATGCAGCCAAATTTTCAAGCGCAAAGCTCAATAAGCTCCTACTCAGCAAGGAAATAAGTACTTGGCAAACTTTGTCCGTTTAAATTTTAGTGGCGAATGGAAAAATATGAAAAAAGTAAGGCTAAGCATTTTGTTTGTGTACTTGAAGAGAGTTTTGATGCATGAAGTCTTCACAAAAAACAACCACAAGAGCTTTTGACTAATTAAAAAAATACTGTTAGCCTAAAATTTGCAAAAACGGGTTCATTTTTAAATAATACATGGTGGAAAAGTTGTTTGGAATAAGATTAGAGAGCACTTCATATTTTCAATTAAAATGATAACTTATGAACAAATATTTGACCATAAGTTTTTTTTTCATTTAAACACAGATTACTATTAGTTATCCAAATTTCCACAACTGATAAGTAATAGAAAGTACATTTTTCAGAATTTAATCACTTTTTAACCTTTTCTTCATCTTGGAGTCTTTTTGATCCAAAGCTTTTTTAAATTTTTGTTTGATACTAACGGCAGGCTTTCCGACATTCTCGAGTTCAATTGTCAAAAGCCCTGGCAACTTTAAATCTCACATGATTTAAATTCAAACTTCTGGAAAAACGTTTTTCTACTAGACTTTCTTTTTTTGTCTCCTAGTTGTGCATAGTTTAGACAAATGAATATTTAATCATTTCGAATCCAAGCTACAGCAAAAGTACCTTTGATTAAGATACAGACGATGGATTCAGTGATGTTCCTCCATAATCAAATGAATAATTAAATAACTCAAAGAATAATATAAATACCGTTTATATGTGTCATATTTTTCTAAAATACATTCTAGCAGATTATTTCATAATGTTCATAAAATCTCGAAAAATAATAAATCTCACAAAAGTAAAGATAAGAATGAAAGTCTGGTTTACAAATTGAGGACCAATTTCGTCTACTCTTGATAGATTAAATGTGAATTTTATTATCTACCACGCATATCAGATGTCCTACTAGGAAATAAATGTAGTCTAATATTCCAAAATATTTGAGCTGAATCATTTATCATAATTTGTCTTATGGTGAACTTCAACTGTTAGAATAGGCTCAGTTGTACTTTTTGCTTTGTTCGGAAATCGTTTCAGTTATTTGTCTTTTCGTTTTCCTTCATTCTTATCTTACACTGTTCTTTTTCGTTTAATTTTCTTCAACTCATTTTATTCCTTTGATAATCGATGGCTTGGTATTAGCATCTCCTTCAAAACCTGTAATAATAATAAAAGGATTTGTCACAAGGTAATTAGTCTCTGCATATTTAGTGTTACAAGTAATTTTTATTATTCCATGAGCAGAATTAACAAGATCAGAAATTAGCCAAATTTTGAATAAAGAAAATGTTGTACCATTGAATTAGTTCAAGTTGTTATCAAAAATCACATTAAAAATGTTTCATAATCCCATTGTTTTTCTCTGATTGTGTTTAGATTGACTTCAAATAGAACTAGTAATAAAGACCCAAATAATTTTTGCAAATATGGAAAAAAATTAAACCAAAAACCACGAGGAGTCCAAAAAACGAGCATAGAAAAAAGTCATTCTTTTTAAGAATTTCAAAAAAAATGAATTAACTCATTTGGGATTTGCATTTAAAATCATTTTTGTGTATTATATATAACAAAAAAAATATTAAATGCAAATCAAAAGTGTTTTTTTGGCATAATTATGAAAATTATTTCCGTTGTTACTATCATAATGAAATAAGTTAAGGCAAATTTAAATTTACTAATGCTTCTACTTCTGGCTTTCTCGACATTTACGGCATTTTATGTTGTCTTATGAATTTGTTTCTATAACCGTTCTTACAGAAAATATTTTTTATCCTGTCATTATATTTCCACGGCAAAAATGCAAGGGTCTCTTTACGTTAAGTGTGAATTGTTTGAGTAACATCGGTCGATGTTAAAATTGTACGTGTTGTTACGTGTTAAGTATATAATATCAAATATGGGAAAACATATCAATAATCAGCACTCGACATTTATATTAAATTCATAATAATAATAAAAATAGAAATCGTATATTAAGGAATAGTGTCTTTCCTTTTCTTTTATTTCTTTGATGGATCTGAAATTTTTAAAACACTTGAAAGAAATGTTAATTATTCAATCAAAAGGCGAAGTTTTGGTTTGGCTTACCAGAGAGGCCAACGTGAATTTCTCAGCATGTGTTACATATCAGAACGTCATTTATAACAGACACCTTAAAGGAGAATATCACTGTAGGGTTTTCAAAATATTCATTTTTTTCTTCTATACCTTATCATCATAGAAATCATGTGGCAAAGTTTCATAACGTGGAAAAATTTCTAATTATTCGAAATTTTAAATTAACGTGGCGCCTCTCACTGCTCTTTGGAGCGCAATCCGCGTGTATCACCGCGCGTATCACCGCGCGTACCACCGCGCGAACCACCACGCGTATCACCGCGCGTATCCCCGCGCACTGTTGGTATTGAAATTTAGAACAACTTTAAATATAAATCTTTCAAAATTGTACACGTGCTCTGTTAGTAGAGAAGGCTGAAGTACGTATCTTGCAGACTTTCAATGACTTAAACTTTAAACGCGTTTATTTCGGAACAACGTTTTTCAAACTGACCGGACTCTTTACTCAAACAATTTTTGTTCGATTTACTTGAAATTTTTACAATATGTTCAAAACTAGTGTCTACTAGGAAGTGCGTAGGATTTTTTTAATGTTGCACATTTTAATTGTTATTAACAATTTTCGAAGGTTTTTTTTCGTTTTTTGACATTTTTTTTTCAAAATGATGTCATTTTGTCACAAATCAATTTAACAAAATCCTACGTACTTTTCTGGCTGTTATTACGTTTTATCGACAATTATTTGTTTAATAACCATAATCTTAACATTTCAGGAGAAAACAGTCTGGTAGCGTAGCCATGATAAAATAAGTCGATTTTGGAGAAATGTTAAGGAACCGCCATTTTTTTAAAGTTCTGAAAAAAATCAAAGAAGATGTCAAATACTTGTACAATATAGATCGTTTTACCAAATTTCCATATGTTGTTTAGTGTTTGAAAAAATAGTTCCGAAAAATGACTTTTTTTACCTCTACAGTGATGTTCCCCCTTAAAGTGTGTAACCAACATTTCAACATTTCTTCACGTTTTGAGGTCTATAGAGTATATATAAAGTGTTTTTAGAAAGGGAGATGTATGTGTGTGTGTGTGTGTGTACGTACGCGCTTTCGTGGACACTTTTTTCTACGAGCCTAACTCACGTAAACAAAGTCCTGTCGACTTCGTTAAGGTGTCAATCGAAGCGCCTTTGCAATTTTAATAGCTGATTAGTTCTTGGGACACTTCGGTCGGGGGAGTTTGTTGTTACGCCCCTTTGCAGGTCATTTCTGTTATGCGTTATATCTTGCGAACCAAACATACGATTTGCATGACTAAGGTGTCAATCGACGCGTATTTACTTTTTTGTAAATTCATCAAATTTTGAAATAAATCGTTGGAGCCGATTTTTAATTTAAGAAAAAAAGTGCAAAAAATTAGGTTTTTTTAATAAACAATTAATTTTTAACCTGATTTACGGAAGACAGAATTCAATTTTTATAAAATTTATAGACTTCAAGCAGTGCTTGTAAAAGCATCATCAAAACTTTTTCTCATGATAACAAGAAACATTAAATAAAAAATAAAAAATTATTAACAGTCAGCATGATCTTCAAGGTCATTTCTTCCATTCACTATATCTCACGAACCAGATATAATATTTGCATCATTGAGGTGTCAATCGACGTGTTATAACATTTTTTTGATTATTTTAACATTATAAAAATCCGTTTCAGCGGTTTTTTTTAATTTAATAGAAGAAATTGCAAAAACTTAAGGTTTTTTTCACAAAAAATATTTTTTTAACCAGATTTGCACAACACAGTAATAAATGTTTATAAAATTTATACATTCCTATCAGTTTTTGAAGAGAGATGAAATGATTAATATTAACTCATTCCTGTTACTGCTATGAATACCTCTCATTATTATTATTTAAAGTAGTACTATTTTCAAAATTATTATTGTGTTTAATATTTTTAATGTTTATCTAGATATTACTGGGAAGTTGACCGTGTGGACCTCAAGGGTCGCACTTCCGGCTTGTTTGAATAGTAATTGCTTTAGAAAAATTCTTATTTGAAAAAGTACCGAATTGACTAAGGATGGGAGCAATGTTGTTTGAAAGTAAGCAAAATTTTACTTATAAACAGGGAAAAAAAATCAAACAATCAAAGAAAAGCGCAATATCGTTGAAATTCGAATTGGCAAATATTGATTATCATCTGTTTTTCATTGTATTTCAAGTGGAAACCAGAACTGCTCTTGATATATAATACCAGCGTTTAAAATCCGAAACTTCAAAGGTATCAACCAAAGCAAAACTAATATAAAAATATTAACTATAAGTACATAACTAATTAGAAAGAAGTCTGTGGCATTTTGATTTCACACAAAAATTTGTCAAGATTGTTATTTGTATTTATGAAATCTTTGTTTAATCCTAGTCAATGGGTCTAGTTACGAAGGTTATCCATGTAATTTTTCCATAAACAGTAGCATATTTACATGATATTTGAATCTGAAAATTTAAATTTACTAGATAGATATTTATTCCAAGTGAACATGGTGCTATGTATTAAAATTGAACAATTTTTTCAGCAAGCAATTTCAGTTTCATATCAATTAACGACATAGATCCAAAAAATTCAATTAATGGGTAGATATATTTTTGAAATAAAATTGAAGGTTTTATATTCCTTAACTTGTTGAAGTACATAACAAGGATATGTTTACACAATTGTTGGAACGAAAATGGCATTTGAAAAGTTTCCCTGACTAGCACTATTCACAATCAACTTCAAAACTATAAATCCACTACACTCACACTTCAGGCTGGAAGTACAGCAAACAATGTTATTATATATTTTTACAACAAGGGCAGTAAATGTTTACAATAAATCGCATAAAACTTTACGACACTAAAACCGTTTTATATCTTTCTCTAAATGGGATAAACAAGATCAAATCTGCGCGAAATCCTCATCAATTCAAAACAAAATTTTTTTTTCATTAATAAAGAAAAAGTATTCATATTATATATTAATACTGAACCATGTTTTATACTATCATCAGAAATTTCCACTTGAATTTAGGAAAAATATGCGCAACAATTGTGCACGAATAAATGTTTAAGTTAGTGTTTTGATTGCAGGAATGACTGGTATGTCGTTGGGAACTATTTAATCGACTATACTCTAATTTAGGAGAATTTAACATAAAAACCCCGAACAATGTGCATATGATTTAAAGATTTTATTACTCCTACTTTTTCAGCTTCCTTCAACATAAATAAAACAAAAACAATTGTATGCGTAATTCTTAGAAGTTTTTTTGTTGACTAGCAGCCGTTAAAACCCAAGTGACAAGCTTATAGGGTCAATTCACACTGCGATGCATTTAAACACTTTTATACATAGCTCGTAAACTTGATCTCCGTATTTAAAATATTTGCAAAGTGAAGGTTTAAGTTGTTGAAGTTACATTGGCTTCGCAATCCTGGTATAACTTAGTTTGTAGTAAATACGAAGAGTTGCCATTTTGGCGACATTTTTCATTTTTCTAAGATGCCAAATTTATTTCCAGGCATTGAATAAGAGAGCATATCGGAAAATACATTTTAAATATATATTGCGCTGGCTTTTGTAAGATAGTTTATTTTGTTTATTAAATTGTAATTTTTATTATTTTTAATATATAAACATATGTTATGTGGTGTGGTGTCCGGTCGCATTGGGGAACTGGCGTGCCTGTAAATATAATAAAAACAAGACATAAGTGTGACGGTTGAGCACAATGAGTAGCGACTCTACTCCGATTCTACAAAAGACATGAACTATATTCAATTACCCGTCCTTCGTCTTTGTAGCTTTATATGGGAACCAAACCGAACCATCGTCAAGGGAGAGCGCACGAGACGATAAAGAACCTACACGTAAGTTGATATCGAAGGAGAGCGCACGAGATGCCAGCCGGGGTGGAGAGGTGAGCCATCAACCAACCCCACGGGGAGGAGCCCCACCCTCACTACCACTAAGGAGGAGCACCATCCCTACCTCCAAGGTTCCTGGTTCAGTTACGAAATTAACCTTCACAATAAATCCTGGCAAGCTGCCACGCTCCTTAGTTATTTTTCCCTTCAACCCCCATACAAATTACACAGCTCACAGAACTTAGTACTCTCGCGTATGCACTGATAATGACGCGTCGATCCTAGCTGCAAGGATCACCCGCCAAAATCAGGCCAATGCTACATGTGTCGTATATGTGCGCAACATGGGGTGTGACATAACATCCAAAACCGGTCCGCTATCTTGGCATCGAGGACAAAGTAGCGAGCTGGCTCCTTGTCTATTTTCTACAAAGATATCCTCAAGATATGAGCACTACATATGCGCTTGCAAGGAAGCTAGGCTACGCTCAATATGGAAATTCAAGGATATTTTATTTCAGTAGTGAACTTTAATTAAGGTTTTTAGTAAGCTTGCAAAATTTACATAAGAAGTTCTACAAGAGTGTTTGTACTAAAATTCTCTTTTCTTCACAATTATCCTAGATTGATATTGAGCACTTTTTATGATTTCGCCTTATTTATGGTGAAGGTCTTATTTTCCATCTTAGCTTTCAAGAAGCAATAAATCTTTTTGCATACAGTCCCTGACAAAGCCCCATGGAAACTCTGAGATATGACTAATATTTGGATGTAAAAAAACTTGAAAAAAACAAAAACAATTGGTGGAACATCGAATCTACCCGGCAAACAAAAAAGTTAGGAACAATATGCTGCAACTTGAAGAAATAAACTGAACCATATTACATAAAAACTGACCCATGCATTTGCTGATAGTACATAAGCAAGCTTGGAAGAAGAAATTCGACTTTCATAATAAATTTGACAAAGAAAATTTCGATTTAGATAAGAAACCAAAAACATGCTGGAAACCAAAAAGAAAAGAATTTTGAAAGAGTAAAATTTGAAGAAAACTTTTAGAAAATTTTTATTAAAAATTAAATGATTAATTTATTTGAAAACAGGATTATTTTACAAAATATAAAATTAAGCAAAGATTTTTTATATTATTTCTATTTATTTCTGCAAAATCACATTACATAACATCACATTACAGTTTAATAATTAAAAGTTGTTTTTACGTCGAAAGGCTTCAGAAATCGAGCAAACTTCTACGAAGGCACGTTTTTTGTGACCCAAAACCTGTTCATAGCACACTGGGAATTTTTAACTCCTTCTTTTGTAGTGGAAACATGTTCACCATGAGAGTCTATGTTTTCTAAAATTCGCAACTCTTATTCAAAGATGCATATTACTCCAAACTTATCCCAGATAGCACATCTCGTGAACAATTAAATTTTTAACATTTGCAGATAATTGTCTTGGCCGTTTTATCCCTAAAGATCAATATAATTTTCGTCTTATTCTTATGTAAGTTACCAGTTATTGTTTTTTTTTTTTTGAAAGAATTTCAAACAATTGAAACCGATTTTTTTGAATAAAAGGTTGGCCAAGGCAACTCTAAGTTGTCTTGATTATTTAAGGTTGCCTCCAGTGTTAAAAATAACTAAGAACTATGGGATGTGGTCATGCAACATTATGAACAATAAAATAACCTTTACTAGTAATTCGAAGTGATCACCAAGACGTAAGATCAAAATATCAATGAATTAGTAAGTTAGAATGTTGGAATATATGTATCAGACCTTTTCACAGCCAACCTGCAATCCTTAATCAAATTGTTTTTAGAAAGATGACTAGTTCAAAAATAAGAAACATGATTTATGCAAGTTAATTTGTTGCATCATTAGTTTTGGGACATAAAACATAAAGACTTTGCATCGGTTAAAAAATATTAGCGAGAAAAGGGGATGACACCAAATTGGATAAGTAAAACCGAAATCAGTAAATAAAAATTCAATTGTCGAGTTTTATTACAAACTTTTTATTTTTATGGTGAGCAATAAATCTTAGCAATACGTTTTTAATACTCAGCGTACAGTTTTCAATTACATTTTTGAAAATAAAATCATTTTATTTATAATTTTTGACGCTAATTAAGGCTCAATTAGGGCATCTTTGAATCAAAAATCTAAATCAGGCAACATCAAAGTGACTTCCACACTCTTCACAATCTGTACAAATTAAATTTAGAGAAAAGTCAATCCTGTTCAAATGGTGTTCCATTATTCTGAAATTTTCTGCAAAATTTTGCTTTTCTACTTCATTAATAAGGCGCAATAGGTTGAATAGCACAAGAAGTATTTAAACCGGAAATCAAATATTTTTTTTGCAATATCTTTGAACTTCATGTCATATAATGTAACCATTTTATGAATAACATCCTTATCCTATGTATAGTAATTTTTTTAGATCTATAGTCTCTTACTTTTAATTTTGGATTAAAAAGTTCAAATAAAATGGCAACTCAATACCAAGCCTAAAGATTATACTATGAGAACGATAGAGAAAAATCGGTAAAAAAATGAATAGAAATATGTAGCAGTATATCGCAGTTAGTTGAAAAGTGCAGAGCGGAAAATAAAATGGAAACATGCAAGGGTTGATGCTCATTCATGTACGATTAAGCCAACTGTAGCGTTTTACCTTCCACATACGGTTACAGTACATTTTATGCTTTCGGGAATGTGCACAGAACCACAAAAACTTATTTTCATTGCTTAAAATTGTTTGCTGTCTACGTACTTTATTTAAATACTCAACTACACATACGTACATATATCCTGTATGCACTTACTGCAGTCCTGGCACCATATGCAGGTGAAATCGTTTTCGAACGTTTGTTGTATTGCTTTTGGGGTGGCTCTGTCAGTTGGTTTTCCCCTTTTTTCGCTAGACTGTTTGCTAGCATTGTTGCTGATCATTCTGCCAGTGGATATTGCTTTCGATGCGAATGTTACTGAGTAGTTTCAAAACTTTGTAGTTTTTCAATAGGAAGTAACAGCATATAAGAAATACTTAAAATGTTTAGCACTTTCCGAAAAAATCCAATAAAATGGGTTGTGCGCTCACTTTTTCGCAATATATTCCGTATTTTGGCGCAAGGAATCTGCAAGGTGTTCAAATGGTTGCATTTTGTTTGAAGTGGAAAATCACACATATCTCATCTTCGAAGATGAGTGCACACAGGCTTCATGTTTTCTTCAAAAACCTTTAATTCAGCATTTTACTGAACGTTACATCATGAAATACAGATTTGTATCCTTATATGCTTCAAATGGCTCTCCAGTAGACTTTAGTGTCCGACATTCATGGAAGTGTCGTATGTTAACTTCCCAGTTCCCTATGGGAAGTTATTGTAATGGGGTCGATTTTGCGAATCCCAAATTTTGACATATCTCCACGTTTTAAGGTCTCTAGAATCCAAATCCATCGTTTTTAGAGAGATGTCTGTGAGTGTGTATGTACGTATGTGCGTATGTGCGTATGTACGTATGTGCGTTCGGAATAATTTTTCGTCTCGATTAACTCAAGAACCACAGATCGGATTGACGTGAAACCGGTTTTAAACGACGCGTAATTACGTAACTTAGAACTGAATGACTTTTCAGCAAATTCGGTTGGGCCGTTTTTTATTTAGGATGAAAAAACTGAAAAAACGACTAAAATTGCTTATTTTTATTTAATTTTTAATTCGTGCAGATACCAAATACCTTCATAGTAATGTTGTTATTATTGTGCGTTTTAGCAAAATTGTGATCAAATTTGTAAAAAATGTTATTTCAAAAAAAAAGGTTAATTTATAAAATTCCAAACTTATATTATCAGGTTTGGGTGAATGGGAGTAGAGACGCTAATGCAGTTAATGATTGGATATTGTTATAAATAATTAAATATTGTTTATAACAATCAAATAATATTAGTTATAATTTGATATTGTATATATAAAGTCAATTATAACTATTCAGTAACGATCAAACATTCTTAATAACGAATGATTATTGTAAATAATAAATACCCTCAATAATAGTTGTGGATTCCGAAGCCGAAATGAAGAACGAGGTTGAAGATGAAGTGGAGGACATGAAAGATGACGAGGAAGAAGAGGACGAGGTTTCCGAGGCTTTGGTAGAGGATGAGCAGGTGTTGGAGACGTTTTCCTCAACCAAAGCTTTTATGGTTAGATAAAAAATTGATAAAAATAATAAAAGTAATTATATTAATTTAGAATAATAATGTTTAATAATAGTAATTATTAATAAAAGCAAATTATACATTTTTATTCACCCCACTGGGAAGTTAGTCGTGTGGGCCTCAAGGGTCGCACTTAGACCACATTTTTAATTTCTTGATTTTGTATTTCTGCCATTGATTCGGAACTCTTTTTTGTTTTCGTCAGTCAAGTTCCACTTTTCATTTTTAATTTGCAATAATAAACCTACATCTACAGCAAATTTTTGAAACGGCAACTGTAGAATTTTGCTATTAACGTTTGTTGAAAGATATGAGTTTTATCAATAGACAACAGCAGAAAAGCAAACATATGAGACACTTTCCATTTGGGAAAATTTGAAATAATTTTGTTTTATCGCAAATTAAATTTTATTGTTGAAGAAAAATATTGTTCATGAAAAATTTATTAAGCTATTAAAAATCCTGATGAAAATTGGTTACATTTTCGGAACTCTTGTTTTAGGACGAACGTCGGCAGCACCAACGCAAAATTTAGTTATCGATTTAATGAAAATTTCGATTTTTTATTGGTATGTTAATTTAGTTGAAATCGGAATCCTTGATCCGCCAGGCTCAAGTCTGACGAGGGACGAGGAAAGAAGATGAAAATCATTTTTTTTGCATCTCAAAAATCGTGGATCACACAAACATATTTCGGCACGATTATGTAAAATTTCGTGTAGAACTAAAATTATCTAGATTTATCTTTTAGTCTACAAAGTTTCTTTATTTTGACTTTTCCAAAAAAAAGTTTTTGAATTTAAAATGATTTTGTCAAAAGCTGTTTGCAGTTAGGCGTCAGTGAAAAAAATTGTGGGAAATTTATTTTAAGCAGAACAATGTAGACAGCAATGAATGTATTTTACAACACAATTTGTGCTTCGATCGTTTATGGATGGCTTTTAATTTCATACAGGTTAGAGATTTGTTCGAGTTAAGGCAAGAGGTGTGATATCTTTGATACCAAATTTGTTTCATAGCTCAGGAAATGATATAATTGTGATAAATAAGCTATGCACACCTAAAAATCTATTTGCATAAAGTCTTATTCTTAATACAGGCTTTATTTTGTTACATTGGAAGCATTGGAATCCTTGATATATACATATTCAGGGTTTACACTTACCGCCTAACAATTTATTATTATACATCAGATTAATTTTATGACAACAAGAAAGGACAACAAGTTTAAGTGTACAAGTCAAATAACAAGCACAAAAACGTAATGTAAATAACACTTAAAACTAAATAGCCACCTTGAATGTTTCAAAATGCTCTCCTTTATAACAATATGTCAAGAAACATGTCGCTGGAATGTTTATCTGCTTATTTCATCCTTGAATGGGAAGCTATGGCTCGGGGTTGACAGCTTTATCTACGTGCAACATGAACACGTGTAAAAATATTTCATCATCTAGTTGCAAGGTGTTTATGACACAAGAACATTTTAAGGAGGGCCGAGCACTATGTGCCTTCTTATCGTTTTCTTATGTGTGTGTGGAAAAGATGTAGAGAAAAATCAAATAATCACATACGATTGGATAAAATAAGGGCGCTTCCACAACATTGAGAATACTTCTTGCTATATTTTTCTTGATTATTCCAAAAAAATTCAATTCAAAGACTATTTGTAGTAGCTCCAAGTATTGTTTAATTGAGTATTTGTTAGCATTTAAGAAAATTATGCGAAAGTTGGGCTCAACCTTTTTGGATGCCTATATAACATCATCATTTCGGGATATATTGTAATGTTTTATGCTGAATAGTTATATATATTCCGGATTATATTAAAGATGAAAACATTTTCTGTTGTAAATCAACAAGAAAATTCGGAGAAACAGTCTTTTTACAGAATTCAAGAAAATGTTCTGATGTCAGGACACTTTTTATTGACTGCAATGTATACATTAATAAACGATGTCCAATGCCCAAATAAATAATGTGAACCATCTTGATGGAACCATTTGTTTCTCAGACGATTGACATTCAGTGGAAAATAAAAAAAACACAAATTATTTGTCTGTAGCGATTGATTTTAACGGTAACGTTGCCTTCATCTTCAGATTTGAAAAGAAAGGACCAATTATGCCGCCCGCATGCAAACGGCACCATACAGTGTTTTTTGAGATGTAATGTGGCTTCGAAAGTCTCTTGAGGATTATCGCCACACCAAAAACGGCAATCTATGCCAATAGTGAGCCTCATCGTTGAAAATTATTTAAAGGTGAAACTGAGGCTAAAATTCCAACTCATTCTCAACCCATTCACCGAAAATACGAGACAAACGACGGTCCAATGCCTTCACTTGCACTGCACTAGTTGGATTAAATAGGCTTTCAGTCTAAGATCTTTCCTCGAAATTTTCCATTTAGTGAACAGAAAAAGGCCAGGTTGTTGTGAACTGCGTCGAATCAACCAATTTGGATCCTCACTCACAATACAAGCTACAGCAGCGATAGGTATGCGCTGTACGAGCTCGTGTTGGATGAACATTGTTCAATAGAATATACGTTGACATAAATCTTTATGTCAGATTGCTCCTGCTGCAGATGGACGATTATGATCACTATAAATCGGACGAAATGATCTGTAAGTACGACGGACAGAACGCAAATATCGTAAATAAATTTCCACTATGTAGCAATTAGCCAAAGTAAATTAAGCATAATGTGAAAATTGGATCGAAAGTTGATATTTACAATGACAGATACTACTATCGGAATTTTGATACAATTAAAAAAAATCTGCGCATTTTTAAGTAATGCATCGATAATAACATTTTTATCTTGAGAAAAAGTTCGTACCGAGTTCAAACCCACAAAAAATAAAAAGTTAAGGAACATGCCTAATTAAAGTCGATTGATTGTATAAGTTATCAAATAAATGACGAAAGAAATCAAGCAATAAATATAACTCATAAAATAAGAATCAATGATCTCATTATAAATAAGTGAGCTGTATTTGTATGGATTGTTTTTGGAATTTTAAATTTTATATATAAATTTCAAACTTCAAATCCAATTTCAGATGGATTTTTTTAAAAAAATTTGCAGCGAGAGAACAAATGGAGTGCATTTTAATTTAATGGAATTCTTTTTAACACATAGAAAATATTTTAATACGATATAATATATATATATATATATATATATATATATATATATATATATATATATATATATATATATATATATGTTTATGATTTTCTACTTAACTTGATTCGGCACGTAGTTACTATTTTGAGAATAGTTGGCTTTGCCTAATATGAATATGTCATGTAAAAAACAAAAATTCAGTATGTAAAACGCGGTCATGACTTGAAGTCATATTTATGATAATATAGACTTGTCGGTTGCAAATACTGCGTTTCTAAGTTCAAACAATAAGTGCATAGCACCGATTCTCGTTTGAGAATACAAAACCTTATCAAGCTTGCTGAGAAAATTTAGTAGGCTATGAGTTTCCAGAAAATTTAACATCATAAGCGAAAGGTGACCCTTAAATCTAGTACACATGTGAAAGAATAATGTACACACATTAGAAGTTGCCTTTACGACGATACGAGCAAGAAACGCAAACGTTCTGATTTCGTTGTTTGGTAGTGGCTGAAGAGTCAGCGGTTGCTGAAAGGTTTAAGATATATTACAGCGAGTAACAGGCAAGGGAAACGTTTTCGAGATATTATTCAACGGATGCTAAGGATCAGGAGCCACGCCAGAACCGGGAAAATACATTACCACTTACTGCCGAGCGGTGGCCAAGCCCAAAAGAAAAGGGAAGATGACAAAAAAAAATGAAACGAAGACATCATGAGTGTGCTTGAGACACTTTAGATATTCTAAATTATCTGGCGCACACTGTGTAAATGGCAGTTTAGTATTCCTCCATTTTCAGGACTTTTTCTTTGATGTTTGCTTGTTAAGTGTTCACAAAAATTTATGTAGAATGGTTTTCAGAGGAAGCCGTTTTGAAATCCAATTCAGACAACAATTTCGTTTCGAAAACACTGAAAATCAAAGACAAATTCTATATTATATCCTTTGAGATATCCATTTTGCAGAAATTCGTTACTTAAGAAACTCAAGCGTAAATACAACATCCTCGGTAAACTCTTTTGGAATGAACTATTCGCTAGGGATTTTTTACACTTATATTTATACGAAATAAAATAATCCTGAAATTTATCCCTAATCTTTGCATTTGATTGCTGAATGAAATTAAAACAGATGTGAAATAAGCCATAGAGATACATTTGGTTGAGAAAGGGATCTAGGTAACATCAATCTCAAATAGAATATTCTTCGAACTTGTTTTTGCACAATTTTAACGGATCGAATGTTCACAAAATTCGATTTGAAGATATAATCTGAGATATATAAGATATATTGATGTATCTACGTATCCTGTTTTGCGAAGAAATGGTAAATGTTTCAATTCTAGCCTTAGACAATGTAGACGATCACCTAAGAATGTGAAATCATCTATGGTGAAAGCTGTTGACGCAGTCACAAATAGAGTAAATTTTTATTTTCAAACAAAGTTTAGATTGTCATTGGAGTCAGGTTAGACGATGTTGCAACCAGCCTACGGACCTTTTTGTGCCTAGACTCGCTGAACAGCAACAGAGTTCCGTGGCTGAGTAATAGCATTTTAAACGGTCGCGTGAGAGGCCTGAGTTCAAATCTAGGTGGAACTGCGTTCTATATTTTTTTTCCTTCGTTTTCCTCAGTGCAAGGGTCAGTTTAGGTCGTGGCACGGCCGCTGACCTTTCCGACAAGTAAACAGCTACCAGCAACGGAATAGGGGGTCAACGACAGATGTGACCCGCCGTTGTCGGACAGCTGAGAAACAAAAAAATGAATGCGGGGGGGCAGTCAAGTTTTGGCGACAAAAGGTCGCACATCGGTGAAAGATTTGATAAAAACTTTTCCCGTAGCCGGGATAAAACACAAAGTGACTGATTGTAAGACATTGAAAATCGGAAATTGAAAATTAAAAATTAGGAAAGGAGACAAGTTATCGTGAAAAAGAGAAAGAAAAAAACTCTGAAAATATTAGTGAAAAGAAAAGGTGAACTCTGAGAAGACTGAATTGTTTTATATGGTGAAGTCATGCAAATTGCTAAATACCAACAACGTTGTGCTGCTGACAAATCAAAGCGAAAAAAAAGTGTATTACAAAATAACAATTGAATTTAACAACGGAAACAAATGCATAGTGAACACAGTAGAACAAAAAAAAAAAAAAGACAAGTTTAACTAATAATCGAAGGGCCAAAGGGAAATAGTACATAGTTGATAATATGGAACAGAGCCGGAATTCCTAAAGTAGGAAGAAGAAAAAAAAACAAAAGTGAATTAACAATAGATTTTCTAAGGAGTATTGTCTATAATTGAAGTATTGTACAAGGGAAACAGAGAAAAAAAATTAATTAATTTTCAATTTACTGCCGAATCAACGGCACCATTGGTTTCAGGCTTGAGCAGACCACGCAGATGGAGAGCGCTCCTCATCGGCAGCTTAAACGTGAGTTTAATTATTCTATTGATTTTGTTTAAGCATTTGAAGCATTATTATTTGATTTTATTTTAATTTTTTTTTGTTTCTTTCCATTTTATTTTTTTTATTTTTACATATACCTATTTAAGTTTTTTTTTCTTTTTCTTCCTTTTATTTTGAATTTTGTTTATACATCTTAATCTAGTATTAGTTGTATTATTATTTTTCTTGCCTTTTATTCGTAATTATATATTTTTTTTGGTCTTTCATAAATTTTGGCGTTTCACTGATGGAGTAAAAAGCGAGTGATTTTTTTTCAGGCTCAGTGAACTCTCCCTCATCCCAATCCCATTCCTTCTTTTTCGTTTTTTCTTTTTTTTTCTCTCAGAGGATGGTTCGGCACGGGCCTAGTTCTTCCTCCCCTAAAACAACCCACACCCACGCGCTGAAGCTAGCCGGCTCAGTTGCGTCATCCTGGGGTGTGGGAGACTAGGCCAAACAAATTGTCCGCGACCGCAGTGCCATCACTGTGGGTTGCAACAACGAATGAAATATTTTTAAATTTTACGAAGTTGTGAATATTGAGACTCTGACCCTGAACTAATACGATTCCCAGATAGGATACACATCGGTGAAAGTTTCTGTTGATTTTACTAGATAAGTTTAATATTACAGCACATATTGTCGATTCTTTCTGCATGTGATATTATGAACTTTAAAACACATCCATGTAATGAGTTTCACCTTCAAATTTATTAACCAATGAACAGTATTTCTTAGTAAATTATCTGTACAGTTTCCCTTTTTATTTTCCAGGAATTTAAATTTTGTCTATTGCTGTCATGGTTGTGGTGTAGAACTTCACTCCAACATAGTATTTTTGGGTTGAATTCGTTACTGGTATTGACTGCCGACACAGACGCCAGGAAATAAACTTTTAGTCTAAGCATGGAAAATTTTGGTCAATCTATCAATATTGCTCACTTTGCGGCGTAAAGACTCCTATTTTTAAACAAATGAAAAATTAGAAATTATCTGTATAAAGTATTCAAATTAAAAAATTGCTCATGTCACTAATTTAATTTCTGCAAATTTCCAACAAATTTCCTTATTCGCTCACTTCTGATGGATGATAAAGATTTAAAGTTATGAATGGTTTTTCATTTATCTTTCGAAGTAGTCAAAAACCGAAACCTTAATCAACCTAGCTGGTTTCTTATCCTGTAAGTTTGAAATTAAAGCAACACAAACTTATCGTACAAAATAATTAACACTGAATAATTTGCTGCCAAAATTTGTGTTTATGAATATAATTTTGAATGAAACTTCTTGGTACAATACATCCGGAAGAATTGCTTCTCAAAAAATTGTAAGGTTATTGTTGGCAGTGTATGAGAAACAAGAAAAATTCTCATTTATATATTGATCAAAATAAATTTGAAAAGAGAGCGTCGTTTCTAATTCTACATTTTGCAGAAGACATTGAAAGTTTTTTAACATCCAAAATAATTTTTTTCTGTGAAATTCAATTAAAAGTCGTATAAATTTTTCAGCATTGAATGCCATAAACTATGGGAAATTGTTTATGTTGCCTTGAATAAGGTTGTCAAATTTCTCGCCATAGCAAGAGCGATGCACACAACCTCGTTTTAAGATTCTTTTTATTGTTTTAGAATATATAAAAATAAAAAAACATTTTGACTTTACAATGTTCATCAAAACAAATGTTTTGGCAGTCGAATGAATCACTATTAACTTTTAACCGAAATTTACGCGAACTTGAGGACCAGTTTTTGAAGTGCGGTTTTTGGATACAGCAACAATGGATAAATAAGCAGATATATGTATGTGGAGTTTTAAGATCGGCTGATTTAATTTATCATCGTCATGTTTGGCCCAACAGTTCAAAATTAAAACGTGGCTGTATATTAGGTACCAATGTTTCATTCTTATTCAACCTTGGGAAAATCCACAGCGTGCATATGGGATTTCAGGACACTTACCTATATATGTGTGGCTGTAATTTTTCAAGAGTATTTTTTTTGGTTATTTTTTCTCTTGTTTTGTTTTCTTCTTCTTCTAGGATCATCTATGCAGAACTATAAAGTAACGCATGAAATGAGAGAGAACAAGCCGCGAGGTGCGACCCTTGAGGTCCACACGGTCAACTTCCCAGTAATATCTACATAAACATCAACAACATTAAACACAATAATAATTTTGAAAATAATAGTACTTTAAGTAATAACAATGAGAGGTATTCATAGCAGTAACAGGAATGAGTTAATATGAATCATATCGTCTACGGGAGGGTCCATTGATTACGTAAGGGTTTTGGTCGATGAGGACAGATTGAATATTCACGCGGATCAATCGGTGGCGGCCTTTTTGGTCTTGAAAATTTTTGTATATGTAGTCAAAAATAGGTTCAATTGCATGCAAAAAGTGAAATGTATTACAAATGATGATGGTTATTGAAATCTTACGATTACTAAAGAATGAATCTACTTAAAACTACAATTTTTTATTCGATGAAAGCTTTTCAAAGCATATAATCTTACAAAGTATTGACTACAAAGCATTTTACCATTCAAAGCGTTGATACCGCAAATGCAAATTTGATTGAAATTTTGTTGGTTTTCAAAATTTAAGCAGTTTTTTTATTAAAATTAAAACACTCTTAAAACTATTTAAAATCTGCTCAAATTATGCAAATATTTTAAAACTTTGATTGAATTTACAACAATTTTGGTAGAATAAAAGATATAAAGTAATATCATTCGTATGAACCCTCTTTACATGGTAAATTTGAATGATTTTTTATTTTTAATTCAGTTTTTTTCATAACCATGTAAGAAAATTTTGGTGGTTTCTATTCAAAAACTGATAAGAATGTATAACTTTTATAAACTGAAATCACTGTGCTGTGCAAATCAAGTTAAAAAAATATTTTTTATGGAAAACAACATAATTTTTCGCATTTTCTTCTGTTAAATTAAAAAAAAGGCTGAAATGAACTTTTTTAATGTTAAAAACTTCACAAAGAGGTTAATACACGTCAACTGACACCATAATGATGCAAGTATTGTATCTGGTTCGTGAGATATAGTGAATGATAAAAATGACCTTGAAAATCATGGTGACTTTTAATGATTTTTTATTTTTAATTTAATTTTTTACGTATTCATGAGAAAATGTTTTGATGATGTTTCTACAAACATTGTTTGGAGTATTTTATAAACATTGATTACTATATATCGTAAATCAGGTTAAAAATTTATTGTTTGTGAAAAAACCCTAATGTTTTGCACTTTTTTTTCTTAAATTAAAAAAACCAGCTCCAACGATTTTTTAAAAATTCGGCAGATTCAGTAAAATGTTAATACGCGTCGATTGACACCTAAACGATGCAAATCTTATGTTTGGTTCGCGATATATAACTCATGACAGAAATGACCTTGAATATCATTGTGACTGTTAATGATCTTTTATTTTCTATTTGATTTTTTTGTGATGATGACAAAAAATTTTGATTTAATTTTCAGGAAGAGTATTTGAAGTATATAAATGATATAAACATTGATTACTTGGACTTGGAAATATGTTTAAAAATTTATTGTTTTTGAAAAAACCCAATTTTTTGCACTATTTTTAAAAAATTAAAAAACGGCTCCAAGAAATTTGTTAGAAATTTGATCATAATGAATGTCAAAACGCGTCGATTGACACCTTGTTCAAAGAAATCTTACGTTGGGTTCGCGAGATATAACGCATGACAGAAATGACCTTCAAACGAGCAAAACAGCAAACCCCCCCGAACGAAGTTTCCCAAAAACTAATCAGCTCTTAAGATTGCAAAGACGCTTCGATTGACACCTCAACAAAGTCGATAGGACTTTGTTTACGTGAGTTATGCTCGTAGAAAAAAGTAGCCACGAACGTAAAGACGTACGTACGAACGTGTACACACACACACACATACATCTCCCTTTCTAAAAACAGTTTATATATACTCTATAGACCTCAAAACGTAAAGAAATGTTGAAAATTTCAATTTCGATTTTCGAGCCGATTACAAGAACTTCCCATATACTGGGAAGTTAAAAAGTTATCGTCGAGATATGCTCGGATCGCACCGATTTGAAAATCGCTAATTTATTCGATTGCGCCCGATTATTCCTTCATAAGATTCGTCTTGAGTTGAAATCATCAAGAAATTAAGTGGAAAGTGTTGCAAAATATAAATAAGACATGAAGAACATTCGGACACTACAATGAATATACAATCTGTCCAACAAGTTCAAGCGATTGTTGACGAAAGTCCTTTAAAGTCTATGTAGATCAGTGCCAGTGACCTTAATGTCTCTGAGAGTGTAATTCCCCGAGTTGTTCATGAAGACATCTGCTTTGTTATGTGCAAAATACATTTTATGTCCGAACAAACCCAGAATCGAAGAACTATCCGAAAAAAGGCCTTTTAAACAAACATTAGCATCCCGAAATTTTTAAAATAATGTGTTTTTTTTTCACTGAAAAAATTTCGACCAGGACCAAAAAACAACCGGTGCAATGATAAGTGGTTACCCTCGAATTCTACTGCGGTTCTCCGTGTCTTGTACACAAAGTTGCCACCGATTTTCATTGTTTTAGAATTTGTGAGCAACGAAGGACATATCATGTAACCCCATTTCTTTCATCACGGGTTTCAGGTGAATGCTGCCGCCTTCATTGAAGTTTTAAAAAAAGTTGTTTAAACCTGGATTGATGTAGAGACAGACCATGCATATTCTAGCAGACCTCTGCTCCTGATGACTCAAGATTGGATGGCCGAGAATGTCCATGATCACATCACCCAAAGTTATGACCACTTTTCTCTACGAAACTTCGTCCACTGGAATATGACGTATGAAACGTAGTTGAGGGGGATACCAACCAACATCATCAGATACTATTTCATCCCTGAAAGATGCTATAACAACCACAATGATAAACATGACAAAAGAGCATTTGATTCAGATATGCACTCGCTTCCAGCCCTATATTGAGTTCGTTAGCGCTGCTTATTGCAATTTTATTAAATAATTGTATATTCTAGGAGTCAATTAAAGTTCTTTAAAAACTTCATGGAGCTGTAGTAAACTATGTAAAACTTTTAAGCTAATTAGTTTTGATGTCAATTTGTCCTCAAATATCGTACGCACCCTGTAGAATCCGTTCGATGAAAAGGTGAACACAGAATTTGTAGCCATGATTAATGAAGGTTCCTTCATTTTCTATAATGTTGTTCACAATTGGCTTCACCAAATTATTGTTGCAATAAAAAATAAAATGGTGTCAAAAATACTAATAATGACAGGAGGCCAATGAATTTCACCGAAATATGAATAACCTATTCGTTTTAAGTTCAAGTACATGTAATAACTTTTAATATTCTATGTTTACAAAGAAATCTTTTTGTAATCTTTTTGCGATCAAATAATCATAATTATGAATATAGTCACAGAATTTTTCAATTTAACATTCAATTTTAATCAGTCCGAAAAAAATATATCGTCAATTCGTGATATAGAAAACAAAAGCGTAATAAAATTTAAATTATCTAGCCATCACTCTCAGTTCTTCTTCATCCTGTACCTCATTTTAAGATATTCTGACGTAAGATTGTTGTAAAGACATCACAGAAGAAAAATTCGAAATTTATGGAGTGCTTTAGCACTCAAAGTCCATGCTTTACGAATTTAGGGTAGTTCATGAAAAGCACAATACTAATGGAGTGCTATAGACGACAACTTGGTTGGAAGCAAACGAAATGTGTATATCTTTTTCGTGAGACAGTGAAGCGTACTTTTAGAATGAAAGATATCGTTCCTAGTGAACGTTGTACACGATGATTAATGATTTCATCAAAATATGGTTTATGTCATTATTCAAGCAATTTATGTCTGTTGTCTTATAGGTTAGTGTTTTGTCGTCACTGTATTTATTTTCAGGTGAACTCAATTCATAAGGAATTTTTTTTTTTCGAACTGCTTGGACTCCTACTTGAAGAAAAATTGGCGATTTAATTGGAGACTTTTCAATACAAATTCAAATGCTATTAGAAACAGAATCGCTCATATTATAGTGACATCAAACTTTTACTTCATAATCCTAATGTACATTTTGCATTTAGGGGGGGGGGGCAGGATTAGAGCAACCATTCATCGATAGACTATTGAACATGATAAGTTATATGCAAAATTAGAATAAACTTATGTGGAACACTTTTAAGATGATGTTCAGAGTTCATTACTCCTTGGAATATCTGTAGGTTAAAGTAAGATGAGAATTATATCTTATGATTTATGGCCCAAACAGAAAATGAATCAGACACTCTTTCAAAATTCTAAAAAGCTTAAGATGAAGGGGCTATATATATACAATTGGACAGACATACCAACAAAAAAAATTGTACACGATAAATTTGAAATTAATGACGGTCAAATTAAACATCAAGAAGCCAATCAATTTGTATGATGCTGAGTCATCCGAATTTAGATGCGGACTGCAGAATATTCTTAAAAAAAGCCGACAAAAATGTCCAATAATCTTTTTATTTCGTATTATAATTCAGCAGCAAATAGTAAACGCAATAATGACAAGCCGCGAGGTGCCACTCTTGAAGTCCACACGGCCTACTTCCCAGTAATATCTACATTAATATTAAAAATACTAAACACAATAATAATTATGAAAATAATGCTACTTTATGAAATAATAATTAGTCCTACTCATAACTGTAATTGGAATGAGTTAATATTAATCGTATCGTCTACGGTAGCGTCCATTGAATACGTAGTGCTTTTAGTGGGTGGGACGTGGATTAGTTTGATTGAATATTCACGCTGCAAAGCCTTCTCTACGTTATTTGTTATTTTATTTGTTTTGAGATTTTGTCGCGTGATGACCATTTTGAATTGTTCCGCTCAAAATTGCCAAGACTTCAGCATAGTCACTGAGTTTATATTTTTTCACAATTTTTTCAATTGCATGTAAAAAGTAAAAAGGAAGTAATTGAAATCTTACGTTTACTAAAGAATAAATCTACTAAAAACTACAATTTTTTTATTTGCCGAAAGCTTTTTAAAGCATATGATCTTGCAAAGTATTGACTAAAAAACATTTTACCATTCAAAGCGTTGATTACCACAAATGCAAATTTGATTGAAATTTTGTTGGTTTTCAGAATTTATGCAGTTTTTTTAATCAAAAGACTGTAGAAACACTGCAAATATTTTCAAACTTTGATTGAATTAACAACAATCTCTTTAGAATAAAAGATATAAAGTAATATCATTCGTATGAACTAGTGGCGAGGCGTTCATATAAGCCGATTCCCATCGGCTTCCCTTTCCAAATATGTTCCAAAAATGTCTAACACTTCAGTTTTATAAGGAAATGAAGTGTTTATTTACTTGCATGCATCACTGTAAACATGCACAATCGTTTCACTTGATCTCAGTGTTTATTCCATCAAACTCCATTCTCTTCATGCTACACATCCTCATAGTTCCATAATAGCCGTCAAAGCGATCAACATCTATAAGAGTTGCAGGAAAGCTTTCCGAGTCTCGAATTCATCAATAATTTAAGGTGCCGTGGGCATTCAACTCCCGTTTGTTGGAATGGCAGCTCGGTTTTCCTAAATAGGATATAGAAACAAATCAAAAAGCCGGTAGCGTTCCCGGCTTGCTCATAATATACTGCTTTGTCTGTTAAGGGTCCATGTCTTTCAAATAGTAACCGGCTTACCCACAGTAATTTTTCACCCCTCACCACTGGGCCCTCTTTACATGGTAACTTTGAATGATTTTTAACTTCCCAGTATATGGGAGGTTCTTGTAATCGACTCGAAAATCGAAATTGTAATTTTCAACATATTCAAAATATTTTTTATGAAAAAACCCTAATATTTCGCATTTTCTTCTATTAAATTAAAAAAAGACTGAAACAATTTTTATAATATTGAAAACATCGCAAAAATATTAATACACGTCTATTGACACCGTAATGATGCAAATATTATAGCTGGTTCGTGAGATATAGTGAATGATAAAAATGACCTTGAAAATCATGATGACTTTTAATGATTTCTGATTTTTAATTGAATTTTTTACGTAATCCTGACAAAAAGTTTTGATGATGTTTTTACAAAAATTGTTTGCGGTATATAAGTTTTATAAACATTGATTACTATATTTTGCAAATCAGGTTAAACATTTAGTGTTTATGAAAAAAAAACCTATTTTTTGCACTTTTTTCTTTTAAATTAAAAAACGGCTCCAACAATTTTTGTAAAAATTTAGTAGATTTGAGCAAATGTTAAACTGCGTCGATTGACAGCTCAACAATGGAAATGGTATGTTTTGTTCGCGAGCTATAACGCATGACAGAAATGACCTTCAAACGGACAAAACAGCAAAGCCCCCCGACCAAAGTTTTCCAAGAACTAATAAGCTCTTAAGATTCTAAAGACGCTTTGATTGACACCTTAACAAAGTCGATCGGACTTTGTTTACGTGAGTTATGCTAGTAGAAAAAACTGTCCACGAACGTACAGACGTACGTACGTACACACACACACACACATACATACTTCTTTCTAAAAACACTTTATTTATACTCGTAAGACCTCAAAACGTAAAGAAATGTTGAAAATTCAATTTCGATTTTCGAGGCGATTACAAGAACTTCCCATATACTGGGAAGTTATAAAATCCAGACATTTATACGGAGTATGTCAAGAATGGAACTCTATAAATGTGAAGATTTCGTCGCGTTTGAAAGATTATGTGTATCTCCAAGTAAACTACAGATAGAAGAATAAAATTTTCAAATATTTTTTTGAGATTATACCACAATGTTTAAATTGATGCATATTAAATTATGTAATTTTTATTGTTTTAATTGTCTTATAGCAAACGGTTGTTGAAAAATACTTTTTCGGAAAATTGCTAAAATTTTCTAGAAAAATTAAAATATTGGAAAAAAATCTTAATAACGTTGTCGATACATCGTTGTACTGCAACTTATATATGAAACATTCTTTTCTTAATGTGATTGTTTATAACCTGAACGATAATAAAAATTTCAAAAATGTTGTAGTTCAAATATAATATTTGAAAAATTCCAACTCAAAAATATTAAAATTATTCACATAAATTTTATGGGCAAATTCAACAGCTACTAATTTCATTTTGAATATATTTTGTACAATCATTATTTAAATAGTAAACGCAGTAATAATACTTTTAAAAAATTTACTCACCAAATTTCCGAGAAATGGGTATGTAGCCCAGCATTGTTAAAAAATGCCATCTCACTGTTGACCCTTTCAACTACCTACATTTGAATTTTCATCCTTGTTGTAATTTTTGCGAAGTTTTAAGAAAATTAGTGTACTTGTACTATATTATCTTCCATAGTTAGATAATAAACGAACAAAATAAAAAAGAATAACTGACATTTCAGCATCAACGAATGTATTTTTTCTTACTTTTTTTTGATTCTGTCTCATTACAACTATTGTCTTGGTGATTAAGTCAAATTTTTCATTATTGTTACGTAGAACTTACAACGCAATCTTTTATTTTGAAAACATCTTCTGTTGCTCCTCTCAGTTTGCAGATTGATGCCTACACCAATTTGCCTTTTTCTCACTTGTTATAATTTTTATTTCAGAAATCACTTTTTTGTTTATGAAGAGAACTGTCCATACTTAAAATAACTCATTAATTTTGAAATAAATGGATATATTTGATACTCGTTGACAAGCTTTAATTCTTAAAAGAGCTCGGTATTGTACAAATCATCAATTCAAAAGTCCTTGAAAAATATCCTTCATGCAAATTTAAAATCTTATAACATTTGTCGTTCAGTGCTTTTTATAAACCAGAAACTAATTTTGTATGTTTCTGCAGATGTTTTTAAACTTATTTTTTACAAATCAAAGCTTATATTACGTCAATTTAGTTCAGAGTCTAGTTTTGCTATTTCGCTTGACGAAGAATGACTATCACACTTCGATTTTTCGTCGCCTATTTGTCTGCATTGGATTTAGAAAAGGGAATCGAAGAAATGTTCACCATGTACGTGACATGACAAACTGTCTTTGACGGCGACAAAATTCCGAAACGAAATAAATCAAAGCTTGTGACACACTCATGCAAGGATAACGTTTGAGAATGGTAAGCTCTAAGGACTTTATCCTCACCATTTGCCCATCTTTCTCACTAAGTAGCAGTGTTACCGATTTTTATTTGCTTTTAAGTAATATTGGAAAAGAAATACAAGTGTCCAAGTCCAAGTAGGATACACAACCAATAACATGGGAGAAAATTCAGAATGCAATAACAGTTGTTAGTAAACTATGAAACCTATTGTAGGAAAAATTTGTCATTACCAAAAAATTAGGTATACGCAATTCCTGAAGGAAATAACCGACGTATAGGTATATGAATAACAAAATTCAAAAGTAGAACCTACATACACGCGAACTTAAAAAACAATTAAACACCCAATCTGATAATATTTTGAGTTCAACATGAAAAACATAACCCAAAAAACAAACGAACATTGAATGTGCGCTTGCAGCCCCATCAAACGTTTTGTAACACTTTTGGTTCACCCTGTGTTTCTTCCTTTTTCCTGGCCAATTTATACAGTAATACTTTCACGTACGAGATTGAAGGAATTTTATACGTCCTTGACAAATCTGAGATCGTTCAACGTGAATGCTGCAATATCTATAGTAACGATGTCCTTATGTTTTATTTCTGATCAAACAGCGAAAGGATGTTGCTAACGTGGAGATAGTAAAAAATAATTGGCAAACATTTCGTTTGTGGTGCGACTTGTAAATGTTTAAGACCATTGATGCCTCGTCACTGTAGTGTAGTACAACGTCCAAAGAAACCGTAAAATCAACTCAACTAGAGCCCACCTAAGAAATAGATAGAATAGATACTATTTTATGTTTTTCAAGATGTTTCTAACTTTTTCAAGGCGGAGTAAAATAAATTGTCGTATCGGAATGTTTTAAGTAAATGTATTTTGAGAGGACCCAGCAAAAAAGTTATTTTATTTTATAGATTTTAGAGTGGAGCTGATACGCAATGGAAAGTTGTCAGTTTGCAGTATAAAAAAAAACGTACGTTATCATCATGTTTTCTTACATAAAATATTTTTTTTGCATACATCAAAAACATATTTCCAAAGCTATTTTATTTTATATTTATCGTTGATAAGAAAGGTAGTTATTCTTCTGAATTGCGTTCCTCTGCATAAATGCAGCTCTGAAGTTTTCTCTAAATCAAGTACATTTCAAAAAATCCACAATTTTTCCGAGAGTCTAAGAAATTATATAAACGGAATTTATACCTTTTTTTAACTATCTCATCAATTCTTTTCACTGAAAACTACTTTTATATTGATTTTTTTCATAAAGATAAAAAATTTAAAAGGGCATATGGCGTTTTAACTACTCAGTATATGGGAAGTTCTTGTAATCGCCTCGAAAATCGAAATTGATTTTTTCAACATTTCTTTACGTTTTGAGGTCTATATAGTATATATAAAGTGTTTTTAGAAAGGGTAATGTGTGTGTGTGTGTGTATGTACGTACGTACGTCCATACGTTCGTGGACACTTTTTTCTACGAGCATAACTCACGTAAATAACTTTGTTGAGGTGTCAATCGAAGCGTCTTTGCAATTTGAAGAGCTGACTAGTTTTTGGGACACTTCGGCCGGGGGGGGGGGGTTGTTGTTTTGACCCTTTGAAGGTCATTTCTGTCATGCGGTATATCTCCGGAACCAATCATACGATTTGCATAGCTACGGTGTCAATCGACGCGTATTAAAATTTTTGTGATTCTATCAAATTTAAAAAAAAAACGTTGGAACCGTTTTTTTATTTATTAATAAAAAGTGCTAAAAATTGGATTTTTTTCAAAAACAATAAATTTTTAACCTTATTTTCAAGTCAAAGTAACCAATGTTTATATAATTTATATACTCCAAACAATGTTTGTAAAAACAACATCAAAACTTCTTCTCATGATTACAAAAAAAAATCATTAACAGTCATCATGATCTTCAAGGTAATTTTTATCATTTACTATATCTCACGAACCAGATATAATATTTGCATCATTAAGGTGTCAGTTGACGTGTATTAACATTCTTGTGAAGTTTTTAACATTATAAAAATTTGCTTTAGCCGGTTTTTTAATTTAATAGAAGAAAATGCGAAAAATTATAGTATTTTTCATAGAAAATATTTTTTAACTTGATTTGCACAGCACATTGATCCAGTTTATAAAATTTATACATTCTTATCAATTTTTGAAGAGAAACGTGCAAAATTTTCTTCCATGATTATGAAAAAAAAAAAATTAAAAAGAAAAAAATCATTCAAAGTTACCATTTAAAGAGGGTTCATACGAATGATATTACTTTATATCTTTTATTCTACTAAAATTGCTGTAAATTCAATCAAAGTTTTAAAATATTTGCATAATTTGAGCAGATTTTAAATAGTTTTAAGAGTGTTTTAATTTTAATAAAAAAACTGCTTAAATTTTGAAAACCAACAAAATTTCAATCAAATTTGCATTTGCAGTATCAACGCGTCAATATTTTGCAAGATCATATGCTTTGAAAAGCTTTCATCGAATAAAAAATTGTAGTTTTTAGTAGATTCATTCTTTAGTAACCGTACGATCTCAATAACCATCATCATTTGTAATACATGTTACTTTTTACATGCCATTGAACCTATTTTTGACCGCATATACAAAATTTTTCAAGACCAAAAAGGCCCGCAACGATTGATCCTCGTGAATATTCAATCTGTCCTCATCGACCAAAACCCTGACGTAATCAATGGACCCTCCCGTAGACGATATGATTCATATTAACTCATTCCTGTTACTGCTATGAATACCTCTCATTGTTATTACTTAAAGTACTATTATTTTCAAAATTATTATTGTGTTTAATGTTGTTGATGTTTATGTAGATATTACTGGGAAGTTGACCGTGTGGACCTCAAGGGTCGCACCTCGCGGCTTGTTAATTTTGCAAAATGAATTTTTAAATGACGCTGTCACTCATAAAAGTGAATAATGAAATCAATATTCCACCCGCATAAATAATAAGGATACTCACGAAAAAAGTAGATTCCAACAGTTTTCAATCGAAGCGAAGTGCAATTTCAATGTTTTTTGGACGAGAAATAACAATTTTGTAACGATTGTAAGATGAATCAAAACTGAAACTTCACAATCGTAATTTCTCAGCGTTTCCTTTTTAAATCCATACCTGACTCGTATATTTATGGTCTTTTCGAAAGTTTTGACATGTTCATGCTGTCTGCATATCCTCCTAGAAATACCCTTCCAAGTGTCTTAAGGGTCCAAATCTTTATCGCAGAGCGGATTGCACACTAAGAAATGGTAAAAAAGTGAAAAATGAAAGGAAAGTTCTGAATTGAAGTGACTTTCGTGTGAGGAAAAAGAAGAAAGGTGGAAATCGGATACGAGTGTAAAAAACTGAAAGTTTATTTCACGAATAGTAATTTTTGATGATACATAGATGTGAATGGCATACCATATTTACTAATATTTATTCCTTCAAATACAGTTAAAGAAATATATTCTAAGTCAGATGCTCTCATTAAATAACTACCACTAACAAGGATCGTTTGCTGGCCACCAACAGTATTCCTGCCAAGAATCTCAATCACCATCCAAAGCCGCATAAGAAATGTAATCCAATACACTGCGGAACTCCAGGTTGCAAGGAACCTTCTATGCTGACTGACGTCTTCAAATTGTAAACATTCTCCTTCTGAAGACGTGGCTAATCGTGCAGGAAATTAACACGTTACTGGCGTACTTTCGGGGAGAATTTATGCCGCCATTTCATCGTTTATGAAAGAATTGCACGCAAACCATTTCCAGGAGCTGGCCAATGAAATCCTTAATGTGGCCGTCGCGATTGTTTCGAGAATTGTGGTGTAGGTTTGTGAAGATGTTAGTGGAATTCGCAAAGGTAAATGGACTCGGTCAAGTGGGTTAAGAGCCATTTAAGAGGTACGTCGTTATGTAAACACGGAAAAGTTTACTCATTTTTTATTATTATTAGTTCCCGTTGTAAAGTGATTTGTAGGTCTTGTTATGTAGCAAACTTTTATGAACGTTTTATATCGACAATTTAACCTAACAGCTTGCCAAAATGAGGGAAGCTTGCGCTTACAAAATTGATAGTTTTTTCGTGCAGGTCTGCCATGCCTCAAAGTATGTTGCCTGAGTTTTGGGTGTTCATTTAAAGTATGTTTTCGCCAATGTCTAATTTTTTATAAATTTATAAAGTGACGAAAAAATGTTTGTTAAAGATATTAATTTTTTTTCAATTTTTCGGGCACAGTGATATGAATATACTTCTTGAATTTGTTTAGCCAATTTTTCTGAGTTTTCACAAACAGTTGCACTCCGATTTACGCTACTATAGAAGCTGATCAAGATAAATGTATTAATTTTAAATTTCGAATTCATTTTTAAGAAATGTATGCATCGAAAAAATTGAAATTAAGTTCTGTAGTTACAGTGAAAATGCTCAATAGGTATGTTCACGGGCTTGACTTGTACTCTATTGTGTGTCTACATCTTGAACAATTCATTAAGATTATAGTATCTGTTTTATTTTTCAAATATTCTGTTTTATCCATTTATTCGATGCAACAATAACTAGCATCAAATTACAAGTAACAAAATTAAAGTTTCTGTATATCTGAAGATTTCCATGATTACCGTTGTGTTATTACATATTCTGGAGAAAAACTATGAAAGCATCATCATTTT
Organism: Oxycera nigricornis; assembly: GCA_963942545.1. Taxonomy (NCBI): domain Eukaryota; kingdom Metazoa; phylum Arthropoda; class Insecta; order Diptera; family Stratiomyidae; genus Oxycera; species Oxycera nigricornis. The sequence goes on along the minus strand of OZ012661.1, from coordinate 94,299,857 downwards.
TCGAAAAGTTTACAAATAATTATTTTTTAAAAATATTTTTCTACAACTTAGACAAATTTTTTTTAGATTTGAACGAACATCATTTTTTTTCTTAATTCAAAATTTATTCCGAGTGATTTTGAGATTACTGGATATATGATAAATTTATATATCTGAAGCGTTTTGTTATAGATCAAGCTTAACTTTACAATAAACCCTGGTGAAATTTGTCATGTATTTATTGTCTTCGTAGCGTAAGTGAATCAATGTCAAAAAATGATACGCCAAAATCTCAACCATATAGCAAATTTATTTTAAACAAGCCGCGAAGTGCGACCCTTGAGGTCCACACGGTCAACTTCCCAGTAATATCTAGATAAACATTAAAAATATTAAACACAATAATAATTTTGAAAATACTACTACTTTAAATAATAATAATGAAAGGTATTCATAGCAGTAACAGGAATGAGTTAATATTAATCATATCATCTACGGGAGCATCCACTGATTGCGTAAGGCTTTAGGTGGATGGGTGATGATGATTGATTACCACAAATGCAAATTTGATTGAAATTTTGATGGTTTTCAAAATTTAAGCCGCTTTTTTAAATTAAAAGACTGCAAAAACTATTAAAATTTTGCTCAAATTATCCAAACATTTTAAAACTTTGATTGACTTTACAACAAAGTCTTTAGAATAAAAGATATAAGGTAATATCAATCGGAAGAACCCCCTTCATATGGTAACTATGAATGATTTTTTATTTTTAATTAAATTTTTATCATAATCATGAAAAAGTTTTGCTGGTTTCTCTTCAAAAACTGATAGGAATGTATAAATTTTATAAACATTTATTACTGTGTTGTGCAAATCAGGTTAAAAAAATATTTTTTGTGAAAAAAACCCTAAGTTTTCTTATGTTTTTCTATTAAATTAAAAAAAAACCGATGAAACGGATCTTTATAATGTTAAAATAATCAAAGACGTTTTAAAACACGTCGATTAACACCTTGATGCAAATGTTATATCTGGTTCGTGAGATATAGTGAATAGAAGAAATGACCTTGAAGATCATGATGACTGTTGATGATTTTTTATTTTTTATTTAATGTTTCTTGTTATCATGATAAAAACTTTTGATGTCATTTTTACATCAATTGCGTGAAGTATATAAATTTTATAAAAATTGAATACTGTCTTTCGTAAATCAGGTTAAAAATTTAATGTTTATAAAAAAAACCCTAATATTTTGCACTTATTTTTTTCTTAAATTAAAAAACAGCTCGAACGATTTTTGTAAAATTATTATAGATTCACACAAATGCTAATACGCGTCGATAGCCACCTTAACCATGTAAATTGTATGTATGGTTCACGAGATATGTATAACGCACGACAGAAATGACCTTGAAAATCATGATGCCTTTTAATGATTTTTTATTTTTTATTTAATTTTTCACGTAATCATGAGAAAAAGTTTTGATGTTGTTTTTACAAGCATTGCTTGAAATATATAAATTTTATAAAAATTGAATACTGTCTTCCGTAAATCAGGTTAAAAATTTATTGTTTATTAAAAAAAAACTAATTTTTTGCACTTTTTTTCTTAAATTAAAAAACGGCTCCAACAATTTTTTCCAAAGTTTGATAGATTCACAAAATTGCTAATACGCGTCGATTGAGACATTGATCAAGGAAATCGTATGTTTGGTTCGCGAGATATAACGCATGACAGAAATGACCTTCAAAGGGTCAAAACAACAAACTCCCCCGACCGAAGTATCCCAAAAACTAATCAGCTCTTAAGATTGCATAGACGCTTCGATTGACACCTTAACGAAGTCGATGGGACTTTGTTTACGTGAGTTATGCTCGTAGCAAAAACTGTCCACGAACGTACGTACGTACGTACACACACACACACACACACACATCTCCCTTTCTAAAAACACTTTATATATACTCTAAGACCTCGAAACGTAAAGAAATGTTGAAAATTTCAATTTCGATTTTCGAGGCGATTACAAGAACTTCCCATATACTGGGAAGTTAACAATTATGCCAAAAAATAAAGGGAATTATTGGACACTAAAACAACATATTTAGATTGAAAAAATATCAATTTTGCTATTATTTCAAAAATTTATTGTGAGTGGTTTTGAGAATACTTGACTATTGCAGGCTTAGAAAATTTTTAATAAAAAACTCCTGAAGTTACTAGTAAGTTCTTAAAAAATACCTCAATTTGTAAATTAAGGTAAGTAAGGGTACGTTTAGTGAATTTGCTTCAATTATATTTTCAGAAAATTTTGATTTAAGATTTCCTCCAAAAATTCATATGTTTTGATCTAAAAATTCCTAACCAATAAAATGTGAAAAATATATAATTTCTATCAAATCTTCTCGAGTTTTAAAAATACATAATATTTTAGATAAGTTCCTCTATTAAAATTATGTGTGTATCTCAGGAGCTCGACAAATAAAAAAAAAATTGTCGGAAAAATCAGGACAAGTAAAAAAAAGTTGAGGAAAACAGTGAAATAATATTTTCAGGGTAAAAAAGGATTAAATAGAATAGAAACTTGGAAAATAATTATTTGTGAATATCAAACCGATATGATAAAGTATTCAAGTTAGGACTATAATCAACCAGAAAGGGGAAACAAAGGATATTTCATCAAATCGATGGAAAACAAAATGGACAATTAAAACACTAAGTTGTACGTAGAATGAAGATTTGGTTTTATTATAAAAACCACGGTAAGACTAGAGCAATTCAACTTCTTTCAAGTTTTTTGTCTATCAAAATTACGACAAATAAAAACTTAATGGGAAATTGATATTCGTTTTAACATATGTTACTATGAAAACCCAAAATGCATTGATATGTATTTTGTACCTCAAGTTTGCCACCTTCTAAACTTTAGGGTCCCTACATTTCAATTCTAGAACAGTTTAAGGCTGCTATTGACTTTCATATAATAGTTGCAAAAATTGTTTACAGCCTTTGCTGGCGCCTATCAACATTGGAAAGTATTCCAATATTATAAGGCCCATAAAAAATTGACAAATCATCAACAGTTCCAGGCCCATATTAATTTAATTTAACAAGAACTTCCCATATACTGGGAAGTTAAAAATAATTAGAGTCAAAAAATTCAAATTGTTAATTTTTCAATTTCTGACGCCATCCCAGGTGACAAAAGATATATTAATAAAAAAAATTCTCACTCATTCATCATGTTCCAAATTGTACTTCTCCACGTATGATTTGTAATTTCACCAGCTTCAAATATTAAGCCAGCAAAAATCTTTGGCAACATAATACCAAGCAACGGTAGAAAAACAAAGTATCTTTGTTGAACTCTTCGTAAAATTGATGATGAATCCGAAACTATATCTGTTAGTCAGCCGTCTATAATTCAGCAGAGTCAAAGTTTTCTCCTCTAGCAGTCCTTATGGTATTAGCGTAACACTCTTCCGAAAACTTTCAGAGACCATCAATTTCCTGGAGTTATGGAAAGTTAGATTGAAAATCCTTTTGCTGGCACTCAAACTGTAATGAAGTGCAAAATTGTTGTAAAGGATTGGCTTTCGTTTTTTGAGAGCGAATGGCGAACAATAAAGTGTTCTATATTTTAAGTAGCTCTGCTTATTGAAGAATCAATTTTCTTTTAAAGAATTTAAACAACTGCTTCCGATTATTCCAACAAGTGACGGTAGAAATACAAAATTATTTCAATGGACTGTGCTCGGAAGCTTCATTGAGGTTTGAAGATACTTCATTTATCAAAAGGAAGTGAAAGCTACTTCACGTTTTAGAAGTATTGAAAGCAAATTATTATACATTATCAATCAATACACTTCACATTTCCACCAACCTCGAATTTCGCAGCTCAATTTTCATGCTTTACAGATATTTATATTCAAAAATATCTATTCTTATCTAGGATAAAAAAATTCATAATTACTGTTGTTTCCTCTTTGAGTCTTCGACGAATAACGCTTGTTATAAATGATTAATGAAAGGCTGACTGCTGTTTTTACAAAAGGATCATTTACTTCTACAGTTAATTACACCCAAGAAGCTAGATATCCTCACGAGAAATAAATCACATTCATTCGATTATGAATTGAGAGAGCTGAAGTCCTCGCTTCAGCTTGGAAAGACACAATGATCATTATCTTTAACCTTGAACTTCAGTTGACGATGATATTTTTAACTTCCCAGTGGGAAGTTATTGTAAGTGGGTCGATTTCGCGAATCCCAAATTTTGACATATATCCACGTTTTAAGGTCTCTAGAATCCAAATCCATCGTTTTTAGAGAGATGTCTGTGAGTGTGTGTGTATGTACGTACGTACGATATGGGGGATTTAGGATATGGTGAATTTAGAATTGAGGGGATTTGGAATCTGGGGGATTTAGGATCTGGGGGATTTAGGATCTGAGGGATTTTGAATCTGGGGGATTTAGGATCTGGGGGATTTTGGATCTGCGGGATTTTGGATCTGGGGGATTTTGGATCTGGGAAATTTAGGATCTGGGGGAGTTAGGATATGAGGGATTTAGGATATGGGGCATGAGGGATCTGGGGGATTTTGCATCGACATTTAGGGTATGGAGGATTTTGAATATGGGAGATTTTGGATCTGGGGGGTTTAGGATCTGGGGAATTTAGGATCTGGGGAATTTTTGATCTGGGGCATTTTGGATCTGGGGGATTTAGAATCTGGGGGATTTGGGATCTGGGAGATTTTGGATCTGGGGGATTTTGGATCTGGTGGATTTAGGATCTGGGGGATTTAGGATATGAGGCATTTAGGATATGGACGATTTAGGATGTGGGGCATTTAGGATCTGGTATTTTTGGAAACTGGGGATTCAGGATCTGGGGATTCTAGGATATGAGAAATTTTGAATATGGTGAATCTGGAATCTGAGGGATTTTGGATCTGGGGGATTTAGGATCTGAGGGATTTTGAATCTGGGGGATTTAGGATCTGGGGGATTTTGGATCTGCGGGATTTTGGATCTGCGGGATTTTGGATCTGGGGAATTTAGGATCTGGGGGAGTTAGGATATGAGGGATTTAGGATATGGGGCATGAGGGATCTGGGGGATTTTGCATCGACATTTAGGGTATGGAGGATTTTGAATATGGGAGATTTTGGATCTGGGGGGTTTAGGATCTGGGGAATTTAGGATCTGGGGAATTTTTGATCTGGGGCATTTTGGATCTGGGGGATTTAGAATCTGGGGGATTTGGGATCTGGGAGATTTTGGATCTGGGGGATTTTGGATCTGGTGGATTTATGATCTGGGGGATTTAGGATATGAGGCATTTAGGATATGGACGATTTAGGATGTGGGGCATTTAGGATCTGGGATTTTTGGAAACTGGGGATTCAGGATCTGGGGATTCTAGGATATGAGGAATTTTGAATATGAAGAATCTGGAATCTGGGGGATTTTGGATCTGGGGGATTTAGAATCTGGGGGATTTAGGATTTGGAAGATTTTGGATCTGGGGGATTTTGGATCTGGGGGATTTAGGATCTAGAGGATTTAGGATATGGGGCATTTAGGATATGGACGATTTAGGATATGGAACATTTAGGATCTGGGATTTTTGGGAACTGGGGATTAAGGATCTGGGGAAGCTAGGATATGGGGAATTTTGAATATGGGGGATCTTGAATCTGGAGGATTTTGAATCTGGGGGATTTTGGATCTGATCAAGACTTTCGTAGATGACTAGGACGGAGACGTCTTCCACTATCAAATAACTTTTATGGGTAAAAATGTTTGAAAATATAATTATAATATTTAAATCATAAATAATAAATAATAAAAACAAATCATAGTTTCTTTATTCACCCCACTGGAAAGTTAGTCGTGTTGACCATAAAGGTCGCACTTGGACCACATTTTTATAGCTATGAAATGATACTTTTTCGTTATAAGGATGCTTTTCATATACAGTAGTAAATGTACATGAAATTCAACTAACTTCGACGTAAGAACAAAATGTTTAGTCATAAATTCGATTGAAATCGAATGATTCACTGAAAATTCGTCTTAAATTGCATCTGATTTCAATCCTTAAAATGATTTCAACTTCAACAAACCTAATTTTTGTTCTTGGTTTTTTTCCTGTAAATCTTTTTTTAATTTTTAGAACAAAGAAACGTTGCTGTTTTGAAAGTCTGAAGGAGATTCATTGTATTCCTGTATTACATTTTATACGATTCATTTCAAACATTGTCTAATACTGACACACAAAAAATGAATGGATGCAGCACCTTCACTCCAACAAAACTGTTATAAGAGAAATAAATTGCAACAAGAAAGCCATTTATTTTGCCAGAATGCATACAAAAGTATATCCTGGTCGAGAAGAATACTTATTGTGTATTCATGTAGATAATATTCATCGCAAATGGTAGCCTCTTTAATAAGCAGTGGAAATAGGTTTCTGGTTTCAAATATATTGAAAATTATTGAAATTTATTTTTAGTGCTTGTTAACTTCCCAGTATATGGGAAGTTTTTGTAATCACCTTTCTTTAAGTTTTGAGGTCTATACAGTATATTTAAAGTGTTTTTAGAAAGGGAGATGTGAGTGTATGTGTGTGTGTACGTACGTACGTACGTATGTACGTTCGTGGACACTATTTTCTACGAGCATAATTCACGTAAACAAAGTTGTATCGACTTTGCTGAGGTAGTCAATGGAAGCGTCTTTACAATTTTAAGAGATGATTAGTTTTTTAATATATTCCAAATAGTGCTTGTAAAAATAACTTCAAAACTTTTTCGCATGATTACAAAAAAAATTGAATAAAAAATAAGAAATCATTAACAGTCATCATGATCTTCAAGGTCATTTCTGTCATTCACTATATCTCACGAACCAGATATAATATTTGCATCATTCAGGTGTCAGTTTAAGTGTATTAACATTTTCATGAAGTTTTTAAACATTATAAAAATTCGTTTCAGTCGTGTTTTTAATTTAATAAAAGAAAATGTGAAAAATTAGGGTTTTTTTCTTTAATTTTTTTTTTACTTGATTTGCACAGCTCAGTAATAAATGTTTCCAAAATTTATACATTCTTATCAGTTTTTAAAGAGAATTCAGCAAAATTTTCTAACTAACTAAATATAAAAAATAAAAAATCATTCAAATTTACCATGTAAAGAAGGTTCATACGAATGATATTACCTTATATCTGTTATTCTAAAGAAATTGTTGTGAATTCAATCAAAGTTTTAAAATATTTGCATAACTTGAGCAGTTTTTCAATAGTTTTTACAGTCTTTTAATTAAAAAAACTGCTTGAATTTTTAAAACCAACAAAATTTCAATCAAATTCGCATTTGTGGTAATGAACGCTTTTTACTTCCTCCATCATCATTTGTAATAGATTTTACGTTTTTACTTTTTACATGCAATTAAACCGATTATTCACTGCATATTCAATGTTTTTCACGACATACTGAAAATAAGGAACAATTATTAGTCTCATTGATGTAAAATCGTGAAAAAATACAAATTCAGTTATTATGCCGAATTTATGGAAATATGGAACGCAACTATTCAACATGACCACCACGCGATAAAATCTTGTCAGTGGGCGTAATAACGAAAACTGCATTCATTTCTGCTAGCGCTCTTTTGTCCTTCAGGCATCGATATGAAAATAACAAATAACGTAGAAAAGGCTTTGTAACCTGGCCCCTCTCCAATTGGTCCGTGTGAATATTCAATCAACACCCCATCCACCAAAATTCTAACGTAATTAATGGACGCTCCCGTAGATGATACTAATAAGCATGTAGTTATTATTTAACCTAAATAAAAATTCAGATATTTTTTTACATCGAAACAAAATATCTGTTTGTGTGAAATTTATAGAGTTTTAATTTCTTTGGTAAATGGTTGATGTCCGTCATGACTAGAAATTTACTGGATTCTAGGGTTATGAATTTTAGAAGAACTTGTCGTTTTTAATGAGGCGTCATTGTTGTTTCAAACGCAATCTTGTATTTTTTACAAATTATCACCTCTAGTCTATAGTTTCATTTTTTTGAAAATTATGTATACATCAAAGTTTATTGCATTAAAACTATACTTTTACTATTTTAACCAAACTACTCAAAAATGAACCGTTTTCGTGAAACTTTTACAAGCTGGATTCGCCAAATCCTGGCCTGGTGCAACAAATTGACCGTACACTAATGGCATGATTTTTCATCAAAAACAATACAAAGGATATTTGACCTATACTTCACTCGTTGGTTTCCTTGTTTATTTCGTTCAGTCTTTGTAGGGTTTGTTTTCGTCAAAGCGACCTTGAGGTAGGTTTCAACACAAGTTAACTATGCAAATAGGTCCTTTCGAGCCGATCGATTGCTATCTGGAAATTCTGCTTTCGCTGCACAAAAGTCAACTTTTTAATGTGACGCGGGCACGCAAGTCATAAATAATTTCAATAGAATTACGAACGTGTGGAGATTATATGCTGGCGAAAGCCACCCTTGCAATATTCATTCTCATCGCGAGGGTGTACGATATTTTAGTTTGTTTTGTTTATCGTGGAGGATGCCGGAGCATATAAAAGTTACGAATAATAAGACCGTATGAAGGCATTTCGAATTTATAGCATGGCTGGCATTTTGCTAGGGAGTTCGCTGTTTTGAGGTTGTGAGTAATTCGTCTTATCCGCCACTAGTATGCATGGGTAATTAGGTGAAACAAACAGAAAGGATTGTACAGAAGGAAACATTGTTGCATGTGATGAAAAACATGCTTGAATTGAGCTTTCAACCTTGACGAATATTTAAATTTGCAAGTTTCTTCTTTCAATTGTAATGATTTCGGGATGTACTGGAAATATTTTCCGATATAAGCTTCATCATCAATTGATACCATTGCTGTGCTGTATGTTAGTTGGCATTGAGTTTTCCAACCAATCAAAACGTAGAAGGTAGGATTTTAGATTTTACGGGAAAATAATTTGTTTCAAAACCTTTTAACATTGATTTGAAAGTATGTGTCTGCAATATTATGCAATTTTATTACAAAATGTGACAAAATTGGCTTGCAATATATTTATTTAGTCTATTTTCATCCTGGTTTTTGATTTCTTGGTGTTTTTATTTTCAATCAATTCTTCAAAAGTTACACATTGAGAGTAGTACTGGAAAAACGGTAGTTTTTCTTAGCAATGCACTTTTTAAGGCATCACTCCTGCAATCACAGCCACAATTTTTAGTCTTTTTAGATGTTCTTTTCTGTATTTGTAAAACTTCTGTTCTGAACAGTTATTTAAATTCCCAAATAATTTTTAGCTGTATTGCAAAGACTTAAGCTTTATTCTCAAAACCAAAAAATAAAATAAAAGCAAGATTAACTGGTATCATGCAATAAATCCTATAGCTTTATTTAAATACTTTCATTGCTGAACATTTTTATTATATCCTTAGACTCCTGAACAGTCTTGCTTCGACTTGATGCATTCAATTATTCAACACTAAATTCATAATGTGCCCCCAGTTGGGTTTCAACGAATGCCGTTGGGGTTAAACTTGAATGAATCAGAAAGTGGTGGGTTTTGACCGTAAAATTTTATGACCATTATTAATTTTTTCACGCATCATAACTCGCTGAAATTTTCGCTCGCCTCGGCCATTTCATGGCATTTCATAAAGCAAGTGCTAAATTGTTTCGCCTTTTTATAGCTTGAACGGAAATTTTGTCTTTGATGTTACCACTGTTCTATAGGATGGAACATGAGGGCGGGATAAATTATTTTGGAGCAAAGTGGCGCGTATTGATGGCGGAAGTAATGCGTTTTCTGTTTTGCGTCAGAGAAATCTGCCGTGCTTTGCATCTGGTCGTTCAGGCACCATTAAACAAGTTACATATTATGTTTGGTTTTAAGATTGTTTATGACGCTTTCTGTCTGCAATTGGTATTAAGATAGCGAATATTGCATCCAGGATGCTATCTTTTTGTAGTATTTTTTAAATTGCAGTATGAATAATAATCATTCTTGTTAATTTTCTCCAAAAATCACACATAGAACTAGCGGACTTTTATTAATTTTAAAGTTATTTGAGTAATAGTGATTTAACCCGATTTCGTTGTGATAAATTGATGTATAAAGCCTGATAATGTTTTTACCTTTAGCGATAAATTATCTTATATTATTTATTGAGCTGAAGATTTTTATATTCAGTTTATTTGGTTGATTACTTTCTAGGAAAGTAAATAGAAACTTTATTGTTTATATTATGTTTTCAAAAGAAGCATATATTGAGCCCATCAACTTTAATTTAATAAATTGCCACATTTAGTAGTTGCTAGTGGATTAATTAAATAATAAGTAGAAGTAGACTCCTGTTAAAATTTGTCCTGTTAAGGGGAGAAATATGGTTAGGACAGCATTTTCTCAATGATTTTCATGAATTTTTTTATAGTATAAAAAATGTCTATAATTTATTGAAACTTTCAGAAAATTTTAAACATATATTTAAATATATACTTTAAAATTTTTGAAAGATTTCCTTGAAAAACACCGAAGATATTTGCAACCTCATATTTCAGGTCACAAACAGACTCAGCATTTTGCGTACATTCTGAAAGACACAATTTTTATCTGAAATCAAACGAGCTTGTAATTTACTTTTAATTATATGTAGTTCTTCTACATAAACCTAAATGTTATCAAAAAATATAAAATTGAATCTTTTAGAGGTCAAAACGAAAAAGCATGATTTTTTGCCATTTTTTAAAACTTGTTTGTAGAAATAAAATATTTTAAATAATGATAATGTTTCTATTTTGGTTCATTTGCAAGGCAATACTATGAAAAAAGTAACTGCTAATTCATGAAACGATTGGTTGAAAACTAGCGTGTACGCAAGTTCAAAAGAAATCGTTTTGAGAGAATCGTGTTTGAAAAAATAGTAGCGCTCATGGGCTGAAGGAGAGCTACTCTCTTTAATGGCATATAACGTGTCGGAATTGTTTTGTGAAAAATTGAGAACATATTTTCAATAAGTTTACCGCCAATTTTTGAAGTAAAAAAAAATCTATTTTTTGAACCGTCTAACCCTATTTCACCCCTTAAAATATATCGGTCTTCGACTAACTTACTATTTTTTAGCAGTTCAAATAATAATAATTGCTCGATTTGCAATCTCAGCGCAATATTTTTACGTTAAGAATTATGATTAAAATTTTATTACTAAAACATTGCATCTAATAAAATCATTTCACAGATTTTATGCAATATAAGACACATAAAAGTATCAAAGAATACCTAAAGAACATTTAGGGCACTTCAATTTAGATAATTTTTTAAATTCGTTAATGATTTGTGTCGACTATTGCCCAACATACACTGCGCGACAATAGGATAGGTTCGGTAATTTTGTTGCGTCTGCAGGTCATACAATGCAAGGTAATCCGAATTTGGTATTTTTCATAATTAGGGTCTGCACTACCGTAACTTTAATTTCAATTCTACAATCGGGGAATTACCCGTTATTTTCCAGAAATTTTTCGAACAAATTTGCGCATATTTAAGTGCGACAATAGGATAGGTTCGGTTTAAAAAATTTCAGGAAACGGCTGAAAATCATCAGGAAAAATTAAAAAGACAGCAATTAACCTTTAAGGTGCATTTTATTAATAATTAATAATGAGTGTTACCTCCATTTTTACTGATCACCTCAAAAATTCTGTTGGGTAATGAGTCATACAAATTTTGTATTATACTTGTTAGAATTTGATTCCATCCGTCTTTAATTCCAGTGATAAGGTCAGTTTTAGTGCTGTACTGCTTTCCATTTTCATAAATTTTTCTAGATAACCCCATCCCCATAAATTTTCAATAATATTTAAATCAGGTGATAAGGATGGCCACTCTAACATTCGAACATTTTGTTGAAAAAACCATTCTTTCACAATCATGGCAGTGTGTACAGGCGCAGAATCATGTTGCAAAATCCATTCCGTAACTTCAAACATTTGGTCAATTTTATTTTTCTGACTTTCCAGAAGTTGCCGGTATTTTAACGCAGTTTGCATTTCCGTTACTATTACTAAATCAACAGGCCCATTGTAAGAAATCGCTCCCCACACCATTACTGATCCCAGGCGGCTATGTCTCTTTGAGAGGTACTTACGGTCCTTCCTCACGTCGTGAAACTAGTACCTATACCCATCTGGACCATCCAGGGAAAATCTTTTCTCATCTGAGAAAACTACTTGGCGCCATTCCGTACTCCATGCCATGTGATCTCTAGCGAACTCCAAACGACTTTGTCGATGTCATTGTGTTAAAGCTGGCTTCATTTTTAATCGAAGGCGTTTTAACATTGGAGATGTCTCTAGTATCCTTTGCACAGTCCTGATACTTACTGAGGTGCCTACATCTGCAGCAATTTGTCTGGCTGTCTTCGTTGAATTGGACGCTTCCCTTAAAATATGACGTCGTTCTCTCTCACTGACGCACTTAACCCTTCCTTTTTGATTTTTTCCGTAGCTTTTGACGTACGAATTTATCACATTCGCACTTCTTTCTATCCTTCGAGCGATTTTTTTGTTCGAATAACCTTCTTTTTTCAGTGTTTCAATTCGCGTTCTTTCTCCTGTAGTTAAAGTTTTACCACATCCCATATTGATAAGCTAAATTATTACTTAAACCACTTTCTTTATTTATAATTTTATTTTAAAAATCTCCGAACAACCAACTTCAGCAACACGTGTGAAATGATTGCTGAACCTATCTTATTGTCGCACTTAAATATGCGCAAATTCGTTCGAAAAATTCCTGGAAAATAACGGGTAATTCCCCAATTGTAGAATTGAAGTAACAGTTACGGTAGTGCAGACCCTAATTATGAAAAATACCAAATTCGGTTTACCTAGCATTGTATGACCTGCAGGCGCAACAAAATTGCTGAACCGTTCCTATTGTCGCGCAGTGTATATACATATGTATGTTTAAATCAGAAAAGTAGCTCTGTGAATAATATCACAAATATGTTAAATTTTTAAGCATATGTTTTGAATTGAGTTTGGGTTTTGGACACAAGAATAGAGATTCAAAAGCTCTTCAAAACCTTTTAATCAATACCAACAAGAAATGGAAATGGATAACTTTTTTTACTATTCATGTGTTTTATTTCCGTTTTCATGAAAAATGTCACCTTCTCCTTACATCAAGCTGGCATTTCGCATATTTCACGGCCCACTAACCATATATACACTGTAAAAAAAATTGTAAAAAATTTATATTCTCTAGAAACGTCCGCCCAGAAAGTTACACATTATATTGCTCTATGCAGAATATTAACTGATTTTCAAAGCGATTAGTTGTTATGGATGGCGACTGACCCACTGGAACTTTTAATGCACTCTTAAGATCTTGTCCCTGGTTGTCCACGACAGTGCCTAGCACCAGCGATTCCCAATACCGACACCTGCCATTTTCAATGAAACCACTGGCTATCCTTTGACCACTAAGTACCGTTATTACTGCTATTGATGTGGTCTACTTAATGCTAAGGTGAAAACAATATCCACACAATTTATAGTTTTGAATAAACAATATCTGAAATCTTAGGAAAACTTTTGGTTTTTCTTTTAGTTTTACTCATTTCTAACGAAAAATCGAACTGTTATTTATTTTGGTATATAGCTTCTCAGGATTTAAATTCAAAGAAACAATATTTTCTACGAATAAAATTTTGTATTTATGAGAAAAAATCCTGTTAAAAATGTAAAATAATAAAGTACTCTCAAAAAATCACGTGTGTGTTTGCAGGACTCAAAAACTTATTTTTGACAAAACAACAACAGAAGCCTTATATTTTATCTAAATAACATTTTATTTTATTTATTTATCGATTCTAATTTAAGCAACAGATTGTTAATTGAATTGAAGACTTCGCAACTTATTTCTTTCAATATATCAGTTTCAATCATGTTTGCAGTGATTGTGAAAAAACAAAGTTGACATCAAAATCGTACTAATTTCTTTTGGCATTGAACGACTTTAAGATTGTAATGACCCTCAAAAACCTACACCTCGAAGATTTGTCTGTCTTCAAGAATTGTATTTTATGCATTTATATGCCTTTCTTGTTGCATATTCAAAAAATTGCATACGTAGTTTACAGAAAATACCAAAGAAACAACAGAAATGAAGAGCTAAAAAGGAGCAGCTCAAAATTTCTCGTGGGGATGAATCAATATAAATGTTCAATTCATTTTCAACTATACATTAGTGGAGAGCATGTTTTCCAATATGGACTTTCTGTGATTAAATTAATTGATAGTGAAGATTCTTTAATTTTTGTACACTTTTCCAAGCTTCATAGGTTTATCGAAACGGAATTTGCGACTAGCTGAAAAGAAACTCCAGGAGTAATTTTCGTCATTTTTCGTGGCAATATCTCACTCTCGAGCATTCTTCAGGTCATACAATTTCTTCAACAACATTGAAATACGTTACCATGACCAAAGGATAATAAATATTTATAGCACAGTATTTTTCTTTGCATGAGAAGTGGAAACATCCCTCCGGCAAGTGGAGTGCATTCATCTGTGGCGTGCACCGAAAGAAACATTTCTCTAGAGCCTGTATGGATATGTTGGGGATGATAAATGGTCACTGGTTCGTTTGTTGCTCCATGTTCCATATGCTCTTAGCTGGTGCTTATTATATCTTGCAGACACTATAACAACTGCTTCGGTGAAAAAGGATGCCGTAACGTTTAAAATAAACGGAAAGTGACCACTTCCACATCATCGTCATCAGAAACCTCAACTACAAACTGTTTGCATGTTGAAGCAAAATCCGATTTTATTTGATCACGTCCTTATTGTGTAACTTGCACACCAATGCACAAACATTCGATGATTAATGGCTGCCGGTAAAATGTGATAGGTTCAATTTATGCCCGCTGGCTGAGAGTTCCACGAATAAAGAAATTGGATGCTTTGCACACAAACAAAATGTGTTGCCACTTTGAACAGCCAGCCAGGAGACTGAAAGGAAAAAATATAGATATAAAAAGAATATCTCCGTTCATTTCCCCACAACTTGGAAAAATGCAGATTTTTTATATTTTTCTATATTTTCCACTCCAACATGTTCCTTATCCTACTCTTAGCCACATAAGGCTTCGTCATACACATTTGAACTTCCTATATCAAATATTATTAGAATGTTTCCTTCAACCCCGCTAACACTGAACATATGTGCATTTATACTTCATTTTAGCAAGGAACAAGCTCCTTTAAAATTGAACTTCGTGTAAGCTTCATTTTGTTCTCTTTCTTGGAATACGAATAGTCAGTGTTATTTGATCCTTTAGACGGCAGGAAATTTGTTGACCTTTCTACGAAGGTTTACGATGAAGACAACGCCAACGGCAACCGGGGCAGAACGAAAAGTGCTTGGGATGCCATTACTAAATGGAGTTTTGATTTCGTCAGACGCCATAAGACAAATATATCCTGGAATCAAGTCGATTGGATTCGATGAGAACGAGACTTGATACTGGGCTCTCCATCAGTGCTGAAACGATTGAAATGGAGGAAATATTCGAAAAAAAGTATTTAATCTTGTATATTTGAAGGATATTGATTACGGTGTGATGTAAGTCAGCAGTGAAGGTCTATCCAAGATATTGACTTAAAGATTTATTGCTACGTTGTGCGAAGTCTTTATCAAAGTTGATCGACTACTTTTTGAATTTGCTATATTAAAGTCTTGAATTTGATTATTCGATTTCCAATTTATTAATTGGTCAATCAAGACTGCCATTTCGATTCATTATTTGTATCTATGATGATGTAAGCCGAGTTCAGGCTTTCATTCATGAGCTCCTTTGATATTGATATCCAACATTTTCCATTTTATATCACAATTATTCTCATTTTAAACAGGACATTCCCATACACTGTTCAAAGATAATATAAATCACAATGATATAATTCTGCAGATCCAAAATGTGGAAGATATTTCAACCACGGCGCGCTCTCAATGCATTGCACCAAAGCTTACTTTTCATAGACTTTCTAGGCGAGTTCATTACAGCAACGCATATTTTATAAGTGAAAAAGGATTCAGCTGAAGTTTTTTCAGTGATGTGGTGTCACATAAAACACAGCAAATATTACCTCTTATTCTCTGTTTTTTTAAAAAACTTAAATTGAAAAAAGACAAAGCTGTGATTAAAGTCAAAGCGCTTGTTCACTGAGTTGGCTATAAAGTTGACTCCGTGAACAAGTGAAACTTATGATTTTCAACGCTTTCCAACTCATGGACATAGCGAATGCATTTTGAGAAAATTTAATGGGGAAGTGCAATCTGAAGTTTGAACTAGGCATAGAGATCTATTATTTATTTTCAATACGGAAAGTATTTTGAAGCAAATTTATTTCATGAAATCTATCAGTTCATCCTCGTTCCGGATTCCTTAATCGTTTTTTCCATGCTTATTATTCCAACTTTTTGTCATGCAAAATAAGTTCGAGTACCACACTCTTTTTTATTCATGAAAATTTGTTACTATTTTATTAAAAATATACATATATACGTTGAAATCTATTTGATTCTATCTAAACTATGAAAAAAAATTGATTTTCTCTCGGTTTTGACACAATTTGGAAAGAAGAGAGCGATTTCTGAAGAAACAAAACGAATAGATTGCTTTGAATTCAGAGTGGCACGAAAATTATTCAATACTTTAAATAAATCTTACTGAAAGCCTAAGCGATTATGAACATGCCTAATTATGTACATAATAATACTTTTTTCAAATTGATTTCAGTTTTTCCACCCTAGTGAAAACATATTTATTCCACGCAAGTTTCCCATTTCAAAACACAAGAAACGTAGCAGGTATTTCGGCTTGAAGACTGTTAGAGTTGCTGAGGTTTTCTTCTTATATGGAAATGTTTTTAACACCGAGAAAAAGGTACTTTCCTCAATAATTTTAACATTAGGTGGTTTATTGTTAAATCGTTCTCGTTTGATAAATAATACGACAATCAAAATTTAAAACGGAGTATAAATTAAAACAACACATTATAAACATTTTAAAAACAGATGGTTTGGTTGATATTTGAGTGGCTACTTTTAAATATTTCCTAATTTCAATCCAAAAGAGTTCAATCGATGGAATACAAGAATGAAAATTTGGACGGAAAACTGTATTCAATAGACATTTTTGCTTTTCTCTCCCAGAAACAAGAAAGATCCTGATGACGACTGATAAATAACAAGCATTGCTTTTCAATAAAATATGCATAATACAGTAGTACGAACTTGAAGTCTTTTGATTAATCAAGATTTTTACTTTCAGTATCAACATAGGAAGAGCTAATGGCAAAATTTAAAGAAAAAAAAAGAAACATAAGTTAATGAACCATGCACCACATATTCAAATATACATTAAATCTCAGATGAAGCAAATCAATTGATGAAAATAAAATAAAAGATGAAAAACAAGCCGCAAAGTGCGACCCTTGAGGTCCACACGGTCAACTTCCCAGTAATATCTAGATAAACATTAAAAATATTAAACAAAATAATAATTTTAAAAATATTACTACTTTAAATAATAATATTGAGAGGTATTCATAGCAGCAACAGGAATGATTTGATATTAATCATATCATCTACGGAAGGGTTTTTTGGACTTCTATCATTTAAGCAGTTTATTTATTTACACTAAAACACTGTAAAAACTATTAAAAATCTGCTCAAATTATGCAAATATTATAAAACTTCGATTGAATTTACAACAATTTCATTAGAATAAAAGATATAAATTAATGTCATTCGTATGAACCCTCTATACATAATAACTTTGAATGATTTTTTATTTAGTTTTTTTTTATAATCATAGATTATGGTTTTGCTGGTTTCTCTTCAAAAACTGATAAGAATGTATAAATTTTATAAAAATTTATTACTGTGCTGTGCGAATCAAGTTAAAAAATTATTTTTTATGAAAAAACCTTAAAACCCTAAAAGCCTAATTTTTTGCATTTCTTTTATTAAATTAAAAAGCTGCTGAAACAATTTTTATGTAATGTTAAAAAAATTGCAGCAATGTTAATAAACGTCTATTGACACCTTAATGATGCAAATATTATATCTGGTTCGTGAGATATAGTGAATGATAAAAATGACCTTGGAAATCATGATGACTTTCAATTATTTTTTATTTGTAATTTAATTTTTTACGTAATCATGAGAAAAAGTTTTGAAATTTTTTCTACAAATATTGTTTGGAGTATATAAATTTTATAAACACTGATTACTATATTTCGCAAATCAGGTTATAAATTTATTGTTTATGAAAAAAAATCTAACGGCTGCAACAATTTTTATGAAAATTTGATAGATTCACGCAAATGTTAATATGCGTCGATTGGCACCTTATTCAAGAAAATCGTACATTAGGTTCGCGAGATATAACGCATGACAGAAATGACCTTCAAACGGTCAAAACAGCAACCCCCCCCCCGACTGAAGTTTCCCAAAAACTAATCAGCTCTTAAGATTGCAAAGACGCTTCGATTGACACCTCCACAAAGTCGATACGACTTTGTTTACGTGAGTTATCGTCGTAGAAAAAAGTGTCCACGAACGTACATACACACACACACACACACACATCTCCCTTTCTAAAAACACTTTATATATACTCTATAGACCTCAAAACGTAAAGAAATGTTGAAAATTTCAATTTCGATTTTCGAGGCGATTACAAGAACTTCCCATTGAGCTGAATTCATATCCATAAATTATATTTATCTAGAAAAATGTCATGGATTATAAGAAATTTTCATCGATTAGCGCCATAAATAAATTGTCAAAAAAAAAATTCAACGAGAAGTATTGCGAATTAATTTTCACTTGGTAATTGTTCATCACCTGAAACATTAACGGCCTTATTTGAAAGGTATATGCTACCCAAGGTACTCGCATTCAGCTTATATAGTAGCTGCTAATATTTTTGTTAACAATTAGAAAAATTTTCCTTAATTTGTAACGTGACTTTTTACCTACACGAACGATTTCACTAAAAAGATTTGTTGTTTTTGCTTTTTTTCAATCTATTTGTGAAGTAATCAAACAAAATTACTACGAAACAAGGCGCGAGGTGCGACCCTTGAGGTCCACACGGTCAACTTCCCAGTAATATCTACATAAACATCAAAAACATTGAACACAATAATAATTTTGAAAATAATACTGCTTTAAATAATAATAACGAGAGGTATTCATAGCAGTAACAGGAATGAGTTAATATTAATCATATCATCTACGGAAGGGTTTTTATGGATTTCGAACATATAAGCAGTTTTTTTATTAACACTAAAACACTGAAAAACTATGATAAATCTGCTCAAATTATGCAAATATTATAAAACTTGGATTGAATTTACAACAATTTGCCTAGAACAAAAGATATATAGTAATATCATTCGTATGAACCCTCTATACATGACAACTTTGAATTATTTTTTATATTTTATTTAGTTTTTTTATAATCATGGAATATGGTTTTGCTGGTTTTTCTTCAAAAACTGTGAGAATATATAAATTTTATAAACATTTATAACTGTGCTGTGCAAATCAGGTTAAAAAATTATTTTTTATGAAAAACCGTAAAACCGTAAAAGTCTAATTTTTTCTTTTTTTCTTCTATTAAATTAAAAAGCGGCTGAAACAATTTTAATATAATATTCAAACAGTCGCAAAAATGTTAAAACACGTCTATTGACACCTTAATGATGCAAATATTATATCTGGTTCGTGAGATATAGTGAATGATGAAAATGACCTTGAAAATCATGATGACTTTTAATGATTTTTTATTTTTAATTTAATTTTTTACGTAATCATGAGAAAAAGTTTTGATGGTGTTATTACAAACACTGCTTTAAATATATAAATTTTATAAATATTGATTACTATATTTCGCGAATCAGGTTAAAAATTTATTGTTTATGAAAAAAAAACCTAATTTTTTGCACTTTTTTTCCTTAAATTAAAAAACGGCTACAACATTTTTTTACAAAACTGGATAGATTCACGCAAATGTTAATACGCGTCGATTGTCTTTTTAACAATGCAATTCTTATGTTTGGTTCGCGAGATATAGTGCATGACAAAAATGACTTTCAAAGGGGCAAAACAACCCCCCCCCCCGACCGAAATGTTTCAAAAACTAATCAGCTCTTAAAATTGCAAAGACGCTTCCATTGACACCTTAACAAAGTCGATACGAGTTTGTTTACGTGAGCTATGCTCGTAGAAAAACTGTCCACATACGTACGGACGTACGTACATACGTACATACACACACACACATACATACTTCTTTCTAAAAACACTTTATATATACTCTATAGACTTCAAAACGTAAAGAAATGTTGAAAATTTCAATTTCGATTTTCGAGGCGATTACAAGAACTTCCCATATACTGGGAAGTTAAAAATGTCGTGATGAAATACGCATGGACGTTTCTCAACAAAAATAACACTGAAAAAGCTAAAAAAGGCATGAGTGTTTTCAAATCAAACATTAAAAAGAAGCTTCAAGGGAAAACATGTTTGTTCCGTTTATGATGTTTTCTCGTAATTTCAAAATAGTTTCTTTGTTTCTCTCCCGTTTTTTATAAATTTATCGCTAATAAGGTCCAATGAAAAGGTCCAATACACAAAATAATGAAACATTTACGAAGCAGAGATTTATTTCAAGCTATAATTCTGCCTGAAGACAAACCAACATATATAAGATAAATCCATTTATATGGATATATTAAATATTATTTCGTAAAAATCAGCTTCAATAATGTTTTGGGCGTTGTAGAAATGAGTTTTTCATTGCAGTAGCTCTTGAAGCTATGTGAAACTCAAATATAACAAGGACCAAATCTTCTAAGGTCCCAAATTAATCAGAAATTTTTCAGATGATTTAAGCGTCCTCCTTATTTGAAATGAGCGCGAATACTACTAATAAGCTTAAAAAATAAACATGTTGTTATTGCGAACTCAAAATGTTTGTCCGATATTTTTATTCATGTTTGATCATTTCATTTTCCTATATAGCTTTGAAGATTGACCTTAACATTTATTTTAAAGCACATCGCTCTGTTCGCTTCGGTTACCCTTTTATTCAAAATAAACGTTGTATTCTAGTTTTGAACAGAAAATAATAAATCTAAATTTGCTTCTCTTGTCTTCCACTTTGGCAAACTCAGTGCGACGAGGGTTGAAGAAGTCACCATGACAATTTCATCGGCATGAAAAATCATTCGGTTGTTCATTGTTATTCTGACGTCGATTTGTGTGATGCTTCATTTTAAGTATAAATTGACAAAAATGGAATTTTGGTTCATTTTTGAGTTAGAATTTTGGTTCTTTTCTGAGTTTTTCTTACTGGGTGCCTTGAATTGTAACCCTGAACTTATTTTGAATACTCTTGACTTATCGTAGTTATTTCAAAAATACCTTTTAACGTATATTTCGATTGATGAAAAGTCAATAGAAACTTAAATCAATGTTGGCATTTGAATGGTTTTGAAATAATTTCCACATTTAAGAATTATTTTGATTATGAGGTTAAAAATTATTCTAATTTTAAATTAGATATATTTACACTTACAATTTTTTATTAATTTTATGTAACGTTGATTTCATAAAATTTCAATTTTTTACTAATTTTCGTCGAAAATTCAAAAAAAAACAGATATCTCTGATAGTGTCGCAAGTAAGTTTCGATTTTATTTTTTGTGTGTTTCTACATATATAGGATATTTTCTAATCAAATATGAAACCAATTAATGGCATGTCCACAATGGTTTTTACCGGTTCAACTGGACAAACAATTTGAAGACATTTCGGAATATTCAAGTTACAATAATTACAAATACATTCTGTTTTCAAAACTCCTTATCTTAAGTATTAACGTGAAACTTTATAAAATGATTAGAAAAAAACCAAATTATTTTATAAAAAGCACAAAACAGCCAATGTTGAAGTTTCATATTGACAACAAATTCAGTTTATTTCTAAACGTTAATTGATTTAAAATGGAATACATGGTTCATATGATTGGATATCTTGATGAAGAATGCCTACAGCTTCTCCCTGCACCTGGGGCTTTATTTTATCTAACGTTCATTTCAAAAAATTGAAATCTTCGAAGATTTTGCGTCATTCAGAAGATTCTATATTGCATCAGCTTCTCAATAAAGAGATGAAATATTACGGTATTTGAAAAAATTAGAGATATTATTTTGATACGAAACTTTGCATAGTTTTTATATGCAAGCCTATGATACATATTATGGATCTTGATAATAACTAACAGCAAAACGAGAAAATTTACCCATCTAATTAAAAATTTCTTTTATTTACGATGGTTTTAGATTCATATCACACAAAGCGCTCAAAGTTTGAGAGGAATTCATTAAAATTTACTTAAATTTTCCATGAAAAGGTAATCTGATTCGAGGTGAATATAATGTTTTAGTAAACTTGAATTGTATTTTGAAAATAATCTTAATATTTGATTTTTGGACTTATAAATTTGTTTTTATCTAATCTATCTTCTAATGAAATTGCTTTGTTCGTACGGATAGCCCCCTTAAACTGTCACGCCATGATAATATGCCTTAGCATACGCTTACGCCTCTATTAGAAGCCTTTTGTGGCACCTAGCATTCTGCATTTTTAATTATCAATTAATATACCTGGTTGAGAATTTAGCACACGTACCGTACCGGAAAGTGTCAACACATTTTTTTCAACATTTCACCGCTTTCACAGCATCACCCCTTTTCGTTGAGCATGTGAATACGTCTATAAAATATTAACGGTGACGTTATCGTAGTCCTTTCAAAAATCTAATGGTTACTTAACTGACACTGAGGAGACAATCTACGTTCTAGATGTAGACTAATTTTCGGTATGAATTTTAAATTAATTGTTTAGTTAAGACGAGATGAACTTTGAGATACACAATTTTTTTAGCTGCCTTCTGTTTCAAAGAACCACTTCTTCGGACTGTTGAATTTGTTTGCTTTCGTTGATGGTAGATTCTGATAGCATTTTGAATTGAATAATTTCTATAGCGTAAAAGGTTTTGCAAAGTTGAAAGTAGAGAGAATTTAATGGTTATCATAATTACATTGAATCACATTTACTGATAGCCAAATCTGATTTACATTTACTCATGGCGAAATAAAGATTTTTCTTAGAAAATTTTCTTTGAATACCGAATCAGCCAGATTAAGTGGCGCACAAAGTCCACAAAACGAAACTTTTGTTGAGTGAAAGATAGAATTGTTTTGAAAATTCCAGATCGGCATGAATGTTAAAATAATAAATTTTACGATTATGAGATGGCAACTTTAAGAGAATCTTTGAAAGATTCGTTTGGCAAAATTTTGAAATGCACCATAAATTTTATACCCCAATCAACAACTTTCGCCTGTGAGATAGAATTTCAAAAACTAAAGCTCTTTTTCAAATGTGCATGCTTTTGGTTTGGTGTTTAAATCTTTATTCAGAATCCACGATGTTGATGAAAGTTTGAAATTTGAAACCGAATAATAACATGAATGAATATAATAATAAAAAATCTGAACTTGGTGCAAAACAGCGGTTAGTGTTAGTGGAGCAAGGAATATTGCAAGCAAAAATAGCGCGCATTGTGCTATGCAATATGAATTGAATCGCTTCAAGGGGGCTGATCCTTAGCAGAATAGATCTTCGAACTATTCTTAGCCATCACCTCAAAGCTGTGTTTAAATTCAACGACGTTTTTTTAAAAAGCAAATAATATTTTTATCAAAAAAATGGTGGGATTCATAATTTCATTTTATAGTCAACGATAAAGGCTGTTATTGGAATCTCTATTGCTGTATTTTATATATGAAAACTGATTTTTTTCAAGAATTGTACGAAATGGACTAATCAGGCGGTCATTCTAAAAATGTGGAATAAATCTTGAATAAGATGCGGAAGTAAAACTCATTTCTTTCCAAGTTTGGGAGCTTAGTATAAAAATTAAAAGTCCAAATCATATGCATCAGAGTTTAAGAAATTTTTTAATTCAAACAAGGATCATCGAGAGTGTATGGTAAACTCAAAAGAGTATATTTTTTTCATAAAATTGGACTGAACCGAATGTCACTCGAATATTCATGAAATTAATATTGTCCTCAATTCGTACGTACATATGTACATCAACATCACATATGTATGCATATGGGTTCGTATCCAAATTAAAACTTCTTGTCTTTACCTTTAATTAAGCTTGAGTTTTTTTGCTATCATGTCGATGGTGATAGATGAACATTTCGAATATCTCTTCAAAGATTCTCAACGTCAAGTTTTCCCATCCCAAGGCAGATTTGGCCAGAAACTAATGGTTTTGTGTTTGAAAAAAGAGCATACCCCGATGACTGCCAGAGGGTTACTCGTAAACAAGATTCAGTGTACACGAGAAAAATCAATTAATTAGCTAATTAAATAAGCTTCGATGTTTGGGTCTTGTTTAGTTGCTTGGTCGCTTCTATCATTGAAAGTGTTATTTCCGATAGTATATGCCGCCAACGGCATGGGATCGCTCCACAGTTTCACTTGTTTTCGAAATGAAATAATACAAAACTAGAAGCATTGCGGAACTATTCTGCAGATCCAGTCAAAGTTTCTTTAATTTCCTGCTAGTGATCATGAAAGCCTTCACGCTAGAAGTTTTCGATAAAAGGAAAAGTTTGTCTGCACAAGTTGAGGTATCTATCCGTTTTAACTTATATCAATCAGACACAAATAGTTGTAAGGTATCGATACGTTTGTGGCTAAGCTATTCGTGAAGTAAAACTAGATGTTCATTCTAGGTTCGGCTGGAATGCTGATGAAGATACATTTAATCAGTAAGTTGATTAAGAACCGCTTGCTTTATACGAATGAGTGCTTCGGTAGCATTCTTAAAATGAGCACAACTTTCTGAAGGCAAATCCTGAATGAGGTAAATGAAAAATATGCAAGACACTTTCTTGTTTTGTGTTTCGTTAATGAATCGCTTTTGGGCGAAAGGTAATCAATTATTCTATTTTGATGATCATTCTTATAGGGATCTAAACTTTGTAGCTTTATCTAACAGCTAAAATTTCATATCAATCGAATAGGCATGAAACTTTCGTCTGGACAGTTTAAAATCATCATTGAAATTTCAGAATTGCATAAAATAGAACTATGTATCTTTCTATCTAGTCGATAAAAAATCCGAAAGCCGTACACAGTTTCGCAAATGGAAATAAAATTTTTATGAAAAGCCTATCTGCAGGGACGGTTTTTAAATTTGCTTTAGATAATCAAAAGTTCATGACATGTTCCGGGAAGCATTTTCCTGCATAAGTGATTATCTATTCATGGATTGAAATTTTTTCTGTGCTGTACGTTAGTTGTCTAGCAACGTTTTGTGTTGAAAAATAAAATTAGGTGCTCCATCGCACTCTGAATGCTGACTATGACATTTGGTTAGTCTACTTCAGGCAAAAAAATGTTAATTAGTGGTACAAGCTTTTCATAAAAAGTCGAGAAGATGTTAATGACGATGTCCACCCTGGCTGCCCAAGAAAATCAACAACTGATGAAAACGCAGTGATGAAAATTGTTTTCAAGATTCCTCGAAACACTATTAAAGAAGTTACTAACGATGTCGATATATCAGTTGGCTTATGCCATGCAAATTTGATGGATATTGTGGGCATAAAACGTGTGGCAGCGATTATGGTTCATAAAATACCAAATTTTGACCCAAAAAAATCGTGGTATGCGTATCGCTCAGGAGATGTTAAATGACGTCAACGATGATCCACATTTGCTGAAAAGGATATTCACTGGTGGAAAAACATGGATATATGGTTTCGACGTCAACACAAAGGCCGAATCATGGTGTGGTCAGAAGAGCCAAAACTGAAAAAAGCATGCCATGTCGTCAAAGTTTTCTTATTAAAGTTACTACGTGTTTTCATTACCTGCAAAAAAAGTATTATACCGTCAAAGAAAACTTTGTAATCTAAATTTTCTGAACGAACTACTCTGTTGCTGTAGTTTTTTCTGCTGTGCAATCAAGTAACCATATCTTCGGTCTTCGTTCAAGTTTCACGCACGAAAACCGTATATGTACTTTAAGCTTTTCAAGGAAATAGGAATAGTCAAAAAAATTTATTGCAATATAAATCAAAACTGTCCACATCTTGTACTTTTCTAATAATACTCTAACTTAAAAATGAGCATCCACTTATTTGTTTTCTTCAAGTATGATTCCACATTATTTCCAAGCAATACCAGAAAAGCATGAATTTATTTTGGTGTGATTCAATGAAAAGTATTGTTTTCTTTTTTCTCAGCCCGCAAATATCTTGAAGATTTTATTACAGCCATCACGTTCCTCAAACTTTCTTATTTTTATCCCGTTTATAGAAAAATGGCCATTTATACACATTTGCTGTACAATGTTTTACTCGAAATCTATTTAAATTTTTTTCTTATTTGTTCGAATGCACGAATTTGTTTTCAGACATGCATCCCTCTCTACTGCTTTCATTAGTCATATCTATTTTTGATAAAAATGAAGTTCAACATGAATCTTGCTCATCTTTATTGACAATAAGCGGCTGCACGTTCGATCATTATTTAAAGAAAAAACATTTATATACACGTACGACTTACGTAACTTATTCCTTTATTCTTTGCATTATTAATATCACTTTTTTGGGACAAAGCTCTACTTTTTATTTTTTTTCCCAACACGTTCACGTCAATCACATTGCCTTTAAAAAAATCTAATGATATTATAAAATATTTCTCATATGACTTCTACTTATTAAATGTGTCTCCTCGTTTCAACTAATGAATATTTAAAATGAAAATTGATAAGCTAATTAATATATTTAATTATGTACTACTCGACATCGTGAAACGTTCATAGTGGAAGGTACTGATATCTATTGTATTTATTTTAATAACTAAAGATACTCTGAGATTTAGTTCAAAGGAAAACGATTTCTTGAAGGTAAAACGCTTTGTAGTTTTAGTCATAAAAACCCTAAATTATTATTGCTGCTTTTGTAATATTTAAAGTTGTGAGTTTTCAATTCGAAAAAGAAAGATTGCAGAAATTGACATTTCAATGAAGTGTATTTCTTAGAATTTCCATGAAAACTATTTCTTCACTATGTTTTATGGGCAAATATAAAAATATCTTCAAAAAAAACATACTGCTATCTAGTTTCTACTAATTGAATTGTTAAACTACTCCAAAATTCAAAAATAAGCTTATCAACTTCAAAGCTTGAAATCAACTAACTTCATATTTATTTCATCCGTAACATGTTATTAGTGATATAAGTTGACGACAAACAAATGTGTTTTTAAAGCGTCTACGCAAAAGTCTCTCATTAAAAATTTCTCATCACTGCCTAATAAGTGTATAAGTGTAATACCGAATAATATTTATTTGTAATGAAATCATTACTCGTAATGGCAACAATTGTGTTATGCTGGAAAAATCTATATTTCCACCAAAATCGCTCCAAAAATCAAAGTATCTATTCCGAACAATTTTCAATTTAGCTTGTTTTGTCGATATTTTTTTCTAGGAAAATTATCATTTATTTTTCATATCTTATAAGTTGAAAATATTTTCACTCAATCGGTTTGCTAGCGCGTGTTTGAATTTCACTTATGTACATATCTCTGATAGATAGATAGTTCGCTACGTGAAATGTATCCTTGCAATCAAGAGAGAGTTACGCATAAATGGATGTTCATTATGCTTCGAGGTGCTGCGAGAACCAGCTAAGATGTGCTGCAGGGATGCAGTAATCTGCCTTACAAAGTTGGAAGGGGTTTGTTGTTTTGACCCTTTCATGGTCATCTCTCATGAGATATATCTTGCAGACCAAACATAGCATTTGCATCGTTAAGGTGTCAATAAAAGCGCATTAACATTTGCCTGATTTAAACAAATTTTTAAAAAAACATTTGGAGCCGTTTTTTTCTTTTTAAATAAAATATGCAAATAATTAAGTTTCCATTAAAACGCTATAGTTTTTAATTTTTTCCATATATATATTTCGGGAGTAAGTTGCTCCCTTCTTCAGTGGTGATTATTTTCTAAGAAAATAATAGCATTTTAATGGAAAGGCATAGTAAAAATATCAAGCAATCGTTCGAAGCGCTAAACATGGGAGAAAATTCAGAATGAAATAATTAACGTTTTTTTCACAAACAATAAATTTTTAACCTAATTTGCGAAACTCAGTTATCAATATTTCTAAAATTAATATACTCCAAACAGTTTTTGTGAAAAAAATCACCGCAACGTTTCTTCATGATTACAAAAAAAAATTAAATCAAAAATAAACAAGTATTAAATGTCTTCATGACCTTCAAGGTCATTTTTGTCATTCACTATATCTCGAGAACCATATATAATATTTGCATCATTGAGCTGTCAATCAACGCGTATTACCATGATTATGATGTTTTCAAATTTATAATTAAATTTAAATTTAAAAATCGTTTGAGCCGTTTTTTAATTTAATAAAAAAATTCGGAAAATTAGGGTTTTTTTAACTTTCCAGTATATGGGAAGTTCTTGTAATCGCCTCGAAAATCGAAATTGAAATTTTCAACATTTCTTTACGTTTTGAGGTCTATAGAGTATATATAAAGTGTTTTTAGAAAGAGAGATTTATGTGAGTGTGTGTTTGTGTGTACGTACGTACGGGTTCATACGAATTTGTATACCTTAAATCTCTTATTCTTAAGACATTGTTGTAAAGTCAATCAAAGTTTATTATTATTTGCATAATTTGCGGAAATTTTTAATAGTCTTCACAGAACCGTGTTTTAACTTTCATAAAAAAACTGCCTAAATTTTGAAAATCAATACAAATCAAATCAAATTTGCAATTGTGATAATCAACGTTTTGAATGGTAAAATGTTTTGTAGTCAACACTTTTTAAGATAATACGCTTTGAAAAGTTTCCATCAAATAAAAAATTGTAGTTTTTAGGAGTTTTGTTATTTAGTATTCGTAAGATTTCAAGTACTTCCTTCATCATTTGTAATACATATATTTTACTTTTTACATGCAATTGAATCTATTTTTGACTGCATAATCAATGTTTCTCAAAATCAACAGAAAATAAGAAATAATTATGAGTTTTATTGATGTAAAATCGTGAAAAAATACAAATTCAGTGATTGTGTCGAAGTGCTGGCAGTTTTGACCGCAACTATTCAAAATGGCCATCACGCGACAAAATCGCTTCAATTTTTCGGCGTAATAACAAAAATTGCATTAATTTTTGCTAGCGTTCTTTTGTCCTTCAAGCATCGATATGAAAGTAACAAATAACGTAGAAAGGGCTTTGTGACATGTTCTCCTGCGATTGACCCGCGTATTCTCCATTCAACTACTCATCCACCAAGATCCTTACGTAATCAATGGACGCTCTCGTAGACGTTCCAATAACTCTTATGAGAACCTCTCATTATTATTATTTAAAGTAGTTTTATTTTCATAATTATTATTGTGTTTTATATTTTTTATATTCATGTAGGTATTACTGGGAAGTTGACCGTCTGGATCTCAAGGGTTGCACCTCTTGGTTTGTTAATAATGCATTGATTCGAGAAAATGGAAAATTTGTGAAAAATAGCAACAGAAAATTCCATTTTGTTCACAATAAGTTCTTCATCCTACATATATAATTTGCGAAATAGTTGTGTCTTAAGCGTTTTATTCTTGAATCTTATACTCTTGTAAGCACAATCAAGCCAAAAAAACTACAATTGACTTATTAGCTTTGCGAATTGATCAAAGTAAAGATATTATAGAAAAGATATCTCACCACAGGATACGTAGTTGTTGGTGCTGGCTTAGTTGGTTCGTCCACTAGATACCAAAAATCAGCACATACTAACGCCAGGCAAATCTTTCGATAAAAAAACTATTCTATTAAAGTAAGCAAATTTCTTTTGAAGGTTATTTTCACCTGTAAACATTTTTTTCTAAAAGCATGTAGTTTTGAACTTTTATGTAGAAAACTGTATTTTTTTTGCATTTTTGAATGGCTTTAAAATTCGTTTTTAGTTGCAATAGGCGACGAAAGTTTAATTCAGATTCTAAATCCAAAAGAAAATTGAAGGAAGGATACCGAAAAACTATTCCAATTTATTTTCTTGGATTGATTTTTTACTCTCAACAAGTGGCTGGATTATCGGTGTGCATGATACAAGAAAACCAATACGTACCTAATATGATAAAAAAGCATATAATTGAGCCCCTAGCGAACCCCTCGTTAAGACGTTACGAGCCTCTAACATTTGAAATAATAGTGAAATTATTAGTGCAGTATGAAGGATATTGTTTTTTTGGATGGCGAGCCCAAGAATGTATTAATTTGAGAGAGAAACATGTACATTTTAACGCTCAGGAAATGGAGGTTTTTTGAAGTGGCTTCGATTAGTTGAACGCAAAACGACTTGATTTTAGAATTATATTTATTGAAATATATTCTTTAGAGCTATGTATGCGTCAGTTTTCAATTAAAAGTGAATAAAAATATAAGAAGAAAAACCAACTTAATTAAAGCAATTTTTAATACTTAGACGTTTAAAACAATCCTTATTCTGAGATTAGTTCTAGTCAATAGACTCAGAACCTTTGATTCGTTTTTCTTGCTTCATACTTCTGAAAACTGATTATAAACTATCACAAATTGAAGCTTTCAAACGAAAAAAAGGTGAAATAAAATCAGGAGGAATAAATTAAAATGACCTATAATCAAATAATAATAATCACTTAAATTTATAATGACCTTCAAGTAAATATAAATTGAATTTGTTCAAGGGAAATATAATAAATTTAAAATATTTTCACCACTTCAAATAGATAGTCAAATGGTGTAACAACATCCCTTGCAAAAATATCTGGTCCAATAATTTTCGATATTAAAATTTGTCAAGAATCGAGCAATACAAAATAAAGAAGGTAAATAAACAAAGCACAAAAATTTCGTAAAATCTTTTAAATTTAACATTGTGTTAATAAGTTTTAGGATTTTGTACCATAATCGGACGAAACCCTATTGTTGTGGCAACTTTGTAAGGTAGTGTTTCAGAAGCTTGTAATTTTAAAAAATGAAATGAGTTATCGTCTTGAAATTATTATATCATATGTCAATCTTTCACCCCATAACGATAAAATAAAAAGCGTTAAACAGGTTATTTTGACGAGCAAAAACATGAAAAAGCAGATATTATGATAATTTTACTATGGTTGTGAAGTATCTTTGCATAGAACTTTTCTAGCATAGTAGTAGTATGTTTTTGCAATTTTTTAAACTGCAAGTAATACTTTGAAGAGGGTGTCAAAATATAAGTTTTTCGATATATTTTGTTTTTAGAATTTATTTCAGTCCATAGTAGAAAACTTTGCGAGAACGAGTTCGGTTTAGAATTTATTAATTATTTATTATTATTTTAAGTCAATGGTCTCCGACACAGTTTCAAAACCTTTATTTTAATACATCGAAAACTTTTCACTTAAATTTATAGTAAATAATTGGATATTGCGAACCACATACAATTTTTTCAGAGCACTTTTTCTATTTAATTTCTTAATCGTGTAGCCTTCGATTTTGAATTTGTTAACAATCAAATTTTAATATGGATTATTACTAGACTGAATCTTTTTGTGCGAATATTTTGTCCCCGGATAGTTTTATATAGGATCATTAATCCACTACTCGGAGGTAAACAGTCAAATCCAAATGATATGGCCAAAAAAAAATTTGGACAATGTGAGATGTACACAGACTTCTTGTGCCTAAGCGTGTGTGTGTGTGCTTCTGTGAATAATAACACAACTATTTTAATAATTTTGAGAGAAATCCAGACTTTCGTTTTTCAATTTTTCGGTGACAATAAACAACTCAGGTTAATCCGAAACGTTTCTGTGTATTTTCTTACATTTTATAAGTTAATTTAAGTTAAAAATCGAAAATTTTAAAGCAGCAAACCCAAAAAATGATCAAAACAACATAGAACTATAATATTTTTATCTATACTTTTTTCGGTTTTGGACTGATTGATTTTGGAAAAACATTGCATGATTCACAATCTTTGTTGGGTTTTTACGATGAAGATGTTAATTGATAAAGTCTTTTCTCGAAACTAGTAACCAACCTTCTGAAAAAACTTTGATCTCTATGATTGTTTGAATTAGCAACTCAATTGATGCATCTTATTTTAACGATTTATAATAATGCCGAATTGAAAAATCTAGAGAATTTATTGAAAATTCGTCTTTGAAATTTATTAGGATGTTGATGACTTTCAGAAATTGTAACTGCATATGTGTTTATATAACATTTAAATATATTTGTTCAATACTTTTCCTTGAAAATTTTTGTATTTTTAACATACATGTGCTTATATAATGTTCATTCTTCAACCAAAACAACTTGTTATTTTCGAAGAATTAAAATAATTCAAAAATAATTTCATCGTCTTAAAAAAATATTTTCTGAGTTATCAGGAATGGAATCCCTTTTATAGAGATATCGTTTCTTAAAATAGTCGGTTTGAAATGTTGAAACGATAAAAAATCGTCTGCACTTGACATCAAAAAGGTTATTAAATTGTTCTATTCTTGAAAATGATATTGCATGCATGCATGCTAAAACAACCCTTGAAATTATTTAATTGCTCGTAATATTTTTCTTCACGTAATATTTTTCTTTTACAAGAAATGAAAATGCCATGCCACAGGAAAACATTTGGGATTATTATTATTACGATACATTGAATCGATACAAAATTTGAAGAGCATGTTAACGTGGTGGTTAGAGTTGCTCTGAATTGCCCACCTGAAAGTTCGATAATCTGCGCAATGATTCCCAAATGCGATAACAATTAAACTAATGCAGTGATTTAAAATTGCAATTTGTAAGGATTTTATTAATTTCTAGTAAAGGCTTTCATCATCGTTGTGAAGAATTAATCTGAAACATAGTATTAATTCACTTGCCGTGTAGACAAAATAATACCAAAAAAAATTAATAGAGATTAATAAGAGTGAAACACAATACCTGATCGGGATTCTTATTTTAAAATACATTCATGCAAGGATGTAATACAAGGAAATAGCAACATGATTTTGCTTTTTCTGACCGACAACGTGGTTTACTCGCCAAGTCATCCATCAGGACGCAATGCTAAGTGTCCATCATCAACGTCCTTCGCTCTAATTATAGCTAACCAAATCAAAAGCAAATTCATCAGACAAACTGAGTGCGTAGTCATCCCTTGTTGCAGCCACTTGGTTATAGCATACCGTTTCTCTGCTTCTTTGCCAGCGAAAGAACATCTACCTCACTAAGTGATCATCAACCGACAGGTGTGTTGAAAAATTGCTTTGCATTTTGTCCACGCCGTAGCTACAACGACATTATTATCGAAGGAGATCTGGGCACGGTACCAGAAGCTTCGGCAATCTGTCACCTGAACAGGAAAGCACAAACGGAGCAAAGGATGAGTCCTGGACGGAACTGAATCTCACGACACCGGTCGGGGATGTTTCTAACTGACAACTCAATAAAGATAGACTAATCATCAATCAAATGCGAAAGCTATTCAGTTGATTTTTATTGGGGTTGTTCATTCGAGTTCTTGGGATAAGGAAATCTGAGAATGTCATGAAATTTTTCAGGGTTTTTATTCAGGTGATTAACAGTTGATGTTTGAAGGGAACGTTGATTCTAATAGCCAGAATCAATCGCAAACAGAGCTTCATCGAAAGATTTTTTCAACAATTTCAATCAAATTAATGGATATTTTAAACCTTATTCAATTGTGGACTCCTTGATTTGATTCGTTTTATTCTATCAGTTTTAAATATAATATTTCTGCAGTAGTGATTTGTTTTCGGTTGATAACTTTCTAGTGTATTTGAATATTTGTCGCGATTGCATTGAGAAGGTGAAATATGCAAATTACACATAAATGGTCAAAATATTCACTTTCTTGCTTACAAATACTTCATTATTATTATATTAAACCACCAGCATTTCAAAAAATAGTGCTTAGCGTTGAAAAAATTGGTTGCATCATTCCAGCTACAATAAAAATTTTGAACTAAATTGTTCTTAAAAGTGTATCTATTGAACATCTGAAGAATCATAATATGTAAATGTTTCCTCAATGAAATACCTTTTAAATCACAAAATTATTTCTAGATAAAATTCATTATATGAAATAAGATATTACCATAGCGTAATTGATTGTGATGAAAATTCCTAGTAACGACTTGGGTCCAATGCGTTGTTTTCATTGAATGGCACTTTTCAATCAGACGTTATTATCGAAAACATCATTTTATACATGCATTACTCTTCAAAAAAAACTATTTTGCTAGAATCTAAAAACTGTTGTGCTTAAGTAATTACTCTAAGCCTAACACGCATAAAGCAACTTCTCAATACAAATCGTGGGACATTTAGTTTCACCATACAAGTCTCCTAGATAGGCACGCAGAGTGACTGGGCGGTTTACCAACGAAAAAGGAAGAAACATTTCAGCATTTTCTATGTGAATGCTCAGAACTATTTAGAATAGGATTGCAAAATCAAGGCTCCTTCTTCCAGCATAGCCTCATGTAACTAGCTTATTTCAACATAAGCTGCATTGTCAACTTTATCTGAGAATTCAAATAGTTCTCAGCATCTCAAAGCTGCGTTTTTAGTACTGTCCTTATTTCTGTGGTATCACAATGGATCGTTCGTATCTTTTGTGGTATCACAATGGGTCTGTCAAGGATGGAGTGAGCCACTTCTTGAGAAAAAAATAGCTAGCACTAGAACCTACCTACCTAAATAATTGTCCACTAGGTATAAAAAATAAATTTAGTACAGTCAAAGCGTCCGAATTTTGACGTAAACCGTGCATTTTGGGTAGGCAGATTTTTTTTTAATACAATGTGTGGACAATGGTATAAATAGCTTAAGTTCAAGTTTCTGGGATCGCAGCTCCTGTCTTTTGGGCTCCATCTTCAAAACAAAAGACCATGGCGCCCACAAGAAAGTTGTGTATGGAAAACTTGCGTAGAGTTAAACAAAAACAAAATAACAAAAAACAACAAACAAACAAAAGTGAGGCGGCCGCATATCTTGGAAAGCACCGCTTCCACAAAAACTTGTTTATCTGGTCGTAAAATGCTTTTTTCCAATGACTTGTCCCCCTTCGCGACCCAATAACTACCGCCAGGTTACAGTGATTGAAACAAGCAATACCGCAAACTTTTGGTGATAAAACTGTCTAAAATTTATTTTCGAACGAATTTCGCGGTAATAAGGGAAAAAAAGAAGTTGTTGCACGCGAAAAATGATCCCCCCTTTACAACGTCCTTTTTGGCGTGTACTTCTTTTAATATTGACAGCACGTAAAAATGATGTATCCGCAACTTACTGAAAATTAGATTCTACACAAGTTTGTCATATTCAACTTTTTTGTGGGAGCGGTGCTTTGCAAGATATGGGGCAGTCCCAATTTTTTTGTACTCAAGATGGCGCCAAGTGGATTGGAGGTGCGACCCCAGAAATGTCAATTTAAGCTCACATAAAGGCATACTACTCACTGCAATTAAAAATTCTGCCCACTAAAATGCTTCGTGCGTTTTGCAATGGGGAGTTTGCCATCGGAAGTCGATTATTTGGCCTAAAATTCCTTTTTCACGTGAGTTTCCCCCCTTGGGGATGCAAATGCTCCCGCCAGTGTACAGCGATCAAAACAATCAATAACACAAACGACTTGCAACAAAATTGCCTTAAAGTTATTCTTAATGTGTTTTGGGGATAAAGTGAAAACAATGGATTTGTGGCGCTCGAAATATGACCCTCCCCCGTTTTAAATGACGTTTTAGGCCTATAACTTTTAAGTCATTGATGCCACGTGAAAATAATATATGGACGACTTGCTGCAAATTAAATTCTTCACAAGTTCGCCATATTAAACTTTCTTGTCGGAGCCATGGTTTCGGAGATATAGGGGTGCCCCACTTTTTGTTTGTTTTCAAGATGGAGCCCAGAGCATGGAGGCTGCGACCCCAGAAACTTGGATTTAAGCTGCCAGTTAGGCATACCAAACAATGCATTAAAAATTTGCCTCCCTATCGAAATGATCCGCGAGTTTCGCATCGGGGGTTTGCCACCAAAAGCCGATTATTTCGCCTAAAAACGGGTTCTTCACGTGACTTTCTCCCCTTTGGGATGGAATAACTCCTGTTCATGTGCAGTGATTGCAACAATCAATACCGCAAACGATTTGTGACAAAATTATCTTGGAATAGTATTTGAATGTGTTTCGCGTTAAACGCGAAATTAAAAAAGTTGTGGCGCCCGAAAGATGTTCCCCACTTTTTGTGTGTGGTTTTTGGTTTGTAACTTTTTTTTATTGATCCAACGTAAAAGTGATGTATGGACGACTTGCTAACCATTTTATTCTTTGCAAGTTTGCCATACACAACTTTCTTGTAAGAGCCATGGTTTTGGATGTAAAGGACAGGAGCTGCGACCCAAGGAACTTGAACTTGAGCTATTTATACCAATTACCCACGCATTGCAAAAAAAACTCTGCCTACCCAAAATGCACCGTCAAACTCCCATTTGACTGAACTAATTGGGTAATTGCTATCCAGACTCGTGTCACAATCATGTTTCCATTTTAAAATGAACTGTTTTTAATTATTTTCGTTCAAGTACAAGTTGTAAATAGTCTTCTCAAAAACTTACTGTTTCTCACGGAAAGCGGTTTTTGTGGTTGACTTGTACCAAAATATTTCAAAAAAACACGATTTGACTAGCTTATAGAGTATTGTTTTCAAATAAAAACAATTGTGAACCCCACCCTCAACAAACATATCTATACAGAATGAAAATAAAATCTCTCTCCTTCTGTTCGCACCCGCTAAAAAAACTGTTTACTTCTTTCTATCTGTTGGTCTTTGAACTTACATATTATGTGTAAGTTTCATATTGATATCTCATTTTGTTTAGTGTGCTAAAATGTGTGCTAGAATTTTGTAAGAAGCCAGTGACAGACACAAAAAAAACAAAGTTGGCACAACAATAGGACTGCGTCAGACTACGGTATGGAGCTTTAAAAACAAAGCCATTTGAATATTGAATGGTTTTTATAAAGAAAACTAAATAAAAAAAAATTTCTAAATAAAAAAAATCCTCGACTGAATTCAAAACGAAAAGATTTAGTGCAATGAAAGTATTAATGCACATTCAGATTTATATATTTTTATCTAAATATTTTATTTATTTAAAGGAATCGTCACTGCAATATTCAATATTTTAACTTTATGAAAAAGATTTTCTTAACCAAAACGCTTATTTAACGTTGAGAATAAAAAACAGTGAAAATTTTCTAAATTTTTAAAATCAATATAAGCATATAAGTAGAATCAAATTTAATTTAATTTTATTCAGTGAAATATCTTCATCTTGCCCATGTTAAGCAGTTCTCTATCATTTTAGACGTTTTCCGAATCAAATTGGTTGTTTTGTAGACAAAATTCAAAATTTTCTGAAGCAATTACTATTGGAAACTGTGCGATTTGATTTGAAAATCAATGATCAAAATCAAAAAAAACAATCAATATCATTTGCAAATACAGATTTGGATGGAAAAATGCTATATTTGGCATGTTTCCGAAAGAATTCCGGAAAGAAGTGAAAATTGACGGTACAAATCTTCGGACGTTCAAATTTAAACCTTGAAAAGAAACTCAACGTAAGTTGGTATAATAATAAAGATACGCTTATTTTATTACCAACATTATAATGTGAAAAAATTTACACATTTACGATTTAATCAAATGAATTAATTTGTTGTATTTACGTTAAACTTATAATGTATCAGTTTAAAAAGCGGTTTTTACTCTTAAGTTCAAAATCATCTGCAGAAAGGATAAAAAATGACCTTGATGGATTTTGCTAGAAGTAAATCACATCATGTAAAACCACTTGAACTAATATATTCTATTTTCTGTTAAACGGAGAACACATTCGTCAAAAACATGAGTTGAGATATGAAATCCAAGTATTATTCGAATAATTTTTCAAATTGCAGGATTTCAGCCATTTGAAGGTTATATTTTCAAATTTTATCTACGGTTAATACAACAAGTTATGGCGAAAAAATGAAAGGAACAGATATACTATTTGCATCAAATTGTTTATTTCTTATTATATTCAAAAAATTCAAGCCAATTAATATTCATATTAAAATACACGAAGCAGTAGATTTCAAAGTGCTGCGATTGTTGGAATGACAAGGAGTTGGTTTTATCGATTATATGTATCTTCTTTAAAATCCTATTCAACTCTATTTCAACATTTTCCAATCTACGTTGCTTCAATGCTCATTCTTTCATTTCTTTATCCCTTTATCCTCAATGTGTGTTGGATGACAGTCCGATTTGTGTTTCTCTAAGGTACAATTTATTTGCATGGCAGACGGTCACTACATAAACGAAAGGACGTCAATATTATCGTTTCGGTAAGAACTGGAAAACGATATGTGAGAGCATTGCTTCTCCTTTGTGAACGCGTAAATGGTTTACATGTTTCTGTACTTTGAATATATTCAAATCGATTTTTTACTGATCAATATTACGTTTAAAATTCAAATAAACTCGGTTTTTGATTAAGTGAAATTATTTGAAATAGTTTAAGAGAAGGAAAGAAGTCATGTTAACAATTTAGTCGAAGTTCTTATAAAATAATTGATCTTGGATTTGTAACAAATATGAATTTTGTTTATAAGGAAATTTCGATAAGAAAATCACTGTGCTGTTACAAATATATTGAGATTTGCAAATAACTGCGTTTTGATCCAACTGCTAGGAAAACTGGATAGCAAATGAAAGCATCTTCCAACAGCATATTTTCAATCTTATATCACTACGAAAACCTCTCCAATATTCAGTGAACGTTAGCAAGAAAAAATAATTTGTTATTTACAGACTAAATTTAAATTTTTGAGAAAATAGTCAAGGTAAAAAGAACATTCCAACATCATGAAAAATCTATAAATATTAAACGCACGCGTAAATAACAGCTAATAAAGATATTGATATCAATTGACTTCAGCAGTAGCTCTAATTTTTCTACTTTTAACTTGACAAAATTTAACACAATTTTTATTCACCATAAAGTTTGCCTTTTTTTCCAATCAGCATTCCAACAAAATTGGAAAAATTATATGATTATTTTTATAGGGAAGTGTATGTAGTTTCAAAAAATTAACGGTGTTTGGAAACGTATTATGGGTTTTCTTCTTCCTCCAGTGTTTTCATTTTGTGTTCTATTTTAACTTTTTTCGTGGAATCCTGAACACGATTTGCTCCCTACAGATCCGAATTCAGTGAAACAAAAAAGCTATGTATGTAAATTTTATTTGCCGCAGGTGACGGCAAATTTCCAACTACGTACCACAATTTTGCTTCGTCAGATGAATGTATAGATAAAATATATTTCAGCAGCTTAATAAGCCCAGCAGTCACAATTATATAGGGTAGGAGACATATGTTGAAGCTATGTCAGTATTTTAGCATTTGATAGATGTATAGGTTTTTTTTCATGAAAATCGCATGATGCTTTTCGTTGCTAAATGAATGTGGAAATTGAGAACCATTGACCTGAAACAGTATTTTTGACAAATTGATTTACCAATCATTTCGTGGATATGATGTCATCATTATAAATATTCGTGAATATCAATATTTAAATTTTTACATAGTTTTGTCGTTCATTAAGGTATTAAATGCTTTTCGAGTCTTTTAAGCTTTGAGCCTTCGGGAGAATGAAAACTGGTAGCATTTTTTCCATTCAATAAAGCTATTTGTTCCTAGATTAAGAACAATGATGCAATCCCTGATTTTATCTTTTACAATCATATACTGATCGAATTATTGTTCCATTCTTTACTTACATACCAATTTTGAAAAACGATATGCACAATATGCTGATAATACTCTTTTTAAATATTGTCAATGGCTAAGGAAGTTTTGATAATGGTATCAAAAATCGGCCAAAAACCTATTTCGATAATTCATCATAACACTGACAAAATTAAAATTGGAAATGGATGGTT
Source organism: Oxycera nigricornis (assembly GCA_963942545.1). NCBI lineage: Eukaryota > Metazoa > Arthropoda > Insecta > Diptera > Stratiomyidae > Oxycera > Oxycera nigricornis. The sequence goes on along the minus strand of OZ012661.1, from coordinate 94,259,575 downwards.
TGAGCACGAATGGGTGATATTTGGCGCGTTGCAAATCGAAAATTCTATCAACTCCACAGAGAAAAAATCTAGAAAAGTTGTAGTAGAATATATATGATAAATTGTAGGTACAGTGTGTTTGGTAAGATCATGCTGCTCTACACACCTGCACTATTACGACTCGATTTGAAATAAATAATTATCTTAATTCACTTTTTTAAGATGCAGGACTGGCGTTAGTCTTACTTTGCGTTTTGTAAGGAAAAATCCATTAAAAATGAGCGATATTTTTAACTTTCGGTTTTAGCCTGCATTTCTAGTTTGCCACTTCTTAGGACCAAAAATGACTTATAAGGCTGGCTTTGTAATACCTTGAGAAGTCAGTTATATTCGTTTATAATTTGCCTGGCAGAAGAAAAATGAAGTGGGCGTCAACGAAAAACGATAGTCGAAATATTTAAGAAAAATGCGAATACTTCGTTGAGAAAAGCACGAGAAATGTTTTTTTAATTTTACTGGCACGCTGCTAGCTCCAAAAATGATGGAACTTTATTAAAAAGGATTGTTGCCGTCCAACAAAATGTTATACGGTAACGATAATAAGGAAACGATATTTGTCGAAGATAATGATCCCAAACATCAAAATCGATTCTGCGGAGTTTGGAAAAAGGAAAATGGGACCAAGGTATGTATTAGAGTGGCTGTAGATGTAGGATTATTATAAAAAATGAGCTTTTAAGATTTCAACAATTACCATAAATGTTATATCATGGATTTATATTGGAATAAATTATATTATTTTGTGTACTCAAAATAACCTTTATAAACGTGGGGATTTATGAACTGGACTTGATGTAATTACAATCTCTGGCAGGCCCTCGAAGATTTTAACATCATTTTCCATTTTACTGACATCCGATGCGTAATCGCAGCGTAAGCATGTATTTCGTTTCTTCAAATCTCGCATTTCTTAAAAACAAATTTGGTAAGAATATCCGATCTTCTTCAGTAATATAGCTCTTGAACATTTTCACATATTTGCATTCCTTATCATCGAATTCATTTGCTGGAATAATATTTTCAATTTTTGCATAATATTTTTCGTTTTATTTATTTCGACTTTGGAGTTTTGTTTAAGTACTAGGAAACTCCAAAACAAAAAAAACATTGTTTTTTTTATTACAAATATGCGTGTAAAAACACATCAACCGATTTTAGTTTCTGTTACTTCTCATTCTCGTTATTATTATTTAAATTACTATTTTTGTTATTGTTTTTAATAGTTCCATAGATATTTTTGGAAGATTATTCGTGTGGACCTCAAGGATCATGCCTCGTGGCTTGTTTTCATAATTTGATCGAATACTAGTAATATCCGTGATTTTTTTTCTTTAACCAGAAAAGATAGGAAATTTAGTTTCAAAAAAAAACAGATTTCAGTTTTTGTACTATTTTCCAACAAAATAGCTAATAGCTTATCCAAGTTGGTGGACTTTAAACATTTATCTTAAATTGCAGCTAATTTCATCAGTAACCAATTGGCAGCCTTATAATTCCATAAATAAGACAACTATGAATACCATTTTTAAAATTTTTAATTTTCCGCAAATACTTTATCCAAATTACCAGTAGGTAAACTTTCGGTCTACTACATCTGTATAATTGTTGCAACTAAAATAAACACTTATCTCAATCCAAACATTCATTTTCAGCGAATAGTTTTTGCCAGTAAATCGATATTATTAATAGCGCGGGTTGATGTCAACTTATTCGTTGCCTAAGGGCTGTTGGGATTTTAAAATGTGATCAGGGTTTCATTCTATATTCATATCAATTTTCAGATTGAATAGAAGGGCTTACAGCACACAGTTTGGATAATCGTTCTACATGCAGAGATTTATTTGTCCATTGGCGAATAGATAGTCATTGAGCGTGAAGCATTGGAAAATTTCTATTATTATAAATAAATTGAACTTTAATAAAGCCAAACCTGATAAACGGAAAATTTGAATGCAATTCGAAAATGGTCATCATCATCGATATGATCTGATATGAGCCACAGACACAGATATTTGTCTGATTGGATAAATGGCAGAGTGCATTGAAAAATAGTTCATGATTTATTTAACCTCATTTTATTATTCCTTTTTTAATTTCAATAGCACTTTTTGTCTGTTTTTCTACAAATCTTTTGTAGTAGCTCCTTTGAAATATATTCCAGTATATAATTATTTATTGAAACTAATTCAGCATTATCGAGTCAATTGCTTGAAGTAGAATTGATGGAATATAGGTTTGGATCTGATCATAGTATCACATTTTTCAGTGCACTCAGTAGCATAATTTTTTTTTGATTGATTTAATGACTCAATTTTGATTAAACTTAAATTTTCTGGTTATTTTATCTCGAATATAATTTACCCAAATAAATCACAACTATGCACAAAATTCAGTTTTCAGAGGATGCAGATTTAAAATTTTACACAAAATAACTTTCAAGTTAAAACCATATTATAACAATTAAAATTTTAACCCATAATTCGACATAATTCAAAACTATGTGCATTATATGCTCTCTTATTGATTCAAAGCAATTACTCACATAAGCTGGATCCCGAACTACAGTATGATAAGGAAATAATATGGAAGCTGAATAATATCAATCAGAACTAAAATTATCCTGAAAATTTTAATCATAGACTGTACGTTTCCCATATGCAAGCAAAGATAAAACTCGGAAAATGTATGATGCCAATGTTAATTATTTTGCGCTGTTTAATTAGAAGGATTTCACAGCAATTCATTTATGACAAATATTTCATCAAAAACATACAATGTATGGATAAACTATAAATATGCATACACAAAGCCTGAAATAAATATTTGATTGTAATCAAAATTACGTAACTACGAATCCGTTGGGCTCAATTAAAGCCACAGGAGCTGCAAACATAAATACACATTAACATTTTTGACTTCCAAACATTATTATGGTTACATATTATGTTTTGCATTCCATGAGGATGCTAAAAATTTTGATTTGAAATTATATTTATTGACTATTGTTTGTATGGCTCTAATGGTTGTGAAAAGTAAATTGCATTCAATTTCAACTGAATAAATATTCCAAAACTTCCAAGCAATGGATCAACAGAATACATCAGTTAATAGTTTCAAATATAAGAAGAAAATTGAGAAAGCTGGTATAGATATATATTTGCATTTGTAACCATGCAATCTCCTTTAAATTTTTTTCTGCCAAATTCAGGAAATTCCTTTGTAACATACTTTTTAGCCAGCAATTATTTTTTTTACTTCTACGAAGCACATGTGGAATTTTCCGAACTTAGCTCGGGATATTTTTAATCCCGTTTATTTGTAAACATTACTCAAACTAGTAATTTTGACATCTAAATTTTCTTATCTTTATAAAATATTTTTATTTTTTATTGAAAGATTAAAAATGTTGTGGCAACAAAAAGTCTCCGTGGCCATTGTCTATACATCGTTTAAGGATATTTAAAAGACAGACAATTCACATTTCTATCATTGTTTTATAACTTAGCTGAACAATAAACTTAACTACACCGAACATTGAGGGAGGAAAATTTTTACTGTATATAGCAGAGTATTAATGAATACGCCCGAAGGGGTTGGTAATTGTCCTCAAAACTTTCTGACTTCAGCATCAAAGCTGAAAAGTTTAATAAGCCTCCTTCTACTGGATTGGTTAAGTGCTGTCTAGTCAAATCAGTTTGGTAACTTTATTTGTTGGAAGAATAAATCGTAGATTCAAGATGTCTACATTCAATTGAAAACGAGAAGTCATTCAAACAGAAATGATGAAAACCGTATTAAACGATGCCGCTCGAAAGCGTAACATTTTGATTTAAATTTGTTTCATTGTAAAATGATCATGAAGCTGATTTCCACAATGGAAATTATCTTCTATAAGAAGGTTTCACAATAAATCACACTTCATGAGAAGTAACCCTAGAATAAAATAAGTTCACAAAAGGAAACATGATTGGAGAATACTTTTTCAATTTTTCTTAGACAATCACTTCATATGACAAAAACAAAAATGATGATTGGATTAATTTACGAATATTTTATTTAATTGAAAGTTATTTCTAATGAATAATTTGTAACAAAACAGAAATTTGGATTGTTTTTTATTTTTAAATTCAATTCTCGGTGACTCAATTTTGTAAATTTCATAAAAGCGGCAAAAATATTTTTCTCTAGTAAAATGTTTTCTTAAATGAAACATGGTTTAATTTTTTTGTTTTCCTCAAAATTGTTTAATAAAATTGTTCATAGATATTAAATATTGTGCAAAAGTTTTTTATTCAACCTTATTTGTACATTTTTCAAAAAAAAATTAATAGCGCTACTTGAATACCAAACAGAAATTCGTTTCTAGAATTTTTACCTAAAAGATTAACAGGAAATTCAATTTCGACGAAAATTGTAAAAAATATAGTGTTGCATCTCGCAGATTCATAAATGAAAAGCTTTTCAGTCGTTGAATTAATTTCAATAAAACGAAATATTTTTCTGTTATATAAATACAAATTTTCTTTTATATAAATACAAATACTCACACACACGCACACACATATACACACACGCACACACACACACATATATACATATATATTTATATAAATCGGACACGTAGATATTTATTCTTTATGAGGAAAGAATTTAAACAAAAAATAATTTTTTATGAAGCTTTTAGTGAATCCTAAAAATTAGTAGTCATTTTGACATAGACGATCTCTCAATTTCATTTTACGTTCCTCGTACCTCGAAGGATGTGTTGAAATTTACTTCTTTGCGAATTTCACTTTTCAAGCTTTAAAATGGGAAGACAATCTGGACAAACACCATTGGAAGCTCGAGAGCTCGTTGTAAACCATTTTAAAGATAAATTATCAGTGCGTCAAATTGCGAGAGCTGTAAAACGAGTTTATTCTACAGTTCACGATACTATCAAACGCTTTAGAACAAGAAATACTCTGGAAAACAAATCAAAACCAAGCAAACGGAAGATATTTTATATCAGAATCCGTAAATAAAAAAAGAAATAATTAAAACTATTGATTCTCTACGAAACCATACTACACAGGTCCTGATGGTCTCTTCGTTGATGACTTCAAATTAATCAAAAAAAATATTGTTGACACTCTCGTGAAATAAATAAATAAATAAATGTATAAAGCAGGGAAAGTTCCCGGAATACTTAAAAATCTCTGCAGTTATACCGATTTTTAAAGGGGGTGATGAAACTGACCCAAACAATTACAGACCAATCTCACTCTTGAATTCCTTAAGTAAAATCCTCGAAAAAATTGTAGATACCCGAATCGAAAGATTCTTATTGCAAAACGAAATTTTGGATAGAAACCAGTAAGGATTCCAGGCGTGGAAAGGCAAACCAGATGCCATTCCTGATGTAATTAGATTTGTAAATAAGTACTTGGATAAGGGCCACTACGTTGCAGCAGTTTTCGTGGACCTAAAGAAAGCCTTCGACACAGTTACACATGAAACTTTAATCACCAAGTTCAGTGAACATTGAATTGTTGGAAAAGCAAAAAATTAATACGCAGTTACTTGACGGATAGATTTAAAAACACACTAATTGAAGGTGTCGAAAGCAAAACTGCTAAGTTTAGCATAGGTGTTCCGCAGGGCTCGATCCTAGGACCAACGCTATTTCTACTTTATATCAACTTCATAAACAAAGCAGACCTTGTTGTGAAAGTGGTTATGTACGCAGATGACACTGTGCTCGTATACTCAGGTAAAACTAAATTGAACAAAAAGTAAATACTGACCTGTACAAGGATTACTATTGGCTTCTACAAAGTAGATTGTCGATAAATGCGGGGAAAACAAAATTTATTATTTTCAAACAAAAGAACAATACTGACATGCAACCACAAGTAAAAATCAAACTAACATGGATTCCACACATAAATGATCTAGGGAAAAAACTGGCTTTCTTCATTGATCTTCTACGTCGCTTCTACTTGTTTCCAAAGAAGAAGAAAATCCAAAGCGAATCTCCTTTCCAAAATTTCCTACGGCATCTTGAATTGGAGCCGTACTGTTGACTTACGAAAGTAAGTTCAACGTCTTGCGCTCTGATGGTCAATCATATGTGTGGAGAAAGCCAAATGAAAAATATAAAGAAAACAACTTACGGCCAACTGCTAAGCATGGGGGTGGGTCAGTAATGGTTTGGGGGTGTATGTCAGCCACTGGACCAGGAAATCTGCGTTTCATTGACGAGATCATGGACCAGCATGAATATCTACAGATTCTGAAGCAAAATGTTAGGAAGCTGCAAATGTTCGACTGTGGTTACTTTATAATTGCTCACATGTTCTTGGCCCACCTCCTCAATCTCCAGACATAAATCTCAACGAACATTTATTGGCATATCTGGAACAGAAATTGAAAAACCACACAATATCCAATGGAAAAGACTTGAATGACGAGTTGACATACGATGGCAAACGATTGACCCTTCTTATTGTGAAAAGTTTGCTTACTTGATGCCAAGCAGGTTACAAGCTGTTAGAGCAAGTAAAGGACTACCAACAAAATATTAAAACCTAATAAAATTCCTAAAACTTCTTACTGTCCGAGTTTCAATTTGATATCAGTTTTCGTTATTTTTCAAATTGATTTTTTGAAAGAATTTATACGAATAAATGTTGCTTTTGTTTCTGCCGATTCTGTATCACCACGAATAAAGCTTTATAAAAAAATTTTTTTGTTGTTTAAATTCTTTCTTTACACTATTAATCGCCTCATTATCCACTATATATATATATATATATATATATATATATATATATATACATATATATACTTTAACGCAAATTTTTCCAGTTTAAATCCACCCCATAAATTATCAATGAATTTCTTTAAGGCTTTGCAGCCGACAGTTCATTTTGTTCGTACTTTCATAATTTTTAACTAAATACTTATTCGCGAAGTCCTTCAATAATCTTGTTTTTCCTAAATATTAGTAACAAGCTTAATCTGTTCGCAATTACATAAGTAGATAAATTTTCACTTGACATCAGAACAAAATGATGACTTTTGTTTGAAAAACATTCACAGGACACTTCTATCTAACAATAATTTCGCGGAAACGTTCTTTCTAAAATTTATGCAGAAATTTCAATGAAGAAGCTTAAAAAAATTGTAGTATTTTTTTGACGATACTCGAAAAAAACAGAATAATTATAAAATTCAAATGGCTGATTTTGATTTGAGTGGACTTAGTAGAAGACAGGATTCATTTGATTGGATGCGACTGGAAACAAATACAAACAAAGTTATCATTTTTAAATCCCTAATTTTTTTTGCTAGCTGATATCAGAAGGTTTGGTTGAGAATTCATTCAAGCAAATGAATAATGAATGCTTTTTCAAGAAGCAACCACAAAGAAATATTATTTAATTTTAAACATCTGTAAAGAGATGTCTGTTATTATTATATGTATAATGTATAATGAATATTTTTACTGGTCTTAAACCTTAACGTCGCCTTACTATTCCGACAAAAATCTTCTCTTTGCGTCATGATATTATTGTTAATGATATTCTCGTTTTTTAGACGTTGCAGAACATAAAAAAAACTTATATATATAATATAATATATAATAATTCGAACAATTATTGCATATGTTTCAAGAAAATCGATTTCATCGTTTATGATTGAAATGTTACTTGAAATCTGCATCAAAATATAGCCAAAGCTCTTTTCTATTCGGTAAAAAATTGGTGGCTTCATACAAAACGTATATAATTTTTTAGTTAGGAAAAAAGTGAAAAATTAAATTATTTATCTATTTTTTCTCTAAACAAATCTATTAGGACACCACATAAGTGGTCCTATATATAGGTTGAGGTGAATGATTTTGATTAAAAAAAATAACGTCAAAAAACAATCAACTTCCGAATGTTGCATATCAAGAAAAAAATAAGGCCTCGCTTGCTAGACGAAAAACAACCATCTGTTTTGTGAAAAAAATTGCATCATTCGAAATGAAAACTATATTTTGACATTTTCCACCTTAATAGCCGCAATGCATTTTTCAACGATGCATGAATAATTTTTATGGTTGAACAATTGTCCATTTTATATCCATCAATAAATATTTGAAGTTGCCATTATGCCTCAGGATGTGTATAGTTTATGTGGCCATTCAACACATACACATAACATTTTCGGCCACGGTCAACAGCCAGGTTGAAATTATTTGTTGAATTTTCGTTGGTAATCGTAAGCGAAATGAGGATGAATATGAAACGGACATTCAACAGCACTAATAGCTCAATCCAATATGAACACAATGTAATGCTATGTAGAATTTCGCGAAAACGTGAAGCAAATAAAATTTCTGATAAAGATGAAGTTCCATTTTACATTTAAACTTTTAAATAAAATGTCATATAATTGATGGAAAATCGGATTACATTGAGTATGATTTTGGTAGCTTAAAATTTATTTTAAATTATAACTTATAATGCCGTTATGACTACATTACGTCTTAACACGAAACAAGTAAAAATCTTCATATTCAAGTAAAGTTTATTAGCTTCTTTGAACTGAGTGCGCTAGATACCATTAGAATGGGTTTGCTCCTGTTCAGGATGAATCATGAAATGGCATCAGAAGATTTCCACGTCTACAGGATAAAATTCACAAAAAACGGTTTAATCGAATCGGAAGCCATTTGACCCTGAGCCCTCATAATCACGCCTAAAGTATATTTTAATTTTATCAATCCTCTTTTCGCAAAACGCAATCAATATTTAATTAATTCATGGCCAGTCACCAGCAAGTCACTGATCTATGTAAATGTAGTGTAGTATTTCTAAAGAAGTGACTAGTAAATTTGGATGGCAAACAAACAAACGGTTTGTTTGAAAAGATCATTGTTACAATAATTGGAAGTTTGTCCTTTGCATATTTTCAAAATGACTTCGATATTATTTTAGATTACGCTGATATTGACGCCTACACTTAGTGTAGACTTGTATAAATCGATACATTTTATCAAAACATGTCCCACTTACATGCAACAAAAAAACTGGCATAAAAAACGGGATAAAATCCATCCTTCTTAATCTGATATTTCTTTCAAAACTTACTCCTTATTTACATATACACTACATAAATTTTCCCTGAAAACGGCAATCATTATTCATAAAAGTATCCGCAAAACGGAAAAATCAAAAATCACCCACGTAACAATTTGTCATGTTAACGCACCAGAGATTATTCAGGTAAATTTAAAAATCGAAGGATTTCTTCTCGAAAAAAATAACGACAGGTGAAGCAAAAATGAAAGAATTCGACGCAAGATTTCCTCTTGGATAATATTTCAATCTATCATAGTGAGTCGGGGCTAGCAAATCAAAGAAGAAGAAAACAAACGTTGTTTGCACGAATGATTTATTGAATTTCCACCTATTTGGCTACAAATAATGAAGTCGCCGAGAAGAAGCTTTTTCACGTGGTCAAAGTTCAGCATTCCATGATTTTTACCTTTTTATTTCAATGGCTTTTGTTATTTCAGCAATTGTTGGTCTTTCGTGGAATATAATTTATAATTAAATCTACGACAAAAATAAATTGTCAGCGTAAATTGGTGATTCAGAAGGATAAACTAAAAACGTATTTGGTTGCAGTCATTTGTTAGTTCTGAATGAACATTGACTATGCATTTGATTTTAAAACCCTAGCATTCAAAGTAATATCAATTTTTAATTAATAAAATTTTATCGTCAAGTAAATTTCAATCGTTGTATTTTTAAAGCACTGTACATCCTGAACAGTTTTTAAGACGTACAAATTTTGTTAAGAATATCTGTCATTGTAGCTGTAAAATTTTTCTGTAATTTTGACATTATAGTTCATTTATTTTAGCGATTTACCATGCAAAAACGAACACCCAAAAAAGTTTCGAAGTAGTAAAAGTTTATTTACAAAATTTTCATTCTGCGTGTCTAGAGCACTTCGTGCAATTTATGGTGCTCATAGTCGTCCATCCAAGCAGATCATAAGCAAAACGATGGAACGATTAAAACCCACGTATATTCTTTTGGACAATGTTCATCCAACACGAGCTCATACAGTGCGTGCCGAAGTAGGTATCGCTGCTGTAGCGGGTAGTGTGACTAAGGATCCAAATTTATCGATCTGACGACGTTCTCAACAACTTGGCCTGTGCCCGTCAACATGGAAAATTTTGAGGAAAAATTTTGGATTAAGATTTTACAGGATCCAACTTGTACAGCAATTGAAGCCATTGGACCATTGTTTGCGTCGTTCGTTCAGTGAATGTACTGAGAGTGAGGTGAAAGTTGAATCCGTCTAGTCATTTCCAGCGATGATGCTAATTTCTGCATTAATGAGCTCCTTAATAATCAAAAAGCCTTCAAATGACTTTTGAGTATCCAAAACATCCCAAAAATGCATAGTATGGTGTGGTTTGCATGGCGGTCTTTGCCAAAACTTTGGTGAACGAATCATCTCAAGAAATGGACCTGTTCTGCTCAGATCATGTTATTTGACATCTTTGGACGGTTTTATGTGAAAATTGGATTGTTTTGCTGATATAACAGTAACCAGCGGTTCCAAATTTCATGACATCTAAATGAAGCAGATGATAAACTATTTTTGGTGCGTCTTCTAAATCAATCAATAAAATGCTTTTCGGGAAAATAATTTCATGAATCACAACGGAAAATGCATTAAAATAGCATAACCACTTATATCGCATACGTACAAGTGTAGGTATCTGTGGTGCTATATCTACGTTCTGTTCCAGTCTTAAAGATACATTCATTACCAACAAAACTATCAAACTCATTCCTTTAATCATCTTGAATTTATCCTTCTCTTCTCGTTATCGTCAAAATCTTTATGACAACATTAACAAGAAGGTAACCGCAAACCGATTCACCCATTTCGTATATTCTATTGTTTCGTCCTGCCAATTGCAGCTGTTTTCGTAGCATTCAAAGTCGTAGTTTGTTTGAACGACAACATTAGAATAGAAGTGGAACAGCATGTCGTAACAATGACCGCACTATAACATCTTCTTCATGGATGATGACCGCAGACTCATAACAATTTCTTCACGAATATGACCATTAGTTTTGAAGTTAGAAAATGGGTGGCAATCGTTTAAATTAGAATCGAGGGTTAAACGGTTGATTTTGAATGGTTGATTCGGTGAAGTTATAAAAATGTTTAAAAGATTATTTCATTTTAGTATCTAATGGATATTATAGCAGGCGATTTATAGAAAAAACAACTGAAAGAACTGAAAGATCCTCATAACCTAATTGTTTTTTAAAACACTGTTTTAAGTAGAAATTTAACTCAATTTTATTCAAATTTCCATTGCCGTACACCTTGCAATTTTTCTGCAGCTTCCAAAAACAAATTTACTCTTAACTACTAATCAATAAATAATTGCCTTTCTTCAAAGCATAGAGTATCTCCTCACTGACTTCCAATTAACTAATCAATTATCGCATTCTAACTACAAAGCTGGCATTAAATATGGCACAAAAAAATTATAGCACTAGAAATGAGCAATCTACATTCATATTTAAATACGCATCTGAGATGGCTAATTGTTATACTTCTCTCCAATTGAAAAAGTGTACATGAATGTCGTTTTTGGAATGAGTTGGTTGGGGGTAGTCAGGCCTTGTTTGTGAGCTATATATAATGCCGTTTCAACCCCAGCTTAATGAAAGCTAGAGGATGGCTGACCTGGGTTGTTAGTGTATAATCCTGGAGCTTAGTGTCAGTGGACCCTTGGGCATCTGCTTTGCAATTTCCAGATATATCCTCATCCCTGGGTATTCAGCGACATCTTGTTCAGTTGTGATGACATTCCATTGCAGTTTTGGATCAAGTATAATTGAAGGATATTAGTTGGAGTAACTTGACTGTCAGAGAAGATGTTTAGATTTCTTATAGAAAACCTTTGGTTTCTTAACCAGTCTATTGCCTTGTATATTGCAATGAACTCTGCCTGCAAGACGCTGCAGTGATCTGGAAGCTAAAAAGATAGTTTTACGCTAAAGCATTACAGTCAACTTTTTAATCCATTGTTGATCCATCAGTGAAGATGTCAACCGATTCCTTTACCTTATTTTTGACCGTGCTGTCAGCTAACCCTACTGTTCGCTAATCTTGCTGTCTAGTAACCGTGCTGTCTGCTAGCCCTTGCTGGTGGCTGTCCCTGCTGGTGACTGACCCTGCTGGTAGCTGACCCTGCTGTCTACTAACGCTGCTGCCTGCTAACCCTGCTGGCTGCTAACCTTGCTGGCTGCTAACCTTGCTGTCTACTTTCCATGCTGGTGGCTGACCCTGCCGTCTGCTAACCGTGCCATCTGCTAGCAGTGCTACCTGGTAACCCTACTGGCTGCTTCTAACCGTGCTGTCTGCTAACCCTGCTGCCTACTAACCGTGCTGTCTGCTTATCCTGCTAACTGCCAACCCTGCTGTCTGCTAACCCTGCTGTCTGCTAACCGTGTCGTCTACTGTTTTTTTTTGACCCAGTCATTTCAGCTTGCGATGGTTGACTTAAAATCATGGTGTAAGAAGGATTAACGAGAAGCAAAGTTCACTTTCCCTAGCGGTGGTCCATCCTTCCATAGTATGATGGATTGGCCAATATTTCCCTCATGCCATAATTGTACAGTTTTTAATCGAATTGCAGGGGAATCGGCTTACTGTTTCGTAAGAAACTCATTTCGGAGTCAAATTAATAGCATAAACAACGCATTTGAGAGAGTTTTTGTGGAGCCTTGATGATTGCAATTGCCGTAATCTTTTTTTAAATTGTTGAAACACGTTCTGATTTGGGTTTTTTCGCAATAGCTACCCACAAAGTAACTTCACCACACATAAGAATTGATTCCACTTTCACCGGGAAGTGTCACAATTTAAGGTTACAATCCCCATATTTTCTTAAAAGTTATTTTGGAATAGAAGTTTACATATGATGTTTTGCACTCTCTTTCTACTTTGTTTGCTTTCCACGCGTGTTTTGGGTCCAAAATTAGTGGATGAGCTGGATTAAGACTTACTTCATCAGGACCAAGTAGAAAATCGCGGAATTTTGTACCTTATTGCACACGTTCCTTTTTTTTGCAGATTTATCTTTCGACCCCAACTTTTCATCCATTTGAAGAGATTATATAAGACGAAATTTAGTGTTTCAGATAGCGTGTTGACGAATTTGCCCGATATTATTATTTTGATTGCAGCATCGTTGATATAGGTCACGACTTTGTAGCCATCACCACTTAGTTCCCTAGAAATGTGATAGTACTTGACTTTAAAGGCTGCCTTTGCAAACCATCTTTCATACAGTACAACTTTCTAATGTGTAGCTGATGTTGCTACTGCTTAGCTGTTGTAATATACCATGATTATATTGGCTGATTTTCTACGGAAAAACGTAAAAATGAACTGGTTTTTGGATATTCATCTAGTTACCATAGGTATTCATTTATAAGAGCTGCCCACGAGCATAGCTTTTATCGTTATTGAATTGTATTGAAATCGACTACTAAGACCCTCACTTACCGCAAAAACAACGTAACCTTTCCAAAACGCATGGATGTGTTACCATTTTATTGTTGATTACAACAACACTATGACCATGTGGAACTGTTCAATGGGACTACTTACAAGCCAATTTTTTTCAAATTTAACTAAACAAAGCCAACACCAAAGCTCATGGTGGAGGTAAAAGACTCTTTACTCTTTCGATTTATAAATTTACTTGGTTGTGGCTGTTTGCTTGTAAAACTAAGACTAAACACTGAAAAAATACCTCTTCAAAATAAAAGTTAGATCATGAACCTGGACGAAAACGCCTTTAATCTTTGACTGTAGTGAGCATCTCATTTATTTCGATGGATAGTATTGCACATTTGATTCATGAATAGATCTTCAAATTAATCTTCAGAGTTTTCAAAAACCAAAATTGTTATTTTAAATTAACAAAGATAACCGATACTTCAATGCTAATGGGAGATCCTTGATACACTTCTCAAATACAGAAGCAGCTGGCACTGTCTTCTTAAAGCGCATTGCTAAATGGCAACTACATCGTTGGCTTTAGCTTGACCGCATGTTCCATCTACATCCATTTTAATGCACACGAAAATCCTTATTGTTGAAGTTTTCAGTTGTTTCCGTTTTCTAGATCTGTTGTATTGTGTAAACTGTCTCCCGCAACAGATTCGTAATTAGAACGGATTCAAATGTATGATCCAATTATATGATTTCACAGTGAGTAGTAAGAAAACCAATATTGATTTAATTTAAAACCAAGCTCATGTTGGACTATTTGTCTGGCTACCTGTACCAATGGAATTACTTTTTAGTTTTCCTTATTTGTAGGGTCATTATGTTATTTTGGATTTGAGTTCCTGAAGGATAGATAAGCTAATTTCTGAATGAAAATCCTTATTTAAATTAGTTGAATTGAAATCGAAACATTATTTATGTTTATGAGCTGTTTTTTTCGTATTTGTTTAAGCTGTTTTTACTCTTTTCAATGTATGATGTAACTTTCATTTGCACTTTTGTAACTCATTGATGCATTTTTCATTTTCTCTGAATCCTTTTCAACTTTTAAAATCAATTCACAGTTCTTCAAAAGATATACACTGTACCTAACATTCAAAAGGATATTATTAACCATTAACAGTCCTTGTAATATTTTGGATGGTAGCGTTAATCATACCCAGGTGAGCTAACTAAGCATAACAATTTCAGCCCAACAAAGCAATATCGATGCAGTCAATCTTTTGGTGCCAAATGTTCAATTTGTTAGGTTCCATGTGCAATAATTATTGCCAATTACACGACTAAATTACATTCTAACCCTTGAGCTTGAATCCGTATGGGAGGGCAGAAATGCTAAATTCTCACTATCCGCGATGTCGGAAGCAATTTGCTGGACACCTAATAGCAACAATTGTTTAACAACCCCATCCCCTGCAGCGCTTGCAATGAATGAATGAATAAATAATTTGCAGTTTACATGTGAATATGCCATCGGAACAGCAACGGTTGAACTTTAACTTTTATCCTTTATACTTTGCCACGTTAGTGATAATAAATACCTGCAGCCACAAACAAATTGATTTAATTAAACTGATTGTTAGTAATGTGTAACTTGTTAGCATGTTCTGATCGCAACATGGTTCAATGTTAATAAATCAATTGAATTGAATTGAATGTTAATTCGAAATTGGTGACCCTTTGGCAAAGCATCATAAATGCCAGTTGCTTCACATAATATTCGAAAATAATCCTTGAAATAAGTATATAACTTAAAATTTGGAAACAATTCGAAAAATTCATTGAGTGAAAAATAATAATCCGAACATTCTTTTAGTGTTAACAAATTGTTTAGAATTGTGAAGCATTAAAGTGTTATTCAGGAACAACAATGAAATTTGAAACAAGCCGTGTGGTGCGACCTATGAGGTCCACACGGTCAACTTCCCAGTAATATCTAAATAGATATTAAAAATATTAAATACAATAATAATTAAAGAAATGATACTACTTCAAATAATAAAAATGTACTTCTCGTAAAAGTTATTGGAATGACTTAATATTAATCATAACATCTACGCGAGCGTCAATTGATTACGTAAGGATTTTGGTGCATTGGTTTGATTGATTATTCTCGCGGATCAATCGGAGGGGGGACAGGTTACGAAGCAGTCTTTTCATTAAAGATAAAACATGGTCCTGTGAAGACTATTGAAAATCTGCTCAAATTTTGCAAATATGAAAAAACTTTGATTGACTTTACAACAATGTCTTTAGAATAAGAGATTTAAGGTTTTATGATTCGAATGAACCCTTTTTACATGGTGACTTTGAATGATTTTTTATTTTTTATTTAATTTTTTTTGTAATCATGAGAAAAGTTTTTGCTGGTTTCTCTACAAAAATTTATAGAATTTTTTAAATTCTACAAACATTTATTACTACGATGTGCAAATCAGGTTAAAAATGAATTTTTTTATGAAAAAAAAACAATACTTTTCCAATTTTTTTTAATAAATTAAAAAAACGCTTTAACGATTTTTTTAAAATATACAAACATCATAAAAATGATAATACGCGTCGATTGACATCTTAATGATGGCAACATTATATTTAGTTCTCGAGATATAATGAATGACGTAAATGACCTTGAACGTTTAATGATTTTTTATTTTTATTTAATTTTTTTCCGTAATCATGAAAAAAACGTTTGCTGGTTTTTTCACAAGAACTATTTGGAGTATGTAAATTATACAAACATTGATTACTTGGGTTTGAAAATCAGGTTAAAAATTTTGTGTTTTTGAAAAAAAACCTAATTTTTTGCACTTTTTTTAAAAAAATTAAAAAACGGCTCCAAGAATTTTTTAGAAACTTGATAGGATTACGTGAATGTCAATACGCATCGATTGACATCTTGATCAACGAAGATGTACGTTGGGTTCGCGATATATAACGCATGACAGAAATAACCTTCAAACGGGCAAAACAGCAAACCCCCCCGACCCAAGTGTCCCAAAAATTAATCAGCTCTTAAGATTGCAAAGACGCTTCGATTGACACTTCAACAAAGTTGATACGACTTTGTTTACGTGAGTTATGCTCGTCGAAAAAAGTGTCCACGAACGTACAGACGTACGTACGTACATACACACACACACACAAACATCTCCCTTTCTAAAATCACTTTATATATACTCTATAGACCTCAAAACGTAAAGAAATGTTGAAAATTTCAATTTCGATTTTCGAGACGATTACAAGAACTTCCCATATACTGGGAAGTTAACAAGCTGTAAAATATTACTTTTGTGATTTAGCTGTGGAACAAAAGAACATAAAAAATTACAATAAGCAATTTTAACAAGCCGCGAGGTGCGACCCTTGAGGTCCACACTGTCAACTTCCCAGTAATATCTACATAAACATCAACAACATTACAACAATGAGAGGTATTTATAGCAGTAACAGGAATGAGTTAATATGAGTCATATCGTCTACGGGAGGGTCCATTGATTACGTAAGGTTTTTGGTCGATGAGGACAGATTGAATATTCACGCGGATCAATCGGTGGGGGCCTCTTCGGTCTTGAAAATTTTGTTGGTTTTCAAAATTTAAGCGGTTTTTTTTTATTTAAAAGGCTATTAAAACTATCAAAAACCTGCTCAAATTATGCAATATTTTAAAACTTTGATTGAATTTACAACATTTTTTTTAGAATAAAAGATATAAAGTAATAGCATTCGTATGAACCCTCTTTACATGGTAACTTTGAATGATTTTTAACTTCCCAGTATATGGGAAGTTCTTGTAATCGCCTCGAAAATCGAAATTTGAAATTTTTAACATTTCGAGTCGGTTTGCCGGTTTCTCTTCAAAACCTGATAAGAATGTATAAATTTTAAAAACAGTTATTACTGTGTTGTGCAAATCAGGTTAAAAAATATTTTTTATGAAAAAAACCATAATTTTTCGCATTTTCTTCAATTAAATTAAAAAAAGGCTGAAACGAGTTTTGATAATGTTAAAAACTTCACAAAGATGTTAACACACGTCAACTGGCACCTTAATGATGCAAATATTATATCTGGTTCGTGAGATATAGTGAATGATAAAAATGACCTTGAAAATCATGATGACTTTTAATGATTTTTTATTTTTATTTTAATTTTTTACTTTATCGTGAGAAAAAGTTTTGATGGTTTTTCTACAAACATTGTTTGGAGTATGTAAATTTTATAAACATTGTCTACTACATTTCGCAAATCAGGTTAAAAATTTATTGTTTATGAAAAAACCTAATTTTTTGCACTTTTTTTCTTAAATTAAAAAACGGCTGCACCGGTTTTTTTAAAAATTCGAAAGATTCATTGAAATGTAATTACGCGTACATTGACACCTCAACAATGCAAATCCTATGTTTGGTTCGCGAGATATATAGCATGACAGAAATAACCTTGAAGATCATGATGACTGTTAAATTTTTTTTATTTTTTATTTGATTTTTTTTGTGGTCAGTAGAAAAAATTTTGATGACATTTTTTAAAAAACTGTTTGAAATATATAAATTATATGAAGATTGATTACTTGCACTTGACAATAGTGTTAACAATTTATTGTTTTTGAAAAAAATCACAATTTTTTGTACTTTTTTTTTAAATTAAAAAACCGCTCCAACGATTTTTTTCAAAATTTGTTTCAAAATTTGATAGGTTCACACAAATGTTAATACGCGTTGATTGACAGCTTAACCATGCGAATCGTATGTTTGGTTCGCGAGATATGTAAAACGCACGACAGAAATGACCTTGAAGATCATGATGCCTGTTAATGATTTTTTATTTTTTATTTAATTTTTTACGTATTCACGAGAAAAAGTTTTGATGTTATTTTTACAAACATTGCTTGAAATATATAAATTTTATAAAAATTGAATACTGTTTTCCATAAATCAGGTTAAAAATTTATTGTTTATTAAAAAAAACTAATTTTTGAACTTTTTTTTCTTAAATTAAAAACGGCTGAAACGATTTTTTTTAAAATTTAACGGATTTACAAAAATATTAATATGCGTCGATTGACACCTAAATCATGTAAATCGTATGTTTGGTTCGCGAGATATAACGCATGACAGAAATGACCTTCAAAGGGTCAAAACAGCAAACTCCCCCGACCGAAGTATCCCAAAAACTAATCAGCTCTTAAGATTGCAAAGACGCTTTGATTGACACCTTAACGAAGTCGATACGACTTTGTTTATGTGAGCTATGCTCGTAGAAAAAAGTGTCCACGAACGTACGACGTACGTACGTACACACACACACATACATCTCCCTTTCTAAAAACACTTTATATATACTCTATAGACCTCAAAACGTAAAGAAATGTTGAAAATTTCAATTTCGATTTTCGAGGCGATTACAAGAACTTCCCATATACTGGGAAGTTAAAAATTGAATGACATTTACAGAAAATTTGCAATTAAGATTGCTGTCGAAAGCGCAGGATTTCTATCCAAAGAATGGGCGAGATTGAAAGCAGCCAACCATTGAATATTCAAAATCTAAGCAAATTTAATCTTTACACAATTCATCTTGAAACAGTAACATAAATTCATTGTTTTATGTAGAATAGCTGACTCTTACCTGCTCCCCTTTTCCCTCAACAATCTTGATATAACAATCACTTTTTCAGAAACGTTAACCAACAACAATGGCAAGAATTTATTTCCCTAAAAGATGGAAATATTTTGATTTCTGTTTTATATCCAAAGTCAGCACAGTTTACTATTAAACCTTAAAACAAAAGTTAGTATTCCTTCATAAATGATTTTGTTTACTGTTTGAATAGATGCGTTTTTAAATTACAGTCTAACAAACCTTCGTCAGAATAGAATTGGATGGAAAATGACGGCTTTGATTATTATTGCCAAACCAACACAATAGTCGAACCTAACGATTCATACAGAATAGCCAAGCATTCATTAGAAACAACTATCAAAAATATTTTTCCATTTATCTAAATAGACATGAAATTGCAACAAAACTTAACATAGCTCTTATAATTTTACTGCCAGCATAAAAGATGTGAACATCTCAAACAATCGACTCGAAATACATTACTTATGCTTCCTTCGACCTAAATAAAAACTCCATTTTTTGTGGAAATACAGCTCTCTACCTCTTTAGTAATACTTTCATACGCTCTTCATTCATAGAATTGTCGAAATGTTCTCCGTGATTTACAAATTCAAGAAAAATAATAAAGGATCCATTATCTTTATCCGTACTATAGCGTATGAAAAGAATCTCAAAGCGGCAGCAAAAAGCGGAAGCTTTCTCCTTAATTGAGTGTTTGAAGTAAACAATAGCACTGCTTCGTTGCATCGTCTCATGCACAATTTATTTCCGGTATTCAACAATTCCTGGCAAAGCGTAGATACTATAAAAGCATTATTCGAATGAAAGAAACATATTAATATTCAGAATAATGGTACGGTCTTCATCCAGAGTGGAACTCTTGTAAAAGTGTATGTTGAGGAGGAGTGCTAAAAGGACTTGCTGTGCGATTCATGTTTTCATGTGTATATGGAATACGGTGGATTTTACTCTTTGACAAATTCAATATCTTGAACATTTTATTGTAAGTGTAGTCAATTTGAAATGTGACGAGATATGAGATACGATCACATGCAGTTTAGATTCGTAAAAAAATCATGGATTTATTGTAAATCGTCAATGCAAACAGTTTGGTGAATTTTTGATTGTATTAGCAAAATTGTTAACTAACTATTAAAAAAAATTAAACAATCATTTTGATAACATATTTTAATTCTTCAAATTTACGTCACATATTGCAAATTCAAATATTTCCAACCAATTAGATTTAGAATTTAAAAGTTACCTTTGATTATTACTATTTTTTCAAATCAACATAAGAGTGATTGAAAGCGTGCATGTACTTATATGTATACAAAATTTTAATTTGACATTTTACGATGTTGATTTGTATATATTAATAATAATTGCAAATTTTCTCGATTTTTTTAAAATAAAAAAATTAATTGATGAGTGTGACTGTTTCAGCAAATATTGTAAACTTTCAGGTACATAAATTATCGCTTCAAGACTGCTTCGTGAATTATCGTAGGGGAATTTTTGAGTATACGACCAATTTCGCGCTCCGTTTTCACTTGGCCTTGCATTTATTATCATTTCAGCATGTGGGTATCAGCAGCTCAATTAAATAGTGCTTCATGTTACAGATTGCCAATTCTAGGTTTATTATGTAGATAAAGGTATCTTTTCCATTCCATCTTATACTCCGCTTCGATGCATCAAAAATATTGAACTGTACACATTAAAGCCGATTAAATCTGAGAGAACTTCAGAAGAATAGAAAAAAGTCTAGTTTGATAGTCCTACATCTAACATGAGCTATGGCGTTAGTAAACGGAAAGAAGGATTTGATTAGGGTCGATGGTACACAGTTGAATTGAAATTCCATTTCTGTGTGAATTTTCCGTTTGTTTCTACGCTCTTAGTTTCTAGATAACTAACTCTAGTTTTTCAGGGGGTACATTTTTTATTCATTTTTTGATAATCAACTATTGATGTTTGAAGATCATGTCAAAAGCTTTGAAGAAATTATATAACATCTGAATGAGAACGGCATATGATGTCATTCGAAAATTAAGATTCATAAGATTTTACACTCTATTTTAAAACAAACGTTTGTCTGACTGTATGAAGACCACAGAATAAGCTCTCCATGCTCAGACAAACCTTTCTTCAAAAATAGAGGGTAACGTCGTAGCTCAGCAGTAATATCTAAACAATATGTTCATAAGAATATAGTCTGCATCGCAAGCACGCCACGGCTTAAATCGATGTAGGAAATCGTTAAACACGTCTTCCTTTCAAAGAAATTGATTATGCAGTTTTCAGTATGGTATTTCTATTTTTTAAGGATGATATTTCAATTTTTATATATACTTATACAATTTCTCGACTAATATATAAAGTTGTTTTTAATTTTTCTGTAAACTGTAGTGCTACTTTATTTTTCACGCCAATCTTCAAACCAAAGGTCCTGCCATTTGTAATAAATTTTACTTTAGCGCATCAAGCAGCGAAACTCGAAGTCTTCAAAACTTTATCTACATTTATTCATGGGACTAGGCTACGAATTCATTCAACTTATTGCAGATTACAGGATTAGGTGGCATACAAACTCAGTTTGGCAAAAACGCAGCCGTAAGTCGTTTTTTATAGTTTTTGTGAAATGCTTGCTCCTCCTGCTCCTCGTTCTGATGCTTCTGATGTTCCTGCTTTGCTAGCATTGCTAGCATTATTTTTGCTCTGCTTCATTCTGCTCCTCTTCCCCATGCTTCTACTCATACTTCTCTCGTTCCTCTTGCTCCTAATTCTGCTCATCTTGCTTCTGCTTTTGTACCTGATGCTCGTGCTCCTCCTGCACTTGCTGGTTCAATTCTTGTTTCTGCTCCTGCTTCAGCTTCTGTTCCAGCTCCTGCTCTGCGAATAAGGATGAAATGCAAGAGGATCAAGGCCAATGTATTTATACATAAAAATTTAAAAGAAGGGAAATTAATTAAGGGATTAAGGGAAAAAATAAAATTATATATTTTCATTGCCGCTTCGTGAGAGCAAAACTTTTTGAACAAATGTTGAGATCTTGCGGTGGACCATCCAAAATTTAAAAAATACTCATTTTTTGATGCAAAATTCAGCATCAAAGTTTGCTTCTCCGGACGATTTAATCATCGTTTTGTTAAATATTTTTAATGAGATCCGTTTATGATCTCGACAGAAAAATTGTGAGCTCAATCACACCTTAATATATTATAATTGGGCAAGCACAGAATCATAGTATTAAAGAAAAAAGATGCCAAATTGGAAGAGTTTTCACAATACCACAAAAGAGTAGACCAATAAAATATTAAATTTTCTAAAGCTAAAATAACCGATAGTCTTAACGTTGTGGAAAAAATGATTCTGTTCATTTTTTGACACAAAATCATTTAGAAACAAGCCGCGAGGTGCGACCCTTGAGGTCCACACAGTCAACTTCCCAGCAATACATACATAAACATTAAAAAAATTAAACACAATAATAATTTTGAAAATAATATTACTTTGAATAATAATAATGATAGTACTCATAACAGTAATTGTAAGCATTACTATTAATCATATCATTTACGGGAGCGTCCATTGAATACATAAAGTTTTTGGTGAGTGGGGGTAGATTGATTTGATTAAATATTCACGCCGATCAATCGGTGAGGACCTTTTCTACGTTATTTGTCATTTTCATATTGATTCTTGAAGGACAAAAGAGCGTTAGCAAAAATAAACGCAGTTTTTGTTATTACGCCCACTGTAGAGATTTTGTCCGGTGATGTCCATTTTGAATAGTTGCGTTCAAATTTGCTATCATTCCGGCATAATCACTGAATTTATAGTTTTTCACGATTTTGCGTAAATGAGATTGATAATTATTTCTTATTTTCTGTTGATGAAAAAATCTTAATTTTTCACATTTTCTTCTATTAAATTAAAAGATGGCTGAAACAAATTTAAATTTTAATACACGTCTATTGACACCTTAATTATGGAAATATTATATCTGGTTCGTGAGAAATAGTGAATGACAGAAATGACCTTGAAGGTCATGATGACTGTTAATGATTTTTTATTTTTTATTTAATATTTTTCGTAATCAAGACAACAATTTTTGATGGTGCTTTTACAAACACTCTTTGGAAATAAATTTTATAAACATTGATTACTGTGTTTTGCAAATCAGGTTAAAACTTTATTGATTATGAGAAAAACCTAATTTTTTGCATTTTTTTTCCTTAAATTAAAAAACGGTTCCCCCGATCGAAGTGTCCCAAGAACTAATCAGCTCTTAAGATTGCAAAGACACTTCGATTGACACCTAAACGAAGTCGACAGGACCTTGTTTTTGTGAGCTATGCTCGTAGAAAAAACTGTCCACGAAAGCGCGTACGTACGTACATACACACACACGCATACATCTCCCTTTCTAAAAACACTTCATATATACTCTATAGACCTCAAAACGTAAAGAAATGTTGATAATTTCAGTTTCGATTTTCGAGGCGATTACAAAAACTTCCCATATACTGGAAAGTTAAAAACTGGAAACAACTTTACTGATAATGAAATTACGGACGAAATTGTCCGTCCGTCCGTAAATTAAATGCACATAAATTACGAGGAAAATTTCATATATATCGTAGTCTTTTAAACTTTTTATTTAGTTCAAGAGCTCAGACAGTGAGACATGAAATAAAAAAAAACAAGGATATAAGAAATGTTGATGCTGTTTGTTCCAACTTTTTTTCAAAGAACTACCAAAATTTCTAAAAGCATGAAAGCTGCTTAGTTGCTTTGAGTCATAAAGCACAATTCGCATTGCATCAACATTTTCTGCTATCCAAAAGTAATATAAAACGATGAACAGCAGAACTATTAAAACTGCTGAAGAAACTTGTCAGAAAATCAATTGGAATAGTTTTATAAACGAAAAACTATCTTGGACATATATTAAGATATTGTTTTAACCAATCAATCAATATTAATTCACTAATGTTTTTTTCTAACTTTAAGTCACTTTTTTTCTAAGTTAAGTCACCTATGCTTATTTCAGCTGAAAATTTTACAAACAAACTGCCATCAAAATTGTTCGCCCCAGAAATTTTTTTTAGAATATGGAGAAGTGTGTCACAATCCCGACCACGCGCGCAAACCCGAGGATCCGAGATCGAGTGCCCCACCATTTTGGACGCTCCTCGACACCGGATGCCTAGTGAGTACACGCGCCGCCGGGACTGCTACCAAGACGACCGCATAGTGGCGGTCCCGATTTTATATTTTTTTCTGCGACTAGCTCACCGAGTCGTGGGTTTTTGGACAAAAAGAAGAAGGAATCACCAGAACCACGTTCGAACACGCGACACCCATGCTCAGGAAAACAATCACAGCACTTATAGGTTAATTTTTATTCCATTTTTTTTCTCTCTAATTAATCTTGACAAATTATACATGGAAATTCGATACTAGTTATGCTATAATCACGTTACAAAAGAGAATTCCTTACCACACTTTAGACACAGAAATTCGATACTAGTTATGTGATCATCATCACGTTACACATGATAAATTCCTAACCACACTTTACGTTGTTCATGTTTTCGTTTTTTTCACTCCTATACAGGGTCTAGATATGCGCACCGTTGCTTCGCCTTCTCCACCCACGTTTGAACTCGTTTTCACGTAGCTTCACTAAAATAGGCCTTCTGGAAGCGGACGACCAAATGCTTCAATTTCTAGCACCATTGGATCTCCGCGAACTTTGAATGCAAATTCTTTTAAGCAGAATGACCTTCTGCGCTAAATTTCGAAAAGCATGTCCTGTAACATACTCGCTCGCTTCGGCAGCAACCATGTTTAGAAATAACAACAATGACACCTCGATCAGGAACAAATCGCAAAATACCGCCGAAATAGACTTTCGAAAATCTTTGTGCACACCTTTAAAATTTATGTATCAAATATAAATTTTACCTAAGGTACAAAAATTCCGAGACGTCCGTCTCGTTAGCCAGACTCCTCCAAACTCTCCCACACGCCCTATTTCCGGCATCTCCAACATTCAAAAGCTACTTTTTCGCGTAGCGTGGTATGATCGATCCTCGTATTCGCAAAAGCTTGAGCACGATCCGAGGGTTGGAGCGAGATGACGCGTTTGAACAGCTTTGTCGGAACTTGACGAGCTTTACTCTGTCAAATAGTCATTACCAGGTAGATAGTTATAAGCTTTAGTTATTTCGGGCAGGAAAGGCGCGAAAATATTTGAATTTACTTTATGGTACGTAACAAGTGGAAGCATTGCAATGTAAGATAATGTTTACGGCAAAATTAATTTTCAATTGAATTAGATGTAAGGCTCTAAATCAAACAGAAAACTTTTAATACTATTTTATAATAAACAATATATATTGAATTGTGACACTATTGAACTGAAACGTCCAAATAACCCTTGGTATAGCTTTTTCTGCAAATTAATTGAAATGACAATGATTTATATTATTTAATCTGAACAATTTGGATATAAGTATTAAGATATGTTTCATCTATAAAAATACCTCGAGAATTTCTCACCGTGGCATAGTATTAAATTATGAATTTCCCACTAATTTCAGCATTTTGTAAATAGTTACATTGTATACTTAGGAACATTTTTATGTACTTATATACAATTGGTAATGATCCTGTGTGTTTCAATTTGATATTAAATGCTTCTATATGAAGAGTAACAGGATAACTTCTCAAATCTTCAATTCATTCCAAACGAATGATCTAAATGAATTCAATAAACCAAACAATAAACCGAGAAAACAATTGTATCTTATTGTTTAATTTTTCCAAGAAATTTTGAAATCCCAATAAAATCAGCAATAAATATGAGGTGGCTGATCCAACCCATAACCCAGTTCACAAACGATAACCTCACTACCATCAATCACCCCTTTAAAAGAGCCATAATTTTTATCGCTGACAATTTATTTCCACTTTTGGCTCTTGTTGCTATCACCGTTTTGTGTGCCCGTATTTGTGTACTAAGAATCACACATGTTTTTATCAACACACGTAGATGGGAACATAAAAAAAAGTTCCTTTCTTATTTCATTCCGTCGTAGAAATGGGTGTGTCTTGGGCTCGGTTTCCTCACATTGACCAACAAAAAGGAAGTTCTTCATATCCAAAATTTCAAGGATTTCTGGAACTTTTTATTTTGGGTGGATGTTTTCATGACAAATGGATAAGTAAAAGGGTTGTCATCGATAAGACACCTATTGAAAAGAATCGGATTGAAAATTGTTTTTGATTTTCTAGCAGAGAAAATTACTGATGGTGAATTTTCGCACATTGATTAAAAGTTGTTGAATAACAAAGACGCTATTTTGATTTCAGAAAAAAACTCGAGAAGTTATCCCATTAGGAATTCTTTTATAGTTCTATTTACTCATTATTTATATAAAAAAAACAAATGGTGATTCCAAAAATCTTTAACTCTTTTATCATTTCCATTACTTCAATTGAGAAGATTACATGTTTTTTTTTATTTTTATTTATAGTCAATCGAATACATTGGTCCAAATATTTTCAGTTCAAGCAAATTTTTTAAAGGTCAAGTAACTTTTTTGACTTGAAAATGATTCCATCAATATATTCGAATGATTTAAAATAATTAAAGTGGACACCAAATTCCGTTTCAATTTTCTTCAATTGTGATCGCAGATCATTATAAATTTTATAAAATTACTTTTAAGTCGGAATAAATTTTTAAAATCAATTTAGCAGCAATCGATTGATTGAAAAATTAGCCATCAAAATTTAGACAAGAGTATCAAGTGTTGAGATTGCTAGTAGCTAGACACTTGGTAAGTGGATCACACGAGTTCTGATTTCATTTGAAATTATTAATCATGACTAATACTTTCGAAAATTGTTGTTGACGATTGGATATAACGTTTTAAAAAGGTTTGGCATCCTTGTATTGGTTATTGTAAATGCCAAATATTTTATTTGAAAAAAAAGTTCTGGAAAGGAATATTGAATAATAATTTTCTGAAAAACTTACAACAAAATCTGCTTCAAATATATCACGGCAGCACCCAAAATTCAAGACAAATCAAGATAAAGCTGAAAGAAATATCTTCAGAATTTGATTGCAAGCTAGATTTTCTTAATGGCATACTCAACGATTTTCAGGAAACTAATTTGCGATAAATTGTGTGGGTCGAGCTATTTTCTGAAATATTAATAACGTTAAGAAAATTATGCCTGTCGGCAGGGAAAAGGTCGTGGTTCAACTAATTACACAAATTCAGTTAAATTGGTTTTCGAATTGAGTTTCATCGAACAACAATCAGCCACCATTACAAAAATCCAGTCTTGTTTCATATTTCTTGGATATGAATATGCAAAGGTTGTTTACCAGTGGAAATATATTTATCTTTGTAAATTTGTTTACTTTGTAAGCTAAGTGATTTTTCAGGGACATCAGAGAATGCAATACCAGGAATTTTTAGGCAAAATAAATGTTACTTGCCTATGTATAAATAATATGCAAATCGTTTCAAAATCTTAAAATTTTGAGTGACATAAAAAATTCTAATAAAGGGAAAAACATTTTCAAACGAGATATTGATTTACGACCAAATTTTATGAAACGATTCTCAGCCAAATGAAAATCAACGTAAAAGTAGTCGATTGTTGAAGTTTATGTCGTATTCGTGCTGAACAAAAGTAGTGAGTAGTATCATAGTAAAAAAATGTTTTAAAACAAAAAAATTAATTTTCCCAAATCTGGTTTGTTCGTGAACGGTAGCGAGTATACGATGTACTTAAAATAAATAAAACAATCAAGATATAAAGTGAAATGAATGCAATACAATAAAATTATTAAAATCAAATCGTATCAAAATGACCTGAGCCAGATTTTTATTAATAGATGCGTAGGGTAAATACTTCAAGAACTCATTGCGTGTAAAATAATATGGCATTTAGGAAACATAAAATATGAATGCGTACTTTAAAGGATATTAAGTATGATTAATTTTTAAATGAAGTGTTTATGTAATTGCAAATATGCAGACGGAAATTTATTTCCAGCAAATTTAAAATACAAATTAATGTGAAGCTTCGAAAAGATCAAGCTACAAAATGGATAAATACAGATTAAAATTATCTGGCAACATAAACAAATTACAAGAAAATAAATTTTTGTTTGTAAATCCAAGCTTAAGTTGTAATTTAGGATGCATCTGTAACTTTCACATTTATTTGAACGGATTCGATACTATTGCAAATGTTTCATTTTCAATATCCACACTCCTTACACATTTAGATAGCTTTGAGTGCCTCAAAAGGATACATCGACGAGACTTGCATACATCAACAGTAAAAAAAAGCGACTAAAGAAAAAAATAAAGATACCTACCAGTCTTAAAAACGATTCAACTCAACAAATCAGAAATTCAACTCACGTTTCCAACTGACCCGTGATTTATAGCCATACAAGCCATAAAGATTACAGTCCTCGTTTTTATGGTCCTGTGGCTAGTATGTGCCTTTTTGTCCTTATTTGCCGCTTGCTACCTACCCGTAAATTATGTCAGACAATAGTTTAGCTTTAACGCGATAAAATTTTTAATGTCCTCGAGCTAACCGGACTTCATCCCTTAATGCTCTTTAGTAGTTCTGGTCAAGGATCCTAGACCATTTTGGTTGTCATTTAAGAACGCTTTGAAAGGTCTTTCCGATTTTCGGGGTTTTTTTTGAATGTCTATCGTTAGCCGAGAAAATAAAGAATACACGGGTATTTACAGCATTATTTCCGAACTTGTTTGGTGAACAGGAGGAAGATAAGGTTTTTTTTTAAATAAATGAGATTATAATAAAAGTTTTTATTATGATAATGAGCTCAATGAGTCTATTATTTTACTTTTTTGTGTGGCTTCAGTTTCATGTACTAATACAGTAAGCTTTGGCTCATACTTATCCAATATATATATATATCATAAATTTGCGGTTCACTGTGTAAGGTTTTTACTCATCGACAGGTGAAATACAGAAATTGCAATCTATAAAAAAAAACACTCTCAAAATAAATAAAGTAGAAATTCGTCGGCAAAGTTAAAAACATTAAGCAAATTAGTATTTTTATACTTAAATGGATATGAACAAGTATGGTACATAGAAATACAGAGATTTGACTGCATGTTATGAAATGTGTGGAAGAATGAACTTTTATTAATTTACAGTGAAAAACGGACAAGGACTCAAAATGCGGATATTTAACTTTTGATGGAGTGATGGATGATCAAATAGTTGCCCAGAAATTCTTTTTTGAATTTTGTTTAAGCGTTACCATTTTCATAATCAAAATTTTACGCATGCTTACTAAAATGTACAACTGTATAATTGCTCCTTAATATTATTCGAGTGAATGTCTATAAAACTTAATGCGAGAAACATGTATGGAGAATAAGCGAACACCCAATTGTTCCAAATTGAATATTCTGATTGTCTAAGAACATTCTCAAGAAGCAAAGGTGTGTGGCCGTTTCAAAATGTTATGTATTATAGCGTGTGGGTCTGTTGCGTGTGATGTGCATTTCACATTAGACAAAAACATCTACACAAAAACATCGGCGCCAAAACCGTTTTCCATCTGTTCTAAAACGTCGTTAAAATATTGTTTTCCCCCGAAAAGTTTCAATGCTTCAGTAAGCTCAGATCAAAACAGGCGTAGGAGGGCCAAATTAACGAAACAAGCTGTGACATGCGACCTTTCAGGCTCATAAAAACAGCTTCCCAGAATTAATTACAAAGCTATTAAAAACATTATTAGAAACAAGCCGCGAGGTGCGACCTATGAGGTCCACACGGTCAACTTCCCAGTAATATTTACATAAATATTAAAAATACTAAACAAAATAATAATTATGAAAATAATACTACTTTAAATAATAATAATGTACCTCTCATAACAGTAATTGGAATGACTTAATATTAATCGTATCATCTATGGGAGCGTCAATTGATTACGTAGGTAAAGGGGATGATTGAATATCTGCGCGGATTAATCGGGAGGGGGGGGGGGCAGGTTACAAAGCCTATTGTACGTTATTTGTTATTTTCATATCGATGAAAGCTTTTTAAAGCATATGATCTAGTAAAGTATTGACTACAAAACATTTTACCTTTCAAAGCGTTCATTACCGCAAATGCAAATTTGATTATATTTTGGATTTTCAAAATTTAAGCAGTTTTTATATTAAAACTAAAACACGGTACTGTAAAAACTCCTCAAAATTCGTTCAAACTATGCAAATATTAATAAACTTTGATTGGTTTAACAACACTGTCTTAAGAATAAGAGTAGTCAGGTAAAATCATTCATATGAACACTTTTTACATGGCGACTTTGAATGATTTTTTATTTTTAATTTAATTTTTTAGACATCATGAAAAAAGGTTTTGCTGGTTTGTCTCCAAAAATTGATAAGGATTTATAAATTTTATAAACATTTATTACCGTTTTGTGCAAATCTGATTAAAAAAAAAATTATGAAAAAATGCTAATCTTTTGCATTTTTTTTTGTTAAATTAAAAAACGGCTCAAAACGGTAATCATGAGAAAAAGTTTTATTGGTTTTTGCACAAAACTGTTTGGAGTATATAAATTTTATAAATATTGATTACTGTGTTTCGCAAATCAGGTTAAAAATTTATTGTTTATGAAAAAAAACCTAATTTTTTGCACTTTTTTCTCTTTAATTAAAAAACGGCTTTTTTGTAAAATTTGAAAGATTCACACAAATAGTATTACGCGTCGATTGACAGCTTAACCATGCAAATCGTATGTTTGGTTCGCGAGATATAGTGCATGACAGAAGTGACCTTCAAAGGGGCAGAAGAACAAACCCCCCGGACCGAAATGTTCCAAAAACTAATCAGCTCTTAAGATTGCAAAGGCGCTTCGATTGACACCTCAACGAAGTCGATACGACTTTGTTTACTTGAATTATGCTCGTAGAAAAAACTGTCCACGAACGCACATACGTACGTACGTACGTACGGACGTACGTACGTACATACACACACACACATACATACTTCTTTCTAAAAACACTTTAAATATACTCTATAGACCTCAAAACGTAAAGAAATGTTGAAAATTTCAATTTCGATTTTCGAGTCGATTACAAGAACTTCCCATATACTGGGAAGTTAATATTAACAGTTTGAATAATTATAATGAGTGATTACAGTAAGTTGAATGAGTCCATGTTTTTTATATCAATTTATTTTGTAATCATAAAACAACTATTTTTTTGTATTTTTCAAAACATTTTTTTGAGCATTGACAGTTGCAAGTGCAATAAAGTATGAAGATGAAGAAAAAATTAATTTAATTTTCGTATTTTTTCATTAAATCTAAAACTCCCTGTAGGGGAGAGCGGGGCTGAAAGTGACGATTTTAACAAATCCTTTAATAAATCGGGTAAGGTGAATGCTACGGTTAATAGTTCTATTTTATCTTAGGTAGAATCTTATCTGCATTTTAAATTTACACCCAGTTTTTGTGCTTTTGGAATTGTTTTGTTTTGAGAATTATTTTTTAAGCAGCGGTCGTAAGGCACTACTGACCCCACGCTGGGGCAAGTTGTGCCGGAGCCGAGGTCGGTTGTGCCATTCATAATTTTTGGCCTTTTGCTCTGGACTGTATTGGCGTGACTCTTGTTGCTGATAACCTGATGGACCTGGCTCATTTCCACAGTCTTCATTGATTGATTGCTGAACATCTGAAGAACACGTTTCATTTATACAGTCAACACTGCATCGTCGTAGCTGAGGACCAGGCTGAATTATTTACCGGCAAGACTCAACTCAGTGAACCGTATAATTTCACTCATGTAGATCTTCGGAAGTCCTTGTTTGAAGGACCTGCGAATTATTGATCTTTTGTAAGGGTTTATTATCCGGCATGGGGCGATCGGTGACGAAAGACGATACAAAGTCTTCCTCTGTAAAAACAGCTGCATTATAGGGCCAAATATGAATCTTTTTAAACACGTTGGAAATATTGATGGGTGTTGCTGCCAAGGGGAAAGCGTATTTTACTACGCCTGGTATTTTGTAAATTGAAATAGTCCAATAAGTCAACTTTTTATTTTCTTCATATACCGTTGTGTAACGAATTTCATTTACGTGCAACGGTTTTCTATTTGCGTCCGTCCTTAATTACCGCATAAGCAGCCATTTGTAGAGGATTCTGGAAAGTAGTTCCCCTTTGTGTTTTCCTGTTGTTTGTTCTCATTCTACCAAACAAAACAATATAGAGTCTAAAAGGTCAGTTGGGGGATATTTGTGCCGTGGCACAATTGACCCCAATTGAAAGGCAATTTTTATCCCGTTTCAAATACATTTACTTTTTATCATATGCATCGGAACAACTTACCCCCTGCACTTTCAGCCCCATTCTCCCCTACTGAGTCAATTCATAAAATTAACAAGCCGCGAGGTGCGACCCTTGAGGTCCATACGGTCAACTTCCCAGTAATATCTACATAGATATTAAGAATATTAAACACGATAATAATTATGGAAATAATATTAATCTTAATAATAAACATTTACCTCTCATAAAAGCTATTGGAATGACTTAATATTCATCGTACCATCTACGCAAGCGTCAATTGATTACGTAAAGATTTTCGTGGATTGGTTTGATTGAATATTCACGTGGATCAATCGGAGGGGGGACAGGTTACAAAGCCTTTTCTACGTAATTTGTTATTTTCATATCGATACTTGAAGGACAAAATAGCGCTAACAAAAATGAATGCAGTTTTTGTTATTACGCTCACTTAAGAGATTTTGTCGCGTGATGGCCATTTTGAATAGTTGCGGTCAAAATTGCCAGCATTTTGGCATAATCACTGAATTTGTATTTTTTCACGATTTTACATCAATGAAACGTTTTGAGAAACATTGATTATGCAATCAAAAATAGGTTCAATTGCATGTAAAAAGTAAAATATATGTATTTCTAATGATGAAGGAAGTAACTGAAATTTTACGAATACTAAAGAACAAAACTCCTAAAAACTACAACTTTTTATTTGATGAAAGCTTTTCAAAGCATATGATCTTAAAAAGTGTTGACTACAAAACATTTTACCATTCTAAACGTTGATTACCACAATTGCAAATTTGATTTGATTTGTATTGGTTTTCAAAATTTAAGCAGTTTTTTCATTAAAGTTAAAACACGGTTCTATGAAGACTATTAAAAATCTCCGCAAATTATGCAAATAATAATAAACTTTTATTGACTTTACAACAATGTCTTTAGAATAAGAGATTTAAGTATACAAATTCGTATGAACACTTTTTACATGGTGACTTTGAATGATTTTTTTTATTTTTAATTCAATTTGTTTTGAAATCATGAGAAAATATTTTGCTGGTCTCTCTACATAAATTGATAAAAGTTCATAAATTTTATAAACATTTATTATTACGATGTTTGTTTTATTAACTATTAATTAATTTTTTAATGAAAAAAAAAACACTAATTTTCAATATTTTTTTATTAAATTAAAAAAATGGCTTTAAAGATTTTCTTAAAATTTAAAAACATCGTTAGAAGGTTAATACGCGTCGATTGACACCCTAATGATGCAAAGATTATATTTGGTGCTCGATATATAATGAATGACATAAATGACCATGAAGGTCATGATGACTTTTAATGATTTTTTATTTTTAATTTAATTTTTTTTGTTATCATGAAATTAAAAATTTGGCAATTTTTTCACAAGAACTGTTTGGAGTTTATAAATTATATAAACATTTATTACTGAGTGTTGAAAATCAAGTTAAAAATTTGATGTTTTTGTAAAAAAAAACCCCTGTTTTTTGCACTTTTTTTCAAAAAATTTAAAAATCGCTCCAAAGATTTTTTAAAAATTTGACAGAAATGTTAATACGCGTCGATTGCCACCTTAATGATAAAAATCGCATGTTTTGTTCGTGATATATAGCGCATAACATGGTTGACCTTCAAGGGGTGAAAACTAATCAGCTCTTAAAATTGCAAAGACGCTTCGATTGACTTCCTAACGAAGTCGATACGACTTTGTTTACGTGAGTTATGCTCGTAGAAAAACTGCCCGCGAACACACATACGTAAGTACGTACGTACGTACATACACACACACACATACATACTTCTTTCTAAAAACACTTTATATATACTCTATAGACCTCAAAACGTAAAGAAAAGTTGAAAATTTCAATTTCGATTTTCGAGGCGATTGAACTTCCCATATACTGGGAAGTTAACAATACTTACAAACGATCTCTGCCAAAACCACATTTGGTTTGGTTCTATCCAATTACCAAAAAAAAAACTGTTAATTTTAAATTACTAATGACTTTAAGCAGCATCCCATTTCGTTAAGTATTGATTGCTTGAAGTGGAGGTTAATTTTTTGATATATTTTTTATCTAATATTTTGCAAGTTTTATTGAATTAAAAAACCACGGTATCAAATCGATCGAAAAATTTATAGACTCTTTAAAATGTTAACGTGCTCTGATTGACATCCCGGTGACGTTAATACAATTCTAAGAAAACTGTCTTGTCTTGATACTGATGATAAAGTTTTTTTTTGAAAAATTAGTTCTAGCTCTTAAAAAAGCTACATACTTGTACTTGCTTGAATGTTGGATCTTTTTTAGGATCTGCTCTTCATGCACCATTATTTATTAACTTTTATTTTTCTAACGCAAGTTAAATTTATCTGATACCAAAATTGATTTTAAATAAAAGTGATGTGAAATTGAACCATCTAGATGGCCCTCCTAAGATACAGTCACGCTACCAGAAATTATTTCAAACCCTAAATGGCACGAAATATGCCATCTGAATAAGGAAAAATAAAATAGGCTATTTCAAACCATTTATCTGTCTTTCATTCGTCAAAAAAGACTAAGTCTAAAATAAATTTCAAAAATAAATTTGTAAACGAACCAGCATTCAATGCAAAGTGCAACTATTGAAAAATCTATTGTATATTATGATTCAGTGAATTCGTGTTTCAGGGGATATCTAATAATTTTGCAATATTTTTTAATGTTGCACTTGATATCCTTGGAAACATTTTGGGTTCATAAACAACAATTTCAAATAGATTTTTGAATAAGTTTCAAGGACTACGCGTTGGTATGGCAATATCAACAAACGCGGGAAACTTATGGTCCAATAGTGGAGGAGATTAGAGTTACAATGTACGTTTAAGGACAACTTAAAATATTTTTTTTATTTACTGGTTTATAGTCAATATTTCACTTTCAAAAAATGTTTTAGGAATTTTTGATTCTGAATTGCCAAAATCAAGTGCATTTTAGAGCAGCAATTCAAATATTATCTAGTTCGTCACCATTAAATTTGATTTTCTAGATAAACTGTAGTGTGTGTGTATGATTCCGGGAAATACATAAAATGTTTAAGTACTCATATCTTATCTTTCATATGGACGAAAATTCGATGTCAAAACCGGAACACCTAGCAAAAGTAACTCTTTTCAAATGGAAAACATTCAACATAGAAACCAAACAACAATATCTCAAAACCTTGGCATCTCCTTTGGTATGGCTGGAAAATTCTTTACAGCATGCAAACTCAACCCACCCATCCGTTTCACAGCCGGGAGATATACAAGCGTACACTGTACGTACATTAAATCACCATATGAAATGTATGCATATACACACACACGCGCGCGCATGTTTCCATACGGATACCTTGCTGTAATGTTATTCAAATGGACATAAGAAGGATTTTCCACATATTTCACTGCTCCATTAGTTATGTTAGTTTTCCTCGCCTTCAAACTTATCTACATGCATGCACATATTTTATTATCCTTTACAATTGCTGCCATTCTCTGCAAGTTTTGAGTTGAAAAGCGGGTGGTGAACTGCAATTTTATGCTAGACGAATGGAATTTTTATTCCGACTGTTATGTTGTGGACAAGGATTTTGGAAAATGTTGTCAACAAAAAATTTCCGTTTTCGAAGGTCTGCCTTTGTGAGCGAATGTATTCAGAATGTGGTTTTAGGGGCTCTTTAAGATATTCCAAAAATCCTATTAATTTTGATGGTTAGTTGTCTGTGTTTGAGATCCATTTACATCATAAATGGTGCACGTTGCGTTCTAAACTAGCAATGACTTTTGTTAAATCTTTGAAATGAAACATATAATTGAAAATAAGCTTAACAGAAAAATTTAAAACTTTTACGAATCCAAACGATGAGTTAAGCCAGTTTTACAGGAATCACATAACTAGACAAATTTTCGAAGTAAATTATGAGTTTAGTTTTAGTTTTAAAAGCTTAAAACGACAATTTGAATAGATTTCAATAGTACCCTATATTAGATTACGTATTTTACGACAGTAAATCTTCGCTGTTATGATAATTAACAATGAGGTCTTGATGGAAGTTTTTGAAAGATTGTTGTATTATTCAATAGAGTATACATTGCAATTGTTTATAGAAAATCATTTCAATTAAAGGGCCACCGCAACTAGATTATCAGTAACCCATATTGCTACACTAATTTAGCAATAAATGTTTAGTAGTTATTTACGAGTGGTTCGATGAAAATATTACTTAAGTACCATAATTGTTTTGAAATTGTTTGAGAACAAACGGTCCTTGACATTTTTTCAAAATATTTAGACAACGCGCGCTACTTTGCTGAAAAAATCGTGTATTTAAATTGAGTTTAATTTCTATAGCGTTTGGAACGAGTTTTTAAAATCGGTCTCCTTTTCTGATTGAAGCTGAGAACATAACAGCATGAAGTCATTAAGCATCACATCATACTGCTTGTATGCAAAATCTGGACTATAGCCAAAAAGGATTAAAAGCAGTAAAAAAAATTTAAGATGCAATTTTCTGATTTTCACGAAATACCTTCATGCTTATTTAATGATCAATATATATTTCAAAATCTTAATTTGAAACTTTTATTAATGAATGTTAACTGTAATCAGACATCTACATATAAAGCATTTTCTGATTGAATTAATTATTTTCCCCAAAGTGAAAATCGTTTTCCCAAATGACAAAATTTATTTTTTCAAAATGAACAAAAAAACCTTTATACCGAAGGCAAAAATCATTTCCTTACATGAAAAATCCTTTTCGAAGAGAAAATATATTTTTCCTAAATGAAAAATCATTTTTTCTGTAGCCACAAACCTTAATTTCTCAAATAAAAATAATTTTGTTCCCACATCGAATATACGAATACCTCAACAAGCAATTTGCAGAAATTAAAATAACTTTTTGTTGAAAACGTAAATATGTTCATAAGTTTTGTTTCTCAATTTAATAACGGCAACTTTTTTGAA
The DNA here is from genome assembly GCA_963942545.1 of Oxycera nigricornis. Classification (NCBI taxonomy): domain Eukaryota; kingdom Metazoa; phylum Arthropoda; class Insecta; order Diptera; family Stratiomyidae; genus Oxycera; species Oxycera nigricornis. The sequence goes on along the minus strand of OZ012661.1, from coordinate 94,221,907 downwards.
GCCATCTATAACTTTCAAAATGCTCTGAGATTTCAATAAGAGTCCTAGATGACTAGTAAGGGTTTTGCAAAATGTAGATAACTTTTGACAAAAGGTAACCTAGGAAAGACGAAAATTGGTTCCATTCGTGGACAACCGTCCGCCCCGTCCATCCTATGTCACTTAGAAAAAATTTGGATAACATGTAGCTGTTTCTTCCATTCACATACAACAATCAATAGACCAAATAGGGATAGGTGAGAGAATTGAAGAAGCCAAGAAATTTTAGCAGGTTTAATTAAGCGTCGATTTATGTAGATTTGCACCCGAACAACGGCTCGAAATAGTGGAATATTATTTCCCAAATTCGAGTCCTGTGCACAAAACGTGTAGAATACTTTGTGTAATTTAGCTCCTACGCAATACGGTAGGAAGAATTATGTCCACGTATACACTATTGGACAATGTTCATCCAACACGAGCTCGTACAGTGCGTACCCAGGGAGCTAATGCTAGTATAGGGGCTATAAGGGTCGTATTAGGGAGGATCTCAGTCAATCGATTCGACGCCAAAAACTTGGCCTCTGTTCATCCACAATATAGCTAGTTTTGAGGATAGATCTTGGACGTGGACTATATCTTTAACAATCCAACTTATGCAGTGTAGTTCTATTGAAGCCATTGGACCATTGGAACTTGAGCCAAATTTTTACATTTCAGCGAATAGGCTCATTTCTGGCTGAATGCCATATAAATGCAATAAATAAACAAAATTGCCATTTTTGGTGTAGAAATAATCCTCAAACGACTTTGGGAGCCCCAATACATCCCAAAAAAGTCACCAAATAGTGCGGTGTTAATGCCAGCGGCTAATTTGTCCTTTTTTCAAATCTGGTGACAAAAACAATGGCGAAAGCTTTCGACAAACGATTTGGGGCTAATGGTTCCAACAGGATGGCGCAACATGCCATACAGTGCGTTAAACAATTTAGCTATCGACCCGAACCTATCCTTACAACAGGATGCTGAGGTAAAGGAGTGACGAAAAATAGGACAACATACTGTTAAACTGGTGATATATCCTAAAACTGGGCGATCAATCCCGAACTTTGCTATGGGGTTCAATTGAAGAGGAAGTGCCTGTGCTTCCTCGAAACCTTACCAGGGGAATACTGATACCAAGGGATCCGGGGCCCCAGGAACCTAGTCCCAGCCGGTGTCGGTGAGGAGCCTGTGTAGGCTGAAACTTAGCGGTTGTGGTTGTACACCCATTAGCGGGTACTTTTATTATTAATATAGTTTGGAACCGATTAGCACGGTAATCGGATCCTTCTGTATTGTGGTGCACTGGCGTGCTGTTGCGCTTACGACAGAGGTGCCCAAAAAGCGGCATGAATGATTGATAGGTCCAAATCCAAACCAAGGATTATGAAGAAGAACCATGCAAGCTTTGGATGAAATCTGGAACCTGTATTCGGAAAAGCAGTAACCATACTTGCTATGGACAACTGACTAGTACGCTTATTGGGGCGTTGGTGCATGCTACAATTTGTTATCCGGACTTAAGCCGTCAGTGTGTTAATAGTTAACTCTAGAGAATGCACTTAAAATCTCGACTTAATCTGACCTGAACCTTTGGTGAACGAGTATATATATATCAAAAATAAATAGCATTTCGTAAATTTGTTTAAAAAAAATGTAATAAAGCATACGATTCGAGCCGGACAATGTATACAATCACTTACTGACCTTGCAACCTGAAATGTAAACTTAAATTTTTTGTATAAATATGTAATCTATGAATAATATTTCTATCTCAAAAAGTGTGTCTATTTCTACATTGAAGTCTAAACGAATGGATTGAGAATGCAAAGAAACAAATGAGAAATTTCATAATGCATTGCTTTTCTCTATGTGTATATTCTATTTGAAAATATTTTCCACATTCCATAAGCGATATTTCTTATGAAATTCAGTTACTCAGAACCGCAGAATTCATCTTTATCTTAGAGTCACCATCAGATATTCCCTACTAAATTTGTTGTGCAGTTTATTATGCTATGTCTATTGGAATTGATATCGAAATTATTGGGATTCATTAAAATCAGAATTGAAAATTGTTTTCAAGTTATTTTTAATATGTCCTTCAGACATTGTTTTTGGTTTTGTCTTTCCTTCACTTGTAATGGATCAAAGAAGATAGTGAGACACAATTTAAATCGATGAAATATTCTGCGATGAAGTGCTATTCAACGTATCGTATATGTGTTGTATAAACCCATACTTTTTGTATCTAGCAAAGCTGGAAACATCGAGTTATAATATGTTATAGCTATGATGTCCGTTAGCTGTTGTTTTTCTAGTGACTGCTTTTATTGCAATGTAACCATGAGCCCATCAAGCCTACTTTCAAATTACGATTAGTTATGGAATCGTTGGTCTACACATTATCAAAATTGTCTGCAGCCACACCTTTGCGCAAGCTGCAACAATTTCGTCTGATTTCAAATGAACCGATTCCAGTTGTGTCCTTTAACATGTTACCGCATTTATTATGAATGTGTCTCATACGTGCGGAGCATTTGCACATTACATGCCAAGAATGGAACATACAAAGTTATAATCCTGTCTGCCAGGACACAATCATATGAATGGATATTTCACTGTCACAGAAACATTAGCTTTTATTGCACTGTGGTTGACGACGAAAATGAAAACAAATAAAGCAATCTACCATTTATAGCTTTTATGAGAGGTGGCAACTGAAAACACTTTTATTACCTTTTAAGGTTTCACGTTGCGAGTTGTCTCCCGAAACCGTTGAAAGCAATTGTGGGCGGAATTCTACTAAACGAGCAATTTTATTTGTGGGTTGTGATAGATAAGTTCTGTGATTACTATCGCGCATAAATATGTCGTAATATGACGCTGCTTTTTCTATTTCTAATGGTTGTATTTAAGAAAATGATTAGATCGAACGGAATTCGCGCATTTATCTTTCGTTTTAATATACTTTGGGATGCAAAATGTGTGTTATGCGCAACTTAGGAGTAAAAGTTGAATCAATTTTGGCTCCATCTTTATTTTGACGAAAATCCCGTTGATCGGTTTGGTTTTCCTAAACCAAACCTAAAATAACAACGCATGACTGAAAAGTACTAATTGATAATCGAGCGATTTAACAGGAAGTCCGAAAAAATTATGAAAATTGTTGCTAAACACGCATTCAACGTTTTATTAACTTCCCAGTATATGGAAAGTTCTAGTAATCGCCTCGAAAATCGAAATTGAAATTTTCAACATTTTTTTACGTTTTGAGGTCTATAGAGTATATATAAAGTGTTTTTAGAATGGGAGATGTATATTTATATGTGTGTGTACGTATGTACATGTACGTACACGTACGTACGATTTGCATCGTGTTAATCGACGCGTATTAACATTTCTGTGAATCCATCAAAATTTGAAAAAAAATCGTTAGAGCCGTTTTTTAATTTAAGAAAAAAGTGCAAAACTTAGGTTTTTTTATAAACAATAAATTTTTAACCTGATTTACGAAAGACGGCAATCAATTTTTTAAAAATTTATAAACTCCAAGCAATGCTTGAAAAAACATCATCAAAACTTTTTCTCATGATAGCAAGAAACATTAAATAAAAAATAAAAAATCATTAACAGTCATCATGATCTTCAAGGTCATTCCTTCCATTCACTATATCTCATGAAGCAGATGTAATATTTGCATCATTAAGGTGCCAATCGACGTGTTTTAACATTTTCGATTATTTTAACATTATAAAAATCCGTTTCAGCGGGTGTTTTTAATTTAATAGAAGAAAATGAGAAAAAGTAGGGTTTTTTTCATAAAAAATATTTTTTTCACCTTATTTGCGCAACACATTAATAAATGTTTATAAAATTCATACATTCCTATCAGTTTTTGAGGAGAAACCAGCAAAACTTTTTTCATGATTCTGAAAAAAACTCAATTAAAAATAAAAAATCATTCAAAGTTACCATATGAAAAGGGTTCTTCCGAATGATATTACCTAACATCTTTTATTCTAAAGACATTGTTGTAAAGTCAATCAAAGTTTTAAAATGTTTGGATAATTGGACCCCACGATCCTCCAGATCCCCGGATCCCTCGATCCTCCGATCCTCCAGATCCCCTGATTTCTCGATCCCGCGGATCCCCCGATCCTCCGATCCCCAGATCCCCGGATCCTCCGATCTCCCGATCCCTCGATCCTCCGATCCTCCCAATCCCTCAATCCTCCCGATCCCCGCGGATACCTCGAGCCTCCGATCCCCTGATCCCCCGATCCCTCGATCCTCCCGATCCCTCGATCCCCCGGATTCTCCGATCCCCAGATCCCTCGATACCCCGGATATCCCGATCCCTCGATCCCCGGATAACCCGATCCCTCGATCCCCCGGATATCCCGGTGGATCCTCCGATCCTCCCGATCCCCGGATCTTTCGATCCTTCGATCCCTCGATCCCCTGATCCCTCGATCTCTCGATCCCGCGGATCCCCGGATCCCTCGATCCCCCGATCCATCGATCCCCCAGATCCCCCGATCCCTCAGATCCCCGCATCACTCGATCCCGCAGATCCCCGGATCCTCCGATCTCTCGATCCCCCGATCCCGGATCATACGATCCCCCGATCTCTCGATCCCGCGGATCCCTCGACCCCCGATCCCGGATCATACGATCCCCCGATCCCTCGATCCTCCAGATCCTCAGATCCCCCAGATCCCCCGATCTCCAGATCCCCCAAATCCCCGGATCACCCGATCCTCCCGATCCCCCAGATCTCCCGATCCTTCGATCCCTCGATCCCGCGGATCCCCGGATCCTCCGATCCCCCGATCCTCCCGATCCCTCGATCCTTCGATCGCCGGATCTTCCGATCCCTCGATCTTCCGATCCTCCTCGATCCCCTATATATCTTGGATCCTCCGATCCCCCGGACCACCTGGATTCTCAAAACAGAATGCAACCATCCGGACTTACGAAATTGCTCGTGTACCATGCACCATATTCGTCGCGGTGACGATGGTAAATCATTAACACACACACACAGTTCACATCTATATCTGTATATTCTGTAGATTAAAAAAAATACTTGAAAGGAAATATTGCAAGCACTGTATGTAAAATTATCGATTCAAAAATAGCAGCTCAAAATTTTATTGAGGATTTCTTGGCAGACACAACAAGGTAGTTTTCGGTCATTTTTACCAATTTCTTCGTATTTTTTCATTTAAAAGTTTCTATCAGCCTCATTTTTCTTCTCGAACCAATGGAACATTATTTTTGCATTGCTGAATAATTCGATAAATAGTTAATCGCGGTATTCGGTCTTCACGCAACACTTCAACAATATTTCGTGTCTCTAACCGTGGAACCAACTTTTCTCTGTACTTCTTGTATTCGTGGCATATTGCTTGCAACTTAAAATTTTGCACTATACTTCTCTAACGTACTCAAAATGTGTTCCCAAATAGCAGGTTAATAAAAATTGCATAGACTTTTTTTTAAGAAAAGTTGTTTTTCAAAGTTTGTCTCGTTTATTTTGTAACACACCATAGAATTTGCATCACACAATTTGTTGAACTTAACACCAAGTATTTGGTGTATAAATAGAATTAATTTAATTTAATTAGCATTAAACCTAGTAACTAACCTGATTTTTTTATGAATATGCCTGTCTGATTTCATAAATAAATTTTTTTCAGCTTTGCCGGAAGGTTCCATAACAACTTTATATGGAACATGAAATATTTTATGTTTTGATTCGAAAACGATTCTCAATAAAATAATACGAAAAAAATTGAATTACTTTAACTTATGCTGCTTGTCACACCAAATCCAATAACATTTCAAACTGACTGTTGGTTAAATGGAACAGTAACTTTCACACCCAATATCAATAGCTTGCTACATGTATGGTATAACTCATCCGTAAAAATGGCGGCTGTTAAAATTAACGCGTCTGCTTCCAGTAAAATACCATCCAAAAAGCAAGAAGCATTCTTATTGAAAATATTTTTTTTAATAAAAACTGTTGGATATACGAAAGGAAATATATTTCGCCTTTTAACTTCGACATGTCGGAAAAATTATAAAATGAAGGTGAAGTAAAAATTGACAAAAGAATGCGAATGAAAAATATTTCATATTTATATGTAACAGCATCGTATCAAGTACAAGTTTAGTAAACCGAATAGCTTAGCATCGTCCTCTCATGCTTTTTTTCTTCTCTTCACCATTATAATATATGTGACAATTTCCTTAAGCTGATTTTCGCTTATCCTTGCATGCAATCAAAATTTGAAAAAGTTATTTTCTTAAGTAGTTCTTCTGGCTGTCGCGTGGAATAAAAGGAAATTTATTTTGTCGGGATAAAAGAATGAATTACATTGAAATTTTACGAAAAGACCAAAGGAAAATTAGAAAACTGAAAGAGAATGGAAAAAGCTCATGAACACTGAAAGAATTAATACGTAAATTAAAGTCAAAGAAAAGATTAAATGGAATTTTAAAATTTTAAATTAACATTTGAGCTATGGGTGCAAAACTTGGTCGGTACGTTTTTTTTTTCAATTTCTTTCTGGTAGAAGCACGTATCTCATTTATACAAAGTTTGAACACTTTATAAGTTTTTGTAGTTGTTCATAAAACCTATTTTCAAATATGCAAGCAAGAAAACTTCAACCAATTGTTTTAAAATGTTAAATGGCGTGATAATAGCTAACACAATTGATTGAACAACCTAACAATTGAGCCGTACGGCATCGATTAATTCAAAATCGACTAAATTCCTTCAAATCCAATTTTCGTGACCCATCATACATAAGCTTATTTTGAATAGAAATTCAACTATTGTTATAGGATCAATTTTTCAATGTGTCCATCAAAACAGTATTTCGAGTCGAAGCATAAATAAATCTCCTCGACAATCCCAACAAGTGAAAATATACGCAACTTTAGTCTCCTTGTCACTAAAAATACATGTATCCCTTAAATTCAACGGCTTCGATGATTTCAGTGTTTGCTTTGAGTAAATAATGTAAATTTTTGAATTTCATGGTGGCTTCGAACGATGCTGCTCGTATTTTACGCTTCAGAACTTTTTATCCGACTTTCTTCGACACAACCTGGAACGCGATTAGCTAGAGGGAAATGTTGCTTGGAAGAAAATGGCAAAAGTTCTTTGCAGGATTTCGTCTATTGTAATGAGCAAAGAAGATCAACGAGTTGAATTCTATTTCGGGCGAATAGGGGATAATAGGACATAGCTAAATACGAATTGAAAATTAAAAGAATATTGTCCCCGGAAATTTCTTTTTAAACATTTTTATGACGGGCTATCATATAAAATTGTTATGTTGCTGTACACATTCTACCCGCGTATCATTATTCGGAATCTGTATTCTATAATTTGTAGTTTGGAAATGCAAATTAGCAAGTTATAACTCTAGGCTACGAATATTTGAGTTTCGAACATATTTTTTGGTGTGAAATATATTATGTTATAAAATCCAAGCTAGGCTATAATTGTATCGCAGTTATTTTTCACATGATCCATTCCTAAATGAAACAAGCCGCGAGGTGCGACCCTTGAGGTCCACACGGTCAACTTCCCAGTAATATCTACATAAACATCAACAACATTACAACAATGAGAGGTAATAGTAACAGGAATGAGTTAATATGAAACATATCGTCTACGGGAGGGTCCATTGATTACGTAAGGTTTTTGGTCGATGAGGACAGATTGAATATTCATGCGGATCAATCGGTGGGAGCCTTTTTGGTGCTGAAAAATTTTGTTGGTTTTCAAATTTAAGCGGTTTTTTAATTAAAAGACTATAAAAACTATTAAAAATCTGCTCAAATTATGCAAATATCTTAAAACTTTGATTGAATTTACAACAATTTTTTAGAATAAAAGATATTAAGTAATAGCACTCCTATGAACCCTCTTTACATGGTAACTTTGAATGATTTTTTTATTTTTAATTTAGTTTTTTCATAATCATGGAATAAAATTTTGCTGGTTTCTCTCCAAAAACTGATAAGAATGTATACATTTTATAAACTGGATCACTGTGCTGTGCAAATCAAGTAAAAAAATATATTCTATGAAAAAAGCCATAATTTTTCGCATTTTCTTCTATTAAATTAAAAAAAAGGCTAAAACGAATTTTTATAATGTTAAAAACTTCGCAAAGATGTTAATACACGTCAACTGACACCTTAATGATGCAAATATTATATCTGGTTCGTGAGATATAGTGAATGATAAAAATAACCTTGAAAATCATGATGACTTTTAATGATTTTTTATTTTTAATTTATTTTTTTGCGTAATCATGAGAAAAAGTTTTCATGACGTTTTTGCGAACATTGTTTGGAATACATAAATTTTATAAACATTGATTACTAAGACTTGACAATAAGGTTAAAAATTTTGTGTTTTTGAAAAAAAGACTAATTTTTTGCACATTTTTTTAAAAAATTTGAAAACCGCTCCAAGATTTTTTTTTGAAAATTTTATAGAATTACACAAACGTCAATACGCGTCGATTGACACCTTTTTAAAAAAATCGTATGTTTGGTTCGCGAGATATAGCGCATGACAGAAATGACCTTCAAACGGGCAAAACAGCAAGCCCCCACGACCGAAGTTTTCCAAAAACTAATCAGCTCTTAAGATTGCAAAGACGCTTCGATTGACACCTTAACCAAGTCGATCGGACTTTGTTTACGTGAGCTATGCTCGTAGAGAAAACTGTCCACGAACGTACAGACGTACGTACGTACGTACACACACACACACATACGTCTCCCTTTCTAAAAACACTTTATATATACTCTATAGACCTCAAAACGTAAAGAAAAGTTGAAAATTTCAATTTCGATTTTCGAGGCGATTACAAGAACTTCCCATATACTGGGAAGTTAAAAAATCAGCGACATGATAGTTGTAGAATAATTAGCAGATTTGGAGTGGTTCTGATCAGTTTATTCTTACCATATTGTTTTTTTAAAAATAATTCTAGGATGCTAAGGCGCATTTTAAATTGCTTCGTCCTCAATTGTAACGCACTTTGCTGGTTACAGTTCGCTAAGAATGATATTTTGAGCCTAACCATTCGAAGATCATTTTCAAAATATCAAAAAATCAATTTAAATAAAAATGTCGTAAACCCTCAAAATCAGGATGTACCATATTATATTTAGCAGTTGTTGAGTGACGACGAATAATTATGTGAATGCATTCTTCAGCAAAACCATATTTAAATCGAGATCCTCAAATAAACTTCTTGGTCTGATAAGTTTCTATGTTAAGATTTTTGACCACTAAAATTATATTCTTCAGGTGAATTCTATAAATTCAGGAAAAGATGTTGAAAAGCAAATACAAAACCCTGAAAAATTTATGCGCTGTATTGAAGAAACATGACGCATGAAACTAATGATTTCGAAAAACTTTCTGGAAATGTGACAAACAATTGCAAACGCCAAAAAAATCAAAGCTTATTCACATAATTTTTAATTAATGCAAAAAAATTACTATCTGCCCAAAAATATTTTCCAGTGAAACATTTCTATAATTTTTTCAAATTTTTGCTTTCTTTTGATTTGCATTATTATAGAGTCCTTTGAATTTTCTGGGGCTGTGATTGCTGTATCTTTAAAAAAACGTCGTTTGGTTTTTTGAAAACTAACAAAGATTGGTTTTATTTCAACTATGACTTTTCGAATAAAATCCTTTATGGATTTGTTAATTAATAATTGAATTTATCATAGGATTCATTGGGATTAAAGTTCGTAAGTGGGACGAAATTTTTCGCAAAAACTTTCAAAATTAAAATTGCTGATTATTTTCATCAATAAAATCTTATGCGCCTGTTGTTAAAGAAATATTTGGTTAAAAAAATCACCTGTCCATTATAGAAATGGCCTCAAATTTCACCATAAAAATTGTCTTACGTATTCAGGAAATCAACGAGTACACTATGATTTAATCTGTAATTATATGAATTATTTAGAAAAAAGTTTAAATGATTTACGAAAATTTTAAACGGATTGGCAAAATGTTTTGTCGAATTTAGAAAAAGTGTAAGGGTTCTGGGAAAAGTAGAGGCAGCTTGAAAAAAGATTTAAATTATGTGACTAACGTTCGGGTGGGCTAAAAAATGATAAACGTTCAGAATAAAATGTTGCGAATTGTCTCAAATTTCATCATTAAAAATTGCTTTACATTTTTAAAGCTAAGTCCCATGAAATTATTCTTTGGAAATGTATCTTACCAGTCTAAGGTTTAATTTTCAAAGATTCGAATCATATAGCAATTGAGGCTCTTGTTTTGTAGACATAGAATTTCAATTTTACTTCTTATCGTATTTTACCTCAAACAAAACAAAGAAAATCGACCACCTGAAAATAGTCAATATGAATTTTTAATGCTTGAATCCGAAAAAAATTACACCAGGAAAAAAATCAATCTACATATAACGATGCAACAATCTCCTCTACCAGGAAAATTTTTCGTATCTCTTATTGTTGCCTCGTTACGCGTAGCTAATACTTGTAGGGATTTGGGGATTCATGATGACAAGTGACGAGGGTGGCACAAATTGAATTTATAATTTAATTCAGTCCATTGGAAAAGACCAAAGTTTTCCTCCGGCCAAGAGAGAAAGAGAGACAGAGAGAGTGAATGGAAAATGCTTGTCTTTGGCAAAGCCGCTGGATACCAATATTAAACGCAAACGGCAGGATTCAAGGAAGTGTGTTTGCGTTAAGTTAAAATCAATTAGGGAAAAACGGGTGTTGGAAAATCCTCAGTGGGAATGTGTTCAAATTCAATGCTATTGGGACAAATTTTACTGTTATTGCCGCGTAGCATTTCGCCCAACAGTCTGGTAATTTTCTCTCTCGAAATTTTCAACGTTTTCTGAATCTATTTGAATTTTATGTGCTTACACTTCATTTGCTTTTGAAACTTTTAAATTTTGGCTTGAAGTTACAGAGCTTGAGTTCTAGAGTTGTGCTTTGAAAACTGATTAAGCTAGAAAATAGCAAATAAATAAAATCACTTGCTGCCATTATTCAGCTTCAGGCTAATAATTTAAATTGTTTTCTAAAGTGGATTTTTGATACGTATTTTAAATGAACGAGTGTCTATGAATATTTTTTTAAATGTTTTTTTTTTTGTTTTTACTGACTTCAAGAAAATGATCAAACAAGGTACGAACTACGTACCTTATCGTTTTCGCAATTTTTATAAACCATTTAAGGAATGACATGTAGTTTTAAATAATACTTGATTTTTTTTTTGCCTTTTTTTATTTCAAAAGTTTATGAATTCTATTTCTTTTTCTTCTTAACAATTATGCTCAATTAAGCATCGGTTTGCAAAAAAGTCCACCTGCCAAATTTTCTTATCGTTCATTTATATCTTTCTTTTTATTTATGGCGTGTCAAAATGTTAAGACATTGTGTAAATGTAAAAATCTAATTAAATATGAATATGCTCTTAAGTTTTTTGTTGATCCTTCAATTTGTAATCCAAAATGACGACTCATGACATCAGTAAATTTTGTTGAAATTCAATCCAAATTTTAATCAGTTTTGAAAAGAGATGTGTATTTATAAAATTTGAGGTAGTCCGTGATATTATAAATGTTTATGTTAGATTCATAATATTTATTAATAGCCATAGTTGCAAATGTTTTCCGCATAACTTTCTTCGCAAATTCTAGTTGAGCTGCAAATCTCATTTAAAGCGTGGTTAACATTCCCGACTTATTGATCCAATTTGGCGGACATAGTAGTAAACCGTAGCAACTAATTGTCTCATGTCCACATAAGCAATAATGTTTACTTCAGAACCAATTTTATCCTGACGATGGTAACACTTCGGTAGAATTTGCAAGGAGTTAAAATGTGCTGAGCGTTTCTGTTTTACAAGGGTTCTATACTGGACGGGCGCGACGGTGGTGCCACAATCTCTTTGGATGGTAAATAAGGCATCTATAGTTCCCATTCAAATTATATTAAAACTTCTTTTAATTGATTTTAAAACTCCGCAGAATTTCACGAAACACAAGCCTGCATTACTAAAAAACACGAGCGCGAACTCATTTCAGGACTCCATTTTGAGATAATAAAGAAGACATAAATAAACACTTTATTACAAACAATCCAAATTTGAAACATTTAGTAATGAAAATAGGTGTATTCACTTCTTTAAAAAAATTGTTTAGAAAATAATTTTATGGTAGATTTTTTATTAAATGAAAAAACATCTGGTCTGTATTTATTGCAACTTGTATCAAACTAAAGAAATGATAAAACACATTGATCAGTACCACAACTATCTCATAAAAGTAAATGAAATTAGGAAACATTATTCGTATCAACCGATTTTTCATTACAAAATTTAAAAGTTTGTATGAATCTGTTTTGCAATTATGAAAAACAATGATTTTTTTTTTGTTGAAGAGCAGGAAAAAACGAAAAACCTTTGGGAGCTTCTAATGTTTGCAAGTATTGATTATTTAAAGTGTAAATCAAATGATCAATATATTTCCCAAAAAAATCTAAATTTGTAACATATTCGATTTTTCCTGAATATGCAAATGCGCAAGATCACGTGAGAAATAATAATACAGTTTTTGATTACATGGCATAATTTCACAGTTGTATTAAGCTGTACCTTGCACAAATTTTTTCACAAGTAGAAAAATATTTCCCAAAGGGATTTAAACTTCTTCCTAAATGAAAACGTTATTTCGCCAAATCATATACAAGATATAAGGGATGATTTGAGCGGTGCCATTAAATGTAAAGTATGTTATGGCTCGAATACTCCGTAAAAAATTTCGCGTTTAGGAGTGACCATGATCTTCAAGCCAAAGAATTTTCTGCATACTTTTCATCGATTTTGCAGCTGGAAAAACAAAAAAACTTGTTCGTCCCTAAAATTTTTATAGATCCTTAATGAAGTCAAACCAAATGCTTCGTAGATATGAATCCTGACTGAGTAAGTAATTGTTCGGCTTTAGCTACATACATTACGGAATTATACGAATTTATTCACCACGGATTTTCGATGTTTTTTGGATCCAAAAATGAAGAAGACTCTGCCAGAAATCTTTGTCTTCTTGTTACGTCGTGATGAATCTATTGGGAAATGCTTCATCATGTGTGACAGAAATTTTCTTTAATGTGTCAAAGCAAATAAAAACTGCGTTTTCGAAATTTATCGAAAATCTAATTACCTCGTTTCATTGCTAATATGCTTTGATTAGTACAATAAAAAAATCGATATGATTTCTCTTTCGCAAGCAGTCGTCATAGAAAAAATGATCACACTCGCAAAGGCGTACGTTCGTATTCACATGTAGACTTCTTTTAAACAAAATACTTTTAATTTGCTCCACAAATTTTAGCTTAAGGTTGTGATGTAAATTTCATTTTGAATTTTTGGTTAATAGAAGATATTATTATAGTATTATTTTGAAGTCGAAAAACTGCTAATATTATCAATAGTATCACAAATTTCATCTCAATTACAGATCAAATGTATTATGTCTTTGAAATTGCTCCATTTTGATTTGCACTAAAACTGTAGGGTGTTTTTATAACGGTACCCGTCAAACTTTGTTGTGAATTTTACATTATGTTTAATTTATTTTGGAAAACTATCATGCCCATACTTGGATCCAAACAGCGTCCCAAAATAGTGGAAAATTTATTTTCGAAGTTCGCGTTTTGTGCTTTAAACTTCTAGAGTACTTCGTCTAATTTATGGTGTTCATAATCGTCCATCTGAGCAGTTCATATGCAATACGATGAAGCGATCTATGCCTACGTATACTTTATTGAACAATGTTCATGCAACACGAGCTCGCACAGTGCGTGCCGAAGCAAATATCGATACTGTAGAGAGTAATGTTACTGAGGATCCTAGTTTATCAATTTGACACCGTTCTTAACAACTAGGCCTCTGTTCGTCCACTGTATGGAAAGTTTTGAGGAAAAATCTTGAGGGAAAATTTTCGACTTGGACTAACTCTTTATAAGATGCAACTAGTGCAGCAATTGAAATCATTGGACCATCGTTCGCGTCGTACGTTTGGTAAATGTACTGAGTATGAGTTGGAAGTTGAACCACATTTTTAACGCCAAAACGTTTTCAGGGATGAGGCTCATTCGTAGCTGAATGGGTTTGTAAGTAAGCCAAATTGTCGTTTTTGGTGTAAGAATAATTCTGAAGAGACTTTGGATATACATTGTATGGTGCGGTTAGCATGGCGGCCTTTTTAGAATCTTTGGTGAACGAATCATCTAAAGAAATGGACCTGTGAACTGTCAACCCAGGTTATGATATTTGGCTTTATTGAACTCTTTTGTTTGAAAATATGTCAGATCATTTGTATTTGCTGATAATCCATGATATGTTGGAAGCCAACAACTGACGCATTATTGGCGAAAAAAGGGCAGCTATGCTCGACAAAGTGGTGCGAAATTGAACCTACTGAATTCTTGAAATGTAGTTGCGGTAGTCGTATTTCGGAGTTTATTTTAAAACAATGACTTTCATTAAATTGAGTTGACATGCGTTCAAGCATTTTAACCCAAATATATATATTTTTTAATGCGATTAAAGACAATTATAAAAACATCACACCATCAAACACATTCGAATTCATCCAACTCACATGAGAATCAACGTGAAATATCTATTTAATTGCAATCAACGTTCACTGCAACATTACGATGCCAATTTTGCTATGTATACCAATTGGCAAATCAAAAAAAAATATACGTTTCGTCTTTTAAATAATTTTCAATTTTATCTGCAAACGGACCATATAATTTTCAATTGAATTGAAAACAAACACAATATGGTGGAGGCTATGCCATACAATGTTCAATTTCATTATTTCCCGTCGTTGGAACGAATGGGGGCGAAAACGACCCAGATCCTTTTTATGGGAATTTAATCAGAAAAGATGGGCACATTGTATGTACGTTTTGATTTTTTTAATTGATGAAAATTTTGTTAGGAGCACAGTACATTGTCATGGGACAGTCATTGAATATGACAAACTGGGAAAATATTTTTATTTATCGATTTCATATTGTAAATAAAAACTGTGATGATGTTTGCATGAAAATATCGAATAATAAATGCAGATAGAATTTAAAGAGTAAATATAAAATGAAGTTAGATTAAAGAAGAACAATTTTGTTTGTCGTAGTCAATTTTTTTAGTAGTAGTCAATTTTCGCAAGCCAGATGTGCAATTTTATATTTTTTTCATTAATTGTTTTTTTATATATTAACTATTCATTTTATTTATCAATTATGTCTTTTATGTTGTTTATGTTCGGATTCCTTTAATTAAACTTTTAATATTACAAAATTATTTTATTAATTATATATTTTTTATTTTATTTTGAAAACCATATTAAATGCAGAGAGTGAGGATATCCTGCCAAATCGAACAATGTTCTCCAAATTAATATGAATTGTGAATGATCAATAAGTAAATCAATTTTATCGTATGGTCCTATGAGTTTGCAAGACTCATCAGTATGCAAAAATTGAAGGAAATGATTACCAGTCTTATTTCATTCAACTTTCAGAACAAAAGAGAAAAAAATCTTGGCAAAAAATAAACAAAATGTAACATATTCAAAAATAAATATTGATAAATATTGTCGACCTGAATTGTTTTATTTCACATCGCTGAACTTTCAATTTTCACGAAGAATAACAAAACAAATAGATATATGTATTTCCTTATTAAGATTCTACAACACTTTTTTCAGAACCGACTTTTCACCAAAAGCCAAACCATGAATGAACTTTAATCCACCTGATTCATTTCCAGCATTTTTCTGAACATATTACGTTCAGAGTTCGTGTCCTTTCTCTCTGCGAAAAGCCAAAATTATATTTCAGGGGGAGATTGAGGGCGAATATCATTTTATTTTTATTCTCAGCTGATATCAAAAATAAGTAAAAAATTGGCATATCTGGGGTCACCTATTCACCAGTCCGGACACGTTCTTTAACAGAAATATTAAGGGATTTTCTGTTACGGTGCGACTTTTGGTTATCCTTAAGCAATAAAAGATTATATTGACAGGAGGTGTAGTTTATATCTCCATTTCATAGTATGGGTTCATTTCGGGGTACGTTTTTAGTTATGAACCAGGAAGTGAGCGAGACGACTTAGTGCGTTTCATGTTGGAATAAGTTTAGGATTGACTCGGAGGTCTATCGATTCTTTCGATATTTCAATACTGGAAAATCTGTATAGCAAACCTCAATATAAATTTTTTTTCTCTATAAGCCACAAGAAAATCGAAGTGATTAATTTTCAGATTATTGAATGAATTTCAGGTCCAACAAAAAGATAGCAAAGTTAGTGTTTTATCACATTTTCAAAGAATCGAATGTATAAAGGTCGGTTTCACATTTGTTATTTTTGGAGTCATTTTGAAGCGTAGGTTTCATGATTTATTTATTTTGATATTTTATTGGGTGGGCCCGGAAAAATGCTTACGAACAGAAAAATTAAAATTATCTCCAATTTTCATTGAAAAAAAAACTGTATAGGCTAATTGCGTGAATCGCACATTTTCAAGCGACTTTCATAATACATAAAAACCTTATCACGCAATTTCTGTAAGATGTAAGTTCATGTTGTTTTAATTTTAGATATAACTAAAATTTGAAGGCACTGCCAAATCAAAGATGGATGAATGCCATATTAAGTTGTTCAAACAATTTAAAGAAAGCATGAAACACAAAGTCGAAAAGTTCGAAATTTTTGTGACATTATATAAAAACAAGCCGTGAGGTGCGACCCATGAGGTCCACACGGTCAACTTCCCAGTAATATCTACATTTGTAAATATTAAAAATATTAAACACAATAATAATTATGGAAATAATACTACTTCAAATAATAAAAATGTACCTCTCATAAAAGTTATTGGAATGATTCAATATTAATCGTAACATCTACGCGAGCGTCAATTGATTACGTAAGGATTTTGGTGCATTGGTTTGATTGATTATTCACGCAGATCAATCGGAGGGGGGACAGGTTACAAAGCATTTTTTTTAATTAAAGTTAAAACATGGTGCTGTGAAGACTATTGAAAATCTGCTCAAATTTTGCAAATATTAATAAACTTTGATTGACTATACAACAATGTCTTTAGAATAAGAGATTTAAAGTATAATGATTCGAATGAACCCTTTTTACATGGTGACTTTGAATGATTTTATATTTTTAATTAAATTTTTTTTTGTAATCATGAGAAAAGTTTTTGCTGGTTTCTCTACAAAAATTGATAAAAGTTTACAAATTCTATAAACATTTATTATTACGATGTGCAAATCAGGTTAAAAATGATTTTTTTTATGAAAAAAACACTACTTTTCCAATTTTTTTTAATAAATAAAAAAAAACGCTTTAACGATTTATTTCAAATATAGGAACATCATAAAAATGATAATACGCGTTGATTGACACCTTAATGTTTGGAAGATTATATTTGGTTCTCGAGATATAATGAATGACGTAATTGACCTTGAACGTTTAATGATTTTTAATTTTTTATTTAATTTTTTTCGTATTCATGAAAAAAACTTTTGCTGGTTTTTTCACAAAAACTATTTGGAGTATATAAATTATATAAACATTGATTACTTAGGTTTGAAAATCAGGTTAAAAATTTTGTGTTTTTGAAAAAAAACCTAATTTTTTGCACTTTTTTTAAAAAAATAAAAAACGGCTTCAACGATTTATTTAAAAATTTGATGGATTCATAAAATTGTTAATATGCGTCGATTGATTCCTAATGATGAAAATCGCATGTTTGGTTCGTGAGATATAGCGCATAACATGGTTGACCTTCAAGGGGCGAAAACAGCAACCCCCCCCCCCCGACCGAAGTTTCCCAAAAACTAATCAGCTCTTAAGATTGCAAAGACGCTTCGATTGACACCTGAACGAAGTCGATACGACTTTGTTTACGTGAGTTATGCTCGTAGAAAAAAGTGTCCACGAACGTACGTACGTACGTACGTACACACACACACACACACATACATCCCCCTTTCTAAAAACACTTTATATATACTCTATAGACCTCAAAACGTAAAGAAAAGTTGAAAATTTCAATTTCGATTTTCGAGGCGATTACAAGAACTTCCCATATACTGGGAAGTTAAAAAGTCAAAAAATTGATTCCAAGCCTCTGGAATATGATATGATTTATAAAAAAATGAGTTTCAACATCCTTTCCACTGAAATTATGTTCAAAAAATCAAAATCTAAAACAGAAAAGCAAAAGAACTTTTTAAATTGCCATAAAGAAGCTACAACAATCTTTCAATGCGTTCTGAACTGTTTGGTGCTTTCTTAGTAAAAAGATTTTTTTTAAACGTTATCATCGAGAAATAATCACATTTACGCATAATGTTTAAAAGTAAAAATAAATATATACAACTGATGTCTATGCTGATGCTGAGTTGTTCAATAATCAATATTAAATACATACACGTAATTACATATTTCTTATGGAAAATTCAGCCTTTTTCGCTGAAGAAGTATGAGTGTTTCAGAAGAAAACTGTTTATTATGTAGTAAAAAACACTATTTCCTTTAAACATTTAGTATTGCTTAGCAGTTTCCGGATGGGTCCAAACCTATTTCTTGTGTTTAAAAACAGATTCTTCTGTGAAAAACTGGACCTTAAATAGCTAAATAGTAGCTTGAAATGCGCACGTAAAGAAAAAAGAAAAAACTTGTTTGAGTTCAAAATAGGAAACAATTCAATATCGATACAACTGCAAAGTTTTATTCATCCCTTCGTTCACTCGAAGACGACTTGATGACAGCATGAAAACCTAGAACGTATTCTAGACGAACAAGAGGATTTGGTCTCGCAGAGGAAACATCTAACTTATTAACACTGTGCGCTGGTTGAATAATCGTGAAAAGGTCCTAAATCTGTTTTATGATATCCTTTTTTGACATTAGTACGAACTTCACGTACACCTTTTTCACTGCTTATGAATGAGGGAAGCTTGAACAAGGAATTGACTTCACCTCAACAGGAATATGAAGAAGTTGAAGTTGAAGTAGACGTAGAAGTAGAAGCTTTCGTGTGAATGGATAAATCCGTCTAACGAGCTGATTAGTTAAGGATGTGTGGGAGACATAAATTGATTGGTTAGCGGACAAGGAAATCATATTGATTGGCCAGCTATTGGCGGGAATGAATATAATTGTGTTGGTTCAATGGTAGGTAGGTGGCATCAAGCGGACAGACTGTGCATTCTAAAAAGATTTTGGCTTCAGCAATTTCATATAGGAAATGATGGTGAATGTTATTTTTAAAAGTTGAATTGTAATCAAAACAAAAACTTAGAAGATTAAGTATAAAAACCTTGCGCTTATTTTAATTTAAGATAATTCCTGTAAATCTATCGCCAATTATGAATTTGTTTATAATTCAGTAATAATTTACGATCAGTGGTCCCAGTTTTAGAATTAACTCTGAAAACCAAAAAACCTTTTTTTACTTTCTAGAGACTAAAGGAATCGAAATTTGTTTTTGTGAACCGAAAATTACAGTGAACATATAAAAAGGTGAAAGTATTCACTAAAACTAGACAAAGATAGTATAAAATCAGTAAGAGAGTGAGATGACTTATGCGAAAATAAGTAAGATATCGACTGTAAAGACCAGCTAAGAAAATTAATATGGTATGAGTGTATGTAAACTTATTGACTTCAGGATGAATAAATGTTAATATATACTATCACAAATCGAAACATTTTACTACTAAGTTTGATTCAGAACCGAAGTTTGTTTTAAAGAAAAGTGAGCATCGAAAATACATTTTCTAAATTATGAAAAGATGGCTGCTTTATATTAATACATTAAAAAGCAACCAATGTTGACTTTATGAGGCCATACAGTCAAAAAGCTGATATTCTATAATGCATCTTCGAGTTCTTATGAAAAAATGTTCACTGCGCACCATAAAACCAAGAAAATCCATATATGATATTTAAATGAAAGGAAAAGACAAAAAATTTAGAAGGTTTGTTGGGCCAATGTAAAAAAGACTTGAAGAAAATTTTAATATGAGAAGATGTTCTTCAAGCTGAGAAATCCTTCTTTCCGTGAACTCAGGATACTAAAATAAAGCTGAATTTAATACAAAATTGATTAAAATAATTTCATATCGTAGAAATCGGCAACGAGCATACAAAAAACATACAATATTCTCAAAAATTGATTCGTTTCTTTATATGAAGAGCAACATATCAATATTGTGTATACAATATTAACATTCCTTCACATTCTGTTGTTTTTAAAATAGAAACAAAAAAAATTGAGATTCTTTTTCAACCGGTGTAGTTAGATTTTGAATCAAGTTTCAGTTACTGAAACAAAACCTGAAATTCATTTCATTGCATCCTTCATCCTATGGTTTTTCAGGCTGAAATCATTTCATATTTCATCTTCATTTTTCTATCTAATAGTCCAGTGATTATCCGAAAATTGCTTATGGGGGGAACCTGCTTTAGACGCTTCAAAAAATCGATGCTTTTTTTGCATAAATGTCATCCTACACTATCCAAGAATGTGTTCTAAAAAAATGTTAGAAGCAAATTCGAAATATTTTCGGAGTTACAGAAGAAAAAGTGAGCAAGTGACGAACAGATATATGAGTTGCCGGATCGCTCGGAGCGCGCACGCTGCGCCCCTCGATCTATTGTATGTATTATAATGCAAAGGGACTAACGGTCCTTCGAGACCCTATTAACTTTTCGTAGAAGGTCTTTATCAGAAGGGCAACTCTATGGACCAGGAATCGCTGATTAGCATACAAATGCGGTAATTTCGAGAAAATTACAATTTTTTAAATACGAAAATTTTGACTGGCGATTTCTCGGCTTTTCATTTTTACGATTGTTCTCAATTGGCGGGAAAGATAGAGAGAAAAATAAACGTCCTATCCTAACGAGAAAAAATGCGTTGTATTTGGAATTAAATTATCTTCTAGTTGAACCTAAAAAACCTTAAGAAAGTTAAGATTAACCTACTTTTAAAAAAATCTAAAGTGAATTTTTTTTCCAAAAAAATGAATTTTTTTTCAGTTTGCGAAAAATTGTTGAATTTTTCACTTTTTCTGGAATTTTCTTGGTTAAACTAGAAACTATACTATTGAAAAATAAAATTGTTTTGGTTCGTTTGTTTCTGGAAATTGCGACCAATATCTTTCCCGCCACACGAGAAATACATACTCGAGGCGCCTCGGCGAAATGCTTGTACGAAGTATAATATTACATGTAACTTAATAAAAAAAATTGAGAAAACTCTTCAAATATGTAATAATAAACGCTGAAAGTTTCGTTTCAATCGGACATTTTTTTCCTTTCCAAAAAAATTCTCGAAAATATAGAGGTTTTGAAGCGTCTAAAGCAGGCTCCCCCTTAAATAAAAAAATACTTGTTATGTCTCAAAGACCAAAAGCTTCTCTCATTTTTTTGTTGAACCGGTTAAATTGTTATTAAAAAGTTTTGAAATTTTGAATCGTCATTCATTTTAAAAATTTACTAAATTTCTAAATGTTTGTTTAAACTGTCGCAACGAAAGCGAAAAAAATATCAAAATATAAAAGTGCGGAATTTCAAAAAAGAATCAATTTTTGTAAGCAATTTCGAGAAAAAAGGAGTGGTTTTGGCCGTTTGGAAACGTTCTATTGATTAAAGCTTAAGTTTGATTTTTTCGGACACTATAACTTTATCACCAGTAATCCCACGGTGCATCCCACGTTAGTACTAAAATATATGGAAATGCGACGGTGGACGAGAAACGAATTTTAATGTTCGTTATTAAAATCAACTCTCGAAATAAATTTGTGATCATTTGTTGTTGTATTCAAAATTTACTTTTTACTGCTGTGAGCATTGTGCCTGAAATCAAACTTCCTTGTATTTGCGCAATTTACTCGTTTAAGAGCATTTCAGAATGATGCAAGTCTCCCGCGCATATTTGCGACAATAGTAACATCTTATTGATAATAAATGACTCCTGAATTACAACTTCTGCCAGGAAAACATCTATATTCACGTAACCCAGGAGGTTTCGTGCAAAAAAGAAAGGAATGGTGCACAATGGCGTACTGCTTTATTTATACACTTTGGGCACCAGGTATCCTTAAAATCTTGAATCAAATGCGCCAAACAACGGCAATAGAAACATTTTGTTTACATTTCGAAATTCACCAACATGAAATTTTTTCAAATCAAAGTTCAACTTGAAACTAGTGCTCCTTGTTTTCTTAATAATTCTTGTCCTCCATAATTTGATACATAAAAGCAACTTAAAACAACATACTTTTCATATTTGGTAATCAAAAAGTACTCCTTTTCATATAACAATTAACATAGTCCCATTTACCGACAGCCCTTATTTGCATAAAATCTTCCAACTAATAAGTATTGATTTCACATACTGAAGCTATAGTAAATTAGCTACTCTAATCAAACACATATACACCAAGATTCAAAAGCATCACACCAGGAGCCTTGGGGAACTGTAATAATTGCGTTATTGTTTCATATTTACGGATCTCCTGATTGCCAAGTTAATCTCACACCTGTTATGCAAATCAAACGACGCACAAGAAACACTCGTACCTCACACCTAATTATATTGAGCACATGTTTATCCTGGAGAAAACGTATTAGGATGCTGTTATTGAATAATAATCGACCATTTGACTCCAGGAGGAGATATTGAGACGTACAAGCCAAATTAGAGTAGAATGTATTCTGGCGTCTTTGGTCTTCCGGACGGAAATGAAATCTTCCACCTAGAGGGTTCATGATAAGCCTAATTACATACATATGTATAAAGTTTAAATGAAATTGGCCACATGAGATTTTGAAATATATTTATAGATGTTGAGCTATATTATTGTATTTATTGTTTAGTCAGTATTAACTATCATCTGCAAAATATTATAATGGCCAATTGTAAATAATACAAACAACGGTCATAACAATAACATATATTTTGTAACTGGTTTTTTATAGATAGAAACCTAGTCTTATATTTTATGCTAAATTTGACAGCTGGTATGTCAGATAGTCTTCCAAGAGTAAATCGTAAATTTGAAATTTTGAAAAAAATCTATTTTGTTATAAAATTCGCGAAAAGATGACGTTATTAAGTATTCTTTTCAGTTCCATCATTTTTGTAAGTTGGAATCCTTACTGAAGCCAAAGCAACTTCATTAAATAGGTCGAATTTAGATGGCATTGTAAGTAGAGCTCCGCAGTTAGCGCTGTATCCAAAAATCACGGTCCTAGCTGTGTCCTTCCAATAATGGCTCGTCAAACATTACTTTCGAATCGGCGTTGAAATCCTGCCTCTTGGTTCGTGTTATTATTGGCATATTTCCAATAATGCAGATTATGGAAATCCCTTCTTAGTAAACTGTGCTTCATTTGCCTTCACTAGAACTCTATTAAATCAGCAATACTGAAATATGATACGAAGTACTACCAATCAAAACAGGGTTACAAAAGATTTGAACCCATAATAACTGATTTCTGTCTAAGGAGTGTATCGGAAAAATTGACCTTTATAAATGTGTCTCTAAAAGTGGTATTAATTGCTTTATCGAACTAATGTTTCTTTTGTTACTATTATGTATATCATTTGCATAAAAATCCAATGAATTTTCATTTCAAGGAAAAAAAATTCGGACCTTTTCGTTAACTCCACGCATTAGGTTCCGTACAACGGTGTGATCGACCACTTTATACGCGTTTTTCCACTTATTTCGAAAATCCTTTTGAGTTTTAGCAATTTTGTCTGTCGTCTTTGAAGTTTTTTTTAATTTCAGCCGAATATCTTTCGATTGGTTCAAGCTCTGGACAGTTTGGAGGGCTAGCTGCTTTCGGTACCACGGAAATGTTGTTGTCTTCATACCACTTCATTGCTGATTGAGCATAATGACTTGTCGCTAAATCTGGCGAAAATGCTACACTATATGGTTTAAGTCGCTTCTCTAAACACTCTTCGATGGATACTGCTGAGTTGTTGGTACCCTGGTATCTGAAAAAATACGACTTCCGACATGGTACAGTGATCGGAACGAGCAATACCGCAAACGTTTGGTGATAAAACTGCCTAAAAGTTATTTTCGGACGAATTTCGTGGTAATAGGGGAAACCAAGAAGTTATGGCGCACGAAAAATGATCCCCCTTTTCAACATCGTTTTTGGCGTGTAACTCTTTTAATATTGACAGCACGTGAAAATGATATATACACAACTTACTGCAAATTAAATTTTACACAAGTTTGTCATATTAAACTGGGGCTGTCCCACTTTTTTTTGTTCTCAAGATGGCGCCCAGGGGGATTGGAGCTGCCACCCCAGAAACTTCAATTTAAGCTCCCATAAAGGCATACTACTCATGGCAATTAAAAATTTTCTGCCCACTAAAATGCTCCGTGAGTTTTGCAATGGGGGGTTTGCCATCGAAATCAGATTTTTTGGCCTAAAAAGGCATTTTTCGCGTGAGTTTTCCCCCTTTGGGATGCAATAGCTCCCGCCAGTGTACAGCGATCAACACGATCAATACCGCAAACGACTTGCGACAAAATCGCCTTAAAGTTATTTTCAATTTGTTTTGGGGTTAAAGTGAAAACAATGAAGCTGTGGCGCTCGAAAGATTTGCCCCCCTTTTTGGATGTTTTGAGCTTGTAACTCTTTTATTGTTGAAACCACGTAAAGGTGATGTATGCATGACTTGCTGCAAATTAAATTCTTCACTTCTTGCGATATAAAACTTTCTTGCGGGAGCCATGGTTTCGGAGATAAGGGGGATGTCCCACTATTTTTTGTTTCCAAGATGGAGCCCAGAGGATTGGGAGTGCGACCCCAGAAAGTTGGATTTAAGCTCACAGTAAGACTTACTACACATTGCGCCAAAAATCCGGCCGCCTTCCAAAATGCTTCGCGAGTTTCGCAACGGGGGGTTCGCCACCAAAAGTCGATTATTTGGCCTAAAAACGGGTTTTCACGCGACTTTCTCCCCTTTGTGATGGAATAACTCCTGTTAATGTGCAGTGGTTGGAACAATCAATACCGCAAACGATTTGCGACAAAATTATCTTAGAAAAGTATCCCAACATGTTTCGCGTTAAACGTGAAATTAAAAAAGTTGTGGCGCCCGAAAGTTATTCCCCCCTTTTTGGGTACGGTTTTTGGATTTTATCTTTTTTATTATTGACACGACGCAAAAGTTATGTATGGGCGACTTGCTAAAAATTATATTCTACACAAGTTTGCCATACACAACTTTCTTGTAGAAGCCACCGTTTGGGAGATATGGCGGTGTCCCACTTTCTTTTGTTTTGAAGATGGAGCCCAAACGCCATCATAGGGGAACCCAGGAAATTGAACTTAAGTTAATTATAGCATTCCACACGCATTGCAATAAATTTTTTTCTGCCTATTGAAAATGCACGCTAAACTCCCAATTGACTGTACTATAAATCTTTCGGCTCAAATTTGTATCGGATGGACCTTTTTTCTACCTGTTCCAGACTTTCTAGCAACAGATAGGCCGTTTTTGTACTTTAAAATTGTTCGGTCCACTGTTGCTATCGACGAATTGGTCTCCTTTGCTTGTACCGATTATTTACGAAGGGGATTTTCCAGGTATTTGCTCACAATTAAACTACGCACTTTTTCTTGATTTGATGACATCTTTACCAAATTTCTTTCCAGGATGTGTTTGTAGTTAAGTGCCACAACAGTTTCTTTGAACAATGCCAATCGTTCCATTTGGTGATGCGAAAGGTATTCTCAAGTCATTCTGCTTACCGGTTGCTTTAGGGTTCTTTTGGTGCTCTCATCGCTATAACTAACTACGATTCTTTAACGCACTTACCGTATACCATCGGCCCTGAATATCTTAAATTGTGCTTAATCCGAGAAGATAACATTCTTCCAATAATTTACAGCTCATGCTGTTAGACCTACTTGAGACGTTTCCTGCTTCTTCCAATGGTGAAACAGTGATTTTTTACACCTGACGCTGTACTCACAATACTGACCTTAAACTCAAATTCCATTTATTTACACTACAAAAATACATATCGAGCAAAATGACAAACAACAGTATAGCTTGTGTGGCCTTCCGTAAAACCCTTTTTCGCTACTTTATTGCTTGTCCACATTTTACGGGGCACCACTGTACATATATTTGATTGTTGAAGTAATACTTCTTGCAAAATTATGGCCATATTTGTACAGCAGTTTCTGGGCTATAATGTTTTTCATCAACCTCTTGCTAAGGGTGTTTAGTTGATATAAACACAATGTGATGTAAATTTTGTCTATTGGACTGGCAAGATCCTGAAAATATTTTAATAGTTGCCGTCATACGAGTATTGGTACTGAGTATCTGTTCTGATCTGTATCTGATTTTTAAAAATTATTCCATACATGT
The DNA here is from genome assembly GCA_963942545.1 of Oxycera nigricornis. Classification (NCBI taxonomy): domain Eukaryota; kingdom Metazoa; phylum Arthropoda; class Insecta; order Diptera; family Stratiomyidae; genus Oxycera; species Oxycera nigricornis. Next base: position 94,195,322 of record OZ012661.1, on the reverse strand, counting down.
ATTGCCTAGAAGACCTTTTATTAACATTATTTAACTTTTATTTACATAGTCAAGTCGTCTAAAATTGTGAACCTCTGTTTAAAAAAAAACAGTACAGAAAAAGTTGTAGCCAATTCAGAAAATCTACTTTATTTCTATACTTTTTAGGCTTTATTAATGCATACCGAATTTTTTATATTTTATTAAGAACAGTCTTGCTGTTCATCTTTCTTTCTAAAATGATGTATTTTTTCGAAAATTCGTTGAACTTTAATGTTCAATAAATAAATATCATGGAAATCAATTCCAATTCAAAAATTTACTTAAGTTTCTCTCATTAGCATTTCGTGTTACCGTGCCAGGAAAAATTAAATAAACAATAAAATAATAAGCCACACTGCTTTCATTAGACTAGCCCTTGACGTGGCTAAACTACTCTACCTTTGGTATAGAAAATTGAACTGTGTCCTGGTCCTGTGTACGTGCTTCGTTGCATTTAAATTTCATTTTGGTAGATGCACGAAATTTTCGGAAAACGTAATGCATCGTGCGTGCACATGTTTTACATAACATCACCCATGCCAACCAAGGATCAAGTCATTAATTATTGCTTCGCTAACAATATTTGCGAGTTTCGATATGTTCAGATAAGGAGCTTGTAGTGGAAATGTCAATGGGCATCATACATGATACGAAGTTGAAATCCAGCTATTTTGGTTGTAATTATTTTGGATTCAGCGAACTTAATACGTATGATATTGTGCTTCGTAATGAGCCTTTGAATACGTTATGAATCGATGCGGAAAAATATTCGCCAATTATATTCACGAAAGGATTAAAACTGTTTCGTAATGATTATAAATGCTTACAATATTTTCGTCAATTTAATAATCTGTTGATTCTCAATTTTTGTTTTTTGAGACGTCTGAAAATAATGTTCCTCCAAACCAAGAATAATATTTTCTAATCTAAACAATTACGAAAATTTAGTTTTTAAAATACAAAGCGATTCTTCATGAAAATAAATCAAACAACATATGCTCAGAAAATTTTCTAATGTCGACTTCACCCGACAATCAACATGAATTTCATTGAGAAAATATTATCGAAATGATAAGGATTTTAAAAAATTTAATATCTGTTAAAATTGGTTATCTTTCAGGACATTGCATCATTTGCACGCCAAAGTATCATTGTTATCAGGAATAAAATCAAAAATAGACTGTGAATTTCAATGGTGAATGTGTGATTTGAATTTTTATTTTTCAGGCACTTCAAAACACCAGCTAACTTTGTGATATGTTTCAATTTAAATTCAAAAATGCCCAATTTTCAAAAAGGCACTCATTTACATGGCATTTTCTTGATTATTTCATAAAATATCGCTTATTCAGTTTTGAGTTCACATATGTCGTATCCATTTAATTTTTGGCCTTAAGAACTGTATACAGAACATTTCAAAGCAATTTTTTCAATATTTAATGATCCAATAAACTCCAATTGTGGAAGGACAATCAAAGCTTTTTCTTGATCGATATTTTTCTTTGCGATCCGAGAAAAATGGTCTAATATTTTGCAGGACTTTTGATTTTTCACACTGCGACGTTGAATACATAAATAGTTCAAGATGATTGAAGGTTTTAGTATAAAGTTATTATTTTTTTTCTTCATTTCAATAGACTAAATGTTTGTTTTGATTCTTAGTTTGAAAAATCAAAAGTCACCCAAAAAATTAAATTTTGATCAAATGCGTAAACACACTTAATTAGAATCCATCCAAAATATTCCTGGAACTGAAGATTCTAGTTGTAACTAAAAAAGGGAGAAGCCTATTCAAAAAGATTGATTTAGAAACGGTCTACTAAAACTTTAAAAGGTTTAACTGAAATTTAGCTAAATATTATCATTTTCACAAGAAATATTGGCATAATACAGAATAGTTAGAATATAAATCTATTAATCTTTCAAGCATAGAATCTTTAAAAGTTACTCTTTTAAAATGAAACACATTATCAGAAGACAGGAAAATAATATCAAATTGCTCACAGCCAAAGTGAAATTTCTTATATACAGCATAAAGAATAACTCTGACGAGAATGTAAAATAAGAAGAAGATAATAAAGCATATATCTATCACAAAATTCGATCACGCTATCCAGAAAATCAGGTTTGAATGAAAATGGAACGAAAATCATGCGTCACAAAGATTCAGACACCCACAAAGAAATCCACCTTTCCTGTTTAATTGAACGTTTAGCATTTTGAGTGATATCCTGGGTTTTCAATCACTTTTGCCAGTCTGGAAGGCATATTCTCAACCAGCTTTCTGTGGAATTTTGACTTAATATAATTCCGTTTTCTTTCAAGCTCGTTTGAGGTTCATTTTTTTTAAAAAAAAAGTAAGTTTCGGCAATTTTTTCTTGAAACTAATTTTTGATGAAGTTCAAATCCGGGCTATTTGATGCAGTTTCCATAACGTAGGAGCAATTTTATAGCAGCCAAGGTCGAACGGTGTCCACCTTGTTTTTGAGGTGATTATCTTAGTATAAGTACCAATCACTCCAGAATTTATTTTTGGAGCACTTGATATTACTTCACTTTGTCCTACACTATGGGAGTGGGCTCTATCAACAATTGCGGATATTTCCCGCAAAGGTTTTCTATCTTGAAATTGTTCGACTTTTTATGCTCGTGCTTCAAGCTATGTCTGTCCTTTCTGCCTTTCCATTTTCAGAGGAGGTCACTATGATAGCAAAATCTGCGCGTGTTATCAAAATACTCTTGGCAATTTTGAAGCAACAGTTTAAACTTTAGATTCAGACGTTCTTGACTGGAAGTTTTCTTTTCGTTTGAACCGTTTGTATGGTTATTTTCTGAACCAGGCTACTGAGAACACACAAAGTGCATCTTTAAAAGAACAAAATAGCTCACACATATATTTCTACACCCACGCAAGGCTCAGTTAGTTACTAATTGATGTAGTTAGTCAGCATCCGCGCACTTTTGGCTAGTTTCGATCAATTTTCTCTGGGTTTATCGCTATCTACTCTTGTTGGCACAAAAACAGAGAGGATATTCAGACTGGATACTAAGAAAAAGGGATAATCCCTCAATTCAACAATGATTTCGCTTGGAATACGATAATATTTTGGAAATTTTCCATTTTTTAATTATTAGGTCAATTACGTTTGCCGATATGTCTCCGGGAACAATGAGAAAATTTCCTATGTAGGAAAAGGACGCTTGAGCTTGTCTGTCCGTTATTTATTGGCTTGTACCAGGTTTGCATTTTTTTCTCGGATATGCACAATTACTATCACCCTGATTTTTACGAATACTAAAAGCAAATAGTCATGTTCATCATATCATCCATTTGTTTTTTGATATATGTACATCCGACTGAAGAGTCAACTTACAACATTTCTTTCTCGCTTGAATTCAATGAGCACACATTCCAAACAAGTTTTCTTGCAGCTTCTTTTTTTTGGACTGGTGTTGAAAAATCTGCTATCAGCTACCTTCGAAGGTCCGATCCCTTAGATACGAGGGGCTGTCAGCCCCACAACACAACAGCACAACCTATTTCCACGGAAAACTGGGCTGATATCTCCTTTCGCTTTATTTTGGTCCGATCACTCAAAACCCTTCTTGGATGTCTACCTACCCAAAAAAAAGTAATAGTCAAGTAGCAAAAATTTGTATTTCCTTATCTTGTTTTCCAGGACACAATCACATAATTTTTGAGAAAAAAAATACCTCTTTCTACTTTGCGCTCATAATATAAGTATAGCACGGAGAAAAAAGTATCTGCAATCAATTTTAATGATTCAAATCACTCGCAGATACTCTGCTATTTGTGCAAATGTAGTAATTTAACCCATCGTAAAACTAGAAAAGAGTTTCATTTTTTTACCTTTCTCCAATTATTTTCAAGAGAAGATAAAAGTTGATCAAAGTGAAAGATTACATTGTTAAAAATACCATACAGGAACTCACATCTCTTTGAAAAAGGGAAAACCACCTACCGGCATTCCAAAGATTGCCAAAAATTTGGCACAGAGACAATGCTCAAGCAGCCGATATTTCTATGTTCTTTCATGCCACTAAAAGGCATATCTGTACACAAGTTGAAGTCTAGTTTGCCGAATTTATCAGGCAAAGTCTAATCAAAGTCTAACTCTGCCGAAAGGAGGCAGTTGCTAAATAAAACAGCAATTAGCTTTGAGTCTATTAGACAGACTTATTTTTCTTTATTCAGTTCTCTTAATTTATACAATATTCTATTTACTTATTCTGTCCCTACATTAAAGACAATGTAATTCTAAATACATTACAAAAATGCTTACTTTAAAACTTGAATCAACCAATCCAAATTAAAGGGATTAGGTTCCCATATTATTCTATATGTTTCATAATACTCATATGTCATCCCATTTTACCGATATGGGCTATGAGTAATTGATTTAGTATCAGTGCACAGCACAGGGCAATAACCAGGCGGCGACATCATTAGGTCAGTAACCACTCGACCGCGTCTGGCTATTTGTAAACAAAGAAAATGTTTTTTATTCAACTATTGTAATTGGACACCCAATTAAAATTGGATGAGCTAACATGCGTACCAGTTGGATGGGGTTCTATGCATGCCTAGATGGCGTGCTAAATAGATCGTACATGAGTTAAGGTACGAGATGAATGTTAACATGTGCCTGGGTTGTGGTGGTTATTGTTTTGTGTATATATTACATAAGTTTCTGCATTTAAGTAAACATTTATTGAGAAAATAAAATACGTCTTCTTTTTCCGCAAAAAAACCTTAGATGCAAATTTTAAGTCTTAGTTATAAAATAACCAATTTATTTGAAGTAAATCTTGGGGCCGGTAAAAATTACCATCACTATTTCATGTTTCTGACTGATTATTCAACTACCATCAGTAATAGCGGACACAGTAGACCATTTTGCTGCATATTCGTAAAGCACTACCACTTTCAGGAATAACTTAACGGAAAACACCATTGTAGAGGTAAAAAAAGCCATTTTTGGAAAAAAAAAATCTCAAAAACCAAACAACATATCGAAATTTGGTAAAAAGATCTATATTGTACAAGTATTCGACATCCTCTTTGATTTTTTCCAGAAATTTAAAAAACAAAATGGCGGCTCCCTAGGATTTCTCCAGAAACGCCTAATTTTTTCATGACTACGCGGCCGGACCGTTTTCTCCTGAATTGTTAAGGTTATGGTTATCGAACAAATAATTGTCGATAAAGCGTAATAACGGGAAAAAAACGCTCGAAAATTGTTAATAACAATTGAAATGTGCAACATTTAAAAAAAAGCCCTACGTACTTCTTAGCAGACACTAGTTTGGAACATATTGTAAAAATTTCAAGTAAATCGAACAAAAATTGTTTGAAAAAGAATTCCGGCCAGTTTGAAAAAATGTTGTTCTGAGATAAACGCATAAATTTTAAGGGGGTATTCTCAATTAGAAAAAAAATATTCAATTTTCGTTTTAAAATTTCATATCGATCCGAGCATTCTTGTTATAGCCATGCTTGATTGAAGCGAGCGAGCATATAATAAAATTTACGTATTTCATACTCAGTCGCGCAGCTGCTTCGCCCTTTCGTTTAGCTCTATATTCTCGTATATGAGCAGATGGCTTTGGGATACAATACAATCAGTATAATAGTACCGTTATATTGAATTTAAGAGCATAAACTTGCCTAACTTGTATTTTCAAAGCTTTATTTATTTATTTTCATACTTTTTTCTACAAAAAAAATTTAAACGCGTTTTTCTCAAAATCACTTTTTTCAACACGGTCACAAAGTTTTCTCCAAATCTACTGAGCGGATTGTTTTCACATTCTAACCACTTATTTAACACACGTATAGGTATCGTCTGAACTTTCAAATTAATAAAATATCAATTTTTAATATTTTTTATAATCTAAACATCACACGAAAAAGTCATTTTTTGGACATCTATGTTTCAACATTGGCCATTTTTTTATTTTTGCATAATCATAATCATCTTCTCTGAGGTTGGGGCCATAGCCACAGTGATAGTAAACAACTACGTTTCTGATTTTTTTGTTTCAGAATGAGAACCATATCTACTTCCAAGTCCTTTAAAAAAATTCCCAAACATAGCTACATTGCAATTGAGAATACCCCCTTAAGTTATTGAAAAATCATGATGAAATTTGATATACCTCTAGTCTGCAAAACACGTACTTCAACGTTCTCTGCTAACGTTCAACTAACAGAGCACGTGTACAGTTTTGAAATATTTATATTTAACATTGTTCTAAATTTCAGCGCGCGTGGAAATGCGCGGGGATACTCGCAGATTGCGCTCCGAAAGAGCAGTGAAATCTGAAAATCTGAGCAGAAGTCCATTCCTTGGTTTGTGCTAGTGCAACGCCGATCGTGATGAAATACTACCAGAAACAATCAAAGCGACAATTATTTCATTTTGCTTCAATATTCTTCAAACAGCCAGATTAAAAAATATTTGATCCTTGATTTATAAAAAAATTCTATGTCAAGGCTCTCCTCACGCGAATAATGTTAATAAATAGCTTTTACTTCGAAGGAGTTTTTTTGAAGAATATGTAGTGATATTCGTAAAAAACAGTGTTGATACCAAGAATCAATGGATTATGTATTTCGCTTGAATATTTCACTTGACATTTATGTAATTAAGATCCTATTTTGGCATTGAACTATACAAGCATTGAAGGTACACACACTCAAGATTATTTTGATCTGATTTTTAACTACTAAATTTGAATGGCATTTCAGGTCAATCACCATAAAAATTCTTCAAATGTATGGATCCTGTTAATCGATACCTTCTCTACTAATGTATCTATTGCGATACCAAAGCACATGCAACGTAACAGCAACGGTGGTATCCTGTCGTCTTTCTATGCAACGAATTAACAAGGCCAGAATGAATAGTGGCCTGTATCCCATTCAGCTTTGGATGCAAGCCGAATCAAGTATCCATTTCCTGGCATCGAGATGGATTACAGCGAGACCTACCTTAAATTTTCCTAATTATTTGAAAACTCGTCCATTGCAACCGACCCAGTAATTTATGGTTGCAGTAAAACTTTGCTTGGTGCACGCACCAAAGGAGCTCTTGGCTTGATTGGATTTTGAATATTGTGGCGCTAAAGGCGACATCAAAACCATCTACGAAATCAAAATCGATTCGATGGGATTCAAACTGATGAATAGACGTCCTGTTGTACAAAAATCAGACTGAAATGATATTCTACGACTTTGTTTCTAATATTCATATTGTTTATGGGTTCCTTTTTAACTGTTTCTGCTTCTATTTATTTCAGTTGTTTCCCAAACCTATAATTTTTTTTTGTTATAACAAATAAAATTTTTTGCTCCCGAATGCCTCACAATTCCAATAACATTAATGAAACAAGGCAAATGAACTTTATCACACATCCATCTGGATACATTTAAAGACAATATTAGAGTACATTAAACTTAGAGCAATGCTTAATTATTTCCTCATTCACTGATAAGTAGAATCGGTAAACAGGGGAATACCCCATAAATGTCAGCTACACAAAAATTCAACACAACGAATACGTGTTGCCATGGATAAATTCTTCAAGTTGTTAAAGTTGTTTGAATGTTCTTGTGCGACAAACGTGTTTTAAGGATACCACGTTATAGGAGAGCTACTTCAATATCCTCTTCGTATTGCATGGGAATCACGTTATTTAAAAACACCGCCTTATAGTAGACTTGACTGTACTCTATTCTCTTGCGACGAGCAACGTGATTGCTAATCAAGAGTTGACCTGAAAACTTTAAAGATTTTCCCGGAATTTGAAAATCCCTGCAACTGATTTGCTATGCAATGCCATGCCTCCTGTTTTGTGTGACTTGATCGCTCCATTTGCTGGAAATTTGAATGACGGTTGGAATAGGATTGGGAAGGACTGCAGAATGCACACACAACTCTAGGCTGATTCTTTTGCAACCTTTACCTTGGATCAAAGAGTTTTTGTGCAAGTCCTCTTCGAAACATCCTGGTATGTGACCATATACAATGTGTAGCACCGAACTACATGTTTTGGTGGCGTCATATGACGTATTTGTACAATTCAATGTACTACGGGGTTGATTAGAAGCTTTGTATGCTTTTAGAGCGAAAATGAATGTTGGGCGTGGGATCAGCTTTCCAAGGCTCTTTCATACTTCATGTTTGGTCCTCACATTTTCTAGGAGCCGACCAGCACTTGTTTGCTCTATACAGCCACTCTATTCCCACTATTGCCGTACAAATAATTATATCAACCCCAGATATGCTCGTATCCAATTCTATGCCAGTTATCTTCCACACAATCACGGAAACGCCACCACCATTCCCTGTTGACGAAGGTGGCAGATGCCTGTGGAATGGTGGGCTTGCGGTTTAAAAATGTTCCTCATGCAGAACATGTTAACTAATCTGTTTGGAATACGAGGAATTTAGTTTAAACATTGTTCCCAAAAGTATGTGACTCGATTTGCAAATTTTATGATTGCGACGGTATGTGCCTCTGGAGTCCTTATGCCTGGGCCGGAGTGAATGCACGGATTGAAGCGTGGGGTCGTGGAGGTGCATAATGGCACAACATTACTTGCCAGGACTCTTGCGATAGAGCTGCAATAGCGACGGCGATGGCAAGTGACAGGTAAAATAAATTAAGGTAATATCTTCAGGCAGTTTGTAGTTTAGAAACGCAGCTCGTATGAATGTCAGCACTACGAAAGGAATGTATGAATGTTGTTCGAGTTTTCTGATAAAACTAGACGTTTTTTTGTTGTACCGATGTTGATTTTCTATCTTAAAGACGTATGCTTTATTAGTTTGTATTTAAATGAAGTAAACACAATTCAATACTTTTTTCTCAGCTTGAATTAGTGTCATTTGCATTCATTCAGCTAGCAGCAATGACAAAATTTTCACTTATCACATTAATATGCTATAAGCTCTCAATAATTTTTTCCAGTGTAATTTCAAGGAATTTTCAAGAGTTTTCTTTAGATATTTGAATGTCAATAGAATTTAACGACGAGAAAGTTTACGAGATTACTTAGAGGAGCTAGAGCAAAAGGAGCAAGAGTAGCACGAGCTGAGTGACAGGATCATAGGTGCAAGGGCACGAGCAGAGGAGAAGAAGCAAAGTAGCAGGAGCAAAAAGAGCAGGAGGAGCACGAGCTGAGAAACAGGACCAGTCGAGCAGGGACACGAGCAGGGACACGAGCAGGGACACGAGCAGAGGAGCAGGAGCAGAGTAACAGGAGCAAAGAAGCAGGATCAGGAGCAGAGGAGCATGAGCAGAAAATCAGGATCAGGAACAGCAGGAGCAAGAGGAGCAGGAGCAAGAGCAAGAGAAGCAGAAGAAGCAGGAACATCAGGAGCTGAAGAACAGGAGGAGCAAGGGCACGGGCAGAGAAGCAGAAGCAGAGGAGCAGGGCAGAGGAGCAGGAGCCAAGCACCAGAAGCAGAGGAGCAGGAGCAGAGGATCAAGAGCAGAGAAACAGGTGCTGCGGAATAGTAATGAAGGAGCACGAACAGAGGAGTAGAAGCAAAAAAGCAGCAGAAGAAAGAACAAGAACAGGAAGAGCAGAAGCAGAGGAGCACAAGCAGAGAAGTAGGATCAGGAGAAGCAGAAGCAAGAGAAGCAAAAAACTAGGATCAGGAGGAACAAGGGAAGTTGACACAGGAGCAAGGGAAATAGGAGCAGAATCATTGGTAGCGAAAGAAGCAGAATGAATAGGAGCAGGAGCACGAAGAGAATGTGCAGGAGGGCTAAAGGCCAGAGTAGGAGCAGAAAGAGTAGGAGCAGCCAGAACAAGAGGAGAAGATCTTTAAAGTTTCCACAGTGTCAGATGATCCTTCTCCTACGAGATGCAAACGAAAATCGCACGAATCAAATTTTTCTAATGTAACTTGTTTCATTTGGCATTTCAAAACGATAGCTCTTTGCAAAAAAAAATTTTTAAACATACATGGTAAATAAATACAAACACAAAGTAGTTATTCAATTACAATTATCAGTTGTTGTGGAAAAAGTTGTGCATATTCACTAGAATTACGATGGGAGAAATGAGAGTGTGGATTTTTTTATTTAAAATTTTGTCAATACTGCAAAAATTGTAATATTTCATCTCTCAGCAATTGTTTTGGAACCACATCTGAACGAAACACTGGCCATAATATACATTTATATTTCATTTCGGTGTAATTTTAAAACAGCACAACAATATTTAACAACTATAAAGAATATCGGACTATTTTCTTTTTAACGTGATTTTATTTTTCAAAAATAAATACGTTATTCACCCAAAACTTTCAAGTTTCCCTAACGTTTTGATTCGAAAACACTGATGAAACCTAATAGCTCGAAGCAAAATTTATATTTGAAAACAAAAATCAACAAGCCGCGAGGTGCGACCCTTGAGGTCCACACGGTCAACTTTCCTGTAATATCTACATGAATATTAAAAATAAATTAAAAATTAAATAAATAATAATGAGAGGTACTCATAACCGTAATTGAAATGAGCTAATATCAATCATATCATCTACTGTAGCGTTCATTGATTACGTAAGGCTTTTGTTGGGTGAGGAGTGGATTGGTTTGATTGACTATTCACGCGGATAAATCGGAGGGGGGCGGGCTATAAAGCCTTTTTTACGTTATTTGTTATTTTTATATCGATGGTTGAAGGACAAAAGAGCACTAGCAAAAATGAATGCATTCTTGTTATTACGCCCACTGAAGAGGTTTTCTCGCGAGGTGTCCATTTTGAATAATTTTGTTCAAAATTGCCATGACTTCGGCATATTCATTGAGTTTGTGTTTTTCACGAGCCGTTTTTTAGGTTTTTTTTGGATCATGCAAAAAATTTGGTCAGTTTCTCTTCGAAAACTATTAGGAATGTATAAATTATACAAACATTTATTACTGAGCTGTGCAAATCAGGTTAAAAATATATTTTTTATGAAAAAAACTCTAATTTTTACCATCTGCCGTTTTGGAAAAAGCAGCAGAAAGGATTTTTTTAATAAAGTTGAAAACATAACAAAAAAGTTAACACACGTCGAATGACACCTCAATGATGCAAATATCATATATGGTTCGTGAGATATAGTGAATGATAAAAATGACCTTGAAAATCATGATGACTTTTAATGATTTTTTATTTTTAATTTCAGTTTTTACGTAATCATGTTACAAAAACTATTTGTACTACATAAATTTTATATACATTGGTTACTGGGTGCTGCAAATCAGGTTAAAAACTCATTGTTTATGGGAAAAAACCTAATTTTTAGCCCTTTTTTTAATAAATTAAAAAACGGTTCCAACGATTTTTTTTAAAAATTGTATAGAATCACAAAAAATTTTAATACGCGTCGATTGACACCTTAACTTTGCAAACCGTATGATTGGTTCCGGAGATATAACTTATGACAGAAATGACCTTCAAAGGGTCAAAACAACATACATCCCCGACCGAAGTGTCCCAAAAACTCAACAGATATTAAGATTGCAAAGACGTTCGATTGACACCTCAATAAAGTCAATACGACGTTATTTATGTGAGTTATGCTCGTAGAAAAAACTTTCCACGAACGCACGTACGTACGTACGTACACACACACACATATATATACATACTTCTTTCTAAAAACACTTTATATATACTCTATAGACCTCAAAACGTAAAGAAATGTTGAAAATTTCAATTTCGATTTTCGAGGCGATTACAAGAACTTCCCATATACTGGGAAGTTAATAATTTCGAAACTTTCTTGCAACCAGAACCAATAGTGAAACGAAAATTTCATCAAGGATAGGTTTCTAAATACAAGTTCAATTTTTCCATATTTACGTCTATATGCATAAAATTCAATTGTGGACATCTAATTATCTTAGTTTTCAATCTATTTCGACGCGCTTCAAACTACTATTCTCTGATCAAAATTTGTTCAAGCAGCTTCCAATACAATAAATAAAATTTATTTGAAATTCGAATCCTAAGTATCTACACTCTAATATTCTGCGAACACTATTCAACGACATTCTTCTCTGAAACAATAAGCTTCAAATCGAATTTCAATACACACAAACATTTAGAGAAATTCCATTCCAAGGATTTTACCACTCACCTTCGTGTTACCGCAGTAGATATAGTGAAATACCGATGAATCCATATTGAATCTTTCAGCACTTTGGCTTCCACTTTCGATGCAGTCGTACTCAAAATCAAATTGTCCCGTCAAGGATGCATTTCGTATTCATTCGAGCGATTGATGTGCATATTTACTAGAACGCATTCATGCAGAAGCTTCCGTGGAATGCTTCCACTCTAAATCAATTAAGCGACGGATTTGATAAAATCGAATATATCTCGTACAAACTTTCAAAGGCAGAAATGAATTGAAATCGCAAAGATACGCCTTATCTACATCTGTTTGGGTTTTCGATTTCATCGGTGTACTGAAGGGAATAAGCAAGTATCTGTGGATTAGGTAACGTTGATAGGTACTTACATGTGTTATTACACTCATTTTAAAGTCGTGACTAAGCAATGTACATTGCCTCGCAAAATTACGCAAAGGTATTTGACAAGACATCTAAATATAAAACAATTTTTTGATTATCCATTCGCGTTTTGATTTAATAAAGATGAAAGAGTATCTCATGAAAATCAAACAAGTTTTTTTCGAACCAATTTACTATTCTATTCAACTCTATTTTTTAAAAGATCTACAAAACATATTCAAACATGAACCGATTGATATTTTGCTGAATTTATCTAGATGAATAGAAAACGTGAAGCTTGGTGAAGCTTTTAATCCTTATTTTCTAATAAGTACAATAAGAGCTTTTGTAACTGCATTTTTTTGAATTCCAAATATCAAAACGTTTTTGAAAGTGCTTGGCCTTTCAAAAATATTTTCTATTATGCTGTCTAATATGCTATAACTACTTAAATATAAGAAATTGAATAAACTTGAAAACCTGTGCTGAAATCTAAAGTTTTTCGATCTGTTGATTTTTTTAGTTTAATTTATTACATATTTTTTAAACAGATTTTAAGGATAAAATGTGAAAAATACAGCTGTTTTCTATTTGTTCTCAATAGGACATTATTTGTATGTTGCACACATTGCTACGATAGTTTACTAGTAGTTGCTAACCACGTTCGCGAAAGTTGAAAGCTTAGTAATCAATTTATTAGAAGATTTAAAAATTTGATTTCGTGTTGTACTCGATTCTCAACGTTTACTATCCATATCAATGAACACACCATTTCCATTAGGATCCCATCTCATCTTTTTGCTTTGCTGACAAAATAATTCTTACCTTCAACATTTGAGCAAATGAGACTTCCTCAATCAAATACAAAATTTAAACATTTACGACTATATATTTCGTACCACAATTGATAATAGCCCTTCAAAAAATATATTCTTTTTATTGGATTTATATGAATTTGATTTATTTCTATATCGAAAAAAAAATTCAAAACAAAAATATATGTATGAAACCGTTAAATTTCAATTGTTACCTACAACAAGTGCAAATTTTAGCTATCCTGCAATTTTTTTCTAATTTTAAAAATTCGCTCTGAAAGCTACATGAATCAAAAATTTTATTCTAAAAAATGTTTCCCAAAGTAAAAATGTTTACTTAATAAATAAGTATCTACAACTTTCACAATTCCAAAAAGGTGTTATAAGCATAATACTTCAACTTTGATTATCTTTAGAGAGACACCACTCTTGTTAACTATATTACTGATTGCAAAATGTGATCAACTATGTACCCATGAATCAGACTTGTATTTCCGTTATTATTAAAGTTTCATTTTAATATTTCAAAGCAGAAGTAAAAGCAATACTGTTTTCCACCAAGAAAAAAGCATGAAGAAGCATACTTCGTATGATTTTTCTAGAGTTTCTTTAGTATATTTAAGTTAAAACTAGCTCATAAATCATCAGGAAAAATAAGTACTTCAAAATAAAATAAGTTTCAACTTGAGCTAGGTAAGTAAAACTTTCCTTAACCTCAGTCTCCACTGGATCCTTGTTGATAAGTGACAACTAAAGAATATTAAAATCAAGATCATCTTCGAGGGCCATAATTTCTTTGTTTTCACTCTTACCGCGAAACACATTAAAAAAATATTTTAAGACAATTTTGTCACAGGTCAAGTTTTAATCACTCTTCACTGGTGGAGGTTATTGCATCCCAAGAGGGAAAAGTCACGTAAAAACGTAATTTTAGGCGAAATAAACGGCTTGCGGAGAGAATGATCCCTGTTATCGAAAACAGCAATCATTTTAGTGCTCCAAAAGTTATCGCTAAAGAAAGTGGAGAAAGCATCAAGCATCTGTGGTGAAAGCATTGAGAATCGTATTGTGAAGATGTAAACCCAATTATTTAATTTGGTTGAAAGACTTATTATTCTCCAATGCTTATCCACATCAATCAGCTTCTAATTTCTGAATTATTGACTAGCTACGAACTACAAGTTAATAAACCATACCTATTCTTAATAGCCTTATAATTGCATTTTCTTTTTTAATGTTCAAAAATGATTCTTTTATCGTTAATTCAGCTTTTAAATATGGTTCGCTTCTTGCTACCGTAACAATTATCGCTGAGGACAAAACAGCTCCGATGATTTTTTTTAAAACCACAAAAAGGAAGGTCACGTCACCAAATATATAATACTTCAAGCTTAGCGCACACAGGTTTTGATAGAAAAATATTTTTTTTTCATACCTATTCGTGCACTATCTCTGCTATTCACATTTTAGGCAAAATTAAGCATTTATTGCGTTAAAATAGGACCAAGTCTTTGCTCTGGAAATAGAAAAATTCAGCTCAAAAATATAGATCTCACTGTACTTACATATAACTATTAGTGAGTGTTTTTTTGAGCTCTTTTCGGATGCTTTTTGCTACAAATGATTCGCAACATCAATGGCAAATAATATACGAGTATTACGACATTCTTTGCCTGCACCTACACAGGATTCAGTTTGATTGCACACTCTTGTTGCTCAAGGCTTGAAAGATTCAACGATACATGTTCTTTGGGTCGAACAAGAAATTCACAAATGTTTATACCTGTGCAAGAGAATCCACCACTTGCTCCTTCCGAGCTGGATAATTAATATTTTGCAGATGCAAAATAAAATGTGGCTCAGCTTGCAAATGTCGAAAGGCTAGACTTAACTGCTCAGCAATTTGTGTGCATTCTGGTGACAAAAGCTTTAATAATGGGCCAACGACAGTCTGCGGCTTGGGCCTATTGTGAAAACCACATCTAAAACGCATCCCTGAACTGTACCTGATATAGTGTGCTAGAACAAAATTAACAAAACAAAATTGTCGTAAAATATCTCCTTAGTAAATGTACTTTGCGGTAAACGAGAAAACAAAGAAGTTGTGGCGCTTGAAAGATGATCCCTACTTTTCGGGTGTTATCTTTGGCTTGTATCTTTTTGATTATTGATACCACGTGAAAGTTATGTTTGTTCAAACTGCTGCAAATTTAATTGTTTGTAATACACAACTTTTCCATGTAAGTCATGATTTTTAAGATATAGGGGTGTCCCACCTTTTTTTAAGATGAAGCTCAAAGGATTGAAGCTGTGACCCCAGAAACTTAAATTTAAGCTAACTATTCAATTGGCCAAACATTGCAAAAAAAATCTGCCTGTCAGACCAAAATGCACGGTAGACCTCATTTTCAGAACAATTTTACTGGACTATATAGATAGATAAAGATTAATGAGCTTGTATTATGAAGGTGTGCTGTAAAAATTTCTGTTGCGGATGCATAGATACGAAGCTATAAAATGACGTGATGACAGGGAACCACTTTGAACAAAACATAGTTACAAATCAAATTCTATACCTTACCTTCAGAAGAAACTACTGAATATTCAGCAATCTATTGGCAACCTCAGAAAACAAAAGTGTTCCTTTCAAGAAGATATGTGAACAGGCGATCGAAGTCATGATAAGCAATAATCTACAAATAAACGAGCACTATTTTCCCTATGAAAGGTTTTTATTTGCTGAGAGAATGTAGAATAGGGATTATTTGCTGGTTGTTCTGATGAAAAACCACATAAATGTACACATAAAATCTTTAAAAATGTATAACCATTATATTGAGTGCTTGTTTTACAAATTACAGAAGAATGAATATTTAAATCTTTGTTTCATTCCAATGAAAACCATTTTCTTTTATCAAACCCACGCTCAAAAAATGCCCAGTCCTGAATATAAACAAACGGTGAATCATGTAGAAAATTGAAATGTATCTAAATTCAACAAATGAAAATACCAGACTCGAAATCAAGACTGTTCAGAATTTTTTAATCAAAATTATTTTTAGGATAAAACATATTTTTTATGAGTAAAAAAATTAAAATTTAATAATCACAAAAAACATATTTTATGCTTTTTAAAATACCCTACCAGAGAATTTAAAGCAAAAGCAATAAATAAAACATTGATGCTCTTCACTGTAAATTTACGAAATCATTCTAGCAAATGTACCATCATTTGTAGGGCATTTCAATTATCCTTTAGCTCTCATCTATAGATTCACTCCGGTTTTAGCTATTGCCAAACGTAACGTTGCTACGAATGCAGTCTGAGATCAAATATTGGAAGAATGTGTGGTGACGGGAATGTCGACACACTGAAGAGATGTTGACACTTGCTAAGGAGTCTACAAACACTAATTAGACATGCAAACATACTTTACGTTTGATGAAATGCTTTTCCTTATGGAGATACGAGCAAACTAAAGAGTTAAATTTTCCATGTTAAGATTAAAAGCCTTAACGGGGGAAACCATTTAAATGTGAAAATATGTACCTACTTCACAGGGAATGTTAAATGGAGATGTGTGGATTTTTTCAGTCCTATTGTAGATATGTATTTGGCTAAATTTGTAGTTTTTGGTGATGAGTTGCTGATCAGCTCGTTTGTTTCTATGATTCAGTTAGGTAGAAAAACTTGAAAATTTAGCTTACTTACTAATGGAGAATAGATAATACCTCTGTGAAATCTAGTCATAAATAAATGGAATCGTTTTCAACTTCAACTGTTTCGCTTTCAGCGACATGGAGGGTCCTACAAATTTTCAATCAGAACAAAAATGACTCAAGTGTTTTGGGTCATTATCCTTTTGAAGAATCAGCTTTTTATTCTCATTTCATAAATTATTTTAACAAACTTTCAATAATTAATAATTAAATGCTTTTCAGTGTTTATTCTTATATAATTGACATTTTTTTAAGTCCAAACATCACTATTTGCCTTTTGCGTCGACATGTTCTTCCTAAGTTTGAATTTTTTTGCGGAGAATGCGAGGAATAGTAAGGCCAATAAAATCACGGGCAATTGTAGAATTCAAATAGGGAAAAATCCATTAAGGACAAGCAGAGAAATGAAAGTCCTAGTGGGTCGCGTGACACGCAATTAGAGTGCAGTATGTTGCAGGCAATTCAAACAAATTCGTCAGCATAAACTCGTGATATCGCAAAATAGTGTAAAACCTCGCAATCAGTAGTGCGAAAAATCAAATTAATATAAGGCGTAAGAATATAAAATAAGCAACAAATTCCGAAAATTAATGCAGAATAATTAAAGAAAACAGCAAAATACAAAGAAAACCTGAAGAAATTTTTTTGTCTTTTTTGGTCGATGAAACGTATACCTCAAATTCGACTTTTGGGCTTTTTAGTCGTCAATTTCACAACTTGCTGCCTGCAGAAGACCTTGCACAAGAAGATCAATCCAGTTTGAAAAGTTTGGCACAAAACCACTCGTTTTGCCGGCTATTTGCGAATGCGGTGAAAAGAACACACCATTATTAACAACAGGTACGATTAGCTCGGAAATCTTCTTCAACGAATGTCTTCAGAAACGTTTACTAACGTTTTTAAAAAACATAACACAATAGTACAAAAATTTGCTCTGATTTATTTTGCCCAAAACACTAAAAATGCACAAAAAAGCTCTCAAAAAATCGTGTGAGTTTTGAAGAAAACGAGTTAAACCCATTTAATGTTCCCGAGCTTCGACCGATCGAATGATATTGGGCAATCGTTAAAGGCAATTTTAAGGAGGCCCAAAAATCTGTTATTAACGTGCACAAACTCCGTAAAAAATGCAATCAAACAACCAAAAACATAGACGAAGACCAAAACAAAAGTCTAAATGAAGGACTTCGAGAAACGATCAGAAATTGAAGATCACAAAAAGCGTATATAGTTCTTATTAACTTCCCAGTATATGGGAAGTTCTTGTAATCGCCTCGAAAATCGAAATTGAAATTTTCAACATTTCTTTACGTTTTGAGGTCTATAGAATATATTTAAAGTGTTTTTAGAAAGGGAGATGTGTGTGTGTGTGTGTGTGTACGTACGTACGTACGTACGTTCGTGGACACTTTTTTCTACGAGCATAACTCACGTAAACAAAGTCGTATCGACTTCGTTGAGGTGTCAATCGAAGCGTCTTTGCAATCTTAAGAGCTGATTAGTTTTTCGGATACTTTGGTCGGGGGGGGTTTGCTGTTTTGATCCTTTGAAGGTCATTTCTGTCATGCGTTATATCTCGCGAACCAAACATACGATTTGCATAATTGAGGTGTCAATCGACGCGTTTTAAAATTTGTGTGATTCTATCAAATTTTGAAAAAAATTGTTGGAGCCGTTTTTTAATTTAAGAAAAAAAAGTGCAAAAAATTAGGGTTTTTTTTATAAACAATAAATTTTCAACCTGATTTACGAGACACAGTATTCAATTTTTATAAAATTTATACATTTCAAGTAATGTTTGTAAAAACTACATCAAAACTTTTTCTCATGATTACGTAAAAAATTAAATAAAAAATAAAAATTCATGAACAGGCATCATGATTTTCAAGGACATTTCTGTCGTGCGTTATACATATCTCGCGAACCAAACATGCGATTCGCATGGTTAAGCTGTCAATCAACGCGTATTAACATTTGTGTGAACCTTTCAAATTTTGAAACAAGTTTTGAAAAAAATCGTTGGAGCCGTTTTTTAATTTTTTAAAAAAAAAGTGCAAAAAATTGTGATTTTTTTCAAAAACAATAAATTTTTAACCTTATTGTCAAGTCCAAGTAACCAATCTTTGTATAATTTATATACTTCAAACAGTTTTTTTAAATGCCATCAAAATTTTTTCTACTGACCAAAAAAAAATCAAATTAAAAATAAAACAATCATTAAAAGTCATCATAATTTTCAAGGTCATTTTTATCATTCACTATATCTCACGAACCAGATATAATATTTGCATCATTAAGGTGTCAGTTGACGTGTATTAACATCTTTGTGAAGGGATAGGGAGCGTGGTTTTGGGATAACGAATGGCTTCCTCTTCAGGTGCTATCAAGAGGAAGCCATTCGTTATCCCGAAACCACGCTCCCTATCTAATTATGGCACCAACCATTAATCTGGAACAAAAGAACCTCCATTAATGTGCAAAAATAGTGTTAGCACGTTGCTAACCAAACAAAAAAAGCACACTATTAGGCGATTTGTCTCGACTAGAAACGGAAAAATAAGAATCATCTTTGTGAAGTTTTTAACATTATAAAAACTCGTTTCAGCCTTTTTTTAATTTAATAGAAGAAAATGCAAAAAAATATATTTTTTTCATAAAAAATATTTTTTAACCTGATTTGCACAGCACAGTAATAACTGTTTTTAAAATTTGTACATTCTTATCAGGTTTTGAAGAGAAACCGGCAAAATTTTATTCCATGATTATGAAAAAAACTAAATTAAAAATAAAAAAATCATTCAAAATTACCATGTAAAGAGGGTTCATACGAATGCTATTACTTTATATCTTTTATTCTAAAAAAATGTTGTAAATTCAATCAAAGTTTTAAAATATTGCATAATTTGAGCAGGTTTTTGATAGTTTTAATAATCTTGTAATTAAAAAAACCGCTTAAATTTTGAAAACCAACAAAAATTTTCAAGACCGGAAAGGCCCCCACCGATTGATCCGCGTGAATATTCAATCTGTCCGCATCGACCAAAAACCTTACGTAATCAATGGACCCTTCCGTAGGCGATTTGATTCATATTAATTCATTCCTGCTACTGCTATGAATACCTCTCATTGTTGTAATGTTGTTGATGTTTATGTAGATATTACTGGGAAATTGACCGTGTGGACCTCAAGGGTCGCACCTTGCGGCTTGTTTCATAAACAAATGAAACTTAAATGTAATAAAAAATAAAACAGTTTTGGTGAAAGAAGTGAGTTTCAAATTTGTTTAGTGTTTACGGGTTTAGATAAACTGAAGTCGTTTCGCAAACATTTCCATATTTTTTTTAGTACGGACTAGTGGATTGTGTTGAAAAAATGGGTCGCGGTAAAAACTAAGTGAAAGTGAAATAAAAACGATTTTAAATCTGAAAAATGAGAGTTTTAGAGTCGCAAAAATCGCAAAATTATAAAACGAAGCCGAAATGTTGTGATGAATTTACTGAAAGATACTGAAAATTACGAGCAAAAGAAGAGTCCAAGCAGACCTAGTGCACTAAGTGATCGTGAAAAGTGGTCGATAATACGAGTGGCGTCAAACGCAACAGCAACAGCGAGACAAATTGCGGAAAAAGCTGGTGTGAACACAAACATTTTAAATGTCCAACGTCTTTTGAGAAAAAAACACCCACTATTCAACGAAGAAAACTTCTTAGAAAACCACCGTTAACAAAAAAGCATATTGAGGAACGGTTGAAATTCGCTCGGGAAGATGTAAGGTGAAAGAAAAGATGGGAGAATGTCATCTTTACGGATGAGAAAAGATTCTTCCTTGGATGAACCCGACGGTTGGTCATATTATTTTTATGATTTAAGGAAAGATCGCCTTTTCCAAGTTTGCAGACAAATGGGTGGTGGAGGTGTCATGGTATGGGCAAGGATCGGATACAAAGGGAAGACCGAAATCTGCTTTGTGGATGGAAAAATGAAAAGTCCGGATTACATAAAATTAATAGATGAACAAATCAGGACACATGTAACAAGGATTCCTAAAGAGGACTTTATCTTCCAACAGAAGAACGCAGCAGTGCATACAGCGCGTATTGCAAAGGAATACTTTCCTCCAAAAATATTAAGATTTTACCATGGCCAGCTAGATCTCCAGATTTAAATGTTATAGAGAATGTTTGGGTAAACTATTTCGTGCTGTATATCGGAGCAATAAACAGTTCTATTCAATTCAGGAGCTAAAAGATGCCATACAAGAAGATTGCAGGCGAGTTATATCTGAAAAATTTATTTAATCTCTACCAAATCGAGTGATAGCTGTTTTAGCAAAACAAGGAAAGCCAACACATTTTTAAAGCATAAAATAATATACTTAAATGTATCTTTAAATACAGATTTTTTTTTAAATCCCTTCAGCTGTCCTATCTTTTTGATGCATCCTTTTTTAGGTGAATACGAAAAAATCACAATAAAATTTTTTTTAGTTCTTATCGGTTTTGAGAAATGGGAAAATGTCAGGGGTGTCCTATCATTTTGATGCGGAGTGTACACTTAAGATGAGCTTAGCCGTTGTTCTATGAAACTGATATCTGATTCGTCTGATTCATTGATTGCCAAACTGTTGTGTTGATCAACTATCTGGAATTTTCTATGGACTAACATATTTCAGGACGAAGCTCAGATTTTTACTACACTTTTAAAAGGGTGTTCTTGGCAGTTTGGATGCAAAGAATCCACATCATAATGAAACAAATACGGAATTTTCCATTAGTAAGCAAACAACATTTAAGAATATTTTTGGTAGCTTCGGATATCAAACACAAAATTCAATTTAAAGCTTCGATTCCTAAATTAAATTTATGTTGAAAACGGCCGTCAATGTCTGACAAATGAAGTTAATTATTTATTTTTAAACTTCAAAGCTGAAGGGGTAAAAGGTGAGTAATATAATCCTGGTTCCAACATTTTTGTGAAAACTTTATCACATTAATCAAGCGTGTAAACTTATTTATCAAAAACCGCTCGCAGATGGTAACACAAACTACTGACTGAAGAGTTAATGCCTTCAGCATCTTTGTTGCATAAGCCTTCTCAAAACAATTTTAGATTATGAGGGGCAAACAGATACTGTTAATTCGTTATTCATGGCCATTTATATCTGCAGAAATTTTGTCAGCTTAGAATCAGTGGATATTTTCATATCCCAATCTATTTGTGCGTTTTAATATGAATATGATGATGAATATGATTCATGGTTATTCAAACCAAGCTTCAACGTTGTTAGAATTATGATTTAGCACTTGAATCTAAATTGCCACCACGGCAGATATATAAACCAAATTTTGCGCAAACCAATCACTGGAAATCAATTTCAATCACTTTTCACTGAAATTGCATTTGCATATTTCCAAAAGGCCAGAATGAATTTTACTGTGCTTATCTATAATATTACTAAGATTTCATATAGGGAATGCAATTCCAAAAAAACAATTTGAAATTAAATTGACGAGCATTCGCTCTTAGCCGGCCAAATACCAATGTCAATTGCAATGTAAAATTTGCTCGGTTCATTGTTTCTCGAAAGTCCTTCGGTTCAAAATTTTAAATTGCAATGTCTACCTACAAATATGCTATCAGCAAATTTTGAAACACGTTCACATTTCAACTCAAACGGATGCTTTTCACAATACCTTTGCATACAATCTAAATTGCTGTTGTATATTCTAGCAATCGTTGGTTCTCTATTGATGAGGGAGAGTATCCAATATTCGACACTTTTAATATATTTTATTATATTGCGTAGAAATGATTATCAAAGTTTGAAAACTCAAAAATGTTGATTATGGCCTACTTGCAATCATATCTTAGTAGCGGGGAGATTCTGATTATATTGTTTTCATCCGTAAACACTTAAATTACATTTACTAAATGGGTATTTTATATCTTGCAACATTATCTCTTTGTACACACTAAAAATATTTTTCACAATTCAGAAAAACTTTGGGACGAAGTAAAAACTGAGGCTAAAAATAAAAAAATACATCATCATCAAGTGAATGTTTAGTCGATACTATGAACGTTCCATCAATCTTTTAATACCATCAGATGCAGGGAATTTAAGATTATTTCTACAATTATCAAAAATAAACTATTGTAGATTTCTTATATCTTATATCCTCCTATAATTTGAATGTACGGAGACTAATCGAAAAGAGACTCCAAAAGGTATTCAAAGCGAAGTTTCACATTTTCTTCAAGAAAAACTGCTCTAGACGCTTCAATTGCAATCGTTGAAGCTGGAAACCATCTGAAATGTAAGCCAACTTACTCAACGGCTGATAAATGTTTGCCTAAATTATATATGCCACATCAGGGTTTGTCACCCTATATTGAGGGTGGGACACCCCCATATTTCAGAAACATCGCTTCCACAAAAGAAACTATTGGGCCTAAAAATTCGTTTTTCACGTGACTTTTAAATTTTAGGGGTGCAATAACTCCCGCCAGTATCAAGTGATTAAATAAAACGAAACCGCAAACGATATCTGACCAATTTTTCTAAAAATACATTTGTGTGTTTTGTGAAAAATGTGAGAACAAAGATGCTAGGACGCTCTAAATATGACCCCGCTTTTTGGGTGTCGATTTTGGCTTTTAAGTTTTTAATCATTGACGCTAATGGACGTCCAAGCAATGTATCCACAAGTTGTTCCAAATTCAAATCCACACAACTTTGTTATAGACAACTTTTTTGTGGAAACCATGGTTTTGGGATATGGGATTGTTCCTTTTATTTTATTTTCAAGATGAGAATTGGAGCTGCGACACCAGAAATTTTAATCAAAACTAACTGTAAACTGGCCACACATTGCAAAAAATGCCTGCCTGCCCAAAATGCACGATTGATGTCCTTTTTAGGATCATTTTACTGCACTTTTATCGATTTCAATTGCATTGATTTCTAGAGAACTAAAAAAAACAATACGCACACCAAACTGAAATGGAGTGGAAACATCCATTTACAGCATCCAAAACTGTTGCTTTTTTGCAATTTTTGCATAAACTGTTTGTTATACATATGGCAAATATCTTCCTTAAGTGCTAAAATGCATTTCGCGGTCGTTTCTAAGATAGAACTTGAAGCAGATATCCAGTCACAGTAAATTTGATACCTTCTCTTGGTAAATGCACTTCTCGTAAGCCTCATACAAGACTATTAAATCGATCCTTTTGAAATTTAAGACTACTTTAGATAATTTTTTCATTACTTTTTTTTTCAAAATTTCATAAAAAATCGAACATCTGCTTACAAACACAAATCATTTTTCGAATTTTTATATTTTGTTCAAATGTTTGGAGGCAAAAATTAGCAAATGAGTAATTTAATTCTAAGAAAAACTCAAAACAGAAGACGAGATACCCTATATACAGTCACAATTTTTACAAATTAAAAACATCAATTGATTTTGAATTAAGAATGGATTAGTGTCTATAGAGAGGAAAGTCCATTGGTTTCGTCACAAAAAAATTTACTCTCCTAAGGACAACTATTAAAAACTGCAAAAACATAACGACTACGATTTACTACCCAACTGATCACTAATGTACATATCTGTTAATGTTAGTATATTATTATTTTGGCTTCCATTTATATATGCAATTCCCTTTTCAAATATAGAAAAATTCGGACCATAACTGATAAAATTGGGTTTGTTAGGGGTATTTGAAGCTATTTTTTAGGGAGAAATGAGATTAATTTAGGGTTTTTCAGATGCTCCTTCTAAAAACACTGGTCTAAAGTTAAAAAAATCATTTGTGAAGTTTTTTTACTGCTTTGTCATCAGATTTGAAACAAAAATCAAATTGTGCAAAAGATCATATGTGAACTAATTTATATTTCACGTTTTTCTTCAGATTTGAAACAATAATCAAATCATTGCCGGAATGCATAAATCCTCTATTTTATGAATACCAACAATAGCATTATTTGATCTATTTAAGCATGATACAATAAAAATTATGATAGTTATCAATAGATTAGAAGATATTTAAATGCCTTTAAAAATAATCAGTTGTCATTTGGTCCCAACAGCACCAAATCAAAGGGTGTCTAAACAGGACTGTAATCCGGCTACCGTTGTGAAAATTGCCTCAGGAAGCAGAATTTGGAATGATATCGGATCGTGGCAATGTGTTTCAAACATGCCTTTAATATTTCTCCAATCCTTGCGAACGAAAACATGATACAGCTTAGAAATAGATGTCCACTTATTCGAAGGCATCGGTATAAAATAAATATGTATTTTAACGCTGCCTTAGTTTTTCCGTTGTTTTCATGAGTATGTATTTACTAGCAGTATTGAGATATTTTTCCGGAATTCATTAAAGTTTTCATTTGGAGTTATTTATCAACACACTTTTGAGCTGTTTCACCTAACCCTTAATTTCTTCAATTTTCTTCGTTCACTTGATCAAAGCAATTGCCATCACTTCAAATATAACCAAAGCAAAATCAATATAGAAAAAAAGCGGATTGATTGATTTTTTTTCAGTTTAACATTATGTTGGTTTTTTCTGCTTCCAAGGATAACATGCCAATAATATTTTTGTGAACCTATTCGTAAAACGTGGCAACTAAACAATATCATTCGTAAAACGTAAAAACATCAACACCAGGTGCTTCTCCTCTAAACCAACTTTATTTTGTTAGATACTTACCGTTCTACTATTGGCATTTGTCCTTTGGTAAAAACAATAAATGCATCGAAGCACGTTCGTGTCTCACAACCTATAACATATGCCACACAAATCCATAATTCGTATCGATATGAAATGTGCCGAATATGCAAATATCTAGATATCCATTCGTTGAGTGTACTTCAATGGTAAATCCTTAGTATCTGCAATATAGTCATACCCGCGACGCTCATCAAATAAACCACTTCTTGCGATAGAAGTTCAATAGGAATCGAATGCAGACAACAGCAGTTATTGGTGAAAACTATGCATTGTTAGTTGGCAATACAATACAAGGACCTTTCTGTTTGAGATCGGCTTGTGGGTTGCTGATTATGAATCTGCCGATTGAAATAACATACATATATATTTTGTATACTGAAATATATACTTGTGAGCCTATTTTAAAGTTTTGTTGTTTAAACGACTATACAAGTGGTAGACATTCATGTTGTAAAGGAACAATTTTATTGGCTAGTTGACGGTTCTTGATACTTAAATACCCAAGTAATGTCTTGATTGTAACTCAATCGGCCATTTTAAAGCCACATAAGTGTTAGAATTTTTGTTCCCGTGCAGATATATCAGAAACGATGTGACTTTCAAATTAAGGGTAGTTGTTAATTTGTTGATAATAAAAAATATATTTTCGAGTAGTTTAGGAGAAACTTTACAGGTAGATGAAGATCTATACTTTAATAGATCTAGATAGTTATATGGTTCTGTAAAAACAATATGTTAATGATATTATCGTAATTTCTAAAGCAAATTCTGCTAAAAACTAGACTCATTTGTTGGTAATTTATTTTCCAAATATTCAGTATTTACTGAATTTATATTTTTTATTCATCCAAATAGGTTAACCATACAGTGAATTTGTTTATTAAAGTTGTCAAGACAGAGTTCTCAATTTCAAATTAATAGAACGAGGATAGAAGATAACGCTCTGCGAATCCTCTGAGTTAAATGAATACGAGAAAAGTGCAAGCAGTGCCATATTACGAGTACATGCTAAACAAGCCGTGAGGTGCGACCCATGAGGTCCACACGGTCAACTTCCCAGTAATATCTACATATGTAGATATTAAAAATATTAAACACAATAATAGTTATGGAAATAATACTACTCAAAATAATAAAAATGTACCTCTCATAAAAGTTATTGGAATGACTTAATATTAATCGTAACATCTACGCGAGCGTCAATTGATTACGTAAGGATTTTGGTGCATTGGTTTGATTGATTATTCACGCGGATCAATCGGAGGGGGGACAGGTTACAAAGCAGTTTTTTCATTAAAGTTAAACATGGTGCTGTGAAGACTATTGAAAATCTGCTCAAATTTTGCAAATATTAATAAACTTTGATTGACTTTACAACAATGTCCTTAGAATAAGAGATTTAAAGTATTATGATTCGAATGAACCCTTTTTACATGGTGACTTTGAATGATTTTTTATTTTTTATTTAATTTTTTTTTGTAATCATGAAAAACGTTTTTGCTGGTTTCTCTACAAAAATTGATAAATTTTTATAAATTCTACAAACATTTATCATTACGATGTGCAAATCAGGTTAAAAATGATTTTTTTTATGAAAAAACCAATACTTTTCCAATTTTTTTTAATAAATCGAAAAAACCGCTTTAACGATTTTTTTAAAATATAAAAACATCATAAAAATGTTAATACGCGTTAATTGACACCTTAATGATCGGAATATTATATTTGGTTCTCGTAATATAATGAATGACGTAAATGACCTTGAACGTTTAATGATTTTTTATTTTTTATTTAATTTTTTTCGTAATCATGTAAAAAACTTTTGCTTGTTTTTTCACAAAAACTATTTGGACTATATAAATTATATAAACATTGATTACTTAGGTTTGAAAATCAGGTTAAAAATTTGATGTTTTTGAAAAAAAAACCTAATTTTTTGCACTTTTTTAAAAAAAAATAAAAAACGGCTTCAAGAATTTTTTTAAAAATTTGATAGAATCATATCATTGTTGAAACGCGCCGATTGACACCTTAATCATGAAAATCGCATGTTTGGTTCGTGAGATATAGCGCATAACATGGTTGACCTTCAAGGGGCGAAAACAGCAAACCCCCCTGACCGAAGTTTCCCAAAAACTAATCAGCTCTTAAGATTGCAAAAACGCTTCGATTGACACCTCAACAAAGTCGATACGACTTTGTTTACGTGAGTTATGCTCGTAGAAAAACTGCCTGCGAACGCACATACGTACGTACGTACGTACATACACACACACACACACATACATACTTCTTTCTAAAAACACTTTATATATACTCTATAGACCTCAAAACGTAAAGAAAAGT
This sequence comes from Oxycera nigricornis, assembly GCA_963942545.1. Classification (NCBI taxonomy): domain Eukaryota; kingdom Metazoa; phylum Arthropoda; class Insecta; order Diptera; family Stratiomyidae; genus Oxycera; species Oxycera nigricornis. Next base: position 94,167,135 of record OZ012661.1, on the reverse strand, counting down.
TGAAAATTTCAATTTCGATTTTCGAGGCGATTACAAGAACTTCCCATATACTGGGAAGTTAACAATTGTTATGTTCAAACACAGCCATAATGATTTTGTAATTTGCATTGAATTAAATAATGTTGAGATATTTGAAACAAATCCAAGTTTTCATCGGTTTTACTAAAAAAAAAATGTCTCTTTAAAACCATAGTTGATATGATTTGTCATTTTGAGGGTAGTATCAATATTTGATCTGTTTTATTTGACATCCTTAAATATTTTGAAAATTAATCAAACCAGAAATATCTACATGACAAACCCTTCAGTATTTATTAGTGAAGATACTTCGCGGATACAAATAATTATAAAAATTAGTTGCAGATGAGCTTAATCCATCAATAAGCCAATCGTGGTCGTGCTGTCTCGTGGCGGATGGCAAATGACAGCACCTGAAGAGGATGCCATACGTCACGCCGAAACCACACTTCCCCCCTTCAGTATTGTTATTATTACAGATAAATCTTCCATTGAAATACGTTAAAATGAATAATGATAAAACACAAGGTATCCATTTGTTTGTTCTTCATACCTTACGCATCTGCGTGAGAATAGAAGAAAGTTACATAGATTTTTTCAAACTAATGCAATAGTGTTTTTCAAAAATGCAAAACAAACGCGACCATTTTTTCTAGCAACCGGTATTGAAATCGATCAAGTACTTTCAAACGTAACGTACTTTCAATTTCAACTTTCATATACTTTTTGGAGAAAAGATTTTTAAAATAAAAGGCTGAAATAAATAATGTTTAGAATGTCGAATAAAAGAGAGCAAATATTGATGCTAGCTTCAAAATGACAAATTATATCAATTATAGATTTAAACAATTTTTTTTAGTAAAACCGACGAAAACAAGAGTAGTTTTGTCTTGAGTTTTGAAAAAAGTAGAACTTAGATATGTATCAAATACAACGTCGATTGTTTTCGAAAAAATCAATCCACAAAATAAAAAGGAATATACGTACTTTATATATAAGTATTCAGATCAAATTTTTCTAGACCAGTTTTCAATGTCAAAATTTTATGAACTAGCACTTTCCGAGACAAATATGAAATAACTAATATAATTCAATCAAATAGTAGTCAAAAATTGCAGGCAAAATTTTATTGCAATGTGTTGCCATTTTAAAAGTTAGTTAACGATCAAATTTCTGTTGTCGCAACTTTAATCCTCAGGGGTCCATAATGAAAAGAAGAAAAGGTGGGACACCCCTATATCTCAGAAACCATGCCACTTGCAAGAAAGTTGCATATGGCAAATTTATGAAGAACTTAATTTTCAGTGTCTTCATCATTTTTATTTGGTAGCAATAATAAAAGAGTTACACGCCAAAAGCAACGCGCAAAAAGGGGGTCAAACTTCAAGCGTCACAATTTCTTTGTTTTCACTTTTATCGCGGAATACGTTCAAATTTTTCCAAAACAATTTTGTCACAAGTCTTGTGCGGCTTTGTTTGTTTAATCACTGTACATTTGTAAAAATTGATGCATCTCAAAGGAGGAAAAGTCGCATGAAAAATGCATTTTCAGGCCAAATAATCGGCTTCCAGTAACAAACCCTCCATTGCAAAACACACCGAGCGTTTTGGTAGGCAGAAAGATTTTCGTTGTGTAGTATGTTTTACTGTGAGCTTAAGTGCAACTTTCTTGTGGGGTGCCATATTGGTAAGCGAGATATGGAGGCGTCCGACATTTTCTTCTTTTCAACATGGTCCCAGAAGATTGAAGCTAAGATCCCAGAAACTTTAACTGAAACTAACTGTTCTAATTGTGTGGCCACATTGCAATAAATATTTTTAACAATTCGAAAGCCACACGTCTAAAAATCAAAACATTACCATCAAATTAAATTAAAATATTTTCTGAAACAATAATTCTGATACATAAATTTTCAAATCAATCAGTTTGATATGAAAGTACAACAGAAAACAAGCCGCGAGGTTCGACCCTTGAGGTCCACACGGTCAACTTCCCAGTAATATCTACATAAACATCAACAACATTACAACAATGAGAGGTATTCATAGCAGTAACAGGAATGAGTTAATATGAATCATATCGTCTACGGGAGGGTCCATTGATTACGTCAGGTTTTTGGTCGATGAATATTCACGCGGATCAATTGGTGGGGGCCTGTTTGATCTTGAAATTTTTTGTTGGTTTTAAAAATTTAAGCATTTTTTTTAATTAAAAGACTATAAAAACTATTGAAAATCTGCTCAAATTATGCAAATATTTTAAAACTTTGATTGAATTTACAACAATCTTTTAGAATAAAAAAAATAAAGTAAAAGCATTCGTATGAATCCTCTTTAAATGGTAACTTTGAATGATTTTTTATTTTTCATTTAGTTTTTTCATAATCAAGAAAGAAAATTTTGCCGGTTTCTCTTCAAAACTTGATAAGAATGTTTACATTTTATAAACAGGTATTACTGTGCTGTGCAAATCAGGTTAAAAAATATTTTTTATGAAAAAAATTATAATTTTTTGCATTTTCTTCCATTAAATTAAAAAAAAGGCTGAAACGAATTTTTTATAATGTTAAGAACTTCACAAAGATATTAATACACGTCAACTGACACCTTAATGATGCAAATATTATATCTGGTTCGTGGGATATAGTGAATGATAAAAATGACCTTGAAAATCATGATGACTTTTAATAATTTTTTATTTTTAATTTAATTTTTTACGTAATCATGAGAAAAAAATTTGATGGTGTTTCTACACAAATTGTTTGAAGTATATAAATTTTATAAACATTGTCTACTAAATTACGCAAATCAGGTTAAAAATTTATTGTTTATGAAAAAAAAAACCTAATTTTTTGCACTTTTTTTTCTTAAATTAAAAAACGGCTACAACGTTTTTTTTTACAATTTGATTTATTAACACAAATACTAATACGCGTCGATTGACACCTCTACAATGCAAATCGTATGTTTGGTTCGCGAGATATAACGCATGAAAGAAATGACCTTCAAAGGGTCAAAACAGCAAACCCCCCCGACCGAAGTAAAAACTAATCAGCTCTTAAAATTGCAAAGTCGAAAACGAAGTCGATACGACTTTGTTTACGTGAGTTATGCTCGTAGAAAAAAGTGTCCACGAACGTACGAACGTATGTACGTACACACACACACACACATACATCTCCCTTTCTAAAAACACTTTATATATACTCTATAGACCTCAAAACGTAAAGAAATGTTGAAAATTTCAATTTCGATTTTCGAGGCGATTACAAGAACTTCCCATATACTGGAAAGTTAAAAAATTGAAGGCAAAACATATGCAGTGAATATTTTTGGCGCAAATTTTTTTGAGAAATATATATATATAATATTAAATGAACATTTGGCGAGCAAAAATTTGGTAAAAAACTATAAATATGTGGAATAAATGCAAAAAATATTTGTGATCGTCAATATATTGTCTCGTTTAAATGTCAATGAAAAATCATCGACATTTTGAAAATATAATGGAAGCCAAAAATTTCTAATGTCTATGAAGTTTAATATTTTTTTATTGTTGCAAAACCACAGTAAAAATTTTCAAAAAATGAACACTTAGAGACAAATATCTCTGATACAATCGAAAGTTTTAATTAAAGAAAATTCATTTCGATTAAGAGAATGAACTTCTTAATGGGTTTTACATTCTGCAATTGTAAAACAATTATGGCAACATACTTTGAATTTTTTTGAATTTTCCACATGCACCTGAAAATATTCAAGTGCAGATTGTTTGCCACAAGAAGAAAACAATATTAAATTGTAAGTGATATTAATTGTATGTTCAGTTCTTGCTATAATATCAAAGCTTAAGGTGTGTTACGAAATATATGAAGCTTATTTATATGTCACTGAGTATAACGTTGAAATAAGCAGTATAGTGAACTACTTAAGCATATATATCTATATTTTATTTACTGATGTTTTTTTTATTTATTCTTCTTTGAATTTTTTTATGAATGTACGGGCATAAGTTGAAGCTTTAATTGAATGAAACTTAAATATACCTTTTTAATTCACCTGTAGGGCTATCTAAAATTTCGAGAATCTATACAAATCATTTAAATAATACTTTCAGTTAATTCTTTGCTTACTAGACTACTTCCGTTCTAGAGACAATTGCCTTGATTCTATTTCCTGACTACCATATTATCCTGGGTATGTTTTGCTTTTTTTTGTATGATTTTTGTTTTGTAGCATATTTTTTTGAATAGCATGAAATTACAATGATTTTGTTTTATTTAAAAAAGTATAACATGTTTTTGAAAAACTGTCAATCCAAACAATATCTACAAACTAAAACACCTTCAATTTAGCATATTTTCAGTTCACAAACAATCTATGCACGATATTCATGCTAAAACAAGTGATAAGCAACGTAATTTTCGCGGAAAAAAACATCGTGTTGAATTCGTTCAGAGCCAATCTTCAATACTTTTTCAGATATTCTTTGCAATTGGTACCGTAGTTTTTTATCCGTATGTTTCCTAATTGAATCTGACACTCTTGCTGCAACTTTTATCTGAAATAAGCTTCATAACCACAATTTCGTGCACTTCATTTTAGGCTTTTTAAAGTTTCCATTCAGCGCTCATGCTGCATGAATGGAACGCTGAACCTTGAACACGAGAGAAAGGACGAAGAATGATTTTCGTCGTTGTCCTGGCTACCAAACTAGTCTCTCATAAATGTTTTCTATGTTGCTTTTCATACGGGAAATCGGGATGTCGTTAATGGCGTAAGTTAATATGAAAATCCTTTCTTGGAATAATGTTATTATTTTGTCATTTTCGCATCTACGATTGCTCAACTCTCTTAAAAACTAATATACTACAAAATTTCATAGTTCAATATATTTAAAACAATGTCTCATATAAATAAATGTCGTGTATTACTTAGCAGCGTACTCCTTTGCCCTATTGTGACGGTAGCCGCGATGGTAAATTTTGGTTTTGCATTTGTGGAAGACCCAAGTCAAACTTTGCCGGTGCAGAAATTCCTTGCTGGCGTTTAGCTAATTGCACTTTTATTGCTGTTGCTGTCATCTCTTCATTCGAGTCATTAAAATAGTGTACAAAATTTAATTCGACTGAGAATCGTGCATTAATAATTTCCTTTTGTTATTTGATTAGTAGTTGAATGCTAGTTTAAAAAAATGGTATATATGCTACTTGAAACTCATATACTTTGAAACAGCAAGTGTAGATTGGAAATATGTTGATTTTATCAAAATAAGACACGAGTGTTTTAAAATTATTTCGTAATATCAGAATTCAAGTTAATTAATAATTTGATATTTATGTATTTATCTGCATTAAAAATATCTACTTATAAATACATAAGTTATCATATTATGTACAGCATCACCTACTAATTACTTTTGATTACAAGTGAAAACAATGCAAAAATATTGAAATTATAATTCCAATCAATTCGAGAGAAAGTCGCATATCCTTCAATTTTATGCTTTACTCAAATTTGCAAGATAACTTAAATCAAGGAGCGTAAAAGCAGCATTTTCCGAAAGGAATGCGTAGAGACTATTTGTATGATCGTAAGAGAATCGTAAAAATTGCTGGTGTTAAGCGCTCTTATATTTAAACTTTATGTAAATAATTCACGGTCTAAGGTTTAAAATAAGTGAAAATTTTTTGTTATCAAGAAAAAATAGTTTTTAAACATTGAGTTTAACTTTCATTTCAAATATCTTTCTTTTGTTAGTCGGGTATCTTTTTGGTACACAGTTGAAAGAAAGTAAAAACCATCAAAATAACACACAGCATCTTCAAACAGTATTTATTTTTGAGCCTGGAGTATTACAAATGCTGATATAAATGTATAAAAAAAGTTATTTTTATATGTAATCTTTTTCTTGCATTTGTCGTAATGGGTTTTTAACGTAGTGAAAAAATACACATTATCTTTGCCTTCGAAATGTTCGTCTATTGCCGCCACCATTTTCTCGTCACTGGAAAATCTTTGTCTTTGAAGATCTTTGTTCAAATAAACAGGAAATAATCGCTGCGGACTAGATCTGGATTGTATGGTGGGTAGTTAAGCCCTGCCTTGACAAAGGAACGCTTCTAAACTCGCCAAGTGTGCACGGTTGCACTGTGCTGGAAAAAAAGGACACCTTTCATCAGTTTCCAAAAAACAGTGGTTATGAGTTGAATGCAGATCAATCAACTATGAATTTGTGTAGTAGCTTTTCGCCCTTTTCTATCCATTGCATTGGCTGCTGTTTTGACTCTGCATCGTACTGCCGGGACTATAGGTCTGACTACAATTGACGTCCGAGCCCGCAAGTCGAGCTCGTTAAATTGACTTACGGTGGGCTAAGAAGCTGTCAAATTGGCCCAAAAACTAATCAGCTTTTAATATTGCCAAAGGCGCTTCGATTGACACCTCAACGAAGTCGATATGACTTTGTTTACGTGAGTTATGCTCGTAGAAAATACATTCCACGAACGCACGTACGTACGGACATACACACATACATACATATTTCTTTCTAAAAACACTTTAAATATAATCTAAAGACCTTAAAATATACTCTAAAGTCCTTGAAGATATGTTGAAAATTTCAATTTCGATTTTTGAGGCGATTACAAGAACTTCCCATATACTGGGAAGTTAATAATGGTGCTTTTGACATGGAATTTGCATTTTTACCATTGAGAGTATTCGGAGCTAGTGGCATTCAGGGCGAGACTTTGGTGACTCTAAAAAGTACGTAGAATAAAAATTTTCGCGTGCATTATGGGTTTATAGTCCATTACTTATGCAAGATCATAAGTCCAATTGCACTGCAGTCGCAATAAAAATTTTGCCCCCCAAAAAATTAAATTTTGGTTTGACAAAATATCGAAACAAAATTTTTCAATATAGTGAATTTTCTTCTCTTTTTTCAAAATATTTTTCGCAAATTTTCAAATGTTTTCTTTATTGTTTTTTATTTTTTTAACGTTTTTTTTTATTTTTGCCATTTACGCTGCAAGAATGGGAACAGATACGATAAATTATTTAGGAAGTTATTGCAGAGAATCACTTGGTCCAGAAAAAACTTGAAGTAGCATAGATTTATTTAGCATCAAAATCTCAAAATGTGAGTTTTTCGTGTTTTTTGAAATAAACAGCGCCATGCCGTCTTAGTAAATCATTGAATAATATGTATAAAAAGAACTTTCGTATTTTTTTAAACAAATTATGGAGCCTTTCTGTTGTTGTAAGGGTATTAATGTAAAATCTCACAAACTTTCAAGTAATTTCCAAATTTTTGAAACATCGAATAGAAATTTTTTTCCAACCTATGTTAACGTACAATATAACCGTTCCAATACTCATAAATTTACAAACGTACTAAACGATATTTCAGTAAGAAGTTCACGGTATTTTTTGTGTACTTTTTGTCGTGGTAATATTTTTAAATTGTTAATTAATGTTAATATACTTAAATTATGAATTAATGTACTGAAAGAAAAGTATTGCACATTCAAACATGTAACTTCAATTCAGCTGTAATGTTGTTACTTGCGGTAATAATTTGGAAATATTGAATATGTTTGCTTTGCAAAAGTTTTACATTTTCATCGAACTGTGAAATAATAGTCGTATAAAAAGGTGATTAAAATAGATTTGAAGAACGAATATATGGTTTGTTCCGATTTTTAGGCCGAACAAAAAAATATCAGAAACTTGATATAGATCGTTTGTTACTCCATAAAATACCAAAAGTGCTATATTTTACGTTGCCAAAGGTCAGATAATGGTTAGAGGTTAGGAAAAAAATTCAAAAAATTATGCATACATACATGTTTTTAATTGAAAAATTTAGCAAATTGGAATACACAAAAAAATAAGAGCTTCACAGTTTCTTTTAAATTTCAATAATAATTTTATAATTAACTTTTACCTAGTTCGATGCGGTGCGGATTATTTAGAAAATTGAGGAAAATCTTATTGTGCAGGTTTTCACAACTTTTAAGCAATACTAGATAAATCTATGCTTCTCCAATTTTTTTAAAGAATATGCAGTTTCCTGCAACCATTCTTTAATAATGATTTTTTTGTTACTATAATACGCAATATAAGTGACAAAGAAAAAAATAACTGTTTAAAACTATAAAACATTTTAAAAACTTTTTCAACCACTTGGTAAGTAAACTGGGGAGATATGTTTGTTTTTGAGACAAGCATTATCCATTAAATTTAAAATCGATTTTTTGGAATCACTTAAAGTTTGTTGCAAGTAATTTTAAGATAAACACTAAACTAGTCTTCTGTTAGATTCGTTTTTATAGGCTTATTTATTTTATTCCAGGGATTTTTCTTGAACTATATAAATAAAGCATGTTATTACATTTAATATGACTCTACTTTTCCATGAAAACTGAAATATCTGTTCAAATACGAACATCGGTATTACTATCTTTACTCCATGCTCCACAAAACTGGTCTTCTTCACAAGAACTAAGCTGTGTGCTCATATCCCACAGCTATCCATGCTAAGAGACAAAGATAATTGTCCACAAATCTCTTTCTGTTTAATGTTTATCTTTCCTAATTGTAGATGTCTTAATTAGCGGCTTGTGATGCTTTTAACACGCGTAAAATGCAATAAATCCTCTCAAAACATCCAATTTTCAAGTAAATTTAATACAGGACTCACTTTATGTGCCACTACTATGCAAGACGCCTCACGGAATAGTTCCTTCATGGGCGTCTTCAGCAGAACTCTATTCAAGGAATATTGTCTAAATTTCAAGCTCAGCACCATGAATATCTATTTAACATCTGCACGAGAAACATTTTGACATGAACATAACAACTTTATAGGTAGAGACAGACGTTTTGACCGTTTTGTTGGAATTTCCGCGATGAGAATTTTCATCAGACGAGGCGAGATTTGAAGATGCTTTCGGGAAAATGTGTTTGAAGGCTCATGAAAATGTTTGAACACGGAAATATTCATCCCAGAAAGTATCTGGATGAATGAACGTGCAAACCGAAAGTGGGCCAAGATAGTAGTTTAATTTAAGATACAGTTGAATTTGAATATTTCGTCTAATTGATCAAAGGATAAGTCTTAGGATTTTTTTTGAAGTCGGACTTAAATCAGATGAATTGCGAATTGTTTGGTTGTGAATATTTGACTTGGGTGCAGTTTTGCAGATTCTAAGTTTGTTTCATAAATGGATGTTAAATGCCAAACAACACACTTGCAATTAATAAGACCTAGTGTGTCCTAAATAAAAAATGCAGTTGATGGTTTGGTCAATTTTTACAGAAGTGAGCTTATATGCATGCATTTAGAAAAAAATGAAACAAAACTATTTCCAACCAAACAATGGTGTGATTAATAATCTATCCAAAAATTTAATTCGAAATTCCAAAATAGATGCGGGCAAGCAACTGGAAGGTTCTTATGAAGCATCCAGAAATTCTTGAAGTGCAGTTTTCAGATCTACCATGACAATTTTGAATATTTACAGGAATGTCAAGTTGAATTTTTATCAAATTTTCTGTGCCTTTACAAAAAAGGTTGGTTAATAAAAATAAAATATTTATCGCAGAGAAAAAGTCAATACTGAGAACTATGTGTGCCTTTTAAGCAACGGAAGTTTTTAATTCGTACAAAACAGCAAAAAATAAAAAAAATCGGTTAAGCTGATGATTTTCCATATGTTTGGATATTTGGCAATATGTTCTTGTATTATTAGATTAGGTTAGGTTACGAGGATATTAATCCTACAGGCTTCCGTTCCACTTCAACCAATTTTGGCCCATGGTTATTACTCTAAAACAATGTGAAATGCTGGTAAACATGCTGAATTTTTCGTGCTCGACTTTATAAGCCAATTAAAAAAAATTTAAGAGACATTATAGTGTTATAATACAAGATGCGTTTTGTTAGTAATGCGACCAATTTTTTCCAGACGCAACTTAACACTTCAATGCCTTCTAACCTGCTGAACATGTAGGGGATTAAGTTTTATAATGCACACATTCTCGGTCGGCTCTGAGCGGCCGGAAAAACAGGACGAACGTCATGTCAAGCCCGTTTTGAGTTTAATTTAACACGGTATGATAGATCGTTCTATGGAGCAACATTGGAAAATTTAAAATAAACATCTTATAGCGCTGACACATTGACCCATCATCAGTACGAAAAGCATCATCAGCACAAAAAAACCATCATAATGACAGTGAGATAAGCACGAAAAAAGACCATACTTATCTCGATAAGTACGAAAAACTGCCATCTATGTTTGGGTAGAATAATAAGAAACCATCTACCGTGAATAGAATTTGACATAGTTATATCAGCTGTTTAATATTTTCGAACCAAATCTGACGTGCCATCGTGGACAGTTGACGTTTGTCATCGAAACGACACCAACGACCGAATGATAATGACAGCACCAATGACGAAAACATGTTTGTCACCCCGTCATTTGGAGTTTTGTGCTGATGACACTTTTCGTACTGATGATGGGTCAATGTGTCAACGCTATTATTCAATAAATTTGAAGCTTATGTTATGTATCCAATCAAATATATCACCAGAAACCCATCTTCCAAGCATTAAACTGATTGCTTACAATTCAACAAAAAAATCTGTCTTTTAAACATTAAAGTGATGTATTTATTACCAAATAACTACATAGCTTCATGAATGGACAAATATTGCTTATCACCTTGTACATTTTCCCCGCAACATCTTAACCTAATCGTTTTGTAAAATTTGTAATTGAAACACCCTTGTCTGACCACCGCACACATTCAGCAGCTTAACATCACTCGTTCCAATGATCGTCGCACTGTCTACATTGATCTAGATATTGCCTGAATTTTTGTTGCTTGCGTCAAGTGGGAAATTTACGAGTTGTGATTAGTTATTAGTACATTTTTTACATTGTACATTATTAATTAGGTCGGAAGTGTTTGACCCCCTACGGATGTTAGCATTGAGAATTTATACAAATAGCGAATAAAAATTAACAGAAAATATAGTTTTGTTACACCTATTGAAGCAGTATCATACAAAACCTATCCATTTTGACACTCTTAAGAGTTTCTGGACAAGACTTATCTAGCGGTTTTTCAGAAAGACAAAGAAGACTTCCAGTATGGCAAAGGACCCACATCTTTAGACTTCTATCCTATTCAATTTGTTTTATACAAATTTGAAAACTATATTCGCATTCCTGTCTGTTTTTTTTTGTTGCTTGTCATAATCCTTTAATTCAGTATCATTTGGGTTTTAAACAGCAATCCAAAGCCAAATAAATCAAAAATACTTAAACGATACTCCGTGCCATAAAATCACATGCGCTCCCACTGGGCACAGTTTAATTGTTCGCAACAAGTTGTATTGAATAATAATTGCTCTCCATACATTACGGACCATTGTAATGACACAGAATACGTAGTACATAATTTTTCGGAGTGGCCTGTTCCATTTCATAAATTCTGAAACAACCTCATGTGAGCATGCAAATCCACTTGGGTTGTTAACAAATCACTCATTATTACCCGTTCGCTTGCGAGGCGAGCATTGAATGCAAAACTGTGTCCTCGCCGACAAAATGTCGGCAAGCAGCCACAAGAGACAATCCCTAATTGTTTATGGATTCGGCCATTAATCTAATTCAATCATTCCACTTGAGATAAGGTGCTAATAAATTATTTTGACTATTTCAATTATCAGCGAAATTTATTGTAAGTGGAGGTTTTAGCTCGTGTGTGCTTTGGGAAAAGTTGGGATTCGCCCGCAACGGTCGTAAGGATTTTATGATTATTGTCTTGCTATCTGCGAGCAAGTGAAGATTTAGGAACCTTAGAAATTTACGTAGTTTATTCATTCGTCACGTGAAAGTGAGATCGAAATCAATTACATGCACTCATTAAATAGTGAAGTAAAAACACATATAACTTCCTTTAAATCACACAAAAATTACAAAATGAAAGAAAATTTAAATGTGAGTAGTTAAAAGGTTAACTTTAAGATAAAGGAAAAGAATTTCCATACTGCGAAGTATGCATTTTTTTTAGTTTTTCCTAATCTAATTGTGTAAAAAATGAAAATACAAAACAAATGTTCTAAGTAAAATTTGAAGCTGTTGAGCTTACTTTTCGCAATATTTATTCGAATAATTTTTCGATATCTGTATTTGTTCTTACGCAGATTGCCAATTACCATTATTGAACATCATCTCTCTTGAAGTTTATATTTTTTCTGTGGTTGTTAAACAATAACATTTGTGAGAAAAAAAATCATATATAAAATTTTCAGTACAACGATGAATCTACATTTTTATTGTGAAAATTTACCACCATCCTAATTTTTCTAGACAATATTAGCAATTTTTCACGTTAACCTTCAACGAAACTGTTTTTTTAAAATTACTTTTCCATAAAACAATAAAAAAATTAATGTTGTACATTTCAAAGGTTGTGGTTTAATATTTATTTGAATTTTTTTAAATGAAGTTTTCTAAGAAAAATAAAAAAAACTTCTAAACACTTCCAACGCAATGCCGCCATTTTTTAAATTCAACTCTTGGGCCGTATAATTGCATGTAATTTTTTTATGAATATTGTATTCAATTGATTTACACAGCAACAGCAATAATGTTACATACACATTAGAAATATTAAATCCAAAAGAAAGCTTTGCTGCAATAAATACTATACAAATATTTATCGAAATAGTTTATTATCTGATTAGGACTTATTTTTACACAAATAAATTAGTTTCACAATTAGATAACTTAGTTTTTCAAACTTCAAAATATATTCATTGGAAAATTGAGGTATTATTTTTTACATTTTAGATAACATTGTTTCTTCTTTCCAGAGTAATTGAAGTGCCCAGTTATTGATTCTTTAATCCAACAATAAAAAAATCGATTTACTGGACCTGCGTACGCTTCCGTCAATTGACCTCTTATAAATTTTGAATTATGTAAAAGTGTTAACTTTCAATTACTTAACACTAAAGGTTGTTTTTTAAAGGTATAAAATTGTTCATGGTAATATCTGTCATTGTAGCTGACTATTACGATGTTATTTTGACATTATGTTTGATTTACTTTGGCAAATTACCGTGCAAAGAATAAAATTCGAACTACGTCACAAAACAGTGGAAACATATTTCCGAAATTCGCGTTTCATGCGGCAAACTTATAAAGCACTTCGTCCTATCTATGGTGCTCATAATCGTCCATCTGAGTAGCTCATATGCAATGCGACGGAAAGATTTAAGCCCACGTATACTGTCCTCAACAATGTTCATGTAACACGAGCTCGAACGGTGCGTACCAAGGCAGCTATCGCCCCTATCCGGTCATTACATGGAAAAAATTTAGGAAAGGTCTTGGACTTGAGCCTTATAAGATCAAACTAGTGCAGTGCAGTGCAATTGAAGCTATTGAACCATTGTTTGCGTCATACATTTGGAGAATGTACTGAAAATGAGTCAGTAGTTGAATCTTATTTTTACAATCAACCCATTTCAGCCATGAGACTCATTCGTGGCTGAATGGGTCAGTAAGTAAACAAAATTCTTGTTTTTGGTATAAGGATCATCTTTAAAACAAATGATTTGTAATTTTTTGATTCCGACCACAAATGTTAATCGTCTGAGAGACTGTTCCATAAACATAGTACGGAACACCGAAGCACGTGAAAAGCCGCAGGACCAAAATACTCTCCGGCCTAAAAAAGCTCAAAAGACGATTCATAATATGGATGGACAAATTGTCCGCGCATCGTAACGGAGCTCTAACAGATCAGCCGAAGGAACTCATCCCCAAGTTTCCCGGGAAAGTAGCGATATTTTGATGAGAACAGGCAATCGATGTCTTGTGGGAGCTGGACTTCTTAGCAGGATAGCCTAAAAAATACCCCTAGTAACGGCAACTCATTGGAAGAAAAGCTTGGGACACGGGAACAATTGACCAGGAAAAATGAGTGAAAATAATCCTTTAGAGTCACGAAATAAAATTAAATCGCATTGGCCTTAATGACAAGAAATGTGTAAAACGACCAAAAAGTAAGAAATTCGAACCTGACTTCAATTCAACTGCTATTAAGCACGGAAGTGCCTCCAGTGTTTGCAGATGTTTCTCGTGGTTTGGACTGGTACCATGGAAATGTACGTTGACACCTAAGAAAACATCATTTTAACATGAGCTAATGAAAATCTTCCGATTAAATGGAAATTTCAGCACCATAACGACCTATATCATACGGACGACACACAAAAAAATTTCTGGAGGACATCAGCGACACCGTTTTAGACTGGCGAGCAGAACGGTTTTCCAACACGTCGCTCATTTTTCAAAAATTAGGTTCCTTAACGGAGGTTTTAACGAAAAGTGAGCCCAGAAAAAACGTACAGAACGAAAAAGCGAGCGCAAAGAAGAAAGGATAGGAACGTCTCGGTCACCATTTGGCGCGTTATACATACACGTATATAGTACACTATGTAAACGTATTGTGCTTATGTGTGTTCGTTTCTTCTTTCTCCTCTTGTTCACAAACTACGTGCGCATGGGCTCGCTTGGAATATTCCTCCTCATGTATCATGGCAGACACATCTTATTTCTTGTACTACTGCAATTTTTCATGAACCAAAATCCAGGTAAATTTTAATGACTACTATTTATGAGTAAATTTGCACAACTTTTTTAAAAAGTGTTTAAATCATTGTAAGGAAAATATTTCATATTTCAAAGTAAGCACAATACATAGCAATGGGGTGCAAATATAAGAGTAAAGCGGCTAGTTCAGTGAGCAGAGCGTCCGACTCTTGCTCTCGAGGTAGAAGATTCAAATACCCGCTTCCTGTTTTTTTACTTTGTGTGAATAAAAGTAATCACAAAATTTCATACTTTGTCATATTATATGCATCCTAGATTTTTGAATTTGTCACATCAATTCCTGAATTTTTTTCTGCATTTATATATTTGTATAACTTTTTAACCTTTACATATTCATTTGCAAAACGAAGCTAAACTTCCCACCAGACACTCCCAGAGTGCCACACTGCTGTTTTTTTTTGCAATTTATTCTTTATTTGGTATCATATTTGCTTAAATAAATGAATTTAAAAAAAGGGTTTCTAATTACGTGCCCGCTTGAAATCTTGGATTTGCCTGGACTTTATTGTCCTGTGGTCCTTTTCGAGGTAAAATCGGCTAACGGCTTTACCTTCCTCAACTACTATTGAATCGAGTAAAAATCAAACCCAAAGGAATGAGTTAAATCGAAAGATTAATCGAAAAATTGGGTTTTTCTTAGTGAGCTACAAGTGTTTTCAATGTGAAATTTCTAATTAAGCGAATGTTAGTTTCGGTAGTTTTCTGCACATCATATGTTTTTGTTGAGATAGATTTCTTAAAATTTAATCGTTATAATTGAATTAGATATAAATAATTTGTAAATAATTGAAGCCTTGACGACTTCTAAAAAATATTTATAGCTTTGATCAAAATATTCGTTCCTCTCTCGATGAAAAAATGCAAGTTATTGGTCGTTATCACTAACAAAGGAACATTTATAAGAAAACAGTGTTTAAAGATATTCAATCACAGCAAAATTACAGAGTTAATGTTTGAAGACCAACACTAATCTATGTAAAGACTTAATAAAATCCTGAGCGCTGTGCTTTTATGTCGAACATGTTTTACAATCAACATTCGCCGAAAAGAGTTTTCTAGAGAAAAGAATTTTCTCATAAGATCTAAGACAAGATTGGAATGCTTTTCTACACAAGCAATCCCAAGTAGTACTAATTAATTCAGTGAAAATGAAAAAAAATCCTATTAGCGCCCACAAACTAATCATTAAATGACTATTTTCAGATAATTGGCAGATTAGCTAGGATTATGAGCCCCAAACAGCAATTTCAGAGGTCACTACGCACACCCTTTACAAAAACATCTTGCCAATGAGTTAATTCCGAACGTAATCCGATGGCAATTGTTTAACAGTTGGACATGTATAGAATCAGTTGATTAAACAATGCCGAACAACACACATACAGCAAGGATATTTCAACTTAGTAACGGTCGAATAAATACGCTGGGACTGCTGTTGTTTTCAAGATGAAACTAGGAACTGTGTATCTATGCTCTAGAACTTTACGACTAGATGGATTAGTTCAAGGATATCAGTGTGGCAGTTAATTGTGTATTGTTCAACAGATTGCTGATAAAAGTTGCATGTAATTGGAAAGTTGAATCGAAAAAGCTAATTAACCGAGAAAAACGATTTAGTGAGTGTTGGAGTTGAGGATGTTGTCTTTTCAAGGAACATTTATCGGATAATCTTGATGTTGAGTTGAACTTTTGTAGAGATTGGATCTCATCTTCTCTGTTTTTTGGAATGGTTAGGCAAAAATAGCATATTAAAAATATTTGAAATAAAAGTTTTTCAAGCCATATTATGACTTATTTGAAATTATCCATGCAATAACTATATAAAAATCATTAATTTTGAGTGCCAATAAATATTGATTAATCATGAAACGTGATAAAATAAATGTCTCCCTATCAAGATATAAAACATTAAATGGTTTGGGATAGATTATTTGCAAGGTATGACTCTTTGGAATCTAAAATCCTTCAGTTCCTTTCATTGACAAAGCCTCTTAAACGAAAATGAATTTGATTCTGAACTTGCAGTGAAAAACAAAGTGATTTTCCAGCAATTTCAAAGTTCACATAACAAAGTTTGTAACAATCCTATTGATACAGTGGAAGCTTTACACTACAAATTTGTCAATTTGTTCAAAGATTCAACGTTCAAAACTTTGAAATATCATGTATGTATTTGAAAACAAAACCAAGGATAAGCCTACCTTGTGAGTTAATCAAGTAATTCTTTTCTAGCTGCTCACAACCAACCCATTCATGTCCTGTCCTTTCAAATTATTTGAAAGCTGAGTAGATGATACAATGTTTCCTTATATGTATAAGACAATTGATCACACATACTCAACAGGGGCTTTTTAAGTGGTCGCTCTTTTTTCACGACCCACTTGAATTTCAGTGATTTTACGGCTTAATCCTTGGGCAACAGAATTGAAACTAATTAAATTTACACCGACTCGTCCAAAGCTTTCAATTCCGTTGACCATACTAAGCAAATTGAAAGTGTATGGTATGCACGGTTCTTTGTACAGGTGGCTTACTTCTTATTTGGTGCCCCGCCAATTTGAAGACGCATTTTTCAGTTCACTCTAAGATCCTTTCACTTCTCTATCAGGAGTCCCTCAAGGTTCCACTTTGAAGCTCCTTCTCTTTTTACTCTTTGCAAATCATTTGCTTCTTTTCGTTCAGTGTCTTTGCCTACTTTATGCTGCCAATTTCAAGATCTGAAGAGGCATCTCCTATGTCAATGATTGTCAAATACTTGAACTTGATTTGAATGTTTTTCAATCATGGTGTGTCCTTAATAACCTAACTATCAATGTTAAAAAATACTTTAAGGTCACCGTCAACTTTCTTACTCCTTAAAAAATATTACTGTCGGTGTAGTCGATCCATTTTCCGACCTGGATGTTATTTTTGACACCACCCCATTAAACTTTGTGGTATCTTGATAAGAAAGTCCGCTTCTCCTTTTAGTCCTGAAACTAGTATGAAGCTGTGTTATTCTCCAGTTCGCAATGAATGCGAATACTGCCCCTCTATTTGGTCTTCATATATTATGCGAGGCATAACTATGATTGAATCAGTTCAACAAAAATTTACTCGTGGCCTGCTATATAAATGCAACATCTCCAATGTTTCCTATAATGAACGCTTAGTTCGCCTCAATCTGGTCACGCTATAACCAAGTAGACTATACCTTGATGAGTGTCTCCTTTGTGTGCTTTTTTTGCATTTCCCAGACGAGCTGCACCTCCGTCACTCTTCTCATACTTGCAGAAATCTCACTGTCTTTATTCCTTCTAACGCAACCGTCAACCTGTATTTTAATGCAAATTTTTTTCGCTTACAGAGAAACCACGATTCAATGCAGTTTGGTTATTTCGGCCAATCGTTTGTGGCATATAAAAATCGCTTAAAAAACCTCTTTCTAGTTCCCAATTAATAACGCTTGAAAATAGCATGTCTGTTGCATGAGATTTTTTACATGAATCTGAATAATTTTTCCACGCTGATTTCAAAAATATATGCCGTTTTTATGTAGCAGCTCTAATTTTGGAGTTACGAAGTGACAGGGTTTTCCATTGAAAATGCACATAGTTTAAGTTTAAAAAATTTATTAAATATATTTATGCTGAATAAAATTTCCTTTTTTTGGATTTTCTAGAGTAAGATGTATTATAAGTACTATTTTGAATGCTTCAACAATAATCAGCAATCATATGTTCATTCCAGTACCCATGATACCTCTCCTCCATAGTGCGAATATCCTGGTGAAAGCGGTCTCCTTGTTCCTCGCTCAGGTCACCGAGATTTTCAGGAAAATAGTCTAGATGGCTGTGAAGGTAGTGAAGCTTAATACTCATGTTGCATCCAAGCCGCTGGAAGTGTATCAGCAACTGTTCAACGTGCTGAATGTAGCGGTCAGACTACCTATTGCCCAAAAAATTTCTCACTACCCAAACAAACTCTTCCCATGCACATTTCTCGACAGCTGTCATATGGTTGATGAAATTTTTATCATGTATCAACTTCCTGATTTGTGGGCCATCGAAAATACCACCTTTGATTTTCTCACTACTCAATTTTGGAAACACTTTTTCAATGTATTTGAAACATTCGCCATCTTTGTTAAGAGCTTTTACGAACTGTTTTATCAACCCCAGTTTTATATGCAAAGGAGGCAATATAATTCGGTCTCTGGATACTAGTGGAGCATCAATTACATTTTGCATACCGGGAATCAAAGCCTCCCCGGAAGGCCAGTCTCTTTTTGTCCAATGCTCAGCTTTAGCTCGGCTGTCCCATAAGCATAGGAAACAGGGATATTTTGTGTAGCCACTTTGTTGGCCCAGGAGAAAATTTACCATATATAAATCAACACATACAACCCAGTTATATTCCTTGTACTTGATTTGTCCAGAACTAAAGATATTGTAGGATATTCTTCTTTAACCTTTATAGAATGAGCAGTAGGTAAGGATCCAAGTCTGTTACCATTATGTAAAAGTACACATTTCAAACTTCGTTTTGACGAATCAATGAACAACCGCCACTGATTTGGATTATACTCTTTTAATCCCATTGCAGTCATTAGGCCCGGAATATCAGTACAAAACACAAAATTATCTTTTTTAGTAAAGAAAGGAAGTGAATCCTTTTCCCTGTTACGGTAGGACGACATCTTCGTTTCTCTGGTCAACAAATTTCTTTCTTTCAATCGGGAAGCTAAAATTTCTGATGCCGTTTTAGACAGTCCAAGGTCCCTGATCAAGTCATTTAGATCATCTTGATTTAGTGGTCGGGGACTACCGTAGCAATCAAAATCACTGTCGCTACCGCTGCCGTCGTTTTCGGTTTGTCCGCTGCACTGGTCTGGATTTTCCGAAGATGAACATGGCTGCTGTGGTGTTGATGTGCCACTAATACTCAAGACTGGTCTTATGGCAATGGCACTTAGAGTAATTTTTGTGGTTTATTCCTATGATTTTCGTTACACAGAAATAACAGTCGTCATGATGGTTGGATGGTTCACGCCAAATCATAGGAGCTTTGTACTTAAAAGTGGGTTTTTTTTTTGTTTGCCCACAGTCGCAAAGATTCAACACAACTTTTGCATACCAAACTTGGCATCCAAGATTTAGCGTTTGACGGCAACGAAAACCCAAAGTAGTCGAAGTATGCCTTTTTCACAAAGTCCGACACATTTAAACAAAATTTTCGGAAAATATATTCTCCACAAATAACACAAAAACAATCAGGATTATTTAAACACGTCCTTCTTGAAGAAGACATAATAGAATTTATAAAGGAACTAGTTAAGTTACACCGCTATTGATAGAAACTACCGACTACTTATGTAAATTCAAGACGGTACCTGTATCTCACTAACTAGAGCTGCTACAAAACATCTGAGGGTAGATTTGAAATCAGCGCACCCAAATTAGTAAACAATAGTAAAAAAACTTCATGCAACAAAACAAAAGGTTGATTTTGTTTTTCTGTGTAATTTAAGTCAGTTTGTACCGTACATTTATAAGCCTAAAATATTTCGTACTACTGTGTACCTGGAATTTTTGTTCAATTGTATTTAATAAACAATTGTTTTTGTATCACCCGTATCGTATAGTAAATAGGAGAACTGAAAATATATTCGTATTTTTAAAACATTCAACCACCGTCAAGACATAAATATTAATAATTATAAGTTTAAGTTAAATTCAAAAACCTTTCTGAAAATTTCCTTTAAAACCGTTTATTGAAACTAATCAATCAGATGCACATTTCGTCTGGCACACCCAGACGTCTTCAATGTATAACTAATTCCCTAAGATCTGCGTGTCTATTTTAATCCCCTACGTTTTACATTTCAATCGCAAAACTTAATCAGCTTTATTGATCCATTCTCTGAGTCATTATTCATTCTAATCCTTTCAGGTACTCTTGTTATCCCTATAGTTTCACTTATGTCTAACATATGTTTTGCTACCGCCGATCGCACAGTATTAATCCTCCCCCTCCTAGCTAATGCTGCCTCTTTCATGTGTTCCTCGAATTTCGTGATCGCAAGCCTCTACGTCTGCCCGATGTAGATATCCTGGCAATTACCGCATGTAATCTTGTATATCGCACTTTTCTCTCCTCCTTCCAGTCTGTCTATTTCCTTCGTTATGCTATTTTTTAGTTGAATATCGCTCTTTGGTACCACTTTGATGTTGTATTTTTCAACATGCGTTTCAAGTCCTTATGCATATATCCGAGAACATTATTTTACTCTCACTCTCCTCTTTTTTTCTTTTTGATGATGTGCTCGATCGTCTGCTTTTCTTATCCTTTTTTCTCCGCTGTATCCATAACGTATTCCAACTCCTTTCCGTAGGAATTCCTGTTCATTGTGATTGTTAACAGTCTGTGTACCATACAATGGTACGCCGCCATTTTGTGCTGATAGGCGTGGTTCGACGTGCTTGGGATCGTCCCTTGGGTAGCTATTATCTTACGATAAACCGACAGCTCAATCTTCTTCCTGCTTCTCGTTAGTTGGAGGTCCAGATATGGTAGTTTTCCCTTTTGTTCAATCTCCAGTGTAAATTTAATGCTCGGATGTGCCTTGTTCATAATTACTAGTTGTTCTTGGGCCTTGCCTTTGGAAAGGAAATTTTGAAAAAAGGTTTTTGAATTTAACTTAAATTTGTGAAATTGTGAAAATAAGGGTTCTAACTGAGATATTTTAATAATTATACTTATGAAAGTACAAACGTCAACCAAATGTAACTATAAAAATTGATATTTATGTGTCGTTATCAGGAATTATTTCACATTATTAACGAAATTGAAATTTTCAACATTTCTTTACGTTTTGAGGTCTATAGAGTATATATAAAGTGTTTTTAGAAAGGGAGATGTATGTGTGTCGTATCGACTTCGTTGACGTGTCAATCGAAGCGTCTTTGCAATTTTAAGAGCTGATTAGTTTTTGGGATACTTCGGTTGGGGGGGTTTGTTGTTTTGACCCTTTGAAGCTCATTTCTGTCATACGTTATATCTCGCGAACCAAACATACGATTTGCATGATTAAGGTGTCAATCGACGCGTATTAACGTTTTTGTGAATCTATAAAATTTTGAAAAAAATCGTAGGAGACGTTTTTACATTTAAGAAAAAAAGTGCAAAAAATTAGGTTTTTTTTATAAACAATAAATTTTCTACTTGATTTACGAAAGACAGTATTCAATTTTTATAAAATGTATACATTCCAAGCAGTGCTTGTGAAAGCATCATCAAAACTTTTTTTCATGATAACAAGAAACATTAAATAAAAAATAAAAAATTATTAACAGTCATCATGATCTTCAAGGTCTTTTTTTCCATTCACTATATCTCACGAGCCAGATATAATATTTGCATTATTAAGGCGTTAATCGACGTGTTTTAAAATCTCTTTGATTATTTTAACATTATAAAGATCCATTTCAGCGGTTTTTTTAATTTAATAGAAGAAAATGAGAAAACTTAGGTTTTTTCATAAAAAATGTTTTTTAACCTGATTTGCACAACACAGTAATAAATGTTTATAAAATTTATACATTGTTATCAGTTTTGAAGAGAAACCAGCAAAACTTTTTTCATGATTCTGAAAAAAATTCAATTAAAAATAAAAAATCATTCAAAGTTACCATATGAAAGGGGTTCTTCCGATTGATATTACCTTATATCTTTTATTCTAAAGACTTTGTTGTAAAGTCAATCAAAGTTTTAAAATGTTTGGATAATTTGAGCAGATTTTTAATAGTTTTTGCAGTCTTTTAATTAAAAAAAGCGGCTTAAATTTTGCAAACCATCAAAATTTCAATCAAATTTGCCTATGTGGTAATCAATCATCATCACCCATCCACCAAAAGCCTTACTTAATCAATGGATGCTCCCGTAGATGATATGATTTATATTTACTCATTTCTGTTACTGCTATGAATACCTTTCATTATTATTATTTAAAGTAGTAGTATTTTCAAAATTATTATTGTGTTTTATATTTTTAATGTTTATCTAGATATTACTGGGAAGTTGACCGTGTGGACCTCAAGGGTCGCACTTCGCGGCTTGTTCAATTTAAGATCAAAAATTTGATTGCTAATCAAAAACAGACCGGAAAATATACCGCCTTAACATTAAAGAATCTGAAAATATTGTGAAACCAACCACGGAAGAGATATTTTTAATTTTATGAGGTACATATATTAACTTACCGCTAGTAACAGCTTCTTCTTAAACAACAACAAAACGCGAACATAATTTGGCTTGAATGATGAATCACTACAATCTATTTATGCTCTGAAAAATTCCAATCTGCCTTTTTATGCGAGTTTAATTTCCCTGCTATAAACATGCCCTTTGACTTCTACAACAGTGACGGTGAAGCTTTACCCCATTGTGAAAAATATTCTATTCACAAAAACATGACTCAATTTGAGGCCTGGAAAAGAAGTTGTTGTGGGTTACACCGTACCCGAGGGCTTCTCAATTAATAAAAGTTCCAGCATCATCTTTTATAGATGCGCCATGATAAACTTTCACCACGACGAAATCCTGACATCATCGTGGCAACTTTGTTTTTAACTTGTCTTCTTCCTCTGATGTAATCATGAACTTAACGAATAAAAACGACAACAAAAGAGTTCTGGCTGTATGAATCCGTGCTTTTAGTAGGTATGTTCAACATAGCGAATCTCACCCCATTCTATTCCCTTGGTGTGTTGGGTTCATTTCAAACCCGTCGCTTACATTCATTGCGAGTTCATTTTGAATAATTACTCCTTTCGATGATGATGATGATGTCATGCGCTTTCACAAAAGCCTAACCGCTGAGATCATATTTCATGAAATCCTCACGATTACTCTGTATTTAACACGCGAGTAAGGGAAGCAATCATCGTTGGAGATTCATCAACATCATCGTTGTCAGCATCCTTTGCAGCAGACGTGGAAAATATAAAGCACTGTCATTGAAGTGGATCCAACAAACAACAATGCATGACACAAGTGATGTCTTGAAGACTTTCTAATTGCTATTTTGCAATAGTGAATATGATTGCAACTTGGGTTTCTGCAGAATAAGGCTCATAGTTTGAAGCGGCCAATCCTTTATTTTATCCCATTACTCGCCAGACGCAGCTATTAGGCATTGTAACCATTTTCAAAGACAAATTTTGATGAAAATCATTGAAGCCAACTAGATGGAATCGCACTCAATGAAAACCAAAAAAGGTTCAATATGTTATAAAAGTGTTGACGATTCTTCCCATAAGAGAAATTTTTATTATTCATATTGATCTCGAGGGATTCTATACCATTTCATTTCACTAAGTTTTATTTCAGCTCACACTCTGCAATTTTCACCAGCAAATTTCCTCAAGAGACTCAAAAGACTTTATGATCCTTTTCTTTAAATACATGTAAACGATGTCGCACCGTTCGTGTAACAACATTATCTAAGGAAAGAAGAACATGTTGACTGGCTTCCTCTCGTATCGTGTATAAAATCATCATTACTTCCACAATGCTACGCAATTTGAATATTAAATAATGATTTCGTTTCGTAATATAATACAATCTATATGCGCCACAGGAACGATGTCCTTGTCATACCCGAATTAAGGTCTATTTTGTTTGCTGTCTTTAAGCATTCATTGGCTGCTTTGATGAGGAAACTTTGTGGAAGTTTCTTTCCAAGGTTAAACTTCTGTTAATGAATCTTACAACATTTTCCGTAGATTATGAATACATAAACGATGAGGCAACACAAAATGGTGTTGATGAATACGAAGCCATGTTATGATCCTTTGCAATTACGTTACACACCGTGAATTGGTTTTTTTGTTAATATCTGGTTGTTAATGAAATCTCACAATAAAGATTCGATGTTGGAAAATTTTTGATGAAAAGTTTTTGACGCTGACATGAGTCAAAGGGATTCATTTACAGCGTTCGAGTTTTTGATAGACTTCGACATAGAAATCCACGTACGCGTTGGAGTTGAAAATTCGAACAAACTATCTTGTTGCAAATTTTCTTGAGAATTTTCCTTTTAAGTGAAGTCATGTTGAAATAATGAAAGTAGAGAATTAAGTGTATATCGTTCCAAAACTAGTGTACTTGATTATAATATAAGCAGGAATTAGTTTTTCAGACTTAAAAAAAAATTGCGGTTTGATTTTATAATCGAATTTGAATGTATGGCTTCTTTCGGCTAACAATTTAAACTATGATTAAATCATAACATCAAATGTTGCTATGATTTACATTCCATGAACATACGCATAACGATGATAGACAGTTTGCACCACTGTAGGGGTATTTTAGTCAAGCATATATCTCGCTATGAAAAGATTCCTCTAATGGATTATAATCATAGTAATGATAATGATAATTATGGTACGAACAATAATAACAAACTGCCAAGTGCGGGTACGAATTGCTTCCCTGCTTACATAAATATTAAAAATAGCAATAATATAAATATTGAAAAGATAATACTCCAAATAAATGACAAGAACTAATTACAGTGCGAGGAATGAGTTAATAATAATCGTATTTGCTTATGGAGCGTATATTTATCGATTACGTAAATATTTTAGATTTTTTTTGTATATACTTTTTTTTTAAAAAATTTAAAAGATATTTTAGCAAAACCTATTTAGTCTGATTTTATATGAACATTTTATCTGGAAACATCTCATTCATTAAACAAAAATTCTATTCTACGTCGAAACTCAGAATAAAACTTTGGAAAATATATTCATCATTGCATCAGACAAGTATGTTTGTTACATTGAAAAAAATAAAACATATTTATAATTTAAATATTTTAGTTCGCTTAAAACCTCGCCACATATTTTTTTGAAATAATTTACACTTTATTTTCAACGTCTTTTCGAGATATCTAAAGTAAATTTGATATTATATCGGATGATTTTGATTTTTTGAAATTACGTGAACAATATTGTACGCTAAAGATTTTTGTAACAATTTTATTAAAAACATATATGTTGACATTTTTGCAAAAATAATTTTAAATTTAAACTCTTTTCTGAAGGAGGATATTTAATTTAGGAAAACAAAAGCCAATGGGTGCACTATCGTTTTATCTTGACTTATTTTGCATGATTTTTTTTATGAAAATTTACCAAATTTTCTGGACGATAAAGTTTTTTCAAAAGAATTTCGTTCCATAAAGTCTTTTTCCACAGAACTTTGCTATAAACATTTTTCAATAGATTTTGCAAGGAAAATATATTTTTCAGAAAAATCAGAACTTTTCTTCAGTATAAATATTTCTGGAATTGCATCTTCAATGATTTTTCGATTAAAGAAGGGCAAAATATCTAAATCTATAATTTTTAATTAATTTTAATTTAAATAATTTTTTTCCCTAATAAATCTATTTTTCAAAGAAATATTTTAAGTAAAGTTTTTGTATGCTTTAAGTTAATTTTTTCGTTTTATTATTAAATATTGCAGATGTAGGCTATAGAATTTTTAAGGAGCTTTTGCAAATGTTAAAGAATTTATTTATGATTTTTTTTGGTTATTTCTTAGAAACATTCTAAAAATTTATATATCCAGATAAATTTTTCATTTTATTTTGAAAAGGAGATTTAAGAATTATTCAATGCAAATATTTTTTCCACACCGACTGGACTAGATTTTGTTTTTTGTTGGGTGATAGCCACATGTGGTAGTTTCCTCCAAAATTTCAATAAATGATGCATAGACATTGTACGAGAGTGTGGTTTAAAGTTTCCGGCCTGATCCAGAGATGGCGCTAGCAGGTCTAACTTTTTGCTAGTACTCTGTAACACTATCTGTTACTAGCTTTGACACCAAATTTCAGGTTGATTCCTTTGTTAGTATACGTTTGATAGCCTATCGATAAAGTAATCCCACTTACGTGAAAATGGAAACATCCAAAAAACCTAACACCACTTAGAATTAAAGACGAAATGGATACAACACTTAAAGATTCTTCTTCTTCATATTCAACGGCGAAACAGTGGGTTTCTGCCAGGAGCACTGTTGACACCCCACGTTCACAACTGCCGAAATGAAAGAAAAAATGGTTAAAATCGTGGTAGAAGACCGCAGATTGAAAACAAGTGAGATAGGTGAGATAACAACTTAACATACATGAGCATTTGTGTATGAAAAAGCTCTATGCTAGGTGGGTACCGCATTTGCTAACGTTCGATCGAAAATATCGCCGGATAACTGTTTTGACCGCGAATTTGGCACTGTTCAGGCAAAATCCCAGCAAATTTTTGCATACATTTATAGCTGTGGAGAAAACTTGGGTTCACTATTACACTCCTGAAACTAAATCACAACTAAAACAATGGACTGGACCATGTGAAACAACCCCAAAGTAGGCAAAAACAGTATTTTCGGCGAATAAGGCTATGGCGACTGTTTATGGGTCGCGAAAAGAATTATTTTCATTGGCTACCTTCAGAAGGGTGAAACTATCACTAGTATATACAATCCAGGATTATTG
This sequence comes from Oxycera nigricornis, assembly GCA_963942545.1. Classification (NCBI taxonomy): domain Eukaryota; kingdom Metazoa; phylum Arthropoda; class Insecta; order Diptera; family Stratiomyidae; genus Oxycera; species Oxycera nigricornis. The sequence goes on along the minus strand of OZ012661.1, from coordinate 94,139,871 downwards.
CAACGTTTCAAAAACTTAGTGGAAAAACGATACCATTTGGCGAAGAAAAATACGTCGGTCGTTACAATACTAATATTAAAAAATTAAAGTTTAGCCCAAGGCGGATCTGTTTTCAGTTGTCCGTTGAAGAGTGGCACACTGATTTTTGCAAGAACAGTTGTGGAATAACTCGTTTAACAATAATTGATTTATCCTTCCTTTCAAACAAAATCGGGAACATCATAAATAAAAATGTAGGTCTAAGTGCGACCCTTGAGGCCCACACGACTAACTTCCCATTGGGGTGAATAAAATGCTATAATTTGCTTTTATTATTAATTACTATTATTAAACATTATTATTCTAAATGAATATAATTACTTTTAGTATTTTTATCAATTTTTTATCTAACCATAAAAGCTTTGGTAGAGGAAGACGTCTCCACCACCTGGTCATCCTCTACCAAAGCCTCCGCAACCTCGTCTTCGTCGTCCTCGTCATCCTTCTTGCCCTCTACTTCGTCCTCAACCTCGTTCTCCATCTCGGCCTCGGAATCCACAACTATTATTGAGGGTATTTAATTATTATTTACAATAATCATTCGTTATTAAGAATGTTTGATCGTTACTGAATAATTATAATTGACTTTATAAATACAATATCAAATTATAACTAATATTATTTGATTGTTACTAACAATATTAAAGTATTTATAACAATATCCAATTATTAACTGCATTAGCGTCTCTACTCCCATTCACCCAAACCTGATAATATAAGTTTGGAATTTCATAAATAAATCTTTATTTTTTTTTGAAATAACATTTTTTACAAATTTGATCACAATTTTGCTAAAAGGCACAATAATAACAACATTTCTATGAAGGTATTTGGTATCTGCACGAATTAATAGTGCGTATCAACAGTTTAAAAATAAGCAATTTTTAGTCGTTTTTTTCAGTTTTTTCATCCTAAATAAAAAATGGCTTAACCGATTTTGCTGAAAACTCATTCAGTTCTAAGTTACGTAATTACGCGTCGTTTGAAACTTGTCAATAAGATCTTTGGTTCTCGAGATAATCGAGACGAAAAATAATTCCGAACGCATATACGTAAATACGCACATACGTACATACACACTCACAGACATCTCTCAAAAACGATCGATTTGGATTCTAGAGACCTTAAAACGTGGAGATATATCAAAATTTGGGATTCGCAAAATCGACCCCATTACAATAACTTCCCATAGGGAACTGGGAAGTTAAAAAAATCGAAATATTTAAATTTTAAATAAAAAATCGTTCTTTTTCCTACTTTCATCACTCTTAACTCTAAAACGGTTCATTTTAGAGCAAAGTTGAACGCAAATAAAAGTTGCGTACTAAAATTTTCAATGAGGTTAGATCAGTTAAAAAAATTAACACATTTAACCCTTGCCGCAAAAAAGCAATAAATATAAAAACCACCTCGAATGCACAAAGGACCTTCAAAGTCCGTTTAGAAAAGCTTTAAAACATAATAGAATAGCACACAAATTTTCATCAAAATCAATTAAGTAGATTGCTCATAATTCAAAAACTTTGAAAGCCTGCAAGTCAGAAACTTATGCTTATAGAAGTTGGAAATTTTTTAACATATAAAAAGGATTGCATCTATCAAATGCATTTTACAAAATTAAAATCGGATAATTAGGGCAGCCTTAACAATTTTTGCTAAACTTAGTAATAAACTCTAAAACAGTGCTGGACAGCTGTGGATTCAGTTGCTGCAAGCATGGATTTTACATTTATTTTGCACTGGATCTGAACAGATTGTATATAAAACATAAAAAATCTAACGTTAAAAAGGAAAGACTAACTGAAATATCACCAACCCGTACAATGAATGACTTCAAAAATTGGAGGCTTTCTTAATCATTTTAAATTTTCATTGTTTATTGCTTTTTTGTGACTATTTTGGGGAATATAACAGCAACCTTAATTTTTTGCTCTATGAAATCTCTACAGCATCTAGTTTTGTAAAGAATTGATTGACACCAGTACAAATTAGATAGTGAAATTTTTTCATGGAAATAAATAAATTTGTCACAGCTTTATTTTCATCAAAAAATGGAAAAATGGATTTGTTGAAAATTGTATCAAATTATACGAATGATTATACAAATTGATCGATACCACAACATTGACTGAATGGTAAGTAAAATAAGTGAATGTTATTCGTATCAAAAATTTATCCATTATAAATTTATTTGTTTATTCTTTTTTATAAATACTTGCTGTGACTATTAGGAAACCTTTAGAATATTTGCTTTTCCAAATTATTGATTGCCACAACTGTAATTTCTATAAAAAAAATTTAATTTTAAGCTCATTTTTTTAAAGCAATTAACGGGTTAACCGAAATCATTGAAAGTTTGTCTAAATCATAAAAATGTTAAAACGCTTTGATTGCCAGGACCTTCACGAATTAGAAAATATGGTAACATTATTCGTATCATACTCTTATCCATTTTTCTTATTTTTTGCTTACATTTTTGTAATCATGAACAAGATTACTATGAATTTTTTTAACAAAAAATGTTTCGAATATTTGAATTTTATAAACATTAATTGCTTTCAGAGTTAAGAAAGAAGAAAAACCTAATGTGTACTTTACCAAATTAAAAAATGAATTTGCTCAATTTCTTCATTTGCTAATTTTTGACGTAATTTGACAAGGTATAATGACCCTGAAGGGATCAAAATAAAAAAAAAACACGATCATACCTTACTAAAATCTAGCCAGTTCATATCATGAAAAATACACTTCGATTCATATTGCAACAAATTTGATGAAACTTTACCTTCGAGAGTAATTGTAGAAAACAATGACCGCACACGCACGCACGTAAGTACCTGCATAAAATACACACAAGCATAAAGATTTCCTTCCAAAAACATTTTAAATTTACTCTATAGACCTTAAAACGTAAAGATGTGATGAAAATTTCATTTTTAATTTTTGGGCGAATATAATCATTTCACATATGCTAAGAAGTCAATAATAAGAATAATAGTTGGACAATTTTTGATCATACACTTTTGACCAAGAGTCTAAAGTCACTAACAAAACCGGAAAAAACTGGACCAAAAATTTCTAGCCAGCAAAAAACTAAAAAAAATTAAGCCCTAGCTGAAAAGTTACAAATTTGGACCGTCCAAAAATTTGCTACCAAGTTTCTATCGAAAGGAGGCATTACATAAAAAATAGCGTCAACTAAAAAAAATCGAGCATTTAGTTTTTATGTTGTAGAAAAATTTTCAAAACCCATCAAATACTCTTAATCATGCTTCTTTGTCATTGTTCTAGTTTTCAACAGTCACATGTTATAAAAAATATTAATAAACTGCTTTTAAATAAAAAAGATCAAACTGTTGGGATACCATGTTTATATTGATAGTCTGGAAAGCTTGATTTCAACTTATTTCACTTCTCGTAATATACAGATGGCAAATGAAATCTTTGCTTACTTAAAATGATGGGGTTTACTTTTTATATGAGCCAATATATAAACTAGCAATATCAAACACACACACACACACACATATATATATATATATATATATATATATATATATATATATATATATATATATATATATATATATATATATATATATATATATATCTTTAAATTTATTTCAAAAGTAACATGCATCCTTACAAAAATAATTTGTAATTCTTTAGAAGTAATTTTAAACAGAGAAAATTTTCAAACTAATCAAAATTCATGTAAAATGTAGTAAGTGAACGCCGACAATACCTTCGAAAATCTGAAATTAATTATTTTGAGATTGAGTGCAGACTCAATTTTAATTAATATGGCCAACAATATCAATCATTAAATATTCCATTGAAATTTCATTCGAAAATGGGAATAATCTTTCAAGAAAATTTATAATTCATCGCTTTGGAAAATGCTCTCCAAAAGCTGCTAACTAACATTTTCGCCGCTCATTAATAATTTAGACTTTAAGTCAAGCATTACGAAAAGCTCTTTGAAGCCTATAAGCTTGAATTAAAGTCAGCTTATGTTTTCGCCTTTAATTATGAATGTTCAATCCTATAAATTAAAACTCCATCGTCGTTGTATTTCAGGAAGAATGTTGGCAAAAATCAAGAGGATGTTTGTGTCTCGATAATTTCTTTCAAGCCAATCAATTGTTAAACTCTATTTTCCAGTGAATAAAACCATGTTTTGAAAGTATGATAGGATTACTTCATTCAAGCAACTTACAATGTTCTAGGCTTAAAATTTTTTAAGAAATTTATTATGAAAAAAGGATAAAGGTGCTAACCTATCCGCAAAAAGGACTCAGTATTCAATTTTCCAACAGTTTTTTTAGTCTATATAACTTAATTTTTTTACCGAACACAAGCACGTGTTTGTATACAAACCCTTACCGTAAAAAAATCATGTCCTTTACGACAAATGTGATTTATTACCAAGAGAAAGGTCAGAACAATCGTTTTAAGCATCGCTTGTAAAATTTCGCCAGTTGATAGCAAATGTTCCTAGAATGGTCATTACGACCCTTTAAGCTTTTACGGTCCTTTCAAATCTTTTCACATTAATACCTTAGTAGACGAACGTGTTAAGGATATGCTAAGCGTTTAAGCCTGTTCGAAATTTATCATTGCCAGTGCATTTGAAATGGGACAAAGTGTGAAAATAATGTGTCCGAGACTTCATAAAAATTAAATATGAGCTTAGGTGAAGCTAAATCAAGTGGAATTATGATGTCAAAGGAGGACCAACTGTAAGGATTATGGTTCAATTCATGGGAAATGTTACAAGAATATTTACTAGAAAAAAATTGTATGGTTTGTTATATAATTTTTCATTGCATGTTAAATGTTAATAACAATTTGTTTACCTCTAACGGCTGGGCCCCAAATTTTGAGGGCTGTTTATTTATTCAATGATACTTATATTCATCGATAAACATAATAAAATAGTTGTGAAAAACCAAGGATTTATGGTTGGGAAGCTTCGTGATAGATAATCATTTTGATCAATGAATGGTTGAGTGGCAGGAGCTAATATAACGCAAAAATATAATGATCGATTTGATTTCAACTCCTTGTTTGTTTGTTGATTTGTTTTTTCATGGTTAAATAAATTTAGAAATCCATAAACTTATAACATAGTATCGTTAGCATACCTTCTATCGATGATACGCCAACGTCGTAACGTGAAATAAACGCATGCTTTATTGTTTGAAAATCATATTCAATAGAAAAAATAAGCAAAAATCCAAAATTGTGCTTAATTTGTAAGTTGGTAAACACTTTACAATTTAAAAACCTCTTCTGTATTTATCCGATGTTTCTTTCCATTTGTGGATAGTTTCCGTTCTTCAGAACGATTCATTTTTGGAAATATTTTTATTCTTAATACTCGTTTGATAAAGAAGCATTCAACATCATGTTCGCCACTTCACTTTTCTATCAGCAATGTTAAAAACTTTTAAATCATGAAGTGACTTCATGTACATTTTATTAAAAGGGTTGATTCCGAACAGAATTGCGATAGTTTTAAACTGACTTTGATTCTCATTCACATCTGCGAAGTGAAAACTTTTGTACAGTCTCCATAGAGAGATTGAAAAAGAAAAACGAAAATTGTAAAAAAAAGTTTTCAAATTCAATCAACGCCAACATTCATTTAATGTTGATATAAAATAAAATAAAAAACCGACCGACAAAAAAAAAGTCCCATTAGAAAAGTTTCAAGGAGTAACAAGCTGCTGGTACTAACTGCTGGCATCAACTGCTAGCAATCAAAGTCAGAAGAAAGACTTTAATCGGTTTTTGGAATGACTTTAGGGATTTCAAACGAGAACAGTACTCGGCAACCACAAAGTTATTTGATGTACTCAATTCAAATCCTTGGAGATTAACGGATTCAAAGCAACTTGCTGAACTGCAATTTTTCCTAAATTGTAAGCTTTGAATTGTAATCCTTAAAGCAATTCAATGCTTCTCAGCGAAAATAACGCTTCGGATTATATGTGGCTGACATGAAACGCTAGCGCGATTGCTAGATCCCATGTTGTGGAATCAGGAATAAGTATGCATCCCGTTTATCTGCCGGCATAGCGTCTTTGAAGCTACTTCCTGAGTAGATATAGAGATTCTTTGTCTTACCACGATGCATGTTTGTGCTACGGTTGATCTTTTCAAGTATGTTGCTGCTGTTTTGTAAGAATCTAAACCAATCGCTCCTGCAATCTAAGCCCTAAAAATAAAGTTCTTAGACATAATTGCCCGAGCGCCAGCTTATTTAATTGGCACCGTTTAAATAGAATTGAGGCAAAGTTACGAAAAATTTATTGATATTTCTTTCTTCAAATAATGATGATTATGAACAATATATATATAAATAAATAAATATATATATATATATATATATTTATATATATAAATATATAACTATATATATATATATATATATATATGTATTGGCTTCTCATTATCCACCATGTTTGTCCATTGCTTTATGTGCCCAGGTGATGCCGGCTAGCTTCCTTATGTCGTGGTCCCATCTAAGTTTCGGGCGTCGTCTTGGTATTTTGACTCCCGTTGGGTACCACTGCATGATTTTCGCGGTCCATCTATTGTTTGATATCCTCGCTAGGTGTCCTACCCATTGCCACTTGAGAGTTCTAATTCTTTTGGTCAAATCAGTTGCTTGCATTCTCGCTCTTATCCAGGTTAATACTTTTATGTCTTTCCTTGTAATGCTCGGTATACATCTCTCCATATTCCTTTGGGCAACCTGGAGCTTCCTTGTGATGTCTGTTGTTAGAGTCCATGTTTCACAGCCATAGGTCATGACTGGCAGGCTGCATTGATCGAAGGCTTTTTTTTCAGGTGGCATTTCAGTTCTTGACTTGAATATTATGGAGGTCTTCCCGAACGCACTTCATGCTAGCTTGATAATTCTGTAAATTTCTGGTATTAGCGATCCCGAGTTGTGTACTGATTGGCCCAGATACACGTATTCGTCTACAACTTCCAGTTCGGTGTTGCTAACTGATAGTTCACCCTGACTTCTCGTTACGAACTCATTGTACATAACTTTGGTTCCACTAAGGTTAATTTTTAGGCATGCTATCTCTCTAGCTGCGCTTAGATCTTCGAGCAGCGTCTGTAGCTCATGTTGGTTTTGGGCGATAAGGACTATGTCATCTGCGAATCGTAGGTGATTTAGTCACTCTCCATCCATGATTAGTCCTTTGTTATCCCACTTCAGGTTTCGGAAGATTTTCTCTAAGGTGGCGTTGAACAACCTTGGCGATATGATATCCCCCTGTTTGATTCCCATTCGCGTGGGAAATTCCGGCGTGTCATCGAACACTTTAACTTTCGCTTTAGCGTTCTTGTAGATGTTGGCCAGTGTTTCTATATAAGGTTTCTCAATACCCTGACTTATGACCGCTCGTATTATTGCTTCGGAGGATATTGAGTCGAAGAGTTTCTCAAAGTCAATGTACGCCAGGGCTAGAGGAGTTCGTATTTCCTTTCTCTGCTCATGACCTCTCTTAATGTGTGGATGTGATTGACAGTGCTAAATCCACTCCTTAAGCCGGCTTGTTCTCGTGGCTGTTCTACACCCAGGACCAATTGTATTCTATTATTGAGGATATTGGTGAACACTTTGTAGAACACCGGGAGCAGACTTATTAACTTCCCAGTATATGGGAAATCCTTGTAATCACCTCGAAAATTTAAATTGAAATTTTCAACATTTCTTTCCGTTTTGAGGTCTATTGAGTATATATATAAAGTGTTTTTAGAAAGAAGTATGTATATGTGTGTGTGTGTATGTACGTACGTCCGTACGTACGTATGTGCGTTCGTGGACAGGTTTTTCTACGAGCATAACTCACGTAAACAAACTTGTATCGACTTTGTTAAGGTGTCAATCGAAGCGTCTTTGCAATCTTAAGAGCTGATTAGTTTTTGGAACATTTCGGTCAGGTGAGTTTGTTGTTTTGCCCCTTTGAAGGTCATTTCTGTCATGCGCTATATCTGGCGGACCAAACATACGATGTGCATTGTTAAGGTGTCAATCGACGCGTATTGACATTTTCGTGAATCTATCAAATTTTTATAAAAATTTTTGAAGCCGTTTTTTAATTTAAGAGAAAAAAGTGCAAAAAATTAGGGTTTTTTTCATGAACAATAAATTTTTAACCTGATTTGCGAAATATACTAATCAATGTTTATAAAATTTATATACTCCAAACAATTTATGTAAAAACATCATCAAAACTTTTCCTCATGATTAATTAAAAAATTAAATTAAAAATTAAAAATCATTAAAAATCATCATGATTTTCAAGGTCATTTTTATCATTCACTATATCTAACGAACCAGATATAATATTTGCATCATTAAGGTGGCAATAGACGTGTATTAACATTTTTGCGATTTTTTTAACATTATATAAAAATCATTCAAAGTTATCATGTATAGAGGGTTCATACGAATGATATTACTTTATATCTTTTATTCTAAGGAAATTGTTGTAAATTCAATCCAAGTTTTATAATATTTGCGTAACTTGAGCAGATTTTTAATAGTTTTTACAGTGTTTTAGTGTTAATAAAAAAACTGCTTAAATGTTGGAAATCCAAAAAAAACCTTCCGTAGATGATATGATTAATATTAACTCATTCCTGTTACTGCTATGAATACCTCTCATTATTATTATTTAAAGTAGTAGTATTTTCAAAATTATTACTGTGTTTAATGTTTTGGATGTTTATGTAGATATTACTGGGAAGTTGACCGTGTGGACCTCAAGGGTCGCACCTCGCGGCTAATTTTTCTATAGTTTCTAATGTCTTCCTTAGTGCCCTTATTGTGCTTCAGAATTATGTTGGCGCTGTTCCTCTGGTCCGGAAGTTGCCTAGTTCAGATACAGCTTGTGAATACGTCCGCCAGGATCTTCCATGTTCGTCTGTCTACATGTTTTAGCAGTTTCGCTGTGATGCCATCATTGCCAGGTGCTTTATTATTTTTCATTTGTTTAAGCGCCTGTTCCACTTCGCTAATGAAAACTTCTAGTACATCTTCTTTGAGTTGTCATGGTGTAGTCATTTTAAATGTGCTTTTAAGTGGTCTTGATAGAAGTCGGTTATAATTTCCAATATTCTTTTTCTATCGGTTATTCTTTTGTTTTCCTGTTGCATAGCAATCACTTGCCTTCTACCAATCTACAGTGCCATTTTCGCCTTCTATTGTGTTCCTCCAGTCCTACCAGTTTTTCGTTGTATTATATAATATCTTCTGATATTCTCTTCCTGATTGTTTTGCAGATTTCGGTGTATTCAATCCTTTGGGTGCTGAAAGATATTTTCATTTCCCTGCTTTTTCTGAGTAGTAGTAGTAGTTTCCAATCCCGAAAAAAATAGCTGGGCAAATGACGTTTCACGTAGAACGGAAATGTTATTGCCTAGAACGATGCCTATTTTGAGGAACTTCCGAAATCCTATTTCTCAGACGGCTTAAAAAGTTGGAGAAACACATGGAAAGTGTATAGAATTTCAAGAAGATTATGTTGAAAAATTCAAAAAAAAAATTCACACAAAATAATTCATTTGGGGCATTTCACGTGAAACCGACAACGAAAAAAAAGTGAGGTTTTGAAATTCGTTCATATTGGGCACATTTGTACTTCTAGGGTAAATGAATGTGTACACATAATATTTTTGTTATTTGATGTTTAGTTGTTAAGATATGGGATTCTAAAGAATTCATATTTTCACAGCAGGGGTTTTTTGAAATTTTATTTTCATATTGAAGTAAATTATAATTAAATAATAGATGTAGTGTTTCGTTTAGAAAATTTAATGTTCTTTTTGATTTTCAAATGATATTCCGAATTTGAATTTTTTTTCTAGTTTTAAACCGGAAGTGAATATTTAAAATATTTTTTTCAATAACTTCGACCATTTTAATTTTTACTTTTTTTACTGTAAAATAAAGCTTAACATGTATACAATTTACCATAAAAATTTCAGAATGGGATCTAGATTAGTTTAGGAGATATATTAATTAGAGTGCGTGCATATCGCTCTGAGCGTGATACCTGTCGCTTGTTAAAGTTGTTTGGTGATGTAAAAATACATTAAAACGTTAATAATATTTCAGTAAAATTGATTACTTATTGTTGCCTTACCTGTTTGTGTCATTCTGAAGTTATTTAATACCTAAATTTTAAATAAAATGTACAATATTTCCATTCCATTTTACATCTAAACTTTTAGGAATCTTTCTTGTATCTTTAAATTTTCGGAGCCAGTAAATTTAATGGATTAAAGTCACGATCACCGTAGGGAGGCAAAAAAAGTCAATCAAAATGATAAAACTTATTAACGAACGTGGCTCACTAAGAGGTTAAAACAACAATGAAAAAAATAATGGAAAATAAGCGTTGCTTGCCTTCATGCTCTTATGTCTTTCTATTATGTAATTTTGATTCGTTTTTATGAAGTGATTCTTTTTGCAATTAAGAGATGGTGTTTTTATTCGTATTTTGTCACCACAATATAAGAAAAAATCACGCAAAATAATGTTTTATTTTGAATATGGTTTCTACACATAATTTCTTTCAAAATATTACATTTTATTTTAAATTTAGGTATTCAATAACCTGAGAATGACACAAAAGGGTAAGGCAACAATAAATAATCAATTTTACTGAAATATTATCAACGTTTTAATGTATTTTTACATCACCAAACAACTTTAACAAGCGACAGGTATCACGCTCAGAGCGATATGCACGCACTCTAATTAATATATCTCCTAAACTAATCTAGATCCCATTCTGAAATTTTTATGGTAAATTGTATACATGTTAAGCTTTATTTTACAGTAAAAAAAGTAAAAATTAAAATGGTCGAAGTTATTGAAAAAAATATTTTAAATATTCACTTCCGGTTTAAAACTAGAAAAAAAATTCAAATTCGGAATATCATTTGAAAATCAAAAAGAACATTAAATTTTCTATACGAAACACTACATCTATTATTTAATTATAATTTACTTCAATATGAAAATAAAATTTCAAAAAACCCCTGCTGTGAAAATATGAATTCTTTAGAATCCCATATCTTAACAACTAAACATCAAATAACAAAAATATTATGTGTACACATTCATATACCCTAGAAGTACAAATGTGCCCAATATGAACGAATTTCAGAACCTCACTTTTTTTTCGTTGTCGGTTTCACGTGAAATGCCCCATTTTTCTATCTTTTTTAAGAACTTATTGAAGGACTCTCGTATATTTTTTTGACAACTTACTGGGAGAAAGAAAGAAAATCCTGAAAGACAGTCACCCCTGTAACCAAAATCTGAACGGAAGGAGCAATTTATAAATTAATTTTTCAAGTGTGAATCATAAGAGACTTTGAGCAAAAGATTCTGAAAATCTACCAAAAGGAACTACCACCAAACAGGCTTCATATGTTGCAAAGATCATATAGAGAATAAAAAGACGAAGTATTTAATTTTGTCAGAAATAACTTTTTTAGTGGAAGTTCTTCAATTATTCAGCAACTGTGTTCAAATTAAAAGATCAAAATTTTTCCTTTCAAAATGACAAATAAACAACTTTTGCAATTTCAAACAAATACGTACTCATTTCTAATTGACTGAGATGTTCACTAAATTTGGGTTAACGAGACTAAATACAATAAATTCATTTGATTTTGTCGTCTCACTGCTCATAAACTCTTGTTGCCTTTCGCTATAACTTTCATCGAATCGTCCAGCCATTTTCTCAATTATTACATTTTTATGGGATTGACGTAAAACTTTATTCTTTCTTGGCTTGTTTATTTTCTTTGTATATCACACACAACTACTTCTTTGGTGTTCGCCCCTTTTTCAATGAGACAGAACTTCGTTTTGTGGAGCTTAGCTTTCGTCCTGGACAACAACAAAAACCGCAAATAATGGACATACAAACAAAATGAGGCCACAAAAGTGCGTAAATAAAATGAAATAATAGGAATTTTTCGCGTCCATTAAATCTTTCTGAGGTCTCAGCAATGGTTGAAAAGCTAAAATGAAGCGGCAAAGTCGACGGCAAGTTATAAAACAGAAAACAGATCGTTACAGTCACATAAAAAAACAGTTTAAGAATGTAATTCAAAAGATATTTGTTAGGTTCGATAGTACATGATTTGCTAAGTAGATCATCAGGCAGTTGCTCTTGCTATAAATTTTATCTTAAAAAATCACGAACGTGTGTTTTTGGTATTGATCCTTAAATTTTTTTTTATCATGGAATAAAGTGCACTAATAATTGATATTTAAATCCTTCAAGTTAATGCTTTCTTATGACAAACTCATCTTTAGGCAGGATGATTTTCAATAGTTGAGAGATTGAAGAGAAAACTTTATTTTCATTATTTCTTGGCAGAAGTTACTTCAACTACGACATTTGCGGGCATATGAAAAAAAATTGGTCTCGGAAAATCATTGTTGGCTTAGGAAAAAGTATTTTATGATTAAGAAAAATATAATTTAGTGGTCTGGCTATAGTTGTAAAGTGTACAAATACTATTTTATACCGAAAAAAATAATGTTGACGTGATGAAAAATATTTTTGCCTGTAAAAATATTTTTGTGGTCGCGAAAAATATTTTTTAAGCCAGACAATAGAAAAAATAAGTTTATGGTGAAAAAAAATTTTGTGGTGAGAAAAAAATCGTATTTGTGTAAGGTAAAAAAAAGTTTTTGTTCTAGAAAAATTAGTTTATGAAGCGGAAAAATTGTTTGCGGTTATGGAAAATAATATTATTATAAGGAAAATTTTTTTTTCAGTAAATATACTTGATTACGATAAAAAAAATTGAGGTCGAAAATTTTTTTTTGGGCAGGAAAAATAGTTTCTCGTATAGATAATTTTTTTTTGCTGGATAAAAATTATGTGAGCGTGGCAAAAACATTTTTGTCGCCAACTTTACTTGATCAGGACAAATATTTTTATGATCGCCAAAAGACATTTTATGGCCAATAAAAATAGTTTTTTGTTGACAAAAAATTTTGTTTTATGGTAAAAAAATTAAATTTTGTGAGATGAGATAATTTTTTATTAAATAAATTTGGTCGGAACAAATATTTTTATCATCAGAAAACATATTTTTATGATTCCAAACATTAGATTTTCGTTTGAGAAAAATTATTTTGTGGTGACAAAAAATTATTTTAAGATCAGGAAAAACTGAGTTGGTTTTCTTCTTACTAAATATATTTTGTCATTACAAATATGTCTGTGATCAGGAAAACATATTTTATGATCAAAAAAATATTTTTTTCATTTGGAAAAAATTAAAATTATGGTGGAAAAAGTAATATTTTATGAGGAAAATAGTGTTCGTTCAATGAAAAAATTGTTAAGGCCGGGAAAAATATTTCTAAGCTAAAAAAGATAGTTTTTCGTTTAGGGAAAATAGTTTTATGGTTAGAAAAAACAGTTTTGTTGTTGGATTAGTATGAGGAAAAATATTTTTTTTACAAAATATAATTGGTCAAGACGAATATTTTTGTAATGATGAAAATTAAATTTTTATGGCCAGGAAAAAAAGTTTTCGTTTGATAATAGTAGGTTTATGACGAGAAAAAATAATTTTGTAGTGTGACAAAATGTTTATGTTTATGTGAGGAACAAATTTTTGTTACTTAATATACTTGGTCGAAATAACAATTTTTGTGGCCAGGAAACATTATTTTATTGTCAAGAAAATAAATGTTTAGTTTAAGAAAAAACAGTTTTCAGGGTGAGGAAAAATAATATTTGGTGAGGAAAAATTGTGCTAGTGTGATGAAAAATGATTCACTTAATCTTTGAATAATCATGTCGTCACGTTCTTCAAGCAAAAACTCCATGCTAATTATTCTCTTGCGCTGTGTTTGTACGATCTTTTGTCCCCTAACAATTTCAAAGCCTTTTTAATGTGATCAAAAAATGAAAATAAAAAGAATAGTATCTGTTACTGATTTCCACTTACGTCGAGAAGATTAATCACAACAGTTGCTGAAGACTCAAAGGGTATTTATTAACGCTTGAAATGAATGTAAACCTTGGCAATCGAAATGGGTCGCATCCTTAATTTCTATGAAATGCAACATTTTCTATGCTGCACCCATCATCCGTGCTAAAACTAACTACAAACAATCTGAATATGCTTCTACATTATCATGTGTCTTTTTCATAAGTATAACTTTTTAATAAATGATATGCACGTAATGGGAGCAAATATTGGGGGCAAACAAAAAAACTTCAGCCACGTATGTATACGCTACGTGGCTGCAAATAATTACGAACAGTATCTTCCTGTATTATCTCGAAAAAAGGATACGTTTCTGGTGTATTGATTGCAAAGCTTTTGTTCTATTTCAGTTAAATGATGTGCTGAATCATCGGTTTTTCTATTAATATCAACAAAACAGGAATTCTTCAAACGAACAGTGAGCGGAGGGGAAACATTTTCATCCTTCTGTTTGTTGGTTTTCAGCGAAATCACGTCCGACATAATGATAATAATTTTTCTTTGTTTTATGTTCTAGAATTGTTGCTAACTGGGCATTGAGGATACAAAGTCTGCACCGAAAATGGTCATGGATGCCAATGTAGCTCGATTCAAATACACAGCCAAAAATAATCATCCTTGTACGATGTTTTAAATGATGTGTGATTTGGATGATACACGAAGGATTGAAAGTTCTCCCTATTTTTGCCAAATGGCTTTTTGGTTTAAGTGGGTCGATTTTGGTAATTATAAGACTTGTTTCAAATTTTTTGTCTAAATTATCTTGTCTTATTAACTTCCCAGTATATGGGAAGTTCTTGTTATGTATTGCGATGGATCTGGTGGAAGCTATGAACTGAAGCCATCGGTTGCCACTGAGATGTCTGAATGAGTCCCAGAAACGACCGTTGGTGGCAACAAAAATACGAATCTGGGAAGAGGAGCCAATCAACTGCTGGGACGAATGTCGAAAACTGAAGAAAGGTAGTCATCTTCAACCACGTTTACATTGACAACAAACCAAACAATATCTAATAAATACATAAAATATCTAATTGCAAACGAGTTACTCTTGTAATCAAAGTCCTAAGTAATGAGAATAGTGTAAGTACCATTCATTACCTACACGAAGGATGTAAGTAAGTATTGTTTCACAAAGATGAAACTCTTATGCAAATTATTAGAGATCGAAAAGTGTAATTTATTTTATACAATCATGAAAATGGCAAACATATATTCAAATATTGTCTATTGAACGATTATACTATGTGTGCAACTAAAATAAGAATCATCGATCGATTTTATTCGTCCTTAACGCTCACATGATGGTCCAAAGCTAGAAGGAAGGATCAATGGTCATCAAATTAAATCGTGTGAATTAACGTGAACAGATCCTTTTGACGCTGATTACAATTTTTGTGTCGTCAAACATCCTTTAATAATTTGAAAATTGACTAAAACAGCACATCACTCAACAGACTTAGTCCGAAAGATCTCATTTATATTGCAATGTCATTTTATTCAATTTTGTAGAACCTTTTCGGAAAGAATTGATGTTGAATCTGGAAAGGTTGACAAATTGAAATTCAAAAATGCTGAACATTGTTTCCATCATTTTATAGGTGCTACATTAGTTTTGGGTCAGCAAGGTATTGGATTTTGCGCTAATTGAAAATATAGTATGTACTTTATAAAACACAGGGAAATTCTTGAAATTTGAAACGTTGATTGGAACACTATTCAAAATTCGAAAAATTCGCTTTTGAATCGTAAAGACTTCGAGAAATACATTTGTAAAAATGGTTATAAAACTTATCAATGATAAATGCAAAGCAACTGAGGTTAACATTTATTGTCGAAGTAAATACATGCTGAGTTTACAAAAGGAAAACTAGGTAGAAAGATATTATGGATTGATTAACTTAAACATTTTGTTGAAGGTTCTCTGTAATGAAAATTCCAAGCACACCTGAGAGTGTTCGATGCAAAATTTTCATGGATTTTCTTAGATATGGTTGGTCATGACTTCTGCATGACGGAATATTAAAATTGTAAAATATAATTTGACTTTACATAAGTTATGCAATATCATGGTAAGAATAATGGTGGATTTCTTTAATTTACATATGGGTTCAAGTCCTTCTTGTGACGTATGTAGACTTCGGATTCACTTCTATTCAATAAAAAACACAAACACTGAAATTTACACTTCAATTCAATTGGTGATGGTAATGAAAACTCATAAAAATTTTCTTAGTCTTCTAACCATCCGAACTCCAAAATGTATATCTTATTTATATAATAACGAAAAGTGTGTCTTTCAACATTCGACAGTAACTATTTCCAATTGAAATTAATTAAAATGCTTACGTTACCGTCATGATCGATTATTCCTTGCCATGAAGCAAAATAAATTTATGAAACACATAATTTGACATGCTATCACATTTAGTAAAATTGATGGCATATATTTTCTGGATGGCGTCTTTTATTTAGCACTTTTCATACAATATGGATGCCATCATCTCGTTTTTACGACCACCCTTATCAGGCACGTACGCCAGGTGTAAAGCTCAACCACCACCATTTCCCTTTGTGCCGGTTTCGTATCCTTTCGAATAATGTATCAGCGTAAACTCAAAAATGTCAAGAGCTCTCATCATAACGGAAAACAGTACTCGAGAGGTGGAAAATGTACAATTGTATTATGGAAATGTAAAACTCCGGAAAACCGAACGTTACATGTTCCTCTGCAGCTGGATCGAATACGTGACGTCACTTTACGTTTTTAGAACGTGTTGAAAATACTATGAGTGCACGCACTCATTTGTTGTAATACGGATCGTGTATTTTCAAGGATGAAAATTTGAACGTTTATGGAAAGACTTTACAGAAGGTTGTTCAATTGAAAAGCCAAAACAAATTTGAAATATTATGTTACATTATGCCAAAGACTTCTTATGTTTCTTGCATAATATATCTTTCAGATTTATCGGTCCAGTTTGAAAATAAAAACAAAATCGTCCTAACAATAATTTTCTGGAAAATGTTCTGGTCTCACACTGAAGATAACGTGAAAAAGGTCGAAGATGTTGTGTTGGCAGATCGAAGAGTGACCGTCAGACATGAAGCTGAGGTCACGGGGATCTCATACGGTAGCGCTCGAACAATCCTTGTGGACGAATTGCAAATGAAAAAGGTCTCTGCGCGTTGGGTACCGCGAATGTTAACCGACGAGCACAAGAAAAAACGAGTCGATATTTAAAGGGTGAATCTCCAAAAATTCCAAGCAGATCGGAAAAAATTTCTGTCACGTTTCGTGACCATGGACGAGACCTGGGTCCACCATTTTAATCCTGAAACCAAACAACAATCGATGACTTGGAAGCGAGCCTCCTCACCAACACCAAAAAAGTTCAAAGTGTCAAGTGCGACGGGAAAGGTTATGGCGTCCGTTTTTTTGGGACGCCGAAGGAATAATTATTCTGGAATATTTGGAAAAGGGAGCCACTATTTCGGGCTCTTACTACGCAGGCCAACCGGACTCTTATATTCACAAAAAATTGTGTTTATTGATTTTTATAGTTTCGCGAAAAATGTTGTTTTACATATAAAAAAAATATGTGATTTTTCAGGATTTGTAAATACGCTTTCATTCATATGTCCTGCTAGAATTGGAAATTTTCTCTAGTTTTCTTCATTTGATTCGATTCATTAAATCGACTAAATGTAGACTAAAGAAATCAGCTTCCTTCCACTTTTTTGTCTTTTGAACGGAAAACCCTTCGATAATTATTAGTTAACCTTTCATAGAAATGTCTGTTTTTCCACTTTGCGTGTACTTTTGCTTCCAATTGAGTACTGTTTCCGTTTTTCACATTGCAATCTAATGTGCCAGCTTCTAGCTAGAGAACAAAAATGTTTATTAGTAAGAAGTATCACGGAACTTCTTCTGCAAAAATACCTGAAGCTTCCCCATCGTCTCCGGGCGAAGTTGTTTCATTTGAAACACTGAGATATTAACAAAGCAAGCTCCAACGACTCAGTTTATTCACATTTTTCAAAATTTAACCTACTTTGTACTCTTTTTTTTATATAGCTCTCAAAAAAATCTTGAAGCCATCCTTGGATATGGAATAGTCTGAAGTTTTTTTAAAAGGAATAAAACTGCATGTATTGATGAGAAATAAAAATAAATTGAATGTAATGCCGAGCTTTTCGGCTAACAGCTAATACAATCTGCCTGGAGTCAAATAACGATGTTTATAAAATGGACTTCTAACGCCCATCGTCTCTTCGGCCTAAGAAGGCACGCATGAACAAGTCCAGGATCAAAATCATGCTCATTGTCTTCTTTGATGTCAGAAGTATTTTCCACCACGAATTCATACCTATCAGGACCACTATGTCACAGCTTTTTACTTGGAAGGGCTCATAAGGGTGAAAAGGATGATTGCGCGCTGCCAAAATGACACCAAGGATACATGGAAACTTTATCACGAAAACAAGCTAAGCCACAGTACCATCATTGTCAATGATTTCCTGGATAGGACGCATACCCATTGGTTCTCCACCCTCCATACAGTCAGACAATTTTTTTTTGGTTCCTCGCTTAAAAGGAATTCTGAAATAGTACAGTCAAAACGTCCAAATTTTGACGTAAACCGTGCATTTTGGGTGGGCAGAAATTTTTTTAATGCAATTTCTGGGGTCGCAGGTCCTCTCGTTTCGGCTCCATCTTCAAAACAAAAGAAGTTGGGGCACCCTCATATCTCCAAAACCATGGCTCTCACAAGGAAGTTGTGTATGACAAACTTACGTAGAATAACATGTTTAGCAAGTCGCTCATACATCACTTTTACGTTGAGTCAATAATAAAAAAGTTACAAGCCAAAACCACACACAAAAAGGGGGAACATATTTCGGGCGCCACAACTTTTTTAATTTCACGTTTAACGTGAAACACATTGAAATACTTTTCCGAGATAATTTTGTCACAAATCGTTTGCGATATTGATTGTTGCAATCACTGCACATTAACAGGAGCTATTCTATCCCAAAAGGGGGAAACTCACGTAAAAAACGCATTTTTAGACTAAATAATCAGCTTCTGATGGCAAACTTCCCATTGCAAAACTCACGGAGTATTTAAGTGGGTAGAAAAATTTTCATTGCAATCAGTAGTATGCCTTTATGTGAGCTTGAATCTAAGTTTCTGCGGTCCATCCTTCGCAAGTCTGCCATACACAGCTTTCTCGTGAGAGCCATGGTTTCGAAGATATGAGGGCAACCTTACTTCTTTTGTTTTGAAGATGGAGCCCAAAGGACACGAACTGTGACCCCAAAAACTTGAACTTATCTATACCATTTTCCACGCTTTACACAAAAAAAAATCTGTCTATCCAAAATGCACGGTCAAATTCCAATTTGACTGTACTAAAAGGGAAATATTAGGACTCAATTGAAAACACCCAGTTTTATGTAACATCGGTTCTAATGGACCTCCCAGAGAAGACATTCCAGGAAGCCTTCCAGTCGTGGAAACACTGCTCCCAGAATTGTTTAAACGCAGGACAGTGTGTTGAAAATTTTTAACTTATCGTACGAATATGTCCAACAAACATTTTTTTTTAAGAATTTGGTCGCATTATTCATGGGACGAACTTTGTATGATGCCTTATATTTTTAACTTCCCAGTATATGGGAAGTTCTTGTAATCGCCTCGAAAATCGAAATTGAAATTTTCAACTTTTCTTTACGTTTTGAGGTCTATAGAGTATATATAAAGTGTTTTTAGAAAGGGAGATGTATGTGTGTGTGTGTGTGTGTGTACGTACGTACGTACGTTCGTGGACACTTTTTTCTACGAGCATAACTCACGTAAACAAAGTCCGATCGACCTAGTTGAGGTGTCAATCGAAGGGTCTTTGCAATCTCAAGAGCTGATTAGTTTTTGGAAAATTTCGGTCGGGGGGGTTTGCTGTTTTGCCCGTTTGAAGGTCATTTCTGTCATGCGCTATATCTCGCGAACCAAACATACGATTTTTTGAACAAGGTGTCAATCGACGCGTATTGACGTTTGTGTGAAACTATCAAATTTTCAAAAAAATTCTTGTAGCGGTTTTCAAATTTTTTAAAAAAAAGTGCAAAAAATTAGGTTTTTTTTTCAAAAACAATAAATTTTTAACCTTATTGTCAAGTCTTAGTAATCAATGTTTATAAAATATATGTACTCGAAACAACGTTCTCATGATTACGTAAAAAAATAAATTAAAAATAAAAAATCATTAAAAGTCATCATGATTTTCAAGGTCAATTTTATCATTCACTATATCTCACGAACCAGATATAATATTTGCATCATTAAAGTGTCAGTTGACGTGTATTAACATCTTTGTGAGGTTTTTAACATTATAAAAATTCGTTTCAGCTTTTTTTTAATTTAATAGAAGAAAATGCGAAAAGTTATGGTTTTTTTCATAGAAAATGTTTTTTAACTTGATTTGCACAGCACAGTGATCCAGTTTATAAAATTTATACATTCTTAGCAGTTTTTTGGAGAGAAACCGGCAAAATTTTATTCCATGATTATGAAAAAACTAAATTAAAAATAAAAAAATCATTCAAAGTTACCATGTAAAGAGGGTTCATACGAGTGCTATTACTTTTTATCTTTTATTCTAAAAAAAATGTTGTAAATTCAATCAAAGTTTTAAGATATTTGCATAATTTGAGCAGATTTTTAATAGTTTTTATAATCTTTTAATTAAAAAAATTGCTTAAATTTTGAAAACCAACAAAAATTTTCAAGACCAAAAAGGCCCCCACCGATTGATCCGCGTGAATATTCAATCTGTCCTCATCGACCAAAATCCTTACATAATCAATGGACCCTCCCGTAGACGATATGATTCATATTAACTCATTCCTTTTACTATTACCTCTCATTGTTGTAATGTTGTTGATGTTTATGTAGATATTACTGAGAAGTTGACCGTGTGGACCTCAAGGGTCGCACCTCGCGGCTTGTTATTTAAAGCGACGTGCATGCCTTTCTATAGCTTATCAGAGCTGTTTTAATTTTTTCTCACACATTTTTTTTCAAATATGATTCTCAATGAAAGTTTGACTCGATTCGTTTTTCCAGTATTTCGAAGCAAGAAATTCAAAATTTTGACTAAAGACAATAGAAACAAATTTCATATATTTACCAGTAGCGTAGATACTCATCAAATATGTATGTACAAACAACAAGAAACAATTTATTCGTAGATTGGCCAAAACACTGCATTTCAAATAGAACCCAACAAATCCACCCGAGTTCAAGGAGTCAGCTATCAACTGTAGGCTTCGAAGTTGGTACTCTTCTGGCAGTCATACCGTAAAATGTAAAGCTCACCATTGAAGCGCGCGTAATACGATTAGGAATCTGATAAATTGCTTCTGGTCGTCGATAACTAATTCCATTTAGCCAATAAATTTCATTCGTTGACATCTGATTTTTTCGACAATGGTTAGGTTCACATTCCTCAAAAAACAATGTGAGACACATATTGGACGCTTTCTCGCACACATCGAAGTATTATCCCTAAAATGGCTTACATTTTTCGACATTACACTCACAGATGCGGTGCGTTAGCGACGAACTTTGAGAAAAACAATAGTCAGCTTAGATGCGGTGCGAGGGTGGATACTACGACGGATCGGAATCAGAAGGATATACGAGTGTATACTCTTCTGCTTCTTTTATTTTACTTTATCACGAATCTGATAGCAGCACGAATTCAATTACGAGCCAGTGTTTTATGTTCGACGGTAGAATTTATTGCTGAAGTTTGTGTACATGTGAATCTCAGTTTGAACGTCTCACCATGTAGAAATAGCTGAAATCTATCCTGCACCGATGTTGTACAAGGACCAAGACGACGCTGCGAGGTGAAGAACAGTTCGAAAAGTAACCAGAATTTAAGTGAGGTATCAATTTGAGAAGTACTCATTTAGAATCGAGGCACATTGATATATGGCTCCAGTTTCGCTGTATTGCTGAGAACGTAGAAAAGTAAATATATTGTTTGAGACGTAAATGATTATTTAGCTTTTCACTGTTGCATTGAATTACCACTTTAAGAGGTGTACTGTTTACCACTTCAAATGATAGCGTTTTTAATTAAAATATGAACTTTCCAGACCTTTGCGGAGCAATTCCTACCGACAGACATTCAAGAGAAAGCTACAATTGAAATCATTTGAATTTTTTTAAATGCAAATAAACATTAAATTGTATTCAAATATTCTCAATGATTTCGTAGTTTAAGATAAAATTTGGATTTCACATAAATTCTCGCAAATATGAACTTTACTGTGCGTTTCTTTTTCCACGTAATTGAGTATCAATTTATTCAAAAGAAGCTGTTTGTTCTTGATAGTCATCAGCGTATTTTAGTCAAATTTATTGTAAAATTAGCAACATTAGTATAAGTCCCATGAAAAGCATTAATTATCAAATAACCAGCCTCAAACAGATCTGGTCTGAGCAATTCTTCCTTGAAAGTTTTCCTGTAAAAAATTACCTAATTTCAAACACATACCTCATACAAATAGCCTCTATTAATCGGGAGCATTAAGAAAAACAGGACTTTTTCATTTCATTTGAAATTTAGTGTTGCTAGACGGTTTTTTATAAATTCTCCTCCAAAAAAACTCTAAACTATCCGCAATAAAGACTATTACGTCAATTTGTTAATATT
The DNA here is from genome assembly GCA_963942545.1 of Oxycera nigricornis. NCBI lineage: Eukaryota > Metazoa > Arthropoda > Insecta > Diptera > Stratiomyidae > Oxycera > Oxycera nigricornis. The sequence goes on along the minus strand of OZ012661.1, from coordinate 94,117,042 downwards.
GTTCAAAAATTTTACATTTTCGTAGATACATAAGAATATTCCAGCTGGAATAATATACTACACATATTTGAAGCTATAAACATTCATTTCCATTCTATTTTGAGTAAACCATAGGCGTGTCTTTTTTGCAATTATGATTGCCTTCGTATCAGTTTAGTTTCATTAAGACGATATGGTGTGTCCATTAAATTTCTCTACAGATTAGAAAAATGTTTAAAAAAATTAGCTTCGAAATTTCAAAGCAAATTCTTCAAATTGAGTTGGTACTCCTAACAGTGGATAAAAACTCCTGAATCAAAAATGAAACATGCCTAACTAGCATCACCGCTAACAATCCTTCTAATTTATCAAAATATAAAAACCAGTGAAAACAAGCCGCGAAGTGCGACCCTTGAGGTCCACACGTTCAACTTCCCAGTAATATTTACATTTATATTAAAAGTACTAAACAAAATAATAATTTATAAAATAATACTACTTTAAGTAATAACAACAACAGAGGTATTCATAGCAGTAACAGGAATAAGTTAATATGAATCATATCGTCTAGAGGAGTGTCCATTGATTACGTAAGGTTTTTGGTCGATGAGGACAGATTGAATATTCACGCGGATCAATCTGTGGGAGCCTTTTCGGTCTTGAAAAATTTTGTATATGCAGTCAAAAATAGGTTCTATCGCATGTCAAAAGTGAAATGTAAAGAATGAATCTACTAAAAACTACAATTTTTTATCGATGAAAGCTTTTCAAAGCATATGATCTTGCAAAGTATTTACTACAAAACATTTTGCCATTCAAAGCGTTGATTACCGCAAATGCAAATTTGATTGGAATTTTGTTGGTTTTCAAAATTTAAGCAGTTTTTTTTAATTAAAAGACTATAAAAACTATTCAAAATCTGCTCAAATTATGCAAATATTTTAAAACTTTGATTGAATTTACAACACTTTTTTTAGAATAAAAGATATAAAGTAATATCATTCGTATAAACCTTGGTAACTTTGAATGATTTTTTATTTTTATTTTAGTTTTTTTCATAATCATGGAAGAAAATTTTGTTGGTTTCGCTTTAAAAACTGATAAGAATGTCTAAATTTTATAAACTTTTATTACTATGTTATGCAAATCAGGCTAAAAAAATATTTTTTTTTTGAAAAACCCCTAATTTTTTGTATTTTCTTCTATTAAATTAAAAAAATTCTGAAAAGAATTTTTATAATATTGGAAACATGGCAAAAATGTTAATACACGTCTATTGACACCATAATGATGCAGATATTATAGCTGGTTCGTGAGATATAGTGAATGATAAAAATGACCTTGAAAATCATGATGACTTATAATGATTTTTTATTTTTTATTTAAAAGTTTTGATGGTGTTTCCACAAACATTGCTTGTAGTGTATAAATTTTATAAACCATGATTATCATATATCGCAAATCAGGATAAAAATTCATTGTTTGTGAAAAAAACCTAATTTTTTGCACTTTTTTTTCTTAAATTAAAAAACGGCTCCAACGATTTTTTTAAAAATTCGACAGATTTACAAAAATACTAATACGCGTCCATTGACACCTAAACTATGCAAAATCATATGTTTGCTTCGCGAGATGTAACGCATGACAGAAATGACCTTGGAGATCATGATGACTGCTAATGATTTTTTATTTTTTATTTTTTGTAATCATGAGAAGAAATTTTGAAAATATTTTTAGAAAAACTGTTAGGAATATATAAATTATACAAATATTGATTGCTTTGACTTGAAAATAAGGTTTAAAATTTATTGTTTTTGAAAAAACTCTAATTTTTTGCACAATTTTAATAAAATTCAAAAACGGCTTCAATGAATTGTTTAAAAACTTTATAGAATCACATAAATATTGATACGCGTCGATTGACACCTTGATTATGCAAATCGTATGTTTGGTTCGCGAGATATAACGCATGACAGAAAAAACCTTCAAACGGTCAAAACAACAAACGCCCCCGACCGAAGTTTCCCAAAAAACTAATCAGCTCTTAACATTGCCAGGACGCTTCGATTGATACCTTAAAGGAGTCGGTACGACTTTGTTTACGTGAGTTATATTCGTAGAAAAAACTGTCCATGAACGTACGTACGTACGTACGTACACACACACATACATCTCCCTTTCGAAAGACACTTTATATATACTCTATAGACCTCAAAACGTAAAGAAATGTTGAAAATTTCAATTTCAAATTTTCGAGGGGATGACAAGAACTTCCCATATACTGGGAAGTTAATAACGAATCTAGGTAAGGATTTTTGACCTCAAAATGGCTGCAATTATTTTGCATGTTCGTGAAACTCGAAAGACGACTATATCATAACAATTAGATTAAATAACAATACTTTAAACAATGTTCTTTCGCCTTTTGTTATATAAATTATGGGAGCTGATAATTCAGAACTAAGATATCTTGAATATCAGAAAATTAAACACAGATTATTTTGCCACAATAAAACTTTGGGATCGTTTAATTTTGTATAAGATGTTTTTGAGGCCGAATATTTTCGATGGATATTTTTGGATTGGATTTTTGGATTGGATCTACATGAGAAAAATATATAGTCTGGACATTGAAAATTTGAACAGTATATAACTTTTTGATTTCGAGCAAAGCAGCGACACTTTCACAGTTCGCGCAAACAAATTTGTTTATACCGGAGTTGCAACATATATTATGGTTAATTGAACTTTAACTATAAATCTTTGAAGTGACATGTAATACAAGACCGTTTCAACACTAACAGTAAAATAAAGCAGTGTAAAAACTGACGATTGAGGTTCAATTCACTTCAAAACGCACAATTTTATAGAGAAAAAGTAATTAAATTTGTAGATTTTCTATTAGCAATTGAGCTGCTTTTAAAAGACTCACAAAATTTCATTTTTTCAAAGTAATCCTGATGCATTTGAATCTTTCCAAATTTTTCAAAGCCCAATGATTTAATCGAATCTCATAATAGGTTCAAATAATTACTTCCAGTTAAAAGTTGGGCCGTACTTAATGATAGCAAAAAGAAATGTATATAACGATACAGAAGTTATTTCTACTTGAAATTCATCTTAGTTTCAATTCAACAAAAGTTAAAGTCTCATTATGGAATTCTGTTCCTTTGTCCTTTCTGACTTAAGTTTATTATAAGTAGTTTCTGACCTTTTGCCATTGAGAATAGCGGATAATATTTCAGATTTTCTTTCTGATTCTAAAATTGAACAATTGTGTCCTATGATGTCGGAAATAAACTTTTGGAACGACACAATGAATTGCCAGAAAAAGAAGAATAAAAACTTTTCTACTTAATTTATGTATGTTTATTATGCAGATAATTCCCGTGTGTAAAATGGTTGTTGCATTTTGACAAAAAATTTATCTTAGGTACATCCACCTTTGTTTGGAATTCTGTCGTAAACAATATGCTTCTTTAAATTTAAGGATCATCAGTTTTGAAATAAATCAAGACTGTTTAACTTCAGGACTATTTGTTACTTCTGCCAGTTCGATTAAATTTTTTCATTGAACTAATACTGGCCATATATTTTGAAACAATTATAAAACTTGGCAAGTTTCATTCTTCTTTGAATTATGAGATTAATACTTATCACAATTATATAAAATTTCCATATGCCCATCAGTGGCGAGGGGTGGAAAATTACTGTGGGTAAGCCGATGATTTTCTAGCATCAATTTTCACAGATGATTCGCAAGCCGGGAACGCTGCCGGCTTTTTGATTTGTTTCCATATCCTATTGAGGAAAACCGAGCTGCCATTCCAACAAACGGGAGTTGAATGCCCACGACACCTTAAATTATTGATTAACTCGAGGCTCGGAAAGCTTTGCTGCAACACTTACAGATGTTGATCGCTTTGCTGGCTTTTATGGAACTATGAGGATGTGTAAGATGAAGAGAATGGAGTATGATGGAATAAACACTGAGATCAAGTAGAACGATTGTGCATGTTTACAGTGATGCATGCAAGTAAATAAACACTTAATTCCCATATAAAACTGAAGTGTTAGACATTTTACGAACATATTTGGAAAGGGAAGCCGATGGGAATCGGCTTATATGAAGGCCTCGCCACTGATGCCCATGACTTCTACAGATTTGTCTTAGATCGTTTTCAAAACTCATTAGTTTTTTTATCATCAAGAAATAGACCTAAGCTATTTTCCTACCCACTAGATAAATCACGTGAAAGCTGTGAGAACTCACTGGATGCAGATAGCAGCTTGATTTTGAAATTCGCGCAACTGGAAGACATTATTGTTAGACCGAAGAAGCCAAGTTTCAATTTGACATGCCACCCAATCGGTTCTCAAATCTCAGTGTGTTTAGGTCGTTGACACTCGTCCCACCAGTTGGCTACCTACATTTCTGCTGAAATTTGTGTTTCTGTTGCCGACTGCGGTAGTTTCCGGGACTAGCTCAAATATCTCACTGGTAACTGATGGTAAGCTTTCACCGATTTGATCGCAAAACGTAAAAATGTAAGTGGTGTAGCGAAAGCACACATATTTTTTTTACAATTTCGCAAAAATTACAAACAGGGATGAAAATATAAACATAAGTGGTTGTATACAATCTCAGAAAAAATCGGTTAGTGGTGATTTTATAAGTTCATCGTTTTTGAAATTTTTATTTTTGTTGTAGTTTTTAAACAATCGCATTTAAAATAAAATATTTCATTTAAAAGTTGCAGTGGAACTATGTATCTAAAACGGTATTTAGAATTTTTACCAATATTTAAATTTTTCTAGAAAATATCAGGAGTTTCCACGTAAACATCTTGTACAAATTGATTTTTTACGTCCATTTGTTATAAAACTATCGAAAAAAACATTAAATTATTTAGTACACAACATTTCAGCAGTTCAATTTGCGCGGAAATATACACAATTTTCCAAATTCTCGTGCACAAATGGCCAAGTTATTTGGATTGGACCTTAAAAATGAAACCAAATTTTTGTTATGTATATTGTAGTTAATTGATGCACCTTGAATGTTATTTTAAATTTTCACAAATACTTAAATTTTCCGTAAATTTTCCACGTAAACCTCCAGTAAAACATTGTTTTTTTTACAATTGTTTGCTATAAAACAATCCCTTCAATTTTCTGCCTGACCCATGGGTGTAACGATTTGTAGCACAACTGTTTGTATAGGTATTCATTTCTAAACGCAATTTTTTTTAGATATTTATATACATATTGAAAAAAGTTGTACTATATTTTCTAAACATTGTCAAATTTTTGTATCAATTAAAAAGAATTCCGGATTATTTTAACATATATATATATATTCTTAAAAAAATTGTACGATAGTTTCAAAATATTACACTTTGTAGTATTTATGAATAAATTTTCATTAAAATATATAAGTTTAAAAAATATATAACTAAATGAAACTCAAAAAATACAAGTAAAAGTAAGCATGCAATAAACAAGAACAAGAACAAAACACGCTATTGTTTTTCTCCTATAATATTCATCTCATTACTTTCTAACAAAAATGTCACATTAGCATCAAAAAAAATAAATTCAAAAGGAATTTTCGCGGCAATAATTGTTAATAAAATATTAATCAAAACAATTCATTGTCATTTTGAAACTTATTTTTTCATAAATGAATAGATTTTACAGTTAGATAACTTATTTTTTCATACTTGAAAATGTATAAATTTGAAATTTATGTTCTTTTTCTACATTTTGAATAGCTTTGTTTATTCTTTTTGAGTAGTTAAAGCCCCAAATTATTGATTCTTTAATCGAACTATAAAAAAATTCGAATTACTGGACATATACGCGCACCCGTCAACTGACTTCTAATAAAATTAATCGTTTCTCGTGAGATAATTTATTTACAGGAAAAAAAATTCAGACAAAATTTATAAATAAGCTCATCAGCTTCATATTTTAATCGGAACATTTATTGGTATTTTCATTATTCAAATAATTGTAGTAAAAATACATAAGAACAAGCCGTGAGGTGCGACCCATGAGGTCCACACGGTCAACTTCCCAGTAATATTTACATAAATATTAAAAATATTAAACACAATAATAGCTATGGAAATAATATAACTTCAAATAATAAAAATGTACCTCATAAAAGTTATTGGAATGAGTTAAAATTAATCATAACATCTACGCGAGCGTCAATTGATTACGTAAGGATTTCGGTGCATTGGTTTGATTGATTATTCACGCGGATCAATCGGAGGGGGGACATGTTTCAAAGCAGTTTTTTCATTAAAGTTAAAACATGGTGCTGTGAAGACTATTGAAAATCTGCTCAAATTTTGCAAATATTAATAAACTTTGATTGACTTTACAACAAGGTCTTAAGAATAAGAGATTTAAGGTATAATGATTCGAATGAACCCTATTTACATGGTGATTTTTTTTTATTTTATTTTTGTAATGAGAAAAGTTTTTGCTGGTTTCTCTACAAAAGTTGATAAAAGTTTATAAATTCTATAAATATTTACTATAACGATGTGCAAATCAGGTTAAAAATGATTTTTTTTTTGAATAAAACACTACTTTTTCAAAAAAAATTAATAAATCAAAAAAATCGCTTTAACGATTTTTTTAAAATATAAAAACATCATAAAAATGTTGATACACGTTGATTGACACCTTAATGATGGAAAGAGTATATTTGGTTCTCGAGATATAATGAATGAAGTAAATGACCTTGAACGTTTAATGATTTTTTATTTGTAATTAAATTGTTTTTGTAATCATGAAAAAAACTTTTGCTTGTTTTTTCACAAAAACTATCTGGAGTATATAAATAATATAAACATTGATTACTTAGGTTTGAAAATCAGTTTAAAAATTTTGTGTTTTTGAAAAAAAACCTAATTTTTTGCACTTTTTTTTTTAAATTAAAAAACGGCCGAAACGATTTTTTTAAAAATTTTACTGATTCAAAAAAATGTTAATACGCGTCGATTGACATCTTAATGATGAAAATCGCATGTTTGGTTCGTGAGATATAGCGCATAACATGGTTGACCTTCAAGGGGTGAAAACAGCAAACTCCCCCGACCGAAACTTCCCAAAAACTAATCAGCTCTTAAGATTACAAAGACGCTTCGATTGACGCCTCAACGAAGTCGATACAACTTTATTTACGTGAGTTATGCTCGTAGAAAAACTGCCCGCGAACGCACGTACGTACGTACGTACATACTCACACACATACATACTTCTTTCTAAAAACACTTTATATATACTCTATAGACCTCAAAACGTAAAGAAAAGTTGAAAATTTCAATTTCGATTTTCGAGGCGATTACAAAAACTTCCCATATACTGGGAAGTTAAAAATTGCAAGCGTGCCAGTATAAAGATTATTTTGATCTTAAAGCTAACCCTTTCGAATACCAATATTTAAAATTTCCTTAATTTCGTATTTTTGCGGCGTCAAATGTCTGGCTTTACTGGGCTTAAAATGTTTCAGCCAAGAAATTTGAAAAAAATTGTTGGAATTACCAGAATCAATAGAAATATTGTGAAATGTGATCGAAACAAAGGGCAGAAAAGAAGTTGGTTTAACGAAGCTGATCTTAGTCCAGTCAATAAAGTTCCATGTTCATGAAGAATAGAAACAACCACAGGCAGAGGTTCCACTGCATAAAATCTATGACATGAATCCATCTTTTTACAGGGTTTGCTTCAACGGTAGAAAAGACGATGGCTTCCTGTGGGTCTTAAAACCTTGCATGATAGTCTGTTAAGTATTAAAACAGTTTTTTAGAAATTCACTACACTTTTGCATTTTTTAATCAACGCAAAAATTTAAATGAAAACTCATTTTTACTTAATTATTTACTTTCATTTTCTTGATCGATACATTCCTGCTCAAAACAATTATTTATGGAACATGCTTAATAGTGTCAATTAACAGCGACAAGGACTTTTAATTTCCTAGAACATTTTTTTTTGTTTTTATGCTTGACCTTTTTGATTATCATAATTATTTTAAGAAATCAATATCTGTAGTATGAAACTTTGAGATAAGCTTTCCGATTTATTAGCATCGACAGTCTCAATCCAAACAAGCACTTTTTCTATTTTTAAAATCATAAATTTTCAAATAATCCAGGCTTCTCATTAATTAATATTCAACCATCAATGCGCAATCCGCTCCAGAAGAAATCCCTTTGCTGTTGGCACTTCACAAAGCAATTCAATGTGGAATGCGGCAGGAATCATCTCCAAGGCTCTTTCTTCGGAAAATGAATTACATTTCCCAAGGGTGTTATCATCTATGGATAACAAGAATTTATATTATGCTTCTTTTGCTGCCAACTTCCGAACACTTTTGCCCGCATGTCGCTTCTCTGGCAAGCATCTATTTAGTCTAGATTTTTTTCACCGCCATCTTATATCACGCTATTCTCACGCTTTTGTCCTTGACTGCAACAGCCACGACGAGCGATTCCTTTCTTTGCTCCAGCGATTTGTTAAGTAGGTATCTTTTCGTCCTATCGTTCTCTATATGAATTGAATTGAACTAGATGGTTCGTATCTGCTATATTCGCCCCTTAAGCTCTCGATGGTGGTAGCCCGATGTTGGGTGCCATCCAGTCCTTTCCAGCTATCGCCTTAATGAAACACGAGTCCAAGACAACGAAAGAAGTCCGCATAAAAACCCATCAGTGGGTGACTATAATGCTCGTCGTTTACGTGGATCATCGTCCTGAAATAGCGGGACGCGATGAAGTAGATGATGTCTTCCGCCCGAAGAATATGGACGAAATGAATTCGAAATGGATAGATCGGAACCGTGGTGCTGTACGAGACGAAAAGGATTCCTTCACAAACTGATTTCATAAATTCGTAATGAGATTTTCCCATTGGATATTCAATCGAAATGTTCGTGTGTTTCCGTCTATGTTGTTGCTTTCTGATTGACAGTCAATAGCAGTCAATATTGGAAGGGATGACGAATCGTTAGGACCGTCCGGAGGGTGAAATGATGAAAACATAGCATGGCTATACTATGAATGCATCATTTCTGATACTGAAAGACCAAAACGAAAGTAAAAGCGAATTGATTGATGACTTCTGAGCCAGTTCATTAGTATTCAGAAGAATGTATTAAGTAACACAAAAGATTAGGTTAATTAAGGATTTGCGCTTAAATGGGACCTGAGATTGAGATGAAGGAGAGATCTCATAGAAATGAATATAATTTGGAGTGATTCACTTGATATAATTATTTTTGAAATAAAAAGAACTAATCGATTATGGATGCCATTCGTTTTATTTTAGACGTCATTGATTGCGTCTCTTTTTGATATCTTATTGAATTCATCTGGAATTTATCAAATTAATGCGTATTTAATTTCTGGTTGGGATAAATGGATTTTCGGATTGATTGAGATAAGTAAAAGCAGCTAATAAGGTTTCAACGTGTGGACTTGGAGATGTATGCCCCATAAAATAAAGCAAGAGATTACATAATAAAGACAACTTTAAAAAAAACTTGCTTTGCTACGACAAGTAACTCAATTTCCATGGAAGCAGTTACATCAAAAATATAAGAAATAAAAACTTGCATTGATCTTATAACTATGTATCGATTCAAACTTTTGAGATCGTTCCTCTTGCGCTTGTATAGTATGTGCACGTTTTTTGTTATGTATTTAAGTCAATAATTTTTACCAAATAAGATACTATTTTTCACACTAGGCGAACTTATGGAGCTACGCTGTTCGTAAAAACCCTACCTTTTTTCATTACCTCAATCGAGATTAAATTTAAATGATTTAATGACTCGAACGCACTTTAATCCAAGGAAAATCCTAATTATTTTTAATTCACTAATAATCGTTTTGCAAAAGCATTTATTTTAATATCATTTTTAAAAAAGATCCTTTGAAATGTTTTTGGCATTGCTTCATGTTCGAATGCAATTGTTGAGATAAAAATTCAAGTACGCAAGAGCAAAACACAAAATATAAAGTTCAGAATAATTAGGAGTTGAGAGTTAATATAGTTTTGTATGATACTAAGGACTGGCCAAAAGAACCAAACTGCATGAAGCTATGGTTACGTTGTAATTGAATCAGAAGTGAGTTATAATATTGATTGGGCGTTGCACTACGAATATCGAAAATACAACGATTCTGCAGGAAAGGATAGAAAGGCAATAAGAAAACGTACCCAAAAAATGTAAAAATAGCTTACTATATGCCTAGGTATTGTCATTTAAGGCGTATATAGAACGTACGAAACCCTAAAAGTTATTTTTTTGCAATAAATTACAAAAAATTCGTGAGCTCGAGTGTTTTGTCCTAAATTAAAGCTAAAGTAAGAATAGTAGACAACTAAAATCAAGTCATATAAGAAAATAAAGCACCTAAGTTAATATTTGCTCAAATGGTTGCTGATAACGTTTTCCTTTGTCAAATACATATTTAAGACGTCCTTTTTTGTCAATAAATTTATTGAAAGTTTAAAGTAACAAAACGTATTCTAACATGATCCTTGAAAGTTAGCTTAAAGGTCTTCACTCTTTCTTGCTTTTTAGATTGTGAAGAGCCCTGCGCACAAAACACTTGCGGATACGCAAACACTAGGCCATGGTAGGGCGGGCTCAAACAGTGACATCTGCGCCTGGCAAGCTCCGCTGAAGATCATTTTCTTTGCGGGAGTAACACGGCCACCCAAGAGGTTTTTTTGCATGACTTTTATTGGCATAGTTTCGGGATTTTTAAGATTCTATTGCAATTAAATTGAGAATTTTTGTACTCTTGGGTAGGTTGTAAACGCAATTTTCTCGCGGTATTCACGCAAGAGTTTTTTGTAGAGTAACGTTGGAGTGTAGCCTTACAAGCTTAATAATATGATTTAATTTGTGTTTAGATGACTGAATCTCTTGTAATGTGATCTGGAGCTTATGCTAAAGAACACACCCACGACATTACGCGCTGAACTGAGCTGGTCTGCCAGCAGCCATCACACCTCTAGATAGTGGTGAACCCAAATGAGTCTGCACAACACTGTTCGTTGTCTCGTCCCCGGAAGAGAACGCCCATGAGGTCAGCGAAATGAAAGTCTAGTTGTAAGGATTTCCATGAGTTTTTCATTATTCGAAGCAAAAAGTCTTATTTTGCACAATAAGGTCCTACATTGACGACTTCTATTCGAATGGGTACCGATAAACATATTTTTTTAAACTTTTCAGTAAGATTCATCTTGCTAGTTTATTCGATGAGTTTTTCTAGCAAATTTACTGTTACAGATTTCTTCATTTTGGTGTTTTTGTCCATTTCACCTAGAATATTTTTATGGGAATGTGATTATTACTGTTTGTTTTAATTATTCTGGATTCTGAGTCTATCGTTGAAAATTCTTCGCTGGTAGGAAAAAACTCATTTAATGTAAAAAAAACTGAACAAAATTCAGAACAAACCATTCGCAATCATCCATTAAATATTGGACCAGGACTAAATTGACAAAAAAACTCGAAAAAATACATATTTGTCATTGTTCACTATTTTTTATACTGAACGAATACTGTAAAAAACATACACATTTTCCAACGTTCAATGTTTTTTTTATATTGGACTTATGCTGTAAACTATTAAGCTAGAGGAAAAATCCTGAAACCATAATGTGGACCGTCTGCTATACAATTTAAAGTTTACATACACTGCTATAAAAATTTTCTTTCCTTCGTCTCTCTGTCGATGTCTCAATAGGTGCAATCAAATTAAAATTTGACTCATCGAGAAAACAACCCTTTTCCAATCGTCAATTGTCTGGTTTTGATGTTTTTATGCAGCAAGTAGGCCACTTTTTCACATTGTCTTCGTCTAAAATGACTTTTTCTTGCGAATTTAAAATATTAAACGAAACTCAATAAGTCTTTCTCGAACAGTTTTAGCATAAAAAGGCTGTTTTTGAGTTTTTTCAACTCGCACTATGAAATTTCGTAATCTTAATAGCTTCAGTTGATTTAGGTAGTTTTTTTCTGCTTCCTTCAACATATCTCTTCTGTAACACGTTTAATAACCAACAATACACTTTGGGAGGTAATTTTTTTCGAAAAACGAATCTCAGTCCAGCAACTTTTGTTTATATCGCTACTATCAGATATGACTCTCCCGCCAAGTACCACTACCAACACGGTGTGACTGGCGGTCACAGTAGAAAATGACGCTTCACTAGATTCATTACAACACAATTTTAAATGCTGGTTGTAGGGGCAGCCCTCTTTATCAAAAGACACGACAGGCTCGATGTGATATATCTCAATAATAGGAATGGCACACCAATTTGCTGTTTTATGACAAGATACCCATAGCAACATGACGGTCCAAAATTTGGGACCTTATTTAAAAAAGGGTCTAAGCAATTTTGCACAAAAAACTGACAAACTGTTTCGATTTTTTGAGACAATTTTCATCGATGAACATCAATACCAATCAATATTTATTGCGAGCAGCTTTGAGACAAGCACTGAACTATGAAACAAATATCAAATAAATTTGCACCTTTTTATTATTTACATATTTTCCAATGATTTTGGAACCATCTTCTTGGGAATCACATTTAACACTGAATTCTCTTTCCAAATGTATCCCATCATCTTGTTAACCTTCACATCTAATTTCAATCATCACCTGAACAATTTTCTATCTGAAATCGAAATAAATTCAATTCAAGAACACATATCAATTTTACCGAACCAGTCCATTGAAAATGTCAAGGACATAAAGCAGACACGATGTAAATGGGAAATTGGAGACTCTTTCACATACCGATTTGCCACAAAAGTATCCTCTTTTACTGAATAGGTCTCACTCCGGTAAAAATAAAGTGAATAGGTTGACAAGTAAGATGTGAAAATACGTTGCCGTAATTTCACCTTCTCGATCCACTCCTCAAGTGTAGAAATAAAATGTTCCAGCGCATTAATCACCATCTCTTTCAGTTCGAGTTTTTCACACCAGGCGAAAAGGGTAATAGCTTTAGTGGCGCAACCAACCCGAATAGGAAAAAGCCAAGGGAAAATGAAGTGCCGGGTCATAAATCGTCTCTTCCGGATACTCATTGAGTGTAATTGAAATGCTTGCCAATACCTGTTTGTGTCGGAGTAAGTTTTTAGCTTGCCACCAAGCATGCAATTGGGACCCGATTTCAGACTTAAAAGTTTTCCCGTAAAGGAATAAGTGGTTTGTGTTGCCAGCTTCTAAATGCAGGACTTTCTACAACTGGTTGTGACCAAATTTTTGTAAAATTGGTAGCGCAAATTGATTGAAACACCTTGAACGCGAATTAAGGAATCTTTTTATGTTCACTGCCATAAAAAAGGTAAATTTGATCTAGAGAAGATACAAATCTAGACCTTAACTTGTTTGAACAAATTTTGGAAAATCGTGGTTTTTCTCACAGATTAATCACAAATAAATGATTCTGTGATGTATCGATGTTTCACCGGTAGAAAATCAATTTTTACAATGACATCAGAATGAACATACCAATTTACAAAAGTGATACCAGGTGTATAGCCTTAAATCCGCTGTTTTGTAGTCAAAAAAACAAATGTTTTTTTCATAGAAAGCGAAAAGCAAATTTATTCAAAGTACTTGCCCTTGCTAGCTACACATTTCTCCTATCTCTCGGGCAATTTGTGGATACCACGCCAAAAAAAATTCCTTCTCTTTCGAGGCAAACCAGGCATTTTCGGACGTCTTCGTAAGAATCGAAGTGCTGCTCAGCAAGCGCGTGACCCATTGACAAAAACAGGTGGTAGTCGGAAGAAGCCAGGTCTGGAGAATAAGCGGAATGGGGTAGCACCTCCCAGTTGAGTGTTTCCAAGTAGTTTTGGACCTTTTTTGACGTGTACGATGGTGCGTTGCCGTGGAGAAAAATCAGCTTTTCATGTCTTTGTTGATAGTCCGGCCTTTTTTCACGCAGAGCACGGTGCAATTTGATCAGTTGTTGGTGGTACTGGTGAGCATTGACAGTTTCATCAGGTTTCAAAGTCTCATAGTAGACGACACACTGCTGATCCCACCAAACGCACAGCATCGTCTTCCGTCCAAAGCGATTTGGTCTTGGCGAAGATGTTGATGGTTGGCCGGGATCAACCCATGATTTTTTGCGTTTAGGGTTCTCGAAATATATCCACTTTTCATTGCTAGTCACAATCCGATGCAGGAACGACATTCTTTTTTATCTGGCAAGCAAGATTTTGCATGTGTTTTGGCGTCGCTCCATCTGCCTGTCGTTCATTTCATGCGGCACCCATTTTTCGACCTTTTGAACCTTTCCCATGGCACAAAGACGCTTATAAATGGCTGGTTGAGTAATATCCAATTGCTCAGCAAGCATTTTCTATGATTGCGTATCGTCCTGATCCAAAAGAGCCTGCAATTGATGGTCATCAACCTTCTTGGGGCGATTTTCACGCTTCTTGTCACACAGGTCAAAATTGTCGCTTTTGAACTAACGAAACCAATCCCTGCACGTCGTTTCCGATTAAGCACTGTCACCATAGGCTTCCACAAGCATTCGATGCGATTCGAAAGCCGATTTTTTCAAATTGAAGCAGAAAAGCAGAGCTTCCCGCATATGCACCTTTTCTGGTACAAACCTGGACATGATTTCCCATGGAAAAACAGACTTTGTGTTATGAATTGCTGACAATGTGTGATGATTAATGTTGACAGACGTCAAACTCATGAAAAAACAGTATGGCGTGTCCATACGCGCACTACCGCCATCTATGAGCAAACAGCGGATTTAATGTTATACACCTGGTAGGTCCAAAAATAGTTGTAGATTTTCCGAACATTTCAAAATTACTGCACAAAATAACACTCAACCGAGCTTTTATCCCTTAAAACTCGGCTTCTGAATATAATTGGCATACAAGTATTTCGAACCAAAAAAAGGTAGTTTAATTAAGGCTTTGCAGAGTAGTCTGTGAATTTTGATTTTTCTACGACTGATTTTGAAGAAGAAAAAACACTATTTTTGATAGTAATGAAATTCATCAGGTTTTTTATTACTGTTCAATATAACTGAATTATTGAAGTAAATAAGTAATTTCAGAGGACAACTTTTAGATTGTGTTGCATTTGAAATAAAAATGCATTTCTAAGTACCTTTTTAGTTGAATTATCATCAAAAATTCATATTCAAAAGAGTTCAGAATGAATGATGACTCAAGCGAAACATTAGTCATTATGCAACATATAAGAATGAAACAAGAACATTATGTACCTTGGATGCAACCACAATCAAAAACATATAACCCGTATTTTATGCGAAGATTAAAAGAACATCCTTGACTCAGCATCTAATAAGGAGTTTATCTATAGTTCAGTTCGAAGGTTTTCACGTGCAAACCCATCATGAAATCCATCATAACAACAAAATTTGGGTAAAATGCAATTTAAAAAATAATGTTAGATGATGTTGACATTTTTTGGATAACACCAATTCAATAAAATAATTGTTAGGTACCCCATAACATCTAAAAAGTAAGTATCATGAGTAATTGATTGTATGGTGGAAAAGGCATATGAAATAGTTGGTCACAACTGAGTTCTCTAGAAATAGTTCAAATAAATTGTCTAAGATGGATTTTGAAAAACTCAACATACGGCTTTATTCGATGTAGAAAAACTCCCTAAGCAATTTAAATAAGAACGCAAATAGGTTTAAGTACTATAATCCGTTTTTATTGACGATATTTATGAGAATTTTGTTAAGGATAACTAACTAACTACGTGTCACCTCAATCAGGATGCGAATGAATCTAAATAATACTTTCCAAGTGTTGCTGTAAGAATATAAAATAATGACACAGTTGGTAATATTTTCGCAAATAACTATTAAAATTTACTAACGAAAAAAACATTTTCAGGATCAAAGTCTCAGTAAGGTCAGCCATTGAACATTTTGCAATTTCAAGGCTCCTATTATAATAGTATCAAGATTTGTGTGATTATCTACAAACACTGTCCATCATAGTGCAATAATAATTGCATTTAAGAAAATGGTTCATTTTGCAACAATATTACAATTTTACGTCTAAAGTATTTTCAGCAATCAGTGGAAAATAAATCAACAGTTTGGCTATATTATTATTATTATTATTATTATTGCGCCAAAAGAATAGGTACGGTGTTGTGTTTTAAAACACATGCCATGTTGTGTTTTGGGAATGGTATGGCGATCCTGCCAGGATCGCCATGTTGTGTTTAGGGATCGCCATTCTTCTTTCTATTGGATATATGAAAAAGGGGGAACGTAGAGATTGAAAAACTCACATCTCTTCGAAGAGGAGAAAACCACCTACCGGCATTCCGAAGATTGCCAAATATTTGGTGCAGAGACAATGCTCAAGCAGCCGATATTTCTGTGTACTTTTTTGTCAATGTAAGGCATACTTGTACCCAAGTAGAAGTCCTCACAACTTCTTTGTTGGATGCCAAGTGTTTCCCAGAAACAAATTTCGTCAAGTTTGAGAACAGGTGGAAATCTGAAGCTACTAAATTAAGAGAATGGATTGGATGACCTAACAAATCGTGTCACAAATCAAGCAGCTTTCCCATTGCCATCGCGCTTTTGTGTGCAGGTTAGTTGTCCTGGTGAAAGATGATTTGTTTTTATTCTTCAAGCTTGGCCTCATTTTGCGAATTTTAGCATCTAGCTGGTCAAGAAATATAGATTAATATTCGTCTGAGTTTTTTCTACCTTTTGCAAGATAATCAACTAACAGGATCTCTTTCGCGTCCCAAAACACACTGGCCATGACCTTTCCAGCAGATGCGATCGATATTGCTTTCTTTGGCGCTAAATCACCAGCTTGTACCCACCGTTAGGACTGCTGTTCTGTTTCTGGCGTGTACTGGTGGACCCATGTCTCATATCCCTATTGAATTGGTCCAAAGATTGCTGTGAAAATCGTTTGCACATTTGCTTTTGATCGGCTTTCAGCAAATGTGGCACCCGTCTTGCATATAACTTTTGCATCCCTATTCGTTTGTGTGAGATGTTTCGCACCTTTTCTTCCAAGATCCCAAAAGTCTGAGCTATCTCACTTATCTTCACTCGCTTATCGTCTTACATGATATCATTCACTTTTTCGATAATTTTCGATGTGGTTGTGGTTTTTGGCCATCCTTCACGTGGATCATTTTCGAGTGATGTGCGACCACGTTTAAATTCAGCTGCCCACGTTTCAACGGTTGACGTGGAAAAATCAGCGTCTTCGTAAACTTTTGTCAACTTTGGATGAATGTCCTTAGCGGCTAGTCCATCTAAATGGAAGAATTTTATGATCGCATGATATTCAAGTTTATCCATTTTAACGAAAAACTTGCAAGACGTCCATCACACAAATTCGTAAAATCAAACTACTTGACAGAAGAGGTTGAGAGCCAACACAACTTGAAAATTGACAATTTTCTGGTTAGCAATGAAATAGACATCATGCTCATCTCAGAGACGCACTTAACCAGCAAATATAACTTTAAAATTCCGGGATACTCTTTTTATGACACTTAGCACCCTGACGGAAAAGGTCATGGTTGCACAGGAGTTTTGGTCAAACATCGAATCAAGCACCACGTCATTGATGAATACGCCAGGGATTATATACAAGCCACGTCTGTGTGCATAGTTGATTGGGGAGACCCGATTACAGTCTCGGCAGTTTATTGTCCCCCCAGATTCAAAATCACTAGGAAACAATTTAACGATTTCTTCAAAAGCCTTGATAGCCGATTCATTGCAGCCGGTGACTACAACGCCAAGCATAGTCACTGGGGCTCCAGGCTAATCTCTCCTAGGGGAAGGACTTTGTGGACAACTGTGATAAACTCTAGTAAGCTCTCATTGATATCAAGCAGGCATCCTACATATTGGCCATCAGATCGTCGAAAAATCCCGAAACTCATTGATTTCGCTGTATCCAAAAACATAAGACGAGAGCAAATAACAGCAGTGCAGTGCTTTGACTTACACTCTCATCAACCCAAGGGTCAAACTATTCGTTGTGGAAAGCTGCTAAACAGTTAAACAGACCTGTCAAACGTGAGTCACCAATCAGACTACCAAATGGGGTCTGGGCTCGCACTGATGCTGAAAAAGGCTTCATCTTTGCCCGCTACCTCGAGGAACCAATTCCTAAACAAGCAGATGTTCGCCCCTCTTCCTATCCTATGCAAGCCTCCGCTGTTCCAATCCGCTTAAAGATCGCTCAGGTGATCCGTTCCATACGCGATCATATCGACTCAAAGAAGGCTCCCGGTCACGACCGCATTACTGGCAAAATGATAAAGGAACTGCCTAGAACTGCGATTATACACCTAACGCACATTTTCAACAGCCTCCTGCGTCTTATATATATTCCCGCAGCATGGACGCTATCTTAAGTTTTGATGATCCCGAAGGATGGGAAAGACCCAACACTCATACACGTCATACAGACCCATAAGCCTACTACCCCTGTTATCAAAACTATTCGAAAAAATGTTACTCTCCAAGCTGTCTCCCCACATAAATGATTCAGAAGTAATACCTTCGCATCAATTTGGATTTAGAGAAAAGTATGGAACTATCGAGCAAATCCATCGTTTAGTTTCTGTAATCAACAATGCTTTCGAAAGGAGACAATACTGCGCAGCCGTGTTCTTGGATGTTGCGCAAGCGTTCGATGAGGTGTGGCATGAAGGGCTTATTTATAAAATCAAGTGCAAACTTCCAGCAAACACGCATCAAGTTATGGAGTCTTACCTGACTGGCAGGAAATTCTTCGTCAAGCAAAACTGCTTTATAACTCGCTCCTTTAATGTCAGAGCAGGCGTTCCTCAGAAAGTGTTCTCGGCCCATTGCTTTATTTGATATATACGGCAGACTTACCAACATGCGATCATCTATTTACTTCCACTTTTGCTGACGACACCGCAATTCTTTGTGCTCACGCCAACCCCCATATGGCTTCTCAAATCCTGGGCAACCATCTAAGACATGTGGAACGTTGGCTGGCACAATGGAGAATAAAAGTTAACGAAACCAAGAGTAACCATATAACCTTCACGCTTAACAGGGAAACTTGCCCTGAATTATCACTCAACGGAGTGCCTGTTCCGCAAGCTTCTTCAGTTAAATACCTTGGGATCCACCTAGATAAAGGTTAACCTGGAAGAAGCACATTGAATCCAAAAAGGCTCAAGTCAATCTTAAATTCCGAAATCTATACTGGTTGCTGAATAACTTCAAACTTAACCTGGACTATAAGGTTCTGCTCTACAAAGCAACTATCAAACCTATCTGGACTTACGGTATTCCACTCTGGGGCTCAGCAAGCATCTCTAACATAGAACTCCTACACAGAGCGCAATCTGGAATCCTAAGGACGATTACTTCTGCACCGTGGTACGTTAAAAACGCCTGTATATACAGAGATCTGGGCACCCCAACGATCAAAGAAGAAATAATAAAACAAAAACAAAAATACGTGAAGAAGTTACTCATTCACCCTACTAACTTGGCTAGGAGCCTTTTGTTTGAACAAAAAATTTCTCGTCTCAAAAAATCCACCATCTTATGATAAATGTTAATTTCAAAGTGCAGCAGTAACAATAAATATTGAATTCTTAACAAAATAGCTTGTTCCGAAGCGTCGGCAACGAACAAGACTCACCTTAGCTATAAGATTTTAAAACTTAATGTTATTTTCTTGTACTTAAGAAAGATACGTTAATTAAAAAAAAAGTGATAAAAAAAGAAAAGGTTGTAACATGTGACGTGCATTCAGACGGAAAATAAAAATTTTGCTGATCCGCACGCCATCTCTGTGTCAGGCCAAGCATTTTTCAGCTTACCCTAATAGCAACTAAATTATCACACGATCACTTATTACCTGAAAAAACTACATATTTTCAAAAGCTGTACACAAAGTTGGCAGCCCCAATTTTCCCAGGTAATTTCATGAGGTAGCTATTGGTTTAGTCCAATCTATTCAGTAAACTACAACTTATAGGAATGTACTCAGTCAATAAGGCATCCTAGTCAACAGAATTACAAAGCTGTGGAGACGACAACGAAGAAGAAGAAAAAAACACAGGCTGTCTAAAGGAGCCAAAACCAATCGAGCTACGAGGAAAAACTAGTGAAAATCTGAACGGTAGAAGGGCGGGGCGGGTCGGTAACGTTCCTAGCGAACCTTTGCAAAGACATAAAATTCCGATTTATTGACAAGAAGTAGTTCTACTGTAATTGAAATGAACTTTCGCTGCCTGTTTGCACTTTGCGACAGTAATTCGAATTTCATCCCTGGAAACTTTGTTATGATTATAAAAGTTTGAATTACTTTCCGAACGGCTGATTTTACTTTGTAAGCAACCGAAGTGATTTACAGAAAAATGAATGACAAGGTGGGCGAAATAGAAGCATCCTAGGTAGGGGGCAAATGACTTTACGAAAGTTTGTAACGATTTTGTAATGATACCGTAGCGAACAAAGTACTTAGATAGTGAAGGATTTTAGGATTAAATGGATTCTGTTTCGAAGCCTTGTTTTGATTTTCCTAGGATTTGCGGATGCATGACTAACAAAAGCCGTTGTCGCTCTTTGATTCAATATGCAAGTCTGTTTGAATTGAGTTCGGAATTGAATAATTATGATAATTGTGTGTTTTCGTTGCGGGAACGTTTCTTTCAAGATTCAATTAGGACTCTAAGTGAGCGCTTTATAGTTAAAAGGATTCTCATACTATCATTGTTTCGGTACTATAGCTGTATTCATTAGATACTATGCTTGTACATCCATTACATCAGTATATCGCTGCCAGCGATGAACAATCTCAAGCCTTCGTTTAATGGCCCATTAAAATGATATAGTGGGAAGCCTCACTTTCTACGAGTTAATAATCCTGATAAGACCCTCGAGATACCCAGTTTTATTGGAACTGTTTTGCACAACATTCACCTGACGTCTTTCGCTTTCGGCAATAAGTCTTACCTTAAATGTTTTACCGTCCAGACGTCCGATGAAATCAAAACAAACGCAAGGACGTGGGCTCTGATGGATGAAGGAAAATGTCATCATCTGGTGTCTGATGGTAAATGCGAACAATTTTGGTGGATGTTTTCGCCTACCCTGACAAGGTATGAAGCAACCCTGAACCGAATTTATGTATATATAGATATATATTGTGAGATGCGCGGTAGAGTGGAAGAACCGTATAAGATTACACCTTGACGACCATTTTAGGGACTATCAGCTTCTTGTAGATGCTAATGAAGTTCTGCTATCAGGACAATTACATCAATTAATACAGGCGTGATGGCAATAACTAGATTCCAAGAAAAATGGCTTTACAACAACAAGGATGCACATAAATTGTTATTAAGCAAGTAATGCTGCGGAAGACAATTGCTCAGCTTGATGGAAATTCACGAGGAAAAAAATCAACGGTGGCATCAGATAAAATTAAGAGGGTGTAACAACAGGTGCACCTCCAAGTGGTGTAGGCTTTGCTGGGTGAAACCATTAAGGCGGTTGAATTAAAATCGATCTGATAAGGCCATCGTTGCTACTAATAGAGACATTCAAGAGAGCCGACGGGACTTAAATTAAATCTCATTGAATTTTTACGCGATACCATTAAAATGGGTAAGTACACTTCTTTAGATTTTGTTTTGGTTTGAAGTATATAGAAAACTTTTTCCAGGTCGTATTTAAACATTTACTGTTCTTCTACGCACTCTATTTTTCTCGATACTTTTGCATCAATAAGTTTTGTTGAACTTACTAATATTATGCACTTGTGTGATGTATCAAAACATCTAACCAGAAACCTATCTTTCAAGCATAAAAGTGATGTATTTATTACCAAATAAATACATTGCGTTATGAATGGACAAATGCTGTCTACCATCTCGTAAATTCTCGTCACCATATCGTAATGTAACGTGTATCTGGTTTCTAATTGTAAATTTTATATTGTTTGTAATTGAAACGTTTATATCTAACCACGGAACGTTTTCAGCAACTTAACACCACTTATTGCAGTGATCATGATTTTTTGTTACTTGAGTCTTGTGGAAATTTATGAAAAGTGATTAGCTATTGCATCGATTTGTTCAGGAAATTTTTGTTGGAGACAGCATTTTTTTTACATTGAAAATTTTTAATGAGGTCCTAAATGCTTGACAGGTGTTAGCATTAAAAAATTATATAAATAGCGAATGGGAATTTACAGAAAATACCATACCATATAGTGCCTGCCATTTTTGGTGCTCTAAAGACGTCCTGGTTTGTGCCGATCTAGTCGCACTTTAGGAGTTGCCCATTACCGGCCCTATGAGACTTTTCCCTACATGAAATTTTCCAAAAAAAAAACAAAAAGAACAATTCACGAATTTCACAAGTAAATACTATCATTAAACACCTCATACAAAAAGTTTTAGAGAGGTATCTTAATACTAAAATTATTAGCTTCCCAGTATATGGGAAGTTCTTGTAATCGCCTCAAAAATCGAATTTGAAATTTGCGACATATCTTTACGTTTTGAGGTCTAACGAGTATATTTTAAGTGTTTTTAGAAAGAAGTATGTATGTGTGTGTATGTACGTACGTACGTACGTACGTGCGTTCGCGGACAGTTTTTCTACGAGCATAACTCACGTAAACAAAGTTATATCCCCTTTTTAAGGTGTCAATCGAAGCGTCTTTGCAATCTTAAGAGCTGATTAGTTTTTGGGACACTTCGGTCGAGGGGGTTTGCTGTTTTCACCCCTTGAAGGTCAACCCTGTCACGCGCTATATCTCGTGAACAAAACGTACGATTTGCTTCATCAAGGTGTAAATCAATGCGTATTAACATTTTCGTAATTCTGTCAAATTTTTAAAAAAATTATTGGAGCGGTTTTTAATTTTTTGGAAAAATGTGCAAAAAATTGGAGTTTTTTTCGAAAACATCAAATTTTTAACTTTATTTTCAAATCGCAGTAATCAATGTTTATATAATTTATATACTCGAAACAGTTTTTGTAAAAAAACGCCAAAATTTTTTTTCATGGTTAAAAACAAATTAAATAAAAAATAAAAAATCATTAAAAGTCATCATGTCCTTCATGGTAATTTATGTCATTCATTATATCTCGAGAACCAAATATAATTTTTGCATCATTAAGAAGTCAATCGACGCGTATTAACATTTTAATTATGTTTTTAAAATTTAAAAAAAAAATCTTTAAAGCAATTTTTTAATTTAATAAAAAAAATTGAAAATTAGTGTTTTTTTCATAAAAAAATTAATTAATAATTAATAAAATCAACATCGTGATAATAAATGTTTATAAAATTTATAAACTTTTATCAATTTCTGTAGAGACTAGCAAAATATATTTTCTCATGATTTCAAAACAAATTGAATAAAAAAGAAAAAAAAATCATTCAAAGTCACCATGTAAAAAGGGTTCATACGAATTTTTATACGTTAAATATCTTATTCTAAAGACATTGTTGTAAAGTCAATCAAAGTTTCTTATTATTTGCATAATTTGCGGAGATTTTTAATAGCCTTCACAGAACCGTGTTTTAACTTTAATAAAAAACTGCTTTAATTTTGAAAACCAATACAAATCAAATCAAATTTGCAATTGTGATAATCAACGTTTTGAATGGTAAAATGTTTTGTAGTCAACACTTTTTAAGATCATATGCTTTGAAAAGCTTTCATCAAATAAAAAATTGTAGTTTTTAGGAGTTTTGTTCTTTAGTATTCGTAAGATTTCAATTACTTCCTTCATCATTTGAAATACATATATTTTACTTTTTACATGCAATTGAACCTATTTTTGACTGCATAATCAATGTTTCTCAAAATCAACAGAAAATAAGAAATAATTATTAGTTTCATTGAGGTAAAATCGTGAAAAAATACAAATTCAGTGATTATGCCGAAGTGCTAGCAGTTTTGACCGCAACTATTCAAAATGGCCATCACGCGACAAAATCTCTTCAGTGGTCGTAATAACAAAAACTGCATCCATTTTTGGTAGCGACGTTTTGTCTTTCAAGCATCGATATGAAAATAAAAAATAACGTAGAAAAGGCTTTGTAACCTGTCCCCCTCCGATTGATCCGCGTGAATAATCAATCAAACCAATGCATCAAAATCCTTACGTAATCAATTGACGCTCGCATAGATGTTATGATTAATATTAAGTCATTCCAATAACTTTTATGAGAGGTACATTTTTATTATTAAAAGTAGTATTATTTCCATAATTATTATTGTGTTTAATATTTTTAATATTTATGTAAATATTACTGGGAAGTTGTACGTGTGGACCTCATGGGTCGCACCCCACGGCTTGTTTTTAAACGTATTTAGTACGATGCCGTGAGAAAGCATTTGTCGGCGCTCCACCTGGTTTTAGTACGTTCGACTCCCCACTTGTTTCGAACTTCTATTACGATGTGATTTAAATTATTCTGTATATATACATCCTGAATAATATATTCATCTATAAAAATGAATGCGGAGACTGAAAATACCGTTATGATCTCTTTCTTTTGTGTACATTTAGGTTAGTATTTCACAACTTTATACACGATTTTTTCAAAACCACGTTTTTGAGGGTGGTGCGCACAATTTAAGAAAAACTACTTAACCTATCGCTCTGATTTATATTGTTAACATACATGGCTATCGCATGAACGAAAATCGTTTTGATTCGGTAGGAATTTTTCGATTTTCAAGCGAATTTGCACCCTCAAAAATCAGGTTTTTCGGAAAATGGCTGCAATTATGTAATTTTTTGAAACAAATTAATCAATCTATTTCAAGCGATAGCCACTTCAACAAAGAGTAATTTGCTTTCTTTTTTCTCTCAGATCATCCAGATGCTCAAAATCATGCACACCGTCATTTTTTATGTTTTTGGAAAAATCCAGTAAGACGATTTTTTTTAAAAACAAATTACGGAATTTTTTTTGTATCATTTTATGTTTCATAAACACACCTACAAAATTTTGAAACGATATCTTCATTCTTTCTATTAAAAAAAACTTTTTACAAAAAAAATTGTTTTTGAATATTTTTCTGTAGAAAGATCTTAAATCTTTGGGTAGTGGCTCAAAAATTGTGCTGGCCTGTGCCTCTCTAATCCTTCTTATTTTTATAAATTTGTCTATTTTCGTATTATGGGGTCGTCCAGATACGTTAGTTAATCCCACCTTGGAGAGGACCAAACATTCGATGTTGAAGACTTACATCATAGCAAAAGATCCACCTGCTTACACTAGAAAATTATGTTTTAACGTAATTTTTTTATTGAAATACCACTTGCAAAATTGAAATGAAAATTCCATGGTGATTTTCATTTTAAAAATAGGTGTTCAGTGGCAGAACAAATGGTAGTAATCTTTATTTCTTTTATTTCATAATGAAACTACGCTTGGATTTTAAACATACCAATTGATCTTCCAGTAACAATTCCTTTAGAACTATTAAAAATTCCTAAATATGACCCTAGTTGTCTTGAATGGTCGATAATAATGACAATGGAAAAACTAGAATGTAAGTTATAATTACATAAAGAACTGAGTTATAATTACATAAAGAACTTCCATTGATATATTTTCGTTGATATGTGTTTTTCATAAAATAATTAACTGGCATTTTATTTTATTTTTCAAATTTATTTTATTTTCTAATAAAATATTTAAAGACTAATAAGTTTAGTAAATAACTGAAAAATATGAAATATATTTCAAGTTTATACTCTTATTCAATTTTTGTGTTGATGTTTTTTGTACGTATCAAAATATTTTGCAAGCAAAAATAGTGAGAAGGGTATTGAGTGTACTCATCAAATCATTCGGTACATTTTTAGAGAAATTGTAATACTAGAAAAGAGCTCACAAAATTTAAAAAGATTTGATTGAGTCATTTACAAGTAATGAAAATCACTCATTAAAAATATTTATTCACTTTTAAGAAAGATGAAAATCGTATTTAAAGTCGTTGTTGATTTTTTCGACCACTCCGGTCTGTCTATATGAAAATCCCTATGACTTTCTAAACTGTCTCAGGTCACGATAAAATTTTATACATTTGAAAGACATATATGGCTAGGTGTAACCTGTTAAAATACGTACTGTAACGCAAAAAAAGGTTAAAACATAGAACCATTAGTTGAATAATTTTAAAGTTTTAGTGGAGAATATTATTTCAAGATACCCATAATATTTGCAGCTGTACATTTCATTCCGTTCAAAGAAATCAGTTGAGATACACGAACAAATTAACCTAGATACATAAAACTTTCGTACACATTTTAAGTAGAATGCATTACCAAATTGTATTTTGCAAGAACTACCATTCAGTGCAAAATACAAAGAATACCACAAAGTAATTTTATGACAGCCAAACTCAAGCATTAAGAGGCCAGCCATTAAACACATCACCTGAAAAGCATATTACAAAGTAAATAGCACAACTACATTTGCGAATGAAGTAATTCAAACTAGATATCGGTCTGCGCAAACACACACTTTGCTTTTCAACTACGAAAAATAGCAGAATTTCCAAAAAGCACATCAAAAGCATCCACTTTGAAAATTCAAATATTATATGATCTGAGAAAGCCAACAGTGCCAAGTGTAAATATCGAAATGAGAAAATGAGAACAAATTTCATAGAAGGCATGGAGATGCTTTTATTTGAATAGCAGAGTTTCTAGTAGGTTTATCTAGTTTAATGGAAGCGTTGTAGAGATTTATCTAGAAAAGGAGCGCCTGAATTACATATAACAGTTTGATGGAAGCATAGTAATATCTATCAGAAACTCGTAAGCACTTAGCTTTTATAATTCTTTGATGTGCAAACCAATGGGAAAGTGAAATGTGCTTTTCATTTGAAAACATCTAGTAAAATTAGTGGAGTTTTTGTGAAATACGAGAAACAATTTTTAAGTTTTTGTATCGAAGAATTTTGGATCAAAGAAATTATTATTGCTTGAAGCTGGTCAGAACGTTGACAAAAAAGGTATAAATATATCCTTCTGGAAGAAAAGAAATATGAACAAGGAAGAAAATGCAGAAAACATTAACAGAGCTTCGCAAATAAACGTAAATTATCACTATTGTTTCTTTCATGTGAAACTGCTTTAACACTTCGAGTACACACTGGGTAATTTTGACTTTTTTTAATTTATTCTTTTTGATTCTTCTATTTCGATGTTAAACTTAATAAGATAGATTAATAAATCTCCTTTTAAGTCATGTTAACACCTCCAGATTCAACATTAAATTTCACTGTCCCAGTTCACTTAAATTGATCTATGATAGATAAATTTGCTTTTTTCCCAATGGTAAAAGCAAAAAAAACAATCTAGGCAAACTTTTACATCCATTCGGACGTTTCAACAAAAATCTTTTGATCGTCTATGTTATACGTATAATATTACACTCATCATTCGATGTTTGGGTGAGTTCAACTTTGAACTAAAATTGCAATTAAAGCATATAAGTTGAAAATGAAGAGATATCCCGACTGATTGAAAGGAGCAAACATTTTAAAATATAACTTGTTCAATGTTTAATTTAAATGCAATGTTAGAGATTTATTTCAGTATATTTGGGCATTTTATGGCGGAATTTGTTTGAATTGATTAGATTTTTTTTAATTTCATGAATTTGAAACTCACATGCCCCGTATTTGTTATATCGCTATTGCAAATGAAATTCCAAAGAAGTTTTTCAGTAACCAGTAAACAATGATTAGACGATCAAGTAATTTGAAAAAAAAAGACATCAGTTTTTCGATTAACTATCTAAATGAAGCTTCGATTTATGGAACATACTCTCTTCACGTAAACATAAGATCATCGTGGAACACCACCCTTTCTGGGGCATAGAAAATCATGTTTAAAAAGTATTTTTCGAAAATTTTACATCAGCCATGGCTTCATTGTAGCAGCTTTTCAACGATAATAACAAAAGTTTTTTCCAAAGAATATAGATTTTGAAAAACCTTTTGGAACATAGGGGAATATTTTAAAAATACTTACCATCCAAATTGTATGTCTACAATATCATACCAAATAAGAAAATATTCACATAAACCTTGCTTGTGGAAAGCATTCGCATTTTTGAGTATACGTGATTTGGTTTATTATCAAAAAAAGTTTTTATTTTTGATTCGGAAAAATATATAGTAAGACAATGTGCCCACTTCTTTGGATACTTGGTTCGCATCTCTGCTAACACAACTTGCACCTGAAAACGATATTGTACATTTCCAGAACTCAGACTATCACGAGAAATGTCTACTTTGAAACGAAAAAAATATAGTCCGTATAAAAGGTGTGTTAAGGATATAGGAGTTTTGAAACTAAAGTTTTGAAGTGGAGAATTTTTTGGCTTCATTTAACTTCATGGTGTTTATTTTTGCAAAATAATTTCTAGCATATGACTACCGTGACTGCGTCTTACAAAGGCATCTTTTCGATCCAGTTTTGCACCACTTTTAAAATTCCCAGTATATGGAAAATGCATGTAATCGCCTCGAATATCGAAATTAAAACTTTCAACATATCTTTACGTTTTGAGGTCTTTATGATAAGTAAGTATGTATGTGTGTGTGTACATACGTACGCACGTATGTTCGTGGACAGGTGTTTCTACGACCATAACTCACGTAAACAAAGTTGTTCGTTGAGGTGTCAATCAAAGCGTCTTTGCAAACTTAAGAGCTGATTAGTCTTTTTGGTAACCTTCGGTCGTTTTTTTTTTTGTATAAATCATTTCTGTCACGCACTTTATCTTGCAAACCAAATACAGGATTTGCATCGTTAAAATTTCAATCGATGGGTATCTACATTTCTGTGATTCGATCAAATTTTTAGGAAGATTGTTCAGTTTTTTAATTTAATCTAAAAAATATTGCAATTGAGTTTTTCGTTAAAAAATATTTTAAACCTGGTTTGCGCACCACAGTAATCATTCTTTATAAACTCTTAGTAGTTTTTTGTTAAAAAAATATAAAAATTTTGCATGACTATCAAAAATATTAAATTAAAAATACAAATTATTAAAAGTCTCAAAGTAAACATGGTTCATACGAATGAAATTACCTGATATCTTATATTCCAAAGACATTGATCAATAATGGCTTCTTAATATTTGTATAATTTGAGCAGATTTTCAATAGTTTTCACAGCACCATGTTTTTATTTTAATGAAAAAACTGTTTAAATTTGAAAACAATTTTTTTTCAATCGAATTTGCATTTGTGGTAATCAACGCTCTAAACGGTAAAAGGTTCATAGTCAATACTTTGCAAGATCATTTAATTTAAAAGTCTTTCACTAAATAAAAAATTGCAGATGTTAATAGTTTCTGTTATTAACTTCCCAGTATATGGGAAGTTCTTGTAATCGCCTCGAAAATCGACATTGAAAAATTGGGTTTTTTTTCACAAACAATTAATTTCCAACCTGATTTGCGAAATATAGTAATCAATGTTTATAAAATTTACATACTCCAAACAATTTTAGTAAAAACGACATCAAAACTTTTTCTCATTCTTACAAAAAAAATTAAATAAAAAATAAACAAGCCGTGAGGTGCGACCCATGAGGTCCACACGGTCAACTTCCCAGTAATATCTACATAGATATTAAAAATATTAAACACAATAATAGTTATGGAAATAATACTACTTCAAATAATAAAACTGTACCTCATAAAAGTTATTGGAATGAGTTAAAATTAATCATAACATCTACGCGAGCGTCAATTGATTACGTAAGGATTTCGGTGCATTGGTTTGATTGATTATTCACACGGATCAATCGGAGGGGGGACAGGTATCAAAGCAGTTTTTTCATTAAAGTTAAAACATGGTGCTGTGAAGACTATTGAAAATCTGCTCAAATTTTGAAAATATTAATAAACTTTGATTGACTTTACAACAATTTCTTAAGAATAAGAGATTTAAGGTATAATGATTCGAATGAACCCTTTTTACATGGTGACTGAATGATTTTTTTTTATTTATTTTTTGTAATGAGAAAAGTTTTTGCTGGTTTCTCTACAAAAATTGATAAAAGTTTCTAAATTCTATAAACATTTACTATAACGATGTGCAAATCAGGTTAAAAATGAATTTTTTTTTTGAATAAAACACTACTTTTCCAAAAAAAATTATTAAATCAAAAAAATCGCTTTAACGATTGTTTTAAAATATAAAAACATCATAAAGATGTTGATACGCGTTGATTGACACCTTAATGATGGAAAGATTATATTTGGTTCTCGAGATATAATGAATGATGTAAATGACCTTGAACGTTTAATGATTTTTTATTTTTTTTTTTTATTTTTTTTTGGAATCATGGAAAAACTCTTGCTGGGTTTTTCACAAAAACTATTTGGAGTATATAAATTATATAAACGTTGATTACTTAGGTTTGAAAATCAGGTCGAAAATTTTGTGTTTTTGAAAAAAAACTTAATTTTTTTTTTTAAAAAATTAAAAAACGGCTTCAACGATTTTTTTAAAAATTTGATAGATTCAAAAAAATGTTAATACGCGTCGATTGACACCTTAATGATAGCGCATAACATGGTTGACCTTCAAGGGGTGAAAACAGCAAACCCCCCCGACCGAAGTGTCCCAAAAACTAATCAGCTCTTAAAATTGCAAAGACGCTTCGATTGACGCCTTAACGAAGTCGATACAACTTTGTTTACGTGAGTTATGCTCGTAGAAAAAAACTGTCGACGAACGTACATACGTACGTACATACACACACACACACATACATACTTCTTTCTAAAAACACTTTATATATACTCTATAGACCTCAAAACGTAAAGAAAAGTTGAAAATTTCAATTTCGATTTTCGAGGCGATTACAAGAACTTCCCATATACTGGGAAGTTAAAAATCATTAACAGTCATCATGATTTTCAAGGTAATTTCTGTCATTCACTATATCTCACGAATCAGATGTAATATTTGCATCATTAAGGTGTCAATTGACGTGCACTAACATCTTTGTGATTTTTTTAACAATTTAAAAATTCATTTCAGCCGTTTTTCAATTTAATAGCAGAAAATGCGAAAAATTAGGGTTTTTTTCATAAAAAAGAGTTTTTTAACCTGATTTGCCCAACTTAGTAATAAATTTATTTATACATTCTTATCAGTTTTCGAAGTGAAACCGGCAAAACTTTTTCCATGGTTATGAAAAAAAATAAATTAAACATAAAAAAATCATTCAAAGTTACCATGTAAAGAGGGTTCATACGAATGATATTACTTTACATCTTTTATTCTAAAAAAAGTGTTGTAAATTCAATCAAAGTTTTAAAAGATGTGCATAATTTGGGCAGAGTTTTAATAGTTTTTATAGTCTTTTAATTAAAAAAACTGCTTAAATTTTGAAAACCAACCAAATTTCAATCAAATTTGCATTTGTGGTAATCAACGCTTTGAATGGTAAAATGTTTTGTAGTCAATACTTTGCAAGATCATATGCTTTAAAAACCTTTCATCGAATGAAGAATTGTAGTTGTTAGTAGATTCATTTTTCTGTAATCGTAAGATTTCAATAACCATCATATATTTTACTTTTTACATGCAATTGTACCTATTTTTGACTGCATGTACAAAAATTTTCAAGACCAAAACGGCCCCCACCGATTGATCCGCGTGAATATTCAATCTGTCCTCATCGACCAAAAACCTTACGTAATCAATGGACCCTCCCGTAGACGATATGATTCATATTAATTCATTCCTGTTACTGCTATGAATACCTCTTATTGTTATTACTTAAAATATTATTATGTCCAAAATCATTATTGTGTTTAATGTTGTTGATGTTTATGTAGGTATTACTGGGAAGTTGACCGTGTAGACCTCAAGGGTCGCACCTCGTGGCTTGTTTAGTCGTAAGATTTAATTATTTCTTTCCTTACCTTTTGTAAAACTTTTCATTTTTAACATGCATTTAAACCGATTATTAACTGCATATTCAATATTTTTCAAGACCAACTGCAAAATAAGAAAAAAAATATTAGTCTCGTTGATGTCAAATGGTGGGAAAAAAAATTCAGTGATTATGGAAATTTTGAACCCAACTATTCAAAACGGCTATCATGCGACAAAATCTCTTCAGTCGGCGTAATAGCAAAAATTGCATTCATTTTCACTAGCGTCCTTTTGTTTTTCACGCGTCGATATGAAAATAATAAATAACGTATAGAAAGGCTTTGTATCTGCCCCCCTCCTCCATTTGTTCCGCATGTTTATTCAATCAATCAACACACTCAGCCTTCCACCAAAATCTTTAAGTTATCAATGGATACTCCCGTGGATGATACGATTTATTCCAATTATTGTTAAACGTACCTCTCATTATTATTATTTAAAGTAGTGATATTTTCATTATTACTTAATGTTTAATATTTTGGATATCTATGTAACTATTACTGGGATGTTGACCACGTGAACCTCACGGGTCGCATCTCGCCGCTTGTTTTAAAACAATTCGTGCATCAATATCTTTAAACCCACATTTAATAACAGCATACAAATTCGAAAAGAATATATCACTGTGTAGGTTTTCTCATGACGAAAAGCTTTCTTGAAATTCATTAAAACTAATCCAATATGCATGGATTCGTCCTCGAACTCAAAACAATCTTAAGGGAAATGTATTCAATCTGCAATCTACATAATTTATATAAGTACTTTGAGCAAGCAAGCAATCTCACTCTCTTGCCACGTGACGACGCCTTTTCGGTTAAAGTCCTTAATTTAATTTGCAATTTTTTTTAACGATAATCATGAAATGTGCTGACCAACCCAAAACAAACTAGGCCTCGGACTTGAATTTAAAAAAAAATCCATGCTATAACGGCAAATTGATTTATCTAGAAAAACATGCCGTCGTCAGTATGGCTTCAGTTAAAATTCCCTAAAGGACCAAAGTGACTAATGAAATTCATAAACTTTTCGATTTTACTGAAGCAATTCAACTTAGAATTTTTAATTAATTTCAAATTAATTAACCCGATGGGTGATAGCTGTGGTCTCTTATTAAAATATTTACAGAGTCTCTTGAGGCATTTAATTCAAAATTATCCTGATGATACACTTCAAATTGAGAGAAGGATGAAAGGATTTGTAGGATAAGTATAACTACAATATATTTGTGTATGTAAGTGTGAGTGTGAAAATTTAATTAACTTTTTAATAGAGACTGTCGATTTTATGGAAATTTTTCTGTTTTCGTTTAGAATCAAATTTTAAAAAAATCGTGAATAAAATAAATCGAAAATAGAAAAAAAATGTATAATCTTATGATTGTCGGTCATCAAAAATATAAAAACGGTCTTGTTTTTATACTTATTTAGACTCAAATCTAATATGGCTGCCAAAAAGCATCACAATCTTAAAACAAAATCTGATGGAATATGAAAACCAGGTGGCAAAATCAGTTAGCAACGAATAAGGATCATGACTGAAAGAAAGTAATCTTCACAAAGTGAAACATGTTGGCAAAAAAAGGCTAACCCTGGATGGAGCGCACTGTCAAACATCCTGGAAAGGTCCATGTTTATAGTGACTTTTCTGCAGAAAGATTTGGCAAACATTTAAATTTTACTGGAATCCTGACGACTCCGAAAATGGTGCAACTATAAAAAAACGATTGTTGCATTCTATGAAGATGTTAAACGGTAACGATAATAAGGAGTGGATCCTTGTTGAATATATTGATCCTGAACATCGAAGTCGACGCTGCGCAACTTTTAAAAAGGAAAATATTATCATGGTATAATATTGACCATCACAAGCGTCTGATGCCAATCCAAAAAAAAAGTCTGGAAGTATATGAAGTTTAAATTACGAGAGAAAAATGTCCGTGGTATCAAACATCTAGGAATAGTTCTGAGAAGGATATGGTTAAATTTAAATGCAGAGTACGCAAAAGATTTGGCTCTCAGCTGTACTCGTAGCTTCAAGACGATAAAAACAACGACGGAGACTATAATAAAGTGCTTTTCAACAATGAATAATTTTTTTGGATACTATCAACCGTTTTGTTTTAATCACGGTCATCCAGCCAGTGTTTGAGGATTCAAACACTACAGCTATTTCTTGTACATTCTATCCAGAAGCTCATCCACATCAACAGAAAAGCCACGAGCATTAGATTTTTCGATGAAAACTATGGTAAATTTATGTATTTACAAACTTTTTGATTGCAACTAAATAACAAGAACAATAGAAATCAAAAGTGCAAAAGAAACAATCCGTCCTGAAATCTCTTCGCATTGAGTTTGATTGGCAACGTGCCATTGCGTCCCAAGCGTAAATGCACAGCAATCAAATGCAATTACAAGGCAAATAAGTAGCAGCCACTAATTTCACTAATCAATTCCAACTAAGCCGTTTCTAATTAGCCAATACATATACACTCCCTGTGATAGTGCAAATGATTGGCGATTATAACGTATTAATTCAACGCTTTAATCGAGCCCAAGTGACTTCAGACTCTGGAGATGATCCTGATTTCCAACAGCAAGGACTACATTCTTGTTCGAGCATAATAGAACGTCAGATAGCCGCACGCTGGAGTATCGTTTATAGCATTGTGTCGCGTACTGACGGTGACACAAAAAAAAACATTTCATTTTTGTATATTTTCCGCCCTCAAATGAGTTTTTCCTTCGTTGAGTGTTCTTTGAAGAAAAGTACACACAGACGTACTTGAGCAAGGAAACCAATGTTTTGAAAAGCAGGAACGTGACAGCAAACACTTAGTGAAAGATGAAGAATGTGCAGAAATATCAAGAAAAAAATAGTATCCTTGTATGTTTATTTTGATGAATCGTTTTGCGGCAGATGTTCGTGATTTATAAAGTGTTCCTTGTTGTCTAATTTGCTCTTGTTTTCAACTTATATTGTTTGCCGCTTTATTTCATTTTCCAGTCTGTCTCCTTTCGCATGCCGGCTGTGATTGTTATATAAAAGCCATTGAGAGGGTGGTTTCATTCAAGCATTATTTTTTACCCGGACTACGACACTTTCGTAGCAATATGCATCGACATCATAGGTTAATGATATATCAAAATGCTGCAATGAAATTCGAAAAAGATGATTGTTCGTTCAAGATGAAAAGGGGCTCATATGTTTTTTGAATCAAAGAGAATTCAGAACTTAATCCACAAAGCTCACTTTTCGACTGAATTTTCCAGAAAATCTTCAAAAAATTTTAGTGAATTAAAATTAAAAGTTCAGTGCTAATCTGAAAATAACTCGCAATGAAGGTTGAAACGTCGCAATAATTTGATTTTAGTTTTAATCAAGTAAGCTTGTCTTGAAGACTAAAAAATTTCCTGCATTTTTTTGAACAAATCTTTAAAATGTTTTTTGATGAAGTTTTGAAATTTTGGACGGTCAGGTTTTGACCTTCTACCGCTTAAACTGCGAGATAAGTAATAAATACCAAATATTTTATTGAGCAATTATTTTAGAGAATCCCTTGTTCCATGAAAAAATCCACAAAAACATTAATATATCTATCTTCGGGTAGAAACATCCCCTTCCCGCAGCTTCAGCAAGCGAGTTTTTTTCTGTGGTATTTGAAATCACCCGCACCTCGTTGGTTAGTTGCAGTGACAGCCGTCTTTATCAAGAAATGGCTCACTGAGGCCACGACATGCTCATAGAAAATTCGGACAGCACTAGAACTGAGCTTCGGGATGATGAGAACCATTTAGATTCTCGTATGAAGGCAATTCGTGAGGCTATCCAAAACGGTCAGTCTAGAGCAGGGGTTCCCAAACTTTTTTCCACCACGCCCTCTTTTGTTAAAATGAAAGCATCTCGCCCCCCCTTAACAATATATTGTATGGGCCTAGGAACAAAACAAAAACAAATAAGTATTACATTGAAAACAAAACATTTATTTATACTGCCATAAGATACAACAATATCAGTTTTCATAAAGTACAAAAATTATTAATAAAAGAAAAATAGATTAGGTTGGTTAGTGAGATGGATGGGCTTGCATTTTCTTTACTAGTATGCCTATTTGTGGCTGAGTTTTAGTAAGTGCACAACGCAAATCACTAGCAACATCAAGTTTATTCCGATGCTTTGCTTTAATTGCCACAAGTGTTGAAAATGCTTTTTCGCACAAATAGGTGCTTGAAAAAGGCAAATTTAAACGAAGAGCTTCCCATGGTACACTAGGATACACTTTGAAATATTTTAACCAAAATGATGGTTTGTCCATTATATCAAAGTTGTATTTGGCAGAGGAATCATGTTTTATTTCCAAAGCATCTTCTTGAAGTGATTCAGGCAGGGAGTCTATGTTGACATGGAATGGGTCAGTTGATATTCTGTAATTAATATCGTCACAAGTGTTTGGGAAGTATTTCTGGAACTCTTCAAATAGGTTCTCCAAATGGTTTGATGTTTGTATTTTCAAACTTGATCCTTCATACATGTCTTTGAAGCGTGTTTCTTCTGAGATTGACTGTACTTTAGGAAAATTTGAATAATTGCAGGGGTTTGCTGACATTTTACGCCTCCAAAGTTGCAATTTCTCAATATACATCTTGATCGCATCACGATGAGTAACTATATTCGAGTCTCCACCCTGTAGTTTTAGGTTAAGGCTGTTCAACGAGTCAAAGATGTCTGACAAACAAGCCAATATTACCTGGGTTCAAGGTTTTTTGAAGTCCACGCTTAGTTCATTTTGGTTTTGATGTTGCAACAAGGTGATTACTTCATCTCGAAGGTCAAATAATCTTGCCAACATGTTTCCTTTTGAGAGCCATCGTACTTCTGTATGAAATAGCAGTGTTTTGTGATTACTTCCTAAATCTTCACAAAGAGTTTTTAACAGTCGAGTATTCAACGCACTGTTTTTTATGTAATTACACTACTTTAATACATAACTTTAAGACAGCATTGAGTTCTTTTGGAAGAGTTTTTGCTGCCAAGGCTTGTCGATGTATAAAACAATGTATCTCAATCACATAGCGTTTTCTCTCCTACTTATTGCACAAAGCCTGAGCGAGAACCAAGCATTGAAGGCGCGCCATCCGTACATACACTGATCAGTTTTTGCCAAGAGAGTTCATGTTTGTCAAAAAAGTCTGACACTGCTTTCATAACATCAATAGCTTTTGTCGTGGTCTCCAACTCTTTAGAAAAGAGTAGCTCGTCTTTCATTCTTTCGTTTTCAATATACCGAACATAAACAATCAACTGAGAACATTGTGCTATGTCTGTACGCTCGTCTAGCTGAATAGCAAAAAATGGCGATTGTTTTACTGCATAAACTACCTGGTTTTATATGTTTTCGGCCATATCATCAATGCGACGTTTCACAGTGTTGTCAGAAAGAGGTATTTGAGATAACTTTTGCTTACTCTGCGTTCCAAGAATAATATCAGCTGCCTTTAACAGACACGGTTTAACAAGCGTCTCTCCAATAATATGGCTCTTCTTGTTTTTGGCAATAGGAAGTGATAGCTCATATGAAGCTTCAAGCACATTTTCAGATGACTGAGGAGTAGAACCAGTACTATCCAACTTCATGCGTTTCAAATTTTCAGATTTTGTAGCAAAGAATTCCTTTGGTTTGTCCTCAAAAGAGTTATGTTTGGATGACAAATGTCTTTCAAGACGATTAGGTCTCATGGCATCATTGTTTAATACTTCATAGCAAATAACACACTGTGGGTGTTCGACATTATCTTTGAGCATACAAATAAACCCGTATTTGATATAATCATCATTATACTTGCGTTTCTTTGCTGAGCACATCTTGACTACAATATCTTCTCTCACTCAAATCACGCTATATTGAAAGTCAACCACGTGAACACTCTTATAATGCCAGAACACATGCAGGCTAGGCCAAGGTGTCTCAAACACTGAGTCACAATTGGTTGGATGTACAGTCAGTGCCAAAATCCGGTACCATCGCCCCCACCACAGTGTATGGAAAGACAGTAGATAATATTTCATATGTTGGCTTCCTATCAACAAGCGTTCCATACAATCCGTGGTACCACGGACGAAACGCACAGACTCTAGAGGTTACATGCGTAAAAATGAGTGGAAAAATGGCGCAAAGTGTTCACAATACACCAGCGGCAGCAAAAATCCAATTTTTTCGCGAAAAAATCGAAAGCTCTCGAAACTAATAATTATTTCTTATTTTCAGTTGGTCTTGAAAAACATTGAAATTTAAAGTCAGTAAACGGTTTAAATGCATGTAAAAAGTAAAATGTATTACAAATGATGATGGAGGAATCAAATGAAATCTTGCGAACACTAAAAAATAAATCTACTAAAAACTACAATTTTTTATTTGATGAAAGGTTTTTGAAGCATTTGATCTTGCATAGTATTGACTTCAAAACGTAGATTAGCACAATTGCAAATTGAATTGATTTTTTTTTGGTTTTCAAAGTTTAAACAGTTTTTTTTTTATTAAAATTGAAACACGGTATTGTGAAAACTATTAAAAATCTGCTCAAATTATGCAAATATTAATAAACCTTGATTGAATTTACAACAATGTCTTTATAATTAGAGATATAAAGTAATATCATTCGTATGAATCCTTCTCACATGGTGACTTTGAATAATTTTTAAATTGTAATTTGATTTTTTCTTGTAGTCATAAAAAAAGTTTGGCTGGTTTTTCTTCCAAAACTGATAAAAATTTATAAATTTTATTTACATTTATTACTGCGTTGTGCAAATCAGAGTAATTTTTTGTTTGTTTTGAAAAAAATCCTAATTTTTCGCATATATTTTTATTAAAATAAAAATGACTCCAACGGCTTTTTATAAATTTGAAAACAGCACAAAAATGTTAATACGCATCGATTGACACATTGATACTGCTAATATTATCCTTGGTACGTGAGATATAGTTAATGCCTTAAATGACTTTGAAGGCCATGATGACTTTTAATGATTTTTTATTTTTTATTTAATTTGTTGTGTAATTATGACAAAAATTTTTGCTGGTTTTTCTAAAAAAACAGTTTGTAGTATATAAATTTTATAAACATTGATTATTGTGTTTTGCAAATCAGGTTAAAAATTTATTGTTTATGAAAAAAAACTAATTTTTTGCACTTTTGCTTTAAAATTTTTATTTAAATTGAGAGAATCACAAAAATTTCAATACGCGTCGATTGACACCTTACTGATGCAAATCCTATGTTTTGTTCACGAGATATGACAGAAGTGACTTTGAAACCGACAAAATAACAAACAACCCCCGACCGAAGTATCCCAAAAACTAATCAGCTCTTACGATTGCAAAGATGCTTTGATTGACACCTCAGCAAAGTCTATACGACTTTGTTCACGTGAGTTATGCTCGTAGAAAAAACTGTCCACGAACATACGTACACATACACACGCACACATCCTTTTTTCTAAAAAATAGACCACAAAACGTAAAGAAATTTTCAATTTCGATTTTCGAGGCGATTACAAGAACTTCCCATATACTGGGAAGTTAAAAATTATGGTATTTGAATTTGGTACTGGATCTAAAGGATTATACCTAAAGGAAATGCTATTGATTTTAAGAGCCACTAGAAAAATTTCCTTCTATTTTCTAGCTACCTTTTAATCATTATTAGTTGAGTGGTTTATTTGCTTTTCTTTATATGAACAGCAACATTCATACTTAGAAATACTGATCATTCGAAAATGAGAATGAACACACATATAATATATTTTAAATCATATTTGCTGGTTGCGTTGGTGTTCACATTTGTGTTCTATTTAAAGCCTGAATAAAAGGTATTTTACCTGCATTCATTCTCATTCAAGAATGGAACCATCTAAAATGTCTTCTATTTGAAACCGATATATGCCTGAGCACGATACTATGTCGCGTTAGAACCGAAACGCGAACAGATAACGAATGTTGGTCCGATTCAAAAACTTTTTTTTTCAATTTTCTAATTTACTAGACATTCATAAAATGTACGGCACAACGAAACCGGAAAATATGCAAAAATTCGAACGAACAACGATAGAAGAAAGTCGTGGCTCTGCAGTTGCAAGCCAAAATGTCCATGTGTGAATCCTGTAGGGAAAAAATCAGGACACTCATGTTAGCCTGGATACCAGCAACAGCATTCGTGGCCATTAGGACGACCGATAGGCAAAGCAGTCATCACGCCATTTCGAAATGACTTGCAAAGCCTTTTTTGTCCAGCAGACACTCGTTACCTGCGAGATTATTATTCAATTTTCGATTCGGATCCATGAAAAGTTGGACTGTCGTTTGAATATTTGAATGGCTGAGTTGCAGAGCTTCCATTATAATTTCGGTTCCATATCTGCAGATATAATTAGACGAAATTAATTGCGACGGACTCTTTGCTTTTGGTACATATCAAAATCGTGATTTATTCGAATGGCGTAGATACCATCGGGACTCATTTAATTCCCGACGGTGAGAGCAGCTAAAAGGTATGCTTTACGGTTTGATTTCATAATTTTACTGAATTTTCTGGCTTGACTACAAATCAGAATATATTGCCTCCAGCGGTCTGGGTTCAACAATTATATTGAAAAGGTTGAACTATGATATAACTTTGGAAGCGGATCCAACTTTTATAAATAACAGAGACTACTCCTTATACACGATTTCAAAATTCTTTCTATATTTCGGACATTAGTTGTGTCTTTCTTCAGTGTTACACTGTGTCTGAAGATGAATGTGGCATAATCTATCTTAAATATCCTAGACTTATTGCTAATTAGGTCCCCAGGTCTTTACCTGAGCCCTAGTTTAACCTTATCTTAAAGGATTAGTTTAATTAGCTTCGAAAAACCGTTCCCAAAATCATGATTCAAGCGTTTTGATTCTGGGATTCTTGCAGTTGAGACCGTTTGTGTACCATTTTCAAACATTTTGAGTTTGAGAATGCGATCGTGTGGTCCTCCTCAATTATATGTTTTGCCACCGATGATCTGACTTCCGTCCTTCCATTTTTGATGGCTAGTTGAGCTTCTCTCATGTGCTCCGGCATTCTTTTTTGGATCGGCCTAAAGGTCTGTCCGATGTAAACTTTGTCACAATCCTCACAAGAAACCTCGTATATCCGCTTTTTTCCGTCCATGTTTGTGGATCCTTAGTTGTGCCTAGCAATGTTTGAGCTTTGAATCGGTGGCTTGTTATTGTCGCACCTATGTTGAATCTCCTTAAAATACTTTTTAGTTTTCCGCTTATTGCTGATCGTTCCACTGCTGCCCATTTCATGAGTTCCCGATTATTCTCGCTTCCTTCCAAGGTCGTTAGTTCTTCTACTTTAATTTTTTGTTCCTTATTCTTGATCCGATTTTCGATGTTTGCCGTGTCAAAGTCATTTATTTTGGCTGTTTCTATAATGTACTTCTTTTCCTTCAAATGACGTTCAGTACTTAAGGGGGGAAGTACCTTTAGACACATTTTAAAATCAATTTTTTTTAATTGTTTGATTCGATAGATATATTGCCTAAGAATATCATGTCAAAGTTTCAAAAGCTAATTCTCAAAATTGTGGAAGGTATGCATCCCGAAAGTGCCTGGCGCCGAGTTCTTTTTCTCTTGACCACAAAC
Source organism: Oxycera nigricornis (assembly GCA_963942545.1). NCBI lineage: Eukaryota > Metazoa > Arthropoda > Insecta > Diptera > Stratiomyidae > Oxycera > Oxycera nigricornis. Next base: position 94,075,324 of record OZ012661.1, on the reverse strand, counting down.
TTTAAACGGCCTTTTCTCGAAACCATGTTTTTTAACATTGCTTAAGCGATAATAAAAAAACTAGTGAATCGATTTCCATCATTCAGCATTCATTTTAAAGAGCATATAAAACTGTTTTATATAGACTAAAGATTAAAAAAAATATTTTGGGACTATTTTTGATTGGAAGTACAACGAAATTTTTCGTCAAAATCGTAATTTGTTTTTTTAGCCTGTTTTGAAGGGTTAATTTTCGAATTTCGCAAATATTTTAGTCTTTCTACTAAAAAAAAACCTCTCGAGTAAGAAAATGTTTGGTTTGTTGATTTCAGATGAAAATCGCAGCCAGCATCGCTTATGCAATTTACGACGACATGGCTTTCAAGATCCTTGAAAAATTTACTAATTTTCAACTTTCACTTTTGTAGAATATGTTTTTTTTTCAACCTCAAACATCGCCTAAAATAAATATTTGCTGATTTATTAAGAACTGTCTTCATTTCCCCACAAATCAGTTGCAAAAAAGACCTTTTTTTCGGCCTCTACAGGTACTTCCCCCCTTAAAGGGATCTTGAGCATTCGGTAGATCACGGAGTTGTACGCTGCCATTCTGTGAGTAAATGGGTGATTAGATGTATTTGGTATCGTCCTTTGAGTGTGAGTTGGTTTCCTATGTATGTCAAACTCAAATTGGTTGCCTGTCCTAATGATTCTTAAGTCTAAATATGCGATCCCGTGTAATTGTTCTTATTCCATAGTGAATACTATGTTTCTGTGGATAATGTTGATTCCTTCAAACACCTCCTCCAGCTTATCTCGCTTGAAATATACATTTGTGATAAATAAAGAATTTTGAAATCGTGTATAAAGAGTAGTGTCTATTATTTATTATAGGAACACGGCTTAGTACAACTCGTCGAAACTTTATTGATTCAACTATTGTAAAAATGGGATAGTTTGGAAACTAACACTAATGTTTTTCATATATTCAACGAAGCAATTTTATATAGCATAGGCAGCTTAGGTAGTTCTTTATTTGCTTAATTCACAGTATCAGTGAATATATCAGAAGTTTATAAGAGATGTATGTCCTTGATTATGTATAGTAATAATTGTATAGTAAATGTATTGAAATATATTTTTTAAGCATAGTTATCTGATTTTCTTATAACAGTTATGTCAATATTACAATTTGATTTTAACTTTTTATATTTTTTTCTAGAGTAATTTTTCCAAGATAGATTTTCTTACCAACGATATCATTTTTTCATACAAATACCTCTAAACACTTGATAAATTTGCATACTTATTTCTCGTTGATATTTTCAAAAAGACAGAGAGTGTTCCGGTTTGTAAAGCTGGTCCGGGAAACAGCTGCGAACTGTGAAAAATTGATTCAGTATATGCGCAGAATTCACTTCTTTATTTATTTCGTTAGAAGGCCTAAGCTGAGCAATTTTTCTCTTTTCCCACAGATTTAGATACTTGAATCGCTGCCCTATCTCAATTAGCCAGGGGCCAAGTAGCTAATAGCGTGGACTCGCTATATTTTATTATGTCGTTTCCTTGTTACACATATTGCCTGCACCTATTTTATAAATAAGTTGAATTTAACCTTTAAGAATCAATTGTACCTTATTTCAGCCTTTGTATTTAGAGCGAGCTCTCGAGTTCTAGAACTGCTAATTTATTTTTGTAGCTGTCTTAAAGTAGCTTGCTTATTCTATCCACAAAATTAAGCACACTAGTACTAGAATTTTTATACTATTAAAAATTCTTTTTTACATGAAAACACGTCGTGTTTCCTGTGGTGCTTCCAGACAATAACTGTCTTATATAGTTGTTTTGAACCATCTCAAGTCTGCTTAGGCATTGAAGACTACGAGCAGAGCAGGACATTACTTGAAATAACCTGTCATATACTTTACAATTCAAAGTTTTTTATTTTATTCATTATTGATATTGTCTCTGGGGTGTTTTTTTGCTTTGTCCACAAATCGCTTCGCTGCAATTTAAAAAAAACCTGAACGAGTAAACGCAACGCCTGGGTTACCTACCTAGACGAGTTTACTAACTGGACTTGTTTGCTCTTAAAGATGAAAGAACGGTTTAGAGTTATTTCCAAAGCATCCCTTTTGAAAGAGGACTATTTGTGTTTTAGTAAAGTTGACCTCAAGGTCATTGGCATCAAAGTATCTCAAAATCCTTCTTAGCCACATTCCGCCAAGATAATTATATTTTCCGCAAATGCTAACATGATTATTTCGAGAGTACTATTTGAAGATACTCCTATAAGACCTTTGAAAAAAGGAATTCCTCTATATCAGCAATAAATAAGGCAACTAGCAGCAGGCTCATGACTTTGTCCTGTAAAACTTTCCATGAAACCAGGCAGGATCTGAGGGATTTAGGGTCTTGGATATATAGAATATGGAGAATTTTGGATATGGGGGATTTGTGATCTGGGGGATTTAGGATCCGGGAGATTTAGAGTCTGGGGGATTTTTGATCTGGGGGTTCAGAATCCGGAGGATTTAGGATATGGGGGATTTTCGATCTGGGAGATTTTTGATCTGTGGGATTTAGGAGCTGGGGGATTTTTGATCTGGGGGATTTAGGATCTGGGGGATTTATGATCTGGGGGATTTTTGATCTGGGGATTTGGAATCTGGAGAATTTTTGATCTGGGGAATTTAGGATCCGCGGAATTTAGAAGCTGGGGAATTTTTGATCTGGGAGATTTTTGATCTGGGGGATTTTCGTTCTGGGGGATTTTTAATTTTGGGGGATTTAGGGTCTGGGGGCTTAAGGATCTGGGTTATTTAGGATCTGAGGGATTTAAAATATGGAGGATTTTGGATCTGGTCGAAACTTTGGTAGATGACGAGGGCGGAAACGTCTTCCACTATCAAATGGCTTTTATGGCTAAAAAAGTTTAAAAAAAATTACAATATTTTAGAATAGTAATAGAATATATAAACATATGTACATAATTAAAAACAAATCATAGTTTCTTTCTTCACCGCACTGGAAAGTTAATCGTGTGGACCATAAGCGTCGCACCTAGACCACATTTTTTATTTATGAAAAAACCCCATTTTTTGCTATATTTTTTATAAATTTAAAAAACGGCTCAAAAGATTTTTTATAAAACTAAAAACCTGACAAAAACGTTAAGACGCCAATGATGCAAATACTATATTTAGTGCGTGAGATATAGTGAATGATATGAACGACCTTGAAGGTCATGATGACTTCTAATGATTTTTATTTTTAAGTTAACTTTTTTCATCATCATGAGAAAACCTTTTGCTTATTTGTCTACAAAAACAGTTTGGAGTAAACACATTTTATAAACATTGATTCCTGCGTTTTACAAATCAGGTTAAAAATTTATTGTTCATGAAAAAAAAAATATTTTTGCATTTTTTTTATAAACTAAAAAATGGCCCCAACATTTTTTAAAAATTTGATAGATTCATACAAATGCTAATACGCGTCGATTAACACCTTGATCATGCAAATCGTAAGTTTGGTTCGCGAGATATAACGCATGACAGAAATGACTTTCAAAGGAGCAAAACAACAAACCTCCCGACCGAAGTTTCCCAAAAACTAATCAGCTCTTAAGATTGCAAGGATGCTTCGATTGAAACCTTAACGAAGTCGATACGACTTTGTTTACGTGAGTTATACTCGTGGAAAAAAGTGTCCACGAACGTACGTACGTACGTACGCACACACACACACACATACATCTCCCTTTCTAAAAACACTTTATTTATACTCTATAGACCTCAAAACGTAAAGAAATGTTGAAAATTTCAATTTCGATTTTCGAGGCGGTTAGGCCAGCCGCTAGATGAGCCGCAGGTCCATGACGTGACACAGGTCGACTCATGGTGAGTTTTTCACTGCAGTGTGAGTCACGGCGATGATCATCGCTAGTTGTAGCGTAGTTTTGCGACGCAGGTAAATTTGGAAAAGGCAACTTATAGTAAAGGTCCAATTTTAATTCTTAAAGCGCGCGGATCTCGCATTTTAATATTTTCAAAACAAACATTAAACACTTATTGTATGGTCTTGTACATATTCACAAGCACAAGCCTGACATTCCATGGTCCTTTTGCGTTACATTTTATATTCATTTTTTATGCACAAATAATTAAATAATTTCAAAAAGTTTACAAATTCGTATGAATTCTGAACAGCGACATACGTTACATTTAAAATATCGTAAAACATCAAGTTAAATTACCAATGTAATATGTATTAAGAGGTAACAACACAGTAAGCGGTTCAAAAAAACCAATTTTTTTATAGCTCTAAATGAACCTTTATATATTCAAAAATAGTATTCTTCTCGTTATATAGCTGAAAAAAATTTTTAACGTCAAATTCTCGATTTTCCGGCAACGTCTACAGCACGCGCTAAGCACATATCTTACCGCCCTCTGCGCGCCCGTTGTCGTCTCTTATATATTAGTGTTACTGGTTGAAATGATGATTTGGCATGTTACCTTTGGAGCATAGAGCTCATAGTTTCACAGAAGACCACCATGAATGGCCAAATGTATGGTGCAGGCATCGCTGATTAAATGTACATATAACATTTTTATGATTTAAATGCACATAAAACTTTAAACACGTTTTTCTCAAAACTACTTTTTTCGAGTTGGGCGAAATCATAACTCGAAAACTATTGCTCCGATCAGTCTCAAATTTTTTATGTAGCTTTGTAAATGTAATATCTTGAGTATCACGTAGCCGTTTTTTGATTGGATGTAAATGTTTTTTATAAACAAATATAAACAATTACAAAAAATTCAAAAGTGCGCCATTTCTACAAAAATCAATTTAGCTACAAATGCCTACGTGATTCTATAGCTAATTATATGTGAATAATGGATTTTGTTTCCTTTTTGTTCCTGGTCTCATGGTTTCCGCTAAATCTTTTCGCCGGTTTATCCATTAAAAAAAAGGCTAATTTGAAGATTGGCGCTATCGCCGCCATTTTGTATGAAAATGATAATAAAATTTTTTTTCTCATACTTCAATGTGTGCTCAATAAAGTCTTTTAACGGAAATTTCCTACTCCCGTTCCAGGATTCCGAAAAAAATTGTCAAAAAAAGCCCTATTTTTCGACCGTTACTGTGGTGTTGCCCGTTAATTCAAGTGTAATACTATAGTGGCCAAAACAAAAGAATTATAAATGAGTCGCCTCCATAACGACGTTGACCTGGAACTTCTTGCGACGAATACTTCTTATTATAAGATAATATGGTTGAAATGATGATTCTTTGTAGGTAGTATGCGCTAGTTATTTGACGACTGCATTAAAATAAAAGCTCACGTTTTCAAGTCCTGCGGATCATAAACCGATCAATTATTTACTGTAATTACCTAAATATTTACATTTTTCAACAACATACTCGTAAAAGTGTGAACAAAATATTCCGCTTTATATAAATTTGTCAATTATAAACATTTTATTCTATATATATTAAAAAACGATTAAGGTACTTTCATTGTGAATCTTTAAACCAAAAAAAAGTAATGATTTCTTTCTCTGCGAGTACTGTTTTTTTTCTTGGTGAATAGAAATTCCATTCTCCACGTTGATGATTTCGTACCATGTTTCCTATTTACTATGTTTACTATTTTCATACATATTTTCTTATCTCTTGAAGTAAAGTCTGTTAACATTTTCGCATCTATTTTGACATATGTCAAGGACAGACCCTTTTTGTTTAAATCTTATAAATCTTTCCATACTTTTTTTTAAAATGATAATTTGCTAGAAACGATATTTTCACGTATGTGCGTAATAAGGAAAATGGATTAAAATAACAGCCCACGTTCAAAAGTTCTGAAGACCAAGAATCCATCAATTATTTACTGCAATGAACTTATAAAAAATTTTCAGCTATTTTAAAACATATTTTATATTAATAGAATCGCATGCATTTCTAAACCAAATAAGAAAGTAACTATCGTCACTTGTATCGTATATCGCTTCAATTATTTTTTCCTCCATTCTTCCATCAACGAAGTATTCACTGCGACCAACGTTCGAAAACTGCGAAGCAAAAACTGCGAAGCTAAAACTGCGCCACGCAGGCTCACCACGCGCAGGTCCTGCGTATGGTGAGCCTGCGCTCTAACATACGCTGATCCCTTTAGATGTGTGGTTTGCAGAAACACGCCGTGAGTTGGCCTGCGTCACGTCACGGACCTGCGGCTCATCTAGCGGCTGGCCTTACAAGAGCAAGTTAAAAAGACGAATGTTTCGTCTTTTTTGTTGATAGTCATTCGTAGGAATAGTCTACCATGGTGACCTGCCAAGTACAGTTTTCATAGAACATGGCATTCTCAGTTATAGCACCCTATTTGTACAGTCCAACTTCAAAAATTATGTTACACATCAATAGAATACAATGTACAATTGTGTTAATTTCTTCCTTAATATTTCTAGTGCCAAATCATTTCTTAAAAACTTTCCCTGTCTCCGATAGTGTAAAACTGTTTTGAGGAAATTCATTAACATTTCCATAAAAAATGCTGACATTTAAGATTTCTCTATTTTCAATTCTATTTTTTAATGTTTAACAGTTTTTTCTCAGCTCCATTTTAAGGAAACTCGTCAAATGTACAGATTTTATTTCAAACGATGTGGATATCACATTTTAAGGTGCGATTTTTCAACATGTTCAGTTCATCTTAAATTTCCGAAACTCGTCAAACTGAATTTCATACAGAAACTACATCCCCTGGGTGAACACACAAACTTGCAAATGTACTTCAGCAGCTCAAGATATCTGCATACACCGGGACTGTTATGATACCGTAATCCAACTTCTCTCCCAGGATACATGTATCTAAATACATACATGCATAGTTTGAAGGAATGAAATTCAATAAACACGGTGAATATGAAACGTGCATCCTTAAGCCAGTCTAGTGCGAAAGATGCTCGAATGTAAAAGAAGTTTAGGGATGCTTTCATGGCGGAAAGAGCAATGGGAAATCATACAGCAACGAAACTTTCGTACAAGTCTCAGAGCGTTGCAGAAAACATTGCTTCTGATTTTAATAAATGTGGTGAAAATCGTCTAAGTTAATTGAGTTATATGCTGAGTTGACGTTGAAATTGGATTTTCAGCTTGAATTGCTGTGAAACTTTTTCAAATAGATGTCGTTTAGATAATTTTCTCAGTTCTGTTTAGCGTTTTTCAGGCTGAATCATTTGATATCGTTCAGCTATGTTTCAAGTTACTTTCAGTTGTTTTATTTATTTAAATGTTTGAATATTGCTTACTTCTGGGGTTGGACACCACCTTTCCGAGGTTGAATGCTGAAAATCCAATCTCCATAGGTAGTGAATCCAAATCGAGAAAATTTACGATTTCCATCATCGTCTGTGATGACTGTATCGGTTTTTCTTTTTGTATACGACTTCTTTTAATGCAACAATGTTTTAAAATATACCAATATGTGTTCTTCCCCTAATATCAATAATTTCAAAGTATGTAGGTTACTATGCACCAAATAATATCATTATTCACTCTGTGAACTGCAAACATTTACCTTAGTTTATTTCGAAAAATTGCTTTCTACCTATGATTTAACCCTATTTCTCGCATTGCATCACTATTGCTCCTAAACTATGAAAAACAGTCTTTATCATATCTTGTTTCCTTCTTTACATCCAAATCTCTGGAAAACAAAGTTGAAACAAAACATTTTTCAAAAATATTACAGGCCTCCATCCCAAAAAAACGACTTACATCTTTGAATAAAGTGAAATTTGAAATATTATCATTACCGTCCTGAATCTCCCTTCAAGTTTCCGATACAAAAACAAATTTCGAGGTATTATGCAAAAATATGCCCGCCAGTTGTAACCGGGATGATATAAAAACCAGAGATAAACTCATAAAAATTGTTAAACTTCATTTATCTTTAGTTATCTGAATAGTCATAGATTCACGGAATGTAATATTTTTTTTCGTCTACCCTATGCATTCTCAGTTACTTTTTTTCTTCCATTTCTTACTAGACATTCTTCAAGGATCAATGCCTTCCGGCCGACAAACACTTTGTCTTGAATATATTCTAAAACGAGGGTTCACACTACCAAGTAGGCGGAAGCCTTCTTACAATGAATGAAAATGGCAAACAATTCAACCGGCAAAACGAAGTAAAATATGGGATTCAAATGACGCTTGGATAAAGAATGTAAAAATCTTCGTCAGGATTCTAAAGTACTATGAAAACGGGGGCAGAAAAATACGTTTTTCAACAGTTTGTATGGATGTAACTAGATTTTGTCTATCTCGTGTGAAGTATCTTTCGTAGAGAAGTTCACGTGCAGCTTTCGGTTGTTCTGGTAATCGATAGTTTTACGGTAAAAATATATATCTTTATGTAAATATACATATGCCTTTGGCTGAATACATATTTGAGATGGGACACAAAATTTGATAAGATAAAAATCTTTGCGGATAGTTAGAAACAATAAAATGTTTAGCATACGAATATGTTCAGAAAAAAAGGTGACTTTTTTTTCTCGAGAAATGTTTATTAACTCATCAATATCTATTTCATCCCCCTGTGTAATATCGTGCATTGCTTGCCAAATTTTCGTCAAAGATCGTGTTAAATTTTTTACCCGCGCAAAGCAATAACTAAACCATTCACCACCCGAAACGTGCCCACCTTATCTACCACGGTGTGATAGCAAGAAGCCGATTTGGGTGGGAATGGGAGTCGTATGGAGCTAAAGGTACGTACCTAAAATCAAGAAGAAGAAAAAATTATCTGAGCCGTGGCTAGACAGCAATTTACGCCCACTAAGGAATGAGAGAAACAAAATCTATAAATTACTAAAGCTTAACAACAATGCTAGCGAGATTTTAAAAAATAGATATTTTGATTTGTCAGAAGGTTACAAAATCAAATACTGCGAGGCCTAAGGACGCTACATGAATTTAACTGGTGAAAACATAATCAGAGACCCTAAGAAATTCTTTGATTTTGTTAATCTCAAGAGAAAATCATCGGGTTATCCAGTGTTAATGACCCAAAATAATATCGCTTCTTCCTCTCCGAAAGTAATCTGAGATCTTTTCGCTGACTATTTTCAAGAAGTTTTTTCACTGCCAAAGATTTCGGTAGATACGAAGTCTTCTAAAGTTAATTCAATGGTACTGCTTATGGACATGTATCTCTCAAGGGAAGATGTTGCTCAAGCTATTAACAACCTTGACGTTAATAAGAGTCCTGATGTCCTACGTAAAATAGAGATGGGCTACCAAATTGACGCAATCTACACAGATTTTAGTAAGGCATTTGACCGGGTTGATCACTCCATACTTATTTCCAAATTGCAGAAAATAGGAATCACCGGCTCTATGCTCGATTGGCTCAGTTAATACTTAAAAGACCGAAGTCTATTAGGTAAATTTCAGGGATATTTGTCCAAGCCGATTCTCGTACACTCTGGTGTACCTCAAGGCAGTCACCTCGGCCCTCTTCTTTTTAATGTTTTGATATCAGATTTATCTGAAAAACTTTCGGACGTATCACATCTTCTTCACGCTAACGATCTGAAGATATATCACACGATTATGTCTCAATTTGATACTGTTTTCCTCCAATCAAAACTAACTTCCCTCCAACAATGGTGTGATGCAAACAAACTTCATCTAAACGTTGGGAAATGTTTTGTAATGACTTTTTCCCGTAAAACCACAATATTGAACAATGCATACGTTCTCAACAATACGGTATTGGATAGATAAGAAAACATTGTTGACCTTGGAGTTGTCCTAGACAAGAAACTATGCTTCAATTTGCACTACGATACTATTCTCTAAAAAACTCATAAACAACTTGGCTTTATTAAAAGACGAGCCAAAGAGTTTAAAGATCTGTGGGTAACTAAATCATTATTTACCTCAGTCAGTCCAAAAACAATTCTTGTTGTTTGCTCTGAGAGACCTTTATAGCCCTGATGACTATCAAATCTTACCTCCTTATGAAGTTAGATAGGAGCTTCTGAATTTGTCTACTCTTAAAACCAGAAGAACAGTGTTGTCTTCTAGTTTCGCCTTTGACGTGATTAGGCGCCACATTAAAGTGGAGTATTTGACGAATAAAATAAAGGTTAATGTGCCTGTAAGAAGTACGCGTAATACACGTTTACTAACTGGATATCAGCATTTTACCAGGTGTGCAGATAATGAAGCAGTTAATAGGTGCTGTAACAAACACTACTCCCCTACCGTCTCCAAGTTCAATTTTAAATCCAGCATTTCTAAAGCCCTTCCATTATCCATCCCTAAATTATGACGTGCATACAACAGTATAAATTAACGTTGAATGTAGCACGTATTTTAGGGTTAAGTATTTGTTGTTATTTATATTTTATATTTTTATATGTTGACATGTGATTGTCTTGCTTTGGCGAAATAAATAAATAAAAGCTCCTTTTCTAAGAAGATGCTAATCAGGAACGCCTGATACTACTTTATCTCTTAATAATCTGGATATACTACTTAAGCTCTAAAGTGGTCCCGATCAGGAGAGTCTGATGCTACTATAAAATAAGTAGAAAAACTTATCATAGTGTGGACTTGACTTGCTCCCAAGAAAACATGCTTTTGGTATGCCTTTGAAATTTCTTAAAAGATACACATATATCCTAAGGCTTTCGCGAGGTTCATTCTTAACCTTTTTTTTCGGATGCATTCAACAAAGAAAATATTTGCTTTATTTGTAAAGCAACTAGAGACTTGGAAAATTGATCAACGCTAGAGAGAATTGATCCATTTTTGTCATCATTCGCAGTTTTCATTATTCAAGGTTGAAAAACATTTTCGGGACTCCGGCTTTGGTTATTCGCGTTAAAAAAGAAACACTTGAGTAAACAATTTTACTAGAAAACCATTTTCCCGCACTTTTTAAAGAAAACAAAAAAGCAGAAAGAACTCTTACAACAAAAAGAAACAGAAACAAAGGAATCTGATGAAGTTGAATATGAAGAAGAAAACCCCGAAGACCCTTATAAGACTTGTCGCAAGTATTGATTTTTTAACTTCCAAGTATATGGGAAGTTCTTGTAATCGCCTCGAAAATCGAAATTGAAATTGTCAACATATCTTTACGTTTTTAAGTCTTACAAGTATATTTTAAGTTTTTTTAGAAAGAAGTATGTATGTGTGTGTGTATGTACGTACGTACGTCCGTTCGCAGGCAGTTTTTCTACGAGCATAACTCACGAAAAAAAAATTGCATCGACTTCGTTGAGAAGTCAATCGAAGCGTCTTAGCAATCTTAAGAGCTAATTACTTTTTGGGACACTTCGGTCGGGGGAGTTTGCTGTTTTCACCCCTTGAAGGTCAACAATGTCATGCGCTATATCTCACGAACCAAACGTACGATTTGCTTTATCGGGGTGTCAATCGACACGTATTGACATTTACGTGATTTTACCAATGTTTTAAAAAATCGTTTGAGCCGATTTTTAATTTTTTGAAAAAAAAAGTGCAAAAAATTGAGTTTTTTTCAAAAACATCAAATTTTTAACCTGATTTTCAAGACGCAGTAATCAATGTTTATATAATTTATATTCTCCAAACAGTTTTTGTTTAAAAAAAACATCATTTTTTTTAGTATTTGCAAAATATGCGGAGATTTTTAATAGTCTTCACAGAACCGTGTTTTAACTTTAATAAAAAAAAACTGCTTAAATTTTGAAAACCAATACAAATCAAATCAAATTTGCAATTGTTATAATCAACGTTTTGAATGGTAAAATGTTTTGTAATCAACACTTTTTAAGATCATATGCTTTGAAAAGCTTTCATCAAATAAAAAGTTGTAGTTTTTAGGAGTTTTGTTCTTTAGTATTCGTAAGATTTCAATTACTTCCGTCATCATTTGTAATACATATATTATAAATATAAATAAGAAATAATTATTAGTTTCATTGATGTAAAATCTTGAAAAAATACAAATTCAGTGATTATGCCGAAGTGCTAGTAGTTTTGACCGCAACTATTCCAAATGACCATCACGCGACAAAATCTCTTCAGTGAGCGTAATAACAAAAACTGCATTCAATTTTGCTAGCCCTGTTTTGTCGTTCAAGCATCGATATGAAAATAACAAATAACTTAGAAAAGGCTTTTAACCTGTCGCCCCTCAGATTGATCCACGTGAATATTAAATCAAACCAATCCACGGAAATCTTTCCGTAATCAATTGACGCTCGCGTAGATGTTACGATTAATATTAAATCATTCCAATAACTTTTATGAGAGGTACATTTTTATTATTAAAAGTAGTATTATTTCTATAATTATTATTGTGTTTAATGTTTTTAATATTTATGTAAATATTACTGGGAAGTTGAACGTGTGGACCTCAAGGGTCGCACCTCACGGCTTGTTTTTTTCGTTTTTGCTTGCCTATGAACATTTCTTCTAAACAGGAATAAAAATTCTTTAAAACAACTAAGAAAAATTTTAACCCTGACGGACCAACTTATCCACAAAGCTTTGGATTTTGACGCATCTCTTAATCGAAGTTTGCAATTTAAAAGGCTTAATTTTCGCGAATATAACATTCACGGAAGTTTACTGGTCCCTAACCTCAGCGAATGTTAAGGGATTACTGTACTTACCTTTCGTTTTGGAGACGAGAAGCGCTCTAAGACTCCTCATTGTTTCCTTAGTTACATTAGCAAATTACCTTTCTAGAAGCGCAATGGATAATTAGTGACAAAGGTTTTCTTTGCATTATAGTTTCCAAGCGGTTTACATGCATTTCAGTGAATTTTCAGGTATCAAAACTCAAGAGATAATGACGAATATGATCTATTCCCGAATTCCCGGGAGCCAGCTGCCATCCTACTGCGTAAACCAATACTCCATTAACAAGAGCAATTTGAATACATGCCACTTAATCCAATTATTCAACTTGAACCAAAAAAAATCGCATGTGTAGCTTCTAAATGAAATTCAATTCTAATAACCGAATACTCCTTTACGATTGAAAAGAGCTCAAAGGGTTCACATAAATTTGAAAGAAATCCTCTCTGTTATACACTTTCATGGAATCCTCTTTCGAACATGTAAGTACCGAAAAATCAGTCATAAAAGTTCACGTACCCACATACTATGCTCGTATCGCCAACGGAATCCGTGAAAAGACCATCAGTGATCTGGAAAGAAATAAGCTATTTGCCTTTTCCAATCCAGCTTAGAACGAGCGTGTGGGTGAACCAGTTATAGTCCTGACAGAATAGCATATGTGGGATGTGATGGTGACATCGATACGAAAATCAAATAAACGAACGATGGCATGTCAATTTGGAAGGCGAGAAGCGATTCCATAAAGTTCGTAACAAAATACGGAAAATGGAGAGAGATCTCGTTGAGAATCAAGTCCAGAAATGAAAAACCCGAAGATGTAAAAAAAAACCAAACGATAGCAATGCAAATTCGAATATCGATGGGGTACAATGAAAAATTCAAGGGAGAACGAACAAAAGTCAGTTACGAACGGAACAATAATAAAAAGTACTTTTCGCGCCAAATGCTAGTCGTTGTGTCACAGACTCCTGGAAAAAAATGTGAACGTATCTAAGGCGTGGAAATTCAGGATGGTTTCTGTATTTGGGAGGTATTTCGGACGCGAAAATGGATGTTACAATTAATCCCAGGATTCATTGCAGTAAATATTGCATTCGATTAGCTTTCCAGGTAAATATATCAACTGTGCGTGTTCCGTTTGTAACGTAAGATATACTGAATAAAATCTGCCTTAATTTGCATTTTGTTTCGGATAGGACGTTAAAGAAGATCATGATTCAAAAGTGCATTTTTTGTAAATTTTGTATATTATCCATTCCGTTCGAAACTTATTTCTGAAACCGTGCACCTGCACTCCGAGACAAAATGTAAGACATATACAAACTTGTTAAAAATATCACAGATAATAAATACTTAGCTTCAGGTTTTTATTATATATGAAACAATCAGCAATGGTAAATACATTTCAATAATATTTTTAAAAAACCAATAGAACATTGTTTTTTTTTTAAAATGTCGAATTTTTAAACTAAAATGCGCGACAAAACTAAAAAAGCAAGATTGATTCTAGGGTACTAAATAAAAATCAAACAGATTTAATTATTATAAGTGATGTGTAGCCACCACATTTATCCTTAAATACTTCAGTCATCCTCTTCAGCAGTTGTTTGTAAAGTTTTTAACTATTCTTTCATTTAAAAACTTCCATGGTTCCTCGACACACTGTTTTAAATCTTTAACTGTGGGTCTAGTAAATCAAGACATTTGACGCCGCAACAAATGCAAAAAAAAAAGAAAATTTAAATGTAGATAGTTGAAAGGATTAGCTTTAGGATAAAAAAATCTTTATATTACTAAATACGCAATTTTCCGGAAAATCTCTGAGTGAATTTTTTTTAGCTTTTTTAACAACAATTGTTTAAATAATGAAAATACAAAAAAAAGTTCGATCTAAAATCATTAGCTGATTAAAATTTCTGTAAAAACAATTGTTTAAAGAGGTACCTTTAATTCCAATAATTGACGAATGCATATGTAACATTATTGCAACAAAAAATGGAATGAATATTATAAGCAAACGATAACTTGTTGAAATTCTGGATTTTTCACATGAATATTTTCAATTGTGTTTTTCAGAATTCATTTAATTATATCTCTTTTATAAATTATTGTATTCTAACGAACGTTTTTTCATAAATACATCAAAGTTCGTTCTTTCGAAACTTTTATACATTTTTATTATAAATATAAAAAAATTAAAAAAAATTTTAACTCATACGCTAATTTTTCAACTTTTAGAAAATATATATATTATTTTTATTATACCTTTTTCAATATGAATATTATCACTTTGTTAGCTTAGAAATTAATTTCTATAGAAACGTTTGTGCTAAAAATTTTTACACCTTTGATTTAGGTAGAAAATATTAGGGATCGTAAATAATTATTTTAAAGCAAACATTTTTTTTTAAATATCTTTTAACTGGAGGTTTACGTATGCAATCACTTATATTTGCACGAAAAATTGTGTGTATCTCTAAGTATCTCTAAGGATAATAAAGATACTAAAAAATCAAATAAATATTTTAGGACACACTCCAACCTTTGAAAATATAATATTAAATAATTAAATTTTTATTTTTTAAATTGTTTTATAGCAAGATTGTAAAAAAAACTTTTGATTGAAGTTATACGTGAAAATTCGCTAATATTTTCTAGAGAAATCAAGATATTGGTAAAAATTCTAGAAAGCGTTGTAGATGCATCGTTAAACTGCAATTTTTATGTAAAACATATTTTTTTAAACGTGATTCTTTAAAAACTAAGTACAACAAAAATAAAAACCTGAAGAATGATGATGTTCAAAAATGGTTCTTGAAAAATTGCGTTTATCTCAAGAGCAAATACAGATATCGAGAAAAAATTCCAGATAAATTTTGTCGGTAAATTCAACAGCTACAAATTTTCATTTGAATAGTTTTTTGTAATTATATTAAATTGAACAATTCTAATAAAAAGTCGTTAATTTGATTTTGATTTTGATTTTCCGGGAAATTGCATACTTAGGGTTGTAAATATTATTTTTATCTTAAAGATACCCCTTTCAGCTACCTACATTAAAATTTTCATCCTTTTTGTATTTTTTGCAAGATTTTAAGAAAATTATGTGGACTTCTACTACACTTCTTCATTAAACAATGAAATTGATCTCACTCACTAAATCAATCATACGAAACTTAAGCCTGTTTATACAACAAACTTTAGTCGCAAAGGACATATGGAGCGAGAACATCATTTAATTTCATAAAAAAAATGTAAATAAAATTAAACATAATGTATATAAAAATGACGCTTACATTAGTGTCATGATACTAAAACCATTTTCAGTGATAAAACATTTAGTTTTGGTCTAAATACAGGTGAACAACTTATTCAGAAAATTTTGGAATTAATTCAGAACATTTTTCAAAAAATCTACAGCATAAATACGACTCAAAACATACCCACTACGTGGACTACATGTTAGGGTTAAACCATTAAAAGAGCAAAAGCGCGAGTTCCCTTTGGAGAGCATTTAGCTCGACAGGATAACAGCAAGCGCACTCCTACGAAGCGACCGTCCTAATTGGATGTGTTGGAATAATTGAGATCTGAATTTGCATGGGAACGTTATCATACGTAACATACCAATACATATCCAGTAAAATGTTTTCACAGTAAGCTTTGCATCTATTAGTCCTTCTATTTTACTAGTGGAAACTATCGAGCATACTCATATACCAAAAGGACCAGAACAAATGGTTTATATTAGTAATTTACATAGTGCAGGGTGTTCACTTCGAAAAATAAACTAAAATTCGACGCAATTTAGTAGATGTAGAAAAATTTACTGTTGGAAAATAGAAGCATATTTTGAAGTGGGCATTTTTTTCTGGACCTAAAAATTACCTTAATTGATAGTAAATTCTCCAAATAAAAAGTATGGATGTCAAAACTTTGAATATTTAGGACCAAAAGGCACAAAAGCATGGATTCATAAAATACTACAGTTTTCAACATTGTAATGATTAAATAAAAACCGACGGTTTTGCTTGGCCGATAAAAGAAGAAGTATGGAGTTTACAAGAAGTATCATAGTACTTCACTGAACATTTTAAATTATAAGCAAAGGATCTTTTGAAAACTATAAGGCATTCATATTTTTTGTACAGAACATCCAACTACTAACATCTTATAATGTGCCATAATTAAAAACTCCTTTCGGTACCATTGAAATGCGTCAACTTGATTTCCTTTAGACAAAATCAGTTAAAATTATTATCACCCACAGAAAAAAAACGGGCCAATGAAATAATCGTCAATCAACCTAATATTCTGTGGATAAGACTAGAAAGATCGAACCCAAGCAGTATTAAATTCAAATATAATTTTGTTGAGTAAATAACCTTTTATGCAATTGACCAAATGAACAGAAACAATCAGAATAGTAATCCTAAAAAGTGAAAATCAACTCTTTTTTTTGCTAATGATAGAATAATTTTAAAACAATAAAAAACATGTGATGAATTAAATTAAGTACACACCTACGGTCAAATAAAAATACCATTAGGTGCTTTAAAGTGAAATTAAGATAAGTCAAAAGAATGAGATGTTTATTATGATGAATAAACAAAACATTTATAAAAACAAATTCTATCGTATTATTTTTGGCTAAATTTATGACTTTTTCCGGCTGCCGAAAGGTATCAGATCATTCCAATAAATAATAGTGTTTTCATTTGTTGCACAGCATTTATACAGTTCAAAAAAGATCAAAAACTTTAAAAACCAATCTTAGAAAGCAAGAGCGACTTGTTTAAAGGGCAATCTTTTAAATAATAATAAAAATGTGCTAGATGTGTTAGCAAAGTATAGAACCAAGCACACCTTATAGACGTATTGTCTTACTATTCACGGAGATTCATAACCAAAACAATTATATATTTAACAAGCCGCTAGGTGCGACCCTTCAGGTCCACACGGTCAACTTCCCAGTAATATCTACATAAACATCAACAACATTAAACACAATAATAATTTTGAAAATAATACTACTTTAAGTAATAACAATGAGAGGTATTCATAGCAGTAACAGGAATGAGTTAATATGAATCATATCGTCTACAGGAGGGTCCATTGATTACGTAAGGTTTTTGGTCGATAATAACAGATTGAATATTCACGCGGATCAATCGGTGGGGGCCTTTTTGGTCTTCAAAATTTTGTATATGCAGTCAAAAATAGGTTCAATTGCATGTAAAAAGTAAAATGTATTACAAATGATGATGGTTATTGAAATCTTACGATTACTTAATAATGAATCTACTACAAACTACAATTTTTTATTCGATGAAAGCTTTTCAAAGCATATGATCTTGCAAAGTATTGACTTCAAAACATTTTACCATTCTAAGCGTTGATACCGCAAATGCAAATTTGATTGAAATTTTGTTGGTTTTCAAAATTTAAGCAGTTTTTTTTAATCAAAAGACTATAAAAACTATTAAAAATCTGCTCAAATTATGCAAATATTTTAAAACTTTGATTAAATTTACAACAACTTTGTTAGAATAAAAGATATAAAGTGTCATCATTCGTATGAACCCTCTTTACATGGTAACTTTGAATGATTTTTTATTTTTAATTTAGTTTTTTCATTATCATGGAAGAAAATTTTGCTGGTTTCTCTTCAAAAACTGATAAGAATGTATAAATTTTATAAACTGGTATCACTGTGCTGTGCAAATCAGGTTAAAAAAAATATTTTTTTATAAAAAACATCACAATTTTTCGCATTTTCTTCTATTAAATTGAAAAAACGGCTGAAACGAACTTTTATAATGTTAAAAACTTCACAAAGATGTTAATACACGGCAACTGACATCATAATGATGCCAATATTATATCTGGTTCGTGAGATATAGTGAATGATAAAAATGACCTTGAAAATCATGATGACTTTTAATAATTTTTTATTTTTTATTTAATTTTTTACGTAATCATGAGGAAAAGTTTCGATGCTGTTTTTACAAACATTGTTTGGAGTATATAAATTTTATAAACATTTATTACTATACTTCGCAAATCAGGTTAATAATTTATTGTTTCTGAAAAAACCTAACTTTTCCACTTTTTTTTTCTTAAATTGAAAAACGGCTCCAACGATTTTTTAAAAATTCACAAGATTCACAAAAAATGCTAATACGCGTTCATTGCCACCTAAACGATGCAAATCGTATCTTTGGCTCGCGAGATATAACGCATGACAGAAATGACCTTGAATATCATGATGACTGTTAATGATTTTTGATTTTTTATTTGATTTTTTATGTATTCATGAGAAAAAAATTTTGATGGCATTTTCAAAAGAACTGTTTGGAGTAAATAAATTATATAGAGATTGATTACTTCGACTTGGAAATAAGATTAAAAATTTATAATTATTGAAAAAAAAAACAATTTTTTGCACTTTTTTTAAAAAATTAAAAAACGGCTCAAAGATTTTTTTTAGAAACTTGACAGAATTACATAAATGTCAATACGCGTCGTTTGACACCTTGCTAACGCATGACAGAAATGACCTTCAAACACGCAAAACAGCAAACCCCCTGACCGAAGTTTCCCAAAAACTAATCAGCTCTTAAGATTGCAAAGACGCTTCGATTGACAACTCAACGAAGTCGATACGACTTTGTTTACGTGAGTTATGCTCGCAGAAAAAACTGTCCACGAATGTACAGACGTACGTACGTACGTACACACACTCACACATACATCTCCCATTCTGAAAACACTTTATATATACTCTATAGACCTCAATTTCGATTTTCGAGGCGATTACAAGAACTTCCCATATACTGGGAAGTTAATAAAAAAATGTGAGAATTGTGTTAGCAAAGTAAAGAACCAAGCACACGTTATAGACGTGTTGTCTTACTATTCACGGAGGTTCATAACCAAAAAAATTATATATTCAAAAAAACTACGTATACACTAACACGTAACCAAAATGGTTAGTTCCAATACCTAGTAAATACAATAAAGTTCCAAGCTGAAGCAACAAGGATCCCATTTCACCTACATATCAAATATCACTCGTGCTGTCCTTTGAGGGTTGGATCGGTAGTACCTAATAAAGATGACAGTCTTCACAACAAAATCGTAACTTTTCTCCATTTTTTTCAACGTTGGGAGGTGGATATCTTCATGCTGCATTTCTACCGACTAAAACCACCTCCGTTTCCTTCAATCACTCACTCCATCAAAATTTAGTAATTCTCCGTATATAAAATTTTAAGGCCAACTTTCACATTTTATTTAAGGGGGAAATACCTTGAGACACTTTTTAAAATCGATTGTTTTAAATTGTTTGATTCGATAGATATATCGCCTAAGAATATCATGTCAAAGTTTCAAAAGCTAATTCTCAAAATTGTGGAAGAGATGCATCCCGGAAGTTCCTGGCGCCGAGTTCTTTTTCTCTTGACCACAAACTTTAAACGGCCTTTTCTCGAAACCATGTTTTTTAACATTGCGTAAGTGATAGTAAAAAAACTAGTGAATCGATTTTCATCATCTAGCATTCATTTTAAAGAGCATAAAAAACTGTTCTATATAGACTAAAGATTAAAAAAACAAAATATTTTGGGACTATTTTTGACTGGAAGTACAACGAAATTTTTCTTCAAAATCGTGATTTGTTTTTTAAAGCCTGTTTTGAGGGGTTAATTTTCGAATTTCGCAAATATTTTAGTCTATCTACTAAAACAAACCCTTTCGAGTAAGAAAATGTTTGGTTTGTTGATTTCAGATGAAAATTGCAACCAGCATCGTTTACGCAATTTACGACGTCAGCGACGACATGGCTTTCAAGATCCTGGAAAAATTTGTTAATTTTCAACTTTCACTTTTGTAGAATATGTTTTTTTTTCAACCTCAAACATCGCCTAAAATAAATATTAAACTGATTTAATAAGAACTGTCTTCAGTTCCCCACAAATCAGTTGCAAAAAGACCTTTTTTCGGCCTCTAAATTTACTTCGCCCCCTTAATCTGTATTGAATTTTTCACTATATTTAAATTTATTTCAAATAAAAACGTTGATTCGAAACAAAGTTTTCGGCACGATCGTTGAAAGACCACTTACATTCGTGGTTCCGTCAGTACTCCTTAGTGGTTGATTAAAAATTAGTTTAGCCTAACAATAATTATTCTAATCCCTTTTAGTCTAATTGATCAATTGAAATTTTTGCTTTTTTAATAAATAAAATGAAATAAAATTGAGATCGGTCCTTGCTTCTATTCTTTTCAGGAAATCGATTGTACTAACGCAATAGTTTTTGGTATGGAAAAATTAATTCAATCATGATTTTTAGAGGCATAAAACTTTTTAAGAAAATTAAAAGAGATAAATTATTGGAAGAACCAATTTTTTGGCTTTATAGACTTAAAAATTTCATGGTATTTAGTGTTTAAAAAAACTTGCCATATTCTCATCACGACTGCGTCTTAGAAGGACCATCCTGTTGGTTCCATTTAGCACCATTTTTTTCCACCAATAACACGTAGAATGTCGGCTTCGAAGTCATCAACAGTTGCTGGGTTTTTTTAGCAAAGACAAGTGACTTGAGATACTCCTACAAAAAGTAGTACGATGAAGTCAAATCAGATGATCTGGACGACCAGTTCACAGGTCAATTTCTTGGGATAATTCGTTTACCAAAGGTTCGTCCCAATAGGTAATAGTATCACGCGCTCTATCATGTTACGTCATCCTGTTGGAACCATTTGTCCTTCAGACAATTAGAAGATTGCCATTGTTGTTGGGAATACAAAAATTACGAATCATTTATCTGTAGCGATCGTCATTTTCGGTAACATTTATTCGATATTCAGATTTGTCACAATCGCGACCACGCGCACAAACCCGAGGATCCGAGATCGAGTGCCCTACCATTTTGGGCGCTCCTCGACCCCGGATGCCTCGTGCGTACACGCGTCGCCGGGACTGCTACAAAGTTGACCGCATAGTGGCGGTCCCGATTTAACATTTTAGTTTCCACCGACTAGCTCACCGAGTCGTGGGTTGCTATATTTGAATAAGAAAAGCAAAGAAACCACGAACCACATTCTTACACGTGTCACCAATGCAAAAGAAAACAATCACATCACCTTTTTTTTATTATAGTATTCCATTTTTATATACTTAGCTCATTACTATACTTATTGACTGAATAACACCTTTGATTATACATTATACAACAAAACTAGAATTTTTTTGATTTAAATGACTTTTACCCACTCTGCGTGATATATGCTGGGGAATGATTCGTGATGATTTATGTCACTGATGATAAAAAAACGACGACGGTTTAGTTAGCTCATTGGAATCTTGTGACGGCTGCTGATTTCCCATTTCCACTGGACTCCTTTTCCGGAGCGAATCTCTGGTAAATTATAGATGTCTGATATGTGGTCCCGCCGAAGACGTTCATTGTCACTGTCGCTGTTGCAAGACAGCAGTCCCGGACGAGCCCAAGTCAATTTACTTTTTCCTTGCACAAGATAAAAACACTCTCCATCAAGTTTTTCGGACGATCTCCCCAAACACCACTAGCTTGAAAGCTCCTAACCTTTTTATTTTCTGTCCACACCGCACGCAAAAAAAAACGTCCGGCCCGTTCGACCGTCTCTTCGCAACTCTCCTCACACTCACTCACCATTTCCGGCACGGCGAACATCGTATTCGCGAAAGCTTGAGCACCATCCGAGGGTTGGAGCGAGATGAAGCGTTTGAATAGCTTTTTCGGAAGTTGGCGAGCTTTACACTTTCAAATAATCATTGCCAGGTAGGTGTTGCTATGATTTAGTTATTTCGGGCAGAAAAGGCGCGAAGATAATTTGAATTTGGTTTATGGTACGTAACAGATTTGCAAAAAATGTAAGACTGATGCCGCTGGCATACTAACTGTTGATTATTTTCACACCGAAAACTTCAATTGTGCTTACTTGTGAACCCAATAAGCAAGAAATGAGACTCATCGCTAAAGACGATTTGACGGTAAAAAGACGGGTCAACTTCCAACTCATTCTGAGCCCATTCACCAAACGTACGATGCGAACTAAGATCCAATGGTGTCGATTGATGGCTTTGGTCCAAGATCTTTCCTTTAAATTTTTCCATATAGTGAACGAACAGAGGCCAAGTTGTTGAGAAAGACGACGATTCGATAAATTTCGGATGCTCAGTCACACTACCTGCCATAGCATCGATAGCATCCGTGGTACGCACTGTACGAGCTCGTGTTGGCTGAGCACTGTCCAATAGAGTATACGTACGAACATAGATCTTTCCATCGTTTTGCGTGTGAGCTGCTGATGGACAATTATGAGCATCATAAAATGGACAAAGTGCTATATAAGTTTGACATACAGAACGCGAATGTTGAAAATAAATTTTCACCATTTTGCATGGTAATTTAAATAAGTCAATTCAGCATAATGTCAGAACATCAACGAAATTTAACAAATTATTAATTATTGACAGATACTTTTATCAAAAAGTCAATACATGTAAAAAAAATAACTCTCTACATGGTTGGAAAATCTTCAAGTGTCGGATTACTGAACATTTTGTTTATCGATTGCACGCATAATTAATATTTATTAATATTTTTTGCACATTTATATGTAGACATATACATGTTTATGTTGATACAGTGTAAGATGAGGCCCTTTAATTTCATTTCATCAACCATTTATCGTTTATGTGATTGATTACAAATACATCATTATCCACTTTCCTCTCTCTCCGTTGCGTTAAGGCTTTCATGGCACATTTAAAGGAAAAAAGCTAACCGATAAAAAAAGTTCTCAGTGCGGCATTGCCGATCCGCTTGCCACATAGCATTAATGTTCAATACAAGATAGGAAGTTCTGTGACCATGCTGCTGCGTGTAATCAAGACATTTTCAAGTCATCAGGCAACCACAAAAGTAGGATTTAACAAAAAACAACGAGTAATAATAGAAACGCGTAGAAAAAGTGAAGCGCCAGAGAAAATCGGACAAGTGAAAGTAATGCTGGGTTCAGCTTAATGAGCTTCGCATAAGGATGTTGCGAATATCTTCTATATTTTGAATTGTATCAAGATTTAACAGTTGAACGCATAGCAGATATCCTATGAGGAAAAAATAAATGCAAGTAGGGAAGCAAAAGCTTCAGTTTGGTTGTTCTTCTATGAAAATTCATAGTATGCGTTTTTTATTTTTATTCTTGAAAAATACACGCGGGTTGATTATAAAAATATGCTTTGTGCTTGATATATTCTGGACATTCTGATTAAAATGTTACAAATTGATGCAAATTCGCAAGTTCATTTTACAGAGTGAAAAGAACTTTTTGTGAATATCAAATACACAGATGAAAATGCCAATATATTGCCATAAAAATTAATAGGTGTAAATAAAATACACCAAAATAAATGAAAAATGCGTCGAAAAAGTGAATATAAAAAGACGAGGAAAATACTCATGTAATTTGAAGTTCTCACGTCCTGAAACAATTCATTGTACGTTCGGTTTTAGTCCTTGTTCGAACTATGCTTGAGTGCAAAATGTGTCGGAATAGATTTGTTCGGTTGGCTTTTCATTTATCACCTTTCCCAATATTGTTCATTTGTCTGTTAATTTAGTAGTCATGTGGCGGACGTGTTAATTTGCATGGATTATATAGTATGTGTTACGTATGCTGACTTTGATGCTGGCGAATAGCCGCAGGTCAAAATAGTTACGTTGTGGTTGCTTGTTTGATAGACCACGTTTGATTAGGATCAAATGCGTATGGCAATGCCAAAACTTAATTTCAATTCCTCTTTTGAAATCAACAATTAGTTGATTAAGCCTATATTTATGCATTTTATTTCAAAAATTATCGCAAACATTATTTGGAATGAGTGGCAAAGCTAGTCTGCTTTTGATTATATTATGACATAGTTATTTTAATTTGATCACATTAAACACATTGTTGGTATTTTAATTTGGAAGTGACATACATCGAAACTAATGAGCACAGCATATTTCTGAAAAACTCATCTCTAATAACACAGTCCTACAAATTTGAAAAAAAGTTCCTTTTTTGATGTGAGTGCTCATTTATTAGGTTTTGGGACCTGTTAATGTCGAATCTGAAGTCGGTTTCTTTCTATCACATCAGTATTTATCACAAAACACATTTATAAAAATCATGTGAAAATTGGGGTATCCTACCTTCCTTCAGTTGATGGAAAAACTGATGATCAAAGATGGAAATACTGTTAGTAAATACTTGAACCCATCCCCTTGTTTATCTAAAGCCTTCACAAATTGCTTCATAAGACTAAGCTTTATATGCAAAGATGGTAGTAAGATTTTTTCTGGTGGGACTCAATTCTGTCGAACTATAATTTTATTTCCTGGGTCTAAATTAATTCTTGCCGGCCATTCATTCCGATTATAATGTTCTGCTCTATTTCTGCTATCCCATTCGCATAAAAAACATGGATATTTTGTATAACCACTTTGCTGTTCTAATAACATAGAAAATATTTTTAAATCTCCACACACAATCCATCCATGCTGCTCGTAATCAACTTTAGTCAAAATTGTAACCAAATTTTCGTAACACTCCTTCAAATGTACAGAGTAGGCAAAGAAGAGTATTTGTTTCCATTATGAAGAAGAACTGCCTTTAAACTTCTTTTTGACGAATCGATGAAGAGTCTCCAGTTTTTCACATCGTATTCTACGTCGTACTAATCCGGGAATATCTTTGGAAAAGACAAGATCGTCATGCTCAGCAAAATATTGAAAAAAAGTCGTTCTTTCTATTACGATACCAGCAGAATGAAGTTCCAAGAGAAAGTAAATATTTCTCCTGTAGTCTTGAACCAAGAAGTTCCGCGCCATCTTTAGGTAGTCCTAAATATCTGGTCAAATCGTTCAATTCTGTTTGGTTAAATGGTTGCGGTTGAGAAGAGGTCTCAAAACTTGGATCTAGATTTTCCTTTTCTTCTGGGCTACAACTTTCAGATGATTCGTTAGTATGCATGGTATTGGAAGAAGATGGAAGCAACGGCTGATCTTCATTCGGTTCTCTTAGTACTGGATAAGTCACTGATTGAATTTGCGGGAAAATGATCCCTTTTTTTGTTTTTGCGTTTTACCTTTTCACATTGCAGCAACAGAAGTAACAATCTTGGTAGTGATTTTGAGGTTTCCTCCATTCCATGGGTTTAGCTATGTTAAAACAGTTCTCCTTGCCTAGTGACCACTTGCAAAGTTTTGATACGCAGCTCCTATGTACAAACTTTATTCGGTGTCCAAGTTTTGTCTAAGTTACGAATAGCAAAACCGAAGTAACGCTCGTATATGTTTTTCACAAAGCCCGTAATCGTGTTTTGTTGTTTTAACACCAAATACTCACCACAAATGTAACAAAAACGTTGAGGGAAGTTAGCACATTTAAGCGAAGTCATGGTAAAAAACTTTCTATTTATATATAATATATAATATAATTTTACAGTACATTTAACCACTGATTTATTACATCCATAGATGAGTCTATATATACCACATAAGATCAATGTTTAAATATTGACTTAATAAATAAAATTTTAAGAATGAGGACCCTAGATAATTTTACTTTTATGACGATTGGCAGGTAAATTTCCTTTCCATCGCCCTCAAGCTAAATTTATATAGAAAAATTATGCAAAAATTAAAAAAAAATTCCACAAAATTCTGATGTGATGGAAACTTTTGACTATTAGTTACGTAATAAGCATACAAAAAGCTATTAGAAACACTACTTGACCTTCAAAAAGGAAATTCGTTGTAGGACAGTGTAATCAATCACAATAAAACAAAATTCCGTATAAAAGCCCAGTCATATATATATCTCATTTCCAAGTAACTTTGAAGTTTTTGTATTACACGTTTTTTTTATTTTGTCATTACAAACTACATATAAAAAGTTCTTTTGAAATATTCTTCGCGTTGCTAGTTATTCAAGATAAAAGGTAAAAGAAATAAATATGTTTTCTGTGAATATATTTCTTTATGTTGGTTGGTTGCAAATTTTTATTCCGCTACAAATTGTTCATCACAAAATTGTCTACAAAAAAGATTAGCAACAAATTTTAGGCACCACTAATAGTTTTCGAGATATTAGGATATTAGCTATGGGTGGTCAGCAACGAAAAAATTCAACATTTTGAAAGAAATTACAATATGGTTTACTTGGTTTGTTATAAAAATTTTACACTATATTTTAAGTGGCTTCAAGAAAAACTTCAAGTAAAAATATTGATGGGAATCAAGGTTATAAGCTCAATTGTGAATAGCACTCTTATATCCACTGTGATCATCAGTCATTTTTAATTTTTTACCGAAAATCAGTGAACTTAAACAACATTTTAGTTTAATAGCTTTTGTAGAGCTCAATTAAAGCTCTTGTTTTTTTTCATTGCAAAAACTGTTTTTTGATAATTGAGGATACCTACATAAAACATGTTCAAAAAACTTCAATTCAGTTTAGCTTCTACTTAAATTATATAACGTTATTTGAATGCCACAATTTAAACAAATTATGTATAAAGGTCGATTTTCAAGGTGTAATATTTTTGATGGAGATATCTATCATTGTAACGTTTAAATTTTCCTGGTATTTTGACATTATGTTTAATTTAGTTTGATAAATTTTTATCTAAAGACTTAAACCCGAAAAACGTCTCAAAATAGTAGAAATTTATTTCTCACAATCGTGTCCTGTATGCCAAACTCAAACAGCATTTTGTCCAATTTATGATGGTCAAAATCGTCATTCTGACAGGCTCATACGCGACGATAGAAAGATTTATGTCCACGTGTATTCTACTGGATAATGTTCATCCAGCACGAGCTCCTACAGTGCGAACCGAGGCAGCTATATCTGTTTTAGAGGGTGGTGTGACTGATCGATCGATTCGATGCCGTTCTCAACAACATCGTTTCACTCCCACTTCATAGAAAATTTTGAAGAAAGACCGTAAACTAAAGCCCTATAAAATGCATCTAGTGCAGTGCAATTGAAGCCCTTGAACCATCGTTTTGCGTCGTACGTTTGGTGAATGGGCTGAGAATGAGTTGGAAGTTAACCGCCTGTTTAGCCTCAAATCGTTTTTAGCGATTAGTCTCATTTCTGGCCTACTGGATTTGCAAGTAAGTGAAATTGTCGTTTCTGGTGTGAGGATACTCCTCATAAAACTTTAGAAACCCCGAAACATACCAAAAAAGTTGGTTTGCATGCTAGAAGCATATTTGGTCCTTTCTTTGCCGAATCTCATGACGGAACCAACGATACCATTAAGGGCGATCGTTACCGACAAATAATTCGTACTTTTTTGATTCTGAACATCGTGTGAGGGATAAATGGTTCCAACAGGATGGCACAACATGCCTCACAGCGCCCGCGTCTATTTCTTTATTTGGCCGAACTGTTGATAAACGAATCATCTTTAGAAATTGAACTCACGCTGCATTTCGAAAATTCGCATTATTTATCTTCAGAGCATATCAGCTTTAATAATGTTTTTCATGCGATAGTTAATTTTTTAGGAGCTAATTAAGCTTGGATAAAGGCACAAAGAAGTGGTTACCACGTTATAAGATAGTTAAGCTTTTGGTATTACGTGAGACATTTTGAATTGGAACTTCCATTGAAAAAGAAACCACAGAACATTGAATTGACTTTGACTCTGTGAACAGAAACTGCAAAAAACACTTACAAACAACACAACAAAGAAAAGTGCGAAATTTTAAACATCAACAAAACTGAATTAAAGTGTGATCATGGAAAAACCCAAGAGTTGCGACCATCATCCCTCAAATTCATTCAAAGCAAAGAAGAACACCTGATTCAAGCTTCACAGATTATCTTGCCATATCAGCGCAAAGTGATGATGGTACCTTATCCGTTCCGTTTGATTCATTACATATTTCAACCCAATGTTATTTTTTTTCAAAGATTAGCGTTCACTTCATCACTAATCTGAAAAATCATCGCCAACAAATTGCGAATTACTTCACAGTACAATAAATTTTTACCATTTGCTACAAATTTTCCAAGCTGCTGCATCATGTAACTAACATATAGTCCAAATTTATTGAAGCATGGTACCTTTCTATCATTTCAAACCATTTCTAAACCAAATCGAGCGATACTTGTTCCAGTAATGAAAATAATACACATTTTGTCTCCTTCATCCATGTTCTTCGAATATCCTTGATAAATGGCTTTTTACTTCGACCCCAAATCTTTAAAAGCCATTCAAATTTTCAAGAAAGTTGCGAAGTTATCCTCTTTGACTTACCTAAAGTTTAATAAAGTCAAATATTTGGTCACCGTATATTTTTAAGTGTTTTTAGATAGCTTCAATATTTTCTTATGAGTCAGCGTCATATAGAGTAAACGAAAGAATTTTTTTTTCGAATGTTTATTATTGAATTCATCGCTCAGTTTCAAGGATTTCATTATAGTAACTGTTGAAGTTTGAAGCATTCATGATTTCGTTCAAAGTCCCTCGTCTAAAACAACGTTTGAAAAACATAACCGAATTTTAACAAATTGGCTGCTCCTGTTCAGTAGCACCAATTTAAAACAATGTACAGTTGAAACTTACAATTTCTTAGATCAATAATTAAAAGTGTGGCTGCAGATCTTACAGTAGAAGTGAAGATAAAAATGTGTTGCGTAAGTGATGTAATTTTTTTAAATTATTTAAGGATATTTTTAGAATACATTTTATTTCTATTTCTTAAGCAGCATATTACATTTAAGAGGTATTAAAATAAATCCACTTGTCATGAACCAACGCAATTGGTTTCTGAAATTACTCAGTAAATCACTGGCAAATTAAATACAGCAGTTAAGCGTTTATATTCTGGCTAAATAGTAGTCCTGCACGTTCTAACAACAATGTAATCCAAATGTGCTACGGTGCTTAACTCTTCAGCTGAGCTCCAGACTCCCGGATTATAGGCAACTCATTTGCATGGGAAAACGATAAAACTGATAACAAAACTACAACTGTAATTCTTCGGTACAGACAGATATATACGCCAGCGGCTGAAGCAAGCTCATTAAAGCATTTTACAACATGAATAATCATCCTCAGGTGTATCTCTAAAATGATTGAAAAAAAAACACACGGAAAGAATCCAAACGGTGAGATGTGATAACACTAGTAAACGCATATGTATAGTAGTTTAAGGCTTGAAAATCTGAATGCACCATTTCAGAAGCAACCCTAGTGGCCCTTGCCTTGACTCTATGCACTGTTTGCTCCTCACACCCAAGGGACATTTTATAGTCAAGCTCATCATATCCTTCATCCATATGTATGCATATTACAAGTTAGAGTGTAAGTAATTGTGACAAGCTCAAGAACATGCCTCGTTTCTGATTTCATTTGGAGTTAGTCAGCATTAGAAGCTACTAACCCTGGATTGGTGCTGTTCTCTACATTGAACTATCCAACATTTCCAGGAATAATAATATGATTTCAGCTGTCCTATTTAAACTAGTCAAAACAAATGTTTGGTGCTAGTACAACATTTATCCATTTTTTTCTATTATTTGATGTGAAACCAAATTAACCACAGAATTCAAATGATCAGAATAATTTTTACCACAAATTACTCGGAGCGTATCTTGTTTGCAGGCTCGTTAAGGATTTTATTTATTCCTATAGGATTTAATTTATTCGTCTATATTGATGTTATCTCTTTCGAAATAGTCCCCATAAGATATTAGACACTAATGTTAGCACTTCTTCCAATCCCTGAAACACTTCTGGAATTCTATCTTTGGAATAGCTTTGAGCTCTTACAGCGATGCACTTTAAATCTCATCTTTGCTTGTAAAACATTATTTTTGGGAACAGAAAAAATTACGCGGGACCAAATTTGACGCATATTCAGGGTTGGGCATCAATACAGTGTTGTTTTTTACCAAAAATCCATGAACACGCAATGATATGTATGCGTGATGCAAAAGCCATGAATTGTTTCGTCACAAATCCGGGCGTTTTCTTCGGACTGCTACACGCAAATGGCGTTGAACTTATAGTTAGTTTTCTTTATTGACCGTTTTACTTTGTGGTAAGAACTCATGCCATTAAAATCAAAGAACACAGTGAGCATAACATTTTACCAAACTTGTCGAGCTGTTTTCAGTCTTGGCGATCCACTGGGACGATTAATCCTTAGCTTCCAGGTCACAACCATAAACTCATGTTTCAACATCTGCTATAACATGTTTCAGTATGCATCGTTGTTGACTTTATTTAGCGATTCGTGAGCAACTTCCATTCGCCGCTGTTTTTGTTCGAAATTCAACATTTCTGGAACAAATTTTGCTGCAACACGTTTCCTTCCAAAAAAAATGCTCATGGAATGAGCCAATTGATATGTAAGTATAATCAGCAACTTCTCTTATTGTTATTCCTCTTTCACTTTTTTACGTTTTCATCAGCTGTTAAGGCGCTGGTGCGATCCATACGCTCGTCATTTTTAATGTCAGCACGGCCATATTGAAAACGTTTATACCATACCATAAACTCTTGTTTAATTCATAGTAAATTCACCAAAACCAGTATTTAACATTTCTAAAACTCTGTTGCACGCTATACCATTTTCATAGCAAAATTTAATGCAGATTTTCTGATCCACGATTCATACAAATGAAGAATAAACGACTGTATGAAAACACGTGTTATCCTGCTAACAGCTGTCAAGAAACTAAACATCCAATATTGTTCAAAATGTATAGATACTTTTCAAATAGATTTTTGCAAACTCCTGAGGGGGCTTACTTAATTGTGCAGCGTTGTGTCGTCTAACCTCTTCGCTCGATGGCTCTTGCAGTCTCGTGTCGTTCTCCAGCGGAAACTCGACTACGTGGAGAAGTCTACACGATGCGTTAGTTTTTGTTTACGCCGCGAGCGCTGTGTACTCTCCAGGTTTGTGAAAACAACAACTACAAAATTGGACTGATATAACCCGCGAAATTTTAAATTTCCCATGACTTTTCGAACACGCCACGTATTTATTTAGAAAAGAAACGAAAATGGAAATTGAAAACAATATTAAAACAGTGATGGATTTATTCACCAAAATTGGAGCGACTCACCTCTCAAAGACATTTTGAAAGTTTAGTGGAGGGACGGGACAAATAAATTTTAAGTGTCGATAAATTTTAAATCAGTGGAATGTTCCCAAGTTTATAGACCGAATAAGGATTGAGAAATATAAAGCTCATCTTTATTTTTTAAGTTTCATTTCTGAATGATCGTCCGATAGTTAACACATTTCGAAAACAACATCTAACTATTTGGATAAAAGCAAATATATCGTCTCCCTCCACATTTAACCCCATTTCTAAGGAAAAAGAATTATTTCGAGCTATGTAAAAACTTGGAAAATATTAAAAATTCTAAGTACATATACTAAATATCTGCTCCTAGCCAATCATTACTGTATCTGAAAACAATGCCAAAACAAAATTCGAACAGCAATAACGGCTTAAAGCATCCATATAACACGAATGGGGTTAACTACTGAGTGGTACATATCCCATGAAAGAGCACTCACAGCCTATCTAGTACAGGATGTAAAATAGGAAGTGGTAGTGGAAAAAAATGTTAGCGAAACGTTGTATAATGCGACGATGATGACAACATACAAGTCCACCGTAGAAAAATCTTTGTATGACTCTCGTAGGAAGAAGGCTCTAGCATAAAATGAGGACAACACTCTGAAAATGCTTTGGCATAGAAGGCGGGCAGAAAAACTTGCAAGTACATAGATGGAATGTTTAATGTTAGTATGTTTACAGCATCGGACGTATAAGAGTGTCTGTAATTAATTTTATCTATTTGTAATTTATTTAATGTTAAATTATTCTCGCTACGGGATTTAAGTGAGCACCTAGTAGGGTGCCGCATCTTCTTCATCGGGTATGTACTTCTTCATCGAGTCTTTGGTACATTTTGTCTGCTCCTTTGTTGAAAAGACAGTAATTTTAACAAATTTTGTTGGAAAGAATACACGCATTTTTTGTATGTACAGTACACAATATCTACATAACAATATTTGTGTACACGTTTGCGTACTGCTATGTATTGTGAAGTAAATGTTAACAAAGTTATTCTTAGGCTTAGAAATAAAAGCCATCAATGTCAGCGTCTAAGCACGCAAGAAACAAGGATCAATTTAAACTGACGAGTCTATTATCAACTCAACTGGAAATATGATAACGAAATAAGAAATGTTGAAATTTTCAATTTTCAAGAAGAAAATTAAATACATGTACATTTTTAAATAACTGACTCTATTACTCAAAATAATTTTCATTGACTTCCTTCGGTTGTTGTTTGTTGTTAATGTGTCTTTTACGAAAAAAAACTCCATTCGTGTCCCGTAAAAAAGTCTCGAATATCAAAATCTCTCAAAATGATCTCTGATTTCAAGTTGAGAATCTTTAAGGCTATTTTCCAACTCCACCAAAAATGGTATTGTCATGAAGCAAAATGGGATCACTACTGTATACAAGCTTCGTTTGCATTCATAGCACTTTCTGGTGCATTATCTCAGTTTCAGGAATATACGACATGGGTGTATTTCTTTCACTACACTCTGGCAAGTCTTAGTGTGCTTCTCCTTTGCTAGTGAACTATACTGTGACCATAATCTCTTACAGATGAACCGGTAGTTAAGGGATTGTCACAGTTGTTCATCAGAATTTAACCACTGTTCAAATTTACGGTCGTTATAACATAGAGGCAAGTTACTATCCTGTTCATGTATAAATAGACTCTATTTCCGCTGATGAACAAAGTAACCGTCTCATGTCGTCGAAAAATATTCGCAAGTGTTAGTTCTTGAATTTGTTCGCCCCATCCGAAAGCTCCCAAGTGGTAACTTACTTTTGGATTAGATACTTCTGGTTTGCTGTTATGCGCTTCACAGTCACACTTGTAACACTCGTGCAATTACAGCTTTCAATAAGCTGTGCCTTTTAACAGATTTTCAAGTGGAAAATCTTCCTGAATAAATTGTCGGTACCAGTTACCAATGGTTACTTTTCACAGGTACTTTACGCAAAAGCCACGATAATCTCGCGAATTTGTGCAGCTGGGCTTAATTCCTGATTGAAATTTTAAACGTACGCACACACGCAAATCCCTTTTTCCTGAGAGCAAAAAAAAACAAAATGAAATCAAACTTTAGGCGAAAATTAAAAAGAACTTCTAGTAACCTGAACAGCTTTTAGATGAATATAAACAATATAAGTTATTTGTCTGCATTTGATAACAAAGTAAGTATGCGATGAAAATACTGCATCTGCTTCTCTTTTTGTTAAAACTGTTTTCGCTGCTTCACTAATCACGAATTTTCACATAAAAAAAATGGGAAAAATTTAGCAAGAAGTCATAATTATTTGCCACTAATAACTTAAATAACTTAATTTAACTTAAATTATTTTACATTCAAGTCAAATATAAAATGAATTCAAGTAAAATATAAAATAAATTCAAGTAAAATGAAAAAGTAAATTAATATTTTTCAGAAAAACCTTTTCAAGAAGAGCAGTTATTCTTTTTAGTAAACTTGACACTAAGCGTCGGCATCCTTGAATCAAAATAAGTCTCTTGTGATTCCTTTGACGAGATAGGGTGCTCCGTAATCTTCCGCTTCAATATTCACCAAGCGTGACCAAGGAAAGAAGCCAATCTAGGAGCTGAACACCATCATCTGAGAACCACTTCATTACTACTAGCGACTTGCGACACCGCGCGTTGTCTTGCTGGAAACGGACGAAATCCATGATGGTGTAACCAAAACTTTCATTGAAAGACTGTTCCAGAGCAATCTTCAGTACTTGGATGTATTTTTTTTGAATCCATCCAGCCCTCACACATAACGATTTCGCCCACTCCATATCATGATATGCAACCCTATACCAAAATACTTCTAGTCCAGTCAAATAAGAGTTTGACCGTGCATTCTCAAAAGGCAGAGAAATTTTTATTGCAATGCGTGGGCAATGGTATAGTTAGCTCAAGTTCAATTTTCTGGGGTGGCAGCTGATGGCCTCTGGGCTCCATCTTGAAAACAAAAGAAAGTGGGGCACCCCCATATCTCCGAAACCGTGGTTTCCACAAGCAAGTTGCGTATGGCAAACTTGCGTAGAATATAATTGTTAGCAAGTCGTCCATACATCACTTTTACGTGGTGTCAAGAACAAAAATTTACTAGTCAAAAACCACACCCAAAAACGGGGGAACAACTTTTGGGCACCACAACTTTTTTTAATTTCACGTTTAACGCGAAACACATTGGAATACTTTTCTAGGACAGTTTTGTCACAAATCGTTTGCGGTATTGCTTGTTTCGAACACAGAAACAAGTCACAGGAAAAAAACCATTTAAATACCAGATAAACGGGTGTTAAATCCTCCTTGGAAACACAATAACTCCCAATATGGTACAGTGATCAAAACAAGCAATACCGCAAACGTTTGGTGATAAAACTGTCTAAAAGTTATTTTCAAACGAATTTCGCGGTTATGTGGAAAACAAAGAAGTTGTGGCGCGCGAAAAATGATCCCCCCTTTTCAACATCGTTTTTTGGCGTGTAACTCTTTTAATATTGACAGCACGTGAAAATGCTGTATCCAAAACTTACTGCAAATAAATTTTTACACAAGTTTGTCATATTATCCTTTTTTGTGCGAGCTTTAATTTTTGAGATATGGGGCCGTCCAACTTTTTTTGTTCTCAAGATGGCGCCAATAGGATTGGAGTTGTAACCCCAGAAACTTCAATTCAAGCTCACATAGAGGCATACGACACATTGTAATTAAAAAAAAAATTGCCCACTAAATAGCTCCGTGAGTTTTTCAACGGGGGGTTGGCCACGAAAAGCCGATTATTTGGCCTAAAAATGCGTTTTTCACGCGACTTTCTCTTCTTTGGGATGCAATAACTCCCGTTAATATACAGTGATCAAAACAATCAATACCGCTAACGACTTGCGAAAAAACTGCCTTAAAGATATTTTCAACGTGTCTTGGAGTTAAAATGAAAACAATGAAGCAGTGGCGCCCGAAAGATGTTCCTCCCTTTTTGGATGTCGTTTTGGGCCTGCAACTCTTTTATTGTTTATTGACTTGCTGCAAATTGAATTCTACACAAGTTTGCCATATCAAACTTTCTTGTAGGAGCCATGGTTGCGGAGATATGGGGGATGTCCCATTTTTTTGTTTCCAAGATGGAATCCAAAGGATAGGGCTGCGACCCCTGAAACTTGAATTCAAGCTCACAGTAAGACATACTACACATTACGCCAAAAATCTGGCTACCTTCCAAAATGCTCCGCGAATTTCGCAACAGAGGGTTTGCCATCAAAAGCCGATTGTTTGACCTAAAAACGGGGTTTTCACGCGACTTTCTCTCTTTTCGAGTGGAATAACTCCTATTAATGTACAATGATTGGAACAATCAATACCGCGAACGATTTGTGACAAAATTGTTTAGAAAAATATCCCTATGTATTTAGCGTTAAACGCAAAATTAAAAAAGTTTTGTCGCCCAAAAGTTGTTTTCCCCTTTTTGGGTGTGGTTTTTGACTTGTATTTTTTCATTAATGACACTACGTAAAAGTGATGTATGTACGACTTGCTGACTATGATATTCTACGCAAGTTTGCCATACACAACTTTCTTGTAGAAGCCACAGTTTCGAAGATAGATAGAGTCCAGAAGCTGTCAGCTGCGACCCCAGGAAATTGAACTTAAGCTGACTATACCATTGCCCATGCATTGCAATAAAAATTTCTCTGCCTTTTGAAAATGCACGGTTTTAGTCAAAGTTGTGACGCTTTCACTGGACTATTCCTCCTCCGTGTTTTTCAGTTGGTATAAGACATTCTGGCTTATATTCTTCACCCACTCTGTGTCTGACATAGGTCGTACGTGCGGTGCCAAACACATGAAATTATTTATAAAAAAATTGTATTTTTATTTCTTAAATTAAACTTCTAAACAACTAAGCATGATTCATTTGTTACATGTTATTATAGTAATATGTCTAAATGAATCTAAAATTAATAAAATGAATCAACATCAAAGTAAGATTCGTTGGACCACACGATATTTGAACAATCCTCCTCAGCGAAATTTTTATGTTACACACACTACTGTAAATTTTTTTTATTCTTCTTTGACAGTCAGGGTTTCTTCCTTGCTTCGAGCCGGGTATTTTGAAGCCTTCTCCTGTGTCCTGGCTGAATTTCTTTCCCAATACTTCAGAATACTTCAGCAGTTAGCTCCGAAGACATCCTTTTCCTTCTCTCACAGTTGTGATGCGTTGAATTCCACTTCTTCATAAATTTTCTTGAATTTTGGTTTTTTCATAACGATTTATGGTGTATCTCACAGTTTGTTATTTTTGCAGTTTGTATTTTGTTTATTTTCAAACGTTTAGCTAAATTTAATTGGTAATTTTTTGGCATTTTTGCAGAAAAATAATATTACTCTTTAGAATACGTCACTTTAATTTGGGGATAATTGCACAATGCGCACACTTCAAGTGTCCGCATTATATTAAATACTTAAAAGCAAAATTCAGTTTACCACTGTAAACGTTTTGTGCGTGTGTTTAAGATGTGATGCGTTGTTTCGGTTATTGAGTTTAGCGCGCTGAGACACAAGAATATAGAAAATAGTTGGTGAGAGTCAAAATAAGCTAACTTTCCAAGAACTACGCGGTGACATTCACTTTTAGCCTTGCCTTTAGCTAATACTACTGTCCGGCTTGGCTGAAAATAATCAACCAGAAACGATTAGGCGAATATTTTTTTGATAATTGTTAACTAATTGCTTGTATGTAAACTAAATCATCTAAATTACTGCTACAGGCAAGGTCACAACATTTACTGCCCTACTACTTAGGTTAGTCATCTTGATTCTCCATACCAAAATTGGAAAGCCTCAATGTACTCCGTCAAGTTCAAAAATGTATCGAAAACTCTAAATTCATTTTTTTGTCTGGTTTTGAATCATTCTTCCTAACATGGCGTCATGAAGAATGATTCACGAACAACCAATTAATGATAAACTCATAAATTTTATTTTTGGAAATCATA
The DNA here is from genome assembly GCA_963942545.1 of Oxycera nigricornis. Classification (NCBI taxonomy): domain Eukaryota; kingdom Metazoa; phylum Arthropoda; class Insecta; order Diptera; family Stratiomyidae; genus Oxycera; species Oxycera nigricornis. The sequence goes on along the minus strand of OZ012661.1, from coordinate 94,037,482 downwards.
CATCAGATAAGGAGCCTTTAACTATCATAAGTCCCTTCAAACGAGAAGCTTTGTTTGTTATGTGGATCCATTATCCACATAAGTGAATCAAATGCAACCGCACATCATATCAAGTGGTAAATGGATATATAGCCTAAAATTGAAACAAGCTGAAGTATGGAATATATTTTAATGGCACTTCTTGCAAATTCAGCATGAGTATACTACCTTATTTGTGTTCTCAAACGTATTTTTCAAAGTAAATTGAAAGCCATTTTGCACTTACTGCATTACGTATCCAAACAATGCCTATTAACTCCCATATTATTCTTGCAAAACCTTTTCCTACCCTTCCAAACTCAGTATACTCATCGCGTCAACACTAGCACATTATGAAAAAAGTTATGGTGTGATGATTTTTGCATTTTCATCCTAGCTCCGTTCTCATTTCAATTCGTTAGCACTAATGGAATTTTTAAGAAATTCAAGCGAACGACAAAGTTCTGGATTTATTTGCACTTTCTGGGCAAAATATTGAAACTGTTTCCAGATTTAATTGGCTTTTCCCTAATATTATTTCATGATTTCATGAATTGCTTGAAAGTGGAGTGGCGCCAAAAAAGATAAGACTATCATCTGCAGCGAATGGTTCTTAGGATGGGAGGATTTCATTATGTCTGTATTGTTTGTCCAAAATTAATTGTGTATCGTACAATGCTTTGCATTTCGTAATAAATTTTCGGTGCTTTCTGCGAACTTCTTAATTGGATTAGAGGTGAAGACTGAGAAGTCAAAGTAGTGAAAGAAACGTATCAAAATATTGTATATTTCGTACTATACATTGAATTGTTAGGATTTTGTGACAGGATCCTTTGAAATAAAATTATGAATTTATTTTCCTTTCGGAAATGGAAGAATCAAAAAATTTGCTAGACTTATTCGGATTATATTTTTGATTTAATAAAAATTATTATAATTTTGCTGAAACCATGGTCCATATTTAGATACATCACAATCATTTTCCTTGCTTTAAGACGTTAAGAAAATCGACCTTGAGAAAGTCGACCTCTAGAAAGCCTTAAGAAAGTCGACATACTTATCGACAGCTTTCAAATTAAGTCAGCTTATTGATGATAATCACCAGAAATTTGAATAACTCTGCGAATTCGTCTTAAATAAATTGTGAGTGTGCATGCATTCAAATGCAGGGTGAAAGCATATGTTCAAAAATATTCCTCATTAAAAAAAATCGGAATAGGCTAACAATGATGTGAGTGAATTAAGCTGATATAGTATCGAAAAGTAACAAGTTTACTGGTTGCGTTTATTTTGAGCCAACTGATGTCATGGATACTAACATGAAGAATTGTATATTGCAAGGAGGGTGTTTTGCCATTATGGAAGTTTACAAGATCGATGTTTTGCTCCTCTCCATGGTGGGATAAACTAAAATATCTGGGCGACCACATTCTATGAAAATAGACAAATATGTCAAAATGATGAAGATTAAAGGCAAAAAGGCCGGCGCATATTTTATGCCACTGGCCAAAAACTTCAAGTGCCGATAAAAGGCATTACCTGAAGTACCGTTAGATAGGCGCAATCCAGGAGGCCTTTAGACTGCCGAGAAGGGTAGGCACTATATCATACTTCTTCGAGAGAAATAACAAGACTATATTTTCTGTAGATTCCTATTCGCTATTTTAACAAATTTTAATGTTAACCATTGACCGGTGGTAACCGGAGTTGTCAAACAATTATGAACTAATTCATAATGTACAATAAAAAAAATTCTTTCCTCAAGAAAAATGTCATGCGCTGATTGATGCAATAACTAACTACTACTCGTAAATTTCCCATATGACGCAAGCAACTAAAAAGACAATATATACATCAATGCTAACAATCCAATGATCACTTCAACGAGTGGTATCGAGCTGCTGAACGTGTGCCGTGGTCAGGCAAGAGTGTTACAATTACAAACATTACAAAATTATTAGGTTACGATGTCGCGAGGAAAATTTACGAGGTGGTAGGCAATATTTATCCATTCATGAAACGATGTATTTATTAATAATTATACATCACTTTAATGGTTGAAAGATCAGTTTCTGGTAAATGTTTGGGTATAGCAGAATATACAAAAGATCGGAAAACAACTCCTATAGAATTGATTTGTTCCCAGGTGTCTATTTTGTAGCACATAATTTGAATATTGTTTTATGAGCTAAGTTTATAATAGATTTGTCAGCTACAAATGAGATAAACATTCATCGATATATTAGGTTTTTACTAAACGTACGGTAAAAAAAGTAAAAAAAGGAATCTTTTAGAAGGTATACTGTAATTTCGCTAAATATTTCTAGCAAATTTAACTTGAATGACATTCAAATTGGTAGACAATAAAACATCTCTTTAAAAAATCATGAAAATTTGTGCATAATCAGCTTTTTGGCTCCAGGCTTATTGAAGTATTTTGATATGTTGAGAAATAATTGAATAATAAATATAATGGTCAGCAGTAAGAACACCACATGTTTGTTTTTCTGGCTCTAAAACCTGCATTTTCAATTGAAAACTAATTCTGGAAACTATAAAAGTGTTTTCAAAAACATTTACGCACGAACTTATTACATTTGAACTTTTTTCAAAGTGTTTGTTTTATTTCACTTGGTAGGTTAAAAGATTCTTTTTATTGTTTACGTAATATTTGTATTCAAATCGTTGCTGCAATGACTTTTTGTTAAAAAAAAGGTCACAAAATATTTATTTGAAAAAACCCTTCAAGAATATTTTTCAGGTATGAAATCTATTTAATTTTTACAGTCCCAACTATTTGCGACCCATACTGGTTTTTTCGACGACCATATTTGAGGAGGTGGGAGAAACCTTATTGTTTTGGAGAAATTTTGGCGAGCAAATTACTCATCATCCATTTAAAACAAGCCGCGAGGTGCTAGCCTTGAGGTCCACACGGTCAACTTCCCAGTAATATCTACATAGATATTAAAAATATTAAACACAATAATAATTTTGAAAATACTACTACTTTAAATTATAGTAATGAGAGGTATTCATAGCAATAACAGGAATGAGTTAATATTAATCATATCATCTACGGAAGGTTTTTTTGGATTTCCAACATTTAAGCATAGAAAACATTAACACTAAAACATTGTAGAAACTATTAAAAATCTGCTCAAATTATGCAAATATTCTAAAACTTGGACTGAATTTACAACAATTTTGTAAGAATAAAAGATATAAAGTAATATCATTCGTTAGAGCCCTCTATACATCATAACTTTGCATGATTTTTTATTTTTAATTTAGTTATTTTATAATCATAGAATATGGTTTTGCTGGTTTCTTTTCAAAACCTGATATGTATAAATTTTATAAACATTTATTACTGTGCTGTGCAAACCAGGTTAAAAAATTATTTTTATGAAAAAACCCTAAAACCCTAAAAGCCTATTTTTTGCATTTTCTTTTATTAAATTAAAAAGCGGCTGAAACAATTTTTATGTAATGTTTAAAAAATCGCTAAAATGTTAATACATGTCTATTGACGCCTTAATGATGCAAATATTATATCTGGTTCATTAGATATAGTGAATGATAAAAAAGACCTTGAAAATCATGATGACTTTTAATGATTTTTTATTTTTAATTTAGTTTTTTACGTAATTATGAGATAAAGTTTTGATGAAGTTTTTACAAACACTGTTTGGAGTATATAAATTTTAGAAACATTGATTACTATATTTCGCAAATCAGGTTAAAAATTTATTGTTTATGAAAAAAAACCTAATTTTTTACACTTTTTTCTCTTAAATTAAAAAACACCTCTAAGAATTTTTTTAAAAACTTGACAGAATTGCATAAATGTCAATACGCGTCAATTGACACCTGAACCATGAAAATCTTACGTTGGGTTCGCGAGATATAACGCATGACAGAAATGACCTTCAAACGGGCAAAACAGCAAACTTCCCCGACCGAAGTGTCCCAAAAACTAATCAGCTCTTAAAATTGCAAAGACGCTTCGATTGACACCTCAACAAAGTCGATACAACGTTATTTACGTGAGTTATGCTCGTAGAAAAACTGCCCGCGAACGCACATACGTACGTACATACACACACACACATACATACTTCTTTCTAAAAACACTTTATATATACTCTATAGACCTCAAAACGTAAAGAAAAGTTGAAAATTTCAATTTCGATTTTCGAGGCGATTACAAGAACTTCCCATATACTGGGAAGTTAATAAGAAATAATTATCAATCTCATTTACGCAAAATCGTGAAAAAATATAAATTCTGTGATTATGCCGGAATGCTGGCAAATTTGAACGCAACTATTCAATATGGCCATCACGCGACAAAATCTCTTCAGTGGGCGTAATAACAAAAATGCATTCATTTCTGCTAACGCTCTTTTGTCCTTCAAGCATCGATATAAAAATAACAAATAACGTAAAAAGGGTTTACAGCCTGCCCCCCTCCGATTTATCCGCGTGAATAGTCAATCAAACCAATCCACCCCCCCATTTATCAAAAACCTTATGTAATCAATGGACGCTCCCGTAAATGATATGATTAATATTAGTTCATTACAATTACTGTTATGAGTACTATCATTATTATTATTCAAAGTAATATTATTTTCAAAATTATTATTGTGTTTAATTTTTTTAATGTTTATGTAGATATTACTGGGAAGTTGACCGAGTGGACCTCAAGGGTCGCACCTTGCTGCTTGTTTATTTTATTCAACTCGATTTTTTTCTTCATAAATTGCTGCAGCAATTGATACAAAATGGTAGTTAGAAAGTTAAAAATTTGGAACAACATATTCTCAAATTTAACTTGTATGTTTTTACGATATTCAATGAATTTTTCGTCATTATAGAATAATTGAAATGTAGTTTGAAAACATTACATAACTATTTTTTCACAACCTATAAATTGTGTGGAACTCAAACATTTAATAGCCAATTTTAAATTTTAGATAATGCTCCTACATCAACAATATCATAACACTGAAAACATTCTAAGAATACATAAAGACACTAGATATTTTTTTCAAAAATACAAACAAATCACTTTTCGATTTCCTGGGTCGAACCGACAATCAAAGAGTCTTAAGGCATGAAATCTTTATTTTCATAAACAATAACAAATCGACAGACATTTTTCGGATGACCAAATCATCAAATTATCAAGACATACTGATAGTTTCGTTATACACTCGATGGCGTCAAATGTGATGCTGAAATATCCCTTCGAGCGTAGAAACCGCAAAACCACTCAATGTCCAATCTTATTACTAACTGTTGCAGTCCAGTGGTCTTCGTTTCATATTGGCACTGCAAAAGGCAATCATTTCATCGGCATGGATATCAATCCCTATAAATGGCATCGTGTTTTCACATTTGGCATCAGTTTTATTCTGCCAACCACTCGTCCATCAGGCTGTCCTCAACCAAACTTCCCAGCATCGTCCAACAGCAAAATAATCTTGTGTCCACATCCCCACGGGTGGGAACGCTCACAACACTTTGAAGGTCGTTATTGGCGGTGGCGATGATGACGTCCAAATCACAATCACTTTGCATTCTCTTATCAGGTCTATGGCTATGTGCAGTGATAGTAGCAACAAGTGCTTACCCAACTTTCGAGGATTTAGTGGTAGCCGCTTCCGAAAAGCACAAGGATGAGTCTTGGAAGAAGGGCTCCGGCGAGGAACATCACTCAGAGGAACACTCGAAAAAGGGAGAGAAGGAAAAGAAGGGCTACGAAAGTGAGCATGAGTACAAGGAAGGCAAGAAAGGACATCATGATAAAGAAAAAAAGAAAGGAGATCACAAGGAAGAAAGTGGACACGAAAAGAAACATCACGACGAATCCAAGCACTATCACGAGCACGAAAAGGGCAAGAAAGGGGAAAAGGGACACGAGTTCGAGGAAAAGGGTTCCTTCAAGAAAGGTCACTCTACCAAGGGCCACCACGAAATTCATAAGCTAGACGAATACAAGAAAGATAAGAAGTTCTATGATGAGGATCATGACGAAGGATTCGATGAAAAATACGGTGATTACCACAAGGAGCATAAGCATAAGAAGGGTGGACATCACAAATCCAACGGCCACAAGTCCCACCACCAGCATCATAAGTTTGGCAAGGAAGGCCACGACAAAAAGGGTGGACATCACTCAAGTCATAGTGGACATAAGGACAAGAAAGGACATCAAGAACATTATGGCCATAAAGAGGAGAAGGGCAAGAAAGGCGGTAGCGAACATCACAAGAAATGGGGACATAAAAAAGGACATCATTGATAAAAAAAAATTTATATACCCAAATTCATTGAAATAAATGCATTGAAACCTCCTCATGCGAGTTGGCTTTTTATTGAATAAAGAAAGAAAATATGAAAATAAAAAGCTTTGAGATATTTTTTTGTTTGTTTTTAATACAATTGACCTTCCTCTGAATTGAAACTCAAAAGCAATTTTGATGAACTTTCTTCAGGTTATCATTGGGAAAATTGGTTGGTTACAAGTTCCTGTAACGAACTTCTGGAAAAAATAAAATTCTTTCAGAAAATTTTACACTCTGGCAACAAACGATTTTGTCGGCCAAAAGCAAAGCAATATAGTGGAAATATCGATATAAAGTGTGCCACAAGATAAATAAGAAAAACTGATACTGATAAATTATCATTTGTATTAAAACTTAGGCTAATGAATATTATTTTATTTTACCAAGGCATGCTTAAATTTAATTTTTTGCTTATTATATTACATATGATCCACCATTATCATTGATTTTTTTTCAACTTGTATTTGACACCTTGCGTTATATTTTGGTCGATCTTCATTTTTTTATGTTTTTTTAACTTCCCAGTTCCCTATGGGAAGTTATTGTAATGGGGTCGATTTTGCGAATCCCAAATTTTGACATATCTCCACGTTTTAAGGTCTCTAGAATCCAAATCCATCGTTTTTAGAGAGATGTCTGTGAGTGTGTATGTACGTATGTGCGTTTGTACGTATGTGCGTTCGGAATTATTTTTCATCTCGATTATCTCGAGAACCAAAGATCATATTGACGTGGGCCCGTGTTCAAACGACGCGTAATTACGTAACTTAGAATTTGTAAAAAATGTTATTTCAAAAAATATAAAAAAAAAGATTAATTTATTAAATTCCAAACTTATATTATTAGGTTTGGGTGAATTGGAGTAGAGACGCTAATGCAATTAATACTTGGATATTGTTATTAATAATTTAATATTGTTAATAACAATCAAATAATATTAGTTATAATTTGATATTGTATATATAGAGTCAATTATAATTATTCAGTAACGATCAAACATTCTTAATAACGAATGATTATTGTAAATAATAATTAAATACCCTCAATAATAGTTGTGGATTCCGAGGCCGAGATGGAGAACGAGGTTGAGGACGAAATGGAGGACAAGAAGGATGACGAAGACGAAGAGGACGAGGTTGCCGATGCTTTGGTAGAGGGTGAACAGGTGGTGGAGACGTCTTCCTCTACCAAAGCTTTTATGGTTAGATAAAAAATTGATAAAAATAATAAAAGTGATTATATTAATTTAGAACAATAATGTTTAATAATAGTAATTATTAATAAAAGTAATTAATAAGCGTTTTATTCACCCTATGGGAAGTAAGTCGTGTAAGCCTCAAGGGTCGCACTTAGACCACATTTTTCCGGAATGTTTTTGAAGCTGATTTTGGATTTTTGCTGCCTACCCTCCTTCATCAACGAGCCTGCTTCGTAAACCCCAAAACTGTTCGATAGGACGTGCCTGTGGCACATTTGGAGGATTATCCTCTTTTGCTACAACACTTATATTTTGTTGTTGAAGCCGTTTTGTTGTGCTTTTCCGTAATAGCCAAAAGATAACGTAATCATTGCCATGAAAATTGTTAATATTTTTTTTCTCAATTTTTGGTAGACATTTGTGGATATAGAGTCTGGCATTCAACGATTTGCTTCGCACTTTGCCAACAAAAGGTCCGTGATACTATCTGACAAAATTGCACACCAAACAAGAACCTTTGGTTAAAATTTTGACTTTCTTATATATTTTATTGCTTCATGTGATGTTTATAAATTCCTGGTGTAAAATCGATCATTTCTGCTGTTTGCGGAATTAAAATAAGTAAAATACTTTTCACCGTCCATTATTATCTCCTTTTTTCACGAAAATGGTTCACTCATGAGGATCTACAACATTTCGGTATTTTTTCAAACTGCAGAGTTGTTTTTTGTTTTCGATATTTTAGTCCTTTTTCTTTGATAACTTGGTGTATTGCCAACCGAGAAACATTAAATTTCCTTGCAGACATTCTAAGACTGTTTTCGAGCATTTTCATTAATTTCTTCGTAATTTTTCCAAATAATTTTTTTTTCAATCTCTTTTATTCTACGTAAATCAACGAAACACCGTTTTCACGTTGTTTGATAATTGGATAAATAGTTGATCGCGGTAATTAGTCTTCACGTAACACTTGAACAAAATAACGTTTCTCTAACCACCCAGCCCACTCGTATACTTTTCTCTGAACTTCTAAAACTGCCACTATATCTCTCTGAACATACCCAAACTGTATTCATAAATTGCAGAGTAAAAAAAATTCCATTGACATTTTTTTGAATAAAAATTGCTCATCAAAGTTTGTCTCATTTATTTTGTGACACTCTTGCAGTTAATTTTTATTAAACAGCCTTAGAAGATACATAATCAAACTTCAAAGTTATGTTAACAAGAGCTGCAATGCCTTGACCAAAAAAATTATACTCATATCTAAACAGCTGCACCTAAATTTATTGTATGTTATTATATACTGATTTTTTTCGTTGTATTTAATCATCGGAAACAGATTTAAGATAAATATATCAATTTCAAGTTCAAAGCAGATAGATATGAAGCAAAAACATGTATACTGTCTCCTTAATTCAGCTAAGATTATCAATTAATGTGTGCGATTTCGACAAATCGTTTTTAAAATCTACTCACCCAAGATTTTGAATCAATTTAAGAATAAAGTCTAAGTCTTTAAGCTATTACATATTAACTCGTCATCTCTATTTCAAATCGTGTACATTTTCCGGCTACAATAATTTTCTCCGTGAGATACAAATGTTGCCGCTGAAGTGCATCACCTGAGACCAATTACCCAAGATCCTTTGAGTATACACTTCCCTCCTATAATGTGATAATTTATTGATTTAATTAACATGCTCCTGGTGTGTATTTTTAATATCCTTCGTGGCGTCTGCTAGATACCTCTGTATCATCGTCCTAACCTACAGCTTGAACTATAGCAACAAAAAACGGAAAATTGTTCAGCCACTTGCAAATGGCGCGTTTCCGTGCTTTATTGGTAGCGATTTTGTAATTTCTTGGCGTTATTGAAAGCAGAGTGAGAGAGTTTATTGTGCTCTAGTTTCAGCAGTATTGATGTATGAAAAATATTTTTCTTAGCCATAAAATTCATTATTAGTTTCAGTTTATTGTTCGTTTTCTATATTATCTGTGAATAAATTCACTTGTCGATTGTATGATGCAAATGAAAATTTAAATAAGTAAAATTAATTTATTACCATTTTTAAAAGTTATTTGATAATGTTTAAACTATTACTGCCTTATTTTATTATGCATGAAACAATAAGAAACATGCAGAAACATATAATTCAATCATTTCTAATCAACCAACTTAAAAACAATCTCAAAAATCAACCCAACCGAAAGACCCATTTATCCATCCTATTGTATTATAGCACAGCTCGAGTGTCGGCACTGTCTTCCAGGATATTTCAAGCAATCGCAATTTAACATATAATCACGTGCTAAATAACACATTTTTTGGAAAATTGAAATGCACTCACGTGAAAATGTTGCTACAACATTCAAGTGACTACCAATTCTTTTGAACTCATAACATATATAAATTTTCCAATGAAACATACACCGATTTGAATTTCGCCGCGTCATTGAGACCAAGAAATGTAGGCGATAACATTTTCTTTTCTCTAACAGCTTGTCTAACTTTCCAGCCATGCACATTGGCAGTAAATTCTCCCCATTTTCCCAGTGAAAATTGAAAGTATCTAAAGCTTTCGAAAGTGGTGTGCTGAGTGAAATATACTCGGTAACTTTACGCAGTAATAAATTACACCATTATAAAATACAGGTGTTCCCAAAGAAAAGCCACAATAAATCAAAAAGTGGGCTGAAAAGGACCTAAACCCGCCGTAACAAGGGTATATATAGCTAGAATTGGCTTTGAAACCGCAAAGGAAAAAGCTGAATTACGGATTGAAATTATTTGACGAAAAGAAATTGAGTGGTTCGAGACTATGTAGAAACTTTTTTTTATTTTTAACAATGAAAGATATTCATTTTAATGCACTTATTATGGAGTATCTTAATACAACGAAACCGTTTCCTCGGAAATTTCACTTTAAAGAAAAATTTAAAGATGTAACTCAATGAAAAATCCAAGATTTTATTTTGGCGATTATTCCAGGAAAATTGTCCGAATTTTGACGCCAATCGTGCATTTCACGATGGCAGGCAGATTTTTATTGCAATGTGTGGTCAATTTTTTAATAAGTTTAAGTTCAAGTTCCTGAGGTCGCAACTCCAATCGTCTGGGGCCCATGCCGAAAAGATGAAAATGTGGGACATCTCTATATCTCAGAAACCATGGTACTCATTAAAAAATTGCGTAAAAAAAGTTTGCAGCAACTTGTTCATACATCACTTTTACGTGGTTTCAATAGGAAAAGAGTGACACACCAAAACTGACACGCAAAAGGGATTTTTTTTGTAAGAGAATTTTGTCACAAGTCTTTTGCGGTATTGTTTGTTTTAATCACTGTACATTAGTGAGAGTTGAAGCATGCCATAGAGAGAAAAGTCACGATAAAAACGTATTTTTAGGCCAAATAATCGACTTTCGATGACAAACCCCCAGTTGAAAAACTCACGGAGCATTTTCAAAGGCAGACAGATTTTAATTGCAATGTGCAGTTTGTCTCACTATGAGCTTAAATTCAAGTTTCTGAGATCACAGTATCAATCCTCTGGAAACCATCATGGAAACAAAAAAAAGTAACCATCACCCACAAAAAAGTTGGGTATCGGAAACTTGTATAGATTTAAATTTTCAGCATGTATGTGTACAAAACTTTTAAGTAGTGTCGTCATTTAAGGAATTGTACGCCGAAAACGAAGCTGAAAATGAGGCTCATATTTTTAGCGCCACAACTTCTTTGTTTTTGCTATTTCAGCGAAATACGTTAAAAGTTCACTTGAATATAACTTTTTTATATTTTGCACTCCATTCGTGAAGATTTAGGTTGAAGTGCGTTTTTATGTGTGTTTACCCCAATAAGCCGAATTCGGATAATGTGAAAATGAAGTTTCAATACTTCCAAATAAAAAGAGAATAAACTCAACTCACCTAATTTAAGCCAATACTGAAACACGTTGTGTGACTCATCTATAAAATATATTAGTAATAAACGGTCATTTTCAGAATATTTTGTTTCTATGAAACCGTGCCATAAAATATCTTCAGTCGATATTTAAAAGTTAACGGCCTTGAATTCAACATCCTTCTAGGTACTGTATTCTGTATACGATGCAAACGTTTTGGCAGTTGAATATGATAACTTTATTGCAGAATATAAAATAATTCGACACGGTGGCAGGCACATATAATCATGCTAAACTACTTATTAGGTCGCTATGTTGAATCGTGTTACGATCCCCTTTTTATGGTAAACTCAAGGCAGCTTACAGATTATCTTTAACAAAAGGGACAATAGGCACCACATAAAAAATTAAACAATCTCAACTCAATTTTAAAGCAAAAGCTAATTGATGACAAAACGTATTGCAGAATACTAATTCTTTCAATAAAATTCAATTATTGGGTTTATATCTTGACAATAAGACTCCTTACACTTTTAGCGCCGTTGCGAGATGTTTTCCACATTTTCTTTAGCTAAAATTGCACAGAAAACCATTTGATTGGACTAGATTCCTTGATACAAGCATCATGCATTTTATAAAAATATTTCATTAGGCAAATTATAATATAACAATATAATTAAAATTGGAAGTGTGGTTTCGGGGTGACGGACGGCATCCTCATCAGGTGCTGTCATTTACCATCCGCCACCAGACAGCACGACCACGGTTAGGCTTATTGATGGATTAAGCTCATTATACTTCAACTATTTGTATTATTTGTATCCGCGAAGTATAACGACTGTCAATTTTTTCGTTAGCGTATATTATGCATACGTAGCAATTCCATACATATTTGGGTTTTCGAACATCCGTGTCTAGTCGACAACCTGCCCACTAGTGTGCTTTTCGGTTCGCAACTCTGCTACAACTATTATTGCACATTAATGGCGGTTCTTGTTTCCAGGCTTCTGGCAGGTACCATTATAATTAAATTGGCATTAAAATTGCTTAAGCGGGGGTTAAATGGGCTCCAAAGGCCTTTTCATTAGCAATTTTTGAGATAAGGTAGCCATGATATATGAAATTTGTTATCTTTCCTTTTATCATTTGGTATATGATTCTTTCTTCTGTGTACAATTATGATACAAATAAACATTACACTGAGGATGGGATACTGATAAGACATTCTCAATCAAACACTGAGAAAGGGATCAACTGGGCGCCAAAATTCGTGATTGATATCCAAATTTTATTTAATTAGTCTTTTCTATGATATGTATTTCATTTTTAACTTCCCAGTATATGGGAAGTTCTTGTAATCGCCTCGAAAATCGAAATTGAAATTTTCAACATTTCTTTACGTTTTGAGGTCTATAGAGTATATATAAAGTGTTTTTAGAAAGGGAGATGTATGTGTGTGTGTGTACGTACGTACGTACGTACGTTCGTGGACACTTTTTTCTACGAGCATAACTCACGTAAACAAAGTCCGATCGACTTGTTTGAGGTGTCAATCGAAGCGTCTTTGCAATCTTAAGAGCTGATTAGTTTTTGGAAAACTTCGGTCGTGGGGGTTTGTTGTTTTGCCCCTTTGAAGGTCATTCCTGTCATGCGTTATATCTACGACACGCGTATTGACATTTATGTGATTCTATCAAGTTTTTAAAAAAATTATTGAAGCGGTTTTTTGATTTTTTAAAAAAAAGTGCAAAAAATTAGATTTTTTTTAATAAACAATAAATTTTTAACCTGATTTACGAAAGACAGTATTCAATTTTTATAAAATTTATATACTTCAAGCAGTGTTTGTAAAAACAACATCAAAACTTTTTTTCATGATAACGTAAAAAATTAAATAAAAAATAAAAAATCATTAACAGGCATCATGTTTTTCAAGGTCATTTCTGTTAGCCGTATATCTCGCGAACCAAACATACGCTTAACATGATTAAGGTGTCAATCGACGCGTATTAACATTTTTGTGAATCTATCGAATTTTGAAAAAAATCGTTGAAGCTGTTTTTTAATTTAAGAAAAAAAGTGCAAAAAATTAGGTTTTTTTAAATAAACAATAAATTTTTAACCTGATTTGCGGAAGACAGTATTCAATTTTTATAAAATTTACATACTTCAAACAATGTTTGAAAAAACGTCATCAAACCTTTTACTGATAATAGCAAGAAACATTAAATAAAAAATAAAAAATCATTAACAGTCATCATGATCTCCAAGGTCATTTCTTCCATTCACTATATCACACGAACCAGATATAATATTTGCATCATTAAGGGGTCAATCGATTATTTTAACATTATAAAAATCCGTTACAGCGGTTGTTTTAATTTAATAGAAGAAAATGCAAAAACTTAGGATTTTTTTCATAAAAAATATTTTTTAAACCTGATTTGCACAACACAGTAATAAGTGTTTATAAAATTTATACATTCCTATCAGTTTTTGAAGAGAAACCAGCAAAACTTTTTTCATGACTCTAAAAAAAATCATTCAAAGTTACCATATGAAAAGGGTTCTTCCGAATGATATTACCTTATATCTATTATTCTAAAGAATTTGTTGTAAATTCAATCAAAGTTTTAAAATGTTTGGATAATTTGAGCAGATTTTTAATAGTGGCTTAAATTTTGAAAACCATCAAAATTTCAATCAAATTTGCATTTGTGGTAATCAATCATCATCACCCATCCACCAAAAGCCTTGAGTAATCAATGGATGCTCCCGTAGATGATATGATTAATATTAACTCATTCCTGTTACTGCTATGAATACCTTTCATTATTATTATTTAAAGTAGTACTATTTTCAAAATTATTATTGTTTAATATTTTTAATGTTTATCTAGATATTACTGGGAAGTTGACCGTGTGGACCTCAAGGGTCGCACTTCGCGGCTTGTTTATTTTATAATTGAACTATCCTAGTCTGTAAGATGAAATCTAATAAATAAATAAAAGTCAAGTATGGATACACTACTGTTTTGTTTTACTATTCGAGTGACATAAATGAATTAACTCAGACAATTTATCTTCTAACCACGATTGAAATTTGCTAAGAATTGGCAGCTTCAACAAAATTCTTTACCATCAGTGTATATTATAAAAAAAATTCTTAAACACTGAATATCATTCCTATGAAAATCCACCACTGCTTTTTATTGCAAAGCATCAAAACACTAGAACAACATCATGTCTAACAGAAGCGAATTTTCCTGGACATCTACCAGTGTTGGATGGCAAAGGAAAAACACAGTCCAACAAATCTCACAGCATTGCTACTGATTATGGAACTTTTCACATTTTTTTTCGTCGCGTCAACACAGGCAAAAGAAAAACCATGAATAATATCTGTGGCACTCGGAACGCACCGAAGCGCAACATAAAACAACAAAGCACATCTACGAAAGAATAAGCATCACTTAAAAAAGTGGATATAGTAGAAAGTTTTGTTTGTGTCGTTTAGGCATCAAGAAATGTAGATTGTGAGTTTGCACGAACACAAAACTAGACCAAAAGAATTGTAAAATCACTTGCCTTAAGGAATCGTGTCCTTCGAAGTTCGCTACCTTTTCAGTCCCGACCAGAAAAAAAATGGAGCAATGTGGAAATGTACAACATGTTTCGCAACACTCTTTCTGGCTGTTGTTATTGACGACCTTCCATCACGACAAAATCGAAATGGAAGTTCAATGGATAAAGGATATCTACCTTTACCTTTTACAGATGTGAGAATAAATCAAATGGCATTTGTCCTTTTCACCATGACGCTAGTGTCCCCTTTTTCACATTTATTATATTGTGGAAACAAATCATCGGTATCCTTTGAGTATCAGACTGTCATCAAGTTGGTTTCAATTTTCTTTTAACTTAACTCATTTCTACGGTTTTCCTTTTTTTCGTACTTATTAATCAGTAAGAAAAACACAAAGTTAGTCAAGTTTTGTTGTGCTCAGGATTTAGTTGGAATCTCTTATCTGTATCGAAAGTCCCTTCAAAATATTTTTCGCAAAAAAGCCAATCGAAATAAGAATTAGTAAACAAATTTATTAATGCAACAAAAAACTATTGAGCTTTAGAGCTATGGTCCCAAAAACAGGCAAACCTCATGCCATAGAAAGTTTAAAGGCTCAAATTTTTATCGATTGGCACTTTTACAAGAAGCATACCTTGTAGGAGAGTTTTCGCTTTACGAATGGTAAAATCCAATAGAAAAAGAATAAGCGTAATTATGATTTTATTGGAAGCATGCAAGGCTCTAAAAATTAAGGGGTACAATTGAAATTCGCTTATCTTTACACGAATATTGCTGCAGGCACAAATATAGCATATAAGGAGTTTTTTTACAAAAAATACTCAATGGATTTCTGGATATATCGCCAATTTTATTCAAAGTACAAATTAAAAACGCTGCAGAAAATATTCTTAAAAACATAGAAACCTCTGCGTAAACTATTCGTGTCCTAGATTTGCTTCTTATAAAATGTCTTATAAACCGTCGTAAATGCTACGAAAATGGAGGTCAGTACAGCAGAAATTTTCATAAAAAGCTTTTCGTTACTCCAACAGAACTTTGTTCCTTAGTTTTTGATATTTCGAAAACATGCTCTGTTAATAAAAATGATTTTCTTTGATATTTTGTAAACTAAAATAAACGACGATTGAAAGGCAACTTACGCTGACTGAACGATTTTGACGAGTGGTGACCTTTTTTTTTAGTTGGTTGCAAGCTTCCATAAAATAAATAGCCACGTACGTACGTACATGTACACTCACATACCGACTTCCTTCCAAAAACACTTAACACTTGACCTTATAACGTAATACATATATTGAAAATTTCGATTTGAATTTCCGGGGCGGTTACAAGAACTTCCCAAATATTTGAAAGTTTTTAATACAAGCTTTCAATTTTTGTATCTGATGACGTTGCTAAAATGTTTTTTGTTCATTTGAGGTTGATTGCCTTAACATCTATCAAGTCCTCTTCATTTTTCAAATTTTACCAATTTTTCTTTTTAGTGGTCTTGATGGGCGTTTGAACTCTCAATGCGAGTATTGAATGAAATTAAAAGTCTTCAAGCTTCACACCTTTTTACATGGTAACATCAAGATTTTAAAGGTCCGTCAAATAATGCCAATTAAGAGAAAATACCTTTAACTGACAAATAACCACGTTTATAAATGAAAAATTTGACATAGGAATTTCATGGAAAATTACGTTCATCCACGAGCAACGAAAATTTCTCTTGATTCAATGAAAAAATATTATATCTGCAAAACAGCGAAAAAAATCGTGAATTTGTTTTCTTAAAACTAACGTAATTACGAGAACTTTACTTTAAAATGCATTGTTACAATGAAAAACAGAAAACGAATGCACGTCGATAATAATAATGTAACTTTATCATTTCCAAGTGTTTCAAAAATTTGAATGAAATATCGTTAGTGAGGTCGACGCGTCCACTGCAGCGGATCTAATCCATGTCTGAAAAAGGATTAATTTTTGCGAGAAAGTTCAAGCAGGACAGAAAAAGAGATGAAAGATTCAGCGAAAGAATGAATTCGAAACCATTATCCAAACAGGACAACATCGTAGTAAGCTATGACCTTTCAAAGTACAAAAATTTCTAACAGATCCGCGGAAAAAACTAAAGTGAACGAAACTCGTTCGCGAAAAATGTATCAGTATTATCTTACCTTTAAATTGTTCATGCGTTCACTCTTATAAAGTTACTCTTACATCCCTCATTATTTAAGGGATGCAGTTCAATTGAAAAAAGACACAGTGAAATAATACTACTATCATCATGATAATATTTAGACCTTGTTGTCAATGATTTGAAAGGAGTCAGTTCTTATCGGATGATTTTAAGTAATTTTAAGTATTAATTGTCTTGTCTCTTTTGCAACCAGCCTCTTTCACAGAGCTTAAATGGCTGAAACTGTCCTTTTTTGAAAACTCCACACCGTTTATGAATATTTTGCAACACAAAAAATTAATGTAAACGTCCCAATTTTCAAAGTAATGGTTGTTAGAAATATTATTTCCCAATAACAGCTACACAACTTTAGAGACTACCGAAATTACATTAATCTCTTCACAAACTCTTTTGCAAAGCGTCCTTGTTGATTTTCCTAACAGATTGTAAAATAAACTGGCTGAGTCTATTTGAACGAAGCTTATGCAAAATAAACTCAATGGTAGGCAACGGTCGCTTCCATTGGAATATTAGAGTGACTACCAGCAGCGATACAGTTGCTGGTAATGGTTTTTCTGACATGAATCAACGCCGTTTGCATCACAATAGAGTGAAATACGGCAGATGATCTCGATGAGTGGTGATGTGACCTTTTGGTTGAGTACTCGAAACCATGTGCAGTTAAAAGGAAAAAACTCATGCGGTTAAAATCTTCTTCAGGTTCGAAAAACTATAGAAAAAAAATATAGAAATAGAATAACCATTGAAAAATATAGCAGGATTACAATTAGGTAAACCTTAAAAACAGCACAAATAGGCTTTCGAATGTTGTGTTGTGTTTTTTTCATTATATTATATAGTACAAGGGACGAAAATGAAAATATTGTGGAGGATTTGATCAAAAATCATGGTACTATAGTGAGACCAAATGTATTGAGGAAACAGTACCGAACAATTGTTTAGACCTACAATCACAAGCAGTGTAAGAACAATCTAAAGGTAACCTGACTGGATCAGTATTTAAAACGCCTAATCACGCATATTATACGTTATCGCTCGATCCTAGGCAGCATCAGCTATGGCTTGGCAGAACTTAGACCATGTGCTCCAGAATAAATAAACGGCCACCCAAGATATTGAACTCTTCTTGTTTCTTTTTCTATCTCGATTTTCATATCGGTCACAGGATTTTCTTGAGTTACAATTGTTAAGTCGGACTCTGGGTCCACAGTATCTTAGAGCTAATTTTCACAATATAACTAGAATAAGGGTTATTCAAACTCTTCCCTGAAATTCATCTTTTAGACCTCGGTATCTAATGTTGTCGGCTTTTACCGAAATGATTTTTACTAGGCAACATTTTTCAGCTTGCATAATTGTAAAGGAAGGCTTGAAGTTTTTAACCTTGTATAATTTCAGTGACCAGGACACCGTTGCGATAGCAGTGGAAAGACAGTCCAAACCCCTTTGGGCTGTCTCCTGCTATATGGCGCATGATGTTCTGCCACCTCCAACTAGCCTGCAGAGGATCACAAGGGAAGCCACTGCAAGAGGCATCCCTCTAATAGTCGGAGCGGACGCCAATGCCCATCATCGCATCTGGGGTAGCACCGACACGAATAAACGGGGTGAGTCACTGTTTGAATTTATCTTATTACATGACTTAGCCCTAGCTAACAAAGGTGAGGATCCTACCTTCATTACGGCAAGCCGTAGAGAGGTTCTGGATATCACTATGACGAACGAGCACTTGAACCAAGCTATCAAGGGATGGCACGTATCGCAAGAGTGCTCGTTCTCCGATCACCTATACATAAGGTTCGATTTGGCATCTGACCCTCCGACAAATCCAACCTTCATTAACAAAAGGAGGATGGATTGGGTCAAATACCAATCGGTATTCGAGTCTGCGCTAGAAGGCGGACCTCCAGAGATTGTAGACATACCCGGTCTTGAGGAAGCTGTTGGGACCCTTACATTGGCCTTCAATGACGCAGCAAGGTCTGCATGTAGTCCAACGAAGCCTAGAGGGAGGTACAAACCTCCATGGTGGAATAGTGACATTGCGGAGCTGCGGAAGGAATGTAGGAAGTCCTTCAATCGAGCTAAAGAATCTAATGACTGGTGTTCTTATAAAACAAAACTGAAGGAGTTCAAATCCTCTATCAGAAAGGCTAAACGCACCTCTTGGAGAAGCTTCTGTGCAGAAATAGAACACTCCAAGGATGTCAGTCGCCTGCGAAAAGTTATGACGAGCTCACCCTCAGTTTTAGGGTCCGTTAAGGACGCAAATGGAGTCTGGACGAAATCCAGCTCAGAGACTCTGTCCGTTCTCGTAGATACGCACTTCCCGGGCAGTGAGGGTGTGGCTGACAAAGCGGATCCACACACGCTCCCGGAGTGCATGCCAACTACTGTGCCTGTAAATGACAGGCTACTACGCTGGGCAATCAGCTCATTTCAACCCTTCAAATCCCCTGGCATGGATAACATCTCACCTATCGAGATCCAGCAGGGTATCAATATAGCACTGCCATGGTTGAACGCCATTTTCAAAGCATGTGTACGGATGGCTTACATTCCACAGCAGTGGAGAGAAGCAAAAATAGTTTTCATACCTAAAGCGGGTAAAACATCCCACTCCTCACCTAAGGATTGCAGACCTATCAGTCTCACCTCTTTTCTGCTAAAAACTCTGGAGCGACTGATAGAGATCCATCTGAGAGCTATTCTGAAACCACTCTCTAATGCGCAGCACGCATACACAAAAGGGAGATCGGTTGAAACAGCTCTTCACTCGCTCACCAGCTACATCGAAAAATCGCTAAGCGTCAAAGAATACACGCAAGCAGTTTTTATAGACATCGAAGGGGCTTTCAACAATATCAGCCATAAGGCTATTGGTAAAGCACTCGGGGGAAGCAATGCCGACGACAACCTGATAGGGTTCATCGGTCAATTGCTTAGCAGCAGGAACATCAACTCCACGCTAGGAAACAGTACCTTACGTAGGAGGGTTTGCAGAGGCACACCACAAGATGGGGTGCTATCACCCCTTCTATGGAACCTAGTGGTGGATGAACTCCTGTCAAAAATAGAAGCGACTGGCTGCAAAGTCGTAGCTTATGCCGACGATGTTGCAATAGCAATATCGGGAAAATTTGTTAACACCCTATCGGAAAGACTAAACTTTGCCCTAGGTATTCTTACCAAATGGAGCAAAGAGTGTGGTCTAAAGATAAATCCGCAAAAGACGGAATTTATGCTCTTCACAAGAAGATACAAAATTCCACGATTTGCTCCACCTAAACTTGGTGAGACAAGTCTCAATCCATCTCATCAGGTCAAATATTTAGGTCTGATCTTAGACTCCAAACTCGCATGGAAAGCAAACATAGCGGAAAGAGCGCGTAAAGCGGCATGCGCAATCTACTGCTGCAAAAGAGCTATTGGGAAAAGATGGGGACTGAAACCCAAAACTGTATCATGGCTCTATACAGCGATAGTGGAACCAATCCTTCTGTATGGCGTGGTTATTTGGTGGCCAGCAATGGCAAAAACATCAAACGCGAACCTGGTTAACAGGGTCAGGAGGACTGCAGCTATTGCAATCACCGGGGCTATACGCACTACCCCGACAAAAGCATTGTTTATGCTATTAAATTGGCTCCCGACGGAGCTCCTAACGAGACAGCAGGCCAAATGCTCTGCTATTCGATTGAAAGCTCTAAATCTCTGGCGTGATGGGAATATCGGCCAATCCACCATATTAAGGAGGGATGGACCAACGCAAGGAAAGTAGACCTCACTCCTCCGATTCCCTGCTTCCACCACAGTTTCAAGTCCGTCATCCCTAGCAGAGATGACTGGATCATGGAAGGAAATAGGACACAGGAATCGGTCGACATCTACACTGATGGATCAAAAATGGATGGAAAAGTTGGCTGTGGTGTTTACTCCGAACAGCTAGGTCTGAGACTATCCTTCCGGCTACCAGATCACTGCAGTGTCTTTCAGGCAGAGGTCATCGCAATACATAAGGCAGTTGACTGGCTGAGAAGTCAGAAAATTTCCATAAGAAATTTAAACATCTTTTCTAACAGTCAAGCTGCTATCCAATCATTATCCAACGTGTATACCTCATCCAAAATTGTAATGGAATGTCGCACACTACTGAACGCGATGTCGCTTCACTGTGAAGTGATTATCTGCTGGGTGCCGGGTCACAGTGATATACCTGGGAACTGCGAAGCTGATGCCCTAGCTAGAGCTGGCCCTGAGCTCCAGGATTATACACTAACACCCCAAGTCGGCCATCCATTGGCCTCCGTCAAGCTAAGTTTCAAGCAGTATTATATAGAGGCTGCGAACAGGGCCTGGCTGCTGGAAGAAACCTGCAGGACAACCAGGCAAACTTGGCACGCATTGAGCTCAAAGCGCACCAAGCAGCTCCTCAACACGAGCCGTGAAACATTAAGTTTCATCGTATCCGTACTGACGGGGCATTGTCTCATTGGCAGACACGCAGAAAGACTGGGTGTCCCTTTCCACGATTTCTGCCGCAGCTGCAGATCGGAGGAGGAGGAGGAAACGATCCAACATTTTCTGTGTGAATGCCCAGCACTGTCCAGGAAACGCATGAAAACCTTAGGCTCACCCTTCCTGGACAGCCTCACGGAAGTAGCTGATTTGAACATTAGCTGCGTCGCCGGATTCATACGAGAATCGAAATGGTTCTCGTCACCCAACAGGTTTTAGTGCCGCTCCCTATTAAAATGTGGTATCACAATGGGCCTATCTTGGCCTAAGTGAGCCGCCTTTTGACAAAGGGGGCTGCCACTACAACCAACCAACCAACCAACATTTTTCACAGGATTTGTTCATCAGAGCTCAATCACTATGTATTTCCATATACATGAAAAGATACTTGTAATAAAGTGCATCCTTTCATCCTTCCCTTCCCTTGTTCAGTTCATTTGATAAAATACTAGAAAATTAAATTTGCTTTTTGAAGCAATGTCGACAAGCTTATCTGATTTTTTTCAGTGCTTTTGTGATCAATGTACATTTGAATTGAAATTTTGTAATACTCTAAAAAAATTCAAATTTTGTAACAATTTTTCAATTATATTTGAAATGAAAAAAAGGTTTTTTTGACCTAGAAAATTTGTTTTCAAGTATTATTGCATCAATTTTTTTCACCTTGTTGATTTTTAACTTATCTCAATTATTACACCAAAAGAAAATCTGTTTTCATTTCATAGTAGTATATTTAAAGGTGTTCGTTTATTTTTGTAAATGCATTTAAAAAAATTTTATTTTGATACTTTTTTTAAGTGTTTCAAGAAGTTTTTCCAAGTATGTAATCATCAATGATGGCGGC
Source organism: Oxycera nigricornis (assembly GCA_963942545.1). NCBI lineage: Eukaryota > Metazoa > Arthropoda > Insecta > Diptera > Stratiomyidae > Oxycera > Oxycera nigricornis. The sequence goes on along the minus strand of OZ012661.1, from coordinate 94,014,869 downwards.
CAAATTCATCATTGCAAATTTAGGAACTTTGTACTAAATTTTTTAAATTGCCGAAAATTTTAATTGAGTAAGACTCTTTGAATAGCAAAATTCTTGTTACTATTTCGTGTATATTTTATGGATAATGAATATCCGGACAATAGGTCTATCGAATTTTTTATTCACAAAAAGGTTTCGTTTGAATACAATTCAATAAGAACCAAACAAATTGCAATTCTTGTCTTTATCATTCTTATTGGCATCTTATAACAAATTAAATCAACTACCAAAAGCTGATTTCAAAACTACTTTAGCTGTCTTTTCGGTTAACAAGAATTTGCTTGCCAACAAACCTGAAATTTAAAAAAATGGTCGATTAATCAAACAATCCTACATGAAATTCTTGCTAAATGACCTCAAAAGGATTAACAATGTCCCTTTGAAATTCCTCCTCATCTTACGTCGCCCAGAAAACTAGACACTGACAAATGGTCACTATCATCATCACCTTGAAAAATATTTTGAACAGAATAAGCAAAATAAGTATTTGTAGAATGTAAATGAACAAAACTGAAAAATTCGTTACAAGTAACATTTTGCAGAAAGCTTTTATTAAAATTCAAATGCAACTTATTTAAGTTTTCTTTCAATTTATGTGAGATATCAATGGAAAAATATTTTCATCAAATTTCGTAACAATAGATAAGCCAAGACTATCTATAAAATTTTTTTTGAAGCAGACTGTTGTTGAGTCCATTGTGAAGAAGAATCTTAATCATTGTTTATATTGAAATTCTTTCGAAATAGTTGCGGCTTTTCAGGCCATTTAGTTAAGTATAGCCGATTAAAACAAACATAAAGTTCTTCTTACGTAAATCGTCCTTCATGGCTTCTGTCTCGAATTTCTTACATAAATCCAACTTTCGAATTTCTTGGACGTTAACCATCAGCTGAGGAAATATTACATGAAACTGAAACCGTACGAAAACATCTTAAATATGCCATCTTCTTGGAATGTTTACTTTGTGACCATTATACCGTTTCACTTCATCTCACAACCAAGTCACTCCCATAAGCATCCTTTTTAGTTCATTTTAGCTTTAGCACGACATGAATGTGCTCTTTTCTCAGATTGTTTGTCCGTCATAGTTGGAACATGAAATTGTTATATAATGTGGACAAGAAGTGGTGACCAAAGCAAAGAAAAGGTTCAAATGACAATATCAACCCCTACAACTTAAATGAAAGTTTAATCGAGAAACTGTGGATAAATTTGTCAAATGGCAGATGTTGGTGATACCCTTTTGCCAGCTACCGTGCCATATTGTTTTCAGCACGAGCTCCACTTTGAAATTTACTATTTGAATTGGAAATGTAAGATATCACTTTCTTACGTGCTCAGAAAATGAAATATTATATGTGAAACTTTTGAAACCAAGTGTTGATTAAAGGAATCCACGCATTGAATTTACGTTTGCTTCTTCGTTACGAAGAAGAACTTTTAAGTGATTTAATGTCTTCGAAATGTTTGATTTACTAACAGCTATTACCGAAGTCTGAATAATTTCTAACTGATTTACTAGTTTTTTTGTGTAGGTGTGATTGTGATTACGATACATTTTCTTTATTTCGTGTCCTTTTAATCGTTATCAGGCGAACAAATGATATCCAATAAAATTATTAGCAAAAGATTTGTAGTACAAAGTATCTACTTATTACAATTGTTGTTTGTATTATTTGGATATATACTTGGTCACAGAAAAAAATTAAGAGCCCTCGTAAGAACTTGGAATAAACGATATAGTTTCGCTTGTAAATGGCCGGCATTTTTATTGTTGAAATACGTTTAGTAGCGTACATAAATGAAAGTTTCCCATGATTTTAAAAGATTAACTACGATGAATCTCTTTTTTTCAATAGAGATACCTTCGAATATAAAAAAGAAAATGCTTAACAATATAACAATAGTGTCGACCACATTTAGGACTTTCATTATATAAAGGTACACTCACATGAAATACGACTACGGTCACATTTTCCGGACCTGATCAACTTCAAGGCTGAAAAATCTATATATATATATATATTTCCATGTAACATTCGTGCAAAACATCCTAATAAATCACCATCCCCTTAAATATTTCATCACAGTCCTATTCCAACAGAGACATTCCTACTTACTTCGCATAGTTCTGTTCCCTTCAATTACCTCAAGATTTATTACATTAAGTAATCTAATTGACATTTATATATTTCTCGGTTGTACATAGATAATCTTTCATAGTTAATTCTTGTACCTTTTGTAAATGATAATATTCATGCATGTACGAATGTATGTATATCTGTAAGATTGAAAACTTGAAATTTATGTTGGATAAATAGATTAACTAGGAAATATGTTCAATTCTCTAACAACGAACGTCGTCTTGTTAAGTGAAATATATGTTAAGAGAACGAAATTCTAAAATGATTTATCTACGAAATTATACTAAAGTTTGTGTGTGCATTAACGCGGTTTGCAGTCGGTAACATTTTCAGAACCATCGGAATAAAGAAGTAGCAGTCTTATCGAAAAAATTCAGAATGAAATGCTGTTTGGTAAGAATATGTCTAGTAAGATAATCTAGCTTAGAACTGTTCTAAGATGAAAGTACTTGAAACAATTTTCAATAGAAGTTACACTCGAAACCAAGATTTACCCACTGCTGTTTCCATATATAGAACCCATTGTGCAATTGTAAAATGAGGTAGATCAAAACATCAGAAAAATTTGCCCCAATTTCACTGCACACTTGCGGAACATTCTGCAATTAGAATCGAAACTAGATTTCGTTTTTTTTAAACTTGATGTTTTTTTCGTTTTTGTTCATCTGAATACTTTTTTCAAATAAATTTTGTTATTTTTGTTAATTTGCCTATAATATATTCCACCAAAAATAAAAATTCAATCCTGGCTTTCTGTAAGCCTGGAAACCTTACATTAACTTCCTAGTGTATGAGAAGTTCTTGTCATCACCTCGAAAATCGAAATTTTCAACATATCTTTACGTTTTGAGGTCTTTATAGTATATTTTGAGTGTTTTTAGGAAAAAAGTATGTATATATATATATATGTGTGTGTGCACGTACGTACGTAAGTTCGCGGAAAGTTTTTCTTCGAGCATAATAGCGTTGACACATTGACCCATCATCAGTACGAAAAGTGTCATCAGCACAAAAAACACCATCATAATGACAGAGAGATAAGCACGAAAAAAGACCATACTTATCTCGATAAGTACGATAAACTGCCATCTATGTTTGGGTAGAATAATTAGAAACCATCTGCCGTGAATAGAATTTGTCATTATTTATGTTAGCTGTTTAATATTTTCGAACCAAATCTGACGTGCCATCGCGGACAGTTGACGTTTGTCATCGAAACGACACCAACGACTCACGCAATGAGGAAGGAACTAATGGAGAGGAAAATAAACAAATTTCCTGATATGAATTTTTCGAAGCATCTACTGTCGGAATGCGTAATGACTATTTGAAAGGCGTACTTGGTCAAGAGTTTGGGGCATGCCTCTAGATGGCGCTAAATTTGAAAACCAATTATGAATTCGGAGAGGTTTAGTTGAATAGGTCTCAAAAAAGCTGAAAATATGTAACAGTAACACAATCTTTTATCATATTCATATAGTTATTTATTTGCAAACACACACACACTTATATTATATATATATATGTATATATATATATATTTATATATATATATATATCGGTTAGGTTACTGTTGAAAATTTTCAGCTTAGTATACATATATATATATACATATCTATATATACATATCTATATATACAGATATATAAACTTATATATATATATATATATATTTCACCTCCCTCATCCTTTTTGCAACCGGGCTTGGGACCGGCTTAGGCGGATTTAAGGTGCTGGTGCTGCTTGTCAAAATGTTTTTTATAATTAAGTCGTTTCTCACAATTGCAGTTGTTTAGGATAAATAAATACATCAAATTCATTAGCACGTTTAATGATCATGTACGAATAAAGAAAATTGTATGAATTGAACCCACTCAAATTTATCTTCTGAACCGCTACTGAGTGGCACAATGTCTAAGAGGTGAAAAATGACATTCATAAACAAAACAATAAACAACATTTTTCTGCGCGATTTTCTTTGAAATTATTACATATATTCGTCGCGAGAACTATTGAGAGGACACTTTTCTCAAGAAATGTTTAATTACCGGTGAAATGAAATGCCGACAGGACGTGCATACGGCCGATTTCGACAACACCTTACAATGCACTTCATTTTAGTGTTTTTTCGCTTTTGTCACTGATAACTCAAACTCACAACACGTCTATTGATAAAAGATAACACTATACAAGTTTTTAGTCACTTCTCAAACTCGACACATTTGCAAATCACCATAAATTATCCATCGCGCACGAACTTTCAAACAATTTCGGCCCTTGTCATAAACGAATTTGACATTCATAAACAAAACATATGTTTTCACAAAAAAAAGGAGGAGTGAAATAGTCATCTCTCTCGTACCGTAGGCGACACAGCCTTGTCACCGTTCCTATTAGTTCCCTGTTCAATGGACTCACGTAAATGAAGGTGTATCGACTTTCTCGAGGTGTCAATCGAAGCACCTTTGCAATTTTAAGAGCTGATTAGTTTTTGGAAAACTTCAGTCGGGGGGGGGGGTTCTGTTTTTACCCCTCGAAGTTCATTTCTTTCATGTGCTATATCTCACGAACCAAACATAGCATTTGCATTATTAAGGTGCCAATCGACGCATATTAACGTTAATTCTATCAAATTTTGAAAAGAAAAATGTTGTAACCGTTTTTTAATTTATTAACAAAAAGAGCAATAAATTAAGGTGTTTTTCATAAACCGTAAATTTTTAACCTGATTTGCAAACGCAGTAATCAATATTTAGAAAATTTATATACTCCAAACAGTTTTTGTAAAAAAACCAGCAAAATTTTTTCTCATGACTATGTAAAAAATCAAATAAAAAATAAAAAATCATTAATAGTCATCATGACTTTCAAGGTCATTTAAGTCATTCACTATATCTCGCGAACCAAATTTAGTATTTGCATCATTGAAGTGTCAATCGGGCGCGTCTTAACATTTTTGTGATATTTTCAAGTTTATAAAAGAATCATTGGAGCCGTTTGTTAATTTAATAAAAAAATGCAAAAAGATTACGGATTTTCATAAAAAAAACTTTTAACATGATTTTCACAACATAGTAATAAACGTTTATGAAATTTATTTTTTATCAGTTTTTGAGGAAAAACCATTAAACCCTTTTTCAATGATTACAAAAAAAAATTAAAAATAAAAAAAATTTCAAAGTCACCCTGTAAAAAGTGTTTATACGAATGATATTACCTGATTGCTCTTATTCTTATGACATTGTTGTTAAGCCAATCAAAGTTTAATAATATTTGCATAAATTAAGCAGATTTGGAATATGTTGTACAGTAACGTGTTTTAATTTTAATATACTCGTAAATACTGCTTAAATTTTGAAAACCAAAAAAATAAAGAAATTTGCATTTGTGGTAATGAACGCTTCGAATGGTAAAATATTTTGTAGTCAATACTTTGCCAGATTATATGCTTTAAAAAGCATTCATCAAATAAAAAATTGTAACTTTTAGTAGTTTTGATCTTTAGTGTTCGTAAGACTTCAATTACTTCCTCCATAATCATTCGTAATACTTCTTACATTTTACATCCAATTAAACCGATTATTGACTGCAAAATCAATGTTTTTCAAGACCAACTGAAAATAAGAAATAAGTATTAGCCTGATTGTTATGAAATCATGGGAAAATACAAATTCAATGATTATGCCGAAGTCATGGCGATCTTGAACACAACTATTGAAAATGGCCACCACCCGACAAAATCTCTTCAGTGGGCGTAATGACATAAACTGCATTCATTTTTCCTAGCACCCTTTTGTCCTCCAAGCATCGATATGAAAATAACAAATAACGTAGAAAAGGCTTTGTAACCTTTATCCTCCCCCATGGATCCGCGTGAATATTCAATCAACGCCTCCTCCTCAACAAAATCCTTACGTAATCAATGGACGCTCGCGTAGCTAATACGATTAATATTAGCTTATTCCAATTACTGTTATGAGTACCTCTCATTATCCTTATTTAAAGTAGTATTATTTTCATAATTTTTATTGTGTCTGGTATTTTTAATATTTATGTGCATATTACTGGGAAGTTGACCATGTGGACCTCGAGGGTCGCTCCTCGGGGCTTGTTTTCAAATGTTGTTCACTTTGTATTGTTCAACTGTATGTAAAAGCAAAAGGCAAGCGATCTCTCAAATAAACTGAGCGAAAAAGTTTGGTATGTACCCAAGTACATTGTCAACAATCTTCATGAAAGAAAAATTCAATTTGAAATTTTCATTGAACATTCAAAGCCACATATTGTTAAATTCTATAACTTATGATGATATCAACCAAAACGATAATTCATTGATTCAATCTCGTTTCAAAATTCCAAGAATTTCTAAATAATTACAGTAACATTCAACCCACATACATTCCCCACATTGTTGCATCCATTTCAATTAGTTTATAGCATAGTTATTTCAACTACATAATTATTACTGACAAGAGTAGTGCAAGTACTTCCGGTGAAAGTCCAACGAAGACTATCTCAGCATGGTTCCTAGGATGATAGGATGATGCGGTTGCATTTATTGTGGCTACTACTTTCAACATGCTGGCTGTCTCATCTGCGGACTTAAGATAAATGAGTTTTCAAGTTACATCTGGTCGTAAATTTCATCGAGTGTTATTGAATTAAATAATAAATTAAATTTTCAATTGAATGAAACGGGAATAGTTGTTGCAGCAACGTAAGACAAGCAAACCCTTTATACATCTACCTATGTATACATTGTAACGTTCCAACATCAATATTACCCTCGCCCTACTTCGGTGAGTAGATTGCAAACGCCCGACAATTAGTCGAATCCAATTAATCTAGAACCTAAGATTGTAGGTGAGAGCTTAGTTTCAGATACGACTTACATTCGGTCGATACAATGTGAAGGTACATTTTGAACGAAGGAAATGAACTTTAACAGAATTATATTTGCTCCATTCAAATGCGTTTTTACCATATGTAGGATATTACGAACCTTTTTTTGAAAATAAAATTATTCACAACGCGGATGAACATACAGGACTCATACCCGCTTGACTACGTATTCCTTTAGCCTTAACAATGACATAGACACCATTGTTTGCGTGCTTTCCAGATTTCTTCTTAACAGCAAACCAAATTGGATGACTGCATGGAACATCTGATGCTCAACAAATAGCTACGGGAAGGTGCTGGTAGGTATCATTTAGAAAAAGTAAAGTATCCAAAGATTGATTCCAGAAAATAACTAACGCAATTCTAATGGTTTCGCTGCGGTTGAACTAATGGTAGTATAAGAGTTATTTGCTACAGAAAGTATTGAATCGATCTATGAATTTAAGGTAGCGTTTTATCAATCCCTACGTTGATTTAGTCCTAGTAATGATGAAATTCTGTTTTAAAGAAAACAATTATTGAAAATAAAAGGACATTTTTGAAAGATTACAAACAAATGTTTATGACGTAATAAAACGATATCCAGGAGATAGCGTCCGTTCACTTATCAAATTTATTAAGAGGTGTAAATATCAACAACATGAAATAAGACCTTGGACATTCGTCAGCCTCTTCTGCATTCTAGGATAACTTGAAAAATGTTTTTTGAAAGCTAGAGTTTCTCAAAAAAAATTGATGGTTAGGCTTCTAAAAATGTGGGCTTATATTTGCCAGTCGGGCTCTACTTTGAAAAGGATGATATAACAGAAACCAAACAGTAAATCAAGGTGTTTTTGATGCAAGAGTGGTTTCAAATGGAACGATTTGGGTCTTAGGCGATGAAGTAGCTTTAGGTGTTTCCTTAGAAAAAATATCTTGATATCGCTTACAAATAAACATTTTTGTCAACTTTTTAAAAGATGGCACGTTACAATGCATCGCAAAAAAAAGAAATCAGTAATCAAACGCAAGGAACAGGACTTGCAGTCGAAAAGAACAGAAATTGCAGAGGAAAGTTAACTGATGAATACTGAAAGGTTTTGCCGCCTAATATAGCAAAAACTGTAAGGAAATCGAATTTTTGGCACCCTTACAAAATTTGAACAAAAAAACATTTTACTTAATTAAGTACTGAAAATCAATTAATGTTGTCAGAACGAGCAAGAAATATGAATGAAATTTTTTTTGTCTCTTTTGAAAAATCATGTTTTTCAGATTGAATAGCACTTTCCTTAAGACCCTATGAATTAAAAGACCCAGATTACTTTACAAATTTAAAATAGAGCTATTCAGTTCGACGCAGCCAACAGTTTTTCATTGTGTTAACTGAAAAAAAAATTTAAAAATAAAAAACACGAATAATTTTTGAAGTTTCTGTCACATTGATAATACTAATTCCTGGGAAATTTTGTCTACCTTAACTAATGAGATTGAATTATAGAAGACGTCGTTAAAAGTTTTTTTTTCATTTTGATCAGTAGTTTCAGAGGAAAAGGCACAAATTTAGTAACAGTTTTTGTATTGAAATCGTTTTGGTATCTACTCCCCTTATCGTTTATTTTTTCTAATATTCTGGAAAATTTCTAATAACGCTATTGCTCATAACCCATTCAATCTTTAAGTACTTAATGGTGTAAATAAAAACACCTTAATAGCGCATTGCAGAAAAAATATACAAGTTTGGGTAGAAGAAGATTTATTTCAGGACTACTTTTTCAAGAGTATTTTCGCCGGCGATTGTTATTTAGTTACAGCAAACTATTATACTTAGAAAATGATTTAGAAACATCTGAACGTTGTAAGAAAATTTGTTTTACTAAGGTTTTCTTATTCATTTAAAACGCACTTCACAAGGCAATCACTATAATGAATTTAAGATAAATTGAAGGGCAGAATTTTTTTTAAGTTCAATCTTACGTTGAATCGTTTTCAGTAAAGTACATGTTTGTAAAACCATTGCTTGAATTCGTAGAAAACAGGATTCGAAAAACATTAGAACTTGCTAACACAATGGAAGGTTTTGTGAATATGACTATGAGGACTTCTAAGATTTATTGGTGAAAAGAGTAATTGGTGATACCAATTCAGTGGAAATTTTTACCAAAATCGCTCACCAAATAGATTTTGAAGACAGCAGGTCTTTTGAAAATTGTGATGTTCTTAATTGGGTGAAATATTTGTGCCTAATCAAGAATCTTCACTTTTACATATCCTAGTCCTAGACATTTTTGGTGAACATAAACAAAACATTCACTGTTGTTTTTCAACGGTCAGTGTCCTGTAGATCAGTAATGTTTCTTGGTTTCAGATTTCAGCGAACAAATGGAACACGTTCAGATATTTAGTGAAAATAAAAGAAAATCATATAAAATTTTTCAATCGTTATCCAGCTCTGTGTTCTATACTTTATTTTATCCAAAGGAAATAATTGCATATTTCTCTTCATACGAGTTGAATGTACAAATATATACATACATACATAATGTATCCATATTTGCTGCCGTTGTGGTCAAAGCTTGTTGTAATCCCATTTCTGCATAAAACTTTTAGGATCGTAGAAAAAAAATGAAGCGTGATGGTTTAAATAATGTTGTAATAAGTTCTGTGTAAAAATCATGTTTGTTTTCGAATAACAATCAAAAGTTCAACAAAATTATTCAACAAGTAGCATACGAAATGCCGATATTTCTAGGTTAAAGCCAACTTTGGCTCGTTTTGCCGAATATGACAAGAGAGTATATGAAATTAAAACAATTGCTAAATGTGGCAGTTTGGCTTAAGGTTTTCCTCTAATTTTATTACTCTAATAGTTCTTTTATTCTATAATCCTCGTACAAAATTCAAACTTTATGTGATCCTGGAACTAAAGGAAGAGATATTTTGCTATGTACAAAAATATGTCTACTCTACTCATAAGTTCAAGATTTGCATATTTATTGGTAAACATATCAATGGTCCATGGGAATGATCATGGATAGCGATCGCTTCCATGATTTAAATTGATGGAATCATAAATAACCGTAAACAATTTCATTTCACTTATCCAAGGATAAATTCAATGGCATGCCAACAATTATCTAGAGCATTGCAACAAGAGTTATACCACGTACTGCTTGTGAATTAGGCATGCTCGATTTAGATATTTCCTCATGACTAATAGTCATATTACGAATTCAAATTATTGGTATTTTGGTGAGTGTGCTCTTAAATCGAGTGTACTATTCATACATTACATTTTGATGAAATATACTGCCTGATAAATCATTTGTTTCTTACGCAGATACCACTGCTTCCGGCAAAAAAAATTCTAAGGAACGAATAACTTTCCCATCATGCACTAATGCATGAAGGACCCATAAATTAAAGTCATTGTTAATTGAAAATGAAAAACGCTCCGTTCTTTTCAAAATTTGCATGATTCCTCCAAATCTGTTTGGATGAGCACAAGCATATTTTTTGAATTGGTTTCACAAATCATTTGTTACTCAAGTAATTAAACCAAAATATTAGTAATTGATTTCATCTTCACAAAATAATACGTGTGTTTGTTTTTTTAAAAAAGAAAAACTTCATTTTAATTTTGTGTATCTTTATTTGGATTCGTAATCGATTTTCGACCGTAATCGTTCGGTCTTCCTCAGCGATTAAATTTGTGAGTGTTAAGTACTCTACTTATATACTAATTTTACAAGGGATATAGTTAATAAGGAGATGATTAAGAGGATATTTTCCAATTTTAACATTACAAGGGATATAATTTAGAGAATATTATTAAAAATGGAGATTCTTAAGAATAACTGAGTAATTTAAAGAGCGATGAATTAACGTTGTCTTCATCATGATTCATTACGGTTTTTTTTCCTATAAATGGCTAACCTTTCTAAGGCATATAGTTCCCGTACATCTCTCGCTTCGCTTATTGGTGCTACATCATCCATAGTTATAGCATATCCTGTAGTCACGATGTGCTCCGCCACAGCTGATTTGAAACTGCCTGCCATGCCTCTTTTCTTTGCAGCTTTCGCTTCACCTAAGTGTTCCTTCATCCTAGTACTGATGAGTCTCCTTGTCTGACCGATATATACCTCTTGGCAGGTGGGGCATTCAACCCTATAGATCCCCGATTTCTCGTGTGGTTGTCGCTTTTCTTTAGTCGATCCAAAGATGTTTTTGAGCTGGTTTCTGCCACTCGTTTCTATGAACTGTATTGATTCATGGCCGTTTAAGTTCCTTTTTATTACGTTGGTGACACCTTCGTGGTAGGTGATGGCCTTCCAATCCTTTCTGAGTCAGGGTTTAGTAAACTTGATCGTTCTAAAATTGCAGTCTGGAGAATAAACTGCATTTCCTTCTTCTTGGCTTCCACTTCAAGTGGCAAATCGTACATGCGGTGTATCATAGCTCTGTAGGGAGAAACTTTGATTCGTTGTGTGTGGTTCGAAGTGTTTGGGATCGTTCTTTGCGTAAGCGTTGCTTTTCGGTAGATATTAAAGCTTATGTCCCCCCTTCTCCGTTGTACTAGCACATCCAATAACGCCAGGTTTCCACCTATTTCTTCCTCCATTGTGAAGCTGATACTCTGATGTGCGTTGTTAAGATCCGTTAATGTTTGCTGCAAATCTCTTTTCTTGACGTACGCGAAAATGTCATCATAGTTTAATGAATTTAATGGATCGAACAGAGGAGCTTCCAGGTAAGACAGTATTTGAAAGCAAAAGAATTTTCATCAAACGGAGTTTTACTGCTGTAAAATGCGCTTAGTCACTCATTTTTGATGGCTCTGATCCAGCGGATGGATCAGAATATTATTAGAGTGATATGGTTGTTCTATAGAACCAGAAACAGCTTGTTGGCAACTATTGTCGCCAATAAAAATATAAGTATGTAGGAACGCCTTAAGCCATAAACACTTAAAGATGTAGTCTTCTGTTTGGTGAATGCATGAGAAAACAAGCCGCGAGGTGCGACCCTTGAGGTCCACACGGTCAACTTCCCAGTAATATCTACATGAATATTAAAAATATTAAACACAAAAATATTTATGAAAATAATACTACTTTAAATAATAATAATGAGAGGTACTCATAATCGTAATAGAAATGAGCTAATATCAATCATATCATCTACTGTAGCGTTCATTGATTACGTAATGCTTTTGTTGGATGCGGGGTGGATTGGTTTGATTGACTATTCACGCGGATAAATCGGAGGCGGGCGGGCTATAAAGCCTTTTTTACGTTATTTGTTATTTTTAAATCGATGCTTGAAGGACAAAAGAGCGCTAGCAAATGCATTTTTGTTATTACGCCCACTGAAGAGGTTTTCTCGCGAGGTGTCCATTTTAAATAATTTTGTTCAAAATTGCCATGACTTCAGCATAATCAATGAATTTGTGTTTTGTCACGAGCCGTGTTTTAGATTTTTTTGGATCACACAAAATAATTTGGCTAGTTTCTCTTCGACAACTATTAGGAATGTATAAACTATATAAACATTTATTACTGAGCTGTGCAAATCAGGTTAAAAATTTATTTTTTATGAAAAAAACTCTAATTTTCCCATTTTCTTTTATTAAATAGAAAAACGGCGGAAAGGACTGTTTTATAAAGTTAAAAACATAAAAAAAACTAATACACGTCGAATGACACCTCAATGATGCAAACATCATATATGGTTCGTGAGATATAGTGGAAGATAAAAATGGCTTTGAAAATCATGATGACTTTCAATGATTTTTTATTTTTAATTTCATTTTTTACGTAATCATGAAGAAAAGTTTTGCTGATTTTCTCACAAAAACTGTTAGGAATATTTAAATTTTGTATACATTTATTACTGCGTGCTGCAAATCAGGTTAAAAATTTATTGTTTATTTAAAAAAACCTAGTTTTTAGCACTTTTTTCAATAAATTAAAAACTTGATAGAATCACACAATTATTAATACGCGTCGATTGACATCTTAACTTTGCAAATCGTATGTGTCGTTCCGGAGATATAACGCATGACAGAAATGACCTTCAAAGGGTCAAAACAACAAACCCCCCCGACCGAAGTATCCCAAAAACTAATCAGCTCTTAAGTTTGCAAAGACGCTTCGATTGACACCTCAACAAAGTCGATAGGACTTTGTTTACGTGAGTTATGCTCGTAGAAAAAACTGTCCACGAACGCACGTACGTACGTACACACACACACACACACATACATACTTCTTTCTAAAAACACTTAAAATATACTCGTAAGACCTCAAAACGTAAAGATATGTCGAAAATTTCAATTTCGATTTTCGAGGCGATTACAAGAACTTCCCATATACTGGGAAGTTAAAAATATTGTGAAATTTTGGGATAACATTTTATCTGCAAGGAAAACCGCACCACAACATTTTAGTTCAAAAGATGATTGGTCATTAGTTGAATACATGCAAAAGACATCGGAATAAGAATTAAATGCCATTTTACAGTTTAAAGCACTACATAGGGAATTAAATCCAGAAGCAGTAAGTTTCTAAAATTGAAAAGAAATACAAATGCATATGTTATGTATTGATGTATTTTCTAGACAATTTTTAAGACAAGCCACTGGTATGAGGCAGTCATATTGAACATGATATCGTAGTAAATAGTACCGATATCAATGATATAAATGATGACGAAGAACTGGATGTCGCAAATTTAAATTAGGAAAATGTATATCATCATAAAGCTATTGAATGTTTGAATTAAGTTTTGGTTTGGGGTCAAAAAACGATATAGATATAATATTGGTACACTACACTATTCTCCAGCCGACGAAAAAATGTATGGTTTGCACAATGTTTATATATATATTTATTGGTGATAAATGCATCACTTTGATGTTTGAAAGATGTTCTCAAAGGACACCACAATATGATAAAGTGGTTCCATCTTCACTACTTTAAATCGAACATCGAATAATGTTCATCTTTAAAGCATTTATTCGTGAATTTCCATAGAAATATGATGCACATTTTTTTGGCAATTTCAAATGTTTCTTCAACAGCATGATTGATTTCATAAAAATATATTCAATAGAAACATGTTGAGATAAATTATTTATCCAAACTGCACGAAGTATTTCATTTGTCATATTTTTTCATTGTTTTTTCAAAAGCATTCGAATTTACTTCTTCGGCTGTAGAAAACAATTGACACATTTTGATGACCAGATCCTGTTTGGAACCAGGTGATTCAGTCAAAAGTCTGATATACTGAAAGTCTTATATATTTTCAGTTATAAAACAAATGTTCTAATGTAATTATATTTATTTCAAGCAACTAGAAATTATCAGCCTTGTTTGATTGATGATGTAAAAAGTGTTTTTCTTTTTGACATAGAATTTTATAAGCAAATAAAACATCAATAATTTATTTAAATAGGCATTTTTTGGTTTATTGGCATGCAAACTTTTTGGTTAAAATTATTTTTGGTATATCATCACCGCGACTGCCTCTTAGGAAGAACATCTTACCGTTCCAATTTTGCATAATTTTTTTCAACATAGTGGCTCTTGTTTCGCTAATCCCGCCACAAATGTTGGCCTCCATGTCATCAATACTTTCTGATTTTAGCATAGATAAGTCAATTTTTTTTTTTGAGGAAAAACAGTTAATTTTAACCAATAAAACCACAACTTTAATTTTAATTATAAACATATATATATTTCGGGACACAGTTAGTCCCTTCTTCAGTGTTAATTAAAACAGAAATTGAAGAAAACCTTAATACCTAGTTCTTAAATATCTATAACTTTTAATCCGGCTATCCTAATTGTATCCGCAAGATATTCTAATTACTTCACGAGTTTAACGAGTCCAGAAAACCCATTTCCCAGGTCATGGTTGATTCGTCGCGTTTCCGGGGTTCTGGCTATAAATAGGCTCTCGTACGCATCGAGTTGAGACCTTTTTTGGACCTGTTTTATGCATGCTGACCGATGACGATGACGATGACGGTGGCCAAACATATAATTGACAAAGGCCACATGATTGGTATGGAAGACGCAGCATGCATAAAACAGGTCCAAAAAAGGTCTCAACTCGATGCGTACGAGAGCCTATTTATAGCCAGAACCCCGGAAACGCGACGAATCAACCATGACCTGGGAAACGAAAAACTCAGACCATTCATTGATAGATAAGTCATTTAACGTACATCAACAAAAATTGGTCCAATGAGAAAAAACGACAATTTTGCTTTTTTACGAACCCACTAAGCCAGAAATGAGCATCATCGCTGAATATGATTTGACGATAAAATGCGGTTCAACTTCCAACTCATTCGCAGCTCATTCAACAAAACTACGACGCAAATGATGGTCCAATGGCTTCAATTACTGCACTAGTTTGATCTCAAAGGCCTGAAGTCCAAGATCTTTCCTCAAAATCTTCCATGTGGTGGACGGACAGAGTCCAAGTTGTTGAAAACGGCATCAAATCGAAAAATTTGGATTCCCATTCACAATATCCTCTACAGCAGCAAAAGCTACCTTGGTACGCACTGTACGAGCTCGTGTTGGATAAACATTGAGTATACATCGACATAAATCTTGGTATCGTATTGGATTATGGGGACCGTAAATTGGAAGAAGTGATCTATAAACGTGAATTTCAGAAATAAATTTTCACTGTTTCAAGATGTTGTTCGGATGTAAGTCTTTGCATGGCATTTTGCTGAAGTAAATTAAACATAACGTCAAAATAAAAGCAAAATTTGACGGCTACAATTAGGGGGATTATATACCTCCAAAAAACACCCTTTAGCTGTTACCTTTTTATGAAGGGATTTCTTTTTATTTTAATAACAAAATAAAGCACCAATACCTACGTAGAATTTTTATGCATAAATCAAAATTCTCATACTTCACTTACAAAGTTGCAATTCAAAACTTATAAACTTAACCTAGCGTAATAATAAGCATTGAACAAATACATTAAAATGAATTCTTTGAGGAATGAAGCTCATTAATCTCAAAATTGATCACTTTTAATTACAAACATAACGAAACGATCGTTTTGCGATTACACATGCATATTGATCATACTAATGACGCAACCATTTATTTAACCGTAAAAATAATGACATTTTGAAAATAATTCTTACCAAAGATAATTGCAATTTTAAATTCCGTCTTCATTTGAGAAAGGAACATAAACTGAAACCTTTTTGCATGGATATTCAACGTTCTAAAGTGGACCATTATTCCAGTCTAATTGCCTTGCCGAACTCATATTGACTGTTTGATATGCAAAATAAGGAGTTACGTTTGGCATTCACCATGATTAAATTCATGCTCGGACCTCGAGTCAGAAGAAACTGGAAATGAACAAAATGAGAATGGCTGATATAAAAGGTAACACTAAGGAATGAAGAATTCCAGCTAAAGAAAAGAAGACAATTTGTCGGAGCAATGAGGAAGACGAAAATTAATTTATTTTAGAAAGTAATTTTCCATCACAAAGACTACAATTGTTTCCGTCTTCTCTCAGCTGCATTTTGTTATCGCACTTTTTCTTTGCCTTTTATATCATCTTGAAAGATGTATTCATTGTCCTACCTTGGCTACTTCGTGCAGATCCTCATTGTATTAGCATTGCTGTAGGAGCTGCAGTAGCTTAACGAATACCGTCCTGCAAACTTTAATACTGAAATTGATGAAAAATTAGACGATTGTACACAGAACTTTTGTAATCCATAGTTCTTTTGTTATAGTTATAATCATCATTAAGTTGAAACTCTATTTTGATAATAATATCAGCAAATATGTTCATTGGAGCTATATCTTCTAGATGAGTTGAAACTTTACTTTTTCTAACTGTTCGAATCATCTCAAAGAATTGAATAAATGCGAATAAATCACTAAACATGAATAAAGTTATTTTGATGTTGAATGTTTCAATGGAAATGAGGTATACAACGGCTTACAAGAAAAACTCATGAGTATTTTTTTCGTTTTAATTCATTTGAGGCCGTAGTACAGTGGCGAGGGGTGAAAAATTACTGTTGGTAACCCGCCTACTATTTGAGAGACATGGACCCTTAACAGACGAAGCAGTATATTATGAGCATATAGAGAAATACTACCGTAATCATTCTTTCTATTGCATACATTTTAAATTACGATCAGTTATGAAATATTATATACATACATATAGACTATTGCAACAGTATGCATGTATTTCTAATTGGAAGTCTTCGATGATTTTCTAGCATCAATTTTCACAGCTGATTCGCAAGCCGGGAACGCTACCGGCTTTTTGATTTGTTTCCATATCCTATTGAGGAAAACCGAGCTGCCATTCCAACAAACGGGAGTTTAATGCCCACGGCACCTTAAATTATTGATGAATTCGAGACTCGGAAAGCTTTGCTGCAACTCTTACAGATGTTGATCGCTATGCTGGCTATTATGGAACTATGAGGATGTGTAGAATGAAGAGAATGGAGTATGATGGAATAAACACTAAGATCAATTGGAACGATTGTGCATGTTTACAGTGATGCATGTGAGCAAATAAACACTTCATTCCCTTATAAAACTGAAGTGTTAGACATTTTTGGAACATATTTGGAAAGGGAAGCCGATGGGAATCGGCTTATATGAACGCTTCGCCACTGGTAGTATGTTTCATTAAACCTTGTACGATTCAAATTGTTAGCCTTTACATAGTCCCTGGTTGTAAGATAGACATCACTACCCATTTTCTTATACAAAAAACAACTAGGTTCATCTCTATCCTGGTTTTTTATGCTAAATAAAAGAAATAAATTGTATATCTTACCTTTTGGTGGTATGATCTCTTTGATTAATATATTCCGTACTGTCTTAAATATATGAGTTCTTGTAATGGCCTCGAAAACCGAAATTCAAATTTTCAACATATCTTTACATTCTGAGGCCTTTCGAGTATATTTAAAGTGTTTTTAGAAAAAAGTATGTGTGTCTGTACGTTCGTGAACAGTTTTTTCTGTGAGCATAACTCATGTACAAAAAAGGCACATTGACTTCGTTTAGGTGTCAATGAAAACTTTGCAATTTTAAGAGCAATTTTTGGAAGCTTCCGTCGGTTTTTTTTTGTTTTGACCCCTCCAAAGTCATTTTGACATGCACTTTATCTCACGAACCAAACATAGGATTTGAATTCTTAAGGTTTCAATCGACGTGTATTAAAAATTTTATGATCCTACCAAATTTTGAAAAAACAAATGTTGCGACTGTTTTTTTAATTTTATAAAAAATGTGAAAATCATAAAAACAAGCCGCGAGGTGTGACCCTTGTGGTCCACACGGACAACTTCCCAGTAATATTTTGTTGCGACCTCAGCGTATTGACACTGCGGTCACGGAAAATTTATTTGAACCTAGCCTTCCACCCCCCTGTATAGCGCAACAATGCCGGCTAAAGCTCAGCGCGTGGGTGTGGTTCTTTAGGAGGTTAGGCTAGGCTCGTGTCGATCCAAATAACATGGACAAGGGATGGGAATCAGGATTGGGTGTTGGTACTGAGCCTGAAGAAAAAAAAAACTTAGCCCATAATGTGGTTAAACAGAATATATATATTTAAAATAATTCGAATAAAGCATGACATTATAATAAACTTATAATAATACAAAAATATAATTCAAAATAATAAGAAAATTAAGGTTTGCAAGAAAACTATAATAAAGAAAATATCAAAAAAAAATGATTAAAAAAAAGAAATTATGATAACTAAATAATAATAATAATAAAAAAAAATATAATTATGATAAAAAAGAAAATTATGACAACAACATAATAATCAAAAAAAAATATATATAATGATGATAAAAAAGGAAACTATAATAACCAAAGCAGAAGAAGAAACGGAGGAGTGAAGTGAAGTCTACAGAAAATTTCAATTTTTCTCTGAATAACAAACGGAACTGAACTTACTCTGGCTGATGACGAGCGCTCTTCACCGCTGAAAATTGTCCTGAAAACTCAAAAAAAAATTACACGAGGGCCTCACTACACTCACTAGGCTTTCTTTTCTTCTTCTTAAACTTGACTACGCATTTTCCCCTCAACTCAAAATTTCACATTAGGTGTACGTAATTTATTATAATTATTTTTTTGTGTTTCCTACTTAGGATTTAATTGTTCTAAATTTTTTTAATTCATCTAATTTTCATGTGTTCACCTTTTTACAAAAAAAAACTAATAATTTATAAAAGAATCTTATCGTACAATTGCAATTATAGTTTCGTGATCTGAATATCTATTTCTGTAAGAGTTTATTGAAATTTCGTTTAATTATTCTCAATATAAACTGGAAAATAAACCAATGGAAAGAATGTAAGTGGATCAGGAGCTACTTATAAAAACTTCATCTAGTCCAAGTTAAATGGCGCAAGGAACTCGCTTCACATTTGAATGGTCGATAAAAACTAATCACAAGAACCTACTACTGCTCAACGCGCTGGTTCCGCACTAGACTGCAATTCATGTTTCGCTTATTCAAAAGTTCTTTTCAACACGCCGCGCACCAACGGTGTTGAACATAGCCTTCCATGGTGCCGAACACATCTCGTTGAGCCACTTTTTGTAAATCCATACAGCTTCCCGTCTTTTTTTTCCGCTCAAATCGCATGATCATCACTCCTTTTTATTTTTTTCACTGTTTCAATCGATCTCTTTTGTGGAATTTATTTTTTCTTTTTCAACACTTCGGCACCTTTTCTATTCTAGTTCACGCGATCTCTTTTGTGGTATTTTTTTTTCTTTTTCAACACTTCGGCACCTTTTCTATTCTCGTTCACGCGATCTCTTTGTTGAAAATTCAAACCCGACTTACTTCACCTTCTCATTCCCCCACAAAACTCCACTTTTTCCTGATATTTCCTTTCTTAACCAAAATTCAACTCCACGCCTTATCATTCCACAACCAACTCCTTCTTTCCGCGATCCTCCTTTCCAAAAATCAAAAAACCCGCCTTACTCCGTCTTCCTTCCAAAATCAACTTCCCTCACTCCCGTTGTTTTTTCCACTCTCTCCCCATCTTTTTGGGGCCGGGTGAAAAAGGTCCCGCTGGCTTCCAGTTGGATGCAGATTCCAGATCTTTCCTAGTTGCTAGGTCGCATCAGCCCGCTACTTGGCATTGACCTTTCATCCGCATTCCAACTGAAAGCTGCAGATCAAGCCGGAAAAAAAAATGCAAGAAACAAAATTACAGGCAGCTCTGGGGATCGAACCGACATCCTCATGGTTCTGAGGCATCGACGCTCCCAGAAGGCTACTGTCTAGAGATGACAACGGGTGTGACATTATTCAACTAAATAAAAAAACCATGTTGCAATTTATTCGCAACATTCGTGGGGACGACCTCGACCCAGGAGATAAGTCTCATTGCCGGGCTGAGATAAAATGTTAAGCACGAATATCTTGTGCGTGGTAAATGCCTAGTGAACGTCCCTGGTCGTCTTCCAACTCATATGCCACTGTGCCTACCCTTCGTGTTATTTTTGCTGCCACGAATTTTGGAGCTAATTTGGCAGCAAAATGATTGACAGCGTTGCTTAGGGCATGATTTCTCACCCAGACTCTCTGACCTAGCGAGAAGTTGCGTGTTTTACAGCGTAAGTTGTACGCGCGTGCCCCCTTAGAGTGTGCCTCTGCCAGCCTTTCCTGCACCCGGTCTTGAACCAGCCGCAATCTGTCGCCATTTGAGCGGAGCATAACCTCGCCGTCCTCAAATGCGTGGAGTCTTCGGAGCAGACCATAATCCGAACCATGTTGGATAGGCTGGTATCCGAACATAAGGAAATGCGGTGAAAACCCTGTGGAGTCATGCACAACGTTTCGAAACGCAGAGCAGGACTCTGCGAGATGTTCATCCCATTTCCTATGATCTTCCCCTATATAGGCTCGGATCGCCGACAGTATGCTTTGGTTTGCCCGTTCTGAAGCGTTCGCTTGTGGGGTGTAAAGTGGAGTTCGGCAGTGTTGTACTCCAAACTCATCCAACATCCGAGTGAACACATTCGAAACGAACTGAACTCCATTGTCCGAATGCAGAACTTCTGGTATTCCAAAAGTGAGAAAAACTTCGTTTTTTATGTATTTGACGACAGCTTCTCCGGTGGCCTTCGGTAGTGCTTTCAGCCAAATAAACTTGGTGTAATGATCAAGCACTACAAGTAGTTGGGTATTCCCAGACCTTGAGCGTGGGTATGGACCAAGAAAGTCCACGAACAATCGCTGTAAAGGTCTACAGGTTTTCCTGGGTGCTCCAAGTGGTGGTCTCATGGTGAAATTAGGTGGCTTAATTTGCTTGCAGGTTTCGCAGGCTCTAATATAGTTGGTAACGTCCTGCCTTAATCGAGGCCAGTAATAATATCTTTGTAAGACTTCGATGGTCTTCTTTATTCCTGCGTGAGAGCCTCGTGGATCATCATGAGCGCGAGCTATAAGATTCCCTTTGTGGTTCTCTGGGATCCACAATTTCGTTCTGGGAATGTCATTTTGAAGGATTCCTTTCGGTCTGGTGTGAAGATAAACACGCCCGTCGGTGGTGGACACATTCTGGAAACTTGCGTGGTTCTTTTTGATTTGCGCGATCAAATCCGTATACTCAGGGTCCAAAAAAACTGAGTCAGGGATCACCTCATCGATATCATGCTGTTTGGAGTTATCTATGCCTGGAGGCGATTCAACCGCACTAGCTTCACATGCGCGTGACAAGGCGTCCGGGACAATGTTTTGTGTTCCCTTCCGGTGCTCAATAGTGAAGTCAAATCCCTGTAACTTCAAACTCCACCTAGCCAATCTGCCAGATAAATCTTGCTGGCTCATGAGCCACTTTAAACTGGCATGATCGGTGATGATGGTGAAAGGCAACCCCTCGATGTATGCTCGAAATCTTTTAACACTTTGCACAGCTGCTAAGCACTCTAATTCCGTGATGCTATAGTTGCGCTGGGCCGTGTTCAATTTCACAGACATGAATGCGATGGGATGCTCTCCACCATCATCATCCTTTTGGAACAGCACACTGCCAATGCCCGTCGTGCAAGCATCGCACTGGATATAGAAAGGCCGACCGAAATCGGGATTAGTTAGAACTGGAGCAGTTACAAGATGCTGCTTAATAGCTTGGAATGCTTTATTAGCGGCGTCTGTCCAATGGAACACCCGCTTCGCCTTGAGTAAGTCTGTTAAAAGATTCGCCAAGGACGCAAAATTTGGGATAAACCGCCGATACCAGCCCGCCATGCCCATGAACCGCCGGATGTCCTTCACCGTTTTGGGTGCTGGGTAAGTTAGAATGCTCGCTACCTTTTCAGAATCAGTTTTCAGAGTTCCGTCACTAACCACATACCCAAGATATTTAATTTCTTTTTGCAGGAATTTACTTTTTTCCACGTTGATTGTCAAGTTTGCCTTACGCAATAATTTTGACACTGTGGAAAGTAATTCCATGTGTTCATCAAAGGTGGAACTTGTTATGAGCAAGTCATCGAGATATACAAATATCTTGTCATGTAGTTGGTGAGGGATGACCTTGTGCATCAATCTACACATTGTCTGAGGAGCATTACAAAGGCCAAAAGGCATGACCGTGAACTGGTATAACGGCCTGCCGGGAACGGTGAACGCTGTTTTCTCCCGAGAGCTTGTGTCCAAGGGTATCTGCCAAAATGCGTCCTTCAAGTCTAAACTGGTGATATATCGAGTAGCTTGAAGACGTGCCAAGAGTCCTTCGATCAATGGTAAGGGATAAGCGTCTTTAACAGTAACTTTGTTAAGTCGTCGGGCATCAAGACATAATCTCACCTTTCCAGGTTTCCGGACTATCGTCACAGGGGAACTCCATGCGCTGTGACTTTCTTCTATTACGCCTAAGGACAGCATTCGATCTAGCTCATCGTTTATCAGAGCTTGAATGACAGGAGATACGGCGTAATGTCTCTGTTTTATAGGCTGAGCAGTACCAGTGTCTATGTGATGTGACAACAAATTTGTCTTGCCCAATCCTAAGAGGTTGAAGGAAGGAAAATCTTTCTTTATTAGGTCAAGTTTAGCGGATTCCTGGGGAAGCAACTTATGAAACGCACTTTTCGAGGATTCCGTCACCGCATTGATGGTAGGCAGTGATATGGGTGAAATGTTAAAGGCGTCCCAAAAGTCTACTCCTAGGTATAATGGGTTAGTTAGGGCCGGTACAACCAAGAAGCGAATCATACGCATGCGATTATTAAAGCGCACTAGGCTATTAATGTATCCTGAAACGGCAACGCCATCTCCTGATGCAGTTTTGACCGTGGCTTTTAGAGGATGCATGCGTAAGCCAAGCTCGCCAATAAGCTTCAGCCCTGTAGAACCAAAGATACTAGCACTGGCCCCGCTATCTAACAGACCTAATAGTTTTCGCCCTTTTATCTCTATCTCAGCAAAAGGTCGATTGTCTCCCGCAGGGGTAATTATCGACTCAAGGCAGGATTTTTTTAAGAAACTTCGGGTTTTCAGATAATTATACGACCGCTTGAATCGTGAAGCGTGAGGTTCGGTGGTTGTACTTGTGGTTGGGACTGCGTTACTGTTCGATGTTTGGACAGCAACGTCACAGAATGAACGGTCAGCACTTACTGTCGGCGCCGTAGTTCCGGGTCGGTGTTCGAGGCGGTCTCCGTAGTGGAGGTTTGCTGAGGTCTGAGATGAGGAGGAGTGTACAGAGTCCCCATATTCTGCACACTCCGACCAACGTTTCCCGCACACTTGGTGCATCTTGGTTTGACCACCCCCGGAGTTCCACATCCAAAGCAAAATTGTCTCTGCACTGGCTGAGAACATTCCATAAATGAATGCCCTATATCCTGGCAGTTCCAACATACCCGCAAATCCATAGTCGGGCGTGCGCGAAGTGTATTTGTTGATGTTGAGAGTGATGCCATTGCCGGATGATCTCCAGTCTGTCGGTATCTACTTGATGAGGGAGCCGGATATCGGCTCTGAGGCACGATTTCAGCCTGGTGTCTGACGATAGCATTTACTTCTTCATTGGGATCGTCATAGTCACTGCAGATTTCCGCTACTGCATGGGAGCGTTTATATTGATTACTTTCTCTGGCCTTACCGTTTGGGTACCACACCGCTTCTATTGCTACACACCGACGAACCAAAGCCTGACTTGAATGAAACTCCACCCCAGCCAAATGGTTTCTTAATCGGAGATCCATGTTCCGAAGTAGGATGCATTGCAAATCAACGTCAGGTAGCGTGTGCCTAAGCCGTAACGCTAACGCTTCCAAGGCATCGTGAAAATCTTGGAAAGGTTCACCTGGACGCTGTAAACGAGCATCCATAGCGCGTCTCACATCCACGTCTGACTGTTGAGTCGCAAAACGCTCCTTTAGGGCACTCACTAAGTGGGCCCACACCAGGATTGGCGTTTGCTCTAAATACCGCCAATACCACTCTTCGGCTTGTCCTGCCAGCAACAGATGAAAATCTACGGCGAGGGTCTCTCTTGACACGCCGTAGTTATCGGCTAGAGTAGTGGCGCGGAAAAGGAAACGGTCAACGTCTGCACCGCGAGAAGATCCGTCAAATCTTAAATTCCATTTAGATGGTGGGAGCGAAATGGACGATCTATTCACCGTAGGGGCTTGTGACGTTTCCAAACGACGAAAATTCCTTCTATCACCAGCATTGTCCCCAGGGGGTGTGCTTTGAGCAGAAAATTCTTCAGGATGAACCTCCTCTCCTGGACGATCTCTAGGCGGCGGAGACGTGTGTACGCTACGTGGTTGAGTTTCAGTTTCTGTGGGTGACAATGTCATACGACCTAGCCCCCGGGTAAGACGTTCGAGCCCAGAGTCGTCTGACCTACGTACCGTATTTGGCATGGTGCCTATGATAGATGCAACAAAGATTACTATAAAATCCAATCTACTCAGTATATGCGAGGGAACCAAGAAAACTAGAAGTCTCTTATCAAATCCACAAATTATGCTTTTATAGTACACCAAAAACTCCAATAGCCAAAAATTCCAAAATCCAGAAATTCAAATAATTGTAGCCTATGTATGATTAATGATTGTTTCCAACAATAATTTTTTTTTCAGGCTCAGCACCAACATTTACATTAATTGGATGTAATGAAAGGGAAAGGGGTATTAAATGTTAGGAGGGAAAAAACTTGGATATTTATAAAAATTAATTGAAGACAGAGCTCTTTCCATATTAACCCGGATGAAGAGGAGCTCTCCCAGAATTGTACTTTATTCGCAAAGTCGCCTCATGGGCAGACACGGCTGTGTTGAGATCTGCTAAGGATCTAACAACACACCGGATAAAAGACACTGGGAGGTTGCCTCAACACCACGAAAGGTGGACGAGAAATCAGGAATGTCCTCTGATTCGAAGTGCTTAGTCTTTGCTAAGCTATCCCGTGAAAGGAGATACAGTAGACACATACCTGGTAATAGCACTCGCCACCCGATTATGTGCTATGGTTCACCCGTCTGATCGAGCCCTAATATCGGGGCTATTAACTCATTTCGACACAATGGGCGCCACCGCGACCGCAGTGACCAATATTATAAAAATGATTTTTGAAAGAAATAGAAAGTGTAACAAATTTAAATAGGAATTGACAAAAATTTAATAAAAATGAAAGTAATTTCAATAACTAAGATAAAACAAATGCAAAATAAGGAGAAAGAAACTAGAACTTATTCGAAAATTTAATGAATTTTTAAGTGAATCCGTACAGTCAAATAAAACGCAAGAAAAATTAAATACTATAAATTAACTTCATCACTAAGCTAAAAGCCATTAGTTTGGGCGCCATTTGTTGCGACCTCAGCGTATTGACACTGCGGTCACGGAAAATTTATTTGAACCTAGCCTTCCACCCCCCTGTATAGCGCAACAATGCCGGCTAAAGCTCAGCGCGTGGGTGTGGTTCTTTAGGAGGTTAGGCTAGGCTCGTGTCGATCCAAATAACATGGACAAGGGATGGGAATCAGGATTGGGTGTTGGTACTGAGCCTGAAGAAAAAAAAAAAATTAGCCCATAATGTGGTTAAACAGAATATATATATTTAAAATAATTCGAATAAAGCATGACATTATAATAAACTTATAATAATACAAAAATATAATTCAAAATAATAAGAAAATTAAGGTTTGCAAGAAAACTATAATAAAGAAAATATCAAAAAAAAAATGATTAAAAAAAAAGAAATTATGATAACTAAATAATAATAATAATAAAAAAAAATATAATTATGATAAAAAAGAAAATTATGACAACAACATAATAATCAAAAAAAAATATATATAATGATGATAAAAAAGGAAACTATAATAACCAAAGCAGAAGAAGAAACGGAGGAGTGAAGTGAAGTCTACAGAAAATTTCAATTTTTCTCTGAATAACAAACGGAACTGAACTTACTCTGGCTGATGACGTGCGCTCTTCACCGCTGAAAATTGTCCTGAAAACTCAAAAAAAAATTACACGAGGGCCTCACTACACTCACTAGGCTTTCTTTTCTTCTTCTTAAACTTGACTACGCATTTTCCCCTCAACTCAAAATTTCACATTAGGTGTACGTAATTTATTATAATTATTTTTTTGTGTTTCCTACTTAGGATTTAATTGTTCTAAATTTTTTTAATTCATCTAATTTTCATGTGTTCACCTTTTTACAAAAAAAAACTAATAATTTATAAAAGAATCTTATCGTACAATTGCAATTATAGTTTCGTGATCTGAATATCTATTTCTGTAAGAGTTTATTGAAATTTCGTTTAATTATTCTCAATATAAACTGGAAAATAAACCAATGGAAAGAATGTAAGTGGATCAGGAGCTACTTATAAAAACTTCATCTAGTCCAAGTTAAATGGCGCAAGGAACTCGCTTCACATTTGAATGGTCGATAAAAACTAATCACAAGAACCTACTACTGCTCAACGCGCTGGTTCCGCACTAGACTGCAATTCATGTTTCGCTTATTCAAAAGTTCTTTTCAACACGCCGCGCACCAACGGTGTTGAACATAGCCTTCCATGGTGCCGAACACATCTCGTTGAGCCACTTTTTGTAAATCCATACAGCTTCCCGTCTTTTTTTTCCGCTCAAATCGCATGATCATCACTCCTTTTTATTTTTTTCACTGTTTCAATCGATCTCTTTTGTGGAATTTATTTTTTCTTTTTCAACACTTCGGCACCTTTTCTATTCTAGTTCACGCGATCTCTTTTGTGGTATTTTTTTTTCTTTTTCAACACTTCGGCACCTTTTCTATTCTCGTTCACGCGATCTCTTTGTTGAAAATTCAAACCCGACTTACTTCACCTTCTCATTCCCCCACAAAACTCCACTTTTTCCTGATATTTCCTTTCTTAACCAAAATTCAACTCCACGCCTTATCATTCCACAACCAACTCCTTCTTTCCGCGATCCTCCTTTCCAAAAATCAAAAAACCCGCCTTACTCCGTCTTCCTTCCAAAATCAACTTCCCTCACTCCCGTTGTTTTTTCCACTCTCTCCCCATCTTTTTGGGGCCGGGTGAAAAAGGTCCCGCTGGCTTCCAGTTGGATGCAGATTCCAGATCTTTCCTAGTTGCTAGGTCGCATCAGCCCGCTACTTGGCATTGACCTTTCATCCGCATTCCAACTGAAAGCTGCAGATCAAGCCGGAAAAAAAAATGCAAGAAACAAAATTACAGGCAGCTCTGGGGATCGAACCGACATCCTCATGGTTCTGAGGCATCGACGCTCCCAGAAGGCTACTGTCTAGAGATGACAACAGGTGTGACATTATTCAACTAAATAAAAAAACCATGTTGCAATTTATTCGCAACAATTTACATAAATATTAAAAATATTAAACACAATAATAATTATGGAAATAATACTACTTTTAATAATAAAAATGTACCTCTCATAAAAGTTATTGGAATGACTTAATATTAATCGTAACATCCACGCAAGCGTCAATTGATTACGTATAGATTTTCGTGGATTGGTTTGATTTAATATTCACGTGGATCAATCGGAGCGGGGACAGGTTACAAAGCCTTTTCTACGTTATTTGTTATTTTCATATTGATGCTTGAAGGACAAAACAGCGCTAGCAAAAATGAATGCAGTTTTTGTTATTACGACAACTGAAGAGATTTTGTCGCGTGATGGCCATTTTGAATAGTTGCGGTCAAAACTGCTAGCACTTCGGCATAATCACTGAATTTGTATTTTTTCACGATTTTACATCAATGAAACTAATAATTATTCCTTACTTTCTGTTGGTGCTAAAAAACATCGAATATGCAGTTAAAAAAAGGTTCAATTGCATGTAAAAAGTAAAATATGTGTATTACAAATGATGAAGGAAGTAACTGAAATTTTACGAATACTAAAGAACAAAACTCCTAAAAACTACAATTTTTTCATTTGATGAAAGCTTTTCAAAGCATATGATCTTAAAAAGTGTTGACTACAAAACATTTTACCATTCAAAACGTTGATTATCACAATTGCAAATTTGATTTGATTTGTATTGGTTTTCAAAATTTAAGCAGTTTTTTTCATTAAAGTTAAAATACTTTTCTGTGAAGACTATTAAAAATCTCCGCAAATTATGCAAATAATAATAAAGTTCGATTGACTTTACAACAATGTCCTTAGAATAAGAGATTTAAGGTGTAAAAATTCGTATGAACCCTTTTTACATGGTGACTTTGAATGTGCTTTTTTATTTTTAATTCAATTTGTTTTGAAATCATGAGAAAATATTTTGCTGGCTCTCTACAGAAATTGATCAAAGTTTATAAATTTTATAAACATTTATTATTACGATGTTAATTTTATTAATTATTAATTAATTTGTTTATGAAAAAAACACTAATTTTCAATATATTTTTTTAAATTAAAAAAATGGCTTTAAAGATTTTTTTTTTAAATTTAAAAACATCAATAAAATGTTAATACGCGTCGATTGACTTCTTAATGATGCAAAGATTATATTTGGTTCTCGAGATATAATGAATGACATAAATGACCATGAAGGTCATGATGACTTTTAATGATTTTTTATTTTTAATTTAATTTTTTTTGTAATAAAAAAAAAATTTTGGTGGTTTTTTTACAAAAACTGTTTGCAGTATATAAATTATATAAACATTGATTACTGCGTCTTGAAAATCAAATTAAAAATTTGATGTTTTTGAAAAAAACTCCAATTTTTTGCACTGCTTTCAAAAAATTAATTTTTTGAAAAATTTGATAGAATCACGTAAATGTCAATACGCGTCGATTGACACCTTGACAAAGCAAATCGTACGTTTGGCTCGCGAGATATAGTGTATGGCAGTGTTGACCTTCAAGGGGTGAAAACAGCAAACCCCCCCCCCGCGCGAAGTGTCCCAAAAACTAATCAGCTCTTAATATTGCAAAGACGCTTCGATTGACACCTTAACAAAGTCGATACGACTTTGTTAACGTGAGTTATGCTCGTAGAAAAACTGTCCGCGAACGCACGTACGTACGTATATACACACACATACATACTTCTTTCTAAAAACACTTAAAATATACTCGTAAGACCTCAAAACGTAAAGATATGTTGAAAATTTCAATTTCGATTTTCGAGGCGATTGCAAGAACTTCCCATATACTGGAAAGTTAAAAATCATAGAAAATAAATTTTTAGCCTGATTTGATGAAACTTAGAAGTGGTGTGAACCCTGTACTACGGCTTTAAATCGAATAAGCGTCCAAAAATCGACGAAAAAGGTGTTACCAACAGTATTTTTGCGATACAAAGGGTTTTTTTTTGTGAATTACCTAAAAACTAGTAGAATTCATGAGATAAGACCTGGTTTATAGAAGAAAATCATTTTTTATCAAAATAACGCACCCTCTCACACAGCTCCAAAACCATCGCGAAATTCAGTGAACTAAATAACGAACTGTTCAAACATCCACCCTATTTGCCAGACTTGGCTCGTTTTGACTTCTGGCTATTTCCACATCTCAAAAATTTCATGCGTGGAAAACGATTTTCATCGAAAGAAGAGGCAATAGCAGCCGTGAAAGCGTATTTCGACAGTCTTCCGGACTGTCTCTTCAGGGATGGAATCCATAAGTAAGAAGTTCACTACAAGAAGTGTTTTGAAGTTCAGGGAGATTCGATTGAATAATCAAATATATTTCAAACCATAAAATCGTGTTTTTATTATAGAACGACAAAACTTTTTGAGCAGCCTGGAGGTAGTGACATGGCCGCAGTAGATTCAAATCCTTTCACATTGGTCGGTAGAATTTGATGAGATGATTTGAACCCGCAATAAATGAAACTTTTTAGTAACTCCAACAACTCGGCAAACCAAAAAAAAATGTTTCGTTTCCGCATTAATGACCAAAATCAAATTTTCAGAGGCACTCAGCAAAGCCAATGCAAGCAAAAATGAATGGCCAAGATGGGGGAGCGTCCTGCCCCTATCGAACGTAATGTTTATTTAGAACGTTAGTGCCTTCCTTATTACTCATAGGTTTTACTAATGGAAACTATTAAGCATTTTCGCAACTTGTCTGAAAATGAACTTCTTCCTTTGCTTTTTTACAGTCTTTACTCCTTTTAAATTCATCATGTGAAAAATTTAAATGTTCTTTTGTTTCAACAAGCTAATAGCAAACATTTTTTATTTTAATATTTTTCGTTGCTGTACAGTTTATCTGCAAAACATTCCATGCTGACAGGTACAATAAAAAACACAGCCTAAAGATATTCACCTTTGTTGCCAGACAGATTAAAAACAATCAAAATATTTTGAGAAAATTCATCTTCATCCTTTTCGAAAAATAAATATACAAAGCCATAGTATTCACTTCACACTAATGTTTTTTCCACCGAGTTTCCTCATATCTTCCTCTCATCATGACTTCATCTCACTAAATGTTCTGATCCCGATATACGAAAATAGATAACTAAACAGGTATAGCGTCTGGTAATTATCTTTCAACAATAGAATTTTCCACCAGGTACTGCATGCTTCCATAGACAAACTACCATGTAATGAAAACAAGCTGGGGAAAAGCGAGAGAGAGAACATCTATGAAGAGGAGTTTTCGTAAAATATCCTCGGTCGAGAATCTCAACTGTGGTTAGCATATTATGGATCCTAGTATGCCAGCTTCTCGAAATTTTATTCACTCGAATGATCCTGTGTCTACAGGTTAACTGGGCAGAAATTACCTGAAGACAAAACGTACGTTAACAGAAGAGGAATTGTTTAATGAGCTGGCTTTGTATTTTGTGCAATTTATTCTAATATAGCCCAGACGAAAGAAAATTCAATATGAATTTTCCTTCATGTACCACTCTTGGAAGATTATTGCCTGGTTAAGTAGTCGCTTTGAACTTGGATCTTATCGGCAAGAAAATTTGTTGCTTGGGGATATTTCGTGTTGCTTGGAAGAAGATTTTTCAAGTATTAAGTAAACGTTTTAAACAGTGCCAAACTTGGAAACATGTAGGAAAAGTTAAAAATTAATGCAGTTTATTGCAGCTTATAGTGGGAAAAAATTAACTAAAAAATAATTAACAATAAATGGCTTTCATTATTAAATTATTTCATTTTCTAGTTTCTGTACCACGTTGATAAAAAGTCTTGGATGCAGATAAAGAAAATGAAAGTTTTACAGTAGCGTCTTTATTTTTCAATGTAGCAATTTCTTCATATTAAACTTTAAAAATGTTTCAGAAAATCCAAGTTTAAGACAAATTAAGTTTAATTTTTTAAATTTGGAAGAGAACATATAAAATCTACACCAAAATTTACGATTTCTAAAAGATGAATCATGGGTAACTACCGCGTCGGCAAATATAAAAAACAACACATTATTGTGATAGTCGAACATTAAAAGTAGTGAAAAAACTCTGATTGAACAACGGAAAATAAAAGACATTCAATTTTCCAGTACTCTATAAATTTGTGAACACCACAAACTATATTAATCAGTTTATCATGGATTAGAACCTCCTAGTCTAGTCAACAACTTCAACAACAATATAGAATAGCGACGTAGGCACATATACGAACCAATTGACAGTCGTTATACTTCGCGGATACAAATAATAAAATAGTTGAAATATAACGAGCTTAACCCATCAACAAGCCTAACCGTGGTCGTGCTGTCTGGTGGCGGATGGTACGCGACAGCACCTGAAGAGGATGCCATCTGTCACCCCGAAACCACACTTCCCACCACAAACTTTGTCATTATACGAGTAGCTTTATATGGGAACCGAAATATCGCCAAGAGAGAGCGCATGAGTTAAATTCTTTTATTATGACTTCGGTCCAAAAAATTTATTTGTTTATTCCAAAATTTACGATTTGCGATCACAAGTGTTCACAATAGTGTTGGTCTTGAAACTAACTTGTACGAGTCACGTCCAGAATGTAAGAGTACTGGTTGCCTTCTCATGCTGTGAGAATTTTTTTTCAAGATTGGCAACACTGAATAGTAGTGAAGGTCCCCTGAACAGAATGAGCACAGGCGAGACCTTGATAGTATAGAAACTCGCTTCGTAGTGTCTACTTGGGTGAAATATGTCTATAAAAAATCCCGCCAAGTGCGAGGTGCGCTCTGTAATACGATTCCTTTTCGCTGAAGGTAAACCAGCAACCAAAATTTTGTGTCAAACCTGTTTATGGCGGAAATGTTATGAACCGAACGATTGTGTTCAAGTGGTGTCGTGAATTTAATGAAGGCAGAACAAATGTTTATGACGATGAAAGGTGTGGAAGGCCTACAATTTTGAACGCTGAGTTGGTGCAAAAAATTGAGAAAACTGTTCGTGAAAACCGGCGATTGACACTGGATGAAATATCAGTGATGTTTCCACAATTCTTCAGATCTTTCTTACACAAAACAATTACAGAAATGCTGAGATTCCGAAAATAATTTGCAAGATGGATCTCAAAACAACTGACAGAACAGCACAAACTGAATCGGGTCGCTAGCGCTCGCGAGTTCCTTGAGCGATTTGAACTGGAAGGTGAGGAATTTCTAAGCTCGATTGTAACGGAGATGGAATCTGGGTAGCTCATTACTCTCCTAAGACAAAAAGACATTCATCACAGTGGCAACACACCACTTCCCCATCTCCCAAAAAATTCAAAACTTTAATTTCGGACAAAAAAATCTTGGTCACTATGTTTTGGGACCAAAATGGGATCATTTTAATCAAATTTTCGCCTCAAGGGGAGACGATTAATGCAGCACGATACTGTGAGTCCCTAAAAAACTCAAGAGAGCAATTCAAAACAAACGGAGTGGAATGTTGATGAAGGGACACGACAATGCCCGCCCGCACACGGTCAAGCGCTTTCGGACTCATTTAGTTGGGGCATTTGAAACCACCACGCATATTCCCCTGATTTGGCGCGATTTCAATTGACGAGGATGTGAAACAAGAGGTCCTGAACTGGAGAGTTCTTCCAGCAAGGCATTAAAAAGCTTATGCCATAGCTAACAACCTGCGTAGAACGGGGAGGAGACTACGTGGAAAAATAACTGTCATATATGCCTACAAAATCCTGTAACTTTGTTTTAAATACATTTTTTTAATTAGAAAAATCGGACACGCCTCGTATTTTCATTATCAAATCTCAATCTAAAATGCACTTGAAAAAAAACGTGGAAAACAGTTTTGCTCGCTATTACCAGGGTTTCAGATTTATTTTGAAACTTTTGCTGAAATTGCTCCCATTCGAGGCTCAAGCAATGGGACACTTTTGTTGTCACTTTGCTTCGCATATTTGCTTATGTAACATTTTTGTTTTGGCCAAGGTTGGGTTTTGATAAAGTAACTAAACAGACCATACAGAATTTACACGTACGCTGATATAAAGCCAGCCGGGGTGAAGAGGAGAGCGTTCAACCACCACCAGGAGGAGGAGCGCCATCTCCACAATCACTAAGGAGGAGCATCATCCTTAGCTCCAAGGTTCCTAGTTCGGTTGCCAGATTAGTCTACACTGATTACATTAATATATTAATATTATAATAATAATTTGAACTTACACAGAAATTGACTGCAAGGATCATCAGTCAAGATCAGGCAAGTCCTGCATGTATCGCATATGAGCGCAACATGAGCTGTGAAATGCTTTACAAAACCGGTCCGCTATCTTTGCAAGAAAGACTAAACAGCAAGCAATTTTTAAGGCTATATTTTCAAGATATGGAGACTACATATGCGCTTACAAGGACGCTACGCTACATTCCATATTTTTTGTGTTTTGGGGTCAAGAATTTATCTGCTTTTTAAGCAAGCGCTGCATCAAGTGTTTAGCATATACAGGCATAATAGAAAGCAAATAATAAAGCAGTTTTAATATAGTATTCCAAATAACGCCAGGATATTATATGGGGTTAATTTCAACTAACACTGAATTCAAGGACTTTGATTGTAAGGCTAGTTAGTTCCAAACATGGTACTTTGCTCATATTTTCACCAAATTTTTGAGTATAGTCAAGCCGTTAAGTCCCTGATAAACACATAGATGGTTAACAGACCATAAAAATTAAAGAAACTACATGTTAACGGGTTTGGATTTTACATTCGGTAAGACTGAACCTTTTAAACATGCACGCATATGTTTGTATTTCATTAAAAACAAAATCAAACACTCTTAAAACTACCAAAAATAAACAAAACACTCGCGTCAAAGTTGAAGGATCGAGGAAAATTCAGTGTAATGATCCGTTGCTGGCTTTATTAAAACATTTCAAAAAGTCGTTTCGATCAGGTGAGAAGCAGGATCTTCAGAAAATTGCTTGAAATAATTTTCAAGCATTCGCAATCAGTCCGAAATTTTACGTAGGAAATGAGCTATTGGACACTCATCAATCCACAATAAGCGTCAGGACTGTGATGTGGAAGCTGAAACAGAAGAACGTGGGAATGTTGGAAAACCTTTACTAACAAAAAAAAACAGATTGAAAAAAACACAAATGAGAGAAAGTGTTCCTAGATTGGTCGATAATGAACTTGTGAAGAGCAATGTTTTCATGCCAATCCAAATTCACGATCCTGAGCTCTGATGCAATGCAGGACGACGAAGGATTGAAAAGTGTGGGCGATCAACATTTAAGCATATATTGAATAGTTGGAGAAGATTCTGTATACTACGTAAATTAACAGCTAGATTTCCCTAATGGTTCTTTAAATTTACAGAAGTTTCATAAAATTGACAAAAAATTTCATGGAAATGGAATTCTTTTAAAAATCTCATAAAAGTTTTATTGTGATATCCTTTAGTACGCCTGTTATTCTATGAGTAACAAAATGACCTATTTTACCAGTTCCATCGGTCAAGTAATATTCAATTTCGAAGCTTCACAAAATATGAGACAAA
The DNA here is from genome assembly GCA_963942545.1 of Oxycera nigricornis. NCBI lineage: Eukaryota > Metazoa > Arthropoda > Insecta > Diptera > Stratiomyidae > Oxycera > Oxycera nigricornis. Next base: position 93,979,320 of record OZ012661.1, on the reverse strand, counting down.
AAATTAAGCACAGTATTTGAAAAATTTGAAAATTATTTATAAATACCCCAAGAACACGCTAATTTTTTCCTAAATTTCGGAAATTTCCACATTTTTTTAAAAAAATTACCTAGCTTGGTACGTCATGCATTGTTTCATCTTCAAAATTATGATAAAACTTTCGAAAATAAGCAGAAAATGTCACAAAAGCTCTCTAATTTTTAAATAATAAAACTTCAGAAAATTCTTCAATATTTTTTTTTTATTTTTAACTAGTTTCGCACAACGTAAGTTGTTTTTTTCTTTCAAAATAGGGAAATTTTCAAGAATTAGTTAAAAATATCCCTAATTTTTTTTAAAAAAAGTCGGAGATTTCCTTTTTTGAATTTTTAACAATTTTTTGTAATGAAGTTTTTGAAAATTAGCTGAAAATACAAGAGCTTCTAAAAACATTCAGAGACTTCAGTAAAACAAATTTGAATTTGGAATTGGTTTGGTAAGGCGAAGTTTTTGAAATTATTTAAGGATACTAAAAGAATTTTCTAATTTTTTTAATTTTGGACACTATTTTCACATTTTCAAAATTTGAAAATTAATTAAAACACGACGAGAGTTTTGTAATATTTTAGAAGTTTTTTGAGGTTTCTTGAATTTTTTTGAGCTTCTTACGAATTTGGCACGGCGTAGATGTTTTTTTGCAAAAATAATCAATATTTTTTTTAATTTTGGAGACTCCTTTAATTTTTTTGAATTGTTGGCTAATTTGGTGCGGCTTTTTTACAAGAATACTAAAAAACTTACATTTTCATGTTTTAACAAGGCCCTTATGATTTTTAAACGATGGATAAATCTAGATCTTGCAGATTTTTTATAGAACAAGCTTGGGAGTCAACAACAACTGCTCTAATATTATTTTTTGTATATATTACTGTTTTCGCAGCGTGAGCGGTAAAGGATCAAAAATTAACAGTCCAACACTTTTTAAAAAAAAGTTTAAACAATATTGCAGTAAAAATTAGGGCGACTTTTGGTCTTTGCGACAAGTTTTATCGATTAAAACTAAAAGCAGATTTTTGAAACAGTATTGCGAACAATTATATGCATTTCATATTAGCACTAGATTGATAGTTTGTATGTATTCTTATAAAACATATTCGATGACCTATTTCTGATGTATCGTACAGTAAAATGTTTTATTTTCATTTGATTTATAAAGAAATCTGTTCACATTAAAATTCACTTGTTATAATGAATGCTCATTACTTCGGCATTTATCATAATGAACAGTTGACGTATTTTGAGAAATTCAATTTAATTTTTCAATCCATAAATTCACTTCAAAGAAAACAATTCATCCAATTTATTCAAAGAATATTGGGATCACCTAGGTTCAGATAAGACACAATATGTAAATACTAACATTTGCTATGAAAATATATAAAATATTCCTTCAGAACTACGACTATTCACATGTAAATGCAACAAAATGTTAGGAAAGAAAATGCAGGACAAGTATGCATTGAAGTTTTTAAGTCGTTTGTTTGTTTATGCCACATGACTACAAACAACAAATTGGATAAATTTTAGCTATGCAGCGCATACATGGACTTTTCGCTTTAGTATTTAGAACGGTGTGTGCGGAGCATCTTGCATAGCTACCCAAGATTTTAGATTTTTCCGAAGAAAATCTACGCTATAGAAAATAACAGGTTACACGTTTAGCTCAGTTATATGCGAGACGTTTTTAAAAAAATCACTTTTAAACAGATACCGCACATTTTTTAAATTGATTTGGTATTTGCATTTTAAATTTTTGGGGTGATAAAAAAGCATTCAGATAACTATAGGCAATAAAAAGTATTTTATATTAAGATCACACGATCATATGAAGGTTTCAATGCATTAGTACAAACATTTTCCTATCAATTTTCGAAAATTTTGCAAGTGATCTATCAATCAAGAGAACACCATCCATTTTCCGTGGAACTCCAATATATCCGTGTCTTGCATAATTTTGAGATATTAAACATTCAACAATTAATCATGCCACTAAGTTGTCGTAGCGCTACTTGCCTCAGGTGTTTATTTAACAGATAATCAACACTTATAAAACTTACGATGAAAATGAATCGGAAATTAAACAAAGATGGATCATTTTGAATCACACAAAGTTTGGAGTTCTTGCAAAAAGCAAAAACAAAACCGTACCGTGAAATCCTGGTATTAGACTATTGTTTAGTTGGAATAATGAAAGCAAGCGGCATTTTAATATTCTGAAAGCCTCATGCAGCTGGAAAGTTGTTTATCATTCACTCAAATATGTAATAATTAAGATGTAGGAGAAGATATGTGTTTATTGGGTGTTATTGAGTTTTAAAGAAATATGTCCTGCGTGACGGTTCAATGTTGAGGATACATTAGTATTTCTGTATGGTTTGAAATGACATCAGTCTGGGTAATGTTAAATGTTCTACTCAATTAAAATCTATTAGCTGCTAAGAATTTTGATCATTTGTTCGTTAGAATCGTCTTTTTCAACAAAGCACCAAACTACTCTACCCACATTCGTCCAAACTGAAAGAACATACTCAACGACGTAGAGAAAGTTATCCAAATTTCGTAATAAAGGCTTCGTACGTCCAATTTCGAATCCGGCAAAATATTCTGTTATCCTTCTGTTGTTAGTTGTATACCTTTGCACAAAATCCTTGGGATTTCGCTTGTTTGTTTCTGTTCTCGTTTTTGTGTATCCTAAAAGCGACGGAGATGAGAGTAAAAACCGTAGTCTGCACCCGCTCTCCAACCGTTATAATGCAATTTTAATTGAAAATCTCCAAGGAAAATCCTTTACGTAACAGCCAGTGTCCTTAGTTTGCTAGCTTGCTTATTTTACATTGATGGCTTTCCTATCCTGCTACCCCTTAAGCTCTTGCGAGCGTTCCTGCCAGCACCAGCGCTTATGAGGCCACTTATACCTTTGTCATTGTTTCTACCGGTTGCGTTGTGCACAAAGCTTATAAAGTCCAATTAAAAACAGATCTAGGGTTTAATTGTGCTCGAAAGTGTCTTTTTGGTTTAGGGTTAGTATACCATTGTGGGGGTGTATGGGTCGCATAATACAATATAATCATGGCAAAAATGATTATTAAATCTGTGAATGTGCTTAAGCAATAAATTTTGCTTATTGTCTGACTGCCGTGCATTTTACTGAAATAACAATTGCTTCATTCGAGCAATTTGCATAAGAAAGGAAACTGAAGAATTTGAATAAATCAAAGATGGAAAACCATTGCCTTAATACCGAATTTCCATCCGAATAGGGTTTCAATTAATTTTATCTGACTATTAAATGTAACTTTAAAAACAAAAATCGATCATGGCTTTCATTAAATATAAATTTATCTAGAACTAGAAAAATCCTTACATATTATAAATGGAAATGTGGAACTCATTATAAATAAAAAATTATTCAGCATCCAAATTTCGCAAATGTTGCGGCATATTTTTTATTTATAACAAAGTAAAGAAAACTGAGATATTTTCAAAGAAGGAACTAAGATTTGTAATGACCTCAGTGAATCCCTTCCACTGGGACGCCGGAACAATTGCTGCCAGGCATGCGATGGCGGTAACGAGAGTTGCTGGCATGACTGACGACCGGCAGCGGCGTCGACATGTGGCGATCAACAGTGGTAGAAGGGTGTGCTCGAATGGTTCGATGTCCAAAACAAAATAAAAATAAAGAAACTCTAAACCTTTGTGCAATAAATTAAAAATTAATATTTACATCTACTTCCTGTTTATATCTGCGCTACCTAGATGTATCTAATTTTAGAATTATTTTGTTTAACATCATTGTAGTTGCGGATCTTCTCGAGCAACACAGTTTCCCCCGTATAATTTTTAACTTCCCCTTCGGGAAGTTCTTATAATTGCCACGAAAATCGAAATTGAAATTTTCAACATGTCTTTACGTTTTAAGGTCTATAGAGTATATGTAAAGTATTTTTAGAAAGCGAGATGTATGTGTGTGTACGTACGTACGTGCGTTCGCGGACAGTTTTGTCTACGAGCATAACTCGCGTAAACAAAGTCCTATTAACTTCGTTAAGGTGTCAATCAAAGCGTCTTTACAATTTTAAGAGCTGATTAGTTTTTGGGATACTTCGGTGAGGGGGTTTGTTGTTTTGACCCTTTGAAGGTCATTTCTGTCATGCGTTATATCTCACGAACCAATGATAGGATTTGCGTGTTTCAAAAGTCAATAAATACGTATTAATATTTGTGTGATTCTATAAAAAAATTAAAAAATTGTTGCGGACGTTTTTTAATTTTTTTAAAGAAAAAAGTTGCTCAAAATTAGGTTTTTTCATAAACAATAAATTTTTACCTGATCCGCAGAATACAGTAATCAATATTTATAAAATTTGAATACTACAAACAGTTTTAGTAAAAAAGCAGCAAAGTTTTTTCTTAATTAATTAAAAATAAATTAAATTAATTAAATTGAAAATAAAAAATCATTAAAAGTCATCATGATTTCCAAAGTCATTTTTATCATTGACTATATCTCACGACCCAACTATGATTTCTGCAACCTTAGGGTGTCAATCGACGTGTATTAACATTTTTGTGATGTTTTTAACTTCACAAAAAAATCTTTCCAGCCATTTTTTAATTTAATAAAAGAACATGCGAAAAATTAGGGTTTTTTCATAAAAAAAAAAATTTTAACCTGATTTGCACAGCTCAGTAATAGATTTTTATATAATTTATACATTCCTAACAGTTTTTGAAGAGAAACCAGGAAAACCTTTTTTTCAACTAAATTAAAAATAAAAAATTATTCAAAGCTATCATTTAAAAAGGGTTCAAACGAAAGATGTTACCTCATATCATTTATTCTAAAGACTTTGTTGTAAAATCAATCACAGATAAAACTTTGATATTCGCATAATTTGAGCAGATTTTGAATAGTTTTCACAGTATTTTAATTTTAATGAAAGAACTGCTTAAATTTTGAAAATCAACAAAATTTCAATCAAATTTGCATTTGTGGTAATTAACGCTTTGAATGGTAAAATGTAGTCAATACTTTGCGAGATCATATGCTTTAAAAAGCTTTCATCAATAAAAAAATTGTTGTTTTTAGTAATTTTGTTCTATAGTTTTTGTAAGATTTCAATTACTACCTCCATCATTATGTGTGAAATATTTACTTTTTACATGCAATTAAACTGATTATTGACTGCATATTCAATGTTTTCCAAGATAGACTGAAAATAAAAAATAATTATTAGTCGTAAAAACATACAAATTACATGAAAAAAGATATTTAAAATGGCCACCTCGCGAGAAAATCTCTTCAGTGGATGTAATAACAAAAACTGCATTCATTTTCGCTAGCGCTCTTTTGTCCTTCAAGCATCGATATAAAAATAACAAATAACGTAAAAAAGGCTTTGTACCGTGCCCACCTCCGATTGATCCGTGTGAATATTCAATCATACCAATCCCCCCCCCCATCCACCAAAAGCCTTACGTAATCAATGGGCGCTCCTGTAGATGATATGATTGATATTAACTCATTTCAATTACTGCTGTGGATACTTCTCATTATTATTATTTCAGGTAGTATTGTTTTCATAAAAAAATTTGTGTTTGATATTTTTAATATTTATGTATTATTTTTGACGCCAATAAACGAACTGCTGATCAAAACCATGACCTCCTTGTCGACACAATAGCTTCGCCGAAAATTATGCAATCTGCAAAACTTAAAACAAAATCTTGGAATCTTGCTAGTAATAGTCTGACGGACGGATTTTTTTTTCTCAAAAATAAAGAAATTTCAGTATTTCAAACTTAAATAAATATCAAAAATTTAAATTCTTTTTTACTGAATGCATATCTCATATTGTGTCAAAATTTCAAGTCAATTCGAGCAAAATTGACAAAGTTATGAGTTATGATAAAATTCGCTTCTGAACATTTTATACCAGATTTTTTAGTGTTCAAAACTTTAAAGTGTTTTCCCCAGAACTCACGGTTTCAAAGTCGGTGCCCTTCATAACTTCAAAATAACTGCACCGATCTTTTTCAAATTTCGAACGTTTTCTCTGTACATAATTTACAAGGTAATGCTGGAGATCTTTTCTTAAATTTGTTACTAATTTTTATTCTATAATAACGAATTAGCCGAATTTTTCCGCAAAAAATCGCGTTTTTCCCTTCAAAGTGCTTCAAAAATGTGACAAATTGAAATTTTAAAAAACCCTCCCAGCGTTACCTGAGAAATACTATTATCTAACGAATGAACTTTAATTTTTTGATTTCAAATGATCCAGCACCAACTTATGGGGGGCACCGAAATTCTACCTTTTTCCGAGACACGTCTGGATAATTGCTACCATTGCCGTATTTTTTAATATTTCTTCGTGAAATTTTATACAATATTCTTCGAATGTCATATTTTAATATACAATTGGTATTAATACAGAGCTTTTAACTGTGTCTTCACAAAAAATTCACAAAAACATGCCTTTTTGGACGAATTAACCTTACCTCCTCCTTAAGCGTGCAATTTTTCAAAAAATAAAGTGTTAAATTTAAAAAAAAGTCCAACAAAACAATTTTGAAAACCTCTCGTCGTAGAGAAAGTACCTAAATATTCAAAAAATAAAGACAAAATTTAAAAATATTGAAATTTTACTGAATTATATCTAAAACGATAGTCCCAAAACAAATCGCGTTTAAAATTTCTAGTAAGGACAACTTGAACTTACAGCTAATTTCCAATTCCAGCTTCGTACTGTACACCTACTTCTTGTATCTTCGAATTTTTATGGTTTTTTTGCAATCTCTTGTTAATTCTAGCCTCGGTTGTGAATTGAATCGATTGTATCCTGACGTAATTCAAACGGTTCTTTTTGACAATAACTATGGGCTTCAACCCCAATGCTGATTCGAAGCAATTTAAGCATTTGTAAATAACTGAGAGCTCCTTCGTTACATGTAGATACTGCAACGCTAGTAGCAATTCCTTCGATTTTACAACTTTCCGCCGTACACTTAGGAGTAAGTGTCCAAATTTTAACACATCAGTGTCAGATTTCATGGCTTCAACTGTGGAAGGATCTCCATTCTTCTTTGAACAAATTAATACCAAGGTGATCTCTTGATCCTTGACAATCGGCCGAATGACGTTTGAACATTTTGAAAATTTGGAAGAAAACACAGGAGCTGTACTATTCCAAAAACGACGATCAACAAATATTAGAATTGTCAACTTCACAAGTTTTGCGAACAAAAGAAATACGAAACGCAACTAACGAAAAGGACACGGCAGTAAGACAAATAGCCTTCCCAACCCGATGGCAGGTCACATTTACTGCGACAACTTTGTAACGAAGTGGAATTTCCTAAAAAAAAATTCAAAAAATTCTTAAAAGAAATAAATATAATAAAAATTTGTAAAAAAATAAAAATCAATTTTTTGAATATTTTAAAGATACGTTCGCCTATAATTAAATGTTTATACGACTTGAAGGAAAACACCTTTTTCAAAAAATTGTATTTTAAAAACCAAAAATCTGTTTCATTTAAAAATTTACACACATAAAAGTTTAGCATTTCAGGAAGCGTAAAAAAAAATCAGCTAAAAATTGAAAATTTACGTGCAGTTTTCCTTGTCTAACCTTTTTTTGCGCTAGTCAAAATATTTCGGTGCAGGTTCATCTCAAATCAAAAATTCAAAAAAAATCTTATAGTTTATACGCTTGGCTCGTGCTTGAACGAAGGAATTTAAAAAAAAATAAAATTCAAAGTTTTGAAATGGATTTGAATGAATTTTCGTCTTATATTTTTAGCATTTTTCCGATTCTCATCGTTTTCAAAATATTTTTTCGTATGAATCAAAAACGAGTCAACCGAATGAAAATCCCTTCGTTCAAGCACAATTCAATACTATAAAGAGGAACTGTGCAAAGTTTCAGCAAAATCGGTCGATTCGTTCTCGAGAAATCGTGCCCTACCGCACGGAAAAACAAAGTTTCGCGAAAAACGCGTTTAAGGTTTTTTTACCACGATTTAATGAATTAAATTTATTTTTTGGCGACTTACATCGAGTCGTAGATTCCAGGTCCATACAATAATTCGTTCGCCTCTTTCGCGATGTTCAGAGCATTTTTTGATATTGTGATGTTTGATGCAAAAGAAAGGAGCTAATTTTACGCGGTAGAACCGCGCTGCATGCGTATAATAAGGCAGAGCGCACGTACCGACCACGCGGTATTAAAATCTCTATATTTCCGGTAATATTGCTCAAATTTTCTTCAAATGTGGTGTGAAAACTCTTGAAGTACTATACTTACATATGGAATAAAAAAATTTCAATCGATTTTTTGAAAATACAAGACTTATGTAATCCCTTAAGTAGCGAATCTTCAAGAACAATTATCAGAAAAATTGCTCCTGCAAAGATACGTATATCAAAATGTGTTGGTAATAAAATTTCAACTACTAACAATCCCACAAAATTCAACACTCTCTTAAAATCGCATAAATCTATCTTTCATGGAAACAAAAGGGAACAAGTGAAATTTCATTCACTATTATCTGAACATTTATTTTCGATTAGCAATTAACAGGGCAACGTAATGACTGCAAATCCAAAATCGGAAAGAACCAGAATGGAAACGAGTCGAACTCGAAATCCCTATAGACAAGGAGACAATGCACAATGAAAAATGTCGAGAAAATTGCTAAGAAAATCTTATTAACTTGTTGCCCATAGATAATTGAATCATCAAATTGCTGTCTAGTGTTTCGTCGGGGCTAAGCTCAGTTCGTTTCGTGTCCATTCGCTCCAATCTTTATTGTCTGGGGACAATGAAGGGATTAAGTCAATCGTTGTAAAACTAATTGAACCAAATGCAAGCCAAAATGAAAATGGATCAAAAGATTCACACTATGTGTCGGGGGAAAAATACACTTGAGCATAATTGAGTTGTTGATAATGCTTAATGCTTTTCTTACGATTCAATTAAATAATGAAGCTATGCGGGTAGGTTTTTTTTGAATTTTTTTATATATTTATATATTTTAAACCCTCAATCCCAGCCACTATTTCTTTCTCGTGCACAGTATTTTCAAGGTAATTTTATACATCAAACTTAGATAAATATATATCCTGGATATTTCAAAAGTGGTCCGACTTTTTCTTCTGAGGCTGTTCGAAACTAACTATCAGCATTCAGTTGAAATGTAGAAATGAATTCAACACTAACTCGGTAATTGATAGATTAAGTGAATATTTCGATTTGGATGACCGTTTCGAATAATGAAAAAAAAAATTCGGATAGTGAGGGCAATGAGATACTGCAATAAAGTGTCATTTGTAAGTGGATAATCAGCATAAATTTTTTGCTCTGGTATTTGAATGGACTGTGAATATATTTTTAAGATTGAAAAATCTTGACATTAGATTTTATGGTGAGTTTCACTTAATTCGCCCTTAAAAACTTTTAACGGGCAACAATTCATACAAGCAGTAAGTAAAATAGGTAATAGGCTTTGTGCCGCTTAAGTTTTTCCTTGTTAGCGATTTGTGATTAGAGAAAATAGAAGAAAGTGTCTTATACTTAATTTTGATACAAAAGTTTTTTATATACAAAACTTTAAGTACTGATGTATACATTTCAATGGAATACCACTCTATTGTTGCACCAAAATGAATCCATTATTAACATCCCAGTATATGAGAAGTCCTTGTGATTGCCTCGAAAATTCAAATCGAAATTTTGTGTACATCTGTTCGTTTTGAAGTCTTTTGAATATATTGAAAGTGCTTTTGGAAAGAAGTCTGTGTGTGTATATGTACGTACAAACATACGTTTTTGGAGTTTCTTCTAAGAGGATAACTCACACAAAAAAGTCGTATTGACTTTGTTAAGGTATCAATCAAAGCGTATTTGTAATTACACAAGTTGATTAGATTTTTTAAAATTTCGGTGTGGTGTTTTTTTTTGTTTTCACCACGCAACCCCACTTCAAAGTCATTTCTTTCATTAACCACATCTCGCAAAATAAGCGTTAAATTTGTCAATAAGGTGTCAATCAAAGCGCATTAGTATTTTTATGATCATAAAAAAAAACTTTAAAAATATTCAGTGGAGCCGTTTTTTAACTTAATAAAAACAGGGGAAAATATAAGGACTTTTTCTAAAGTATAAATTTTCCTTACCAGTAATCAACGTTTATAAAACTAAGATTCTCTAAACTGTTTTTGTTACAAATTTTTCAAGAATTTTCTCATGATTGCAAACAAAGTTGATTTAAAAATAAAAACTATTAATAGTCACTATGAATAAAAGGTTAATACGGATAATATTTCCTAGTTTTTCTTATTCTAGTAACGATTTTGTCATGTCAATCAAACCGTATGAAAATTTGTATTATGTGAGTAGGTTTTCAATAATTTTCGTACCAACGTTTTTTTAATATAAAAAAAATTGTTTTATTTGTGTACATTTGCATTTGTGATAATCAACGCTTTGAAAACACAATTTACTTTAAAGATTTATACTTAAACAATAATCATAGCTTTTATGATTGCAAAACACATTCAAACAAAAACAATAAACCATTAATATTTACAACAAATAATGGTTGATAAGAATAGTATAACCTTAGTTCACTTACTCTTATGACATTGTTGTGGTATTGATGCGACCGATTCATGGATGTTTTATTAATTTAATAAAAATAAATTAAATCATTTTTCCTTAAAAAAAGGTCTCTTCTATCTAATTTACACTTGTGTCAATCATTGCTTTTCGAAGTCAAATAATTTAAGTTCTCATTAAATAACATATAGTATTATTTAAGTTTTTATCATGGGTTAGAACCTCCTGGTCTATTCGACAACTTTCGTCTCTTAGTGTGCTTTTTGGTTAACGACTTGCTAACACTATTGTTGCACATTAGTGGAGGTTCTTGTTTCCAGGCTTTGGCCCGTACCATTGTTAAATGGGAAGTGTGGTTTCGGCGTAACGAGTGGCTCCTCTTCAGGTGCTGCCTTTTTAGCCACTCGGTACGAGACAGCACTACCACCGCTGGCTTGTTGATGGATCAAGCTCGCTATATTTCAACTATTTATAATTTTTACATGTTTCATGTACATGTACATGTTTCATGTCATCATTTGATTTTCACATTCTTGAGATCTACCAAACCTGTTGTTGTAAATAATGTTAGGAAAATCAAACATCGTTTTTAAATCTTGAAAGTTTTCTTCAACTGAAAACGCTTTTTTGTGGAATGTTAGACGACCTTCAGCAAAACAAACTAAAAAAATATGACCAAACATTGATGAAATATAAGTACACATTTGCATAATGAACGGTGACGCTATACACACGAATGATCCTCAGAGAGAAAGCTATCGCACAACACCGAACCAGTGAACGCACTATCCACATGAACGGTATAAAGTGTGAATGAAAATATTCCTAAATGTGGTGAAATTTGATGATTAGCTTCCAAAAAAGAAACTAAAACACTTGCATCAGTCCTAGATATGAACCTAGGGCTCCCGCGTGCAAGGGAAAATTGCCACTGCATGCACTACACAGCCCATAGAAGAACAGGGTTTCTATCTTGGTAGTCAAGGCTAGCATACCATTGGTATTTATCGCTGTGTGAACGTTCAACGATGTGTATGTATTGGTAAGAAAATCTATTTTCTATTTTTTTTCTATATTTTCCGAACAGATTTTCACAAAAAATACAATTCAGCACATCTTTAGGATATTCTCTTTCCATTGATGTATTTTTTACGAAAATCGGTCCAGAAACAACGGCTAAAATGGTACCACAAAATTCATATTAGCCGTTTAATTATATAGATTATTTAAAGTATGATTATGTTCATTATGAATATCGTGGTTATTAGTATTAATATTTATGCGGATATAACTGGGAAGTTGTCCGTGTAGGCCTTAAGAATCACACCGCTTGATTTGCTCTATTTAAATTTTTACATGCATTGATATTTGCTTGGAACTTTCAATTTTTTTTAATGAGAAATTAATACACAAATATCAAATATTGTGAAATTTTTACATTAACGAAAAATGTCCTGTATTGAAACGAGCTAACAACACTCACTGCTTTAACATAAGCTTCGAAATTTTATGGCTTCAGTTTTATTTATCTTTACGAGACAACATTTTGGATTTTTTTATGTTTGAACTTTCAGTGTGTAGTTCTTCAAATTATTGTCTACAACTTTAAACTCTGAAAAACCACAGCTAAAACATTAAGCTCAAGATCTTCTTCCAGTATCTGTAGAAACTTTTGTCACGCATCGTAATAACATCCCAATTAAACGAACTTTCCTCGAAACTCTCGAACGACGTTTCCTGAATACAAAACTAGAGTGATTAAAAATTTCAAAAAAAAATAGAAAAAAGTTCTATATTCCAGCTTTCACGTTGGTCAAATTTCGAAGGCATGACCAAGGTGTAAATTGTCGACTGACAGGAACCACGTGATACCATAAGAAACCTAATTCTCAACGGGAGCTAGCCACAAGAGTGGTTGTCACGACAAAAGAAAACTCAACATGCAAGAGAACTATTCTTAGCATGAAATATTTCATTTTCAAAGTCTGCTTTTCCTGCCTGGCTTTCCGTTGAAAGTATGCTCAAGTCTTCTGGAAAAGAGCACGGGGACAAGGAAATGATTCAAGTTTTGTCATTTTTCTTTGCTACTCCATATATACTTGCTCCTCGTCTACATCATTTTCGCCTCCTTTCTTATACTTTGGACGAGAAAACGAAAAAGTAAAACTTTATCACGATTGCAGGAGCGACTGACTTATCACGAGTTCAATTGAGCCTGACGAAGTTAAGTAAGGGAATCGATTGTGGCTAACTAATTCCCTCTTTCGTATCCTGTTTGAACACGAGAAAAGTTTCTTTATATTGATGTTGGCTCCTGTTTTCATTCTCATAGCGACCATCATCCTTAACTACCATCTGTGTCATTGCTAGGATTTCAAGTCGATTTCATTGATCTTTATGCGGTGTTACCTATTCAATTATAGTAACTTCTTTACAATATTGAGACAGTCTATTCAGATTTGCTTCTTCGTCACTATCAAAATTGATTTCGTATGTGTATTAAAGTTTTTTTGTTGAAACGATTTATTCATTTAATTTGAAACTAAAAACCTTCAAGTCTCAAAACCGAAACTTATACATCCGATGGCATTAGGATCAACTCTTTCTAGCCGGTAATCAATAATTATAAATCAAGTCCGTTCTAAAATGCCTTGATTTTTAGATTTATTTATTTCAAAAAGACTTACTTTAAAACATTTCTATTTCTTCGTAGCAAATTTTCAATCATAATTACACGAATTTCATCTTCACAAAATTGGTAGCCCCTTTTTTTTAAAACTTACACCAACGAAAATTTTCCTGGAAAACGAATCCATAAGACATATTTGCTTTAGCCTCATTTCTCACACAAAAGTAATCTTTCGTGCAGCTATTGAATCATGATAAAGTTTTCTTAGCGATGGAATTGTTCAATATTTTGACGAAAAGTTGTCCGTTGTAAGATGATGTCTTACAATAGTCCTAGTGTAGCAGATAAGACGACATAAACCAACCCCTATCAATGCGTCACTTCTCTTCTTATTGTTTGGTTGTTGCTAGAGATACCTTAATGAATCTGAAGAATGGCTTTTGGGAAAAGTTTTAAGATTTCGTCAATAGAAAAGTTATGAGTTGAATTTGGTGATTTGCTACTTGTTATTTAAGTTTCACTTGACAATCCTTAGGGTAAACTACCCGAGTTTAAATTTAAAGTTGTATGACTTTAGTTTTAATAGTGTTGTAGAGCCTAAAAGTTACTTTACTGTTACTCATTGTTCTATGAAAACGATTTTATTTGAGAAAATGATGAACTGGTCGAATTTTTCAATTTCAATTTCAAAAATGGCTTTATTGATTTCATTGATTTTCGCAATTAACAAATTCTTAAGCCTACGAACTATCATCTAACTTAAAAACTAAATGGCCACTAGGGCGCTCAAAGTTTATTAATCTTTATTAATATGCATTTAACGTATGACGCTTAACTTCTAACTAATCAGCATTATTATTAAATTTAAATTGGAAAAACAGAAGAAAAAACAATTTATCGTCACACCTTAACCTAACTTAACCTATGCGAGGTTGTATCTGCCAGCAGATACGCCCCCGCATGCACCTAATTCAACCTTAAGACTAAGTGTGAGTCCTTGTTTGCCAGCAGACATAGACCCACAATGTAGATATACCTACTTAATTCTATTTATAATGTTTCTTTAGAACTAACTCATTGAAGATTAGAACCATGTCGGACTCTTATATCACTCATCAAACCACCAATATCGATAACGGTCGCGGTCATTTCGATCAACGTCAAACCTCGCGAATGAATAGCGCCACAGCTCGCTCGATCTGCTCGTATCCATTCCCGCGACGTATTCAATCTTCTTGTCGGTTGCCCGCCTATACACATGGTATATAATTGGGCAACCAAGTGAATCTAGAACGAATCCCTTTTCATCCAAATACACGAACGCTTCGGGAGGAATGAAGCCCGTGGTGAGACAATGCTCGAAATACATGTCGTTTGGAAAGTATGGCTGCCAAACCCAGGGGTTCTCGCGCAAGGACGCGGACTTTGCAATGTGATTCCGGATTAATCTCACGACCACTGTGTCGACTCTCCGTACCTCAGCGATGTCATAAATCTCCTGGTTGGAGACGCGGTGTAAGTAACCTGTCTCAGCTTTCCTGTACACTCCAATGGAAGCGCGAAGAATCCGTCTCTCGAAGACTCTTAGCTTCTCCATTGTGCTTGGACTCTGGTTAAACCAAATTGGACATCCATATGTCAGAATTGGTCTGACCAGAGTCTTATAGCACGTCAACTTGACGTCAGCATCAATGTGTTTGGAGCAGAAGAGGTCGAATATTGTATATAGGATGGAAGCTCTTGTTTCTGTCTTCTAAAGATAGTTTTTTTAATCATCTTGCTATTCTATTTTTCTAGTTGTTTTCGAAAGGAAAATACTTTTGTTTCATTGTTTTTCTGAGCGATTAATTTTTTTGATGTGATTATCTGGTTGAAATTATAAACATATATACAGTAATTTTTTTATTAAATGCTTGGAAAAGAATTGCGAATATGATTGGGAAAATCTTTAAATAGCGATCAGTGATTTTTCTGAGAACAAGGTTTAAAAAAACACGCGAAGAAACTAAAGCGTTCTCAAAACACTTTATTTCGGTCGCTAGCACAAAACTCTGATCAACCAACCAGACAAAACGCACTTAGCAGCTCCTCAACACGAGCCGTGAAACATTAAGTTTCATCATATCCATACTGACGGGGCATTTTTTGATTGGTAGACATGCAGAAAAGTAGGGTGTTCCTTACAACGATTTCTGCCGAAGCTGCAGATTGGAAGAAGAGGAGGAAACCATCCAACATTTTCTGTGCGGATGCCCAGCACTATTCAGGAAACGCATACAAACTCTAGGCTCGTCTTTCCTAAATAGCCTCACAGAAGTAACTAATTTAAACATTAGCTGAACAGCCAGTTTCATATTAAGAGGGTCCTGGCAATACTAGTGTTGCCAGGTGCAATCTGACACATCCATTGGAAAGTTCGACATTTTTTGGCACATTTCCACTCAGAACGTTTTGTCATTTGAGCGTGAATTGTTTTGTTTACAGTGACTCGCAAAATTCATCTCGGCCAAAAAATGGAATTAAACCGTGAACACTTTCGTGCGATGATTTTTTACGATTTTCGGCGAGGGCTATCAAGACAAGAGTGTCTGAATCAACTTGTTTCGACTTTTGGTGATGAAGCAGCATCAAAAACCAGTGTAAATCGTTGGTACCAAGAGTTCAATCTTGGACGCCGTTTGCCGCAGGATAAATTTCGTGAAGGTCGTCCGATTTCGGCCGTTTTTCCGGAAACCATTGATGCTGTGCGTGATCTGCTAAAGCGGGACCGACATGTGACATACTGTGAGATTGAGGCAAGGATGCCTTAGTTCCACCAGCGTACATAAGATATTGCATGAACATCTTGCCGTGAAAAAGGTATGCTGTCGATGTTGTCTTACGCAATTTGACGATTGCACAAAAAAAGGAGCGTTTCAATTGGTGCAAGGAAATGTTGGAAAAATACAATCGCGATGCATCGAAAGACATTTATAAGATCGTCACAGGCGATGAATCATGAATGTTACGATTGATATTAAGTCATTCCAATAACTTTTATGAGAGGTACATTTTTATTATTAAAAGTAGTATTATTTCCATAATTATTATTGTGTTTAATATTTTTAGTATTTATGTAAATATTACTGGGAAGTTGTACGTGTGGACCTCAAGGGTCGCACTTCACGGCTTGTTTTAATTTTTTTAATTTTTTTTTTATTTATTACAAAAAAAATCTTTTATCTTTTTAATTTGTCGACATCTAAACAAGCTTAAAAATCACTTGCAATATCAATTTTACGGTTTCATATGATGATCTCTGGAATTAGGCGGAATAACCATTTTTTTTAGTGAGAGAACCCCCATAACTTTTTATGGCATGGTAGTAGGGGAGCCCCTCTCTTTCGATCCCCTTACTCCACATCAGGGGTGAGAATCATAATCTTAACCTTTGCCAAACTTTTCGGGTCTATTATTTAATGATTTTTTTCTGACTGTCTGCATAGAAAAATAACAAGAAACTGCATTCATAATAAAGTTTGACTTTGTACTTTATACAATGTAAATTAATATATAAAGTTTTCACAGATTGTTTAACATGGTGAACTTTTTTTGATGTAGCCTTCTTAGTAGTAGAGGTAGCGCTTTGATACTTTGTGCCAAGTCAGTCGTCAAAGTGCAGTTTTTTTTATTTTATACCATAAAATAAGGATCATAGTTCTTAAAAATGTGCAAATGATCTGATTTTCAGGCAAAAATGCACCAAAATCCTTACCTCCTACGCTCGCGTAGATGTTATGATTAATATTAAGTCATTCCAATAACTTTTATGAGAGGTACATTTTTATTATTTGAAGTAGTATTATTTCCATAATTATTATTGTGTTTAATATTTTTAATATCTATGTAGATCTTACTGGGAAGTTGACCGAGTGGACCTCGTGGGTCGCACCTCACGGCTTGTTATTTATGTTAGTCAATTGACTAATCTATAGCCTCTACGCTGAAAAAATATGATTAGCCCTCCAGGGTTAAAGGGTAACAGCTTTTAATACCCAAGAGGGAGGATTGCGAGTGTGAAACGGAGAATGCCAGAGTAGTCGCGTAGTGTGCGCTTTTCAGAAGAACAATATATTTTTTGTGTCGAGACGTCTAAAAATGTCTTCCAAAAAGTGTAAAAATGACGTTGACTCTTATTGCTACATTTGAGGCAAATTCATTAAAATAAGAGTCAAAATAGCTTATTTTAAACTTCACATTCCACAAAGTCAAGAGTAAATATGGGCACCTCAATTCTCATGAAGTAACTACAAAAACATTTTAAAAGGTAAAAGAATACATCATAGCTTTTAAAGAAAATCCATACATACGTTTTTAAAACTTATGCAAAAATATGAACGATTTGCTAATGTGTAAATCTGATTGATTTTTTTCTTGTCTAATATCGAGGGGGGAAAGCATGAAGTACCAAAAATATGGTGGGAGTCAAATGATCATATCAATGATTGCTACTTTTGTGTAGTTAATCCATGGAAACGCCAGGCTGGCAAAAATGGCAAAAAGATTTTGTACCCAGATCTGCCATCAACGTTTGCTCCAATCCTTTAGAGTGAACATTTGTCAGTGCCTTCTCGTCCAGAGCTAAAGGAACACCAACCGCTATCACAAATGTCTAGTAATAGTGAAGGCAGCGACTTCTTGGTCGAATCAACGTCTGTTGAATCACATCTCATTAATTCAAAAGAGTTTAACGATTAAGATTTTGACCCACCTAAAATAAAGCAGAAAAATTCGCTGCACGGCTGAAACAGTGGAGTTTGCTCAAGAAGGATCTTAAAGTAAGTGATCAAAGATAACGTCATAAAATATTTTCTAGCTTTTTTACGAAAGCAGACGGACTTTGTTATTGCAATGATGTAAAAGGCTTATTTGATGCAATCGCAGTTCCTTGCGTTCGTTCTGAATGGCGTCTTTTTATCAACAGCCCTACAAAAAGTTTAAATAAATGAATAAATAAATTTCGATCTCATTGAAATTTCGAAAGCATTAAAATGGAGGGATATCAAGATTGTCGATTTTCTGGTGGGAATACAAGGCGGATACACTAGATATCCATGCTACCTTTGCTAATGGGATAGTAAAGCCGACGCGCTTCACTACCAGCAAGCGGACCGAGTTTCAATTAGAAAAACACATTGTCAGGAATAGACCGATGGTGGAGCCTGATCATGTTTTGATGCCCCTTTTGCAAACAAAATAAGGCAATTTGTAAAGGCTCTTCGTCAAGACTTTGAAGTTTTTCAATATTTAAATTTTTCATTCTAAATTATCAAAGGCCAAAATAAAGCTGCCATTTTCGTCGGTTCATAAATAAAGAAAATAATGGTCACAACACGAATACTCACTTACATTCATTCTTATACCTAGGCAATGTTACTTGATGCATTTGAGCTTCTACTGTAGCTTGGAGAGTCTGGCTTTTTAATTAGTGACTTGAAATAGTTATTTAAAGATGTCACATAAATTTCAGCTCTTGTAGTTTAAAGTGAGAGAGCTTGTTTACTGTAGCCTTACTTACTGATACCTGCTGAAATCCTTATTGGCTAATGTTTGTAAACCCCAAACATTCTTTCCTACACAAATTAGAACACAGCTTAAAAAGATCAACCTTTATACTTTACCGTATGTCTGGCAGGCGCTAGCTCTTAGTCTACAAATGATTTGCACTATTATCGATTGCCTAAAACTTGAAAGTAATCGTGTAAATCATCAAGAACCAGAACACACACATTTAATTTTAGAAAGTAACATGCACCAACAACAACCAAGCCGTGAAAATTGAAATTCCCAATTTGAAAATAAAATTTTAATATGCCATGAAACCCTTTAAGGAAACACAATTCCAATCTAAACAAAAACAACAACTTTACCATGGTTGAAAATCTAAAACACATTTCATTAACAAACGAACAACATTGCTCGTGCCTAAATTAATTTTCAGCTTATTATCATGCATAACAAGGGTCATAAACGAGTGTTTTCAGCTGAAATTAAAAATCCTGAAAGGCAAGATGAATGGCCAAGTCTGAAAAGTTTTCCAGTCTCAACGGACCGTGACAGCCTCCTTGTTCCTGTACACCATTTCCTAAAGGACTGGCAATTGTTTCACAAATACACTTTTCTGCCGCTCATTTAATAATTTCCACCTGACTTCAAACTTTCCAAGGGCTGCAACAAAAAAAATAGCCAACTGCTGGTCAACTAGAATGGCAGGATCTAGTTGTGAAAAAAGCAAATTTACGAACTTTGTGGCATTCAGTTCCACCATCACCATCGTAAATGGTAACGTTGGTCTATATGACGCCAACAGCCTATGGAAATGATGGGGTGAAAATGAAGTGCTTTTATGAAGACCCTTCTGAGGAACAGATGTGTTACGGATAGTGACAGTAGAAACAGCTACAGAAAATATATTTTCGCATATGGAAACCGGTACGAATTTTCAATTTGAACTCGAGCATACTTTGAGCAATAGTGAAAAACAATTGATTCTAGTTTGATGCATGGAATATATTATACATATGTAAGCCTATAAATTTTGCTTGAAAGACTCGAGTAAAACTGAATGTTGACAACTATTTCCATCAGGTTTTTAACTTTTATTTACTCTTTTTTCTGGACCTAGGAAGCTGTAAATTACTAACACCATCACGCAAAATGAACACATCCCCTCTCATGGGATGTTGTTTCAACAAATGCAATAGCTTCATTTGATGCCAACCTTGCCTTTCACCCTGGAACAAATGAAACGATGTCATTTCATCACCCGAGGACGAAAGCGTATCCTGCGAAAAAAGAAGAAGCTCGGTCTCCATCACCCGGCAACCATTATACAGAAGGTCACCTCCAAGCTACATAGGTGTCCAGTATAGGCCGTTTAGTCCGCGCTATAATTTCTCTACAGAAAAAAAACAGGAAAGATGTGGACAGAATTGTCCCAACGTTTCGCGAAACTCCATTTAATACTACCGTAGATTCAAGGCGAAATAGCAGATCACTCTGATAACTCTTCGTCACTTCACATCACTGAAAAGGACAACAGTTGACCGTGTGCTGATAGCCTGCAGTCCCTAAACGTGTTATATGGAGCAAATAATTAAGTGGCTTTAGGTGAAAATTCGGAAAATGTTGTTTGATGAAACAACCCGCTGAGTCCAAATATATAAAGACGGGTACTGGTAGTCCCAGGAAAAATGAAACAATGAATGACAAATTGAAAAAGTTGTTAGACCGATTTTGAGTTTGAATCGTTTCGAGAGGGAAAAACACATCGTTACTTGTACTGGCAAACTTTTTTAACAATTTTTTTTTGTTGAAATGTACATGTCAACACGATGTTAAAGAAGGTAACGAGCTCGAAATTATTTTGTGTTGGAATAAATATTTGGGGAAAAAGGCTGTGAAAATGTTTAATTAATGCTTCGAGAATACGCTATTATTTTAGGAAATTTAAATAAAATACAATCATATACTTATTGCTAGGCAGAATTATGTCATTTTTACACAATTTTCTAATATTTATTTACGTATACGTAAGATATTTTGCGTTTTCTTTGAAACTCCATTTTCCTTCTTTTCCTATTTATAGAGCTAATTAATATAAAATCATGATTCATTTGTTTTAGATAAATGCACCACTATATAAGATATGGCTATGGAAATGTAATGTTCTTATGAACTATAGATTGCTTGTATACAATCTTTTATCAGTACATAAAGTCTGCAAAGATTATAGGAACTCATAATAAAAGTGTTTCTAAGAAGCAGAAAACTTACCAGAAAACAAATAAGATTCCTTCAGAAATCATCTAACTTTTCAATAAATCTCATCGAAAATTGATACAGAGAAACTTGAGAAGCTTTGTTTGCGGGTAACATTACAACTAAGCGGAGGAGGGAGAAACGCAACATTTCAACGGAAAGTATATGAGTGACGGTTTATTTTCCTTCAGTTCTTATCCAACATGGAGTCGTGGAACGTGCAACGCCGCGTGTTTGTTTTCAAGACGTACAGTGAAAATCGGTTATAACGAACTTCAAGGGACCATGCAAATGCGGTCGTTATAGCCGGTAGTCATTTTATCCAATATTTAGTTAAAATACTATTCTAAGACAAGAGACAGTAAATGAAGTATGTATCCATGTTTATTAATGCATATATGTACATATGTATGTACATAAAGTGTTAGGATTACAGTTTTCATTTAAGGTTTTCAAACAAAATTAAATTCGACACTTTTATACAGGAAAATAGTTTTATTGCTTGAAAAAATCTGTGATTTTTGTCTGTTTTTTACACTTTGATCCGTAGTAAAGTTTTTGCAATGAATTGTCGACCTGGAAAATAATTAACTTATTTTGATCAGTAACATTGTCTGACACCTTTAAAAATTTGCAGAGTGTGTTCATTGATTGACAAACTTGCAACAATGTAGGTGGGTTTATATCATCCTGGATATTTCCCTCAGGATCATCTTCTTCATTGTTTGCCTCATTTCCAATCGATGCTATTATGCTGCTGTCATCTGGGTTTTTATAGGTTTCCAACTGTTGGTCAATTTCTTCGTATTCATCCAATCTTTCCTGCATCAACTCCTGGTTTCCAAACGGCTTCCTCACTGTTGAAGTGACTCCTCTTGGAGTTCGAATGGGATCTCAGTTTCACCTGGAAGTCCCGCATGTCGGAAACAATTTTTAATTGCCAAGGAATAAACTTGATCCCATGCCCTGTAAAGCAATGTTATTGCATCAAGGACGTTAATATTTGTTGTTTTTCCTTCTTCAATATCTTGAATTATTTGCAATATTAGACGTTTCCGATAGTTGACTTCCAAAGAGCTTATTACACCCTGGTCCATGGGCTGTAAAACAGAGGTCGTATTTAGAGGCATAAAGACTAATTTGATACAAGTGAGATTGTTTACATGTGGGTGCGCAGGACAGTTGTAAACTAATAACTTTTATTTGATTATCCCATATTCAAAGCCATAAAGTAAAAATTTCTCCTGTCATCCAGGCTTTTTTTATTATTTTCGTAAATTACTGAAAGAGACTTAACGTTTTGGAAACATCGTGGCCTAGCACTCTTTCTTATAACTAGTAGCGTACCTTTTTTTAAGCCAGTTATATTTGCTGCTCCTAGCACAGTTAATCGATCTTTAGACAACTTTCCACCTGAACACTTTTCTCCCTTAAATCGCATTGTTTTGTCGGGTGTCTATTTATAAAAGAGACCGGTTTCATCGGCGTTGAATATCTGCTCATCTAAGTATCCTTCACGTAATTTTGGTCTTACATTTTCCAGCCAGTCTTGAGACACACCTAGAGGAGCACCAGCAGCTTACCCAGTAACTTTACCACACGTAATATTGTGTCACTGGCAAAAACGTTGTATCCATGATGATGTAATAGGTTCCACTTTTCCAAATTTTTGAGCGAAAAAATTTGCTTTTGTTTGCAGTATCGGTGCACTTAGCTGAATATTGTGTGTCCGCTGAAGGGTGAACCATTTAAGCAGCGCTTCGTCAATGTCCTGATGATGACTCGGCCGAATTCGCTTTAATTTGATGCTGCTTGATTCAAATTTTTCTTTAATTTTTTCTCGATTTTTCCAAATCTCAGATATTGGGAATGTCCAACATTTAGTTCTCTGGCAATGTCCTTATTAGTTTCGCTGTTTTCTAATCGCCAAATAATATGGGCCTTTTCCTCAATGGTGAAATGTTTACGTGACGCCATTAAAAATCCGTTTTGGTCACTATATGCAATTCGTCACTATATACGATTCCGACTGTATTTTCAGAATCGTTCCTACATTAAAACTATCCGTGCTTTTCAAAAACATTTTCAGTTAAATCCGAAAGATCCGGTGCCTTCAAGAATTCTGATGTAACGGATTCTGTGAATAAAATCCAGTCTCCGGGCCATGTCCGGACTGTCCGTACGCCTGGAAACATCGAACAAGGTTGAACTGCTCTTGTGAACAGTCCTTTGCATTCGGGTAAAAACCACGCTGCTGCTTTTCGACTTTCTCGTTGTTCTGTTCATCAAATTGTGAAGAATGATTTGTCATTTCATCCATATGAGATACTAACCACGCAGCAGTTGAAACCTGCGGACTACAGAGCTCGTTTAATGTTTGCGAACAAGATGTTCGAAATGTTGAACATGCGATTGCTTGATGATGAGTGACGAACCTTACTTGATAATGGCGCCACTTGTCATACGGCTGTAGGGACTCTAAAGCGACACCAGCGCATCTAGCGGTCAAATGCAGTATACAGCGAACACTTTCGTCCTATTTGGTTTCGACAGTCGACGCGTGCGCACAGCAACTCGCAACCTCCTTATTTCGCTATTACACGTTTTAGTTAATATGAAATTATAAATAGACAAATAAACATTTTAAGATAAATGTAGTGTTTTGATATATGCGCAGTTTAAGACACTACACGGCTCGAGGAATATTGGCGTTATTGCAAAAAAAAACGTACCCGAATTTAAAAAAAAATTCTTTTCCGTACCCGGCGAGATCACCAGATTTATCCAGCTGCGACTTTTTTGGGGTTCTTAACGTCAAGGGTTTATATTAGCAATAAACCATAGACCTTGGACGAGTTGAAGAACAATATTCGCACTGAAATCGTCGAAATTCTCAGAAAAACTTTGCAAAAAGTGTCAAAGAATTTCGTAAAATGACTAGAAAATTTTGTTCCCAACGGGTATAAATTTTTCAAAATAAATAAATGACTATTAACTTTCACTCTTCTACTTTTAATTACTATTTGTATTTTGTTTTTGATTTGTGTTTGGAAAGTTGGTCAAATTTCAATCATGAAATTTCCAAGTCCTTGTTTCAACCCTGTACCTTTGGGAAATATAAATTAGTATGATATAGATCCAGAATCCTAGACTCAAAGACTTTATTTAGCTTAATCAGTGGAGATTAAGCAGAACTATACATTATATTCAACGTTCGCTACTCTCAGATTTTAGAATTCAATTAAAGAAAAGACACCCAGTAACATAAGACAGCCAAAAAAACTTTCTTGGTGAATTTGAAATAAAATTTCATAAAATTGAATGCATATCAGTCGACCTTTATTTGAAAGACACGGATGTGTCGCCTGGGCATCGTGTGACAAATTGATTGAAAATGTTGATGTCAGTTTTAGTAATTTTCACAAACTAGAACTGCGGCTAAACTTTCTGAAGTTTAATTCAACGAACATAAGCATGCAAGCAACCCACATAAAATGCCAAATGAAACAAGCCGCGAGGTGCTACCCTTAAGGTCCACACGGTCAACTTCTCAGTAATATCTTCATAAATATAAAAAATATTAAACACAATAATAATTGAGGCGCAGTTTTGCAAAAGGGTATAAGCGCCAAAATCGAAAAAATCGAGTTTGATATCGATTTTCATGTAAAATTTCACGAGGAATCGAATGGTCACGTTCCGGTTTGTCGAAACGGGACGAATCCCGCCTTAAAAGCATGAAGTTTTTTCAAAACGGTACTATTTCTATAGTTTTTTCAAAATGTTACATATTTTATAACCTTTTCCTATAAATAAAATTGATATCAATGTGTCAACAACATCACATAACAGTGAGATTTAAATTAAATTAAATCAAATAGCATCAATAGAAAACCCATCTCTTGGGCTAGGGTGGAAATGGCTTTGCAAAACGGTATAGAAATTGGATGTATACCGTTTTGCGAAACCTCCCCAATTTCATAGTCAACTTCCCATCTGATGGAACAGGTAATTGAATCATGTTGATAGATAAATACAATCTCGCTACATTCTAGATAATTTATCAACAATTCAATTTTTCAAAAATGAAAATGCCAAGAGTGTAATTGTTTTTTTTGATTCCCGAAAATTCAGTTTTTTGGAAATGTACCCTTTTGTAAAACTGTGCCTCAATTATGAAAATAATACCACGTTAAATAATAATAATGTACCTCTCATAACAGTTATTGGAATGACTTAATCGTATTATCTATGGGAGCGTCCATGCAAAGCTTTTTCTACGTTATTTGTTACTTTCATATCGACGCTTGAAGGACAAAAGAGCAATAGCAAAAATGAATATAGTTTTTGTCATTACGCCCACTGAAGAGATTTTGTCACATGATGACTTTTTTGAACAGTTGCGTTCAAAATTGCCATCACTTCGTCAGAATCACTGATTTGTATTTTTTCACGATTTTTGGTACTTTTTTTTTGAAAAATTAAAAAACCGTTTCAACGTTTTTTTATACAATTTGACAGAATCACAATAATGTCAAACGGCTTCAACATTTTTTTAAAATTTGACAGAATCACAATAATGTCAATACGCGTCGATTGACACCTTAACGGCGCAAATCCTATGTTTCAATCGCGAGATATAGTGCATACAGAAATGACCATGACCAAAGGGTCAAAACAACAACCCCCCCCCCTCCCCCAACCGAAGTGTCCCAAAATCTAATCAGCTTTTAAGATTGCAAAGACTCTTCGATTGACAGTTTTACAAAGTCGATATGATTTTGTTTACGTGAGTTATGCTCGTAGAAAAAACTGCCCACGAAAGTACGTACGTACATACACACACATATACATACTTCTTTCTAAAAACACTTAAAATGTACTCTAAACACCTCAAAACGTTAAAAAATGTCGAAAATTTCAATTCCGATTTTCGAGGCGTTTACGAGAACTTCCCATATACTGGGAACTTTATTATGTTAGATTTAGACTGGTGGTAATCATTATGTTTCCAAAGAAAAGAAAAATATTAATTTTAAACCGAAATCTTTAAATAAGGGTTTAAAATTAATATCGATATTTGATTGTCTATGTTTAGGAACGAGCTTTTTTGGATAAACAATACTTATTAATTTATTGAATTTTTATAGCTGGATTATATTAAATATAAAGAAGAATCCAAAACTCCGAAAACATACAGCTGCGAACATATAATTAGAAACATTAGTAGCTTACTAAGAATATCTTAATTTGGCAATGAAACCTTCGATATAACTCAGTCTCCCTAGGTTAATTTTTCCCCTGATTTTCAATGGTAATTAAGGGAGGCATAGCGTTAACGTTAAATCAAATAAACCGAACGATTAATAAAAAAGTGTTTTGAAATATAGTTTAAATCGGACTCAGATAAAGCGTTAATGAAGATTATTAAGTTAAATCTAAATATAGAAATTCTATGAACGCTGCAACAATTTTTCCCACCGATGTGGGGCACATTTTTTTCCATTTATTGTTCATTCGCTGAAATAACGTAAAAACATTCCATGAATGATATTGAAAGGGAATCAATCATCAGTGTGAGAAATTTAAAAAAGAAATGTTTTTATTAAATGAAATCGACGAATGTCGAGTGAAAGCCGCCAACATTCCAGCGCCGAAAAATCGTAGACTTTCGTAAGGACCTTGCATCTCACAGAAAAACTAAGGAGCTAAATTTGGATTTGTAAACGATTTTGTATTGTTCTCAGATAGCAAAATAAATGTAAAGTTTTCACATATATAGTTTTTAAAGATTTCATGTAGAAAATATCTTTGGAAACTTTGAACACATTTTCCTCGAAGCCTTGTTTTTCAAATTGATGGGCAGCAAAACTCAGGCAATTTTCAGAGCATTGATATTCGATTTTGATCGTAAGTTCTCAGACGGATAATCTAGAGCAGTACAAACAATTTTTATAATCGTTTAACAATTATGTTCTTTATAAACTTGAATGATTTCTTTGGCCTAACTAATAAAATTTAAACTAAAACCAGCATGATGATCAATACGTTAAGTAAAATTAGATTTCACGTTAGTAGACGAGAATATATGGATGGAGTTAGATTTTGTATGAATTCAAGACAAAAAATAATTGGTTATATGGTTTATTGCCTTCACACATAGCATACAAAATGATACATTGAAGGCTCCCTTAATATACAATTGATATGATATTAAAGACATTGACGTCTTATTTTAGTAAAATGCTATCAAAGTTAATCATCAACCAGTCATTAATAACTATCAAATAATTTCCAGTTTTGGAAACCCATAGACGTCATGTCATTATTTCGCCAATGAATTTTTAATTGAATAAAGAATATTCTTTACAAATAAGATTCATGAGATGCACAAATCAAAACCGTTTTTGTGGAAAACGTATCAAAAACAATTACACTTATGCTCATTGCAATTCACTATATTATTAAAGTCAAAAGCATTCCTTCAAATGAACAATTACCACGAAAATAGCAATTGTTTAAATGAAATTATAATACACACAACTAACAAGCAGTTTTCCCATTTACATGTTTCATTTTCCAGAATTTCTTATTGATTTTTATTTTTTTATATATATTTTCAACATCAAAAGATTGTAATCAATGCAAAAACACCGTACAGCAATGCACACGGATAAGCAATCAAAACTTGTTGATGGTCCATTGCATATGCGGTAACGAAAAGTTTCGATGCCGACAGTGCACACCACAGTATTGAAATGCCTGCCACAATTGTACCCAAGGTGCCTCTGCAAAAAAAACGTAGGCAGAAAATGAAATAATATAAAGCAAAAAAGTGAAAAATAAGTCAGAAGAAAAAACAACCATTAAATGAAGCAACGTTTTTAATGAAAATTCGAAACGAGAGAAATTTACTATTGAAATACTTTCACACTGGAAATTACTTAACGATCTGATTATTTCGTTTCGTCTTTCTTTTTTTCATTAAAACAGGCTTCATGATAAATATATAGGTAAGTACTTACTGTATGGCAATGAGTACATTAATGCCGGATAAAACGACCATGGGTAGTAGGCAATAGCCGAGCACGGATGCGACAGCACCGAATGTGACTTGGGCTTGAGTTGCCATCAATGAAAGGAGGCAATAAAATGCAATGCAACCAACAACGCCAATCCCGTAAATGTATGAAAATGTGACTTTTCCACTCTGTAAAAATATGAAAAGTCTTTTAGCTTATACTTTTTGCAACATAAAATTATTTATCTTTTCAAAAAAATCTGTTTTAAATTAGCAAAAATATGCTTAAATGCACGAAAATATAGTTTTAACTTGTGCATGTTATTTAATTGAGCATATTTATTTGAAATGAATTTATATCTTTATAAAGTGTAATTTGCGGCATCTTTCTTATTCGCATTTGCTTTTGACGAAATCAATACTAACATTGTGTAGTCTAAAAAGTTTCTACTGTCTTTTACTTAAATTTCGGATGCACTTTTTTATTGCTTCCTACAATTTTGTTACATTAAACATGTAACATTTTGTTCAAAAACTTGATGCCATTTTTCTGATAAAACCATCATTTCGTTACAATAAAAGTTATGTAACTTTTGGGTGTAAAAATTGCTTTTAAAGTCAATATTGCACCATTAAAAGACCTTGGCAGTAAACGAAACAAATGATAGTCTGACGAAACAAGATCAGGAATATACGGTGCATGTATTAAAACCACCCAACCAAGCCCTCTCAAATTTTTTTAAGTCATCAAGTAAGCGTATGGGCGGGCATTGGCACGATGGAACACAACCCCCTTCTTGTTAATCAATTTTGGCCTGCTGTAATCTGGTTAGTTGTTGACTTTAGAGAATAGAGTCGATCGTTTGACCTGGTTATACCATTTCATGATAGACAATTCCCTTCCAATCCCACCAAACACATAGCATAACCTTCGTTGATGTCAAGTTTGGCTTTGCTACCGTTTGTGCGGTCTCTCCACGGTTTCTTCACGGTTTTGTTTTCGCACATTATTGTGGTACGAGATCCATTTTTGTCACTCGTAATGAATCGTTTCAAAATGGTGCAATTTCATTTCTTTTCATCAGTGATTCGCAGATAGACGCTCGGTCCATTAAATTTTTCACTGTTAAATCGTGTGGTTCTCAAACATCCAGCTTCTTTTTATATCCAACTTGCTTTGAATAATTTGAAACTTTTAGTAGGAAGTGTGGTTTCGGCGTGTCGGATGGCATCCTCTTCAGGTGCTGTCATTTGCCATCCGTCACGAGACAGCACGACCACGGCTGGCTTGTTGATGAATTAAGCTCGTTATATTTCAACTATTTTATAATTTACATCTGCGAATTATAGCGACCGTCAATGGGTTCGTATATATGCCTACGTTTGCTATTTTAAAATATGTTTTAGAACCTCGCACGTGGTTGTGCTGTCTCCCGACGGAGGGCAAATGACAGCACTTGAAGAGGATGCCATCCGACACGCCGAAACCATACTTCCTACTAAACTTAATTAGGAACCAACCTATAATCTGGAAAAATAAAGAACCTCCATTAATGTGCATTAAATTGTGTTAGCAGAGTTGCGAACCAAAATTGCACACTAGAAGACAATGTTGTTGACTAGAGTAGGTGGTTTTAACACATGTTATAATTTGAAACTGTTTGATGGTGATGGTGTCTTGCAAAAAAAATACAAAATTTTATCGAATTTTTCAGTGATGGGTCGGTCATGGCGAAGTGAATTTTTAATATTAAAATTCCCGGAACGAAATCGAGCGAACCATTCACGAGCTGTTTTTTTTTCTGATACAGCATCATCATCGCAAATTGTAATTTTTTTTCTTCAGCCTGCGCTGCCATCTTGCCTTCTTTGCAACAGAATTTCTAAATGTACTACTATGTACAAATATGACCCGGAATTTTGTTTTAAAATCAATTTCATCTCCTTCAAAATAGTCCCCTTCGGCTCCAATGCACTTATCCCAACGGTTTTTCCATTCATCAAAACTCTTGAAAAAGTCTTCCTTCGATATGGCCATCAATTCCTTCTTCGACTCGGCTTCAATCTCTTCTATCGTTTCAAACCGGTGTCCTCAAAGCGGTCTCTTAAGCTTAGCGAATAGCCAGAAGTCACACGGCGCTAAATCAGGCAAATCCGGTGGTTGCGGAACGATATGGGTGGAATTTTTGGCGAAATGGTCACGAAGAACGAGCGCAGTGTGAGATGGTGCATTATCATGGTGGAAAAACCAAAAATTGTCCCTCCATAAATCCGGTCTTTTGAGACGCACAGCCTCACGCAAACGACGCATGACACTCAAATAGTATTCCTTGTTGACAGCTTTACCGTTTGGAAGGAATTCATAATGCACCACTCCACGATAATCGACGAAAACTGTCAGCATGACCTTGATTTTTGAGCGACTTTGGCGCGATCTTTTCGGTCTTGTCTCACTTTTGGCACGATATTCGCTTGATTGATCGGTTGTTTCCGGGTCGTAAGCATAGATCCAAATCTCATCTCCCGTAATCATGCATTTCAACTTATCCTGATAGTCAGAAAGCATCATTTCACACACTTCAACCCGACGCTGTTTTTCTATGAAATTGAGAATTTTTGGCACCAATCGCGATTTGACTCTTCTGAGGCACAAAACATCTTTTAAAATGGTGTTGATTCACCCATTTGAAATTCCAACAGCATCAACAAGCTCTCTAGTAGTCAATCGACGATTTTGCAGCACCAATTCTTTGATTTGCGTGACGTGATGTTCATCAGTTGATGTTCTTGGTCGTCGTTGATGTGGTTCGTCTTCAACGCCTTCACAACCCTCTTTGAACATTTTATGCTATTCATACACTTGTATTTTAGACATGGCCTGTTCACCGAAGACCTTTTGCAACATTCTGAGCATTTCAGCAGCAGAAATTTAATTCCGAACACAAAATTTGATCGAACTTCTTTGTTGAACATTTTCGGACATGGTAAAAATCGCTGTTCACGAAAATGAGCGCCACTGCTCAACTGATAAAGATATTGCCGTGAAATTTGACACAGATGTCAGTGACAGTCCTTCCAATTTAAAAATAAAAAGATTTGTCCCTATCAAAAATCCCGCAAAATTTAAATTGAAAATTCCGGATCATATTTGTACACAGTAGTAGTTTTCTTTAATTTTTATTATGGAACAACTTTTCGCTGAACAAACCAATACTGAATTGTTTTTCTATAGTTATCTATGAAATAGCACCTTTTAAATTGCGTGCCACTCTTCGAAACGAAAAAAGAACAAATTTAAAAGTTTACAGCCATCTATTGTCAAAAACGGCAGAAACTTTTTAGACTATCCAATATTTAAATTGGGTTGTTAAATTTTGATGTTTTTTATTGGCTCCTTCTATTAAAACTTGGGCAACTTCTGACATAGAAATCAGTTAAAATTATTATTATCATTAGCATGTTCAGCCAAAAATTCAAAAAAAGAGATTAGCTTCATGCACAGAAACGAAATTATTGCATTTTCATTCGAACGAAATATAAAAGATGACGATTAAAAAAAATTGAATCAAAATTTGAAGCAAAAAATTTGATTGATATTCATGAGTTACTAATAAATTTGTGTCAAGTATACTCACCAGCAATAAGAATCCTCCAAGCGCCAAACAAAATACAAGTGGTCCAGCCATATCACTGTCTTGTAATATATCTTGGTCAGTTGTTCGAAATGGATTCAAAACTGCAAGAGTCTGTTAAAAGCAGAAATTCATATATTGTTTACAATATGGATGCGAAAATGATTGATTTATGTATGTTTTGCAGGCAAAGCAAACATTGTATAATCGGTACTAGAGTAAAATAAATTAATTAGAGCTTTCAAATAACTTTTAAACATACATAGTTGAATTATTAGAAAAACTAATTGGAAAAATTCAAATATAAACAAATCAATATATTAATAAACAATGCGAATTGGCAAAAACAAACAAGCTGTCTTATTTTATTACTAAAAAAATTGATTTACGACTTGATTGTTTAAATTATATTCTTTCAGACGTTCAAAAACGGAAGCGAGCTTCCGTACTTCAAAAGTCTAATAGAATTGAAGAGATATGAACTCAAATTACAGCAAGAATCAAACTGCTATTAATATTTCTTTTTCAAATTAACGAACAATTCAATTTATTATGCACTCACCTTTTGAACAATATGATTAGGATTGATTCCCAGTTCTGAAAGAAAAATAGTTTTTGTAGTATTTCAAAACCGATTCGAGTATAACACAAAGTGATAGATGTGCTTCCGTCCACGAGTACGTCCTTAAAAAATACTAATGGTCAAATAGCAGGACTGGCAGGCAATTTTTTGCAATGTGTGGCTAATTTAACAGTGAGCTTAAGTTCAAGTTTCTGAGATCGCCGACTCAATTCTCTGAGCCCCATCTTGAAACGAAGAAAATGTGGGACACACCCCATACTTCGGAAACTATGGCACCCATAACAAAGTTGTGTATGGTAAACTTGTGTAAAATTTAATTTGTAGCAAATTCTACATACATTACTTACACGTGATGTCAATAATAAAAGAGTTATAAGCTAAAAAAGGGAGGAATCATCTTTTGAGCGCCACAACTTCTTTGTTTTTACTTTCACTGCGAAACACGTTTAGAATCTATTTGAAGACAATTTTGTAACAAATCGTTTGCGATATTGCCTGTTTTAATCAGTATTCATTAGCAAGAGTTGCTGTGCCCCGAAGAGAAAGCAGTCGCAAAAACGCATTTTCGAGCCAAACAATCGGCTTTCCATCGCAAATTTTTAGTGCAAAATCTTACGAAGCGTTTCGGTAGGCAGGCAGATTTTTATTGCAACGTATAGTCCGAGTAAGTTTTAGATTAAAGTTTCTGGGGTGGCAAAAAAAGGAATACCCCCAAATCTCGGAAACCGTGGCTTAAATATTTTACGTTTTTACTTATCACGATCCTCATTTTTACGAAAGTGGAAAACAATAAGCTGATGGTTAAAAAAAATTAAACGTGTTTAAAAATTCAATAACACAATCTAAAAACAGATACACACACGTTAGATTGGCGAAAACGATTCTGAAATTCCTATTATTGTAAAGGTAAAGATTATGTGGAAGTCTGAGAGATAAAAATCAGACAAATTATTATAATTCGCATCGCCATAAGCACGTAATATTTTATCGCCAAATAAACTTTTTAAGCACATCCAATTGATGAATGAGACACAAAGATGACTGAACAGATAGCTAGACGCTTATTGAATAATGAAGTTTATGTCCTTTTTGTCGTTGATTTGATTGTGGTTTATACATTTAGGCACTAATTTCGTATGGAACATCGGCAATAAGCTTAACTCTATGTGACTAGACTATTTTGTTTAAGTGAAAACAATGATCAAGATATATACCAAAATAAAGTTCAAATATTGAAAATATATATTTGACTGAAACTGCAATATGTGTGATCGATACCTCAAACCTCGGTAACCATAAAAAAACTCTATAACTTATTGGATCTATCTGTTCCTTCTCTTTCAGATTTTAAAAGTTCCTTTATTTAAAATACAAAACCTTAAAAAGTTAAACGAATAATTAGGCATTGGGCCCTTAGTAACTTAGCCCTTTGCGACCGTATGGTTGCTCTCAGCCACCAAAGATATTTTGCCGATCCAATCGTATGTCTGCTCTCAGTCGACAAGCTTCGAAGATACGTAGAATTCGAATAATATTTTATAGATTGTGTTTAAGTGTAAGCAGCCATTTTCGCTTCTTAAAATATTTTAAAATAATACTCTAATAAAATGCCAAAAAGATTTTCGTGATGGAGCATCTTCAAAACCAGAAAGAACATTGTCCTCAGATAAAGAGGAAAGGCTTAATGGAAAACTACATATATTGCAGCGCTGTGAAGATAAAAAGAGTAAAAATTGTTCTGTATGTACAAACAGAAAAATTAAAGGCGGAAGACGCCAAACTAATTATTTTTCCGCCACATGTTCTCGAAAAACAGGTCTTCATATTGGAGACTGCTTTGAAAGATACCACACGATGGAGAACTATAAAATATAATTTTACCATAAAATTATAACATATTATTGTGTTGCATATATCTTAAGTTAAAAAAGAATTAATAAATTTTATTTTTCCTTCATAATCTTGCATATTATGTATTACTGTACGTTCAACGAAAATTAATTCCGACCAGCATGACACCAATGTATAAACTTAATAGGGTCGCAAAAAAAGAGCCATTAAAAGCTCTACAAATTAAACTCTCTTTAAGCCAAATGTCTATAACTCGAATATTTTAACGCTTTCTTTGAGTTTTAGGACTTAAAGAGGTTCAACCGTATTTTGAAAAACCCGGATATCGACTTTAACTGTTAAAGGGCGTAAAATATTTTGATTATTTGAATTGATAATTGTTGTATATTTTATTATTTAAATCGAAAACTTATCACGTGTAATTTGTGACATAAAAACAAAATCAAAAGTTTTCATGCAACAGAACATTGCATCATATTCAATGTTTGATTTTTGTCAGCATCGAATTACCGCTAAAGTAACAAACATTTTAAAATTCTTACCCTCCAACAGTGGTGGTTCATCTTCGAAATCAGTTGTACCACTTCCTCCGTAACCTGTGCTCGCATCATTTGGTTTATACATTGTGTCAGCATAGGCTGTTGGATCATAGAACGATCTCACCCCGGGATCAACGCCATACGATGTTGCACTACTGTAGCTTGGCGGAACGTTTTGTTGTGTGTTGTCGAATGTTTGGAAATTACTTAAATAACAAATTACGAAATCAATATCACATACAAACAAAAATAATTATAGTATCCTTACAGGTCATTACCGAACTCTGGAACTTCGAAATTATAGCTAGCATCACCGCCGGTAGTTGGTCCTTGGCCCCAATGATAATCATTGTTTCCGTATCCTGCCATATTTTAACTGAAATCAAGTTGAAATTTGTTTTTAAGGGGTTGATGTAAATAAATATTAGGAAATTTGATATATTTTCAGTTGAAATTTTCTTTCATAGTTTAGACAGGAACAATTATGGGACTTTAAAACAAATATCTCCTAAAGGTTCTGAATACGAAAAAAGGGAAAATTCATTATGATTATTATTATTATTTATTATTTAATTATTTTCCAGATTCCGGTTGTTTAACGTTCGCATAATTGATTAAAAAGATTACTTTTAACTGTTCCTTTAAAACGTTATTTATTATTTTGAGTTATTTTACATATACGTATTTCGGGAGTAATTGTTCACCCTTCTTCAGTGTATTCAGTTTTATACACTGAAGAAGGGTGAACAATTACTCCCGAAATACGTATATGTAAAATAACTCAAAATAATAATAACGTTTTAAAGGAACAGTTAAAAGTAATCTTTTTAATCAACTATTTAATTATGCAATAAATTAAATATACTCATCAATAAATATAACCATCATCAATTATCTATGGCACACCAGCTCAAATCAAACCTTGATTGCTGGAAGAAATTGCTTCCAGCTGCTTCGGTTCAACGACCATGCCTTTCAGTTGACGAATCTTTTTTTCAACTTTAAGAAGTAGAAATTTGTTTTTTTTTTTTGGTTGAAAGATAATGGATTTCATTTTGTTCGTGTTCATGGTTGATCTGCTATAAAGTAACCATTGCCAAAAATTGTCTTAGCTCTGTTTGTTGTTTTCTCTATGTCAAATTCAGTCCCTTCTGAGTAAATTACAACTGTATCGACCACGTACATCACTACTTTTGCAGTTTACCTTGAGTAAGATAAGGTTTTTATATAGAACAGGAAAAGGATAGGGCCTATGATAGATCCTTAACTCTTTCAGTCACACTTCTGAATAAATAATAAAATAGTTCTTCTTTGTTTATTTTGTTTGTATTTAGGGTTCAAATAACTTAAAAACACGATTATAAAAAATATTAAGTTTAAGGATTTCGAGAAACAAGGGGGTTGCTATGGTAACCACCTTGGCTGAAAACGACTAATATACTAAGATGAATTACATTCGAAACGCAAATCTATATACTTCTGAATATCACAAAAATGCAAAACATATTCAAGTCCATGAAATCAAACTCTATCAACAGGAAAAATCTCCCACTTACAATTTGTACACAATTATTTTTCGAGCACGTTACAAAAATACCAATTGCGAACTTTTGAATCGCAAAATATAGACACACAAAGCAAAAACTGAAACCAATTATAGACTAAACTAAATGCAGCACAAAGCGAAAGCTTAAGATAGTTCATCCAATGTTTGTTAGATAGCATGTATTTTCATTTAAAAAAAATTAAATTAGGTGGTTAGTGTTACTAACCACGCAGCCTGAAAGAGTTAAGGGGTCTAGGTTACAATTTTTGTAAAAATCAGAACAGCTCGCAGAGATGCACCATTAGGTAGTCAGGAGCTGTATGAAAAAGAGGAGGGAATTTTATATGACCCAGACATAGCAGAGTAGAGGTATATACCGTTTTTTTTAAATCGTAAAATAAGTAAACGCAAATTTCTCGAATTCATGTTTTTTAAGCTGGCGGACACGATTTAAAAAAAATACTCTACCGACCACTCTGATTTTTTAATATGTTGTTGTACACATACATGGCTATAGTCGGTAGCGGAATCATTATGATCGGTATCAAATTATCTGATTTTCACTCAATTTTCCACCCTCAAAAATAGGTTGTTGTTTTTTTAAAGTTTCCAGTCACCTGAAATCACGTCCGCCGTCATTTTTTGACGTCTTTTTAAAAAAAATTGTTATGTGTAAAAAAAACAATAAAAAAATCTAAAAAAAATAATGAAAAATTATTGCAAGTAGCAACTGAAATACGTATTTGAGGAAATACAAAATATTTTGGTAAAAAGCAACAACACGACTTTTTCAATAATCTTTAAACATCACCAAAAGACGCTCCAAACACCCAAATCTAAAAAAATATTTTTGTACATCCAAAGTACCAATCATTATATGTACAAAATTTCAAAATGATATCTCGTCTCTTTCTATCGAAAAAAAAATGATTAAAATATTTTTTCTTTGAAAATCGTAACCTAAGATACCACAACACAAATTCGCACTGATTGGCTGAAATAATTGCCGATTTTAGTTGTTTGTGGTCAATCGTGTTCACGTTCACTTTCGACGCATTTTAAGAAGTCATTCGCGAGTAATTGGACGCTGCTCGTAAAAGTTGTCATTCCATTGGTAAGAAAGCTGAAGGCCTTTCTGGCGACTTATTTACCGTAATTTGTAGGCTTATTTTATTTAATTCACCACGTTCGTTCTGATCCTTTTCACTGATGTTGCGATTTTAGCGACATTTCAATCTTCACTCAATTCAATTTAAGAATGAATTGAAATTCTAACGAGCTCAAAGATTTTCCGCGTTCCATAATTAAAGTTTTCCAACTTTTGACCAAATAATTTGTTAAAACGACAACAGGACTTCCAGCAAACTATCTTGACTAGACTCTTCTGCAAAATTTTGCGGTCAAAAAACTTAAAAATAACATATCCTTTGTTTTTGTCGTACCTAGTTCCATTGTTCCTTTCAATAAAAATATTAAAACCCCTTTTACATAGAATCACGTAAGGATTATTAGTTTAAAATAGGTTAAATTTCTTACCTTATCATATAAATATACAATAGTTTGTGAAAGGATGTGAATTCCTAGAAAAAAATAAGGATATGTTATCTTTCTGCCCCGCGGGGTATGTGAATTCAAATTTTGTCAAAAATTTCTATGAAAGCAAAATTTGTCAAGCTTTTTTTGGTCTGACCTCATAAGATTGTCCTGTAGCAGTAAATTTGTTTGACTTATTACCGTAGATTGTCGATGGATTAGAATAGGTTAGGTTATGAGGGCGCTAAGCGTAAATGGCTTCCTCTTCACTTAGACCTTTGGTCCATTGTATTATGTAGACGTGGAAACCGTCTTGTTTATTCAATGACCAGCCTGATTTCTTTAGGAAATCTAGAAGCTGGTCTATTTTTATGTTACTAAGCTCACTCAGCTCCTCGAAAAAGAATGCCCCGACGTTCTTTTACCTGCTAACAGCTACAGCCGGACATTTGCACAAAAGGTGTTCTAATGACTCTGTGTTATCTTCGTCGCCGCAAATTCGACATTGGTCGCTAGCTGTGAGCTCATCAGTAAACCCACAAGATTCCTTTTTGAAGCTCCGTCTGGAGCTAACAGACTAACAGTACGTTTTAAGTCGTATTTGGGCTACTTAAGCCTAGCAGTGCACCATGTGCCCAAATTTCTCCACAGTCTTAATACTATTTCGTAGGCTTATTCCTTTATATCCTGCCTTAGTAAATGCATTGATACTCCCATTTTCACTGCCTCTTGCACGGGATCACTCCCTAGCAAGCTAATCCACATTCCCTTGCACTTCACTGTGAACAGGAACCCAACATAGGGCTAGTTTATTCGTAAGGGAAATTATCCTCAGATCAGATCTATAGGTCTCCACCGTATTGGAGGACACTACCATCGAATCCAGCAATCATATGTCTACAAAAAAAGTGATGTCCTTATTGGCATTCCTTTTCCGGCTGGTTTCCTGTGCCACTCGCAAGATTGCCAGTAAATCCGCCAGTATAACTGTGCTTCAACGATGTGCTCAGGTCCCAGTCCTTGGAAAATATACCGGCTCCCACATCTGCCTTCATTTTTTGAGCCATCTGACACAGTACCTTCGCCCCTTCTCTTGAGGGTGGAACGGTCACGAAGTTTGTGTCAAAGTCGGAAGTTTGCACTCTATAGTCCCTGTTCACATTTTTAAACGTCCCATAGAGACTGCTCAGTATGATAGAATGCCCATAGGGTCTCTCCCATCAGCAAACCCTTGTTACGTTCGCCACGCAACGTGGTCGACCCACAATCCAGAAGGGCAAAATGGGGGTCTGCCCTGTCCTTGAAGACCCCAAACCACCGTGCGGGTAAACGCTGTCTTGAACGAATTGATAATGTTACGTTCGTCACTTCACTCAGTCAAGTCAATTAATGAAATATTTTGTTATTAATGAATTATAGTGCTATTATTGAATTATATTGTTATTACCGAATTATATTGTAGGAAGTATAGGCTTGAATTATATGATAAGGAGTAGAAGTTGAATTATATAAATGTAGAGGAGATATTGGATATTAGATTAGATAATTAAATAGGTAGTAAGTTTGTTATTGAGAGTGTTCCTGACAACGTCACAGACCCTGCAGATAAGTTGCCAGCAATGACGGCAGCAAACACCGATCACTCAATCGCTGCAACAGATCCAAACACAGGCTCCGCCCGGTCTACGATGCGCCCAATAGAGTCCCCTATGCGCCAGTGATACCCACAACCATTGGCACTGGCAATTCACCATGGTTAACGACTGCCACGAGTATTTCACCAGACAGGCGGCAGTCTCAGCATCTCCCCCGCATCGAGACACAACGTCTGACCAAACCAATTCCCAAAGCTTTTGAAAGCTGCGATGAGGTCAGCTACCCAGCTGACTGGACATTGACCGCCGACACGGAGAAAACGGGACTAGGTTTTTGGATAAATAAGATTGCGGGAGCAGCTGACAGGGCTTTTTGTACGTCGATCGCTTGTGCGAAGCTGCGTTGGGTTTTGGACGTCGGTCTTGGGTTTGGTGCGAAGCTGCGTTGGTTCTTTACGTGAGTGTTTGGTTGAGTGTGAAGCTGCGGTTTTTCTTTGACGTCGATCTTGTGGTTCGGTGAGAAGTTTGAGGACGAGCGACTCCAACCAACCCACCCCCCACGACATCGACCAGGACAAGGAAGGAAGAGGAGCGAAATTTAAAGAGACGAGCAGCCAGCGAGCGAGTCAGGAAGCAGTCGACGAAGTAGTGTAAGGGAACCAAATTGTAAGTAGATTTAAGAATATATAGATAGGGAAAGATAGGTTTGAATTGGAAAGAATAAGATAGTTAGTGCTCGTAGTATAAATTGATTTTATTGTGTGAAGTGGCGACGCGGAATCGCGTTTCCGGCTTTTGTGTTCTTTTGTTCCAGATTCCCTTGTTGGTGGTTTTGGGTCGTCGCGGACCCTATTCCCGTTTCAGGGTTCGCGGACAGGGCAGTCCCGGCGCAGAAACGGGTGGCGCCCTTTTTAAAAATACATTTTCCCACACCCCTCTTTGCGGGTGAAGCCGGGTGGGATTGCCCAAACAGGGCCAGGGTCGGCTACTGTGCAAGAGTGTTGAGCGTTACGCAAATTATAGCCGTAACACCCTCTCCTTTGAAATGCACAGCATTACTGGTTGCCAGCTCTTAACAGTTAATTTTATTATAAATTTTTATAATTCTAGTGGAGATTTTAGTCAGCTGAGTCTGTTGCATTGCTTACTCAATGCCTCCCACTACATTGTAACCCTATATAGGCTAAGATTGGCCTGACTTTAGCTGTGTACATGGCCTAAGACCCTATTTCGTTCGTTCCAAAGAGTGCCTTGTGCAGCTTTTTTCGCCCTCTCCGCCAAGTTCAATTTGCGAATGGTTATCCAGTACGATCTTTAAATATTTCAGCTGATTTGAGAGCACGAGACTTTCACTGTTAAGTATGGACAGCCTAAAATCTGAAATTAGACGCTTCCTTGTAAAAAAGACATGGTTCGTTTGGGATCTACACCAAGGCCACAGTCCTTGATCCTCCTACTGATAATATTTAAGGCAAACTGCATCCGTTTAGACACAAGGCGATGAATCTATGATAGCCACTTCGTCCGCGTATGCGATGACCTTTAAACCATCTCCCCCCAGTGCCAAAATATGGTTGTCCATGACTTTTCCTTGAGAAAATAACCCATTTCCTTTTTTCAGTAATAATTCGTGTGAATCGAATTGAATGTATCGTCAATCCAATTTGTGGACATTCACTGTTAGTAAAGGCACATCCACCTAGGTTTTGTACCTTCTTCAATTGGACATGTTTGTTAACTAAAAACCATAAGTAAGCTATTTACCAGGGCTAATTGCCACTGTTAAACGAGTATTTACTCAATTTATCTTTAAAATTCCAGAAAAATAACGTAGAAAACTGTTTCATTACCAATTGGCCGTGTCGCGGTTCTAAACAAGATATCCTCGCCTATCGCTCAGAGAATCCAATCGTTCAACGACTAAGAAACGTTGAACGACACGTTAACTACAATATTGATGCCTTTCTTCGCCCGTACACCTGTTAATATCTTCAGAAATGCACGCAATTCAACTTGCAGAAACCACAACACGAATCGTCTGACAACCGCACAGCGAACACGTCACTTCTGACACATCTGTCAGTTGACTATCCACAAAACATATGTAAACAAAACCTCAAATACCATTTCGAATAATTTTCCCCCTTTATTTCGTACAAACTAAATGCAAAGACGACTGTAACACATGACAAACAAATAAATAAAGCTGCAAATTAGCTGCTCAATCGGCTGCACTCAGATTGGCTTTCCCGCTGCCGGTCGTAGGCGGTTTATAGAACGGCGAGAGCGCCTTCCCGCGATGATTAAACATGTAAAAGGATGGATTGTTCGACAGCGTGTCCCACGTTTTCTCCTGTAGCTCGACCGCGGCGCGGATCTCTCTGAAATCGCCAACAACTTGAATTATGTTGTAGATCACGACGAATAGACTGATAAGCGCTTGAAGGATAATCTGAAAAGTGTGTTTTCATTAGAGTCGATATCAATTGGGGTTATTTAGATGTTTTACGTCGATCGGAAGTTGACTTGAATCTTGCTCGGTAATTCGAAGGAATGTGCGATCTGAAAGATAATGACATGTAGAAGGCGTGCGGGGTACTACATGGAACTTACATTGTGCCGCGGAATATGCTGCATGTAACAATGATACGAGACCAGTCGCCACAAACGATTTATTTAGCATTTTAGTGGACATTTTTGCTGGTTGAAAATTTGACAGAACGTTAAAATGACAAACGCAAATAAAGTGATTTTGACAGTACGTATGGGTGGGAAAGGAATATAGCCTGGTGAAGTACTAGAGCTTTTTAAGGTATGTTCACACCATAGCCACGCTGAGATGTTAAAGCAAAACGTAACAGCGATAACTTCGGTGGAACTCGAACATACAAAATTATATTAAAACTGAATATTTGATATTCTTTGGTGAATATACTAATTCACTATGTCACTCAATTCACTTAATACTGCTGTGGAATTCTTAAAATGAATATGTATATTGTTTGATATATGTCACAAGGAATCCTTTTTTGACAGTCGTTGCCGCTGTACGTTGTCGCTATCATTGGGTCTTGTGTGCTCAAAAAGCAATTTTAAAAACGATTCTTCGATCGTTTTAAGTGAAAACTAGTGCAAACATTGTTGTATACGCTTACGATTATTAAAACCAGCTATTATGGAGCAGATACGATGCGCAGTTGCTGCCTATGTGGCCTTTAAGAAATTACAAGAGTTGAAAAAACGTAAGAGGA
Organism: Oxycera nigricornis; assembly: GCA_963942545.1. Taxonomy (NCBI): domain Eukaryota; kingdom Metazoa; phylum Arthropoda; class Insecta; order Diptera; family Stratiomyidae; genus Oxycera; species Oxycera nigricornis. The sequence goes on along the minus strand of OZ012661.1, from coordinate 93,936,676 downwards.
GATTTTGGGTCCGGAAGGAGTTGCGATCAAGAAACGAAACCGGCTTCTTTATAACGGTTTATCCAAAAATTAAAAATGATCCGGAAAAGTTTTTTGCATACACCAGAATGCAAGTGTCGACTTTCCATTTGTTGCTGAATCTTTTGCAAGATAAGCTCGAGAAATTTTCAATACGGCGACCAATCTCTCCCGAATGTAGATTGTTCATGACGATTATGTATATAATATTGTAGGTATTTATTATTGAAACATTAACGAATTCTCGTCGACATCATAGGTATCTTGCGCATGGAGGACCACGTGCGGTTTATTCATCCAAATTTCAAATTGGCGTGACGACACTAAGGCGCATTATTATGCAGACGTGCAGTGCAATTTGGATGGAACTGTCTGAGTTTTTGGTAAAATTGCCAACCACCAGTGATTATCAAGCAATTGCAGAAAAATACAACACCACAAACAACATACCCAACTGTGTGGGTGCAATCGATGCGAAACACATAAATGTAGCATGTCCACCAAACAGCGTATCACTTGGCTATAAAGGTAAATATCTACTTTAAATTATTGAAACGTCGTGTATTTGCTTTTTACCAAAAATAGTGTATATTCTCATACGTATTTCGGTTGCTACTTGCAACCTTCTTCGGTGTTTTGTACACGACTCTAGTCTAGTCTAGAAAATATATAATCATTTTGGTAAAGAGCAAATGCACGACGTTTCAATAATTTAAACACTACCAAAATACGTTCAGAAAAACAAAACACTCAAATATCTACTGCTTCAATGTTTGTATTTTCTTTGCAAGAATCATTATTTCTACTCCCAGGTAAATTCAGCATAGTCCTGTTGGCGGTTTGCGACCCCGACCATATTATAACAAACGTAGACGTTGGCGCATACGAGAATGATATTGACGGGGGCATTTTCCAACAGACCGAATTCGGGAAAATGCTCCTTGAGAAGATGCTTCCACTTCCTGAAGATACTGTATTGCCGAACACTGGAGCATTGATGTCACACTATTTCATCGGAGGCAGTGCATTTCCATTGAATAAGCATCTAATGCGACCGTTTCCTGAACGAGAACTATCACCCGAGAAAGAAACCTACAATACAAGACTGTCCAGCGCTAGAATGACGATAGAAAACACATTCGGTGTAATGGCAAGCAGATGGAGATTGCTCCAGAAATGCATAAATGCAGCACCGGATAATGTCGTCGGCATAGTGAAAGCGATTGTGGTGTTGCACAACTTTTTAAAATTGAATTCATTGACATATTGTCCACCAGAGTATAGCGATCGGGTTGTTGACGGTGAATTTCTCCCTGGGCAATGGCATTCGAATACAACACCACTGGAATCTATAAGTGCAAGTGCAGCAAACAGGAGCTCCCGTGAGGCACTGCAATTTAGAAATAGACTTTGTACATATTTTAACACTTAAAATTTATTATTAAATCTTTGACTTGGAGCGCGATACTCGCGAAATTAACAAGGCTGCCGATAATAATGTAAAAAACTATAATATCGAATAAATCTACATCTGCTGCGATTCGCGCCAGGACCACGAAACTAAGGGTTTCGACGTCTTATATCGTTCTCTCGAATGCTGAGAAGAGCATAAAGAATACACGGCATGGACGCTCTGAGCAGCTTTCAAATAAACATGAGACAAACTATGAAAAAATTACCCTCCTTCAGAGATAGCTTTCGTTTCTAATCTTGCGCGCGAAAGTACGAGTGAAAATACGCAGTAAAATTTCTCCATGTGGAATTGGGAAAATGTATTGTGGCGAGGCTGCAATTGTGTGTGTCGGCAATCCATGTACGTATACATGCCGCGACCGAATTAGTGTGCGAAAGCTTGTGCTCACATGTAAATTAGAACACTAATACACGTGCAAAATTCCACACGCCGTTGCACACACGCCTGTGGGCCATGTGTAGTCACGTTGCAGCGATAGAAATATTGTAACGTAGGCGAAAAACGTACAGTGCGCGATGATGGTGACGAAACGCACGTCACAAATGTTTGCAGATACAAATGTGTTTTTAATAATTTTAATTTGTTCGCCTTTAGGCCAAACATTTACAAATGATGTGTGAATTTCATGTAAATATCTCATTTCGCTTAGAAATCAGAAACCTGTGATTGATAACCAGAAATGGTTGCCGCAAAAATAGTGTTTCCTAAAGCTCTGTGGTACGAATCCCTAAAAATTGTTGATTGTTCTTCATTATTGTTAACTGATGCTAATAAACAGAAGAAGTCACATTATACTGGATACCTGAGATAATAGTTTAAAAAATTGATGAATAAACGGTTTGCTGCTGTAAGCAATTTAAAAGGAAGTAAGATTTATTCGACGCAATTAATTGTACCATCTTAAGCGATTTTAAGTTAAGTTTTCCAGTTCATAAAATGATGCCAAACCCAGCACATTGAAAATAATTAATCTAAAGTCATTAAACTTTTATATATCATAAGTTAATAAAAAAATCAGTCACAAATGAGCCTAAGGCAAATTATTTTAAGTGAAAAAAATACTAAGTATTTCTCAGCATAATTTTGTACGAATCTGGAAAGTGACTGAAAGGCCGTAAATTCAATTTATTATCAAAAAATGCATAATTGGAAACTGATTGTCGGCTGCCCGTGCTTACAAAAGCGTCTGTGAACTAAATAAGTCTTTGGTTGGATCAATTTTAGCTAAATTTTTGAATACGGCTTTTGGATTGAGATGTGAATTAAACAGTTTGTTTATTTTTTTCTTAACTCATTCACTTGGCCGATAATTCAAAATGGATTTTGATTCGTAGTAATCATCAGATTCTGTACGAAACAATAAAACTGAACGAGAATCCATGAATAAATATAATTGAGCTGAACATTAAGGTCCCCATCGTGTAAGTTTATTGCATCAAAAATACTTCTAATTCTTGCTTTCTTCGAAAATGCCTGGTTTTCACTGTTTATTTTCAAACTTCCAAAAGAATATTCAAACCAAACGAGTTAAAATATAAAATCGAACGATAACAATAAACACGAGCACTACATACACCCCTGAGCAAAATAAAAGGTGTGAATATATTTTTAAAAACAAACTTGGTTTTTTTATATTCTTTTATTATCCTTCAAAAATTAAATTAGTTTTCAACATAAACACACTTTATCGTCATAACAAAAAACAAAAGGCTTCACAAACTCTTAAAAAAACTTAAAATTTAGTTAATTCATAAAATACGCCAATTTTCATATGGCTAGAATAATAGGTGTGTCCTACAAAATTAGTAATTAACATTGAAATTTCAATAGTTGGGGTCCCTTTTTATACTGAACTCGTTGGGACGAATCTTATACCCTGAATATTCGCCATTATTCTTGATAACTTTTTCAATTCTTCCGGGCATAGGCGACATCAACTTCCGATTAGTTTCTACAGGAACCAAACTTTTTGAATATTCTCCCATAACTGCGTTTTGTTTTTTGCAAATCGTCTTTGAAATTTCTCGTTTAAGTTCACCCCAGAGGTTCTCAATAGAATTGAGGTCTGGAAATTGACTTGGTCACTCAAGGACGTCCACAACATGCTCTTGGAACCATGTTTTGACCAATCGAGATGAGTATTTAGGATCATTGTCTTGCTGAAATGTCCACAACAACGGCTTATTATCCTCGGTATATGGCAGCATTACCGTATCCAAGAAATCCTTGTACACGAATCGATTCATTATGTCATCAATTCGATGTATCGGGCTTACACATTGCCACGAAAAACAGCCCCATACCATTTTGCTGCCACCTCCTTGCTTCACCGTTTTTTTGGTAAACCTAACATGAAACTGTTTGCTTTCCGGTCGACGAACGTTCCTTGCCGTATATTTATCAAACAAATTTATCTTCATTTCATCGCTCCATAGGATATTGCGTCATTTTTTACGTCCTGCGATCCGCACCAGATGTAATGAATCAACGCAAAAATTTTACTCGTCTTCAAATTTGCAGTTCTAAGCAGCGCAACTTTCCGGGCAATCTTACCGGGTAGTTTTGCACTTACTAATCGCCGTCGAAAGGTTTGTGATGATACCAAATTCCCAATTTCGCTGGCAATTGTCCTGGATGATTTGAACGGGTCGCGTTTAGCTCATGTAACTATACGATTCTGGGTCACTCGTGAAGTTTTTTAGGTGTTCCACGGATTTTAATAGATTTTTCCTGTTTCAGAGCATTCGTAACAAAATTTTCAGACCGTCCAAGGGATGTAGCAATGAATTTGTAGGTTTTCCCCTCATCTCAGAACTGATGAACCAGTCTTCTCTCTACTACACTGCAGTGAGGTCCACGGCCCATCTAATATTATAACAATGTTATAATTGTATTGTATTTGATATCTTCAAAATCTAACCTGCAATTATATAAGTATTTAAATTTGTTCACTTTAAATTATTACCAGCGCACACCTATTATGTTGTCCAGCTCAATTTTGAAGACCGAACAAAGAAACAACCCGCAATATTTTTCAAGAAGCAGTATTAATGCAGGGTTGCCCCATTTTATTCAAAAAGAGTGCTACTCACTTGCCATAGTGGTTTTTTGATTACAGAACATATTGTCTAATTTCCTCTCTAAATTTTACAAATTTTGGGGGTCCACATCTATTATTTTGTTCGGGTGTGTATGTATATGCTAGTTTTTCTCTTGAATTTCTCATTCAAACTATGCGAGAAATGAAATCAAAATATTAGACGGCAAAATCCCCCATTCACCGTTGCGTCCACAAGCGATCAATAACCATTCGACTCCAGATTGGAGTTTGGAAGCTCATTAGCGGGATAAGCAGTAAAATCTTACCCAGAAAACTTGTACTCAAGTTTCTAGTATTTCTAGTAAATAAAATATTGTTGTAAATTCACCAGCCGTTATAGGTTCATATGGGATTTTTGGAATTTGAATAACGATATACTTACACTTTGAAATTAGTCAAACACACTTTACTATTATTCGTCATTGTTTTACACTAACACTTTAGGCTAACAAACTTTGAATTGTTTTACACTTTGTACTTATTAAATTGTTCTACACTATAAAGCACAACGCTTGTATTCAAATATCAAAGCTAATCTTCACTCGATTACTTTCAACGCACTTTATGTGTAAACACACAGACTTTCGTTTCGTAGACGTTTCGCTTGTCGATTGATATATTGTGTTGCAAAGCTCCTTGTTTTTCAGTTGATTAGGAACTTCCCCATAAGTCGTTTATAGAAAATTCCCACGTAATCAAAAAGGATCTCGAACAGCCTTTCTTGAAAGATTTTGGGTAAACTGGAATATGAGAATGATCCAGTTACGTGTCCTAGACATTTCTAGCACGATCGATGTTCGCCAAGATTCTCGCCAAAGATTCACTTCCACGGTTTTGAAATGCAATGTCAGTCGAAATGTTCGCCGAATCCTTATCTAGAAAAATCCTCTATAGCGAATGTTTTACATTTTTTTTATAAATTAACTTTTGGCTGATTAATCTTGATCTGAATCTTTAGATCCCGAATATGTTAAGCGAAATGATAAGTTGATAGGTTATCTCTAACATGTGAATGAGTAAAAAATAACTTTTCCGATTCAACTGGGTCAAACGAATCAGTTTGTTCAATGGCTTGATCATGCTCACGGATTTCTATAAGCTCGTCAACTGTTAGCTCTTGATTGTGTGAATCCAGCAATTCTTGGACGTCATTATCACCCACCTCTAAACATAATTGTTTGGCAATATCGACCACTTTTTCAATTATACCATCGATTTGTTCAGGATCTGAGGCGGATTTTCCTTGGGTTTCTGTGATGAAAAACATGGACACAGCTTTTTCCAGACGCCATTCAAAGTTTTTTTGTGAAATCTATCCACGATTGTCCAATAATTCTCACAGCATCTAAAATACTGAATTGCTTCCAAAAGTCTTTGACAGAAAGCTCGCTATTTTGTCTTATTGCTTTATTTAGATGCGCAAATGATCGCCTTGTGTAGTAAGCTTTAAATGGCTTTAAATGACACCCTGGTCCATTGGTTGAAGCAAGCTGGTAGAGTTTGGTGGCAAAAATACAACTTCCACCCGTGGATCGAAATTAATTAGAGTTGTAGGATGACCTGTTGCATTGTCAATTAGTAGCATCACCTTAAATAAAATATCTTTCAATTGGCAATAACGTTTGACTTCAGGAATAAAATGATGACCAAACCAGTCTTCAAAAAGAGAAGCTGTCACCCAAGCTTTCGCATTAGATTTCCAAATGACGGGCAAACCAGGCTCTTGGATTTTCTGAGCGATAAACTAAGAGAGGTTTCAATTTACAGTCACCAGCTGCATTCGCACCGACCATCAATGTTAATCGATCTTTGGCGGCTTCGAAACCTGGAAAAATTTTCTCTTCGAGCGCAATAAACGTTCATTTTCTTCCTAAAAAGATCGGTTTCGTCTACATTGAAAATGGTTTGGCTGGAGTGGCCTCCATCTTCAATCATTTTCTTGAGTTTTTCTGGATAAAGAGGCGTAGCTTCTTTATCAGCACTTGCCAGCCGTTACTAGCTTTAAACTCGTCATTTTTGGCCGCCTCTTTAGCTTCTACTTTTAGTCTTTCAAAAATCTGCCTAGCTTAAAAGCACACTGTGTTTTGGACAACAGGACAATTTTTAAGTTTTACTCGATTATCACACCATAATTGTAACATTGCTACCATCTGCGCGATAAAACCGTGACGTTTACGAATAATGCTTGAATTCAAACATTGAGAGCCTTTCACAGCTTCCGTAATACTTTTTATAACCGTTCGGACTGTTGATTCCGGGAGGTCAAATTTGATTGCCGATTCATAAATTTTGATTTTCGATTCAAAGTCTTTGATAATATTCAGTTTACACTCCAACGACAGTGTTTTTCGTTTCTTGTTAATGACTTTTTTTTGGATAACATAATTAAAGATAAATCAATAATATGCGTACGTAAAATAATTCCACGGAACACGAAACACGTTTGAACTTATCGTAAACCGAACACGCCGATGCGCGCGGTGATCAAAAAGAAAAACCTCCTATCTTCGAATTCGTGTAAAACGGGGTAGTGTATGTCGAGGTATTTATACTGTATCTATTGACAACACATGTTTACTTGTATTGTGTACTTTTTTGTACTTGAATTGTATGCTTTTGTTGTTAGTAGATGAGTACAGTTTTCTTCATCTGAATTAGTTTAAGTCATACAAATTAAGAACATGTTTGAGTTTCAGGCAATTTCTAAACAATTCAGCAACAATAGTTTTCGTCAACACTTTTTGATGATACTTGGTTGCACATTTTTTGAGCAAACAATTAATCCCGTTTTGATTTTTTAGTGAATAAAATTGAAAATTCTCGACCAATAATCTGAAAACAGAATTTATTCTACCAATCGTATAAAACTTTATGGGAAGCAAAATTTGATTCTAAGTACGTTATAAGGACGAAGTCAAGCGAACAACGTGTTCTTTAAAGCTTTATGGCATAAAAAACAATCACAAATGAACAAATTTTACTACAGTAATAATACTATTGCCTCGTCCGGCTCGTGTAAATTTTCCGCTAAACATCAATATTCAGGTACTCAAGCACGAAAACCCGGAAAATTTTATTCAGATTCTCAACCGTATCGAAATCAATCGCTTCCTCATTGTCACAATCTTTGTGCCAACAGTCCGGAAACGGGACGGGAATAATATGGAGCACTGGAACTCTAAGTTTTAAAAACGGTATGTGATCGTCTTCGATGTATGAATTGGCCGACATTACTTGGAAATATCGGTCGGTCCTTTTACTAATTGATGCGGCGCTTGTCGTGTACTTCGCGAGATGATCGCCCTGACCTAAGCGGGCTTCAGCCGATATCAGTAGCTGATACCACTCTTGCGTTTTCTTGAAGAAGCTGTAGAATTTCGGATCGGCACTGCCAAGAAGATCCAACAACACAAGCAAATCAATACGTTTTAAGAAATCTTCATTTTCCCATTTCTTTGCAAGATGCCTAGCGCCGTATATTGAATCGGTCGGTCCCCATTCGTTGAACGCCTCTTCGCCATCGAAGAAAACAAACATCAGACTTAGATCGTTATTCTGTCTTGCACTCTTCAGGCTAGCATTCATAACATGTGCCATGTTCAGAAGCATGGCACAAGGCACGGCTGAATCGGTCGCCCCTAAAAATTCCGTATCGGAAAAGAATTTGCTGTCATAGTGGCAAGAAAGTAGCAAGTAGCGTTCCGCATTTGGATTTAGTTTCGCTATAATATTTTCAAATGTAAGGCGTCCCAGTATCGGAGCGGTGTCCTCAAACTTGTCAATCGATATTGTCCAGCCGAGATCGGTTAGGCTTTTTGAGATGTAGTCGCGAACCTTATCATGTCCTGGTGTTCCAACTACTCGTGGTATGAGTATGTTTTTGACTGCTTCACGCAAGTGCGACATATCCGTTTGACGAGCAACAGCACTCAACTTGTGCGGAGCGATTTCGGTTGCTTCATGGTTGAGCTAGAAAATTTTAAAAAAACAACAAATTTATAATAGTGTTTAATTGAATGATTTAAATCTATTAAACAATATTCTCGTCATAATCATCATTAAAAAAATAATGGCATACAAAAAAACTAAATGAACTTAGCCATTGAATTTATTAAATTATTGGGTGTATGCATTGAAAACCGAACTTTTACAACAGATGACCCCACTAACACATGCGCTGTAACACTCCAATGATATATGTCATTTGAAAGTACCATCGGTCAGCTGTCAAAGCCACAAAGACAATTTGCTAACATTGCGCGCATAAGTTTTTTAACCTCATGCAACACTTCGAAAATTGGCGAAAAAAACAACATTTGCGAGAAGTATTGTTGGGATACTTTTTTGCCACGAATTTTTTTGCCGAAAGTCATCGTCTGCTGGTGGATATTTATGGCTAGGATGCTCTATCTAGAACACGGTGTTTTGAGTGGTTTGAACGCTTTGAAAGTCGATCATTAAATTTGAGATCTTACAGTACTCGGCGAACAGTTTCCACACTACACTTTTTGCCAAGGCTTTCGTTCACTTTGATGGTCAGTTTTATCGCGGACAGTCCAGGATTAGCTATAATTTTTCGCACAATATATCGCTCGTCAGCTTCATTGAACATTTTATTTGGTGCTTTTCTGCCATTATCATGCAGCCGGTTCTCAAGCAGGAAACGCTCAATAATCTTTTTGGACAGTACATGAGTTTATATTTACCATAGAAGCAATTTTCTGTTGTGATTCGCCGTTTTTTAAATGGTTTATGACCTACTCCATTTGTTCTATTGTCGTACGAGGTTCCATTTTGAATTATATTCTTGATAACCTTTTTTTCAGCGTTGGGATGTGGAAATCTTCAAAAGATACCCATCAGCTCCTGCCTCTCGGCATGCCGGATTTCTACCGACTAAAACCACCTCCGTTTCCTTCAATCACTCTCTCCATCAAAATTTAGTAATTCTCCGTATTTAAAATTTTAGGACAAGGTACTTCCCAGACGATAAGAATCGGTATAAGGGATAGTACCAAATTTGTAACTTTTTAGTATCCTTTTAGTTAAATTAATCGTTCAGACTATATGTTCATAAATTATTTCATGTTGACTACATGTTTGGCTTTGACTTTGTGGAGCTGTTTGTACTTGTAGTTTACTTCGAATATTGATCCTGAAGGAGGTATTTTTTAGTGTCGTTTTGAAGGAAGTTGGGTTCGCTATGCTTTTAATTTTGTCCGGTAGTGTATTGTAGAAATTAGCTGCTTTGTTGAAGGGGTCTTCTTTTAGCCAATCAGTTCTACCAAATGCGATAGCACAGCGATGTACGCATTACGGTGTAAATTCTTATGTATGAATTTAGTTCTTCCCATGGAAATCATGCCTTGCAAATTCAATTCTTGGGCTGTTTTGTAAACTTCGCTCGTTGGAGTTAACATATGGAGATTGTAAATGATCTATACGCATTGGTTACTAATCTGGAGATGATCATGAGGTTATCTTTAGAAGTTCGGCGCCAATTGAAGATGCCGTAGGAAACTTTGGAAAGGAGATGCGCATACATAATTTGAATTTTTTTCTTTGGAAAGAAGTAGAAGCGACGTAGAAGTCCAATGAAGACAGCCAGTTTTTTCCTTAGCTCATTTATGTGTGGCGTCCATGTTAGTTTCTCGTCTATTAGAAGTCCTAAATATTTCATTTGTTCCGCTCTCTGGAGGGTCGTGTCATTGATTTTTACGTGTGGTTGTATGTCGGTTAGAGAGCCTCAAAACTAAAAATATGAACTGCATAAAATAAGCTGTGACCCACTGTATATTGTGTTTAGTTTTTGCGATTTTATGTGAATAATATTTTAAGTAAAATAAAGTTGATTTACATACAACGAATTTTCTATTTTAGGAAGCTTTTCGGCGGAACTCTGAGTTTATAAAAGTTCGACTGGAAATATGATAGAACAGCCAGAAGATTAAACGCAACACCAACTACACTTTTGAAGACTGGCCACGACTAGACCATAGACTAATACGTTTAACAATTAAAGCACATACAATGACGAAAGTAAAACCAAGTGTAAAATATATAACTTACCGCAGAAAAGATAAATTCATTGAGACAACTAACCATCTACTTAAAAAGATACCCGGAAAGTTTCCAGGAATTGGCAAGGATAATACAGGAAGCGAAAGATTCTGCCACGATTACTAAATCCATCTGGACAAGGAATGTAACGTGGATTACTGAAAAAGTTATTACTGCCTCAAAGAAAAAACATAAAGCATATAAACTGCTAATTAAGGATCCTACCAGTCCTACAAAACAGAAACAATACAAAATAATAATAAAATAATCAAAGAAGCAAAGCAACATTATTATACCATAAAGCTTGAGCAAACCCCAAAAAACCATAGCAAGTTCTGGAATCTAGTTGACGATGTTCTAAGGAAAGGTGAAAAAGGTAAGACAAACAATATCGACAAACTATTTTTCTCGAACAAGATGATCAGTGAATCGGAGGAAATAGCCAACTGCCTTAATCACCATTTCTCAAAAATAGGTCATGAAATAGTAGCGAAATTACCACCGATGCAGACATCTTTGTCCCGAAACACATCCCCAATCTCTTCTTTCCATTTAAGAACAATCAATAAAAAAGAAATAATTGAAATTATTGATTCTCTAAGACACCATACCGCACCAGGCCCTGATGGTATTTCCGTTGATGACCTCAAATTAATCAAAGAAAATATTGCTGATCTACTTGTGAAATTAATAGATGTATTAAGCAGGGAAGATTCCCGGGATACTTAAAAATCTCTGCAGTTATACCGATTTTTAAAGGAGGTAATGAAACTGACCCAAACAATTACAGACCGATCTCACTCTAGAATTCCTTAAGTAAAATCCTTGAAAAAATTGTAGATTCCCAAATCAAAGAATTCTTATTGCAAAACGAAATCTTGGATAGAAACCAGTACGGAATCCAGGCGGACAAAGGCACAACAGATGCCATTCCTGATGTAATTAGATTTGTAAATGAGTACTTGGATAAGGGTCACTACGTTGCAGCAGTTTTCGTGGACCTGAAGAAAGCCTTCGACACAGTTACACATGAAACTTTAATCAACAGGCTCGGTGAATATGGAATTGTTGGAAAAGCAAATAAATTAATACGCAGTTACGTGACGGATAGATTTCAAAATACAGTAAACCCCGCTTAACTGCATCACGTTTAAGTGCATTTCACGCATAAATGCATCAAACTCACAATCTTCTGCTTTCTTTGCTAAATATTCATACATATCTGCTCGTTTTAGTGCATTTCGCTTTACTGCATTTTTCGCTTAAGTGCATCATTTTCTTGGAAGCTTATACGCACAATTCATAGAACAATATTCGGTTAAGTGATCAATCATTCGAGTTGTGAGTCAAACTTTGCTTGCACGCATTTGTGATTCATTCCGCGTTTTGGTTACGTATTTGATACATGTAAGTAATTACAGAGTTAAAAAAATATATGTACGAGTATTTGTTCCTTACATTGGCATATGTACACTGTATATGTTACGTAAATTCAAAATATATGGCTCAGAAGAAAGGAAAAGAAGTTTTTCATAAGATTTTTGAGAGCCTAAAGCGAATTTTGATCAATGTTTCCTGCCCTATAAAGCACTTTAAAGTTACCTATTAGAAACATTTTACATTTGTGTATTTTTTATGAGATTTGTAAGGCTTTCGAAGATGCAACAAAAGCTCTAATGAAAGTGTGTTACGTAATTTTAATCTGGCGTAAGATTCCCTTTCCGGTATTAATGAATTTGCAGCGCATATCTTGTTAACAATGTTTTGTTCCAATTATGCACATATGTATGTACATATGTAAATGCAAGAAGTTAATTTATCCCAAAATTCGTTCCAATATCATCTGTGTTTATGCTTACATTTTAGTTGCAATTACATCTGAATTAATAATGGGCCGAAGGCTGGTTACTTTAAATGCGCAGCAAAAATAATTAATCAGATCAAGATTAATGAAAAATCTAAAAAAGAAATAGAAATAGAGTATGGATGCAATAGAACCACGATTAATAGAATGCTAAAACAAGAAGAAAAAATCAAGCAAATTGCGTCCAAAAACTCGAAAATTAAACGTCAAAGAAGTGGTTCACACCAAAACGTAGAAAAAGCACTTAAAATCTGGTTTGATCAATGCCGAAGTCAAAACGCTGTTTTAAATGGATCTCTTCTGCTAAATAAAGCTAAAGAATTGGCTATAAAAATGAAATCTGATTTTAACCCTTCGACTGGGTGGCTTTATCGTTGGCAAAAAAGGGAAAATATAAAATTTGTAAAAATCCAAGGCGAAGGTCAAGAGGTCAACCAGGAAAGTGCTCAAAACTTTTTACAACACACTTTGCCAACGATTTTGGAAAAACGAGATATCGCCAACATTTTCAACGCTGATGAAAGTGGTTTATTTTATAAGGCGTTGCCGAAAGGAACCCTAGCATACAAAGGAGACGTTCTAGCTGGGTTGAAATCTAAAAAAACGAATGACACTCCTCTTTCTTTGCAATGCCACTGGAACATTTAAAAAAGTTTTCGTGATTGGATCTTCGAAAAACCCTCGATGCTTTAAAGGAAAAAATATACCACTTCCGTACTATGCTAATAAAAACGCCTGGATGACGACAGAAATTTGGAATAAAATTTTGTTAGAGCTCGATGACGAAATGCAAGCAGCGAATAGAAAAATAACGTTGCTTGTTGACAACGCTTCATGTCACCGAATCAACGTGGAACTAGACAATATTGAAATTCACTTTCTCCCGCCAAATTGCACTGCGAAATTGCAGCCGTTAGACCAGGGTGTCATTAAATCTTTTAAAACCTATTTTAGACAAATATTACCGCGAAAACAAATTCTTGCAATTGAAAGAGAAATTTCCATACAACTCTTCATCAAATCGATTACATTCTACAATACAATGCTTTATGTAAAACGTGCTTGGTGGTTGGTAAAAATCAAACAAAGGTACAAAATTTTAAATTAGACGCTTCGTATTTCTGGAGAATTCTTTGATTTTGAATTACAGGCAGGATTCGTGCCAACAAATGCTGGATCCAATGAAGAGTCTAATTGTAAAACGCTAAGGGGTTTTGGAGAAACTTTGTTAGAAAACTCTGACTTCCGAGAATACGTCAATTCCGATAACGATTTGCAATGCCACAGATTTCTTACGGATTGTGAAATAACAGCCGAAATTCAGAATCAAAATCAAATCATTACGGATGAAAGTAGCGATGAAGAGAGGTGTATTCTCCAAAACGCTGATGCTGATGAAGAACCAATCTTTAAAGATGCTTTGGCAGCACTTCACACCTTTTCTTCCATCGAAAAAATATAGATAGTTTTCAATTAGAAGACATAGAAGAGAAAATGTTTGAAACCCAACAAAAATATTTAACGCAGACCAAGCTTACGGATTATTTTAAATCATTATAAGAATTCATCTTTTATTTAACTTTGCAAATCCATGTTTAAATTGAACGAAAAACAGAAAACGTTTTGTTTTACATTTCTGTCTTAAAGCATAGCGTCGTTTTATTCTCAATAAAAATTAATAAGATGAAGATGATAAATTTTTCTTTAAATTTTATAAAGCTAATGTTTCGCAGAAAATGTAAACACTTTGGATAACTGCCTATTTTGAGGTATTTAACAGATTTCGCATAAATGCCTCATCAGTGCATATAGCCGGAAACGGTTAAGTGCCCATTTCGGATAAGTGCAGTAAAAATATGGAAACTTTTCATAATGCACTTAAGCGAGTTTTACTGTACACTAATTGGAGGTGTCAAAAGAAAAACTGCTGAATTTAGCATAGGTGTTCCGCAGGGCTCGATCCTAGGACTAACGCTATTTCTACTTTATATCAACTGCATAAAAAAGCAGACCTTGTTGCGATAGTGGTTATGCACGCAGATGACACTGTGCTCGTGTACTCAGGTAAAACTAATCTCGAAATTGAACAAAAAGTAAATACTGACCTGGACAAGTATTGGTATTGGCTTCTACAAAGTAGATTGGCAATAAACGCGGGGAAAACAAAATATATCATTATCAAACAAAAGAACAAGACCGACATACAACCACACGTAAAAATCAATGACACGACCCTCCAGAGAGTGGAACAAATGAAATATTTAGGACTTCTAATAGACGAGAAACTAACATGGACTCCTGTAAACCACGGGTGGTACACTGGATGTACACAGCTATAGTCAGGCCAATTCTGACCTATGGGGCTATGGTGTGGTGGGAGGCGCTGAGCAAGAAGTGTAACCTGGCTCAACTCACTAAGATCCAAAGAGTGGCGTGCTTGGGGATAATGGGTGCTTTGCGTACTACTCCCACAGCTGCATTAGAGATCATCTTGGATCTTCTGCCATTAGATCTGCACTGCAAGGAGGCGGCAGCCGCCAGTGCTGTACGTCTGAAGGGTGGAGGCTTCTGGAGGGAAAGGCCCTATGGGCACTCCACAGTACTGAAAAGTCTTTGTGGGAAGCAATGTTATGTCAACATGGACTATAGAGTGCCAACACTGGACTTTGGAACAAATTTCTTGACCGTCGTCCCCTCAAGAGAAGAGTGGGAGAGCGGGGGGCTAGCCGGCAAAGGAATTGTGTCAGTGTACACGGATGGCTCGAAAACGAGCACGGGCACGGGAGCAGGAATCTTTTCTGATTACTGGGGCCTTAGTATATCGTTGGAGCTCCCCGTGCACTGCACAGTTGTGCAGTCGGAAATAATGGCAATCTTTAGAGCTGCGAAAGAAGTTAACAAGAGAGGGGAGGTCGATAAAGACATCACTTTCTTTGTGGACAGCAAAGCGGCCATAAGGATGCTAGAATCAGTGCACACAGTGGGCACAGCGAAGTGCACGGAAATGTAAAAGCGGATCAGCTCGCTAGGGAGGGATCCCGTGAGGCGTACCTGCATGAGAAAGTGGGGGTAGGGGTCACAATGAAAGTTCTTAGGCAGGATATAAAGGTATCAGCCTACAAGCTAGCATTGAGGCGCTGGAGAAATTTAGGCACATGCTGTACCGCTAGACAGATGTGCCCAAATTATAACAAAAAGCGCACTCTGTGCTTGTTATCCCTAGACAGAGGTGCAATAAGAAACCTTGTGGGTATACGGACGGGTCATGTGGCTTTCGGTGAACATGCAAGAAGAATCGGGCTCCCAGCGAACGACCTGTGTCGAAGCTGCGGTGATGAAGAGGAGACGGAATCTGTAGAGCATCTTCTCTGCAGTTGTCCGGCTCTAGCGAATAATAGGAAAAAACACTTAGGTACTTTCTTTTTCGTGAAGCTAAGTGAGCTTAGTGTTATGAGAATGGACCAGTTCCTGGATTTCCTCAAGGAATCGGGGTAGTTCATGGAGTAATGTGGTAGTTTTTCCATGTCTTCAGGGCACAATGGGCCAACGGGGCCTAAGTGACGCGGAAGCCGTGCGGCTTAGCACCCTTCAACCTACCTACCTACCTAACATGGACTCCACACATAAATGAGCTAAGGAAAAAACTGGCTGTCTTCATTGGACTTCTACGTCGCTTCTACTTCTTTCCAAAGAAAAAAAATCCAAATTATGTATGCGCATCTCCTTTCCCAAATTTCCTACGGCATCTTCAATTGGCGCCGAACTTCTAAAGATAACCTCATGATCATCTCCAGATTAGTAACCAAGGCGTATAAGATCATTTACAATCTCCATATGTTAACTCCAACGAGCGAAGTTTACAAAACAGCCCAAGAATTGAATTTGCAAGGCATGATTTCCATGGGAAGAACTAAATTCATACATAAGAATTTACACCGTAATGAAAACACCACCGTGAAATTAGACAAAATTTGAGGGGAAAACACAGAATGAGAAACATGAATAATATAGCTATCGCATTTGCCAGAACTGATCGGCTAAATGAAGATCCCTTCAACAAAGCAGCTAATTTCTACAATACACTACCGGACAAAATTAAAAGCATAGCGAACCCAACTTCCTTTAAAACGACATTAAAAAAATATCTCCTTCAGGATCAACATTCGAAGTAAACTACAAGAACAAACAGCTCCAAAAAGTCAAAGCCAAACATGTAGTCAGTCAACATGAAATAATTTATGAACATATAGTCTGACCGATTAATTTAACTAAAAGGATACTAAGAAGTTACAAATTTGGTACTATCCCTTATACCGATTCTTATCGTCTGGGAAGTACTTTGTCCTAAAATTTTAAATACGGAGAATTACTAAATTTTGATGGAGAGAGTGATTGAAGGAGACGGAGGTGGTTATAGTCGGTAGAAATCCGGCATGCCGAGAGGCAGGAGCTGATCGGTATCTTTTGAAGATTTCCACCTCCCAACGTTGAAAAAAAATAGGAATCCGTACAAATCGACGCAAAATCTCCATAAGAGATTGCTGCGTCCGTTGGTCAATAAAATGTTGATAACCTTGAGCAGAATTGCATGACAATTTGCTTTTAGAATTATAGAAACGAACTACGAGAAGTGCAAATCCCATGCAGGTAGCAGCTGGAAAAGGGCGGTTTGCGCTGCTTCAGGAGCTAAAAAATAGACTAGATACAGAATTTTCATAGCAAACGTGTAAATTATTGGGTGCAGATGATTGCAAAGTAGATAAGGAAGAACTTAAAGCCACAATTCTGATGCAATAAAGCCAACTTTCTGCCGTTTTCTCCCATTAATCACTAAGAAACTGATTACAACTTAAACCTACCCTTACCCTTTTTTGCAGTAGCGCGTCATCTCGTCCTATCGACACTTGGAATAGTAGAAATAGAATCAAACAATTCTGTAGCCAGCGTGGCATGGTTCTCGGAAGGCAGAGAATTCGACACGAATCTTGTTTAACAGCTCATCATTAGCACCTGTCACAAATGAATAATGCGACTCCATTGTCTGCCACCACGACCGGCTCATTCTAATCATCTAATACGCAAGTGAAAACCGTCCATAACTACGTTTATTCACGCTTGACACGCTCCCGCAGCTAATCTCATTCATCTCGCCGAAAATCAATAATTCATAAAGCCGCAAAAATTCAATTTAAGGCATAACCCATTCTTCGCTTTGTGCTCGCTTTCTAAATAAACCATTCGCGACCGACTTCACACAAAACTCTGGATGCGAACAGCTCGCAAAGCGGAATACCGACCAAAACAGACATGGCCGATTGACAGTTGTTGTCTAGTACGCGGACTGGTTGAATGATGCCGATCTGTGAGTTTGCGTGTTTCTTCACACAACAATAACAACAATTTGTGCTGTGGCTCGCTTAAAACGATAAAACAACATTAGCTGTAACGAAAACCAAACAAATAACTCAAATATGTCGAGCAGGAAAAAGGTAAGAACGAAAAATAAAACATCACTTGTGCAACATTCCAACTGCGAGAAAAATAGTTTACGCTTAATCAAATACCTCTCCCAAGATTTGAATACATTGCATTGATCTGTTGGACGTTTGATCGATTCTTGTGCGCTGAAATTTGTGCAGAAGTGAACTGTACACTTTGCCCAAAACATTTTTCAGTTTTGGGAAGAACGAATTGTGTCGCGAAATTAATTTTGACATTTCGTATTGCACTTGAGTTCGAATGAATTGCAGTACTAGAACAGGAAAGGTAAACATAAGAGATCAACGTGGAAAATTGAATCAGAAAGTGGAAATGAAGTTTAATTAATCGCCGTGCTTCCCTTATTTCTTATTCTTTTGGACGTTACAATTCACAATTTACATGTCAGTTCATTTACGCGCTGGAATATTTCACAAAATATTTGCGGAACAACATGGTGGCGGATTTAATTCAAATTATGAAATTTCAAGGAAGTTATAACTTCTTCAGTTTGAGTGCCGCATTCTAAAATCCTTTCCATAAAAGCTGTTAACATTGCCTCGAAAATACGTATTTATGATTGACGCATTTCGAAATGCATCGGAACGTTTACATTGAACTGAAATGGTTTGTTTGTCAGACACACATGTTCAACAATTGCAGTTTCAATATAACGGATGCCTAAGTATTTATAAAAGGTCTTGTGAATAAAAATAGCCTCAGAAATGCTATTATTTCTCTTGAAAATCAAAGGAAAAGTCGATTAAAACATGTTTGAAGATGCTTTTGCGTTCACACCCGTTTGTTTCGCTTGCAGTAGACAAATTCTTTTTAGGAGCACTACATTTCCTTCAGACAGAGTGGTGAATTTCAAAATATCAATTAGCGCCATCTATTGCATATGACAAATTTCGATTGTTGCCTTGTTTTGATCCGTGGTTTTATCCAAATTATGTTCCGGAGGTAATTTGGAAATGTGTGGAAAAATACGTGGTTTTAAATCCAATAATCATAAAAATCTAGTGTAAATAGGCTATTACACACAGATATCAGGTTTCCATGCGAAAGATAACCGTTTACATCGCATAAGGTTTTTTCAAACGTGCTCGTCTACAATTTAATGGCATTAGTCCGTATCATCGTTTCTCAATCTTTTTAGTTTCATGATCCCCTAAAAAGCAATAAAAATACTTCAAACCTCAATTGTCCCTAAAATACGTATTGTTGATTGACGTATTTCGAAACACCACAGACGATTTACACTGCGTTAAGATGGTTTCGCCTGTAAAATACACAGTTCCGGTTTCAAAATAATGGATGCCTAAATATTTGTAAAATCTCTTATGAATAAAGATAATGTCATTATTCTCCTTGAAAACCAAAAGAAATGTTGATTAAAACATATTTAAAGTATGTTTTTTTTCCGTTCACACCTGTTTGAGCTGGATTTGTTTTGTTTGCAGTAGACAAACTTGATTTAGGAGCACTGATTTTGTCTAAATTATGTTCCGGAGGTAATTTTTAAAAACTGTAGAGTCTCACTTACATTAACTAATAGCAGCAAGCCCAAATCATATAACTGAAAAATTCAAATAACTAAGTAAAACATTTTTGGGGAAAAGTTTATTATGTTTCATCAGACATCATTGCGCCAGAAAACGAACGGATCTGCATCTCTTGATATATTAGGAGACCTTAGGTATCTCTCGACTTCTTCCTTGAGAGAATTACAGCTCAGAGTAGACAGAGGTTCATCTTCCTCGGACTCTCTAATAATATTTTCACAAACGCTCCAAAGCGCACCACTCGTAGGCATCTCAGAACTTACAGTTACAGTAATATATGTAGGTGTGACCGTATCTGACATAGTTTCGGATTGCACTATAGGCGTACCCCGATTTACGACAGGGCTGTGTTCCGTGAAATAGTGACGTAACTTGAAACGACTTAAAACGAGTCAAAGTAATTTGTCACAAGTTGATAACAAACGACAGCTTACGTACATATGAAATTAAAATCAAATTGAGGAATGATATGATAGTAAACGTATATATTTTCAAGATACAATAGTTTTATTGTACATTGGGATTAACAGCTATACAAATTAGTTCATAATATCATCATAATCATCATCAGAATTCTTTCTGAAATTAGATGATGGTGAAACATCTTTACCTATGTATATGTAGTTGTCCTAATAAAGTAGGAATCGATGCACTGTTCTACTCTTTCCTTTTGTTGTTGTATACAATTCCTTGTAGGGAAGAGCAGTAGGATTTATCAGTTACATAAATATTTCGCTTCGGTCTTTATTTGAATCCAACTCAAAGATCTCTTTGGCTTTATCTAAAGCCTTCCGACCATTTCAAATGTTAGAGAACAATCATAAAAAGCAATCTGCTCAATTGTTTACCTGACCTCAGTAACATCACCTTCGGCGTCTATTGAACCGTCTTAAAGTTGAATCAGCTCTTCAGATGATATTTCCGCATCATGCGATTCCAATAGTTCTGACACATTAGCGTTGTTTACTTCGGAAAATCCTATTTGGTGAGCCAAATTCGAAATGTCCGTTTGTATTTCGGCCGAATTCGTTGCCGTTGACTCGTTCATCACACATTAAAGCCAAACTTTCTTCCATGCTGCATTCATACTTGCTTTCGTCACTTCATTCCACGAATCTCGAATATTTCCCACTGCTTTTAAAATATTAAAATTTCGCCGAAATCTTTTAACCGTTAAATCATTGCTGCCGATTTCCTTTTCATCCATTCCCTTTATCAATTGTCTAAAAGTTCGCCGCAGAAAGTAAGCTTTAAAAAAAGCAATTACACTTTGGTCCATAGGCTCAACTACATATGCTGTCAGTTAATATTTAGGGACTTCCTCTTTTAAATGAACAGGGCACATTCTCATATTAATAAAAAATCGTGCAAGTTCAAAGTCTATAACATGTTTGCCAAAGATGTCGTAAATGCGACTTAAGAGTGAAACGACTTAGATCGAAACGTCCTAAACCGGGGTACGCCTGTACTACATTAAGATCAAGTAACTGAACAAGGCGCTTTTTTGCCGCAGTAATAGTAGATTGTAATTGAAATATTCGTGCTTTGTAACGAGGATCAAGCATTGAGACTAAGCAATATGTTTTTTCATTTTTCAAATCATCAAATTTTTCATTAAGAGCCAATACCAAGTCAGCCGCTATTTTTTCGATTGCGATGAATTCTCCCTTCCCGTCGACGGACTTCTTATGTTTTCCAATAGTTTGTGTTTTGAAGTTGGCATGACTACTATTTAGATTTACTTTATTTGACTCAAACGACTAGTTATAAAGGATATATACACACAAACTAATTACGATATGTTGTTCTTAATTTTATTTGCATGGAAAAATACTACAACAGTCAACCTAGCGAAACAAGAGACTGAATAGAGCGCGGGGCTTCTCCGAACATAGTTAGTTCGAAACTCGTTTGCATCGAAATAGACGAGACAACACTGCCGTTTACATTACATCATATCGTTGAATCGGCCATAAAAATATCGCCAATACCGATATATCGGCAAACCCGAAGTATCGCCGATATATCGGTATCGGATGCATCTCTACTTGAGTTACTGCTATTTCACTAGATCTTCGAAGAAAATTTTCTAGACTCCAAACCAAAATTTTATTTAAATATTCAAAAGGTTTACGACGAGACCCTTTTTCTGATTTAAATTGGCGACATCCAGTTCTTTGTCATCACTTACATCGTTGAGATCAGCGTCATTTACTATATGTCCAGCTATAAGATCGCTGAAATGAGTCGCAATATCCCGAAAAATAGTTAAGACCTATAGGTCCTGCGGGTTCCTGGGCACAGTTAGGTGCGAGGAAATATCAAAGCGGATCAGCTTGCTAGGGAGGAATCCCGGGGCGAACAAACACACGAGACGATGAGAATAAAAGTCTTGGTGCAGGTACTTCGGTGAGCTCCCTCCATCTTTTACGTGATTTTGTATTTACCCCATAATATTCGCACCTCGGGACAAGTTCAGAACATCAGCAATAACGAAATTATTGTTGTCTATTTAACGGGCTATTTGCATAGTTGCGTTTTCACTCTAACTAAGCGTTGAAAGCAGAGTTGTACGGCGTGGCACCTGGAAAATGTTCAAAATGTGATACCCAAAAGCGTCCTGAATTAATCAATTGACAAAATTCTGTATTCCATCACGACGGGGCAATGTAACACACAGCCTCAGTCATGATGCCCAAACTATAGCAGCTAGGTTGTGAATTTTTGTTAAAACCATCGCAATCCTCAGCCCTTGATCTGCTGATTGATTTGCTACGATCTATACACAAATATTTGCAGGAAAAAAAAGATTCAATCTTAATTAATCTTTTGAGGCGTCGAGTAAGGGAGTTTTACATGCAGGGCATCGACAAACTTGACAATTATTGAAAGCAAGTCGTAGATAACGATGTAGAATACAAAAAAAAATTGAAATATTTTATTAAAAAGAGTTCTTACAGCAACAATAAAAGTTTTGAAAGTTTTTGTCTTGTGTATCTTCAATTCGAATAGATCTTTCTTTATTTTCAGCTTATTTTTACCAGAAAAATCTAACCCTTGAAATGAAAAGGAACAACTTTTACTAAAGTTTCTAAAACTTAAATAGCACAGTACTTGAAAATGAAACATCTAACAGCAAAATTTTCATTTTACTTTTAGTCAACAAGCACAGAAGAGTCCAGTTCTGGTTCTAGTTCTGACTCAACTTCTTCCAGTGGAAGTTCAAGTGGATCTGGTTCTGGAACTACATCATCCGACAGTGAGTCGTCAAGTTCTGGCGATGAAAAAACCGCACGTGCAAGTCCACGGCCAAATGAAACACTAGCATCATCCAACATTCCCGTTAAATCGGGTTCTGCACAAGAAAAAGTGCCACGTCGTCGAAGTTCTGACCTGAGACAAGCGAAACAAGAAGACAAATCAGTTGTAAGTCAAAAACCAAAACCAGGCGTGAATCGTGGTCAAAGGCTATCCAAAAGCAGTGTTTATTCAAGCGATGAAGAACCAGCTCCGGTGAAGAAGCCTCCGCCCAGAACAAACGCAGTGCCAGATAGAAAGAAAATAACCGAAACACGTCGTTCAACTCACGGACAACCTCCACCGCCCCCACCAATAACAGGCGGCAAGGCGCCTCCGGCTGTTGTAAAACAGCAGCAACAACAAAATCTAGCTAAAAATGCTGCAGCTCGCAGAGCATCACAAGGGAGGCCACCATCGCCCAAATCGGGGAGTAAAAGCATATTTTCACCGGAAAATTCGTCAGATTCGGGTGAAAAAACGCCTCCGAAACCAGCAACCAAGACTATTCCTGCCAAAACTAAGCCACTGCCAAAATCTCGTTCGGCGGCTGTTGTACTGCAAAAGAAACGGCATCCCATCAAAAAAGACGAATCAAAAAGTAGCGAATCGTCGGAGTCATCAACATCTTCTGAACATTCGTCGTCATCAAGTGCATCTGATGATTCCGATTCTAGTGATGCAGACTCCTCGCCCAACGCAAAGCGTCTACCAGCGCCGCCAAGAAAAACGGGTGTAAAAACTGGTAAAGTAGAGCCAGGCAAAACGGTGATTTTATCGGACTCGGAAGGAGAACATGCTCCTGCGGTGACACGCAAGTCCACTCGATCGGCGAGTACACGCAAATCGAAGCATTTGGTAGGAAAGGCAACAGACAGTGAATCAGAAGCCGACATTGATAAGCGATCCATTTCAAGGAGTCCTGTCAAGAAAGCGCCAATTACCACGACCAAATCTAAGGTGAACGCTAAACGAGACGGCAAAACTCTAACGACGCCCCTACCCTTGGCAACACCACCTGTACCCGAAGAGCAAAAATGTCCGGTGGATGGTTGCGATTCTAGCGGTCATTTAGGCGGAAATCTTGATAAACATTTCTTGCCAGAAGCGTGCCCGTTGTACCATAATTTAACATTTGCAGAAGCAAAAGCCCGAGCGACAGATCGCAGACTTCGCGAAGAAGATCAGAAAAAGTTGACAGTTGCATTCGATCCTGCACGAAAATTCCAAACACCTGAGCAACGCATTTATCAACAAAGGATACGAGAGGCCCGGGAATTTTTCAAGCCATCACCATCGGCACCATCGTCGGCTGCGATTACTTCATTGAACCATGACAAGGCGAATAGCTATCAAGAAGAGTTCGAGCGCGAACCAAAATGTGAGGGTTTAGTGCCGGATTATGATTTGCAACTGTTTCGAGATGCTCAAGCGATTGCTAGCGAGAGAATGGAAAAAGAGATCAAGGATTTGCCGGTTGGTAAAGGGACTAAGTAAGTATAGTTGAACTACTAGACAAATACAAGCATTAAGATCTATAGAAGTAATATAAAAATTGCATCAGTTTTTACGAATTCAGCCTAATAGGAAAATGCGAATTTTAAATAAATTATTAAACTCTTTCCATTTTAACTATTCACGTGAAAACATAGTCATAAATTCTGTATTTCAAATTTATTATATATTCACGTCCTTTCGTCTTAATGACCGTTTTTTCCTCCTACCAACACACATTAAATAGATTCATCATTGTTCTAGGTACATTGTAATGGGCAAATATCAAATGAAAGTGTGGTATCAATCACCGTATCCGGACGATGCTGCTCGTTTACCGAAAATGTATATTTGTGAATTTTGTCTACGATATCAAAAATCCGAGGTTGGAATAAAACGCCATTCGGCGAAATGTGTATGGCGACATCCACCCGGTGATGAGATTTATCGTAAAGCAAAACTACAAGTGTGGCAGGTGGATGGGAAACGACATAAACAGTATTGTCAGCATTTATGTTTACTGGCGAAATTCTTTTTGGATCATAAAACTCTGTACTATGATGTTGAACCGTTTTTGTTCTACGTGATGACATTGGTCGATTCGGAAGGATGTCATATTGTTGGCTATTTCAGCAAGGTGAGTGGTTTAGTTTATAATTGTTTTCATTTATCCAGAGTATCAAATTCGTTTTAGAAATAGTTAAATTAATAATGACGCTAACCTTTTTCGGTTCTGTCTGTAATGTTGAAAATTATCCAAGTTGAACATGGCTCGCTCGTAAACTAGCTTAAAAAAATAAACTAGGATATTGGTAACGTTTTTTTAGGTTCAATGATTTTCAACATAAAATTATAAAATTGCCAGAATGTTTAGTTTTCTGCTTACTGAAGCACAAACAGATCTGTTTAGATCTTTATAAATGTTTGATTTTAAATAATCCTTGGCCCTTTAGGATCCAACCGCTTCAGATAAGAGTGAAGTCCTTATTGCCATGAGCTTTAATTTGTGATCTTATGGAGGCTGGTTACTGTGAGAACTGCCACCCTTTCTTTCGAGTTTTTTTTTAACCTGTCTGTAAGGAGAGTACCTTTGATAGAAGCAAATGCAGTAAAATCGTCATCGTCATATTGTAATGTCCATCTTTGAAAACAACACGTTTTCTTGAAGAACTAAGTGTGATACAGAGAGTCCTTTTATGACGCAGTTTTCGTATTCTGATTTTTTCATAGATTTTCTTACACAAGATGTAGTTTTTGAGTATTTAACAGAAGAAAACTCAACTTTTTTCTGCTGCTACAGCAATCAACTTCGGCGACTTAATCGGCAACTGAGCTGTAAGTTTTTTCAGAGATCCGCTACTATTCAATCTTTTAGGTTTTCTAGTTTTACTCATCGCTTCAAAATACAATCGAACTATAAACAATTTTTGGGGAAATATTGATGTGACTGTATCGCATAGTCTATGTATAAACTAGTCGTTAAACTTAGAGTAAAAAGTGGACTTTAAATTCTGAAAGCTGCGGTCGTTCCTCGACTTTGAGTGAGCATATGCTCTGCTCTGCTTGACATGTGTTTATCCTATAGTTGTTTCCCTTTGATCTCTCTTAATGCTTACATTTCCCGAAGAGTTATTCCATTGTCGATTGCATATACTGTACCAGACCGTCTACCACTAAACTATTTCTAAAACAAGGAGCTTAGTAAGCAATTAATACGAAAGATAGCGTGAAACAGAGCTTAATAATGTTTAAAGTGACTTCCACGCACGAATGCCGCTCAACAGTTTTGCTTGTGCAAATCAGTTTGCGCATACAAGATCGTCCGTGTAAACGGAAAAATGTACACCTAGGTGGCCTCAAATCGTCACCTGTGCGATCTAAGCCGTTTCAAAGATTCAACGATATACACGGAATAATTTCTGCGTTTGAAAGGTAAATGCAGATTAAGCCTAGAAAAATATAGTTACGTTATTTGGGCCTTAGAAAGTCGCACAGAATTGAGAGCATTGTGTAATGACTTTAGACATGCTGCTCTCAAATGAAATGAATTAACATGCAATTAATGCTTTTCAGACCCATCCAGTGGCCGAATGAATCGACTTCAACCCCAAATGTAAGCTCTTCAGTAGATCCTCTATATATCGCGAAAAAAATCTACCTCCCTCCTCAAAATTCACGGTTGAACTACCATTTTACTGGATTATCCACATACAAGTTTCCTCCGCAATAAAACTTTTTCACACGCCCAAGATAAAAATGAACAATTGCGAAATTATGTCTTCGTTTCGAAAGTGGTTGATAATTTAAACAACTGTACATTACATTTATTCCGCTAAGCAAGTATAAATTCTCTACCTTTTTTTTAAAGAATTTATAAATGCAGTCGTTTCGCAGCTAAATTTATTATATTTTTTATTGTCCTCTCGTTACGGAAAATTAAATTTCAGAAAAAAAATCCACACCCCAATGTCAAGTATGCGCCTAGCCTCTTCTTTCTAGTCTATATCCATTCATTGAAATATATTTATACACTGCATAGTAGTAGTAAGTTAGACAATTCTATACTACGTTCCCAAAAAAAGCTCATCGTTTTCTGCGCATACACTACACTCATACTATGACACAAATCAACCCTGACCATACCCAAAAAAGTTGTTTTTGTCATGATTTTCAAGAGCATTGCCATTACTGATAATAGTGGTAGTAAGCTGACTTTCGTTACAACCCCTCTGCAGACAGAGAGAAATTACACATGCTTGAATATATGTACGAGCATCTATAGGATAATATGCACATCCTTGATGCAGTCCTTTCTAGTTCACAGTCATATTCACACATAGACGATGCCATCGACCCCAAAAATGTTCTCGGGGGAAGATTTTCAGCAAGACATTTAGGGTAAGAGCGATAGGTAGTTTGGTAGACAACCGTTTGTTTCCCACAAAAGTTTTTAAGCAAGGATGAAAGTTTCGAGTGGCGATGGGTTCCGGGTTGCGACGCAATTGATGAAAAACGAGATTTAAAAGTGAACTTTAGTATTGGCCTGTTCAAGATGAGAGACAAACTTTTTTTGGTTCCGTACAGAGAAGAAACGAATGTTCGGATTTTTGGGTACAAATTAATTAAAATTTGAGATTAGCTTGTTCGGCTTTTGGCTTGTATGTTGATAGCTTATTTGTTGTTGTTAGGGAAAATTTTTATGTTTCCGTGCAGCACTAAAAGTTTAAATGGAATTTGTGTTTCAAAAAATCGCTGATATTTGTACCGCCCAGGAAATTCTATCAACTATCTGAGTTTCAATTTCTTTCTAATATATTTCACAGTAAATAAATCAAAGTCCACATGTATTAGCAGTCAAGGAACATCTTCCGCCAAACATTCATCTCCAATCCAAGAACGAAAACTTACCGGTTTGTTGATTTCACATCCACAATAATGTTCGCTGCGCTACCATATGTTTACTAGGGTGGCAGACAACCATGTAATGCTCATATCCTTCCAGAAAGCTGCCGAAATGAGATGGGTTAGTCTGGCTAGACATCCTGAGCTCTGATGTTGTGATACTCAAGATGGGAAGGACGCAAGGAGATGAAAGCTGTGACTGCGTACAAGTAACTAAATCGTTCCGTGTTCTGCTTTCTCCTATTGTGTTGCCAGGGTGAGATGCTAATATTTATTCAGAGAGGTTATGGTAGAATGGTTACTTTGAACAGTTCATCAATGGATTGACTCTTCGTATATTAACACTACTTATAATCAAACTTTTGCACAAGTTATAGCTCATGTTTTTGTCAAGGCATCTAAACGTACCGTCGATACCAAGATAAAATTGCGATTCTTAAGCTGATCCTTTATCTAAAATTCAAAACTAATTCATAATTCCTCGATAATCTCTACCAACGTCCGCTATCACCAGCATTTCTGCCTCAATGTTAATTCCCGGAACGCTAGCCAAACTTTTGCTGTGGTCATTGAACTCGAACTGGGAACAGTATCATACAACAAAGGATGCAGCAGCCTTTTCGCTTCCAAAAACATTTCAGGATAGACTAAAATATGTATAATGCTACTGGAGTCACTGGACTGCTCTCTTCTCATCCCAATCCATGAGATTGCTCTCGGGGTGAATGTGGTATGTCTAGCCACAGTCTGGCTTTGCCGACCGCTCCTGGTGCTGTCACTGTTATATGTTTTTGTTGCTTCTATGTTTCACACACCCGTGGTGTTGGATGCTGCGCTACTAGGGGTCGGCAGCCTCTTTATTGTAAAACGTCTGGCAAGCAGAGACCCATATTTTTGAATCTTGTTAGGGTTTGGGATAGGACTGGGATGGAATTTATATTGCACATTCGTTGCCACCAAGTCAACGGAATAACGATTGGGATCGGGGTTCCGGGGATCGAGACCGAAGCCAGACAGAAATGGAATGGTAACGGCTGTGAGTTTGTTGAATTTTACGCTACAGTATTTGTTGATAATATTCCTCCAAATGATATTTTATATTTTAGTTATTGGACTGCTGAAAAGGGTGTAAAATATGATAGTTCACTGTGTTTTATGCATAACTGAAATGCTGATAAAGTGTATTATATTTAAAATAATTAATAAATTTGTTTGAAAGGCACCCAAGATTGCAGCAGTCATATTTCCAATCAACGTAATGCCGGTTTCAGGAAGTGCGTGATTTCATGGGCCGCACCATGCCTCGATTTGAAGCTTTCAACTCGCAATCGATACACCTACTCGCGCGACTTCGAGATCTACCCCTTTCCATGGCGTGATGGTGTGCGATTTCACACTCCGTGAAAAGTCGGCTTTAGAAAACTGACACTTGCGTTAAGATAGTATTTTCGTGAGGTTTCTTTAAAAGCCGCCAGGTTAGGTTTTTCATGAACCAGATGAAAAGATCTTGGTGGAGTTGCAAGGACTTCAGTAAGCCTATCCAAGAAGAGTAGAAAGGTATCAAGGAGCAGTTAGAGTGCAGCAGTTGAACGCTACGAGAGTAAGTTCTCGGTCTGACACAGAGATGGCGTTTCGATCAGCAAAACATTTGTTTCCTGTGTGGGTGCATGTCTCAGTAGTTCGTATGACAAGTTTCAAACTGTTCTCTCAAGTAGTTTGTTTACACGAATTTGTGCAGTAGACGCCTTGCAAGTATCTCGTTAAAATGAATGAATAAACTTGAATATCGTGCTGTCATAAAATTCTTCGTTTTGGATGGACTAACCCCTAAGAAAATTCATCCGAAGCTTACAAAAGTTTATGGGGACGCTGCTCCTTCTTTGTCAACCGTTAAGAAGTAGGCAACTGAATTTAATCATAGTCGCATATCCCTCGAATATGACCCACGTGAAGGACAGCCAAAAACCTCAACCACATCGGAAATTATCGAAAAATGAATGATATCGTGTTAGACAATAGGCGATTGAGTAATTGAGGCTGTGGGTATATCGCCATAAAGGGTGCAAAACGTATTGCACAAAGAATTAAGGATGCGAAAGCTCTGCGCATTTGCTGAATGCCTATTTTCGTAGCAATTTTCGGACCGATGCAATAGGGATCCGACCGATTTTATGCGGCGATTTGTCACCATGGATGAGATATGGGTCCATCATTACACGCCAGAAACAAAACAGAACTCCTAACATTGGGTAGAAGCCGTTAGTTCAGCGCCAACGAAAGCGAAGTCGATCGCATCTGCCAGAAAGGTCATAGCCAGCGTATTTTAGGGTGCGAAAGAGATCCTGTTCAGACTTCCATCAGTTTCCAAACTTGAAGAAATTGTTTTTGGGAAGCGCTTCGCATCCGAGATGGCCGTAGATGAATATTTTCGCAACCTTCTATAACTGTCACTTTCGGGAAGTAATACTGATACTTAAGAAACGCTGGACCAAATGTGCTGAAGTCAAGAAAGATTATGTGGAAAAATAAAATCATTTTTTAACTGAAAGTCGCAGTTTTTCATTGCCAGGCCGAGAAGTTTTCACCTTACCCTTGGACAATCTTCCCGAAATGTGATAAATGGTACAGAAAAAAAATATTTTATTCAATAATCATAATTTTACGCTACCGAAAAAATCAAATAGCAAACACATTGAATATAAAACATTCAGCCTTTCTTTCAACTCTATTATAAGCGGAACTTGTCTTAAATAAGTAACGCATACTTGAATTTATAGAAGAGACAAGAATATTTTAAAATTGAAATTTTATACAAAAAGAAAATGGCTATAGTTGATCAAAAAAACGATGTGAAAATTTTAGTTGATGTTCTTGAAAGAGAAGCAAATAAATGCACGTTATTGTTGAATACACAAATAATTTCAGCCGTCTATACAAACATAAAAACAACTTTTTTTTAAATTCCCAGACGTAAAGAAATCTAAAACACGCAGTGTAAAAATTTGTCTTCTAGTAGATGCATCATAACCAATGACTTATTCGTCCTGTTAACTATTCGTAACGCTCTCGTGTTGTGTAGCATCTCATCCAGGTAACGACAAACAAGCTGGTGGTCGAGTTCCTATCAATTTGTCCACCGTTTGGCCATGGAAATTTCGTCGGTTAGGGATAAAAGAGTCTCGAAATTCAAATTATATTTTCCCTTTTCGAGGACATTGTACCCATTGCATTATATGATTACATATTGTAGTAACTATTCGTCTGTCTGCAGCTGCTTGCTTTCATCCTATTATATTGGTAGGGAATGCGCGTAGAGATGCACAGTAGTCTCTCCACTGTTGTGTTGTTCCTGTATTCCGAAAAGTTTGTATTCAGGATGCTTTAGGAATACTCTTTATAGTTTATTACATATAGAGGAAACAGCGAGATTTTCGCATGGTATGGTGTAGTGCCAGCAACTCGCTATACTACTTAGTAACGCGCGAACGAGAGTGAGAAACAAAGTGCATTCCAGGATTTTGCCTATATATGGAAGTTGAAGATACGATAAGTTTTCTTGTTCGCACAGTACATAGGAGTAGTATTTGGGTGGTGATGCTACTACCCAAGGATCAGAGGCGAACTGAACAGCTCGTGGATGCAGCGC
Source organism: Oxycera nigricornis (assembly GCA_963942545.1). NCBI lineage: Eukaryota > Metazoa > Arthropoda > Insecta > Diptera > Stratiomyidae > Oxycera > Oxycera nigricornis. The sequence goes on along the minus strand of OZ012661.1, from coordinate 93,905,278 downwards.
TGTGATAGTGAATGGAGGACTGAGTAGAATAAGTAATGGAACGACGAAGAGTACTACGGCCAATGAACCTTACCATAGTGATTTTTTATACGTCTGCTACCATGACTGCAAAGTTGAAAAAGATTTTAAATTTTTGGTTGGTTTGGGGTTCCCATTTTCTAGTTTGCTCTGAAAAAAATACATTTGATTATATATTTTTTGGACAAAACGATGTACTTTGAAACAAACTAAAATACAAATTTAAATAATTATACAATTGAAAGTTTAATCGAAAAACCTTTCATATAACTGTGAATATTTTAAACGATTTATTCGTAACATTTATCATCATAATTTGAACACATTGGTAAAAAATCAAAAGTTCTATTTGATAATTTAAAATATCCCAATAATGAAGTAAAATTTCATAAAATGATGAAACCATGTCCGTAACATATAAACCGAATTTAATGAAAAATAAAACAGATGGAAACAATTTTGCTGGAATTTATTTTACATGAACCTTAAAAACAAATTAAAATCAAAGAAGCCAAGTTATACCACGTCTTCAGAAAAATGTCTTAAAATGTGATTTTGCGCGAGGCGTTTCAAATCAAAATAAAGGCTATTTAAATTGAGTAACCCTTTTTTTAATTAATTTACTTGCAATGATTCACATTTTCCGCAAAAAAAATAGACGAGATACTCCTTTATGTTATTTTATACCCTTGTGAGAGCCATGACTTTCAAACAGTCTACTAAAGTTTGCATGAGACATTATAAATGAACAACTTTTAAAGGGTTTTTAAAGTTTCATATTTATTAACTAGTGCCTTCTTCATTCCAAGAGAACGCGATGAACTGTATGACTTAAGGGGGGAAATATATGTAAAATTTAAAAAACAATGCTAATTTCAGATTGATTTTTAAAAAATGTTGTTTATTCAGAAAATTTTAAACATAAAATCCTTAAAGTACATGTCTCAAAGTACTTGAAAATATTTTTTTTAAAAACTTTTCGACACAAAATGGCGATGATGCGAACGAATTAAAAAAAACCTCTTAAAAAATGCCTCGTACAACTTAACGCCATTTCCGGATATCCTGTAACATTCAAAAGAGGAAAAATATGTAAATGAGAAGTATAGTTCAACCAATACAATTTATAAAAAAAAATTACATTAATTTTAGATTAAACAAAAAAATTGATTACCTTTTAAAAAAGTCGCGTTTTGATCATATTATTTCTCCGATATTACAAAAACATGTAGGTTCAACGAGAAGATAATATTCTTTTGTAGATGTGGTATAAATTTGAGCTGGATCGGTTCAATATTTTTTGAGATATTTTGTACGGAAGTTGAAAAAGTACTACTTTGAAAAAAAACGCGTTTAAAGTTTGCAGTAGATAAAAACCATTGATTATTAGTTTTTATTATAACTTACGCGTTAGTCAGCGATTCCAGGTCCCATTTCCTTAGAATTTCAGATTTATAAGAATATGGTAGGGATACACAATTAGAGAACCACCTATAGCGCCGAAGAGAAAGTAGGCAGGGACGCGCGGCAGGTGTGCTTGGCTTACTGGGGAACGCCGCGCGTAACGAACGTTAACTCGAAAACTAATACGAATATCGCTTTAAAGCTTTTTTTGACGTATTCTTAGAGCATTTGGAACATTTTAATCTAAGAGAAAAAAAATCGATTTTTTGAGCAGTTATACATGTATTTCCCCCTTAAGACAGTGACATTCTCTTTCCAGTCCTTTTATCTAAGTGCGATTATGCAACATGCAACATCAAAATTTTTACGCCTCTAATTGATTGCATTAAGATACACTTACTTACTTTGGTTGGTTGTAGTGGCAGCCCCCTTTGTCAAAAGGCGGCTTACTTAGGCCATGATAGGCCCATTGTGATCACTTACTTACTTACTCCATATAATTATACGATGAAAGATAGCTTCGTTGCAGTCATAAGACTTTAGTTTTCCAAAAAATGACTTCGCAACCCCATAATAATATACACTCCCGGCCACTTGAATAGAGACAGCCGCTTCAAAAATTGTTTAATTCAAAATATCTCTCTAATTTTTCTAGGACAGACAGCAAAACGTTGTATCTTTTGTGAAAAAATATTTGGAGTCTTGATTAATGACAGTAAAATTGCTGTACTATTTTGTTGATGAACTAATAAACCACAACCACTTGAATAAGGACACTAGTGAAATTTTTGTTTTATTAAAAACAAAAAATGATAATAGTACCGAGTCCGGCACTCGAAGTGTAACCAGATCGTTGTCGCAGCTGTCACACTGGCATCAGCTGTTTAGAAATTTGTTAAGTGACAATGCTGAGTATTGTTTACAAGCGTACAAAAGCATTTTGCTAAAATTGAATGCAAATAAAATTATTAGTGATGGAATTCAAACGTAATATTGTGATTGCTTTACTTGCTTGCGATTCATTTTTTGACCGTCTCAAAGCAATCGTCAAGGTGAAAGGTGGTAATGTCGAGCCAAAGTGAATTGATAATGAATTTTCGATTATTTTCACACATTCTGTACTTTGAAATGAATGAAAATCATTTTCCAAACCCAATTTATGGTCTTTTGAATAGGTTACACTTCGAGTGCCGGACCCTGTATGAAATGTTTGCTTTTAGTAATGAGTAGATCCTCCTTACTTTAAATCAATTCAAAAATGCATCGAGGCATACAAAGATTTAAAATAGTTTAAAGAAATTTCATCCCACACGACTTGGATTGCCTCAGGCCGTTGGTTTTTGTTTTTAAACTGTCTACCAACTTTGTAGACTTTTCGCGTCAGCCATCCCCAAACATTTACCATTATGTTTAAGTCTAGGAGCCTGGGGGCCAAGCCATCAAGTTGACATTTTGGTATTCATTCCAGTTTTTTTTATTTTTCGCGCTGTGTGAATTGCAACATCGATACCAAAAAGACTCTCCATTGCTGAAAAGCTGTTTCCAATACCTTCTGGTACGAATTCGCGGTCGTCCTTGTACTTCGAAAGTTCAAGGGTCTCGCATCAAAGTACAAAACAGCTCCCCAAACCATAACGCCTCCCTCTCGGCTGTAATGCCTCACAAGGAATCGCTAATCTTTTCGTAAATCATGAAAATCAAAATTAAACTCGTCTGGACCATCTAGGTTAAATTTCTTTTCTTCTGAAAAATGGACCACATGCCACTCCTGTGCAAAATGCAAAAGATGGCTTTTTCTAATTGCGTTTAATGGCTTTTTTCAGTTTCTTTTTTAGTTTCAGTTGTGAAACATTTTAATCAATCCAGTTGTTACCCGAATTTTAGCCGCTGATGTGGCCGAATTAGGAGCTGCTCGCAAAATGGCTCGTTTATACTGAGCAATTAGGAGTCCTTGCACACGGCCTTTAATGTTTTTTCCATGTGTTTTTTTATTTTTAAAGTGATGAAGCACTACGATTTTTTTGTATTATATCAATAATCCTAATCATAATGTAACTGAAAACGTATCTAAGGACGATAACGTTAATGACAGCCTAATATGACGCATAAGTCAACTATTAAGGCCATCAACTACTGATTAGGAAATAGCCCTATAAAAAATGGCAGATGTACCCCACATGGTGGTGCATTATTGCTTTAGAATCTAGTGATGAGCAAACTTCTGTCAAGCAAAGAAAGTATAATTTTTATTTTTTATTTATTATTCTCTTTTATAAATGGCGCTGAAATTAAGCTCTGAAAAAATCGTTACTCCAAGGCAGAGAGATAATCTATGGATTGGTAGATCTGAAACAAAAAAATTAAACGGCATTTTTAGAAGCAAGGTCTCTTACACCGTAATCCACCACCGTTTTCAAAAAAAATCAGTTCAAAAAATGGCGGACTTGTGAAATGTCAAAAATCGACCGTTTTTTCGTAATTTTTTAACGCCAAGATTTTTTCTCAAGTTTTTGCTAATATTCTAGTGGATTACGGTGTAATAATCGCTAACAAATAAAACACATCAAAGTTTTGGAAAGTCGGTTCGGTAGATCCGGATGTTAAAAAGCGTTGTTTTGCGTAAAACGTGTTTAAAGTTTTTGTTCCATTTTGCTCATAAATATTTTGTGAAAATTGAAAAATTAGACAATTTTTCAAAAACACGCAATTGATATGTAGAAGTCTTTATAAACACTGAACACATACAATAAAGTTGCAAACATAATGTATATAGGAGAAACCGGTATTTTATAGAAGTGGAATGAAAGAGACGCTACGCGGGCGACAGCTGATCGAACACCTAAAAAGAACCGAAAACGCGCACACACTCAAAGTCGCCATTTATAAATTAAACTTTTGAATTTCGAGAAGATTTTTCTCGAGGCCATTTTTGAAGTTCTAAGAAGTCGAAAAATGCAAAAAAAAACAATTTTTAGAAATTTATAAATTGGACTAGTACCCTAACCCTTCATACCTCAACTGCATATATTTTATCAAATAGTTTGTTTTGTGGTAGGTTTTAATGAATAAAAATACACGTATTTTTTAGTTTTGAATTTTTTTTACTAAGAAATGAGAAAAATGCACAAAAAGCGTGTGTGACAGATGTGTCACACTGCCTTAAACTGGTCCTGTAAGATGTAGGGAACGCTTTAACCCGCCAGCGGTGACGCATATGTCTGTGAGACCGGTTTCGTAGAAAACATAGAATAATTTCTTAATCCTTTGTCGATTCTGGTTGTAATTTTGCATAGCTGCCTGATCGGACATCTCCACTTGATAGTCGATCAAGTAACGGTAACGTCAGTGCGAATTCCAGAGATAAGCCCTAAACCGGTCTGTAAGACCGACGTCACCATTTACGTAAGTGAAATGATTCAATTGAGTATTTTTTTTACATGTGTGGTCACTTGAGTATGCTATGTATTGGCTGGCATTTTTCTATGAGGAAGTTTCTACCAGATCAGCAAATGATTCAAATGTATTATCTCAAATTTTACCTATAAATGAATTGATTAAGGATGGTGTCTCAAATGTCTAAAAATAATACTTGTGCATAATTTTGCGTACCTGTTGTTGTGGTGGACTTGAAAACACGTATCGAGTACATATGGTCCGCACCAAAACGCAAGCCAAATGTACAAAGGACTTTCAGACAAAAACATCGTCGTTTATGATCCTTACATAATATTGTATAATCATCCACAATTTTAATCCGAAATCCTTTTATTTGCGACTACAATAAGCCATATTGTGCAATACAGTTTCAGTGGAAAGTGAATGAAAGTTCCAATAATTTTGTGGCTTATTATTTACTCAATGACTTAAAACATTTTAATTTTTTTGAAGATTGCTTAGTCTTCAAACTGTATCCAAGGCTGTTTTGAGTAAATTAATGATATGTAAATTATTTAGATTTAAACTTGAAAATATGTGTATGAAAATAACATAATTTTTTAGTGTTGCAGGGGAATTTTATTATTATTAATAAACGTGATGTGGTGTAATAATTTGTTGTGTTTTATTATACTTTAACCTTGTATTTTTTAAGTTCAATTTGCTACATTCACAGAAATTGTGTTATTTTGGATTGACCTTCAATCAAAATTTTCGGTCTCTGAGACCGACGTCACCAACTATGTAAGATAATTTTGCGGCACCGCTGGCGGGTTAAAACAATTGTGAAGTTTATTGTAGTATAATGCAACGCCACACTTTTCACAAATTTTTTGTCGTTTTTGAATTTTTTTTTCGTATTTTATCAACTTCACCCACGAACAAATGCCACAAAGTGGCGCAAGGTAAATTTCGCACGAATTTTGATACACGTAACGCCATACAGTTCACGAGAACTGCATGGATAATCCATAGAGTGGTGGGTTACCGTCGTGTTACAGTGACTTAAAATGGAATAAAATGTAAGGTTTGGAATTTGTAATAAATTATTCGGTATGTTACAGTAATGTCACACGGTGGTATAAAGGGTTAAAGATAAATCCTCAGAAACGGAACTAGTGTATTTCATCAGAAAGAACGAAATTCCGCAATTCATCGCGCCAAAACTTGATGGTCAGTCATCAAATCAAATAAAACGGTCTCACATTGGAGTATAACTAGCTTCGATAGCAAATACTGATGAAAGAGTGCGTAAAGTATCCTGCTGAATCTACTGCTGCTGGAAAACCGTTGGTAAAAGATGAGGATTGAAGCAACGATGGTAAAATCTTTCGTTGTGGATGGAGAATACAGGTATCTGGTCGCCAACTATCGCTAGGCTATCAAATCAAAACAAGCCAATAAAAGTAAGAGAATTGCAGCTATCGCGATTAGTAGGGGTGTGCGTACTACTTCGATAAAAAAAAATTCTATACTTCTGAACTGGCTGCCCATGCATTTATGGTAGTTCCACTCTATCGTGAAAAAATGAATAATAAATCAAATCACTGCAAAATATTGTCATCTCTAATTACACTCATTTAATCGTGGACTACTTGAACTATGTCCTTTTTATGTATCTGAATCTTGAAAACTTGAATTCCTTACATTGACGGTATATAATTTTACGCGGACCTTCAGATCAGTCTTATTGTTTGATTGTTTGGTTGCTTCCTCGTTAGAAATACTCTCCAAGCTAGTGATAACCTTTTGGATCACATCATTTGCCAGCCATCGTTATTAGCTTCCTACTCTCTATAATTCAACTTTATAAATAATTGTAATTCCGTCTGATCAGAAGTGCCGATGGTGCCAGTCTTCAATTACATCTGACTCTTGCACGTCACTTCCACGTACGAGGATGCATTTCGTGTTGTTTTGCATTTGAATTGATGGCGCCAATAAGATATTATTGATTTATGAGTGAACGAAAGAGACGTCGAAATGAAATTGCCACACATTACAAATAAAATAATGGATTGAGTACACATATGCACATATGTGATGACAGTGCGTCAGATTTGCAGTTTGTGGCCAGTCATTCATGACTCTATCTAATTATGCGCGCTATAGAATTACAAAGAAATCAGCATCAGGTTTGACGCCCTTCATTGCGATAATAATATGGTCTAGACTGCGGGCGGTCGTCTGTTGCTGGTGTATTTCTCTTCAGTTTTTCGTTGCAACACATATACGAATATATTACACAGAAGTGCGGAACTTAAGTATAAGGTTTCCAGTTAAAGTTTCTGATTTTCAGCTGTTCATAGTTGAATAGAATGCTATAAGCGTCCATTACAATTGGTTGCTTCTTTGCTCGTTTAAGTTATATTACGCTTATTTCTACCATGAATGTAGCCTTACCGAAAATGCCAATTTATCCGAAAATATTAGTTTAGATCTTGTTATTTCAATTTGATAGTTCAATGTTGTAGGGACCTTATTACTCCACCCCAGAAAAGTAACATATTTCAAAGCGTATTAATATTTGTTGAAAGAAAATGGCGAATATAATTTTTTTCATATTATTTTATCAAAAGAAGTCAATATTTGGTTGAACCTCCTTTGGTTTTAATAACTGCAACAATTCTTCTTGGCATAGTCGAAATAAGGTTTTTGCATTCTTCGGAAGTTATTGAAGTTATGAAACTTGTTTTGGAAATTATAGAACGATCATGCATCCTTCTTTTCAGAATGTTCCATAAATTTTCGGTCGGGTTAAGATCTGGAGACTGAGGGGGCTATTCCAACAAATCTATACTATTATCACGAAACCACCTCATAGCACCTCCAGACTTGTGACAAGGTGCGTTGTCTTGCTGGAATCGGACATTACAAAGGTTGTTTTCGCCAAAAATCTTTACTGCCGATTTGAAGAGTGCGTTTTCAAGTACTGAGATGTATTTCGAAGAGTCCATCCGACCTTCCCAACAGGTACAAATTTCCTACTCCGCTCAAAGCCATGCAACCCCAAACCATTATGCTGCCCCCTCCGTGCTTGACAGTTAGTACCACGCACTGTGGCTGGTATGCTTCATCAATTCTGCATCGCACAAAGGTCGCACCCGGTGTTCCAAAAATCTGAAAATTGTAAAAAAATCATATTTTTTGAAAATAGCGCATAACATAAAATTCATCTATTCCTGAATCGATAAGATGCTTTTAGATGAAAATACATAACATTTTGTAAACTTACTTCAAAGTTAGATTCGTCTGACCATATAATATTCGACCAATCTTCTTCGGTTAAACGTTGGTACCTCCGAGCCCATTCTAGCCTACCTTTCTGATTTTTTTCTGACAACCACGGCTTCCTCCTCGCCTTACAGCCTCTAAGGCCTTTTTCACATATGTAGATCTCTTCTTACTGTTCTGGAGGATAATTTCTTTCTAAACTCTTCTGACAGCTCAGCAGCTAACATGGCAGATGTTTTTTCCCGATCCCTCAAAGAAGCACGGACAATCAATCTGTCCTCCTGTACGGTTGTTACGTTTTTTCGACCGCTCCTCGGTAAATTCATATGTGAATCGGTTTTTTTAAATCGTTGAATCGAACCGCTCCGCGAGAACATCCAAGGCGTCCGGCAATTTTATTCGAGCTGAACCCTTCTTCATGTAGCAATTGAATTTATGCACGTGTTTCTGAATTTCTTTCTTTGGTTTTTGCCATTTCTGAGAACGAGGAATTTTATCTCACTAAATGAATCAATGTTGATCGTTAAAGCAGCGGACGCTTTATGTAACAGACCAACACACTGCAAAATCTTATATATGAAAATTCGGGAATTTCCCATTATTACCAATCATGTGTCCGGGTTTTTAAAGAAACTGTCGAAGGTCATTTTATTGCAATTAGCACGTAGCCTCACAGATGAAGATCAACCGATGAATTACTAGCATTCAACTTTTATTTAATATGCAGCTGATAAATTGGTTGGGCTTATACATTTAGCCAAGGCTGCACATAAATGCAAAAATTTGTTTCAAACTCTTTATTATTTCAAAAATTCTGTTACGTAACTATCTAAAATTTCAAACTTAATTTTTCGCAAAAATTTTGCAGCTTCCTGTTAGTGTCTTCTCTAGTTTGTGTGAAAGACACGTCCTGAAAATCATTTATATTCCACAGTGTTGGAAAGAAGCCCAAATAGTCTTCATACCCAGAACGGGCAAGACAACTAACTTCTCGTCTTAAAATTACAGGCCGATAAGCCTTACCTCTTTTATCCTGATGAAGAAGATTATATAAGGACTGTATCGGAAAAAATGACCTTTAGTTTTTCCTGCATAGCTCCTGTTTGGGATAAGTTTTAGTCTTCATCAGGTATGCAAAATTAGCTATAAAATGCGACAAAAAAGAACGTCTAATCAATTCGCATTGTAAGATCGCTCTTGAAAAGATGTCATCAAATCAAGAAAAAGTGAGTAGTTTAATTGTGTGCAAATACTAGGAAAATCCCCTTCGTAAATATTCGGTACTAACAAAGGAGACCAATGCGTCGATTGCAACAGTTAAACGAACGATTATAAAGTAAAAAAGGGGCCCACCTGTTGCGAGAACGTCTGGATCAGGTAGAGAAAAGGTCCATCCGACACAAATTTGAGCCAAAAGGTAAAGAGGACATTTTTGCAGAGTCCTAATACATCCATTCTAGATATGGTTCAAAAAGTGCAAACTTTGAACGCAAGATTTAAAGGATTAAGAAGCATTATAATCTTAGATCATATGAAGTATAAACTCGATCGATCCGAGGAAAAGGAGAAAGAAGCGGAAAATCGGGCTCGAAAGCTATACAAGGATTACCTGATCAAATTCGATTGTGTTGTGGTGGAAGATGAAAGCCAATTTCGTACAGTTGCCTGTCAGGACATCAGGATCGAAGGGCGGTGTTAGCCCAAAACATAAAACCAAAAAAGCACCAAATTTCCCAAGCGGTATATGATTTGGCAGGCAATATGTCGATATGGTCTCAGGTCAGAGGAATTTGTAGGCAAGGATACGATCAACTCAACAGTATACATCGAAGAGTGTTGAGAGAAGTGACTTAAACACGACGCATCTGTAGCATCTTGGCCAGATTTAGTGACAAGTCATTATGCTCGATCAACAATGAAGTGGTATAAGGACAACAACATCTCTGTGTTACCGAAAGCCGCTTACCCTCCAAACCGTCCAGTACTTCGACCAATCGAAAGATATTGGGCTGAAATGAAGAAAACAGCAGAGAAAACAAACAAAATTGTCAAAACCGAAAAAGATTTCCAAAATAAATGGAGAAATGCATATAAGCTGGTCGATGCCACCGTTGTACAGAACCTAATGCGTGAAGTAAACGGAAAGGGCCAAAAAATAATGAAACTTCATTGAATTTTTATGTAAGCTTTAGCTAGTACAATATAATAATAAAAAAAGAAAAAAAGAGTTCGATGAAGCAATTAATACCACTTTTAGAGACATAATTATAAAGGCCAATTTTTTCGATACACTTCTTATATATCCTTTTGAGATATCCTCAAAAATCTCTTTCTAAAGCGCAACATGAATATACAAAAGGGAAATCGGTACAGATTCCCTTATCAGCCACTTCGAGAAATCACTAGGCTACAAGGGACACACGCTAGCAATTTTTCGCGACAACGAAAGTATCTTCAATAATGTTAGCCGTAAAGAAATTAAAAACGTACTCACCCTGATAAGGCTCACCAAATGACTTCTAAGCAGCAGGACCATGAACTCCTCGCTAGGAAACGGTATTTTAAAAAAGAATGTTGAAAATTCTTGGCTCTATTTTCCTGGACAGCCTCACGGCAATGGCTAACGTAGATGTCAGTGGCAAAGCCGGCTTTATTGGAAAAGCCAAATGATTCTCCGCGCCCCAGATCTAGGTTTCTAATGCCGTTTCCATTTCCTTTTGGCAAGTTGATGGGCCTCTCTGTAAAAAAGGTCAGCACTACAACCCATCTACCTAGTATTGATTACTGATTCTGGATACCACCTGAAGGGTCTTCAATATTGCCAAAACTGAGTAAATGAAGTAACGATCCATAAATCAATTACCAAAATTTGCAGACATTTCTAAGTTCGTGTTATAGTCATTTATGCACTTTTTAATGACCCAGTAGTATCGATTCGGACGAAACGCGTACAAGCTTCAATGGCCTGGCCATGGTGAGTGTATGGATGATTGCAGAAACCCCAGAAGTATCATCAAAGACCCAGTAACTGTCAGCCACGCGAATGTTAGTTAGACTCAGTGGAGGATGAGAGCAATCGCTATAGATATAAAAAAAAGCATTAATACAGTATTGGGCAAGTGGGAAAGGTGCGACCCTTGAGGTCCACACGGTCAACTTCCCAGTAATATCTACATAAACATCAACAACATTACAACAATGAGAGGTAATAGTAACAGGAATGAGAATGAATCATATCGTCTACGGGAGGGTCCATTGATTATGAAAGGTTTTTGGTCGATGAGGACAGATTGAATATTAATAATACGATACGAATAACACGATGAAATATACGTGAAAGGCGATTTCGTACAGTTGCCTGGTCAGGACAGCAGGATCAAAGGGTGGTGTTAGCCTAGAACATAAAACCAATTGAATTGATTGAATATCAATCGGTGGGGGCCTTTTTGGTGTTGAAAAATTTTGTTGGCTTTCAAAATTTAAGCAATTTTTTTTAATTAAAAGACTATAAAAACTATTAAAAATCTGCTCAAATTATGCAAATATCTTAAAACTTTGATTGAATTTACAACAATTTTTTTAGAATAAAAGATATAAAGTAATAGCACTCGTATGAACCCTCTTTACATGGTAACTTTGAATGATTTTTTTATTTTTAATTTAGTTTTTTCATAATCATGGAATAAAATTTTGCCGGTTTCTCTCCAAAAACTGATAAGAATGTATACATTTTATAAACTGGATCACTGTGCTGTGCAAATCAAGTTAAAAAATATATTTTCTATGAAAAAACCCATAATTTTTCGCATTTTCTTCTATTAAATTAAAAAACGGCTAAAACGAATTTTTATAATGTTAAAAACTTCACAAAGATGTTAATACACGTCAACTGACACCTTAATGATGCAAATATTATATCTGGTTCGTGAGATATAGTGAATGATAAAAATGACCTTAAAAATCATGATGACTTTTAATGATTTTTTATTTTTAATTTATTTTTTTACGTAATCATGAGAAAAAGTTTTGATGAGGTTTTTGCGAGCATTGTTTGGAGTACATAAATTTTATAAACATTGATTACTAAGACTTGACAATAAGGTTAAAAACTTATTGTTTTTGAAAAAAAAACTAATTTTTTGCAATTTTTTTCAAAAAATTTGAAAACCGCTCCAAGATTTTTTTGGAAAATTTGACAAAATCACACAAACGTCGATTGACACCTTGTTCAAAAAAATCGTATGTTTGGTTCGCGAGATATAGCGCATGACAGAAATGACCTTCAAACGGCCAAAACAGCAAACCCCCCGGACCGAAGTTTTCCAAAAACTAATCAGCTCTTAAAATTGCAAAGACGCTTCGATTGACACCTCAACCAAGTCGATCGGACTTTGTTTACGTGAGTTATGCTCGTAGAAAAAACTGTCCACGAACGTACAGACGTACGTGCGTACGTACACACACACACATACGTCTCCCTTTCTAAAAACACTTTATATATACTCTATAGACCTCAAAACGTAAAGAAAAGTTGAAAATTTCAATTTCGATTTTCGAGGCGATTACAAGAACTTCCCATATACTGGGAAGTTAAAAATTACCAATGGACTAAATCACATTTTTCACTTTACTTAAGTTTTTATATAAAGAAAATCTCTTGAATTTTTCAATTCCAAAATGGGCAAAAACATCCTTAAAGCTTAATAAAATTTAATTTAGTTGATTCGCATTTATTGGTGAAAGAATTTTGCAAATATGTTCTAATATGATAATGAATTTTGATGTAATAGGGAAAAATACAATCATCAATATATTGGGATGCAAATTTTCCTTGTGCAACTGAAGAGACTGTTGGTACGGGGATAAATTCCGAATTTTTTTTATAAATACCATATAATAACCGAAAACTACTTTCTGGTGGTACAGAATCCAGTCAAAAATTTGAATCTTTTGTCTTAAATTATATTTTCTTGGAAAATACTCAGTGATTTTTAGGAGTAGCGTAATGCTGGCTTTTTCCTTCGCGCCAGCTTACGCGAACACGCCATGAGAAAGGTGGTAAAGAAACTGTCTAACATGTTCTCTCCTCTCGAATTGACGCCTCGAATCGTGTTTTTCCGTGCGAACTATCGCGGCGCAGGATTTCACGCGCCGTGGGAAGCCCACATTATATGCCACTTGCTGTTTTACCTGAAAAAAGTATTTTTAAGAGTATATTTAAAAAAATACTTCAATTTAAACGTTCAAATAAAATTTCCAACATCATGAATCTCGTTACAAAAAAAAATTTGGCCTTCTCACAAGCCCTTCAAATGATGCCTTCTAATCTGATCTAAGGCATCACAAGCCAAAAATTTTAGAGAGCAATGGAATCAAAAAAAAAAGAATCTTTAAAATGTTTTGTTTCGAGTGAAAAGTTGATAGCGTTGTGTGAAATATTTCATGAAAAATCGAATTTGATATACAAAACGCTGATGTATCCTTTAATTGGCTTTTTCGATGAATCCTATTTGCACTATGCGTCGTATTTGTGCGGGTTTGTAAACATTCTTCCGTTGTTTCATTCCATTGTCGTAGCAAATGTATTCAATGCCATCTCAGTTTTTAAGTCTGAAAATGCCTACAAAGCAACTTTTGTTCAAACTAATGTTTGTAAAATTCGAAACTTTCAATTTTGTTCTAAAAAAAATTATTCTACATTTTCAATTAATTGAATTTCAAAAGTAGAAAAAAAGACCATAAACCAGACAATGAAAATAATTATACCCTTTTTTTAAATCATTATATGCGATTGCTGTATCAACTGTCTGTTCTGTTCGTCTAGCAGAACCAACCAGATCTACAGATGAAAATAATGCCAGTCTTGTTATAATCGCCGCATTTACTTCAACCAATAAAAATTATCTCCATAGCAATTAATGTGTATGTCATTACTCTCATTGTTCCAGTCTGACTGTAATCCAACAAATTGATGTTAAATTATCGCGCGTTACACTCATGTACTTAGCCAGCAACGTTCATAGTTAGCGTTGCGTTTTGAAGCAAAGAAATATGAGAAATAAACGAACCGGAGGGCTCATTAAGGCTCATTGAACTTTAAATATAGTACAAGCTGTCTAAGACATGAAAAATTAATGACTTGTTTTTAAAGCACATGCCAATTGTTGCTCGTTTTGATATTCTACTCCGTCAATATTTAAATTATTTTTTATTATTTGACCACTTGTCCAGCATAGGTTGATGTGCCAAAAACAGTACTATAAACGAAGACAATTTGAACCACATTAACACGAGAATGCATCGTTTGTGCCTGTGGCACTGTTCAAAGAACTCTTTCTTCCAAATATAATAGAAATTAGTAACCGTCCATTTGTATACTAGTTTCAAAAATGTTTGTAGGTGGAAAAAACGAAAGAAAAATAGATTTAACCATGAGGTGTATATAACAAATATGAAACAATTAAACGCTATTTGGTTGGTAATTCTTTTTTAGTGCTCTTTAATGAGCTGAGCGTTTGATTAATGCAAATTAGAGATGAGTAACAAATGAAAACCGAAGTAAAAAGTGAAGAATACGCTCCGGGATTTTGATTGCATTAAGTATTCCAGAAACAATGAAGATGTTATTAAATCACGACAGCTAGAAAAATTCTAGATTTTAAATATACAGGGTGTCGCAAAAGTTTCTTACCTTCGACATGAAAAATCAACCCGAATAAATTTATCGTTAAAAAAAACGATAATATGAAAATAATGACATTATTGAAGACTCAGCGAAAATAGGTACGAAAATCCGAAGAGGATTTGTAAGTAGGCCTAATTACACGTAAAATATACCGACCCATAAGTACTTGGGTATTTTTTTATTAGCCTTAGGTGTTAACAAAAACGTATTGCAATTCAATGCATGCATCGATTGAAATACAGCCGCAGCGACATATGCAGAATTCTTAGGATCAGCAAGAACACCGTCAAAAAATGGTGCAATGCCGAAGAAGGAAACGTGGAGAATATGCAAAGAAGTGATCAACCGTCGGTACTTTCAGCAGAAGCAAAAAGAAAAATTCGAACCTTGGCTGAAAATAAGCCAGGAGTGGGGACGCGAACAGTGACGAAATGGCTTATCAGCTATCCGGCGGCCATTAAAAACGTGTCGAGGCGAACCGTTCAGCGATACATTCGGTCCACCAACTGGAGCCGGTAAGCCTATAGACAACGCAAGAAACCTCTTCTTTCCAAGAAGAACATTCGAGACCGACTGAATTTTTTGCCAAAATTTCAAAAACCTCGGATTTGCTGATGACAATTGTCGGGGTGAAAGGCTGCATGCAAACATCCTTTTTACGGACGAGTCGTGGATCTATTTGCATCCAATACCCAATCGACAGATTAGGACAGTGAGAACCAGCAATCCCGCAAATATTCCTGTAACACAGACTCCGAAATTCGACTTGGCGGAGTGAGCAGTCGCGGAAAAAGCTAATTTTACTTTAATTTCAGCAAGGAGTACCTGTTAATGGAGAATATTACATGGAAAATATTCTCCCTGTTTTTGTGCAATGCCTTACTAATCGCCAACAATTCAGAGATGGAAAGGAAGTGATTTTGATGCAAGAAGCCGCATACTGCTTTGAAAACTTATGAGGCGATTTATGAGTATTTTTCTAATGTGTGGATTGATTGGCCTGGTGATTCCCCTGATTTAAATCCCATCGAAAATGTGTGGTCCAAATTAAAGAAGAGTGTCTTTAGACAAAAAAAAATAGGCAGCAGCTGATTCGATGTTTACAAATTGAGTAGGACGCAATTTTTGCAAACTACCAAAAAAAAATTAGGTGAAAGTTTCAGAAAACGACTTTTAGAGTGTATAGAAAACGAAGGAGGACATACTTCATACTAATTATTTATCATATTACCTAATTTGTGTAGTTTATAATAAAATTATAATATCAAATCAATCTCTTTTCTTTCAAATTTTATACAAGAAATACTATGGTCAGAAACTTTTGCGCCACCCTGTAGATTCCAAATACTCACAAAGAACCATGTATCAGTAGGTTTGCATCTATTCAAACCTTATCAAAAATGGGGGCAATTAAATGAAAACTCATCATTTCAGTTAGGCCTCCATGAAATCGAAAGTTTTTCAAAAACTTCCATGGTGCATTTTCCCACGATTAGACTACCGATCGTATCTAAACTCAGACCAATTAACTGCGATTTTAAGTACATTTTATGCTTGGATACAAAAATCAAAGTCTGCGGGTATTTATTTTGTTAGTTATAACATGTGTCCGTGTAAGTGATGTAGCTTGGATTTGTTTCAGGAGGACTTTAAACATTCTTTACCAGAATTGTATAGGTATATAATTTTTTGTATCTATACATACTCTTACACTTATGATGGTTATGGGTTATGATGAAGAAATAATACATTTATGTTATGATGAAGAAATAATACATTTGTCACAAACACTACTGCGGAGAATGATATACAATATGCGCCATTCGTATTGATCCAGTGAAGTCTTTTCGACAAAATATTTGAAAAAAAGCACTTTAATTCATTTATTTTCTGAATAAAAAACAAAAGCAACAAGCCGCGAACAGCGACCCTTGAGGTCCACATGGTCAACTTCCCAGTAATATCTAGATAAACATTAAAAATATTAAACACAATAATAATTTTGAAAATATTACTACTTAAAATAATAATAATGAGAGTATTCATAGCAGTAACAGGAATGAGTTAATATTAATCATATCATCTACGGGAGCATCCATTGATTACGTAAGGCTTTTGGTGGATGGGTGATGATGATTGATTACCACAAATGCAAATTTGATTGAAATTTTGATGGTTTTCAAAATTTAAACCGCTTTTTTTAATTAAAAGACTGCAAAAACTATTATAAATCTGCTCAAATTATCCAAACATTTTAACACTTTGATTGACTTTACAACCAAGTCTTTAGAATAAAAGATATAAGGTAATATCATTCGGAAGAACCCTTTTCATTGGGTAACTTTGAATGATTTTTTATTTTTAATTGAATTTTTTTCAGAATCATGAAAAAAGTTTTCCTGGTTTCTCTTCAAAAACTGATAGGAATGTATAACTTTTATAAACATTTATTACTGTGTTGTGCAAGTCAGGTTAAAAAAATATTTTTTATGAAAAAAACCTAAGTATTTGCACTTTCTTCTATTAAATTAAAACAACCGCTAAAACGGATTTTTATAATGTTAAAATAATCAAAAAGATTTTAAAACACGTCGATTGACACCTTAATGATGCAAATATTATATCTGGTTCGTGAGATATAGTGAATGGAAGAAATGACCTTGAAGATCATGATGACTGTTAATGGTTTTTTATTTTTTATTTAATGTTTCTTGTTATCATGAGAAAAAGTTTTGATGACGTTTTTACAAGCACTGCTTGAAGTATATAAATTTTATAAAAATTGAATACTGTCTTTCGTAAATCAGCTTAAAAATTTATTGTTTATAAAAAACACCGTAATTTTTTGCACTTTTTTTTCTTAAATTAAAAAACGGCTCCAACATTTTTTTTAAAATTTGATAGATTCACAAAAATGCTAATACGCGTCGATTGACACCTTAATCATGCAAATCGTATGTTTGGTTCGCGAGATATAACGCATGACAGAAATGACCTTCAAAGAAGCGAAACAACAACCCCCCCCCCCCGACCGAAGTGTCCCAAAAACTAATCAGCTCTTAAGATTGCAAAGACGCTTCGATGGACACCTCAACAAAGTCGATACGACTTTATTTACGTGAGTTATGCTCGTAGAAAAATGTGTCCACAAACGTACGTACGTACACACACACACACACACATACATCTCCCTTTCTAAAAACACTTTATATATACTCTATAGACCTCAAAACGTAAAAAAATGTTGAAAATTTCAATTTCGATTTTCGAGGCGATTACAAGAACTTCCCATATACTGGGAAGTTAAAAATGAACAAAAATCAACGTGTTGAATAGTATTCGTTCACAAATGGTATTAAAGTATGAGATTAAAAAAATAGTAAAAATTCCTTATATTTTATATTTTGCGGGACATCCTTTTTGACGAATAACGTCTATTAAACGATTTGGTAGTGATTTAACCAACTGTTCCGCATACGATGGTGAAATCTTTCACCATTCTTCGTCAATAGCTTTTTTAAATCCTGGATGTTTCGTATGCCATGCTTTTTAAGTTCTCCTTTAATTTTTGCCCACAAATTTTCAACAGGGTTAATGTCTAGCGACTTGGGGGGTGGGCGAATGTTTTGCAAACCATTGGGCAGTTGTATAGTAGCCACACCTTTGAATGTATAGATGTGTGCTTAGGATCGTTATCCCTGTAAAAAATAAAATCCTGCCTAACTCCCAACTGTTCAGCGCTAGCATGTTAATTGTTTTTGAAAATATTTATATATGTTGTTGAATCCATGATACCATCAATAAACTGCAGTTGCCCAGTTCCACGTGCCTAAAAACACCCTCATACCATCATAGATCTGCCGTCAAGCTTCACTGTCGATACTCAATTTTCCGGTAACATATTTGTATGTCGAAATAATGCTCTATTTTTAAATTTCATTTTGCATGTTCATATTTTTGGTTCTTATCTGTTATCTGAATTATATTGACAACAAATTGTTGTAGCATATCAAAAGCAAAAACTTGCGTAAATTTAAACCCTTAACTTCCTAATTTCACTCATTAAAATGCATGGCTGCTAAATTGATGAAATACGATACTCAATTAAGTCTCATGAATCATTCCCTTCTGTTACACTGTGCGCGAATTTATATTCCCTTTTATAGTTTTTAAAGCTTACATATATAATTAGGCGGGAAGTTACAAGGCTGTGAATGCATTCCTATAAGTGAATTCATCCTTTTTTGCAATAACGATACATAAACACTTTTACGATTTTCTGAATTCACGTATTCGCCATTAAGTTTGGATCAAATAGGTATAAATTCATCCATTAGCATTCAAATTTATTATTTTAATTGGATTATTATCATCATTAAAGGTGGCAACAGCAGCATAAGCAGCAGCTGGCTTCATTTGTATATCTACACCACTTGAAAATAATCCTCGTCACTGTCGCGGAAGACTGTCTAAAACAGAATGCACTTGTACTTAGCACTTTTGCTTAACATTGAACGGCCCGGAAGAGGGTAAAAGACTAATATGAAGTGTTTTAACAGTTGAAGTTTGTCTGCAAGCATACACGTTGAAATTATGTTAAGCAGACGCATCTTCGTAGGAGCGTGTTCATTTGTTATTTAATAAGGAGCCATAAAATTCAGAGAGAATTTATGACTTCGTTTTACTGCTCCTCAAGTAAAACGTATGTGAAAAGCTATCAACACCGCGACGAGCTGCTTACTTGTTGCCTTATAAGTTGTCATAATTTTTTTAAAATGTTTTGTGACTTGAAAGAATATAATAGAATATAATTTGATGCTATCGTCACGAACTGCGTTTGTGGTCAGGTTGAATTTATGTTGCAATTTTTAGTGGAACATTTATAGAAATAATATCATAAGTAGAAAAAACCTACAAGGTTTCTCTCGTGGATATTTTTTAGTATAAATTTTTAATGAAACTATAATAGCTAGATTGCGATATTTTTTTTACTATAAAGACTTGACCGTTACTTACTACAAAATCTACTTTTTTCCAAAACTTATCGCACGTTTCTGTTAAATCCTTCAACGTTCTTGAATTATCACTCGTTTTTCAATAGCTTGACTTTTCTCTTTGTGTCGTGCATGCTTCTTTTTGAAAAGGTTAAAAAAAATTTGTTGGTTTCCAGTCAAATCTCATTTGACCTTTGCTTGCTGTCTCAAAGGACATCTTCGGGAAAATTTCTGGTGTCCTATGAAATACAGACCTCAGAACAAAAACTCCCGATTCGCAAATGTTCTAGCAAAAATTAAAATTTTCATGGTCTACTCAGTAGCGGCTCGTGCCCATTCACTCAGGGTGGGCACGGAGCATTGCGTATCGAAAAATGACGGAAAGCTGCGAAAAGTTATTAATATCTGTAGCTTCGTCAATTTGCCACGAAAAACAAGGTGTTTCATTTATTTCAGAAGCTATGAAACTGTTCAAAACCGAATTTATACTAAAAATTAAATCATTTTGAATAGATTTAGAAACTCCACTAAATACCGAAGATGTTTCCAAAAATATTTTAAGGTCGCTACCATATTTAGCCACTAAATCTACCAATTCTATAAAATTTCCCCGATTAGACGAAGATTGCGACTCATAATGACCACGAAATGCTTGCTCTTGAGTCGCTAAATAAATCACCATATCAATCAAACGGGTTATTATGAACCGATTTTTATCAACAAGCTTGTTGTGTTGAATCGAATAAAACTGGAGATTTTTTCTTTTCCAAATAATTTAGCTTTTAAAGAAGCATACACGTGGCTACCTGAGTTCGCGTGTTTTTGTATTGACTCACTTATGTGTTTTAAGTCACAATATCCAGTAGAATTCCACGGAGTTGTAGATTTATCATTAAATAAAATACAATGCCAACAGTATAATTTATTTAATGTTTCACTACCAGTGAGCCAATCACATTTCCTAAACAAATCATTAGTAAAACTTCTTTTTTTACTGCAACGATTATCTGTACTTATTAAATTTTTCATGTCCGGACATGGACTTAAGGAGGGAAGTACCTATAGGCATTTCAAAAAAATTTAAATTGTTCTAATCGATAGATATAGCGCCTAAGAATATCATGTCAAAGTTTCAAAAGCTAATTCTCAAAATTGTGGAAGAGATGCATCCCGGAAGTGCCTGGCGCCGAGTTATTTTTCTCTTGACCACAAATTTTAAACGGCCTTTTCTCGAAATCATGTTTTTTAAAATTGCGTAAGTGATAGTAAAAAAACTAGTGAATAGATTTTCATCATCTAGCATTCATTTTAAAGAGCATAAAAAACTGTTCTATATAGACTAAAGATTAAAAAACAAATTATTTTGGGACTGTTTTTTACTGGAAGTACAACGAAATTTTTCGTCAAAATCGTGATTTGTTTTTTAAAGCCTGTTTTGAGGGGTTAATTTTCGAATTTCGCAAATATTTTAGTCTATCTACTAAAAAAACCCTCTCGAGTAAGAAAATGTTTGGCTTGTTGATTTCAGATGAAAATTGCAGCTAGCATCGCTTACGCAATTTACGACGTCAGCGACGACATGGCTTTCAAGATCCTTGAAAAATTTGTTAATTTTCAACTTTCACTTTTGTAGAATATGTTTTTTTTCAACCTCAAACATCGCCTAAAATAAATATTATACTGATTTAATAAGAACTGTCTTCATTTGCCCACAAATCAGTTGCAACAAAGACCTTTTTTCGGCCTCTAAAGGTAC
This sequence comes from Oxycera nigricornis, assembly GCA_963942545.1. NCBI lineage: Eukaryota > Metazoa > Arthropoda > Insecta > Diptera > Stratiomyidae > Oxycera > Oxycera nigricornis. The sequence goes on along the minus strand of OZ012661.1, from coordinate 93,883,752 downwards.
TTCCCCCTTAATTTGTGAATAAAGAACTTTTCTTCTAAATTTAACGAACTGAATTTTGTTTTTAATAAAAAGGAAACAATGTCATCGTTATTTTTTACTTTCACCTGAATTCACACTCACTGTTCGAAAACTGACTGAATGAAAACTTATTCGTAATAAAAGGAAAATTTTAAAAAAAGACAATAATCGAATTGTTGCAGAAAAACTCTTAAGAATTTGGAGACCTATTGAAAATAGCTGCCAGTAAGCCCACGAACTTATATTTTCAAAATCTTTTTTAACCACTGTTGACGAGTTGTTATAATTTGAAGACAACTACAGGAAATAATGTACGCACTAATTGACTTTTAAACAATAGTACAGCATACATAAATAAAAATGTATGGGAACGAGTAAAAATTTATCATTAATTAAATAGCAAGCAATTTGAAATCGATCACTGCTTCGTGCTGGGATGTGGGGCGACGGCTTCGAAAATATGCGCTTGAAACTCTAATGCCTGATCCACACGCTTGGCGTTTGCCGCAAACTCCAAACCTCCAAACTCAAACCGACAACCGTCGGATCGGCTAAGCCAAACGCCCTTTTCACACGTTTGGATTTGCGATGGCTTGTGGAGGTTTGGCAAGCGTGTGGATCGAGCATAACATTTCCAAATTTTACTTTGTTCGTCGCGCCGGGCTGGGCTAGCCTACAGTATAGGTACACCCAGTAGGTAATGTTTCATATATAGGCGCACTATCAAGTACGGCCCGCGGTTCTACGGTACAACGTCAAATGTTTGTTTACATTTAGCAAATGTTTGTTTACATTTATCATATGTTGGTTGCCATTTATCATACGATTGCTGCCATTTACGACAAAATGGCAGCTATCTACTGGTCGGGGCACTGCCATGCACGTTTCATGCTAGGCGTGAAAACGCCGTTGGAAACTTCGGTTCATTGAATTACAATGGTGAAACGTCTTTGCTGACACAAATTTCATTTGCTTTTGACAAATTGATTGAGAGAAAAAGCCAAAATGACTGAAATATGTCTCTTGTGTTGAAGTGAAAAATGAAGTCCGCGAAAATGCTTTATCCTCTGCAAATCTGGCAGTGATACTATTCGTCAATTTTTGCAAGCACATGGCCAGCGCATGGGCAACACATGGCGCCATTTCTTGGAAGGAAAATACGAGCATTTGGGCTTCGATTGCATACTGGGTCTACCTATACTGTGGGCTAGCCCATAGCTTAAGCGACCGAAATGTGTGGAAATCGATTTTCACATCAAGAAATAAGCTTCAAATGCTGGATGATGTATTTGGCTGCGGCTATCCCGAGCTGGGCCAGCGGCTATGCAGCCCACCCTGGACCTGGACCAACGCGAGCCGTAGCGAGCTACGTGCATAGAATTTGGGCTGTGGGTGAAAAGTCTGCATTGTAGTCTAGCGATCGGGCGGGCCCACCTTGATCATTATGGATTATACATATTTGTGTTTGGAGATATCCATTAATACATATGTACATGTAGAAGTAATATTTGTCGAAAAATTTTCGTTTTCAAGGCCTTCAATTTGTATGGGGATATTGAAGGTAATCGATTAGATTAAGCATTCTAAATTGAGAATAGGGAGGATATTGAAATTATAATGTTGAATTTACAAGGTGGGCCCAGCCCACCCTGACGAGCCGCCACTGCGGTCTACTCCTTGTTATTCTAATTTCATACTGCGGTAAAGATGTTCAATGAATAGGAGCCTTGTTTCCAGGTTGCCCCTAATGTTAAATTTTAAGACCACGGTGTTAGCTCGATTGTAAACGGCACAATGTCGCATCATTACCGATTGTTTATTATTTTCTAAATTTGTCTAATTTCGATTGACTGCAATTCGCATTGGAGGTTTCCTATACGAAAATCAGACCCTAGAAACTGAGGATCGCGAAAAGTGTGAAAAACTCTTGAATTATAAACAAATGTAGAATCGAATATGCAAATAATAAATATAAAACAGTTACATATATTATTGAATAGAGAATTTGATTTTTCCTTAGATAAAGCACTTGTTCAAGCCTTATTTAAGGATATGACGTATGATACAAGCGGTTTGAAAAAGTTCACTTGTTGGATTCATGACGATTTTGAATTGACTAAAAATAATATCGGGTATATATTAGTTTTAAATTGGCAACATTTGAATTGAATGTGAATCTCAAATATGGAAACTAGGACCCTATTGTGGAATCTTTCAAATGATACCGAAGTGTTTTGAGTCCACCGATGAGAAAAATTACTGTGATGTAAATTTGTAATGGGATACATTCAAGAATGTTTGAATGTATCCTTCCATCCATATCCATTTCACCTTCAAAATAAAAGTTGTCCGTTTTATTGAAATATCAGCCAAGCCAAGCATCAAGATGGCATTCAACCTTTTAGCAAGAACTCATGATGCACCACGCTATTGTCTTCAAAGAAAACAGTAGACAAAACCTTCACATTTGACCAAACTTTCGAACAAATCTGGATCGTCGTTGATATCATTTAACATCTTCTGAGCCATGCTCATACGACGGTCCTTTTAGTCAAAATTTAACAATTTGGAATCAAACTTCGCTGACACACAAGTTTCATGCCCAAAACATCTTACAAAATTGCATGGCAGGAGCCAACCGATATACTAGAATCCTCAGCAACTTCTCTAATAGTGATTCGACTATTCTCAAAAACCATTTTCTTCACTACTTCAACGTTTTCATTGTGTTGTTGACGTTCTGGGTCGTCCTGGGTGGGCATCATCATTTTCATCTTCTCGTCCTTCCGTGAAAACTTGTACCACTTATAAGCTTTATTTTTCCAAAATGGACTCGTCAAATGTAACAGTCAGCATTTTAAGTGCGTTGGAGTACTTAACTTAATTTTACACACATTCTTTGATCCATTTTTTTCGATAGCAAATGATCACCAAGCGCATCAAAACACGTGGCCTTAATGTCCTTCAAAAAGGCTGGTAATATCAACATATTTTGGGGACTTAAGTACCAGAATAAAAAAAATCAGATCGAATGTGTGTAGCCCGCGAAATTTGAAGTCACACTTTTTGAACATTTTTTTTTCAACTTTGGGTGGTGAAAATCCTCTTAAGATACCGAATCGCTCCTGCTTCTCGGCATGTCGAATTCTTGCAGACTTAAACCATCTCCGCCTATTCTAAACCTCTCTCTCCATCACTCTTTGCTTGCACCTTTCCTGTGCCATATGTTTATTAACTTTTTATATATTTGCTTAGTACTTCCCAGACGATGAACATCGATGTAAGGGATAATACTAAACGTACAATAGTACATCCCTCGTATATTAGGAACAAAATATAAAATATACATTTTTTTCTAAAATAAAAGATCTGTTCAACTCAAATTGACTAAAAATGTATCAACGTTTCATACATTTCTTTAAAAAGAAATGATTTTAAAACTATTTCACTTATATTTTTGCAGGAAAAAAACTCGTTTCTCAACTATAATGTTTCGTGCATCTTAACATTACCACCGTATCAGAGAAAAGGATATGGCCGATTACTTATCGATTTCAGTAAGTACTAAATAAATTTATAATATGCAAATTTCTATGATAATTTTTTAAACGACGTGTTCCATTTTATACATAATTTATATAATTGGTATCAAAAACACACATTGGTCAATAATTACAAACGAATATATTAAAAATAATTTGGCATTACCAAACGAGGACGCACAGTGCTGTTTAATTTTTTCTTTTTTTTTCAAAAAAGTAACAGCTCAATAATACATGCAATTAAATGTTCAAATATGTACACATGTACATAAGTACGTAAAAATGTAAACTTCAATCATAAAAATTATTGCAAATTTAACACAAAAAGGAGCCAAATTCCATTGAACCCGGAAATGTTGAACGATCCATGACAAAAGAAATTATTCATCAACTGTTAATACCTATCAAATTACTTAGTGTACCAGAACAGCTGAGCGATGACCATGAAGTGCTACATTTATATACAACCAATATAAAATTCAATATACAGACAGTATACAATCAAATAAAGCAAGCTTTTCAATTGTTATATCGCTCCGAGTAGGTATATAATGCAAAAATTCACTACCTATTTATATACACCCGAAAAAAGCTTGTATCATTCTCCACGGTAATCCATTTTGCATATGTTCTATGATTGGTTGCGGGGGGGGCATTGAAATAGATGGCTAAAATTCAGTTCTAGATAAATCTATCCAAAAAAAAGCTTGACGTGAAGTTTTGCAAGCTCTGAAATTCGCACATGCCAAAAAGTTCATCAGGTCAGAAATTCATCTCAAGGTTTATTTGAAGATGTGCATGAAGATCAAGAGTTAGACAAAATGGATACGAAGAACTGTGCAATTAGCAAGACACTGGTTTCATGTATTTACAGTGCTAACATTGTCTAGAAAGTGAGACATGGATTAGAGATTCACGTGGTAATGCGAGGCTTTGAATGTAATTAATAAATTTCTAGTTTTTTTTTTGGCTCAAGTTGAACTTTCGAATGGTAAATCAGAAAAGTTCATTTTTAGTCACTTGTGTAGAGGATCAGTGAGAGAAATCGCAGAATTTTCTTATTGTTTTAGGTTTAATGTGTGTCTATTTAGCAAACTTATTTGAAAGTAAATCGCCGATTTGAATTTCTTTAATGTAAGCTGCAAACTGTTCAATATTCTTGAACGACTTCCATGATAGAACTACATACATAAGTATTCAATGCAATTATGCCCCTTAAATTTTCATGATGACAAACTCGTGGAAATTATTTTGATTTATCCATCGCCAAAATGATATCCTTAACAAAATCTTAAATTCTGAGTAAATATGTTGCAAAAAATCAATTTATAAGTAGTTTTTGTGAAAATTGTTTAAATCGAAACTGTGGTTCGCCATGGAGCTTAAAAATTACTTCAGAGGAGCATTTAAAAATACATAAAGGCTAACAAATTTCCATGGCACTTAGTTTTTAAAAATAATTTCTGGCATATGATCACCGTGAATACGTCTTAAGAAAGCCATCCTGTCGTTCCAATTTTGCACCACTGTTCCCAGCATAGTCGACCTTATTTCACTAATAACGCCTCAAACATTCGCTTCGAAGTCATCAATAGTTGCTGGTCTATCAGCATAGACAGTTGACATAAAGCACCCCCTTGAAAAGCAGTCCAATGGAGTCAAATCACATTATCTGGGCGGCCAGTCCACAGGTCTATTTCTTGAGAGGATTTTTTCACCAAAGGTTCGATCCAATAAAGTAATGGTGTCACGCCCTGAATGAATTCGCCATCCTTTTGGAACCGTTTGTCCCTCAGACGATGGGCATTGATATTGGGAATCGATAAATCACGAATCGTTTGTCGGTAGCCATCGCCGATAACGATAACGTTGGTTCTGCCTTCAGATGTGAAAGAAACGACCAATTATACCGCAATATACAGTGACTTGTTCGGGATGAATTGAGACTTCCAAAGTCTGTTGAAGATTATCCTTACACCAAAAACGGTAATTTTGCTTATTTACGAATCCACCAAGCCAGAAATGAACCTCATCTTTGAAAACGATTTGACGGCAAAAATGCGGTTCAACTCCCAACTCCTTCTCAGCTCATTCACCGAAAGTACGACGCAAACGATGGGCTTCAATTGCTGCACTGTTGGATCTTGTCGAGCTGTAGTTCAAGATCTTTCTTATCCATTTAGTGGACGGACTGAGGCCAAGATGTTAAGAACGGCGTCGAATCGATAAATTTGTATCCTCAGTCACCTAAGTACGCACCGGACGAGCTCGTGTTGGATGCGTTTAAATGCGTATTGCGGAAGAACTGCTCCGATGTTCGATTACAACTACTTTAAATTGGACGAAGTGTTCTATAAGTTTGGCGCAAATAACGCAGAATTTCGAAAGTAAATTTCTACTGTTTTGAGACGTTATTCGGGTTTAAGTCGTTGCATGATAATTTGCCAAAGTAAATTTAACTTAATGTGAAAATGACAGCGAAGTTGAGAGATATATGAAAGTTCTCTAAAAATTACCCTATATATGGTTTCCATTTCTGTAAATTCATTTGAAATCAAATGAATGTTGCTTTCATGCATCTGTACCAAAACCATTACAAACGAACGTCTTCCAAAGTTGAAATAATTTAACTAAGCACACGCATTTTTTGATTTTCATTAATTGTATTAAACTGTACTAAAATTCTAATAATCTTAGTTCCCCGCTTGAAATTTCCTGGTAAGTATCGCTAATTTACATTTAAATGATGCTGAAGCTTAAAATTTGCCTCGATATTTAATTCCACTTAAAATATATTAGCGCAACAATAAACAAAATTCTAAATATAATAATGTCAAGAATTTTATAAATTGATAACATTTTAGCATTCACCTGTTCCATTATTCACTGAAGTAGCTTTAAAACCCATTGTTCTACGAAATGATGGGTAAAATAAGCAATTCCAAAAAAAGAAATCCATTAAAAAAACCTATTCTAGATTTCTACCCAATTGGCCTGTTTTCAAACACCCTGACAAATGCAGTGAAATCAAATAAGCTTAAAGAATGGAGACCATCTATCTTCAACTATATAACTATACTTGCATCTAAATGGAATAGAAAGTTCCTCACCTGATCCATGTAGTATGTAAAAAGAATATCTCTCACACTATCTATTTAAACGCATACTAGAAAAATCTATACACCTTTACACAGGCAACTGGTTAACATTGACCATATGATTTGCCGCCGGCTCGCCGCCGGTTTGCAAATTTATAAATTTCGCAAATGGTTCGCCGGTATTTGTGCTCGTGGGCATTTTAAAAAAAAATGTGGAAGAAGCTTCCACAGATCTTGCACAAAAGGTCTTCGGCCTGTGTGCAAAAACCTGTTAGTCTGTAAGTCATTGCTTGACTACTTTTTCAAAATGATTTCTTCATTTTTCCTTAAGGTTTTTAGTTTTGACTTTTTTTTATCAAAAAAAGATATAAAGTTTTATTTAGTCATGTTTTTTGAAAAAATTATTATTGTATTCAGTAGTAATGGGGATAGGTATTCTAGCTCACTGAAGGTTATTGGAAAATGAATAAGACGTTAAGAATGTGGAAATCATCTAGTGATGCCTTTAGATGGTAATGTGAACAAGTGGAAGATGCTAGGTCAGTATTTTTTCGAAAGGGTATAAATTATTAATGCAATTTAAGTATGCATGTTTTTGTTTTGTATCATTCCTATTTATAGGGCGAGGTATGATTCTCGGAAATATATTCTTCCGATGTTATGCTTAGTAAAACATGTGGTTCTAAACAGAAAAAAATACTAGTTATAAATGGCATTGTCGCTCACTTTTATCCTTTCACAATAATAGAGCTTAAAATTGGTATAAATGTCACCTTACCATAGAATTAAAGAAAATTACAAAAAAATTAAGACTCGTTTAAGAGTTAATCTAAAACTACTGCGTGAACTCTGGTTACTATGAGATACTTTGTAACGGTGTAAATTTTTTGATAGAGATATCTGTAATTACCATGCCAAGACTTACACCCGAACAACGTCTCAAAATAGTGGATATTTATTTCCGAAATTCGCGTTCTGTGCGCCAAAGTTAAAGATCACTTCGTCCAATTTATGGTCGCTATGATTTTCCATCTGAGCAGCTCACACACAATATGAGCGAAAGATTTATATCGACGTATACTCTATTGGACAATGTTCATCCAACACGAGCTCATACAGTGCTTACTGAAACAGCTATCGTTTCTGTAGAGGGTTTAAGGGTAGTGTGACTAAGGATCCAAGTTTATCCGTTTGATTCTCAAAAACTTGGCCTCTGTCCGTCTACTACTTGCAAAATTTTTGAGAAAAGATCCTTAACTAAAGCCCTATAAGATCCAACTAGTGCAGTGCAATTGAAGGCACTGGACCATTGTTTGTGAATGAATTTAAAATGAGTAAGTTGAACCGCATTTTTACCGTCAAATTATTTCCAGAGATGAGGCTCATTTTTGGCGTAATGGGTTCGTATTTAAGCAAATTTGGCGTTTTTGGTGTGAGAATAATGCTCAGACTAAGTCTTTGGAAACCCCATTATATCCCGAAAAGTCACTGCATTGTGCGGTTTGCATACCGGTGATATAATTAGTCTTTTTCAAATCTGAAGACGGAACCCGTTAATGGCGATCGCTACCGACAAATGATTCTCATTTTTTCGATTCTCAACATCAAGGGCAATCCTCTGATTGTCTGAGGGGAAAATGGTTCAAACAGGATGGCGAAACATGCCATACAGCTCGTAAAACCATTCCTTAATTGGACTGCACCTTTGGTGAACTAATTATCTCAAGAAATGAACCTGTGAACTGGACGTGCAGATAATATAATTTGACTACATTGGACTAATTTTTGTAAAGCTGCTTCAAGACACTTGTCCATGCTGATGAACCCAAGATATAGCCATAATTAGACGCGTTGTTGACAAAATATAGCCTACTTTGCTGGAAAAAATCTACAAAATTGGGCCAACAAGATGGCCTTCTTAAAACGCAGCCGCAGTGGTCAAATGCAAAAATTATATTTAAACACTAATTGGAATTGACCATTGCTATAATTCATCTTTGCTTCATTTGTTTAAAAAGTTATATGCTTCTAAAAAAACACCCTATAGTAGTTTACACATTTTCATCCTGCAACAATTAATGGCTCTCCATGAATTCGCATGAAATCATTTAACTTGGTAGCGACCCCCAATGGAAGTTTCTTACAAAAGAACGTGTTTACCTTTATGCCAATATGTCAAGCCCGTCACTGTTGCCAATGTTGAAATAACACGCACTTCAAAAGAAAACCAACAAATTTGATCCATGTCTAGCCTATAATAGTAATGTCACTAAAAGGACTGTATTGTGTACGAAATTTCACGAAGATAGGTATGTTATTAGTGTGTGGGCTAGCAAGTTACGTTGGGTTAGGCTATGAGGGTGGCAAACCCAACGGGCATTCGCTTCACTTAGACCATTCATTGTGCCCTGTAGACGTGAAATTTTTCTAATTTATTCAATGAACTGTCCTGATTTTTGAAGAAAATCCAGAAGCTGGTCCTGTTTTGTGTTACTGAGCTCACTCAGCTTCTCGGAAGTACCCCTAAGTGCTTAGCAGCTAGAGCCGGACATTTACACAAATGGTGGTCTACTGAATCTGTGTAAAATGTTCGATATTTGAGTTCAATTTGTGATTGAGTGATCCTGGGTACTGGAGGATAGTGATATACCTGGAAATTGCGAAGCGTATGCCCTAGCGAGAGCTGGCACTGACTATACAGTAACACCCGAAGTCAGCCATCCTCTATCCTCCATTAAGCTAAGATTCAATCAGCATCACATGGAGGCTACAAACTGGGCCTGGCTTCTGGAAGAAATCTGTAGAACAAGCAGGTAAACTTGACACGCACTAAGCATGAAAGTTTCTCAACACGAGCCGTGAAACATTAAGTTTCATCATATCCATACTGACGGGGCATTGTCTGATTGGTAGATGTGCAGAAAGGTTGGGTGTTCCTTTCAACGATTACTGCCGAAGCTGCAGATCGGAGGAAGAGGATAAAACAATCATGTGCGAATTCCCAGCACCATCCAGGAAACGCATGCAAACTTGAGGCTCGCCACTCCTGGACAGCCTCACGGAAGTAGCTCATTTAAACATTAGCTGCATGGCCAGCTTCATACAAGAATCTAAATGGTTCTCGTCAACCCGTAGATCCTAGTGCATATTTTTGTGGTATCACAATGGGCCTATCGTGGCTCAAGTGAGCCACCTTTTGATAAAGGGGCAGCCACTACAACCAACCAACCGAGTTTAATTTGACAAAAACCCGAATTTTTGTACACTTTCATTCTTAAAATCAAAGTAAACATTAAATTTTAAATTACAACTATTAATCCAGATAATATATTTTATTTATGTACGTATTTTTACATACGATTTTATCGAATAAATTTCAATCAGTCCTGATTTTCAGTCAATCCTTATTTGATGGATCCCAATCACCTTATTCTCTCGAACTCACTACCAATCGAAATTTTCAAAGTCACATTGAATTAATAGTGAATCCGTGTATTTCGTATAAGTTTCGATTTTGTATCAAGTAAAGGTCAAGGACTCGATTTGCAAATTACGATCATGATCGCTCAACTGAATATAGAGTTTGTACATATATCAATGTAAATTTTGTCGTAGCGTAGCGCAATATATTTACTTGCCTCTAATTGTTCAATCATGTACATGTATAAATGTATGCATTTCGATCATTTATTTAGGAGAGCGATGAACTCGATTTTTCAAATCGATATGCGGAACGCGCGATTCTCCTCCCAAAACCGAGTACGTGTGGATACAATCAATTCAGTGTAAAATAGAGAGAAAAAAAGTCCACTATCATTATTCGCCTGCTTAAAAACTTTTGGAGGAACACAGGGTGAAATAGATCCTCCTCGAAGATAATTGGTGGTTTAAAAGATATCCCTGGGCCTGCAATATTCTAGAACCGTTCATATTTTGATATAGTACCAACAAATGATAATTTTGGTTAATCCTGACTATGAGAAGAAATATCGAAAAAAGATAGTTTCAAACATGAATTACAGATACATATTACCAAAGCCTGTTATGACACTGTTAGTAGTGTAATCCACTAACAGTCTCATCCATATCTGAGATTTTGTTCCACCTTATGGACTCGACGGTGAGGCAAAAGCTTCACCCTAATACGTTTTAAGGTCGTTCAATAGAGGTTGTCGGAAAATCGGCAAATGTCTGCATAAAGTTGAATTATGTATGACGTTAACTACAAAAGTACGTGTTGCGTATGTAGACTGGCTTTGTGTGCTTAAAACAGCTGTGCGAATACGACTTAGTTGGTAGGAGCTGGAAACTTGTTTTAAATTTGCCGTGGTCGTTATTGTCTAGCTTCATGGCTACTTCTTTTTTTTTTGGTATCCCAACTAGACTGTGTGCTACTCACGTCTCCATGAAAAGCTTGCAATTTGGATTTTAATGACGAATCATGAAAACTCGGGTACATAGTCTAGTATGAAGTATTTATATTGCAGTGATATCATTGTTCACGTTTAAAATGAAATCAATTCACATGCGTTTTTGCCAAATATTCTTTGGTGGTATGTTTCCACAAAGTGTTGTCTGAGTTAAAAAAATAAGGCACTATCCACAATCATTGACTTTGTATTTCATTTGATCTGTGAAAATGCATACTTACTTGAAAGCTACGGTTAGTTAAGTAAAAGGCTAGGACTCAATAAGTATGATGAGCTCAAATGGAAACGATGTAATACCTGTAAAGTACCAACTCAACTTGAATTTACAAAAATTTTAAAATGCGCCATAAAAATTGCTTCTTCCTGCAAATAATATGTGTCCTCTAGCGCACCGGACATGTTCACACTTCGTACCGATTTACTAAATGTGTGAACGCTGAAAGTATTTTGAATGTTACATTTATTCAACAAGGATTTCGGAAGCCTAGGCTATATTAGAGCATATGCCTTATTTTTATCAATTACCTTAGTATAAAACAAAGCACTGATCGTAAGCTCCCGTAAGATAAATCGCAAAAATAGATACCTAACACAAATGGGCTTACCTTATTCATAATGCTGATATTTCTATAAATGCAAATCTAAAGAAATAAAAATAAAATGTAATGTAGGGAAAAATAATCGTTATCCTATGAAATATGTAAAGACAAAAATCAAGTTTCCGAGAACCTTGGAAAATACCCATATTAAATCACAATCATCTTATAAAGGGTTCATGTTGTAATCTAAGATAATTTCGTCAAAAATGTGTTAACATAATAAATTTCGTTCACAAAACTTATTGAGGTCGTTTTTGCAAGGAACGCTCATGGCGTACTTTTACATTTCGTACTGGTTTCTATTGGGTGAATAACTTTAAAAGGTCGTAGTTGTTACTAACTTCATATCTATCATACGCGCCATTTTCTTCACAATGATGGCTGTCTTATGTTGAAGAACGGCCAAAAATCTATTGAATTTGAATTGGCAAATTGAACACACACAAAAAATTTATCCGCTCCAAAATGTCAAATAACGTGCCGACAAAACAACATTTGTGGGAAGTTTTACTTTATTGGTTTAATTTAAAGGAAAATGCATCTGAAGCTTATCGTCTGCTCTCGGTAGCATACCCTGAATATGCTCCAGATGTTAGAATGTATCAAGAGTGGCTTGCGCGTTTCAAAAATGGTGATTTTGGCGTCGAAGATAAAGTGCGTCTGGACTAGCCAAAAAGTTCAAAAAAGACGAATTGGAGACTTTACTCAGCGCATACTCGTATGAAACGCAATCATTGGGTGCGTCACAAATAGCAACTTTCAAGCGGCTAAAATCATTGAGATTCATCCAAAACGAAGGAAAGTGGGTTCCATACAAGATGAAGCATACAGAATGCCCAAAAAATCGTTTGTATGAAACCTGGCCAACGGGGAACATCAATGCCAAAACCGAATATCCATTGCGCTAAGGTATTGATCGGTATTTGGTGGAATCAGAAGGGTGTCATCCATTATGAGCTGCTAAAATCTGGTGAAACTTTTACGGGAGAGCTGAACAAAAAATAACTTATTCGTTTGATCGCGAAACGGTCAGAATATGCGACCAGACACGAGAAACTTATTCATCATACAATATCAATTGTCGCGTTTTTTGATGATTATTTATGATTATCGATAAATTTATTGGATTTTCAGGTTGATCTTAATTATGATTCTGGAAGGTATCAGCCGGAAATAGAAGTAAAATTTTTTTTTTTTTTCAGTTTAATCTTTTTTGGATCCATTTGTGGCTTTTTCGTGGAAACGTGAAAATCTTACTGAGAAATCGTCTGGTTTAAATTGATTCTGTTGAGAGAATAAAGTAAATGTTTATATTTGCTAATAAGACAACATGCCGCGATTTATTTGCTTAAAGGCTTTAATATTTCCCACACTATGTTGCATAGGTAGACAATGATATATCGATGCATTTCGAGATCACCCCATGTCCATATATCGCTACTTTAATTCAAAACTGTGCTATGCATTATTTTTTCCTGGTGGCAGTAACAAAAAGTTGCTTGCTTTTTTTAATCATATAAACGACTCGCGACAATGCACAAAGTCCCCATGCATTTCGGTAGGTGAGGAATTGTTTTCGCAATGTTTGGGGAGTCTAAAATGGAGATGAAGTTCATGTTTCTAGTGTTGCAGATTCTACAATTTGGCCATAATCTTAAAAGGTAGGCGAAAATCTGATCTGATATGCCTTAAAAATCGTGCTTCTCACGAATAAGATATTCATGGCAAACTTGTGAAACACAAAATTTTCTACAATTTGTATTTTGTGAAATATTATAGATTGAACTTTTTGGGCTGCTGAAGGAATGATTGTGGTAAAAAATTTAGTAAAAGGCTGACCAAATAAAAAGATTTTGGGAGGCTATTAACCCTAGAACCGTGTTCATAGAAAATGTTAGTTTTCGTTTGGTATGGCACACTGTGCCCCAGTATACTTTCCATGGCGCAATGTCTTTTCGCTTAATTAAATTCAGCTAAGTTTTTTTATTTATTTACACCAAACAAGGCATCAAGTAAACAATACAAAATACATAAATAATTAATAAGTTAAAGTAAAGTAAATTAGTCTAATTAAAACTTAATCAGGCTTAGTTGGGGAGTGCGTGGTTATGATGACAATAGGGCCTTTGTCAGGTTACGTTTAAAGGACGATTTAGGGATACCCGGAGAATAGTGGTTACTAAGTGTGTTGAATATTCTGCAACATCTATTTATCGGTTCATTATGACCATAGGCCGTGTGATGCCGATATTCTTTAAGCAGGGTTGTGTGTCGAATACGTCGTTGTTAGTCATTAAATTTTATCCTATCAGCGAGAGCTACTATATTTACTAATTAGCGTTCTTCTAGATGAAAGAGGCATTAAGTTTAGAAGGTCTAGTCTATATTTGTAGGAAGGAAGACTATGAAAGACACTCGGGTTGTAGAGGTCCCTCAAGGCAAAAAGCAAGAATTGTTTCTGGATAGATTCAAGTCTGTCGCTGTGGAGCACAAAAACGGGGTTCCAAATTATGCAAGCATATTCGATCAGGGGCCGCACGAAGGTGGTGTATAAGGACTTGGTAACCCAAACGTTTTTGAATTCTTTGGCTCGTCTCTTAATGAAGCCAAGCTGTTTATTAGCCTTTGATAGGACTTTGTCATATTGCAGATTGAACCGCAATTGGTTGTCTAAGACTACGCCGAGGTCAACGACATGATCAGCCCTGTTTAATACGATGTCGTTCAAGTAATAAGAATGGGTAGTAACTGCATTCTTACGGGAAAAGCTCAACACGTGGCATTTGCTGACATTGAGATAGAGCTTATTCTGACTACACCAGTGTGCAAGTGCATGAATCTTGGACTGGAGGAAGGCTGCATCCGATTGTGTTTTGATGCTGTAGTAAATTTTTAAGTCGTCAGCATAGAATAGGTGAGGTATGTTAGACAGTGTCGCAGATAGATCAGAAATGAATATATTAAACAACAGAGGGCCTAAATGACTGCCTTGTGGTACTCCGGAGGATGCAAAAACTCTTTTAGATAAGTGACCTTGGAATTTGACCATCTGAGTTCGGTCACAGAGATAGGATTGTAGCCAATTGAGTAGGGAACCAGATACTCCAAAATTACGTACTTTACGTATTAGGGTTTGATGATCAACCCGGTCAAAAGCCTTACTAAAGTCTGTATAGACCGCGTCAACTTGGTTTCCCTTTTCCATTTCACAGAGGACGTCAGAAACTAGGATCATGAGATTAGTGGAAGTGACCTGCCTTTACGAAATCCATGCTGCTGTTCGTTAAGGAGAGGGTCTACGATGGGAGTGAGAATATCGCAAACTAGCTTCTCAAAGAGTTTGGGGTTGACTGACAAAATAGCGATCCCTCGGTAGTTATCAACAGATCGCTTATCACCACTTTTATGAATAGGTATAAGATGCGTAGATTTCCAGGAGGACGGAAAGACACCTAGAGACAGAGATCTGTTGAAAATGAGGTGCAAAGGAGTGACAAGTTGGTCTATGCAACGAACCAAAAAACCAGGAGGAAGTAAGTCTGGGCCGGGTCCTTTGTTCACTTTTAGCTCGTAAACAGCATTAATAATTGCCTCTTGTGACAAGACTATACTGTCTATACTATACTCCAATCGACGGTGTTGTTGACGAGACTATAGGCGGGCAGAAGGTCTCCTGAAAATGATCGGCAAATAGGTTGCAAGTTTCAAGTGGAGAGGAGGATACAACATTCCCTTTGAAAAAAGAAGCGGGATAGCCTGTCATTTTACGTTTTGTATTAACGAAATAAAGGAATTTTTTCGGATCATTTATAATGCTTTCACCAATTACGTTGACGTAAACATCGTACGCTTGTCGGGATTTAGTGGAGAATTCATTTGATAGCTTATCGTGCATTTTCTTTAGATCCTCGTCGACGAAAATTCCATTTTTAATTTTCCTATATAGTCTGTTTCTTTGGTTTCTTAAGTGCCTTAAATCATGATCAAGCCAGGGTTCTGAGAGTTTGCTCCGTTTCTTTATCTTTGGTACAAATTTATTAATAGCATGAAAGATTAGCGTATAAAAAGAAGTTATAGATTCATCTAAATCTAACGACGAAAAGAAACTCGGCCAATGTATGGTATCGAGAAAATTTTTAATGCTAATATAGTCAGCATTTTAGAAATCATATACAATTTCATTATTGTACGATTGGGTAAAGGGTACATTCGCAGTGGATAGTTCAACCGTCAAAGCTGAGTGATGGAGAGTGTTGGAGAAAAGATTCTCGGTGTCAATGGTTGGGCCAACCACCGCTTCGTCATAAAAGTTGGTGAAAATCAGATCTAACCATTTGCCATTTTGGTTAGGAGTCGAAATAACTTGCTGCAAATCATTGCCAAGTTAATTGTATATGAATTCACTCAGAATAAAAACAACAATTGTACTCGTTAAGCTTTGGAAATTTCTTAATAGTTTTTATTTTTAGGTAACGAAAACAAAATGGTGTCATTTCAAAAACAAAGTCAAGTTATAATGAATTCAATTCTTTTGAAATAATTGGCATTTGTTTGCACAAAATACAATGAAAAAATTTCAAACAGGTGAAGGAGCACGTGATCGCTTTGAGGAGCGATATGAGTCAGAAGTAGGCGGAGTTCTTGATTGTGTATAATTTTCTTCATCCTCTATCTCACTATTGCTAATTAATTCTGCCTTTTGAGTATAGCATGACTGACATACTCGAATGTAGTGTTTTGAACAGGTAGGAGTGATACAAAGATCACAAACAGCTGTAGTTTTTATATCGCCCGTTTTTCCTTTGCGATCACTTTTGCAAGGATTACATCTTTGCCTTTTTTGATTTGCCCTTATTTCAGGAAACTTTTTGGAAATTGATGCAGGAAAGCCAATCAATGCCATAGCTACCTTTACAGAATTTTTCAATGTACTCC
The DNA here is from genome assembly GCA_963942545.1 of Oxycera nigricornis. Lineage (NCBI taxonomy): Eukaryota > Metazoa > Arthropoda > Insecta > Diptera > Stratiomyidae > Oxycera > Oxycera nigricornis. Next base: position 93,867,130 of record OZ012661.1, on the reverse strand, counting down.
CTTTACATCTGTTTTCAATGTGACTACTAGCTAATTCAGTGGATAACTGTTTCAAGAAGATCTTCCTTTGATTTTTTTTATTTGCACTTGTGGAAGGGTTATTTGTTGTATGAATTCGATAGGTACCTAAAGCTGCTGCATCGATCACATTGAAAAATAAAGTCATGGGCCAACGGTTAGTTTTTCGCTTACAAGTGTAGATGCGTATCATCTGGTCGAGCGTATCAACGCCACCTTTAGTACAATTGTAGTCCATTATTATCTGAGGCTTCCTCGTTGCAGGATCTATTGCTTCATAAGCATGGGCTGTTGACAAAAGTAAAACGTTTTTTTCCGTATTTGATACGTAGCTCACCAAACTCATGCAATCCGAAAAGCAAACAAGCCGTGAGGTGCGACCCATGAGGTCCACACGGTCAACTTCCCAGTAATATCTAAAAAGATATTAAAAATATTAAACACAATAATAGTTATGGAAATAATAAAACTTCAAATAATAAAAATGTACTTTTCGTAAAAGTTATTGGAATGAGTTAAAATTAATCATAACATCTACGCGAGCGTCAATTGATTACGTAAGGATTTCGGTGCATTGGTTTGATTGATTATTCACGCGGATCAATCGGAGGGGGGACAGGTTTCAAAGCAGTTTTTTCATTAAAGTTAAAACATGGTGCTGTGAAGACTATTGAAAATCTGCTCAAATTTTGAAAATATTAATAAACTTTGATTGACTTTACAACAAGAGATTTAAGGTATAATGATTCGAATGAACCCTTTTTACATGGTGATTTTTTTTTTATTTTTTTTTTTTTGTAATGAGAAAAGTTTTTGCTGGTTTCTCTACAAAAGTTGATAAAAGTTTATAAATTCTATAAACATTTACTATTACGATGTGCAAATCAGATTAAAAATCAATTTTTTTTTTGAAAAAAACACTACTTTTCCAAAAAAAATTAATAAATCAAAAAAATCGCTTTAACGATTTTTTTAAAATATAAAAACATCATAAAGATGTTGATACGCGTTGATTGACACCTTAATGATGGAAAGATTATATTTGGTTCTCGAGATATAATGAATGACGTAAATGACCTTGAACGTTTAATGATTTTTTATTTTTTATTTAATTTTTTTTGTAATCATGAAAAAAACTTTTGCTGATTTTTTCACAAAAACTATTTGGAGTATATAAATAATATAAACATTGATTACTTAGGAAAATCAAGTTAAAAATGTTGTGTTTTTGAAAAAAACCCTAATTTTTTGCACTTTTTTTTTTAAAAATTAAAAAACGGGTTCAACGATTTTTTTAAAAATTTGATAGATTCAAAAAAATGTGAATACGCGTCGATTGACACCTTAATGATGAAAATCGCATATTTGGTTCGTGAGATATAGTGCATAACATGGTTGACCTTCAAGGGGTGAAAACAGCAAACCCCCCCGACCGAAGTTTCCCAAAAACTAATCAGCTCTTAAGATTACAAAGACGCTTCGATTGACACCTCAACGAAGTCGATACAACTTTATTTACGTGAGTTATGCTCGTAGAAAAACTGCCCGCGAACGCACGTACGTACGTACATACACACACACACATACATACTTCTTTCTAAAAACACTTTATATATACTCTATAGACCTCAAAACGTAAAGAAAAGTTGAAAATTTCAATTTCGATTTTCGAGGCGATTACAAGAACTTCCCATATACTGGGAAGTTAAAAATTGAAGAATATGCTTCTCGAAGTTTTACTTCCAATGAATCTACAAACTGTTTCGGTAACTGGGGTTTGTTGGATCTTTTTGTGCCGATGAGAGTTGTATTTCTTTTATGCATTTCCACTGCCAAAGGTACCCCAGTGAAAAAATTGTCCATTGTAACGTTACCAACATCTAAGTAACGGTTACATAAACGTAGTACTATATTATATCCTACATTTTTTGCCCCCTGGTGCCCAGGCTGCGTTTCTAGATATATTTCTCCTTGTAAAGGATAGTTTGTGGAAGCATCAACTACCCAGAAGATTTTTATTCCATATTTTCCTGGCTTGCTCGGAATGTATTGCCTAAAACCACATCTGCCACGCGTTGTAACAAGCTGTTCGTCTACCATTAGTTCTTTGGATGGTGTATAATATTGGGTAAGGTTTTTCTGGAATAAACTCCAAACATACCGAAAAGCTGCCAATTTGTTATCCTGTAGACGAAATTGCCTGGTGCGTGAATCATCAAAACGGATAAACCTGCTAAGCTGCTCAAATTGTTCTAATGACATGCTCTGTAAAATGGCATGTGTGAAACATGGAAAAGGTCTTTCGCTTCAACACTAGATGATTTTTTTGCGCCGGCATAGATCAGAATAGCAATAATAAATAAAGCCTCACAGGAATTCGTAACACCAACTGGAATATTTTCTTCTTCTTCGTTTTTGCTCTGCATGAATACATCCAGATTTCTTTGCAGGAGATCCCTTTCTTCTGCAGAGAGTTAACGGTGCAAGGCAAATTCAAAATTGAATCCATTTTTCTCAATATTCTATATTTTACTACACACTTCACGATACAACCGTTCGCAGCGACTAGTTCAACACTATAAAGTTATCTTCCTCATTACATTTATGTACCGTAAAAGACAAAAGACGATCAACTTTGAAAAGTCATGTGTTTTCAAACTGAATTTTCTATGTAGAATTTTGGGGCATACAGTGCCCCTAAACACGAAAACGCCTTCCTAATTTTAGAAAATTACCACCGTTGAAATACGTAGAAACAAGACCTTTTGTTTTGAATTCTGCAATGTATGAGTATATGCATTTCTATATAAATTGCAATCTCAATTTACGCCCGTACTAAAATCTCATTTGATTTCAGTTTTAAAATCGTTTGGGGCACTCAGTGCCCCAAACACGGGTTTAGGGTTAAAAAAAAATGGGGAAAACTAAAATTAGGAGCTCTGTTTTATAAAGAACTCGCACCGACATACAAGTCTCAAAGTTGCAGTGACTGCCATTTGTTAAACAAATTTAAAACTAGTCGAAAACCAACCTGATTTCTGGAATCCCTAAATTTCCTGAAATTCATTTTGATTTTTTAACTTTTTCGTATTCTCAAATAGAATGGAACTCAAGAAATTCGAAGATGATAAAAACATAAACGCCTCATTTTAGATGAGTCAAAACAAAGACTTTTTTTTAGTAAGAATATTTATAGTATAGAGAATTAATAAATAAGTTTACATATAAAAATCAATATAATTTTAAACAATATCTCAAAAAAGTACATGTTGACCTAGATAACTATAAATATTGTGAGTTTCACAACCTTCCTAAGTAAATCTTTTAAAATGTTCTAGCAATAGAATTTATCTAAAACCAGCAACACTGGCGCCAATCATCTTCAGATTGCAATATGTATCTGCCACCGAAAGATACACACCAACGAGTATCTTCCGCTAAATAAAATCAGCTGCTTCAAAGAGTGGTGGCTGGCTGTGCGTCAGAGAGGAGCGAGCGCTCCCCTTTATTGCTAGCTAGCTAGTGCTGAGTCCCCCACCTCTACCAGTGACGGTTTGTTTCCCCAGCGCGTTGCGGAATGGTGGCGATCGTGGCCGCAAAAGCAGTCATTACAAAAGCTGATTTATAAATAGATGCTTTTGGCTCTAAAAATAGTCACAGCATACTATTTTCACTTCGCTATCAACTATTCGCATTTCATGCAGCCTTGCACAGGCCTCGTTAACATGTCTACGTTCCACAAGTGTATCTACGGGCATATGTGTACAATTTAAATATAAGCTAGGCCAACCGCCTTGGGTTTTATCCATGCTTGGGAGTTGGCTATGGAATTACCATGGCAGTGTCGTCATCGATTAAGGTCGCTTGCTTCATTCAATGTTTTAACAGTCGATAAATTGACGTGCTTTTATTTATTGTATGTGCTGCACTCTTGAGATGCATTGTCCTTTTCATTGTGAAAGGATGTTATTTAACAGCCTTTTAAACGTCCGACTATACACATTCCCGACGGATTATAGAGTAACGTTTGACCCATAAAATTTGTAAAATTTCGTCTAAATTTCATTTTTAATAATTGATTTATTTATGTATTAATTAAAATTTAAAAAAAAATATAGCTGAATAGAAATGTTAGGTTCCAAGGAAAAAAAATAGTTAACTAAACAAAATATATTTGCAATGAGGCTGTAAGACTGGAGAAAAATAGCTCAACCTTGAACCTATCGTGAGTTCTGCATGACCAAATTTAAAATAAGCCGCAAGGTGTGATCCTTGAGGCTCACTCGAGGAATATTCTAGTTTTATCTTCATAAATATTAATGATAATAACAATCATGAAAACAATAATAAGACTCTAAATAATATTTATGGTAAGAGCTCTTGGCAGTTAATAGAAAGAGTTAATATTAATCGTATCACAGATTTAATTTTTTATACTTGGTATCTTCAAATTAAAGACGGGAGTACTGAATTACGAATTTTGATGATAATTTTTTAGCTTTAATTGATACCATTAACAAAACGATGCAATGAAATCAAAAACATATTTCTTTTCCCGTTATTTTCAGTTAATTTCTCTTAACAACATAAAAATGTTTCAAAAGTTTTCCACACAATTTTTGGGGATAATGTTCAGATTTATATTTATGTTAAACTTAATATTTAAGTTTTTTTTCGGTTTATTTTGAAGAAATTATTTTATTTGATAACCAAAATCAATGCTGCAAAGGATAATGTTTTATTTTATTTTCTTAGAAGCAAATCAGTGTCACCAGTGTATATGCTGGCTGAATTTCATCTTGTGTTCAAAAATTATCTGTAAATCAGCTTCATGAGATATCTCGATAATATAACACTCATTAAAGGGTGAATCACATTAGACGGTTTAAAAAATCTCCTTTTTTTATTGCAAAAATCGAAAGTTTAGCTTTTCAAGAGTATGCTCAAAAAGTTTGAGACCGATATTCGAAGCCATTTTTATATTTTCGGAGCAAGATACGAAACGTGCTCGAGCAAGAACCATTGAATAGAGCGATCGCAGACATGCTGGGCGAGACCGAGCAGCTGCCTTTCTATGAATCTATCTCACTTTGCATGTATTTGGGCAGGTATTATGTATTTTTTCTGGTATCCCGGTGTATAAAGGAATAATACACAAGTCAATTCAATACTCAGTTTTTGGTAATTTGTTTTTAAATAAGTTTTTCTCCAAACGCGTTTTTCGGCTTGCGTGCGAATTTTTGACCGATCTTCAAGAACTAAAAAAAATAATGCTTATTAAAATTCGCGTCTAACTAAACCTGAAATCAGGATAAACATTTTCGATTTAGAGTTTTCTTTTGACAAAAGCACATAAAAATATTTTTAAACGCATCACAAATTTTCAATTTTCAAAATTTTCACTCAAAATTTGGTTCATCGAGGAATTATACATATAGGTAGATAATATGAATGGATTGCTTTCATATTAAAATTGTGGACACCAGCATGCACGGCAATGAAAGACTGAAACGACGAACCTTCATGAAGAACAGCTTCTAACCTTGCAAATATTAATGGTAATCACTTGAAAAAGTTATGAGGTGTAGTTCAAAATATGAATAAATTAACCTACTAGCCAACTAGTATATAAATTAACCTACTACCAACTAGTTTTAATCATTTCTTCCCCATCAAAAAATCACGAAAATGCGTAAAAATAGGCCTCATTATGTGAGTTCATGTAAATATATGTAAAATTTAAAAAAAATGCTAATTTCAAATTGATTTAAAAAATATATGTTGTTTATTCAGCAGATTTTAAACATGAAATCCTTAAATCCTCAAAGTTCTTGAAAATATTTTATTATAATTTTTCCACACAAAATGGCGGCGATGCGAGCGAATGAAAAAAACACCTTTAAAAATGACATTGTACAACTTAAGGCCATTTCCAGAGATCTTGCAACATACAGAAGGAGAAAACTATGTGAATGAGATGTATAGTTCATCGGTTGACCAATGAAATTTAGAAGAAAAATGAAATGTTTCCATTAATGTGGGATATTCGCTTCCCACTTCAAAACGATCAATCAGTTTCACAATTAATTTTGCTTGGTCTCGTGCGTTGTAGTTTTTTGCGTCCTTCACTCGTTCGTCGTTCTTCGAAAAACTGCCGTCACTTCTGTCACTTCTGTCAAAATCGACCCTTCATTGTGACGCACTGTCTCCAGCGTGTGCGCGGGAAATTCAAATTTGAACGATGAAAAATCCCACATTAATTTTAGATTAAACAAAAAAGTCGATTATTTTTCCAAAAAATCGTGTTTTAAACAATAATAATCAAATTATTTCTCGAAAATTACAAAAACATGTAGATTCAACGAGAAGATAATACTCTTTTGTAGTTGTGGTATAAATTTGAGCCGGATCGGTTCAATATTTTTTGAGATATATTGTACGGTAGTTGAAAATAGTACCACATTGAGAAACAAGCCGCGAAGTGCGACCCTTGAAGTCCACACGGTCAACTTCCCAGTAATGTCTAGATAAACATTAAAAATATTAAACAAAATAATAATTTTAAAAATATTACTACTTTAAATAATAATAATGAGAGGTATTCATAGCAGCAACAGGAATGAGTTGATATTAATCATATCATCCACCGAAGGTTTTTTTTGGACTTCTATCATTTAAGCAGTTTTTTTATTAACACTAAAACACTGTAAAAACTATTAAAAATCTGCTCAAATTATGCAAATATTATAAAACTTCGATTGAATTTACAACAATTTCCTTAGAATAAAAGATATAAATTAATGTGATTCGTATGAACCCTCTATACATAATAACTTTGAATGATTTTTTATTTTTTATTTAGTTTTTTTTATAATCGTGGATTATGGTTTTGCGGGTTTCTCTTCAAAAACTGATAAGAATGTATAAATTTTATAAAAATTTATTACTGTGCTGTGAAAATCAAGTTAAAAAATTATTTTTTTATGAAAAAACCTTAAAACCCTAAAAGCCTAATTTTTTGCATTTCTTTTATTAAATTAAAAAGCTGCTGAAACAATTTTTATGTAATGTTAAAAAAATTGCAGCAATGTTAATAAACGTCTATTGACACCTTAATGATGCAAATATTATATCTGGTTCGAGAGATATAGTGAATGATAAAAATGACCTTGGAAATCATGATGACTTTTAATTATTTTTTATTTGTAATTTAATTTTTTACGAAATCATGAGAAAAAGTTTTGAAATTGTTTCTACAAATATTGTTTGGAGTATATAAATTTTATAAACACTGATTACTATATTTCGCAAATCAGGTTATAAATTTATTGTTTATGAAAAAAAATCTAATTTTTTGCACTTTATTCTCTTAAATTAAAAAACGGCTCCAACAGTTTTTATAAAAATTTGATAGATTCACGCAAATGTTAATACGCGTCGATTGGCACCTTAACAATGCAAATCGTATGTATGGTTCGTGAGATATAAAGCATGACAGAAATGGCCTTGAAGAACATGATGACTGTTAATGATTTTTTATCTGATTTTTTTTGTAATCATTAGTAAAAAACTTTGATGTCATTTTCAATAGAACTGTTTGGAATATATAAATTTTATAAACATCGGTTACTGCAACTTGTAAATAAGGTTAAAAATTTATTGTTTTTGAAAAAAACCGTTATGTTTTGCAATTTTTTTTAAAAAATTAAAAAACGGCTCCAAGAAATTTTTTAAAAACTTGATAGAATCACATAAATGTAAATACGCGTCGATTGACACCTTATTTAAGAAAATCGTACGTTAGGTTCGCGAGATATAACGCATGAGAGAAATGACCTTCAAACGGGCAAAACAGCAAACCCCCCCGACCGAAGTTTACCAAAAACTAATCAGCTCTTAAGATTGCAAAGACGCTTCGATTGACACCTCAACGAAGTCGATACGATTTTGTTTACGTGAGTTATCGTCGTAGAAAAAAGTGTCCACGAACGCTATATCGCTATACGTACGTACATACACACACACACACATACATCTCCCTTTCTAAAAACACTTTATATATACTCTATAGACCTCAAAACGTAAAGAAATGTTGAAAATGTCAATTTCGATTTTCGAGGCGATTACAAGAACTTCCCATATACTGGGAAGTTAAAAACGCGTTAAAAGTTTGCAGTAGATGAAAAGCATTGATTATTAATTTTTGATGTAACTTACGCGTTAGTAATCCATTCCAGGTCCTATTTCCTTAGAATTTCAGATTTATAAGAATATGGTAGGGATACCCAATTAAAGAACCGCCTATAGCGCCGGAGAGAAAGTAGGCAGGGACGCGTGGCAGGTGTGTTCGACTTACTGGGGAACGCCGCGCTGCCTATAACGGACTATAACTCGAGAACTAATACGAATATCGCTTCAAAACTTTTTTTCGCGTATTCTTAGAGTATCTGGAACACTTTAATTTAAGAGAGAAAATCGAAAACTTGTAACCACTTGTAATTTGGAAAAATATCGAATTTCTTTTTTTGCATATTTTGAATGTTCATATATTTGAGAATATCGTCCGAAAATTTCACATTGATGCGGCAAATAGTTTCAGAGAAATTAGCGTATTTGTAAAGACGTCTCCGATGATCGAAGGAATAAGGTTTCTGACAAAACTTTCGATTTTTTAAGCCCCTTTTAAATATAAATGTAAATTTTCTTTAAAAAAAAGATTTTTTTTGGGAAGCCGCCATTTTGTCAACAATCAAAATTTTGACTATTTTATCGATCATTACCTGTATTTATCTATCCTAAAAATAAATTTTTTGGTTTTTTTCCTTCCTCACCGCCTGACACCTTTTTGTGGAGGTCCTCTAGGAGATCTACTACAGGAACAACGGAACCGAATATTTTTTGTAATGCATCGCGAATTCTTAAAATACATTAAATTCGCTATATGTGCAATTATTCAATGTATTTATTTAATAAAAAGCCTCATCACAAAAAAAATCACAAAAAACATGTTTTTTCGGACTTACAAGTGGATATAACCCCTCAAGATGATAGATAATCGTGAAAGACCCCGTTTTATTAATCAGGTGAATACTATGCATCCAAAAAGATATGTTAAGTCTGAATGGTTTCACACTTCACCAGCTTTTTTCTACAAATTTGATGTCACCTGGACAAGAAAATTAAGTGATCGATCGTGCAAAAGTAAAATTTAGGACACTTAGAAAATGAGAAAATCAAATGAAGGAATCAACGTAAGCATTCCTTTTTTAACTTCCCAGTATATGGGAAGTTCTTGTAATCGACTCGAAAATCAAAATTGAAATTTTCAACATATCTTTACGTTTTGAGGTCTTACGAGTATATTTTAAGTGTTTTTAGAAAGAAGTATGTATGTGTGTGTGTGTGTGTGTACGTACGTACGTACGTCCGTACGTACGTGTGTGCGTTCGTGGACAGTTTTTTCAAAGAGCGTAACTCACGTAAACAAAGTCGTATCGACTTCGTTGAGGTGTCAATCGAAGCGTCTTTGGAATCTTAAGAGCTGATTAGTTTTTGGAACATTTCGGTCGGGGGGGTTTGCTGTTTTGCCCGTTTGAAGGTCATTTCTGTCATGCGTTATATCTCGCGAACCAAACATACGATTTGCATTGTAGAGGTGTCAATGTACGCGCAATCTTATTTTAATGAATCTGTCGAATTTTTAAAAAAATCGTTCGAGCCGTTTTTTAATTTAAGAAAAAAAGAACTGCAAAAAATTAGGCTTTTTTCATAAACAATAAATTTTTAACTTGATTTGCGGAATGTAGTAGACAATGTTTATAAAATTTACATACTCCAAACAATGTTTGTGGAAACATCATCAAAACTTTTCCCCATGATTACGTGGAAAATTGAATTAAAAATAAAAAATCATTAAAACTCATCAAGATTTTCAAGGTCATTTTTATCATTCACTATATCTCACGAACCAGATATAATATTTGGATCAGTAAGGTGTCAGTTGACGTGTATTAACATCTTTGTGAAGTTTTCAACAATATAAAAATTCGTTTCAGCCGTTTTTTGAATTTAATAGAAGAAAATGCGAAAAATTATTTTTTTTTTATAAAAAATATTTTTTAACCTGATTTGCACCGCACAGTGATATCAGTTTATAAAATTTATACATTCTCATTAGTTTTTGAAGAGACACCGGCAAAATTTACTTCCATGATTATGAAAAAAACTAAATTAAAAATAAAAAAATCATTCAAAGTTACCATGTAAAAAGGGTTCATACTAATGCTATTACTTTATATCCTTTATTCTAAAAAAAATGTTGTAAATTCAATCAAAGTTTTAAAATATTTGCATAATTGAGCAGCTTTTAGTTTTTATAGTCTTTTAATTAAAAAAAATTTTTAAATTTTGAAAACCAACAAAATTTTTCAACACCAAAAAGGCCCCCACCGATTGATCCGCGTGAATATTCAATTTGTCCTCATCGATCAAAAACCTTACGTAGACGTATTCATATTAACTCATTCCTGTTACTGCTATGAATACCTCTCATTGTTGTAATGTTGTTGATGTTTATGTAGATATTACTGGGAAGTTGACCGTGTGGACCTCAAGGGTCGCACCTCGCGGCTTGTTTCTTTTTGTGCTTCTTCAGTAGTTTACGCTGTTTTAAAAAAAAGTTTCGTCTAACAAAAAATTGACCAATTAAAGAAAGTTTTTTCCCAAGCCATTTTCTATTTAGCTTTGTATTGAAAAACGTTTATAATTTGTATAATAATAAACTAACTCTTCTGCTTGAGAACATTACTTCCTACACAAAAATCAATGAATGGCTCACAAAACTCAATGGTCTCAAAAATCAACTCGATGACAATTTGAGGATTTTCAATACTTGATAGCAGTTTTTCATTTCCAAATCTAGATGTACATCTGTCTACTTTGTGTACATTACAGCAATAACTGTACACCTCCTCATAGGCGGCAATCTTTTTTTGGGACTATTTAATTAAGTCGACGCCTTGATGAAGTAGAACATGCCAAATGCCTAGCACAATCCGAACAAAATGAAAAAGGCAATGTTCGCGTGCAGAAATTTATATTGACATTCTTCAAAGATCCGAGAATTGATGTCTCCTTAAAAGCACCACTTCATTCAAATCGTATCGGTTTTATTATTGCTGAGTGTTGGTTTTCAAGAAAGATTCTCCACTTGCAACGAGTTAATTTCTTTCAAACAGATGTTTACATAAATACGCTCGTGTAAAGATAGATTCTCGTGTGTCATATCCCCATATCAACACTCCCGTAAATATGTCTGGGCTTTAAGATATGGTTAGTGTACTTTTAAAGACATCCAACAGCTGAGGTCATTAACTAAAACAGCAACTGCGATTGTAGCCATTAGTGGGAGCCCACCATGCATACTCTCATGAGATGTGAATGAAATGACGCATGGCGGCCAGAAATAGCTGAATGATGTCGCCAATGATCCGAATCAAATGATTGCTTTAAATGGGAAAAATTTTCGTATCTGATTGCGAATTGATGTCATTTCGGTTATGACTCGTGACTTTGGAACAGCCGATTCCAGTCAATGGATGTGTGTACATTTACGTGCAAGGCTTGCAATGCAGTTCAAGTATCTTTTGGCATCGAATCTCAAGGCAACGAAGACCCACAAAAAGGGAACAACCCATGGAAGTAGTAATTTGGTGGTGATACAGTTGAAACCAGGCGATGTGGGCGTCTTTGATGCTTTTCCAATCTATAAGCGCAATCGAACCGTAAACATGGTGGGTGTTGATATGTCTTATGGAAATATAATTTGGCGGAGTAATAAATGACGCAAATTCGGATAAACATACTCGTTTGGTTTGGTATTCATTGCTTGATTGATTGCAAAGTGGTAAGGTGTAAGAATTTTTGCGGGACTAGCATTCTTTCAGAAAAATCCAGGAATCAATTTAAGGAAACCATTCAAGCTTTGTACTCTATAAAATGTCTTGCAATTATGAATCTACACAGAAGATAACACGAAGACAGTTTTATAGTTTTTTCAACCAAACTAATGTAAGTCTCATATTCCTCAAATTGCTTCGTTATTCATAGGCCCCTCTTTGAAAAACTAAGAGTGTTTATATGATTTCTTATTAACGGTATATTAAACAAGCCGTGAGGTGCGACCCATGAGGTCCACACGATCAACATACCAGTAATATCTAAAAAGACATTAAAAATATTAAACACAATAATAATTATAGAAATAATACTACTTCAAATAATAAAAATGTACTTCTCGTAAAAGTTATTGGAATGACTTAATATTAATCATAACATCTACGCGAGCGTCAATTGATTACGTAAGGATTTTGGCGCATTGGTTTGATTGATTATTCACGCGGATCAATCGGAGGGGGGGACAGGTTACAAAGCAGTTTTTTCATTAAAGTTAAAACATGGTGCTGTGAAGACTATTGAAAATATGCTCAAATTATGCAAATATTAATAAACTTTATTTGACTTTACAACAATGTCTTTAGAATAAGAGATTTAAGGTATTATGATTCGAATGAACCCTCTTTACATGGTGACTTTGAATGATTTTTTATTTTTTATTTAATTTTTTTTTTGCAATCATGAGAAAAGTTTTTGCTGGTTTCTCTACAAAAATTGATAAAATTTTATAAATTCTACAAACATTTATTATTACGATGTGCAAATCAGGTTAAAAATGAATTTTTTTATGAAAAAAACACTACTTTTCCAATTTTTTTTTAATAAATTAAAAAAAACGCTTTAACGATTTTTTTAAAATATAAAAACATCATGAAAATGATAATACGCGTCGATTGACACCTTAATGATGGAAACATTGTATTTAGTTCTCGAGATATAATGAATGACGTAAATGACCTTGAACGTTTAATGATTTTTTATTTTTATTTAATTTTTTTCTGTAATCATGAAAAAAAATTTTGCTGGTTTTTTCACAAGAACTATTTGGAGTGTCTAAATTATATAAACATTGATTACTTAGGTTTGAAAATCAGGTTAAAAATTTTGTTGCACTTTTTTTAAAAAATTAAAAAACGGCTTCAAGAATTTTTTTAAAAATTTGATAGAATCACATAAATGTCAATACGCGTCGATTGACATCTTGTTCAAAAAAATCGTACGATTGGTTCGCGAGATATAACGCATGACAGAAATGACCTTCAAACGGGCAAAACAGCAACCCCCCCCCCCCCCGACCGAAGTTTCCCAAAAACTAATCAGCTCTTAAGATTGCAAAGACGCTTCGATTGACACCTCAAGGAAGTTGATACGACTTTGTTTACGTGAGTTATGCTCGTAGAAAAAAGTGTCCACGAACGTACATACGGTCGTACGTACGTACGTACATACACACATACACATACATCTCCCTTTCTAAAAACACTTTATATATACTCTATAGACCTCAAAACGTAAAGAAATGTTGAAAATTTCAATTTCGATTTTCGAGGCGATTACAAGAACTTCCCATATACTGGGAAGTTAATAATAGCAAAAAACATTTTCGAATTTTACTGTTGTGTCCCTTAAAAAACATTAATATTTTCACCAGAAAATAATGCCCTTTTTTCCATACTACACTCTGACATATCAGAATATTGATTATTTTTATTGAAAAATGCGTATATCATGCGTATTTTTTATGGTGAAAATATTTTTGCGACGTACTTTGTATACGTATTTTCAAAATCATTTTATTTTTTTCATCATTAAAAATAGTGTTCCTACCGTTATTTAGTAGGAAACGATTGCCGGCCTATTTTCACGGGGTCCAACCTAGTGTATGCCTTTTTTAAGTGTGTGTGATCAAATACCTTTTTTAAATTCATAAGACTAATTTACTTGATATGAACCTAAAAAAATTCATAGTTTTTTTTGAAAAAATCGTATATATTTGGAAAAAACTTTCATTTTTCATGAAATTTTTGCGATATTTAAAGGAAAAACTGTTGTTTGTCATAGTTGTCACAGAATTTAAGACTAATATCGAAGATAATTGTGCTGCAAAAAGTAATGTTGAATTTCAAAATGAGTTAGTAGTTTTTGAGTTGACTTGTACGAAGCTCATGAAAAATTGGCTTTGAGCGTGTAAAATTTGTTGCAATGTTTTCGCTTGAAAACAGCGAAGATCAGTAATGTTTGCGAGCTTTAACTTCAGAACGACTGTGAATTTCGTTTTAATACTGAACGACGATACTTTCAACATGTTAAACCTAAAACTTATGCAAAAACTGCAAAAATACATTCTTTGAAATTTCAAATGGACAATCTCCCTCCATTTCAGTTTGGTTTTATTTAGGTGATAAGATGTACCATTGTTTTTGTAAGTCTCTCGAAATCAGCGCAGTTGTAGTTAAAAATATAAGAAAAAATCAATTAAAAATTCATGAACAAAACCACTTATTTTTCCTCTAGCTGTCGAGGAAAAACCCTAAATTTAAGATGAAACCCCTAATCTAGCATCGGTTGTTTTATGTGTAATTTCTGCACATGGCGTAGTTATTTTCATAGCATAAAGAATATATAGCACAAAACATGCACAAAGTACCCTTCCTTCAGAGAGAACGTTCTGGTTTTCGTTTCATAGCTCGCGCGGAAAAAAAAACAAATAAAAACACACACCGAAATTTCTCCATGTGGAATCGGGCAACTGTATTGTGGCGAGGTCGTGATTGTGTTTCAGCGATTCATATACGTATACACGCCGCGATCGAATTGATGTGCGTAACAATGTCTACCGATACAAATAAGCACATTTATTCGCGTGCGAAACTACCCACGGCGAATTGTGTAACAGTGATGCACCAATTTGGCTCTAGTGTTTGTGCTATGTATTTTTTATGCCATGTTTATTTCAAAGAGATTTATTGCTGATCGTAGTTTGTGCTTATTTTTATTTGAAACTTAAATATTATTCTTTTAATTTCTCGCACTGATAATTTGCTTCAATTACCAAGCCAGTATTGCAAGTAGATCATAGTAAATAGTCCTGGTCACGCTTCTATGAAGAAACATCATATTCTGAGCTTTGAAGAAAAATAGCATGGTATTGTAGTTAAATTGAAACATTTTTTAAAATTTCTTTCTATTGAAAGTAGCGTTCTTTCTTTACTCTATTTTTTAGTCAACAAATGCGTAACTGCTGGCAAAAGCATAATTTCCTCAAGAAGATGTTACAATTTGAGTCCACGTGCACATTTACAAAAAAATTCTAATTTTTCTAAGTGGGGTGAGCATCCGAAATTTTTGAGGCAGTTTACAATTTATTTGTTCGCAAACCGTGTTGACCGCCTTCGCGTGGGTGAGTTGAATAAGTTATTAATGACTTGCTAATATCTGTTACACAGGATCTGTTCCTTGATAACAGCCAGGTTTCTTTCAGTCAAGTCAATTTCTTCAGAGGCTAAACACTGAATGTACATAATATTCGTATTTTATTTTTGAAGTCTAGGTGGAAGAGTTTTGATCGATAATTTTGATCTGTTGATGTGGCAGTCAAAAGTCAATGCTAATTAGCTATGAATAAAAAAAACTGTATCATGCACAACAGTATTCGATGCGTGTTCATAGAATGAACAAAATAAACAAATACTTTCCGCGAAATGCCCGCAATAAGTGCATTTTTCACAAATAACTTAGCATTCTCAGTATTAAAGTTGTTGTCCTAGGTTAGAAGTTGCACTGTATTCTCGACTGAGACATAAACGATTATAGAAAAGCTGACTTCATCTACTACCACTCCGACCAGAAGGGCTTCTTTTTTTAAAAAAAAAACACAGCAATTACTCCCACTTATCCTTCAAAATCGCGTCGTTTCATTCGTCTACTTAGCTGCTTGACATTCACTAAAATCCACCAACTACCTAAATGTAGATATATCTTTTAGTAGGCCGTTGAAAACTGAAGCTTTTTTTCGAGACTAGGCACAAGCGAGCGAATCAGGAGAAGGGTCTGGTCCTGGAGCTCGCGAAACAAAAGAAATATGTGGAAAGACAAGGACGTTTTGTAGGCCGTTCATTTGCCTAATTGCTGGCAAGGAAGCCAGCCTTTTAGTTGGCTCATGCACTTTGTCGATGGCTTGTTGAGTTGAGTTGAAAACTGGTGACCAATTTTTTTTTGACAAAGAATTGCTCTCGATTTCATCTTCCAGAAGTATGTTGGTAGCCGGATGAGTTTCAGATGAATGCAAGAGGAGGTAAATAGATTTTTATGTTAGTGGGTGACTTTGTAGTGATGTTACATCTTTAGTTTCGATTGCTGGATGGAATAATTAGTCGTTTTGATTCTGATAAAGACATTTCGTAAATATTAACCAAGTAGTATGTGAAGATCGTCCTGCATGATATCTTGACGATTTATGTTTGAATGATCTGGTGGAATTTCACGCGGAATCTCTTCAATTTTGAAAGGTTTCATATTTGCTGACAGCGCTGATCAAACTGTTTCTAATTAAGTCGCCACATGCCATTCGTTGCTCCGTGAGGTATAACGATCACTGAATATCTTACTAGTGAAGACCATCAAAATTCAAGTGCCCATCATCTCCGCGTGGGTAAGTATGCAAGTCCCTCCTTTGCCAGATTATTTAAAACAAAGGGTGGCAAATTTCACGTCTGATGCATTTCAATTTTGTGTGGCTGATATTTGCTTCATTCGCAATTGGTCTTGCTGGTACGTTTTGCCATTAGCACATGTACGAAATCCGGCCGGTCTTTCATAATTGCAGGTTTGTGTACCTCCGTGGATCTTTGTGCATTGTGTAATTAGCTGATAGGCTGGTGTTGCTTGGTGATGATTTACGATGCAGATCAATTCACTCTTTGCATTTCCTGGCTGCTCAGCAAACGTACAGCCTACTTTTCAATGGATGGATGACGCTCTGGGCGGACTTGATTCAATTAAACATCGGCCACCTTTCGCTCAATGGCGATTCTCGCAATTATGCTGCAGAATGCATTAGTTATTGCTAATGAGCAACACTCTGATAGCAGGCGTGTCAAATATGGTTGGAAGGGGTAGCAAAATAACGAGTTGGCATATGTTGTGCCAAGGTATTTTTTGATTATTGCATTGATTGCGCTGTGTTGTTTTTAAACGGTAAAATTTTATCAAATGAAACATTAATTGCCTTCCTCTGTTAAAATGAAGTTCGTATCTAAATTTTGTATTATATGCTAAAATTTTACTTTAGTAACTCAACTGAAATTAAGTCCTCAAATGACGACGACACGACGATTGTAAGAAGACTTTTCGATAAAAAAAGACAGTTCAAAATAACTTTAAAGTCGCATAATATAAAAACTGCACCTATTACGGATAAAACGATTACAGTCCCTGGTCAAATTGTTAGACGCACCCAGAATTTTTTTTAAAATTTTATCTTTTCGGAGTCAAATTATAACTGTCTATAGAAGGACTCTAATAAAACTATTATTTTTGCATTTTAAAGGCTTTCAGGTAAATAAAACTCATAACTGCGATAAATGTATGTTTAAAAAAATATAATAAGAAAAACGGAAAAAACTTTTTTAAAAGCTCAATATTTTGTGTTTCCTCCTTTGGCAGCAAATAACGCCTGTATTCTCATCGGCATACTGTTTATGCATGACTGTACAGTTTCCTGAAGGTCCGGACTATGGTTGCAAACATCTATTATTCTTTCCATCAGCCGGGTTTTTGTGGTAATGACCTCCTTTGCTACCTCTCTTTTGATAAATGCCCACACATTCTCAATTGGATTCATGTCCGGAGAATTGTCTGGCTCATCCAAAAGGGATACATTTTCTTCGCGAAGAAAAGTTTTGACAAATTTTGCCGTGTGGCAGGGAGCACGATCCTGCATGAAAATAAAGTCTTCTCCATTCGGAAACCACTCTCTCAACTGACGAAGCAATCTTGTCTGGAGGACATCCTTGTATTGGTCGTGTTTCATTGTACCCTTAACAATGTACAGACGTCCAGTTCCTTTGACAAAGAAGACCGACCAATTCATCACTTTTGTAGGGTGCTTCACTGTCGGTATCACGCATTTTGCATCAAATTTCTCACCTGGACGTTTTCTGACGTATTGCGCTTTATTAGCCAGAGTTTCGAAACTGCTTTCCTCACTAAAGCACACCTGAAATAATATGCATATCTATGAAAATTTACGTAATTTTAATTAAGTTGCGAACAAACGCAATTAATAAAGTATAAAACTATAAACATAAGGTATATTTACCGACTTTCAGAAATCTAAATTTTTGTTCTGATGCTTCCTTGCCCATGGTAAACGTTTTGCTTTCATCGCAGGGGTCAATTTAGACTTGCAAGCGGGTCTCCAGGCTTTCAAATTCAGCTGAATAAGCTTACGGCGAACAGTTCTCTTACTGGCTGATACAGTGCTCTGATTTCATTCAGTTCTTATCACATTCGTTGATGCAAACCGATTTTCTACGCATGTTTTCTTGAAGAGTCGTTCAGCCCGCGATGAAAATATTGATTTGCGGCCACACTTGCTCTTCCTTTGAGAAGCTAAATCTCCATCATTTTCAAATTTTCCTTTAATTCTTCTTACGGAAGCCTCAGAAATATTCAATCTCCTGGAAATTTCTCGATTCGAAACCATTTTTACATCGATCAAGGCCTTCACTTCGTGGATTTTTTCTTTTGTCAGATCACTTCTTCTACCTATTTTATTAAATTTTATTTAAGCTTAATACAAAACTTAAATGTCTTTCAAAATAAGAAAAAACACTTCTAAATTATAACACAGTCCATAAACACATAAAAATACAGCAATAATAAAATAAAAACCAAAGTAAGTCTATCTGATTCAAAACCGGCACGCAGCCTGAGACAGGTACTCGCATTCGTTTTATGTCATATACAAGCGAGACTGAGCGAGATAGCAACATTTTTGGTGATACGAAATAGGTAAGAGAAATCCAAATCCAGATAGAGGGCTTAACGCATGCCAAATATCAAATAGAGCAATTTAGAAGGATCTGAATACATTTCTTGGTTAAAATTTTAAGTGGTCTAATAATTTGAACAGGGACTGTACATACAAAAAGATGGGAAATTTGTTTTTGAATAAAAAAAAATTCTACAATTTTTTGTATCAATCAAACAGTTTCCAAAATAATAGCCAAATACTTTCTTACAAGATTGCGACTGACGCTCATCTTCCTCATTTCAAAATTTCAGCTTTTATTATGTAAGTACTTCATCCAAATAACGTGCTAGTTCTCGGGCTGTTATAATCATATCTAACGATTACACCGTTATTGTCCTGTGTTCCATAATTTTTGTGGTTTACTGCCTGTCTGAGGCTGCTTTTGCTGCTTATTACCCAGTGCTGCTCAATGTGGCCACTTATTTTCAGGTTCATTTCAAAGTGAATCTCTATCTCCAGTCCTAACCTTCCGAGATGGCTTACCTCCCAGACCCACCCTACTCAGACGGTTTACTTTCAAGTTTAGGCCAATCTCATTGCGACTGCCTATTAGCTACCGCTTGACCTTTTCTAACAGCATCAGTGTCCTGATCTTCTTTTAACGTTGTCACTGCAAGTTCCTCCTTAATCGCTGCGAAGATCGTCACCGTACCTCTACCTCGTTTCAAATATTCGGTGCAGCTTCATAAATTTCTGCTTTGATCGCGGGATTAATGCGATCTTTCCCGTTTTCTTTCCATCATGTTGCAACTTTGGAATGGCGAGTTCCTATGGCCATTCACTATTGCCAATTAAACGTAACAGCTGTTGAAACTCCATATTATTATGCCCCACATTGGGCGTCGAATCAATTCCATCTCCCATCTAGCAAATCTTACCCACAAACTTACTTCCTTACTTCCTATAATTAATTTACATATGATATGTTCTACTCTAAGGTTTTTTATTACTCTACAAGCCTTGGTGAATTGGTTCCTTATTTTCAAATATAGTGTCAAATATAGTAATTGTTTTCCAAACACACTCGATTGAAATAGTTTGGCGTTACTTTGAGAAGTTTTCACATCGAAAGCAAAAATAATTCAAACCTCAATTTTCCTTTTGACTGATCGAAATGAGTCGTGAAACTCACAACTTATTTGCAAAATTAGAATTTAGTTTATGTTTAATTTGGTAAATGATAATTTCATTCTACCAAAAATAACAAAGAAAGGCTTTATAATTATTTTCCACAATAATTGATTAACCTAAAAACAATTCACAATTTTTGATTCAAAATTGAACGCTATTAAATTGACATATTGCATTCTTTGGCAACCAGAGAGTTTATTGCTTAGTTTCTTGATTGTAAAAATTTAAAACCGACAATCTTTTCGAGTTTTCCAATTACCCAAAATTCATTTGAATGAGGAAATGATAGCAAAAGTAACAATAAATGTAAAAGTCATCTTATGCACTATTTTCCATCGAATGGAACTGAAGTTTAAATTAAAAAGATATAGAAATCAACATAGCAACTAGTTATGGCCTTTAAGTTTTTAAGTTATTCATTTGCTCTCGTTATATTTTGAAGAATCCTTAAACTAGAACACCTTAATTGACGTCTCAACCACAATTATTTTCAAAAACTATCCAAATTGATTGAAAACATTGAATGTCGACTGCGGAAAATCCCTGCATATTTTTACCTTCTCTTAACATGCGCGTATTCTCCTGACCTCGTAGTTTACGGCAACATTGGAAATATCCATACCCGGATTTTTCGCCAACCGTTATGCTGGTAGGGTGTGTTTAATTTGAAAAGGAGACGATGATGAATGCCCCCCACCTCATTGTGTATCCTCTTCAAAAAGAAGTCGGTGGAATGACTAGTTTAGACAATTTTAATTTTACAATTGTTTTTCGCAACTATTGTGTTTCAAATTTAAATTTAATTAGAATGTGCTTCGCGATCCAATAAGATGAAGGAAAATCTTTGTGAATTAAGCATCAGTATTTTTTTCTGTTGATAGAAAAGTTGCATTTTAAATTCTGTTCATTTGAATGGCGTCTTCCAGCAACCTTTAATAGTTTTTCGACTCCAAAAGCAAAGATTTTTAAGTGGATGACTTTAAAATTATATGTTCATGCTCAAGGTTAGGATCTAATTTATTTAGAATCTGCACTAATATCAGCATGCACTTATAGATATACCAAAAGAATAAGATTGTAAGATCTTTGCCTGATTTTTTAAAGTATCATAAGTTTCCAATTTATATGTGCCTATATTTTTCTATCTGTAATTGAGCTATGAAGTAAAAATAAATAAAATTTATTTCTCATTGCGTACGTCAATCAAATCAATATTGCAACGTCAATGGTGACTCCCATTTTAGAATCCGTCCACAGAATAAATTAATATTTAGTGACGTGCATCACTAAACGGATATGGAGTTACATATGAATCACTTCCTGTTCAATAAGTTGAACGTGTGGTAAAAAACGATAAGTTGATAAGAATGCATGAAGAGTTCACGGAACCCAACAGCTCTAAAATTATCCAATTAGTCATTGATAGAATTGCACACGTTGCCGTGGTAAATGATATGCGTTTTCGCATACACATTGCATTTGAAGCGATGAAATTATAGTTGTTTGTTCGGTCATCAGGTTGGCGCCTAGTATATGTCTTATGCTAAATATACCTCCAGATGAATGCAGAATAATTAGAAAGGAGAATCTTATGAAATTTTTCATATTTCTTGAGCTGATTGTAATCGAAAAGCAATTTAATTATAAAGGAAGGTTTAATAGGATTATTGATTCTTGGTTCTTAATTTTTATTTTTTTAAAATATAAAATCAACATCACAATAAATTTTGTGAAAAATCTCCACCGCATCAATACTCGCTCTGTACCAAAATATTTTTTTTTCTTTCTCTTACCGAAAAAAAAGTTTTTGGCATCCAAAGAATAACAAGCATAGAAAAGCGTTTTTAAACTAGCGAGTATTCTTTCAAAATCTACTTATTGAATATTTCAAACATTATTTTCACAGATATTTCTATGAGTGTCATAAATGTTACAGCTGGTTTGAAACTATTGATCCAAATAACTATATATTTTTTAAATTAAATTTTTATTAAAATTTACGCCTGTAAAACATTCAAATCTGCTTTTTCTTCCAAAACATATCCAACATCAATTAAATTTGTCTAGAACTACAAACGTACTTTATAATATTTTTTATTTATCCTAAAAATCAAATTCATTATGATGGTACCTTAGCCCACTCCGAGCTTTTAGCTGACGTCTTTCAAAGTTCGCATACGCTTACCCAAGACATGAGCATTAAGACAACTGAGGATATCGTCGATAGCTCAATTAGGTCACTCCCCTCTTGGTTCGATGTGCCTACCAATTGTTTCTGCAAACCAAGGAAGTCTTTAAATTTATTAAGCGGCTTAAAAACCGTAAATCTCCAGGAGCAGACCGAATTCCAAACATACTTCTGAAAAACCCTCTCCAATAAGCCAATTGTTCTAATCACCTTTATATTTAACTCCTGCTTCAAGTTGGGGTACTTTCCAGCAATCTGGAAAAAAGCGACCGTCATCCCAATACTCAAGCCTGGAAAAGACTCTAGATCTCCCAGCAATTTTCGTCCCATAAGCTTGCTTCCTGCGCTCAGCAAAGTCTTCGAAAAAATAATTCTTGCTAGAATCGAATCAATCATCGCTGAAAAGAGGCTAATCCCAAACGAACAATTCGGTTTTCGACAGGGCCACTCTACTATCCATCAACTGAACCGGGTAACCCATTGCATCACCAATGCATTTAATGAGAAAAGGTCCGTAGGCATGGTCACCCTCGATGTCGAAAAAGCCTTCGACTCTGTTTGGCATGACGGAATGGTGTTCAAACTTACACAATTTGCATTCCCAGTTTACTTGGTAAAGCTTATACAATCGTTTTTATCGGAGCGATCATTTGCTGTGAAAATTAATAAAACCCACTCAACTTCTCGGCGCGTCCCAGCAGGAGTACCCCAGGGAGCAAGCCTGAGTCCAGCCCTGTTCAATATTTACACTGCCGATATCCCCTCGAACTCCAGGTGTGACCTTGCAATCTTTGCAGACGACGTGTGCATTTTCTCCGAAGCAAGTGATCCTGACTCAATAATTCAGTCCTTGGAAAGTGAACTAGATTTGCTCTACCAGTTTTATTTTCGTTGGAAAATAGAAGTAAATCCCGCGAAAACTGCATCTATTTACTTCACCCGGAAACGAAGTCCCTTAAATCTTCCAACGCGATGCGTTAACTTCGTTGGGAAGGCCATTCCTTGGAGCGAAACTTTTAAGTATCTAGGAATGATTCTGGATAAGTCTACCACATTCAAAAATCACGTAGAAACAGTTTGTACCAGAATTCAAATGGCCATAAAACTCCTGTATCCCCTCATTAACAGAAAGTCAAAGCTTTCCCTGCATAATAAGCTACTTATTTACAAAGTTGCATTTCAGCCAATTATTTCATATGCAGAACCCGTTTGGGGACAATGTGCAAATCACCATAAAGGTAAGCTTCAAGTTCTCCAAAACAAATGCCTAAAGATCATCCTAGACAAACCCTAGTACTTCTCGACCATACGGCTGCATCAACTGGCTCAAGTCCCGACGATAAAAGATCTCGTTACGAAGCGGCATAATGCATTCTTCGAAACAACAGCAACGATTGATAATCCTCTGCTACTGCCTTCTAGGTCATCGCTACATTAAGTAAATATCTAGATGTTTAAGCCTATTCTTAGTTAGTTAGTTCTAGATTAGGCTAGCTTCTTAGGTGTAAGTATTCGCAAGCCAGGTTTTTTATACGTTTTTCCTAGTAAACTCGATAACCATAATCTTAAGCAAAACTTATCTGCAATTCTAATTGTAAGGAACTATTGATGTAAAGGCGGCACCATAGTCTGAATCTCTAGCATAAGTCTCTGTAATACTACAAAATTGTATCTCGGCAATAATCAAGTTTTTATCTATCTATCTATCTAAATTCATTATGATAATTGTCTTATTTACACATCTTTTCGTTTGACGAATGAATGATTATTTCGGGGTCAAAATTAACTTCTAAAAAAGATGGGCGATCTACGATAAGCAATTTTAACGATCTATAAAAAATAAGTCAATATATTTTTATTTTACTGCAAATATTTAAAAAAACATATTTCAAAAGCTTTACCCTTGTTACATTTTTTTACAATTAGGTGATAACTTTAGACACTAACAACGCAAGGCGAAAACAGAATTGGTGAAATAATTTGAAACTGATGAAATGGAAAAATGTCTTCTTTTTGCTTTGCACAACTGTATTTTCATCAATAGACGTTGTTTTTTTAAAAGCACTTAAATACCACTTAAAGACAGTAATCCGTTCTTTGCTTGGTTCGCTGTTTTTGGTAAAAGTATTTGATTCTAGTCAATGTCGTGACTGTAAGGTTTATTTTAGCAAATCTTTTTTTTTATTTCACAAACACGTATTTTGGCTACCAGGTGTAAGCTTTCGACACGATTGATTCTTCATATGCGTTATCTTAAACATATCCTTTCTTTGGTAATTACTCCACACATTTTTCATGATTGAATTTGTTGAAAAAAATCCGCCATCTTCAGCATGAGAGATATTTTCTGAAGGGTGGCATTTTTTTATAGTCAAATCGTTTCAATGCAATTTTTCTCAAGTTTTCTATCGCCTGATAGACTTTCTCCATTAAATTCGACTATGAATTTTATGAATCCACTTAACCACAAATTATTCAGGACAGAAAACAAAGAAAAAAATCATTTTTAAGCCTAATTCAAATTAATTTAAACTCGCCATCAGAAAGATCTGCAAACTCATACAATATTTCCGCAAACGCGTTTATAGCTTGATCTAAGAATCGCAGAATATCTTTGGTTATAATTAACTTGTCGAATAAATTTCAATTCATTATAGTCGAAAAACAATTATCACCGAGTATCGTCACATTTGTTTAAAGGTAAATTGATCGAGATTAAAAAATGTTGTTTATTTTGTTCAATAGTTCATCCAAACCGAGTTCATTAAAAGTGGATACTACTGTATAAAGATTCTCAAATTTCCAAAAAAAAACCAAGAAAATTTTCTGGTTCAACGATCATTTCTGAGTTTTTTGAATTGATTTGATCAACTTTCTTGTCTGTTTCTAAAATAATACACGGTTTTGGTTGCACTCTGTGAAAAATAAATTATAATTTTGTAATAATCATTTTTTCTGAAGTAAATTAATTTTTTTCCACGAATTTTCTGTAAATCACTTGCAATATACAAATGTTTTTGTGGTGAAAGGTAAGTAGTCAAAGTAACATTGCATCTTCCACATCAAATGATTTCCGAATATATCTGCGATTGAACTCTCCAATTAGAATCGTTTCTTATACGCAGCAAACTCCATAGACACAAGGAACAAAGCTGCTTTCAAAAGGTGCTTTACAGCAAAGTGTGCACCAAGCCGACGACTTGTAAATAAAAACATTGCCACCCTTAGCATTCCAACCTTGATAATTCGTTATTTATGAACGGTGTCTATAGTGGGGTGTTTTATGCAGGGCTCCTTTGTTGAGGGTAGCGTACACCTTTATATGTACACGCACACGCAATATTGTACAACCGAAAAGGTCGCGACAGGTCACAGTCAGGACGTCGCACCCAGAACCATACAATACGCGATCGATAAAGACGTCTCGCCGTTTTCTCCCACACACATGTTTTCACCCTCCTTACTGCTCAGTTGATTTTAAATAAAATTTTGCAGAACAGCTTTCACCCCTAGCGAAGGAGAAACGAACCAGCCCCGATGGGTAGTCGAGAGATAGTAGTCATACTCTCTCCTCCGCTACACGTGTGTACAAACGGAAAATCAAGTTGAACGAGTAACATGGGGTAAACTACCCTTATACCCTGCTCATCGTACATATCCGAGAGAAAGAAAGTGTTAGTAGGGTGGACGTCTGGTTCCGGTGCATCGCTTTGATAAAGCAAGGAGCAATGAGCTTTGCGAGAGTAAGACGAAACGCGGAAATTTTCTTCGTATTAGGGATGGTCAAGGGTGGTAAAATTTATGTACAACTTTGGATTGATATTGCGAGCAAAAGAGAAGAAAATCTCGTGAACGCTAAGGACACATGGAAGAATCTTTAGAAGAGGGAAGCAAGGTCTAGTATCCTTAATGCGGGCAAAAATTAAATGTGGACATCTATAAAGCTTCAAGGGTGTTATTAGTGCTGAAACGTCAGTGCATCAATGTTCGTATAATTACAAAAACTTTATATGTAATTAAGTTTTATATTTGAACTTCACATATACTTTATTCACTAAATTACCAGTATAAATTGTTTTCTTGATTCAATATCTTAGAGAAAAATCTCTATTACGTAAATAAATTGACTCAATGCGTCTGATAGCGAGCAAAGGTACTTCATCCGTCGATTTTTTTTCAATTGATTGCAAACTCGCAGTCTGAGTGGCTTAGTGATTAGAGTGCTTGTTTTCTATGCATCGAGCACCAGGTTCGAGGCTACTTGGTGTCAAGTATTTTCTAGTAGTTCATTCAGATGCTCGCACTTTCTACGGATGCGCTGGGCATCTCCTAGTTTTCCGGTAGTCAAGTAAATGAATCTGATATTATTATAGCCTTAATTGGGCTGTTGTGCCGGAGATTACTATTATGCAAACCAAAAATTAGTTTCAAATGAACTTTAAGAGAAATTTTGGTCGGAAAATTTAGTTTAGCAAACGTTTGCATAGTAACCCAAATTAAGCAAAAGTAATGTTGAAGTCACTTACACATTTACTTGAGAACCGCAAAACTAAAGTGGTCAGCAACACGCACATTCGTATATAGTGCAAACAGCTGAATGAACTATAGAAAAAACTTATCACCAGGCAGCATCGAACCTCGTGCTCAGTGCATAGGAAACATGCGCTCTAATCACTAAACCGCTCAGATTGCGACTTTGTAAATAATCAAAATCACAATCTACGGATAAAATACAAACATAAAACGCATTGACTTGTCAGCCTTTTCGCGTTATAAAGAAAAAAAACTTAAGATTTTCAGTAATGAAAACAACAACAAAAAGGGTACTGTATAAAACATGCAGAAAAATTCGCTTAAATTGATAGGTTCTTTTAAGAGACTTTCTTTGATGCCAGAAATGGCTAACTGAAATACTGAGCCGAATGATCCTATACGATAAATCCTAGTTAAAGCCTTACCATCAATATTTCGACCCATTACTATAGATCATCATCTGATAAGAACAACAATTGTTGTCAAACACATTTCCGAACTCTTTGATGTTTCACATCTCTAAGCAGTTGTTTGAAAAGTGTCTTAAAATCGCAATTCAAACCACCATTAAATTACTGCAGGATTATCTTGATTTGATATGTACATTTTGAAATGTCTTTTCAAGTATGCTGAATATTATGTTCTTGAATTTTTTATCGCACCTTTTAAACTTCAACTCCACTACGAAAGTTTGGCTCGAAATCGCATGAAGGTCATCGAACTTATAGTGCTTGAAACAATCCTCTTGCCACAGGAAAACAATCCAGGAATGAGTACCATCTCTCGAAATCGGTGGCATCGTTGCCAATACCAAAAAACGCTAATCATATCTACATAACTCAGCTATACTGCAAAAGCTTGCCCAATAAGTCTCTTTATCGAAGCAGAAAGGACGACATGTAAAGATAGCGAATTCTATTGGCTAACACCCTTATCACCATTCTCTTGATCGTTGGTGTCGTTACCATTCTCTTTCTCTGGTGGATGTCAGACCTCAACCCAAACGTTATGTTAAATCCACCAAAATGTTCTGTCTAGACTGTAACACAAACAACCATGTACACGTTTGAGAGCATCGCATCTTTAGTAATCCGTTTAATGTGCCGGTGAGGTTTATTCCCGAGTCATTCAGGATGAAGGACCATTCGTTTCATGTACGCATTGTTGTCCATTTTTTCGCTCTTGTCGATACTCGAACTTCAGCAAAAAGATGTATAGCAGTGCACATTCTGTGCAGCAGTCGTGCTGGTGATGATACACGTTACCAGGCTCGTCAATTTGGCCGTTCATGGGTACTTCACAATGGTTATGTCCCCTTGATTTTCAAACGCTGTGTTCGGGTTTTCCCTGATTGAGTCAATCATCGCAACCATTGCCTTCCATTCTCATTCATCCCCACGATGATGATGCCGCCTTAGCCGATGGTATTTGTACAGGGGAAGTCCCGATTCATGTCCAGGAGAAGGCTTAACGTTCAGAAGCAGCTGTAATATCATCGGTCCTTGCTCCAGCATCACCTCGTTACCTTACTCCTTTGCTGGCTGGTTTCGTTGCCAACAGCGCCAGACAAGCTTGTGTGTATAATGTACGCCCTTCAAGGATATTCTATAGTTAGAGAGCTTGTGACTGTCATTTCGTCCTCCTTGATTCACATAAACGAGTAATAAGGGAAAAAGAACAAAGATAACGATTTGTCCTTCACGTAAGTTAATTTTTATTGTGAAAATGGAAATTTGGTACTTAACTGTCTTGTTTGAAAAGAGTCACGATGGTATGAATATTTCCTATATTAATATGCATAATATATGCGACGATTTTGTGCTTTGTATCTTCTAGCTTTGATGCTTGACGTTGCATTTGTACACATATTCCAGTAACAAAAATCATTCAATCAATAGTTAAAAATTGGACAAATTTTATCTCACCTTATCGTATTTTAGCTTAGAAAGAGAAAGGATTCTTTCGAATAAAATTCTAAAATATATTTCTCTCACTTTTTGGGGTCATTTCTTGAGAGAAGTAAAAGTTCTTTTAAATTATGCTACCGCTGAGAAATCATGGTCACCTTGCATTGCACTTCTTATTTTCCGTTTACAGAAATAATCTATGGATGTCAATTAACGATGCCTGCAAACTCTCGTCAGGGAAAGCTAATTTTTGGATGGATGTCGTTCATCCAACATACAAGTATATTATCCTTTCTAGATTGAATGTTTTCTGAATCTGTCTGTGCTTAAGGGTTGCGAATTTCCAATTTCTTTGTCGGTGCTTTGTTTGTTGAAAAATCCAACAATGTGTTCAGCGGAAACGAAGAAAACAGAATAAAGAAATTTTGGAAGTCCCTAAACTTCTAGCAAAGCTAGATAGTATGTAATTCAATTCACTAAACGTAAAATGTACCATAGTAGTAGCTAACATTCATAAGCAATTATTACACACATAAAAAGTTATGCCTTCAAGGCAACAAAAATCTGACAATGGAAACTTTCACACACGGTATATCTCAAGATTCAGTACTAGGTCCATTACTTTGAAAAAGCCTTATCCTGCTCACAAATATGTAGGATGTTGGTAAGGACCTTAGTGGCGTAGAATGGGATACTAAACAATCAAATCATTGTCTGGGGAAATTTTCGTGAGAGTGAGATTGAAAATTATCCAATAATATTTTATTACAGATTCAGTGTAGCACTTGACAGCATTTAATCTTGAAAAATATCGATGATTTCTTGCAGTGCGTTGATTAATTCAATTTATAGCTGAAACCATTGCAAAGCTAAAAAAACATAAATTGAAAAATTAGCATTTAATTTTAAGGAAGCTGGAAAATTAAAATCTCAGCGTGGCAAGCAACTTGTGTTTTGCATCACTCAGACAAGAAATATATTTTTTCACCATTTATATTTTCAATTTTCAAATTGTTTATTTTATTATTTTTGACTGTTCTTATAACGGTTTGAAATAATCATCCAAAAATATTGTTTTTCATCTGCAAATGCTCTGCAACACTCATAAGATCACTTTCGCAAGCATGATCGTCATGAGAAAATTAGGTCCAATCAATAGCTTATGAATTACGGTGCCATGCGCAGCGGCGGATGAATTGGCGAGCTTCGAACCAAAAAATAAGTTAATTTTGGTAATAAAGATAGATGAACGTTTTATTTTGAGAAGAATGTCGGAATTCAAGTTGAATTACCTTCGAAACAAAAGTTTATCGGATAGCAATGGATTTAGTTGTAGCTCCTTTGATGTTGTGATGTCATTCGGAAGTTCCAATTAAAATATCAGTTAATTTTGAATTGAATCAGAGACAATGCGGAAGATATCTATCGATTTGTCTTCAATTAAGATATGATCGATGAAAAACGTATTTTGCGAGAGGAGTTTTTGATCATGCACCCGTGGCATGAAACTTAAATTTGCCGACAGATTTAAAAGGGTTAATTTTCATCGCTTGAATGTAATTGCAACTAATGTTTTTAAATCGAACGTGTCGTTTGTGGCATGGCATTATTTTAACTATGATAAATTTCTGTTGCGAGGAGACCCCTTTCGTAAGTTGTCGGCGAAACGATCTTCACTGATATTTATATGAATGAAATATAATAGAACGTTCAGAAGGAAAACCGAATCCGTTTGTGATGTGAGTCGGCAGATGTGAAATTTAGTTTGGGTATTTTTTTGGAAATAGATACCTAAACGTAAAAAAAAACTAAATTATAGTTAACATGGAAGTGTAAGGCATACGAGAGTGGGGTGAAAAGTTTCCGGCCTGACCAAGAAAAACGATGTTTTTAAATATTTTTTTTCCTTTATTTTTCAACATAATCTCCATCAACACTGATACATTTCTCATAACGGTGTTCTAATTTAGTTATACCAGTTTTAAACGTAGATTCGTCAAGCTCCTCAAAATACTGAGCTTCGATAACTTCTTGGTTGCTCTTAAATCTTTTACCACCAAGCCATTTTTTTAGGTTAGGTAATAGTCGCTGGGGGCTAAGTCTGAAGATTAGGGAGAATGCGGCATCAATTCGTGGATTTTGGACATGGCAACAATCACGAATGCGCTGGTGCGATATCGTGATGAAGCAAAAAAAAATTCTTCACCAAATGAGGTCGTTTAATTTGCACCTCGTGCTTCAAACGTTGCAATAACTCTATGTAGTATTGACCAGGGATAGTCTTCAAGGTAATCAATGTATATAAATCCTCTTGCATCCAAAAACAGTAGCGATAACCTTGTTTGCCGATAAAATTGTTTTCCTTTCTTTGGAGTTGGTTTCCCTTTTCCAACCCACTGTTTTGACTGTTTTTTATTTTTAGGAGTGTAGTGATGGACCCAAGTCTCATCAAAAGTTATGAATCGACGCAAAAATTCGCTTGGATTACGCCTATACAGCGCCAAATTGTCGGTAGAAATGTTTTTTCGAATCAGTTTTTGGTCGAGCGTTAGCAAACGCGGCACCCACCTTGCACACAGCTTTTCCATAGTCAAATGGTTGTGGAAAATATTTCGCTCACGTTCAGCTGACATTCTACAGGTTTCAGCTTTCTCATACACTTTCAACCTGCGGTCTTCCAACACTATTTGATGGATTTTCTCAATCATTTCTGAAGTTGCGACCTCAACGGGTCGTCCTGAGCGAGGCTCGTCAGAAATGCTCACACGACCTATTTTCAATTCAGAAACCCACAGCTTAATAGTTGAATATGATGGTGAGGAGTCTCCTAGTGTTGAATCCATCTCTTTTTTATTTGTTTTGGTGTAAAACCTTTCAAATAGAAGTATTTGATGACACCACGTTTTTCCATTTTTTCCATTTTCACAAAAACAACGGAAGCGTCTCGCGCAATGTGCTCTCAAACGCAAACTAACGTAGCGATTGGGCTTTAACTGTACATACAATTTTGGTAGGAATGGTATTGTAGGACGCTGCTCCAAAAGTAGACCTAGAGGCGCCATCTCTTGGTCAGGCCGGAAACTTTTCACCCCACCCTCGTAAGTGTCAAATCATTCCCTTTAAGAATGAGTATTAATTTGAATAATTTGTAATGAAATAAATGTATCTTGTTTGTTTGTTACATATTGACTAAAAACGGTCTAAACATATATTTTCTAAACTATTTGAACGTTACTCCAAAAATAGGCGCTAGTTTGTCAGCATAAAATTTGAATTAACAGCAAATATTTAGTTACTAAAAATGTAAATAGAAACGCATATTTCTTGATCCCCTCGGCAGCACAATGTGAAGCTCGTGAACGATTCTCTGAAAGTGGATATGATTCTTCTTTTTTTCGGAAATCATGACAGGATGAGCAAGTCCCTGTTTAAATTTTCGAACGGGAACTTCACAATGCTGTCGACTTGATTATCTTTCGCTATGGTGGTGACCACAGCCTTCCGCGCTACGATTATGGTCCTTCTCGGCGCGCTCAAAGTGGCGAGTCTAAAAACTACTATGATCGGAGGGTCGCCTAGCTAACGGATATTTTGCATATCCACAGAATCAAAAGTTTCAATCGATTTGAAATAGAACTATTCCCTCATACGGGGACAATTTCCTTTTCCCTGGAAAAAAATGATCGTGGTTCCCGCGTCAAATCCCAGAAGTGATTCCAGATCATTCAGTAATTTTTAAATACTAGTATTGGCAATTATTAGGCTAGGAAAAATTTGAACCCTAAATAATTATCAAACTGCAAGAATGTCCACTGAAACAATTGCAAAATTTTAAGCTTATTCAAAAGCTCTTTAGAAATATTTTTTTTATTTGCGCTGTTATTGAAGATAATGTAAAATGTTTATTACCTAAGCAACACTTTCGGACTCAGATACATAAAAATTTTGCGTTCAATATTTACAAACAAAAAATATTTTCAGCTTTATTGCATAATTTATTCAGAAATAACGGTGTGTCCTGAGAATTTTTCCTATAAATGAAACAATAAAATCTCAATTTTTTTTAGTAAATTAAAAAATCAGCCTTTAATAAGCACTTAAAATGTAGATTTTAATGAAAGTCGACGTCAAATTTCACGTTTTTATTACCAGGACGTCAGAACATATGTTCGTTGTTATTTATGGCGATTTGAATTTTTTGGAATTTCTTAAAGTTTATTTTTCGCCTTGCAAAATGGACGAAACACGATGAGTCTTGTCTAAAATTAAACAAGTCATCTGCAAATCTATTTTCAGTTCTTGCTAACCGGATAACAAACACAAAAAACAATCCTAGACAAACGATAACGCACAGTCAAGGCATGTCTCTTGAAAAGATCTCAGACTTGGAAAATTCTTCATATATGTATGTTTTTTTTTTGAAATTCTGGCAACACAACGACAAGCGGGAAACGTGCATTGAGAAACATCACTTAGCGAATTGGTGGTTGCTTCTTGTGCTCCGGTACATTATTTGGTCTAGGGCACCTAGAATTGCGTCCCGGGCTTATAATATTGTGGGCTTGAAGATATGTAACTTCTTGAGCCGACACGCTTTGCAGGGGGTCATTACTTATTACCGAGGATGCAAGTCTTGCGATAGTTTTCAAGAACACATTCATTTTTCCGTTGGCATGTCCATATGTGTGTTTCTTTCGTTAGACTAGCAATTAGCATGATGTGAATTTTCAGTTCTTTGTTACCACTCAAATATCTTGGAGTTATACATAGACTACAAAGTGGTTTTTACCGCGAAAATGCAGACATGACTGACTCACTGAACGTTTCGAAATGCTTTAATGATCTTGGTTCGTTGTTCCTGCATTGAAGGCAGGCTATGGAATTTGATTGAAAGACTCCCTAAATAGTATGTTCTAAAGAGGAATATTGTTCAACTTGTATATTACGGTCTCTATTGTTTTTACTTTTGTTCCAAATAAGTAACGAAGCAAATTTATCCGAATGCTCGCATTGCAATTGTAAAAATCGTTTTATAAAACTTACAAGCTGTATTCAAAATGAAACCAAACTGATGCTAAAAATGATGAAGCAATTGAATTTATGCATGTTTTGTTTGATTCTTGACTAATTCTCATAAAATCGCTAGATTTTCATGACTAACACTCGCTCTCAGCTAAAGCGAACACTCACAAAAAAGTTTAATTTTATTTTTATATGGCGTATTCGAACGATTTCACGTAAAAATAAATTTCAATAATAATGAACTTAGTATTTTCCTTTAGTATTCACAAGAATCAGACCGCTAATTACTGTGCAGATGCAGAAAAAAATTAAATCCAAATGACGCTCTCGCGAAAACCTTGTTACATGTTTTTATTATTCGTTCTTCTTAGAATCGAGGTCGAATATCCTTTCTGTTTCGATGCATGCAGGAAAAATCCATCTTAACTAGCCAAAAATGCGCTGAGCTTGAGTATTTGGAGCACTATACCACTTAAAAAGTTGTTTTGAACTTGCTCAGAGGACCTAGTCCTGGATTTGGTATCCTGATTTTTCAGATGACGATGGTAGATGATAATTTATCCCATAGAAAGCACGGCAAGAATTTGATACGTGAATATAATGTCGAATTAGATGCAATTTAACCTATAAAAAAAACCGTTGATAGAAAATTTTTCTGAGTATCTTTTTTGTTTAAATTTTGATATTTGGTGCACATTTTCAGGTGTCACTTTCTCTCTGTCTTTTTCGAAGGTGGTTGGTTGATTCCACACGAATATTTGTTACGACACTATAATCTAGCTATCGGATGGTGAGAACCATTACATTTAAATTAGCTACTTTCCTGAGGCTATCCATGAAGAGCGAGCATAGAGTTTGCATTCGTCTTTTGGATAGTGCTGGACATTCACACTGAAAATGTTAGCAGGTTTCTTCTTTTTTTTCCGATCTGTAGCTCCGGCAAAATTCCTTGAAGGCATCGCCCAATAGTTCAACATGTCTGCCGATTAGACAGTGCCCCGTCAGTAGGGATATAATGAAACTCAAGGTATTACATTATATATATTATATCTCATGTTCTTGCCGATTTTTGAAGATGTTTTAGGGATACTTTTAATAATAATTCCTCCTGACCAAAAAGTACCCGGAATTTCTCATTTAAATTTCCCGCGGTGAGATTTTCATGTATTTTAAGCTTCTGTATGTTGGTAGGACTGTCCTTAATTACTATGCCAAAAATGAGCGCGATCTGTCGACCATTTTGTTAACAGCAGCTGGTTGAATCAGTCCACCTCAGTAGTGCTCGGTGAATTTTACAAAAAATTAAACAAATTTTGTGTTTTGAACGAAATTTCGTGTGCCGAATCGAAGCGAATGCTGGAAAAGGCTTACGGTGAACCTGTTTTATCGAAAATTCAGGCTTACGAGTAGTACAAAGCCTTTAAAGACGGTCGGAAGATCGTTGAAGACTTGCCTCGTTCCGGACGGCCATCGGCCTCTTCAAGTGACGTGCTCGAAAATCATCATGCTAGTGTTAGAGAGATAGCACGTGATCTCAACATTGCTCGTGAATCAGCTCGTTTGATTTTGGTGAACCGATTGGACATGTGGCGCGTCGCGTGGATTGAGCTAAATTTTCTCCAAAAACAGTATCGGCAGCAGGTCGCTGAAGACATGATGGATCGGGCAAATTCAATAAATACCATCGACCAGCTGCTTTATTCACCTGATTTGGCTCCGTGTGACTTTTTCCTCAAACTCAAACTGCCGCTGCGGGGAACCCGGTATGACTCCATTAAACTCATCAAAGAAAATTCGTGGAAGGAGCTGAAAGCCATACCGGAGAGCGCCTATAAACAATGTTTGATTGATTAGAAAAAGCGTTGGCATTTGTGTATTACTTCAAATGGAACATATTTTGAAGGTGATCCAATAAAGATTGAGGAAAATTATGAATTTTGCGGTTTATTTCTAGTTTCCGGGTACTTTTTTGTCAGAAGGTAAATAATATTATAGAATCGTTTTTTATGTGGCAATATGAACTAAGCAAAAAAAAGTTTTAATTAAAGTTTACATATTATTATTATTCTTTTGATCAACAAAGTTGACACCTTCAACTTCAAGTGGGTTGCTGGCGCATGTGATTTCGGCACTTGGAGTTACTTGAAATGAAAAAAACATTGGGTATTGCTCTCCATGCTCATGGCTCTGTCCCAAACTAGAATTGTACAGTTTAAAAAAATAACAAAATGGCGAACTTAAAAAAAACGTATGTATGTATCCATGTCTTCCTAATTGACCATGGTGATTAAAAGCGTATCCTGTGTTCCACACCAAACGCTAAACGTTCAATCAAACGGAGAACACTGAATTTCTTTAAGGGTGTCCGACTTTCGAAGACGCATGATTTTCGTTCCATTCGAAGCTGCGAATTAGATCCTTTAGCTACATATTTGTAATCTTCTATTAACTGGACTACCGTTTTCTATCATGCTATCCTTTTTGTTTTTTTATAAAAATCACTTTCAATCAGCGCCAATTTGAAACTTTTGGCAGATATTAAAAAAACATAACAACGAAAGTTTTAAAGAAATTTAGATGCCTGTATCTGGTATCTACTCTATTTTCGGTTTTTCGAAAGTTTTTGAATAAAAACTTGTATGTTATCTCTTTACTTCTGCAATGATTTTGCCCGTATTGCTCAAGTGATACAAGAAAATCGATCATTTCCAGTCTTTCCTAATTAATTGGTTTATTGTAACGTCAACCAACCTTTCCCCAAATTGCTTTTTTGTTACTCTTGAATAATTTTCAATTAACATTTATTCATAACGCTATAATAAATAGCTTCAGTTTTAATTGACTACCATGATTAATTTCCGATCTGACTGTAAAACATCCAACAGATGATAATTTCAGATGACCATTAATAAATAACACCCAATAATGTTTCACGATATATGCATAAAATAAATTGCAAAACAAGGTGCATTTAGTTTTACGCTTCTGCACGTGCATGCATGCATATTTATCAACGAGATACATCTCAAAGTGACGTCTTGTAGATTAATTAAAGCTATCAATTCCACCAAAGTCTTTTACGAAAATTACCTTTAATTATTTAATTCTCTCTGTTCACACATAACTAACACGTTTACCATTCCGTTTCGTTTTTCTGTCATTTTTTTCTCTCTCCAGGTTATTTGCTAACACGCGTCGAGGGAAAAGTTGGCTCACCGGAAAAACCACTTTCCGACCTGGGACTGATATCGTATCGTTCGTATTGGAAGGATGTGCTGTTGGATTATCTTTGCCGAAGAAGTGGTACAACGTTGAGCATCAAAGATATTTCACAAGTAAGTTTTGCATGTGAGGAACATTGTAATTTGCTATGCTGTTAAATCTATGCAAATTCAATTCTTCAATCTTTGCTAAAAAAATTTAAAATGATATTAACTTCAAACAAAATTAAATAATTAATAAAACTCTATCATCTGCACGAATATTTTAATACTTAATTATGTTACTTAATATGAATAACTGATTCCAAATTAATTTTGTTGGGCACAATTTTGGATCAATTTAAAGAATGTATAATATAAAAATATTATACAAGCAAAGAGAAAGAATTTTTTTGGTGGAAAAAATCCTAAAATTACAATTGTGGTGCCCTAAAACTTTTATGGTCAACTTCGAAAATTTTCAAACAGTATTTTATTTTAAAACACATGAAGTGAAAATTAACAAATACATCTCTGTTTGCTTTTATTCTCCAATCGATCACAATTGAGTGGGGTGTGAAAGAAATCCATGCCCGGACAATGCCAAGATGATCTTTAGATGGAAGCTTTTCTTCGGTGGAATTGTCGTACTTTAACACCTCAATTTAAAAAAAAAACTAAGTTCAAACGGCTCTGGCATTGACACGTAAACAACAGTTGCAAAAATATTCTGTTTTTAAGCGAGCGAGTTTTTAGGAGTTTCCTATCATGGCCCCTCACCTCTCTTAATTCGCAAAAAAGAGTTCAGTGCAATGCAAAAATGTTATAAAGGAGTTACAAAGAGCTGAAAAAATGACCTTTGTGAGCTTTATTTATTTTATCGACATTTTGGGAGCACATGGTGACTATGGTCAGTTATGATGGGCAGTATCACGAGTTCACCAGTATGATTACCACTGGCCTTATAACCGACTAAAAACTGGTACCCCCACATGCAGAGGTTTCTTGCCCATGGGGAGGGGCATTGATTGACTTCGAATATCATCCCTTGTTCCTTGAATCAAACCTGCGTCATCTTCGCCAACTCGGCAAAATGCAATAAACCAGGGTGACGCCCATCGAACATAGCTGGCTATGAGTCACAAAGAGGACGCAGGATTCATTCTAGGAACAAGGGATGTTCCTACCGTCAACTATGATATTGCTCCGACTACAACAGTTTTTAATAATCCATCCAATGAGTTTTTAGTATAATTGACATATCTAAATGATTGAATAATTTGCTGATGTACCTGAAACTAATCACATTCACAATTTTTCAAAAAAAAAACAATACCGACCGGACCGGAACACACGACCTCATGATCACGAGCTAGTCGCGCTGCTTCCTACACTACACCGCTTCTGTCAAATGTAAAAACTTACTAATACATAAGCATCGCTGAAAACTTTAAAGGGGGGTATTGCGGTCTAATATTTTAAGGATCGAATATCCTTGATGTGTTCTACTTATATGTCAAATTTCATCCAGATCTGAGAGGACGATGCCGTGCCTTCGCCTTGTAAGTTATGTTCTGTGCAGATGCTGGGAGATTGTCAACCTTGTGTGGGTGGGGATGGCGACCCACGAAAAGATAGGTATCAAAAAATTTTGAGGCGTAGCTTACTAAAGTCTCGCTCTATCCAGTAGATGCTTAAATGTGTGTTTAAATAAAGAAAGCCACTTCCAAATTAAATCGTATTAACAATTTATCAAATTAAACGCGTATAAAACAAGCCGCGAGGTGCGACCCTTGAGGTCCACACGGTCAACTTCCCAGTAATATCTACATAAACATCAACAACATTACAACAATGAGAGGTAATAGTAACAGGAATGAGTTAATATGAATCATATCGTCTACGGGAGGGTCCCTTGATTACGTAAGGTTTTTGGTCGATGAGGACAGATTGAATATTCACGCGGATCAATCGGTGGGGGCCTTTTTGGCGTTGAAAAATTTTGTTGGTTTTCAAAATTTAAGCAGTTTTTTTAATTAAAAGACTATAAAAACTATTAAAAATCTGCTCAAATTATGCAAATATCTTTAAACTTTGATTGAATTTACAACATTTTTTTTAGAATAAAAGATATAAAGTAATAGCACTCGTATAAACCCTCTTTACATGGTAACTTTGAATGATTTTTTTATTTTTATTTTAGTTTTTTCATAATCATGGAATATAATTTTGCCGGTTTCTCTCCAAAAACTGATAAGAATGTATACATTTTATAAACTGGATCACTGTGCTGTGCAAATCAAGTTAAAAAATATTTTCAATGAAAAAACCATAATTTTTCGCATTTTCTTCTATTAAATTACAAAAACGGCTAAATCGAAT
This sequence comes from Oxycera nigricornis, assembly GCA_963942545.1. Taxonomy (NCBI): domain Eukaryota; kingdom Metazoa; phylum Arthropoda; class Insecta; order Diptera; family Stratiomyidae; genus Oxycera; species Oxycera nigricornis. Next base: position 93,827,758 of record OZ012661.1, on the reverse strand, counting down.
TTTTATAATGTTAAAAACTTCACAAAGATGTTAATACACGTCAACTGACACCTTAATGATGCAAATATTATATCTGGTTCGTAAGATATAGTGAATGATAAAAATGACCTTGAAAATCATGATGACTTTTAATGATTTTTTATTTTTAATTTATTTTTTTACGTAATCATGAGAAAAAGTTTTGATGGCGTTTTTGCGAGCATTGGTTGGAGTACATAAATTTTAGAAACATTGATTACTAAGACTTGACAAGAAGGTTAAAAAATTGTTGTTTTTGAAAAAAAAACCTAATTTTTTGCATTTTTTTTTTAAATTTGAAAACCGCTCTAAGAATTTTTTTGAAAATTTGATAGAATCACACAAACGTTAATACGCGTCGATTGACACCTTGTTCAAAAAAATCGTATGTTTGGTTCGCGAGATAAAGCGCATGACAGAAATGACCTTCAAACGGGCAAAACAGCAAACCCCCCCGACCGAAGTTTTCCAAAAACTAATCAGCACTTAAGATTGCAAAGACGCTTCGATTGACACCTCAACCAAGTCGATCGGACTTTGTTTACGTGAGTTATGCTCGTAGAAAAAACTGTCCACGAACGTGCAGACGTACGTACGTACGTACACACACACACACGCATACGTCTCTCTTTCGAAAAACACTTTATATATACTCTATAGACCTCAAAACGTAAAGAAAAGTTGAAAATTTCAATTTCGATTTTCGAGGCGATTACAAGAACTTCCCATATACTGGGAAGTTAAAAACTAAATTCAAATGCATACAATTACAAACAGCACCGAAATCAACGAAGATACATTAAAAACATTTGAAAAATATTGCAATATTTTCAAAACGAAAAGTGAAGTGCATCTGAACAAAATAAATGTTGGTAGCAGTTGGGAACAGATGTTTTTAGCTTATACATATATCTTCCTTGGTTGATTTTTTTTGCAATTAGTTCATCTTTCAGTCGATGTAATATGCACAAATAACTTGAGATTTGTATCTTTCCTTGCGAGTTGTCTGGTAATGACCAGGCTTTCATCAGCAACCTAATCCGCCAAGATATACACTTACGCTCGTCACATACGTCCGATACACTACATTCCGTTGACCAGCAAAGGCATGTCAGATACGTCCAAAGGAACATTGCCAAGATATCCTGACCCTCCTCGCAAGTAGATTATCCACGGTTCAAGAATCGTTGATAAGAATCGATTGCATTTGTTTTCATTAAAAGCATGATTAATTATTGTGGCGAGAGGCGAAATTATAGCCACAGTTTGCACCTGTTCGACTGGCATTCCTGGATTGTATGACGTGTCGCTATTAGCAATTTGCCTTTGCAAAGAGGCTGAACATTGAGAGATTGATATGACGGTTATTGTAGTTTATATAATTCGGCAAGGTTTTTGTTTTAGGTTCTTCAGGAACGATGAAAGAAAGTAGCGAAAGATTAAACCAAACGATGTTTCCGTTAAACTGTTTGAGTAGTTTTCTGTTTTCTTTCAATTCAAACACCAAAATGTTGCAGACGATGAAAGTAGCAATTTAGATTAAATAAAGGAATTTTCATTATGTTGGTTTCAGGTACGCGATGGCCAACTGAAAGTTAAAATGCATCGTTGTATTCAATTTTAGTCGTTTGAAATTCGCTTGTATTTATTTTCGAAAAAGAGAATTAAACGCAAAAAATTAGAGAAACAGTAAAAAGATGATAGGTTTTTCAAGCTCAAGTAAAACGTTGCGTTCATTATGTATACAGGATCATTTATCAACTTAGTCCTGCCATAAGTTCGTTACGAGCACAAAACATTATAGAATTTTAGTAAGCAAGTCACTCGTTGTTAAAGTGGTGTTATTTACTTTAAAAAATTAATAGTCAATAGAAAAAAAAAATTCACAAAAAATTACTGCTGTAGCAAGGTACTACTGTGAGCGTCAGAAAATGTAAACACACTTACGAGCGTCGTCTGAAAAGTTTCTGGCCTAACAAATAAACAAGGTGTTTTTTTTTAAATTTTGTTTTTTTTCAACATAGTCTCCTTTTAAGTCAATACATTTTTTCCAGCGATTCTCTAACTTTTTAACCCTTCCAAATTATAGTTTCTTTCTCTGCAAAATAGACGTTTACGTATGCTATCACCTCCTCGTTCGATGAAAATTGCTGTCCTCCAAGCCAAATTTTTAAGTTGGGAAACAGGAAAAGGTTCCTGGGGATCTGGAGAATACGATGCATGGTCAACCAATTCAAAGAGCAATTCGTGAATTTTAGCCATGGCGATAACTGAAGTCTGTGCAGGCGCGATATTCTGATGTTTTTTTTTCTTTTTCAAATGCGGTCGTTTTTTTGCAATTTCTGTCTTTATCTCATCAAGTGATGCTGCGTAATAGTCTCCCAATGAGCGAAATTCCGCGGCTATCCCGAAAAACAGTCGCTATAATCTTCCCGGCCGACGGAACTGTCTTCGCCTCTTTCGAAGCAGTTTCACCCTTTGCAACCCACTGCTTCAACTGTTCTTTCGTCTCAGGAGTGTAGTGATGGATCCAAGTTTCATCTGCAGTCATAAATCGACGCAAAAAAATCGGGCTCGTTACGCTTAAGCCGCTTCAAAAGAACTCTGGAAATGTTCATTCGAATGCGTTTTTGATGCTAAGGGAGCAAACGCGGCACCTAACGCGCCGATAGTCTACCTATGCCTAATTCTTTAGTCAATACATGACAAACTCGTTCTTTAGATATGTCCATAGCCTCTTCTATCTCTCTAACCTTAATTCGCCGGTCATCCAGTACCATATCGACGTTATCGCTGTTTGTCGCAGTTTTTGGCTTTCCTGAACGCTCATCATCAGTCAAGCTGGTACACCCACCTTTAAATTCAGCTACCCAAAATTTAACGATCGTAAATGATGGTACAGAAGAGTCTTCTTATACTCTCCCCTTCGATTTGATTTCAAAAATAAATATTTAATGACAGCACCGGACTTAATTTTTTCAATTTTTGTGAAAACCGTCACAAGGACTTACTCGAGTGACTGTCAAACAACAACTGACCATGCAAAATGACTGAAATTTCTATGAGTATTTTTCAACACATGCGCTAACACATTCCCCAACTTTAGCTCTACCATCTTCATGCTTAAGCCAAACAAATTTCAGTCAGCCCTAGAATTTCATTCCTAATTCAGCAATTTACAAATTTATTATAAATTGCCCATAAAAAGTTTCATTCAAGAATGAATTATATATTTTCGAATTGCAATCCTACTCCCGAAAAATTAGTATGAATTGAACATGCAATGAGTGCGCAAATCTCTTCAAAAAAAAACAATGCCATTTTTCAAAAGCCAAAGTAAAGTAAACAATGGCAGCACTAAGTTTCGCAAATTCTTGTTTATTGGCGGAAATCCCTAAGCTTTGTTTTGATAAAAGCAGGTGTTTTGTGTTATAATACAAAAAAAGTAGATTTTCATTTTTTACGAGAATTTCAATAGATTTAAGTGTCGCAAACATCAATTTAGACCATGGAATAGCAAACTTCTGTACAGACTCAAAAAATCATTTGGGATTTGAGTAAAAGAGGCAAATCTTTCCGCGAGATCGACTCAGTTGTTGGAAGGAATCTTTGAACAATAAAGAAAATTCTAGATAAATACGCCAAGCATCACGATCTGAAGAATTTTCCGAAAACTGAACGGCCAAAGCGGCTTACTGATGCAGAAACTCATGCTCTAGTAAGAAAAGTCAAAGCAATTGAACTTCAAGTGCAGTAAACATATTAGAAAAAATCACGGACACATCGGGAAAACCAGTTGGCGCTATGACCGGCAGGAGAACACTTCACAAAAGTGGCTTGCATGGCAGAATACTACGCAAAAAGCCATACATATCAAAAGTAAACTAGAAAAAGCGCCTGCAATTCGACAAAATGTACAAAAATGATGCGCAAACCTTTTGGGAAAACATATTATATACCGATGAGAGAAAATTTGAAATATGAAATGGTTATTTTGCTAATTTCGATCATATGAAACCTTAAAATTGATCTGGGAAGTGATTTTCAGACTTGTTTAGAAGTCGAAATTTTTTAAAAATTAAAGAATTTTTTTTGTGTAAAAAATAAAAAAAATTAACAAGTTATAAAAAAATTAATGAATGCCATTTTTACCATAAATGTAATATAAAAAGGGGAAACAACGTTTTGCACCCATCCTGCCGCCCCGGTCCCCTCTCCCAACCGCGCGACACAAAAAAAATTCTTTTATTTTTAACTTGGGAAGTTATTATAATGGGGTCGATGTGCGAATCCAAAATTTTGACATATCTCTACATTTCAAGGTCTCTAGAATCCAAAGTCATCATTTTTAGAGAGATGTCTGTGTGTGTGTGTGTGTACGTATGTGCGTTCGAAATTCTTTTTCGTCTCGATTATCTAAAGAACCAAAGATCACATTGACGTGGGACGGGTGTATTCGACGCGTAATTACATAACTTAAAACTGAATGACTTTTCAGCAAAATCGGTGAAGCCGTTTTTTATTGAGAATGAAAAACTGAAAAAAGACAAAAAATTACTAAATTTTGAAACTGTTGAAACGGACTATTAATTCGTGAAGATCTCAAATACCTTCATATTAATATTAATATTATTGTGCGTTTTAGCAAAACTTTGATCAAAGTTGTAAAAAAATGTTACTTAAAAAAAATCAAAATTAATTTATAGAATTCCTAACTTATATTGTCAGGTGTAGAAAAATGAGAGTAGTGACGCTAATGCACTTAATAATTGAATATTGTTATAAATAATTTAATATTTTTAATAACAATCAAATATTATGAGTTGTAATTTGATATTGTAAATATAAAGTCAATTATAATTATACAGGAACGATCAAACATTCTTTATAATGAATGATTATTATTAATAATAATTAAAGACCCTCAATAACGCTTGTGGATTCCGGGGCCGAGATGGAGAAAGAGAAGGAGGACGAGGATGTTGAGGACGACCAGATGGTGGAGGCGTCTTCCTCGACCAAAGCTTTTATGGCTAGATAATAAAAAATATAAAATAATGAAAGTGATTATAATAGTTCAGAATAACAATTATTAATAATAGCAATTATTATTAAAAACAAATTATGGCGTTTTTATTCGCCCCACTGGGAAGTTAGTAGAGTGAGCCTAAGGATCGCACTTAGACCACATTTTAATTTTTTTTAATTTATTCGACTTCTAAACAAGTCTAAAAATCACTCTATTCCTCAGATCTCAACCCGCTTGAGCTACTTTTGGATCTTCTTGACACAAAAAATCAAGATAAGAATCATTTCAAGTAAGGAGAACTTAAAGAGGTCCGTAAAAGAAAGAATGGGCCCAAATCACTCCTGATGTGACAAAATTCTTGTCTACACCTAGAAGACTGAATGAAGTCATGAGGTCCAAAGGGAAACAAACCAAATGTTAAAAACTGTTTAACTTTAGTTTTTTGCTTATTTTGCACTATTTTCGTACTTTTTTATGCGAAAAATCAGCTTCTTTGAAAGTTCAATCTGAATATTTTTGTCTGTTTCTTTTTAGTTAAAAATTTCCATTGGATTCAATTCGTAATATGTTAGCAAAGAATTTTGCACTACAAGGTCTCATTTCATATTAAATATTATTATTATTATAATTTTTCGTTGGACAGAATTCATGTGTTCAATCTATAGACAAAAGAAACTAATTTCTGGATGGCATCCTTAATCACGTAGCTTCAGTTGAGTTCGCGAGGCGTAAATTTTTTGACGGTGTTCACACTCTCCCGGTCTACCGCGTGCAAAACCGCATCCTGTATTCGGTTAGGCCCTAATTTTTTTTTTGCAATGTGTCCATTATTTAGGAACTGGAGCTCGGTAAACTTTCAAATTTGCAAAGACTTTTTGTAGAATTAGAGACGTTACTAAATAAACAAAATTAGCAGAAGCAAATTTTTTTTCTTAAGAAATTAATTTTTCCCGAACAATAAATTTGAACGCATTCGCTTTAGTAAAATAAAAATAATACAATGACGTCGACAGACCTTATCATCGAATGATATCACAATGTTAAAATTTCAGGAAATGGCAATTTTCTCATATGACATCGTCAGCACGCTCCAGGCACTTGGTATGATGAAATATTGGAAAGGAAAACACATTGTCCTGAAGAAGCAGGTTTGTAAGAATCACATATTATAATATAATTCACCGAAACGGTGTAATTTTGAAAATTTTATTTACCGGAATTCGTTGGTTTTCACAGAGTTTTTTTTGTCTCGAACCTTAAATCTGTAGCATGCTTATATGGAGCAATAATAATTATAATGAGTAAAAAAGCATGCAGCTTTTAACATTGAAGGGTTTGGATACGATTTAATTCTCTTCTTGATCATTTGTTTTTCTGCTTTCTATGATTACCGCTGATGTGCTATCTCATGTTTGTCCTTGGCTCGTGCACAACACTTCTCGAAAATCTTACTCTACATGTGCTCAGGATGTGCTGGAGGAATACGAGGAACGAATGAAGCGTCGGGGGAATTTCCCAAGCATTGATCCTGCATGCCTGAGGTGGAAACCGTTTGTACCACCACAAGCGGCTGATGCACCGTAGACGACCAGGGAATAAAACATCTACAACCATTGCCCGCTTCACTATCGTCTATTCCATTTCTTCGCCATCCTACAGAAAAACCAATAACTTGCTTAATAGGAAAACTGACAGCAGTGCTGAAAAGGATATTAGTGAAGCGGAGAATAGCCCGAAGGGTTTCGATATCAACACGACACTCCACCAAAAGATGACTTCCATACTCGATTCTTTGTATAATACCATCTCCACCATCATCGAGTGCATCGCACGATTCCACCGTCTTAAGTAGTTGGCAACTGCGGGAAAGTTCTTAAGTAAGCACAGCGTTTCTGCGACGCTTCCCAGAATTTACTTTTATTATTGCAATACGAATTGATTCATCGCCCACCAGTATTCCAGGCAATCTGTCATAGCAGCGCCAAACCCTTACCTTTTCCTTGCTCGTTAGCATCCTTCCTGCATGTTCGCTTAACATATAGTCGCGCAGCTTCCTCATCCTTCCGTAACCCATCCCATTCCGACGTCAACTCACATGAAATTTCACCAGTTCAGCTTTCCTTCCAGTTACTGCTGGCCAATTTTTCCTTTCTTCTACGTCTAAGATGTTCACTTCCTCCCCTACCTGACCAACTTTCTCGGCGTTTGCTTCCACTGAAGCAGCTATGACTTCAGCAGCCATAAAGAGTGGGCGCTGTGCCATCACAGCAATATTCTAGCTCCTTGCCAGAGCGTCATCTTCAAGGATTGCAATGAGAACGCGACGTTGACTTTATTTTTTCGATTTCAAAACATCGGCGAGACGTTTGACTTTCTGCCGAAGTTGTGCTCGTTTTCACCCTTAACTCGGGATAAAATTTCTAATATTGTATGTGTAATTTTAATTATGCAAATATTTTATGCTAAAATTAAGTAGAAAATATTTTAACATGTAAATTAAGCGAATGTGCTTAAGACCCAAGTATGTAAGTGAAAGTTTTAAACTTTTTAAATTGTTATCTGTAAGCTACAAATGGAAAACTCTCCCAAAAACGCTCGGTACAAATATTTGAAACGAAACATTGTCCATGGAACCCATCAATACCAATGCCATTTGGTAGAGAATTTTCACCCAAAATTTTAAATATTTTTATATTCAAGTATTTTTGTCATACTTATTTATTTATATCCAAACGTTGTCCTTTCGAATGAATTCTTTCCGTTCGTTCTGTCTTTATATTAATAAACAGTTTTAAAATTATGTTAGCTAACAGCCTATCACACATTTAAAAAATTGCTACTTCGTGTAGTAATTCAACAATTCATTAAATGCATTTACACTCGAATTTTACAAAAATTTCAAACATGTTTTTAAAATAACCTATTTCGATTGTACTCATATTTTTTTATAAATATTTTATCAAAATTTACACCAATATACAAATTATTATGTTAGCATTTGGAAAATTATTAGAAAAAATATATTTAATCATTATTGTAGATTATGTAAATTATTCTATTGTCAATTTCGCATTAAGTGTGTATATTTGAAATTGTCTGATACTTTCAACATTTACAAAAATAAATTTACAAAAAACATTGGAAGCATTTTCTCAGTTTTCATTTTTCAATCATTTTTCTGGAAATATTTCAGGAAAGAAGTTTTTATGAAATAGATATTTGTATCTGCCAGTGAATTTCTTTTAATTGGAAGATGAATATGGTATAGATTGTGGCTCTTTACTGTTCTATGCTTTTTTCAGTTGAATGGTTACAATGGAAAATTTCTCGAGTTTCATTTAAGGAAGTATCTTCCTTTTGGTTTAGGTCATTTCGTTGGCGACTTTGTCGGCCTTTTTGCCGAATATCTAACATACAAATGCAGCTCCAGCTTTATACTTGAAGAAATTACACAAGTTTAGAAGAAAGTATAGAATTTTCTGCACTAGATTTAGATACACAACAATAATTACTAGTTGTATTCGAAGCATATACATGGTTCTCAAATGGTTTAAGATAAACTGTTCTTATTTAACAACTTGCCATGAATTGTGGTTTAAATATGATGTTAGTAAGGTTTGAAAGCAACTGGCCGCGCCAGGCATTGATATTGTTTCCACGAACTACCGCACGCGGTTCCGCATGATAGTCGCGGATAAGTCTTCTAAATACTTACCATCAGTGAGCATCTAACTTACTAAAAACGAGTGATTCGCAAGGAAACTTTTATTAGCCTATTTACATTTACTGGAACTTACATATTTATGATTGACGCATTTCAAAAGGCATCGGGCCGTTCACATTGCACCGAGATGATTTCGTTTTTCAGATACTCATGTTCAACAGTTACGTTTTCAAAATAATACCTTAGTATTTGTAAAAGCTATTACGAACGGAGATATTCTCAGAAAAGTCGTCATTCTACTTGAAAGCTGAAGGAAATGTCGATCAAAATATATGTGAAGTAGTTTTTCCATTCATACTTGTTTTAATTCGATTTATTTTTCCTGCAGTGAGCAAACTCTTGCTGGGAATACGGCATTTCCTTCAGATATTGTATCAAATAGGGTGGTAAATTCAACTAGCGACATTTATTGCATATTGCAACATCAATTACAACCTTGTTTTGATCCGTGCTTTTGTCCAAATTACGTTCTGAAAGTTACGATTTTTAAAAAAGAAATATTTGAAATATTTTTTCAATCGAAAGAAAAGAGATATCATTGTTTATTGGTACTTTGGGTGTACAAAAGATTTTTTTTAGATTTTCTTGTTTTTTTCCATATAACATTTTTTAAAAGAAACATCAAAAAATTACGACGGACGTAATTTCAGGTGACTGGAACATCTGGGAAACAAAAACAAAACGCCAAATTAATATTTGTTTAAGTGCCTATGGCAGGTGCTGCAATGACTTTTTTTCATTAAAAAATAACAAAATGGTGGCCATTTCAAAAAAAAATTTGAGGGTGGAAAATATGAATTCGAGAAAATCGCGTTTAATTTTTTTTACGATTTTTTAAACGCTATATATTTCTTCTCTGGTTTGCCAAGTCGTAGCTATTCCAAAGTTATTGAAGGTGAGCGTAATTCATCTCAACATTTATTCAGAGTACATGGAAAGTTTTAGACACGATTTTCATAAAAAAAAATTTAAAATTTTTGAGGAACATAAATTTGAAAAACAATTAACCGATCGTGCTTATCAACAATATGACGTTGCATTTACACCTTATTGTTTTTTAATGCACAAACGAACCAAATTTATTTGTAAATTTTCTTCTGATTTTATAATTTTCAAATTTTTAATGGTTCTGAAATGTAAGTTAAATATTTGGTTGCTAATTAAGGTTCAATATTTGCACGTTTTTTGGGTCCAAGTCCAACATTTGAATGTTAACAAACTATAAATATTTGGCTTAAATTTTTAAGATCAATGTTGAGGTCACAGGATATTCCAGAGACAAACAATCACAATCACTGATTGATGTTGCGAAAGAATTACTGCACAAAAACTATCAATAATTTGATGATACACATATGGAGCATTCCATGTGAAATCAACGATCGTTTGGAGCAGACAAATTTTAATTTGACTGATTTTTAATTATTACATATTTTAGTATCTCCAGAGAGAAACTTCTATAAAAAATTTCAGATATTTCCCCAATCAACAGCAGAACAAGTGCACTGCTGTTCGATTAAAAGCCTTGCGACTCTGGCGTGAGGAGAACTTTACGTAGAGATGGGCCAATGTCAGGGAAAGTGGACCTTGCATCTCCGATTCCCTGTTTTTAACATGGTTTCAGGTCAGTCATCCCGAGTAGGGATGACTGGACCATAGAAAGAGAGGGGATACAGGAATCGGTCGACATCTACACTGATGGATCAAAAATGGAGGGAAGAGTTGGCTGTGTCGTGTTCTCAGAACAGCTAGGCCTGAAACTATCCTTCCGATTACCAGACCACTGCAGCGTTTTTCAGGCAGGGGTCATTGCAATTTATAAGGCAGTTGACTGGCTGTCAGAAAATTTCCATAAGAAATTTAAACATCTTTTCTGACAGTCAAGCTGCTATCCAATCATTATCCAGCGTGCATACTTCATCTAAAATAGCTATGGAATGCCGCTCACAACTGAACGTGATGTCGCTTCACTGTGAAGTAATTCTCTGTTGGGTACCGGGACATAGTGACATATCTGGAAACGGCAAAGCAGATGCCCTAGCGAGAGCTGGCACCGAGCTTCAGGAATATACACTTGACCCCGAAGTCGGCCAACCTCTAGCTTCCATAAAGCTAGGATTTAAGCAGCACTACGTGGAGACTGCGAATAGGGCCTGGCTGCTCGAAGAAAGCTGTAGCACAACCAGGCAAACTTGGCACGCACTGTGCTCCAAACGCACCAAGCGGCTCCTCAATATAAGCCGCGAAACCCTGAGTTCCGTCGTTTCCGTACTGACGGGACACTGTCTGATCGGCAGACACGCAGAAAGATTGGGTGTCCCTTTCAATGATTTCTGCCGAAGTTGCAGATCGGAGGAAGAGGAAGAAACTATTAAACACTTTCTGTGTGAATGTCCGGCGCTGTCCAGGAAGCGCATGCAAATCTTGGGCACGCCCTTCCTGGACAACCTCACGGAAGTGGCTGATCTGGACATTGGCTGCATAGCCGGCTTTATTCGAGAATCTGGATGGTTCTCGTCATCCCGCAGGTTCTAGTGCCGCCCTTAAATTCTGTGGTATTACAATGGGCCTCTCGTGGCCTAAGTGAGCTACCTTTGGATAAAAAGGGGCTGCCACTACAACAAACCAACCAACCATCCCCAATCAATTGATTGGGCTATTATTTTGTCTGAATTCAGGTCAAAATTGGTTCAAATGTTGATATATCAGTCAAAATTAATACCATCTCAATTAATAATAGCTTTTGTTCGTAGTAAAGAGAGTCCATAGTATGTTTCAGCTAAGAATTTTTTTATCCATATAGTATAAGATTTATCTTATTTTATGATGACCTAGATATACCAGTTTACCTTTGAAAAACTCATCAAATGTTAATTGAAGAATATTTGGATAGGGATTTTTTTTTGAAAACTTACAATAACTTGAAATACTTTGTTTGTAAAGTAATTCCAGAAAAACCTACAAAACACCAGTCTCAAAAGCACAAAATTAGTCACCATAATCTTTCTATTAGTGCTGATGAACCGAAAATGTATCTCAATCATCTTTAATTATTTCGTCAAATATTTGCAATAGCCAACGGCAACATTTTGTTATGCATCTTGACACGCAGTGCATCGTCACAGAAACCATTCAGACCGGCATACAAGAAGTTCACTTGCACATGCTAAGTGCAAATGAAGTATCTGCAATTATTACAATTGGTGTTCGACTCCATCGAGGAATGGTGGTAGTTTTACTGGAACCACCAGACCATCTCCTGGCCATGATGAGGTACCTACTTCCAAGGAAAAGGCGGTCTCATAAATTTTGACTTGAATACGAATCACACGGCCAAGATGCAATGCCTTGGCGAAACAACTTAATGGAAGTTGTCATAATTATGTGAGCTCCTCCTCATATCTTTCGGGCATTTTATAATTTAGTGAATGATCGCTACGTTTCTTAATGAAATGTAATTTAACGTGAAGTGTCTTAAGGGGCATAAGATATAAACACACCTGCTTTCTACTTCAAAAGAATTCAGTAGTGAATGAAGTGACTGAATCGTTTAACATTTATGGGTGTTTTTTTTATTATGAAATTACGCTCTGCATGTCTGAAATGTGCTTAAAAATAAGGGAACTATTCTGATAATGTTGGGCTTCCGAATTATTTGGTCACGACACATTATGAATTCCAATGATGTTTATATTTCCCCGCGAAATAATGCATTCAAAAACATGGCTGATTTTTTGGATTTGATGTTATTTTGAATGTTGTGCAACAGATTCATGATTACTTTACCTTCGATTCGCATCCCAGATCCTTATGCATTTCTGATTTATTCAATTGCTCATGTTCTTAATTGAAATGAAATTGATATCAAATTTCATGGCAGTTCTGCAAAAAACTCATCCTGCTGCTAGAACGTTAATTTGCAATGCATCATCCTCAATACCGTGTGTTTAGATATAATTAGAACAATTGATAAATGGTATCAAGCACGCGACACACACGAAGAACAGCATTTAATTATATGGCATGCTTCTGCATGCATTTCCGCTAGCAATTCTGCGGTGTAAAGATTTCAAATCAAAGAGTACAACTTAAGTGTATCTTGAATGATTGATGGATTTTGTTTTACTTTAGTTACCAACCTGCTAATAGTTTAATCTTAATGGAAACAAGTTGTTCAAATGGATTTATCGAATGCATTTCATTAAAGCAATTATAGTTAAACATTTTAATTTTCATATTTATTATTATTTTAATATTTGTTTGCACGCATATGTTTCGCGCTTCTATGATTCGAACATGAACTTCTATCTGTTTTAAATCATGGCTTGTTGAACAAATTGATTTATTTCAGAATAAATGAGTGCGTGTATGTAATGTGCTTCGCAATATTAATCAAAACTCGTAAAATAAGGGCTAGTTTAGATGACCATGACGGCGCTCTCATCTGATGTGCAATACCATTTTTGTCTACAATCATCCTCCAAGCAAAATATTCGAAAAATGATGTTCCAACCCAGGAAAGATTTCCACAAAACTGAAAATTGGTACATTCTTCTGGAACACGGCTATTATTCACATATTGAAATTTCTCATCGATCTGACCTGTACTACTCGTAAATTTTTTATTCAACATTTTAAGGGCAAAGGTCGCAAAAATTGCCTGGTTGCAAATTTGTCCTAAATGGTAAATTTTATGAAAATAACAAGCCGCGAGGTGCGACCCTTGAGGTCCACACGGTCAACTTCCCAGTAATATCTACATAAACATCAACAACATTTCAAAAATCAGAGGTATTCATAGCAGTAACAGGAATGAGTTAATATGAATCATATCGTCTACGGGAGGGTCCATTGATTACGTATAATTTTTGGTCGATGAGGACAGGTTGAATTCTCACGCGGATCAATCGGTGGGGGCCTTTTTGGTCTTGAAAAATTTTGTATATGCAGTCAAAAATATATTCAATTGCATGTAAAAAGTAAAATGTATTACAAATGATGATGGTTATTGAAATCTTACGACAACTAAAGAATGAATCTACTAAAAACTACAATTTTTTATTCAATGAGAGCTTTTCAAAGCATATGATCTTGCACATTACTTACAAGCATATAATCTTGCATTACCACAAATACAAATTTGATTGAAATTTTGATGATTGGACTTGAAAATCAGGTTAAAAATTTATTGTTTTTGAAAAAAAACAATTTTTTGCATTTATTTTTAAAAACTAAAAAACGGCTCCAAGATTTTTTTTAGAAACTTGATAGAACTACAGAAACGTCAAATCGCGTCGATTGACACCTTGTTCAAGGACATCGTACGATCGAATGACCTTCAAACGGGCAAAACAGCAACCCCCCCCCCGACCGAAGTTTCCCAAAAACCAATCAGCTCTTAACATTGCAAAGGCGCTTCGATTGACACCTTAACGAGGTCGATACGACTTTGTTCACGTGAGTTATGCTCGTAGAAAAAAGTGTCCACGAACGTACAGCCGTACGTACGTACGTACATACACACACACACACATACATACTTCTTTCTAAAAACACTTTATATATACTCTATAGACCTCATAACGTAAAGAAATGTTGAAAATTTCAATTTCGATTTTCGAGGCGATTACAAGAACTTCCCATATACTGGGAAGTTAAAAATACGTAGGGAACAGAAGCTCTTTGTATTTTTCGAGAAAAACATAAACATAGAGACTTTGAATTGACACATTTGTGTTCTTAATAAAAGATAGATAGACATGTTTTTTTATCAAGAACTTTTATTAGAATTGAAGAGAAAATCATTGATGGAAAATTTACGCGAATCATTTGGAGCGGGGGACGGGTTGCAAAGCCTTTTCTACGTTATTTGTTATTTTCATATCGATGCTTGAAGGAAAAAAGAGCACTAAAAAATGAATGCAGTTTTTGTTATTACGCCCACTGAAGAGATTTTGACGCATGGTGGCCATTTTGTTGCATGGTGACCGTTTTGAATAGTTGTGTTCAAAATTTCCATGACTTCGGCGTAATCACTGGATTTGTATTTTTTCACGATTTTACAGCAATGAGACTAATAATTATTTTTTATTTTCAGTTGGTCTGGAAAAACATTGAATATGCAGTTGTGACGACAAGACCTCACGCACCCACGCCACTCAAATATCGTTGTTTTATCTTTCTCTTTCCCTCTTATTGTTCCAACCACAAGTGCATAGATCGAGAGTCACTGAGTACACCTCGGCCCGCGCCTTGACGAGCACGTGTTGCATGCCCCGAGTACGGTATATATCTGCAAAAGACATAATTGTCCTAAAGTTAACTTTCACCGCTGGACCCACAAACTGGTGACCCCGACTTGGTTTTAGTGACGTGAGTGCATGAGGTCTTGTCGCCACACAGTCAATAATCGGTTTGATTGCATGTGAAAAGTAAAATGTATTACAAATAATGATGGGGGAAGTAATTGAAATCTTACGAACACTAAAGAACAAAACTATTAAATCTACAATTTTTTATTTGCTGAAAGTTTTTTGAAGCATATGATCCTGCAAAGTATTGACTTGAAAGCGTTGATTACCACACATGCAAATTTGGCTGATTTTTTTTGGTTTTCAAAATTTAATCAGTTTTTTATTAAAGTTAAAAAACGATACTGTGGACACAATTCAAAATCTGCTCAAATTATGCAAATATTAATAAACTTTGATTTACTTAACAATAATGTCTTTAGAATAAGAGTAATCAGGTAATATCATTCGTATGAACACTTTTTACAAGGTGACTTTGAATGATTTTTTTTAAATTTAATTTATTTTTGAAATCATGATCAAAGTTTTGCTGGTTTCTTTACAAAAACTGATAAAAGTTTATAAATTTAATTAAGTAGTAGTAGTTAGTATATGGGAAGTTCTTGTAATCGCCTCGAAAATCGAAATTGAAATTTTCAACTTTTCTTTACGTTTTGGGGTCTATAGAGTATATACAAAGTGAGAAAGGGAGATGTATGTGTGTGTGTGTGTACGTACGTACGTACGTCTGTACGTTCGTGTACACTTTTTTCTACGAGCATAGCTCACGTAAACAAAGTCCGATCGACTTCGTTGAGGTGTCGATCGAAGCGTCTTTACAATCTTAAGAGCTGACTAGTTTTTGGGAAACTTCAGTCGGGGGAGTTTGCTGTTTTGCCCGTTTGAAGGTCATTTCTGTCATGCGTTATATCTCGCGAGCCAAACGTACGGTTTGCTTTATCAAGGTGTCAATCGACGCGTATTGACATTTATGTGATTCTATCAAATTTTTAAAAAAATTCTTGGTTTTTTAATTTATTAAAAAAAAGTGCTAAAAATTAGGTTTTTTCCATAAACAATAAGTTTTTAACCTGATTTGCAAAACGCAGTAATTAGTGTATATAAAATTTATATACTCCAAATAGTTTTTGTAAGAAAACCAGCAAAACTTTTATTAATAACTACGTGAAAAGATTAAATTAAAAATAAAAAAACATTAAAAGTCATCATGATTTTCGAGTTAATTTTGATCATTCACTATATCTTACGAACCAGATATAATATTTGCATCATTATGGTGTCAGTTGGCGTGTATTAATATCTTTGTGAAGTTTTTAACATTATCAAAATTCGTTTCAGCCGTTTTTCAATTTAATAGAAGAAGATGCGAAAAATTATGGTTTTTTTCATAAAAAATATTTTTTTAACCTGATTTGCACATCACAGTGATACCAGTTTATAAAATTTATACATTCTTATCAATTTTTGAAGAGAAATCAGCAAAATTTTCTTCCATGATTATGGAAAAAACTAAATTAAAAATAAAAAATCATTCAAAGTTACCATGTAAAGAGGGTTCATACGAATGATAACACTTTATATCTTTTATTCTAAAAAAAATGTTGTAAATTCAATCAAAGTTTTGAAATATTTGCATAATTTGAGCAGATCTTTAATAGCTTTTATAGTCTTTTAATTAAAAAAACTGCTTAAATTTTGAAAACCAACAAAATTTCACTTTTTACATGCAATTGAACCTATTTTTGACTGCATATACAAAATTTTTCAAGACCAAAAAGGCCCCCACCGATTGATCCGCGTAAATATTCAATCTGTCCTTATCGACCAAAAACCTTACGTAATCAATGGACCCTCCCACAGACGATATGATTCATATTAACTCATTCCTGTTACTGCTATGAATATCTCTCATTGTTATTACTTAAAGTAGTATTATTTTCAAAATTATTATTGTGTTTAATGTTGTTGATGTTTATGTAGATATTACTGGGAAGTTAACCGTGTGGACCTCAAGGGTCGCACCTCGCGGCTTGTTATTTTTTACAACTCAAATGCACTTAGGGCCTTCATATTTCGCCTTAACAATATTTACAATATCATGAGATAGCAAACAAATTTTCATCAAAATCGATTCAGTAGATTGCCCATAATAATTGTGCAATCTAAATTTATTTAAAAAAAATTCAATTTTTTGAAAATTGCAAGTCAGAAACTGAAGCTTATAGAAGTTGAAAATTTTTTTTCACATATGAAACAACTCTCCACCTATCACATGCACTTTACAAAATTATCGGATTATATTATGGCAGCCTCAGAATTGTTTGCTAAACTTGGTAATAAACTCTAAAACAGTGCTGGTCGGCTGCGGATTCAGTCGTAGGAGCCATGCTTCCATCAATTTGTTTTATCAGCATAAAATTAAATTTGAATTGAATGGTAATGATATTTCCATAAAAATTAGCGCAATGTCTTTCAATTACCACCGGAGGCTTAACGGATTGTGGATAAAATACCACCAATACCATAAATTTGCTACTCATATCAATTAACCATGTCTAGTGCAGCTTTTATGTATGCGTCATGAAAAATTATTAGAATAAAAAAAGTTTTGAAACATGATTCAACATAGACTACTTGAAAATGTTACACCTAAAAGAATTTGAGGATGCTTTCGAAAACTGTAGACACTTACGTACATATGTACATACATATCCACATATTGAATAATCTTAAACTAGATTATCTGATTGTTTGGCAAAGATCGTGTTTGAGCTTTACTTTTCGCAATCAATGCTGCTTTATTTCCTAGAATCATATGAAACGGTCAAATCATCCTTTGGCATCAATTGTAGGTCTTTCACACCCATCTGGGGAACATCGTATCTAATGCATGAACATACACCTATGAAGCCAGCATAGATACCGTCTCGACACAGTGCGGCTACAAACCTGACGCCTGCAACACATTTCTATGGCATTTCCGCCATCCGAAGCAGCCAAAGACGCCTGTTCCTGTTCCTAGAATCCATATTTCTTACAATTTTTGTGGAAAAATTTTTGGGGATGCTATATGGCCCCACGACGCTATATACAGCAATTGGCATGGAACAGTCAGCAGCCAACAATTCAATGACTTTCGTCATGTGAAGTATGCATGCTGCAGGAGAAGAGCCGCACATAAGATACTTTTATGGATCTTTTGGGTGCAGAAGAGTTTCGAGGCCGGGGCTTGAATCATTAGCTGAATTGACTAGGCTTTCAGCCGCGATATATTTGCCACCACAGTAGCGGTAACTGGTTTGCAGACGTGTACTTACATATGATGTTTTTCTTCTTCTTAGCTACCTTAAAGTGGGAATAGTATAGTGCGGAAATTCTAAGAACTCGGAATCGTTGTATAAGATTTTGTTGAAGGAATGTGAACACACATTCAAGACTCATGTAGTTGGACTGTTCTTAAGAACGAACATATTTATGCAGTTTTGCTATGAGAACTTGTTAATAATCCTTTTCAGCAACTTAGACACGATTTACTGTTCTTGGTATTGAAACGTCTAGTCATGGCTGGAAGGACTTGATCGCATCATTAACAAATCATTTTTGAATCACACATTCCATTCTAAATTGCCGTCTAGAAATTCAATTCAAGTGAATGCGCATATATGTACATATGTATGTATGTATCTGGAATATTTAATCGGAATATGCACGCATGCGATCGGAAATGGTTTGTGATTCATCGGTTCATCATGCAGATCATATAGATTACATTCTTTGTATATGTTGGTGTGATAACATGACGCTCACACTCGGATCCACTGAAACGATGGAATGCGAAGAACGTATTGAAAATATAAATAAAAATAATAACTAAACGACTGTCGCGAATCTTAGACTTTCGATACTATACTCGTTGTCTCGTTGTGGATACATAACTATCTTTTAGCTAGAAATAGTATTTAGATTTTCCCGATCTGTATATTTATTTTTATAAGGAAAACTTTCAGTTACAATAATTGTGATAGTCCTAGCGATGGGAAGACATTTTACTAGAAGGGTAGACAAATACACTTAGATGAATAGGTAGCCTAGACTCAAACGGCAAATATTCCCTTATTCCTTAAGAGGAAATATTTTAGGATAGTAAAAAAAGTATTTTGGTTAAGGGGTTATACCTATGTGACTTAATTTTTTTTTTCAATTTTTTTTTATTGGCTAAAAGTATGCTAACACATCCCTAGAATTGAAATCAAAAAGGTCCAAATACTAATATACTTTAGAAAATTTTTGAGAATCAATTTTCTGAAGCAACTCCAATGCTCGAAACACGTAAAATTTGTTCGCTTTATACTATATAGTAATTAATATACACTGTATAGGGCACGTTCCTTCGTAAACGACGCTAGGAGAGCTTCTGTTTACTCAATCAACTACACGCTGCATTTGAGGTTAAAGTACCATGTTTTGATTGATATTTTTACTGTTGTTTTGTATAAAAAAAGTCCTAGAAATGCGTAGTGAACTGTACAGTGGCCGTAAAGGCAGTAAAGCAAGTAGTTCATCGCAGAAGCGCAGCAAGATCAGCAACAGGCGTCCGCCTAATCGCCATTCGTTTGAGACTCATTAGGATTGACTGCAGGACCTAATTTTTACAATTTCTGCTTACAAACAGACGCCGAGCGAATGAAGGCTGCTGAGCCCTCAATTTTCAACGTTGTAAAAGAGGCGAGACGCGGCCTTTTAAAATCAAGAAAGGACGAGGAGGAGAAATCCACGGTCTTGGAAGGCCAACTATATGGTGCTGGGATAGCAGAGTAAAGGTTAAAAAAATTTGTATATAGTAAAATTTTGAAAATTCACAACTTTATAAGGTTTTGAAACTTCAAACGCGTTTATCTCGAAAGTGTATTTTTGAAATTTGCCGGAAACGAAACTCTTTTAGTTTTCATCCGAATGACTTGCCGTTATAACTGTAGCTTCATGATATGATTATCTAGTGAAGTGCACACGATTTTAACGATTGGTTTTGTTTAAAAAAAGTTATAAACAATTGAAGTCATTTTTTTGGGTGGAAAATGCAACTTTTTTGGTAAATGGTCGCCATTTTGCGAAAAATCGATATTAAACCATTATCGTGTGTACTTCACTAGCAAAATTTATGGAGTTTATGAAAAAAAAATTTCATTGTTCCAGATGCAGATGGGGCTGAGAAACTTGTCCGGCCGCGGAACGTCTTTTGTAAATGCTAGTGACTTTGACGTGCACTACAGCCGCCATTTTGTATTAAATTTAAAATAAAAAAAATTTTTTGCACTCCCGAAAAGTTGCCCTTTATATTCATATATTATTTATAAAAGCTTTTTTCCAAAATCCTTGAAAAAAAATCTTGAAAAAAGGCTTGTTAACTTCCCAGTATATGGGAAGTTCTTGTAATCGCCTCGAAAATCGAAATTGAAATTTTCAACATTTCTTTACGTTTTGAGGTCTATAGAGGGAGATGTATGTGTGTGTGTGTGTGTACGTACGTACGTACGTACGTACGTACGTTCGTGGACACTTTTTTCTACGAGCATAGCTCTCGTAAACAAAGTCGTATCGACTTCGTTGAGGTGTCAATCGAAGCGTATTTGCAATCTTAAGAGCTGATTAGTTTTTGGGAAACTTCGGTCGGGGGGGGGGGGTTGCTGTTTTGCCCGTTTGAAGGTCATTTCTGTCATGCGTTATATCTCGCGAACCTAACGTACGATTTTCTTGAATAAGGTGACAATCGACGTTTATTTACATTTATGTGATTCTATCAAGTTTTTAAAAAAATTCTTGGAGCCGTTTTTTAATTTAAAAAAAAAGTGCAAAAAATAACGGTTTTTTTTAAAAACAATAATTTTTAACCTTATTTCCAAGTCGCAGTAACCAATGTTTATAAAATTTATATACTCCAAACCATTTTTTTTAAAATGACATCAAAGTTTTTACTCATGATTACAAAAAAAAATCAAATAAAAAATCAAATATCATTAACAGTCATCATGTTCTTCAAGGCCATTTCTGTCATGCTTTATATCTGACGAACCAAACATACGATTTGCATTGTTAAGGTGCCAATCGAAGCGTATTAACATTTGCGTGAATCTATCAAATTTTTATAAAAACTGTGGAAGCCGTTTTTTAATTTAAAAGAATAAAGTGCAAAAAATTAGATTTTTTTTAGTAATCAGTGTTTATAAAATTTATATACTCCAAACAATATTTGTAGAAACAATTTCAAAACTTTTTCTCATGATTACGTAAAAAATTAAATTACAAATAAAAAATAATTAAAACTCATCATGATTTTCAAGGTCATTTTTATCATTCACTATATCTCACGAACCAGATATAATATTTGCATCATTAAGGTGTCAATAGACGTTTATTAACATTGCTGGAATTTTTTTAAACATTACATAAAAAAAATTTCAGCAGCTTTTTAATTTAATAAAAGAAATGCAAAAAATTAGGCTTTTAGGGTTTTAAGGTTTTTTCATAAAAAATAATTTTTTAACTTGATTTGCAAAGCACAGTAATAAATGTTTATAAAATTTATACATTCTTATCAGTTTTTGAAGAGAAACCAGCAAAACCATAATCCATGATTATAAAAAAAAAACTAAATAAAAAATAAAAAATCATTCAAAGTTATTATGTATAGAGGGTTCATACGAATGACATTAATTTATATCTTTTATTCTAAGGGCATTGTTTTAAATTCAATTGAAGTTTTATAATATTTGCATAATTTGAGCAGATTTTTAATAGCTTTTACAGTGTTTTAGTGTTAATAAAAAAACTGCTTAAATGATGGAAGTCCAAAAAAACCTTCCGTAGATGATATGATTAATATCAACTCATTCCTGTTGCTGCTATGAATACCTCTCATTATTATTATTTAAAGTAGTAATATTTTCAAAATTATTATTTTGTTTAATATTTTTAATGTTTATCTAGATATTACTGGGAAGTTGACCGTGTGGACCTCAAGGGTCGCACTTCGCGGCTTGTTTTTTTAGCCTTCACATAGGTATAACGCCTTAACCGTAGTGCAGTAAGCATTGTTTCTTCGCGACAAACGTGCCAAGCATCGAAAGTAGCAATGATTGAAATTATAATAAAATTAGGGCAGGCAATGCCTGTTGATATTCAGCCCTAAATATGGCACATGGTCGATATGGCAGGACGTCAATCTGTCAATTAGTCAAATGAGGCGGAACGCGATCTGAAATGACAGCGTGGCGGATGGTTTAGAATCGAAATAAATTAGAGTCGTTTGGCGTTTGTATTCATAGATTTTATTCAAATAAAACAAGTTTATATATTATATTATAAGGTAGTCTAAAAACTTTCTGCCGTTTTTGACAATAGATGGCTGGAAAGTTATGTGTTACTTGTTTTTGTAAAGTGACATACCATTTACGTGGTATTTCATAGATTATTTTGAATTTTTTTAAGTATTTTATTTGTTTAGTGGAAAATGCGTGCAAATTAAAAAGAAATTTTGAACAGGGAGGAACCAAACGCAGGCTGCTTAAAAAATCTGTGCAGTTTTTGGTGATTGGGAAGAATATCCCGTAAATTGTTCGCTTGATATCGTTCCGAAAATTTTAATTTAAAGGATACACCTCATCCTGCCTGAAAAAATTCGAGAAAAAATTTGCAACTCATCGTTGAGAAAATCTACATTCAGCACCAAAAAGTTTCAAATCATTCAAAGGAAACTAGAGTTAAAAAGAAATTGGATATTTGGGTACCACAGGATTTAGCAGTGAAAAATTTAATGGACTGAGTTTCTAAACTGCTGAGAAGATCCAAAATTGAACCATTCTTGAAACGTCATTAATGGCAAAAAATGGATCACGTACGACAATTAGGGGAAAGCGGGGCTACGCCGTACATCGAGGTAATGCCGTACACCCCATTTTGCCGCTACGTTTTGAAAATATATGAGTTTAGTCGGTGCTGACGCCGTGCGGAAGTTACTGTAAACTCATCAGACTGAGTTAGTTCATCCTCTATGTACGGTACCCGTTCAGTTATAGAAAGTCTTCTTTTGTTGGTTTTACTTACTATTTTTGATCTTTACTAATTTAGAGGTAAGTGGAAAGCTTTAACGTAAAAATTGGTGGCTTTTAAACTATAAAAATCGACATTTCTCAAGATAAGTTTGACATTACAACGAAAACCTGTTGACAACAAAGTTGAAAGGTTTTGTTATAAATTTACTACGAGCTCAGGTTGGGGCAACGTCGTACAAAATTATACGGCATTGCCCCAAATGGTTTTTTATGACATTTAACTTCTGGATTGTTTTGCTTTCGTAAAGACTAGACGACAGTGATTCTTTATTTCAGATGGTCGGTTTCGGTGTTGTTCGTGCTCTGGATGGATGCACGAGGCGTGCAGTGCTGCTGAGCCAGCAGAAAACTTTATCTGCGATTTTTGTACAAATAATTATGAATAATTACTTCTGTAAATGATGTTCTTTCTCAAAATAATAAAGTGACTTTTCTGTATAGCCTGATGGTTTATATCTTGGAATAATTCCCTGCTTTTACAATATTTGTGGTTGTACGGTATCGCCCCATCTGTTGTACGGAGTTGCCCCGACACTCGATGTAATCTCGTAAAATGTAGTTTTTTCTTAAAAATTTATTTAAAAAAATCTGAAGTAAAAAAATTAAGTATTTGTAAAGAACGTTGTAGAAAAATAATTAAATTAAGTATCAGTAGCAAAAATATTATTCTTATCGCCATTTTAAGGGAGAAATAAACAAACTGGCTTAAGTTTACGCCATTACCCCGCTTTCCCCTATATGCAAAAAAAAAGATCTTGACCAAAGCGTGGTGAGACCGCACATATGATGGCAAACCCAAAATTGACACCAAGAAAGGCTATGCTTTGCGTTTGGTGGAATTGGAAGGAAATCGTGAATCATGAAATGTTAAAACCAGGTCAAACGATTGACTCGATTCTCTATTGTCAACAATAAATCAAGTAACAGCAGGCAATTAAAAGAAAGCGGAAAGTATTGATTCACAAGAAGGGAGTTGTGTTTCATCATGACAACGCCTGGCCAAATACTTCCTTAATGACTCGACAGAAATAGAGAGAGTTTGGTTGGGAAATTTGAATGCATCCACCGTATAGTCCTGATCTTCGACCGTCGGATTATAATTTCGATTCTCGCAGAACTCTCTAAATGGTGTAAAATTGACTTCAAAAGATATTTATGAAAATCACTTAGTTCAGTTTTTCACCCAAAATCCACCGAGTTTTACTGTAACGGACCATAGGTTTTACTTAAATTGTGGTATCAAGTTTTCGTTCAAAATGGTACGTATTAAGTTTAATAAAATTCTAGGAAACAATGAAAAAGTGCGTTTGAAATTTGAGTAAAAACCGATAGACACTTATTAGACTACCCAATATATACATTAATTTTTTGCAGCAATGCTAGTTGTGACATGATCCCATGGAACTGTTCGTTAGCGAGTTAGAAAAACTACATATAGATGTCAGGAATGGAAAAGGAACATTGATCATGTACATCCAGAATAAATAAGGTCTTTTTCTGATGTTTACAAAAATTTCAATCCTAGGCTCAATTAATTTTTTACCAAATTTTTGGACAAAAGATTTGAATTTGTTTGGTACTGCAATAGAAAGGACATTTTGTAGAAACTTCTTTGAAATCAAAAACATTGCATTCTTGAATGTCGTTTGGGATTTCCCAAAATTTCTTACTTTAGCTTCGGTAAAGAATTACTAAGAAATTAGTAATTAGTAGCAACAAAAAAGCTTAGTAACTCTTTAACGAAGCTAAAGTAAGAAATTTTGTAGAGCAATTATTTACTCAAGATCATCTATCACATAGTTTAAGTTGGTAGGTTCACAGAATCTAAATTGTTATGCGTAAGATGTAACTACTCGAAAGTGTAATTTCCTTTAAAAAATTCAAGAACAAATCAAATTTATAGAAAACTAACCGCATAAGTTAAATTTTCAAATATAGATTCCACGGTAGTTAGTATAAAACCTAGCAATTTATTTTGGGACATTGCATTTTTCCATAAACTTAAGGAAGATTTGTCGTTGATAATCTAGAACTGTTTGGCAATAAAATGTATGTATGTATAAAATGTATGATAAAATTTATAAAACTAGCTTGGCAAAAAACCAAGCTACAATATATGCATTATTCAAATTGGATGAACTTTAGCGTGAATATTATATTTACTGATTTCAAGTAATCCCATCTTCCATTTAAATACATGAAAAAGAATTCAAATTGGACCGTTGTCTTAATTTTTATTGCTGCAACATGCTCGTGCCTTATTAAATCTTTTTTTGGCGGATTTTCAGTCTGCACTTAAGCTGGAAATCACAGATTGTGAAGGGGTATTGCTCCCGCGAGGTCGTGCTGTACATCTTTTTCGGTGGATAATTTGAATCATCAAGCAAGAATGCACGTCTGGTCGAAATGATTTTGGCTGATTTGGAAGTCTGCTACACGCATTATGCATACAGAAGTTTAATTGTGATATTAAACTTTATTGATACAGTGAATGATAGAAAATACAGTCCGCTAAAGTATCCGGTTGTGTATGGCTTAAGCGTTAAGTAGAATTGCAGATGAGTTTGATGAATTTCATGGGTTTTATGTATACACGTGCCGAATGAAGACTCTAGTCGAAATGCGGATTCAAAGAAATGCCATTTCAAAAATAAATTACGAACAAATTTTTCTTACATTTGGAGGAAAGATACAAACGATTAGAAAAATTAAAGATTTTTCTATACCGATTTTGTTCAATTTTTTCCAACATGGTGGATTTCTTCTTCTTGTCTGTATCTAGATTTTAACAAAAATTTATCAAATGCAGTTAACAACGAACTTGATTCACTACCAACTTTTGCCCAGCGAAAATATGATTTCATGGTCATCATAGATCTTAAGATTTTTAGTCCCCGTTTCTTGCAAATAATCTATCGATGATTTCTATTTTATATATTTTAAAAGTAAAACACTATTAAATTAAAAATTTCTTATTCAATCAAAACATATGTACTATTTTCCTTACTCTTCAGAATTTTCGAAATTCTTTGAAAAAATCTTCTAAATGAATTACTAATTTCGGGAATATTATAATTTTTTTAATAAGAAATACAAACGAGTTATTTGTGTACTTCTGCTATGATAAAATTACATGGAAACCAAAAAAAATATTCTTTACTATTGTCATTTTCCTTAGAATTCGCAATTGATCCATAAAACTGGTTATGAAATTACTTTCAACCAAATTTTATACTATCTGACGGATGTAATTATTGTGGATTTATGTAAATCTCCGAGGGTTCATTAAGACATGAAAAACAATACATATTTTTCACAAGATATTCTGCGTAAAACTGCACATTTCAATTCGGCTTTACTACTTTGTAGCTCTTTGCAACACATTGAATTTATTTCCAACTTTTAAACAGATTCTTTAATGAAGCAGTGCACGATAGCCAATATATGATGATAAACTTTTCAAACAAATAAAACACAAATAAATTACTGAAATGGGCAATTTTTGTGACTTTATTAGCTTGCAAATTTTATGGTATTTAGTATTTATAAATAATGGTGTATAGAACGCGCATTCCATAAATAAACTTTCATTGTTTGGAGCCATTGTTCGGGTGTAAGTCTTTGCATGCTAGTTTACCAAAATAAATTAAACATAATGTCAAAATGACAGCGAAATTTGACAGCTGCAATGACAGATAGCCGCCTTAAGAAAACTGATCCTCCTTGGCTCAACAAATCAGTTATTGGTGCTATCAAACTTAAAGACAGAGCTCGTCAACGGATGAAGACGTCTAACTCACTTCATACCCAATCTGAATTTCGTAGGCTTAGGTCAATTGCTAAGCAAGAAATACGGCAAGCTATTTCCTCTTACCACAGTTCCCTTGAAACCTCATTTCTCGCTTATCATCCTAAGCCTTTCTGGTCGTATATAAGATCATTGAAGTCTTCCCCATCCATCCCTAGCTCCATGTACTGGGACGATATAACTGCCACATCTGCTATAGCCATTAATGACATGTTTGCTTCATATTTTTCCTCTACATTTTCTTCTCATTCCCCGCCATCTCTGATTCCTAATGTAAATTTGATCAATCCTATCATTTCATCCATTTCCGTCGATCCTCTCTTGGTTAACTCCATTATTGACTCCTGGGACCCCAATGTTGACCCGGGTCCTGACGGGATTCCTAATTTTTTTTATTAAATCCTTATCATCTTCTCTGTCTATTCCTCTTTCTTTCATTTTTAACTTAAGTTTATCCTCTGGTGTTTTTCCTCAATGCTGGAGAATAGCCAACATTTTACCTATTCTCAAATCTGGTGATCCTTCGTGCGCTGAGTTCTTGGTGTCAAGCAAATTCCCTCTCCCTTAACATTCCTAAGTGCCATACATTGACTTTCTCACTTAAAACTTCTCATTTCCAATTTACATATCTTATTGATTCTGTTCCTCTAAGTGTTGTTGATCAAGTTAAAGACCTTGGTGTCATTTTTGATACCAGGCTAAAATTTGATGCTCACATTTTAAATATCATCACCAGAGCCTCTAAGCTATCGGGTTTTGTGTTGAGACATTCCCCTATTTTCTCCAATCCTCTTTCTGCTGTCAAACTGTTTATGAGTATCGTTCGTCCTATTCTTGAATACGCATCCCAAATTTGGTCACCTTACTTTGAATATTTAATTAATCTCCTTGAATCTGTTCAACGTAAATTTACCCGCTTTCTCCTGCTAAAATTTAAAATCCCCTATATTCCTTATGATGAACGTCTCCTCTTACTTAACTTACCTTCTTTGGAATCACGAAGGATCTATCTCGATCAATGCCTACTTTTCAAGCTTTGCCATAATTATATTCAGGTCGACATTGACAATCTAGTTTTCTTTAGACATAGTTCTAGGCTCTCACGATCAACAAATATATTTGCTTTACCATTTGCCAGAACAGAGATATATTTTCATTCTACTCTACTCCGTCTACCTAGATCTCATGATAGACTCCAGCTTGGACCTTTCCCCTCTTCTTTTGCCGCTTTTAAGCGAAACTTAGTGAATATACTGTTTAACTAATTATTTTCACTCTTTTAATCTTAATATTAATCTTGTAATCTTATATTTATTTTACGGTTACACAATTTGTAATTGGAGTTTACTCTGTAAATTGTGCTGATACTAAATAAATAAATAAATAAATAAATTATCAAGAGCCGATGGATCGTCACAAACATTAACGTTTGTTCCTAATTTTGGAAATTTAAACGCTACTTTTTCCTTCAAAGTTACACAAATAGTTTATTTTTGGATATTTAACGGACATTTTCAGAATAAGGATAGTCAAAATATACAAATAAATTCATTAAATTTAAAATAAATGAGCCATTTAGCAGACAATGATTGAACATGAACCAACAACCCATAAAGCGGTTACCATAAAAATAAAGATTATATAAGTTTGTTTGAAGTGAGACATCTCTTGATCAGTTTTTTACAAAAATGTTTCAAAATCATAAAATTCAAACGTCAGGCTTTGGCCTAACTAAATTTCAGCTAAAAATTCGTTTGTCATCTCACATATCCATAAATATTGCATTCAATTTGGAAATGTTTTTAAAATATTTTTTAACAAGTGTTATGCGAAAAATAATGTATTTCTTGTGAAGGAACTTGGACACTCCTGATAATATATCAAGCGCATCACTATTTTAGTTGTTGAAATATCACGCACTTCAAAACGAAACCAAGTATTGGCCTTCCTAATAGCAACCACCGAAGTCATGGGGCATGGTTTTCTCAAAAATAATATGACATTTACATTTCATATCACGTCATTCTTAATTCGATTCGTTATAATGATCTCAGTCATTGCTGAAATAATATAAATTTGTTCAGAGTTTATCAACTGCTGGACTATTTTCAGAGGTTACATTGCCCAAGCGTATTAAAAATAACGTGGATTTTCGAATAAGTTTTTCTACACTGCGAAAAAGCAATAACAAAGTCGTTCGTAGGCTTAATTCTCCTTATCCGCAGCTATACACAACATTTTTTTCAATTTAAAATATAAAATGATAGCGTTGCAGCTGATCGAATCCGAACGATTTTTTTAAGGAGCACCTCGGTGCACAACATATTTTTTTCAACACCTTAAACAGAATAAATTTCTGACTTCCCAGTTATTGGGAAGTTCTTGTATTTCGTTAGTAACATTGGTTTTTGAAACGGTTCGATTTTTTTTATAAAATATAGACTTTTCCTAAAATAAAACCAGTTTGAATAGAAAATAGAAAATTTCATTCAAATTCTTTAATTTATTTTTATAAGATCTAATTGGGTATGAATTTTAACAAACATGTTTAACATATCTCAGTTATCTATTTGGGAAGCTATTGTTACAATTTCAAGTCAAATGAATGAAAATCGCATGAGTTGCCCACCAATTTGAAACTATTGTGGAAGAAAAATTTCATCAAGATATGTAAAAAACGTGTTAAAATGGTCTTTGTCCGAAACAAATGATATTGGGATCAGAATTTTAGATCAATAAGAGAGATCAATAATTCGAAAACTCTCCGTTTCTTAGTGTAAAAGTTAGAGAATGCATTTTTGTTAATAACCCAAATGACACAATTGTCAATGATGAAATAACACGCACATCAAAACGAAATCAACAAAATTTTAGCAGGAAAACAAGATATGTAAAAACAAAAAACTATCACATTGTAGGACCAGATAAACAGGTGTTAAAATGCTTGTTTTCGTGTGACTTGACACCCTTCAAGACGCAATAACTCCCGACATGGAACAGTGATTGAAACAAGCAATACCGCAAACGTTTGGTGATAAAGCATGCGCAAAAGTTATTTTCAGACGAATGTCGCCGTAATAGGGGAACCCAAGAAGTTGTGGCACGCGAAAAATGATCCCCCCTTTTCAACGGCGTTTTTGGCTTGTAACTCTTTTAATATTGACAGCACGTGAAACTAATGTATCCACAACTTACTGCAAATTAAATTCTTCACAAGTTTGCCATATTAAACTTTCTTGTGGGGGCGGTGCTTTCCAAGATATGGGGGATGTCCCAATATTTTTTGTTTCCAAGATGGGGCCCAGAGGATTGAGGCTGCGATCCTAGAAGCTTGGATTTAAGCTCACAGTAAGACATACTACACATTGCGCCAAAAATCCGGCTGCCTTCCAAAATGCCCCGTGAGTTTTGCAACGGGGGGTTCGCCACCAAAAGCCGATTATTTGGCCTAAAAACGGGTTTTCACGCGACTTTCTCCCCTTTTTTGGGATGGAACAACTCCCGTTAATGTGCAGTGATTGGAACAATCAATACCGCAAACGATTTGCGACAAAACTATTTTAGAAAAATATCCCAACAAGTTTCGCGTTAAACGTGAAATTAAAAAAGTTGTGGCGCCCGAAAGTTATTCCCCCCTTTTTGGGAACGGTTTTTGGATTATATCTTTTTTATTATTGACACGACGCAAAAGTTATGTATGGACGACTTGCTAAAAATTATATTCTACGCAAGTTTGCCACACAACTTTCTTGTGGAAGCCACGGTTTGGGAGGTATGTGGGTGTCCCACTTTCTTTTGTTTTCAAGATGGAGCCCAAACGCCACCATCGGGGAGCCCAGGAAATTGAACTTAAGTTAATTATAGCATTCCCCACGCATTGCAATAAAAAAAAATCTGTCTTTTGAAAATGCACGCTAAGCTCCAAATTGACTGTACTATATGTGCGTCTGTACGTACATACGTACGTTCGTGGATAGTTTTTTCTACGAGCATAACTCACGTAAACAAAGTCGTATCGACGTTTTTGCAATCTTAAGAGCTGATTAATTTTTGGACACTTGGGTTGGGAGGTTTCTTGTTTTGACCCTTTGAAGGTCATTTCTGTCATGCGCTTTATCTCGCAAACCAAACATAAAATTTGCCTCGCTAAGGTGTCAATCGACGCGTATTAATATTTGTGTGATTCTATGAAATTTTTGGAAAATTTCATGTAGCCGTTTTTTATTTTATTAGAAAAAATATTTTTTTTTCATAAAAAATAAATTTTTACCTGATTTGCACAAAACAGTAATATATGTTTATAAATTTTTTACATTCTTGGCAGCTTTTTCCACGATAATGAAAAAAATTAAATAAAAATTAAAAAATCTTTCCAAGTCACCATGTAAAAAGGGTTCATACGAATGATATTACTTTATATCACTTATTTTAAAGACATTGTTGTAAAGTCAATCAAAGTTTATTAATATTTGCATAATTTGAGTAGATTTTGAATAATTTTCACCGTACCGTGTTTTAATTTTATTAAAGAAACTGCTTAAATTTTGAAAACCCAAAAAAAATTAATCAAATTTTCATTTGTAATCAACGCTTTGAATGGTAAAATGTTTTGTAGTCAATATTTTGCAAGATCAAATGCTTTAAAAAGCTTTCATCAAATAAAAAATTGTTGCTTTTACTAGTTTTGTTCTTTAGTGTTCGTAAGATTTCAATTCTTTCCTCCATCATCATTTGTAATACATTTTACATTTTACATGCAATTCAATCGATTATTGACTGCATATTCAATGTTTTTTAAGATCAACTGAGATTAACATTGATGTTAGATCGTAAAAAATACAAATTCAGTGATTCTATCGAAGTGATGGCAATTTTGAACGCAACTATTCAAAATGGCCACCATGAAACAAAATCTTCTCAGTGGGCGTAATAACAAAAGCTGCATTCATTTTTGCTAGCTCTCTTTGTCTTTCAAGCATCGATATGAAAATAATAAATAACGTAGAAAAGGCTTTGTAACCTGTCCTCTCTCCGATTGATTCGCGTGACTACTCAATCCACCAAAATTCTTACGTAATCAATAGACGCTCCCGAAGATAATACGAGTAATATTAAGTCATTCCAATTACTGTTATGAGAACCTCTCATTATTATTATTTAGAGTAGTATTATTTTCATAATTTTTTCTGGGTTTAATACTTTCAATATTTATGTAGATTTTACTGGGAAGTTGACCGTGTTCACCTCAAGGGTCGCACCTCGCGGTTTGTTGTACTAGACATTTTCAATCCAAGTACCAATGATCGTTTCAACATATCTTTAGAAATGCATAAGACTTGTCTTTGTTCGACACTAGAATAGAAAGGACATTTTGTATACTTTTATTTGGGATCAAAAACTTTGCTGTCTTGAATGAATGAGGTATACCCAAAAATGGTAAATAGTAGCCACAAAATCTCGTTAACGCCGTAACGGAGCTGCAGCGAATCATTTTATTAGACGCAGTCATCCTCTCAGATACATGATTTTTGTTTGTACCAACAAAAATTGTATCGTTTAACAAGTATATGTGAGAAACATTGGTTTTTAATTATTTAATTATTTTATTGCTTCCAACCAAGGATGATACTTCGTTGCGTGGCTTATAAAACACTTGAAAAACATCTCAAAATTTATTCCCTCAAATCATCAATAAAATCGTAAATGGTAAATATTTTACACTGCCAGGGTATTTTTCACTTCAATACCTGTCCACCAGTTCACTACACAAGTCCCATGAAATCTTGCCTGGTGCAATTTCGGTTTTTTAAGGCCAATTCAATTACAATGATATTTACGACCGAATTGAATTTTTAATAATGTGGTTACCTTGGGTGATTGTGCGGCAGTAGCCGAAAACCTTAACGAAATCTCTTTTTAATGAACTGCGAAAACATTTAAGGGAACGTATTATTTAGGCATCTGTACATACAGAACACATATATGTATGTTCGGAAGGTATAAGTGCGAAGCATGAGACGATATGAAATGCAATATTTTGTAATTTGTTGGCTGGTGAAGATGATAATATAATAGGCATGAAACATTAGCGGAAAATCAACAAGAGCAATCTGCAACAGCGATTCAAACAACTAGGTACTAAGAATAATTGAATTTTCACTGCAGTTAATTTTTTATGACACCATAAAGATGAAGGGAACATATGTGGGTACAATATACGTGAGAAGAAGATAGAAACACAAAGGAAAAAAATCTAAACTTCAAAGTTAATTACTTTAACTCTGATGCTGAAGTACTTTTGTGCCCTTCTGAAGTTCCATAGTTGAACAGTCTGTTATGAAGTGGTGTAAGTTGGTTTAATGAAAATGTCCTGACGATGTAAACATAACCACCTTATGGTCATTGTCCATGTCTCGTGTATATCATTACACATATTTACAATTTTAGTGGGATCTCTTTGCATGGCTACCAGATTCACTTCGCCGTCCAATATCATCACAATCGCGTTATTCGAGGCAAGGACATCATCAGAAATGGGTCCGCTTCAGTATCAAGAGCTATTCAGTCTATTCCATATTCGACTCAGAGCTGTTACCGAAATTCAAATTTAGATAGTGGTGCCGTATTCAATATTTTTCAATTTTCTAGCTCTTAAATATTTGAACGCAATATCATATTTCCATGATGTTGATGATCTTATATGTTTGTACTATAGCATATGGTATCATCTGCATCATCAATAAAAAAAACTAATTCAAATCGATCACTGGCTTCCTTGTGAATGACCTTATGGCTATTATAAAATTTATGCTGATTTCAGAGTCAAGTGGTTCGTCGTAGGCACTCATATGAGTGTCTATGGCCGTTTAATTGTTACACCGCTGAGCGGCGCGGTTATTAAGCGGTTTGGACAATTACCTTGCCGACCGCACCACACGACTGCTCGCCGACGACGGACCGTGGGGTCTTGCGTCCATAAAGCGTTTTATTGACACACGGTTCTATTATTGAGCGGTTGACAGTGCAAGGGGCAGAAGTAAGTTGTAGCCCTAAAATAGGTCATCTACTTACACAACTTTTAACTACGTCGGATATCATTTTTCCATGACAAGACTTAACACTTAAAAAAATATTGATTATTATTATCAAATCTAAAAAGGAAAACGCATTTTAACCGAATGAGTTTGAACAACACGATCAAATGAATATAACTGCTATTATGGAAAAGTAAGTATCACAAACTAAGTCCACCTAAAATGTATAAAACGGGTTGGACATCAAAAACCAATCGTTCAAAACAATAAATTCAATTTGAAAAAATTTATGAAGCCCGCAGAAACGCCAATATGATAGCTAGGTAACACACTTATTTATGTATTTATTCAATAAGTGCATGTACGTGATTTTGAAGACAACGAATAGTATATTTCAAAGTATTCATTAAATTCGTTAACTTCTTTTTGGCACCAATGTTATTTTATAATTAAATCAAGTTCAAGGCTAATAACTGAATTGCAATAATGTGTCACAACTTTTGACTTTAAATTTGGCGAAGACTACGGATAAATGTATCCATACTTTCCTTAAAATCCTTTCCATATGATAAACTCCTTATGTTTTTTCGCGTAGTCTGCGCCACTGACATTTTCTATTGGATTCACATTTAGTGACTCTTCGGGTTAATGCATAACAGCAATGTTATTTGATAATTTCCGAACGGTTCAAAGATTACTTTTGTACTTTGGGCTGTTAGACATCCTTTTGAAAAATCCAGTCTTTGTTTTCTATATCAAAGAGTATTTCAGATGACTTCATTATTTACTTTTTGATACAGTTTTATCATTCTTTCAACATCCAATGTTGATCAAAAATTTTCCAACAGCCTTTTCTGTGGAGTTTCCTTAAAGATGGATGCTTTGCAGATGTTTCACTGAACGTTGCAATATGTTTTCACCCAATTTCGCTTAGTGATATATAGCATGATCGCCTCCTGTTCACTTATTTCTAAGTCAAATTAACAAATTATTCTATGCAGTTTAGTTGGAAAATAAGCTTATTTAATTTGGAAAAACTTTAACTAGATTCGAAAATTTGTTTATCTGGCCCGAACATTTCTTTTTTTTTGATTCAGGCATATGTTTATTTGATTCTGAAATAAGTCAACTAGAAGCAGAAAGATATATAGCATTTCTTCCAATTAAGTTTCAGAATTTTTCAAAACAAATTGGTCCTTTTTGTCATTTAGCGAATCAAACCAGTTCTGTTCTAAATCATATAAGTGGTTTTCCAAATTAAATTGATGCTTTTTCAAATCAAATTGACGCTTTTATAGTAGAAATTGGATGAAAAAAGTTGTAATTTGATTTGGAAGAGCACCAATTTGATTAAGAACGCAGCCGATTTAATTCGTAAAACCCAAAAATTGATTGGAAAACGCTATTATTTTTCCGTTTAGAATTTTTTCAGTAAATTTTCGCTTTGATAAGGTTCATAAACTACTACTACTACTACGAAGACCGCAAGTTAACAGCCCAAGAATATAATTATAATTGTAAAATTCTGCAATAAGCTGTCAAGACTCGTCAAAAATTTTTTAACCTATGTATATTTTTGTTGATGTGTTTGTAAAAATAAATTGCTTCAAAAAATTTAAACTTGACAATAAGTTAGAGTTGTTATTTTCCTTCCTATCCTTTTCCTTTTTCTCCTTTCATCTTCTTTCATTTCTATATGAAGAAACTAAATTACAACAGATCAAGATATTTGACAATTTTCTTAGACAATTTAGAAGAATACTTTTTGGAAAACTCTCTGTTTTTATCAAGCTGAGGATAGATTTTTTCCTAGTATTGTTGCATAGGTAATGGTAACTTAATTTTTCTACATATTTATGAAGACGGTCTGCTACACGAATTTAAACTTAAAGTGCACATTAACTGCCACAAATCAGCATCGATATTTTTTAGACCCGTTTTCCTAAATTAATAATCAAGTACCTTGTCAAAGCGACTTTTTTGACTGGTAAACAATGTGAAAATATATTTCTAATGTTTCAATGTTCTTTTTCTGAAATTTTTTATGTAAATTTATAAAATTTATTTTATTTAATGCTACTAAATATATTTAATGAGACATTTATAGCCTAAATGAGATAATTATTTTATTTTAAAATTAAGGCAAATTGACGTAATCCAGATTTAATAGAATCCAGATTAAATAGAAGTAGTGTGAATTTGCTTCCCACTTAAAATGTCCTGCAATTCTTGTTGTGTCTGAGATACTAATCAATTTTTTAAGGTCCCAATGGATCCGAAAGTCGCTTAAAATGTAACGCGGGATGAAACGTTTCAAAAATGATTTTTCGTGAATATATAATATATCGTTGACATTCACTTACGAGTGAAATACTTATCAAATTTGTTGCATAACAAATTGTCTACAAAAAATACATATTTTCGTTCAAATTATCAATGATTTCTGAGATAATGGGATCCATGTATTATTAATGTTCTATTCGTACCCAGAACACCACATTCGAGGCAGTGTATAGGATACATTCTTTGGTTATGTTATGAATAGGTCTCATCTACAAGACAAAGAAGAAAATGGAAAACAAAATTTGAACATTCAAATAGAATACATAATAGGAAAATTACTGTTGCTTATTAGCATTAGAATATACTGCTTTGACTTAAAATTTACCTAGACTCTTTATTAAGAATAAAAATTTTGCAAACCAATCAATTATTTTAGAAGAGCCCTATTTGGGACAGTATTTTCCAAACGCATCTTTTATTCTATCTCAATGGTGGTGTGGAATTCAGTAAATTTTTCAATTGAAATGCAAAGAATGCAACTTTTTAAAACCTCATTCTCACAGAAATGGTTCTAGGTATGAAACAAAAAATATTTTTTCTATACCAGAAATTTGATGAGAGATATTTTTCGTGTAACTTGTTTTGACCTTTGGCTTATATTGTTTGGAGATGAGCTGTAGAAGAATTGAATTGCACAAGCCTTCATTGAAATATTATTCATAATAACTGTTATAAAATTTTGTTACATCGAATGAAGAGGATGAGAGGCTTCTTCAATTTTCTATTTCAATATACGATTTCTTTTTTTCAGAATCAGATCAAATGTAATCTGGCGATATCCATACGATTTTGAAAACCGCATTACAAAGTGCTCTTGAAATTTAAGAACCCTCACCCTGAGTATTGAATAGATTCTCTTGAACTTTCACCTCAGCGTCTGATTTTTCACCGGCAACCCTGCAGCACTTTGTCTCGTCACATTCCTCTACCCTAATTTCGATAATATAGTACTCTAACAAATGGTTGGATGGCTAGTGATGGTCTGGAACAATCATTTTGCACACATTTGCTTACCATATTGTTGGTCGTTTTACACTTTTGGGTAAATGGACTCCCGGTATCACTCAGACAGTCCCTGGTTGGTGTCGGTCGTCCTAAACTAGCGATCGGCGCGTTGTTTAACTTTTCGGGATGGCAAACTCGGAGCAGAGCCTGAGCTTTCATTGCAGTCACCCAGGACGACTTCGACTTCGTATTCGTGAATAAGTACACACGTCGTTAGTTTCTTCGTCCTTGCGGGTTCATCCCCTAGTGTTCTGCTGCTTTAGATATTTCATATCCTTGGCTGAAATCCTTTACACACATATAAATATATATATATATATATATAAGCATGTTCGAGCCGTGTCACTGTGGAGTGTACGCGACGCGTTCTAGGCGATGAAGGTGGGCCCCGACCCACAAACCATTGGTTGAACTAAATCGAATATACGTAGTTGAATTGGCGACCC
Source organism: Oxycera nigricornis (assembly GCA_963942545.1). Classification (NCBI taxonomy): domain Eukaryota; kingdom Metazoa; phylum Arthropoda; class Insecta; order Diptera; family Stratiomyidae; genus Oxycera; species Oxycera nigricornis. The sequence continues at coordinate 93,789,932 of OZ012661.1, read as the reverse complement.
TATACTTTGGTGCCGGGTCGAGACCGAAACCTACATCTAACCCCCAGACCCGGTGCCGGGACCCAAAACCCAGACTCCGGATCCAATATCCGAAAGCAAAGCCATCAGGAAATTTTCGGGGAAGAATAAACTCCACTTGAGAGCCAAGACGACAGCTCATTTGAACGCGAACAGCCGGATAGGACGGTCTACGAGTTGCTCCTGCAAACTTCTCGGGATGTTAGTGTCCACTAGTTCTTACTAACTACAAGATGTTCAAAACATATCTTATCTCCACACCGAATTCCCATTAGACTGCTTGCAAAAATAGTGTTACATCCAAGCTGTTGTACAACAAACAGCGGATTCAGTGAACGATTCTTGCTGCGTATCCTGCAGTTATAATAGATACAGTAGCGAAAAAAATGCAAATACGACTTTATAAGGTCTGAACTAATTTTCTTGTCAAGGAATCAAGCGTTCTTCGAAAAAATGTGGTGATAATTGTGCTTGGAAATGATCTAAAAGAACTATAAAATTATGGTGCATGAGAAAAGGATATGCTGAAGTGCGAAAAACATCTGATTGGCGTTCATTTCGACGTGGCCTTACATAATTCTATTCCTTTTGGTATTTTACGTGGCATAATATTGTGTTATGAAGAATATTGTTTCTATAAAAGTGAATCGGATTATTTCGGAAAATATAATTAAATATGTGGACATGTTGAGTGGTAATGTATGAGAGAAAGTTTTAAAAACAGCTGAAGAACATTAAACCAAACAATTTGAGGACTTGAGTGACTCCATTCAGTACGTGAATAGCAAATGCAGTGAAACACTTTCATAGAGGTAAGTTTAGTCTTAAAATATTTATAGTTCTAACTTAGATGATAGATAGAAGACTCTTCTTATGTGTCTCTTCATATTTCCAATAATTCAATCATAAATTTTGGAAATCGAAATTCTTAATCATAGAAAACTTATATTTTTAAAAATTTACAAGTTCGAAAATCTTTTTGAAAATTTTATCAAGAAATTTTTACGTCAAGCATGTTCCTAAAAAATCTGACGACAATTTCATATTCTTTGGGGGATTTATTTATTCTGAACGTTAAATTGGGAAGGTGAGCGAATATCCACAGTGGATTGATTATAACTTCTAGGAAGGAAGAAAATTAAGATAGTGAAGAACTCCAGAAAGACACAGAATAATAAGGATCCAAAATATCCAGGAAACATATTTAGGAAATGCTCTCGATACAATACTCTATACGTTCTGGTCAATTTTCGACTTAAAACTATTGCCGACAGAATCAGTGAAAAGGCAACTTACATTCTTATATGTAGCTGAATCTGCAATCGAGCCCCTACGGTACATCTGGCTTCGTATCCAGAAATACCAGTTGTATATTGAAAACAATTTTTTAAAAACTTTTCAGAAGTCAAATATCCTGATTTTAGAAAAAGTATCTTCCTTTTGAGATGCGTTCCTTCGAGAAATAAAATCACTTAATACAAACTACAGCAGCTCAACTTTTTCAGAAAATTGAAAAGACTGTACGAATGGAAGAGAACTAGGAAGAATAAAAATCAAGTAAAAAGACATAATATCATGAAACACAAGCACAAACATCTCAAGGAAATACGCCATTATTTTTCAAACAATGGAGATGAATTACCTTGAAATTGATAAATACAAAACGTATTGGACGTATTGTTTCAAAAAGACCGACCTTCAGAATGGCAAGACTCACTTTGAACTGGTGTGCCCTTATTGATGATTATTAAGAACATGGGCAGGATCAACAAGTTTCTGAGGAAATATCTCTTAATTTCAAAGTTTTCATGATACAATACTTTTGAACACCTTTTCGCATTGCACCATACTCTTCTCAGGCTTGATTTGAGTTCCGAGTCAAAAACTCGCATTCAAAATACCAATTCTGTGTCAGAAATTTGTAACTGTTGAAACTTGGCATAGTAGTAATTGGTTGGGTAAATTAGCTATCGTAGTAGTCCTCTTTTTCAGAGGTGGCTCACTTATGCGTTTATAGGTCCATTGTAATCCTACAAGAAGTTTCAGTGTGAAGCTAAAAATCATACATTTTCGAAACTAAGAACCATTTTGATTTCCTCATATAGTTTTCTATATTACAGAAAGAGAAAAACTAAAATTTACGGAACATGTTGGAACGTTTCTTCACTCTGCAGTTGTGACAAGAGCTGTTGAAAGCAGCGCCTGCAGATTTTAAGGCTATAAAGCTTAAGGTATCATAACTCATATTAAGAAGTTGCGCAATGCGTGCCAAGTCTGTAATGTAGCTGGTCCTATGGATTTCTTCATGAAGCAGAGTTCGATTTGCTGCTTCTACAAGGCACGTCCAGAAAGTAAGCGTACTCGATTTTTCTAATTAAAAAAAAATTGTATTCCAAACAAACCTACAGGATTTTGTAGGTAAATATGTCAGTTATTTTTCCACGTAGTCTCCTTCCCGTTCTATGCAGGTTGTGAGCCGCGGCACAAACTTTTTAATGCCCTCCTGAAAGAACTCTTCCGCCATCTTCTTTGTCCAGTTCAGGGCGTCTTGTTTCACCTCCTCGTCAGTTGAAAAAAATTTTTCTCCCATGTGAGTCTACAGGGAAGTGAAAAGATGGAAGTCTCAAGGCGCCAAGTCAGGAGGATATGCGGGGTGATTCAAAATGTCCCAACCAAATGAGTCCAAAAGCGCTTTGATGTCGTTGGCCGCGTGCGGGCGGGCATTGTCGTGCAACAAGCACACTCCCTTCGTCAACATTCCCTTCCATTTATTTTGAATTGCTCTCTTCAGTTTATTTAGGGTCTCATAGTATCGTGCTGCATTATTGGTCTCCCCTTGAGGCAAAAATTCGATCAAAATGATCCCTTTCCGGTCCCAAAACATAGTGACCATGATTTTCTTGTCTGAAATTGAAATTTTGAATTTTTTGACAGATGGGAAACTGGTGTGCCGCCACTGTGATGACTGCCTTTTTGTCTCAGGAGTGTCATGAGCTACCCAGGTTTAATTTTCAGTTACAATCGAGCTTAGAAAATCCTCACGTTCCAATTCAAATCGCTCAAGAAACTCGCGATCGCTAGCGACCCGATTCAGGTTGTGCTGTTCTGTCAGTTGTTTTGGGACCCATATTGCGCATAACTTTCGGAATCCCAGCATTTCTGTAATTGGTTCGTGTGAAACAGATCTATAAAGTTGTGGAAACATCGCTGAAATTTCGGCCAGTGTCAATCGCTGGTCCTCAAGAACAGTTTTCTCAATTTTTTTGCACCAACTCATCGTTCAAAATTGTAGGTCTTCCAAACCTCTGATCGCCATGAACATTCGTTTTGCCTTCATTAAACTCAAGACACTACTTGAACACGTTCGTTTGGTTCATAGCGCCTTCGCCATAAACAGTTTTGACACTTGAAAATATTTCGGTTGCTGTTTAATTTTCAGCGAGAAGGAATTGTATGTCAGCGCGCGCTCGCACTTGGCGGGATTTTTTATCGACATATTTCACACAAGTATACACTACGAAGCGAGTTTTTATACTATCAAGGTCTAGCCCGCGCTCATTCTGTTCAGGAGAACCTCCACTACTATTTAGTGCTGCCAACCTTGAAAAAAACTCTCACAGGATGAGAAGGCAACCAGTACTCTTACTTTCTGGATGTGCCTCGTATATGCTGCTTGTAGGTAAGAGGGTGGCCAAAATGAAGATTTTATGTACATATAGTACTGTAGCTCAGTCCTGGTTCGCGCCAAGACATTCATCTAGCAGGTTGCAATTATATCACTGTACTCTTGTATCGTGGTCCACATTCGGCAATCCTTCTGTATTGTGGTGCATTGGCGTGCTGTGGCACTCTCAACAGGTGTGCCGCTTCCAAAGAGCGGTAAGGATGCTGAAAAGTCCGATCTACACCATTGATAATGAAAGAGGCGAAGCAAGTTCTAGATAACACTGATACGTGCTACTGACTAGTTCGTTTATGGGAGCTTTGGTGCGAGCTCATCGTAACTCCTGGTCTAAGAAGCTCGTGGTGTTAAAACCTATCTGGTAAGGCCGCCACGTTAAACACTAGAACAGTAGTTTTCTGTACTCTGGTACCTTCGGGTGCAGCCTTTGTGGAGTGCCGTCCCCGCGTACCTTAGATTGATGATCGATCTAGGGTCGGCAGTCGGACAAAATCGAAGTGAGCTTGAGAATGGCTCAAGTTCACGAAGTCTCACCAGGGGTCAATATGGTACCACAGAAAGCAGGGTCGAGGAAGGTCTTAAACGTTCATCTGGTCGCGGCAAGGATCTCTATAGTCGAGGGGTGCAAACGTGGTGGATGTGGTTTACACCCATATCGCGGGTAAAGCCCACAAAGACGCGCCTTAAAGACATCATATTTCCAAGGATGGGAACTTCTTCGATATTTTGGTGGTCCGACGTGGAGTTGTGATTCAACCCGATACCAAGACCGACAGATTGTCAAATGTTTAGATAGGATTCGCTTTCACCAGTAAGGTCACTAAACCTGCACTCAGTGAGCAAACTGGTGCTTCCATATTCTTTTATTTGAAAGTCACAGAGCGCAATGGAGCCGTTTAAAATTAAGAACATGTTGTTAAAAAATAAAATAAAATTAGACATAGGAGAAAGACATTATTTTTTCAATAAATGTAGCAAATGAGATATGTATTTGCATATATCTAACTTTCAGCGTCATGGAATAATTTACACATACACAGGGATCATTGGGTACGTGCGTATGGGCAATACAATGCTTTTTAATATTAAGGAATGAAATAAATACAGGAAAAGACATAGCATTGTAGTAACTGCTCTATCACATGATACCTATTGAGGAGTCAGGTTAAAATGTCTGCGTTTGAATGCGTATTCGCAATGCTTATTAAAAATATCATTTTGAACATCCTTTCCATTATTTATTCATAAATTTTGTTTTATGTTTTTTTAAATAACATCAATTAAAATCTAATGCTCATCAAATTTAATATGAAAATGTATTTTAAATACATTTTTTTTCATAAATGTTGCGTCAATAAAAAATGTAGTCATATCCAAGTGAAAATGCAAAAGTCAAATAGATCGAGTCTAGTGCAAATGAAACTGTTTAGATATATGCCACGTAAGTTCTGTCCTGATTCATTAAATCGTACCAATAACTGAATTCAAAATAGACTATCAACTGTAAGCTTATCTCATAATTATATACCTTTGTACTCCATTCAATAGACGTTCGGCATTTACCAAGACCCACCCACAACATCTTTTCAATTAATTAATCGATAATAAAATTCCATTTAAAATAATTTTCACTGTTCCGATTTATCAAATAAACTTTCGTGCCGTTCAAGATCAATAAGTTATCTGTTTGACGAGGTGAAAGAAGCGTATCAATCAGAAACAATGGGAAATTATCAATTATTATAATTATACAATTTTTACCAACAGTTGCCGATGGCAACTACTTGTACATACATACATACATGCGAGTACGTTAACGCGAAATTTCCGTTTAATAAATGTCGTCGGTCTGATTTTTTTTCTTCGGGTATATCATCGCTACTTCTTACGTTGTGAAAATTTTATTTGGCATATTATGTAACCGCAACGGGCGTCAAGCTATTTAGGCTGTATCTTGTTACGTGTGTTCTTAATTAGTGTAGTAGATAAGAATAACGCAAAGCAAATCAGCTGATGTTACCTTGCGGTTACCTGAAAACGTTCAAGTTTTGGTCAGGAATAACGAAAAATGTTTCAATGCATGAAATATTAAATTAAGATTTTTAAGATTCTATAAGACTTGTTGAAGTTCTTTGAATTTCTATTATATGAAAGCATCCATAGTAGCATAAAATAACTTCCCAGTATATGGGAAGTTCTTGTAATCGCCTCGAAAATCGAAATTGAAATTTTCAACTTTTCTTTACGTTTTGGGGTCTATAGAGTATATATAAAGTGTTTTTAGAAAGAAGTATGTATGTGTGTGTGTGTGTGTGTATGTACGTACGTACGTACGTATGTGCGTTCGCGGGCAGTTTTTCTACGAGCATAACTCACGTAAATAAAGTCGTATCTACTTCGTTGAGGTGTCAATCGAAGCGTCTTTGCAATTTTAAGAGCTGATTAGTTTTTGGGAAACTTCGGTCGGGGGGGTTTGCTGTTTTCACCCCTTGAAGGTCAACCATGTTATGCGCTATATCTAACGAACCAAATATGCGATTTTCATTATTAAGGTGTCAATCGACGGGTATTAACATTTTTATGAATCTATCAAATTTTTAAAAAAATCGTTGTAGCCGTTTTTTAAATTTTTTTAAAAAAGTGCAAAAAATTAGTTTTTTTTTAAAAAACACAAAATTTTCAACCTTATTTTCAATCCTAAGTAATCAATGTTTATATTATTTATATACTCCAAATAATTCTTGTGTAAAAATCAGCAAATTTTTTTTTCATGTTTACAAAAAAAAATTAATAAAAAATAAAAAATCATTAAACGTTCAAGGTCATTTACGTCATTCATTATATCTCGAGAACCAAATATAATCTTTTCATCACTAAGGTGTCAATCGACGCGTATCAACATCTTTATGATTTTTTTATATTTTAAAAAAATTGTTAAAGCGTTTTTTACGATTTATTAATTTTTTTTTTAAAAAAAAAGTAGTGTTTTTTCAAAAAAAATTCCATTTTCAACCTGATTTGCACATCGTAATAATAAATGTTTATAGAATTTATAAACTTTTATCAATTTTCGTAGAGAAACCAGCAAAAACTTTTCTCATGATTGCAAAAAAATTAAATTAAAAATAAAAAATCATTCAAAGTCACCATGTAAAAAGGGTTCATTCGAATCATTATACCTTAACTCTCTTATTCTCAAGACATTGCTGTATAGTCAATCAAAGTTTATTAATATTTGCAAAATTTGAGCAAATTTTCAATAGTCTTTACAGCACCATGTTTAACTTTAATGAAAAAACTGCTTTGTAACCTGTCCCCCCTCCGATTGATCCGCGTCAATCAAACCAATGCACCAAAATCCTTACGTCATCAATTGACGCTCGCGTAGATGTTACGATTAATATTAAATCATTTCAATAATTTTTATGAGAGGTACATTTTTATTATTTGAAGTAGTATTATTTCCATAACTATTATTGTGTTTAATATTTTTAATATCTATGTAGATATTACTGGGAAGTTGACCGTGTAGACCTCATGGGTCGCACCTCACGGCTTGTTTGAAATTGGTTTGAAAATTTGGAAGGATTCTACAGGCAATATGATATTCATCTAGCATCTGATGAATTGCTCCAAAATAAGATAACTCACAAAAAACGTTTCGTACTGATGTTTTATCCATAATAGACTAAAATCCAAAAAATTTGTTACACCTAAGAATCGATGTCATAAAGCATCTTCTGTTCAACTGCATATTTTTTTATAACTAGCAGATACAGAAGCTAAATAGTGAAAAGGTTTGGAGAACGAACTGACGGAGTCGGAACATACTGTGAATGAAGACTAGATCTTCAAAACGATATATAAGGTGTTTTTTGGAGGTATAAAAATTTCAATAGGGTTATCCGTCGTTTTAGTTGTCAAATTTCGCTGTGAAATTACCATGCAAAGACCCAAACAAAGTCTCAAAATAGTGGAAATTCATGTCCGATAATTCGCGTTCCGTGCGCCAAACTTATAGAGCACTTCGTCCAATTCTTTATGCTCATAATTGTCTGTCGGAGCAGCTTATAAGCAATACAATAGTAAAAAGCATATCCCCGTATACTCTATTGGACAATGTTCATCCAACACGAGCTATTACAGTGCGAACTGAAGCGTCTATCGCTGCTGTCAAGGGTAGTGTGACTGAGCATCCAAATTCGCCGATTCGACTTCGTTCTCATCAACTTGGCCTCTGTTCATCCACTAGAAAGAGAAAGATCTTGGACTTTTCCTGAAGCACTAAAAGATCCAACTAGTGCAATGTTGCGCAATTGAAGCCATTGGACAATATTTTGCGTCGTACGTTCGGTGAATGAGCTGAGAATGGGTTTTTGCCTTGACGGATTCTTAAGTAAGCAAAATTTCGTGTTTTCTTGTGAGAATAATCTTCACGAGACTTTGGAAACCCTATTACATCCCAAAAAGTCACTGTATGTATTCCGGCGGCATAATTGGTACTTTCTTTCTTAAATTTGCAAACGGAGCTAACGTTACTGTTAATGACGGTCGCTTTCGACAAATGATTCGTTATTTTTTGATTCCCAACATCAATGCTGATTGTGTGATGGTCTGAGGGGCAAATGATTCAAACAAAATGGCGGATCATGCTGTACAGCATGATCTCAAGAAATTGCCCTGTGAATTAATTTGACTACTTTTTGTGAAAATACGCCAAATCACTTGTCTATTATGTTAGACCAGTAACTATTGACGACTTGAATGCCAAAATTCGACGCGTTATTAGCGAAATAAGGTCAGCTATGCTGTAAAAATTGATACAAAATTGAACCGATAAGTTGACCTTCCTACAACGCAGTTGCAGTGGTCAAATGCCAAAAATTATCTTTAAACACTAAACGCCATAAAATTTGAATGATAATACAGCGAAATAGTTGGCCATTTAATTAATTTATCTGTGTTTTATTCGCTTGGAAAGTTCTATGCCCCGTAAAAAACCTCATATATACATATGATTTTCTGCGGGTGAGATCAAAACAAAAATCTGGCATCCTTGCCGCCTACCTTGTGTAACAAAAAGCCTAAAAAAATCTAAAACAACAGATTAAATATAATGTTTTTAGTTTAATTTAAATTTTAAAGTTTAATTTGAATTTTTCATGTATTTAAAAAAAGCTTTTGAGGGGTCTTTTAAGTTACGATTTAAAAAAAATAACCATTTTTTCAATAGAAAGAAAAAAGACATCATTTTGGAAATTTTTACATACGTTGATTGGTACTTTGGGTGTACAAAAATATTCACATTTTTTAAAAACATATCAAAAAATGATGGCGGACGTGATTTCAGATGACCGGATCAAATGGGGAAAAACAAAACACCAAATTAATCCTTGTTTAAGTGCCTATGGCAGGTACCGAAATGATTTTTTTCATTAAAAAATTACAAAATGGCGGGCATTTTTGAAAAAAAAAACAATTTTTGAGAGTGGCAAATTGAGTGAAAATCCAACAATTTAACACCGATCATAATGATTCCGCTACCGGTTATGGCCATATATGTGTACAACAACATATTAAAAAATTAAAGTGATCGGTTGACTAGCTTTTTATAAAATCGTGTCGAGAAAATCGCATTTACTTTTTTTTACGAATTACTAAGCACCCCTTTCATTCGAAGTTAAATCTTCGTATATTGGCTTCAAAATCTCCTAAACTTCTTGATCAAAAGGTGGATCATGCTTATAATTTCGCAATTCAGGAGAGGTAAGTCGATAACACCGAAATACAGCGGAGCGTCAAAAATGCTGTCGCACGGCATCTATACACGTTATACACTCTGAAAATACTTTAAAAATTAAAATATCATTAAAAATCCTTTCAAATCGTATTCTTGACAAAATTTACTAATGAAATCTGTAAAAAAAATTTGGTTTTTTGAAAAATTCTAACCTAAAAGAGACCTTTTTTCAAACTACTGAACCGATCTTGGAAAAATTTTGCATAGTCATTTCTTAAACGTTCTTACAGAGCAATTCACCTCAATTAGGCCAAAAAACAAAAATATATATCTAGTGAACGAAATTTGGGGCGAAAAGGGTCGCCATTTTTTTGCCGATTTTTCACTATTGGAGGTGAATTGCCCTATGAGAGCATTAAATCTTCAAAACCCTTTTTGATTTTTTGGTTTCAGATGTCCCAATCGTGAAATAATCCCTGCACGGTGAGGCAGTCCTCTTTTTGGACTCGACTTTGGCGCCATCTATGAGCAAGATACAAAATTTAAAAAAAATTAAACTTAATACTTGCCATAGTTTATTTCGCAATTTTTACATATACCAAAAAATGTTTAGCATGTCTATTTTTAAAGCATTTGGAAGTGCCCATAACATTTGAAACTTTTTTGTTCAAAAGAAATATAAAACCACCATAAAGGTGATTCTCATAGCATAAATTAAGGGGGGAAGTACCTTTAGAGGCCGAAAAAAGGTCTTTGTTGCAACTGATTTGTGAGGAAATGAAGACAGTTCTTATTAAATCAGTATAATATTTATTTTAAGGCGATGTTTGAGGTTGAAAAAAACATATTCTACAAAAGTGAAAGTTGAAAATTAACAAATTTTTCAAGGATCTCGAAAGCCAGGTCGCCGCTGACGTCGTAAATTGCGTAAGCGATGCTGGCTGCAATTTTCATCTGAAATCAACAAACCAAACATTTTCTTACTCGAGAGGGTTTTTTTAGTAGATAGACTAAAATATTTGCGAAATTCGAAAATTAACCCTTCAAAACAGGCTCACAAAAAACAAATTACGATTTTGACGAAAAATTTCGTTGTACTTCCAGCCAAAAATAGTCCAAAAATAATTTGTTTTTTTTTAATCTTTAGTCTATATAGAACAGTTTTTCATGCTCTTTAAAATGAATGCTAGGTGATGAAAATCGATTCACTAGTTTTTTTTATCACTTACGCAATTTTAAAAAACATGGTTTCGCGAAAAGGCCGTTTAAAGTTTGTGGTCAAGAGAAAAGAACTCGGCGCCAGGCACTTTCGGGATGCATACCTTCCACAATTTTGAGAATTAGCTTTTGAAACTTTGACATGATATTCTTAGCCGATATATCTATCGAATCAAACAATTAAAAAAAATTGATTTTAAAATGTGTCTAAATGTACATCCCCCCTTAAGCTGCTGTTTCAAATGCTATTGAAATCTTGATTCAGTAATAAGCATGCTTAGGAGGCTCGTCTGACCTTCACTTCCATAATTTTGGACTTTTTAGCTGCCAAATTTGGCGACTAGTGCAAACTTTTTTAATATCAAAATAATTCAACTAACAAATTATATTATATTAAACGATTACTTTCATTATATGAAGAAGAAAAAATCCCATTAGTTTGGAGCAAGCACACTCATGTTCTACACTTTGTATACGCAATTTTCAGCATTAAAATCTATCTAAAGATGTTAAAAAACGCAACCTTACCCAATATTCTGCACAACTGGTAACCCTACCAGAAATCCATTTCAGCGGCAATTTTTTCGCAATGTGGCAAAAAAGCTCACGAAGAATTGTTGCTAAGTGTTGTTTGACCTCATTGCCATATGGCATACATATGATTGCTACCCGCGACTACCGCACCCATCCGCCCAAAACTGTTGAGCGTCACTAACGTGCAAATGATAATTACCGCGACCAAACAAAAAAACCAGCCACTCTTTGTGTTCGTTAGTTAGTGTTTATTTTGGGCGAAACTGACTTGGCGAAAATTGAACAGCCAAATCTCAAATTTTACAGTCGAATTGATCAGTTTCTTGCACATGATTGGGTGAATTGTGCGATTTCTATAATATTCGCATTCGCGTCGTACCGCTTTGCGACGAGAGCGATTTCGCTCAGTCCGATAAGGAAATCTTGCGAAAGTTTCATAGTCAATCTTCAGCGGTGAGTCCATCAGAATCGGTAACAAATCCACGCTTTCACATGTGATAACAATGTGTGCAGGTGGGTGGCTTCAACACTGTGGCGATGATAAGAGAGACTGCCTTAATGACTCCACTCGCCCAAGGTCGAGTGCTACAGGTGTTTCACTATTGGCGGGTCGATGGCCCCCCTAGGCACTCTAACAGAGCAGCTAGTTTCTTAATTAGATATTACGCAAACTAAGCTTTCCTTCATCTTAGAATGTTCGACACATTGGTCAGTCACTCAGAGGCTCAGGTGATTGTCTAAAGCTGGCAGGAACTGCTAACAACTCCCATTAATTTATTCTCGAAATTTGCTAATAGTGCGATTAAATATTGTTTTAGCCAATCGATTTTGGCCCAATGTATCCACCAAGTCGGCGAGTATTTTTTTGGTGGATTTTTTCAAATAAACCTACTTGACGACAGCTCTCACTTTTTTATCTCCATTTTCGTGCGACTAATTCGAAAGCACTTTTTAAAATGAGTATGATTCCCAGAATCATGGCATCTATTGAAAATATAAAGAAGTAACATCATTTCAGATTTTCATGTATATTTTTTAACTTCCCAGTATATGGGAAGGAAAGTTCTTGTAATCGCCTCGAAAATCGAAATTGAAATTTTCAACATATCTTTACGTTTTGAGGTCTATAGAGTATATATTAAGTGTTTTTAGAAAGGGAGATGTATGTGTGTGTGTGTGTGTGTACGTACGTACGTATGTGCGTTCGTGGACACTTTTTTCTACGAGCATAACTTACGCAAACAAAGTTGTATCAACTTTCTAAAGGTGTCAATCGAAGCATCTTTGCATCCTTAAGAGCTGATTAGTTATTGGGACACTTCGGTCCGGGGGTTTGCTGTTTTCACCCCTTGAAGGTCAACTCTGTCATGCGCTATATCTCGCGAACCAAACGTACGATTTCCTTGATCAAGGTGTCAATCAACGCATATTAACATTTACGTGATTCTATCAAATTTTTAAAAAAATCGTTGGAGCCGTTTTTCAATTTTTTTTAAAAAAAAGTGCAAAAATTGGAGTTTCTTTCAAAAACATCAAATTTTTAACTTTATTTTCAAGTCGCAGTAATCAATATTTATAAAATTTATATACTCCAAACAGTTGTTGTAAAAAAACACCAAATTTTTTTTCATGAATACAAAAAAAATTAAATGTCCTTCATGGTCATTTATGTCAATCATTATATCTCGAAAACCAAATATAATCTTTGCATCATTAAGAAGTCAATCATAGCGTACTAACATTTTAATGATGTTTTTAAATTTTAAAAAAAATCTTTAATGCCATTTTTTAAATTTAATAAAAAAATATTGAGTGTTTTTTCATAAAAAAATTAATTAATTATTAATAAAATTCACATCGTAATAATAAATGTTTATAAAATTTATAAACTTTTATCAATTTCTGTAGAGACTAGCAAAAGATTTTCTCATGATTTCAAAACAAATTGAATAAAAAATAAAAAAAATCATTCAAAGTCACCATGTAAAAAGGGTTCATACGAATTTTTATACCTTAAATCTCTTATTCTAAAGACATTGTTGTAAAGTCAATCAAATTTTATTATTATTTGCATAATTTGCGGAGATTTTTAATAGTCTTCACAGAACCGTGTTTTAACTTAAATAGAAAAACTGCTTAAATTTTGAAAACCAATACAAATCAAATTTGCAATTGTGATAATCAACGTTTTCAATGGTAAAATGTTTTGTAGTCAACACGTTTTGAGATCATATGCTTTGAAAAGCTTTCATCAAATAAAAAATTGTAGTTTTTAGGAGTTTTGTTCTTTAGTATTCGTAAAATTTCAGTTACTTCCATCATCATTTGTAATACAAATATTTTACTTTTTACATGCAATTGAACCTATTTTTGGCTGCATAATCAATGTTTCTCAAAATCAACAGAAAATAAGAAATAATTATTAGTTTCATTGATGTAAAATCGTGAAAAAATACAAATTCAGTGATTATGCCGAAGTGCTAGCAGTTTTGACCGCACCTATTCAAAATGGCCACCACGCGACAAAATCTCTTCAGTTGTCGTAATAACAAAAACTGCATTCATTTTTGCTAGCGCTGTTTTGTCCTTCAAGCATCGATATGAAAATAACAAATAACGTAGAAAAGGCTTTGTAACCTGTCCCCGCTCCGATTGATCCACGTGAATATTAAATCAAACCAATCCACGAAAATCTTTAAGTAATCAATTGACGCTCGCGTAGATGTTACGATTAATATTAAGTCATTCCAATAACTTTTATGAGAGGTACATTTTTATTATTAAAAGTAGTAGTATTTCCATAATTATTATTGTGTTTTATATTTTTAATATTTATTTAAATATTACTGGGAAGTTGTACGTGTGGACCTCAAGGGTCGCACCTCATGGCTTGTTATCTCCATTTTCGTGCGACTAATTCGAAAGCACTTTTTAAAATGAGTATGATTCCCAAAATAATGGCATCTAGGAAAAATATTGCGTTGGGGAAAAAGAAATGTCGTATTTTGTCAATAGATGGCGACACTTAAACATATCTTGTGTTGTACTTATCGCATCGGGTCATACTATACAGCGATTTGAAGACGACAATCTGTCCTACAAGTGTCTTTTTGACAGTTTTGTGATCGTACGTTTCAGTCTTAAGTTATAGTGTGTCAAAGATGGAGTCCACCAAGCAAGAAATTCGTCATACTTTACGTTTTTACTACCTGTGAGGTAAAAATGCAACGAAGGCGGCCGAAAAAATTTGTGAAGTTTATGGGCCCGATACTGTAAATATTCGCACAGCACAGCGTTGGTTCGATCGATTTCGTTCTGGTGTAGTGGATGTCGAAGATACACCCCGTGCAGGTAGGCCAATCGTCGTAGAAACCGATAAAATCGTCGAAATCATTGAAGTAGACCGGCATGTGAGCATTCGCTCGATTGGCCAGGAACTGGGTATAGACCATAAAACCGTTTGGAACCATTTGCAGAAGATTGGATTCCAAAAAAAGATGGATGTTTGGGTGCCACACGAGTTGACGGAAAAAAATCTCTTGGACCGAATCAACGCCTGCGATGCACTGCTGAAACGGTACGAACTCGACCCATTTTTGAAGCGGATGGTAACTGTATGACTGCTTCAGGTGTTGGCGAGCTTGTATTCATAGAACAAACTGGATCAATAGCTCTACTTAAATATTTTAAAGGAAAATTTGAAAAAGCGTGCCATAATGTTGATGATCAATTCTGTTTCCAACAAGACAATGACCCAAAACATACAGCTCTTAATGTTAAAATGTGGATTGCATATAATGTTGTTCATAGTTTACAGACTCCCCGGCAATCACCAGATCTCAATCCGATTGAGTATATGTGGGAAGAACTAGAACGACGTTTGCGGAAGCATACTATTTCTAACAAAACACGTTTAAAGGAGGTTCAATTAGAATGGCAAAAAAACGGCAGATTATACAAAAAAGCTGATTCAGTCGACGCCGAGGAGATTAAGAGAGGTGATAAGACAGAAGGGACTTTCGACGAAATATTAATTTGAAAATTATGCCTATAAATAACAAAATACAATGAACTGTGTGAAAACTTTTGTCCGGGTAAAAATAAGTAGTTTAAAATGTTTTGTTGTTTTCCAGAATGAGATATTATTTTATGTATTATATTATTGTGATATTTAATAGCTTAGGGATGAATATTTATTTGCTAAAAATAACTAATTAAATATGTTCTTTTGATTTTGTTTCAATACTTGTTATATTCAACAAACGGCAATGTGGTAAAACTTTTGTCCACCACTGTATATGCATAACACTCACACCACTAAGAGAACGATTTGAACTAAACTAAAGCATTAATAATCATTAGAAACACTAAACGGTTAGCTGGATTCGGATTTCATTCTTCATCGCGAGGAAAGTTTCATGCAAATCGAATTAAGTTGAATTAACAAATGCAAGGCAAAAAATCTAAAGCAAACCTATACAGTCATCGCATGCTCCTTTCGAAGATAGTACAGCTTGTACTGTCATTATTTCTATTTCCTACCAAAAAAATTGTAAAAACATAAAATAAATTTTTGACCTAGTTTAAAGTCAGTCAGTCAGTCATTAGACGAAAGATAACATACTGTTCATAAGACCTCCATCAGCCTCAAAAGAGTTAAACACGATCAATAGATTCGGAAAATTAGACGCCTTTCGAGACTTCCAGGTCCACTCTTATTTTCCACAAAGTTTAAGGCATCAACCTTAAGAATACTTCATTCGCAGGACACTGAGATTGATCTTCACAGCTCTCTTATACCGAATGAAATAAGGCTCCATGCATCGAGAGCCTTCAAGGTGTTGCGAGTTGCTCTGGCGAGATCGTCAACAATCGAGGAATACTCGCTACTAGCTTAGACACGTATAAAGCAGATGGAACTACGTCGAACCGTTTGTTTTCGAAGTTGAATTGAGCATTAGCTAAAATTTTCAAGTCAGATTTTAGTAAACCGCGGCAGGATTGAGACCGCAGCTTTGTAAGTATCAGAACGTTTATTTATACCGAATTCTAGATGGATAGTGTATAGGGTTCCGTGTAATAACAGTTAAAAATAAACTGTGTGATTAATTCATAATAAGACTTACGTTGTTTAAATTCTCAAAATTCCTGACAAACCCAAACGGTTCGTTAATTTACAACAATATCTTCTTAGGAGATTCCAAAATATGGCAAAAAATTAGCTAAGCTATAAATTCTATAGTTTTGCTTAACTTTCACGGTCGCATTGACAAAATTACATTTTCTAAGTTCTTATCAACATTTTGCAGCTCCTTTTATCGCTTGACATCCACATGCCGAAATTATTTCAAAGTTAGTTATATAATCCCGAATCTGTTTCAATGGATTCATTAATACTTTCTAGAATACCAGGAAAAAGCTTACAGTATGAGCGAGCACACTTAGTTACGTCGATGACTATTAGGTTGCGTGAAATGCAAATGTCCATGTCCTTGGTAACAAAAGTTCTGCTTTAAGTGATCCCATCGGTGGCGTGACGTAACATAGTTGCTGGGCGATTCAAATAAAGCAGGTTGGGGATGAGCGATTCAGTCATAGCTTAGTGTGTCACCGTCGCGACAAATCCAATAATAAAGTCGACAGCTGTATCTGTATGATGTAAATTCAGAATTCAATTAAATCGCAAAAAAAACCTACAGGCCGCCCAAGCCATGACAGCGTATTGATATTATAAATGTTTATTAGATACTACTTGGGTGAAATTATTGATTTTAAATGATATTGTGAGTATTTTAACCTACAGTGAAAGCTTTTTAAATATCAGGCGACGGATAGATACTTTTACTTTCTGGAATATTCATGTACACTCACATGTACTTAAACTTTTTACAGTTTAGGCTGAATTTTATCAGCGATTAGTAAAAATTGGAAAGTAAGTCTTTGTTTTCGAGAAGTCATTAGTCCTGGAAAGTCATCAATCGTCTAGTAATAGCAACGACTTAAAAGTTCTTACTAAACGAATGCTACCTTTCTAGAATTAATTGATTGCTTTTTGAATTTACGGTCACAATTTTCACGGTATGATAAGGTCTCCGCGCAACAATATGTTTTATGATATTTTTAGAAACCTTACTTTCCATCAGGAAACCCTCTTCAACACTTGCGTACTTTCATATTTATGTTAATGATGACCCCGTTGAGTACCAGTTTTGTGTAAAAATGTCCGCCTGATACGACCAGAAAGTTCCTGAGTTTAACGTGCTTTCCCCGAAATGAATCTTTAAAACACGAGCCTCTTGAGCCAGGGTTAAGAATTAGCTCGCACCAGTAGCCCATAACTTATGTTATGAGTACTGCTTTTCCGAGTATGGGTTCTAGATCTCACCCAAAGCTTGCCTGGACTCCTTCATAGTCCTTGGTGATGATTTGGACCTATCAGCATGCTTGCCGCTTTTTGAATAACGACATCCCTGTCGTAAACGCAACAGCACGCCAACGCACCATGTTACAGAAGGGTTGCCAAAAAACTGTATTAGAAATGAAAGTACCCGGTCTTGGGTGTCAACCACAACCCCCAAGTTTCAACCTCCACAGGTTCCTCACCGACACCGGTAGCGAAAAGTCGCTGGGGCGCAGATCCTTGGTACCAGGAAGTACAAGTACCACTTCTTCTAATTAAGCCTCATTGCAAAGCTCCGAATTGGTCGCCGTATTTTATGGCTTATCATCTTTTATCGCCCTATTTTTGTCACACCTTTACCTCAGCCTCCTGTTGTAAGGATGTTGTTCTGAAGATCGGTCAGAACCCCTCCTCCTCAGCCTATTTCATTCTTTTTTGCCTGTGCAATGAGCGATGTGTGATATAGTGCATTGTCTCCACGGAAAATGATTGTTTTCTTCTTCAAATAGGGCTATTTCTTCTTTATTTCGACATTCAGTCGATCCAATAATATTAAATAACATACCCCAGCCATTCCTTCATCCCTTCTCAAGGTAGTCGATAAGATTATGCCACTTGCCATAGTCTGCCCAGGCAATGTTCGCGTTTTTGGACGCTTCAACACACTTCCACCAGATAAAACCCACTCTTTCGATTCTTCACATGATTCCGGTATGTTTTATCCATAGTCACATATCGACACAAAAACTCGGATAAATTCTTGTGAAACAGTTCCAAATTCGACATAGATGTGGTCACGCGAACCCGTTTTTGGTCGGTTGTGAGCGAACGCGGTTATGTTGTCTAAAAATTTTCGCGAAGAATATTGTAAACCGATCCTGTTGAGATACTTACAACCTCAGCTAGCTCACGCACTTTGAATTTCGAGTCGTTCAATATCATACCGTGAATTTTTGTAATCATATCTGGTGTTGTTACCTCAATTCTTGACTTTCGACGGCTGTCATACAAATACTAATGTACTGCGTGTCAGAAAATTTGACATGTGGTCGGCTGGTGGTTGGTTCTGTCTGGCAGCAAAGAGATTTCTGTTGTTTGAGGCACCCTCTATTGAATATTATTTGGTAACGATTTGAAAAGGCGTTTTATGTGTTTTTAAAGAAGAAGGAGCCCACGCTTATTCAATGGCTAATATTAATTCAGTCATCGAACTAAATTATTTATTTCCTTGATAACCCATTCGAACCAAATTTTGACATGCATGTTCTATAATATTGAATCGGGTGACCCCGAAGGCCAATCCAAAGTGCTTACTCCATTATTAAAAAAATATTATATAATAATTCATGCAGCATGTATGGCTGCAGTATTCTGCGCAATTACTAAATTTTTTGACATCAACCTTTCGTCTTCAATGATATTAAAGAAATCCGCGTTTTCCTTTTATTTGTGATAAATTGTATTGATGTCTTACTTTGTACTTTCCTGCCTTATATTAAGACCTAAATAAAACAGCTTTCTGAAGATCTTGAAAATAATACGACTATTTGGTCCTTCCAAATTAAAACGACCACCTTTGGTTTTGTTATGAAAATGCAACGATTTCGAGTTTATTGATTTCAGTGTCAATGTATTTTGATTGATGTGTCGAGAATATCAGAAGGACTAATTTCCGCTTTCTTGTATAAGAATAAACAGATTTATGTCACGAGTAACATCATACTTAGCCAAACTAGGAAAATTTATTTATTTTATTATTCGAAAACGGCTCTACTGTTGTCTCGCTTCTATATTTCCAATTCCCTCTTAACTAATTCAGGCCTAGTTTTTTTTAGTTCCTGAACGAGCGCAAATCTCGACACCTGAGTTTTAAAAAACAAATCTGGATTACTTTCATTAGAATATAATTGGTGACTGAGAATCAAACAGACCCTGGAACAACTTTAACACTTGATTGCAAAAGAACTGCGTGCTTGAAGGCCTCCATATTCAAGGTAACAATTGCGGGTGTACTGACTGAGAAATACTTGAGGCGCGAGATTTGTGCAGGACTCCTTTCAGACTCTAACTTCTCGGTGGGTTTGTGAGACCCACCGGTCACCATTTAAGGGTTATATATGATATCTTCTTTGCGAAATATATCCCAGCAGGAAATTTTTCATAAGGACCCATGTAAGCATGTATATGTTGGCATATTCTGACCCTTCTATCAAAGTGGTATAACTTTCAGTCAAAACACGTGCGCAACCGAATACCTTCAAGGATATCGCATTGTTCATTCTTGCGGGAAATCGTGCCACAAAATCAAAGAAATGATTTCTGTAGAGGTTCTACCGAACCATCTACATATGTATGTACGTACGTACGTAAGTATGAGTTTAAAAAAATGGGAACCTCGTATGGCATTCAATCATATGAAATAAGTCGCTCAGACAGGAATTCTATAGCAAAGAACTTGTAATGACACGTTTGTGCACGAAACAGATGCCGCAGACATCTGAAATACATCGAAAGTAGCTGCGCGATCACACAACACACCTATTTTGAGAACATATGAGACCCAAACTTGCTGCCTTGCAAACATTGCGAATTCATTTTTTTTTTGTTTGGTTTGCAATCGCGAAAGTTCCTCGTGCGCTCAGTCGTCAGGCCTAGCAACACACATGTGCTGAAGAATGGTATGCACGATCCCATATAGAGTATGAGACATTATCATGATATGTACTGAAATCATTAAACATTTTGCGGGCAAAAAAATCGTCGGCATGTATTCATTTCCCTCCATGCGATAACGCGTACATACCAGAAAATCGTCGTTTCGAGCGATCTATTAAACGAAATTTGAAAAGAATGCACACCGGCCACATACAAAGATAGATAAAGAAAGCTCGTTTCGACAAAAGATACTACATAATTGTACACGCACGCATGTATATACATATGTATGTGATCATGATAGATATACAACGATTTTAATTGGGGTAGGACTCTATTAATAACGGCCGGGTCATTGAAATCAATGTTCAATGCCGTCATGCCGGGCTGATCGTGGATGCTGCGGAAGGATGCTCCACCACATGGCCAAGCCACTTACATACATATGTACATATGTTGCAGACCCTGTTAAAAGCTAGCGATTTAGACTCTCTTGAAAGCTGCCTTCTACATATTGCTTATCAAAAAGCAAGAGTGGTGATAAGATAACGCGGACAGATAAGAGCAGAAAGATAGATGGTAACGAATAGACTTGTTCACATGTGATTTTTGTTTGTAACATTGTATTCACTGTAATTTTGTTGATTGGCGACTGCAAAAAGTTCCAATTATCTGAGATGCTAGATCCTTTCTTCAAATTTTGGATGGATCATGACTGCAAAATAGCCAATTAGTATAAATTTCAGAGCTCATATATCTCAAAAAAAATGCACCTACAACATCGGAAGCAGTCATTGTTTTTTAAAATAAAACAAGCCGCGAGGTGCGACCCTTGAGGTTCACACGGTCAACTTCCCCGTAATATCTACATTAATATAAAGAATACTAAACACAATAATAATTATGAAAATAATACTATTTTATAAAATAATAATTATCGCTACTCATAACAATAATTGGAATGACTTAATATTAATCGTATCATCTACGGGAACGTCCATTGATTACGTAGGTAAAGGGGATGATTGAATATTCACACGGATCAATCGGAAGGGGAAGGGGGGCAGGTTATAAAGCCTTCTCTACGTTTTTTGTTATTTTCATATCGATGCTTGAACGACAAAAGAGCGCTAGCAAAAATGAATGGAGTTTTTGTTATTAATCCCACTGAAGAGATTTTGCCGCGTGGTGGCCATTTTGATTCGTCGTGTTCAAAATCGCCATGACTTCGGCATAATCATTGAGTTTGTATTTTTTCACGATTTTACAACAATCAGGCTTATAATTATTTCTTATTTTCAGTTGGTCTTGAAAAACATTAAATGTGCAATCAATAATCGGTTTAATTGCATGTAAAAATTAAAAAGCATTACGAATGATAATGGGGGAAGTAATTGAAATCTTACGAACACTAAAGAACAAAACTACTAAAAACTGCATTTTTTTTATGAAAGCTTTTTAAAGCAAATGATCTTGCATAGTATTGACTACAAAACATTTTACCATTCAAGGCGTTGATTATCACAAATGCAAATTTGATTGAATTATTTTTGTTTTGTAAAATGTAAGAGGCTTTTTTTATTAAAATTAAAACACGGTACTGTTAAAACTATTAAAAATCTGCTCAAATTATGCAAATATTAATCAACTTTGATTGATTCAACAACAATGTCTTGAGAATAAGAGAAATCAGGTAATATCATTCGTATTTGTTACATTGTGACTTTGAATTATTTTTTATTTAATGTTTTTTTGTAGTAATCGAAAAAGGTTTTGCTGGTTCCTCTTCAAAAACGGATAGGAATTTATAAACTCTATAAAAATTTATTACTGTGTTGTGCGAAGTAAGTTAAAAATGTATTTTTTATGAAAAACCTTAATTTTTTTTAAATTAAAAAACGGCTTCAACGATTTTTTCAAAACGTAAAAACAGCAACTTACTCCCGAAATATATACTACTGTGTCCAAAAAAATAAGGTGACATTGCATTTATATTGAAAATTCTTTATTTATTATTGCAAATCAATTTCATCGCCTTCAAAGTAATCCCCTCGCGATGCAATGCACTTATGCCAACGGATTTTCCAATCTTCGAAACAGTTGAAAAAGTCGATGGATGGCCTTCAGCTCCTTCTTCGCGGCGGCTTGAATCTGCTCTATCGTCTCAAAACGGTGTCCTCGGAGCGGTCTTTTGAGCTTGCTGAACAGCCAGAAATCGCACGGCGCCATATCAGGTGAATACGGTGGTTGTGGAACGATATGAGTCGATTTTTTGGCGAAATGGTCACGAAGAACGAGTGCAGTGTGAGACGGCGCATTTCGTGGTGCAAAAACCAAGAGTTGTCTTTCCACAATGCCGGCCTCTTTTGGCGGATAGCGTTACGCAAACGACGCATAACGTTCAGATAATATTCCTTATTGACTGTTTGGCCCGGGGGAAGGAACTCATAATGCACAACACCACGATAATCGAAAAAACAGTCAACAGAACCTTAGTTTTTGAGCGACTTTGGCGCGGTTTTTTTTGGTCTCGGCTCACCCTTGGCACGATATTCGCTCGATCGATCGGTCGTTTTGGGGTCGTAAGCATAGATCCAAGTCTCGTCTCCAGAAAACATTGTTTCACACACTTCAAGGCGACGCCTTTTTTCCAAAAATTCAATGATTTCGATACCAGTCGAGATTTGACGCGTTTGAGGCCCAAAACATCCTTCAAAATGGTATTGACTGAGCCTTTCGATATGCCAATATCATCAGCAAGGTTTCTAATCGTTAATCGACGGTTTTCAAACACCAAATCTTCAATTTTTTGGACGTGAGATTAGTCGGTTGAGGTCGATGGTCGCCCAGGGCGCTCTTCGTCTTCGACACGTTCACGGCCTGCTTGGAACTGTAAACATTTTTTTTTTCAACATAGCTTCATCACCAAAGGTTTTGTGCACCCATCCTCAACGAATCCGCAGCAGACAATTGATTCCGCAAACAAAATTTAATGCAAATTCTTTGCTCAACAAATTTCGACATCCCAAAAAACCAGAAATTCACTTTTAGCAGCTCGCAAAACGAAGCGTATCTCAAACGCTAATGAACATTTTGACGTGCGATTTGGCAGTGATGTCAAAGACAGTCCTACCAACCTAAAAAACAAACCAATTGGCCAACTCATTTGACGCGCGCAGTTTAAATTCAAATGTCACCTTACTTTTTGGACACAGTAGTATATGGAAAAAATTAAAAAATATAGCGTTTTAATGGAAAGGAATAGTAAAAATATCAAGCAATTATGAAAATGTTAATACGCGTCGATTGACACCTTAATAATGTTAATCTCATGTTTGGTTCCTGAGATATAGCGCATGACAGTAATCAAAACAGCAACCCCCCCGGCCGAAGGCTTCCAAAAACTATTCAGCTCTTAAGATTGCAAAGGCGCTTCGATTGACTCCTCAAAGAAGTTGATACGATTTTATTTACGTGAGTTATGCTCGTAGAAAAAACTGTCCACGAACGTACGTACGTACACACACACACACATCTCATTTTCTAAAAACACTTTATATATACTCTAAAGACCTCAAAATGCAAAGAAATGTTGAAAATTTCAGTTTCGATTTTCGAGGCGATTACAAGAAGTTAAAAAAAGGTAAATTAGTCTCATCTAATTTATTTTTTACTTATATTTCGTTATTGTAAATTCAAAGAACATACATTCTCGTTAACATAATTACAGTGTGCTTCACAAAAAAGCATGAAAAACATTATGAATCGTTTGGAATCAATTTATTTCTTCAGCTACATACTTAGGAACACATTTTTCGCAATTACATCAATACGGAATCCAGTCGCCATTATTATCAATTATCTCCTGCCATCGTTTTGCGTGACTCCGACTCAATTTCTATGCGTATTCTACATTAAACCTTGCCATATCCACATGAAGGCCCGTGTGAGATGCCATGTGGGGGTTATATTTTTGCCTTCTAGTTTCTCCTTCATTAGTGAGAGTTAGAGTTATCGGGTTTACGTCTGCAGGGTTTTCGTAAAAACGATTAATTCCCCAGTCCCTTTTCCGAGAAGCATCCGTAAACGTGCACCTTTGCCGGGTGTTTTACTGTACACCGCATAATTATTTCACCATTTTTCGTCCAGACACTCTTCCAGTAATTACATAAAACAAATGAAGAGTCATCAGTGAAAATCACGTTGCTCCAATCGCGGTCCAAATGACTTAGTCCCTTTTCGATATGCTTTTCGGTCAACAACGGCTTCGCAAGTGTACTTCTACTTTTGATGTCAGATTCTTGCAATTTTCGCCTTATCGTACTAATTCAAACACTAACTTCTTTGTTCAGCAAGCCAAGTCAAACAAGCTACAGATGGTCTTATCTTTCCTTTGAGAGGTCGCTCTCTTAAGACCTCTACCTGGCTGATCGTCGATATTACCAGGCTCTTTAAAAATCTCAACCCACTTCTTAACGAATGAAGCAGAAGTTTTAGTATATCTTGCAGTTTGTGCGTAATTTATTTGCAAAAGTAATCAAGTTTACGAGCTAAAACGGAGATGTAATTAGCCACGCGTTTTTGCGAAATGCAGTGTATCTTAGAAATATTGCCATTGGTACGTCCTAGGTCACTATGTCAAAGTTTTACAGATATTGGAAATATTGTCGAGCGACCACGAGTAACTGTTCGAAATGTCATAAAAAACTGTAAAAGTTGTAACAGTTTCAATATTGTTCCAGGAAAAGGCCATAAGTGGAATCTGAATAAACATTTAGGTAGAAGAATTGAGAGAATCGTCAAGGACAATCCAAAAACAAGTGCTCCGAAAATAACCGTTGACCTTGAAAATAATTGCGGAATATCTGTAGACACCTACACTGTAAGATTTTTGTTTTATACATAGGCAAGGTTACAAGTGCTGCGTTTCAAAAAAAAAGAACAGTATATTTCCAAGAAGAATGTAAAAAAAGAATTCAATGCGCCAAAGGAAAGCCTGAAGAATTCTGCGAAACAGTTATTTGGATAGATGAAAGCAAATATAATGTTTTCGGCTCTGATGGACAGCAATGTGTGTGGCGTATAGTTAACAATGCTTAGGATTCCAAGAATGTGCAACCTGCCAGAAAATATGGAAATAGGAATGTGATGGTTTGGTGTGCTATGGGTTCAATTGGTGTAGGTAATTTGGTATGTATAAAAACTGCAATGGAAAAAACAAAGTGTTTGGATATTTTAAATGCAAATTTGAATTCACGTATTCAAGATAATAATCCCAAGAATTCTTCGAAATAAGTGCGTGCGTGGTTGCTACAGAATGTTCGTTCTGTTCTTCTTCATTCACCCCAATCCGCCGACTTGAGCATCTCTGGGATTATTTAAAAAAAAAATTGCGTGAACATCATACAAAGCAGCCGTGCTACATTGAAAGAGGTTAACGTAGAAGAGTGGATCAAAATTACACCCAACATCAAAGCACGTTCGATATACACGCAAGCACTTGAAAACTTCTATAAAAAGGATACCGAAAACATTCTCCATACTATTTGATAGCCAGACCGCAATCAAGACCTAGGACTCTTGCACACAAACACTCAATCTAAACAGAGAATATCTAATTAGCAAGAGAAAATACGAATCTTCAATGTAAGTTCTACACTAAAAACCAAAAATTGGTTGTTTATTGAATTTTTATATTTTTTTTTTAAATTTTGTACACAGGTACATCACTCTGAAGCCCCCGCAGAGTTAACACCGTCGATTTGAAGTCACAGTAGCTGAATTTTATCCCAGGACTACACAATTAAAACGAACTGAATTGTCTGAGGGACACTTGCCACTATTGTGTTATTTTTTATTTAATACCCGACAAATTTTAGGTATAAACATAGTCTGATACAAACCCTGAATGTTAATATCACACACTTACAAAATGTTTTAAGGCATTTTGCTCAGACCTTGTGTTGATACATTGTCGAATTCGCGATTTCGGGAAGAGGCGATCAGAAAACCAGTATCTCGGCACATGTTTCCGTGAAGACTGTTCTCATAACGATTTTTAAGATCTTCATCGAGGACAAACGGGAATCAAAGTATTCTTCATCTGTTAGTATCGCAAAATCTATCGAACCGTCTAATAGTAACAAGAAAATTTGGTAAATACCCGATTAGGGAATGCAAAATGACCAATCTTCAGCGGTCGCTCATCGCACGACATCCAAAATCAGACTCCTCTACGTCAAGCCATCAAGTACCGCTGCTGCCACGGATAGCTGATGGTGTTAAGTCACAGTGCAAAAGATGATCGTACGTTCTCATCCTCACTGAGCATACTTTGCCAAGGGAAAATTTTATATAATGATCATTATTGCATATGCTGCAAATAAAATAGCGCAATTCGAATTATGTAACTAATTTTCAACCTTTCATTTTCCAATAATTGCCTTTATAGTTGTGCAGGAAAATTTATTGGCAGGTGTGCTGGGATTAAGTTCAACTTTCCTCTGATAAATTTTCGATCGAAATTAAGCAATTGAGATCTGTTCGTTATAACGTTCACGCACTTTTTTCTTCTTGTAAATACTATGCGAAAGTATGCAAATCATGTACTTAATATTGGTCTTCATATTCATCGGTTGTTTTTTTATTGTTACTTACCATTTCGTGTCTCCGATAACATTTAAAATATTGCACGTGACGTATGCGATTCAAGATTATGAATTTATCGGTGAGCCTATATATTTCGGCTACGTATTAATCGGGGATTGACGTCATGGATGGGGCGTGTGACTTTTGCCCATTTCAACCGAAAATTGTACGAATCGCAATTCATTTAAACGTGCAAAACAGGAGAGAATTTGAAGTTAAGCGTAACAAAAGCAAATACGAACTATAGAATGATTGAAAGCGGAATGACCCCATTCACCTGTTTAGATACAATACGAGAGGATTGACCTTTAATTGAATCGGTGAATGAAGAATTAGTGTGAGTCTAACAACCCCTGCAACATTCTACATACGCACAGTTTTCGATTTCAACTTCATCATTACCATTTATGTTTTAATCCTTGTAGAAGAAGCTTTCAGTGTTATTCAGTTTTCGGGGAATAGTTGATTCATACCCTCGTCGATTCAATTTTACTCGAATTATAAAATTATTTTAAGAATGCATTCAAAATATTCAGTGAAGTATTAGACGAATCATACAGTGCTATGAATTCAAACCACTTTAACTTCAGATTGATTCGATTCCACGATCGTTAGATATATATACACTAGAAATTCAGTATCAAGTGTCGCATTTCATTGATTTTATATCACATAACAACTAGCATTCACCAAATACCATTCATGAACTAAATGAGTTAACACTGATACATCAATTATTCAATTGATAAAAAGTCATACATTCCGAAGTGATGTGTTTGTTTCCTTAACTGATAAATCATTTTCTGTTTATAGTCCGACCATTTTCGGCTGCAAGTGCTAACAAAACTTATAGAACGGCGCCCAGATAACCCCGACTTGTTTCAATTCACCTATGAAAATCTATCAACAAGAAAAGATTTACAGTCTGATTATATGAAGTTGAGTGAATACGATTGATAAGGATGGATACAGTGAATACCAGATAGGAAGTTAAGTTTTTAAAAAGTTAATGTAACTCTTTACCTGCTGACCGATTAGACAATGCTTGATAAGTTTCAGTCTGCAAATACTTTACTGACTAAGATACCATGCCCTGTCAATCAACAATGGCAGCTCATTTTATACTTTATTTTAAATTCTGTACAAAAAATGTTGAGAAAGTTATTTGAATTTATTATAAAAAAGTCAACGTTTGTCCATTTTCTGATTATCTATACTACGTACTATTAAAGGGGCAATGATTTTTTTTTCTGCCGTAACCTACTTACTACTCCTACAGTAAATGATAAACTAGTGTTGTAAAAATGTTTCGTTTTCAAGAAAAACACACGACTAGTTTAAAAGAAAAGAGGAATTTATAAGTGATTATTTTACTGTAAGGAAAAGTCAGCGAGATACATCCCAGCTAACTTATTGGATGGCATTTCAAAAATGTGCTACTCTACTTAAAAATTATAATTTTTTGATGGCGTGTAAAACGAACAACTTGACTACCAACCTATTTGCCAATTTAAATGAATTGATTCCATTCACCTTTGACGCAATCTTGCTCAGAAAGCAAAGGAATGATTTCTCGTTGTTGGATTCTTCCCTGTTTATGCTACACATATCACTTATTTGCTACTTGTTGCAGTTTTGTCTATTCAATAAATCATTAATAATTTTCTTATTCTAAAAAGAAGTGCTTGGCCAAAAAATCATGATACACTTGAATCTGAAGTACTTGAGAAACACGTTGGACATTCATTTAATGGAGTCCAAGTATGGTATTATTAAAGACCTCTTCCAGTATTCTGAAGGGGTTTTTGCTGGTTGGTTGCTTCGATGATGTTGTTTCCCAATGATACGCGGCATTGATATAATGTCCTCCTCCAGCCCGATTTCTTTGCTATTGTCTTGCACTCGTATTTGTTCACATTTAAAGATTCTTTATGACTGCCCACATGTTCGGGTACAGTCGTGGTGCAGTGTATAAGAGTAAAGGGGCGACGACGTAACACGCTCGCACAACAAACAATAATACTTGGAAGTAGGGCTGCCAGATGGTCGGAATTCGTCTTAATTTTCCCGGCTTTTCATATGATTTCCAGACTCCCGACAAAATACCATATCTCCCGAAAAACAGGTTAAGCCGAAGCCATAAAAATAATTAAATTGTCCAATTTTAAGGCACTTACTGCACTAAATGCATTTGGCAACAAAATAAAGATTAGTGTATTACTTGAAAAAGGCTAAATTTCCTTTTGTGTACTTTTAAATAAGAGCAGATTTTTAAAAAAAGTAAAAAAAAATTTTAATGTCAATTTTCCCGACAGCCTCGCCGAAATCTCGACATTTAATTTTTTTATAGATTTATTATTTTTCAGATTTGGCAGCCCTATTTGGAAGTTATATTGCACCTGATGAACTCATTTGAGTTTTGTCGTGCAGGATTGATCGGCAAAGCAAGCCAACTGATTAGCCTTATATTAGGACTTTGGTTGCTTTGCATTTGGTTGCATTTTTTTAAATCGCTAGGCCCCCCCCTTGGCGACGCCCTTGTACTTGTCTATGTTATTCTAATAGAGAAAGATGTCCTCACTGGGTGACTGACCGACTCATCAACGAAGAGCATAAACTAATGATATTAGAAACATGAAATTTGGAAAGAAAATTCCTTTTTTGATCCAGGAAAGCAATAAAAACGACATTCAGAGATTCATTCTCTAAGAGGGAAAATAAGGAATGCAAGTTTGTCTGAGGAAACCTTTTCTTCTTTTTGATCGATTTATTTGAAATTTATCATAAGTACTCTACGGTACAAATAATCGCATTTCCATGTTCGTTCAATGTAAAAAGGAGGAAAATGTATCTGCAGTAGCTTTTGATATTTACTGGTAATTATCCTATCCTTAGTAAATATTTATACACATTATTTTATTTATTTATTAACAAATAATGCGATTTTCATCCCCTCCTTTAATGGGCATCAGTTCATAAATACACTTCAACGTGGCCGTCGTGAAAGAATCTTTCTTTGATACCAGATAAATCGTGGAAATAATAATCAAACCGTTTGGGCCGCTCAGATTGAACTGTTTTTCATCATTGAAAATTAATTTATTTATATATTTACGAGTATTTATTTATTTTTCTGCGAAACCTAGTTTAGAAATTTTTCGACTTCTTTCCAAAACATGACAAAATGCACACTTTCTCTATCCCTTGCAAAGATTCTCCAGACTTTCCGGCATCCGTAGATTTTTTTTGAAAACTAGAAGAATTCAACAAAATTATTGAAAATTGGGATTACGTACAGAAAAATGGGAAAAAATTGATTTTTATTCGTTTAAATTGGGTTCAATTTTGAAAAACGTTGGTTAACTGAGACGTTTGAAACAGCAGAACTGGCTATTTTTTGATACCGGAGTGTTTCAAATGAAACAGTTTCGGCCGGGAGCAATGGAGAAGCTTCAGATATTTTTGCAAAAGAAATTTCTAGATATCGCCGACTAGTATTTTTTTTGTTTTCTAATTGAAAGCTGACACTTTGGTTTGCATCATGACAATAGGAAAGAGTAATCAAACGGAAAAAAGAATAACAGAAGATTTCTCATTGATTACCGGAGATTTTTCCATTCAATAGACCAAAAACGGGAAGAAAACTGACTTCTTTGAAGTCTAACTTTACTGAATCAAGTGAAGAAAGCCTATTAAAATTTCCACTTCAAATAGGGAATGTGGACGGAAAAGTTTTATTGCCTCTCCTGGAGAATCAGATTGAACAACACTTTTCACGAAACCATAAGAATCAATGTGTACAGATTTGTTTTAAATATGAGGTAGAGCTATGAAATTCAACTGCTTTTATTAAAGGGTTAGTCCACTGTTAAACTGCTCAAAATGATTTTTTTTAAACAGCTACCAAAAAACCTATTCAATATGTCGATTTGAAAGTTTATATACATCTTTATTGAGGTTAAAAGTAAACATTTTCATTGGAAAAAAATATTAGAAAACAAAATGGCGACCCCAATGGATCGCCGCAGCACCGCCGAAAAAAGAATGCAAATTGCGCCTCGTAAATTCCTGGACAAAATAAGCATCTGTGAACTAATTACCAAAAATATTTCATTAGTACTGAGTATAAAGGATTGCATGGGCCTAAAATTAGAGCCCTAAAGTGATTTAAACAAATTTGGTATACTTTTGAACATTGGTAATCCAGTTTTTCGCGCTTTTTCAATAAAAAAAAAATGTTTTCCAAATTGTAAAAAAAAAATTTGATTCAAAATCTAGTCCCGTGCAATCCTTTATACTCAAAAATAATGAAATATGTTTGGTAATTTGTTCACAGATGCTTATTTTGTCCAGGAATTCACGAGGCACAATTTGCATTATTTTTCGGCGGTGCTGCGACGATCCATTGGGGCGGCCGCCATTTTGTTTTTTAATATTTTTTCCAATGAAAATGTTTACTTTTAACCTCAATAAAGATGTATATAAAATTTCAAATCGATATCTTGAATAGTTTTTTTTGGTAGCCGTTTTAAAAACAAATTCATTTTGAGCAGTTTAAGCGTGTAGTAAGTAGAGTAAGTAAGTAAAATATTTACTGAGAAAAAAATTCCAAAATGAGAAAAAAATATATCAACATTTTTGATTGTGCTGAAGATTGCATTTAATTTTTGAAATATAATTTTTGGTGCTAATATATTGTACACCGTTTAAATGAAATTTTGTATTAAGGAGGATGTAATTTTATTATTTTGGATTAGGCTTAAAATACATGTTTTCACATTATTTGAACTTCACTTAAAAATAAAAATAAAAATAAAATGAATTTAAAACTTGTCAATGTTTTTCAAATTATTCAGAAACTATTGTGGGATTTGAGGACCTGGATAATTGGGGGATTGTAGTGATTGGGGGGATTCGGGATTGGGTGGTTGGGGGGTTCGGGGGATTAGTGATCGGGGGGATTTTTAACTTCCCAGTTCCCTATGGGAAGTTATTGTAATGGGGTCGATTTTGCGAATCCCAAATTTTAACATATCTCCACGTTTCAAGGTCTCTAGAATCCAAATCCATCGTTTTTAGAGAGATGTCTGTGAGTGTGTATGTACGTATGTGTGGATGTACGTATGTGCGTTCGGAATTATTTTTCGTCTCGATTATCTCGAGAACCAAAGATTGTATTGACGTGGAACCGGTTTCATTTGACGCGTAATTACGTAACTTAGAACTGAATGAGTTTTCAACGAAATCGGTTAAGCCGTTTTTTATTTAGGATGAAAAAACTGAAAAACCGACTAAAAATTGCTTATTTTTAAACTGTTGATACGTACTATTAATTCGTGCAGATACCAAATACCTTCATAGTAATGTTGTTATTATTGTGCGTTTTAGAAAAATTGTGATTAAATTTGTTATTTCAAAAAAAATAAAGATTAAGTTATAAAATTCCAAACTTATATTATCAGGTTTGGGTGAATAGGAGTGGAGACGCTAATGCAGTTAATAATTGAATATTTTTTTAAATAATTTAATATTGTTAATTACAATCAAATAATATTAGTTATAATTTGATATTGTATATATAAATTCAATTATAATTATTCAGTAACGGTCAAACATTCTTAATAACGAATGATTATTGTAAATAATAATTAAATACCCTCAAAAATAGTTGTGGATTCCGAGGCCGAGATGGAGAACGAGGTTGAGGACGAAGTGGAGGACAAGAAGGATGACGAGGACGAAGAAGACGAGGTTGCCGAGGCTTTGGTAGAGGATGACCAGGTGGTGTAGACGTTTTCCTCTACCAAAGCTTTTATGGTTAGATAAAAAATTGATAAAAATGATAAAAGTAATTATATTAATTTGAAATAATAATGTTTAATAATAGTAATTATTAATAATAGTAATTAATAATAAAAGCAAATTATAGCTTTTAATTCACCCCACTGTGAAGTTAGTCGTGTGGGCCTCAAGGTTCGCACTTAGACCACATTTTTCATTTGGTATTGTTATGAAGTATAGTAGCAATCCCCCCGCGGATGTATAGCTTTTAATTTTTTTTTTACTAATTTTTTCAGTCACGCTTTATCTGCAATCTTTCGTGGCTTCTATTTGACTGTAATTTAAAAAAAAAGACAAAAGTTGCGTGTGTTAAAATATTCACAACTATTCAGCGCACAAAGCTGAAGCAGAAAGGACCTTTTCACCTTTGAAACGAATTAAGACATTTCTCGGAAATACTATGTTTGAAGAACGATTGACTGCATGAGCATTGATTTCCATTGAAAAACAGTTAATTGCTGAGATTGGAGACTTCAATGAAACTACTACTCGTAGACTTGAACTCATTTTCAAGTGATTATGAACCTAACCTTCGTTTCATTTAAATTCAATGTATAGTTACTTGTATAAATTACTACGAAAATACCAAATAGAAGATATAAAGATTCATACCTGACACGTAATTTTAACTTCTAACCCTACCTATGGACTATGGATTCATTTATGAAACGTAAGTACATTTCACTTTGGAATACTTTGTACCTTAAATGTATAGTTTTACAAATAAATTATGCACGAATTGTATAGAATCAATCAAATAAATTTTTACCTTTTGAATCTGCTATTTATAACTCTTAAAAATTGTCAATGCAACCAAACCTAAGAGATAAAGTGCAGGGTGCGGGCTGCCACTTACAAGCGACTCGCTTTCCATTTTGTACGATTTTGAGGATTTTCGATCCAAATTAATTGAATCAGTGCCGTTCAAAAATGCGAGGAACTCTCAAATATCATTTTGAGCCGTAAAACTAAGGGCATATGCAAGAATGCAAAGATTTCTGTACTTTCAGTACTGATATGCCTACTTTCCTTGGTATGTCCGCCAAGCAAATTTACTGACTTAACCCCTTTAGCTTTTCTTCGAGGTGCAGATACATTTCAAGATCGTAAAAGATGATACTTACTGATAGATTGTATCCCCGCAGTGACGATTCTAGTGATTCTTAATGCATACAAAAGAAGTGTGGGTACTTAGTGATTCATTGCGTATGGTCGAATAAGATTATATACGAAATCAGATTGGAAGAATAGCCCTACTGGAACACTTCATAAAAACCACAAAATGTGAAGTGTTACCCAGGTATCCTCAAATGCCATGGTCAATGAATCATATTCCATTACGAGTATCTTACCCTAAGTTTCCCAACTTTTGCAAACTGGAAGTTCCAAACATTCATATCGAAACCCTCATATTAACAGCACCACTACTTAAAACTGTCGACTTCTGTACTTAGTGATTAATATTTCCTGTACATTCATTCCGCGCGGGAAGCGAACACGTATTGTACGACATTTCATTCATGCATGCATAGTGGCTAAATGTCTCACTGATATGAGATCAGATGGCACCCTGTAAATCTTGTTCCATATGAATTACTATAAGTTTTGATTAATTGAACATTTCCCGTTCTATTCTTTTTTTTCTCTCTCAAGACGATAGTACATACACGAGTATATATGGTTTGCATATGCTTCATGCGTTATCGTTAGAAATGTTTTGAACATGAAAAATGCTAAATATTTGTTGATTAGAATAAATTAAATGTTTAGGGGAATTGTATAAGAGCTCTTATAGTTCCGGCTTCATTCTGAAATACTGATTGTATTTTATTGATTGAAAAAAAAATAGATTTTATTACAATACCATAGTTTTTTGACCATTAAGTAGATGAAATTCGTGAAAATGCGGGTAAGTATTAAATAAAAACTTAAAAAAATATTTAAAATATGTTGAAAGATGATCCCATAGTTCATATCATCCAATATTAAAATCTTAGCGCTGACATGAATATTCTTTCCTCCGGAAAGTTTTGGTTATCTTTAGCTTTGGCGGGTCCACATTCAAATAATCAAAATAAGCGATTGTAAGTTGGTAGTTTTCATCAAGAAATATGAAAAAAAGGAATGCATTTTTCTTGTTTCTAACCAAAGAAACAGTACATTAGCGATTTATGCCAAATATCAGATATAGCAAATATGTCACTGAGACCTTCTAACCGCTGCTAGAATGTCCAAGTGGCTTTTGGGGAATCCTTTGATACGAGTTAACTATCAAATCATTCTATCATTCTGTTGCTACATTAGCTCGAGCTAGAGATAGCTCCCGCATTTCTTCTATCTATTTCTGGATGTCGTTTTTGAAAAAGATGAAGGTAATTATCTGCAGGATGGTTATTTTTAAACGAAATTTTCCTAAGAGGTCAATTTTGGATGAAGCGTTTCATGTCGTCCGAATACGTTTGTAAACCTATTGCGACCTTTGATATAGCCCATTTTTCAATATAATATTCCTCTTGTATCGTAAAATCTGTAGATCCTCCAATGTTTCTTCCTTTTGGTACATTTTTGATTGATTTATTGTATAATGTTTTAAGAAATTTTCGTAATGGGTCCGAAAATTTTAATTGAAAATTTCAACGTATCTTTACTTTAAAAGGTACAGTAAATTTTGAGTGTGTTTGAAATCAATCTGTGTGTATTTGTTTACACGTTCGAGGTAAAGTTTTCTGGAAAGATAACTCAGGTATCACGCATCAACTTAGTTGAGGAGTCAATCGAAGCGGCTTGATAATGAGCTGAGCTAATTAGATTTTGGTATTGTACAACGTATTCAAGTGACTTCTGTCACGCACGATATCTCTCTAACAAAATGTTTTATTAACATTTTATAGATGTCTTTCAAGGCGTTTCAACATTCTAATGAGTATTTTGAATTTTCATTACTTTTAATGAACCTGTTTTTAAATTGAATAGAAAAAACTGCAAGAAAATTGAATTTTATTTCAAAACTTTTTTAAAATTGGTTTTTTTAAATCGAATTCTGCATAGATATTGTATTGTACACTTTCGACAACCTATCTGAAAATCAGAAATAAAATAGCAATCACAGATAAGGTGCAATCACCAGTCATGGACAGTATAAACGTTTTTTTCTTGTTTTTGATTTGTAATTTCTTTATTTTTCG
The DNA here is from genome assembly GCA_963942545.1 of Oxycera nigricornis. Taxonomy (NCBI): domain Eukaryota; kingdom Metazoa; phylum Arthropoda; class Insecta; order Diptera; family Stratiomyidae; genus Oxycera; species Oxycera nigricornis. Next base: position 93,754,011 of record OZ012661.1, on the reverse strand, counting down.
ATACACGTTTTTCGGAACTTAGAGTTGAGTGATAAGTCCTTTTCTTAATCAGTATTCAAAGTTTAATTTTAGTTTAATACACGGTGCAATAAAAAAATAACCAATTACAACACTTTTACTCAGGCACCATTCATGGACGCTAATTTTCCAGAGATGGACCCCCCCCCCCCCGTCCATGGACCGCGAGCTATGGACATATAAATAATCAATAAGGTATAACATTTTTTTAAGGAATGCTTATCTTTAACCGGCCAATTATTTTGTCGAATCAAATTTTTTTTTCCAATGCTGATGTGGAAACAGTGGCACGGTTGTGTGAACTTTTTTTATTCATGTCGACGTATTCTGGACCAAAGGGGAAAATGCCACTTTTTCGAAATCCGTTTTTTATTGTATCCGTCTCAGGGTTGCGCAAAGCTGCCTTAAAGTTCGGAGCAAAGTGCTCTCTCTTCATGACTTGTTTTAGATTTTCTGTTTTCCATCTCACTTGATTTTTCCACGATAGCTTCAAAAGTCTAAATACCGCAACATCTATTGATTGGAGTAAATGTGTCGAATTAGGATAAAGAGAAACCACTTCAATCCCATTATCGTTACAAAAATTTGATAGATGCAGGGTCATGTGTGACCTATGGTCGTCCAAGAATAATACGAGGTGTGGCTAGAAAAAAACGGGATTTTTGGTGTAACTCTTTTTATTTTTTTCCTTTACAATTTTTACCTTATCACCTTCAATATACTTCTCTCCACTATCCCTACACTTTTCTATTCCACTGTTCAAAACAGTGTTTTAAGTCATTTTCTGTTAGCATGTCCATAGTCTCCGTCGCGTTTTGCTTCACAGCTTCCACAGTCTCGAATCTGGTCCTCTTTAACACTTCCTTCACTTTTGGGAACATAAAAAAAATCACAAGGAGCTAGGTCTGGTGAGTAGGGTGGATGTTCCAACATAGGGATCCCATGCTTGGCCAAAAATTTCTTAACCACCAGTGCAGTGTGGGATGGGGCGTTGTCCTGATGAAGAATCTACGACTTGTTCTTCCACAACTCTGGTCGCTTTCTTCGCACTCGATCACGGAGGGTGGCCAAAACCCCAAGATAGTATTCTATATTCACGGTTTGTCAGTCAGGAACCCAATTTACATACAGAATTCCATGGATGTCAAAAAAAAACAATCATCATGGCCTTGAATTTTGATTTGGACATTCGAGCTTTCTTCATTCGTGGTGAATCCGGACTTATTCAAAAACGCGTGTACGTGACATACATTCTTCCCTACACACTTGTTGTAAGAGAGAATCAGTCTGTGTTGCGGATTTACCCAGCTTCACAAAAAAATTCACGTTGACACGTTGCTCAATTAAGACGCCTACCGTTTTTCCGACGAGCGGCATATACACGATCCAACAGGAACGAAGGCTGAGGCCTGACTGAGCAAGGTAAGCTCGTCCAACTGACTGGAATGTGGAGGGGGAATGTCAGGCGACTCGGCAATATGGCGTTTGACTTTGAGGCTCGCACGGTTTATTTCACAGAAAACCAGTCCCGTTATTTTCTAGCCACACCTCGTATAACGGGTTTAGGTATATTATTTTTTTCTATCCACGGATGAAATACATCATTAATGTATTCAAAGAATGTTTTTGCACACATCCAGCCTGAATTCGACCTGCCTATGCACCAATCTTTTGGTATGCTATTTGAAATTACGGCAGGTAAACGCTCATAAGCGTATACTATCATAGGTGGAGCTAAAATTGCAGAGCATTACCAGTCACCAACACAGTTAAATTTTCTTTCTCTTGTCCTGATGACTCATCCAGCGTTTGGTTGTAGGTAGAATGTGCTCTCATCGGCATTAAAAACTCTTTGAGGGTCATTTATTGCTTCAAGCAAGCCTTTATTTTCAAGGTAACCTTTAATAACATGAAACCAACTGACTTCTTCTCTCGCTTTGCTTAAGTTTTGTGCAGTGCGTTCTGAGACATCTGGATGCCTGTTCAAAAAGGCTGAGAACCATTTTTTCGCTGGGCGATTGTTTGTCAACGGACAGGAATTTAGATCCTTTTCAGATATAATTTTTCGAACACTGTCAAGCAATTGATCTTTCTTGACAAGGAAATGTTTTTCAGCCATAAATGTTATCCATCTTACGAGTAGCCTTCCTTCCTCATATGCGAGTACCGTGACTGGACTTTTCCCAGTGATTTTATTATGAAATGTGATCCTTGGAACAGAATATTTTGTAGCAGCAACAGATATTTTCTCTCTCCCCCCCTTCTGATTTCTTCAATAACCTTAGCCATTTGTTCTTTCGTATATTTTTTTCTTTTCTCTCTTTTCATTCGGTTCATCATATTTTTTTCAAACTAAGGTTTTCAAAAGAAAATTTCAGCAAAATATTTATAAAATATTGCAGTTGAAGCTTTTCCCAATCAGGTCTGCCGAATATCTCTCGAAAAGTATGCACCAATTCGCCTGAAATATGTCTTCCGTTCATATTGAGATCTGATGAATCGACTTAATAATTTTAAAATTCAATTCCTAAGACAAGCGGTCAGTTTTTTATTGAAAAAGAAATTTTGCTTGAAAATTTGCAATAATAAAACAACGTTCAACCTGTTCTGCTTAAATAAATTTAAGACATTATAGAATACATTTTTGATTAATTTTCTAGGCAATATCCCTGTTTCTACATTCAATTTTTTTTTGTTTCTTCTTGTTTTTTTGGATAGGCATTTGTTATTTTTTCAGGCTTATTTTATTTAACTCGTTGCGCTTTTATGCTACTTTGATATTAAGGTTCTGTTATCTTTCATTATATTTTGGCTACTATTTTAATGATTTTTCAAAACAAATTTCATTATAGTGATGTGTGTTTTTTATCAGGATCATAATCGACATTCGACCGTAATTGTTTATTAGCCATGGTTGTGGTTGACAATTGATTCTGAATCTAATGAAAAGCACACAATTTTAAAAGCAAGTTTCTTTTGAAGCACAGTTATAACATTTTATGAAGATACAACCAATTACAAGAACTATTACAATTTTTCACATTAACATTTCCACCAATTTCGCAAAGGACTCATAAGTATGCAACTTCCAACTTTATAATTCTTCTAACAAACAATCATCGTGATATGTGTATCCACATAAGTGGCTCTATTATTTTTTTCAAATTTATTGATGTTCAACCTAACAACAATGAATCCAGCATATTTAAACTATATCTATCTTTACTAGCCATCAAGAAATTTGAATGTTCTTACTTTCCAGGCCTGGGAAGTGATAATACGAGAGTAGCACCAACACTACAACTAGATGGTAACCAGATGCATTTTGAAACGAATTATTACTATCTTTATCAACTTTAGGAATAAATACAATAATTCATAATAATTTTTTTCAGATCTGCATAATTTTTAATAATATAAATCCTACGAAAAATATATCTAGTCCACCAGAAAAAAATTGCTTTTTTCATGTCGCCCACAAGCAATTGAAACAGCATAAAAAAATCTTCACGGACTATAAATACATAAATTGAATTCTTATTTGTTAGACCGGTATGAATAAAAACGCTTCACCTGATTCTTAATAAATGTAGGATTATCTTGAGACAGATTCGTGTAAATTGAGTGCTTTTGTTTGCTGATGTTGCGTCTATCAAAAGCAAGCTTGAGGGAAACGCCCTTGATAAATTTTGCACAAAATGTTCTATTGTATGTATGTACATATATGTACATATATACTTTTCACAAAACAAATATGCTTGCCGTCTACTTAATGTCTCGAGGTTGCTTCAACATAAACGGTCTCTCGGCACAAGATGACTTTATATGTCCCTGACCTTCCTCGGCGTCTCGGGACAGCCCCTATATTGCTATGAAGTAACAAAAAAATCGATATTGTCGTGTCAACAACCTAAGCTCAACCTAACAATTGTCCTTTCTATACCAGTTTAACAGTTTCCAGCCCAAGTCGGGAGCACAAGCCAAATCCGACTAAAAAAAAGCGAATTCTGTCGAGCCAGTAGACTGACCTCGAAACTTGTAATTTTCCAGCGTGTTAACCCTTTACCCTATCGTCTGGACTCTTACCCTCCTGTTTGACGAGCTATATCACAGTTGCAGACTTATTCCCTTCGCGTCGGTATACGTCTTTAACTTTACTTGGCTCCATCACCCTTTCAGTCGGTGTTGTCTTCAAGCTGAAAAACCCAAACAAACTCCTAGGGGATCTCCAATTACATATGTATATGCAATGTATATGTTTATTTGCAGCCTAGGTAAATGTACTATGCGCGCTACCATGTCTGGAACATGAAGCACAGAAACCACCCTTATTCCCTGGATTGTATTGAAGCAAAAAGCTCCACGTGATAGATTGTGATTGTTTCTGGACGGAATCAGTAAGGAGGGTGCGTTTAGCTTTCTTCCATGGCGCAATGACAAGAACCAGTCGACTCATTTCGCAATGAGACATTATCGTTCTCCAGACATGACAAACCTAACCTACCCCATTACGTGTTCCATGACATACAATCGCTATGCCCCATTTGTGTGTAGAAGCATAGGAAACTATACTTTTTATAAAGTTACACTTTTAGGCATTGGATTATGGTGCTCCGTCGTTCTACCTTTCGTATCTTTCTGAGAAATTTACCAGGAATATTTTATTTTAAATAAGATTGGTCAGAGGGAAATATTCTGGGCTAGATTTGAATAGAAAACACAAACTCCATATATGGTTTTAGTAAGCAGAAAGAACCGAAATCTTGATGGAAGTGAATCAGAATTTATATTGTATAGTGTTGAGATACTTTCGCATTTAATTTTTATTTAAATATAATTTGGAATTACAAATTTTGAGTTTGAGTTTTTTTTGAGCAATATCTTTTTCAATGGAACTAGCTAATTATATTTAATTTGGACAAAGATTGTTTATAATATTTTCAGTTTTGGATAAAAATCGCACAGGGGTCTGGATGTTCCCTGGGAACAATTTTAAATGGACAAGGTCTCCATTCAAAAGTATACTCCATTATATCTTAATTAAATTGTTTACTTTAGTCAGCCGTTTTAAAACGATTTCGAAAACTCTTCGTCTCCAAGATTCGATCTAATGCTATGAAGGTCTTCCTGAGCGCCCCCGATTCTTGTTTTTGCAACGTCGACTCAGTTTCTGCAAAATTCTCTAAAAATGCTGCTACTACAGATTTACTATAGTCTATTTTAAAAGATATTCCACGCAGACTTAAATTTTCCGCATATCCGATCAAAGTTTGTCCTTTTGTCGTTTCAATCATTTTCAATATCGTGTGGGGGCTTTTTTTAAGTTACCGACTTAAACTTAATGCTGTTATCACAATACTGACATAAAACTATTGAATTCTACCTATTTATAGCACGAAAATACCTTTCCGCAAAACAATAAAAAACAGTTTAGCTGGTGTAGTCTTAAAATCTTATTTTTGCAACTTTTATTGCATGTCCACATTTCACTGGACGCCACTGTATATTGCTGTCAAACAAGACTATCTTGCAATGCAATTGTTGCGAAATGTTTGTAAATACGATAGTCAGAATAATATATTCTTTTGCTAGAATTTTAATGGGCCTATAGGTGGGTGACAAAACAAAAAGTGTTTTCAACGATGTAACATTGATGAAAAGCAGTAAACGATAAGCTTAGCTTTTTAAGAATTCCCTCGTTTCAATAGCATCAACTCATCTATAATAAATTGCTTTCCATTTAATTGCATTGAACTACCAATAACGTCAATTCATATTTTCACCCAAGCAAAAATTCACCTTAATTAATTTTTCGCTGGATGACTTGCTTTGAAAAGGGCAAGTAATGAAATATTTTGTAGTAAAATTATTAATAATTAACAATTTCTTTACAATCTCCTATAGCCTATCCAAAATAATTTTTTTAATCTGCTAAGAAACGGTTGCATTTATAACGTCATCAAGGTTTGTATGTAATAAAAACATAATTATTTTTTAAATTAATATCATAGATCCAAGACAGCTGTTGTTAATAAGTTTTCTTACTAATAAAGTTTAAGTGGGTGTATGATTCTCACAGAAAGCGCATTTTTTATGTGTTCTTTTAATTTTGGCTTCATTAAACTCGTCCCGATTCTTCAATTGGAATTTTAGCAGAGTGTATTGTCGTCATATAAGTTACGATTTTTGATCTTTGAGAACGTTTCCTTTTTGTTGGATCCAGTCATTTATAACGTCATCATCAACCCATTTTATCAGACAGCAATATTCTTCATCAATAAAATTGCATCATGATGTATGCGTTGAAGAATTTTTGAAATTAGGTTCATAAGAAATAGTGCTTTTACATTTTTTTGTAGTAAATCTATGGCATTCATGCTCAAGTAGCCGATGTTATTTTTCTTATGTTGAATCATGAATTCATATACTGTATAAGTAAAACAGACGAAAATCTTATTTTTCACCTGTTTCCATTCAATATCCTTGTCTGATAGCCTTTAACACTTCAATAAGATGTGTGCCCACGTTGGGCGCTATATCAAAGAATTTAAAAAAAATATTCTCAATTCATTTAGAATTTGTGAATTCAATTATAATTTGTGTTCCACATCTTGTAAATAGTTGATTTCGTGTTATAAATTATTTACAGATCCAGTATTAATTTTATGTAAATCATTTTTTCAAAGTGAAAAAAGAGAGCTTACATTCAAAACGTGATATGTCCAAAAAAATAAAACTGAGCCTCTACTGTAGTAAAAGTACATAATTTGCTTAAAATTTCGCAAAAGTTACAAAAAGGTTGAAAATTAAAAAGTAGGTAGTTGAAAATGTTAACTTTACGATAAAAAAATCTTTACGATGCTAGGTATTCGATTTCCCGAAAAAATCAGCAAGTGATTTTTTTTAGTTTTATTACTATATCTCTTTAAATAATAAAAATACCAAAAAAATATTCATAGTAAAATTTACAACTGGTCAATTTACCCACAAAATTTATCTGAAGAATTTTTCGATATCTGTGTTTGCTCTTGTGGAATACGCAATTTTCCAAGTACCATTTTTGAACATTATCAGTTTTGGAGTTTTGAATTTTGTTATAGTTTTTCAACAGTCAAGCTTAGAAAACAGAAATTTCATTAAATGTTACAGTACAACGATGTATTTAAAATATAGCTTTGAATTTTTACCAACACTCTAATTTTTCAAGAAAATATTCGCGATTTTCCACGTAAACCTCCAGCAAAAATGAATAGTTTTTACAATCGTTTGCTACAAAACAATCAAAAAAATTACAATTAATCAGTTAATATATTACATTTCACAGGTTTTGGTTATTCTAAACTTTGCACTTCAAGTTTTTTTTGGGTATCTGTATTTTCCTCAGAGATACACTCAAGTTCCCAATCGCTCGCGATGAGATACCCACATTTTTAGAGATACATTCTTTAGATAATTTTTTTGTATGAATATTGTAGTTAATTCCTGTACCTTAAATGTTGTTTTAAATTTTTACGAATGCCTAAATTTTTCGTTGAAATATTAAAGATTATCAATGTAAACCTCTAGTAAAAGGTTATTTTTTTACACTTGTTTGTTATAAAACAATTATTTACGATCCCTTCTATTTTCTACCTGGACCATAAAAATTCTTCTATAGATATTCACAAAATTTGTGTAATTTTCAAATTGAAAAAAGTAATATTACATTTTCTAAAAATTGACAAATTTTTGTACGAATTAAAAATAATTGTGAAATATTTAAAGAAAATAATATCAATAGAAACTGTGTAATTGTTTCGAAAATATACACTTTGAAGTATTTTTGGATGAATTTTCATTATATTAATTTATAAAAAATATCTAATTAAAAGAGTTCTAAAAAATACAAGTAAAATTAAGTATGTGAAAAACCAGAATTTTAACAATTAATATTCATCCCATTTTTTGCATCGATAATGTTACATAAACATTAAAATTATAAAATTCAATAGAAAATTTCGCTTTAATTATCCAACAAATAATAATCGAAATAGTTTACTGTCTTTTTATGGACTTAGTTTTTCATAAATAAATAGATCTTAGATAACTTATTTTTTCAAACTTGAAAATATATTCATTTAAGAGCTGAGTTCGTTCTCTACCATTTGGAAAACTTTGTTTAATCTTTCCGAGTAGTAAAAGCCCCAAATTAATGATTCTGTAATCGAGCATTTAAAAAATTTGATTATAAAGAGTTAAAGATAAAAATCTTGAAGCTTACTCTTTTGACCGTCTACAATTAAATTTTCTTTCATTTTGTACTTTTTGTGAGGTCGAATGTCTTGATTTACTAGGATACTGAGTCTGTACTTTTATTATCTTTAAGCTTTCAAATGTGTTGACGTCTTCAATTTCAGTCAAAATAAATCGCTTATAGACCAATAAATATGTTCGAACCAAAAATGATTGCATCAATACATTAAAATGTCTAAAAAATAACAATAGTAGAGACTAAACTCAATTTTAATTTGTTGGGACATGTTAAATTTTGAATGTAAGCTCCTTAAATAAAAGAATTATAAATATACGATCTTATACAGAAGCGTAAGAAATTCCTGTTTTATAAAACTGATAATAAAATACTTTACATGCCGAAAAGTAACACTTTTCCATGAAATAATCACAAAACTTCAAGTTTCTTCGACCTAAAGACGACCCCTACCTTAAAATCCACATATATTGAAACGCTGATTCATAAAATTCATTAATAAAACCTGATGTGCAATGAGAAAATCACCACGAATAGTATTTTTTAGTGACTAATATCTTTCAATGGATTGATCATATTTATTACTATTGAATATTTTCATATATGTTTTTTTAAGAGAGAGCAAGTTTATAAAGGATCCATCCACTGGAAAATGAATATTGATCCTTCTCTCGATTAAAGTTGCCCACCACCCTGCACGTGCTGAAAGAACAGCAAGCAATGTCTTCAGTAGATCAAAACTTGATTCAGGCTGATGTGCCATTGATGATGATGATTAATTTCAGACATATTTTCATTTCTTTCTATAAAAAAATTACTTCAAAACAATTAATAGCGAACTCTGATCCCTAAAACTCTCAAGCCCTTTTGAAATTTCAATATATTCGCATGAAGGACATTTCAGGGATGTTAACATTAAATTGAAGAAAAAGTAATAAATAATTTTTTAAATATTTCTTAACAATTTCATCAAAGATGACGCACTTGAATGCCACCAAATTAAAGTTACTCAGATAAAAAAGCAAGCAAAATATGATTCAAATATAATTGAACATATCTTGCCTCCACTTTTCTTCAACTTTTATCATGACTCAGAAAAAGGACAAATCCATACTATTCTCATGTTTCCATGAATTCCACAATCATCCTCTGAATCATTTACTTGATCACAATCTTTCCAAGTGACGAAAACTCTCCACCTTCCATATTTAATTTCAAATCAATTATTCGCTATACTTCACCTTATTTCCTTGTACTAGCACTTTTATCCTTCTTGCCAGGCGATGCTTCTATGTCTCGTACATTTTTTTTTTTTGATTATAAATATGAGTATACGAATAAAATGTGCAAAAGAAAACCGAGTGCCAGGGAAGAAGGGTAAAAATGTCTAGACGGAAGTTTATATTGCGTGCTATTGTTGTTCACCCAGTATGATGTATACAGCCCAGGATTCAGTTAAAACGTGCTCAAGGGGAAACCGTCAGGACTAAGACTTTCACAATTCTTTCGGAATATACTTTGACCCATGTGTGACAAGGAGAAATGCTGACTGGGAATGACCTCATCACAGTTGAACTTGTAATAATGAAGTTTAAAAGATCTGCAAGGATTATAGTATTCGATATATCTTTTTTTTGGAAATAAAATTATACTACTGTTTCTTCTCCAATTCAGCCATTTCGTATAGAGTTTATTCGTAGATAATTTTTTTCCCTATATATTTAGGGCATATAAGGACACGTCTAGTAAATGCATGGAAAAGCTCGTTTTAAGGGTAATGTCCTGGCGCGACAATTTTATACTCTTGTGAAAAAGGACAACTCCCTAAAAAAAGATACGAAAAGTCATCTGTAGATTTCAATCAGGACGCACAATTCGTTCGAAAATGGGTGGTGAATTTTATTTGAAGTATTCAGGATGGAATGTTTGAAAAATTCGGATAAATTCAGTGAGCTTTTTGCTGCTCATACTTCAAAAAATGTCCATTCAACCTTCAATCCCCGACTACTGCATAAATCGTTTGTCTGGAGTGACTTTGGAAAAGATTAATGAAAGGACTCTGCTGAAGGGGCCATTGAAGTGCTAAAGGACATCAAAATGGCATTAGAATCAGTAGAATCGCTCCTTGCGAACCAGGTACTTGCGGCTGCAAGTATTATCAACTAGCAACTTAGGATGTAGGGAGCAACCCCTCAAACATCTTGTATCTGAACTATAGTGTCTCTGTATCTTTGTGTTCTCGTTCTTGCGTGGCCACTTAACAATTGTGGTGTGCACAGTAACTGCAGTGGTCGGCCAAACGAAACAACTTTACACCGCAGGGAATGCTATTAACCTCTCGAGCACGGGGAAGCAGCATATGATATGTTCGGTTTGGCCCGTGATATGTGACCATATGATAACTTGGCAAGCCCATCTGAAGAAAGCTTATATCATGAAATAGCTCGCGAATTTATGTGCGCCATCAAGTCAGAATGGGCTGGGGCGTTGGGGTATGTGCTAGCAGCAGCTGGGGTCGAAGGGGCTTCAGCTGGGCTGACTCTAGCTAGCTGGCTCACGTCGGTGGTGTGCCATCTTCAGTGCTTGATGGTTGTTTGTACAGTGTTGCTGTTGCTAGCGGGTTTGCCTTGAATGGAGCTAAGAGCTCCATTGTGTTCAGTCAGAATAGCGAACCGCGATATAGAAAGCGAATGCTTACCGGTTAAGCCGGCAGACGTTTGTCGTCATTGGCCGGTGCCGGATCCTTTATTGTGCGATTTTATTTACTTTTCCGATCAAATACATAGAAAGCCAATATCCTTTTCTTTCTTACCTGGGAAAAAAATGTATCTTGTGATCAATTGAAGTGCAACTATGGATAGTGGGTGAAAGTTAACGAAAATCGCCTACTGCGAACAATGCTATCGATAATTTGAAAGTGTCTTCGACAAACGGTGAATCATATTTAATGGAGAAAAAACCGTGACTTTAATTGGTGTGCTAACAAAGGTTTACAAATGGAACGTGACTTGATGGATGTCTGATGAGTCAACTTAATAAATTTGAGAAACACATTTTTTTCACAATTGCTTCTTCAATAAAATTAACATTTAGCTCTTCTCTTCAAAATATCTGAGACCAGACTGTAAAATTAAATACACCTTTAAACTGATCGCAAATAAACGATTGGCTTCCAGTTTGGGGTGGTGGTTTGGTGGCTCGAAAATTTTAAAAAATTTAGTGAAAAAAATCGCTTTTGCCGTAAAAAAAAACGTCCCAATGAACTTAACTACAAAGATTTTTATACGGAAGAACCACCATGCATATATAACCGTGCAATATATGTGCACATTATATACGATCAAACTTGTCGGGCTCACATTCGCTCATTTGATAGTCTCGCACTCTATCATTGATTGTTGGACAGTGAAGTTGCGTGCGAGATGCGCCGTCGTCGTTTCGTGATTGTGTTCTGAAACTATGAAATATTTTATTAAATATGTGAAAATTGTCGTTAAAAATTAACGTATATGAATCGAAAATTATTGTGATAAATGGAGTTGATTGGATTTAACAAAAATCGGCTGAGAAAGTGTGAAATCGACTTTCAACTGACGAACGAATGAATATCCTTATAGTCTGAAAATATTGCCCTATGTCATCATATCTACGACGTGTAAATCGTGAACATGAACTAAGACTTCTAGAAAAGTGAATACGATAGGATCTACATTATATTTACATTACCGTCAAAGTGATAGCCAAGGAACTAGTGTTTTGAAATACTGCGCTATTGTTGGGAATAAATATCTACTAACAGATCGATTTGGCCAATATCTGAAATATTAATGCAATTATCATCAAGTAAGTTTTTCTTTGATTTCTCGTGGTCACCCCCCTTTCGAACCGCAATTGATCAAAATGAAAGCTCACTGCGCATTCGCTGTTGCTATGAGGTGTTTCGCAGTCTTTATTCTTCAATTCATTTTCACTGTGTGATTTCCATTTTTCAGACCATTGTCCGCGGTCAAGTGTTCGTGAGCTTTATAAATATTCACTGGAAATTATTTTGCTCATATGGTTGTCGCGAAAGCCGATGTTTATTTTCAAAACCAAGTGTAGATATACCTATACGTACATAATCCGAACGTATATATAATTTATATACAGTATCTAGCATGAAAATTTCCATTTTTAGCAAAGATAAGACCGAATTAAAGCTGGTACACTTGCGCAATTTTTTCAACAAACTAGTAACTGCTCAGCCAAATGGTTAGTCGAACAGGTGCCATTAATTTTATCTAGAACGCTGAGCTAAAGCTCCACCCACCTGATGGATACGCTCAACAATATTCAGTCATATATATAAATATGTGAATATTATATATATATATACATATATATATATATGTATATATATATATATTTATATATATATATATATATTCACATGTATATATTGCAAAACATTATGAATATCGTTGAGGAGTCGAGAGTGCGTTCTCAAGAAATGGAAAAAAAAGAATCTTAATCTTATTTCAAATGAGCTAGAATGTATTTCGAACACAATAGAAGCTTTTCCGTTGTTTTCTGATCGCTCTCGGACATTTACTTATATATTTGCAGATTAACTTCAAGTTTTAAACTGCTTTCAAACGGACCACAATTTTGTTCATAATTATATTTATACGAATCGCTAGGAACAGAAGCCAGAAGTATGTATGATCGTCGTAGAATGGAATTTGCTTGAAAATTAAAAGGATTTTTTTTCAATCGTGAAGAATCATATATTCTCTTCAACTGAGAATTCTTAGTCGATCCTAAATATATAGCCGCGAACATACAATTAGAAACACTTGTAGCTTACTAATAACAACTTAATTTCTTAATGAATCCTGCGATATAACCCATTCTCCTTAAGTTAGTTTTTTACCTGACTCAATGGAGATAAAGCGTTAGCCGATGAAAAACCGAATATTTCGAGAAGAAACAAATAAAAATTATTTTAAAATTCATTTATTTAATCAAATATTTTACCAAAAAAAAACAATATATTATTAAAACGTATCAGTAACGTGTCGGGAAACCTTTTTCTTTCACAAACTCTTGTAAGCGAACCTGTATGGTCGTTATAAGTCTCCTATGTCTCTCCACATGATACCCTTCTTTCACCGCTTCTAACAATTGGTCCATGTTTGTAAATTTTCTAATTGTTACGGCTTGTTTTATGTCTCCTCAAAAGTGCTCGATTGGATTTAAACCCGGACTCAATGATGGTCAGTCTAAAACCAGCGACGTTGTTATCCTCCAGAAACTTCCATGTGTATCGTACCGTATGTTTAGGGTGAGTTTCATGCTGAAACGTCCTCCTCAACCCATGGCAACATGATGTTTTCTAAGATGTCAACGTACGGTGCGTATACGGTGTATTGGTCCAACACCAAACTCCGAGAAACGTTCTCTAACATTGATGCAGCCGCCTCTCTGGTAAAAAACAGTTAAATTGTTACGAAGACCGAAAACCAAACTTTTTGATCATCTTGCATATCTCCTGCCATTGGTGTCAATACGATTATTTTTTGTTTCGCCGCTCCAAATTATGAATTTCCACTCATTTTTCTAGGTTAAGTGTTCCCGTGCAGAGTCTTTTCTTCCGATTATTTGCCATCACTAGGGGCTCCTTTCTCGCTATCCTGCCATGTATTCCGATTTCCACCAGACCTATTCTGACTGTTTTCACCGAAATATCACTACTTTTCCCGAAAATTTGGGGAAGAATTTCGACAACTGGTCTTTTTGGGATACGTTTCGATGTGCTCACAATTTATACTATGAGCTGTGTTTGGGACTCTTTTAGCCCGGGGTATATCTTGAACAGAGCTGCGAATTTTCACGTGGCAAAAAATTGCACTTGTATTCGAGGATTTTTTTTTTTGAAAGTAGAAGACAATACAACAACCTGACTGTGAGAGATATTTTATCATTTTATTTTCAAGAGGGCTTCCTGTCGAGCAAATGGTTCTGGATGATTGCGGAAATAAATTTGGGCGTTGCCTTCGATTACTTAGCTTCCGAAAAATTGAATATTTTTTTTGAGGACGCTCAGAAAAAATATAAAAACGCAATTGTTCCCATCCACTTGGTGGATGATTTAAATTGTGCAGACTTCAGAAAAGTCAGGACATTGTTTTGATTTTGCAGTGATGGTTGAATATCCCATTATTTTGCAAAGAGAATCAGGAAAAGCGTCTAACTTGATGTCAAAAATGCTGGACAAGTAGAAATTCTTCATATGGAAAATGAAAGAAGGATTGGTCTGGTGTTCGAAGTTTTTTTCAAGAAAAATTTTCTTTTAATTACTGGTTTTTCGTTTCTTCTTTCTTGCGTTTGGGTTTTCCTTCCTTTTCAACCGGTTTCACTTGGTTTTTTATAATGGTATAATTTTACTATTTAATAAATGAATTTGATGGAGTATTCTCTGTGTATACTTTTTCGGGAACTGTTCAAAATCTTGTATTCGAGGGTGCATGTTAATTATTTCATCCTTTTTCGCAATTATTTTCTCACTATATGTTATGATGGACCAGTACCGGGCCTGGTATTTCTCTAGAGATTTTTTGCGCACAGCTTTAGCTGGCTAATGTGTAAAATCCGAGAGAAAAATTATGGGACTTATCCGTAGTGAAAAATTAACTAGTAGACTAAACACAAATGCTATATAGAGTAAGAGTAAATATAAGATATGGAAGTGTTCGTAAGAGAGTACGCCATACAAAATACAAAATCGTGATTAACCGTTTGATTGTCTTTTTCTTTCTTTGAAACCAAGCATATTTTCAAAGTATACAGTACTGTGCAAAAAATTTTGCCCACCAACAATTCCTGTTTAAACTTTTGTGACTTAATTTTTTTTAAAAAATTTTTTTTTTTACTGAAAACTGTTTGAAAACACAATAACTACAAGTAGTATTTGTCCCCAAATATTTAAATTTTGTTTAATAATCAAAAAATGGAAAAAGACAAGAAACTATTATTTTTTGATAAAAGTGATTTTTTTTTTAAAATTAAAAATATTTTATTTGAAATTTATATACAGTTGACATTTTTTTTAATATTTAGTTACCCCTTCTTTCCGCCGTATTACTTCTCTGCATCTCTTGGGCATAGATGCAATAATTTTTTGTAATGTCTCCCGTTATATCGTCTCCCAGGTGTCTTTAATCAGATTTTTTAACGCTTCTTTGGTGCTTGACCTTTCCTTTGTTACTTTTAATTTAATTATAGCCCAGAGATTTTTGATTGGATTTAGATCTGGGCTATATGGCGGCCAATTCATAGCGGAGATATTCATTTCCCGGAAATAGTCTGTGATCTAAGAATGGCAAAACAGAAAAGAAGTGATTTAAAATTTTCCGAAAAATTTAACATTAAACTAGGCAAAATAATCTTTAGAATGAAACATTTTTTTTACCTTTTTTGCTTTGTGGCATGGCGCATTATCCTGTTGAAATATGAAGTCGCACGTTTCCCAGAAAAGATTTAGCACACTAGGTTCCAGGTGATGGTTCAAAACATTTAAATACACATCTGCGTTCATATTTCTTTCCACAAATGCTAATTCCCCAATCTCATATCCAGAAAAGCAGCCCCAGACCATTATACCTTCCGATTTGGGAGGTAGTGCCTGCTTGCACTGGTCACTGAGCCTTTCTCCCGGTCTTCGACGTACGCAGATCCTTCCATCGCCGACATGCAGTTAAATTTGGATTCATCTGAGAAGATGATCTGGTACCACATCTCTTCAGTCCAATTTTGATGTTCCTGCGCCCAAATCCTGCGAGCTCGTTTGGCCGAAACACTTAGAAACGGCTTTTTAGCACAGCGTCGACTCCTCAAACCGGCTTTTGTGAGCCTTCTTCTCACTGTGCTTGAAGAAATCGTTTTGCCTGTAGCATTGACTAAATCGCTCTTTAAGTCCGAAGATGTTTTAAAACGATTCCGTAGTCTTTGGACCTTCAAAAAACGGTCATCCACTAAAGTGGTCATCCTAAGCCTTCCGCAACCGCTTTGTCTTTTCGTTGTGCCTGTTTCGCGATATTCTTTCAATATCCAGGCCACCGTACGTTGGTAACAACCCACTCGAGCTGCGATAGCTCGAGTTGATAACTTATACTTAAACATCAACAATATATTGCTTTTTATATCAGCACTAACTTTTCCCATTTTGTGCACTTGTAGCTTCAAGTAACAACCTTAACTAAACTAAACAATTTCGTCTAAGACCTCAACTATATATAGACTCTTAAAGGACCTAGGTAATACCAGAAAGCAATTAAAGGTCATTGTTTTCTTGGAATTTGTCAAAATATGGGCATTTCCAAAAATTTGTAGGGTGAGCAAAAGTTTTTGCACAGTACTGTATATCCTTTGAATATCATATTATTTATACATTAACTTTTAAGGAAACGTTTTTCAAAATGATTTTTTTATTTAAATTATTTTTCTGCACAAATTTTGTATAAATGTGTACGATGGGTCGTTTTGACTCGAACAGACAGCCACTGTATCCCTGGCTGAGAAAAAAACAAGCAGAGTTAGTAGAGTATGATAAATATTTTTGCAGGTATCAATCGGTTTGAAAAAGGTTTCTTTGCATCGTGACTCTTTCAGAAGACTGCTAATCGGGTTTTGAATTCATTGAGTTATTTTATACATCATTGTTTTTCCTTTAATTAAAAATAATAATAAAATAATAGAAGTATCCCAAATAATTTGAAATGATCAAGATCAACGTAATACATACTGCAAGTTCTTTGAATTTTTTTCATGTGTTAATCTATTTCATCTCTTGCCAAAAACACAATGAATAAGTGCCACACTCTATTCTATTAATGAAAAATTAGTAAAAATATTTGATTCAAAACTCACTCATTGATAAAAGCAATAAAGGCCACATTAGAGCCGAACATTACTATTTTTTATTATTTTTGTGCAGCAAGAAGGGTCACATTTCAAGTGCATCTAACCTAATTCTATGAGATGCCGCTTAGGTTAGAATAGATTATGGGGGTGCTAAGTCAAACAGCATTCGCTTCAATTAGACGGTTTTTAGTATACCCTGTAGACATGAAAACCTTCTAATACTTTCTATGAACCATCCCGATTTTTATAGGGAATTCAATAGTTGGTCCATTCCAATGAAAGTGCACCTTTCCACAGATACTTCCTCAATTTAGAGATAGTTCATATAATTATTTCTGCTTTTCAAGTACAACTTTTTAGATGTAATTTTAATTTTAAGA
This sequence comes from Oxycera nigricornis, assembly GCA_963942545.1. Lineage (NCBI taxonomy): Eukaryota > Metazoa > Arthropoda > Insecta > Diptera > Stratiomyidae > Oxycera > Oxycera nigricornis. The sequence continues at coordinate 93,736,464 of OZ012661.1, read as the reverse complement.
CGATATTTTGGAAAATCGACTGCCTTATTTATTATGAAGTATCGAGACGCTTATATGTTAGAGCGGGCTTACTAATGGATGTATGCATATCAAAGGTTGAGATATTACAGCCTGTCAAAGTTTTATACAATATCTATAGGTGAAAATATTTTATCATTAAAACTGATAAAAAAGATAGAAAAGTCAAGCTCTCAATGATATGTTCCATGAAATAATATAAAAAAGCAGTCAATCAATTTCTTTCTCAAGAATTATCTAAGCTTTTATCTTTAAGCCACATAATTTTGTGGAAAAAATGATTCGATTTTAATTTTCCTATTCACACAAAGTAAAACCATTAAACGGACTTTAATTCCCATCATTGATTTATATAAAAGTTTCGTATAAACTTAAATGAACGACAAAATTATACCAATTTCAAAAATATCTGTATGTATTCTAGAACCTACAATTCAATATTTATATATCGCTCAAACATATTACTCAAAAAGTAGTGGCATGGAATCTTCCATTAGCAGATGAAATCATTAACCCGTATCCAGGCTCGACAACTTTTTAGTTCCAAATAAGTGAAACAAGTTAGACATGTTAGATTAATTCCTATAAAAACTTCGTTGACTATTTTCGATGGTTTTTTTTTAAATTCCAAAAATCACATGAAACTTGTTCCGAAACTTGCATTAAAAATCCAACCGGTTGTGGGTGGTTGCATCATTGTACAGCAATAAATATTTTTTCATCGAGGATTTAAAGTTTTTCATATTTTTCTTGTCGTTTTTGCTAGTTCTCTAACTGAAAAATTGACTTTATAAACCGTGTTTTAGATATTCGAGTTAGGGTCAATAATCATATAAAATGTTGCTAACATTTAAATTCGTTCGGTTCTATTTGCAAGGTGGTCGATGTTGCTATGCTATTATATATAATGATTTACGCTAATTCGAATTTAATGCTTCTTATCGATATTGACTGGGAAATCAGATATGCTCCGGAGTTATGCAATAAGTTTTTATTTGATTTTATTTTTTCAAATTTAATTGAACAATTTCAGTTAAGTGATGATTTTAATTCTATGTGCTTAAAATAAAAACATACCAGATGTTGATCTATATGACACGATAAATTATTATCGTGATATGATCTCTCTTAAATTTATAGCTATAAAAATATCTTGGTTGTGTAAAACGACCATTTGAACCACGCAATATCAACTGTCGATATATGTGCTTGAATACATTCTTTTATAATTCCAGTAGTGACTGAATTGTTTTGTGAGTATATAAGAAAAAAATAATCCATACTTGGTGAGGAAGATACACAAATCTTTCGATATAAACTGAATCATTCTGAAAAATATTTCTTCTTGAAAGCAATTACCGATGAACACATGCAGCTCATCAATTAACTTTGAAATAATTGTGCTAATCTGATTATCTAACAAGCTGGTTTTAAGATACTTAAGTCTGAAACATAAAATGAAATCAAGTTCTGTTGCCAACATTCACGCACAATTAATTATTATAGCCGCATGCTAGTCACAGAAAGAATCTATTTCTGAAATATAACTATCCTTTAATGATACACTACAACATAAAGTTAACAATCCGTATCAATGTTCGCGAAATGTACAGGTCTAGTCTTTTCTTAATGACTGCTTAACAAAACGCTTCGAAAACACCCACTGCCACGATCTATCCCTAAAATATTGTTAAATGCATTGCCGGTAGATACTCGAGTTCTTACAGTGCGCATAACTGCTAACGAAGATTTTTTCAAGCGTGGTAGTTTTTATTATATCAATTAAATGTGTGGCACTGCAGATGCGTTAAAGATGTTACGTGATTAGAGGCCCTCCGCATGATGTCGTCCCAGCCTAGCATATGTGGCGTCAAAATATAATCTTGTACTTTAAAAGATACCAGACATCATGTTGCACCTTAACTTTTTCTTCTTTTTCTATATTTTCAAACATTTCTTTCAAAGAAAATTCCAAATTATCTACAATATCCAGGTTAAACATTAGTATTAGAATAATATTAGTTTCGGACACGGCTCACATGTTTCATGATATGAAAATATATAATAAAAAAATACCAAAGGGGAATAATCTACACTTATTACACACCAAACACGATGGTGGTCGCATTAATTCTTTCATTTGGTATGCTAAAACAACCAGTAAAAACGAATTGAAATATGACACGACATGTTAAAAAGTAAATTACTTCCGAACAATTTCATATAAGAGTAATTTTACAGTGTTGAAATTATATTCTATTGTATTCGCTAAAATCTATTTCTTGTTTTATTTCAGATACCGCAACAAATACGATTGCATCGAAAAATGATGTTCTAGAAAAAGGTAACTTTCAATTGATGTGTTTCAAAAGAATGTGATAATAAACTATCTGTATTTATGGAATCTAATCTTTAAATCAATTGATGTATACTTTGTACCATCACATATTTGTCCATTTGTAAACCTAACGTTTCAAAAATACAAAAATTTGGTTTAAAGCTCTCGTACTGATACTAAGAAACTCTCTATATATTTTATTGGTGAAATCACTTATCTTTTATTCGCATTATATTGGCGACAAAGGTTTTCGAAATTTGTGTAGAAAATATTGGAAAATTTGATTAAATAAATTCGTGTTAATATCAAAACAGAAAAATAACATTCTTATTCATTTAAAAAACATAGTTTCTTAAAATCTAGTCACAAAACTCTACAACGATACAAAAATAAGACAATAACCCTAAAAAAATGTAAAATAAGCAAAATTTTAAGAGGGAAGTTATGTTTTCCTTGTTGTAGAATCCCAACAATGAGTAAAGTTTAGTATACTCCAGAAAAAATACCCAAAAAGTTTATGCAATATGTTGCAACTGAAAAATTATTTAAATATGCCTTATTTTTATAGGTACTTATTTTTTCAAGTGATCTTGCGATTCGCAATGAATAATCAGTTTGTCAAAAAGCGAGAACGATCTTTGCGATTTGAATTTATTTACATATTTATTTATGTAGTTTTTTTCTTCAATAAAATATATAAACGAAGAACCATATTGGTTTAAACGTGGAAAATCTTTTCTCAAATGGTGATCATATTCTGCCATATTCCAAAACATTTTCCATCATTTTTTGCAACATTTTCAATATTATGCTGCCGATTTCAATGCGGATGTTGGTTTTCAATTGCAAACTTTCCACTGGCTTATTAGTTCAGTCCAATGGGAGTTTAATCGTGAGTTTTGTACAGGCAGGCAGGTTTTTATTGCAATGTGTGGTCAATTTTAGAGTTAGCTTAAGTTCAAATTTCTGGGGTCGAAACTCCAATCCTCTGGGCTTCATCTTGAAAACAAAAATACTAGGAACCTCCATATGTCAGCCTCCTACAAGAAACTAAATTTTTAGCAAGTCGTGCATACATCACTTTTACGTAGTGTCAATAATAAAAAATTTACAAGCCAAAAACGACACCCAAAAAGGAAGGATTATCTTTCGAACGCCACAACTTCTTTATTTTAACGTTTATCGCGAAACACGTTTTCAATCTTTTTTTGAGACAATTTTGTCGCAAGTCGTTTGCGGTATTGATTGTTTTAATCACTGTCCACTGGCGAGTGTTATTGCATCCCAAACGGGGGAAAGTCACGTGAAAAACCCATTTTAAGGTCGAATAATCATTGCGAAACTCACGGAGGATTTAAGTGGGCAGTCAAATTTTAATTGTAATGTGTAGTTTGTCTCTATGTGAGCTTAAATTGAAGTTTCTGGGGTCGCAGCTCCCATCCCATGGGCGCCATCTTGAAAACAAAAGAAGTGGGACAGCCCTATATCTCGGAAACAAACACCCCCCCCCCCCAAAAAAAAAAATTTAATATGGTAAACTTGTGTAGAATTCAATTTGCAGCAAGTTATGCATCCATTGTTTTTCTGATTTTCTCCAAAAAAGTTTAAAGTATAAAAGTTTAAAATTTGTTTGACTTGATTTCATAAAAAAAAATTATTCCGAACGCACATACGTACATACGCACATACGCACATACGCACATACGCACATCCGCACATACGTACATACACACTCACAGACATCTCTCTAAAAACGATGGATTTGGATTCTAGAGATCTTAAAACGTGGAGATATGTCAAAATTTGGGAGTCGCAAAATCGACCCCATTACAATAACTTCCCATAGGGAACTGGGAAGTTAACAATGGATAAGCAAAAACGAAGCTATAAATTTATTTTCTTTGCGGAAATGGTTTTTAGCTTGAGGTAGAAATAAATTATTAAAATTATTCAATTAAAACAAATCATGTGCTGAAAAAAAACTTATTGTTTATTGTTCAAAATGCTGCTGAACTAAAAAGACCAGCTATACAATAATATGATGACTTATAATCAATGCAATTCAATTTATTTAGAGAGCTGGTCAATTTATTTTTTAAATTAAACTATTTTTGCTTGTATTAAACTGTTTTTTGTTGAAAATTAATATTTAAATTAGCTAAACAAACTTTTCATTTTGTCAAAAAAATAAAAACAAAAAAAATGCTCCGGGTCAACTTAAAAAAAATCACGAGAAAAACATTGCAAAATATGAAATATAGGCTGAAATGTGTGTCGAATTTTTGGCATTAATTCAATGAATCAGCTTAAAAAATTTGAAATAAGATGAGATAGCACGAAATATCATGCCAGTTTTCTGTCAAAAAGTAAACTGGATGCTTACAATCTGATCGCTTTCTAATTCTGATCGAACCGGCTCAGAAAGTAAATCGTAAACGACACGTTTTCTCTCTTCACTATTTTGAGATTTATATAAAGTTGAACTATCCGACCGTATACATTCTGATTCTATTCTTGTCGATTCTACCATTTGTATCGCTTTTTAACTCGATTTTCATATGCATAGCATTCACTGGAGTCTCCACTACGATATAGAAAGGTTAATTGACGCTCCTTCTCACACGATTAGTTTTATAGAGAATGCAAACCGTTGGATGCGTACGATTGTCATTCTGACCGATTTGCTTTCTTATTTTGGCGGTAAGAAAATAAACAGATCAAAAAAACTCTTTCTATTGACTTGATCAGTTTGTTCTCATCTGTAAATGTTCAAAAACAAAAAAAAATGTCACTAAGCTTTCATTAGTTTATTTCAAATTATTTACGTATTTAGGTTGCTAGGTTGCTTTCATTTTATTGAGAAGGTAAAGTTCAACGTACTTCCTTGATCGCAACATATAGTCTTTACACATATGTATGTATGTAGATTACGTATGAATCTGTTCACGCGATGTCATAGACTTAATGGCCAACTAAATCTAGACCGGATTTGACGCCATCCTCAGACGCAAAACGGAATAATTCTCAAAATAGATATCTCTTGGCTTTTAAAAGAAAAGATAAATGAACTGATGTAAAGTCTGACTGCCTAAATCACTGTTTTTTTTTAAGAAAAAGATTAAACGCATGGATTTTAGTATAACGCCATATCATAATGCTCGTGAACAAAAGATATATAGTTCTCTAGCGATTACAAAAAGTAGTGTAAAAGCACTGCGACTGCTCTTACGAGTATGCACATAAAAAACTAATTAAATGCAAGCAACATTGTAGTAACTGCAATTAATCCATTACGCTTGCCATTCTTCAATGCCTTCAACCTGCACTAATTTACCAGTCAACACTGTCTGATTATAGGACGAGAAGTACCAGAAGTGAAGCACAATGATATGTGATACCTTCTTCGGTGAGATCGCCCTTCGCATACCTTCCAATAAAGGTAGTAAAAATAAATTGTGGCTGCATAAGATGTCGTACAAGGAGATGTTACGCCACATTCCATTAGTGACATGGTCGTGTCGGGATCAACATATCACGCTAGGACATTTCTGGATGTCGTTGGTGAGGTTCTTCTGCTTCTTAAAACAATACGCTAAAGACATTGACTGGAAGCTCCATTGAAAGAACAGGCGGTCATTGGGCGGCCTAATAGTCCAGCAACTTCCTGGCTCGCGGCAAAATGCACTATCGTCTGCATCGGATACAGTATGTCTTGGAAATATTGGAACGCTGAATAAGTATGTGTCATCATAAACTTCTTAAATTAAGGGCATATCGTATATCTACTGAAATAGCCAGAAACCTTACAATTGCCTACTATTTACTATATGAAATCAGTGCAAAAACTATATTTCAGTAACCGATTTCAATTCAAGCATTCTTTTATGATCGACTGTATGTTTCAAGCACTTCATTAAGGAATTTCGCGAACGTGGCGGTTGTTGATGGTCTTGGCAATTTCAGCCCAGTTAACCAAGTAGACGTTGGCATTCTTCAGGCGATCTAAAGAGCCAACGTTTGTGAAAGGGTAAATTTTAATCGGATTCCTCTCACCCATAAACATTATATTGCGATTGCAATTTATATAGATACATATGTGCATATTAGTAATGTCGTCCCGATGAAGATGACGATGTTGATGGTACTTAAGCAAAAGTAAATGCCTGCTAGGGTTTTAATATTAGAATCAAGAGAAGTGCATTGACTCCGCCAATGCAATACAGTGGTGAGTGGTGGATTTATAAGACAACAGCGGATGTCTCGCCGAACTGTTGGCATTTTCATGACATGCAGATGCGTCTTGATATGCACTCACATATTCTGTCGGGCAGAAAGAAAAGTCGGGTAGTGTGTGGAATAAGATGGATGGAAAAGCCGATGGCAACAGTTAGCTCGGTTTGTGGTTTCTAAGTATTTTTAGAAAATTTCCCAAGTCCACACAATGATTACTTGGTGTTGTTCGGTGGAGCTGTTTATCGTAACGAGCAAACCAAATGAGCTGACAACAGAGATAATACTGATATACATATATAATATATGTAAGCTAAACGTATTTCTGTGGATAGATTGTCTGGCCCAGACATCGAAGAATTCATCTGGGTGAATAATATGTCGGAGCGGAAACGAGAATACCATTCATCAACTAAGAGGTCTGAATAGATGACCTAAAAATTCTGTAGAAATATTGTTCTATTTTATGAATTTCTCAACAAAAATGATTGTTTGTCATCGTCCACAAATGCTTAGATTCATAAAAATAAGAACAAATTGCTACAGAACAATGGAATTATTGTATCAATGTAACATTACTTCCAGTCAGCATATTTGCAAAACTGGAAGTAAACTAGATAGGCACTACTTATCTGCGCTGAAAATATAGAGATTCGTTATGGATTTCTTTTTTAAAATAAAAAATCCTCTCGAGTCTGATTACACTAAAGCCCACGTTGGGCGCAATTTTAAAATTTTTAAGTAATTCGAAAATTTTACGACTTCAGAAAGTGCGACTTAAAATCACAAAGATTTACAGAACGTCCAGACCAAGGACGAGGTAAAGACCATCTGTTGTCACAATGTAGAATAAGTTTGGCATGCAAAGACCTTCCGCCACGAATTACTACGACATGATTTGCTTACATAGTCTCTACATTATTTACCTTAAGTAGGACGTCTCCTACCTTCTTTAAACGGTGCAGAAAAGAATCCACAAAAGAAACTCTCGAGTGTTTAGGTAACTTAATTCTGATTTTTTTTTGCATTAACTCAATTCAAATTATTTGTCAAATACATTCGAGTAGACGTTGAGATGGCAAAACTAGCGTTGCTAGTCAATTGAAAAGTTCATTTTAGCTATCAATCATTGAAATCATCCTTGATTGTTTTATAGAAGATAGCCCAAACCAAGTAACAATTCATTCTAACGAATCCACCTCTCTTGTGCTTATCGAGGATTCTTTTGACAACCAAGAATAAATACAATTATTTTTAGGTTCAAGTTGTGCATATACTTAGTTGCGATTTACACTGATACATATTATTATTGGCTTCTATAGAAAAATCTTTATTTCTGTGGTCAACTAAAAATTTGGATAGTTTAAAAGTTAGCAAAAATGAGGCAACTGTGTTTGATGGGAGATTTATCTAAATTTTTCTAATTTTCTTATCGTTTTGCATTTCCATTATATTTATTTTGTTTATTCATTTATTTGTTATACTCTTCTCAACCACAGATGAATTCGCAACACAAGTCGCAAAAAATCATAGAAATTTCAAGATAAAAGAACCCTTTAAGGATCTGTCTGATGTCTTCACAGTTTCCGAATTTTCCTTGGGTCGCAGCAGTTTTATTCGTTGAATTTCACAAGATTTTTTTTTGGATTCACGTTTATACATTTTTTATTAGAATGTATCACATCCCGACCGGCAAAAAAATGTCGAAAAGGTTAGATTTCAGGCTTGACGTAAGTTATAGCTTCAATATGGTTTCGGTGAGACTTTTGAGCTCAGGTTGTAGATTTCCAATTTCGGTAAAATTTCCGAAGGACTTGCGAGTAAAGGCTGAACATTTCCGAAGTGATAGTTTCGCTAATAACTTCTTTTAAGCCCATTGGCATAAACATCATTTAGTTTTTGAAGGTTTCAGGGAAATTGAGTCCCGCAGTTTCCACAGAATCTATATAATTCTTACCTTACCAGTATCTCGTTTTGCATGGATGTCTCACTGTACTATCAACATCAACATGTATGCTTCGTGTTTTTCTTTGATTTCTTCAAGTTTTTCATGAGGAAAAGCTCGCCAAATAGGTACGGTAAGGTCTTATTGAAGCAATAATGAGGCAGGGAAAATAGCTTCAGTAGGACGATATACAAGGAAGTTTGCTAGTTATATCAGGATATCAGGGATTGCATGTATTGAGAGATCATGGAGTGACCCACAAATTTGATTTGATTTCAAACTTGATTCACTCCAAATCAGATTTTTGAGTACTCATGAAAATAATCACGAATAGAAAGCTCGGCAAATTGTCATAGTTGACTATCTTGAGTCTTCCACATTCAGGAAAAATCAGCAATAGCCTGTTCTTTTTTAACTCTGCATAGTTCACTAGTGCCGAGCGCTAGAATTCAGGTACCAGATATGATTAGCCCAGAGTTTCTCCTGAATGTTGTGTTCACTACCAACTCACTAACACATCCCTAGCAAAGATATCAGATTATACAAACAGTTTACTGGATTTCGTAGATTTTCAGATTGTGAACGTAAAAGGAAAACCCGCTAATTCCAGATTTGGCTCAAAACGAGTTGTTGGCTTCACTATGATGTTTATGGGTTTCTACAGGAGAGCACTTGAGTTAGCGGATTTTCTTTCCATGCTCACTATACATACATACATACATATGTATATATGTGATTTTTATGATCAATCGCCATCATTAAATCCATCATATATTAACAAGACAAGATTATTATATCAAATTCTAAAACATTTAGACTGGGATTCATATACTTTAAGTGTTCATTTCAAAAAACATTTTTCAGAATGTTCATAATACCGCAAGCTTTTTAATGCGGTTCCTTTGTTACATGCAAACTTACCTACATACGTATCTTATTACCACTTCATTAATGCTGATAACAATTCCAGACAGTCAAAACAATTCCATTCTGAAAAAGTTTATATTTTGCAAACAACTCACTATGTAGGTAACATAAAACCAACAATTTCAGGTCAGTGGGCAATTAAACTGCCTTTTTTTAAATTATTCGTAGTATTTGTTTGTCGCAAAAACACAATTTTACATGCATTTACCAAGTGTTCCAATTAACATTGAAAATGAACGACATCGACATACATATGTACACACTAGAACTGTTTAGAAGTTAAATTGAAATAGTTATAGTCACTTATCTAGGCATGTACATAATTTATAAATAGTAGCACAAATGCATGCGTGGATTATGGATGTTGTTAACTTGCATATGTGTCGATTACAAATGCAAAAAATACTTCTAGGAACAAAAGTCATATGCATATAAATTGTACTGAAATTGCACGGGTTATCATAAGTGATTTCCTTCTTTTCATGGTTTACAATAAAAATTATGTGTCACCATTCATTAGCATGCAAATGCGTGTGTTTTGTTTTGATTATTTCTTTTATATGCATACGTACTTCTTTTCACTGGAATTCGAAACCAACGTCGTAGATAATCCGATTGTTTTCTTGTTGCGCACAAATAATTGCGATTTTGCAAATATATTTGTTTACACGTGTGTATATTCAAATACATATGTATGTCGAGTTCTTTGCGAATCAGAAATCAACATATGTATGTACATTGGTGTTCAGCTCTATCATCGGGATGATATTTCAATTGCGGGGAAATACCTTATTATCTGATGAACGAGCGAAGTATTTCCATGTGAAAATGTTCATGAAGATAGACTTAAATAACATTTTCTGAATTTTTTCCGAAAGTTTTTTCTGGAAGACGACGCCAAAAAATTTTGAACTTTAATTATGTCTTAAGTTGATCTAAAAAAAAAACAATTAGCTTGAAAAATGATCAAATAAATTGATTATTCTACAATCTAATCATTTCGAACTTGGACTCTAACTCGAACTTCAAAAAGTCTTTGTTTCAAAGAACTGACAACTTTTTCTACCGTATAAAAACTGTATATATATATTTAAGATGACACGTCTTCAAAAATATCATTCTTATTTATAATTAAATATTTATGAGATACATTGACCGAAATTTTTTTCGCACGGTCAATTTTTTATGGAAAAAACCCTTTTAATTTGGTAATTGAAATTTTTTGAAAAAGAGTATCTTTATATTATATAATTCAACTTACAGTAGAGTCTCATTAATCCGGATATGGTCTAATCCGGATCCTTCTGTAATCCGGATTGACTGAAAATATTGAAAATTTCTATTATGTCCTTTGTAATCCGGAGCGAATGCAGTTCCGCTAATCCGGATTGCTTGTTACATTGTGCAATAATTAATAACACAGTGAAATCATGCTTCCTACTTTTATGTACGCTTTATTTCATATTTGCCACAATATTGAACTATGGGCATAACACATTTTCGCCATGTATTCGTCTTTTATACCGGGAATTCCCGAATTATATGATTCGCTCATACATCTTACATTGGCTTTTTCTGCGTGCGCTTTATTTTACTTTTGAAAAATGGGGAATCTTCGAATAAGAATGCAAGGTTTTTAGTCAGTTTTTCATTGAAATGGCATCAAAAAGGTCTCATAAAACGTTAACTATCGCGGAAAAAGAACAGATTTTAATTCAACTGAACAATGAAGCTAGTAGAAAGGTGCTAGCAGAAAAATATGGTGTCGGTACATCTACAATTTCGGATATAAAGAGAAATAAAGGAAAAATAAAAAGGTATGTTTTAGTTTTTAAATGTGCATCGGTTATGTTTGAATGCTACTTTTTTAGCTACATCGCGAATTGCGTCGTAACTCCTAAGGGAAGGAAAATTGTGCGGGAACCGAAATATCCAGAAATGGAGCAAAAATTGTATAAATGATTTCTGGTGCAGCGAAAAAGACATGCAAACGTAACAACGAATATTTTACGAGAAAAGCCTGCTCAAATTCACTCTAAATGTTATAATAATAAATCATTTACTGCAAGTAAAGGATGGGTCAATAGATTTAAAAAAAGACGTGGTCTTCGTCACTTCAAAGTGGTCGGGGAGAAACTGTCTAACGACTCATCTAGCGTGGAAAATTCTTCCAAAAAATTAATGAGCTGAATATATTGCCCACCCAAATATATAATGCGGATGAATCTGCATTATTCTGGAAACTACTTCCGGATCAAACGTTGGTGTCTATTACGGAAAGAGTTGCTCCAGGGAGAAAAACCTCGAAAGAGAGAGAGTAACTTTTCTTGCTTGTACAAACGGGAATGGCACACATAAGCTTAAAATGATGGTCATTGGAAAAGCAAAAAATCCTAGAGCATTTAAAAACTGCACCGACCTTCCAGTTGAATACTACTCAACGAAAAATGCATGGATGACTTCAACTCTTTTTAACTTCCCAGTATATGGGAAGTTCTTGTAATCGCCTCGAAAATCGAAATTGAAATTTTCAACATTTCTTTACGTTTTAAGGTCTATAGAGTACATAGAAAGTGTTTTTAGAAACAAGTGTGTGTGTGTGTGTGTACGTACGTACGTATGTACGTGCGTTCGTAGACAGTTTTTTTTACGAGCATAACTCACGTAAATAACGTTGTATCGACTTTGTTGAGGTGTCAATCGAAGCGTCTTTGCAATTTTAAGAGCTGATTAGTTTTTGGGACACTTCGGTCGGGGGGTTTGTTGTTTTGACCCTTTGAAGGTCATTTCTGTCATGCGTTATATCTCCGGAACCCAACATACGATTTGCAAAGTTAAGATGTCAATCGACGCGTATTGACAATTTTGTGATTCTATCAAATTTTTGAAAAAATCTTTTCAACCGTTTTTTTTTATTTATTAAAAAAAGTGCTAAAAATTAGGTTTTTTTTATAAACAATAAGTTTTTAACCTGATTTGCAAAATGCAATAACTAGTATATATAAAATTTATATACTCCAAATAGTTTTTGTAAGAAAACCAGCAAAACTTTTATTCATAACTAAGTAAAAAATTAAATTAAAAAAAATTATTAAATACAGAAAGTATGAAGTAATTTCTATTCTAGTTTCTCATAATTCTAATGTAAAATATTTACTTGCATACTTCATTTATTACATATGTTTACATTCGATGGCAGTACAAATTCCAGACACAAAGAATTATTGACCCGAATGATATTCGACTTTTAGAGGCAAAGAATTACACATAGAGTGTCACTAACTCATAGGGGCATGCCTCATTATGAAAAGTGTACTTCATGATGAAGTCTAATGTATTACTACAATTACTAGTATATACTTAATGAAGTCTAGTGTATCACTAATATTAATGAACAGCCTTCGTGACATTGTTCAACTGATTTTTTTTTTATTAAAGTGAACATATTTCTAAAAAAACGGACAGAAATATTTTATCATAATCAACGATCAGGCGTATTCGTTCGATTTTTTATGCACAAAACGAAGAACATGTACCTTCAATAATATCAGACATACTTCTTAATCACAATGTTTCCGTAGTCATCTTCATAATCACGAAAATCTAAAAATTACCACCTCAATTTAAACATTAGTTCATACAGCGGGTAAGCCCTTGAAGAGAATTACTCACAATTTTAATTTGTTACACAATTGTAACATATTCACATGTTGTCGTTTCAAACATGAGGGCACATTTATCTTAACAATTTTTTTATGATTAATTTCGAGCACACGAACAGAAATGTTTAATACAACAATTTCTGTAAAGAAAACATGCTTAGCAACTTATGATGGAGGCCTTATTTGAAAATATGTAGATACAATTTTTGATTATTTTGTATTAATAATGAGTTCTCCGAAGTATTTGTTGTGTCTTGTTGATCATTTCGCTGAGATTCCTCAGTATAACCCCCCCCCCCCACACACAAAATTAATAAACATTTTAAATACTATTGCCAGATTTTCAGATACTTTGGCTTGCATATATTTATTTATATACTACAAAATTATTTGAACGTCAATTTGCGCAACAGATTTCGACGTGTGAAAATATGATGCATTAGCTATGAATAGGCAAATTTCTATAGCCTAATTATAATATGAACAATATTATATTTATCAAGAAATTTGTTTAAGCAATAATTTGTTTGCAATTAAAATTCTTCTGCATTGCCACACTGTGAAGTTCGCTCTATTGAGATTTTCAAACTCGACTGAATATTTCTCTTGAACAAGCATATGCTTTTCTTCTACCATCATTAATGTTATATTGAATTCTTCAATATTTACAAATTAATAATTCGCTTTTCATTATATTACAGCAGGAAGAGGACATCTTCTTAAGTATTGTTGCGGCGAACTCAAGCATACCAAAAGCAGCAAAAAATAGATCTTGCTCATACTGCCAACGTCTAAGGTAAATCTATGTAGAAATCAATAAAATTTATTGACAATAGACACGACATTCGGTTTTTAAAAAGTCTGGTCTTTACGAAAAAAAATTATGCATTACCCAATCCATTCTTGTTCTTAGTCTACTTGTCGCCATAATGTAACAGAATTATCGAAAGTTGGGATTCATTTACGTCAGGACAAGATAACTCAGAAGAAGAATAAATAACAATCCAGAAAAGCGTGGGTTTTTACATTTGTGGACATCAGATATCAGAAGAAAATTATTCCTTCGTAAAAGATGAAGGTTAAGGCATTCAGACATATTATCTTCGGATGCTCAATGCCGAAAGGCAATTCGGCCGTGTGTGGACGGGCATATTCATTCATGAGACTATAATAATATATGTATGTACTTATTAACAATTAGATACTTTATTTAAACAAGACGGATGAGGCACTCATGACCAATCATTCGTACCTTTCCTTGAGGCAAAAGCAATGTGCAAAAATCAATTATAGGTGACACTTAAATTACCCAAATCAAATATTTGCACCCTCCAGCTGAAGGTTTTCAGATATGAACCTGAATATATGATAATGATGATTATTGTATGTAAAACCTATGCTCATCTGGTCTCATTCAACATTAGATACTTCCTACACAATATTCCAAAATTACTTGTCAGGATCAACTTTAAAAAGTTATCACTTTCGTTTTTGATATACCTAAATAACATTTGCATGGAAAAAACCTATGCTAACCACATTCTTCATGTTGGTACATACAGTGCTGTGCAAAACTTAAGCAACTCACTACATGTCGGGATGAAAGGGAAAATTGCAATCAAAATATAAAGAATTCTTCCCTTTTTTTAATTTACACGTTAGCATGTGGCTTAAAGCTCTGCAAAAAAAAGTACATCAGTATTTTAATTGTTCTTAAAAAAAACAAAATACACCAACAAAAAGGCTGTGCAAATTCTAAGAAAATTTTATTAATATTTCGTGTAATAGCCGTTATTTTTTATACCAGCGGCACAGCTGCGAGCCATTGATTCAACTAAATTATTTAAAATTGATATGTCAATTTTTTCTCATTCGGTTTTTAGGTTTGTAAACAATTGGTCCTTGTTTGCAAACTGTAGTGCTCCCATACGCCGTTTCAATATACTGAACAAGTTTTCTATAGGATTCAAGTCGGGCGATTGTGCCGGCCAATCAAGAACTTGAATACTTTTAGACCTATGCCCATTGAGTAGAGAGAATAAGGAAGCGAAATCAGTAAAGGGAATTGAAGCAATTTTCGACTTTCGTCGAACGAGACAGAAAATCACGCAAAATGCGCCAGTGCCGTAGGTGAAAATCGTTGATTCAAATGGGTTTCATTCAAAAATCTATATTGCCCAAAGAAATTATTGGGAAATTAAAGTCTTGAATTAACAACAGGAAGTACAACAAAAATTTATTTAACTAATTTATACATTTATAATTGGAAAAGTAACTGAAATCAAATAGACCAACATACATAATTACGTTTAAAATTTACATCCCCTTCAAATGAATTAATTTGCTATACTTATTTCTAATTGAAAGCTTTTCGGAGGAGGTTTTACATATGTAGCCATTGTGCGTCTCGACTTGGTGACTTCGGAAATCTGAAAATAAATTTAAAAAGTTGAAAACCCCACTTCATGATATCATCGTGCCGACACTGAACTGCCGTTGATCATATGTCTCGAATTTGACAACTAAGTCTACCATGGCTGGAAATGCAATTACTTAACTTTGCATTTCAAATTTTAAATGAAAACATCACTAATATCTACTTAACCCAAACTTTTTGTACAAAGTGAAATGTTATTTACTCACTGAAAGAAAGAAAGTCGGACAGCTTTGCTTCCCTGCAAAGATTTGCATCTCGGGTAGCAGCAACGCATTGTCTTCTTATTATACGGCAATCTTTCACTTTTTCACCAATGAATCACTGAAACACGATATATTCTTCTGTCGTTTCGCGATTACACACCAGTTTTTCACTAAATAGCTCCTTTTCGGCGATTTTTTATAACTTTTACGCGTCACGCTCGATCCCGCCAAAGAAATTCCGCAAAAAAATGGCCGAAACAAGAAACATATGGGACTAAGTTTGACCACGGTATACTATCCGTGAGGGAATTTGTATGTATTATACACCTTGCTGTGTGACTTGGCAGTAGTGTAGGTGAAATGTATTGGCCACGGGGCGAGTAAGAGGAAATGTGTGCTGCTTTGCATTCTCATGAGAGCAAATGCTTTGAATGTAGTAAAATTGCTTCACCTCCGCTTACAGGCCGGCATAGGTGACTTCGCTTCCTTATTCTCTTTATTTAATGCCTATGCCATTCTTTAACCAACTTCGATGTGTGTTTTGGGTCATTATCATGTTAAAACACCCATCGAAGTGGCATATCACACTCTGCATAAGGTAACATTCTAGATTCTATGATGTCCTTATACATGAATCTGTCCATAATTTCTGTTATTCTATGAAAGAGACCAAGACCTAATGCTGAGAAACATGTCCAGACCATGACGCTTCCTCCCCAGTTGTTGTCCCTTCTCACGCCTCACACGGGATAAGCCACCAGAATTGAAGAGGTTGAACTTGCATTCGTCGCTAAATAAAACGCTCTTCCATTTAGCAACTGACCAGTCAAGATGGTTTTTAGCAAACTCAAGCCTAGATGATATAAAACGATATCAATTGTAAAATAATAATGTTTAATAGTGTTGTTCGAGCAGTTTACTTTTTCCTTGCATGTCTTTTTGTGAGCAATGGTTTTTTTTACAGCTGTATAGCTTTTTAGATTGAATTCAATTGCCCGTCTGCGAACAGTTAACATTTAAGCCTAGCTCTTTCACAACTTCTTTTGACGAGATAAGCGATTTTATTTTTATCAATTTTTTAATTTGTAAGTCATCTCTAATGGTAGTTTTACGCGGCCTTCCACCAAAATTTACACTTATCACACTACCCGCGTTTTTATATTTAGTAATCCATCTTGAAATTAAAGATTTGGTTATATTTAACGATTTGGCAATCTCTATTTGCGTTTTTCCGGAATAATATAGCGAAATTACGTTTGATTTAAATCTATTATCGTATTGATTACGCTGCATTTTAAATTTTACTTTTTTAGACACAACTAAACCCAAAGAGAAGACGATCTTTACTGATCTAATTGATACGAACATTGACACGAGCATCAGGAAAAACAAAAACATCGGTAAATCCCCGTTATCTTTTGTTCTGACTGGGAATTGTAGCTGCGTTTTGAAAGTTGCTTAGATTTTGCGCAGCCTTTTTGTTGGTTTTTTAAGAACAGTTAAAATACTGATGTACTTTTTATTGCAGAGCTTTAAGCCACATGCTAACGTGTAAATTAAAAAAAGGAAAAAAAATCTTTATATTTTGATTGTAATTTTTCCCTTTCATTTCGACATGTAGTGAGTTGCTTAAGTTTTGCCCAGCACTGTATGTGTATCATTAATTTTCTGAAGTCAACGGTGTGAACAATCTGAAGATTGACTTACAGTTCACATTATGCTGATATTTGCAAACATATCGTACAGTAATAAATAGCCAGTGTCTGTTAAAAGACATGTTACAAACGAATTACCACGCAACGATGTAAAATACTGTGAAAATAATTAACATTGCAAACCAAGTGTGAATTGAAATCTTCAAAGCGTGTGGAGTTCATGATCAGAAAAATGTCACATACAGATTGTACAGACAAGACAACGTTTTACATGTATACCTATGACTCGCTGCCGACAGCTTTGTAATGTAATTGATGTAAAGATACGATATATCTTTTCCATAAATACATCCGGCATGAAAATTAAGAAATGCTAATTGGAATTTATGCTATGCATCAGTTTTTAGCATAAATTTTATTCGAGATTCTGGCAAATCATAGCAGCTAGGGATGGGTCTAGTGCGCTTAGCATATATTTATGGGAACATACAGTACATGTGAACACGAAGCACAGGGAAAGATGGATGGCTAGATGAGATAGTAAAGATACGTGTCATTAGAAAGAATTCAATTAACTTTCTTCAATAAATGTAGTTCGGCAATTAACATCTTTTTTAAAATATGAACAGTTGGTTTTTGATGTTCAACTGGATGGTTAAACATTGATTTTTTGTGTGGAGACCATGATAAAAGATTGTTTTTTGTCTAAGAGATCATATGAAATTCTAGAAGAAATAGGAGAAGATACAAATGAACGAACTTCCAGGCTAGAGTTGGGAGGAACGTTTTCCAAGTAAAAATTTTAATTGGAAGTCGTATCGTTTTAATGATTTCTTAATTTTAAACAAAAGTTCGTGATATTTTTGACTCAAAATTTGGCAAGAAATAATAAATCAAACAATTTTTGATTGATTTCCATTTCGTTACGAAAATTCACTCTGATTAAATTAATAATAAACTGATGTAGTGCATCCGTCATCATTACTTCTCTGTGCTATTTTTTCATATCACTGTTAATTCTTCCGAATTTTTCAAATTTCAATCGTGAGGAAATTCAGAATAAACAAATCCATTTATGCACCAAAAAAGTAGGAAGTGGAAATTGCTAAATTACGACATGATTTTACACTAACAAGGAGAACGCGACCAGAAACATGTTGCTGGCAACATGTCGCCGGCAATATATTGCTAGAAAGTGTTGCCGGCAACACTACTGGAAAATGTTGCCGGCAACATTACTAGAAATTGTTGCCGACTACATAATGCTGCAATATGTTGCCGCGAAATGTTTCCGGCAACAAACAAGTTGCCGTGAAATGTTGCCGGCAACATATTTTTGTCGTGAAATGCTGCCGCGAAATGTTGCCGGCAACATACATGTTGCCGTAAAATGTTACCGGCAACATATTTGTTGCCGTGAAATGTTGCCGGCAACTTATATGTTGCTGCGAAATGTTGCCGGCAACATATTTGTTGCTGCGAAATGTTGCCGGCAACATATTCTTCAAATTTCAAACTTATTTTAACAGTGGAGTAAAGTAACCCCGACTAACGATACTTGGAATGTGAAGAAACATTTTAACGTCTACCACAAACCTTGCGGTTCTCTTGCTTGTACCTTAGTGAACAAAGGATTATTTCAAATGGGTCACTGAAGTTACATTTATTAAATAAAACCACATAGATATTATCATCCCTTTAAAAAAATTATTTGAATTTCGTATTGAAGTATGTATATATACATCAGTTTTATTGTGAAGCAGTCTATAAAAAAATCAGTATATCTAAAGATATAAGCTATACTGGCTTTATGACATCTACCGGAATTTCAAAAAGAATTGGTCACAGAAACACTATAATTGAAAAGATACTCTTGCAACTAGCTATGAAAATATATAAGAGTAGAATTTATTCAGGCCGAACGGCAAGGATATTTCTAGATAATTATCAAATCTACTGAATCTGAAGATCATACAGCAGCAACATACTTTTAGATGATTTCAGAAATTCGCAAACGCTTCTGCAGCACGAATAGAAAATTTTATCTTTTTCACAAAATAAATTCATCTACAGCTCACAATTGACCACAGATAGAAAGTCATGTAAACCATAAATCTTGTGCATTCTCACCAAGTCTGTGCCCAAAGAAATGCAATAATTCAGGCGAATGTAGCTGAAGGTAAAGCAGCACATTTACGTATCCCGGATCTCTGTGATATCTGCATTTATCAAAGCAGTTTAACCACCATATGAGTGCATTAAATAAAGAGTGACTTAATCTGTACAGGCGAAAACCACCAACAATCGACCATATGGGAGCGATCACGTAAATCTTCTGAAAATAAATCCTTTGGCTTGTCGAAAATTCTACATTGCCTCGATATATAGATACTTTATGTACATATATATAGTACAATACATCGAGTCTACCACACTACGTGGGCCCATTTTCAGATGCCAAGAAACTCTTGACCGCTTTCGCACTATGCAGACATAAATTTTAAATTGCAATCTTTGAATGCTGACGTCAACCTCAACGACCTTGTAAAAACCAGTACGTGCATGACGGAGGTGAATGATCTTTAAGTAAGAGGTCTTGAATTAACAATTCCATTTTTCTTATATTCTCTGGCCATGGTCCTCGATTTGGTGTTTTTTTTTACAAACTTCTCCGTGGACATTTTTTTGTCGCCGAGTAGTGAAGTTGGATGATTTAAGAAGTATGATTGTGATTATTTGAATTCTGATTTTTTTTAAAGTTAATTTTGTAATGAAGTACAATATTTTTAGATTTTGTTAGGCTACAGAAAGTTTATTTGGTAAAAATTCGATTGCTTCTTAAACTGCACAATATCATTTACTTAATGGCATATTTCTTGTTTGTAATGAAATAAATTTATACTTCAAAGCTTCTCAGCACATTAAATCTCAAAGATTTACATGACGAGGCAACGAATCTCTTAGGCATATATGAACACATTCAGCCTCTCTTAGAATGATTACCATTACTGACAGACTAGCTTAGTTCAGCAGAAATGCCGTCGCAGCTTGTTTTTACATTAGTCATAAGGGACCATCCATATATTGCGTATCGCAATTTTTAAAGTATTTTAACTCCTTTCCTCCCTCATGTTACACTTCGTAACATGTTCAAAGACACCGCCCTCCTTTTTATTACGTAACAGATTCATCGTACCCCTCTCTCTTAAACTTTTAAATATTTAAATGACAAAATATTAACAATGTAAATACATTTAACCAAAAATGTTTTTTTTTTGTTTTCTATTTGTTGTAAACAAAATTATTTTAATTAATTTTAAATACATATTTGGGTGTATGGAAATGGCTACGTATGCTTAATATACAAAACTTGACGGTCGTTATACTTCGCGGATACAAATAATAAATATAGTTGAAGTATAATGAGCTTAATCCATCAATAAGCCTAACCATGGTCGTGCTGTCTGGTGGTGGATGATAAATGACAGCACCTGAAGAGGATGCCGTCCGTCACCCCGAAACCACACTTTCCCATTTAATTTTAAATGTTATTACATAACAATTTGCTAGACCTCCTTCCTGCCCCCCCCCCCATTGGAGTGTTGCGTAATATATGGATGGCCCCTAATCTGAATGTCAACCAACGTCAAGCTGCGCGAAAATTCGAAAATCTCCAAATAAAATGAATAATATCTCCAGGAAAATCAATTATGCATAGAGGCTTCACTTCTTTTTTAATCAATTGATTTCGTATCATGTACACTCATTTTACTTGCCCGAGACAAAGTCATAGCAAAATCAAAAAATCGATCCGAATCCTAAACATACACACTTTTTTCCTTGAATGACTTCTGAGATTATATGGGGGTGTCCTACGTTTTTTTTGTTTTCAAAATGATGCCCAGAAGATTAGGGCTGTGACCCCAGAAACTTCAACTCAAGCTTTCAGTGAAACATACTACACGTAACAATCAAAATCTGCCTGCTTACAAAAATTTTCCGTGATCTTACAACGGCGTGTTTCCCATCGGAAGACGATTATTTCGCCTAAAAATTCGTTTTTCACGTGACTTTCCTCCTCCGCGATGCAATTGCTTCTACCAGTGTACAGGGATCAAAACAAACCATACCGCAAACGACTTGTCACAACTTTGTCTTGAAAAAGATTCCAAACGTGTTTCGCGTTCAACGTGAAAATTAAGTAGTTGTGACGCTCGGAAGATGATCCCCCGTTTTTGTGTGTCGGTTTTTGGCGTATTGATGACACCACGTTAAAGTGATGTATGCGTAAGTTGCTGCAAATTAAATTTTGCAGAAGTTTGCCATCCACAACTGTGGTAGCCATGGTTTCTAAAAAATGGAGGTGTCCCACTTTTTTTGTTCCAAGAATTGTGGCTGTGACCCCAAAAACATGAACTTAAGCTAACTAATCAACTGGTCAACTTTGCAAAAAAATCTACCCACCAGCGAAAATGCACGGTTGACGTCTGAATTTGAACAGTTTTTCCTGGACAAAATCGGTTCACGACTTTATGTGTGCGAGTCCGCATAGTGTTCAAGTTAGGCCCTACGTCACTTGTTTAATGAGGTGCATCCTACTTTCTGTTAAAGCTGAAATATCTACAGGTTTTTGACTTCATGCGTTCTTCAAGGTTAAACAAAATTAAGTAACAGCATTTAAATGTTATCAGATGAATAATTTTTATATTAATTTTATGATTCCTCTAAAAATATTCATTAAATTTTTGAAAAATTGTTTGTGGCTTGAGATTAAGGATATTTATTCTGCAGGCGGTTCGGATTATTTTTATTCAATTTTTTATCAAGTCAGCTTATTCAACATGATGTAGCTTACGAGCTAAACTCCACAAATCTGAAAGGAATTCAAAAGATTAGGCTATATAAAAGTACGCATGATCGGAATGACAAAACTCCGGCTTCAAAACAATATACGAAAATGAATATAAGATGAAGAAGTGTGAAAATAATAGTTCGTGAGAAGTGGTTTCACAGTTTTCACATTTTCACGATCATCGCTGACTATTCATAGATTAACATTTGAATATCTTTGCCTCTGAGTAACATCACCTACTTTGAATGCCACTAATTAAAGCTTGTTGGATGCATTTCCAACCGGATACATCAAACTACATGCGATTCGTACCATCGTTGTATTCAACCGCAAAAAAAACTTTAAACATGTTTCCGTCGTAGCTAATCCGAACACTTGATATTCAAAAAAAGATGGTATCTAATCCAAACGAGTTCACTTTATTAATTACATAATACATGTGACGGAGTTCAAACTATAAATATCGAGCACATAAATCTATCTATGAAAACTCGATAAAAATCCATGTACATACTATCTAAATCCAAATCAATCAAGTCACTAATAAAAAAAAATTAGGAGAAAAAAATATAATTATCACGTTTCGAAGGCTATTTTTAGAAGCTTTTATTGCATGCCTGCCTATTCAAGAAAATGGAGTTTGATAGCATAGAAAAAAATCATGCAATCATGGTCAGTAAAATGAATCACGGTTAAGAAATAGTATCGAATCAATTATAAAGTTTTTTTTTCAAAAAAAAAAACATTAAAATGGTGCTTGTATGAAATACTCGACTGAAGTATGTGTGCATTCGGGTTTATCTTCGTTTTCACACCGGTTATATCTTACATTTCTGCAGTTTAGCGTTTTAGAACAGCTTGGAATGGATACCAAAGAAATTCATGACCTTTAATTTCCATAAGGTGTGTGTAAATCAATTTTCCAAATGAAAAATGTTGTGATAATTTTATAGACTCGAAACCGCAGAGAGAAGAACTGGACGTCGATACTGTCTTGTAACGAATGCTAATTGAAAACGATTAGTCATAGTGCTGTATGAACAATTGTTGTAAACACTTATTAGCAAGAAACATACTGTTGAAAATTGTTGGATAGTTGCTAACTCATTGGATAATTTGAATATGGTCAGTAAATTCTTGCGGCAAAGGCATTGAAGACAACTGGAAAAATGGGAGAAGTAAGACATATTTTTGACTAAGGCTGAGAATCGTTGATAAAATCTCCATAAAAATTGACATGTTGTAATTTTAGAAAAGGTTAATTAAGAACATTTTTATTCTGTGTGGAAAACGGTCAAACATGAGATATTTATGCCAAAAACAGTTCGGATTTTGGTGGTGCATATTTTTGTATTGTAATGTCTAACGCCCATTTCACTCTTTTACAATTAATCGACAATCGTCTTATTGCCACAAAATTTAAACTTGAAATGTTTCAACAATTTTCTATAAATACTGCATACTTTCTATAATACAGGAAATTTTTCGGCTTAAGGATAGTTTGTATGACAACGCACCATCGATATTATAAACAGGATTTAAAATAAGGCGAGAAATTTCATAAGATTTGCTAGCAATTCTGAATTTATCCCCTCCTAAAGTATCGAGTCGAATTATTCCTTACATGGACTAGCTCTCATTTAGTTGAAAAAATAAGTTTTCTATTCCTTACGACTATTCATTGGAGGATAATAATCCAAAATTTCTACAGAATACAGTGGGTTGACGCTAGTTTTATATATTTCCTAGATTTTGAAATATTTTATCATTCAACAGTATGTGATCAAGACAAGTTGCTTGGACAAATGACCATTAAAACCAGAGACATTGGAGTAAAGAGTGAAATTTTCAGCATCTATCCAAGATTGATTCGCTTGTTGATTTTAAATATTCTGCAAAAAGCTGCCTCCTTAATACGATGAATGGCAACAAAATACCATATGAAGTGAATCCTAATATCTACAGCATTTTACCTTTCAATGATCAATTTCGAAAATTTGAAACGACCATAAAGCACGATCGTTTCAATTTTTTTTGAAATTAATCATGTAAGGATACTTAGAAGGAAGACATAGTACACAATACAAACGCTTCCCATGAAGAAATAATACAAGGGATTATATCGGCATTTGAAGCACATAACATCTATAACTATCTTCTGCAGAATCATTGCATAACATAGTCATGATTCATCTTGGTTAATCCATATTATGAGTTTCTTGACCACATTCTAGATAAACGATATGATTCAAAACGAACCCATCCTACGTCATCTTTCGTGAATATTTTCTATTTCTGAGCATTTAGATGATGCGTTTTCATGTCGAAATTGAACCCGGCCCAAAAAAGAAGTGAATGATTCGTTGATAAATGTGCATTCCGCATCCCCCCCCTCCTCTTTCACCCCTTAGTGTATCATGTATAAAAAATTCAAACAAGATAAAAGAATAAATTTGATCATTATTCCAGGGTGACTCTAGTGTAGGAAATTTTAAAAAATTGGTATGTCACTATTTGTAGATAAACAAACCAAAAATTCCAGCGTTCCTTTTTTGATTTATATAAATTAGCATTTCATCCGAAATATAGCAACCAAATGTTTGATTTGGCTTTAGTTGCACACTGGATAAAAACATTCGCTGTAAAACTGAATTAGTAACAATCTTTCGATAAGTTGAAACAATTCTATGATTAGAGGTAAAAAGAGTATAAGCCAAATTTTTCTAAAACGATATAAATTGTAAAATGTGTCTCCAAAATTCATGTTTTTCTTATTTCTCCTAAAAGTTTTTGATTTATACTCGTATTCTGGTTCATCATAGGACTTAGACATCCCATCAGCCAACAATGAATTTAATGTGCTTTTTTGTAGAGACATCGATTATGATTTTCATGGGACTGAAACCGATCTATTGATTGCTGCCAAGCCTGCTATTATGTGCCAATTGTTAATAACAATTCCGCAATGTGTTCCTTTGACCATTGTTATATCTGGTATTTGATGATGAATAGTATCCCATGTTCATCTTAGTGTGGGAAACCACATCAAAAACTAGCTGTTCTTCATGCATAAAGCATTCATTCACATTTTCTATCTAGATAGATTAAGTAACAGGCCTCTTATTCAAAGTTGCTTAACTTAGACTTCAGTAGATTCATTGCGATGGTACAAAAAGGAAGGACAGCACTAAAATCGTATGTGCTTCATTCTGTAAACCAGTTTGATTCTCTTGTGAGAGAAGTTGTCAATAGCCTATTTAAACTGCCACAAAACTACATATTCGTGATTTTGACCATTATTGGTTTCGAAACAACGTATTTTTTCATATATTTCCAAATTACCTCCAGAACGTAATTTGAACAAATTCGCTGATCAAAACAAAGTTATAATCAATGTTGAAATATGCAAAAGATGTCGCTAGTTGAATTCGCCATCCCATTTGATACAATATGTCAAAAAATGCAGTACTCCTAACAAGATTTTGTTCACTGCAGGTAAAATAAATCGAATTCAAACAGGTATGAATGTAAACAACTGCTTCAAATATATTTTGATCGACTTTTCTTCTGGTTTTCAAGAAGAATAATGACATTCCTGTCGTTCATAAGAGCTTTTATAAATATTTAGGCATCCATTATTTAGAAACCGTAACTGTTGGACAAGTGTATCTGACAAACGAAACCATCTCAGTGCGATGTAAATGGTCCGATTGATTTCGAAATGCTTCAATCATAAATATGTATTTATTAGACAGTGTCTCTAACACTTATAATAAATAACAGACACTACTCCTTATACACGATTTCCAATTTTTTATTTCAAATATATATTTCGGACATAAGTTGTGTCCTTCTTCAGTGTTACACTGTGTCTGAAGACGAATGTGGCATAATCTATCTTAAATATCCTAAACTTATTGTTAATTAGATCTCCAGGTCTTTACCGGAGCCCTGGTTTAACTTGATCTCAAAGGATTAGTTTAATTAGCTCCGAAAAACCGTTCCCAAGGTCATGATTCAAGCGTTTCGATTCTGGGATTCTTGCTATCATCAAACTCTCATACGCATCCGTTTGTGTACCATTGTCAAACATTTTGAGTTCGACAATGTGATTGTGTGGCCCTCCTCAATTATATGTTTTGCCACCGATGATCTGACCTCCGTCCTTCCATTTTTGATGGCTAGTTCAGCTTCTCTGATGTGCTCCTGAAAAATTGGAAATCGTGTATAAGGAGTAGTGTCTGTTATTTATTATAGAAACACGGTTTAGTATAACTCGTCGAAACTTTATTGATCTAACACTTATGCCGGAAAAGTGCAGCCAAGGATTTGCATACGTCTTCTGGATAGTGCTGGGCAATCACACAGTAAACGTTGAATTGATTCTTCCTGTTCTTCCGATCTGCAACTTCGTCTTATTTGTCACAACTCCAAAATGTGATCGTAATGGTACAATTGCGTCAATGGCTGCACATAATTTCATCCATTACAAATTCATCACCACACTCTGCTAAATTTTGCAAGCATTCCGAAGATCAAATAACTGTCTGCCCGTTTCGCTGTATGCGGAGTATATTAACATTTATCTACATATATCGAACATTTTCATACGAGGCCACTGAGAATACTCGTATATAGGCCCCACAAAAATTCCGGCCACACATGTCGCTTCAATCAATGATCGCTTGAAAAATGCCAGGAAGCCGAAACGAAATCGCGATTATATTTTTGGGATTCCCGACCATTATATGAAGTGAAGAAACACATGGACTCACTTTTGCCGAGCGAAACCGTTTAATTGCGGAAAAGCCGCCGCAATGAATCGTTCAAGGGGGAAAAGTGGACACCGCCTGTCGTAATCGCGACGAAAAATGAAAATTTATGTGTTTCATAATCGAAAATCGACTTTCGATTTTCGGAGCTTCAACTATGATGGATAACTCTGCGGCAGCGAGCACGTGGGCAGCTTAAGTACACGCGCTCCAAGTGGCGGCTGTCAACGAACTCCAAAACGCCAAGATTTGCCCCATTCGAAGCGTGGAGATGTGCTCATTGAACAAATGCAGCACGTAGCGGAAGCGCGGAAGTATCTACAGCCCAAAACTGGTCGTGGTTAGCTTTAGTTCTTGGTGTTAGATAATAATGGCGGCCAACGGACATGCACGGCTTCAAGATATTTCGCATGCAAGGAGGATTGGCCAATTTGACCTCGTCCAATGACGGGGCGGACGGTCAAGAACATTGCCACCATGTGGCAACACGAATTTTATTACCGATAACGACGAAACAAAACAACGGGTGCTGCCAACACGTCCATTTATTCGGACAATTGTCTATGCATTTAATTTTCGGTGTGGTCATCCATTAAAATGTCGAATTTCACACCACCTAAATTTGTAATTATTTTTGTGTTGCTAATATTTGATTGAAAATATCAGCATCCCATCTAAAGATTGCTGTTATGAAGTCATTTGGTAGATTGATTCTCATTCGGATGGGTATCTAGTGCTGAAATGATGATGATAATAATGATCGTTGACGCAACACCTCAAATCGAGCGACGACCCCAAGGTAATATAAGATATATCTCATTTAATTAACCATCAGAACACTGAAAAGAGAAGTCAGGTTCTTGATTACTACCCTGATTTAACTCAGGTACTCATTAACACCTGAGTGCACCAAAAGTCCGACACCAAAGGCCATTGCCAAAAACTCTTT
This sequence comes from Oxycera nigricornis, assembly GCA_963942545.1. Lineage (NCBI taxonomy): Eukaryota > Metazoa > Arthropoda > Insecta > Diptera > Stratiomyidae > Oxycera > Oxycera nigricornis. The sequence continues at coordinate 93,708,476 of OZ012661.1, read as the reverse complement.
GTCACCTAGCAGTCTTGAACCTGGTACTCGGTGCAGCGAAAGCTAGCCACTCTAACAACAACGCCACCCTGAAGTTACTAAGCAAAAGTTTCTCGTATTCATTTATAAAAAATATATATTTTGGGTCTGCATTAAATGTGATGCAATAAAAGTTAAAACTATTGCAAAACCGAGCCGGTCGTCCTTCGTGGTGTCCGATAAATATCCAACCAACGACTGTAGTTGGGGGGGGGGGACAAGCAACCTTTTTGAAATTACCTTATTTCAAAGAATCCGGTCACACGACCAAAGCGTGATTTGGTGATAAATAATCAAGTAAATAGGTTTTGCTATTCTTGAAAGTGTTGAGTTTCCTTTATTTTCAGTGGAAAAAAGTAATTTTTTCCATTGAAAACTGATTAAAAAAATTCAAAAACAGGTGCTCATTCAACTAATATCTAATTATCAGTCTTAATAGGTGATATAGTTTGCCGTAAGCGCTTTTAAATAAGCTTTACGGACATACTTTTCATATATAAAAGAAAAATACATAAGCGTTTACCACATTAAAGCATATGAACTAGAATTTTGACTGAAGAAACTATAGTCAACTTAAACTATGTAGTTGCTCTTACTGCGTTTTCTACTTAGTTCTCACGGGACCTACGATGTACGATGATTTATTAATAGGCTGTTCGAGGACGATTTTTTTTCTTTTTGTAAGCAATTTAATTTTTATGTCTCAATTTTATGGGTGTTTTCCACTTATTCAATTATTTGCAATCCTCAACTAAGTAGTAGGCGGTCATATTTCGAAGAAAGTTGTTCTATTTATAAATTTGTTTGAGGACTTTATATTTTTCTGCAGATTTATGTCTACTTCACAATACAGCATATGTCCATGCTACAGATTTACGAGTCCATGGTAAATTTTCTAAACACCCGAAAGTGATGTGATTGTATTGTATATATTTCTTTAATTCTCTGTTTAGCAGGATGATAAATTTTAAACTGGCTTGTATTTTGAATTGATGGATATTTAATGTAGTTACTCAAATTTTAATACTACTTTCGTGAATTTCGTGTATCTCCTAGTTTAATCATCAAAAGTTATATTTCATTTGTATATTATTTTGATTGCTTAAATTTTCTGGTTCTGTAATTGTAATAGTAATCGATTTCAAGGCAATAACGTTCCAAAACAAAAATGCATTATTTTATCGCCTAGTGTACTGGCAAAAAATATTATCATCTGATATTCATCTCAAATAAGTTTTCAAAAAATTCGTTAATTATTCATTCATTCATTATTCATTATTTCTCTTCTTATTTCAGATGTCCGTATACCATTCGGAAAAATAAAACTGGAGCTTCAATTATGCAAACAGTAGCCTCAAGAATCTTGTTGTAAGTTCACCAACCAATAGAAGTTCGTCAGGGATATTCGGAATTCAAAACAACGATTCGTAATTACAAACTAATAACACACTATATTTCTAGTTATTATTACACTAACACGGGACATTATACATTATCACTAGTTTAGTCGTAACGCATCTATTTATGTAATTTCATTTACAATTGTCGCGTCGATTACCCGCTTTATACTTGACATATTTTTCTTGCAGCCTAGTCTAGTTTCAATTCTCACACGTATTCAATCGAGCGCTTATCAAGCGTTTCGCTCGTGGATTTAGTCACTGTTTTTCAAATCCTCTCATTTCACAGTTAATTTTCTCTCAAATTCTTGATATGTCGCTTATAGAAATTCGCAATTAATCTAAAAGGGTGTTTATTGGCTTTTTGGCTCCACATGACTGACACTACAAAACGATATAAGGGATATTGATTAATTAATACATTTTGAATCTTTTTGGTTAAAATTTTAGTTCAAGATTTAATTTTTATGATTTACTTTCAGGTTGACATTGATTTCTGTGTAGCTGATATAATTATATCCAGTTTTGTTCATGCAGATATTCTTTTAGTGTCGTTGGATCGTTTTACGTGTATTTGGCTGGGTTGTCTTTTATTTTGTTCGTTAACATTTTGAAAAAGCTAGCTGCAAACTGAAAAGCATGACGGCAATATCGAGACAGTTGGAAACAATGTGTTTAGGAGACCAAGGCTCAATTTAGACTGATGCACTTTTTGTGATGATATCGTTTAATTGTAGCAATTATTTTGCATCTCAAAATAGGGACCTAAGCGAGCTAGCCATCTTCTTTAAGTCGTTCCAGCTAATCCAATTACTATGTTATGTGCGATTCTTATAATATACAGTACATAGAATTTTTTCTCCAAATTCTTTCAAGTTTCACTGAGTTACATTGCGGTATAAATTATTAAGTATAAATTTTGCTCTCTCCATGAAAGTCGGTAATTTTAATTTTTGTTCTTGGGCTATTTTGTACACCACATTCGTTTTGGTTAGATTAGAGAGGTTTCAAATAGTTGTATAAGCCTTGGTTATTTATTTTTCATTGTTAAGAGGTGAAAATCTTCAAAGAATACCGAATAACTACTGCTTTTCGGCAAGTCGTGCTGTTACCAACTAAATCCCCCTCCGCCTGTTCTATCACTCTTTGCTCGCACTTTCCGTGTGGAATATGTTTCTTCACTTCTTGTATGTTTGCTTAATACTTCCCAGACGATGAATATCGGTATAAGGGATGTTACCGGAGTCTCATTAACCCGTAACCGGAATCGATATTTTATTCAACATAACTGGAATCGTGGGTCCAAATGGAAATACATGTTATTTTGTAATATAGATACAATTAATACTCCAATGAGTTATGGTTGTATTAAAACAAGTGTAATGTATTGTATAAATCAAGTTTTATTAATCAACATCTTAAAATTACATATTTTCTTTACTTTAATCCAAATTTGGTACATTTTTTTAGTCTTATATTTGACATGCTAAATTATAAGAAAAAACAAAATTAAAAAATCTAATCAGATTATAGGGTTTTACGTATCTTCCCATTGACGAAATAAAGATTCTTTACGAGATCAATTAAAAACAAAAAATAACAACCTATTCTAAAATCATTAAGTACTGCTATCAGAATTTTATATTTTATGTAAGGTGCTTGCTACACATCAGTACATTTGTACATGTAGTTTGCATTATTTACACTAGAACATACATACAAGGACATTTATACTGGAACATATATACTAGGATCCATGTACTAGGACATATATACTAGGATACATGAATAAGGGCATATATACTAGGAAATTCCGTTTCACTCATGTCTTTTACGTCACAAGGCTTAAACTCACTCAAAGGTTCTGGGTCTGAGTCATTTTCATCTAAAAGAAGTTCTTGAATGTCCTTCACCGTAAGATTAATCGCAACGTTTTCAAAAAAGTATCTAAAATAATACAAAATAAATAAGTATACAACTGAAAAAAAGCTCCGTACTTGGAATCGTGGGTCCAATTGGACCCTAAAGGATCGTTACCTTTGCTGCCAGTAAACTCCAAGCGCCGAGCGTCCGGCACCCGCCGCACCTTGCGACGTAATGAGATTAGATTGACGCGCTAGAATGTAACTGCGCGCGTTTCGAAATTATACGGTTTATTTGTTCTTGCTGGGTCCAAATGGACCCACGATTCCGGTTAAGGGTTAAAAAAAAGTTTCATCATTAATATTGGTATGAAAGTCTGATAAATTTACAAATAAATTAATTCGGTGTGTCTAGCAATTACCATGATTCATTGCAATAGTTTGTTAATTTTTTCGGCTTTTCTAGTTGCGAATAATTGGCCGCACATCTGGCAAAATTTTTATCTGGACTCGCCATGCACGTGCTCGTACATAGCTGCTGATGGACTCAATTTCCATTCTTTCGTCTGGAACATTCGCGACTGATTGCAAGTACGTGACTTCCGAGATGATATCACAACTCCATATTTCAGGCTGGTTTTCCAGCTATTTTCAAATAACGGGCGCGCCCAACCAAGAAGTCGCACAAGATTTTTTTCAGCAGTAACGGGCGGACCAGCGAGGCTGCAAAAATAGTAACAATTACAATGAAGCGGCAGTAAGTATTTTTGTATGAATATATTTGTGTGGCGGTTACTGGCAGTTGCATGTTTAATTCGGGAGCGCATTTCAACGGTTTTTGTCGCGCTTATGCACTTTTCACGGTTCAAATCGGTTTTCAGCGCTCAACAAATTTTGGATGAGAACCGGAAAAGCCGGCAACCCTCGGCCGGATAGATCGCGAACTTGTGGAATCGCGTCCGCTTGGTCTGGCGCGACGGAACGACAACCGCGAGACGGTCGGTGCGGCGAGTGAAAAATTTAGTCCGACGACACCGCGACGCCGCGTCGCGCTCCCCCCGTCCAATGCGTCGTCTTCAAAGAAATCTTATCGCCTGCCACAACACAAAAGCCCGACACGGAAAGTTTCTGGGGGCCGTACGCCCGGGACTGTTCTGTGGCAGCCCCGACCCGAACCGAACGAACCGTGCCATCCGCCACCGTCGTGTACGTGTGGTGGCCGCACGCGAATTTTTTTTGCAGCCATTTCACAATGCGAAAAAAGAAATTCGCAAGAATGACGGAGTACAACGCTCTCAAGGACGAATGGCAGACAACGAACTGCAGCTAGCGCCCCCCGCGCGGGGTCGGCGGCATGCACGGAGTTTTACAGTGCACGAAGAGCGCCGAGAGAGCGACAGAACGCCCCTCCGGAGACACGCACTCACGCTCCCTTATGGATCGCGTTATCAGCGGGAGAGCTGATAGCGGACTCTCGTTGGGGCTGAAGGTCGGGGTACCTGGTGGGCTGAGTGGGTGATTCACGGCCGGCTCCACTGGGGAGCGAAAGCTCTGTCGAAAGCTCGGCGCTAGGGCTCTCTGGCTGGCCGCGACAGCTGTCTGATTCGTGCCAGCCAGTGTGCGCTGCAGTGTGTCTTCCGTTCGCCGGCCGGCTGAACTTTGCTCGTGGCGGCGTCGTCCTTTGACCGCTTTGACGCCGCCGACGACGGCTGCAATTCCAACGCCTCCATTATCGCTGCCACGCCGCGTTGAAAGGAGTAGGTGTGTGTGACTTTCGCGAACCCTGTGCTAGTGGCCTCGACGCTTGTGTGCGATTTCCTCTTCGCGTGCGGTGCACACGTCATCTTCCGGTTTTGGAAATACTGTTTTACCACGAAAACTAAAAAAACCGTATTTCGGGAATTCGGAGGCGAGATTCCTCCAGATCGCAATCGAATTTTCTCGAAGACGGCGCCTCACGCCCGCGGGGCGGCAGTGTCATCGTCGGATCGTGGGTGCCGTCACCGTTGCGCTGCATACGCATTTAAAATTAGCCTCGCGGCCGCGGGTCACACGACACGAGCCGGCCAGACTGTCGGGGTGTCCCGCAAAAGTTCGCGAACCACCCCCCGTCGCGTCGTGGTTCCACGTTCCAGTCGAAAACTGAAATCCCTACACCAAAAAAAAAGGCGTAGCACGACGCGGCGGTGACTTGTCTCGACTTCTCGGTACTGAAACCTGCGTAATCCGCGACCGTTAGTCATGCCAGGAGCATTCCGGAGGAGCTGCAATGGTGGTGGAGTCTCAGTCTCTTTCAGGTTCTGGTGCACCGTACGTGGATCGCATTTCTTCGACTGTCTGGGCACTTTGCGCGCTAAGCAGGCGCCGGGGCTGATTATTTGCAGTCAGGTACCTGAAGTAGCGCGCGCAGTGTTAGACGCATTCAGCAAGGGCGGAAGCGCATTCCTAACGGGACCCACGCGGGTATGCAGACAGGCAAGCAAGCTTCCCGATATCGTCTCGCCGGCAATTGTCCCATGTCTATTGTACTTCATCAGGTGCTCTGGTGGTCACGAAACCCGGCACATGTTGAAGTACATTCAATATGCGGACAATGGACTTCTCTGCATTCGTCGCACGACCGTGATTCGGGTCCGCCGATTTAATTGAGTTGCCGTGCTGGGAATTGCAATTTCAGCCTCCCTTGGGGCGGGCCTGGCCTGACCTTCAGCTGAAGCCGAATCGTCGACAAGGTACGGGTGAGTAAGCAACGCAAACTGTTCAATCCAAATCTTTCCAGAAAATTAAACTTAAGAATATCTTCGCCGATTGGTTCACTCAGACACCAGCCGGAAGTCCTTTTTTCTTTATGATCACACAAATAAAATGCAGCGACAACATCGAAGGAATGCGTGCCCAGCATGGCAACACCGAATTCCATCAAAATTTTATTTTCATTAAGGTCCACTTAAGAAGGCGAAAAAGGACCATTTGTCAAGCACTTGTTTCTCAGAAACTTTATTATATATTGGCATGAATCTTTTTTTATAGTATTATTTCATATTTGAATAATACAAAAAATATATAATTTCAATTTTTTATTTATTATTCTCTTTTATAGAGGGCGCTGAAATGAAGCTCTGAAAAAATCGTTTCTCCACGACAAGGAGATAATCTATGGATTGTTAGATCTGAAACCAAAAAATTTAAGGGCACTTTAAAAGGAAAGGTCTCTTGATTACGGTAATCAACAACCACCGTTTTCAAAAAAAAAAAGTTCAAAAAAAATGGCAGACTTGTGAAAAAAATGTTAAAAATCGACCTTTCTCGTAGCTCTTTAACGACGATTTTTTTTTCCAAATTTTTGCTAATTTTCTGGTGAATTACGGCGTAATATACTCTAACAAATAAAACGCATCAAAGTTTTTGAAAATTGGTTCGGTAGATCCGGAGATTATCTCTCTGCCATGTTAAAAAACGTTGTTTTGCGTAAAACGTGTTTAAAGTTTTTGTTCCATTTAACTTACAAATATTTTGTGAAAATTGCGAAATTAGATATTTTTCAAAAACACGCAATTGATATGTAAAAGTCTAAATAAATACTGAATACATGCAATAAAGTCGCCAATATAATGTATATAGGAGAAACCGGTATTTTAGAGAAGCGGAATGGAAGAGACGCTACGCGGCCGACAGCTGATCGAACAACTAAAAACAGCCGAAATAACGCACACACTCAAAGTCGCCATTTATATATTAAACTTTCAAATTTCGAAAAGATATTTCTGGAGGTCATTTTTGAAGTTCTAAGGAGTCGAAAAATGCAACAAAAATTTCCATTTTTTTAAATTTATAAATTGGACCACCTTAAATGATACAACAATTTAGATATCTCATTTATTTGTATTAACTTTATCATAATCAACATCCTTATGAAGTAATGTTACTCCCTACTTCCGTTACATAAAGAAAATAATGTACTTCGCATAAAAATATGAGCAGAGAATTCCTTTCATGTTTAAAATTGCTCATAATGTTGAAGAAACTATCGTAGTAAACTTGAAAACAATTCAAAAATGTTTCAATTAAACCTAAAATGAATATTCAATGTAAATGGTTGAATGCAGTGGACATCCATCCATCCAGTGAATGCGAAGCTGCCAGAGGACCTCTTCAATTTTTTTTTAGATAGATAGATTTTTTTGCGCGATTGTGCCTCTGCGGAGCACAGTGTTTCCAAATGGTAAAAATTGTGTTTACAACTTTATATTCGGTGAACATACAACAGTAAAAACTAATGAAATCACATTTTCAATGTGTAATTTTAAGTAGAACTGATTGCAACCATTTTCAGCTTCATCCGGATAACGTCATTTTTGATGATTGTATCGCGTTCGTTGCACTTTTTATTGAAACGTTGTGTAAATTGTCATATTTTTATTGTAAACAAAAAAACCAACATACCAATGGAGCCGGTATGATTTTAATGAAATAGTGACACACTATGTGTACCTCATTGTGACTGACAATTGAACTCTCATTAAAACTTTTAAAAGGTGAAAAACAAATGCAAATTGATTTACTTCCGTGTCGAAATCACTTATACAGCCTATTAAAAGCACCCCTTCAGTAATTACCTGCAAATTATTCGAAATTCACCGCCATATGTCGAATTGAAAAGTAAAATTGCACCTAGTCCATTTGCTTTGGTCATTGATAGAATTTGCAACAATAAATTCTTCACTTCATTAACCCTAGACGGCTAACATGGTGAACTTTTTTGCTGTAGTCTTCTTGATAGTAGAGGTAGCGTTTTGATACTTTGTGCCAACTCAGTTGTCAATGGGCAGTTTCAAGGACAGTTTTCGGCGTGCGGATAAGTGTATTATTAGTTAGTTATTAGTTAGCATAAGTAAAAAACATGTCATTTTTTTCGAACACTTAATAAAATATTGAATTCAAATCCCGTTTTTGTTTTATTTTAAAGCCTAAGGTAAGGATCATAGTTCTTAAAAATGTACAAGTGATCTGATTTTCATGCAAAAACCTTAGTTTTGAACAGTTTTTATTCATGTCAGTCGAATTGACTAATCTATAGCCTGTACGCTGAAAAAATATGATCACTCCTTCATGGTTAAACTTTTAATGACGTAGCTTTTGCTTACTTACCGCCAATTCATTATGAGCTCATTATCAGCTGTAGTGTGTCAATAGCATAAAACTAAATTTTAGGTCGAAATATCTTACATTATTCTCATAATGAATTTGATACTTCTGATCATAGTCTATGTATAACTAATCATATAGCATATTCACAACGCCTCGAAAGTACGTATTTATAATTGACGCATTTCGAAATGCATCGGATCGTTTACATTGCATTGAGATGGTTCCGTTTGTCAGATACACATGTTCAACAGTTGCGGTTCCAAGATAGTGGATGCTTAAATATTTATAAATTTTTTTTAGCAATTCTCAATGCCTGGGTAGCTGGAAACAGTTACTGTGAATATATGCCCTGCTCTGCTTAAGTGACTACACTTAACCCTTGCCTAAATTTTGTTTTAAAGCGTTATTTTGCGACTGTGAGTTTTCCACACTGTTTATTTTATACACCGTGCTACTGACCTACTACAGTTTATAATTAATTATGGTCCAATTGAATAGTGATACGTTATGAGTAGCTCATTGTGTCTGGCAGTTAATCTGTCATTCAACATAAAGACATGTTGCTTTAGGCTGTGTCTAATTGAATTGAACTAACATTACAACTTTTAACAGATGAAAAACAAATCCGGATAAATTTATACTACCGACACATAGCTGATAATAAGTTCGTAGCTCATTATGAGCCAGATCAAGCTGGCGGTAAATGAGTAAAATCTATGTCATTAGAAGTTTGATGAAGTAAAAAAAAATTTTTGCGGACAGATTAAGTGTTCTTTGCATTCACACTTGTTGGAATTTGATTTATTTTTCTTGAAGTACACGAATTCTGATTGGGAGCACTCATTGAACAGGGAACTAGTTAGTTCCTTCCTCATTGGGAGCACTACATCTCTTTGACATGTTGTGTCAAACAGAGTGGTGAATTCGAAAATATCAACTAGCGACATCTATTGCACATATCAACATCAGTTACCAGCACGTTTTCGTCCAAATTGTGTGGTGGGGGGATTTAGAAATGTATGGAAAAAACGATTTTTTAAAACCCAGTAATGGTCAAAATCACGAAAGGTGCCAAATCTATGTAGTTTCGTGGGAGTTTAAATAGGCTATTAAGTTTATATGATTTATTAACCCTAGATACATAACGTGAGTCAAAACGATTCACACGTGAATCGCTTTTACCTGTATCTTTCCTACGGCTTTATGCATTACTTCATTCGTCCTAGCCAATTCAGTATGCGACTAAAGATCTCGAATAGTGCACGTGCGGGGCAGCTAAGCGCTTTATTCACGGAGATATGATACCCTCGTGAGTCAAAATGACCCCACGTTATCTGATTAGTTACATTGTAAACTTGACCACCAGAATATTCTTCTATTGTTTTAGTGTATTTCTTTGCTGAAGGAGCTGTATAAAATAACCATAGTGGGTACACTGCGCTCGAATAAAAGGAAAATACCGGAAGAACTAAAAATACAAGATCTAGAGGTGTCGGAACCTCCAATTTTTGCTACGATGGCCCGCTAACTTTACTGTCATATAGACCAAAATCTGCCATGGTATATGAACTGTCATCCTGTGATGAGGACGGTGTCGTAAAATCCAGCTCCAGAAAACCGGACATGATTGAATTCTACAATTAAACAAGGAGTTGATTCGTTTGATCAAATGTGCTCGCAAATGTCATGCAGTAGAAAGACAAATATATGGCCTATGGCGTTATTCTATGGCTTTTGTCAACAGTCACGTCATTTATTGTCACAATATGATTGCAAAAGAGAAAAAACCCTTAAATAGACGTGCATTCATGAAACAATTGAGTACTGACTTAGCAAAGCCATGGATTGAGCAAAGGTTTGAAATGCCTCATCTTTATCGCAGATTACGCGAAAACATACATAATATTTTACCCAGTACTTTGGCAGCGAGCTCACCACAAGATGCAGGTGAACTAACTGCAAAGAAAAGAAAATATTGCGCCTTCTGTCCGTGGAAACTTAGAAGAACAGAGTGCAAAAAATGTAGAAAACCTGTCCGTGGAGAGCATAAAGTATTGACTTGTTTAGACTGTATATAGTTCCTATTTTGAGGTTATTATGTTGATATTTTGATATTTTTAATATTTTGCTTTTGTTCAAGTTTATATAATTTAAGTTAGTTACTAAAAAAGTCGATTTTAATCAGAGAAATGGATCTAAGTATAGTATGTGTGATTTTTCTAAAGAATTTTAACTTTTATCTGTTTTCAAGATAAATAAACCAAATACAAACCTATAAATTAATTTATTTCATTTTTTAAACAAGTGTTAAAACATAAACTCATAGACGAAACCAAAAAAATAAATAATAATAGCGCAATCGGATAGAAATCAAGTGTGAGTCATATCGACCTCACGTTATGCTGTAAGGAGTATCGTTGAACGTTATGTATCTAGGGTTAATTGAGTCGCATTACAAATGCAGCATTTTCGGATTCCAAGTGATCTTATTTCCGCAATAGTTAACGCAGTTAATCACCATCGATGTGGAAACGGGGGAAGCTTTTACAATATTGAAATAAGAGAAGCTCCATTTATTGCTGTAATAGTCAACGAAACACAGGATATAAGTGGACGTCAGCAATTAAAAATGATTTTCAGGCATGTGACATTCAACGGAATTGAGGAAAAAACCTTTCATTTTTTTTTAAATTACTTCAAATAAAGTAGCAAAATTATGTTTTCCACAACAAGAAAAAGGTCATGCACTAACAGATGCAATAACTAATCATTACTCGTAAATTTCCCACATGACACAAGCAACCAAAAAGGCAAAATTTATATTCATGCTACCAGTACATTGCTCGCTGCCAGTAGCGTATGCAGGATTTTGATAAGGGGGGGTTCATATTTTTGAAGTCTTGACCAGGTACGTTTGCTAGTGCTTCGGTGTAGATATGAAGATATAATTATGTAATCATACTTAATCATACTTTTTCACCGGTCAAAGTTGGAGTCCTCCCAAAATAATTCTGGCAGACTTTAGCCCGATTGCATGTCTAGTTTCATTTGCGTGGCTAAACTTGTTTACCCAGGGGGGGGGGTGGTTTGAACCCCTAACCCCCTCCCCCCATTGGGTACGCTACTGCTCGCTGCAACAAGAGGTGTTGGTCGGGAGGAAAATTCACGAGATGTTAAGCGCTAGTTGTTCATTCATGAAGCGAAGTATTTATTTGGTGTTATATACATCACTTTAATGTTAAAAGGACAGGCTTTCATAAAATAATATATGAATATATACATCACTTTAATGTTTGAAAGATATTTTTGGATACATCACAAAATACGAGATAAAGGTTATTTTTATTTTTATTTTTTTTTGCATTTTCATTTATCAAAATATAAGTGTTTCAAATAAGATGGGCCTGATTCGTATCAAATATATAAAGAACTAATGGAAAACCAATATTTTTCACGAAATAAGTGCTTTCTTCTGAACAATAATCAGATTATTTATTTGTTTTTGATATTTAATTATTAAACAATTCATACTAACACTATTACCTAATCTTAAGTTGAACCAATGTTAGAAAACAAAACAAAAATTGGCGTATTTTTTGAACTGAATAAAAACAAATGCAAAGCTGATTATTATTGTAAAATTTACTATGACAAAACAATGCGTTCCCTTTGATACTTGTTCGTTGACAACAATTCAAGAACATTCCATTAGGACGTGATAACGTCCGAGTCTACACACGTAGGATGTATCTCGTATCAAGGATGAGTGCATCAACAACAGAATAAGATTCTCGTTTCTGAAATGGTGCACGTTTCATTGGAAATTATTGCGAAATTCATTATAATGTTGCTACTATCAATCGAATCACCTTCCAAGAAGTGTTGTCCTATGAATCAACCTGATTATCTCGAAACGCAGTTGTGTTCACGACAAACTGGAATAACAGATTGCGAAAATAAGTTTAATGACTGCTTGGTTGGTTTGAGGTTGAGGTAGACAATGTGTACATACTAGAGTTGCTTCGCCCAATGACGCACTTTTTTGTGAACGGGGTGTACTTTTGAATGAATGAATTTGTAGGGCTGTCAAGTCACCACCGAGTATGGGAACTCGCCATCGTTGGCAGAGTGGCGCGACGAGCGCATTATTTATTTACCAAAGCAGCAAAAAGGACCACTCGCGTTGATCATACCAAAGGTGTCGCACGTACATTTGTAACATTGTATAATCGTATCTTAGATAATAAAGTTTGTTGTCGTTGCACTCCCTGTGCTCTTTTATTTGTTGCCGCACCCGCTGTGCTCCCAACAAGTGGTGACCCCGTTCCGACTTACAAATTATTATTTTTGAAGAAATAAGCAAAATGGCGGAAGAAGATAAAAGTGACACCCAGGCCAGCTCGATCGAAAGTTTAAATAGTATTTTGACTTTCAAAATACCGGAATTTTGGCGAGCTCGCCCAGCGTTATGGTTCGCCCGTATCGAAGCCCAGTTTCGGACCTATCGGATATCAAAAGATGCAATAAAGTTTGACAAGGTGGTTAGCGAGCTCGATCCGGACATCTTGGCTCAAGTCGAGGACATCGTGGAGAACCCACCTGCAACAGGCAAGTACGACGCAATAAAAGAACGCATGCTTAGTGTTTTTGCGGCCTCTCCGGAGGATGAAATTCGCGATCTTCTCATCGGCTTGGAAATTGGAGACCAAAAACCGTCTCAACTCCTGCGCTCCATGCAAGCAAAAAGTAGAAATAAATTTTCGGAGAGCGTGCTTAAGTCTCTTTGGCTTCAAAGACTCCCTGTTAACACGCAAGCCATACTTAGCGCATCTGACTCGATGAACCTTGAGCAATTGGCCAAAATGGCTTACAAAATTGCAAGCGTACGAGAATCTTGCAACCTCGCAGCGGTTGCAGCTCCGTCACCGACGCCTTCCGACGCCATCATTAGCGAGTTAAATGAAATACGTACTCGGCTGGATCGTCTCGAACCCGGTACTTCACACAGCCATCGTCGACCAAAATTCCGTCACGATGATAATAATCGAAGAGGCAGCTTATCAAACAAAATTTGTTATTTCCACAAGAAGTTCGGTGCCACTGCCAGAAACTGCAGGCAGCCATGTTCTTGGCGGCCCAATAATTATTCACAGTCGGAAAACTAGCTCTGACGCTGTTGCCTTTGGCGGTAAACAGCGTAAATTCTCAAAACCGCCTGCATATTGCTGACAAACTATCCGGATTAAATTTTCTAGTCGACACCGGTGCCGACATCTCCGTCGTTCCGCCCACACGAAACTCCAAACGTTTTCCGTCACAATATAAACTTTTCGCCGCCAACGGATCAGCAATCAATACCTACGGCCATCGACTTCTTACCTTGAATTTAGGACTAAAACGCGAATTCATTTGGAAGTTTTGTATTGCTAACGTGACAAGACCCATCATAGGCGCAGATTTATTAAATTATTTTGGACTGGTAGTGGACATCAAAAACCGCCGTGTGATAGATCCGCACACAAAGCTCTCCACAGGAGGTTTTATGAGCTCTGTCAAACACATAACAATTTCGACAGTGGCCGACAACTCTCCTTACCTTAGCCTACTCAAACGATTTCCGACCGTAACAAACCCTTCCTCCGCACAAATTCACGCGAAACACAACGTTCGACATTATATAACAACCAATGGCGCTCCAGTTGCCGAGAAAGCCCGCCGATTAGCTCCTGAAAAATTAGCTGCAGCTAAAACGGAATTCGACTTTCTTATCAAAAAAGGTTACTGTCGCCCATCAGACAGTTCGTGGGCAAGCCCACTTCATTTAGTTCCGAAAAAGGATGGCTCCTGGAGACCGTGTGGAGATTTCAGACGTCTTAACGCAATAACAACTCCTGATAGATACCCGATGCGGCACATACAAGACATCACCGCGAGTCTAACCGGGAAGCGAGTGTTTTCCAAATTAGATCTCTTGAGAGCGTTCCATCAAATTCCAATAGCCGAAACGGACATTCCAAAAACCGCCGTCATTACCCCTTTCGGCTTGTATGAATTTACGGTAATGACGTTTGGCTTGAGGAACGCTGCTCAATCGTTTCAACGCTTCATGGACGAAGTGCTAAGAGGTCTCGAATTTTGTACTTGTTACGTCGATGATATCCTTGTCGCATCCGAGACTCCACAGCAGCACATGGAGCATCTAGAACTGGTGTTTGATCGTTTAAATAAATACGGTGTTGTTGTTAACGTAGCAAAGTGCATGTTTGGCGCCGACGAAGTCGAATATTTAGGCCACAGAATCAACCGAAACGGCATTTCCCCACCAACGTCTCGAGTGGAAGCAATTAAAAACTATAAACGACCTACCACAGTTAAAGAGCTCCGACGGTTTCTTGGGACGTTAAACTATTACCGCAGATTTATTCCCAACGTTGCGAACCTACAAGCTCCGCTCCACGAATTCTTACGCGATGTAAAAAAAGGAGAAAAGTCAGCTATTCAATGGACTTCGGAAACGGACAACGCGTTCAATGCCTGTAGAAACAGTTTGGCCTCAAGAACTCTCCTCGTCCACTATCAACCGAACCGTCCCTTAGCCTTGGTAACCGATGCTTCCAATGTCGCGGTTGGCGCAGTATTAGAACAACATCAAGGCGACAACTGGCTGCCTATCGCCTACTTCCAGCGTAAACTTACAGCTGCTGAGAAAAATTATAGTGCTTATGATCGAGAACTTCTTGGTATCTATAGCAGTATCCGTCATTTTCGACACTACCTTGAAGGCGTCAACTTTACCATAAAAACGGATCATAAGCCATTAATATTCGCCTTTTCGCAAAAATCAGACAAAGCATCGCCGCGGCAACTTCGCCACCTAGACTTCATTTCTCAATTTTCTACAAACATAGTTCATGTCGCAGGTGAAGCAAATACAGTTGCAGACTCGCTGTCTCGGGTGGATGCCATTTCAATGCCAACACATGTTAATACCGAATTACTACTTGCTGAACAGGCAAAAGACAATGAACTTCAAAGTCTCCTGATCAACAACACGACTTCTTTGCAACTAACACCAGCCAACGTGGGGAGTACAAAAATGTTATATTGCGACAATTCAACGTCAACCGTCAGGCCTTTCGTCCCGGTTTCCTTACGCAAACAAATTTTCGACACCTTCCACAATTGCTCTCACCCGGGAAGTCGCGCTACCTTGCGAGCAGTCAGCCAAAAGTTCGTATGGCCATACATGCGAAAAGACGTGCACCTCTGGGCGCGTACTTGCATTCCTTGTCAAAGGTCGAAAATTAGTCGGCACACCAAGAACAACTTTCAGCCTTTTGCGATTCCAGACAAGCGTTTCCAACAAATCCACATAGATATTGTGGGACCGCTTACACCATCGCGTGGTTACCGCTATTGCCTAACCATTCTCGATAGATTTTCCCGTTGGCCCGAAGCTATTCCGATGGTAGATCAAACTGCAGAAACCGTTGCCGAAGTCTTTTACACCAACTGGATAGCTCGCTATGGAGCCCCCAGCGTAATAACAACAGATCAAGGCACCCAATTTGAATCAGCACTGTTCCAAGCACTTGTAAAGTTTTTAGGCTCAAAACGTACGCGTACTTCGCCATACCATCCGGCATCTAACGGAGCAATTGAAAGGTGGCATCGCTCGATGAAAGCTGCTATAAGATGTCACGAAGAAAACGACCACTGGGTAGACATTTTACCCACCGTATTGCTCGGCCTTCGCAACAGCATAAAAGAAGACCTGGAAACCTCTCCCGCTGAAATGGTTTTCGGAACCACGTTAAGATTACCAGGCGAATGGTTTCTTAATAATAATAGTAACGACGAACCTCGCTTATTTCTCACCAAAATTCGCGACCAAATGAGAAAACTTCGGCCTAAAGAAATTGTCCATCGCAATAACAGGACAACATTTGTTCATAAGGAGCTAAGTACCTGCTCGCACGTTTTCGTCAGGGTTGACGCTATTAGAAAATCGCTAAGCCAACCATATACCGGACCGCATCGAGTATTGAATCGTTTATCTGCTGCTGTTTTTACTGTCGACATCAATGGCAAGCGAGTCAACATTTCAACAGAAAGACTGAAGCCGGCGTATGTAGCCATCGATCCAGACAGCCCTTCAACATTGCAACCACCGTGTTCCGCATCAAGTCAGCACTCCACTCCTGCAATGAAAGCTGTTAAGAGCGCACCAACCGTTCAACAAGCGTTTTCAAGATCCCAAACCGCATCTTCATCGTGTCAACAATCACAGCCAGCAGAATCCAATGTCGTACCGCCTTTGCAAATTTGGGCTCCCATTAACCCGCGGCCTTCGAATATTCGACGAGTTTATCCAGCAGCTAGACGAAAGACGTCAACATTGTTTTCAAATAACAATGTCACTCCGGGGGGAGTACTGTAGGGCTGTCAAGTCACCACCGAGTATGGGAACTCGCCATCGTTGGCAGAGTGGCGCGACGAGCGCATTATTTATTTACCAAAGCAGCAAAAAGGACCACTCGCGTTGATCATACCAAAGGTGTCGCACGTACATTTGTAACATTGTATAATCGTATCTTAGATAATAAAGTTTGTTGTCGTTGCACTCCCTGTGCTCTTTTATTTGTTGCCGCACCCGCTGTGCTCCCAACAAATTCTATGAATCACTTGTTGTGTTTCAGAATTCGAGATGCATTTTCTAGAATTTAATTGTGACACATTCGGTCTGCTATGATTTACTTTCCACTTAGAAGAAGAATGTTGAATGAATTAATATAGAAGATTGTATTAGACATATTTATGCATTATATTAGTTATTGTTTGCCACCTTATATAGTATCTACATATCTTTCTCCAACAATCGGTTTCTAGTTTTCTAGTATCTTCAGTCGGAAAAATAGCTAAGGAAAGAAGAAAATGCCAGCAACAAACTCAACAAAAGTGAGGTCAATAGAACGTCCTTCAAAGATTAGATCAGATACACGGACGGATATGATAACTGAATAAAATTATTGGTAAATTTCATACATACATACATTACGTAAATGCATACGAATCATTAATCGAATAGTTCAAGTATTGATCTAGATCTAGTCAATAGCTCAGAAAAATTATGCTTGCATATTATGTCTTGCTACGGTAGGTTCCCATAGGAGGCCTTCTGGTGCCTATATGTCCCGTCGCTTATGCATAAATGTGAGGCCCAAGCACTTGTTCTGAAAACGATAAGCCAATTGTAAGATATTGGTTAATACAGTGGAAACTGGAAAAAATCAAACTTTTAGGGACCACTCAAAAAATTCGAACTATTCAAAATTCGAATTGGGAAAGTTTCTAGGAAACGCTAAAAATAACACAACACTGCATGATCTAACAAATAAACCTTATGTAAGTTTAAGGCATTTCATTTACAGTTTCATGAAGAAGTCCGGGATCTTCATTTGTTTCCTAGAATTAAGTCTCTCTGTCGTAACGAACGATTCTAACTGATTTAATGACTGAAAAATCTACTCACTTACTTCATTTCTACTTTCAAACAATCGCCTGAGTTCATCAACTTGATTTGCTGTTTCAGCCGTACTTAGAATTGGCCTTTCTTCTTCTTCATCATCGAATATATTGTCGCCATCTTGATTGCCGTTGCCGAGCACCTCAGTGGTGAACTCCGCTTCACTAAGCTCGCCACACACCGCAACATCTTCGTCTACGTTAAGGAAGTCCTCATAGGAAATAGCAGGATCTGACATAATATCCTCCCAGCTGTTAACTGCAGGCACAGCTTCAATCACAGATTCTTTTTAAAAAACCAGCTTTCTTGAAACAGTTCTTAATTGTTTCTTGTGACACAAGATTCCCAGCTGGCTTACACATATGTACGTAAGGTCTGAAAGACATCAAGTTTAATTTTGAGAGAAGTGAAATCTCCGATGAGAATATTCTCAACCAATAAACGCCGGTATAAATGTTTGAGTTTTTTATTATGCCCTTATCCATAGGCTGAATGACTGATGTCATATTAGCGGAGAAAAAAATTACTTTCACATTGTCCATAAGCGGGAGGCTTTTGTGAGCAGTGCAATTGTCAATAAAGAGTAAGATCTTTCGTTTTTCTTTTCCAGATTTTTCATTGATTTTCTCTTCTCAAAAAGAGCATCCATCCACGCTCGTGCACTAGATTCATACTCTACTGGTTTAAACTTTACGTTTTTGAAACAACCGGGACTAGCAGATTTTCCTATCATTAACAAAGCCAGTTTTTCAGAGCCATCCATGTTTGCTCCGAACAAAAGTGTTACTCTTTCCTTGCTAAGTTTCCCTCCATGACATTCCTCGTCTTTAAAAGCAAGCGCTTTATTAGAGGTGCATTTGAAATATAGACCCGTCTCGTCAACATTAAAAATGTTTTTGGGCTCCTTGTCCTGGATCATCTTTTCTAATTCTTTCTTCCACTGTCCAGCTTATGCTGATCAACACCACCACTTTCACCACAAATAGATTTGAAAGAAATCTTATTTCGCTCTTTGAAACCGTCTAGCTATTCTGTGCTTGCTTTGAAATTGTTTTTTTTCCATTTCAGTGGCAAATTGTTCAGCTTTGCCTCTTACAAGAGGGACACTCAGTGGGATTTTTTATCATGTGCCTGCTTGAACACGTTAAAACACAGTTGTCTGCATCAGGATTAGCTGGTGCTCTACACCTTTTCCGGTCATTTTCGTTCTCAAATTCACTGTTTAAAATCTTTTCTTTAATTTTTAAATAAGTCGACAATGTATTAGAGGGGATTCCGACGTCCCAAGCGATCTTCGATTTCTTCTTCAGTCCCTTTTCCACTTCCCTAATCGCGGCTACTTTTTCAGTTAATGTTAGTGATTTGTAAGTCCGCGAGTTTGACGATGACATCTTGGCTCAATGTTCGTTCAACCAAAAACAACAAATCTTATAAAATTAAGTCTTACAAATAACAAGAACACCACGCGCACAACAAAAAGACAACCAATAATATAATATTCAGTCCCACAGCAAACTGAAAATTGTCTGTTTGTAGGCGTTGGCAATGACTGCTCAGGTAATCGAAAGGGGAGGCAATGAGGACACTGAATATGCACAAAAGTGACCGAAGATAGGCAAGAGCAAGGCTATCTTCGGGGATTCCCAGAATTTATAACTGGCTCATGGACACTTTTGGCGAGCAATTATCCAAAATAAAATCGAATTAGCCACGATTTTTTTATATGAAATTTATATGAAATGCTAGAGGTTAGTAGAAAATTTCAAATTAAAGACGATTTCGAGATATAGAAGTTCAAATTATCCAAGTTCCACTATATTTCAAATAGTCCGTATGAACTTGGGACTAGTGATTCTATTCTTCATGGTTCAATTTGTAATGCGGCAGGGGCAGAGTATGATATATAGATGTGACAATATTTAAAACAATTTCGATTAACAGTTTCTGACGGGCTCATTGGAGTAAATTACTCCAAAACGAATAAAAGCGGCAGTTTGCATAAACCAAATAATTACAAAAAGCCGATTCCATTGGAAGTTATCAGATCATGCCAGGACTAAACGTTGTCGAAGCACTGAACGGGCTGCATATGATTAGCCCGTCCACGATGTATGCACATGTTATTTCAAACACGCACACTCCCGCCGCTTCAGCATAGAATTCACGCAAACATTCAAATCGAAATACTCTTTTTCGGGGCAAAATCCATGTAGCCCCTTCCTCTTAGTAAAGGTGGAAAATTGTCAAAGAGAAAATAAGTTTGAATTTTACTCTCAGCTTTTACTCGGTGCAGGCACAACGAAGCGAGTCGAAGAGAAAAACAAATTGTTCTACAGTGCGTGGCAAGAAGACTTTGTGAAAGTAAACTACAGCATGGGCGAAAAAAATGCTACATTATATTTTGAAATGAAATTAAATTATGAAAACTATATTGAAATCTATAATGATATTTTATTCCATTTGCACTAATATAGGCTCATCAATAAGTTGTGTGGCTGAGCCCCACTAGCCCCAAAGGTAGAGCCGCCACTGTGTATGACGGCAAGTGGTGTCGGTAATTTCGTTTTCATTCAGTCAACTATGAACAAGATGAATTATTTGAATATCATAGTGTAGAAAAATTAAGCTTGATGGAGAACTGGATCGGCCAACAAGATAGCGATCCATAGCATACGTCCAAAATTGCAAACTTTTTCGGGCTCTTAAGACCGTTGGTCCTCCGCTACAGTCCCTAGATTTAAACTCGATTGAACACCTATGAGACCATCTCGACAAAAAAATCAGGCTGAGAATTATTTCAAGCAAGAAGGACCTAAAAAGGATCGAAAAGGAAGAATGGGTCAAAATCACTCATGATGTGAAAAAAATATTGTCGACCCTATGCCTACTAAACAGAATGAAATCATTAATTTTAAAAGAAAACAGACTAAGTATTGAAAACTGTGCAAATTTAGTTTTTGATTTCTTTTTGTTGTTGTTGTTGTTGTTATTTTGAACTATATGTTTACTTTTCTTTGATGCGATAAAGCAGCTACTTTCAAAGTTGAAACTAAATATTTTTGTCTGTGTTTCTTCTATGTCAAAATTTTCATGGGATTAGCTTCGTAATATGTTAGTAAAGAATTTTGCAATATTAGTTTTAATTCTATCCTTTTTCGTATAAAATATTTCTATATGAGCCAAGAAGGAGTTTTTTTGCGCAGGCGAAACGTCAAATAGTTGCAGGCAAAACTTCATAGTGATGTTAGTTGATGATGAAGGTCAGTGGCGTGTTTGGAAAAAATAATTTGGGGCAATTATAGGATATACATTATTATAATTGCACATTATAATAATACTTATGTAGTCACTAATAACGAATTGAATTTATATTTACTTGTAGTTTCCCATCGGATGAACACATGAGAATGCTGTGGTTGCGAGCGATTGGCCAATCGGATCTAGCCATTATGCATTAGAAAATGCATAAATTAACTATATTGGCCAAAAAGTACATCGTATTTGCAATATAAAGATTAAAGCCAGTCCTTAACTCCGCCGTAGCTGGTCTGTTAAAGGAGGAGGGAGGCGTATATATATATTTATATATATATATATATATATATATATATATATATATATATATATATATATATAAAATTATTAAGTATTGAAAATAAACTTCAATACGTTTACAAAATTTTACGGCTCAAAAGGTGACCTTTAAAAGTTAGTTATTGGTAATTGTTCTTATAATCATCTAATACAGATATTTGATTTTTTAAATATTAAAGTGTTGCAACGGCTACAATAATCACCGACGCCTGTTTTTCAGACACAAAATATTGATTTTAATCATGTTCTTAATTCAACTTTTTTTTATGAAATTGAAGTATCGGACACCGAAGGATCAACCATATCTCTTAGTTTCCTTTCAATGAAAACTTTACTACATTTGCCAATTACATTTATGTAATATCTAATGCTGATTGTCGTTTAACTAGGCACAAACACTTTTTTTCCACGTTGCAGATAATTATGCAGAAAATTTAAACTGTTAAATAACTATCAATAACAAAGCAACATTTCCAATAACTAGTTACCATAAGCTCAATCGAAAATCATAAACAAAAATATTTCGTTGTTGGTGTTGTTTATGTACGCCCTTGGTAATATCAACACACTTATTCAACGCTAGAAGCGCGAAGTCGTCATCTCAAAAGCATTGTTTATCCACCTCTCTTGTTAGTTATGTTCTCATTGTTGCAGTCTTAAGAGCTGATTAGTTTTTGGGAAACTTCGGTCGGGGGGTTTGCTGTTTTGCCCGTTTGAAGGTCATTTCTGTCATGCGTTATATCTCGCGAACCAAACATACGATTTGCATCATTAAGATGTCAATCAAAGCGTTTTAACTTTTATGTGAATCTGTCACATTTTGAAAAAAATCATTGGAGCCATTTCTTAATTTAAGGAGAAAAAGTGCAAAAAATTAGGGTTTTTTCATAAACAATAAATTTTTAACCTGATTTACGAAACCCAGTAACCAATGTTTATAAAATTTATATACTACAAACATTAATAATAGTTTCTACAGTGTTTTAGTGTTAATGTTTTTTTATGCTTAGTTGTTGGAAATCCAAAAAAACCTTCCGTAGATGATATGATTAATTTTAACTCATTCCTGTTACTGCTATGAATACCTCCCATTATTATTTAAAGTAGTACTATTTTCAAAATTATTATTGTGTTTGATTTTTTTAATGTTTATGTAGATATTACTGGGAAGTTGACCGTGTGGACTTCAAGGGTCGCATCTCGCGGCTTGTTGAAGGTAAATTTATCAAAAAATGCAAAAAAAAAACAAATTGAAATATTTTTTTCATAGGAAGAATAACCCCTTAAGCAAATAAACATGCATTTATTTATTACGTAACATTTGCAAGCTCAACTCGAAGGAACTCTTCTGTCTACGGACAGACTGTAGCCACTTACATTATTTTTCGGGCCAAAAAACAGCAGACGTCAGCCGTTGGCGCCTCTACGTTCTCGCACCTTGATCCAGGTGGCGCCCAAAACGCTAGATTTCTAAGCCACTGAGTTTGGTGTTTGACGTTTCTTTATTTACATGTGAACATAATAGAATATTAGCAGTTTTGTTATCTTGTGTCTTGTCGAGCCGAAGCTGATACAAAGCAAAAAGGGTGAGTAGAGCGCTTACGCCCAACAAACGAACGAGCTTACATGTTGTCGAATTGAACGCCATGGTGATTCAGGCGAAGATGACTCCATTGCCAAGGCTTCTGTGCTTAGGCTACTTTCTAATCATCGCTGTGGCGTTTGCCAAATGCAGGTGCGTCACTCTTGCAAATATTGGATTCATTGAGTGAATGAATAATAACGTGATTTGTTTCTTCTTTCACAACACATTTGATCTGCAGTGATGAATTGGATTACTATGACGCGGAGCTGAACAACAACGAATGGGACGTCATTATTTTCACGCAACAATGGCCCGTGACCACCTGCTTCCACTGGATCGAGGAGGATCACAAACACACCTGCAATCTACCGAAAACAAAAGAGCTATGGACCATCCACGGCATGTGGCCCACGAAATATGGCACGGTGGGTCCAAGCTTCTGCAATAAATCCGCTGAATTCGACATCGACGCTTTGGATACCATCGTCGATAATATGAAGGAGTACTGGCCTTCGATTGAACTCACTCAACAATCAGGATTCTGGAAGCATGAATGGCTGAAGCACGGAACATGCGCTGCCTATCTGTCGGAGCTAGATACCGAACTGCGCTATTTCGAGCAAGGACTGAATTGGCGTGAAAAATTTCACATGGCGAACATTTTAGGAGAATCCGGCATCCATCCGAACACATCAAACACGGTCGTAGCGATACAGATTGCCTTAAAGAAAAGGCTTGGCAAGAATCCGTCCATACATTGCATCTACGATCGACACACCGAGACAAGCTATTTATCGGAAATTCGCATTTGTTTCAATAAATCTCTGGAACTGATTGATTGTGACGGCATACCTGGATCTCATGTTGCTATTGACTATCCGCACGGCAAAGTGATAACCAATTGCCACATTTCAAAGCCCGTGCAATATCCAAGTGTGGTCCCGCCAATTCCGCAAAAATCGTGGAAATTTCCATTCGTTAATTTGTACAAGCTACTTAATTTTGTAATGTGGTTTACGCTTTAAATTTTCGTTCGAATTGTATGGAAAAAGTATTGTTAGGGCAATTATGCGGTTTCGGCTTGTTATTGTAAATACGAAAAAAAATCCACGTTAATTTTACCTGACATAATTTCCCCGTATTAACATTAATTTCGTGTTAATTTCAACGGCGTAGATTTGTAATTGTTTTAAAAATAAATTATCTTGCTTTAAACAACTTCACAGACGGATTAAGCTGGACGGTATTGTTTCAAGTCTCTGTTTGCCTATTTTACAGTATGTGTTAATTTAATTGTGAACTAAAATAAAGATTTATATTGAATCATGTACCCGAGTGAATGATTGATGTTTGAGTCATATTAGAACGAATCAAAGAAGCTGCCGAATGTTTTCTAAAGACGTGCTGATCAAATAAAGATTTATAAAAAAAACTCTAGCTCATATTTGTTTACTTCTGAAGCCAAACTTTTGGCACTTTTGTTTTAGTTATTATATTTAACGTTAGGTGGTACTGATTCGTAGGTAAACGCTCGAGCTTGGCTACACAGAACGAGTTAGATCCAAAACTAGAGGAGCTTTAAGATTAGCTACCAATTTTTTGACTGCTGTAAATATCATGCGTATCATAGGAACCCAAAAGATGCTGAACTGATGCTTCTGATAATAGAACCAAGGAATACTTAATCCATTGACACTCAAAAAACAGCGTGGCTCTTAATACAGTGGCGACTCCTCAGATGAGGCAACATAGACGACGCCTCCTCAGTAGGGGCGACATAGGTGACGCCTCCTCCGAAGAAGCAACATAGGTGGCACCTCCACGGATGAGGCTATAAAGGCGACGCTTCCTCAGATGAGGCAATATAGGTGGCGCTTTCTCAGATGAGACAACACAGACGACACCTCACTCGATCTTTTTACTCATTTAAAAACTAGCGCATTATTTCGAAAATTTTCACAATTACTGTTTATTTCTATCCTGAAAAAATAAATTTACAAACATGCATGCAATTATGGATGGCAGTATTATAGTCTATTTATGCTGCCCGAAAATACATATTTATGATTGACACATTTCGAAATGCTTCGGACCGTTTATATTGCATTGCGATAGTTTTGTTTGTCAAATACACATGTTCAACAGTTGCGGTCTCATAATACGAATGCTTATTTATTTATAAAAGCTCTTATGAGTGAATATAATCTCAGGAATTTCATTATTCTTCTTGAAAACTTAGAAAACAGTCGATGAAAATACATTTGAAATCGTTCTTTGCCGTCACACTTGTGAGAATTCTATTTATTTTTCTTGCAGTGTACAGACTCTTAGAAGCACTGCATTTTCTTGACATATTTAAACAGAGTGGTGAATTCGAACATATCAAGTAGTGACATCTATTGCATATGTTAACATTGATTATTAAATTGTTTCGATCCGTGATTTTGTGCTAATTACGTTCCGGAGACAATTTGGAAATGTCTGGAAAATATGTGGTTTTGAATCTGATAATGGTCAAAATCATGAATGGTGCCAAAAGTATGCAGTTTTGTGGCAATGTAAATAGGCTATTATATACTCATTGCTTCAGTATGTGCCATTCTCCACTTATACCGGCAAAAAAGAATGGGACTTTGATGAGACGAAATTGTCAGAGCTTCAACGCAGGACCTTCGAGTGAATTATTTTTCCGAATGCTCGTCTCGCGATCCATTTGGACGAAAACATCATCTTTGCTCGAAATATGTTCTCATTTTTTTATTGTTGCATATTTGGGTATGAAAAGTTGGTGAACTTATTCCGTAATAAAATACTGAACACACTGAATATCATTTGGAACAAAAGTACAGTAGCTTAAGATAAAAACGGACAAATAGCGATCGTTCCGAGTGTTCACTAACCGAAAAATGTCAAGTTTTTCGTTTCGTTATTTAATTTGCACCATAAATTCATTTAATAATATGGTTCTTTAGTTGGTGGACCGTGAAGTTAGACCCTTTTGGGATAGGCCTCCACGCTGCCTTTATTAAGAAAATAGATTCACGCATCAGCTAACTACTTTGCACAGTGGTTTATAAAATGATCGATAATTTTTAAAAGGCATTGTTATGAAGCTCTTATCGAATTGGTAGCATTTTCAAATAGGTTAGCCTTTGCATTTTTATTTTAAGTCTTAAAATTTACCCGTCCATCTAATACAAATTTTCTAACATATAATCGAAAACAGAGAGTTCATCCCAGGTTACAAAGGTTGATTTGATAGTATTTTATGATTTTTAATTTGCTTTCCTGACTTTTGCATTTAAAAAAAATTGTTATAATATCTAGAAAACAGATATTCAAGTTCTTCAACTTAGTTATCTTTAAATTTTTGTTCGTGCCTTACAATTCAAAATAGTCTAAGATACATTTAATCAATCACGAATAAAATCAATATTAAAGCATTTTTTTTAAAAAAGCGGAAACTTAAACTGAACTGAACTGAGATACAATATGAATGCATTCGATATTTTTCATAAGTGAAAACTATTATATTATGAAATTTTGGTGTACATTATTTATGAAATTAACAACAAATTCGACGATTTACATAAACTACTACTTATACACATACATATTCAATATCTAAAAATGTAGAGAGTTTTTGAACCAATACCGTTAGAAATTTCTGACATGCCGCACTGTGACCAGTATTCAAATTGTATAAATTAACGTGTCTAAGAATTTGGCGAATTACGAAATACCCGCATTAATGAAATTTCAATGCACTGTGCAATTTAAAAAAAAAAAGTTGTTACGAACCAAGCGAAATCCTTGCTTGCAACTTTAACAGCATTTAGAAACAAAGACTGGGTCTTCTCCTTGCCTCGGTGTCTTCATGGGTAAATAGCAATAAAAACAGGGACCAGCGCTGTGAACACATCTTGCATGAGTGGTGACCATCTGTGTAAACAGAAAAGGGTCGAGTAGAAGGAACAATCAGTTGGAAAGTAGGATACTAACATTGAATCACATGAAATTATGGAATAGGAATGTTAAGTGAAATGAATGTGTGAAAGTAGCATGAATGTGACGAAAGATGAAAGAGGGTTGCTAGTTCCTGGATCATCAAAGATGATCGTGGCAGATTAGTCTTGTCGATACTCAAGGCGAGGCTACCGTAAGTGTCGAGCGCGAACACAACAAGCCTTTCCTTCTTTTAAAAAATCCGCAATAATGTGAAGCATTTTTTTCTTCACGAACAAACGAATTGAGTTTCGATTAAAAAAATTCATGAAAACTCTGAAATCTTTGATTTCTTTATTTTTAAATAAACTGAACTGAATTGAACAAAAATATCAAGAATTATCGAAATTCACTTAGAAATATTTAATTTTCTGTGCCAACTAACTTCTTAAAGTAGAACTAGTACGAAGGACTCAGTCTATAACGACTAAATAACAATTACATTCGATACAATTTAAAATGCAGTAATCATTCGAATAAGCTTTGTTGCGACTATCTCCATTGGACCTAAAAATAAATTGAAGCAATAAATAAAATGAGAAATATACAAAGTATAATGGCTTGGGCATCAGTTTTCATATGAATAACTCATTTTATCTCAAGACTCTTTCCAGCATCTAACGAGAAAGTTTGTAAGACAACATTTTTATTTAAACAAACAAGAAATAAATTTATTTAAGAAATTAAGGTTCGGTCACCCTGAGAACTGCTGTGTCTTGTAAATGTATTAAAAAAGTAATAAGCGTGATGGCCGACCACTGCGAGTAAAATAAGAATGGTCGAAGTGCAATGAAAAAAACCATGACACTCAACAGCCCGGTACTCTGCCAATATAAAAACACCATAGATTATGATTCGCATTTGAGTAAGAAACATCGTTAAGTCAAAGCGTACAAGACAATAAATCAACTCGTAAGCAGACATCAGAGAAGAGCACACAAGATGCCAGCCGGGGTGATCGGGAGGACATTCAACCAGCTCCTAAACGAGGAGCACAATCAACCAGCCTAATGAGGAGGAGTATCATCCCCACTACCACTAAGAAGGACCCCATCATTAGATCCGGGGTTCCTGGTTCTGTTGGCAGACCAGCTGACACTTATGTACAGACAAACCAAGATTTTAAGACACTCTATCAGTTGATCGTCGTTAAATTATTATTGAATATATTCCGATACGAGTGCAACACTTGTATAATAATTGATTGATATAAACAAGTAAATAAGAAACACTGACCATAATACTTAATCAGCAAATCTGCCTACTTTTTCTCCAAATCAAATGGATGTTCCAATGCAAAGTTTCTACCATATTAGAACACACTACGAGCAACAAATATGGAACAGCGTGGTGATGAAAACGCGCCGCTCCTATCTGCAAGGACTACTCGTCAAGATCAGGCATGTCCTGAATGTATCGTCTTTGCACCAAGGACAAAGCAGCAAACCGTCTCATTTTCAAAGTCTTATACTTTTTCAGGGCTATAAGTAATAAGTATGCGTTTACGGTGACAATATTCTAGGTTTTTTTTGTATTTATTCAAAGATAGGCCAAAACTTTATGCTTGCAAACAGTTTTAAGTATTAACACCAACTCACAGTACACGAAAACTAGAAGATGCGCCCCAAATCGGCGCAACACATCGTAAGGCCGCACTTTATTCCAGAAGAGGCAAAAGATCACAATCATTCCGAATTCTTAAAAAAACATTCCTTTTTTGCCTAAAAGCAATGAGAGAATCCTCCACACATCAAACAATCTCCCAAAAATGAAACACCGTTGAATACCTTATATCTCCACATTTATTTTATAGAAAAATTAAAAAAAAAGCTTTGATTCTTTTATTT
The DNA here is from genome assembly GCA_963942545.1 of Oxycera nigricornis. Lineage (NCBI taxonomy): Eukaryota > Metazoa > Arthropoda > Insecta > Diptera > Stratiomyidae > Oxycera > Oxycera nigricornis. The sequence goes on along the minus strand of OZ012661.1, from coordinate 93,679,491 downwards.
TAAAATACGAAATAATATTAAAAACAACAATTATCCAAATCACACGCGTTGAGTTGCTGATCAAGATCTTATCGTTCTTACAACGAAACACTCTCTCTGTCTTAAATCGATTTTGTGACGATGATTACTGCGGAAGGAACTAAACCTAAAACCTCTAAAGGCTTCTCAAAATCGTCTTCGGCAAAAACCTTTCGTGGAAATGACGTCATAAGGCCAAATGGTAGATCCGTACCGGACTTCATTTGTATAAAAACTTTTACAGCCGACAATTGCTCCTTCACACCAAAAGTCTCGGTCAATGTTCGGCCGTCTTGTAGTCTTATTTGGATACGAGTATTCGCGTATTCCTTTTTCACAGCTGATTCGCTGGTGGTCGTCGATGAAGTGGCTGCCGATTGTACCGGTTGCGGTAGAACAGGCACCGGTTGGCCGGTTTCGCTGCAATTTATAGATGAAAAGTAACATTAGAAGTGGTTCATGATTGAAATACTAATTTGGTGCAACCAATGCGCGTCGAAATAGAACTTACACCGCTAAACGCGCTTTCCGCGCAGCCTTGTCTGCTTCTATTTGCGCCTTCACACGATCTCTGGCCGCTTTCTCTTCCGCTTTTTCGCGCTTCCGTTGCTCGACGATTTTCTGCATTTCCAGCTCTTCCATTTTCCGCTTTGCTTCGGTCATGTCCTTGCCAGACTTGATTCGCAATTTCTCCCGCTCCATCGCATCGCTGCGCTCCTGTTCTTCCCGTTCGGCACGTTTCTTCTTCAGCTTCTCCTCAATCAAGGCAAGTTGAGCCTTCTTCTCCTCTTCCGTCAGTGGCTTCTTCTCCTCGGTCGACTCGGAAAATCCGGTGTGCCCTGTCTTCGCGGCATGGAATTCCACTTCGGCATTGCTAACGAACAGCTTGTTGCAAGTGTCGCAACGTAGAGACTTGGCCTGCTCGTTTGCTGGAGCGTCCGCCTCAATGGGAGCACCAGCGTCCGACGATTGTGACGGTCCTTCGTCGGGCGAAGGCTGGGCCGGGTCGGCAACTACTGCACTTTGGGTTTCGGGCAGGATTTCTTCGTCTGCATGCGCCAGCAACCACTCCATGGCCGGCTCGACACCCTTGTTATTTGTGACTTGAAGAGCTCGTTCACTGAAATTGGTGGGCAAGGAGCCGGTTAACCTTTGTTGCACTTAGTTCATTTGACATGTATGCACTTACGCACGCACTCGATCGAATCCCATGTCGATTAACGTTTGTATCGAAGACATTGTATTTATTTGTTATCCTGCTTCGTGTCTGACCAGGAAATAATTACCATAAGATCAGATAGACGACAAACAGATGAAGTTTCTTATAAAAAACGCGTTCGGAAAGGGTGACTTCATTTGGCAGATGTCGAAGGTGATGACAGTCTCAATTATTTGCAAAGCTTGACAATCGCTGTGTGGTAGATTACCAACGATTCAAATCAAAATAGAACACATTGAATTTTTTTAAAAATTGCATGTGAAGATTGTTCGAAAATTTATTATCGGAGAAACGAGAAGGTTAGCATAACAATTAAGAGATTCGATGAGCATGTAAAGGGAGCCGAAACGGCAAGGGAAAATAATTATTGATTGCAAAACATTTGATAGAAAAAAATCACAATACAAATGTGGACAACTTTAGAATTGTGAAAAACGTAAAATATTTCTCACAATTTGATTTTTATGAGACACTAATCACACCCAGGTAGCCGAAAAAACAAAAACTTAATACACATACAGAGAATGGGTCGACAATACTAATAAAATTCACTCAGGATAGGTGAACATTTTATTAAACTGTAATAGAAAGATTACAGAACATTAATCAAGCTTGAGATTTATTAATAATTAGTCATAGGGAAAAATTGTTATTACCAGGAATTACAAATCTTTTATCAAATCTTCAAATAGTATCTTTCCTACTTTATTTTTTTAATAGTCGTTGTAAATAGAGGATTTGAATCCAATCCAATAATATGTATGAATAACGCAACAATAAATCATATTTATGATGGCGGAACGTCCGTTGGATACAAATTAACGTGACCTCAAAAATTATTTGAAACGGCAAAACATGCCTTATAAAAACGTCTGCCATTTACATGGCACAGTAAAGCTCCCATTGAGGATATTCAAAGATATTCAATTTGAATAAGTTAACCTAAATCTTGATATCCATAGCCAATCATTGCTTTAGTTCGTAAACGGATTTCTATTTAAATAAAAAAAGTTTAGCAGCAATTAGAATTTTTCTGAAATACTACTTGTAGTCCAAACAAAATAGACGCAACAAATCCAAATCTCGGAAAAATTTGTATAGAAATAAAAAACATAATTCTGAATGAAATATCAAATATTTCAATCTTTCTAAACTAATATAAATTTTTAACTCAACGAAAATGGTCACAGAATTAATATATTTGCACAGGGGGACATTTGCTAGCTTATTCATAACAATGTTTTAAGGATCTAACCCAATCATCAGCTCTAAACGAATTTTTCACGAATGTTTACTTTGATTGACTAATTTATATATTTCACTCTTGGTGATTAGTTTTATTTGTGCTTGCTTCTTAGTTGAATTTAAGCAGAAAATAATTTTTGCTATTCTGATGATATTCGATTGTTCGTGTGCTCGTTTTAGAATTCATGTGCTGTTTTTGCTGGGTTACAAAAATTGTAAAAATAGCATGTAAAATCAAATACGCTCAAATACGAACCGTTTTTTAATGTCTCATTTCTTTAAGGTTCACATAGTGCTTGTGGCCAGCTGTTTTACTCCAAAAATATGATCTGTCCTACTCCAAAAGTGTATCAAAATTGTGAGGATGATGATGATGATGATATTCAAAATTAAATGATGCAAAATATTCAACAAACTATAAAATATGTTAATGTTTATATAATTGTAAGAAACCTATGCCATAGAACTAAAAATATCTCAAATTTATTGGATTTGTCCAAGAAAAAATATAAAACTAAAGCGGCTAAAATATTAAAGGAAAACTTTCAAGCAATATTACAAATTTACAATTCAGTATTTCATCAAACACCATGAATAACCATCTCTAGAGTCACATTTCCAATATTTTCTTATTAACTTAGTGGTCATAATTTGACACTTTTTCAGTAAAAAATTTTGGAGTATTTTTTAAAAATTATCTTCGTAACTTTGAAAACGTTGCTTATCTCATTGTTGATAAAAATTATCTCTATAGATGATTTTAAATTTTTTTTTGGACAAATTCTTTTACAAATCTCTTGTTAAATGGCAGTTTCATACATAATTGAATATCGGAAAATATACAGGTAACCATTTACTGCTTCCGGTCAAAGAATTTAAGAAAATCTGGAATGACTGTAGATATAATTTATTGGTTAACATAAAAAATACAGAATATGATCTGAAAGTATGCAGAGGAGAGCTGTAAATTATTTTTAAGTATTATGATAAGCGATAGACTTACAATCGGCACTAAAATGCAAATATATCAATTTGTCCGTTGGATAGTATATTAATTGTGTCAAGTTCCTAAATTTGAAGTAAAAGAGTATCCAAATGATACAATTGTTTCAAAAATGAAAATTATGAGAAAGTAGTGGTACATATATTGAAAAGTAGATAAATGTGAGTTAGTGAAAGCATTATAACCGGCATTTAACTATTTGAAAGATAAAACATTCCTGGGTCTATAAAATATGTGAATTAATTTTTGGTTGCTTGTTAATGCGGGGGAAGTGTATTTCCAATGACATGCAAAGAAATTGATAACAGTTGAAAATTTAATCACATCAGGTCTGAAAGATTTTCTTAGTTTCAAAATGTAAATTTAGTTTTCAACAACAAAATTGTGTTCCGAAAATATGTAATTTCGATGTCGGCATTGCAGTGTTTTCTGCTCGTCGTCCTTCTTCATTGTCGTCGTCTGACAGTAGTATGACAGCATTTCAGCTCCTCCTAATCATTTGACGTGTACAATTGACATTTGTGTGTTGTGGCGATGGCACTGTGCTAGCCGACCAGTAGTTTTTCTATGAAAACAGTTCGAATTGGCAATGGATTTTCTCAAGAGTGGTTTGAAAACTGTGCTTGGTTCGCCAGAACCCGGTCAGCAGCCTACTGGAGCCGAAACGGTACGTAAATCGACGCAAATCGCCATTACATAAAATGTTCTCGCGATCGCTTATCTGCAGAACAATGCTGAATTCTGGGCCACACGTTTGCTCCCACCTTCAATAGCATCCGTTTTTAATTCGAAAATAGTTTGATCCGGCGGGTGAAGGTCTTTACTGAAATGCAATTGTTTATTGTCATCGCGAAATAAATAAAAATAAACTGGGCAGACATGTGAAGCGGTTGTATTTTTAGCGAATTAACGTGACCGCGTATGTGTTCGGGATTCGCACGCCTCACTAGCTGATTACAAATTAGCGGCTTGTAAAGACTACATTGTATGCTTTCAGGTCGAACGATTGGTGGAACGTGTACATTCCTCGACGCTGCTCGATGATAGACGTGACGCCTGTCGTGCCCTTAAGGCCCTGTCACGGAAATATCGGATCGAAGTGGGCGCGCAGGGACTGAATTCGCTCGTCCAAGTTCTTCAAACTGATAAAGCCGATTGCGAAATAATCAACTATGCTTTGGACACGCTTTGCCAAGTGGTGGCCCCCGAACAATTCGAGGAGGAGGCCGACAATCCGGCCGTTTCGGTCAACATCGGGGAGCAATTCACGGAGATGTTCTTGAAAAATCCCGAGAATGTTGGACTGGTGCTGGGCTATTTGGAGGAATACGACTTCAGAGTCCGGTGGTCGGCCATAAAACTGTTGACCACGCTGTTGGAGAACAAGACGAAAGACATTCAGGAGATAGTTCTCGTGAGTCCGATGGCAGTGTCCAAGCTAATGGATTTGCTGACCGATAGCCGGGAGGTGATCAGAAACGACGCGTTGCTGCTGCTTATACAACTAACTAAAGGTAATGAATGCACAACAGTTGCTGTTTTCCACATAGACATCTACACATTGCTAGATTTTAGTGTATACGAGGGTCAGTCAGAAAGTAAGTTTAAGGGTTCGATTAGGAGGGAAAGGAGTGGTCAAAACAATCAAAAAAACAAACAAACAAAGTCGCAATCTCTCTCAATACATTTTTTGTATCTACAAACTAATTTCGTAATTCCGACGTCGAAATGGTTTGCGTCCAAATTTTTAAAGTACGCTGCGACTGCTTCGGTAATGTCATCTGTCGTGTCGAGTCTTATGCCGCCAAACGCTGTTTTCATCGCCGGGAAAAGGTGGAAATCACTTGGGCCCAAGTCAGTGGAATAAGGAGGATGCTCAAAAACGTCCCATTTGAATGAGGCCAATTTTTCTTGGGTTAAACGGGCAGAATGCGAACGAGCATTATCGTGAATCAAAAACACTGCGACTCGTTGGTCTGCCTTGGCGCACTTCGTCATGGAGTTCTTTTCTTCCGTTTAGGTACGCTGTTCGCCAACGCGTAAGGCTCATACACTGCTCACCGTATACATACGATAATTCTCGATAAATTTCACTAGCGGATAATTTTTTTGCGGTCAAAAAACGTATCACACTACGCGGTTCACACGGTTTCGAAACTACAACTGGGGCTGATATATTTCTTTTAATAGACAAGTTCTTTGTGGAACACCAATTACTGTAGGACAATTGTCTCGCAGTCTGTACAGATGGAGCACCGGCAATGATAGGGAGTCGCATCGGGTTTTGTGCCAACGTCAAGGAACGAAATCCAGAGGTTGTTTTAATACACTGCTTTTTATATCGAGAAAACTTGGCTACACGTGATATGCAGCCAGATCTACATCAGGTGTTAAAGGACGTAATACAAATAATAAATTTCATAAAGGCGCGCGCTATGAACTCTCGGATATTTCGACTGATGTGCGAAGAAATGGGTTCAAAATACCAGAATTTATTATACCATTCAGATATCCGCTGGCTATTCCGCGGAAAGATTCTAGCTAGAGTTCTTTCTCTTAAAACAGAAATAGAAATATTTTTGACAGATAAAAGACACGAATGTGCTGATCGCTTCAGTGACAACAAATGGATGGCTAAATTGGCATATTCGGGTGATATTTTCCACCACTTGAATCAGTTAAACACAGAAATGCAAGGTCAAAATCGCACTGTAGTAGACATTTATGAAAAAATTACTGTTTTTAAAAACAAAACAAAATAAAATTGCTTAATTTCAATTGGCAGCGATTCCAACATTAAACTTGTTTTTGGAAGATCTTAATCTTAATGGCAACCGTATTTTCGTGGAGACCATGCCTATTTTTTTTTAGAACATTTGAGAAAACTTGAAAATGAAATGGAAAGATATATTCCACAAAATGTCCATATCGTGAAATACAGTTAGGTAAGAAATCCATTTGAAGTAGATGTAATAGGCGTTGAAAACGATTCAGCTGATTACAAGAAGAATTGCTCGAAATGCAAGGTGAAGCAGTTTTAAAAGAGAAATTTGCCAGAACGAGTCTCACAAAATTTTGGGCACAATTATCTGGGAAGCCTGTTCTGAGCAATGAAGCTGAAAAAACCTTGCTACCTTTCCCAACTACTTATTTATGTGAAGCAGGATTTTCATGCCTTGCTGTTATGAAGAATAAGTACAGGAATAGGTTGGATCCTCAGCATGACATGCGGTGTGCACTTTCTATAAACATAACTCCATGTATACATGATCTTTGCTCAAAAATACAACACCAGGGTAGTCACTAATTATTTTGCTGTAATTTTTTTAACTGTTTTAATGCTGAATTGTCTGATTTCAATACAGAACATTTAAATAAAGTTGTTTATTTTTAATTTTACAACTACATCCTATAAAATTACATAATATATCATTTTAGTACCTGTCACTGGAAAAAAAATTAGATTAGGGTCGCGTACTTCAATATATTCGTACTTTGGGTCGCCAGCCAAAAAGGTGAAGAACCACTGCTCTAGGCTTTGAACCTTTGTGTCAAATTAATAGTTTTATTTATGGGACGGCAGAACTTTTGCCAGAAACTATAAGTGATTGATTGATCATGCTTTATCTGTTGATGAGTCAACGTGGCCCTACAGCGGAAGACAGGGATGTACAATATTTATCAAGGGCAAGCCATTTAGATTCGAATGCAAAAATTAGGTTTTTTTGTGTTCTGCTGAAAGCTATGTATTCAAATTTAAGTTATATGAAGGTATTAACATACTAGTCCAGGACACTATGACGATTTGATTTTGCTAGGCGTTGTTGAAGATTTCGGTTACCGTCGAGTTTACTTTGATAATTTTTTCAACTCCTATAAGCGTATGGAAATTTTATGGATGAATGTAATTTCTGCAGCAGGAACAGACGGGAAATTAGAATGGGACATTTGTCCATTCGGCTGCAAAAAAAATAACTCAAAAAAGAACTCATCGTGGGTTCACTTCGAAAAAGACAAAGACATTTAGGCTCTCAAGTGGAATGAAAATGCTGTTGTCTCATTGATGTTGAAATTTGAAAATTTGGCCCATCGATTTAGCATAAGACTTAATAAATTTTGACTTTTATTTATCAATTCGTGTAACCTTTGAGGATTTGGGCACCTTTGTTTTTTTGATGATACAGTTCAACCTCGGTTATCCGAACATCTTTTATTCGGAAACCTCTATTAACCGGAGAATTTTCATTCCAACTATCAATTGATTTGGTTACCTCTGATATTCGGAATTTTCGTACTTATATGGAAAATTCTTGGAAAATAGGCAAAAACGCAATCTATTCACGAATTCACTGTTTTGCACGCATGCTGTTTCTTTGGCATCGTAAAAATTTCGTTGTGGTGTACATTCAATGATTATCTTCAAGTGAATTACAAAGTGTTTTTGATATGTCTTCGAAACGTGCCAAAAAAATGTTATCCATGAAAGAAAGAATGAAAATAATTAAAAAACTTGAGAATAAAACTAAAGTGAAACTTGTTTGTGAACAATATGGTGTAGGTGAATCGACTATTTATGATCTCAGGAAAAATAAAGCAAAAATTGTAAAATTCTTCTCCAATCCTGATTTTGCTGGAAATACCGGAAGCCGGAAGACATTTCGAGAATCTGAAAATCCACTTGTGGACAAAGCTCTGTATGAATGGTTTCGACAAGGGCGTGGTCAAGGTACTCCGATATCAGGTTTGAAGTTGATCGAGAAAGCCAAACAATTTCATGAGCGTTTGAGAATTACCACGCGGTGTAATTATTCTCAGAGGTGACTCCAAATTGAACCGGCGTCATGGAATACGCGGACTCCAAGCATCTGGCGAAAAACTGCCAGCTGATCACGAAGCCGCAATTATGTTTGTCGATGAGTTAAATATTTTGATAAAATCTGAGAATATGACTGAAAATCAAATTTACAACGCCGACGAAACTGGGATCTTTTGGAAAGCATTGCCCAAAAAATCGTTAGCGCTGAGTTGTGAAACTTCAATTAGTGGCGCCAAAGAATCTAAGGATAGGGTAACAGCTCTTGTTTGTTCAAATGCAGCAGGCAATCATAAATGCAATTTACTCGTCATAGGAAAGAGCGCCCATCCAAGGGCACTTAAAAATGTAAGAGAGCTGCCTGTTATTTACCAGATTAGGAACAGTGAAAATTACATTTCAATTATGTTATAAGTCTCGTTTTTAGGCTAGCAAGCGGGCATGGATGACTCGTGACCTTTTATTTCATAGTTTGACAACAACTTTGTTTCTGAGGCAAGGAAACATTGCATGGAATCGGGACTTCCACATAACTGCAAAATACTATTGCTCCTTGATAACTGTACTGCCCATTTTAACGACGGTACACTCAGCAGAGACAATGTAATTGTTAAATATTTTCCACCAAATTGTACGTCTCTTATACAACCGATGGATCAAGGAGTTATCAGGAGTTTAAAAGCTTATTATCGCAAGAAAATAATGCGGAATTTTTTGAATCATGATGTCAATAATACTCTTGAGGAATTTAAAAAGGCATATATTATCAAGCATGCTATATTTTGCTTAGCCTGTGCTTGGAAATCGGTGCCAATCACGGTCCTCAGAAACACATGGCACAACGTTATTCCTCCAGAAGAAAGCATTGAAGTTTCTGAAGAACGCCATTCTATATCAGAAGCAGATCGGGAAGTTCAAAGAGATATTATTAATGTTGTCAACTAAATTGACATTAACGGCTCTTCGTCTTTAGAACTTACTGAAGAATCTATTACAGATTGGTTGAGCTGCGACATTAACATTCCTGCGCACCCAAATTTGTGTGAGAATGAAATTGTTTCATGGATTTTGGAGTCCACTAGAAAAGATAGTAATGCTGATAACGAATGTGAGGTTAAAGAAGAAGAGTTAATGGATGTAGTGATTGTTGCCAATTCGTCTATGACCGTTTCTGCAGCAAAAGCAGCTACTGGAAGTCTGATAAATTTTGCTGAAAATAAAACCCTATATTTCGCAAGAAAAACTTATGGGATTATAAAAATTACAAGATAAACTTACAAATCAAATATCCAGAAGCAAACAACAATTTTGAATTATTACTCCAAATAAATACATTACATATCTATACTTACGTATTTTGAGATTTTAGTCATATAAATATATAGATCGATTCATATACATATGTAACATAATTTACTGCATTTTAATCTTCCTTTTGCCTGTACTACATTTCTGTATCTGTTATCCGGAGAACTCGATTATTCGGAAATGGGCTCGGTCCCACTGATTCCGGATAAAAGAGGTTCAACTGTATCAAATATTTATGGGTGATAAAATCTAAACTTAGGCATGCATATTATTATTTGTCGATACAAAATATCCTTTTCATTACAGGAAACGCAAACATCCAAAAGATTGTCGCGTTTGAAAATGCTTTCGATCGATTGTTTGACGTAATTCGTGACGAGGGTTGCTCGGACGGAGGAATCGTTGTGGAAGATTGTCTTATTTTGATGTTAAATCTTCTGAAAAACAATACAAGCAACCAACAGTTTTTCAAAGAAGGCTCGTACATACAACGCTTAGCTCCGATGTTTACAATTGCCCCGGAAACCGAAGAGAACGGTTGGACACCACAAAAAGTTTCCAACATGCATTGTATGTTGCAAGTGGTGCGCGCTCTTGTCAGCCCCAGCAATCAACTGCAAATCATCTCGTCATGCCAAAAAACAATGCGAACGTGTGGCTTGCTGGAAGCCCTGTGCAATATGTTGATGGGAAGTGGAGTGCCAGCCGACATTTTAACAGAAACCATAAATACTGTTGGTGAAGTGGTGCGAGGTGATTTGAGCAATCAAGAGTATTTAAGCACTGTAATGGCTCCGAGTAATCCGCCTCGTTCGGCGATTGTGGTGCTATTGATGTCAATGGTGAATGAAAAACAAGCGTTGTCACTTCGATGTTCCGTGTTGTACTGTTTTGAATGTTTCTTGTATCGGAATGAGGTGGGACAGGGGAATTTGGTGCAAACACTTTTACCCTCGAGTTCAGAAGTGTCGTCGCTAACAGCAGGACAATTGTTATGTGGAGGCTTGTTTAGTACTGACTCGTTGGCCAACTGGTTTGCATGTGTCGCCCTAATGCATTCGCTAATTGAGAATCCTGCACAAAAGGAACAGCTCCTCCGGGTCCTTTTAGCCACTTCGATGGGCAGCGCTCCAGTATCGTTGCTGCAACAATGCGCGACGCTTTTACAACAAAGTAACTATAAACTACCAAGCAAAGTTGGAATATTGATGCTATTGTGTACGTGGCTGAGTCATTGCCAAGTTTGTGTGAAAGCCTTCCTATCAACACCAAGCAGTGTGGCGTTCCTGATTGCCCAAATAAGTGCCAATGAGCACGACGAAAATGAATACTTGCTGCAAGGCTTGTGTAGTTTTATAATGGGAATCTGCATACAATTCAACGATAATTCATTGCAAAATTATAAACGAGAAGATCTATGCCAGGTGCGCTTGAATTCTACAAATAAAGTCATACAATTCTTCAATAATCTCTTCTTCTGTTTAGCTAATTGTTAAACGTATCGGATTGGAAACGTTTACGGTAAAACTAGCCGATGTTTCGAGACATGAAGCGTACAGTAGGGCTGCCAAACAACCACAAATACGAGCCAGTTCTGCTTCAGAGCTGCTGTTAGACTATGAATTCTGTAAACTATTCAAAGCTTTGGAGTGTAAGTAATAATTCGATATGATTATTTATCACAAAATAATCTAAACTTTTAACTTTGCAGCCGTTATCACAAAAACTGTGAATGGTTACGATATAAACGGCACGAATTTAACCGAATTGACGTTGAGCAGTGAAGCATCCGATTTGGTCAGTCAATACAAGGATATAATTCGTGAGCAAGATTCGAAAATGAATCAAATGAAACAAACAATGGGTTTGTTTGAAATCCAAAACGACACCATACAACGTCAACTGAGTGAAGCATTGTGCGCCAATGCACAGCTTACCGACCAAAATATTCTACTAAAAGCACAATTAACCGCCGCTTCGGTTTCTAGTGTTGCTGCAGCAAGTGGGGATAGTGAATTCGATCAGGATACGTCGCAACCGCATGTTGCACTCAACACACAAATCAGTTTCTATCAATCGGAAAATGCACGACTACTAGATGAGATTGAAGCGTTGAAAGTACGATTGCACGACGAATCTAGAAATCCGAATAGTGTTGCCGAAGAATTTGAACGACTGAAACGAGATCAAGAGGATTTGTTGGAACTGTTAACCGATCAGGAGAAGAAAATCCTGAAATATAAGAATATTCTTCGTGATTTGGGCGAAACAGTGGACACCGAGGATGAATTGGAAGACGACGAAATTATTGGTCATCGATCGCCTACAACAACAACGACAATTAGCAGTAGTGAGTCGCGCGAAAGAAGTTAGATCATCGTCAACCGTTTCGAATAGTCAATGTTATATTTATATGCATATTGTGTTATTTTTTGTTTAGAATCGAATGTTATTGATTGCTTTCGATGAACTTTATTCGCCAATTTTGTAACTATGGATCTAATTCATTCAAGAATGTTTTAATGCAGTCTCGTGCCCTTGGGGTGTGTACTTTAATTTTTAATGCCATGTTAGCTTTGAACGATGTAAGTTGAATAGTAGTGCAATTCTGGGACGGCATCTGATTTTCAAATAAAAGGTTTTTTTCATAAAGCTATTTACGTAGAATATTTGGAGTACGAAAATGATAGAAGCATAACTCACGATTTAGCTTGAGTGATTCATGTTCGATCATACTGCGAAGAAACACTTACGTACAAATAAAATACAAGTCGATATGTATTTGAATTTGAAAATTCTTCTAAAATTCACATTTGGCATCAAAGTTTCTTTAAACGACCTTCATTTTTGATAAGTAAAACGATGTTAAACATAGAAAGACATTAAACTAAATTCTGTTCGTCCACATCGTATAAATGTAAATATTTTTCAATAAAAATGCCTTGAATGAAATTTGTTTTTCTGTATTTTTTTAGTCAAGATTACAAGAGAGTGTATGTAGGTAGTCCACAACAATTAACGGTCAGGAGGCATTCAGAATGGCTTTTCAGAGGCTTGACTTGGAAAGAACGGCTACTGAAAAAACATCTAAACATATTCGGAGTTCAGCATGTAATGTCTCGAAAGAAGCCTTTGTCAGGATGCCAAATTACCTGTTCTGCTCGTAACTGCCACTCTGTAGGAAGGATATGATAGCGAGCTCAAAGACGTTCCCGGTAAGAAGAACTAGACTGAAAGTACAAACAAACTCGCAAGTTCTTCAAACTGGTGATGATAGCTAGCAAGAGTGATTGCTTCACGTAATTCCTCAGTGAAGCCGATATTAATTCTTGCGGTACACGCATACAGGATAGTCATGGCCAATTTGAAGGGAAAACGATCGCCTCATTAAACTTGTCCACTGCTGTTGTACAAAATCGCGACAACATTTGTTCCGCAATAGAACAGCAATGGAGGATTCGATGCGCATTGCAAGGAGACAGTCGTAATATCAACTGTGACCAAAAGAAGCTGTAACAGATTTCAGATATGAGTGGCGTTGGTAGGCATCCTGGTTGGATGCTATTTCGATTAAGGCCTTGAAATTGACGATTCTGCTAAAGCTGGATTTGTTTGTAGACTTGTTTCCTCCTTAAGATGGTAGAGTGGCCATTGTTTCTCTCACGACAGAAGTGTTGAGTTTTCAATCGAGTAGCAGAGTATTTGACCTGCTGTCTTCTAAGGAGCTAATTAAGTAGCATAAAGACGGAAGCCAATTAAGTAGCAAACAGAATGCCTTTGTCGGGGTAGTACGTGGCAGGGACTAGCTGTGATTCTTCTAATTTGTTTCGATGGTTCCAATTAGTATGCTTTGCAATGGCTGGCTACCAACTAACTGCACCAAGCAGAAGAATTGGTTCAACCATCGTAATATAAAGCCATGATAGGTTTTTAGGAGTTAATTGCCATCTATTACCAACTGTTCTCTAGCAGCAGCGGATTTCGCAGAATGCTTCACGCAATCCTTCCTCAATATTCGGTTTCCAAGCAAATTTGGATTCCATTACATGACCAAGGACTTCATGAGCTAATTTTAGACAGATATCACAGGTGAGACGATTTACGAAATTTTGTGTCTTCTTTTAACAAGCAGAAATTTCGTTTTCCTCCGATTTAAAATAATTACAAATCTATATACGAATTAATCATTATAACTAAGTACCAATGCACTCTGTTGACCTAAATCTACATCCAGTTCAATGCTTTTATGATTACGTTGCAAAAAAAATGTACTTTCACTCCCTTACGTTCCAGTCTAAATCCATTCATAAATTCCACTTTATGATTGCAGAATGTGCATAAGAAACCTTCTCTTAGGGTTTCTGTCGTCAAAAAATATCAAGTGTTGTTCTATCGTGCATGCCTTGTTCACTAATGACAAGGAAATAGTAATTAGTGAGTTTATATTCTTTGGTTTTATTCTGGAAATTGATTCAGATGTTGGACGCTCTATGCTTATTGATGTGATAATATTTAAAATTGATTTCATCTTCACAAAAAATTTTACTTGTTTTTCAAACGAAACTTCCTTTTAATTTGCAGTATTTTTTACTAAATTTTAATTAGATTGTATCCGAATCTAATAAAAAAAACACAAAATATGTGTTAATTGAATAAATAATGTCAATAATTAATGAGCCAAATATTATTTGCGTTTTAACCGCAGACGATCTTGATCACGATTAGGGCACCTCACCCCTCTTCACTCGCGAAGAGTGGCGTAGGTGCAAAATATCACACGTTTCTGCATCGGAACTGTCCACTGATCATCCACGATGGATCCTGACACGGGAGTTGCGTGATCTGAAGCCATCTGCAACCGAAAGTGAACCAAAGGAACTTCCGACAAGAGAAGGGAACATTCTCGCCATACACTTCAGGCAAGGCTGTTTGAATTAATTAGAAAAGGAAAGCAATTCTTCATAAAATGTAGTGACATTTAATTCAAAATTATAAACTGGCCCTTAGATTTGCTTGAAACTACTTACATAATTTTTTTAATCCTTGGCAAGGCTCCTCGTTGCATATTGGCTCAAACACGCGAACAAATCGAGCATCCAAGCCACTTCAGAACTTCAAACATGAATCGAAAACGTGACAACGAGTCCCAGCAAGCAAGAACAACCAGCAACCAGAATTGCACAATCCCAAAAGAAAGAACCGACTCTACTTCCAACTTTCCAAATGCAAACCAAACTGGCGTTCTCACGGCTATTTCCTCCAAAAACGATAAACTCGCCTCCTCATAGAATACAAAAGCGGTCAGATTAAGTCCCGATTTAACGTGCTTCCCCGAATTTAATCATTAAAACATGGGCCTCTTAAGCCTGGGTTACGAAGTTAGCTTGCACCAACGCTCCCATAAACGTACTAGTCAATAGCTTATAACTAAGTATGAGTACTGCTTTTCCGAGTACATGTTCCAGATCTCATCCAAAGCTTGCCTGGACTTCTTCATAATCCTTGGTGACGATTCGGACCTATCATCATCCTTGCCGCTTTTTGGGTAACGGCATCCCTGTCGTAAACGCAACAGCACGCCAATGCACCACAGAAGGGTTGCCAATTAAGGTACCAAACTGTATTAAAAATGAAAGTACCTGCTAATGGGTGTACAATTACAGCCCCCAAGTTTCAACCTCCACAGGTTCCTCACCGACAGTCCCTGGGGACCTGAATCCCTTGGTATCAGTATACCCCTGGTGAGGTTTCGAGGAAGCACAGACACAACCTCTTCAATTGAGCCCCATTGCAAAGCCCCGGATTGATCGCCGTATTTTAGGGCCTATCATCATTTCGCAATATGCCACCCTAGTATTCGTTACACCTTTATCTCAGCATCCTGTTGTAGGAATGTCAGAGGGTCAGAATCCCTCCTACTGGCTTAGGACAGTTCTCAGAAGGAGAGCGGAGTTACAAAAGCGGTCAATTTGCCACAAAGACTGCTTTAACGCTTTAAGCGCGATAATACACCTTTTTGGCTGACCTGTCCTAGAAAGCTCGTGTTCTTCGATTGTCCGCGGTATAAAGACACAGAGATTGTATAAGAAGCACAGAGAAATGCTGAAAGAAGCGCTACAGCTCGATATGATCTTTATATTGATTACTGCTGAAAATCAAGAGCTGTTAAATGCCGGCGTGAACCGTAAAATGAAGCCGTTGATGATCAGAGGTTGCCGGAAAAAAGCAAAATAGGAGGGACAGCTAAACGTGGACTCCATCCGCTCCATCGTCTTTGTGAAGAACTCATTAATGATAGTGTCTTTAAAGGTTTCTTACGTTCAATGCTCATAGTATGCATGTCTTTACTTTTTTTTTGAGACATCCGTACTACCTTCTTCACGGAAAATTGTTAACAACAAAATTTATGGTATTCTGAACATGCCGACAGCTCGATATGTTGAAATGCTTCGTTTACTAAAGAGTTGAAGACAGGATTAATCGTATTTTGATTTCATACACACTTATAATTTCATCCAGAATCAAAAATCAATCAATAAAAAATCAGTCCTCTAAAACTAGCAGTGCTTTGAATAATTATAGACTCAAACATATTTTTCGAATTTTTTCCAAAGCATTTCTAGGAAATGAATTTTTTCCTGAACACGTTATTTTGGAATTCCCAGGAAATCCTTTCAATCATCTACCGTTCCTTTTCTTTCAACCACGCTAAGTACAAGATAAAAATCCCAAAAGTGTCCTTTTTCAGCTGTGAATAATTATAAACTCAGTTGCTGTTCTAGGTTTGCCAAGAGTGTTTCTAAAGTGGATTTGAGTTTTTATGTAGCATTTTAAAACACTGCGAAGACGTGCAAGTGCATTTTTGAGAGTTTTGAATTTATTTTTTTCGTCGTTGGGAGGTGGAAATCTTCAAAAGATACCGATTTGCTCCTGCTTCTCGGCATGTCGGATTTTAACCAACTAAAACCACCTCCGCCTCCTCCGAAAACCTCTTACTGCATCACTCATTGCTTGCACTGTCCGTGTGCAATGTATTTCCTGCATTTATGTTCATTTAATTAGTACTTCCCAGACGATGTACATCGGTATAAGGGATAGTACCAGTATCTCAACAATTTTTATTCAGAGTTCAATATATGTTGATCTCTAGGATGCATCGTGGAAAAAACTAAGTGATGTTGATAAACATAGAGTTATTGATTTTAGGAACAGTGGAAAAACTCAAAGACAAATCGCGAGTGAAATTAAAAGATTGCAGAGTGTAGTTAAAAATTTGTTGAAGCTTGGGATCGAGAATTATGGAAAAAAGAAGTCATCTGGACGTCTTTCAAAATATTCGCCTAGTGTGAAATGCACAGTTTTAAGAGAACTATCGAACACAGGAGCTTCTTCATCGAAAATTTTTAGCCGGTTAAACTGGCAATGTGATTCGAGCTTAGTTAGAAAATGGGCTGCATCCTCCAAACCTTTAAGTAACACAAATGTTTGCAAATTCCAAATTGACGAAACGTCACATTGAAGTTAGACTGAAATTCGCCGAAAATTTCATCCAAAAAGGAACCATTTGAAATCATGTTATCTTCAGCAACGAGAAAAAGTTCAATCTCGACGGACATGATGGATTTAACTACTACTGGCACGTTTTACGAAAGGATAGAAGTATCATGTCTAGAAAAGCACAGGAAGGTGGTTCAGTGACGATTTGGGCAGCTTTCGAAGAACATGCTAGAAGCAAAATAGCCTTCGTCAATGGTAGACTGCTGTCGGATATCCGGAGTTAGTAGAGGATCATCTACTGCCTTTTGTAGCGGAAGGCGAAAACATTATTTTTCAGCAGGATAATGCACCCATCCATACGGTTGCCTCCACAAAAAAGTGGTTTCAGGATTATGGAATCCAATTATTACCAGTCCCAAACTGAATCCCATAGAAAATTTGTGGGGCATCTTAGCGAAGAAATTCTACGACAAGAAGATGTCATCCATTGAAAATGTAACAGAACTGAAGGAAAGAATAAGCCTGGAACGCGATATCAGATAGCGTGTTAAATAGTCTTGTTAATAACGTTTCGATTCGATTGTAAGATGTAATCAAAAATAAGGCCGAATGGACTAAGTATTAAATGAAAAACTTAACAAACATTACACTGAGTTTATACTTTTTCACAGATCTTACAGAGTTTTTATGTTTTTTTTTCGAAAGGAATATAATCAACCTTTCATCCCTACTACATTTTCTTTAAGGCATATTATCCAATAAAATCAACAGTTATTTGAAATAATTGCCTGTTTCTAGAAGAGACTTGTGGGGAGACAGGTGCCGCGTAATTAGCAAGTCCGTTTTTTAATAATAACACGTTTTTATTAACTATTTGATATTAGGCGTATAAAAGGCGACTTCGGAGTGGGCTCTGCAACGATCGCGACTCGAGCCAAGCGTGTCTCCTGACCGACTGTCCTTTTCGTTGTTTTCTCCCTACCATCTAATCGGCCACATCTGTTTAGCATTGCTTTTAAACGGGCGCACATGATAAATAGACACTTGCCCAATATACCATGCAGTCGCATTTATTTCCCATAATTTTCTATTGTATAGGGATCTGTTTGTGTCCCGGAAAATATACACCATACAAACAGGGACACAAGTTGAATAATGTCAAAGCAGTGGCCGCCACAGACTCAAAAATATAGTTGAGTCTATAATTATTCACAGCACAGCACTTTTTCATTTGATGAATTAAGGGGGAAAATACATGTAACTGCTCAAAAAAATCTATTTTTTTTTCTTACATTAAAATGTTCCAAGTACTCTAAGAATACGCCAAAAAAAGTTTTGAAGCGATATTCGTATTGGTTTTTGAGTTATAGTTCGTTATAGGCAGCGCGGCGTTCCCCAGTAAGTCGAGCACACTCGCCGCGTGTCCTTGCCTGCTTTCTCTCCGTCGCTATGGGCGGTTCTCTAATTGTTTATCCCTACCATATTCTTATAAATCTGAAATTCTAAGGAAATAGGACCTAGAATCGCTGACTAACGAGTAAGTTATAATACAAACTAATAATGAATGGTTTTTATCTACTCCAAACTTTAAACGCGTTTTTCTCAAAGTGGTACTTTTTCAACTTCTGTACAAAATATCTAAAAAAAAATTTAACCGATTCGGCTCAAATTTATACCACATCTACAAAAGAGTATTATCTACTCGTTGAACATGTATGTTTTTGTAATTTTGGAGAAATATTTGGTTGTTATTGTTTAAAACGCGATTTTTTTGGAAAATAATCAATTTTTTGTTTAATCTAAAATTATTGTAAAAACTTCATTTTTTTAATAAATTTCATTGGTCAACCTATGAACTATAAATCTCATTTACATATTTTTCTTCATCTGAACGTTGCAGGATCTCCGGGTATGGCGTTAAGTTGTACGAGGCATTTTTTGAGGTGTTTTTTTTTCATTCGCTCGCATCACCGCCATTTTGTGTTGAAAAATTATAAAAAAAATATTTTTAAGTACTTTTAGACATGTACTTTAAGGATTTCATGTATAAAATCTTCTGAATAAACAATATATATTTTTTAAATTAATCTGAAATTAGCATTTTATTTTAAAAAAACTTTTACATGTATTTTTGCTCTTAATGCATGTGAATTTTGTTTTTGTTTGTTTGTTTTCTCTTCATAAATTAGAAGATGAGACTGACTATCAAGGATTATGATCAAGCAAACTAGAGCTATAACTCGAGGTCACAATGGCGATTGAGAAAACTGACTTAGAAAATTTCGTATTCCCTGCAGTTTTAAAAGTAAACAAATAATCATATCGCAAAAATTCAAGTTTGACCATTTTCTATGAAAAATGTTTTTCCTGTATTTTAAATATATCTATGTGATACAATAAATTCTGTTACATTTACACAAAAAAAAACAACATTCAAACAATCCAATTGACATCAACTGGTCTCATTACTTATTTATAGAAATACTCCATTTGGTCTCTACCGGGCGGATTAATTTCACAATTCCTGCTACTCGTGGAAAGAAGTTCACACGTAATGCCTTTCCATTTTGTAATAGCTGCTCTATTGCATAGGTATTTGTTTGAAAAATAAAATCGTTTCATACACATTCGCTCGACAGCTAACAATTATCACCACGACATAGAGTCGCATCGATTTTCTTCAGCCAACTAACAGCCAACCGTAATTTCTTCCTGTATTGAACATCCTTTGCAATTGGATTCGCTTCCAGATAGATGGTAGCGAGCTTTTTATTGTCACGCAACACATCGATGTTGTGCCAGTCACTGATGTTGTTGTCATTTATCTAACGGAGAAATATGTTTGTTTGATATGTGACCATATTTTGCACTTTGAGCGGAAAATTCTAATAATTTCACGAATAAATAATGTTGGTTATGAAAAAGCAAAAAAATTGGATTGAAGACATTTACGCAACAATGAAAGAGTTCAAAAGATTTAGGAAATATTTAAAAATCCTTACCCAAAGCTCTTCCAGTTCAGTCAAATGACCAATATTTTCGATTTGCTTCACTCGATTTTTTGCCAAATCCAATGTTTCGAGTTGTATATTATGTTGAAGATTTTCAATTTTTTCTATTCCATTTTCCGAGATGTACAATTCAATAAGATTTGTCAATTTATCCAAATTTTCAAGTTTAACAATACGATTGGCTTGCAAACTGAGACACTCTAAATTGACTAGACTATCTAGATTTTCGATTTTTGTGATTTTATTTTTGCCAAGGTACAACTGTCGTAAATTGACGAGGGCGTCCAAGTTTTCGATTTTCTGAAATTAATTAGAATATGCGATTAGGTCTTTCATAAATGCTGGAATTATGAATGCAATTTCAACTTGCGTCCAAAGATTAGATAGGGTAAATGTAAGTATGATTGGAGGCTTTGCTTTCATTGTCTAGAGCCGTTTTACCATAATTGATCGCCGATTTGTGTAATCAAGATTATACCGAGTCGCGCCATAGGCTCTGTCACAAAACTAAATGCGTTCGCGATATTTATTTATTTATATATTGCTCATGTGCATCGTTTCTGCAGTCGTTACTTTTAGATAGGTCGTACTATTCTTGACAACTGTTGTACATTTTAAGTTTGTTCGTTCACTTGTTAAGATGGAGCGGGGTGTAAACGAAAACCGAATATCAGTTACATATTCTGAGTGATGATATGTTGTGGAGGAACCGTGTTGGCATTCTTCTGCTGGTTGCGGGCTGTGAGCGCTGAGCAGGGCCCGATCTAAGAAGAGGGGGGGGGGGGGGCAAGCCGGGCAAATGCCCAGAGCGGCAAAATTGGCGGCTACTAAAAAAGGAATTTTATTATTTTCGTAGCTAATGGAGGCATAAATAATTATTCGGATATATTAATCAAATAGCCTATTAAGTAAACTGTTCAAAATTTAAAATTGATTTTAAATGAATTCGATAATACAGCGACAACAGAGTGTGTAAATCCAAGTCAGAAACGAAGAATTACCGATATGTAACTAAAAATAGTAAATAGTAGTAGTATAGGTGATGCACCAAGTTGGTTCGCTTGTGGAAGCAAGCATTCGGATTTTATATTTTGAAGCATTCAGATTTTATATGAAATTGAATAGTGGATGTTGGTGGCAGATAAATCATCTAGTGTCACGAGATGGAAAAGTCGTATTGAGGCAATAAAACCACTAAGACATCAAATAGGGCAAGTTTACGATGCATTGTTTAGTGTTTACCAAAACAAAGATATATATACCTCTACACGAGATGAAGCTTCGGGTTAGTTGAATCAAATTAAGCAGTTTAAATTTTTATGCTCTATAATACTTTGGTACGCAACTTTGATTCGGATAAACTCTGTCAGTAAGTTAATGCAAAGTAAAGATTTTGACTTAGTTTCTATCATTAAATTAATAAAAAACACCAAAGATTTTTTTTAAAAATTCTCGTTCAGATGAGTATTTCACTCAAGTTCTTAAATACGCCAAAGCCTTACCAGCTGAAGTCGACAGCGAGGAGTTAGATTTTGAAAATGTGCCTAAACATTGTGTTCGATCCAAAAAGTAGCAGTTTGATTACGAGTATGATGATGAACCAATCATTGATGCCCGTCAAAAATATAAAATCGATGTTTTTTTCACATTATTGATACAGCCATAAACTCGTTGGAGTTAAGGTTTTCCCAGATCACTGAGCATAGTAAGCATTTTGCTTTTTTGTATAATATACATGTCTTAAGACAACTGCCAAAAGAAGAATTGTTAGAAAATTTTAAGAGCCTCGAGACTATTTTAACCCACGACGACTCATCTGATATAAATGGATTAGAACTTTCAGAGGAGTTGTCAGTTCTTTGTATGATTTTAGATGATAATTTGTTTCCTACAGACGTTTTAAAATTTATAACAGATTTAAAATTTGGCGCAAACATCAGTATTGCTCTCAGGATTCTTTTGACTTTACCAGTAACAGTTGCAACTGGTGAAATAAGCTTTTCTAAATTGAAAATAATTTTAAAAAGTATCTGCGGTCCACCATGAACGAAAAAAGATTATCTGGATTGGCTTTGGTTTCAATAGAGCACAAGGTTTGCGACAGTATAAATTTATCAGAAATTATTAAAGATTTTGCAGAACAAAAAGTGCGAAGAAAATTATTTTAGTTACTAGGCAGAGTTTAAGGTTCTCAGAAAAAAGTGTTTTAATTTAATTTGTTTATTTCTTAAGAATGACTAATTCGTTGTGTGGCTCGAAATAAATATTGTATTGTTTTATTTCAATTAAATTTTTAAAAAAATATTTCTTGTGTTTTTTTCATCCGTTTAAACTGCAGAGAAAACATGTCACTAAGAAGTCGATGTAACAAAAGTTACTTAAATGTAAATCAACTTTATAGGATATTTTCTTCTATGTCTTTAAAACTACTGAGTCGGATTTGATGAAGTTTTCACTGTTCCCTAAGTTGAAATACATAGATTGATAAAAAATAATTATTTCTATCCGCAGTGTCTGAGAAATTCTTGAGCAAACGTACATCTATACAGACACTCATGAAATTTTTCATACTTGTTTAGAAGCCCTAATAAAATAAATATTTCATACACAAAACATGCTTATGACTTACAATATTTCATTATAAAGGGCGGCAAAAATTATTTTTGCCAGGAGCGGTTAAATAGCTAGACTGGGCTGGCGCTGAGAAGAGAAAATTTCGACGACGTGTCGAAGGTGGGTGCAGAAGCAGAAAACAGCAACGAATTCTTAGTACCACGTCGTAAGTACAGGGTGCGTACGGTATTTGAGGACAAATTGACATCAAAACTAATTTGCTTTAATTTTTTGCAAAATTTATGAAAATTCCACGAAATTAATAACTATGGGGAGAGGAAGGGTTAAGTATGTAATTTACAAAAAAATTTAAATGCCAGTAGACAACTTCCAGAATATTCTGTGAAAGTTTCAAGTCTATCGGAGCAAAACTGCTGGAGATACAGCGTTTTGATCCGATTTTTAGCGGTAAGGACCATTCAACGCGCGCACATCAATAATGCTCTACCGCTGACTACCTTCTCTTCTTCTGATATCCAAACTACTTTTACTTTAGTGAAAAGACGAGTAGATGCTTGTATTTGAAACAGAAAGATGCCTTGGATATTTTGAATGACAGCGTTTCACTTTACGGCTCCTGAATCGATAATTCTGTGTGAGTATTTCAAAAATAATTGATTAAAATCTTTAAACGCGTTTTTCTCAAATGTATTATCTTTCAAGTTGGTGGACACTATATCTCAAAACCCACACAACCGATCCTCGTGAAATTTTGTGCAGGCTTTACTTACACATTTTATAAGGTAACGCCGTCGAGTATTTTTTTAGCATAATTTTTTTACAATAACAAATTTATAAATAACAGGCACTACTCCTTATGCATGATTTCAAAATTCTTTATTTATTATAAATATATATTCCGGGCATTAATTGTGTCCATCTTCAGTGCTACACTGTGCCTGTAGATGAATGTGGCATAATCTGTCTTAAATATCCTAAACTTATTGCTAATTAGGTCCCCAGGTCTTTACCGGAGCCCTGGTTTAACTTTATCTTAAAGGATTATTTTAATTAGCTCCGAAAACCCGTTTCCAAGATCATGATTCAAGCGTTTCGGTTCTGGGATTGTTGCTATCATCAAACTCTCATACGCATCCAGTTGAGACCGTTTGTGTACCATTTTCAAATATTTTGATTTCGACAATGTGATCGTGTGGCCCTCCTCAATTATATGTTTTGCCACCGATGATCTGACCTCCGTCCTTCCATTTTTGATGGCTAGTTCAGCTTCTCTGATGTGCTTATGCATTATTTTTTGGAACGGCCTAATAGTCTGTTCGATGTAGACCTTGTCACAATCCTCACAAGAAACCTCGTATATACCGCTTTTCCGTCGAGGTTACTGGATCCTTGGTTGTGCCTATCAATGCTTGAGTTTTGAATCTGTGGCTTGTTATTGTCGCATCTATGTTGAATCTCGTTAAAATCTTTTTGTTTTCCGCTTATTGCTGATCCTTCAACTGCTGCCCGTTTCATGAGTTCCCGATTATTCTCACTTCCTTCCAAGGTCGTTAGTTCTTGTACTCTCATTTTTGCTCCTTATTCTTGATCTGATTTTCGACGATTGTCGTGTCATGGAAACTCAAGCTTGGACCTTTTCTCTCTAGTCTCGTAGCTTATAAGCGAATTTTAAATAGTGTTTTATTAAGTTAAGTACTTATTTTATCCATAAATTGACGCGCTGTATTTTATTTTGCCACATTTTATGATTGGAGTTATCTGTTGAATGTGCTGATATTAAATAAATTAAAGTCATAGCCGTTTATTTTGGCTGTTTATAAGATGTACTTCTTTTGCTTGAAACCGCGTTCAGTACTTAAAGGGACCTTGATCATCCGGTAGATCATGGAGGGAGTGTTACCTAGAGAAAATCGTAGACTAACCAAATCTCTTTAATTTTTTAATTTTAGATGATCCAGTGTTGAGTTCTGATCTCCACCGGGAAATCCGTTTTTTGGAGTCTACGAATATTTATTTTTCAATATTTTGCTATGAAAACTTTACAGTATACTCTTGAAACGATACTCAATATGTGAACTTTACTTAAAAATAAAGAAATTCAACAGTTTTTCTGAAAAAATCCAACAAATATGCCTAAAAGACGGCTTACAGACTTTAAAGCCCACCCCCCCCTTATGGGTTCCTAGAATATACAATTATTGGATAAAATTTCCATTAGCGGCAATAACGGACTCAATATGGGGTCTGAAGCGAATGTATGCCCGAATCAAATGCCCTTTTGTCATGTTGCGTCAAGTTGTGTGAAAGAGCAGTCTTGCTGGAATATATATGGTCTGTCCTCATGTACACAATCAATTCAGGGTTGCATAACTGTTTTTAAACTTTAATGTAAGCGGCAGCATTCACTCGAAGCAACTAAGGAAAGAATTGGGATGGCATATCATATTTTTCGTTGCTTACAAACCATGACAGTAGCTGGAAGCCTCTTGTGCACAACACAGGTGGTTTTTCGTTTGGTTTATTATTATTTTTGGTCAGAAAAAAAAGCAAAACATGAACTTCGGGATGCTTCAATGTGTTTAAAAGAAATTTTCCTCAGATATTCTGGGTTTGCTCCGACATAAACTCTCCTCTGAATAACTTGGGACCAGCGGCAGTTTTCGTGTACAATTCGGCGGATTACAATCTCAGAGAGATTAAGGTCACTTGCTATGGCCCGCAAGGACTTTCACTGTTTATTTCTTGTAGTATCCGAACGTTCGTGATGTTTTTTTTTGCGTTTTGCAACACTTTGCACATCACGACGAACCTTATGTACGAATGATCGGGATCAATTGTGATTTTTAAATCGGCGCGTTTCGCGCACATAGCGACGATAACACCATGTCCCTTCGATTCTTCCGTTACTTTACAGTTCTCCATTGGTTGGTTGGCTGTAGTGGCAGCCCCCTTTGTCAAAAGGCGGCTCACTTAGGCCAAGATAGGCCCATTGTGATACCACATAAGATAAGGGCGGCATTTGAACCTGTGTGATGACGATAGTGTTATATGGATAGTGTTGGGCATTCACGGCTCGTGTTGAGGAGCTGCTTGGTGCGCTTTGAGATTGGTGCATGCCAAGTTTGCTTGCATGTCCTGCAGGTTTCTTTCAGCAGCCAGGTCATGTTTGCAGCCTCTATATAATACTGCTTGAAACTTAGCTAGGGAGGGATCCCGTGAGGCGCACCTGCATGAGAAAGTGGGGGTAGGGGTCTCAATGAAAGTTCTTAGGCAGGATATAAAGGTATCAGCCTATGAGCTAGCATTGAGGCGCTGGAGAAATTTAGGCACATGCTGTACCGCTAGACAGATGTGGCCAAATTATAACAAAAAGCGCACTCTGGGCTTGTTATCCCTAGACAGAGGTGCAATAAGAAACCTTGTGGGTATACTGACGGGTCATGTGGCTTTCGGTGAACATGCAAGAAGAATTGGGCTCCCAGCGAACGACCTGTGTCGAAGCTGCGGTGATGAAGAGGAGACAGAATCTGTAGAGCATCTTCTCTGCAGTTGTCCGGCTCTAGCGAATAATAGGAAAAAACACTTAGGTGCTTTCTTTTTCGTGAAGCTAAGTGAGCTTAGTGTTATGAGAATGGACCAGTTCCTGGATTTCCTCAAGGAATCGGGGTGGTTCATGGAATAATATGGTAGTTTTTCCATGTCTTCAGGGCACAATGGGCCAACGGGGCCTAAGTGAAGCGGAAGCCGTGCGGCTTAGCACCCTTCAACCTAACCTAACCTAACCTAGCTTGACGGAGGCCAATGGATGGCCGACTTGGGGTCTTAGTGTATAATCCTGGAGCTCAGTGCCAGCTCTAGCCAAGGCATCAGTTTCCCAGTTCCCAGGTATATCACTATGACCCAGCACCCAGCAAAGAATCACTTCACAATGAAGCGACATCGCGTTCAGTTTTGTGCGACATTCCATTACAATTTTGGATGAGGTATGCACGCTGGATAATGATTGAATAGCAGCTTGGCTGTCAGCGAAAATGTTAATATTTCTTATGGAAATTTTCTGATTTCTCAGCCAGTCCACTGCCTTATGTGTTGCGATGACCTCTGCTTGAAAGACACTGCAGTGATCTGGTAGCCGGAAGGATAGTTTCAGGCTTAGCTGTTCGGAGAAAACGCCACAGCCAACTTGTCCATCCATCTTTGATCCATCAGTGTAGATGTCGACCGATTCCTGTATCCTACTTCTTTCCATGATCCTGTCAACTCTGCTAGAGATGACTGACTTGAAACCGTGGTGGAAGCAGGGAATCGGACGAGTGAGGTCTACTTTTTCTAGCGTTGGTCCATCCCTTCCTTAATGTGGTGGAGTGGCCGATATTCCCATTATGCCAGAGATTTAAAGCTTTCGAACGAATCGCAGACTATTTTGCCTGCTGTTTCGTAAGGAGCTCCGTCGGGAGCCAATCAAATAGCATAAACAATGCCTTTGTTGGGGTATTTATTTATTTATTTATTTATCACATTTCAACAGAAAATTCCAATTACAAAAATGTGAAATAACAACTAATTTATATTATAAATTGAAGAGAATTAGAAGAATTTACTTGAATAAAACATTTTCCAAGATTCGTTTAAAAGCTGCAATACTGGAGGGAAAAGATCCAAGCTGGAGCCTATCGTGAGTTCTAGGCAAACGGAGCAGCGGAGAATGAAAGTATACTTCCGTTCTGGCGAAAGGTAAAGTAAATATATCGGTAGAACGAGATGGTCTATTAGTTTGTCTCAGTGTGACTCGGTGATCGATGTTGACTTCAATGTAATTATGGGACAACTTGTACAGAAAGCACATATCTAAATACGTTCTTCGCGCAGCTAAAGACGGAAAGTTGAGTAATGAAAGACGTTCTTCATAGGGAGTGTAAGGGATGTTGAATTTAAATAGGAGAAAGCGGGTAAATTTACGCTGAACTGATTCGACAAGGTGTATATAGGATTCGAAATAAGACCAAATTTTGGGATGCATACTCCAGAATAGAACGTACGATACTCACAAACAATTGGACAGCAGAGTGAGGGTTTGTAAAAACAACGGAATGTCTTAACACAAAACCCGAAAGCTTTGAGGCTCTGGTAACTATATAATGGATGTGAGCGTCAAACCTTAGCTTCGGGTCGAAAATGACTCCAAGATCTTTCACGCGATCAACCTTTTCTAATGGGATTGAGTCAATACAATACAAAAAGGAGATGGGTAGAGTCTTAAGAGAGAAAGTCAGAGAGTGACACTTAGTAATGTTAAGAGATAGGCAGTTAGCTTGACACCAAGAACTCAGCATGATAAGGTCTTCTTGAAGAAGTTTGCAGTCTTCTAGAATTCGAATCACCCTGAATATTTTAGATCGGCAGCATAAAGAAGACAGGGAGAGTTTAAAGGAGAAGAAAGATCACTTATATAAAGAGCAAATAGCAGAGGGCCAATAATGGACCCTTGTGGTACTCCCCATTGGGGATGAAATGGAGTAGAGTGCGTGCCTAGAACAGTGACACGACAAGACCTACAGGATAGATAGGAATACAGCCACGAAAGAACAAAGTATGAAATGATCAACTGTGTCGAAAGCCTTTGAGAAGTGAGTGTAGATGCAATCAACCTGAAGATGATTGTCAAGAGACGTAGCCACAGTGTTAGAAAGAACAAGTAAGTTTGAGATAGTGGAGCGTTTAGGGAGGAAACCGTGCTGTTCAGGGACAATAGCGTCCCCTAAAGCCAAGTAGAGATTGGAGTGAATAATACGCTCGGGGTAGTGCGCATAGCTCCGGTGATTGCAACAGCAGTTTTCTATTGATGATCTTAAAAACAAAAACAAAACAAAAATTCTCTTGGGAAATTACAGCCAAACATATGAGTATCCTCAAATGACGTACGCACCCTGTAGTTAGTAAGAATAGTGCAATAGAATTGTGAATTTTTAATTTTCAACTTTTAATTTTACTTTTGTCGAGTGTGTGGAGAAACTGCCGTCGGTTGCCTGGCGAGCGTGAAATTTCGTACCCTCCTTTTTTTTTGTTCTTGGTGGTTTCGGGTCAGCAAGGATCGAGTTATCGTTTCAGGAACTGTGGGCATGGCAGCCTCGGCGCAGAAACGACTGGCGCCTGTCCCAGTATTCAATTCCAAGCTCATCTTTGCGGGTTGGATATAAAGATCGTGACTACGATCGACTACAGCGAAAAGTGAACGTAATATCTGGCGTCCAAGGTAACAAAGTAAATCCTTTTTCTCTTAAAGTGATCAACGAAGTGTGATAATTGAATTTATAAAAGGATTCAGTCTTTTGTGGTTGCAACAATCAATACATTCAATGTTTTATTTATTATGGTCGAACCTTGCTGCTATTAATGCATATCACCTACATGTAGAAGAATATCATGCACAGAATGCACTCAATTTCCTCCCCTAATAAAGTTGTCTCAATCCGTAATTGGAAGATTATGTCTTGTGCACCAAACCAGGCACTTACGCAACCGTCTTTGGCTTGAACCGACGCTTAGCACTATAAACAAATGCATACGCACCCGAATCTTGTTGTCTCCCAACTCGAGCATTGTTAGGTTCGTCAGCGAGCTGAGGTTTTCGATTTGTGATATCTTGTTGGCACAGAGAAAGAGTCGCTCCAGGCTCGTCAGAGCGTCCAGATTTTCGATATTCGTGAGTCGATTGAAGCTCAAGTCCAAAATTCTACAGCGAAACAAGAAGAAAGCGCATTAATGTTAATTGGAACATCAAACATGTTACAAATTAGGTATTGGATTCGATACACGGGAATTGTGACTCACTCAAGGTTGGTCAGTTGATCTAGGTTTTCGATTTTGGTGATTTGATTGTCGTAGAATTCGAGCTCGCGTAGCGTTGTTAGCGTCTCTAGGTTTTCAATCTTCTTGATAAGATTCCAGCGTAGAAACAACCTGCAATTAATTGCGCGATCACATTAGAGTCGTCGTCCCGGTTTGCGTTTGGTCGAAGTTGCATACCGTTCGATGTTCACCAGCGGTTCTAGGTTTTCAATCACGCCGATTCTGTGATGGTTCAGATCCAATTCATAGCACTCCGGGTCGATTGTGACGATTTCGCTGATTTTCTCAATTGTTGGCCCGTCTTGGGAGGCGGCGTCAAGCTGTTGTTGTCCATTGCAGGCGGCCGCCGACGGTTCCACCGCAGGCGGGTTTTCTGGATCTTCGCCTTTGCTGTCTGAAATGCAAATGCGAACTATTATTGCGGTATAAAAGATCTTATTGCAACTGCCAATCTACCGTTTTTGTCACTCATTTTGCGCTTCTTATTCTGGTTTCCGGGAAAACAAGCAGAATATTAGTCACAATGATTGCAAAGTGAACCGTCAAGCAATGGAAAACTGTTCTGCTTTTGACAGATTGTGACAGATGGACTGTGGTCGATATGCTAAGTTGTTCTGTTCGATGTCAAATTCGCAGTTGGCATACTGAAAAGCAGATGTCGTCCATGCAGGTTAAAAGGAGTATTGCGGAAAGCCGTTAATTGTAGGTTTTTATATTATTGTTATTCCGTCGTTATTTTCTGGTAAAGTAGAATTAGCATATATTTTTAGCAGTGCGCATTAAAAATGTTAGAATTGATTAAATTTCAATTCAAAATCATGAAAAATTGATGGAGAAATATGATTTGGTAAATTATCATTGGTATTAGACGGTAAAAACCCGGTGAGCAATTTTCGAAAATGTTGCATCGTCTTAATTTTTTTCAACGTTGGAAGGTGGAAATCTTTAAAAGATACCGATCAGCTCCTGCTTTTTGGTATGCCAGATTTCTACCGACTAATACCACCTCCGTTTCCTTCAATCACTCTCTTCATCAATTTTCAGTAATTCATCCTGTTCGATCACGACCGCCGCTGCGGACACACGCGAGACGCCGCGGACACACGCGAGCCTGATTATTTATTTAAGAAATCTGTAAACTTGTAATTAAAATATACGCGGTTGTAACTAATAAATGTAGTGTTTTAGTCAACCGGATTAAGGTACTACAGTCTAGTCGACAACACCGCCCACTAGTGTGCTTTTGGTTCGCAACTTTGCTAACACTATTTTTGCACATTAATGGAGGTTATTTTTTGTTTCCAGATTTCTGGCTGGTACCATCATAATTAAATGGGAAAGCATAGTTTCGGGTTGACGGACGGCATCCTCTTCAGGTGATGTCATTTACCATCCGCCACCAGATAGCACGACCACGGTTAAAAACGTAAAATTCACAGTCGTTATATTGCGTGGATACAAATAATTTATAAAATAGTTGAAATATAATGAGCTTAATCCATCAATAAGCCTAGCCGTGGGCTGTTTTCTAAACTTTGGCTGTTGGAATTTTAATACATGCAAAAAATATGCCGTCGTTATCGGGAATAATGAGGTGGTTTTATTCGGTAAAAATCTGACATTCTAATTTCCCGTCCGAGCATTAAAAAGCCTCAAAAAAACATTTATTTATGTCCTTTCCCTTACTTGAATAACGATTTCAGCTAATAACGGGTATTAGTTAAACTTTAAAGTTCCGTTTAAAGTGTACCAATATATTTTTCGCACTTTCATGAAAAGTCTGATCAGGTTTGTAAGGCAAAGACCATTAATAAGGTGTTAAGAAATGGAGGATTATGAGAACTCCCTAGAAAATTTAAAGTGTGGTTTCGGGATGACGAATGGCTTCCTCTTCAGGTGCTGTCATATGCCAATTCGCCATCAGACAGCACGACCACGGCTTAGGCTTGTTGATGGGTTAAGCTCGTTATGTTTCAACTATTTTTAATATTTGTATATGCGAACTATAACGACCGTCAACCTAGTTTCGTAGAGAACCCCATCAATGTGCAATGATAGTGTTAGTAAGTTGCTAACCAAAAAGCACAACTAGTAGACAATGTTATCGACTAGACTAGGAAGTTCTAACCCAGGAAAAACCCTCCCTAGAAAAGTTTGTAGTCACCAACTTTTCCCAATGTAAGATCGAAATATCTTACAACTTGGGCGTGGAAATCTTACGAAAGTATTATTAACATAAAATTTTAGGGTAATATCGCAATCTTCTTTGGACAAAAAGACATTTCTACGTCATGAAAAAGTATTGAAATTAGATTTCTAATTTCAATCCTTTTTGCTTTTCATCCAATTGCGTTACAACTTTTGTCCTATTGTAAATAAGTATCGAATAAAGATAGGTTAACGAAATAATCTTTGTCTCATTACTACATTGGTGACTCCGCATCACATGGCTCTGCACGTACAACTTTGTAAAATGCAAAATGGACGATTGTAAAAAGAAAAAACCTTGCTTAACGTAAATTCCAAATTTTTGGGTTTAATGGTCTTTTAGTTCTAACGCCTGTTCACAGAAAGTCAAATAACAAAAAACTTTGTTCGAATTACACTCCACAGTGGATTCAATGTCTCGGAAATTTAAAATCTGTGCTGATATCAAAGAACCCAACTTTCCCTCCCCCAAATCCTTTTTTGGCTGTTTCATTTGTTCAAAAGACGAATTTTCATATCATATTATATAACTTCGATAAAAACACAATTTTTCAAAGCAATTGCTCCTTTTATAAATAAAATAATCACACATAAAGTATCGATAGAAAATTAATATTACAACGGCTCATCATTCTTTGGCCGCTTTTCATCTTTCTGTTCTATTTGTGATGGTGTTTGAGATTCGGATTCGTCCGATTTGTTTTCAAGTTTTTCTTGGGTTGTGGCGTCCTCGGCCGCTGGCGATTTTGGTTCGTCCTCTGGATCACGTTTTTTTCGTGCATTTTCCGGACTCTCTTCTGCTGATTGTTTGGAAGGATGTTGCTTCTCGTTTTTTGAATTTTCTTCGTTAGATGAAGTTTTGGCGCTTTCCGATGGTTCATCTTCAGCGTCACGCTTAGCCTTGGGAGGGGCAATTGTTGTCTTGGCTTCTGGTTCATCGTTATGCTTCTTTTCTGGAGCCGCTTGATCGGCAACTGGTTTTTCCTAGATTTTTTTTTTGAAATTTAAAAATCAAAAATTATTGGTAGGCAAACATTTGATATACCTCTTCAGCTTTGGCCACTCTTGTTTGAACGTTGTTGGTTTCACGAAAAGCTTCAGCTAGTTCTAAATTGATGTCGATCAATGGTGTGTCGCCATTGCGGATGTAAACGGGAATGAAGCCTTCTCTTTCGGGTAAAATTTGTAGAGCAGTTGGTGCTGATTCTATAATAAAATAATAGATTTCAGTTTTAATTATTAATGAAACTTTTAAATATTTTCTGATATTTATCATTACAATTTTTGCAGGAAATGGTTTGTGGTTCTACAGGGAAACTGAGTTAAAATGTGCAGGCCTGCAACATGTCCGCAACATGTCCATAACAACAGGTTTTTCTGCAGCGTGCCTACAGTAGGCATGCACAATGTCGATGAAATTGCGTCTTTTTACACGACGTCCACACTAGGCATGCACTAGGTACTGCACTAGGTACACAATAGGTTCGCAATAGGTCCGCACTAAACCCGCACTAGGTCCGCACTAAACCCGCACTACGTCTTTTATTTTAATGTCACCATTATGGTTCTAATGCCTTTTTGTTTTTTCCTCTATTTAATCCTATATGTAAAAGGTGTTATTGCCAAAAAAGCAAAGTTCGAGAAGGCATGTAGAGTACTTTTCGCTCTCGATATTATTTGCTATTTGTTAAGATAATAAAAGAGGTATGCCTTGGAGGAGGATATAAGTGAATTTATCGGAAGAAAACATTTTGTCTTTTAAAAATACGAAGAAAAAACTTCTGAATCGTACCATTTGCAGTAAGACCTCTGTAAATGGACGCCTCGATTAGACGGCCATTTTTCGAGTCCAGTCTTAAGTGTCCGCTTAGGAGAGAATTCACTGTAATTACCCATTATTGTGGTTACTTTCAAATTAATACTATATCGAAAATATGAATAAAGTTGTGGACTAATTTATTTTAAGTATCTATCGATGCATTAAATGAAATTCATCTTAATCGGTTGCCTTTGATGTCGACTTCAAAAGACTTTCGAATGATTATTGGTGCTCTATACTGCAGTGAGATTGAGTTGTATCTTAGTTTAATGGTAAAAATATAGTATTGCCTAAAATTCTAGAAAGTCATGCTAGAATAGATTGATTAAACTTTTAGAAGACGTTCATTATGAATAATTTAGCATTTGGCCTGAACTTCTCAAACATGTACGTACATCATTAATTGCTGTTGCTACGTTTTAATTGCTTTCAGAAAATAATCATTCAGTTAAAAGCTTGATTGAGTTTCTGAACATCATTTAAAATATCTCAGAGTTTGGTTGTGATTTGGATTTATTGCATGAATAAAAGTGTTGAGCATGTATTGATAAATTTATAATAATATGGCGAATATGGTTTAAAGATAATTTCTAAACATCATATTTTATGGAGTCTTTAAGCAATAAGGATTTAGTTCATAGTTCAATTTGTTTTCTGAAGGACGGATACTTCCTCTATCGGATTCGGTGATAGCAAGGACGGTTAATATCGTTGAAAACTTTGCATAAATTGGCCTTTTGCTATCTTTTCCATGCATATGGTAGGGTAGAGAAAAAGGTACTCCAGTCCCTACCAAGTTTCATATTAGGTATATATCCTGATGAGTATTATGGTTGAAATTCTATTGCCCGTAAACTTAAGAACTTTGGGCCCATATCACCATTTCAATATTATTGCATGTTATGGATAACGTTAAACGATTTATAAATGAATATTGTCTAAATTGGTGTCTTGCGAGATAAACACTTAAAATAGAAAATTGTAGAATCTTGTAGCTGATGAATAGTTTGTATGTTTACATCATTTCGATTTTTTTATAAGCCGAACAAATTCCAAATTTTTCAAAAGATTTTTCCGAATAAAGGTCGATGATATTATTAAATCAGAAAAATTTCTACCCTTAAGAATTTTTGGTAGCTCGTTTTCAAAATATTTTTTCCGCCAAATTCAGTGCTTTTTGAAAGGTTTTCGCTAGAGTTTCATTTCGAAAATGACCTCTGACAATAGCAATTCTTAATTATATGAAATTATTGAAAATCTGACGAGGTTAAGTTAACAAAAAAAATATTCACTGAATTTTTTTTAAAAATAAAAATAAATTTCTAGAAATTGAAAAAAAATTTGGATAAGTTTTTTAAAAGCCAATATTTATTAAAATATTTTTGTGTATTTGTAGTTCATCTGTAAAATTTTTAATGCAAAAAAAAAATCTAAAATAGTTTAAACCAACATTTGTCATAAAATTTATGGCAATATTTGAATTTTCCTCTAACATTGATAAATTTTTATTTGTTTATTTGCTGTTTTGATGTTGAACATGACGAATTTCAGGACATTTTTCTTAAAATATCGGAAATTTAATATCGTCGTTCAAAGTGCAAAAATCGCATTTTTAAAAACTGTTTTTTTGCCGGAGAGCAAAAAACTGATAGTTTTCTTGTGATTTTATTATATTATTATATGCTTTCTATTTTATTATTAGATCAGCATTATATTATTGAATGGATCCCCGGGTTAGGTGCTAAAAAGGGACATGTAGCAATATTCTAAAGATGAATTTTCATGTCATATTTTATAACTTCGATTAAAACACAGATTTGGTTGGTATGATTGAATACCTGTTACATTCTCAAAGAAATCGCCCTTATTATAAACAAAATAATCACACATAAATATTAAATAATAAAATAATTTTACTACGTATGACCTGTTGCCCTTTGAGTGACGATAAGCAAAATATAAAACTTTCTATGTATTTCTATATAAAATTCTCCACTATCATATTTTTTGTTTTTCCAATATTAGTTTTGAATGTTTCAGATATTCATAGTATATTGAAGCTTTTTCATTGTTTTTATCCATTTTCCAACGTCTAGTTTAATTAAAAAATTTCACTGAAGATTTCTCACGAAATAAAGTAGTTTCAGCGTAGCAGCTAGTCTGTCTCATTATCATTTTCATCAGCTTTGTATTTCGTGAATAAGCTTCACATTTTCAAGACTCATTACAGACATGTAGGACTATTGAATAAACAAAGGTATTTTTTCTATGATAACCTGCTGGTTTATTAAGGAAAGGCCAGACTATTTTAATACGAAAAATATGATTTTGCAGTGTCACTGTCATTTTCAAAGAAATCGTTATTTCCAAAAATCTTTCGTTCAATCAGCGGATTTTCTCCCAGATAATGTGTTCGCAAGTTATCGTGGTCACCAAAAAAAACCTTATGGAAGAACATTTCTTCAATTTTCAAACATATATAGAAATGAATAAGTTCCCGTTGTTTTCCGACAGATAGCGTTGTCTAAGCCTCATTGTAGGGACTCTAAAGCGACACCAGCGCACCTAGCTGTCAAACAGCGTATACAGCGGACAAGGACACTTTCGTCCTGTTCAGTTTCGACCGCCGACGCGTGCGCACAGCGACTTGCGACCTCCTTGTGTCGCCATTACGTATTATTGTAAATCTAATTATAAAGATATAAATAGTCGAATAAACGTGTGTACATATGTATGTAGTGTTTTCGTATATCCGGAGTCTAGACACTACATTTGGTGACCCGCGACAAAGCGCACAGTGAAATCTTGTGACGAACATAAAAGTGTGCGACACACAACAATGGCGGAAGGAGTGACGCCAAGCGCGAGTGAAAAGACAAGTGAGGAAATGCACACGCCGGGAATTGCTCATGCTCCCTCCATACCGCGAAGAATCCTTACCGGATCGCCAAACTTTGTGGAAGCCGTCCAAAACCTCAAATTACCGGGGTTTTGGAAACATAGACCTCAATTGTGGTTCGCACAAGCGGAATCTCAGTTTGCTGTTAATCGCGTCACAGCCGACAGCAGTAAATACCACACGATCGTGGCGGCCCTTGACGTCACGGTAATGGAGGAAGTTGCGGACATTATCGAAAAACCCCCGCCAAGCGATAAGTACGAGACGCTCAAGGCAAAATTGATCGGCAGATTTACAGAATCGCCAGAAAATCGGCTAATCAACGCTCTATCCCTTCTCGAGCTCGGAGATTTGAAGCCTTCGCAACTATGGCGTCGCATGCATACACTGGTCGACAAGCAGCTACAAGACGACGCGCTGAAAACGTTTTGGCTCAAGAAGCTACCAACTCGCGTACGTGCAATATTAACCGTAACAGCGCACGTAGAAATCAACGCGTTAACGGAAATGGCAGACAAAATTCTGCAAGAAATAAATCCGGACAGAGACATAGGATGTGTGGACTCTGATCATGTGCCACATGCAAGAAAAATGGATTTGGAAGCCGAAATCGCTTCCTTAACAAGTAAAATCGAGCGACTTGAAGCGCAGCTCCCCAAACGATCACAATCCCGATATCGAGAGAGGAGCAGATCAAAGGATAGGCGGACAAGTAGGAACCAGAGTCTTTCTGCGAAGGGAATATGTTTCTACCACCGAAAATATGGTAAGCGAGCTCGTTGTTGTAGAGAGCCATGTAGTTTTAAAAAAGATTCGCTGTCGGAAAACTAGCCATCTCGCCGTCATCCAACACGATCGGCGACGGCGAGATAATTTCAAATCGATTAGCACTTCGCGACCATCGCACCGGATTGTTATTTTTGGTGGACACCGGCACCGATATCTCTGTCTTACCAAAAGATCAGCATAGCAAACAAACACTAGCGGAGATGAAACTTTTCGCGGCTAATGGATCGACTATCAATACTTACGGAGAACAGTTATTGGTACTCGATTTAGGCTTACGCAGACCGTTTCGATGGAAGTTTTGTGTCGCTCAAGTGTCACGCCCAATTCTTGGCGCTGATTTTCTTCGACACTTCGGACTGCTCGTCGACATTAAAAACAAGAAGCTAATCGACACTAACACGAAACTCTCGTCAATCGGAAATTTATCACGCAACAACGAACCGCGAGTATTCACCGTCGATCCCAAGAACAGATTCCACGAAATTCTTTCGAAATTTCCGGAACTTACATGCAACACATTCAGAAGCCCGGCCAAACACGATGTGTTCCACCATATTTTAACTAAAGGGCCTCCAATAGCCGAAAGACCGAGACGTCTGCCACCCGATAAGTTCCAAGCCGCGAAGGCCGAATTCGAATTCATGCTGGAGCAAGGAATTTGCAGACCATCTAATAGCCCATGGGCAAGTCCACTGCTAATGAAGCAGAAAAAATCGATGGAATGGCGACCCTGTGGAGACTATCGCCGACTAAATGCTGTTACAGTCGCCGATAGTTACCCAATTCCCCACATTCATGATATAACTCAACATTTGGCGGGAAGGATCATATTTTCAACTCTAGACTTGACGCGAGCCTACCATCAAGTACCTGTTGCATCGGAAGATATTCCAAAAACAGCCGTTACGACACCATTCGGCTTATTTGAATTCCCGGTGATGACATTTGGACTGAGAAACGCGGCTCAAACGTTCCAACGATTGGTTGACAATGCATTACGAGGACTTAACTTCGCTTTTGCCTACTTGGACGACATTCTTATCGCATCGTCATCGGATGAAGAACATGAAATTCATCTTCAACAGGTTTTTCAGCGATTGAAAAATTTTGGCCTCAAAATAAATGCAGCGAAATGCATATTCGGCGCGAATGAAATAGAATACTTGTCGCACAAAATCAGCTGCAAAGGAATCGAACCAGTACTTGCCAAAATTAAGGCCATACATTTATTTAAAAAGCCGAAAAGTATCGTCGAACTGCGAAGATACCTCGGATTAATAAACTACTACCGCAG
This sequence comes from Oxycera nigricornis, assembly GCA_963942545.1. NCBI lineage: Eukaryota > Metazoa > Arthropoda > Insecta > Diptera > Stratiomyidae > Oxycera > Oxycera nigricornis. Next base: position 93,640,945 of record OZ012661.1, on the reverse strand, counting down.
ATTTCTTCCGAACGCCGCAAACATTCTCGCACCGCTGAACGGATACCTTAAAGACAGTCGTAAGAACGACAAAAGGTTAATCGAATGAACTGCGATATCCGAAAAAGCTTTCGAGGAAAGCAAACGACTGGTGGCAGAAGCAGCTCTATTGACACATCCGTCAGGAAATTTGCCAATAGCAATCACAACAGATGCCTCAAACACCGCTGCAGGAGCAGTACTAGAACAATGGGAGAGTAACATGTGGAAACCACTTGGGTTTTTCTCCAAAAAGTTCACGGAAACACAAACGCGTTACAGCACATATGATCGTGAACTTACTGCTGTGTACATGGCGATCAAATTCTTTCGACACATGATTGAAGGACGATGTTTCATAGTGCGCACCGACCACAAACCGCTCACCTATGCGTTTCAACAGGCATCGGCAAAGGCATCACCTAGACAATCCCGTCAACTGCAGTACATCTCACAGTTCACGACTGAAATTGTACATGTTACGGGAAGCGATAATATAGTGGCGGATGCACTGTCACGCATCAACGCCATATCCATGCCAACAATTTTGGAAACAAAAGATGTAGCCGACAACCAACAAGCGGATGAAGAGCTTAAAACCATACTCTCGACGAATACATCGTTGAAGTTACAACAATTTTTCGTCGAAGGGACGAAAAATCCATTATATTGTGACACATCAACGGCAACAATACGACCGTATGTTCCCCAAAGCTTACGAAGGAAGTTTTTTAACCTATATCACCAATCGTCTCACCCCGGAGGACGTTCGACCAGCAAAAATATTCGAAGAAAATACGTTTGGCCGAACATGGACAAAGACATCACTAGTTGGGTCAAAATATGCCTCAAATGTCAACGAGCGAAGATTCAACGCCACGTACATAACAGCCCTCAGCAATTGGCCCAAAGGAACGAACGCTTCGAGCATGTTCATATCGACATCGTGGGACCACTACCACCTTCAAACGGCAATCGATATATTTTAACTATGATCGACCGTTTCACAAGATGGCCAGAAGCAGTACCCATTCCCGACATAACAGCGGATACAGTTGCGACTGCATTTTATTCAAATTGGATCGCGCGATTTGGTTCACCCCGAACAATAACAACTGACCAAGGGACCCAATTTGAGTCGTTACTGTTTCGTGCGTTAACTCAGCTCACGGGGTGTAAACGAACACGTACGACCCCATATCATCCGGCAGCTAATGCGATGATCGAACGATGGCACAAGTCACTAAAAACGGCAATAATGTGCCATGAAACGCAGCGTTGGACGGAAGTTTTGCCAACAGTTCTCCTTGGCCTACGCGCAGCAATAAAAATTGATTTAAACTGCTCGCCCGCCGAACTAGTGTATGGGATAACACTTCGAATGCCAGGAGAATTTTTCATTGACGAGGAAATCATTCCTAATCCACAAATCTTCCTGGAAAAATTTAAACTGGACATGCAGAAGTTGCGAGCGGCACCAGTAGCACATCATCGCAGCGACACAATGTTCGTCTTCAAGGACCTTCACACATGTACTCACGTATTTGTCCGAGAAGACGGGAAGAACAAAGCACTGCAGCTTCCATACTCAGGACCCCACGAACTCATCGAGAGGACAACTGATCGTGTTTTCACCATCCGTGTCAACGGGAAGTCCATGGCACTATCCACGGAAAGGCTGAAACCAGCGTATTTCGTCCGACAGGATGATGATGAAGCGACACCAACCATTTCATCAGGAGAAACATACGCATCCAACAGCCGACAATTGCTCGTTCCCTTGAAGACATATTCAAAACCTAAACGAGTGCAATTCAACACGACGTCAATAAACAAATAAAAATTTGACAATTGATCAGCTGTGATCCAAAAATTGCAAATTTACAAATTGTTTGGAGGGGGATCCTGTAGGGACTCTAAAGCGACACCAGCGCACCTAGCTGTCAAACAGCGTATACAGCGGACAAGGACACTTTCGTCCTGTTCAGTTTCGACCGCCGACGCGTGCGCACAGCGACTTGCGACCTCCTTGTGTCGCCATTACGTATTATTGTAAATCTAATTATAAAGATATAAATAGTCGAATAAACGTGTGTACATATGTATGTAGTGTTTTCGTATATCCGGAGTCTAGACACTACATCATTGTAAGAACGACACTGCGACAGCAGTGCACCTAGATGTCAAAGACGATGAATAAAGGGGAGGATCTCGTCCTGTTCAGTTTTGACCGCTGACGCGTTGCTGGCAATCTGCTCGCTTCGTTGTTACACGTTTTAGTTTATATGGAATTATAAATAGAGAAGTAAATCTGTGAATATAAATGTAGTGTTTCCATCTATGCGGAGTTTAAGGCACTACTTCATTGCATCGGGCAATACTATAGCCAATTTCATCGTGAAGCTCCTCCATTAGTCTTAAAATTACAGTATATTTTATTCTGCCGAAGTGCAACATTTTTTCATAGCGTTAAACTTGTCGAATTTCGAGCCAAAAAAGAGAATATTTGCAGGTAATTTTACTTTTTTCCAAACAAAAATTTGCAGATGAGACACATCGAATTTTTGTGGAGACATACAGAAACCATGCGTCGTCAGAAGCAATGTGCAACGATTGGTTTAAACGCATTAAAAATAAGGATTTTGATGTTGAAGATAAAGAATACTGTGGTACACCGAACAAGTTTGAAGACAAAGAATTTGAAGCATTACTCGATGATGCAAATTAAACATTCATTATCAGCTAATCACACAATATTTGCCAAACGTTTAAAAGCATTTGGAATGATGCAAAATCAAGGACAATGGGTGTCGTAGCCAAGAATAGAAAGAAAAACAGCTGCAATACGAGGAAAAACAAGACAAAATTATTTTGCGACATGACAATTTTTGGTTATATGTTGCAAAACCAGTCAACACTTAATAGAAATGCATCAAATGGAAAGACCTACACCACACGTCGTATTCACCTGATATTGCTCCTTCCGATTACTACTTGTTCTGGATCCATTCTTATGAAGACGATAAAAATGGGTCCATCCTGGAAATGAGCCATGCTTTCGACATGGCATTCAGATGCTGCCAGAAATATGGAAGAAAGTAGTGGCTAGCGATGGACAATACCTTCAATGACATGTTACTTAATAAATTTTTTCTAAATAAGGCACTCCTTTTCGCGAAAAAAACAAAGAGGACTTTTTCAAACCTTCAATATTTTAAAAAAAAATCATATATTAAGTTTAATGATTGTACAATGAAGTCAGGCTGTGCAGTTGATTAAAAAGTGAATTTTAGTTATGTGACGATTGTAGAAATTAGCCTACGACAACTGCATATAAATCCTTAAGTGTTCATCACGTTGGGAAATAAGAAGTGTATCGAAAAAAATGACCTTTATAATTATGTCTCTAAAAGTGGTATTAATTGCTTCATCGGACTATTTTTTTTCTTTTATTGTTATATAATATTAACTAACATTTCCATAAAAATTCAATGTATTTTCATTTCAAGAGAAAAAAAATTCGGTTCTTTCCGTTAACTCCACGCATTAGGTTCCGTAAAACCGTGTCATCGACCACCTTATAGGCGCTTCTCCACTTATTTTGCAAATCCTTTTCAGTTTTAGCAATTTTGTTTGTTTTCTTCATTTCAGCCCAATATCTTTAGATTGGTCGAAGTTCTGGACAGTTTGGAGGGTTAGCTGCTCTCGGTACCATGGATATGTTGTCGTCCTCATACCACCTCATTGTTGATCGAGCATAATTACTTGTCACTAAATCTGGCGAAAATGCTACACTAAATGGTTTTAGTCGCTTCTCTAAACACTCCTCGATGTATACTGCTGAGTTAATGGTCCCTTTCGCTACAAATTCCTCTGATCCGAGACCACATCGACATATTGCTTGCCAAATCATATACCGCTTGGGAAATTTGGTGCTTTTTTGGGTTTATGTTTTGGGCTAGCACAAACCTTTGATCCTACTATATAGAACCCTTGACCAAGCAACTGTGCGAAATCGGCCTTCACGTCTGTTTCATCGTCCAACACAACACAATCGAATTTGGTCAGGTAATCCTTGTATAGCTTTCGAGCCCGATTTTCCGCTTCTTTCTTCTTTTCCTCGGATCGATTGGGTTTATACTTTATATGATCTAAGATTATAATGTTTCTTAATCCTCTGAATCTTGTGTTCGATGTTTGCACTTTTTGAGCCATATCTCGAATGGATGTGTTAGGACTCTGCAAAAATGTCCTCTTTACCTTTCGGCTCAAATTTGTATCGGATGGACCTTTTTTTCTAATTGATCCAGACTTTCTAGCAACAGGTAGACCATTTTGTACGTTATAATCGTTTGTTTCATTGTTGCAATCGAAGAATTGGTCTCCTTTGCTAGTACCGCATATTTACGAAGGGGATTTTCCAGGTATTTGCACACAATTAAACCACGCAGTTTCTCTTGATTTGATCACATTTTTTCAAGAGTGATCTTACAATACGAATGGATTAGAAGTTCTTTTTGTTACATTTTATAGCTTACTTTACAGACCTGATGAAGACTTAACTTATCCCAAACAGGAGCTATGCAGGAAAAACCAAAGATCAATTTTTTCCGATACAATCCTTATCGTTTAATTTTCCTATTTAGTTAGTGAAAATTGTGAATACTTTAAGCAAAATTCTGCAAATTAGACAACTGTATTAAAACTCGTTAAGTGTTCATGACGCTGAGAAATACCATTTAATTTAAATATTTCGTTCATGAATATGCATTCTCCTTCTTAACGAAGCCAAATATAATAAAAAAACTTATTTTCTAGAAATATTTACAATTATTGCTGGAACTATTTTAGTTCCGGGTTTTTTTACTAGCGTATGAAAATAGTTGAAATAAATGAGGAATATACTTACATTGACCTCCCTCAATTATTACATAATCAATGGAAAATACCTCATTCAATCTGTAAAATTCGTTTCAACAGTAATACCCTCTAAATTATTTAAGTGTTTCTAGATAATTTCTGTTCCTTTTATCTTTGCAATTTGATCGAGTTTTCACTGTAAGTTCGAAATATGAGTTTATCTTTTCAAGGTCTAAAAGAAATCAACCAACAAAACGAGTTTCTTTCTGGTCTTAACATCAGATGAGACAAGCTTCCCATTTTTCGCCACTTTTAGAATAGATTTCAATTATTGTTTTTTATAATCATTTGCAGGCAATATTGTGCAAAAAATAAAGACTACTTTTTTGCGAAATTCATTTTACAATTTTTTTTATTAGATAATACCTTCATCTTTCTGATAGGATTTTTTCACCCACATTCTACATAGCCAAAACAATAATTCTTTTTAATTCTATTAAGTTTTGAAGTTGATTGCAAAAAAGTGTAAATTCTTGTTTGAATGATTCTTTGGTGCGTTGCCATTAAGTTGCTTCACAGGTGACTGACTTCATGTAGAAGTAATAGCATTTTACAATGAATTGATTGCCATAATGTATTGACGATTACGTAAAAGTTTTCCTGAAATTTATTTCGTGCTGATTTATAATACCAAAAAAAAATACTGCAACCACTTGAACATTCATTTAGATATTTATAAGATGTAAAATATTCTGCCATTTAGAAGTTAATACACCTAAAAACCACACACGAAAATTCTAAGAATATTTATTGAATGCTCCTAAATTTATGGAAGTTCAACAAGAACTTTGCAGAGTCGCAAAAAGTTTTTCTGAATATAAAATACATGTAATATGAGTGTAGCATACAATTTAACTTTCAAGGAGATTGAACATATTGTTGTGTGAAAGGTATTCTGAATGTTGTTCTTTTCGATTTTTCGCCTATTCGCGTGAATAAAATATGTTCAGTTGAAAGTCAGCTAACAAGCATAACTTTCTGCGAATTCAACCTACATGAAAGCTTTCCATTTACCATTCAAGAATGAAATTTGTTTATTTATTTTTTAGGAAACTGTTTGGTATTATTGACAAAATAGGGAGTATGATGTTTTATTTTATGATTTTAGGATGTGTTTCAAGAAATCATGAATTAAGATACTATGCTAGATTTTTTTGAGAGTGAAGGGCTTTGATTCCTATATGCATATTAGAGTTTAAAACCTATAGAATTTATAAATCAGATGATATTTATCTTCAAATTATAAATTATGATAGTGAGAAGGTGTTCTGAACTCGAAACCACATTTTCTTAAACGATCTAATGTGTCGTCAAACAGAAGGTGTTAGCACTTCAATCAGGTGTGAAGCTGTTGGCATATACACATAATATATTGTTCAGCGAAGCACTTCATTCAATGGCATATGTTTGCTTATTCATTGAGAAACTCAGAAAAATAGTCAGTTTATTTGATTTTTATCTTAACAAGTTCTTTTCAGTTATGTTGCTGGAGCTATGAGGTTGTGGGTTTAGTCGGATTTACCCACGTGCCAGAATTTTAACTCTTTTGTTTAACTTTAATAATGTACCTATCGTAAAGTTTTGTTGAAGTTTATTCTACAGAAAATTTCCAAATTATTAAATTAGAGTAAATAGAACTGTTTCCTTTTTTTTAAAAAATATCCTTTCAAACAAATGTATATTTTGCATACCATACCAGTTCCAGTATTATTGCAAACCAATTCTTATGGGGGCAGCCTAGGTTTATTTGTCCGAAAAATCGTTTTTACAAAAAAAATTTCTTTCTCAAAAAAACTTTTTTTTGACTTGGTTGACACAATTTTGGAAAATCTATTTGACCGATTGGGTTGAAAAATAGGGAAGGGATTATTTAGTTTACCCAATATATAATATAAGATAATTTAACGTTAAAGGTAAAGCCAAATACATTAATTTATCATATCGAAACCGAGTTAAAGTCCCCCGGATCCAAATAAATATAAAAGAAATAAAAGTCAGCTCAAAAAATAATAATATCCTGTTAATTATTACAACTAAAAAAATTAAAGAAATTAGTATTATTTTATTTTATTATTCATATTATTTGGTTTTTATAATTTTTAAATTTTTTTTTTAAATAATTTTGGTTGGGTTGGTTGGTTCAAAAAATTGAAAAGTCTGCCATTTAGTTTTTTTTACCCAAAATGTTTAGTTCTAGTTCCGACTATAGTCACCTACTTATATTTCAAAATACCGTTAGAATTTTTTTGTTTCATACACACCCAGCTTAAGATATCGTGTCAACCAGTTTTTAATAGGGCTTCATTATGGCCGCCATTTTTGTCGCTATAGGTGGAAAAATATTTAAAACATTTCTTTTTGGAAAATTTCAAGATCCACATTCTAATAAATATTTCGATAAAAACGATTGTTGAAATTTCATGCAATGAACCCAGACTGCACTCTTAAGGTCGGAATAACTGACTATGTGAGACTCGAACTTGAGTGCTGAATCTATCACCGTTTCTTAATTCCAAATTTTTTTTAAAATTTTAATAATATACCTATCGCAAATTTTCTCCTAACCTTAGTTCCAAAAAAAATAAAATTATGCATTATTAAGAACTGTCTCCTTTTCGTGGTTTTTGCTAGTTGCAGATCTTATGGTGTATTTTTGACCCCTGATTTTATGTCAACGATTATTTGTTTTATGTCTGATGGATTTTTTATTACAAATTTCAGTCATTTTTGAGTTATTTCAGATGTTTTTCTTTTATTTCTGAAACGGTTGGTATTTTACGAAACCTTTTATTTGTTGACTTTGCGAATTTACGATTGGAGGTTTTATTTTGTATTCTCCAGCCAACTTGAGGTGGAGAAGATATGCTTGCATTGGACGTTGTAATAAATCGATAATAAACATACTATACGAGTAGTTGGTGAAAATAATACATACATTTCGATACATTTCGGATAATTGTACATTTCGTTGTCTATTTCAGTTTTTTTGAAAACGTTAATATTGAAACTTACTCCACAAATTTAATAAATTTATTAATGACGGACACCCCGAAACCTTTAATTTGGAAGTAAATGAACCTCCATCAATGTGCAAGCAAAGTGTTAGTCAGTTGCTAACCAAAAAGCACACTAGTAGGCGAAAGTTGTCGACTAGACTAGAAGGTTCAAATCCTTACTTATGTATACAATAGCGACGTAGGCACATACGAACTAAAAATTGACAGTCATTATACTTCGCGGATACAAATAATTATAAAAAATTAGTTGAAGTATGATGAGCTTATTCCATCAATAAGCCTAATCGTGGTCGTGCTGTCTGGTGGCGGATGGTAAATGACAGCACCTTAAGAGGATGCCGTCCGTCACCCCGAAACCACACTTCCACACTTAATTACTTTAGAGTACATTCGGCAAATTCAATAAATAAGAGGCATGAATTTTTTCACGTCTAGGATTATTCTATAGTAGGCTGTACTAGTAGGATGAGTTCAAATTTGCCAAACGAAATTTGCAGGGCTGGACAAAGACTTACTTAAGAATACGCGCTGCGAATAATGTTACACCCGATAAAATCGTAAATTTTCAATTGCTTACAAAACACAAAGCTTTAGCTATGAATTTTTGTTGAATTTATACAGGGTTCAATTCACGATGATTCAATCGACTTTAAAAAAAATCGAAAATATGATAAAGTAAATGCAAAAAAGCTTTCCAAAAAATTTATAGGTATGTGTACGATGCAACTTGTAATAGATATATAACGTTAAGTCACACAAACAAAGCATCTATTTTTATATGGTTTCATTGTTTTACTAGAGTTTTTTTTTATTTTCTTAATATTAATATTGTCTAATACAAGTGTCCTCGGTTTATGAAAAATTTCGAGTTAAAATTAAAACTATTTTTTTATATTAAGTACCGTTACACATAAAGGTAGCTCAATTTCAAAAATCTAAATAAAATTAAGAACATTCCATATAACTTAAACAAAGTATACCCTTTCACGACACTTATTGCTTATTTATTAAGTTAGCAAGGACTGAGATAAGGATATAGGTGAGCCAAAGAAATTGATCGAAATTGACACGGATGATCAAAAATGGATGGAAGGGTTTGAAACGGTTTATTATCTGAACAGGTCGACTTAAAACTATCATTCCGACTCTCTGGCCACTGCAGCGTTTTTTAACCTGTGGTTGTAGCAAAATATAAGTCAACAGAATGGTTTAAAAATCAAAAAAAAATCCTTTGAGAAATTTAAAAAAAAATCTGATAGCCAAGCTGCTTTTGATTCATTATAAACATCGAGGTCAACTCTGCGCAGCTTTTAAGGGGCCTTTTAGGTTACATATTTTTGTAAAAATCAGAACAGCTTGTAGAGATGCACAATTACCTAATCAGGAGCTATATGAAAAAGAATAAAGAATTTTGTATGGCCCATACATAGCAGAGTAGAGGTATATATCGTTTAAAAAAAAATCTTATAAAAGGAAACGCTTTGAATTCGAATCTTTTTTAAGCTGGCGGACATGATTTAAAAAACAATCAACCAATCACTCTGATTTTTTAATATGTTGTTGTACACATATGTGGCTATAGCCGGTAACGGAATCATTATGTTGGGTATCAAATTTTCCGATTTTAACTCAATTTTCCACCTACAAAAATAGTTTTTTAAATAGCCACCATTTTGTTATTTTTTAATGAATAAAAATCATCCCAGTACCTGCCATAGGCACTTAAACGAGAATTCATTCGGCGTTTTGTTTTTCACCCCAGATGATCCAGACACCTGAAATCACGTCCGCTGTAATTTTTTGATTTTTTTTAAAGAAAATGTTATGGGTGAAAAAAAAAACAATAAAAATATTAAAAAAAATATTTTTGGACCCCCAAAGTACCAATCAACATGTGTACAAAATGATATCTCGTTTTTTTCTATTGAAAAAAATGGTTGAAATATTTTGTTTTGTTTTTTTAAATCGCAACCTAAAAGACCCCTTAAAGAGGAAAATGGGATCAGAGTATTAGATTGGTCATCAAAATCGCCTGGAAAAGAAATAGTTCTGTAAAATATATGGGAAAATTTAGATGCAGAATACGCAGAAAATTTCGTTGTCAGCTGTACTCGTAGATGTGAGATGATTATAAAAAATAACTGGACTCGACGGCTTCTTAATGATTTTCGCAATAGATATTATAAAGTGCTTTCCATCAATGAATAAAGTTTTTGGATATTATCAATAGTTTTCTTTTAGTGACGGTCACTATACTATTAGATTAAAGCTACTTTCTTCAGTCCAGTATATTTAGCAGTGGATTGCTGCGATTATGACCAGCACCCTCTTGTTGCAAACAACAAGAATGAAACTCAAACAAGTCGTTGCTGTTATGCATATTCCTTATTATATCCATAGTATCCATTCTTATTATATTTATACTGCTGCAACCGTCATAGCTGCAGGCAAAAGCCAGAGAATTGCACCCTTTAGGATTATGCGCCAACGATACCATTAACTTTTTCCTCGTCTATGTCAGATTATCGAAGACGAAAGAAGTATCATTTAAATGAAGAGAGAAATAATGACATGGAAATCGCATATTCATAAATGTAGTTATTGCATCAATAAGTCAGCAATTTATGACGTAAAGGATCCATGGGAAAGATAACCATACTTCGGTTCCATGATGCACACTTCGAGTGGTTTAAGAAGCAATCAGATCTTCCTGGATGGGAGCGATGTCCAAGAACTTGATCTGCCGATGTACTTGAAGAGCTTCTGCACTAGGTAATACCATTGTGGTTGCGATATTAAACAAAAAAACAACACAACAGCTTTAATGTTGCAACCTGCACACAAAGCATGCATTTCTTATGCTAGAGTTCATCTCAAAAGAATTCTTAACTGTTCTTTGACTTATTTAAAAAACAATGTATCTATCTATAGACAGGAAAAAATGCACAAGTACGATAAGAAAAATCAGTTAAGACGATAGTCATGAATGCGAACTACGATCGAAACACGTTTAGCTTAAGATAATGTGATTATTATTAATAATTTAGTGAGGTAAGAAGTAGAAGATACCTACAACAACGTTAACAATACCCGAGGAAAAAACATGCTGGTGATGCTTAGCGAAGACCTTCACTGCACGATTGTTTTTTCTCTTTAACATGATGACCATCGCATCATCATTATAGAATAAATTTATCGAAATGATTAATTTGCTATTTTTGGAGTTGTTTTGTTGTGTGGAAGGTGATTTAAGACACAACAAACTAGTGACGAGTTCATAAATTCTTTTAAGTGGTTTTTAACATGACTCACGAGTTAATTGAATATTATAGCGCAACGAAAACTATTAGTTTTATTGTTTATTTCTGGAAATTTATTAGTGTTTTTTTTATGTTTCAAGAATTTTTGATGAGATTTGATGCTTCCGAAAACGCTTGTAATCTGGAATTAGCTTTGAACATGTCAGATTTTTTTTCTGGCTACGAACGAAGAGATTTTTTGTGTTTAGTAGTAAATACTGAGCAATTTCAATTGAATTTCTGAGAATTAGATGTCATTTTATTCTTCGTAAATGTTGTGATATTAATGGTCCATATTTTTCTTAAAATCTTCCATTAAGTTTAGTGGCTTATTTACAAAAAAAAATGCATACAAAAATGCCAGGTTGTGTTATTGAACAAAGAGGACAGAGCTTTAAAGAATTTACAGTCAAAAATAAGAACGGCGTATAGTTTAAAAATTCATTTCTGCGGAGTTTCATTTTTGGAGAGCATGCGTTCATTATTCGGAATGTGTTCTTTATTTCTATAGTACTATGTGGTAGTTGAACATCAATATCTTTTTTTATAAAATTTATTTTAAAACTCAAAATAATTTTTCCTTGCCATTGACAAAATCATGAATAAAATCCATGAATCAATCAATCAAGAAATCCATCCAATTAAATCAAATAGACCAAGACAGTGTGAAAAGAAAACCGTAGGCTGTACAAAACAATGCATTTAAGATAAATTACGATAAATAAATTTTAATATAAACCATTTTTGGATTTAATTATATCGCAGTTGACTTTACAATATTGTCTGCCTGATTTTAAACTTTTTTTTTGTGGTCAGTCGACCGCTGCGACACAGCTATTCGAAAATTAAATACATTCTATAGACTTTCAAATATCTACAAAGGATACAGAAAGGACTTAAACCTCTTTTCCGACAGGAAAAATGGCTATAAAGAAAACCACAAGTAATTTGAAACAGTTCAGAGGTTATTGGCTGGGTCGTAATAAAAGGTAAATCGTTGTGTAGTTTTTCAAAAGAGATCTCTGCAGATATCTTGTAGATGGCTGATTCGGGATAATCACTTTTCCTTTTATGTAGATCGTTATTAGAAATTGAATTACTTGTAAAAAAGATTTTTTTTATTCAAAAAAGGTAGCTTTGATAGGTATGAGCAATTCTGCTTAATTTTTTTTGGAAGCTACTTTATTAGCAATAAAGTAAAATTGGTTGGGTTGAAATTTAAAGCCATAATTAGTTTGAAAATATTTTGCAGACATCATGATTTAAAGTATTAAGTTGTTCGTGAGATAGCCTAAGATTTAAGTCAGATTTTATGGACGAAGCTGCACAGATAGCACAGGAACATTTGCTTCCACACACTTCCATACTTAGAAGAATTTATTGAAATACTATATTGCAGCCTGAAACTGTGTCTGAGGGTAATAAAAAACTGTTAAAATTAAACTCATTTTTTTTGGAGGCAGAAATGCAATTTTGAATCGATTGTTAAGAGTAGAAGAGACTTATATCGTTGTTAGAAGATTAAATTCGAATGAAACAACTGTTTGGGTTATTTTTTCTTCAAAAAACTTGAAATTGTAATCATTGATATCTACAAGATTGTAGTTCATTTCCGTTTGCCATTAATCGAAAAAAATGGACAATACGTCCAGTATTTGGATTGAATATAGTTGTACAGAAAGGATTCTGTTGGATGGTCATATCAACAGAGAACAGCTCCTAAAAAAATTATGAACATCTTGGAGAAAGTGGAGAATCTCACGCAAAACCTTTTTTTGTGAAATTTGGGCTATTTTACGAAATTGAAAAAACTTCAGGTAAATCATAGCGGAGAAAATTCAAGAAAAATCTGCATTGCTCGATCATGAAGCTGTCGAAACATACTCTAAAAATATTGAAAGGATGATCAAAGAATAAAAATGTACACTAAATTAAGTTTTTAATGCCATAAAACCGGGTTCAGGTGTAAAAATGCCAAGAGGACCTTCGAACCAACAGAAAAAAATTATCCCCTCTAAAGGCATCCAAAGATTGCTTAAGAAGAATAAGTACCAACAACCTGGAAAAAGATACTTATTTTTTTATGATTTATAAATTTTTCAGCCTCTTCTGGATCCAAGGATGACTTCAAAAATGTTTATTGGAAGCTTAAAGTGCCCAGAAATGTTATTGAAACTGGGGATTAGGCACCGAAAAAAACTAAGGGCATTCATTTTCCTGAATCGGTCTCAGCTTTGTAAAAGATGAGTCAAGTGAGACTTCTGAAACAGAAGAACTAGTTGTTTTTGACACAGGAGTGGTTTCAAATTAAACAATTTCGGTCTGGGCCAATGAAGAATCTTTAAGTGTTTCCTTAGAATAAATCTCATGATATTGCACAAATAATAAATATTTTTTGTTCACTTATTAAAAGCTGACATGTTACAATACATCGTGGGAAAAAGAAATCGGTAACCAAATGCAAGGACCAGAACATACAAACAAAAAGAACAGATATTGCTATGGCAAACTAATTGATGGAAGTTTTCCGTCCAAATTACTAAAAAGTGTAAAGAAACCGAGTTTTTGGCACCCTTACATAATTTAAAAAAATCGTTTTACTGAATCCAGTTCAGAAATAAATTAAAATTGTCCAAACGATAGGGAAATATCGATGGAAGTGTTTTTTGCCTCTTCTGAAAAATCACGTTTCCCGAAAAAAATGGCAGTTTGTCGAGACTCTACGAATCAACGGACAAATATTTTATTTTTAAATTTAAAAAAAGAGCTATTCAATGCAACAATTTTTACCAAGAAAAAATATTTAACAGTTAGAAAACACCGATAAACTTTTCTCTCCTTTTTGAAAATATTAACTCATGGCTCTTTGCCTTCAATAATGAGATTATATTGATAGATCGTTGAAATTTCTATAACTATTGATTAATGATTTTAGAGGAAAATGTACAAACGTAGTAATAGTTTTTGCACAAGAATTGGCTAGGTACTACGTTTTTTTCATAATATTCTGGGGAATTTCTAAAAAGGCTCGGTTGATCATAAACCTTCAAATCGTCCGTGCACTTATTGGTGTACTTACAAACACCTTTCCAGTACATACAGAAAAAAATCTACAAACCTTGGGTGGAAAAAGATGGAATTAAAGATTTCTTTTTCAAGAGGTTTTTTTTTTGTCTGGGATTGAAATTTATTTAAAGCAAATATTGCTATTACAACTACAAAACGATTTAAAAACATTCGAACGTTATAGTAAAGTTTGTTTTATCAAGGTATTTCTAATATATTTAAAATCTACTCCACATAGTTATTGTCTCTATATTCTGTTTGGATAAATTAAAAGCTAGGAAGAAATTAAAATCATATTGTTTTCCGTGAAGTAACAAAAAAAATTACTCCTAAATACATGTTGACTATCGTCAGTAAAATAATCGATTGAATTCGTAGAAAACGGAATCTGGAAACACTAGAACCTGATAAAACAATGAAAGGTTTTGTGAATATGGCTATTGAGGACGTCTAAGAAATTGTTGATGCGAATTCAGTGGAAAGGGTGGCCCATTGTGATGATTCTGAAGACGACAGGTCTTATGGAAATTGAGATGTTCCTCATTCAATTACCAAAAATTACTGGAAAGACTTATCTTAGCGGAAAGTTTTGAATCCTTGTTCGTTACTGAAGACGTTTGGACCGAAAAGGGAACTGGGCAATTCATCGACTAAAAGAAGTTCTGAAGTTTTTTTCAAAATCGACAAAAATTAACTAACTATTATTAACTAACAAAATTATTTACCGTGTTATAAGAGAGCTACTTATATTTTAAACTTTTAGGTTATCACATCATAATTTTTGTGAAGTTATTACATTAGATTTTCTAGAAGCGAGTCGGTAGAAAAAATTTCGGACCTAGTTAAATTGATTCTTTACTTACATAGGTCAACAACTCGCAAGTTTAGAATAGTGAAAGACAAATTTTATAGACAAATAGATGCACTAAAGAAGGATGCAACTTATTTTCCAAATACTTATATATTAATAATAAGAAAAAAGTAGAATCTTGTAAACAGAAGTATTGTTTGTTATTTTTTAAAAAAGCATAGTTTATAAAATCTCGTCAAAAACTCTTTAATGTATAATGATGACCGAGTCTTGCGGAAAGTCTTTCAATTTCCTGAAGCTAAAGAAGGCCATGACAGGTATTCGGGAAGACAAACAATTTTTAAAGAAAAATATAGAATATGACATATGTATATAAAGTGTACCAATAATGTCTTCGTACAGCGGCTATTTGGAATTCAAATGATAAAAAACAATGAATTGTTGCAACAAATTTGAAAAAGTTTTCATGCAGATTTGTTCATTAAACAGTTTTATTTAATTTAGAAACAAAAACTAATCCATTTAAAATATTCATCGCAAAGTTATTAACTATAGAGAAAACAAAGTCGACAATTCGCCTCCAAAAATGTCTTCGTACATTTAAGCTTTCGCTTGCCCTTCGATCTCTTTGCTGACAGTTATTGATCATAATTAGTTCCCACTCAAACCGGTTTGTACTTACAGTAAATAAAGGAACATAAATATAGATTTCGTTGGTTTTGCTCAGTTTTAAATCGAAATAAAGCCTGGTAAATACTTGTCGTTGAAAGAGTGTACACTTATATTGAATTTACTTGTAAAAGAGCAAAAATCATACGCGGAAATAGCCAAACTACTATCGCGGAGCCGTTCTACTATCCAATCTGCAATCGGGCGCTTTAAATGTGAAGGCCGCGTAAAAAATAAGCCTAAATCAGGATGCCCTGCAATTCTCACTGATGCAGATCGGCTGCAAATCAGGCGTATGATTGCCAAGGATCCGTTCATAAGTGCACCAAAAAGTAGTGGAGAGCTCCTTCAACCCAATCGAAAAGAAGTTCATCCAGAAACAGTACGAAAAGCCGTGATTGATGCCGGATTTAGGTCTGGTACACTTCGTAGGATGCCACTGGCAAGTGAAGTTAATCGAAAAAAACGTTTGGACTTCGCTCGGCAATACCAAAATGCATCTCTTGAGTTTTGGCGCAATATTATATTTTCCGATGAGTCCAAATATAACATTTTTAGGTCTGGTGGGAGACTTAGAGTATGAAGAAAACCAGGAGATGCTTACAACCCCAAACACACCGTCAAAACTGTTAAACACGGTGACGGTGGCGTAATGGTAGGGGGCTGTATGGCTGCAAGTGGCGTTAGAAACTTAGAAATAATTGAAGGAATCATGGATCATCGGGCATATATTGAAATTCTAAAAAGAAATTTGAAGCCAAGTGCTGAAAAATTGGGTGTATCAAAAGATTTTTACTTTCAACAAGATAACGATCCTAAGCACATGGCTCATATTACTAGGATGTTCTTGGCGTACAAAACTCCACATTTACTCAAAACACTACCGCAAAGTCCTGACCGCAATCCCATTGAGCACATGTGGAACATGCTGGAAAAAAGGATCAGGACTCATCATATTAGCTCGAAACCTACGCTGAAACAAGCCCTTCAGCAGGAATGGGCAAAAATAGAGCCAAGCTATGCAAAAAAATAGTAGAATCGATGCCACACCGCCTTAAAGCCATGGTTTAAAATAAAGGCTACCCAACCAAATATTAACAAAAAAATTATCTATAGTTTTTAAGATTTTTCATAAACTTTTTCGTAAGTGTACGAAGACATTATTGGAGGCAAATTGTCGACTTTGTTTTCTTTATAGTTAATAACTTTGCAATGAATATTTTAAATGGATTAGTTTTTGTTTCCAAATTAAATAAAAATGTTCAATGAATAAATCTGCATTAAAACTTTTTCAAATTTGTTGCAAAAATGTATTGTTTTTATCATTTAAGTTCCAAATAGCTGCTGTACGAAGACATTATTGGTACACTGTATTTGGAAGATTAGTTTCTTCCTTCTTTAGTGTCTTCAGTTACGAACAATGATTCAGTTTTTTTTGGCTATGGTGATTCTTTCCTGTTAATTTTTGAGAGAGAAACTAGAAATATCACAATTTTCGCATAAACAAGACAAGAACTAATCAAATTTGCAATTTCGGTTGCTATTTTCTTTTTCCACAAAAAATCTAAGCCATATTCACAAAACCTTCGATTGATTTAGCATGTCCTTCTGTTCTTTAAATCATCTGAGCTACGAATCCAAGCAATTCAAGCAGTTCAAGCTCAAAAAGAGCTTTGGTTCTAAAAAAATGTCGAGTAATTTAAAAAAAGTCTTTTTAGGAGCAAAAACTATCCAAAATGCTCTTATTTTTTAAGAAATTGTTTTATTGACGATATTCAACATGTATTTAATTCTTTTAATTAATTAATTTTTAATTTTTTTAATTATTTTACGGAATATAAATTATTGATATTATATATCAGTAAGTCATCTCGTAAAAATTCAACGATTTTTACGTGAAGCAAAAAAACAAGTGGCCGAGTTTTAAGGGGTAACATGACTCTAGAGACCCCCTTTTTCATGATTTTTTCTAAGTAAATAAATTTAAAAACACCAAATCCGCTTATGGTAGTATATTGTATAACTCAAAAAGTACAAAAAAAAAAAATTTTTTCCCCAAAATGGCAGCCTTGAAGTGCATACTAATAGTTAGTGAAGTACGTAGAGATTTTTTGATTAATTGTTTATTTATAATTTTATAAACAATTTACGGTAAATTGTTTTGTTAAAAATCGTGTCTTTTCAAAACAGCGCCATTTTGTTAAAAATAAGTTTTAAAAAAATCCCCTACGTACTTCACTAGCTTAGTATGCACTTCATGAAAAAATTTAGTTTTTTGTTCTAGGAGCGACCGTTCGAGAGAAACGTTACCGATAACTTTTTTAAGGTAGATCACACAACAGCCCAATACGGGGTCCTGTGGCTGCCATTTAAAAAAAAAATATTTTTTTTGTACTTTTTGAGTTATACAATATACTACCATAAGCGGATTTGGTGTTTTTTAATTTATTTACTTACGAAAAATCATAAAAAAAGGGGGTCCCTAGAGTAGTGTTACCCCTTAAATGATGTATACACGTGAGACAGCTGAGTATGAAAAACAACAGGAAAGGTGATACTTTGAAAGGCAAAACTAAGCGAACAACTGCAAGAAATTTGGAAAAACGAAGATGCTTAACAAGAAAATTATAACACTTGTCACCCCTAAAGTTCACTTCATTTTTGAATTGGTCGAAAATAAATCAGCAGAGAATTCCATGAAGGAACGAATGAAGTTCTTGAACCTAGGGGTAGACTACGCCATAAAAAAGAACAATTTTATAAAGCACGATATCTTCGGTTTACTTCAAAAACCGATCGACCTGAAAAATCTGCAACAGCGTGAAGTGATTTTTTAGCTTCAAATGTTTTGTTAATTTTAATTTTCATCAAACCAAACCTTATTGCCATCTAAAAACAATCGATTTAAAATTCACAAATCGATGTGGTAAATTTTTCTGCAGATATTTGCTCACATTACTATGTAAGTGTAACGCAATTATTCCTTCAATAGTTTTAAAAATTATTGCATAAATTGAGTTGAGCATCAGTTCTTAAACAGCAAAATTTTTTAAAAAAAATAAAAGCATCAGAAATATTATCGATTCAGTACCTAACAAAGTATAAAGCAAAGCCATAAGCTAAGCTTAGAAAGACTTTGTAGTTTCAATGAAACATCGAGTACTTAACAAAAAGTCCTTTAAAGGGCAGAAGCTGTTCAACATGCTTCAATTTCATTTCTATGTAAGGTATGACACAAACTTTTGGTTACTTTTCTATAACAATAGTTTTTAGAACACAATCGATTCCAATACAACCAAAGTGAATTTCAATCGTTTCAAAAACTTACCTGCATTTCGGATGAACAGCACACAAACAAAACTAACAATTGCAACTATTTTCAACATATTGTGGACACGCAACAATCAACTTTTAGTTCCGGTGTCGACGAGATTTGCGAGACTCTGCGACAATTGAAATAAATCAATGCTCGAATTGAATCGTTTGTACTCGGAATCGTTCTAATTGCGCTTGAATTGAATAATCAAATTACCTAATCGAAAATTATTTAATTTCCTGCTTGTCCACGAAAAAAATCGCGATTAGAAAAAAACTGTTCTATAGCCGAAGTGCACCTCCGTATTCCGTATATGCTAATATTTCTTCAGATACTTCTAGCCAAATGGACACTAGAAAACCGACTGAATAATGTTGCGGAAAAATCATCCAATATATATAATGTTCGCATCACAGATTCACAGGTGAATTAAAAGATATTTATTGTCGGTTCTGTCTTCTCTGCATCGTTGTCTGTATGTTGCCGGCGAGCAGTTTTTCATTGGTAACACAAGTCGGTTTTTGCCTTAAACTTGGCCCAATCCAGCCTTTCTTCAAGCCGAAGATGAACTTCTTCGACGAATCTTTGCTTTTGTTTGTGCTCTTTATTTTGTAATAAAGCAGACATAGTTTATATTACCTTGTTTTAAATTATTATGAAAATGGCTGGTTGGAATTGTGTTTCGCTTGAACGGCATGCGATTCTCACCTTTAGTATTTTGCTTTGGAATAAATGCGCTTACAGTGAATGAACTTGAAATTCAATCAAGACTTGTTGAAGATCACATTGATGATGGCAAAGCAAGATTGTTTGTTGCATGCTATTTTGTACCTTATCTAGAGTGTGTATTTTTAAATATATAGAATTTTTAGTAAGAATATTTGTCACTGTAGCTGTTAAATTTTGTTTCCATTTTGACATTATGTTCAATTAATTTGGCAAATTACAATGCAAAGACTTACACTCAAACAACGTCTCAAAATGATAGAAATCAATTTCACGTTCTGCCCGCTAAACCTATAGAGTACTTTGTCCAATTTATGGTCCGCATAATCGTCCATCTGAGCAGCTCATACGCAATACGATGGAAAGATTTATGTCCCCGTATATTTTATTGAACAACGTTCATACAACACGAGCTCGTACGGGGCGTATTGGGGGCGGCGTAGACGGCAGTATAGGGTAGTGTGATTGAGAAAATTATCTCTCTCACTCCCACCGTTTCATATTTATAACCCACCTAACAATTTCAAACTATCTTCGCCTTAAAATTATTTTTGCCCCATATTTAATACGGAAAAGATTGAGAAAGTCTGTGCAATGGTCGTTCTGTAAATCATTTCTCATTGCCATTATTTTTCCTGCAGTTTTTGGAAATTCGTCATTTTTGGTGCGTTTCATATTTATAACCCAGATGAAATTTCGAACAAAATAAAACTTTATTTCAAATAAAATTTAAATAAAAAACAAAGATATTCAAACTTAACAAAAATCCTTGCTTTCATAAACTGGATTAATTTATTGAAGAATTCAGGGTCAAGTTTCCACCATTCGTCAAGAATTGTAGCTTTCAATTCCGCCAGTGATTCATACTGGCGATTTTCAGCATATACTCGTCTGACAAGAATTCCCCAAATGTTTTCAATGGGATTCAAATCAGGTGAGCACGCCGGCCAGTCCATCATCCTAATGGAATTTGTCTCCATCCAACCCATTGTTTCACGACTGGTATGAATTCTAGCATTATCTGGTGGGAGAATTAAGTTTTTTTTATCATTTTCTGCCAGGAATTGCAGCAAACTGCTTTCAAGTACTTTAATATAATCTCTACTGTTCATCCGTGATGAAATAAATTTTATATCCAAACATCCTGTAGTAGAAAATGCTCCCCACAACATTACAGAACCGTCACCAAAATTCCTCTTCGGAAAAAACAAAGGTTCCTTTCTCAGATCACGCCAGTAAGAATTAAATTCGTCGGGTCCATCTAAGTTTCATTTCATTTCATCAGAAAATATCACCTGGAAATGAAATCTTGCACTTAAACAATGGAGAAATATGAAAGCCAGTATTTCTTACATAAGACCAATCTGTAGACATGTTGTTTTTTGAGAATTCCAGTCGAGCTTTGTTATGGCGATCTAATAGTCGTGGAGCAGTCTTCATTTTACCTCTACAAGTGTTAGGATTACGTCGAATCGTTCTCCAAACCGTTGTTTTTGACACCTTTTTTGGCAAGTGCTGCCAATTTATTGCAACTTAGTGTAGAATTACTTGCTGCTCGTACAATTTTCCTCTGTACCCGCGGAGACAATTTTTCTCTCTCTTTCGCTTTGTTTTCCCATATAACTCCGGATCTTTTAAAAAGTTTTGGATTACACGACGTTACGAGCCATCCACCATCTTTGAACGCTAAAATTTTACCGTTTTCTACGTCATTTAATGACACACCACGCGGCATTTTAAATAATAAGCGTATTGCCAACCCCTCTTGCAAACAACAACTAAACTGATTAACTATGCCGATTTCTAACTGCACTAAGCACCACCAATAAAGCTTTATTTTGTTTGAAACTTCATCTTGTTTATAATTATGAAACGCACTAAAAATTTCCAAAAACTGTAGGATAAATAACGGTATTGAGAAATGACGTCACAACGACCATTGCACAGACTTTCTCAATCTTTTCCGTATTAAATTTGGGGCAAAAATAATTTTAAGGCGAAGATAATTCGACATTGTTAGGTGGGCTATAAATATGAAACGGAGTGTATATATACATTGATTTTTGAAACTAAAATTAGTTTTCCATGTAAATAACTACAGGATTGTGCTGCCAACGGAATTAATCCGGAATTGTTTAAAATCAAAGGTCTTATTTAAAGGTAAAGAAATTCCAATAGAGATGCTCAAACACAATACGATGCAAAGATCTGTGAGCAGGTTTACTCTATTGGACAATTTTCATCCAACACGTGCTCGTACAGTGCGTACCGAGGCAGCTATCGCCGCTGAAGAGGGTAGTGTCACTGAGCATCCAAATTTATCAATTTAGCCTCTGTCCGTTCCAAGGTATATAAACCAGACCAGGTATGATTTATTGCCCTAGGATCCCGCGTCAAGTGACGTAATATCGCACAGATACGCCCAGTAGTGCTGCCAACCTGTTTAGAAAATAGATTGGAAAATATATAATGTATTTCACACTAGACATAAAACCAATAGTAAATGTTACATGCCAGAGCTAGTCTTGAAATCACATGCCATTAATTTGAAGTGGCGAATTTTTTAAATCGACTGTGCATGTCAATTGTTGTCATCTAGTTAGTTTGCAAGACATTTGAATCAATTTTTAACAATAATAGTAGGATTGTAACTGTTCGGCATTCAGCGCATTCATTGTCAAACCAATAACAGTTACAAAAAATTTTGTTCGATTCTCTAACGATGTCATATTCGCAAGAATTCCATTCTAAATTGGAAAAAGAATAATTGGCTTCATTCGACGTGAGAATGAAATTCCACTTGGGTATATTTGGCCATACCCACTGCGTCGGATGACGTAACAACAGATCATACCAGAGTAGTTTATATACCTACATGGACATTTTTGAGTAAAGATTTTGGACTAAAGCCCTATAAGATGCAACTATGCCAGTAAAATTATTTTGCCGTCGACTTCGGAAGAAATAATAGTAGCATGCAGCCCACTTCCAGTAGAACTTCTTTTGTGGAAAAATTTCGATGCTAAAATGGATATGGTCAGATCCCAACAAAACCCGATTGCGGCCGGTGCCCTTGAATGCGATAAATATCTACAAGAATTATACTTAGAGAGGACTGCAGATCCCCTGTCCTGGTGAAACATACATATCCGAGACTCTTTCAAATAGTATTGCGGAGATTAGAAGTGGTCGCGACTTCAGTTCCTTGCGAGAGAATATTTTCAAAAAGTTGCTAAGTTTTAATGAAAAAAGAATCAGGCCTACGTCGCAGAAACTATCACAGATCTTATTTCTTAATGTTAATTTGTAATTTCATTAATTTAAGCTTAGCTTATAATCAAAATATATAATATGCTACATTGCATGGATATTTGTTGTTTAATTTAGTTTTTTATGTTGGAAAATTATTCAATTTATTTTGAACAAAATTTAATATCTTAAAAACGTTTTTCACTCCTTTGCAAATTATATTAAAAACAAGCCGCGAGGTGCGACCCTTGAGGTCCACACGGTCAACTTCCCAGTAATATCTTCATAAACATCAACAACATTACAACAATGAGAGGTAATAGTAACAGGAATGAGTTAATATGAATCATATCGTCTACGGGAGGGTCCATTTATTATGTAAGGTTTTTGGTCGATGAGGACAGATTGAATATTCACGCGGATCAATCGGGGGGGCCTTTTTGGTGTTGAAAATTTTTGTTGGTTTTCAAAATTTAAGCAATTTTTTTTAATTAAAAGACTATAAAAACTATTAAAAATCTGCTTAAATTATGCAAATATCTTAAAACTTTGATTGAATTTACAACAATTTTTTTAGAATAAAAGATATAAAGTAATAGCACTCGTATGAACCCTCTTTACATGGTAACTTTGAATGATTTTTCATTTTTAATTAAGCTTTTTCATAATTATGGAAGAACATTTTGCCGGTGTCTCATCAAAAACTAATGAGAATGTATAAATTTTATAAACTGGATCACTGTGCTGTGCAAATCAGGTTAAAAAATATTTTCTATGAAAAAAACCATAATTTTTCGCATTTTCTTCTATTAAATTAAAAAAACGGCTAAACCGAATTTTTATAATGTTGAAAACTTCACAAAGAGGTTAATACACGTCAACTGGCACTAAAATGATGCAAATATTATATCTTGTTCGTGAGATATAGTGAATGATAAAAATGACCTTGAAAATCATGATGACTTTTAATGATTTTTTATTTTTAATTTATTTTTTTACGTAATCATGAGAGAAATTTTTGATGATTTTTTTGCAAGCATTGTTTGGAGTATATAAATTTTATAAACATTGATTACTAAGACTTGACAATAAGGTTAAAAATTTATTGTTTTTGAAAAAAAACCTAATTTTTTGCACTTTTTTCTAAAATTTTTGAAAACCGCTCGAAGGCTTTTTTTTAAAAATTTGATAGAATAACACAAACGTTAATACGCGTCGATTGACACCTTGTTTAAAAAAATCGTATGTTTGGTTCGCGAGATATAGCGCCTGACAGAAATTACCTTCAAACGGGCAAAACAGCGAACCCCCCCGACCGAAGTATCCCAAAAACTAATCAGCTCTTGAAATTGCAAAGACGCTTTGATTGACACCTTAACGAAGTCAATCGGACTTTGTTTACGTGAGTTATGCTCGTAGAAAAAAGTGTCCACGAACGTACGTACGTACGTACGTACGTACACACACACACACACACACACATACATCTCCCTTTCTAAAAACACTTTATATATACTCTATAGACCTCAAAACGTAAAGAAAAGTTGAAAATTTCAATTTCGATTTTCGAGGCGATTACAAGAACTTCCCATATACTGGGAAGTTAAAAAACACAATGACACATTTGATTGACACATATTGATTGCCTCATCAAAGTTAGTGAGTTGAAGTGTGTTGACTCACTTAAAAGAGTCGTTTTTCCCATCACTAGTTTCTGCCGTCAAATGGATTTCAGAGATGAGGCTCATTTCTGGCCTAAAGGGTTTTTAATATAATTCTCAAGAAACTTTGGAAACGCCATTACATTCCGAAAAATTCATTGTATGTTGCGGTTGCATGCCGGCGGCAGATTTGGTCCTTTCTTTGTCAAATCTAAAGACAGAAGCAACGCTTCGACAAATAATTCAAAATTTTGTGATCCAACATCAATCCCAATTATCTGAAAAACAAATGATAATGATTCCAACAGGATGGCGGAACATGCCTTACAGTCCGTGAAACCACCACTTTATTGAACGAATCGTCTAAAAAAATGGACTTGTGAACTGGCCGCCCACATCATGTGTTTTGCCTCCATTGGACTACTCTTTGGTTTTTGGTTTGCTGATAAGGTAGCAGCTATTGATAACTTGGACGCCAACATTCGACGCATTATTGATGAAATATGGCCGGTTATGCTGGAAAAAGTGGTACAAAATTGGACCGAAAAAATGGCCATCCTAAGACGCAATCGCAGCGATTATTTGCCAAAAATAATTTTAAAACACTAAATTCCATAAAATTTGCAAGCGAATAAGGCAACAAATTGGCCATTTTAATAATTAACCTGTGTCTTATTTGTTTAAAAATTTTATGCTTTTATAAACACTCTATACAAATGTTATCAATTTTGTTACTCAATTTTTAACTTCCCAGTATATGGGAAGTTCATGTAATCGCCTCGAAAATCGAAATTGAAATTTTCAACATATCTTTACGTTTTAAGGTCTATAGAGTATATTTTAAGTGTTTTTAGAAAGAAGTATGTATGTGTGTGTGTACGTACGTATGTACGTGCGTTCGCGGACAGTTTTTCTACGAGCATAACTCACGTAAACATAGTCCTATCGACTTCGTTGAGGTGTCAATCGAAGCGTCTTTGCAATTTTAAGAGCTGATTAGTTTTTGGGAAACTTCGGTCGGGGGGGGGGGGTTGGTGTTTTGCCCGTTTGAAGGTCATTTCTGTCATGCGCTATATCTCGCGAACCAAACATACGATTTTTTTGAACAATCAATCGACGCGTATTGACGTTTGTGTGATTTTATCAAAATTTCAAAAAAATTCTTGGAGCGGTTTTCAAATTTTTTTTAAAAAAAAAAGCAAAAAATTAGGTTTTTTTTCAAAAACAATAAATTTTTAACCTTATTGTCAAATCTTAGTAATCAATGTTTATAAAATTTATGTACTCCAAACAATGCTCGCAAAAACGTCATCAAAACTTTTTCTCATGATTACGTAAAAAAAATAAATTAAAAATAAAAAGCCATTAAAAGTCATCATGATTTTCAAGGTCATTTTTATCATTCATTATATCTCACGAACCAGATATAATATTTGCATCATTAAGGTGTCAGGTGACGTGTATTAACATCTATGTGAAGTTTTTAACATTATAAAAATTCGTTTTAACCGTTTTTTTAATTTAATAGAAGAAAATGCGAAAAATTATGGTTTTTTTCATAGAAAATATTTTTTAACTTGATTTGCACAGCACAGTGATCCAGTTTATAAAATGTATACATTCTTATCAGTTTTTGGAGAGAAACCGGCAAAATTTTATTCCATGATTATGAAAAAACTAAATTAAAAATAAAAAAATCATTCAAAGTTACCATGTAAAGAGGGTTCATACGAGTGCTATTACTTTATATCTTTTATTCTAAAAAAAATGTTGTAAATTCAATCAAAGTTTTAAGATATTTGCATAATTTGAGCAGATTTTTAATAGTTTTTATAGTCTTTTAATTAAAAAAAATTGCTTAAATTTTGAAAACCAACAAAATTTTTCAACACCGATTGATCCGCGTGAATATTCAATCTGTCCTCGTCGACCAAAAACCTTACATAATCAATGGACCCTCCCGTAAACGATATGATTCATATTAACTCATTCCTGTTAATATTACTTCTCATTGTTGTAATGTTGTTGATGTTTATGTAGATATTACTGGGAAGTTGACCGTGTGAACCTCAAGGGTCGCACCTCGCGGCTTGTTTTATTACCAATCGTTAAGACCCGATTAATTTCATATCATTTTCATTATTGTTGCAGATCACGTTGAACCTTTATTGCATTTGTGGAATGTAGCATAGATTTGATCCGAACTCGGTAATGAGTGGATATTTTTCACAAATATGTGCATTTCAGCTTTTGGTTGAGGTAAGAATCAACTGTGAATTTGGTTTTTTTCATCGACAATTGTACATGGGTATTATTTATTTACAAAAATATTTTAATTCGGATTAAAAAGTTGAATTCACTTCTATGAAAAACTTAAGAAACACCGTTAAATAATATTCCTAGAATAATGAAAAATAAACTTTTCATGACTGCTAACAACCTATGTACTATGCTATTGACAAAAGAATATATTCTTACAGCGAGACTGTAATAATGTAATCCATTTGACCCGAGTGATTTTTTAATGTCGGATATCTCTTGAAATTGAATCAAGCCGACAATTTTCGAAACATTCGTCTCACATATATGCTTCGACGCTGGGAGGAAGTCAATCAAGCATATCAGACTTTCAGAAAGAAGTTCAGGAGCACAGTGTGCCAGTTAAGTGTAAGAGTCCCCTTCAGAAGCTACAATCCTTAGACTACATATCTGTAGGTTCAATCAAAGACAAAAAGTTTTTCGCTCTTACTACTTCCAGTTAATACCATTGCCTACATCAACTAGTCAATATACAGCTTACAAAATACACAGAAACGATTACACGAAACTTCTTGGGAAAGACATCACAGAAGAAGAAAAAATTAATCCCTACTACAAAGTTTGTGTCAATATATTTTTGTACAGATACAAGTACATATCAACTTGTATATTTTTATCACTTCATTACATTGGCTTGAAACGATGCTGCTACGCAATTCCACCAGTATACATTTTATGCTGAAATTGCGGAAAGCATTTATGTAGGCTATTATTTCCTTTTGGGCTGGAGCTTCTTTAATGCTTAGCCACGATGTAAGTACCAGTCACCCTTATACGCTAGTAGTTCTAAATAATGTTTACGATATCGGACTACATCGGACGAATCCCTTTTGTACAATTCATCTTTCATCCGTATTCTCTTAGGCACTAGCAATTTATCCATTTTCATTGCTAATTTACGCTATTGGCAGCACTTAACGTTACTTTCCCGATCGTAAACGTCTCGTAAAAGGAGTGTTGACATACATGAACATTTTTTTGTATCAGTAACAGAATGTTCTTTAAATAATATATTATTCGAGATCTAAATGGAACCTTTTTCTCAAAAACCAATTTAGATTGCAAATTCTTTGGAAGCTAAATAAAATCGAACACTGAATCTGAGCTTGAAGTTATGATATCAGACAGGTTTTGAAGTTTATCCTTAATAGCTTATAATATAAAATAAGCTCATGATTTAGTTGAAGAATAAATTTAATAACAATACATCAGTTCAATGGTAGCTAGCAAAAGAAAACTTTATATGGTAAAGATATTTTTATCACGAATGTATCTTTCAAACATAAAAACATGTAGATAATTGCAGGCATATGTTACATTAACGAAATTGTCAAATTTTCGTTTTTTCGGTAGTATCGAATTACAAGGAAATTTTTTTTATGATAATTTACCCATTTAAGTATATACCGCCCTTCTCACAGCAGGATATTACCATTCATAACGAATTCTTTAATGAAAAACAAATCTTTTCTGTTTGAATTTTCTGAGTCATTCAACTTAGTTACTATTCACTCATTTTCTTCAATATTTATAGTACCTATGATTAATAAAACTTAATATGCAGCACACAATTTTTAATGGCTTGAGCTACTAAGTTAGCAGATATTTACCAAAGTTCATAATTAGATTCAAAAATAAAACAGCAATATGTTTTTCATTCGATCTGATTTTCATCTAGTTTATCTTAACTTTATACAAATAGACCTATTAAAAATTCAATAAATGAAGTAAATACTCTCAAAGTGATGGAAAAATTTAATATATAGCTTAGATTGTGAAATACACTTGAATTTAGCATACAGAAAAGTTCGAAAATTGACTGAACTACGTTAAATTGAAGTGTGTATTATTTGCTTTCTCTGTAGACTGGTTTTCATGTACAGCAAATGTGTTGCAAAACAGGAAAACCGGTAGAAACTTATTCCTTTCCTGCCCTGTTGATACTTAAAGAAATGTTGTCATAAGTATGATAATAAAAATTTTTATGCTATGTTCTTTTTATTTTCAAACTGAACGACAAAAATAGGGCATATTTATCAAAATAAATAAAAGTTACATCATTTAAAAATTCTTTTTAATACAACGATTTTTTTTTAAAAATTGGAAATATTACCAAATATGCGTAAATTTGTGTTAAAGTTCGTAACTGAAGATGATGTCTGCCAGCCATAGATGAAATGTATAAAAATAATAAAAAGATAAAAGGCAACAATTGATTCTTTTGGACAATTTTGGGATTTCGATGAAGCTACTTATACTATCATGAACTATGAACAAAAAATATTTTTTTTCAGACATACATTTCTAAATTTAATTCTTGGAAAAAATGGCGGCAACTTGAACTGAAAGAAGTTATTTTCATTTAAAACACAAAGCTTTGTTTTTTTTTAAATAAATCGTTTGGTAAATGTGTGGTCTTTTGCTATAAAAATTAAGCTGTATTTATTTAGCAATAATTGTTGTAGACATTGTTTGAAAAAAGATAGATAAAAAAGTTAGAAATATTGTGTAATATTCTAAATTTATCGGTTGATTAGTTATTGTTGTGTTTGAAATTTTGGATAAAAATTTTCAGGAAATATCGCCAAAAATGCTTATTGTTTTATGATTTGACTCAATAATCGATTCTATTTCGTTGTGTAGTCGCTTTTACAAAAATTCTCATTAATAACCCAAAAAGGTGCACCCACAGTTTTTGCTATAACTTCACCAAATTAATAAATTTTTAAATGAAATTTTAAAAGTATAAAGTTTAAAACCAAAAATGTAGCAACCCATCCAGGTGTACTCCACCCTAGACATCTTTTAAAATTGTTCTTATAAGCTGAATTATAGCATTATAGCAATAAATAATTAACAAACAATAAAAAATGCAATAAACTACACTTCTTTGCAGCAGATTATTTTATTGTTGATGCTAGTTACGTTAAGTGTAGCCGCTGTTAAAAATTTCTGCAGATTAATTATCAATGATGGGAAATTCAGAAGAATTTACCATAATAACAATTACTTCTTCTTGACCGTCTTAAAATTCCTTTTTATTCAGAAAAAATGTTTAAATCAATTGCTACAAGTACAATGCAATTAAACATAATTTTATTTCTGTATTATTCTTTAATTTTAGAGACAACGCATAGAAATTTGCACTCTGATGTCTTTATATTATGTTTTTTGAACTGTTTGAAGTATCAAATAACTTTTCAAGTTTTTTTGACCTAACATCTTATATTGCTTATGGAATAGCATTTGAATTTAAGTTTATAGTGCCTTGATGGCTTAAAGTGCCTTCTGGTACTTTTAGCACAAAAGGTCGCTATCATATTTCAATGTTGTATCGATGAAAAGAAAAAGAAAATTTAGTGCTGAACATGTTTATACATTTGTTAAGCTAACAAAACAGAGATAAATTATTTTATTGGCTTTTTTGGCTTATAAGCATGCATAATTTATGGCATTTAATATTTTAAATAATTTTTTGCATATAACTATCGCGACTCGACTTTTGCACTTTTGCGGCTTACCTGTCATGTTATATATTAACTAAAATTAGAATAATTATTGATGCTTCTCACGGCTAGTAAAATCGCGCTTCATCCCGTGTCAGTTTGCGATAACAGACCATCGAAAAAGTATGGCTTATGGTGGGGTGTGCTGGCACATCATATTCACAAGAGTTTGAAACTTCAAAGCGAGACCCATACTCGCCCGTATAAATCACGAGCCGTGGGAAGCCAGCATAAGATTTCAAAACTGATTTTTTGAGTTTTTTAAAGATTAGAAGAAGGTAGAATGTTGCCTCACATATTCGATAGTTTTCTTTATTCCGAAATATAGACAGGATGAGACGTTAGTGTTGGCCACGAATTTTTTTATTTTATATTTATTTATTAAATATTTCATCTTTTTTATGGATATACATACAATGTTGTCTCTTGAGTCTTGCATACAGTTCATGATTCAATTATTTATTTGAAATGCAATGTTAATGCAAAGAATGATCAAATCTCTCTAAAATCCTCAATACATTGCAACTAATAAGTAATTAAACAACAAAATGAGTTCTTCCTTCGACTGAATCAGTCATCACTTCCGATATCGAACAAAGTATCCTCATTACAAGGATAGTTTCAATAAAGTCTCTAGTAATGCTAGTGTTTTTGAAATATGTCTTTCCAGAATTTATTTCACAAATTGGAGTTCCTTCGTTATATATATTGTTCATTATAGTGTATAACATTGCATAGTTAAATGTAGTGTACACTTTTTTTTGTCATCACTATTATGTTAAATACATTTTTCTTTAATAAATCATTCATCACAGTCGTCAGTAGGATCATCAATTTGTTCTCAAATTTACTTTTTATTTATTAAACACAAATATAAGCTGATTTTTAACAACTGTATAATGTAAGTAAAAAACTATCGACATATGCGTATTGAGTTAAGAAAAAGGAGTTGTTAGCCAGAAGCTAGTAACACAGATACCATATTACTAGCTCTAAATTTTAAAATGATGGGTAATCGGACGTCTTTGAAAACCACTCTTCGGCAATAAATAGTGTTCTTGTATATTTATGTAACCTCTGATATGGGCATCATACATCTCGAAAATTTTGGATGTAATTTTCCTTGCTTTAGGAGTTTAATTACGTGTAGTATTTTAAAACTAATAAATGAAACTAATTTAAAACTTACTCAAATCCAGCCAATTTGCAAAGATTAAATAAAACCCTACAATAAAGATCCTTCAATTAACTTCTGTTCCCAATGAAAATCAAACAAAACTCAACGAATCCCTTTGCAACCCGTTCTGTTCATTGTTCCTTAAAAAATATTCGTCAACAAAATTGCACAGAGACAATAAATCAACAGCAGGAATTATTCGGGAAAGTACTTCTGCTCTCGAAAAACAAACTTTCTGTTACACGAACTATATATATTTGTGTTATCGTTGCAGAGGTAAAAGTTCAAATATTTGAAAACTCGAAAATGAGAACAACTTCCATGATGGATTACCATCCGCTGTTTACCTTATCGCCAGATTGCCTTTTCGTTTACCTGTGCCTCTGAAATTAAGCATCCTTCGCCTGTTTGCATAATGAATGCAAAAAAATGCAGGAATAAATTCCAGGATTTCAGCAATGTTCGCTGAGAGAATCAACTAAATAGACTTCATTTAGTGTGCGGAACAATGTTTTCAACGGAAGCTGTTTAAATGCATGTTACATAGGATTCTTAACATTTCCGCAAATTTGTATTTTTTTTCATGAAATTATTTTAAAGTCATTTGCTTTAAAGTTGGGTAATAAAGTTTTTTTTTGAAAAGTTGTCATTATGCGAAAACTTTTGATTGTTTTACTGGGAGTCCATGACAATTATTCACAAAAGTATAAGAATAAAAGTTGTTGAGCAAAATGAACAGCGCTAATACGGACATATTCTTATCCTTAAGAATAAAAAAACAAAATTATATAAAAAAAAATCTTTCATGGTGCATCTTAAAGAAGCATTTAAATTATTTGATTGATTTGGTCCAAGTCCTGCATTTAAAGAAAAAAGTCTTTTGAATCGTCGAAAACAGAAGAAATTAGTTGAGCGGACGAATCGCAACAGCAATACAGTTGCCGGTAGCGGAATTTACGGTGTGTCTTTCACATTTTGATTTGCTTGCGTGCTTGCATGTTATATCCAGAATAATTTATTCCTATCGTGCTGAAAAGTGTCATAATATAATGAATAGAAAAGCTAGAGATTCAAATTTTAGTTTCTGTATTGAATGTCGTAAGTTCAAATATGCATAAAAGTTCATTGTGATGAAGTGAAAGTCCTGCGTTATCATAAAAATTCAAGTGCTGAACTTCAAATTTTATAGATTTTTTCAGAAAACTGATGTACCAGGTGTATGCACAAATTTGTACAGGTTTTTGTAGTAAAGAAAACACATAGTTTTTAAGGAAAATTCATTTTTTGTTCATTCAAAATATTGGCTTTACACACCTGGCCCATATTTAAGGTGAGATATGAATACCATACCAGAAAAATTGCTTGTCTTTTTTGCTGCTTTGTTTCATCTGAATATAAAGCTGGTAAAGATTTTATCTTTTCATCTAACATTGCACTTTTGAAAGAGAACTACACTTTAAATTTTATTGAAAGTACTGTCAAAGTTATGCTTGTTGTGTCGTTTTTGAGAGCCTACATCCTGAATTTTCAAAAGTTTTTTGGTATAATTTCTACAAGTTCTTTAAAAAAATTCGGCATAAAAAATCTGTTATTCATTGAACACAATTCCTGCAATTTTCATCATTTTATTCCATGAAAATCGTCATCCATGCACATGAATACCCTTTAACAAAGAGCTTGATATCTCAATGGAATACGAATCTAACAAACGATGCCAATAGCACGGAAAAATTTATGGCTTAATGCATCAACCCTTTATAATCATTACTGGTAATGTAAAATATGCATTGCTTGCTTTGGGGTTGCATCTATAAACATACAAAAGCTGAAATCTATTTGCTAGCAGACGTTGTTGCAGAAATTCAAGCCACAAAAGCAAACGTATAGCTGAATTTTATGATCCACAGATAGTATGATTAAGGATAATACAAGCTTTTGATCATTTCAGACATTCGTAGCGTTCATTAATGGAGACAAAAGACATGTAACGTCGGTTGTGGTTTCATAGTGGAAAACAATATTTCTAGAATTGCAAGGAACGACCAGCTTTGGTATGCAGTTAGGAGTTTTGATTTCAAGAGTTGTTGGAAATAGTTTGTATGGCTCCCTTTGCTTCTTGGCTCACTATTATCAGACAAAGGATATAATTATGCTGGGCGAATGCATATTTAATATCAGAAATGGTCCTCCTTATTCTACCAGAGCTTAGGTAGCTCTAGGAATGATCAACTATGTATAAGAAGCTAGCAGTGCAGTGCTTATCGAATATGTTTTATATTATATGAATTGAATGTTGTAGACTTTCAACTTTCAGAACATTGAACATTAAAAACTTTTTCAAGAATAAAAAACTGAAAATTTCCTTAAGTTTACATTCATTTTTTTTTCATATACTTCATATACGTATTTCGAGAAAAACATCATAAATAAATATTTTCGGGGCAATCTAAATGAGCTATAAGCTTCACCACACATCCAAAAATCTCTCTGCCTACTTCAAATGCACGATTGACGTCCGTACTACGCAAACCGACATTTTTATCACGATAAAACGGCATGCCAATGCTAAATTTCTATTACTATAGGTATATTCGATTCTGATGCAACGAAAAATAGGACGATAAAAAAAGGCGTACAAGCAATAAGTACCTATGGTAGTCCTAAATTCACCCTAAACCACGTCACGCCACAACTGGAATTGCCAGGCATGCCTGGATCACGACCGCCAATTAGTGCGTGTCCGCATCATGTTCGTGGGTAGGAGCTTCATTATTTATCCTTATATGTAAGACGCTTCTTACTTGATGTAAATCGTAAGGGAATGGCTGTAAGTAATCTTTACAAAATTGTAGGTAACTTCATTAAATTTCTTTATTCAATCTTTTCCAAAATCATACTTAACGTTTATAACAATTATATTTTTTTGCCACTTTTCATATTTTTTTTAGTTTATTAACTTTCTTTCCAGTAGGTATATACAAAGTTCATTGCTTTTTATAATTAAACGCAAAGTTTATATCCTAAGCTCTCAGGCAATAAAATTTTATAGTTATATTTATCTTAGCGTTAAATTGAATTGAAAAAAAAGAACTGAATATTGTTTAGGGTGATAACGGACGACATTTTTGTTCAGCTCCGTAAATACTTGGATAGAATACAATATAGAAGCTTCTATTGGATTCTCGTATTTGACTGAGAACAGTACAAATTACAATATAACTTTACTACTCCTTTTTAACATGAGTTTCTCTATTAAACTGATGCTGAATTTCAACATAAATCTTACCACACATACCAAGATTTCCGAGATGCTTGATACTATGCTTCATTTTAATCTTCCAGGAATTGATGATTGCCACGAGAAAGGATGCCTTTGAGATAGGCAACATCATAAAGATAAAAATTAATCCATCTGATTGTCCCAAAAAATGGACAAGCTTAACTTGCGGCTAGTAAACGTGTTGAAGCATCAATTTTCTTTAAACGAAATACCATCTTGGTCATTCACTAGACCTACAGGGGGCTCAAACTTTTGATGCGGAAAATTTCGGAAGAAATTGAATCAGCTAGATTACAGGATATACAGATGCCTGTTTGGTTCAAATCAAGATAAACCCTCAGCACACATAACTTAATCATTTTTTTTGTCCATAGTAATACCGAAACTCAAGTATCTAAGCTACTACTAGCAAAGCCCAACAACTAAATCTAATCCAGTGCTGACGTTGTAATTGCAAAACTTCTTTTGTATCACTAATAGACATTTATTGTTACTGATGCCAGCAAATGATCCTTGGTTTGATGTTTTAATGAAATCGAAAGACTCAAGGTAATCTCTAAGCTCCATATAAAAATAGATGTGAGATTCGTCTGCCAATGGTGCACAATTAAGAGCCCTATCTGTGTTAAGGACATGGCGTTCGATAGAAGGATGAATCGATCGAAAATTCCGTCTCATCACACCATCAATTGCATTTGCTGGAAGAAAATACCCGACATTGTATGCAAAGTGCATAAATCTGGCGCCTGATGTGTGCTTCCTGACAGAGAAAACCATCAATTTGCAGATACTTTCCAACACGAGAGTGGGCGGTGGATAGTGGTGGGTGGTAGTGAAGGCCAAATGGTTGATGAGCCACCCGGATAGTATCGTGCAAGGGAACCAATTACCGATTGTAAAGTGCGATGGTTGTGAAGGCGACATTTTAGCATTGCGTTTTCCAGACACGTATCGAGCATAAATAGTATTCCCATGGAGGGCAGCCTTATTGAATTCGCTACCATAAAGAAAGTGAGCTAGTTGGCAGGATGCGCTTCGTTGTAGGATATTCAGAAAATGGTGCCTGATAAACTCGCTGTGAAAAATGCATTTGGTAAGACGACACGCGTTCGTATCATTGATATATGTATATATTATGTGGTGAAATAAACTGCAGTCAATATTTCTCAGTAATCCGGGATTTTATCATGATGAACAAGGGGATTGCCGTTGAAACTGAATAGTTTGCATGTTTATGTGGCTTACTCTTTTGAATCTCATGCGAGGCGTGCCCGATCGTAATGCATCAGTAACTATTTTCATGGAGGAGTAGTTGAGTTTCATCAAAATCGCCAAATTTAATTTTTGGTAGTCTTTTAAAAGCATTTTTTGCTAGCGAGCATATATGAATACATTGTGAAGATTATTAGAACGAAAAATATAGCAAATATCGAAAGTTGTTCATTCCAATAACTTTTTGTTCCAAAAATCATCGTAAGTTAATATTAATGAAAAGTAATACTCAGCTATCTAGAATAAATTCTAGACGAAGCCGTTACGAGACGAGCTTCAGAAAAGATTACCATCTAAACTATGTATTATATTCAAAGCATATTTCATAAAAATGTAGTACATCCATTTAAAATAAAACTGTGCAAATGTGTGACAACTTTATCGGAAAACAAGGAAACCTAATATGAAATTAAATACCTTTAATAGCTTGCCAGGACAACGCTTCCACCACCTATTAGTGCGGGCAAAATGTAAAAAATGTCAAAAATATAAAAAATTTAAAAAATGTAGAAAATTTAAAAAAATGTAAGAAATGTTATAAATGTAAAAAAATGTACGAATAGATATAGAAAACGTAGAAAATTAAAAAAATGTAGAAAATGTAGAAAATGTATAAAATGGAAGAAATGTAGAAAATGTAAATTTTTTAGAAAATGTAAATAAAATTCGAAAATGCAAAAAAGAGGAAAATTTAAAAAATGTCAAAAATTAAAAAATATACGAAATGTAAAAACTTTAGAAAATGTAAAAACGTGGAAAATTTAAAATATTTCAAAAATGTAATAATTTAGGAAATGTAAATATTTAGAAACTGTAAAAAAGTGGAAAATTTAACAAATATAAAAATGTAAAACATGTAAAAAAATGTTTAAAATGTAGAAAATGTAAAAAAATAAAAAATGTAGAAAATGCAGAAAATGTAAAAAATGTAGAAAATGTAAAAATTGTAAAAAATGCAAAAAACAGTAAAAATGTGAAAAAATGTAAAAAATCTAAAAAATGTAAAATATGTAGAAAATAAAAAATGCGAAAAATGTGACAAATGTCAGTAATGTAGAAAATGTTAAAAAATGTAAAAATGTAAAAATTGTAAAAATGTAGAAAATGTAAAAAATTCTAGAAAATGTCAAAAATATAGTATATGTTAAAAAATGTAAAAATGTAAAAAATGTAGAAAATGTAAAAAATGTAGAAAATGTAAAAAATTATAAAATGTAAAAAATGTAAAAAATTATATGAAGTAAAATTTAACCGTCTAATTTTTTGTAGAGGTTGGAACAAATAATAATTGGAAGGTGCCAGTTTTGGAGAATATGCTCGGTGTACAAATTTGTATGAGGGGTATCTTGGTAGAACTCAACATCTTTCCTATTGATCAATTCTGGCCTTTTCTGTTTAAGGGGTAAGCTGGGTTTCAAAGGTTCAAAACGGGTACATTTTTACTAATTTTTTTTATATCCCATTAAATATTTTATTCAAACAGTTTACCATATAAAAGATACACATTTGATAAGTAGTTTATGAGAGTTGTATTGAATTTCTTGAAAACTCAGTTATTTGAAAAAAAAACCAAAAACTTTCCGTTAGAAGATGATTATAACTCGTGCTTGAACGAAGGAAAAAAAAATAAACTAAAATTTGCATTTTTGACGGAGTTGTGAACCAAAAGTCCCATTTTTTAGTAAAATTTGCACACTGTATGGCTTTGAAAAATTACTTAAAATAGAGAATAAAAAAATCCTTCATTCAAGCAGTAGCAAGTATTATATAGAAGAAATGTGCAAAATTTGAAGAAGATCGGCACACAAATTTTTGAGAAATTGTGAATACCGGTTACAAAAATAGAGTTTCGAAAAAAAGCGATTAAATTTTTACATTAGAATGCCACTGGGCCTGATGGGCAAAACTTCCAAAGGCCCTATTTCTTAGAATTTTATTCGGATCGTTTTAAAATTTTGGGAGAATATTCTTAACATATTGTATTGTTAAATAAGCAAAATAAAAATAAAAATTGTTTGTTTGAAATTTTGAAACCCACCTAACTCCTTAAGTGAATCATCCAATTTGTCCAGCTGATGCCAGTACACTTCAGAATTGATCGTTATGTTGTCCGATATATGCTAAAAAGCGGTTCTTTTGAATTCTCACCAAAAATTTTTTTAGTGAACATCGGCTTTTGCGCCGTTTTATATTTTTTACTCCATGATCTCTTGCGTTTAACATTGATGTAAACAACTCATCCGCTTGAGAAAAGATTAGTTTGCTGACATTTGGGAAGCAAATCACAGACGTCAACGCGACTATACAAATTTTATTCCTTAACCCTAGAGTGATAACCCACGACACCAAGGTGCCCAAAGAAACGAAATATCACTGCCGCTTTTATTAAATATGGGTAAAAAAATGATCATGACTTCCAAAAATAAAAATAAATAAATGAAAACTGTGTTTAATTTATAAATTAGGAAACAATCGTTATTATTAAGTAAAAAAAAATTGTTTTAAAAAAAACCTTCACAAGTATGCATCGAGCACCGTGCGCCTCTAAGGCGTATGGTTATCTTCAATGCTATTTCCAAGAGGGTTATTACTCTAGGGTTAAGAACATGAGAAATCCATATAGCAAGCATTGAGATTAGAACCTAGGCGTTTCAAATGATCATGACCGGTAGAACTCGATAAATTAAATCTCTCAGTGATCTTACAAGTTGTTATTCGCTGGTTTGCATCAATTGCTGTCTTTATTGTGTTTTCATCAGCTTCAACTGGTGTTTGAGAACATGGTGCATCTTTAACATCAAAATTGACGGATTGGCCAGAATCTGTTCTGGCACTGGCCTTCTGTCAATACATCTTCTTCATACACATCGGATAATTTTTTCTTGCTTGAACAGAATTTTTAACTTTTCGATGGTAAAAAAAGTAAAATATGTATACCGAAAATACTGCTTTCCACTTTCCATATTTGAAAGGCTACCAACCAAAAACTACTATGTAGAATCAATCGAACTTTTTCACAAGCCTTGCTATATAAGCTGGCCAAATACAATGATTATGCAGCTTAAAGATGAAGTTGGCTGTGAAAAAATACAATAAAGTCCTCTGTTGGGAAAAAGGGAAATTACTTTCCGGACAACCTAATAGAAACATATATATTTTTATGCTTTCGAAATATACTTGAAATGAATAACCAGAAGTCCAGAATCAACGTTAGGCTACATAATTGCAGCACATCATATTTCGTGTAGCACGTAGATTAAATCTAACATTCGTTTTCCCAAGCTTAATGCCCAACAAACTGAATTATCTTTTCCTCCTTGACGGATTCGCCTTGACGTGGTAAGGGGGCTTGCGTGACTCACCTAGGCTGGAGTAAAATCTGGCTTGGGCGAGTCCAGACTAAACGAATCCAAACAGATGAATGTCGAATTTAAACATTAATTTACCCCAGGAGGGTCTGGTGCCTTCGGCACCTAAATCCCTCACTGCTACACCAGCAGTCTGCCCCTCGGATTCTGGGGAGGGCAAAAAATCGACACACGTGGAACTACTCAGTGGTTCCATGGAAAACCTGGTACTCGGAGAACCAGACAAAACTCCATACCCGGAGGAGCTCACCCTTGGCGGGCCCTCAGCTGCGAGCTCACCGGCAACGGAGGGCTTAGCAGCGACGGGGAATTACAAAAAAAAGAGGAACAGGAGTGGCGCGGAGAAAAAGAGGAGGGCGAAAAAAAGGGCTCAGCAGAGGCGAGAGGTTCCCTCAGGGACTGACACTCAGGCCGGGACCTCTTTGAACCCAACTCCCTCCGTGACCCCTGCAGCTCCTCGACCAAAGTCGCCGGAATCGGGCCCAAGCAATGCTAGAGGCTCGAAAAAAAGACAACGCTCCGGTGAGGAAGAGGTATCCAGGACGTCCGCCAATCCGAAGGTCAAACGACCGAGGGAAGGGGACAAACTGAAGACCCCTCAAAAAAAATCCTTTGCGAGCGTGGCTCGGAGCAATCTGGGCTTCGTACTGGCAGCGGAAGGCATGGCTCGGGGCTACTCTGGTGAACAACTAGAGCTGCTCAAGGGCCGTATCTCCAAAGCCGTCGCAGAGGAGATAGACAGAGGCACGCCGTTGAAATTTGACTCGGTGGGGACCCTTAGAAATCAACTGAGGATCGTCCCTGCAGATGCAACTACAACGGCCTGGTTGAAAGCCTTGGTGGAGGGAGACAGGCTAAGGGGAGCATGGGAGGGCGCTAGATTTTCCCTAGTGGAAGCATCTAGGCTTCCAGTGCTCCACAGGGCCACTTTCTTCGTCCCGGGCCCAGACCAAATCGCGGAGACTGTTCTCCGAAGGCTCTCCATAGTTCAGCCGGAGATAAAAACAGCCGACTGGGCCCTGTACGCACAGGTGCCCATGAAGGACTCCCGAAAGGGACTCCTCATGGTTGTTGGAATCCCGGACAAGGACAGGGAGTATATATCGGGAAAGGGAGGATGGCTCTACTTGGAGCTCAATAGGATTAGCGTGAGCTTTTCCAAAGGGCCCAAGGAACCAGGACCACAGGCTCCCAAGTAGCGGTTCTTTGTCAGCGTGAGTGTTATACTTGTTCTGTATTGTGTTGTGTTGTCTTGGGGTTGACCTGGAGATGTAGCATGGAAACATGATGGGTCTTCAGGTCACACAAATCAACATGCAGCATAGTAAGGCGGCTAGCTCTCTAATAGCTAGACGCTGTAACGAAAGCTGCAACAAACCCCCCGGAGGCAGCAATGTCTCCGGTTTTGCACCTGCTCTACCCATATTTCTAATACAAGAACCATGGGTGGCAGGAGGACGAATCCGCGGTATAGGGACCAACTCTCAAATGGATCTCTTAACAGCGGATTGTGAAAAACCCAGAACCTGTGTTTGGCTCCCAAGGACTCTTAACGGGCTCTTGGTACAGGAATTCTGCGACCGAGACTTAACCGTAGTACGAGTAAGTACAACGGTGATGGGGAGTAGACGAGAAGCTCTTCTGGGATCGGCCTATCTCCCCTACGAAGATCGAATTCCGTCAGCAAACCTCACAAGACTGATGGAATATGTTAAAAAACACAACCTAAATCTGATCTTAGGTTGTGATGCAAACGCTCACCACGATTGCTGGGGGAGCTCGGACACCAACTCGAGAGGCGAAAGCCTACTAGAGTTCTTAGCCAGTTCCGGGCTCACCATAGCGAACCGTGGGGCGGAACCAACTTTCGTCACATCCAGGAGGCAGGCAGTCATAGACATAACAATTGTCTCTGACGCAGTCACTCACTGGGTTAAAGACTGGAAAGTTTCGAAAGAAGTGACGCTATCTGATCACAGGTACATCACTTTCAACATCGAGGCTAATCCAATAGGTGGGCCAAAATGGTTGAGAAACCCCAGGAACACAAATTGGGCGGCCTTTAGACAAGACGTGCAATGCAAATTACAGCAACCAGAGAAAATCCGAGAACCTGAGCAGCTCGAAGAAGCTGTCGGGAACTTAGTCGAGGTATTGAGGGCCTCTTTTGAGGCCCACTGCCCACTAAAAAGGACTACACTGGGAAACACCCCATGGTGGACACCAAGACTAGCCAGGCTCAAGAAAAACGCTAATAAGGCGTTCAACCGGGCCTGTAAAGCTCGAAGTGAAATCACCTGGGAGGCGTACAAGCAATCCAAAAGAGACTATCACAAGGCTCTTGCGGAGGCGAAAAGGAACTCATGGAAGAAATTCTGTGAAGAAATAAACTCATGCCGGGAGACCGCCAGAGTTAAGAAGATCCTCACAAGGG
This sequence comes from Oxycera nigricornis, assembly GCA_963942545.1. Lineage (NCBI taxonomy): Eukaryota > Metazoa > Arthropoda > Insecta > Diptera > Stratiomyidae > Oxycera > Oxycera nigricornis. Next base: position 93,598,837 of record OZ012661.1, on the reverse strand, counting down.
GACCGAGCAATAACCTCGGGCTCCTTAAGGACGAAAACGGGAAGTTCACCACCACAAGTGAAGAGACGTTAAACCTCTTGCTTAAAACGCACTTCCCCGGTAGCATAACTCCCTCCGGAGGAAACACCGTTCATCCGAACGTACCGTCTCAAACGGATTGGAATCAAGCCGCCGAGGTGGTGACTGTAGAGAGGCTCCAATGGGCAATTGGAACTTTCGACAGCTACAAAGCACCTGGCGAGGATGGAATTTATCCCATCCTGCTGAAGGAAGGAATGGCTTCCATCACCAACCATCTGTGCAATATATACAGGGCCAGTTTGGCCCTAAAATATATACCAGAATTATGGAGGAGGGTAAGGGTGGTTTTCATACCAAAGATTGGGAGAACCACTTACCAGATAGCGAAAAGCTATCGACCCATAAGCCTCACATCTTTCGTGCTGAAAACACTGGAACGACTGGTGGACGTCCACGTGAAAAACACAGCACTAATAGAGAGGCCCTTGCATCCGGGACAGCATGCCTATAGAAAGGGAAAGTCTACGGAGACGGCTCTGCATGAGCTCGTTCACGGGATCGAGCGGGGCCTTAACGACGGACTCTTCTCTTTGGGAGCTTTCCTAGACATAGAAGGTGCCTTTGACAACTCCCCATTTGGTGGAATGACATCTGCAGCAGAGAGACATGGGATAAGCGGCACGATAACGGGCTGGCTGACCGCTCTCCTCGCTGAACGAAAAATAACAGCGTCACTGGGGGACACCAGTATAACAGTAGCCCCAACAAAAGGGTGCCCACAAGGAGGCGTACTTTCCCCTCTCCTGTGGTGTTTACAAATGAACTCATTAGTGACAGAACTTAACCAACAAGGCTTTCTTGCCATCGGCTATGCCGATGACCTGGTCATATTATGCAAAGGCAAGTTTGCCGGCACAGTGTGTGACAGGATGAAAGAAGGACTTAAAATCACGCACCAATGGTGTAGAAGAAACGGGCTGGCGGTAAACCCAGTCAAGACAGAACTCACCATGTTCACCAGGAAGCGAGTGTGGGATGCATACACGCTACCTACTTTAGATGGCGTGGAGCTCCAACTCTCAAAAAAAGTCAAGTACCTGGGCGTAACCCTAGACACGAAACTTACCTGGAAAGAGCATGTTGATGAAAAAACAAGAAAAGCCAAAAACATTTTCTGGGCATGTAGAGGCTCCATGGGTAAAACCTGGGGACTCTCACCTCGAAATGTGATATGGCTATACAAAGCCTGCATAAGACCGGTCATACACTATGGAAGCATAGTGTGGTGGAAACGGTCAGACCTAGATACTACAAAAAGTCAGCTAGGCTCGGTGCAGCGACTAGCACTAGTGAGTGCTACTGGAGCGGTGCGAACCACTCCCACGGAAGCACTCAACGTGATCATGGACATGCTGCCACTGGACTTATCAGTGAAGCAACATGCCGCAAAGACGATGGCACGCCTAAGGAGAACCGGGATTGTGAAAGACGGCGGCTGGACTGAGGGACACCTCAAACTTTTAAAGAGTTTAAAAGTGGACTCACTCCTTGATCTGCCCAACGACTACATAATCCCAAGGCTCTTCTTTGGAAAAAATTTTACAACGAGTTTGACTGATAGGAATGATTGGACTAAGTTCGGTCACCTTTCTCACAGGCCCGCTGATATCATAGTGTACACAGACGGATCAGTGATGAGCGTCGGGGCTGGGGCGGGAATATATATACGCCCTGGACCACATGAGGCTCAAATATCGATACCTCTGGGTACAAAAACAACCATCTTTCAAGCTGAAGTCCACGCCATAGCCAAAGCCGCGGACCTCTTACAAGACAGAAGAATACAAAACAAACAGATAAAAATCTGTTCAGACAGTCAGGCCGCTATCAAGGCCCTGGGCTCCCACAATGTGAAAACGTCAATTGTGGAGTGTGCCCAGAACAGCCTCAAAAAGCTGAGCCAGAGAAACAGGGTCTCAGTTACCTGGGTCCCAGCACATGTGGACATTATAGGTAATGAAGAGGCAGACAAACTGGCTAAGAAGGGAGCAGAGATCACACCGGTTGGTCCTGAGCCTGTTCTGCCAACGAACATAAATCTAATCTCAAAAAAGATCAATGAGACACTCAGGGAAGAACATCGAAGACGATGGCTCAACCTACCAACATGCAGACAGACAAAGCTCTTTCTGCCAAACCTACGACCTGAAGTCGCAAAATACTGTCTAAAACTAAATAGAGTCAGACTGAAAAAACTCACAGAAGTGATTACAGGCCACGGACGCCTGAGAAGTCACCAAGCTCTTCTGCAAATAGTGGACGATGCATGGTGCACTAGATGTGAGGAGGACGAGGAAACAGCGGCACATTATGTGGGCTACTGTCCCGCGTTCTCCAGACACAGATATAGAGCCCTTGGCATGCCTCAAATAGGAGACAAGGAGTTCCATACCTTAGCCTTGGACGACCTGATGAGGTTCATCATCTCATCCGGAAGATTCAAGACATAAGCATTAACTCCAGAAAGGAAAAATATGAGGATAGTACAATCGACCAGCAGGTCGCAGTGCTAGGGCTGCAATGCCCACCTCCATGTCACGACGACGACGACGACGAATTATCTTTTGTGCTGCCAACAATTCTATTGTGGTTATGAAGAAAATGCTTTTCTTTCATAATTTTCTATTTCCATTCTGGAAAAAAAATATACATCAGAGTCATCTCTCAACCTCAGATTTCTGTACATGACCAAACATTTCGGGATGCCAGCAAACATTATGCGATAGTGAATTTACATTGTTTCCAGTGAAAAACATTAGGGTTGGCTGATTTTCAGACTGGCATTATTTGTTATTTGCATTTCCCGGGCTTCTGTTTTATATGCCAAGGCAAACTTAATAATATCATTGTGGACGGACTTTTTCTGTTATCAATTCTTGGAATCTATGCTTGTTACATGGTGTTGTTTTGAAAGGTTTCCGAGAAAGGATACTTAGTTTCACTGGGATAGCAAAAATGTGAGAAAATCCTATTAAAGATGCTTTTTTTGAGGACGAAGTTATGAAATGTGCGAAACGAACTGAGTTGCTAGAAGTTTTTTGGTGTAGATAATAAGTTCAATGGACATGAAGGCTAAGATTCCATCATTTATTATTTTCTACAGGTCAGTGTGCTGACCTCTGACAGTGTGTGCCTAATGCTTTCAAGGATACCAGATAAGAAGTGAGGAATGATGAAAAAGGTAATTTAGAGGCTAGCCCGTTAATGTGGGTCGTGCTGGTTGGAATGATTTGTGGTTTTCGCAATCTGAATATGGGATGTATTTGCTGTTGCCAATTTCGTTTTAAACTGTTTGGATTTGTGTAGTCAAATTAGGTTTATGTAAAAGAAATGGTTACACCATTATTTATGAGTTAAGGTTACATAGAGTCAAGGTTACATAGGGTCAATGTTACATAGGCGATCATGTTGAAATTTTCTGGAAGGTGACTGAGGTTTTACAACGATTTTTGGGATGATGTAGTATCTAAGCACCGAGTTAGTTGCAAGATTTCCATACTAGCCCTTAAAAATAAAATCTTTTTGGTAAATTTTAAAGAAAATTATAAGCTTTGACGGAGGTTCCATATTCTAGGCGATATCCGTGTATCACACCATTTGCTAGCTCTCCGTAAACTTTCCCATATTTAAATTTGCTTATTTTTCTATTGTAGAGAAGGTTGTTGTACATCTGCAATTCACAGTCCTCTTATACTGGGAAACTTAGCTCAGGATTTTTTGCAGTCAATCTTCCCATGCAAAAGGCTGAGCCATCAAAAGATTAAGCCAATAGATAGTCAAATTAATCACATACATCTGATGAAGAGGAATCTTCCATAAAATCATCCCCCCGGCTGGTGAGTTTTGTAATTCTACAATTTACTTTTCGTTGAAAAGCATGGGGGACATGAAAACGTGTGTCCAAAGTGTCAAAACGTGTGTCCAAAGTGTTACACCTATTCATGTAACATTTATGGTAAAAATGACATTCATCAAAGTTTTTATAATTTTTTAATATTTTTATTTTTTTTTTATTTTTTTTACATTTTTAACGAATTTTTTAAATATTTTTTTATAAATATTTTCGATTTCTAAAGTAGTCCAAAAATCACTTCCCAGACCCATTTAACAGTTTCATATGATCTCTGAAAATAGGCAAAATAACTATTTTTTGTGGGGAAAACCGCATAACTTTTTATGGAGCCATGGTCGACCCGAACTTCTTATGCCATAGTAGTAGAAAAGCCCCCTCTTTTGATCCTTGCGGCTAAAATCTTCACCTATACAAGGATGTTTAATTCACATGATACAATCATTGAAAAAGGGTGCATTTGAGGTTGAAGTAAATTGCAAAAACAAGTAGAAATTAGGGGATCTAAAGAAGAATTTTTTAGAAATATTGCAAAAAAAAATTTGCTATCAATTTTGAAAATATCACTTTTTCTGAATAGTTTGGTACTTATTCCATGTAATTTTGACCACTAGGAATGCCCTAAAAATCATAACGAAATTAAAAACCAAGCGTCAAAAATCAGGGAAAAAAGTAATTTCACTCAAGTCCTTATTTCTTTCTAACATAAAATCAAAACAAATTGTAACAATAAACAAACTATTTTGATGTGTTCCTGCACCAAAAGCTGAATAAACTTCTTCTTTTTCTTCAAATATTGATTGAAATCGTTTCGTCGCTCTTTGTCTTTCGTCCCCGGATCTCGCAAGTTTTTTAATAATGAGCTCTATTGAAAAATTGCATTTGTATTATATTTCACCCATTTCCTTATAAGTTACTGGCACAATTCTTTTAAAAAAATTTTTGTGATGATATTTACATAATATTAGAACATATGGAACAAATTCAACTTAAGTTATAGTAAAGTTATAGACATTTTTTCGATCGAAAATTTGGGAATATCTATAAATCTTTTCTGGATAGTTTGGTAGTTTTTTCATGTAATTCGGACCACTAGAAAAGCCTTAAATATTATTACATTTTTAACTTCCCAGTATATGGGAAGTTCTTGTAATCGCCTCGAAAATCGAAATTGAAATTTTCAACATTTCTTTACGTTTTGAGGTCTATAGAGTATATATAAAGTGTTTTTAGAAAGGGAGATGTATGTGTGTGTGTGTGTGTGTATGTACGTACGTATGTACGTTCGTGGACACTTTTTTCTACGACGATAACTCACGTAAACAAAGTCGTATCGACTTTGTTGAGGTGTCAATCGAAGCGTCTTTGCAATCTTAAGAGCTGAGTAGTTTTTGGGAAACTGCGGTCGGGGGGGTTTGCTGTTTTGCCCGTTTGAAGGTCATTTCTGTCATGCATTATATCTCGCGAACCTAAAGTACGATTTGCATGATTAGCGTGTCAATCGACGCGTATTTACATTTTTGTGATTCTATCAAGTTTTTGAAAAAATTCTTGGAGCCGTTTTTTAATTTTTTAAAAAAAAGTGCAAAAAATAACGGTTTTTTTCAAAAACAATAAATTTTTAACCTTATTTCCAAGTTGCAGTAACCAATGTTTATAAAATTTATATACTCCAAACAGTTTTATTGAAAATGACATCAAAGTTTTTACTCATGATTACAAAAAAAAATCAAATAAAAAATAAAATATCATTAACAGTCATCATGTTCTTCAAGGCCATTTCTGTCATGTTTTATATCTGACGAACCAAACATACGATTTGCATTGTTAAGGTGCCAATCGACGCGTATTAACATTTGCGTGAATCTATCAAATTTTCATAAAAACTGTTGCAGCCGTTTTTTTAATTTAAGAGAATAAAGTGCAAAAAATTAGATTTTTTTTCATAAACAATAATTATAATTTAATTTATAACCTGATTTGCGAAATATAGTAATCAGTGTTTATAAAATTTATATACTCCAAACAATATTTGTAGAAACAATTTCAAAACTTTTTCTCATGATTACGTAAAAAATTAAATTACAAATAAAAAATCATTAAAAGTCATCATGATTTCCAAGGTCATTTTTGTCATTCACTATATCTCACGAACCAGATATAATATTTGCATCATTAAGGTGTCAATAGACGTTTATTAACATTGCTGCAATTTTTTTAACATTACATAAAAATTGTTTCAGCAGCTTTTTAATTTAATAAAAGAAATGCAAAAAATTAGGCTTTTAGGGTTTTAAGGTTTTTTCATAAAAAATAATTTTTCAACTTGATTTGCACAGCACAGTAATAAATTTTTATAAAATTTATACATTCTTATCAGTTTTTGAAGAGAAACCAGCAAAACCATAATCCCTGATTATAAAAAAAAAACTAAATAAAAAATAAAAAATCATTCAAAGTTATTATGTATAGAGGGTTCATACGAATGAAATTAATTTATATCTTTTATTCTAAGGAAATTGTTGTAAATTCAATCGAAGTTTATAATATTTGCATAATTTGAGCAGATTTTTAATAGTTTTTACAGTGTTTTAGTGTTAATAAAAAAACTGCTTAAATGATAGAAGTCCAAAAAAACCTTCCGTAGATGATATGATTAATACCAACTCATTCCTGTTGCTGCTATGAATACCTCTCATTATTATTATTTAAAGTAGTAATATTTTTAAAATTATTATTTTGTTTAATATTTTTAATGTTTATCTAGATATTACTGGGAAGTTGACCGTGTGGACCTCAAGGGTCGCACTTCGCGGCTTGTTTTTTACGTTTTTCCTATGAACTGTTTTTGTTGTACTCATAAAGTAGAAAAGGCATGCCAAGTGTTATTAAAATTGATCAAATGATTTCAGATTTCAGAGAAAATCGGTCAAAAAGTTCGGGATTTTCATATATGAGAAATCTTGGTTGCGGGTCTTGTTGAGTGAATTGTAAATGTTATACTTACATATATTTTCAGTATTCAAGTAAGAGAAGAATTGTAAGAATAAATAAAGGTAATTGAAATTGTGATGTTTTTTCAGCTCATTTGAAATATATCTTGTGAATCCATGGGAACACATTTCTTTGAGAATGTGATTATAAATTTTGCGTCAGATGTGAACTAAATTAAGCAGTTGAAGATATTTTAACATGTAAACAAAATACGGCTATCAAAATTCAATACAAAGTGACTCATCATGACTTGGTGGTTAAATTTTACATTGTAGATTGAAAGGATTTCGGACCCATCACATTATACACGTATAAAAAATCAGCCATGTGTGAAAGCTGTCCGATGATGGCGAGGCTTGAAAAGATGCATTGATTTTTTTCAAATTTAACGAGAATGCACGTTTTTGGGATAAAACATTGAATTATTTTCATTCTCTTATACAGCCATAAATATTGTCTATGATATGTTTTTTAAATTAGGAATGCTGATCATTTTGTTATTTGCACTTCATATTCTGTTGAGGTTGGTGGCTCATCTCTCTTTCAGATTGTTTTGTATTATTTTCATTCTCGATAACAAGTTAATAAAAAAATCTTGAACTTCAGAAGATTCATTATTGAGTACAAAAATATTCATTGAGGTTCTTATATAACTTCTAAGGTGGTGAAATTTGCCTGATGAATTTTTACCTTTTATAGTGTGCTGAAATCTTCAATGAGCAAGATTACTGATCTGTATAATAATTTCCAAATGCATTTTTTATGTTTAGAGACCTGCTCTCGCAGAAAAAACTTAGATATTTAATGCATCAATTTTTATTACAGTTTTACTACTTAGTTTCATCAATAATAATGCTGGCCACTCAATAGAAGTACTTAATCTGCAATTTTATATTTAAATCAAGGAGCTTTCATAGCATTTATTTTATCAGCCTTCTTTCGAACAGTCGGATGGTTTTCTTGTATAATTTTTCAGTATATACAGAAGCTACTGCTTGAAGAGGTGCTTCGTTCCACCTTTTTTTGCTGAATTGAAGAGAGTATTGTACCCGTTTTATAATGAAATGCAAGAAACAATTTAAGTTTTGCTAAGAGTACTAAAGGAAAGTATGTATGATTAAGGGATTTTATTTCTCAGAAAAATCATTTCCATATTTTCATCCATAGAATTTTATGAAAGAGACACTTGATGCTTATCCAACCATAATAAAAAAATGTGTTTGACTTCCATGGTAAATTGCTTGACCTATAAACACGTGGAGATAAATGTGAAACTACTGGCTTTCGTTGCTAGTTGCATCTGCTTAGGTATCGGCATGAAATTATTTATTTATTTATATTCTTTGAAAATAGCTATCGATATAGATTGAAGGAAAACGAAAAGGTCAAATAATCAATGATAAAAACCAAATTTTGAAAAAATAGAGTGATGTATGTATATAATAATCCATGTTAAAACTGAAGAATAAACCACCATTAAACGCAATTTGAAACAAGCCGCGAGGTGCAACCCTTGAGGTCCACACGGTCAACTTCCCAGTAATATTTACATAATTATTAAAAATACTAAACAAAATATTAATTATGAAAATACTACTACTTTGAATAATAATAATATCCCTCTCATAACAGTAATTGGAATGACTCAATATTAATCATATCATCTACGGGAGCGCCAATTGATTACGTAGGTAAGGGGGATGGTTGAATATTTACGCGGATTAATCGGGTGGGGGGGGGGGGGTCAGGTTACAAAGCCTATTGTACGTTATTTGTTATTTTCATATCGATGAAAGCTTTTTAAAGCATATGATCTAGAAAATGATAATTGTTACCAGAAGTGGCGCTTCCGACTTGATAATGATGCCGGGGTAATCCTTATCTTGGCCAACTTGTCGGTAGTGACAATTTAAACCTTCGATTACCACCCAGTTCCTTTCGGCGATCACCTGCTTCACGAATCCTTGCTTTCCCTTGTCGCGGCCTACGAGTATCTCGACACGATCTCCACGGAAGACATTCCATTCCTCTGAAAGTATTATAAGCATTTTACTATTCTTCAGCTTATTTACTTTACTTTATATTTGAAGAAACGCTATTATTCGAGACTAGAGCATATTGAAAAATGTACACCGACTCACCAACTGGCTCGACAAACACTTTCTTTCGCATCGACCCCATCATATTCTGTTGGCGGAATTGTGCGGTCCAGCTGCGATTCATTGTGTATCTGATTTTTTTGCGCTGCACTGAACGTGGTAGATAGTTTGGGAGTCCTCTTGGTGTTTTCCAATAGACCTTTTAATTGAAAAAATACAATTGAAGGAGGCTACGTCGAATTCGTTGACTATTGTTTACCTGTTCTTTACTTCTTTGTATATAACTTTCTGGCAGATTGGAAAAGTCCTTGAGAAATGTACTGCCTTGTTTCTAAGGAATTGTATGATTCTCATTTTGATGTGCTGTTTTGCCGGTGTCAAAGTGGATCGTCCCCACAGAGCAAAGGCACAAAGTGGAACCTCCCTACAGTTAGTAAAAATGAAAATAAAAATCAATTTAGCCCGAGTTACGAATTTGCAGGCTAGAAAAATCACAGCAAACAAATTTCAATCAGTTGACAGAAAAGATAAATTCAACGTTCAACACAAATTCCATAGATTGGTCTGAGCTGTTCAATTTGGTAGCTGAAATCGGTTTAAATCATTTGGCAGTAATTTTAAAAGTAAGCGTGAATCGACCGTTACTCATTTTTGAAGTAAAATAAATAAAACAATGGGGAACTGAACGACTGACGTTGAAAATTATTGATTACTAGCTGCCCGGACAGACTTCGTTCTGTCATAAGTTATTGGTCTGTCGCAGTCCAATAGAAAAAATTAATTTTATTAATTAAAAATTAATATTAAATTTTTTAAATTTTTTTTTAATTTTTCTCTCCGTAAGAACCACCCTTGTGCCTTAAGGAAAATATGTTTAAAAAAATAGCCGAATCGGTCCAGGCGTTCTCGAGTTTTGCGCTTAGCAACACATTTGGCGATTCATTTTTATTTAAATAGATTTTGATTTAGCTCGAACAACGGGATAAATTACATAAAATAGTAATAATGAAATAATTAATAATTTATGAATATTTATTTCTTACTGTTTAGAATTTTTCTCATAAAATTAAAATTCTGCTTGTGTCTCAAGATAAAAATGCACATTCAAAGAAGAAATGATAATTCATATTTATAAATAGCATCTTGAATATTATTATAGTATTGTAAATTTTTATGTATGAATTTTCCTTTTTCCATGCAAATCAACCCATTCAGGTTGAGTTTTTCTGTACACCTCAGCCGCAGGAGTCAGCTTTCGTAGGTTGTAGATAATCTTATATGCCTTGATAATAATTCGTGTAATGCCCATTGTGTTATTAATATGTGCCTAAGTGATTTGGATTTTAATATGGATAGAAAAGTACCTGAAACGATGTAAGAGACCAACAATAGCTTGTGATTGCAATAGCTGCAATCCTTCTGACCCTGTTTAGCAGGTTTGCATTGGATGTTTTTGCAATAGCTGGCCACCAAACAACTGCGCCATACAGAAGAATTGGTTCCACTATCGCGGTATAGAGCCATGATACAATTTTGGGTTCAAATCCCCATTTTTCCCAATGGCTCTTTTGCAGCAGTAGATTGCGCATGCTGCTTTTCGCGTTCTTTCTCCTATGTTCGCTTTCCACGCGAGCTTGGAGTCCAGAATTAGACCCAAATACTTAACTTGATTAGACGGTATGAAGTTTATCTCATCGAGTTTGGGTGGGAGAAATTGTGAAATTTTGTGCCTTTTTGTGAACAGCACAAATTCCGTTTACCGCGGATTAATCTTTAGACCGCACTCTTTGCCCTACTTGGGAAGAATACTCAGGGCCAGTGGTGTACCCAAGGGGAGGGGGGGTTACGGGTTCAAACCCCCTCTTGAATGATTCAAGTAAATGGAACCAGACATGCAATTGGGCTAAAGTCTGCCAGAAATATTTTTGGCGGATTATGATTAAGTATGATTACATAATTATATCTTCATATCTACACCGAAGCACTAGCAAACACACCTAGTCAAGACTTCAAAATATCACCCCCCTTATCAAAACCCTGCGTACGCTACTGCTCAGGGAAAAGTTAAGTCTTTCAGATAGGGTGTTAACGAATTTGCCCGATATTGCTCAATAGCCTTGTGGCTGACGTTGTTGAATGCAACTTCGATGTCTAGAACAACCGCCTGCGTGTATTCTTTGACGCTTAGCGATTTTTCAATATAGCTGGTGAGCGAGTGAAAAGCTGTTTCAAGCGATCTCCCTTTTGTATATGCGTGGTGCGCATTAGAGAGTGGTTTCAGAGTTGCTCTCAAATGAATCGATCAATCTTTCCAGAGTTTTCAGCAGAAAAGAGGTGAGGCTGATAGGTCTGTAGTCCTTAGGTGAAGAGTGGGATGTCTTGCCTGCTTCGGGTATGAAGACTATTTAGCTTCTTTCCACCGCTGTGGAATGTAAGCCATCTGTAGACATGCTTAAAATATGGCTCTTAGCCATGGAAGCGCTATATTGATTCCCTGCTGGATTTCAACGGGTGAAATGTTGTCCATTCCAGGGGATTTAAAAGGTTGAAATGAGCTGATTGCCCAGCGTAGGAGCCTATCATCTACAGGCACAGTGTCTGACAGGCAGTTCGGGGCCGTATGTGGATCAGCTTCATCAATCTCATCCTCACTGCCGGGAAGTACGTGTCACGTGTACGGGACACATAGCAATTGATTGTCCTCAACCACAACGTCGTCCAAGATGCACACAATTCTCTTCCCTCATACCCGATAAACGAGGTCCAGTCAGCTCATCAACTTTTAAATTTCATTGAATCGGCATGGAAATGGATCGCAGGGAATTCTGACCATGAAAATTTTCTTACCATTAAGGAGAAAATTACAAGCGTCTTGCAAAACAACAACAAACAGGTCGTCATTTACAATGAGTGGATTAATAACATCACGAGAATCACTAACGACATTCAAAGTTTATTGAGGGAAAATGACCAAATGAGTCTTACCACAGTTAGATCTAGAATTCAAACTTAAAATAATCAGGGAAGAGTTAAAAATATTAGTCATGCCACTGGGGCAAACTTGGGATCATAAATTCGCTAATTTTCCCAAAATGTGAAATTAAAATTACTAAACATATTGCATGTTACCATATTCAACAATAGAAGAAGCCCTAAATTTTTCCGAAATTAAAATCATGACGAACTTATCTTCAATTCTGTAAATTATAAATATGCCATTAGCCACGCCAGAAATTTATCAAACACTGTTAATAAAACCAATTAAAAGAAACAACTTTGTCAATGAAATTCATCACAATACAATACAATTGTTAAATCAGGTACAAAGATTTTTGGCATCGAAAAAGAATGTAAAACCGTAAATTTCACATCCATTTGTGTGCAAAATAACTTAATAGACATTATCAAAACTCCATGTATTCCAAACCTTTTTGAAACCTGTAAGCGCTTCATGTTCGAGGGTCAGCAGTCAACATATCTTAACCGTTGACCAAATATACTCTGGCATAATACTCCTCAATCAATTTTCCGGCAATCAAACTACGCAAGAGGCGACCTACTAGCTGAACGGCACATTCCTGATCAAATTTCAAAACATCTTCATCTAAGATTTTTCTAACGATCGAGGACGATCGAATCTGAAGAGGGAAGAGTTAGCCACGCGCATCCGGCCAAAAACGCGAAATCAGCAAGAAATCCCATCAACATCTTAATGCCACGCACATCCGGCCCAACACGTGACATCACAACGAGAAAATGCAATCTGCTGATACAGCGAATTAGGTTAAGAAAAATTAATTATTTGGTATTGCAGCCAGTCGAAAATTAGAACTTTCCAATAAAGACGGGAAAAAATCTGATCCGAATTATTTGGTATTATTTGGCTTTTTGTCGCTAACAAAAATTTCACTTACTAGGAGAGGCTCAGGTTATGGAATCTCAGATTTCGACGAAATTTGGCACATAAGTAGAAGACGTCAAGGATGTTCGATCCTTAAAATATTAGAGCGCAACACCCCTCCGTTTTTGAGAAAAACGCCCCTAAAGTTTTTAGGTTTGCTAATGGATTAGTAAGTTTTTGCGTCTAACAAAAGCGGTGCAGTGTAGGTAGCAGGGCTACTAGCCCGCGATCGAAGGGTCGTGTAAATTATTTTTAGAAATCAGCAAATTGTTCGATATATGTCAATTATACTAGCAACTCATTGTTGAACGGATAGATTCTTAAAACCTGTTGTAATCGAAGCAAAATCATAGCTAATGGTAAGATCATCCTTCGGTCCTCGAATCAACCCTGCGTCCTCTTCGTGTCTCATAGCCAACTCCGCAAAAAGCAATAAACCAGGGTGGTGCCCACCGTGGCCATGATTTCTATAGTGTTGAGTAATTGAGCATCTTAACATTTATGGCTCGATAAGATAGGTGTCACCCTGATTTATTGCCTTCGCTTACGTGACCTTACGATTTATTATGTCCTTTTTGAATGGTGGATTATAGTGATTCGTGGCAAATGAGTTCATCACCATTAAATCTTACGGCGACTTACTTGACCTTACGGCACTTTACGGCACCTTACGGCCCCCTACGTCATTAAACGTCACCCAACGGCACTTTACGGCACCTTACGTCACTTTACGTCACCTTACGGCACTTCACGGCACCCTACGGCACCCTACGGCACCTTACGGCACTTTCCGGCACTCTACGGCACCTCACGGCACCTTACGGCACATGACGGCACCCTACAGCAGTTTACGGCAGTTTACGGCACGTTACGGCACGTTACGGCACTTTACGGCACTTTGCGGCACCTTACGGCACCTTACGGCACCTTACGGCACCTTACGGCACTTTACGGCACCTTACGGCACCTTACGGCACTTTACGGCACCTTACGGCACCTTACGGCACTTTACGACACCTTACGGCACTTTACGGCACTTTACGGCAGTTTACGGCACCTTACGGCACCTTACGGCACCTTACGGCACCTTACGGCACCTTACGGCACCTTACGGCACCTTACGGCACCTTACGGCACCTTACGGCACTTGACGCCACCCTACGGCACCTTACAGCACCTTACGGCACTTTACGGCACCCTACGGCAGTTTACGGCACCCTACGGCACCCTACGGCACCTTACGGCACCCTACGGCACCTTACGGCACCTTACGGCACCTAACGGCACCTTACGGCACCTTACGGCACCTTACGGCACCTTACGGCACCTTACGGCACCTTACGGCACCTTACGGCACTTTACGGCACCCTACGACACCTTACGGCACTTTACGGCACCCTACGGCACCTTACGGCACCTTACGGCACTTTACGGCACCCTACGGCACATTACGGCACCTTACGGCACTTTACGGCACCTTACGGCACCTTACGGCACCCTACGGCACTTTACGGCACCCTACGGCACTTTACGGCACCCTACGGCACCTTACGGCACTTTACGGCACCTTACGGCAGCCTACGGCACCTTACGGCACCTTACGGCACCTTACGGCACTTTACGGCAATTTACGGCACCCTACGGCACCTTACGGCACTTTACGGCAGTTTACGGCACCCTACGGCACCTTACGGCACTTTACGGCAGTTTACGGCACCCTACAGCACCTTACGGCACTTTACGGCACCCTATGGCACTTTACGGCACCTTACGACACCTTACGGCACCTTACGGCACCTTACGGCACCTTACGGCACCTTACGGCACCTTACGGCACTTTACGGCACTTTACGGCACTTTACGCCACCCTACGGCACTTTACGCCACCCTACGGCACTTTACGCCACTTTACGGCACCTTACGGCACTTTACGGCACCTTACGGCAGCCTACGGCACCTTACGGCACTTTACGGCACTTTACGGCACCCTACGGCACCTTACGGCACTTTACGGCACTTTACGGCACCTTACGGCACCTTACGGCACCTTACGGCACTTTACGGCACCTTACGGCACTTTACGGCACCCTACGGCACCTTACGGCACCTTACGGCACCCTACGGCACCTTACGGCACCTTACGGCACTTTACGGCACCTTACGGCACTTTAAGGCACCTTACGGCACCTTACGGCACTTTACGGCAGTTTACGGCACCCTACGGCACCTTACGGCACTTTACGACACCTTACGGCACTTTACGGAAGTTTACGGCACCCTACGGCACCTTACGGCACTTTACGGCACTTTACGGCACCCTACGGCACCTTAGGGCACCTTACGGCACCCTACGGCACCTTACGGCACCTTACGGCACTTTACGGCAGTTTACGGCACCCTACGGCACCCTACGGCACCTTACGGCACCTTACGGCACTTTACGGCACCTTACGGCAGGCTTCGGCACCTTACGGCACCTAACGGCACTTTACGGCACTTTACGGCACCCTACGGCACCCTACGGCACCCTACGGCACCCTACGGCACCCTACGGCAGCTTACGGCACCTTACGGCACCTTACGGCACTTTACGGCACCTTACGGCACTTTACGGCAGTTTACGGCACCCTACGGCACCTTACGGCACCTTACGGCACTTTACGGCACCCTACGGCACCTTACGGATCCTTACGGCACTTTACGACACCTTACGGCACCTTACGGCACTTTACGGCACCCTACGGCACTTTACGGCACCCTACGGCACTTTACGGCACCTTACGGCACCTTACGGCACCTAACGGCACTTTACGGCACCTTACGGCACTTTACGGCACCCTACGGCACCTTACGGCACCTTACGGCACCTTACGGCACCCTACGGCACCTTACGGCACCTTACGAAACCTTACGGCACTTTACGGCACCTTACGGCACTTTAAGGCACCTTACGGCACCTTACGGCACTTTACGGCAGTTTACGGCACCCTACGGCACCTTACGGCACTTTACGGCACCCTACGGCACTTTACGGCAGTTTACGGCACCCTACGGCACCTTACGGCACTTTACGGATCCCTACGGCACTTTACGGCACCCTACGGCACCTTATGGCACCTTACGGCACCTTACGGCACCTTACGGCACCTTACGGAACTTTACGGCACCCTACAGCACCTTACCGCACTTTACGTCACCCTACGGCACCTTACGGCACCTTACGGCACTTTACGGCACCCTACGGCACCTTACGGATCCTTACGGCACTTTACGACACCTTACGGCACCTTACGGCACTTTACGGCACCCTACGGCACTTTACGGCACCACACGGCACTTTACGGCACCTTACGGCACCTTACGGCACCTTACGGCACCTTACGGCACCTTACGGCACCTTACGGCACCTTACGGCACCTTACGGCACCTTACGGCACCTTACGGCACTTTACGGCACCTTACGGCACTTTACGGCACCCTACGGCACCTTAAGGCACCTTACGGCACCCTACGGCACCTTACGGCACCTTACGGCACTTTACGGCACCTTACGGCACTTTGAGGCACCTTACGGCACCTTACGGCACTTTACGGCAGTTTACGACACCCTACGGCACCTTACGGCACTTTACGGCACCCTACGGCACTTTACGGCAGTTTACGGCACCCTACGGCACCTTACGGCACTTTACGGCACTTTACGGCACCCTACGGCACCTTACGGCACCTTACGGCACCCTACGGCACCTTACGGCACCTTACGGCACTTTACGGCAGTTTACGGCACCCTACGGCACCCTACGGCACCTTACGGCACCTTACGGCACTTTACGGCACCTTACGGCAGGTTTCGGCACCTTACGGCACCTAACGGCACTTTACGGCACTTTACGGCACCCTACGGCACCCTACGGCAGCTTACGGCACCTTACGGCACTTTACGGCACCCTACGGCACCTTACGGCACTTTACGGCACCCTACGGCACCTTACGGCACCTTACGGCACTTTACGGCACCCTACGGCACTTTACGGCACCCTACGGCACTTTACGGCACCTTACGGCACCTTACGGCACCCTACGGCACTTTACGGCACCCTACGGCACTTTACGGCACCCTACGGCACCTTACGGCACCTTACGGCACTTTACGGCACCTTACGGCAGCCTACGGCACCTTACGGCACCTTACGGCACTTTACGGCAATTTACGGCACCCTACGGCACCTTACGGCACTTTACGGCAGTTTACGGCACCCTACGGCACCTTATGGCACCTTACGGCAGTTTACGGCAGTTTACGGCACCCTACAGCACCTTACGGCACTTTACGGCACTTTACGGCACCCTATGGCACTTTACGGCACCTTACGGCACCTTACGGCACCTTACGGCACCTTACGGCACCTTACGGCACCTTACGGCACCTTACGGCACCTTACGGCACTTTACGGCACTTTACGGCACTTTACGCCACCCTACGGCACTTTACGCCACCCTACGGCACTTTACGGCACTTTACGGCACTTTACGGCACCTTACGGCACTTTACGGCACCTTACGGCAGCCTACGGCACCTTACGGCACTTTACGGCACTTTACGGCACCCTACGGCACCTTACGGAACCTTACGGCACTTTACGGCACTTTACGGCACCTTACGGCACCTTACGGCACTTTACGGCACCTTACGGCACTTTACGGCACCCTACGGCACCTTACGGCACCTTACGGCACCTTACGGCACCTTACGGCACCTTACGGCACCTTACGGCACTTTACGGCACCTTACGGCACTTTAAGGCACCTTACGGCACCTTACGGCACTTTACGGCAGTTTACGGCACCCCACGGCACCTTACGGCACTTTACGGCACCCTACGGCACTTTACGGCAGTTTACGGCACCCTACGGCACCTTACGGCACTTTACGGCACTTTACGGCACCCTACGGCACCTTACGGCACCTTACGGTACCCTACGGCACCTTACGGCACCTTACGGCACTTTACGGCAGTTTACGGCACCCTACGGCACCCTACGGCACCTTACGGCACCTTACGGCACTTTACGGCACCTTACGGCAGGCTTCGGCACCTTACGGCACCTAACGGCACTTTACGGCACTTTACGGCACCCTACGGCACTTAACGGCACCCTACGGCACCTTACGGCACCTTACGGCACCTTACGGCACCTTACGGCATCTTACGGCACTTTACGGCACTTTACGGCACTTTACGCCACCCTACGGCACTTTACGGCACTTTACGGCACTTTACGGCACCTTACGGCACTTTACGGCACCTTACGGCACCTTACGGCAGCCTACGGCACCTTACGGCACCTTACGGCACTTTACGGCACTTTACGGCACCCTACGGCACCTTACGGCACCCTACGGCACCTTACGGCACCTTACGGCACCTTACGGCACCTTACGGCACCTTACGGCACTTTACGGCACTTTACGGCACCTTGCGGCACTTTACGGCAGTTTACGGCACCCTACGGCTCCTTACGGCACTTTACGGCACCCTACGGCACTTTGCGGCACCTTACGGCATTTAAGGCACCTTACGGCACCTTACGGCACCTTACGGCACCTTACGGCACCTGACGGTACTTTACGGCACCCTACGGCACCTTACGGCACTTTACTGCACCCTACGGCACCTTACGGCACCCTACGGCACCTTACGGCACTTTACTGCACCCTACGGCACCGTACGGCACCTTACGGCACTTTACGGCAGTTTACGGCACCCTACGGCACCTTACGGCACTTCACGGCACTTTACGGCACCCTACGGCACCTTACGGCAGTTTACGGCACCCTACGGCACCTTACGGCACTTTACAGCACTTTACGGTACCCTACGGCACCTTACGGCACCCTACGGCACCTTACGGCACCTTACGGCACCTTACGGCACCTTACGGCACTTTACGGCAGTTTACGGCTCCCTACGGCACCTTACGGCACTTTACGGCACCCTACGGCACTTTACGGCACCTTACGGCACCTTACGGCACCTTACGGCACCTTACGGCACCTTACGGCACCTTACGGAACCTTACGGCACCTTACGGCACTTTACGGCACTTTACGGCAGTTTACGGCTCCCTACGGCACCTTACGGCACTTTACGGCACCCTACGGCACTTTACGGCACCCTACGGCACCTTACGGCACCTTACGGCACCTTACGGCACCTTACGGCCCCTTACGGCCCCTTACGGCACTTTACGGCACTTTACGGCACTTTACGCCACCCTACGGCACTTAACGGCACTTTACGGCACCTTACGGCACTTTAAGGCACCTTACGGCACCTTACGGCACTTTACGGCAGTTTACGGCACCCTACGGCACCTTACGGCACTTTACGGCACCCTACGGCACTTTACGGCAGTTTACGGCACCCTACGGCACCTTACGGCACTTTACGGCACTTTACGGCACCCTACGGCACCTTACGGCACCTTACGGCACCCTACGGCACCTTACGGCACCTTACGGCACTTTACGGCAGTTTACGGCACCCTACGGCACCCTACGGCACCTTACGGCACCTTACGGCACTTTACGGCACCTTACGGCAGGCTTCGGCACCTTACGGCACCTAACGGCACTTTACGGCACTTTACGGCACCCTACGGCACCCTACGGCACCCTACGGCACTTAACGGCACCCTACGGCACCTTACGGCACCTTACGGCACCTTACGGCATCTTACGGCACTTTACGGCACTTTACGGCACTTTACGCCACCCTACGGCACTTTACGGCACTTTACGGCACTTTACGGCACCTTACGGCACTTTACGGCACCTTACGGCAGCCTACGGCACCTTACGGCACCTTACGGCACTTTACGGCACTTTACGGCACCCTACGGCACCTTACGGCACCCTACGGCACCTTACGGCACCTTACGGCACCTTACGGCACCTTACGGCACCTTACGGCACCTTACGGCACTTTACGGCACTTTACGGCACCTTGCGGCACTTTACGGCAGTTTACGGCACCCTACGGCACCTTACGGCACTTTACGGCACCCTACGGCACTTTACGGCACCTTACGGCATTTAAGGCACCTTACGGCACCTTACGGCACCTTACGGCACCTTACGGTACTTTACGGCACCCTACGGCACCTTACGGCACTTTACTGCACCCTACGGCACCTTACGGCACCCTACGGCACCTTACGGCACCCTACGGCACCTTACGGCACTTTACTGCACCCTACGGCACCTTACGGCACCTTACGGTACTTTACGGCACTTTACGGCAGTTTACGGCTCCCTACGGCACCTTACGGCACTTTACGGCACCCTACGGCACTTTACGGCACCCTACGGCACCTTACGGCACCTTACGGCACCTTACGGCACCTTACGGCACCTTACGGCACCTTACGGCACCTTACGGCCCCTTACGGCCCCTTACGGCACTTTACGGCACTTTACGGCACTTTACGCCACCCTACGGCACTAAACGGCACTTTACGGCACCTTACGGCACTTTAAGGCACCTTACGGCACCTTACGGCACTTTACGGCAGTTTACGGCACCCTACGGCACCTTACGGCACTTTACGGCACCCTACGGCACTTTACGGCAGTTTACGGCACCCTACGGCACCTTACGGCACTTTACGGCACTTTACGGCACCCTACGGCACCTTACGGCACCTTACGGCACCCTACGGCACCTTACGGCACCTTACGGCACTTTACGGCAGTTTACGGCACCCTACGGCACCCTACGGCACCTTACGGCACTTTACGGCACCTTACGGCAGGCTTCGGCACCTTACGGCACCTAACGGCACTTTACGGCACTTTACGGCACCCTACGGCACCCTACGGCACCCTACGGCACTTAACGGCACCCTACGGCACCTTACGGCACCTTACGGCACCTTACGGCATCTTACGGCACTTTACGGCACTTTACGGCACTTTACGCCACCCTACGGCACTTTACGGCACTTTACGGCACTTTACGGCACCTTACGGCACTTTACGGCACCTTACGGCAGCCTACGGCACCTTACGGCACCTTACGGCACTTTACGGCACTTTACGGCACTTTACGGCACCCTACGGCACCTTACGGCACCCTACGGCACCTTACGGCACCTTACGGCACCTTACGGCACCTTACGGCACCTTACGGCACCTTACGGCACTTTACGGCACTTTACGGCACCTTGCGGCACTTTACGGCAGTTTACGGCACCCTACGGCACCTTACGGCACTTTACGGCACCCTACGGCACTTTACGGCACCTTACGGCATTTAAGGCACCTTACGGCACCTTACGGCACCTTACGGCACTTTACTGCACCCTACGGCACCTTACGGCACCTTACGGCACCTTACGGCACCTTACGGCACCTTACGGCACCTTACGGCACCTTACGGCACTTTACGGCACTTTACGGCAGTTTACGGCTCCCTACGGCACCTTACGGCACTTTACGGCACCCTACGGCACTTTACGGCACCCTACGGCACCTTACGGCACCTTACGGCACCTTACGGCACCTTACGGCACCTTACGGCCCCTTACGGCCCCTTACGGCACTTTACGGCACTTTACGGCACTTTACGCCACCCTACGGCACTTAACGGCACTTTACGGCACCTTACGGCACTTTAAGGCACCTTACGGCACCTTACGGCACTTTACGGCAGTTTACGGCACCCTACGGCACCTTACGGCACTTTACGGCACCCTACGGCACTTTACGGCAGTTTACGGCACCCTACGGCACCTTACGGCACTTTACGGCACTTTACGGCACCCTACGGCACCTTACGGCACCTTACGGCACCCTACGGCACCTTACGGCACCTTACGGCACTTTACGGCAGTTTACGGCACCCTACGGCACCCTACGGCACCTTACGGCACCTTACGGCACTTTACGGCACCTTACGGCAGGCTTCGGCACCTTACGGCACCTAACGGCACTTTACGGCACTTTACGGCACCCTACGGCACCCTACGGCACCCTACGGCACTTAACGGCACCCTACGGCACCTTACGGCACCTTACGGCACCTTACGGCATCTTACGGCACTTTACGGCACTTTACGGCACTTTACGCCACCCTACGGCACTTTACGGCACTTTACGGCACCTTACGGCACTTTACGGCACCTTACGGCAGCCTACGGCACCTTACGGCACTTTACGGCACTTTACGGCACCCTACGGCACCTTACGGCACCCTACGGCACCTTACGGCACCTTACGGCACCTTACGGCACCTTACGGCACCTTACGGCACCTTACGGCACTTTACGGCACTTTACGGCACCTTGCGGCACTTTACGGCAGTTTACGGCACCCTACGGCACCTTACGGCACTTTACGGCACCCTACGGCACTTTACGGCACCTTACGGCATTTAAGGCACCTTACGGCACCTTACGGCACCTTACGGCACCTTACGGCACCTTACGGTACTTTACGGCACCCTACGGCACCTTACGGCACTTTACTGCACCCTACGGCACCTTACGGCACCCTACGGCACCTTACGGCACTTTACTGCACCCTACGGCACCGTACGGCACCTTACGGCACTTTACGGCAGTTTACGGCACCCTACGGCACCTTACGGCACTTTACGGCACTTTACGGCACCCTACGGCACCTTACGGCAGTTTACGGCACCCTACGGCACCTTACGGCACTTTACAGCACTTTACGGTACCCTACGGCACCTTACGGCACCCTACGGCACCTTACGGCACCTTACGGCACCTTACGGCACTTTACGGCAGTTTACGGCTCCCTACGGCACCTTACGGCACTTTACGGCACCCTACGGCACTTTACGGCACCTTACGGCACCTTACGGCACCTTACGGCACCTTACGGCACCTTACGGCACCTTACGGCACCTTACGGCACCTTACGGCACTTTACGGCACTTTACGGCAGTTTACGGCTCCCTACGGCACCTTACGGCACTTTACGGCACCCTACGGCACTTTACGGCACCCTACGGCACCTTACGGCACCTTACGGCACCTTACGGCACCTTACGGCACCTTACGGCACCTTACGGCCCCTTACGGCCCCTTACGGCACTTTACGGCACTTTACGGCACTTTACGCCACCCTACGGCACTTAACGGCACTTTACGGCACCTTACGGCACCTTACGGCACCTTACGGCACCTTACGGCACCTTACGGCACTTTACGGCACTTTACGGCAGTTTTCGGCTCCCTACGGCACCTTACGGCACTTTACGGCACCCTACGGCACTTTACGGCACCCTACGGCACCTTACGGCACCTTACGGCACCTTACGGCACCTTACGGCACCTTACGGCACCTTACGGCACCTTACGGCACCTTACGGCACCTTACGGCACCTTACGGCACTTTACGGCAGTTTACGGCTCCCTACGGCACCTTACGGCACTTTACGGCACCCTACGGCACTTTACGGCACCCTACGGCACCTTACGGCACCTTACGGCACCTTACGGCACCTTACGGCACCTTACGGCACCTTACGGCACCTTACGGCACCTTACGGCACCTTACGGCACCTTACGGCACCTTACGGCACCTTACGGCACCTTACGACACCTTACGGCACTTAACGGCACTTTGCGGCACTTTACGGCACCTTACGGCACTTTACGGCACCTTACGGCACCTTACGGCACTTTACGGCACCTTACGGCAACCTACGGCACCTTACGGCACCTTACAGCACCCTACGGCACTTTACGGCACTTTTCGGCACCCTACGGCACCTTACGGCACTTTACTGCACCCTACGGCACCGTACGGCACCTTACGGCACCTTACGGCACCTTACGGCACCTTACGGCACCTTACGGCACCTTACGGCACCTTACGGCACCTTACGGCACCCTACGGCACTTTACGGGACCCTACGACACCCTACGGCACCTTACGGCACTTTACGGCACCTTACGGCACCCTATGGCACCTTACGGAATGATTTTTAATTTTTAATTTAATTTTTTCGCCATTATGAAAAAAAGTTTTCCTTTTTTGGCTCCAAAAATTGATAAGGATTTATAGATTTATGCGTACGGACGTGCGTACGTACATAGACACACACATGCATACTTCTTTCTAAAAACACTTAAAATATAATCTAAAGACCTCAAAACGTAAAGATATGTTGAAAATTTCAATTTCGATTTTCGAGGCGATTACAAGACCTTCCCATATACTGGGAAGTTAAAAACCATCATTTGCATTCTGCACACATGACCTGGCGGCAGGAGTGACATAAGGTCATTTTTATGATGAAAAGAAAGTTAACCTAACCTATTTAATTTTGATATCCATAATTTCCGAAAAAATAGCGATTCCATGTGAAGCATCACCGCCGTTGAGTTATGGTTTAGGGAGTTGCCTCGTAATATGGTGCGACACCCCTGAACTTTCAAAGAACAAGGATGACTACAAATTCGTACCAGAAAGTATTAAAAACAGATTTTCAGCTATATATAGAAAAGAAAATGATGATGAATTTTCTTTAAGCTCTCTTAAATCTTCAATTCAATTCAATAGAATTTTCGGATTATTTTTTTAGATAAAGCAAACATTCCATACTCTTTTCATATTTGTTTAAAGTGAAACCAAAATTTCACTAGTGTCCGTGTTCCAGGGGTCCATTTCACTGTTATTAATCAAGACTCCAAATTTTCCATTGGAAACTAAGTACAATAAAGTATCCTGTCACGCGATACTAAGTTTTCCTCTATGTCCTAGGAAAGTGGAAATTTAGAGTTTAACAATTCTTGAAGCGCCTGCCTCTATTTAAGTGGCCGGGAGTGTAAGCAGTATCAGTACATGTAAAATAATTGTTTATTTTAGATGTATGTAAAATGTAAACAAGAACACTTATATTGTGTCTCAATATTGAAGTCAAACCTCTTCTAACGGATATCCATCTTAACCAGACACCTCCTTTGTATAGCAAAACATTTTATAGTGGAGAGAATTCTGCCCTATTTATTTATAAGGATGTGAACCTTCGGTAGCTTGATTTTAATTGCCAAAATTGAAGGCAACCACTCATACATACCATAGCAATAAAACGGCAAATGTGCTTATAAGATGTTTTCTTTAAGGGGTTACATAGGTCTGGTATTTTCAAAAAATCGATAGATTTTTTTTATTTTATAAAAAAGTATAGTACTTCAATAATATTCACACTAAATTTCAAGTAAATTCGAGCAATATTACTATCAAATATTAAAACATCAAAAGGATGCTCTGGACATCGCGAATGAGGCGAATGAATTACTGTATGGACCCGGAATCGACGTCTTGATGTAAGTCGCTAAAAAATAACTTTAATTCATTAAATCGTGGTAAAAAAACTTTGAACGCGTTTTTCTCGAAATTTTGTTTTTCCGTGCGGTAGTCTTAATAGTATTGTTTCGTAGTTGAACGAAGGGATTTTCATTCCGTCAACTCGAAAAAAATATTTTAAAAACGATGAGAATCGGAAAAATGCTAAAAAATATTAAATGGGATGTGTGGTTTCGGGATGACGGACGGCGTCCTTTTCAGATGCTGTCATTTACCATCTGTCACTAGATCGCACGACCACGACTAGGTTTATTGATGGGTTAAGCTCATTATACTTCAACTATTTTTATAAATTATTTGTATCCGCGTAGTATAACGACTGTCAATTTTTCGTTAGCGTATATTATGCATACGTAGCAATTCTATATATTTTGGGTTTTGAACCTCCGTGTCTAGTCGAGAACCCGCCCAATAGTGTGCTTTTTTGGCTTGCGACTTGCTAACACTATTTTCTGCACATTAATGGAGGTTCTTGTTTCCAGATTTCTGGCCTGTACCATCATAATTAAATGGGAAGTAAGGTTTCGGGGTGACGGACGACATCTTCTTCAGGTTTCCCAGACACTCTCTCCTAGACACGGAGGTTCAAAACTCAAAAATATTTCAAAAAAATGATACGAAAATTCATTCAAACCCATTTCTAAACATGAAATTTAATTTTTTTTTCAACTCCGTTGAAGCAGGAGCCAAGGGCATAAACTATAAGACAATTTTTGAATTTTTGATTTGAGATGAACCTGCACCGAAATATTCTGCCTACCACAAAAAAAAGGTTAGACGAAGAAAACTGCAGGAAAATTGGCAGTATTCAATATTTTTAGCCGAAATTTTCTCTACAACTTTTTGAAATGCTAAATTTTTATGTGTTTAAATTTTAAATAAAACAGATTTTTGTTTTTTAAAATAAAAATAAAGTTGTTTTTTTAAGACTTATGTAACCCCTTAAGAAATAAAAGATCATCTATTTCTTTCGATTGTGCAATTTACTTCAAATGAGAAACATCATACACCTATAGCGTTTATGAACATAAAAATAATTTTTTGAAAGAGAAAAATACACTTTCTCTTGATTAATTCAATGCTGTTTTATATAAAAAGAGTCATGCAGATCCTTTCAACCATTGTTTTGGAAAATCTTTCATTTATTCTTCATTGATCCATCATCGAACGTCTTGGAATCATACGGCAGAATGTGCTTTGATTGCAAATTGTGTAAGATTTTTTTTTAGAAAAAACAATTGAAAACCACAAAAAGCTATTTTTGCTGTAAAAATTTCTGTCGGATATATTTCATTTTTTTTTTGTTTTAGTAGCTAGAAATTAAATGATGAACAACAGTTTTCTGAAGTAATATTTTATCAGCAATCAAGACTTCTCCTGAAGATTTTTATCATTCTCTGCTTGCATTGTGGCGTTTATTTTAAATAAATCCCTCAAATTCAATGACCATAATATTCTTTCAATCCCTACGGCCATAATATTAGAATTTCTTGTTATCCTGCTATGAGTAATGTATATTTCTCTTCAAAATAAAGATAAATCCAAATGTTAGATATACTGTCACCAAACTTGTATAGTTATCTGTTTTAACGGATTCCCAAAGAATCCTTAATTTGAAACAAATGCAGTAAAGGATAACTAATAGGGCTCTGTTTGTTTTTATTCTTCGTCAAAGAATAGACGGAGTGAGGTGTTAAAAAAACCGAATCTCATTGATTTGATTGCATAGGTCCAAGCAGAGAACAAGTGAAATTTTTATGTGTTGTTAAAACCACTCGGGCTACAAAAAGGGATAGTATACCGAGCTATTCAACATCATTGATCGCCAAAACCTTCAAATGGAAGAAAAATCAAGAAGTAGTCATTCACATGTCACCCACTTGAATGCAGTTGTTAAAGTTTTGCGAGTTCGAATTTGCGGAAATCGTTAGTTAAGCAGAAAAAAATGTCCTGTTGGGTGGGTAATTTAACGAGATCCATTAGAGGTAAATGGTATCGCGTATGTTATCTTTTTATACCTTAATTTATAAAAAATTGGCTTGGAAGCGGTTTTTATGCTGTTTTTTAAGCCCTTCTTGAAACCCTCTGACCAAAATGGGCGGCTTTGGATTCGAAACAATTAATCAAGCAATTTTTCAGTAAGTCATTGAGAAAAGCCTTAGCTAATTAATGAACCTAATTTTCAAAGCTGGCTTTGAATAGTAATTCAAAAAGTTTTATAAAGGTTCGAAATATCACACAAAACATTTTTGAATAACATACATTATGTCCCGAGGAAAGTTTCCTTAAGATGAGCATCAGGTTCCATTTGCGATGCTGAAATGAACTCTAAATCCAGATAAGAAAAACTTTCTTGCCCTCTGGCATTCTCTTAAAACCAACCAACATTTTTGATTTGATTTTATACCATTCAAGAAAGATATATAAAAGTTTTTATTTAGCATGTTTTGACGATAAAAAATCTATGGACTTTTAGAAGGGATAAGTTATTTTTGCACACGACGTAGAATACACTTGCATCGGTTATGCCAAGAACAAAACTTTATTATCCGGACAAAATAATAGCATATTATGTGTTGTCCAGGAGCCATACGAAAAGTTTCGACTCGAATCTTTTCAGGATAATATATTTTTCACTCTTGGTAGCCCGAAGACATTTTCAGATTCCATCTTTCTAGTTTGAATTTCAAATATATTTGGTAGAATATTGTCAGAAACTATCGTTCAATATGAGCGTATTTCAAAATAGAATATTTTCAGCCAACGAATTCTGTTGGTGAAAGGATCAGCTGAGATCTAATCAAAATTTTATTGAAAATAACGTGTTGATTATCAATAATTCATTTTTTCTTCTATTCATCTTGGATTGGGTTTCCGTGGCCTGCGTCGAAATCATCATAAATACAATTCGTGTTAATTCGATTCAATGCAATTTCAATACATCAAAGGATAGATAATCACAGATTTCCCAATGTAGTGAAGAGAATCCGCGATGAATAATTTATGACCATCGATGGATTTATTCGTTCGTCATGTGAAAGATATGATTGGCAAAAGGAATGGATCGAATTAATTTAAGTTATGCCGGAGTAGAAATATGATTATGACGACGATGAACAGCTAGTTGTGTAATGTTTAATTAAATGCAAATGCCCTACGTTTTATTGAAACAATAAGTGGGTAGAAATTGATAAATTTGGGAGGTGTACATTACTAGAGATTTTTCGGAACTTCTTATTTTCTTTTATTTATTTATTTATTCTAAATTCATCTAACAGACGAATAGCCCAATTACAAGATAAAATGAAGCCAAACAAAAAAAAATTAATTGTATAACACGCTCTTAAGTCTACGCTTAAAACTAATTAATGAATTAGGCAACGGCCCAAGTTGCAGTTCATTATGAAGTCTAGGGAGACGCAACATTGGCGAATTCAAATCAAGCTCAGTCCGAGCATATGGTTTGACAAAAATATTGTCGTACCTAGTAGGACGTAACGAAGTACGATACTCTAAGTATTCGGGAAGGATAGAGTTTAATTGACGGTGGTGAAGCCGAAACAGAAAACTTTCATCCAAGAGGAGTCTACAGGAATTCAATGTAGGTAGTTGAAGCTTGGCAAGTCGATCAACATTTGGGGTGTATGGAATATTAAATTTAAAAAAAGGAAACGAGTAAATTTGCATTGGACGGAATCTAACAAACAGTCCAAAAATTGAAGATGTGTGTGTGCGAGTGCCTTAGTACAAACCCAGAGACTCGAGAGGCACGCGTGGTGATCGCCGCAACATCAGCCTCAAATTTTAGTTTCGGGTCAAAAGTCACCCCTAAATCTTTAATTTGGAAGACAGAAGTTAGCGGGAGATTCTGTAAGGTGTAAATATGACTGAGTGGATTAGGTTTTAAGGAGGAAGACATTGTGTGGCATTTCTGGTATTAAGAGGGAGATTATTATTAAGACTCCATATGTAGACAGCATCCAGATCGGATTGAAGAGCAAGACAATCCTCTTCAGATCGAATAATTCTGTAGATCTTTAAATCATCAGCGTACAAAAGACACTGAGACTCTACAACTAGAGGGAGATCATTGATAAAAAGAAGGAATAGAAGAGGGCCAAGAATAGATCCCTGAGGAACACCGAAGGGAGGATAAAAGGGAGAGGAGAAAGCACCACATAGGCTAACACGGCATGATCGAACGCTGATATAAGACATAAGCCAAGATAACAACGGACCAGACAAGCCGAAGTTAACCAACTTATGATGTAGGATAAAATGATTAACCGTGCCAAAGGCTTTACTGAAATCAGTGTACACGACATCAACTTGTGAATGATTGTCGAGAGCCTTCGCGACTGTGTGGGTCAGTTCAAGAAGGTTCGAGTTGTTTGAGCGGTTAGGATGGAAGCCATGCTGAGCAGGGGACAACTTATAGAAAAGGGATTGAAATTTTTTATTGTAAACTATACGTTCGAGAAGCTTGGGAAAACATCAAAGTAGAGAAATGGGGCGGTAATTTGAAGCATTTGACGGGGAACCAAATTTAAGCACTGGGAAAATATTACCTTGTTCCCAAAAATTGGGAACGGAGCCAGAGGATAAACTAGCATTGAAAATGAAAGAGAGAGGAATGGCCAGAGATGAAGATAATGATTTGATGAAGACAAGAGTAGGTGGGAATTGATAGGAGATGTTTATCACTTATCACTTCTTTGGCATTCTGTGGGTTTTAAAAAATTCATGCTGAAATTTTATTTCATTTTCCTATACCATGAAAAGATGTAGATTTTCAATATTTTCTATGAATTTAAAAACGACAAATGATTATAGAGGTTAGAGATTTTTTTCGAGCTCCTTGTGATGATATTTTGTCAGAATACTTGCCCCTACGGTTGTAGAAAAATGTTCAGAGGTTATACCATTGCTTAAGATTCAAACAACAAGCTGTTTTAAAAAAGTTTTTCGGTCTTTTATACAGATTTCTTCGTATTTAATGATATTTGTGTAATGAATGATGCTAATTACTCAACTGCTTAGTGCGATTGTTCAGAATGTTGCTGGTTACAACCAAAGATAAATATGAGTAAAAAATAAACTGTACAATTTATTTTCAACAGTAACTGTACATATGAGATGATAACAATGATGACAGCACTACTTACACTACAATAATGTTTGAAATAGAACAAAAATAGTTGAAATGTCTAAGAGATGATTGTCAAGTAATTTTGAATCATTCAGGAGTGTTAAATTGTATCAATCGCCAGCTATTCAGATACACTGGTTTATCGATTGTTATTAGAATATTCACGTGATTTTCACCTACACATAATGCACGACCACAGTTTTTGTGACGATTGAAACAACGATTACAAAACTATAATGATTTTCATCTTACATGACCTTTGCTGATTAATAATTTCGTAAATTTGTTCAATATTTAATTATGATTGTCGACTATTTTATGAATTTTCTTTACCGAAATGATAATGGCATGTGCTCGTGTTGAGATACGGCAACAAAAAGGACACCGAAAAAAAACCTTACCAAAAAAGACACTAATTTTAAAGTGAATTGATTGTCAATATTGGTTAACTCCGCTTTCTAACCTTGTGGTCGGGGAGGAACTGGGGGAGGTACAACCGGCCTTTAGTATGCCTGGGAAAAGTCGCACAGCCGAATGAGTACCTTGCAGAAAGAGAATCCGAGGGTTTCGACCAGCAGATGTTTAGTACTCGGCCAAAGCAGCTAGGAGAACTGTTCCAAGCCAGTGCAAAGGAGGAGAGGTACTGACCGATCCTCAGGACAACAACAATTTGCTGAGGCAAAGGGATGAAGATTAACAGGGTCTATCATATATTCCTATGATGTAAAGGATGATAACCCCAAATACGGCGATCGATCCGGAATTTTGAGTTGGAACTCAATCGAAGGGGTCGTGCTTACACTTCCCCGAAACTCCATCAGGGTGGTTCCAAGGGTTAACCGGGGCCCTAGAGCCGGTCCCTGCCGGTTTTGGTTGAGGAGCCTAAGGAGGCTGAAACTTGGTGGCTGTGGTTAACACCCAAAGTTGGTACAATCATTTCTAATACAGTTTGAGATCGGTAGCTATTCGGCAACTCTTCTGTATCGTGGTGCATTGGCATGGTGTTGCGCTATCAACAGAGGTGCCGCTTCCTACAGAGTGGTAAGGATGCTGATAGGTCCGATCCTTACCAAGGATTATGACGGAGTCCATGCAAGCTCCCGATAAAATTTTGGTATCCATACTCGAAAAAGCAGTGCTCATAGCATAAGTAATGGGTTACTGACTAGTATGTTTATGGGGGCCTTGGTGCGAGCTCATCGTTACACGCAGCCTAAGAAGCTCGTGTTGTGTAGTCAGGTAACGACGTTAAATACAGGAACGCTTTCTGTCAATATTGATTGATTGTGACCTAAATCCGATTAGTTATGGACCACCTAAACAAGATGGCCGGCGATACATAGGAGAAGTCCAAGTGACAGTTCAGGTTATGGCGTATCGCTAAAATGCCAAGAGTTGGAATCGGTTGGCATCTATGGATCAAAACTGGATGGAAAAGTTGAGTGTGATGTTTTTCGGAACAGGTAAGCCTAAAACTATCCTTCCGGCTTACGAACCAATGCAGGATGTTGCAGACAGAATTTATTGTAATAAACAAGGCAGTAGACTGATTACGCAACCAAAAAATTCGAAAAGAAATCCAAACATCTTTTCTGACAGTCAAGTTGTTATCCAATCAATATTTAACGTGTACACTTAATCTCAAGTGATTCTTTACTGAGTACTTAGGGAATTGAATACCTGGGAATTGGGTAGTAGATGCTCTAGTGAGAGATGGCACCTAACTGCACGATTTTATACTAATACCCCAAGTCAGCCATCCTCTAGCCTCCATAAAGCTAGAATTCAAGCAGCAATGCACAGAGACTACTGGATGCAACCTGTAGAACAGCCAGGCAAACTTGGCTCGCACTGAGATCCAAGCGCACCAAGTAACTCCTCAATAGAAGCTGTCAAACATTAAGTCTCATAATATCCGTACTGTCCAATAAGTAGTCATGCACAACAGTTGAGCGTTTCTTTAAACGACTTCTATCAGAGCTGCAGATAGGAAGCAGAAGAAGAACGGACCAACATTTTCTGTGCGAATGCTAAGTACTATCCAGGAGACGCATGCAAGCTCTAGGTTCACCATTCCTGGATGGCTTCACGGAAGTAGCTAGTTTAAATATTAGCTTCGTGACCAGCTTCTTACGAGAATTCAAAAGACTCTCGTCATCCCGTAACTAGGTTATAATCCTGTCCCAATTTTCTTGTTGATCATAGTGGGCTAAAATGACTAAAATTGACTCTTCAATCTAATTATTGTTTTGTTCGTTGCAAGCAATCCCTTTTTAAAGCAAAGTGTCTACGGTGGTGCGACTGTGAGTTTATAAATTCAGTTGCTAAAACTCAACAGTTTCTTTTATTAACCTAAATAAACTTAAAAAATCTTCTGAAAAATTTGCCTGCTGCCTGAATTGAACACGGCATATTTAGCCAAAAATCTTTTGGGGAAATATTTTCTCAGCAAATAACGAATACTTTGAGAATATTTCAATGCCGATGATGTTTCGCAATTTTTTTTAAATAACTTGAAATTTACAGGTGAGTAGTGTGTTTTGTTATCCACGTGAACGATTTCGCAGCATAATTAAATTCGAATGTTGAGAAATATTACTAACGTGTGCAATTATCTAACAATCTGTACAGTATGGAACTGAAAGAAACAACCCGCGAAGTGCGACCCTTGAGGTCCACACCGTCAACTTCCCAGTAATATCTAGATAAACATTAAAAATATTAAACACAATAATAATTTTGAAAATACTACTACTTTAAATAATAATAATGAGAGGTATTCATAGCAGTAACAGGAATGAGTTAATATTAATAATATCATCTACGGGAGCATCCATTGATTACGTAAGGCTTTTGGTGGATGGGTGATGATGATTGATTACCACAAATGCAAATTTGATTGAAATTTTGATGGTTTTCAAAATTTAAGCCGCTATTTTTTAATTAAAAGACTGCAAAAACTATTAAAAATTTGCTCAAATTATCCAAACATTTTAAAACTTTGATTGACTTTACAACAAAGTCTTTAGAAAAAAAGCTATAAGGTAATATCAATCGGAAGAATCCCTTTCATATGGTAACTTTGAATGATTTTTTATTTTTAATTGAATTTTTTTTAGAATCATGAAAAAAGTTTTGCTGGTTTTTCTTCAAAACTGATAACAATGTATAAATTTTATAAACATTTATTACTGTGTTGTGCAAATCAGGTTAAAAAAATATTTTTTATGAAAAAAACCCTAGGTTTTTGCATTTTCTTTTATTAAATTAAAAAAAACGCTGAAACGGATTTTTATATTGCTAAAATAATCAAAGAAGAATTTTAAAACACGTCGATTGACACCTTAATGATGCAAATCTTATATCTGGTTCGTGAGATATAGTGAATGGAAGAAATGACCTTGAAGATCATGATGACTGTTAATGAGTTTTTATTTGTTATTTAATGTTTCTTGTTATCATGGGAAAAAGTTTTGTTGATGCTTTCACAAGCGCTGCTTGGAATGTATAAATTTTATAAAAATTGAATACTATCTTTCGTAAATCAGGTTAAAAATTTATTGTTTAAAAAAACCTAATTTTTTGCACTTTTTTTTCTTAAATTAAAAAACGGCTCCAACGATTTTTTTCAAAATTTAATAGATTCACACAAATGCTAATACGCATCGATTGACAACTTAACTATGCAAATCGTATGTTTGGTTCGCGAGATATACTGCATGACACAAATGACCTTCAAAGAGGCAAAACAACAAACCCCCGCGACCGAAGTGTCCCAAAAACTTATCAGCTCTTAAAATTGCAAAGACGCTTCGATTGACACCCCAACAAAGTCGATACGAATTTGGTTTACGTGAGTTATGCTCGTGTTATGCTATGCACACACATACATCTCCCTTTCTAAAAACACTTTATATATACTCTATAGACCTCAAAACCTAAAGAAATGTTGAAAATTTCAATTTCGATTTTCGAGGCGATTACAAGAACTTCCCATATACTGGGAAGTTAAAAATGGTTTATGAAATATCCTTGCACAGCAAAGTTAATTTTAAACGACGTGATCAGTTGCGGAAAAAATGAGGGGATATTAATCTGAGTTCTAAACTTAGCCTGTGTAATTTGATTGCATGAATCAAGTAATACCGCCAAGATTAAATAGTGGTTCCATCTATACTGAGCCGAAACAAAAATAAAATTATGGCAGCCGATAAAAACACTTACTGGCAATCCATTTATTGTTTTAACTTATGGTTGCTCTTGCACCCACATCACAAAATGTCACTCTATCCAACAATTAACTGAAAGTTGGAGTTCACAGAAACTAACGTGATTTGTCTGCTCCACTAAGCCAACACCTTTTCACTTCTCTTCGTTAGCTCATTTCCAAGTTTCCATTTATTATGAAATTTTCAAGGAGCTAATGTCAAAATGTCTACGCCATCCAAATCCATTGAAACTTGGTGAAATTAACAAAATTCGTTTCATCTGCAACAATTTGTACGTGCGCAAACTTTTAATTCACTTCCAATTCGAACTTTACGTTGAGAAAGTCAAGTGCAACTACTGTAAACTGCATTGATACAAGGATGTGGAAAAGTGGATGTTGGCTAACAGGAAATCTAAACATAAGTAAGTATATCGACGCAATCACGAGAAGTCAAGGATAGTAAGTTGAATATAATCACTCCTGGATAAGGATACAACTTTCTGACAGGTTACAAAATAAGCAAGTACAATAGAACAAGGACGTGCTGTTCATATGTTGCAGAAAAGTTATGATTTATTTTTGTAACAACTGGGAAATTGACGAGATTAGATATTTCTCCAAAGTTTTGTATGAAATTAAACTTAACTTTGAATACGAATCAAAATTTGCGAGATATGTTCAAATGTGGTTCGCAGGTAAGAACTTTCGGTTTTACATTTGTTGATTTTAATTTGTTCTGTAAGTTTTGTATTTGACGGATACAATTGGCAAACTTATTTAAGGGTATTCACAAAAAGGATTGAATTCACAATTTGAAAACAATTTGATAATAATGAAAATAAAGAAGAACTTCATGATAGTACCTACAAATTTAGTATCATATAGGATGGTGGTAACGGCAGCCAGTATCTATAGTGAATGAAATTTGGTTCATTCCCATTGTTAACAGTTGTGACTGGAAACATTTCAAAACACACCAAAAAGCTACGAAGTTCTAGCTTGAGTCAATCATAGGAAAAATAAAATAGGGAGCCCAACTAGCACAAATAGAGTAGAGAGTAGAAAATAGGGCAATTATAAGTTTCTAAAAATATATTAAACTCGCAGCATCATTGTTTCCTCACCCCCACTCCCCCTCTTCAGACTGTTACAAAAAAAAACCTCAAATTAAGGGTTAAAATATCTTATATGACATCACTACACACCATGTTCCGTTCATGCACTAAACTCGTAGATTAATTTCATTTCCTCCTGAAAACCATTTAACGCATGTCAATTTTTTTTTTGTTGGTACAAATCGTTCTTCATTAAGTGTCTAGCAGCCGTGCAGTTGTATTATATTTAAAGTGAGATAAACTTTTGTATAACAATCCATAAACAAACCCCTAAAACCTAGTTATTTTTATTTTGCTCTAACTATTGCAAAAAAAATTCTTGAATTTAGGGTGAAAATATCTGATCTGGCATTACTGCACACCACTTTCCATCGGCTTTCATATCTCCGGCTACTTAGCTCTAGAAAATCTCCTTGAGTGCTACTTGATGATAGATGTAGCCACCACACCATACATTGTGCTCAGTTTTGCGCTTGAAATATAAATCTGGAGATACAGTTTTTAACTCTTGTAGAAACACTTTCATTTTCAGGTAGAAAACGTATTCTCATGTTAACCCAGGATGAAAGTTATCATTATGTTAAGTTTCGTTAAAATTCAGCAGGACTGGCATGGATTCCAGAAATTGTATTTTTTAATTTTTTAGGAGAATACCGAATAAAATACATTTGTAATAATTATATTTCGTGTTAAGACATTGACCTATCTTCTGTTTTACTGTAGTACAGAACTAGATAGCCCCAATAATGATCTCCTAGTCCCAGCAGAAAGGATGTTGCACTGTCCTGGACATGGACTAAAGAGTGCCAACTTTCGACTTTAGCACAAACTTTGGGACCGTTAATCCACCCCCCTTCCAGCACAAGAGTCACACAACGGGAGGCCAGTGAGAGGATGTACTGTGACAGTGTATACAGCTGCCTCAAAAAGAAGACAGGTGGGTAGTCGGACTATTTTTCGAGCACTGGAGCCTTGTTGAAGCTCCCTGAGTACTGAACTGTTGTACAGGTGGAGTTAGTATCAATCTTCTGAGTGGCTGAAGAAAGCAGAAAGAGAGGGAATGTCAAAAAATCAAAACTTCCTTTGTAGGCAGCCAGGCTGTCAAAATATTGCTGGAATCGATCGAAGTGTTCTCCAATATGGTCGAGACCTGCAGGTTTCAACTGAGGAGGACTTTTTTAAAGAAGAAACTAGCCCTGGGTTGGGCTCCTGGATAGAATGAGGTGCAAGCAAATGTCAAAGCCAATCAGCTTGCTGGTGAGAGATTTCGTGGCGTAAAAACGAGCAAGGTGGTGCCTAATAAGGCAGGATTTAAAGGAATAGACCTACAAACTAGCATTAAGGTGTTGGAGAAGTTGGCACATGTGACCCAATTACGACTTGAAGCGTATGAAATACGCTTCGTTAGATGGGGCCATTGTGTTTTTCTTTGTTAGAGGAAAGGGACTCACCTAAATATCGGCGTCCAGCGCCAAAGCTGTTGGCATGCGTGAGCTGCCTATATTTCTATTACAGCGACTAGCGTCAAAAAAATGAAGAAGCCAAAAGAGCTGCCGATGTAGGCACGCTTATGTCTCAAGTTGGAATGTTTCTTTATTCATCGATTCCCCCTTCTTTTATACAAAAATATTCCTTATGTACAACTTACTAACTAATCAATTATTACTCACATGTTCCTGACTTGAATCTTTTTCCGATACTTTCCCATGGTTACCAAATGCAAGTGCAAGCAATAAAGTGTAATTTATTGGCTTCAAGAACCTTACCGCAGATGTAAGCAAAAAAATGCCAATAACCCCGGATTCGTTTTCATTCTTTTGCCGTGCCCATGCTGAACTCTTTCCCAGTGCACATTGTCAGTCTTCAATTGTTTTGCTGAGTCGCTCTTATTTCATCGTTTATGATAGAAACAGTGGACTTGGGATATATCCACAAAGCCTGACTCACAATGCTTTGACCCGTGCCGGGTTATCAGATGGCAATGTATAAATATTGTTCCTTCATGTGGTTTTGCGTCCGTCATGGTGGTCGGCATATGTTTTGTTTGCTTGTTGTAGCTTGTATTACACTATACGTACTCTTATTCTGTTTAATCTGGACAGAGGTTCAAAGAGAAACCTTGTGGGTTTATTGGCGGGCCATGTGACTAAGAAATCAGGATGGTTCATTGAATAAATCAGAAAGTTCCCACGTCTACAGATCAGAATGGGCCAAAAACGGTCTAAGTGAAGCGGAAACTTCGCACTCTCATTATCTGGAATTGGTCTTTTTATGGAAACTGAACCGAAAACTGGTGAATTTTTCGATTTAAGAGTTAACATAATCTGGTTACCTATCACTTATTCGTCAGCGTTCGCAGTTTTGCTATAGATATAAAGGTTTTTTTCTTCAATTTAATGCTATATTTATAAGCAAAAACAATTTAGGGGGTTGCCAGTAAACGCTGCAAGCAGGAGCAAACGTAATGTTCAATGTTAACTTTCGAGATTAATATATACGCTACATTTAATACAAGTCATGCGGTTATTTCGAAAATTATAGAAAAACTTGCTGTTTGAGATTTCCACGGGGGCTTTCATAACTTCTGAATGATGCCAGATAAATCTAGGCACTTTTAGATGTTCTAATAGAAAAAGAAATTTGCTACAAAATTTATGTTAGTAATTTTTCTTGTTTCTATTACTGTTCTCGTAGCGTAAGTAGTAAAAGGTGAAAGAAAGACGGTCCAAAATTGACTTTTTCAAAATAAACTTTGTTTTCGTGTTTGAGACAAGCTTCATTGATTAAAAGCAAAAGAAAATTTTTAAGACTACTAAAACTTTATTGCGAGTGATTTTTTCAAGCAATGGTTATTCACAAAAGTATGTTATGCAAATGATAAACACAAATATGAGCGAGTCAAAAACTCAAATAAAGTCAAAATCGCGAGCTTATAAGGATTTCTGCAACAGATACCAATCGATTTACAATTGAGTTTTGCATTGCAGTTGCAACCTAGCAACCGAGTGCAATAGCATTCATTCATTGAGAGTTTTATATGTTCCGGAACCACTCAAAAAGAACATATTTTCAATATTGCAGTACGAAGCTTTTGTCATCCCCACTGTATGAATTGATATTGGCATATTGGATACCGAAAATTATCAATATTTTTCAGCTTCTATTTGTCAATGGTGCGGTTCATTTGGAATGCAATACAATTGGTAGGATATTCGTAGTCCTGCTTGCATTCTATAGAGATTGTTTCAAGAGTTGAGTTCAGCTGGTATTAGACGATAAATGTTTTGATCAATTTATTTTTGAGCCAAAACAGGAAGTGTTCGTTATGAATAAGTACAATCAGAAAAAAATGTTCCTCATTTTAAGGAATTATAAAAATTGCTCCTTTAATCAAAAACAGCGAAGAAAATTTGTATAAATTAATTCATTATTAATTACCTGGAAACTAAGTTGGGAACGCAAAAAAATATTCAATTTTAAGTATTGAAAACTTAATTTATTAGTTGGTACTATGTTTCGAATCAAATCATAACATTTTTGTTTAATAAAACTCTTGAAAACAATTCAACAACATATCATATAAATTGCCTTAAGCTATCACTAAATCTTTTACACTGAATCTGTTAAATAGAGTGGCATTTGTGCTGAATCTGAACACATTAAATGGTAATGCTCGTAGTGTTACATCATTGAAAAGTTTCTTTGAAAATTACATCACATGCATACACTGGAATCCTAAGAACTGTATGATAATTGCAATTTACATATTTATCCAAGAAAAAAAAATTTAATTAATTTTAATTATCTCACACGAAATTGTATCAAAAACAAAAGTGAATTTTCAATTCCTTCAAAAATTTAATAATTATTATTAATTTTAATTATG
The DNA here is from genome assembly GCA_963942545.1 of Oxycera nigricornis. Lineage (NCBI taxonomy): Eukaryota > Metazoa > Arthropoda > Insecta > Diptera > Stratiomyidae > Oxycera > Oxycera nigricornis. Next base: position 93,559,149 of record OZ012661.1, on the reverse strand, counting down.
TTTTGATTACATCGCTATAATTTCAATGGGAGCTCATTCAGAAACAATTCAACGTTGGGATTAGTGGCATTAGTGCCACTTTAAGGATCAATTTGATGAGTAACATTAGTCAAACGGACGTGGTCATTTGCTCCACGACTTGGATCGGTCGTGACAATGATGTCGTCGATCTATGATATCGATTGTAGATATCGTTATAAGGTTGAGTGATTGTTTGATTCCACGGGCAGGTACAGTATTGTGACGTATACGACAGTCCTTCCGGGACACTTCGACTACGTGATGGCTGTAAAGTTCTATAAACTGGTTGGGGTGGTGTTTGGGTTGGCGTTTCGCATCTGAAATTAAAAAAAAAACAGGAATAATTGAGGTTTTGTTGACATCATATTTGAGGGGATTATACTCCTATTATTCCAAAAAAATTCATACCTACTTGAAAGAAAATCTTCTTAAATTTTCTTTTGCAAAAAAGACAACTGAATTTTAATACAAATAGACAAAAAGCAAACAGGCTGCTCTGTAATTACAATCAATACTACCAATTATAAAACAATTCACATTCAGAATTGTATTTCGTTTCCGTTTCCATAAATTCCATGATATGCAGCAATTAATTAAATTGTCAAACAAAACACAACAAAATAGCATTCCACCCCAAAATCCCATCAATAACGTTTCCAATAAATCACTGGCCATGTAAAATAATTGATATTGAGAAATTTTAATTGAACAATATTCCATTTACCATCAAGAAATGAGGAAAGTAAATTGGGAAATTCTCAATATCTTACAAAGCCTCTTTTTGAACGGAATTTATTATCTCGTAAGAGATCTATTTTAAGCAAAACAATTTCTATCGGTAAATTGAATAGTAATTTAAATGGAGAAATTGTCATATCTTAAAGATTCTACGGTTGGTAGACATAAATTGAATCCTTAAAGAATGAGAGGGAGAGAGTGGTTGAAAGTTTAGTTAACATTGATAATAACATGTTGCATGGAATATTCAAAGTAACATTCCATTTTGCATAAATGAAAATTTATCTCAATGCGATAATACCAAATCTACGAAAATGAAGATGAGATAAAAAATTAAAAAGTTTAAGAAAGTGTACATATTTTGTTTTGTTATCATTCTTTGAAGTATTTTCACATCAATGTTGTTTTATAATATTCAACGTGCTTGGAATCAGATATTTGAAGAAAATTTAAATAAATTTGCTAAATACAGGGTGGCGCAAAAGTTTCTGACATTCGAACCCGAATAAATTTATCCGCAAAAAACTATCTACAAAAATTTTGACACCCACTTAAAATTTTCTTATAGCATACCTTTAATTAATTTCTAGAAAAATTGAAAACAGAAATTTAAACAAGCCGTGAGGTGCGACCCTTGAGGTCCACACGGTCAACTTCCCAGTAATATCTAAAAATATATTAAAAATATTAAACACAATAATAATTATGGAAATAATACTACTCCAAATAATAAAAATGTACTTCTCGTAAAATTGATTACGTAAGGATTTTGGTGCATTGGTTTGATTGATTATTCACGCGGATAAATCAGAGGGGGGACAGGTTACATAGCAGTTTTTTCATTAAAGTTAAAACATGGTGCTGTGAAGATTATTGAAAATCTTCTCAAATTTTGCAAATATTAATAAACTTTGATTGACTTTACAACAATGTCTTTAGAATAAGAGATTTAAGATATTATGATTCGAATGAACTCTGTTTACATGGTGACTTTGAATGGTTTTTTATTTTTTATTTAATTTTTTTTGTAATCACGAGAAAAGTTTTTGCTGGTTTCTCTACAAAAATTGATAAAATGTTAAAAATTCTATAAACATTTATTATTACGATGTGCAAATCAGGTTAAAAATGATTTTTTTATATAAAAAACACTACTTTTCCAATTTTTTTTAATAAATTAAAAAACCGATTTAACGATTTTTTTAAAATATAAAATCATCATAAAAATTATAATACGCGACGCATGACACCTTAATGATGGAAATATTATATTTAGTTCTCGAGATATAATGAATGACGTAAATGACCTTGAACGTTTAATGATTTTTTATTTTTTATTTAACTTTTTTTGTAATCATGAAAAAAACTTTGGCTGGTTTTTTTACAAAAACTATTTGTAGTATGTAAATTTTATAAACATTGATTACTTAGGTTTGAAAATCAGGTTGAAAATTTTGTGTTTTTGAAAAAAAAACCTAATTTTTTGTACTTTTTTTTAAAAAATTAAAAAACGGCTTCAAGAATTTTTTTAAAAATTCGATAGATTCACATAAATGTTAATACACGTCGATTGACACCTTGTTCAAAAAAATCGTTGGTTTGGTTCGCGAGATATAACGCATGACAGAAATGACCTTCAAACGAGCAAAACAGCAAACCCCCCGACCGAAATTTCCCAAAAACTAATCAGCTCTTAAGATAGCAAAGACGCTTCGATTGACACCTCAACAAAGTTGATACGACTTTGTTTACGTGAGTTATCGTCGTAGAAAAAAGTGTCCACGAACGTACATACGTACGTACGTACATACACACACACACACATACATCTCCCTTTCTAAAAACACTTTATATATACTCTATAGACCTCAAAACGTAAAGAAAAGTTGAAAATTTCAATTTCGATTTTCGAGGCGATTACAAGAACTTCCCATATACTGGGAAGTTAACAATAAAACGAAAATAATGGCTTTTATTGAAGAGAGGATTGGTAGGTAGGCCTAATTTAAAGTGAAATACGCAGACCCGTAAGTACTTGGGTATTTTTTTATTAGCCTTAGACGTTAACTCCTGTACAGTAAAAAGTCTTTTGAAAATATAAATTTAGCCATACAGAATTGGTTAATTAAAGTGAAAGTACCAAATTTATCGAAAGACCTTAATTTTAACGCTCTTTTGTATAAACCCTAAAAACTTTGTGAATCTTCAACGAATTGAATTCGATTTTTTTTTGCGACGACAATGGTAAGTGGTGGAATTCAAAAACGTATTGCAATTCAACGCATGCATCGATTGGGGTTCAGCTGCAGCGACATATGAAGAATACTTAGGTCCAGCAAAAAACACTTTGAAAAAATGATGCAATGCCGAAGAAGGAATCGTGAAGGATATGTAAAGAAGTGGTCGACCGTCGTTACTTTCAGCAGAAGCAAAAAAGGAAATTCGAGCATTGGCTAAAAATAGACCAGGAGTGGGGACGCAAACAGTGACGAAACGGGTTAACAGGTTTCCGGCGACCATTCAAAACGTGTCGAGGCGAACCGTTCAGCGATAAATTCTGTACACCAACTGGGGCCGGAAAGCCTATAGACAACGCAAGAAACCTCCCCTTCCCAAGAAGAACAAGAAGACCGGCTGAATTTCTGCCAAAATCTGAAAAACCTCGGATTTGCTGATGGCAATGCCCGTGGTGAAAGCCAGCAGGAACAAGTCAGAATCCAACTGCAAGCAAACATCCTTTTACGGACGAGTCATGGATCTAATTGCATCCAATACCCAATCGACAGAATAGGACAACGACAGCGTAATACAGACTCCAAAACTCGACTTAAAAATCATGGTAGCTGGCGGAGTGAGCAGTCGCGGAAAAAGCCAACTTCACTTTGTTCAGCAAGGAATGTCTGTTAAAGGAGAATATTACAGGGAAAATATTCTTTCTGTTTTTGTGCAATGCCAATAATTTGGGGACGGAAAGGAAGTGATTTTGTTGCAAGATGGCGCCAAGCCGCATACTGCTATGAAAACTTATGAGGCGATTTGTGAGTATTCTTTTGTGTGGGTTGATGGGCCTGATGATTCTCCTGATTTAAATCCCATCGAAAATGTGAGGTCCAAGTTAAAGGAGAGTGTCTTTAGAGATCCTAGACCAAAAAATAGGCAGCAGCTGATTCGACGTGTACAAGTTGAGTGGGACGCAATTTCTGTGAACTACCTATAAAATTTATGTGAAAATTTCATAAAACGACTTTTAGAGTGTACTCATTATTTATTATATTATCTAATGTATGTAGTTTATGATGAAATTATAATATTAAATCAATCTCTCTACTTTCAAATTTTATACATGAATGATCAGACACTTTTGCGCCACCCTGTAGAATTTCGTATTTTAAATTTTGTGACTATTTTACATACATTCTGAATTTTCTCCCATGTTTAGCGCTTCCAACGATTGCTTGATATTTTTATTATTCTTTTCCATTAAAACGCTATAGTTTTTAATTTTTTCCATATATATATTTCGGGAGTAAGTTGCTCCCTTCTTCAGTGGTGATTATTTTCTAAGAATACAAGGTCCTTGTTTGGAATTTTATAATGTTAACATTAAGTTCTCCCTGGTTCTAATTATTATTTTATATATATTCTAATCTCCTTTTATAAAATTATCCCTAGTATGTTTGCTTATACTAATCCCTTATGCCTATAATTAAGTGTAAACCTTATTTAATTAAATCTAATAGATTGGAGTGACCATTTCCAATGTCTTCGTTGAGCCTCGTTTCTTCTGGCTGCCTCATAATCTACAATGTTTCTAGGGTATCTAGCTTCCTTATACTCCTTGTCTCCTTCACGACTGTCACATCTGCCCATTCTATATCGCGCTCTTCGCAAATATGTTTGGCTACCGATGACTTTAGCTTACTCGTATCTCCTCGTCTCCTTGCTGCCTGTGCTTCTTTAGTGTGCTCTAGCTGAAAGTAAAAAAGTAGGCGAAAAGCCTTCGTCCTAAAAATCATTTTTAGTTCCTCAACAAAGATAGTCCTATATTTTTGAGTAACAATTTTTAATCAGGTGAATTCAACTATTACATACTTTCCGTTGGCAGACATTGTTTTTCCGTTGGTAGACATCTTTGTGTACCACATATTTCAACAGTTTGGCTATTTGATCTAATTTCCCTTATGTTCGATGAGCATATCACTAAACCGTTAACTATTCGCACAAGTTTGAATTGCCTACTCTACGCAATGTCTCATATAGGTACGAAAAATCTTATCTTTGATCTTAACATCTAAGCATCATTTCGTAGGTGTTTCCGGCGATTTCATCTGTGATGAAAAACATGTGGTGGTGGAAAATTCATTTTGGCGGTAAAAAGAACGAAAATTTGGAGAGATGATCGGATCAGTGTTCCAGCTGATACTACAAGTGAATTGGATCTACTTCATTTCTAAGCTTTCCAATGACTGTTTCGCACCAAATCAAATCTCTTGTTGTTTTCTACAAATATAATCTATTGCAGCTTTTTGAATGTATTGATATTATGATGCAATTTTGCACCACACATTTTAAGTTTTTCATGAATAAAACAGGTTTGTTTCTTAACATTTAATCGTTCATTTCAAAGAAACTTATTTTGGATAGAAAGTGCGTGAGACACAAAAAACAGTTCGTTTTCAAGTCAAGCAATTTTCTGGTCACGCATGGCTGACCATAATGCTGTGCTAGATAATGAAGTATGTTTAGGAAAGAACCAAGAAAATTGAAATTGTAACGAAACTGTTGTCGGAAATATGGATAGAGTCGATGCTGAGACACGAACTTAGTGTATGTTATAATTTCGAATAGTTTTCTTATCAAATAATTTGAAATTAATATAAAGCTTTGATGATCAAAAAGTTATTGGGTGCGATTATAAAGATAGATAAATTCACCGTTAAATTTGATAAATCTTTCCAAAGCGTACAAAAATTATTGGAACCATTTAAAATCACTGAAGGGACGAAAGTAAACTTTTGTAATATTACTATCTCTAAGATATTTTCTAAAGATAGGAAGAATGATAGTGCTGAAGAATTCAATCAAAATTTTGCTAACATATATTATGTCCGAACATTGTAAACAACTTACAAGAGGTCAAAGCAGCAGAGGGTCTCATTTTTCTAACCAATGTTAAGAATCTTGAGCCCTAGGATTCACTCGCTGCTGTCGTCATGCAGTCTTTTAATGACGTAGACGATTCTGCTATGGTTGTCGGTTGCTGCGTAATTTTTCAAGCAACGTTGCTACCATCAACCACTTGTTGCTGTAGCGTTTGGTCAGAATCTCTCAGACCACGTCATAACTCGCATTGGTAATGGACAGATGTCGAATGAGTCACCTTCGAGACTATCCTTCAAATATCAAAGCATTTCCTAAGGGTTGGTTGTGCACCATCTGTTGAAACAGATCATAAAAGGACCGACATTGACCGTAGTCGCCTTCGAAAGCAGATATCGTGATTGAAGTTGGAAGTAGACTTTGTTCATAGCGTTTCTCGACACTCTACTAGAAATATCAAAGCGTTTTGTATTCGATCGATCATTTCAGGATCACTTGAGCACTAGACGATCTTCATTTGCCCTTGCTGTAAGTCTTCCCAGTAGCAATTTATGGTTGATGCTTTAAGCTGGTAAAGGGTCTTGGGTTGTGCACTTTCAATGGTATCCAAACTCTTCAAGATGTACTGTACTGCGCGAGCTATTGATCTTTGCTGCCTTGTTAGCGGAATCCTTCTGATCTTGGTACTTGTTCTGCTTTTGTGGTCCCCTCCTCATGCAAGGCTGAGGTTGAATTCAAGCGTTGATTTATGTCAGCTCGACACGTTTCGTAATCCTTTTGCATGGCTGCGAAATACTCTTGCGAGTAATAAGGATGCTTTGCGAAGTCTAGAGCCAGCTCTGTCAACTCTTCATTCCTTCCAAAGAAGATAGTCTAATAATTGTTGAGCCTTTTCGATCGACCTTAATAGGCTTTTTGCAGCTGTTTGCCTCTGATTCGATAGCGAATCCAAAGTGGTCTTGCAAAGTCGACAATGGCGTTCACAAATGTCCTAGCTGGTTGAACATGATTGGTGCGAAAGTTCTGCCATTGAAATTACTCACGACTAACGTAAATAATACCGTCGTTATACTTTTTCGTTGGTTGCAGTTGGTAAGCCTAAAAAGTCTCTTCAAATAATCATACCTAAAGGTTCATTTACAAGTTGCAAATGTATGCATGATGTATATGTGGTGTTTTAGATATTCTACCCCAGTGTTTCTATTTGTATGGTCAAAACTATTACTATAAGTAACATAGTTAAGGGGCTGTTTCCACGATGATAGTACTATCATGAAAGTACTGTCATGATAAACGTATCGATAGTATTACCATGAAATGCACAGTTTACACGTCGTGAGACTACTACCGTCAATATTGTAATCGTAGGATGGTCGATACAGATACAGGAGCCGTTGGCGCTGCGGTCTGCTATTTAGGAATTACCATTGTAAGTTGAAGTTTTCCACTCTTTCAAATAAAATATTGTGAAACCGAAGTAGAGTGATTTTTTCGTTGGTTTTTTACGCTTTCTGATTAAATTTCTTGTATAGGTTGGCTGCAAGTGACCGCGGCGTTACTCGAAAGAAGTAAGGTTTGGTCCTTTCTGTACAATCGGTGGTTTTGACGTTGGTTTCAAAGTGTAAAGTGTTAAAATTTAATCTATTCCCAATTCAGGTTCGGTGCCAAAATAACATTTGCAGCAGAAATTGGGTGGCACCCAAAATATTAAATAACCCGCCCATTTGTACGGGCATAGCGCTGAGCAGGGTTATCCTCTCCGTAGCCATTTGAAATTGAAACACACATGGATAACACCAGTGAGTGATTAAGTATTTAATTACAAACATAAGATATACTTAATAAGTAAGTTTAATAATAATATAGTTTTGTAAGGACGCATGAATTTTAAACCCATTATAGCTCCACCTTATATATTCCGCACCTAATAATCTTTTTCTTAATGTGGTAGTATTGCAATTCATAACCTGAACCTCAATTTAGATTAAGGCACCTAATTCGTATTGAAGTAAGATTTCAAAAAAACTCCAACGGTTGGAAAATGTAGCAAACGTGTCTGTTTTTCAGTTCAATCGATAAAATCAAAAATGAGTTGAAACAATTGCATCATTAATCCTTGATTCCAAGTAGAATATCGAAAAACTCAACAATATATCCACGCAAGTGAAAAGAATTTCAAGTCAATTATGAATATATGAAATCCACCTACCTCGAGTAGCATCGATTAGTTGCATATCCTTGCTGGAAGTCGGGAGCATAAGGATCGCGTGGCGGGAATGCAAACGATAAGCTCTTTTGAAGTCGACGTCCTTGTTGCCGACCTACACTTCCTCCAATTAATCCAACCCCGAAACTAGCACCACTTGGATTTGCATTCATTGCATCGCCGTACGAGCATTGAGCACCCACATAGCATCCAACAGGAGGTGCCTGCCCGACAGTACCTGTTCCGGCAGCGTTGGCTATCAGACCACCTCCAGCGGTATTGCCATTTAATAAATTATGACGAAAATGATTTGCATACGGCGATTGGTGCAGAAGGCGATGTTGATGATGGTGCGCCAACGAATGCGGATGATGATGTTGATGGATGTGTGTTTGATGATGATTTAAGGCTCCGCAAACACCGCCGTTGCTTACCGTTGTGTGCGGACTGTACCAGTGTCCACATCGTCCGACATTTGAATAGCTGCGATTCAGCAAATCTGGACAATCGCTTGTCATGGCCGTACAATGGGACGTTATCGATCCGTTCCCAGGAAATTTAGACATATTTTGCTTTCCACCCGAAGGATAGCCGATGAAAAACATAAGGATTGCGGCGACCGCTGCTGCTGCGGCACTTATGTAGTAACCAGCACGTCCGTATTTCGTCGAGGACGAATCGTTTAGGAATGAAGTGAGTGGTACTCCAATTAGGACAGGAATCGATTCAGCACCCTTTATGAATCCTTAAAATAAAAAAAAACACATAGAATCGTTCGTTAGAACCTTAACGAACGTAAATTCAAAGCAAAGCTAAATTTCAGGTTCACGACAATGATAGGGATTGGGCGTAAGTTGGCAGGTCGAAAAATCGAAAATTGGGTCTGCTGCTGTGAAACTCTTAAATGAAGGTCCTGTAAATGCTGGCCGAAGGAAGAAAATATATGCTTCGCTATGCTGACTAGTCTCTCTAGTCTTGGTCATCAATTGATACCGTTGGATTTTCGTAGCTAAGCTATTTCCTGTACAGGAGGTGTATATCTACAACCATTGAAAGGAAAGAATTTAGGGATTCGATAGTAGGAATCATTAGGTATTCTGCCGATTCATTCATGAGCAACCAAAAGAATGCTTGATCCTTTCAGCGAAAGTATTGAATTCGTATTGCAATGTGTAAATGTGACCGACACTTTTGATTATTGAGAATTTGTCGATGTTATGAAGCATTTCTTTTCGAATCTATTTTTGACAAATGATCAAATATTTTGCCTGTTCATGACCAATGATTGATTGCATTTTAACTCTTTCTTCAAACTGAGTTTCCTGGAAATGGCGATGATGTTTCGTTTAATTACACTGTTCAATAAAATATTGTAACAAAAAAAAATTTATCATCTGTATACTATACATTTTTATTGTAGAAGCGTATTTGTTTTGTTTAGATGAGGTCTTGCTTTTGGTGGTAGTATTTTCACATTTTACGTTTCGATTGACTATTTTTTTTAACAATTGTCGGCTGACCTCATTAAATAAATAAATTTCATACAAAATACATATGAAATTGTTTTATTTCATGAAATAAGTCATTGAGTTCCTTCAAACCATAAAATAACTTTATAAACAAAATTGTGTCCTTTTATTTACGGTTTACGTTTCAGTTTTTTTGATCCGATATCTGATTCCTTCCCATTAACATTTCTCCATCATATCTGATCAGTTTGGTGGACTGAAGGTATGAATTAACACGAGAAAATGGATCAGGTATCTCCCGAAACATATACCTACACTATGTCAAAAAATTGCACGTACACCACCTTATCATTAATGAATGAGTTTTTTTCTTTTAAACAAACACATTCTTATGCATTATTCAATTTTTTATAAATTCTACACAACTTAAAATATTTGAAACGGAACAGTTTTTCGTCATATTATTTTTAATTGTCTAAAATTCCTTTCAAAAAATTGCACGTACGTCGAAAATTTCCACACACATTCAGAAAATTAACTACTGTTGTTGAATTGCGTGTGTGGTGTTCTTTTGCTGTAATAACACTTTGCAACCAATTTTTCATTGCATGTATGAATTTTTTAGGCATTTTAGGTGCTTTTTTCACCCACTCATTTAAAATGACCTCCTTCAGGTGAGTTCAACTTGTAATTTGACTCCCGCACTTTTTCGTTCAAAATATCTCAAAGAAATTCGATGGGATTAAGGTCTGGTTATAGAGGTGGATAAGGAAGCACCAACTTCACGTTTTATTGAAACCACTCTTTTACTAGATACAAGGAATGTGTTGGATCATTTTCATGTACTAGTGAAAATTCGTTGCTTAGTCCAATTTTTCAAGCACTGACTTTTAAATTAAGCTTTAATATTTCTAACTTGTCCATAGAATTTTCCAAATACACCAAACTTCCAATACCATTCGCTGCCATCATTCCCCAAAGCCACCGTGTTTCACAGGGGTCGAATTTTTTTTCATTCTTGGACTTTTCACCAGACAAAACGCCGCCCATTAGATCCAAAAAAGTTAAATCTACTTTCATCTACCTAAATATCGTCTTTCCAGCCTCAATGTTTCACATACTCTGTGGCATACTCTTAGCGTCGCGCAACATTTTTCTTCGAAATGAACGGTTTTTTACCATATACCACTGGAAACTGATTACCACTTATTTTCTTTTGTGTGCATCCATGAGTTCAGCTTATAGACCAGGGCGGATCTGTTTTTAATCGGCTGTTGAGATGGGGCGCATTGATTTTTGCAGAAAAACTTGTTCTCAAAAAAATCGGGAACATCAATTAAAAAAGCAAAATGTTCAAAAACTATAAAAATACTCGTTTTTCCCCGTCTTTTCTCACATCTTACTTTAAAACAATTCATTTGAGAGCAAAGCTGTGGGAAAATAAAAGTTTCGTTATCAAAGTTTTTACAAGATATGATTGGTTAAAATTGTTAATTTTTTTTACTCTCCCCTCAAAATAGCAATAAATATAAAAAAGAAGAAAAAGCGGGTTTTTGATTTAATTTTTTTACCACTTAGAATACATTTAGGGCCTTCATAATTCGCCTAAAAAATCTTTATAATATAATGAAACAACATACAAATGTTCATCAAAATCGATTCACTAGGTTGCGCATAGAAGTTTTGCAATCTAAATTTATTTAAAAAAAAATCATAAATTTTTGAAATTTTGCAAGTCAGAAACTAAAGCACATAGAAGATTTAATGTTTTGTAGTGAATTGATTTTGATGAATATTTGTGTACTGTTTTATTATATTATAAAGATTTTTTAAGGTGAATTATAAAAGCCCTTAATGCCTTCTGAGTGGTAAAAAAAATTAAATCAAAAAACTTTTGTTTTCATATCTTATAAAAAACTTAATCATGCAACTTTTATTTCCTCACAAAATTGCTCTTTAATGAATTATTTTGAAGTTAGAAGTGAGAAAAGTAGGGAAAAATCGAGTTTTTTTATAATTTTTAAACATTTCGATTTATTTATTAATGTTCCCGACTTTTTTGAGAGGGAGGGTAAGCTAATTATTGTTATGCAAGTTATTCCACAACTTTTTCTGCAAAAATCAATGTGCCCCTCGCAACAGCCAAATTTAGTCATGTTTTACAGATCCGCCCTGGTCTATTTTGTGTATGTGCATTTTTTCTATGTACGTACAATTTTTTGAAGTTTATTTTAGCTGTATTATAAAAGTAAAAGCCTGTCAAAACAAATACTGTTTCTCCCCAACGTTGAATCTATAAATATGAAATAAATAAAAATATATAGTGTTTTTGTTAGATATAAGGGACCGTACGTGTATTTTTTTTGATACAATGCAGTTGTATATTTAAAGAAACATGTGTGAAAAACAAGATTTTTGAGCGATTTACGTGGCTTTATAGTTGTGAAATTATTTTTAAAAGGTGTAAAAAAATCCTGACCGATTTTGTCATCATAAATTATTTTTAGAGAATTATGTTTGAGCAGACAACGAAGGAATTTCACATCCTAAGTGAAACTTTTTTATAAGAGTTATTTTTACCTTCCTGTGGGGGATAAGGACATAGCATATAGCGTGTGCCTCTCACATACATATGTAGTATACCATTTGTAGATCTTTTAACTGGATAGAGAAAGGGATCCCGATGTTTGCGATTTGGAATTCTCATGATTTTGGCCCAATTTCAATGTATTACTATATTTTTTAAATTGGTACAATAGGGATCAAAATTTAGATAAAGATAAAACTCTTGTACCCAAGCATACTTTCTTCTCAAAAACAATTCCTCAAAGCAAACAACTGCTTGTAACAGAATCGCCTCAAATCTCTAATCTAAAAGACGAAATGATAGAAATAGGAAACATCGTGGTTGATCCAATGTTTAGGAATGGATTATGTCCTTAAAAAACATTTTTACACGCTAACATTCAACCTTCTCTCATTAGCGTGTTTCCTACCTTCCGTGTACATTTTCAATATCAAATTACACTCTTTATCGCATTTTCCAACGAATAAATTATAATTATCTTCAATATGTGTACTCACCCCACGCTTTTGTAAAGTATTTCGTTCTGACACGTTCGAGAGCTAGCATTTTCAATGTGTATCGAAATCCACCCAAACCAAGGCCATAGGTCCAGGATAGAATACAAAGGTTTCGGTATCCATACACAGCCGATAGGATTAAAGTTGATAATGACGTAATTACTGTCGATATCTGGAAATGGATTTTAATGAAATACGATGCTAATTGAATTCGTTTTTTTTTTTAAATTTATCAGAAACAATATGTAAAATTACATTGACAAGTCGATGCATCAAGATTATTTGTTTCTACGCGATGAATTAATTGATCTGAAAATTACTTGGTTGGAAATTAATTTGTTTTTAAATGAGAATTTGGAAATTCGGAGATGCATAGTGGATGGCTTCATGTTTTGTATAAATTTTAATTGAATACGACACATATAACCAATTGGCAATAAATGGTAGATATACATAGATAGAAATCGATGTTGCTGATCGGCAAAGACATATGACATAAATTGAACGATTGCTCAAAACTTCACCCTCACCCGCATTAAGGATTCAAATTGGTTAGCAAGTGTTTTTCTTTTCGCCTGAGGCTTCCTAGGTGAGCATATTAGAGATGATTTTTTTGTTATAGTCTCTAAAGCAGTAAAGAAAATAGCCCAGTAATGAAGGCAGTGTTGGTTGCTGTATTTATGGTGAAGAGCAGCAGAACTCATAAAAAATGTTTAAAAATCCTCGAATTTCATTATTTTGTATGACACTGGGGGATTTTCCATTGAATATTGTTATGAAGTATAGAAACTATTTCTCCGCGGATGTATAGTTTTATTTTTTTTTACTAAATTTTTTGAACTTTAAGATATTGTATTGTTTGGAAAAACTCGAAGCATAGTGTACTACGGAAATATGTGTATAAAATGATTCAGTCACGTCTTATCTGTTATCTTTCCTTTAGACTACTCAGCCTTCTAATTGACAGTAATTAAAAAAAATCAAAACAGTGTGTTTTAAATAAATAAAATAATTAATAAATATAAATAATAAAATAATAAAATATTCACAACTATTCAGCTCACAAAGCTGAAGCAGAAAGGAGCTTTTCAACCTAGAAACGTATTAAAACATTTCTCAGAAATACTATGTTTGAAGAACGATTAACTGTATTAGCAATGATTTTCATTGAAAAATATTTAATGATTCACATTGAAAAACCTTTAGTTGCTGAGATTGGAGACTTCAATGAAAAAGTAATCGATAAATTTTCCACTGCGAAGGATCGTAGACTTGAACTAATTTTCAAGCGATTATGAAGGCGACCTTCGTTTCATTTTAATTGACTGTATATCTACTTGTATTAAATATTTCGAAAATACCAAAAAGAAGATATAAACACTTATACCATAATACTTAATTTTAACTCCTTACCCTACCTATGGACTACGGATTGTTTTATGAAACGTAAGCACATTCGATATTTTTTTATGAATACAATGTACCTTGAGGGGTTACATAGGTCTTGTATTTTCAAAAAATCCATCATATTTTTTTCTTCCATGCCCTCGACATCGAGAATGAGGCGAACGAATTACTGTATGGACCTGGAATGGATGTATCGATGTAAGTCGTTAAAAAATAACTTTAGTTCGTTACATCGCGGTAGAAAAATTTTAAACGCGTTTTTCTCGAAACTTTGTTTTTCCGTGTGGCAGGCACGATTTCTCGAGAACGAATTGACCGATTTTGCTGAAACTTTACACAGTTACTCTTTATAGTATTGACTCGGCTTGAACGAATGATAATTTTATTCGGTCGACTCGTTTTTGTTTTACGCGAAAAAAATATTTTAAAAACGATGAGAATCGTAAAAATGGATAAAAAATATGAGACGAAAATTCAAACTCATTTCAAAATTTTGAATTTCTTTTTTTCAATTCCTTCGTTCATTCACGAGCGAAGGGATAAACTGTCAGAATTGTTTTGAATTTTTGATTTGAGATGAACCTAAATATTCTGGCTACAGCAGAAAAATGTTAGACGAGGAAAACTGCAGGAAAATTGATAATTTTCAATATTTTTAGCTGATTTTTTGCAACTTTTTGAAATGCTAAACTTTTTTTTTGTATAAATTTTAAATAAAGTAGATTTATGGTTTTTAAAATACAATTTTTTGAAAAAGTTGTCTTTTTTTCCTTCAAGACCTATGTAACCCCTTAAATAAACTTGAAGCAGAGATCGTTGATTTCATTTTCTAAAACCCAACTGTTAAATTAATCCGTTTATACTTTATCCATTGAAGAAAAAACGAAATTACGTTATATTTACTAAGAATTCGGAAAGAATCATTTAAATTTTAAGCATGAAAAAAGTCCACGTATCATGGAGAATATGTCATTGAAATCAAGAATCCAGGATAATTCAAATTAGCGGAAGCAATTTCTTTTAGAATAAACTGATCGTTGAGCAGGATTTCACCTAAATTACAGTAGCAAGCAGAGAAATCTGGTCAATTAGAAAAACGAACATTTCGGGTGAATTATTTGCGGGCAACGGGAACAAATTTGGAATGCGAATTTTTTCAGATATAAATATCCAAAAATATTATGATTGTTATCGTTTGCAGTAAATTTTTCAAACATTGAAGTGAAAAAATTCGAATATATGTAAAAATGGCAAATCATAACAAAATAGCCGAACTTAAAAAGCAGAAATAGTGATTTTGTGGAAGGAAATAATGATCACCCGAGCTATAGTCGCAAGGGTAGAATACAGTCAGTCTTCTGTAGCAGATTAAAAAACAATTTTATAACGGAAAAAAGGCACCGAAGCTAAGAAAATGACAACACCGGCTGAAGCCCTGTTAACAACAATTTGCCTAAAAGATCGGTTCAAAACTGCGATAGAAATAAGTAAAAAGTATTCAGAAGAAACTCAAAAGCTGATAAATGTTTATACGGTTCGCAAATGGCTTTGGAGGAACATGTAACTGCAAGATTTTCAGCTAAATAGTCTTTTTTTAAGCTAGAAAAGCGGAAAAAAAGCCTAAAATGGCTCAAACATTATGAGCATTAGACTGATCTGAATTTGCAAAAGCTTATATTTTCGGATGAGAGTAGTTATTTGGATCCGATGGATTGCAGTACGCAAGGCGTATATCTGAAGAGTTTTTAGGTGCCCATTGCATCAAACCAACAGTTAAACAAAATAAAATGGTCTGGAGCTGTTTTTCCTACTATGGCCTTTATTGACTGTGGTGAAGGTGGTTGCAGTTTTCAAAAATATTTTGAATGAGTATTATCTGTTTTCGATGGAGAATCACTTTTCTATGTGTTCTGACTGTATTTTACCAGATGATTCTTGGCCGTGCCACGATGCTAAAGTGGTAAGTTTTATATTAATTTTATTTAATATCGTTCAATATATAAATCAATATATATTTAACTACATTTTTCCTTTCCCAAATTTTAAAGTAATATTATATCTTGCGGAAAAACGAATTTCTAGAATGATATGGCCAGAACATAGCCCGGATCTTAATCCGATAGGAAATTTCAAATGAGAATTAATAAAGATCATCCTATTACAATATAAAAGCTAGTTATATTATTGAGAAAAAATAGGTATGAGAAATTACAAAACGAATTATAGATTTAATGAACTCAATATCATACAGAATTAAAGCAGTTATAGATAATAAGGGGTGGGAGCTACAAAATATTGAACTAAGTTTTAAATATTTGTTAGGCTAATTTCATTAAAAAAACGAAAAACTAATATGACAATATTATTTAAGGAAATCGAAAAAAAGCTTAATTGTGATAATAAAATATTTTCAATAAATACCAAAAATATAAGAAATCCATTTTATTTACTTTTTTTTACATTTCGGCAATAATATTTTAATTTTTTATAACCAAATTTATTGACTTAACAGGAAAAAACTGCTTCGCGATTCTTCACTTAGATTTTAGCAAACAATTTGAGAATCATTAACTTTTTCTACCTGATCGGATTTCTCAGCTCGCCACTGTAGGTCAACTTCAGTCTCTAGATTACTAAATATCGTAGTAAATGGAAGCAAACCAGCAAGAAGATAGTTTTGGCTGCTGAATAATTACTCTTCGAATAACATCTATATTATCTTTGCCCTATTTGATTATCAAACTGCTTCTACCGATACTTGTGTGGTACTTAATTTCTATGAAGCTATGCAAATGATGATGTTAAGCTAACATCATCGTGATTTCAGTTTATGCAGAAGTAGTTTCTACTCGTGGTTTAGCTTTTAATCCACTTTTCCGTACAGAGGATTTTCAGTTCAAATACATACTAATATATTCTGTTTTCTGTATCAGACTTCTTTGCCTGAGTCACTTTAATTAAAACGAACTTAAATTTTCAACATATGCGAAATAATAAAGTGTCTCTCATATTTTAAGGACGAATTTCATAAATTCGTTTGCAAGGCAAGATAAATTTGAATATTGAATAATTTAATTATGAAGCAAATTTCAAAGTTCAGAGTCCATATTTTTGGAAGAAGTAACTGAAGACAGTATCTGCATAATTTTGAATATATTTGCTCAAAGAATATTAGTCACTGATAATGAAACTATACTTTCCATGATAACGAAAATGAAAAACTATTCAGCACTTGTCAAGTCGTCTAAGCTAAAGTGACTTTTGGAAATTGGTAGTCAATTTTCTTTTCCAAATTTACAACAAAATTCTGTGTCCATTGATTTATAGGGTCTCTAGAAAAATGCTGTTTTATCTGAAAAAACGTGATTTTTTAGTAGGACAAAAAACACTTTCATCCATATTTGCCGTCCGTTCTGACAACTTAAATAGATTTTTCGTACTCGATTCCAAAAAACGACTATTTAAAAAAAATTAAGGGTGCCAAAAACTCAAGTTTTAGTATATTGGGCGGAAAACCCTCCAGTAATCGTCATTTGACTTTCCATAGCATTATGTGTTCTTTTCGTTTGTATGTTCTGTTCCTTGCGTTTGTTTATCGATTTCTTTTTCTCACGATATATTGTAACGTGTCAGGTTTTACTAAGTCAACAAAAATGGTTATTCGTATGCGATTTAAAGAGATTACTTTTAAGGAAACGCATGGAGCTTCTTTATCGCTCCAGACCATTTGATCCATTTGAAATCACTCCTGTGTCGAAAACACCTAGTCCTGCTGTTTCACAGGTCTCAGTTAATTCAGTTTTTTTCAAAGTTGACCCCAATTCCGGAAAATAAAAGTCAATCTCCAACTTCAATGAATTATTTTGAGCTTTTTTGAAACATTTTTGAATATTTTAGGTATAATTAATGGAGACGGCAATACTTTATTATAGAAAATAAGTGAAGGCTTTATTGCCTATAAAATACATACTAAAGTAGCGCGGGTGCTACTATACGCGTGTGTCTCTTACGGATACTATATTTTACTCTTTAATCTGTCTAATCATACTCTCATAATTATAATCTAATCCTACATACCATTTATAATTTAACTGACAGTACCATTTTAAATAAATTCAACATTGTTTGTTTGTGTTTATTTTTGAACTATTAGTTGAGTCAATTTTTGATATCATTGAAGCTCTGGAATTTTATGTATGTACCTCTAGACATTCTGAACTCGGCAAGGATATATTTCATCACATTTTCAATTTATTTGTATTAAGGCATTTTTCGCTTCTCTTTGGCGATTTAAGCATCCTTCTTGTCATAAAGCCTAGAAATTTAATCAACACATGTAGACCAGGGAGCATTTGTTGTTAGTTGGCCGTTGAGGGAGGACACACTGATTCTCACAGGAAAAGTTGTCAAATAGCTCGTATAACAATAATTGACTTATCCTCCTTCTCATACATTCGGGAACATTAAAAAAATCGAAATGTTTAACTTTAAAAAAAAAAGGTTTTTCCTACTTTTCTCACTCCTGACTTAAAAACGGTTCAGTTTAGAGCAAAGTTGTATGGAAGTAAAAGTTACGTACTAAAATATTCTATAAATCAAGATTAGTTAGAAAATTTAAAACATTTAAATCTTACCGCCAAATAGCAATAAATATTTGAAAAAAAAGGTAAGAAAAGCCTTTTTTAATTTAATTTATTTTACCACTTAGAATGCACTTAGAACTTCCATAGTTCGCTTTTAAACTTTTTTACAATACAATAAAATTGCATTCAAATTCATCAAATTCGATTCAGTGCGATCTAAGTTTATTTAAAAAATAATGAATTTTTTTTGAAAGCTTGCTAATCAGAAAATTAAGCTGATAGAATTTTAAGATAGATAAATTCAGTGGATGGACGCATGACTCCTCCTCCGATCAGTCTTTGCCGTAGCCGATCCTGACCAAGTGTTACGTACCTATCATAAACTACATTCAAATTATCTTCGCGCTTTTTCTGCCCGAAATAACTAAATCCGAGAAATAACTACCTGGCAATGATTATTTGAAAGTGTAAAGCTCGCCAAGTTCCGAGAAAAGCTGTTCAAACGCGTCATCTCGCTCCAATCTTCGGATCGTGCTCAAGCTTTCGCGAATACGAGTGATCGATCATGCCACGCTACGCGCAAAGTAGTTTCGATGTTCGACGTGCCGGAAATGGTGAGGGAGTGAGTGTGAGAGAGTTGCGATGGGATGGTCAAACTGGCCGGACTGGTACTGAGTTACGAGCAGCAAGTGGAAACCAAGAAAAGGTTTATATTTATTGTGAAATTATTGTGAAAATACTAGTAGAGTTACGATTGGACGGTCGAACCGGCCGACTTGCAGGAGTTACGAGCAACAAGTGTCGGACTGGCGAGACCTTGGGAGGAGTTCCCAGCAGACCGGCACTGTCTGCTATTCGTCCAGCGAAAAATTTATGTTTGTATCAAGTTTCGAACGAGTTGAACAACTCTCGCAACAAATCGGAGAATTGCAGCAAACTAGCGTCAAAGGACGATATAAAAAAAAAATGACGAACACCTGGCAATCGATCATGGAGGCAGCGCACGAGTCGCAAATGATGGCCGCCAAGATTTCAGCGAAACCTTAACTATCGAAACAAGCTTCCTTGACGGCGAAACAGTAAGAACAAAATCAATTGTGTGGCTTTATTACATTTAAATTAATCGGTATCAATAAGTTCCTAAAGATAATTGCTCAGTTAAGCTCAGAGTCGTCTAGTGAGCCCTGATTAGAAAAACGATCAGATATTCTGTACCTAATTTAAATTTCACGAGATCTACTTTGATGGCTAATAAAAAAAAGAAATATAATGGAATAATAAAATCAATATAAGTGATGTGATTGTTTTTTTCTCATTGGTGACGCGTGTGCGAATGTGGTTCGTGGTGATTCTTTATCTTTTTCCAAAAACCCAAGACTCGGTGAGCTAGTCGGGGAAACTAAAATGTTAAATCGAGACCGCCACTATGCGGTCGACTTTGAAACAGTCCCGGCGGCGCGGGTGCACACGAGGCATCCGGGGTCGAGGAGCGTCCAAAATGGTGGAGCACTCGATCTCGGATCCTCGAGTTT
The DNA here is from genome assembly GCA_963942545.1 of Oxycera nigricornis. Lineage (NCBI taxonomy): Eukaryota > Metazoa > Arthropoda > Insecta > Diptera > Stratiomyidae > Oxycera > Oxycera nigricornis. The sequence continues at coordinate 93,539,009 of OZ012661.1, read as the reverse complement.
GTGCGCGAAATCGGGACTGTGACACAAGGTTCGGGTAATTCTCAGTTTCACCTTGAATAATCTTTGCAATTTTCTTTTTATTTCGATCGACCACGTTACGTGGCGAACGTAGCAAATGATTTGAGCTAGGATATTGTACTATTAAATTTGATTAATGGACAATAATTTTCAAAAAAAATATTTGGACTTAACTAATAATTCCATTGAGCCTTCGAAAAATTTCTGCTGGGTTTACGTAGTGCATTTCCTCCTGGAAATAGGACAGTGATGATATGTTGAAAGCATTCGATGGAGGATGGCAAAAGCCTACCATGCGCAATACTTTCACAAAATTTGGAAAGCTCATGAAGTACAGGATTAAGTCGAATGCTAACTATCAATGTATTCAAAAGACTCCATATTCTCTTCAATAATATAAGTAACTTCCACTCTAAGGTATGAAAAGCTTATACACATTGAACGCAGCAATATCAATTAAATTCACCAAATGATACACTTGGCAAATTAAGCCGCTTACTATTGATGTTTCAGAATCAAGATACAACCCTAAACCAGAAGGAAGTGTGTACAAATAGAATTTACCTTATCGGTTTACTTTAAGAGTAGTAGTGTCCTTAATAGGAAAAATACACTCTTTCTATCATATCTTGTTTGATAAAAGTATAATGCCCTATATAACTCTTCATAAGACTTGGGAGCACAATTTATTCTTCAACTTAAAAGGTCTTAGTAGTCTTAGTATACCAACTTATGAAGAGCAATTTTTTTCCAATAGATCGTTCGGTACAAAGTAATAGAAGGAAAAACTTCAATAAGGACGATGTAAAGAAAGAAGAATCGTAACTGGCGTGTAACATCTAACGTCGAGAAATCAATAGAGGTCGAGCAGAATATCCGGAAAACTAATCGACTTTTCATATCTTTCAAACATCCGCCTTGTATTCAGTTCTGTTTTAGTGATATCCGAAATGGACTCTCCCGTCCGATAATTGAATTTCAATAAAAAAAACTTGTTAATGGAAAATGTTTCTCAAAAGATACGTTCAAGATATTACAATTTTCCAGCCAGTATTAGTATCGTTTGAAGCGGAGGACTAGGTATTCTGTGTCATATCATCCTTAGCAAGCTGTAATATTTTTTCGAGAAAAACATGTTTTTCTATCCACCAAAACAATTTACAATCTCATCAGCATTTCCATCACCACTATTCATGAAAAGAACCGTAAAACTTTTCACCTAATTGAATTGCTTCCGTGCTAAACGAGAAAAGGATACATCGTTCTTTTTATCGTTGCTCCCTTTTAGTGCTTTTAAGGGAAACCTACTTTTCATGCACATGTGTTTTCCTTTCAACGTGGCTGAACCGAAACTTGATGGCAACACAAATCGTTGCTTGTCCGTCAACACACTATTAAAAGCTATTTGATTCGGACGAGTGAATTGGAAGCATCCAAACATCCACTCAATATCGAGATGGGGATTACACTTACCTGACATACATATTGAGTCGATATATTGATGTCCTTATAGCCCAGGCGACATGTTTTATTTATAATCGATCCGCCCGATACGATGCCAAGTGCTATCGATAGGCCTAAGAAGGTTTGCAGAAGGACTAGGTCCTGTACATCATAGCCCTCCTGGTAGCCGTGAAGTGACTGCATCCAGAGAGAGAGAAAAAAAGGAGATTTGATAGGAAGGTTAGAGGATTTAATAGATGTCGGTTCTTGTGAAGTATTTGAGAGGTACATAGCGGTATCGGGAAATTCCTTGATTCCATCCGGACAGTGTGTACGGGCTGGCCCAAAAATTCAACTAGTCATAGAATATTTTTGTAGTAAATGGACCGTGTTTATTGGCAGGTCAAAGCTGGACAAACTAAACATTCGTAGTGGAATGTTATGTTTTAGGTATTGTATATCAAATCAATTGACGCCAATGATATAAAAGGCTATTCTTCAATAACATGTTTCACACTTTAAACACGTGCATGATTAATTCAAGAAATAAGAATTGTATTCTAGTACACACTGTCTCGAGGAATGAAGACTACGACTATGGAATGAGTTACCATGAAAAATATTGGTGAATATATTCCAAAGGCTGATATGGATGAAGTGATGATGAGCATCCTCACGGTGGATGATTTCAGCGGTGTAAAATCTATGAAAGGCGGTTTTGGTGTTCTCACATGCGTCTTTTTCTCTTTCACCTGAAACGAAAGGCAAATTATATTATGGTGATGCGTTGGTATCAAATTGGTATGAAAAAATAGGAATAAATTTTTACTATTTCTATTATGTCTTTGTTCGGGACTGGTATGCATTTTGAGTAATCTGAGTACCTGGATTCATTCAATTCCCTAGGGACTTCAATATACTTGTTCTTAAAAAGTAACTCCCTTTCAATTTTGTTTGCTTTTTGTTAGATTTGGAATCGATTTTCAACTGTAATCGTTAGGGGAACATGCGGAAACGAGATGCTTTAGAAAGCTTGCCCATTTGAAAGGAAAAATCACTGTGAAGAACCTGGATGTAGCCAACTCTCTTCCAATTACTCAATTAATTTCAGGAATATATGAAAATATCCTCTTAATTATGTCCCTTAAAATAAGTATATAAATAGAGTTCTTAACCCAAAAAAAATTTAATTGCTGAGGAAGAGGAAGGAAGGAAGAAATTGTTATCAAAAGAAAATTTCTTATTTTGCTACATAGTCGTATTATTGTTTCGATACAGCCATCGACTCGAATTTATGCAAAAATCTTGGGTTGACATTGTTTTTCAATCATATAATAGTTTATTCTTTCAAATTCAATTATATATTCGTTCTGAATGAACAGGTATTCCGTTCTTTGGTATGTTTTCCATCTGCCAGTTGCCTGGCGTTGCTCATTGTTTTTTGCCGAGATGAAATCCAGATCCGCTAGGAATTGCAGGGTCATACGAAAACGATAGGTTTGCTTCTCTTGTCGAAGGTGTTCGAAGCATAGCTACGCGCTGCCAGTGAAAGCTCAAGGGTTGCTATCGTGGTAAACTTTGGTGAGGTTTTATGAAACAATTAATTCATAAAGTTGTGGAAAATTCACCACTAATCTGCGTTATATTACGAACACTAATTATATTTGTAAGTCATTGGATTTTAAAAAAATAAAAACATTTCATCTACAGTGAAACTTCTCCTAACGGACACTTCTGTCTAACGGACTTCTCCCTCTTACGGACATTTTTTCATTCCCCGAATGTTTACTTATGATGTCATTGGAATTTTAACTTCTGTCTAGCGGACACTCTTTGCAACGGGCGCGGACAGATATAAACATCAGTATTTACTGAATTGTTCTTTTTGTAACGGACAGCAGAAAGCAAACACGGCTCAGTTTCTAAGAACTTCTAATGACCGTCGTGTTCACTTTTTTCTTGTTGCGTTTTTCTCAGCAGTTCGCACGTGCTATTGTCAATATTAATTGTTGATTTAATAATTTTGGAATTCACGTGCTAAGGAGGTGATTCGAAGTTTCGTTTTTACTTTCATTTCAGTAGTTGGTAGAAAATGAAATTTTCTCGTGTACATTTAGCGTTAAAGGACAAAGTCGAATTAATTTATGTCAGTGCGCGGGACATAAGTAGTGTACGTGAACTTGCTGCACGGTTTAAAATTGGAAAATCTCAAGTGAGCGAAATTCTGAAATAAACAACGAATTTTTGGAAAAATGGTCTCTACACGGAAATCCCCAATCTCAAAAGCCATTCCCAAAAACAATCGGTCTTAATATTGATAACATCACATATGAATGGTTTTGCCGGGCACGTGCGGCAAAAATTCCCGTTTCTGGATCTCTAATAAGGAAAAGAGCGTTAGAGGCCGCTAAAAGTTTAGGAGCTGATAATTTCAAAGCGACAGTAGGATGGCTCGATAAATTCAAATCACGACATAGTATTTTCTGGAAAAGTGTCAGCCGAGAAGGTGGGTCTGTTGATAATGAGGTTGTGACAGAATGGACAGACAAATTAAAAGATTTGTGTTGTTATTATGACCCAAAAAACATTCACTACTGTGATGAAACGGGTTTATTTTTTAGGCTCTTCCTGACAAAACAATGAGTCTTAAAAATGAAAACTGCCAAGGTGAGAAAATTTCCAAAGAAAGACTCACTGTGCTGTTGTGTACGAATATGGTAGGGGAATTTGAACAGCCCCTTGTTTTCGGAAAAGCACAAAAACCTCGTTGTTTCAAAGGAGTTAATTTGAATCTCATGAATGTTGACTAAAGGTACAACCAAAAAGCCTGGATGACACGCGATATAATGAACGATTGGATTTCTCACATGAATCAAAAAAATGATTCGATAAAATAGAAAAATAATCCTTTTTCTAGATAATGCAGCGTCTCATCATCTCTCATGAACAATATAAAATGTGCAAGTGACCTTGCAAAGAAAATCACTGTATTGGATGCCGTTCAGTGGATTTCTTCTTCAATACGGGAAATCCATGAAAACACAGTTATGAATTGTTTTGTGAAATCAGGATTCTCAAAGTCTTCGAACACTGTCGAAAGCGACATGTATCAAAATGAAGAGCCTGAACTACATGAACTTTTGAAAATATACAACCCTTAAATTGATTTATCATACGTTGATATAGACTTCAAAGTCGCAACTGAAGACGATTCCCTGGATATCAGCGGCATAATTTACGATAGGCATGATGTTTCTACCGAGAGTGACCATGATGATATGGAAAGCCATCAGTAGCGTACGCAGAATTTCGATAAGGGGGGGTCCTATTTTTGAAATCTTGACTAGGCACGTTTGCTACTACCAATTTTCTAATAATTTTTCACTGTTTCTTGAAATCTTCACAAAAGAAAACTACGTCACAAAATTTTCATAACAAACAAGAACGACTTTTGGGTGTGTTTTTTACAGTAACGTACGCAGGATTTTGATAAGGGGGGGTCATATTTATGTAATCTTGACTAGGCACGTTTGCTAGTGCTTCGGTGTAGATATGAAGATATAATTATGTAATCATACTCAATCATACTTTTTCACCGGTCAAAGTTGGAGTCCTCCAAAAATAATTTTGGCAGACTATAGCCCGATTGCATGTCTGGTTTCATTTACTTGAATTATTCATGCTATTTTCATTCAAATTATAAAATTATGCGCTTGACGTGTGAAAGAATCTACACTGTATTTGTAGACTTCCTTGGAACCATAAAGTGTATATTAATGTTTGCAAGTACATATATTAAAACGCCTTCATACCTACCTAAATGCCGTGGGAAAATGAAACTGTCACTAAGAACAGACAGAGTATTATCGTAATGAAGGCTGGCTAAGCTTGTTTGCAGCTCTGCGCATTCAAACAAATTTATCGTCATTTCCACGTCACTCATGAAGTATACTTTTTATACGCGTTTTATTAATGAGGTTTTCCCAATAGGCCTAATCCTACGCAACCCTACACAACCCTCCACAACCCTACGCAACTCTCCGCAACCCTACGCAAGCCTCCGCAAGCCTCCGCATCCCTCCGCAACCCTACACAAGCCTACGCAAGCCTACGCAACCCTACGCAAGCCTCCGCAACCCAACGCAAGCCTCCGCAACCCTACGCAAGCCTCCGCAACCCAACGCAAGCCTCCGCAACCCTACGCAAGCCTCCACAACCCTAAGCTAGCCTTCGCAACCCTACGCAAGCCTACGCAACCCTACGCAAGCCTTCGCAACCCTACGCAAGCCTTCGCAACCCTACGCAAGCCTTCGCAACCCTACACAAACCTACGCAACCCTACGCAAGCCTCCGCAACCCTACGCAAGTCTCCGCAACCCTACGCAAGCGTACGCAAGCCTACGCAAGCCTCCGCATCCCAACGCAACCCTACGCAAGCCTACGCAACCCTACGCAACCTTAAGCAAGCCTCCGCAACCCGACGCAAGCCTCCACAACCCTACGCAAGCCTACTAACCCTACGTAACCCTCCGCAACCCTCCACAACCCTAAGCAAGCCTTCGCAACCCTACGCAAGCCTCCGCAACCCTATGCAAGCCTCCGCAACCCAACGCAAGCCTCCGCAACCCTACGCAGCCCTACGCAAGCCTCCGCATCCCAACGCAACCCTATGCAAGCCTCCGCAAGCCTACGCAACCCCACGGAACCCTCCGCAAGCCTACGCAAGCCTCCGCAACTCTACGCAAGTCTCCGCAAGCCTCCGCAACCCTACGCAAGCCAACGCAATCCTACGCAAGCCTACGAAAGCTTACGCAACCCTACGCAAGCCTCCGATAGCCTCCGCAACCCTACGCAAGCCTCCGCAACCCTACGCAAGCCTCCGCAAGCCTCCGCAACCCTACGCAACCCTACGCAAGCCTCCACAACCCTAAGCAAGCCTTCGCAACCCTACGCAAGCCTCCGCAACCCTACGCAAGTCTCCGCAACCCTACGCAAGCCTCCGCAACCCTCCGCAACCCTACGCAACCCTACGCAAGCCTCCACAACCCTAAGCAAGCCTTCGCAACCCTACGCAAGCCTCCGCAACCCTACGCAAGTCTCCGCAACCCTACGCAAGCCTCCGCAAGCCTCCGCAACCCTCTGCAACCCTCCGCAACCCTCCGCAACCCCCCGCAACCCTCCGCAACCCTCCGCAACCCTCCGCAACCCTTCGCAACCCTACGCAACTCTGCGCAAGCCTACGCGTCCCTACGCAACCCTCATACGCAACCTTCCGCAACCCTACGCAACCCTCCGCAAGCCTCCGCAAGCCTCCGCAACCCTCCGCAAGCCTACGCAACCCTACGCAAGCGTACGCAGCCCTACGCAAGCCTCCGCATCCCAACGCAACCCTACGCAAGCCCCCGCAAGCCTACGCAACCCTACGGAACCCTCCGCAAGCCTACGCAACCTTCCGCAAGCCTCCGCAAGCCTCCGCAAGCCTCCGCAACCCTCCGCAACCCTCCGCAACCCTTTGCAACCCTCCGCAAGCCTCCGCAACCCTACGCAACCCTACGCAACCCTACGCAAGCCTCCGCAACCCTACGCAACCCTACGCAAGCCTCCACAACCCTAAGCAAGCCTTCGCAACCCTACGCAAGCCTCCGCAACCCTACGCAAGTCTCCGCAACCCTACGCAAGCCTCCGCAAGCCTCCGCAACCCTCCGCAACCCTCCGCAACCCTTCGCAACCCTACGCAACTCTACGCAAGCCTACGCGTCCCTACGCAACCCTCCTACGCAACCTTCCGCAACCCTACGCAACCCTACGCAACCTTCCGCAACCCTCCGCAAGCCTCCGCAACCCTCCGCAAGCCTACGCAACCCTACGCAAGCCTACGCAAGCTTACGCAAGCTTACGCAACCCTACGCAAGTCTCCGATAGCCTCCGCAACCCTACGCAAGCCTCCGCAACCCTACGCAAGCCTACGCAAGCCTACGCAAGCCTCCACAACCCTACGCAAGCCTTCGCAACCCTAGGCAAGCCTACGCAAGCCTACGCAGCCCTACGCAAGCCTCTACAACCTTACGCATCCCTACGCACGCCTACGCAACCCTACGCAAGCCTCCGCAACCCAACGCAAGCCTCCGCAACCCTACGCAAGCCTCCGCAACCCAACGCAAGCCTTCGCAACCCTACGCAAGCCTCCACAACCCTAGGCAAGCCTTCGCAACCCTACGCAAGCCTACGCAACCCTACGACACCCTACGCAAGCGTACGCAGCCCTACGCAAGCCTCCGCATCCCAACGCAACCCTACGCAAGCCTACGAGACCTTAAGCAAGCCTCCGCAACCCTCCGCAAGCCTCCGCAAGCCTCCACAACCCTCCGCAACCCTTCGCAAGCCTACGCAAGCCTCCGATAGCCTCCGCAACCCTACGCAAGCCTCCGCAACCCTACGCAAGCCTACGCAAGCCTCCACAACCCTACGCAAGCCTTCGCAACCCTACGCAAGCCTACGCAAGCCTACGCAAGCCTTCGCAACCCTACGCAACTCTACGCAACCCTACGCAAGCGTACGCAGCCCTACGCAAGCATCCGCATCCCAACGCAACCCTACGCAAGCCTACGCAACCCTACGCAATCTTAAGCAAGCCTCCGCAACCCGACGCAAGCCTCCACAACCCTACGCAAGCCTACGTAACCCTACGTAACCCTCCGCAACCCTACGCAAGCCTCCGCAACCTTACGCAGCCTTAAGCAAGCCTCCGCAACCCTACGCAACCCTACGTAACCCTCCGCAACCCTACGCAACCCTCCGCAACCCTATGCAAGCCTCCGCAAGCCTCCGCAACCTTACGCAAGCCTACGCGACCCTATGCAACCTTAAGCAAGCCTACGCAAGCCTCCGCAACCCTTCGCAAGCCTCCGCAACCCTACGCAAGCCTCCGCAACCCAACGCAAGCCTTCGCAACCCTACGCAAGCCTCCACAACCCTAGGCAAGCCTTCGCAACACTACGCAAGCCTACGCAACCCTACGCAAGCGTACGCAGCCCTACGCAAGCCTCCGCATCCCAACGCAACCCTACGCAAGCCTACGAGACCTTACGCAAGCCTCCGCAACCCTCCGCAACCCTACGCAAGCCTCCGAAACCCTACGCAAGCCTACGAAACCCTACGCAAGCCTTCGCAACCCTACGCAACCCTACGCAAGCGTACGCAGCCCTACGCAAGCATCCGCATCCCAACGCAACCCTACGCAAGCCTACGCAACCCTACGCAACCTTAAGCAAGCCTCCGCAACCCGACGCAAGCCTCCACAACCCTACGCAAGCCTACGTAACCCTACGTAACCCTCCGCAACCCTACGCAAGCCTCCGCAACCTTACGCAGCCTTAAGCAAGCCTCCGCAACCCTACGCAACCCTACGTAACCCTCCGCAACCCTAAGCAACCCTCCGCAACCCTATGCAAGCCTACGCAAGCCTCCGCAACCTTACGCAAGCCTACGCGACCCTACGCAACCTTAAGCAAGCCTACGCAAGCCTCCGCAACCCTCCGCAACCCTCCGCAACCCTCCGCAGCCCTACGCACGCCTACGCAACCCTACGCAAGCCTCCGCAAGCCTCCGCAACCTTACGCAACCCTACGGAACCCTCCGAAAGCTACGCAAGCCTCCGCAACTCTACGCAAGCCTCCGCAACCCTCCGCAACCCTCCGCAACCCTACGCAAGCCTCCAAAACCTACGCAAGCCTACGCGTCCCTACGCAACCCTCCTACGCAACCTTCCGCAAGCCTCCGCAAGCCTCCGCAACCCTCCGCAACCTTACGCAAGCCTCCGCAACCCTACGCAAGCCCCCTCAACCTTACGCAAGCCTACAGACAGAGTATTATCGTAATCAGGACTGGCTAAGCTTCTTTGCAGCTCTGCGCTCTCAAGCAAATTTATCGTCATTTCCACGTAACCCATGAAGTAGACTTTTAGTACGCGTTTGTTTTAATGAGGTGTTCCCAATAGGCCTAATCCTCAGATTACAAATCATATGACAAAATAAAACAATCCATTTTGTGAGGGTTCTGATCAAAGATAGAAAGAAACATTCAAAAATATAACTGTTGCTACTAAGATATGGGTGCGAATTAAATACATTACACTTTTCTGGAATTTTACTTCGAAAACTTTCAATCAGGTGACCATATTCTAATGTTCCTACCAACTCTTTATCTACATATACAATTGCTAGGCTTCATACAATAAGTAAAAGATAACGGCACACACGGATCCAATTTGTGCAAACTATGCCCGTATCACCCCTAGGTGAGATCTCTAAAGCACCAAAGGCCCATATGGGTTTTACTGTGAAATAGATGAAAGATCTCATTGCGCAGAGATACTGAATCTCACTCAGCTCCCACGTTCCAGAGTGTTTCGGCGAATAATTGGTAAAGTGGGTGACTTAGTTAGTGGTTAACGCTAGTTCAAGGCTCCTTGTCGACAAATAGTTTTCGGGAATGAGATTTGATGCCGCACTATCATTTCACTCAGCTGTGAATGAGAACCTGAATCAAATCAGGATAATAATCACGGGTGAGCGTGGTCCTGACCACTTCACATCCTTGGTCAAGTAAATGAAATAACTCTAATATTGCCTGAAGGCCCAATTTTGGCGGTTGCGCCATCGATTATTATTTTTATCAACCTCTTCCCAAGCAATGATGAAGCCTTATGTGAATATGCTTGAGATATATAATTCCTAACACTCGAATCTTCGAATTTTCTAAATTTACGCGAGGTGATCAAAGTTTTAAAATGCCGTTAATGATACAAACTTAGTATTCAAAACTCATCTAAAATGGGATTTAAATTTTATGTCCAAGCGTAAAACAGAACACTTCGCCGGATAAAATTATAGTGAAATATCTAAACGACGATTTTTTTTCATTAGCTCATTTAACACATCTTCTGTACATGGAGTGAGATCTCTATGAATATTTAGAAGTGTAAATTCATTTAGCCGTTCTTTGCTGGTGGAATTTCGCAAGTATGTTTTTAGTCGTCGTAATGTTGAAAATGATCGTTCGTTTGTACACGAAGATACTGGGTAAACAGCCAATATTTCTAGCAATTTCGATATATTCGGTATAATGTTTGAATTACACATGCTTAACCCATCTATGGCCGTTTTTGGGTGGTTTACTATTTCAAGATGCCCCATCTTTCTGTATCACAGAGTCAAATCAGCATTCAATTCTTCTTCAAGGGGGGGGGGGTTTGAACCCGTAACCCCCTCCCCTTGGGTACGCCACTGGATGATCCAATGACCTATATTGTTGCACTAGTAGGATCTAGAATTCCTAGATAATTTTTCAAACTTTTCCATGTAATAAACAGACAGTCAAATTGTTGAGAACGCCGTTGAGTCGATAAATTTGCATCCTCAGTCACACTACCCTCTTCAGAAATCGTAACTGTTTTGGTACGCACTGTACGAGATCGTGTTGGATGAACATTGTCCGATACGTGGACGTAAATTATTTCATCGTTGTGCGTATAAGTTGCTCAGGTGTACGATTATGAGGACCATATATTGGACGAAGTGCTTTATAAGTTTGGCGCACAGAATGTGAATTTCGGAAATAAGTTTCCATTTTTTTGAATTTTTTCGGATAATAATTTAATTTTCCAAAGTAAATAAAACAAAATGTGAAAATAACAGCAATGACATATATTCCTATTAATAGTTTTACATCTCGAAAACCACCCTCTATATGTTGGAATATAAGTTTAAATTATCCACTAACTCAAACCACAGTAACATTTTGTCCTATATCGCCGCTTGAAAATGTATATCAACATCTTTGGCCCTTTAGTTGTCCGCACTTTTGGGTTAGGAATATTTGAGAATCCAGCCTCATCCATATGAAATAATTTGTTCGGAACCTAGTGATGTTTATCGCATAAATAGGGTAATTTTTAATGAAATCACTCTACCTTTAGTGTATTGCATCCCACTTTTCTGTCAAAGATAGCCTGTTGGTAAAACCAGGAATACCGAATTTCTTAGCAACTTTCCGCTTACTGATTCCATTTTGGATCAATCCGCATGTTTCCAATATCAGTCTCAACATTTTTTCTTTTGTTTTTCTTTGCCTTGCCAATATTTGAAAAGTGAAAACTGAACATTTTTTATGTAGGCATTTCAAGTTGTTCAAAATATATTTTTACAATACTACAAAAACGACGTGACGCGAATCGAGAAACATGTAAAAAGTCGAAATCAAAAAGTGTCTAAGTTTTTATACTCCCTCAAATCTTTTTAGATTAGAAAAACCTTCAAGATAATTTAGACTGGTACACACATAGCCTCTTCCTTCGAAAAGTAATAAGTGGGAAAAATTCTCCAGTCACTGAAGAAAACTGCTTTGACTGGAAGCTGTAAACAATGTCGTTAAAATACAGTGAAACTTCCCTATAATGGACACCCATGGGGAATGATATTGTGTCCATAAGAGAGAAGTGTCCACTAATGGGAGATTTTCGAGGAAAAAAATACAATGATATATAATGATACTCGTTTATTGATGTTATTGTGCAAACTACAAAAAATATACAGATAATAATAAATGCACATATGTACGTACTTACACTATTTATATAAAAAAAGTGCCACAAAAAATATGTATTTACACACATATCTACATATATAGATAAATTTAAGAAAAACATGGAAAGTAAGAAAACAGTAAGCAAAGTGGTATGTGATTTTCTTCTGAGTCTTATGTTGTTGAACAATTTTCTTTTCAATGGTTGTCTGGAAGGAAGAAACCTGAAAAAATCCTTCGGTATCTTGTGCTTCACTAAAGAATTTTTAAGTCGATTTATTTGCTTGAGCGCTTCTTGCATTTTCATAGGTGGTTTTTCGTCAGTTTAATCTTCAATAGAATGGCTTTCAGTGGCGTACCCAAGGGGAGGGGGTTACGGGTTCAAACCCCCCCGCCCTTGAAGAAGAATTGAATGCTGAGTTGACTCTGTGGTACAGAAAGATAGGGCATCTTGAAATAGTAAACCGCCCAAAAGCGGCCATAGATGGGTTAAGCATGTGTAATTCAAATATTTTGCCGAATATATCGAAATTGCTAGAAATATTGGCTGTTTACCCAGTATCTACGTGTACAAACGAACCATCATTTTCAACATTACGACTACTAAAAACATACTTGCGAAATTACACCAGCAATGAACGGCCATCTACAGAAGATGTGTTAAATGAGCTATTGAAAAAAAAATCGTCGTTTAGATATTTCACTCTAATTCTATCCGACGAAGGGTTCTGTTTTATGCTTGGACATAAAATTTAAATCCCATTTTACACTGTTTCTCACCGTTACTTTAGATGAGTTTTGAATACTAAGTTTGTATCATTATCGGCATTTTAAAACTTTGATCACCTCGCGTAAATTTAGAAAATTCGAAGATTCGAGTGTTAGGAATTATATATCTCAAGCATATTCACATAAGGCTTCATCATTGCTTGGGAAGAGGTTGATAAAAATAATAATCGATGGCGCAATCGCCAAAATTGGGCCTTCAGGCAATATTAGAGTTATTTCATTTACTTGACCAAGGATGTGAAGTGGTCAGGACCACGCTCACCCGTGATTATTATCCTGATTTGATTCAGGTTCTCATTCACAGCTGAGTGAAATGATAGTGCGGCATCAAATCTCATTCCCGAAAACTATTTGTCGACAAGGAGCCTTGAACTAGCGTTAACCACTAACTAAGTCACCCACTTTACCAATTATTCGCCGAAACACTCTGGAACGTGGGAGCTGAGTGAGATTCAGTATCTCTGCGCAATGAGATCTTTCATCTATTTCACAGTAAAACCCATATGGGCCTATGGTGCTTTAGAGATCTCACTTAGGGGTGATACGGGCATAGTTTGCACAAATTGGATCCGTGTGTGCCGTTATCTTTTACTTATTGTATGAAGCCTAGCAATTTTATATATAGATAAAGAGTTGGTAGGAACATTAGAATATGGTCACCTGATTGAAAGTTTTCGAAGTAAAATTCCTGAAAAGTGTAATGTATTTAATTCGCACCCATATCTTAGTAGCAACAGTTATATTTTTGAATGTTTCTTTCTATCTTTGATCAGAACCCTCACAAAATGGATTGTTTTATTTTGTCATATGATTTGTAATCTGAGGATTAGGCCTATTGGGGACACCTCATTAAAAAAAACGCGTACAAAAAGTCAACCTCATGCATTATGTGGAAATGACGACAAATTTGTATGAGAGCACAGAGTTGCTTCCCTGCATGGACTGCAAACAAGCTTAGTCAGCCCTGATTACGATATTACTCTGTCTGTGCTTAGTGCCAGTTTTACTTTCCCACGGCATTTACTTTATTAGTTGCTTTCATTTCTGGCCTGTAGGTATTGAAGGCTTTTCAATATATGTACTTGCAAACATGCATATATACTTTACGGTTCCAAGGAAGTCTACAAATACAGTTTAGATTCTTTCACATGTCAAGCGCATAATTTTATAATTTGAATGAAAATATCATGAATGATTCAAGTAAATGAAACCAGACATGCAATCAGACTTAAGTCTGCCAGAATTATTTTTGAAGGACTCCAACTTTGACCGGTGAAAAAGTAAGATTAAGTATGATTACATAATTATATCTTCATATCTACACCAAAGCACTAGCAAACGTACCTAGTTAAGACTTCAAAAATATGACCCCACCTTATCAAAATCCTGCGTACGCTACTGGGATCATCGTTGCTTTGAATGTTCGGTGAATGGGCTTATAATGAGTTGAAAGTTGAACCGCATTTTTACCATCAAATCGTTTTCAGCGATGAGGCTCATATATGGTTCAATGGGTTCGTAAACAAGCATAATTGCCAATTTTGGACCGAGGGTAATCCTCAAAACACTATAAAAGTCCTTTTACATCCCAGAAAATGTATTGCATGCTGGCGACATAATTGGTACTTTTTCAAATCTGAAGACAGAACCAACGCTATCGTCAAATGATTCGTATTTCTTTTTAAATTCTAACATTAAAACCAATCGTCTGAGGGACAAATGGTTCCTAAAGGATGGCGCAACATGCCATACAGCATGTCAAATTATTTCTTAATTGGTTCGAAACTTTTGTTAACGAATCATTTCAAGAAATAGACATGTAGACTGGCCGCCCGGATCATGTTTGACTGCTTGTGCTACTTTTTATGAGGATACGATAAGTCTATGCTGCAAAGCAGTCACTATTGATGAAGCCATCTTTTGATTCGTGATTGGCGAAATATGGCCGGCTGTGCTGGAAAAAGTGGTGCAAAATTGGACCGACTGAATGGCTTTCCTAATACGCAGCCGCGGTGGTCATATCCCAGAAATTATTTTAAATTACTTAATGCCGCAAATTAACAAAGCAAAAAATTTTAATTATCTATTTGTATAATATGTCTTTTGAATTTCTCGTCCAATATTGATTTTTAGCTAAGCAATGGTTTAACAATTGATGGTCAGTTTTAAAAGAAAACCTTTGGTGTTATGAGATATGCGGAACGACCACCGAACCAGGTCCATGGATGCATTTTCTCTCTAGAAGTTATCCATACCATCATCTTGCTACGGTGGCAGCAAGATTTGTTGTGATGATGAACTGGAGAGTCTTTCTCATGTGTTTATGGTTGAAAAAAATTTGTGCATATTTTTTTGATTTGGTATTGATTTTATTATTAATTTCAACCATATGGTTTCTTGAAGTGAGTAAAATGATGTGTTTAAAAATAAAGTTTTAACGAATGTTTTGATAACATCTTTCTTGAAATATCAGGACTAGTACATTGACTAAAACTTCATTTAAAAAAGTATTTGCATATTTTAAGATCTTCGTCAATAAATCTTTTCAAATAGATTAAAGCTGGATATCCTTCCTAAAGACAAGCATCTTATGTTAGCTAAATCTAAATAATTCATAAAGCTAACAAGCCGGAACAACCAGGTTAGCCTTTCGAGTAAAGAAACACCCCTACTAATCTTATTATTTGAACCAGACGAAAGGTCGTTTAAGTAATTATCAAAGAAAGATAAACGCCTCCTTATATTTTTGCTCAAAGCGGTGCAAAAAGTTTAAAGATAAATTCGTCGGTTAGTTGAGAACACTTCCTTCCCTCCACCATACAAAAAATATTTTAAGTATTCAAAAGAACAGAAAATACAATCGTTCACCAGAAAAAAATCTCATAAAAGCAGAAAATTTCTTACGTTTCCCTTTTTCTCCATGACGTACAAGAAAGGCTACGTTAACATTAGCTTAAAGCCGCTCTGCCGCCATTATTGCATTGTATCGTATTGTTGCCTTTTTTATGCCTTGTGATTAGCAACCCCTCAGAATTTATGGTTATGATTTTTTAATATACGAGCAAATAGTCGTCCTATTCACGGCCGGTGACGTTCATGTTTGTACAATTTTCAACGTCAGGACTCGCTACAAAAATTAAAGCGTCCTTTTATCGAACAATAAAGCTGTCGACTTACATAAGTGATTGCTTTAAGCTACTGTGCGAGCATTCAACTTTCTATGTTGGATAGTCACGGCCAGGATGTCTGAACACAACAGATATCCTTTTTCAAGAAGTGACATTTAAAATTCTGCTTACTTTATTGTGTTTGCATTGTATTCGAGATAAGCTAAACGATATGACATTTCACGGATCATATTGCATTGTATTCGTCCTATTTTTTTGCCGGAAATATATAGATAACTTTTTGATGTTTACTGTAGTATGTACAAGGCGACAAAATGGCGAGCGTCCTTTTTACGCATGAGTTAATAAGGGTCCTATATCAATGACATAAATTTGATTGATGAGCTGAATTTCATTTATTGAATCTAATATTATTCAATCTCATTCGTATTAATTAATTGTAAAACATCGAAACATAAATTATCAAGAAGTAAAGCAGTTAATAAGAAAGCTTATTAACCGAAAATGATGCAAACATGTTGAGCTTCGCAGCATTGAAAAACACGTCAGACGAGTAGAATCTGAAAGGTTTTCTGATCCTGGTGTAGTTGATAAAGGCCTCAGGTGGTGATAATAAATGGGTGATAGCATTTTACGGTGGTGTTTTGCGCAAAAGGAGCCTTTCAAGTGTTTTTTCACACAATTTCTGGATTGAAATTGTTTCCCAATTGACCAAAGTTACAAATTTTCTAGAGAAAAAAGCACAACTTCCCACTTTATCCGGTAATTGAAAATTAAGCTTGCTTCAAGCTTCGAATCCTGAATAATTAATTATCTGCAGTTACTGATTTTCTCAACACCACTCGTGTATGTCCGCCGTGGACGAATAAGTCTTACCGAAGAAGAAGAAGAAATAAAGCGGTCGAAGTAGTCCTTATACAAATCACAATTTACGGAAGGAAGCACTACATTCACTATGTCTCTTTTCATGGTGGTTTAACGTAAATAATTCATCGGGACAAAAGTCAATTACCTTTTTTCGTTGATTTTTCAAGTGTTGGATAGCTCGCCGTTGCGGATGGTATAGTGAAGCGGGCCGATATAAGAGCCCCATAAAAAAGCTGAACGAAATGAATCCTGTAATGGTTTGTAATCCCAGACGCCATCCCATCTTCCTGGAGAAAAACACAATAAAGAAGACAAGATAAATTGTTATTATAATTTAATGAATCGGCAATTGTTTGATGGGATAGTGAAATGTTAGTTGTGTGTGTGTGTGTAGATTTGGTTAGTGCCAAAAAGTGATGAAGTCGATTGTGGATTCATTTATAGGATGATAATGATTTATTGCCATTGAGAAGAAAAGCCTATGAATTATGTATATAAGGCTTCCACAGTTGATACCAGAGAACAAATAAGCACAATTTTCTGATAACTTAACCTAGCGTCATTCATTTTTAAGAGAAGATGGCTTAACTAATTTATTTATTTATTCCAATTATCAGTTCAAGCAGTAATAACACACTAAAAAGACTGCATGGTCTCGAAAATTTCAAAACGGAAAACCTATTCTGATTGACACCATGAAGACCAGTTGCAGCTTAATCAGGGAAGTATAAATATTACTTTGTTATTAATATTTAAATATTTTGTATTTTATTGAAAAATTTATAAGGCATTTTTTACGTTAATATATCTTTATCATTTTTCCTTTAATCTTTATCATAATTTTTTTTCAATCTATCTCTATCAACCCTGAAAAAAAATAGAAAAAGTACGAAGAAGAATCGCCTGCTTTACTTTACTGTCTGGGAAACATGGTACTAAGAAAAGCACTACTTCCGAATTATTCATTAATAGATTTTTTTATTTTGCAGCGCATTCATGCTGTTCGTTGTCAAAGGACATGGAAGTAACGAAAATGATACTTCCAATTTTTTTTCTACATGTTTTCTAGGCTCCCTACTGTTTGATCAACTAAAGATTTGTGTAAATGGGCCACATAAAATATTGGCGAAGCAATTATATCAGGTATCTTTCTCTTAAGTTTATGTCGTAGGTCAGGGGAACATCATCAATCACAAATTGATTGTACTAGTAGTGATGGAGGTAATGAGAGAATTATTTCGGTATTCAATTTCAAATTACATTCCCAATGAAATCTGTCTATATTCACCATTGATGAAGACTCAATAGTCAAGAAATAGGAGCTTAAGGTGGTTCCAGTTAAGGCTGTAATGATTGGAAAATGAAAATGGATATTAAAATACTTATATTTTGATTCCAGTAAGTGAACGTAAACGCAAAATAATAGTATAAACAGATTTTTCATGAGAAAATAAAGCTGAAAGAGGATAACAGGAATTAAGAAAATCTTTGGCGTACCATGAACAAACATCTTAGAATAGGAAGAAGTTATTTGTTACAAAATAAACGGAGTTCAGTTCCGAAATTAGAGGCGAAACTTGCTAATTAAGATTCAGCAAATTAATTTTTGGATGACTCTTTGTACGCTCTTTCGCAGCTGACGAGCGCGCAGCTGTTATATGAATCCCTTCTCCAAAATACCGGTTTCTCTCATAATGTATGTGTATTGTTAACTTTCTCTTTCATCCTCAGTGTCTATTTAGTCGTGTACGAAAGCAGTTATTGATAAAGCAGTAAGTGATAGAATCCGATTTTTCAAAAATTATCTAAGATTAAATGCAAAAAAAACTTTGAACGCGTTTTTCTCGAAACGACCTTTTTTCAAATGTTGCAGGGATTATCTCCAAAATTACTGAAGCGATCTTAATGAAATTTTGCACACTTATTTATTTAACGTTCCTACAGGACAATGCAAGTCAATTAGGTCAAAAAACAAATGGATTTTTAGTGAACGAAAACTGGGACGAAAAAAGGGTCGTTTTTTGAACATTTTGTACAGGCAGCCGCCATTTTTTTTCTTTTTGCCAATTTTTCAATATCAGAGGTGAATTGCCTTTTGAGAGCATTAAGTCTTCAAAACCTTTTATTGATTTTTTTGTTTCAGATGTCCCAATCATGAGATAATCCCTGCGCAGGACGGTAGTGTTTTTTTGGACTCAACTTTGACGCCCTCTGTGAGCAAGATACAAAATGAAAAAGAAAATAAATTTTTTTTTAGACACTTGACGATGTAAATGAAGTTATGTAAAAAGATTTGCATTGATATCTAATAAGGAAGCTCTGAAAAAAAATTCTTGCAAATTATTGGTTTTTTGGCCTTGAGAAGTGTAATAGTACCTTAAATGAATCCTACATGCAATATTCTCAATAAGACTTCGAAATCATCACTTCCACTAGGACATCCAACGCGTAGCGCACAGCTGACGGTAGCGGTTAGTTGCTGGTGCCAAACCACAATGAATCCTACATGCAATATTCTCAATAAGACTTCGAAATCATCACTTCCACTAGGACATCCAACGCGTAGCGCACAGCTGACGGTAGCGGTTAGTTGCTGGTGCCAAACCACAGAATTTACAATGAAATATCTCAGTTGCGCATTTGATTTTAGATATCGGCAACAAGACAATCGAGAGCTTGTGAGTGAAATGTTGCAGCAACAAAATTTGTGTAAACAATGATTTACGCGAAAAATTGAACAATAATAATAGCAATCAATTGCGCGACTGCCCCATTTGTGTTAAGGGCAATGAAGTTATATTAGAATTGAGTCATTTACTTGACTAAGAGAATGCTAGGCGGTCAAGTGGTCAATAATATGTTCATTTGTGAATATTGACATAGTTTCAATTCTGGTACTGATTTTCAGTTGAATAAACTGATATTCCCGCATCAGTTACCATTTTCGAAAACTACTTGTTGCCAAGTAGTGCCGGACTTGATACTCGGTGGACAAGAGGCAAGTTGTCTAATCGTTAAGCCATCCACATTAATAAAGAAGTGTGTTGTAGATGAAAAAAAATTAATAAACAAGATGCGAGGTGCACGAATAACTTCCCAGTAATATTTATATAAGTATAACACCTAACGAAGCATCCATTTATTTATTCATTTAGGACAAAATGAAAATGAAGACAAAACTGCAAAGAAATAAAATTACACAAATCACAAACGAAAATGAAAAGCGCTATAAAAAAAGAAGAACAAATTGTAAAATGAAATCAAAAGTTTACCGATTCATCTTAGCCAGTAAATTAGTCTTAAAAAAAGAACGGATGAGGGAAAGGGCCCAGTTCTAAGGTATTATGCATAAATTGCAGTCGAAGCATTGGAAAATGAAAGTATAAGTAAGTACGCACATACCAAATTTCGTAAAGGTCGTTTGAACGGGAAGATATTGAAGGATTGCGAATTTTTTTTGATAGCACAGTTTTTATAGAAAACACTGATCCACATAAACTTGACGCTCCTGAAGGGACTGAGCGTTAATAAGGTAGACCCTGTCAACATAGGGCACGGAAGTTCAACCATATTTGTAGAAAAGATGACGAGTGAACCTTTGTTGTACGGATTTAATGACAGATCTCAGGTATTCCAAGTAAGGTATCCAAACTGGGGAAGGATATTCCAAAATTGGACGGACAAGGAATACATGTGCTAGGAAAGATATGTTCTTCAAGGATCGGAACAAGTTTATGTCAATCAGAGACGCTAAAGCACGAAATAACTTGGAATCGTCAGCATAAAATAAGCATGAAGAATTAATCTGTGTAGGAAGATCATTTATATGGCTAAAAAAAAGAAAAGGACCAAGTACGGAGCCTTGAATAACACGGGGGGGTAGGAAAGAAAGGATTGAAACGTACACCAAATGAGCTAATTTTGCTCATATGATAAGGTCAGGTACGAACGGAATCAACTTAGGAAAACTTCAGATATATGATATTACCTGGGTTTGCAGCACAAAATGTCATGGTCAACCGTGCCAAATCCTTTGGATAAGTCAGTGAAGGCAACTTCTAATTGAGCATACAATGCAACTGAGACTGAGTTCACAAATTCCACTAGATTAGTTAGAGTTTTCAAGGGAAAATTAAAGTCTGCATTCAAATAGCTTAGTCCTAAAAGCCCAATCAACGTCGCTTTGACGTACAAACGAACGAGTTTTCGCTATTTCATCCAATTTGAATGGGGTTAAGGGGGTTAAGTATGTTAAGGGTTGAAAACCACGAATGGAGAGAAGTGGTCTAGTGGTCTAAAGTTTACGACCTACGAAGAATCACTGAATTTTACGATAGGAAAGACATTAATCAACTTTCAAAACTCGCTAAAAATTCTTGAAGAAAGACTCAGATAACGAAGCACTTAACGTAAGGCTTTTGATAGGAGGAAGAGGTAACTGAATGAATCCTCACGTAGAGTAATCGGAGGGGTAGGCTTACAAAACCTTTATTAACCAAGTGGCTACTTTCATATCAACGCTTGAAAGACATAACGTTGCACGCTAAATTTTTGAGAGTTGTTGTTGAGTCAAGTTGAGATTTGATAGTTATTTAATGCAGCTTTGTTTCTAAGCTTCACTAAGTTTTGACCATTGTTGATCATTTTTGAAAGATGCATCCAAATTCAACAAGTGCTGCAAACATATTGTAAATGTACTATTTCACCAAAGACTAACTATCTTTAAACAACTACTAATATACAGCAAAATTTCGAAAGCTTATTACAATTTTACGTAAGACAGAGGAAAAAATTACAAAAATTTTACGAAAACTTATAATAAAAATCTAAAAATATATCACAAATCCCAACGTAATCATTGGACGCTCCCTGATTCATTCTAAGCATTCATTATTTATTGTTTTATAAGATTTTTTTCTACGGAAATATTAAAAAACAACCTCAACTTTATATTTCATGGAGAGTTTTTAAAACACCTAATTTTGTAAAGAAATTAACGACAGAAATGCAATTTACAAGGAGAGGCTACAATCTCATTGTCTCATGTTTGGATGAAATTTGGCACATATGTAGAAGACGTCATCTACGTCGTAAGGATATTCGATTCTTAAAATATTAGACCGCTACCCCCCCCCATTTTGGAAAAATCGCCACTAAAGTTTTTAGCGTCGCTCATGGATTAGTAAGTTTTTACATCTAACAGCAGTGGTGCAGTGCAGGAAGCAGGCGATCAGGAGGGCGTATGGTCGATCTCCGGGCGGAGGTTATTGTGTTTTTTAAATAATTGTGGATGTAACTAGTTTAAGATAAATCAGCAATGTTCAACGACAAGTACACTAATTTTTAGAAATCAGCAAATTGCTCGTTCATTTAGATATGCAAATTATTCAAACAACTCATTGTTGAAAGGTTGGATTATTAAAAACTGTTGTAATCGAAGCAATGCCATAGTTGACGGTAGGATCATCCCTTGTTCCTAGAGTTTTCATATCTCTTTTGGCAGCAAAAGCGCAAATTTGATAGATTTTTTAAACAAAAATAATATCAATTTTGTTGTCATTGTTAATTAATTTGAAAATCAGCTGCATAAAATTTTTTAAAAGCTGTACCAAATCATAGAAATCAAAAAAATGCATTGATCGATAACACAACAACGTGATTAGAGCAAGTGAAATTAAGCATCTTCCAATTATTCATAGTGACTATTAATTTTTTAATTGTTTTCATATAATTTTATGGTAAAAAACTTGATTTATCTTTTTTGATTAAAACTCTTTCGAGAACCTGAATCAGTGCACATCAGATTAA
Source organism: Oxycera nigricornis (assembly GCA_963942545.1). NCBI lineage: Eukaryota > Metazoa > Arthropoda > Insecta > Diptera > Stratiomyidae > Oxycera > Oxycera nigricornis. Next base: position 93,516,375 of record OZ012661.1, on the reverse strand, counting down.
AAAATGATTTGACCTTAAGACGTAAAGATATACATATCGCATATTTTAATTGGGATTTTTAGACCGATTATATTAACTTTCCTTTACACAGGGAACTTAAAAAATCTCTTCACAAATTCGACTTAGTTGCGGTAGCCCTAAAGAAAGAACCGACAACGCGAAACTTTCATGAAATAACACAGCAAATTCTTTTTGTGTTGTAAGACGTGTATTTTTCAAGCAACGTGATTATACTTGGATTTGGATGGGAATCTTCACTGAGTGTTTCATTTTCGTTTTAAATTAAATATGTTTTCCATGAGATATTGCGTTCTGGATGATTTTATAATTTATAATTTCTATTGGGAAAAATAGTGAATTTTTTTCAGAGTAGGAAATAATACTAAATAAATGAATATTACAGTTGCGAACTGGTTGTTTTATTTAACTTAGCTACTAAGCTTGTAATCCAAGACAATTCACACCGCAAAAATACAAAATTAAAGAAAAAATAGTTAACTTTAAGAAAATAAAATCTTTACATTGCTAAGCATGTAATTTTCCGGGAAATCGCTGCGTGAAAATTTGGTTATTTTACTATAATTCTTTAAATATTGAAAATACAAAAAACAAGCCGCGAGGTGCGACCCTTGAGGTCCACACGGCCAACTTCCCAGTAATATCTACATAAACATCAACAACATTGAACACAATAATAATTTTGAAAATAGTACTACTTTAAGTAATAACAATGAGAGGTATTCATAGCAGTAACAGGAATGAGTTAATATGAATCATATCGTCTACGGGAGGGTCCATTGATTATGTAAGGTTTTTGGTCGATGAGGACAGATAGAATATTCACGCGGATCAATCGGTAGGGGCCTTTTTGGTCTTGAAATTTTTTGTATATGCAGTCAAAACTAGGTTCAATCGCATGTAAAATGTAAAATGTATTACAAATGATGATGGTTATTGAAATCTTACGATTACTAAAGAATGAATCTACTAAAAACTACAATTTTTTATGCGATGAAAGCTTTTTAAAGCATATGATCTTGCAAAGTATTGACTACAAAACATTCTACCATTCAAAGCGTTGATACCGCAAATGCAAATTTGATTGAAATTTTGTTGGTTTTCAAAATTTTAGCAGTTTTTTTATTAAAATTAAAACACTCTTAAAACTATTAAAAATCTGCTCAAATTGTGCAAATATTTTAAAACTTTGATTGAATTTACAACATTTTTTTTTAGAATAAAAGATATAAAGTAATAGCACTCGTATGAACCCTCTTTAAATGGTAACTTTGAATGATTTTTTTATTTTTAATTCAGTTTTTTTCATAATCATGGAAGAAAGTTTTGCTGGTTTCTCTTCAAAAACTGATGAGAACGTATAAATTTTATAAACTGATATCAATGTGCTGTGCAAATCAAGTTAAAATTTATTGTTTATGAAAAAAACCTAATTTTTTGCACTTTTTTTCTTTAAATTAAAAAACGGCACCAATAATTTTTCTGTAATGTTAAAAGCACCACAAAAATGTTAATACGCGTCGATTGACGCCTTAATTATGCAAATATTATATCTGGTCCGTGAGATATAGTGAATGATAAAAATGACCTTGAAAATCATGATGACTTTTAATGATTTTTTATTTTTAATTTAATTTTTTACGTATTCATGAAAGAAGGTTTTGATGTTATTTCTACAAACATTGTATGGAGTAAATAAATCTTATAAACATTGATTACTTTATATCGTAAATCAGGTTAAAAATTTATTGTTTGTGAAAAAAACCTAATTTTTTGCACTTTTTTTTTCTTAAATTAAAAAAACGGCTCCAACGATTTTTTTAACAGTTCAACAGATTCAGTAAAATGCTAATACGCGTCCATTGACACCTAAACGATGAAAATCGTATGTTTGGTTCGCGAGATATAACGCATAACAGAAATGACCTTGAATATCATTGTGACTGTTAATGATCTTTTATTTTTTATTTGATTTTTTTTTGTAATCATGAGAAAAACTTTTGATGGAATTTTTAGGAAAAGTGTTTGGAGTATATGAATTATATAAACATTGATTACTTGGACTTGAAAATAAGATTAAAAATTTATTGTTTTTGGAAAAAAAACCCATTTTTTTGCACTTTTTTTTTAAATTTAAAAAAACGGCTCCAAAAATTTTTTTGGAAACTTGATAGAATCACATAAATGTCAATACGCGTCGATTGACACCTTGTTCAAGGAAATTGTATGTTTGGATCGCGAGATATAACGCATGACAGAAATGACCTTGAAATGGGCAAAACAGCAAACTCCTCCGACCGAAGTTTCCCAAAAACTAATCAGCTCTTAAAATTGCAAAGACGCTTCGATTGACACCTTAACGAAATCGATAGGACTTTGTTTACGTGAGTTATGCTCGTAGAAAAAAGTGTCCACGAACGTACGTACGAACGTACGTACACACACACACACACACACACACATACATCTCCCTTTCTAAAAACACTTTATATATACTCTATAGACCTCAAAACGTAAAGAAAAGTTGAAAATTTCAATTTCGATTTTCGAGGCGATTACAAGAACTTCCCATATACTGGGAAGTTAAAAATTGTTCCAAATAAAATTTGTAGCTAATGAATTTATCTAAAAAAATTGTCGGAAAAGTTTTTCCGTAAATAAATTATTTCATGAGCTACGATTAATTTTTAAGAGGTCAATTGACCGGTGCGGTTTATTGCTCGACTTAAGAATCAATAACTTTGGAAACAATAATCAAAGTTATCCAAAATGTATCGAAACAACTTTCACATGAATATATTTTCAAGTTTAAAAAAAATTATATAACAATAAAATCTATTTATTTAATAATTTATGCGGCAAAAATGCCTTTTGGATTCAATATTTTTAATGTTTATGTAATATTAGTGTTTTAAAAATTTAGAAATATTGTAGAAGAAAAACCACAGCGTGTTAAAAGTCTTTTGTTTTACATTTAATTTTTGAAATTTATTCATTTTATATTTTTTTACATATATTAATTTTAATGAAAATTTATTCGTAAATTCAAATTTCATGCTTGCGAAACTATTATACAGTTTTTTATAATTGTAAATTTTTGGAAATAATTCACAATTATTTTTAATTCATACGAAAATTTGGAAAATTTTGGAAAATATAACAAATTTTTTTCAATATTACTACCTAAACTTGGTGAGCTGGGAAATGAATTCTTACAGAGGTGTTTGCGCTACAAATGAAGTATATTAAATAATTTATTTTATATTTTATTTTGATTGTTTTATAGCAAACGACTGTAAAAATAACTTTTTCTGGAGGTTTACGTGAAAAGTTGCTAATATTTTCTAGAAAAATTAAGATATTCGTAAAAGTTCAAGACAATGTTGTAGATACTTCATTGGACTCTAACAAAACATTTTTTTCTAAATGTGATTGTTTAAAAACTACAACAAAAATGAAAACTTCAAAATTGATGATGTTCAAAAATAGTACTAGGAAAATCACGTATATCTCAAGAGATAATATAGACATTGAAAATTTCTTCAGATGATTTTTGTGGCTAAGTTCAACAGCTACAAATCTTAGTTTAAACAATTACAGAAAAAGCGATTTTTCGGAAAATGGCATACATGGCAATGTTAAGATGTTTTATCTCAAAGTAAACTCTATCAACTACTTACATTTAAATGTTCAACCTATTTTTATTTTTTCCGAGATTTTAAGGAAATTATGTGTACTTTTATTTCATTCTCGGTTCTTCAAGAAAATTCATTTCGAATCCACTTAAACATTTTGAACTTTGCTAGTCGTTATAAGCACACTGTCATTCCCAGCAATTTTAGAAGCGTTAAAGTAAATGGGATGATTAAAGCTGTTGATTAAATCCCAATGAACGTCAAGACTAACGATAATAATCATAAAAATACAACTTAAAATGTGGTTTCACAACGTTTTCTGTTCTATAAATTGAAGCTTGAAACTCCTCTAGAAGATGGTTTCCTTTCAGTAACGACAATCACCTACAAACTAAACCGCTCATTACCATTACCATCAGTCGTAAGTTTGAATAATATCCTCAATAACCGTAATGATAATCTCAGTGTATTTGAATTTGACTGCCGAAACTCAGTATAAACTTTCATTGCAATCGTGACGAGGCGCCTTGAACGAAATGGTGAAGTAATTCAAGCCAAACCATTACCGAACGAAATGACAAACTTAAGTGACAAAAGTGTAATTGGATTTGTTTTAAAACGAATGAAAATCGATGTGATGATATAAAAAGTACAAAATGAAAAATATACTTACCCAACACCTTCCTTTAGAATAACGGAAAATAAGGCAATACCGACACCTTCGCCCGACATCGTTATCATTTCAACAAATTGTCGACGTCTTTTGAAATAATGACCCAACATAACCGTTGACGATTCTCGTACCATTGCCGATCCAATACCCAGAACAATACCTTACAGTCATTGTCCGAGAATTCCATAGTCCGAAGGATTCAGAAGGACACACCATGTATATGACACATTTATCAATTATTTTGGGTTCCATGTTGAAGACAAACACCGAGAAAGAAAAAGCAAAGCAAAGTGAAATTAATTAAAATGCTGGTGAAATTTCGGGCAAACTAAATTGAATTTACACCAGATGTACGCAATCGAAAAATTAAATTTTGGGATAGGGAAGTTTGTTCACGTTGACTGCTCTGAATTCATTATTTTATTACGGCGAGTCCTGCGAAGGAGGCATTTCATTATCATTACCAGTCAATTTCAGGTGGAATAATATATTTTCGGACAAATGCCAAGAAATAGGGTTGAACGAAGATTTAATGATTCAATTCAGTGAAGCTTTGTCAGTTTGGGTGATTTTAATAGTGTGTTTACAGATGTTCTATAGCAGTTTTTCATATAAAAAATATTGGGTGTGTTTTGAATTTCAACCATAGAAGTAAAAATTTCCTTTAATTTTCGTTCCTTTTTGCATAGCAAATTAACACAATTAGATCAATACTTTGCTGAGAAATTTCATAAACGAATTGTGGAAATATTTTTGGTTGTCTGGAATAGACAGCAAAGCAATTATTCACACTCGTTTTGCTTACTTTTATAATTGATGGATTTATGCTACGCATGAAAACTTAAATTTTCCTGCACGAAAAGCGTTCCACATGTAAGTAATAGTAGGATTTGCACGGTTTTTCCAGGAAAAAAAACCCCACTAGTCTTAGAAAATGTTGTGTGGATAACTTACAAAGTTTCGTAGTTATTACTTACTTCATGTCTATCACACATGCCATTTTTGTCACAATGACAGCTGTCTTATGTTGAAGATCGTAGAAAAATCTATTGAAATTGATCTGTCAAAGTGAGCCAACGTGGAAACACAAAATTTTTCCATTCGGCCCAAAATGTCGAATTACGTTTCGACAAAACACCATTTGCGGGAAGTTTTACTCTATTGGTTTCATTTAAAGAAAAATGCATCAGAAGCTCACCGTTTGCTCCCAGAAGCACACAATGAATTGCTCTACATGTTAGAATGTGTCAGAAGTGGTTTGCGCGTTCCAAAAGTGATGTTCAACAATCACGAAGTAAAGTAGAATATTTTTTTATATCGAAATGCCATTTGCAGCGTTCCCATGCAAAAGGTGGAGTAAAAAGTTTGTTTTCTAAAAGAACAATCATAATTGATTTTTTTATAGTTTTGAAGCGGCTGCTAATTTTTATCAATTTCACAAGATTTTCTCGACGTAAATCAGCACGTTTTTCGAGAAAACAGAATTTTGGGTTTAAAAATTCGTCACACAATAAAGCTCTAATTTTTATATTTGATCCTTAAACTGCTACATTGCTTCTAATAACAAGAACAACATATCATGATCTTTTATCAACCAAACAGAATAGGACACCTCAGAAATGTTAGTAAAATTTTTGCCACTTTCGAAATATGTTGTAAAAGGTTATGATCTACAATATTGAATCTCTTGATTGGATTAAATTACAATTTGGTTCATTTATTTACTAAACTGACTGTTTAATACTAAATTAAATTGTTCTTAGCTTTAGTAGATGGTAGTCTTTTGAATTATTTCAATTTAGATATTAATTTTTCAAAATTTTGCTTGCTCCATCTGAGTTATTATATTTGTATGCAAACTTTACTATCCTACGTAGTTTCTCATTGCGCATAATTGATTTGGACTATTATCGAAACCTAGAATAAGACTATGTCTAATATAGATCTATTAAGAATATACTTATGTATTAAGACACACAATGCTGAGTTCAGCATAAATGCATCGGCACCATTCTGTCTCGTTTCGTCGTGGAGAAATGCGACACCATGCATTTGTTTGGCAAACCATAAATTGTATACGTGGAAGTAGTATTAAAGTGATTGCACAGTGGATATTTACGTTAATCTGTATTTAGAACATTTTGTTTTTGGTACAGTTAATGATCCTAAATATTGCTAAGAAAAGAGAAACAGTGAATGATATATCCCCTTTACTCTAGATATTGCTTCCTTCAACAGAAGCGTCCAGCGTCGACAATTGACATGACCTAATTGGTGTCTGCAAGGATTATCAGGGTACCAAAAGTTTGATTCAAAAAGTGTTAAATCAATACTATCTGCTTTTGATTACAATGTCGTCCATCTAAAATGTACTCGTGCTAGTTTCCATTTGAGGGGTTTCATTGTTAACTGATAAATGCACAAGTTTATATAGCTTTTCTCAATTGGTTTAGAACTTTCCCAACTAGATTGAACTTTTTTCTAATCGATTTAGGCCATCCCATATTATTTGCACCTGTTACCAAACGGCTTGAACTTTTTCTCAAAACTCGAGGCACCAACAGATTTAAGCTTATGGTATACTTCCAATACGTTGATAGTCTGTAAGGTCAAACCTGTTAACAAACCATATGGCAAAAGCTCCACATGTTCTGAGAAAAAGTATAAATCAATTGGAAATAGGTTCAAACCATATGGGAAAAGGTCTAAACCAATTGGTAAATGGTACATAAGTAAATTTTTTAGGCTACAGGGTGACACAATCGGTGGGTTGGCTTCTATGACCAATTGTTTGCAAGTATCTCTCGTACTTATAGTATAACGGACTGATAGAAACTACACCACCAACTTTTATTTCATTAAACTAGATTTTGACTATGGTAAATTCAAAGCAATCACTATAAAAACAAACATTTTCGATAATCTCCAAATTTGTTGCTTGACTTAATTAGGAACAAACTCTCTGAGGGACAAGAACAAATTTATAATTAAGACCGTACAATTATTATCATATGAGTTGTCCTGAATGTGATTAAAACAAAACTCCACTTACCATAACTGAAGGCAACTTGATTAAATTGTGTAGCGAAGGATGCAAAGAGCATTCCAAGAGCAAGCACTAATCCACCGAGGACGGCTGTTAAACGTGTCGATTTTCTACGGCAAAACGCGATGATAATTGGCGACGACACCAACGACACGGACCAGCTTACAGCACCTAACCATCCTGTAAACATGACAACATGAAATGCTCATTACATGACATTTGCTAATTACGTACAAGAAAAATAGCTGAATTAACTCGAGGACTGTAAAGTGTTGGGAAATTAACGCCGGGGTAGTTTTGTGTCAGAGCGTACCAACAATATGGTTGCAATTTAACATGCACCGTAACGTCTGAAATAATTGGCTAAATTAGGGATATTTATGAAGAGTTCTTGTAATAAGGGTTTAAAAAAAGGTAACTGTAGACTTTTTTTTTCAAGTATTGTGTGGGGTTTGCTGATGAATTTTCAGAAAATATCCATTTTATTCAAACGAATATTTAAAAGAATTTATGAAAATTATGAGTAAAGTGCATCTTGACTTTAGTTAAATTAAACTTATGTGACTATGAGTTTCCAAAATTATTTTGAAAATATCTGCCATTATTTATATAAGTTGGTCGAAAAACAAAGAAATAAGAAATAACGATAACCGATAACTTTTTCATAATAAAGTAAGTATTTTAGTTAGTGACACCAGTTGAGCAACTCATAAAGATTCCATCGTTATCCTTTTTGAAGCTAAAACTTTATTTTTCACTTCTGTTTATTTTTTTATGTGCCCTTTAAAAATCGCCAACGAAATTGTGTGGGTTTGGATCATATGTATTTTAAATTGATTTTTTTAAAAGTTTTTGTCGCATTCAAGGCAGACCTGCACGCATCGATCGTGTATGCTCTATATATCTTGCAGACGTGAGATAAAGGCATCTTATAGGCTTTTTTATAAACATTCCATAAAAGTTTTCAAACGTAATTATGCTGGCGATATTGCATAAATAATACGTAAAACAATATTATTCAAATGCAATCGCCAATAAATATTTTATTGCAAAAAGTTGATTTCGTAATATTATATATCATATAAGAATGGGTTTCAATTGAAAAGAACTTTTCCGAAAGCCAAGCTGACTCTCAAGCTTCATTCATCGATGTTATTTGTTAAACTTTTTCTTGTTTATAAAATGCTTTAAAGTATTCTTTGGTAGGAAATTATTGCAAATTGAAGCTTTCATCACTTAGGGTCCAAATCGATACATTTCCGAGAGAGAAATACATGCAGTTTACAGGATTTGTTTATATCAATGAATTTGAGACTATTTTCAGATACAAGTTAAACTATATGTTTTATTGTCGAGTGAGGAGATACCTGAATTCAATTATCAAACCAACATACAGACCATTTGTGGTTACACTATATCATGCAGTAGCCACATTTTTTCTAGATTTTTGCTGCTCCAATTTTTTTAAAAACACAGTATCCCCACAGTTATTATAATATTCAAAGAAACAAAAAACGTAGACAATACTTCAGTGCAAGTTTTCAAAGCTACTATATGAATATCGAGTAACTATTCAGGGTAAGGCAGCCTCAACAATACGAAGGAACGTACTTTTCTATATGAAAATTTTGCTTTCATCCTTCGATATCTCGGATTTTCATATCGATAATACCCAATTATTTTTCTAGAAATTTATTTACTGTTAGGTTATCATTAAATAAAGATAAAATAATTCTACTCTAATTGATCAAATGTTGCTAACGAAACTTCTATAAACACAAACTATTGCTACCGAAAATTTACTTCTAATATGAAATTAGTACTCCGTTTCGCTCTTCACAATATCTCACTTGTTATTTGGGTTACTGGCTTCGCTAATCTTCGAAGATAGTTGTTCCAAGATATCAGGAGTCTCGTGCGTTAAAAACTATCGTCCTATATCCCATCTCTTTGCAATTCCTAAAATTCTTGAACGCATTGTTCACTCAAGTATCTACATGGCCTTACGACCTATGATTGTACCTGAGCAGCATGGTTTCCTTCCTTATCGTTCCACTACTTCAAACCTACTTGATCTTTCAAACACTGTGGCTTCAGCTCTTGATAATCACCTTCAGGTTGATGTCATTTATACTGACTTTTCCAAGGGTTTCGAAACTTTTGACCACTCTTCACTGTGTCGCAAGCTTGAGCACTTTAGAGTTTCAAGTTCCCTACTTTTGTGGTTGATGTCCTATTTGTCTTCAAGGTCTTGCCGTGTTTCCATTTTCGGTAAACATTCTGCCCCTTTTTACCCCCAATCGGGTGTCCCACAAGGGTCCATTCTTGACCCTCTTCTTTTTATCTTTTACATCAATGACCTACCTCCTATATTTAAGTCTCGTTGTCTTCTTTATGCTGATGATCTCAAGATATACAGAGTGATTCGGTCTTTGGATGACTGCAACGCTCTCCAAGAAGATTTAGTCGCGCTGAGTTCTTGGTGTCAAGCGAATTCCCTCTCTCTAAACATTCCTAAGTGCCATACATTGACTTTCTCCCTTAAAACTTCTCATTTCCAATTTACATATCTTATTGATTTTATTCCTCTAAGTGCTGTTGATCAAGTTAAAGACCTTGGTGTCATTTTTGATACCAGGCTAAAATTTGATGCTCACATTCTAAATATCATCACCAGATTTGTGTTGAGACATTCCTCTATTTTCTCTAATCCTCTTTCTGCTGTCAAACTGTTTGTGAGTATCGTTCGTCCTATTCTTGAATACGCATCCCAAATTTGATCACCTTACTTTGAATATTTAATTAATCTCCTTGAATCTGTTCAACGTAAATTTACCCGCTTTCTCCTGCTAATATTTAAAATTCCCCATATTACCTATGATGAACGTCTCCTCTTACTTAACATACCTTCTTTGGAATCACGAAGGATCTATCTCGATCAATGCCTACTTTTTAAGCTTTGCCATAATTATATTCAGGTCGACTTTGACAATCTAGTTTTCTTTAGACATAGTTCTAGGCTCTCACGATCAACAAATATATTTGCTTTACCATTTGCCAGAACAGAGATATATTTTAATAGTTCTCTACTCCGTCTACCTAGATCTCATGATAGACTCCAGCTTGGACCTTTCCCCTCTTCTTTTGCCGCTTTTAAGCGAAACTTAGTGAATATACTGTTTAACTAATTATTTTCACTTTTTTAATCTTAATATTAATCTTGCAATCTTATATTTATTTTACGGTTACACAATTTGTAATTGGAGTTTACTCTGTAAATTGTGCTGATACTAAATAAATAAATAATTGCTTTCACATGCTCTCACAAAAAATAATCTAATGGATTTAAATCCGGAGATTTTGCAGACCAACGTACTGGACCATATCGTCCTATCCAGCGATCCTGGAATTCTTGGTGTAGCATTGTTCCAAACTCTCGAAAATTATGTGGTGGTGCTCCATCATGGTGAAACAACATCCTTTTTCTTCTTTTGGAGACTTCCTCTCCCAACCTGGTTACTTAATATTTAGAAAGTGGCTTTAAAAAGTTGGAATAAACTGTTATCTACGTTTTATTGTTTGTTTAAGTACTGTACCTTACGTAACTGCGGAGATATTACGTTTATAAAAATTTGAGAACGAAAAGTTTTTAAAATTTTGAAATGCCTATGACAGCTAAAGCGTTAAGAAATCGAAAAAAAATTCAGAATATTTTACACTTGAAGTTTTCTAAAGAATCACGTGAAGAAAACTTTGCGGTGCTTTCTGGAAAATTTCTCAAGGATAGTACACACTATTCCAAGAAACACTAGCTACCCATTGCTATTAAATTTTTATTACTATTATATTCTTCAAGTTTAGATTAGATTAGATGTAAGAAGATAAGATTGGTCACTTTGTTGGACAGTTTGTGATCGATACAAATGCAGTTAATTTTTGCATAACGGTGTTAACAAAAGGTGATACTAAGCAGTTGGGCAAAGGGATCACGAGGAAGCGCTGATCAATCCTAGTTCTTAATTCTTATCTTAATAAAGAGGTGAGCGATGCGTCCATCGAGGACTTGGAACGAACATTATGTTTAGCCTAGATTATTTCAGCCTTTTATGTGAATTCACTATTCTTAATGTTTACTAAAAAAAGTCTTTTTAAAGACTTTATCATTTTTTTTAATTGACTCATTATTACGAAGTAACAAAAGGAACATATGTTTCCACATAAATTAAATAGAAATAATTCAAGATCCACAATCAACAAAACAGAGAAGACAATAAAGCACCCTTAGCCCCTTAACCTTTCCCTTAATGATGCAAATATTATATCTGGTTCATGAGATATAGTGTATGACAGAAATGACCTTCAAATCATGATGACTTTTAATTATTTTTGATTTTTAATTTAATTTTTTTTTGTAATCATGAAAGAAAATTTTGTTGAGTTTTGCACAAAAACTGTTTGGAGTATATAAATTTTATAAATATTGATTACTGTATTTCGAAAATCAGGTTAAAAATGTACTGTTTATGAAAAAAAACCTAATTTTTTGGACTTTTTTCAAAAAAATTAAAAAATGCCTCAATGAATTTTTATAACAACTTCATAGAATCACATAAATGTTAATACGCGTCGATTGACACCTTATCGATGAAAATCGCATGTTTGGTTCGGGAGATATAACGCATGACAGAAATGACCTTCAAACGGGCAAAACAGCTAACCCCCCCCGACTGAAGTTTCCCAAAAAACTAATCAGCTCTTAAGATTGCAAAGACGCTTCGATTGACACCTCAACAAAGTCGATACGACTTTGTTTACGTGAGTTATGCTCGTAGAAAAACTGTCCGCGAACGCACGTACGTACGTACGTACACACACACATACATACTTCTTTCTAAAAACACTTAAAATATACTCTATAGACCTCAAAGCGTAAAGAAATGTTGAAAATTTCAATTTCGATTTTCGAGGCGATTACAAGAACTTCCCATATACTGGGAAGTTAATTAAATCTATTTTCGAAAAACGTGGAAGTAAAAAATTGAGTAAGCAGATAGTTTTTCCCCATCACATTCAAAAAAAAATTTCTTGCCAATGTTTTCACCGTGCAAGTGCAAGTGATGGATCACTTGTGGCGAATTCACTGAAATTTTCAATTTACGCGGGCAGTATTGCTTTTTCCTTTAAAATTGGTCCACTGATTGGAGTTCTTTTTCCACGCTCCTGCACAATTCATACACAACGTACAACATCAACAAATTCAATGCGTTTTTAGAATGCAACTACTGGGAAGTGCTTTTCCGATTCAATTTGTGAACTAAAGTCTTCAATTTTTTTTTTGGTATTTCGCAACCTATTATTTAAAGTACTTCTGCGTATAACCGTTAGCATCAGACTCAAGAACTCTTTTTATTTTGCCTCAACTCAAATTTGGGTCAGATTACCGTGCAAAACTAAAAGGGAAAACTAATTATGTTTGTAACACATAATTTTTCTGAGAAATAAGTTGTTCTGACCACCATCGAAAATACATGACTATACTGGGAGGTTAAGCTCTAGGGATTATCTCATATGCCCAGGAAAGCAGGTTGAATGGAAAACAAGAAAAAAACGTAACAAATCGATTTAGAAGGGAAAGTTTTATCTGGAAAATGTGCACTCTTTTGAATAATCTCATCATCATTTGCTTTATGTGTCCACTGAGCGGTTTCAAAGTTATCTTGGTATTCCTGGTAAAAATTAAAAAAAAAATTCAGGTAGGTTTACTTCATTTCACAAAATGTATGCTATGTGATATTCGAATCTAGGCTAGTTTGGACAGATATTTAAAATTCCAATTTAGATATTTTGATGTTCGAAACTATCTACTTGAAATTTAGTTATTTTAATAATTATAAATGTTGTCGTTGCTGCTTATGTTGATGTAAAAATTCAAGTGAAATTCATAATAAATGATTTAAATTAAAGTTCATTTAAAGAATCATCACATCAAAATTTGTAAGGCTTCAAAATTTACGATGTTAAATGGCAAAATTAATGACCCACTTTATTTAAAATATTGCTGCTCAGTTTTAATTTGTCTCTTTCATCGTATTCTGTTCTTGTAAATATTACATTCAAATTCACTTATCTTTGTTGCGAATCAACACATAAAGTTCGTATAATTCAATGACAATGGGGGCATATATTCTTTGTGCCTTTCAAGCACCCTTGGCAATTATTTAAGGTGCGAAAGCAAGCATGCACGTAATCCCTTAATATTTCGTGTTTCATTATTCAACAACATTCGCGGGTGTAATGTGTGTTGGTTTTTTTCTCTTCTCAGGTGCATCTCATTCATATTTTATTCATAATGTTTCACGAACGGATTCCATGTGAAAATCAAGTTAATTAACGAAATAATGCTCATTGGTACGTACCTGTTTCAGTTGCAGCATCCTGGCCCAGGTGCTTCACCGCGTATAGCATCAGAAGTCCATAGGAGAGTTGCAGCCCCGATGTAAGGACATGAGCGAGAAATGCAACCCCACATATGATCCAGCCCCAACCACCGTCCGGATAGAAGTGCTACAAAGGGTGCGCGACAGGCATTAATGATTTATGCAAGGAAGCTTCCTTGTTTAAATTTGCACCACGGTAATATTTTACCTGTCTAATGGCATTTGTGTCGACACCGGCACGTCGCAAGGCGGGAACGTTCCGATGGAGGGAGTGGAACTCGCGTTCAAGCAATGCCGGACAGGCAGAGTCCTCCTCGTCAGTAAGGCGATTGCGACCATCATATCCTGAAATAGACAAGGGTAGGTGCCATGTATTTCTAAGTTAATATATTGTCTAAGTTAGTAATAACAATTGCATCCTAAACTTCTTCTTTAATAAATGTCATGTTTTTCAATGGAATTTCACCTCATGATTGAATTAAATGTTTTATGTTTGTTGTGAGTGAAAATATTTTATTTGGAGTCATTTAAAAGTAATCTCAATTTATATTCATTTAATGTCAAGGCGCAGGTAAGGATATTCCATTCCTGAAGTGATCAAAAGTTAATGCAAACTTTTGTGGAATTAACAGTACGCGTACCGTGAAATCGTTTAAAATAACATATGTACAGGTATTTCTGTGAATTTTCCAATCAAAAAATACCATGAATCAATCTGGTTTTCATTCGCCTGTTATTTTTTGAAAATCTCAGCAGGAATGATTGTGCATTAGAAGGAGGAAAAAAAATATAGACATATATTGATCAATATTCATGAATATAGAAGACTACTATATAAACTGCCGTCACTTATTAGTTAAAAATTGAATTTTTAATTGTTTCTTAAATACACAAATAGTTAGCTTCAAACGTTTTAATTGTTAGCTGACAGATTTAGTAATTTTTTTTTTAAAAATAGCTTCATTACTTGTTGAATTTATGTATCAAAACTTGTGAATTATTCAAATCAAGATATAACATGAAAAGAGTGCACTTTTAAGGACCGCAAGAACTGTCGCCAAAAACTTAAAATCATGCAGCATTACTACAGTAATATGAATTATTATCCTCCAAAAATAAAATGAATATGGGAGAAAATTTATTAACTTGCCAGCATATAAGAAGTTCCTGTAATCGCCTCGAAAATCGAAATTGAAATTGAAATTTTTTATTTCTCTTCGTTTTGAGATCTTTAGAGAATATCTAAAGTGTCTTTGGAAAGAGGGATATGTGTGTACGCATGTACGTACGTACGTTCGTGAACAGTTTTTTCTACGAGCATAACTCACGTGTACAAAGTTGTACCGACTTTGATGAGATGTCAATCGAAGCGTCTTTGCAATTTTAAGAGCTGATTAGTTTTTGGGACATTTCGGTCCGGGGGTTTGCTGTTTCGCCCGTTTGAAGGTCATTTCTGTCATGCGTTATATCTCTGGAACCAAACATACGATTTGCAAAGTTAAGGTGTCAATCCACGTGTATTGACAATTGTGTGATTCTATCAAATTTTAAAAAAAATCGTTTGAACCGTTTTTTTAATTTATAAAAAAAAATACTAAAAATTAGGCTTATTCATAAACAATAAGTTTTTAACCTGATTTTCAAAACGCAGTATATAGTGTGTATAAAATTTATATATTCCAAAGAGTTTTGGTAAGAAAACCGGCAAAATTTTTTTTTCATAATGACGTAAAAAATTAAACTAAAAATAAAAAATCATTAGAAGGTATCATGATTTTCAAGGTCATTTCTATCATTCAATATATCTCACGAACAAAATATGATATTTGCATCGTTAAGGTGTCAATCAACGTGTACTTACATTTTTGTGCTGTTTTTAACTTTATAAAAAAATCGTTTCAGCCGTTTTTTTAATTTAATAAAAGAAAATCCGAAAAATGAGGATTTCTTTCATAAAAAATAAATATTTAGCCTGATTTACACAGCTCAATAATAAATGTTTATAAAATCTATACATTGCTATCAGTTTTTGAAGAGAAACCAGCAAAAAAGTTTTGCATGATTCTGAAAAAAACCATATTTAAAAAAAATCATTCAAAGTTAACATGTAAAAAGGGTTTATACATTTTGTTCTAAAGACTTTGTTATAAAGTCAATCAAAGTTTTATAATATTTGCATAATTTGAGCAGATTGCTGCTTAAATCTTGAAAACCAACAAAATTTCAATCAAATTTGCTTTTGAGCTAGTCAACAATTTAGTGTTCGTAAGAGTTCAATTACTTCCTCCATCATTATGTGTAAAACAATTTTACTTTTTACATGCAATTAAACTGATTATTGACTGAATATTCAATGTTTTTCAAGATCAACTGAAAATAAGAAATAATTATTAGTCTTATTGACGTAAAATCGTAAAAAATACAATTTCAATGATTATGCCGAAATCATGACAATTTTAAACAAAACTATTCAAAATGACCACCTCGCGAGAAAATATCTTCGGTGGGCGAAGTAACAAAAAGTGCATTCATTTTTGCTAGCGCTCTTTTGTTCTTCAAGCATCGATATAACAAGCCGTGCGGTGCGACCCATGAGGTCCACACGGTCAACTTCCCAGTAATATCTACATAGATATTAAAAATATTAAACACAATAATAGTTATGGAAATTATACTACTTCAAATAATAAAAATGTACCTCCCTTAAAAATTATTGGAATGATTTAATATTAATCGTAACATCTACGGGAGCGTCAATTGATTACGTAAGGATTTTGGTGCATTGGTTTGATTGATTATTCACGCGGATCAATCGGAGGGGGGACAGGTTACAAAGCAGTTTTTTCATTAAAGTTAAACATGGTGCTGTGAAGACTATTAAAAATCTGCTCAAATTTTGCAAATATTAATAAATTTTGATTGACTATACAACAATGTCTTTAGAATAAGAGATTTAAGGTATAATGATTCGAATGAACCCTTTTTACATGGTGACTTTGAATAATTTTTTTTTTGATTTAATTTTTTTTGTAATCATGAGAAAAGTTTTTGCTGGTTTCTCTACAAAATTTGATAAAAGTTTATAAATTCTATAAACATTTATTATAACGATGTGCAAATCAGGTTAAAAATGGAATTTTTTATGAAAAAAACACTACTTTTCTAAAAAAAATTTAATAAATCGTAAAAAACGCTTTAACAATTTTTTTAAAATATAAAAACATCATTAAGATTTTGATACGCGTCGATTAACATCTTAATGATGGAGAGATTATATTTGGTTCTCAAGATATAATGAATGACGTAAATGACCTTGAACGTTTAATGATTTTTTATTTTTTATTTAATTTTTTTTGGAAACATGAAAAACAATTTGCTGATTTTTTCACAAGAACTATTTGGAGTATATAAATAATATAAACATTGATTACTTTGGTGTGAAAATCAGGTTAAAAACTTTGTGTTTTTGAAAAATCCCTAATTTTTGGCACTTTTTTAAAAAAATTAAAAAACCGATCCAACGATTATTTTTGAAATTTGATAGATTCAAAAAAAAAATAAAACCCGTTTATTGACACCTCAATGATGAAAATCGCATGTTTGGTTCGTGAGATATAGCGCATAACACGGTTGTTCTTCAAGGGGTGAAAACAGCAAACCCCCCCGACCGAAGTGTCCCAAAAACTAATCAGCTCTTAAAATTGCAAAGACGCCTTTATTGACTTTTCAACGAAGTCGATACGACTTTGTTTACGTGAGTTATGCTCGTAGAAAAACTGCCCGCGAACGCACGTACGTACGTACGTACGTACGTACATACACACACACACATACATACTTCTTTCTAAAAACACTTTATATATACTCTATAGACCTCAAAACGTAAAGAAAAGTTGAAAATTTCAATTTCGATTTTCGAGGCGATTACAAGAACTTCCCATATACTGGGAAGTTAAAAATAGCAAATAACGTAAAAAAGGCTTTATAGCCTGCCCCTCCGATTGATCCGCGTGAATATTCAATCAAACCAATCCACCCCCCAACCAGCAAAAGCCTTACGTAATCAATGGATGCTCCAGTAGATGATATGGTTGACATTAACTCATTTCAATTACTGTTATGAGCACCTCTCATTATTATTATTTAAATTAGTATTACTTTCATAAATGTTTTTTTTGTGTTCAATATTTTTAATATTTATGTAGATATTACTGGGAAGTTGACCGTGTGGACCTCAAGGGTCACATCTCGCGGCTTGTTTTTAAAAACTTGATAAAATCACAAAAATGTCAATGCTCGTCGATTGACACCTTGATCATGCAAATTGTATGATTGGTTCGCGAGATATAGTGCATGACAAAAATGACCTTCATGGGGTCAAAACGACAAACCCCCTCGATCAAAATATCCCAAAAACTTATTAACTTTTAAGATTGCAAAGGCGCTCCGAACGAAGCCAATACGACTTTGTTTATATGGATTATGCTCGTAGAGAAAAGAGTCCACGAAAGTACGTACGTACGTACATACACACACATACATCTCTTTTTTAAAAACTCTAACTACCTCAAAACTCTAACTACCTCAAAACGTAAAGAAAAGTCCAAAATTTCACTTTCGATTTGCGAGGCGATTACAAGAACTTCCCATGAACTAGGAAGTTAATTATTTTATTGTTGGTATGTACTTCCTTACCAATTATAAAATAATAATAATATGAGTTAGGATAGTTATACCCAAAAGGTGCTAATTTATCTTCATAATATCATCTTGTGATACAATTTGTAGAAAGCTTCAGTTCATAACGAAGAAGGTGGACTATAACAACAATAAGCAATTAACAACGGCTCAGTATTTAAGTAGAATCAAAAATTGGTTACTTGTCGCTTATTTTGTTGTGAATCTTGTGAAAATGTTTTCTACAGGTTTGTGATTCCAGGACGATGAATAGTAAAGTTGTCACGATGTGCCCGATATGAAGTGAGCCATCTCAGGTCTTAAGAAAATGTGTTCAATTTTATGGTAAATGCAAGACTCAACTTGTTACAAAAATTAAGACTTGCCAGTTTCAGTAACTCTTCGAAATAGAAATTAATCTGGAATAAATTATAATAACTACGTAAAGCGAGTAGATTTTCACGAATGAATGAATAAATAAGTTCTGCATAGCCCAAGGCTTCAATGACGGCACGAACGAGTGTCTCTTTGGCCAAGAAAGAATTTTAACTGCCACAACTGGTGGAGCAGAATAAATCCATATTTGATGAGCACAGCACATCACCAGCTTCTATGAATGATCATTGTTTATGCAAGTACTATAAATGATCCACTCATCCACATATTCTCTCAAACCTTTCAATAGACGAAGATTATGAATCTTTTTTGGAAAACATGTTGAACAATGCAACATATCTATAAAAGATGAGCACAATGATTAGCAGGAACGTTCACTAGGACGACGTGATCCAAGAAATTGGCTCAGGTCAAAAATTCATTGTATGGTCTTAAGATCTGAATTAAAAAGGAAGTCAAATTATTATTAAAATGTTGAATAAAAAGTAACAAATGCTTTTGGTTCAATCGGTTCCGCGAAAGTCGCATCAATATGTTTTTGTACTTTTGGGAAAATCGAAATGTAGCTTTCGTGGGAGTTTCAAATACTTTCTTCGAATACCACACTATTTTTCAAGTAATAAATTTTCGATCATTATGTGTTGCGTTTAATGGGCGTTAATTATCAGCAATTGAAAAACAAGGATGTAAAAGCGTCCCAGGTATTTTACGAAAACATAATTACAATATAATTTTTGAATCAAAATTAATGGCTAAGATAGTTAACATTAATTTTGATTCAAAAATAATATTGTAATTATGTTTTCGTAAAATATCTGGGACGCTATTACATCCTTGATTTTCAATTGCTGGTATTTAACGGCAATTAAATGTAACTCATAGTCATTAATTTTGATTCAAAAATTGTATATGAAAATTGGAAAAAAAACTTGTTTCTCCTTCTTGTAATTTACTTGGTATTTTTTTTAATTGATGCAATATAGTATTAACAAAGTTTAAATGTTGGTTATTATATCGCTTGTTACGTAGTTTCTGGTTTATTTTGTTTTAAGCAATTTCTTAGCGATAATTTTTTCAACACTTTCAAATGCTTTTCGCAGGATTACAACATTTAAAAATAGTTCCAAATAATTTTTGCTTAAAAACCAAATGAGAAATCACACGGAAAGGAGTTTGTGTAGTAACTTCTGCCTGCCATGTGTCACTAAAAATAAAAGAACTAGTCAAGGGCATTAGGTAGATTCTTCAAGTCCTGAAGTCAATCTTACCTGATATTTGCATCCGTTGGTCGCATTTCTTATTGTGAGTTCAGAATTTCTTGTAGAGCTAAAAGAATGTTACTTTGCAATAGACACTAACCAGTTTGTTTTCTAAAGTCCGTAGAATATAATTATAAATTCAACAGCAAATTGTTTCACGTCTGCTACATTCACTATTTGAGCTTCTCGAAGAACAGCATTTTACCTTCACTAACACTTATCTAAATATGATCCCTTTACAAACAAATAACAGAATCATTATATATAGCATTATTTTAAGATTATTCCATGGATTATTTTCAAATCATTATACGAGTTTACGATCGTATAATTACGACTCCATTCACAATAAGCCCTCTATAGTCCAGGCCGATTTGGTTAAAAATAGTACCTCCAAAATTTTTTGGTCAATTTGAATTTTCGTGAAAATATAGGTTCATCTCATCTCATCAGAGCTGGAAAAAATTACAATATCGAAGATTAAATTGTTCATTAAATTGAAGTAAGACAAATGAGTTTCTTGCTCGAAACGTTGATTAACCTGTCTTGGAACGGGGTGGTTATATTGACAAAATTGGTTAAAAAATTATTGTTTACACTTCAAAGCATTTATATAATTTATTTATTTGAAACCAAATATTTATTAGCAATTCATTGTCTGATTTATTATTTATTGCAACTTTTCAACCCTTATCTACCACTCCTTGCAACAGAAATGGAAATTATTGATGTAAGCATTTTTCAAACTTAAAATTGTCCAAGTAAACAAATTAAATATTATTAAAAATTCTGAAATAAAGTACTTGCAATGACCTAGTTCTTTAAAACCACCCCTTTGGGGTAATATTGCGACAAGATTATTTATGAAAAACTTGAAGTGGTATGGTGGATATCGTCAAAGAGGTTTTGGTATCAAAACCTCTTTGACGATGTATCATATAAATTATTATTTACTGCAACTTTTCAATCCTTAACTACCACCCCTGCAAGTATTTTTTGTGTAGGCGGTTTGAGAAAAGAATTATTTTGTATAGTTTTTTGTAAGAATTATATTTTTGTTGAAAATTATAAAGATTATACTTTTGTATAACGAAGCACATCACATGAGTAATTCTGCTCCACATCTCTTTTATTTGGAACACACATTGACCGTATATGTGTATATGTTCTAATAAATGCTCTAAAATAGACGAGAATAAAAATATTGACATGCTCCGAAATTTTCACCGCACTAGGGTGATAGATATTTTAAACATTACCTCATTCATTTTAAAGCTATCAAATCGTTCACAAATCATTTTATAGGTAATTTTGAAGTCTATAAGACTTGTGAATTTCATAGTTTTCAAGCTCTTCGTCTAAGCTCTCGTCTAAGCTCTTTAAACGTTGATATTTTAATTAATTTTTATTCTACGGAAATAAAAATAAAACCAAATTGTTTAACAAACAAATGCCACCTTTTTTTGTTTTCGGACATCTTTTCCCTATTTTTTGAGATATTTTTAAAATAAAGACAATTTTTTCAAATATTAAAGAAAATGTTTTTTACATTTATCAAAATTTTATTCAAAAGTACTCATTCAAATCAACCAAACTTCTAGAATCTATTGTCAGGGCATAGATAAAATAAAATGTAAAGGGATTACGTTTAGTTTTAATTTTGTCGGGTAATGTGTTTTGTTGATTTTTTATCTGAAAAATTTAGTTGACAATTTTATTTTGACCCTAATTCCGTTATTTGTTGTTTTTAAGACTTCTATTCGTACTCATTTTAAGGTTTTTTGAAGCAATGTAAAAAAATATCAATGTGTTTTCGCGGAAAAGTTACTGTTTTCCGTTATTTGATGTTGAAAGGTTTAATTTCAGTTTTTACAGAATAATAGTTTACGTTTGACGAGTCAAAGCTCGGTATCTATTGATCCTAGGAAAATAAAAAAAGCGTTTCTTTTGTTAATAACTATACTTTAATTTTTCCATAAAACGCAGGTGAAACACATGGTTTGAGAGTTATTTGTAAAAGCATGATTTTTTCAATGAAAAACCGGCATGTTTGATCACATCCCGTTTTCAAAAGTGTCGGGCGATGTCTGGTTCTCCGGTTAAATTGAAAAAAAAACTGAAAATGCACCGGTTGGAACGGTTCAAAAATCTAAAATCGTCAAAAAAGCGATGAAAACACCATGTGACCGGCACAAAAATGAACCGATTCGGATGCGGAATATTTTTTTTACTCCTTTATCGGCTATTTCGAATATTAAAATTTTCACCCTCCAAGAAGGCGTGGCATCCACCCCCAGGAGAGGAGCGCACATCGACACTTTATAATAGAATAGATTTTGATTTTCAATTTTTTATTTTATACACTATAATTTCATTTTCATCGAACGATTGAACTACATGTCATTTGATCATTGGAATAATAAATTAAAAATTCATCAAGACTTATTTTAAAAAAATTCACAATAAATTTATGTAAAAATGAAAGTAGCGTTATTTTGTAGCTTTTATGAAAACTTTGAGTTTTCAACATAAAAATATTAGAGCACCAAATTGGATCAAAATTAATTAATTTTCTAGCACCCAACGAACAAAATGATGCGCATTTGAATATGTTCCCTGAAAATGAGCATCTATCCACGAATAAGTTATAATTATCTTGTTGCCTCCACCCATCCCCTCTTTCATTACCTTTTATTAGTGCTAGACTTTTGCGTCATAATTTCAAATCATGCAAATTTTATTTTTCAGTCACACTCTTCCACGAATTCCAAGAACTAACTAATACACTTTTCACTTCATCTGTCTAGTCGTGGAGGTGGGGGTGTGCTTGACAACCCCATTGTTTTTCTCGGGTGTGTTTAAAGCCTCAACAATACCAAGTTTCAAAAGACGCAGATTTTCAGGACATTCGTAGAAAAGTACAAGATAAATAACTTGGCAGTTTGTCACTTCTGGAGGCAATTTATTTTCACACTTCTAGCAAATAATATTTCAAAGAACATCGAATGGGTGGAGGGGGAGGCTTGCGGATGCTACCACGCACTAAGAAAATGATGGTAGATTGGACATTTTTGCATCTAGGCCTTTTGAAATATGTTCCGGGATTTTGATGTTCTATCTAAATGTTTGGATTTTATTAGTAGAGAGTATTACAACATAGACTGATATTTTTCATGCGGGTAGCTTGATTTTAAATAATGTATGTTCATGTGGATTTTCATGAAGTAATATTAAATTTACGACCTTTTTGATGAAAAATGGTTTCTACATACTTTTTTTGTAAGCTTATGATACAAATTTAGAATGTAAGTTTTTTGCGAAATGATGAATAATAAAAATGAAAACCTTATATACGGTATGCTTAAAAATGACAATATAAAATAAAAGCTATGATAAATGCTTCCAAACTAATGGATCGTTCCGTAATGCTTATTTACAATTTTTTAGAAAGCTTATTCAGTTTTGGAGATATTTATAATATATTGAATGACTATTTGAGAATTCAAATATGTATGAAAATCAGCATTAAAGCATATGTGAGACAGATCGTCAAAGAAACGTGTGTGGTATTAAGAGTGGTAAGTCTCAAATAGGCTTCTATTTTTATGCCCAAAGTACAATAATATTTTGCATGAAAAAACGATAAACAAAATTCGTTAATGTTAAGTGAATGAACATGACAAAGGAAATTTACTAAACGTAGTCGTTTTGCATTTCGGTCAGAAAAAAATTCTATAAAGCTTCAAAACCCAAAAAACTGCGTCAAAATATAATTTCCTTATTTTGGTTCGGTTACGCACTATCTTGACCTTAATGTTTTTTGTTTTATTTCATTTTAAAGTCAAAAAGTATTTGTTTTCTTGTTAAATTATGAAAGATGGGTATATATAAATTTGAGACCTCTTCTCAATGATTTATTCATAGCCCAGCGTTTTTCGTCGTACTTAAAGAAGTTTATTAATAATAATAGCATAGTCTGTATAATTATAAACTGCAAACGAAGTTATAATTTTTTTTATTTCTAGCCCTGGACAATATGGGTGATACTATCTTCTTTCCAACAAACATTCCAAAAGAAATCAATTTAAGAAATACATATTCGTCAAAACTATCCGCTAAAGAAGAGCAACTAGCTCTACTACAGTAAAAGCCACATAAAATTTCCCGAATTGATGGTCTACCAGTATAGCTTCTTCAAACAAGAGAACTATATGGTATTTTTTAGAAATCTAGAACTTTCGATAAAATTATCTGTCATTGTAGCTGTTAAATTTTGCTGTTATTTGAATATTATGGTTAATTTACTTTGGCAATTTACCATATAAAGACTTACGTCCGAAAAACGTGTCAAAATAATCGACACCACGTATCAAACTTATAGAACATTTCGTCCAATTTATGGTGCTCGTAACCTTTCATCTGAGCAGCCCATACGCAAAACGATGGAAATACCTATGTCCATGTATACTCTATGGGACAACGTTAATCCAACACGAGCTCGTACAGTGCGTTCTGTGGCATTTATCGCTGCTGTAGAGGGGGTAGTGTGACTGGGCATCCAATTTATCGATTCAACGTCGTTTTCAATAACTTGGTCTATGTCCGTCCACTACATGGAACAGATCTTGTATTAAAGCCCTGTAAGATCCAACTTTTCAAGTGCAGTACAATTGAAGCCATTGGATCATCGTTTGCGTCGAATGTTCGGTGAATGGGCTAAAAATGAGTTAGAAGTTGAACCGAGTTTTTGGCGTCAAATCATTTTCAGCAATGCGCCTCATTTCTGGCTAAATTGGTTCGTAAAGAGATCTTGAAAGCTCCATTACATCCCAAAAAAATCAGTGCGTGGTGCGGTTTACATGTAGGTGGCATAATTGTTCTTTTCCATTTTAAATCTGAAGACGGAATCAACTCTACCGTAGATAGAGATTGCTACCGACAAATTATTCGTATTTTTTTGATTTTCAACATCAATCCCAACCGTCTGAGGGAAAATTGGTTCCAACAGGACAACACGATAGGAATCATCTCAAGAAATGGAGCTGTGAACGGACCACCCAGATCATGTGGTTTGACTACATTAAACTAATTTTTGTGGAGCTACGTCAAGTAACTTGGCTTTGTTGGTTAACCAGCGTTATTGGCGAGATTAGACCAACTATGTCAGAAAAACTGGTGCAAAATTGAAAGGTTTTCCAAAACGGCAGTCATGGCGATGATTTGCCAAAAAATATCATTGTATATAAAGGAGTCATAAACAAATCACTCCAATACTCAGTTTTTGGTGATTTGTTTTTAAATGCCCTTTCCTCGAAACGCGTTTTATCCGGCTTTTGAGCATTGTATTTCGAATTTTTGATCGTTCTTCAAAAACCTGATTTATCCAGGAGTCATACATATAGATACTATAAAAAATGTGCTTTGATTGATTTCACATTAAAATTGCAGACTCCAGCATGTACGGAAACGAGAGGCTCGGACGATGGACTTCCTTGAAGAACAGCTTCTTATTTTGCGAATTTTCATGATAATCGTTTGAAAAAATTATGAAATATAGTTCAAAATATGAGTAAGATAGCCTATTAATTTTAGTTGGTTCTATTTGA
The DNA here is from genome assembly GCA_963942545.1 of Oxycera nigricornis. Taxonomy (NCBI): domain Eukaryota; kingdom Metazoa; phylum Arthropoda; class Insecta; order Diptera; family Stratiomyidae; genus Oxycera; species Oxycera nigricornis. The sequence continues at coordinate 93,490,628 of OZ012661.1, read as the reverse complement.
TTCTTCTTTTTCAAAAAATCACGAAAAAGGCATGAAAATAGGCCACGTAATATGATCTCCCACCTTCAACTCGCTATCCAAGCTAAGAAGATTGATTTGTAATCGACGTGAGGCATGCGTCATTATGTAAACTGTATGGAGGGATATTAGTACGATTTTATAACCGGGAATTAAATCATACTTTCTGCACACAAAAGAAAATAGAAAATTTAAAGTGGGATCACAAAAAGTTTAGAAAATTTGAAGTGGAATGATAAAAAAATTTGAAAATTTTTAGTAGTAGTTTCCGTGTATTAACAAGCCGATCTCGAACAGGAGACAAAAATTGAAATCAGTGGGATTTGTTATTCTTGAGAAGATCGTCAAATTTGTGAGATTTTAAGCGTCTTTCTACAATGGCTAATCTTTCGTATATTTACTTGATCGTGACACGCTGACATATTTTCTTTTTGGTGTGCCACCAGTATCCACCTGACGAGATTCAATATATCGGCCATGTGATGCGCGGATGAGAGTCCTGACCTTGAAAAGCCGACCAACTGCCAGCCTTTTAACATATAAATACAGAAAGCGCTAGAAGGACTCAGTGGATGCAGATGGCATATTAATAAACTAAACTGATGGAAACCGCCCTTGATTCATAATAGATGGGGGCAATGTTTTCAGGAGAACAAAGCTCAATTTGGGCTGATATTACTATTACTATATTGTAGACAATCATGAATGATTCCCAGGAATTATTCTCGAAAACTGGATCAGTATGTTATTTTTAGAAAAAAATATGTACGTTTCTTACTGAATACTTTTGCTGCTCTTTCACCCGAAACCAAATAAACTCTGAAGGATTAACCCAGCAAAAATTACCTTCAACCTAAAAGAATTGACTTGGAAAAGTCTGCATGTCTTTTTAATCCGATACTCAGCTTCCAATTTGTTTTCGATTGATCATGAGGAGCGATGGTCAATACAATACTGTCCGTAATTCTTCGTATTCTTGGCGTGCCACTATATTTACAGTAGCAAATAATGAAGCACTTTATGCTGATCAACATCTATTACTCTTTTATTGTTGCCTTCAAGAAAATTTTTGCGGACCTAATTAATTCTGGATGAGAGTGAGTTTCGTGAATTCGACATTGGGAAGGAAGCCCAGAATATTTATTAGGCTGTTACAAGCGGACAAATTTATTGGTTGGTTATTTAATGAGTGATGAAAATTATAACAGAAAACCTGCTGGCTATTTATTAGAAAAGAAATGTGTTTAATCTTTAATTATTGGATCTTAAAAAATATGCGACAATTTTTCTAAAAGCATGAATAATTCAAAAGCAAAATACCCGCAAAATTATCTGTACAAAATTTTCTTACGAGTCAGGCAGTTTATTATAAAAGCAAAGTCCTAAGTCAACAGCTTTTTTGGCGTAAAGCCACCAACCGATAAATTTCAGACGACAAACGTTCCGAACAAGTAAAACACTTTATTTAACTAACGTTTACAAAGGATTTTTTTAAATTGACGATATTTATAAAAAGTTTCAAGTCTCCTTCTCTCTCGACTCTCTACCCGAAAGAAAAGGTTTAATTTTCCCAAGATTCCGCATGGTAATGAAAAATTGCTGTACTTTCAGTAAAAAATAAAGAAGAGAGATAAAACAAAGAAAATTTCATTTTGCCTTTCTTTCATTTCTAATGGTAAAAAGGATGAAGCTGAAACATCCTGTTTTTCCTTCGTGCCTGCGTTTGAATATAAGCATGATATGTTAGTAGCGAATATCCAGGAAGAGATTGTAGTATTGTCGAGTGGCAATCAATTTCATTCCTTTGATACTCGCTCCTATGGTGTGTGTAAAGGAAACAAGTGAGATGAAGCGTAAAGTAGGCTGCTTCCTTTTCCGTGAATTTCATCGACTGTAGATAGTTGTTTCAATTGAGGATTCCTTTCGAAAGCAATTGATTTACGATTGCTCCTACTTCTATTGGAAAGCGCGGAAAAAAGCGTAACGGTAGCAGCAAATCAATGGATACTCAATTTTAGATAGGATTCATCGAGAAATCTTCATTTAATAAGTTGTATATTGAACCTGTAGGGATGATTTTTATTTAGAACAATATTTTACAGGCTATGGTAAATTTAATAGAGCTGAAGTTGAATTTTTCTTTGCAAAATGATCAATCCAATCATTGATTACCCTGGCCTACATTTATTTTGGTGCCGAGGAGTTTCAACTTGCTTCTTCATAATTTTTATGTGCTCAATCTAGAAATGATATCCGTTTTGCTCTAGTAGCTATCAATTAGGAGATACTGATACCAGTTAGCACTACTAAGTGTCTTAAAACTTGTGCAAACAATGTGAATTATCAGGCAAAAATCGCACGTAATCATACACAGAAAACTGGTATTAGAGAAGCATTAACACGGTACAACATTTTCATGTTACCAATAATTTAACATGTTATTTAATGCATGACTTATTCAACAGTATATGTAAATATAATTTGTCCAAAATAGGCAATTACTTAGTATACGAAAGGACATTTTTTGCGTTATAATCTCTAAATTAAAGGAGTAAAATGTTTTCTTACGGTGATACTGAAAAAGAGAATAAAAGATCACCAATTGAGAAGTGGAACATTCAAAACTTTTCTTTTAAAATGAACGTCCAACAAATGAAGACGTTCATTCACTTTTTTCAATTTAAATGATAAAACTTAGAAATTCTTGAGAATTTTTATAAAATCAGTAAATATTTTGGTTGTAGTGGCAGTCCTGTTTATCCAAAGATGTCTCACTCAGGCCACGATAGGCCCATTGTGATATTACAAAAGATAAGAACACCACTAGAACCTACGGGATGATGAGAACCATTTAGATTCTCGTATGAAGCTGACTATGCAGCAAATGTTTAAATATGTTATTTCCGTGAGGTTGTCAAGGAAGGGCGAGCCTAAAGTTTGCATGCGTTTCCTGGATAGTGCTGGGCATCCGCACTAGAAATGTTGGATAGTTTTCCCCTCTTCTTCCGATCTGTAGCTTTGACAAAAATCGTTGAAAGGATCAATCAGAAAATGCTCCATCAGTACGGGTATGATGAAACAATGTTTCACGACTCATGTTGAAGAGCTGCTTGATGCGTTTCGAGCTCAGTGTGCGCCAAGTTTACCTAGATGTTCTACAGGTTTCATCCTGAAGAAAGGCCCTGTTTCCAGCTTTCATGTAATGCTGTTTGAATCCAAGCTTAATGGAGGTCAGAGGATGGCGGACTTGGAGTGCCAGTGTGTAATCCTGCAGCTCAGTGCCAGCTCTCTTTAGGACATCAGCTTCATAGTTTCCAGGTAAATAACTATGTTCCGGTACCCAGCAAAGGATCCCTTCACAGTGAAGCGACATCACGTTCAGTTGTATACGACTTTCTTATACAATTTTGAATAAGGTATATGCAAATTGGGTTTTTGTAGTTTATATATTTTTATTTGCACTTATAATGTTATATCAGAAAACAATTATGAGTCGCGTCGAGGACTGACGTCGTGTCGCGGACGGAGCCAGGCGTCTGGTCCGGGCCGGGTGAAGAGCGGAACTGGCCGGCAAGCGAAGACTTGCCGCGGGGCCAGAACTTGCTTTCGCCGTCCGGGGTTCGCCGGCGGCGGGAAACTCCGAGACGCCACAGGTATACACGTTAGACAGTCATTGGATAGCAGCTTGACTGTCACAGAAAATGTTTAAATTTCTTTTGAAAATTTTCTGGTCTCTGGTCTTTGTATATCGCAATGACCCTACTTGAAAAACACTGCAGAAGTCTGATAGCCGTTAACACAGTTTCAGGCCTAGTTGTTCTGAAAAAAAGCGCCACAGCCAACTTTTCCATCCGTTTTTGATCCATTAATGTAGATGTAAAGCGATTCCTGTATATCATTCCTCTCTATGATCCAGTAGATATTTTACTACTGGCTTCTTTTTAATAAAAACTCATACATGGCCTTCAATTACTTATAAAGGAGCAGAATGTATCTTATCAGAACTTATTCAAAGACAGATTATAGCCACAATTTCACAATATAGTACATAGCCTCAGTGTGAATAAACAATATAGTCCCATAAACTATTTGGTGGTGTTTTAGATATGAACCTGAGCACCAAATCAAGAAGATTTCCATATTATTTGAAAAAGGAATACTCATTAAATGAATAAGGTGTTCACTCCTTTTAAAAAAGTCTGCCAGTTTTTTCCTGAAGAATTATGATTTGTTTGTTAATAATGTAATAAGATTTTTTTCTATGGTTTTAATTTGATTTTATGTTTGAATGAGAACCATAAAGAAAGCTACTTTACATTATGTTGGAAACTTGCGCTGTCTGTAGTAGCAGAAAAATGGACTAGTATTGAGTTCACAATAATTTATGAGTACTTTCAGACACAAAGAAATGTGGTACATATTGGTGGGTCTAGTAGGCTAATACATGTATCGGCATGTAATCTCTAGGCCACGTCGTTGTCAGACGCAGATGTCGTTGTCTGGGCCCACCCAGCCAATGACATCTGCGCCTGACGAGCCCCGCTGATACTCATTTTCTCTTTTAGAATTGGCACGGTCGCCCGAAAGATAGTTTGCTCGAGAAGTATACATTCTGTTATCGTTCAATAATTTCGTGATTTCGTTTGATTTTCAATTTGGCAAAGTAATGATTTTTGGCTCTAGGGTAGGATTTGTCTCTTCTCTCTTTTCTTATTTCTCTTTCTTTTTTTTTTCAAAAAGAGTAGTAACATTTTTAAAAGTTTGTTGATGAACTTCGTTTGATTGGTTAAATTCGGCTTAATTTTCCAACGAGCAATAAAGTTGTTTCATTGTCTAGAAAAAATAAATTCGAGGCCAACGATAGAGAAACGTACTCACGACATTACGAGGCGAAATGAGCTGATCTGCCAGCAGTTATCGCATCTCTAGATATTGGAAGGTCAAACCCAAATAAGTCTGTACAATATAAACGGAGTGTTGTCTCATCTTCAGGACTAGATGTACATGAGGTCAACGAGAGGAAAATGTCGTTGGCTTCAATTTGCATCGCAATTTCGTTCGCTCCACATTTCATTTCATTACAAGTGCAGATGATTTAAAGCGTTCTTATGAATCAAAAAACCATGTTTGTACTAATCTACAAACTACTAGGCAGTTGTTCGTATAGACCATAAGGGTCGCATCTCACGGAGTGATTTATTTTTGTATCTGAAATTAAAAAGCCCTTCCAAGATTTAATCCAACTTCTGCTTTCTTCGAAACTCATTGCATTAACACTACATTGTGATATTAGCCATAAAGCCGAGAAGCGAACTTCACTTTTCATAGCTAGAAAGGAAGGGAACGAGTGACGGGGTACCGCTAGACTAAGAGCTTCAGAAAGGTTGCATAGCCGAACTAGTACGTTCCAGAAAGAATTTCTGGAGGCATCGACCAGCAGACCGAAGGCAGCTAGAGTCCCAAGCCAGGACAAAGGAATATTGGACCAATTCTCAGAAAATCCTTTCAACAGGTCTGAGTTAAAAGGATGATTATAATTAGTGTGAGGCATATTGTCAGTAATAGTTTGAATGATGACCTACCCTGAAAACGGCGATCGATCCGATGTTTTTGTAACGGGACTCAGTCGGAGTTGGTGTGCTTAAACAACCACGGATATACTGATACCAAGAGAGTTAGAGCCCTCAAGGAACTGCCCCTGCTGGCGTCGGTGAGGAGCCTATTGGTTGTAACTAAGTGGCTGCGGTTAATACCCTAAGTAAATACATTATGCTATTTGGCTCTTCTTCTATATTGTGGGTCATCGGCCATTGCTGTTGCGTTTTCAACAGGGATGCTGCGACCAACAGAGCCACAAATATATTAAGTAGGTCTGATCTGAACCAGAGATATGTACGTGCAAGCTCTGTATAAACATGGTACCTAACTTAGGAAAGGAGTACTCATACTTTTGTGTGGGTTATTGACTATCACGTTTTGAGGGGCTTTGATGCAAGCTTTTCTCGCTTCCTGGGCCTTAGAAGCCGTGGTGCTATGCTTCATCTTACTAGGTATCCAAGCAAGTCCACAGAACATTTTCACTTAGACTTTGCAGGAACAATTTCTAATCAGTGTTGTTGAAAAATTTATATTTCAATTGAATTGACGACGTTTTCCCTATTCCACATATTTGAGGATCAGCTTACTATCCTATACAGACAGCCCTACATATTTTGTAGCATTTAAAGACACCTTATCTCCCTACGAAGCTATGAATTTAGATGCTGATCTAGATGCAGATACGCTCCATCGATACCAAATTAAGTCCCAATTACTCACCTGAATAACCTGTAGCATAGCTTCCATTCTGCTGCACGCTGGAATGATAGTGGCTGCTAGCATCCTGCCTGGTCAAGGTAGGATAATTGCTGTTGGGTGCATTGCAAGAGCAGTTACAGTAGAGCCGTTGATAATTTGTATCCGAAAACGATATGGATCTAAGTGTTGGTGAGACGACATTTTGTTGGATTTGTTGTATCGACCCGGGCGGTGGGGGAGGCTCGGGAACGGGCGAATTCGATACCTGTAACAATTAATTGAATTACAGAAAACATGCGTGTTGGTGCTATAGCCTTTAACACAAAGGGCAAATATTAGCGTATTATATTTGACTCTATTCATGTTAATTCAAACCTTTATATTATAATTGAATGATTGAAAGTCGCTACAAGCAAATTTAACACATTCCCAGGACAGTTGAAATGTAGAAAAGGACTTTACCTGAGATGAAGCATATCCGTCCTGTGACGCCAACATTTCGTCTGTTTGCGTATGAATATTTTGCGGCAATTCAGTCTGCTGAGCAGTTGACGTTGTTGTGAGTCCTGATTTTACGTTCGACTTACGCGGATAGGTTGCCGTATCCTGTGACGGTCGATACAGATGACAGTCTGGTCGATTGCAATATTCACTGTTGCTAATTTGTGTCGATGATGTTGCTTTAATGGAAGACAATCGTGGGCAAGATGTCCACCATAAAGTTGCTGGCGGACGACCAATATAATGAGATTGACTAGAGGTGCTGGGATTGTTGAAGGACTTTCTACAGGTACAATAGTAAAATTGTCACGGAAGAACATTTTGGGCTTGAGAGCATTGACAAAATGTGGAACTTTTGTAGGAAGGATGTGGGATGGTGTTGTAGTATGGTTGTTGATAGGTGTTCGAGATGTGGGGCAAGCTATGATAGTGGATACTTTGTGGCAAGGAGTAACAGGTGCACTTGTAAGCAGGGGCAACGCTCACGTTTTGAGCGGATCGTGTCCATTGATTATTCGCCGAGCCATTGTTACAAGTGCAATACATCTTTATTTCAGACGAGCTTATGTCGAATGCTTCCCGTTCCTGTTAGCATGCGCACGTGGCAGTGAATGTTCAGCCTTGGAGTTGAATCAAATGCACGCGTTCTGCATCCTTGCTGCTTCCTATTGCAATGACTCTGGCTTTAATGTTGCACGTATGTCACATCATGTTGATGATCTAATGAGAATGAAAACAGAAATAAATTGGTAAATATCGAGTAATAAATATATTCGATTTGAATAATTAAAATCGAATGTTTACAAAGTGTACATGCACCCCAAAGTTTTGTATACGACACGGTACCTTAAATTTATTTCAAGGGGGGAAATTCATGTAAAATTTTAAAAAATATGCTAATTTCAGATTGATTTAAAAAATATTTGTTGTCTATTCAGAAGATTTCCAAATGGAAATCCTTGAAGTACATGTCTCAAAGTACTTGAAAATATTTTGTTTTTAATTTTTCAACACAAAATGGCGGCGATGCGAACGAATGAAAAAAAACACCTCAAAAAATGCCTCGTTCAACTTAACGCCATTTCCGGAGACCCTGCAACATTCAGAAGAATAATAATATGTGAATGAGATGTAAAGTTCATAGGTTGACCAAAAAAAAATTATATAAAAAATGTAATTTTTACATTAAATTTAGATTAAACAAAAAATCGATTATTTTTGAAAAAAGTCGCATTTTAAACATTAATAAACAAATTGTTTCTCCAAAATTACTAAAACATGTGGGTTCAACTAGTACATAAGACTCTTTTGTAGATGTATAAATTTGAGCCGGATCAATATTTTTTGAGATATTTTGTACGGAAGTTGAAAAAGTACTACTTTGAGAAAAACGCGTTTAAAGTTTGCAATAGATAAAAACCATTAATTATTAGTTTTTATTATAACTTAATCGTAAGTCAACGATTCCAGGTCCTATTTCCTTAGAATTTCAGATTTATAAGAATATGATAGGAATGCATTGGAGAACAGCCCATAGCGCCGATGATAAGGTAGACAGGGACGCGCGGCAGGTGTGCTCGATCGGCTGGGAAACGCCGCGCCGCCTGTAATTGGCTATAACTCGAGAACTAATACGAATATCGCTTCAAAACTTTTTTTGGCGTATTATTAGAGTATTTGGAACATTTTAATGTAAGAGAAAAAAAACATTTTTTGAGCAGTTACATGTATATCCCTCCTTAAAGGAGTTTGTGTAAAAATAACCATTCTGGAATTGGAATAAACTTAACGCATGCAAAAGTCTTATACATTCATAAGATAAAATTCTGATCGATTTCAGACTTTTTAAAAGAGTGTCTCTAAATAGTGGGTATTTAGATTGAAATGGGATTTGTTTACTTTTGTTACAAACGTAGCAATATTCAAATCCATATCTATCGTGGATTGTTTGCCGGCAACCAACTTGAGACGATAGCTTCAATTCATTCCTGCAGTCAATGTTGCGTCCACGAGCGATTTATAACGATGTGATTACGGCTGGCAATCTAGGTCATTTGAAGTGGGCTTTACGCTTGTTTTCCCAACAACCTATGTAAACCTTGAGCTCATGCTGACTCCATCTTATGAACAAATCGGTGTTTAAATAAGATGACATTTTGTTAATGCATACCATAATAAGATTCTTCCATATTGAACGTTTGGTCCTCTCAGGGGGGAAAAACTAAACTATCTTGAAGACCCCATTTTACGAAAATAGGCAAATTTTTAACAACGTGGAAATTTAAAAGAAGAAAAGCCGGCACAATATTAATGCCACTGGCCAAAGACTTGAAGTGTCGATAATAGGTATTATCTGAAGTGCCGCTAGATAAGCACAATCCAGGAAGTCTTTAGAGTGCCGAAAAGGAAAGGCACCATATGATACTTCTGCAATAGATGTCACAAGACTATATTCTCTGTAAATTCCTAATTGCTATTTTTAATGCTTACACGCTTGGTAGTCAAACATTTATGAGTTAATTAATAGTATTAGAATGTTAAAAACTGCTTTCCTCTACTGAAAGGTCATGCACTAATTGATGCAAGAACTAATCACTACTCGCAAATTTTCCACAAGGCTCAAGCAACAAAAAAGGAGCAATATCTGCATCAATGCTAACAGTGCATTGATAGTAGTGTCAAATTGCTGAACGTGTGCTTTGGCTAGATATGAGTGTTTCAATGACAAACGTTCCAAAATGATTAGATTACGATGTGGTGATGAAAATTTACGAGGTAGTAAGAATCAGGCGATTCTTTTTTTTTGCCGTTGAATTGTAAGCGATGTATTTATTTGGTAATAATTACATCAATTTAATGTTTCAAATATGGGTTTCTGGTAAGATGTTTGTTGTGATACATCACAGACCAGTCAAAAACTTATTTTTTCGTTAACATGCTTTATTTTTAATACTGTTGATACAGTGATTATCAGTGTTATAGCATGCAATCAAGCTATTCCTTCGCATGAACGTAGAATGTTCACGTGAACGGTTTTCATCCTTTTCAGTAGGAACTTGTAACTTGATATAATTAAGGTGTCATTTTTGGTCCCTATACTAAGAAAATCTGAGGTTAAATGCAGTTTATATTCATGTGACTTGAAAATAGCCCTTTTGAATCCTATTGGTGAAATATTACTTGGTGATACCAATACAAATTTTACTCTGTTTTCGAATTTGATTCGCCTGTGAAATTATTACCGCATTTTTCACAATTTTTTACATATTCTATCCTGTCTTTTGATTATTTTGTACTTTTATATACTTATATAAACTTTCTCGACATTATTTACCACACACAAACATATTGATATGCACAATTGAAATGAATTTTTTTGGAATGTTTCTTTTCATTTAGTGGGAAATTTTTGTCGAGTTATTTCGATTTTAACTCCACTTGTAATAAACGACCGCATTCAGAAAAATTTATCCAGATTTTTGGTTCCTAATAAATTGAAATTAAAGGTAGCGAAAAATTGGATGATGCTTTTATCGTATAACCAAAGATCGCTAGCTTCGAGTAGCATGGACCTCAACACTCTTTATAGAATGGTCACCTAAAAATCAAATAGAAAGATATTTCAAATCTGGCGTCTGTCCACATTGAAGCTCGATCCGATTCTTATCAACACGACTCAGAAAGTAAAACGTGAACGATGCGCTTTCTCCCTTTCTCTCATGCAATTTAAATATGTATAGCCAAATTCTATTATGTCGGTGTTACATATTTGTAACTAGTTATGTTCTTGCAGCCCAGATTTTCAGGCGATTTTTTTTTGAGAATGCACCATGGTCTGTTATGATTCAATTTTTCAAGTGTGGAGTACCATTAAATTGTGGTAAAAATTATAATTTTACTACAATTTTGGTAGAACTAATGTATATCAATTTTAAATAAGTAGCAATTTATTGCACTTCATGAACAATGCATTGTAGATGCCTCGAATAATACAGCTAAAGCAATGGTTTATACTATTCATTATTCAAGGATAAAAAATATTGTTTTTGAGTAGTCGTTTTCCGAATGAATAGGTTCTTGACAAAAATTTCAAAAATCAGTTTTGAGTCAGATGTGCTAGAATTCCCAAATTTTTATCAAGTGAAAATTAGTAGACAACACAATAATAACAACATTTCAATTTTGAGTGACAACCAAAAAGCAACGAATGATCTGAAAGTGAGATGAACTATCCAAAACGAAAAACTACTAAGAATTAAGATAACCAAAACTAATATATAGAAGTATGATTATTTGCAACAACCCATATTATCATAATATATGATTTCTTTTTCATACCTATTGAAAGTATCCAAAATGGAAACTCTTAATGTGTTAACAATCAACCTCGCTTCCCCATTAAGGAAGGGAATTCCGTTCAAACTCTAAACTTCTAAAACTTTCTGAAATTTCTTGGAAAAAATTGATTGCTTGCGTTGAGATAATCGCTTTGAACATTAAAATGTTATGGCGTTAATAAGCAGAATAAACTTTTCATGCCAACGGTTCATCATTTTCAAATTTATTTCATGATATAATCTTTATCAGTCAAAGAAAGTTTTGCGAAAACTTATTCGTTAGTATGGCTGTATCCATATTGATTCCTATGGCTTTATCTGTATTAATTACATTCTTAAATGAGGTGTTTAGAATGAAATAGACATTTTAAAGTAATTGAGTTTCAACCAAGAGATTACCATCAACTTTTTGATGGAGCGGAGATTGTAACATTTTTCGTTAATTTTTATTTAGGGAGCAATCTTTCGGTCACTGGAGTTTAAATTTTTAATAAATATGTTTTTGCAGTATGTATTCGTGGACATTTTTGTTTAAATTAAACATTTATTCTTGTAATACTATCGCTTTTATTGGAAACTATGTTGCTGCATTGAAGGCAGCACTAAACATCGCACGTACTTGGTGAGGGTACTATTTTTTCATGGGATGGAGGGATAAAAGTGTCATAATTGGATGCCGTTGTAAAAAAAGGCTTGGAGTGGCGCATAGACGCATGCCAACCCACGATTGTCGCCAGCGGAGGAACTGGCTACAACGACCTCAAAGAAATGGTGCTGTTTTTGTGAATATACATACTATGTAGCTCAATATTTCCAAATACATGAAATCCAGCTTTTTTGTTATTCTGGAATTTAAAAACAGCATTGGAATTATTATTATCACATATTTTGCTTATGTTTTCTATTCAAAATTTCAGTGTTGACCGTTATATAGCATAATTTTAAGCAGTTTAATTTTAAGTTTCTCTCTTGATGAATGAAAGTTGGCACCGAAAATAAGAAAATATCAAAAGATTATACCTTTTCTCCAGACTATCCGGAATTCCTCTATGCCTTCTAAAAAAATTTGAACCACTAAAAGCGACAAAAAAATTTACAAAATTTTATTTACTACAACTACAATATATGTAGTAAAATTAGGCTGGCAGTGCCTATTGATATTCAGCCCTAAGTATGGCAATGCCTATTGATATTTAGTCCTAAGTATGGCATGCCCACGGAGGACACAAATAAATATGGCAGGACTGTGAATAAGCCAAGTGACACCAAACGCGATTAGAAGTGAGAGCATGGCGATCAGTTCGGGATCGAAATAAACAAGCCGCGAGGTGCGACCCTTGAGGTCCACACGGACAACTTCCCAGTAATATCTACATAAACATCAATAACATTAAACACAATAATATTTTTGAAAATACTACTACTTTAAGTAATAACAATGAAAGGTATTCATAGCAGTAACAGGAATGAGTTAATATGAATCATATCGTCTACGGGAGGGTCCATTGATTACGTAAGCTTTTTGGTCGATGAGGACAGATTGAATATTCACACGGATCAATTGGTGGGGCCTTTTTGGTCTTGAAAAATTTCGTATATGCAGTCGAAAATAGGTTCAATTGCATGTAAAAAGTAGAATATATTTCAAATGATGATGGTTATTGAAATCTTACGATTACTAAAGAATGAATCTACTAAAAACTACAATTTTTCATTGGATGAAAGCTTTTTAAAGCATATGAACTTGCAAAGTATTGACTACAAAACATTTTACCATTCAAAGCGTTGATTACCACAAATGCAAATTTGATTGAAATTTTGTTGTTTTCCAAAATTTAATCAGTTTTTTTAATTAAAAGACTGTAAAAACTTTTAAAAATCTGCTCAAATTATGCAAACAATTTTGTTAGAATAAAAGATATAAAGTAATATCATTCGTGTGAACCCTCTTTACATGGTAACTTTAAATGATTTTTTATTTTTAATAAAATTGTTTTCATAATCATGAAATTTTGCTGCTTTCTCTTCAAAAACTGATAAGAATGTATAAATTTTATAAACGGTTATCACTCTGCTGTGTAAATCAAGTTAAAAAAATATTTTTTATGAAAAAACCATAACTTTCCGCATTTTCTTAAAAAAAGCCGATACGACTTTGTTTACGTGAGTTATGCTCGTAGAAAAAAGTGTCCACGAACGAACATATGTACGTACGTACACACACACATACATCTCCCTTTCTAAAAACACTTTATATATACTCTATAGACCTGAAAACGTAAAGAAATGTTGAAAATTTCAATTTAGATTTTCGAGGCGATTACAAGAACTTCCCATATACTGGGAAGTTAATAAGAGCAATTTGTGTTTAATAAATAAACCGAGTTTATAATATTTATGTCAGGAAAGATAATAATAGAAAACAATTGCGGTCATTCGGTCCACCTTCGTCTTTTTTATACAAATCTTCATGATTTTTGTTTGGATTTGATGCTTTTTGCCTGACTAGGTTTGAAATTTCAGGATGTACTTTTCAGCTTTGTGGATCCTTTCCATGTCGCTTCTTATTAAAGAATCACAATACAGTTTCCCTGGTTTTATGTCTGAATGATGTAGGATTCTACAACGGGGTAAGTTTTCTTCGTTGAAGGTAGAGACAGCCTCAAAAAACCTAAACTCCAACGTTTTCTTAGTAACAAATAATTTTTGGAATGCGGGCTCAAATACACTCGGCTAAAACTTTCATTGGGATTTTGCGTTCGACCATGAATACGTTTTTGTAATAAGTCGTGTAAGACCAATTGCCTGAAAATGCTTTCCACATGGCCTTAAGTATGATTTTCTGTCTCGGTGTGCAAATATTTACACTAAGCAAGTTTTGCAAAAAATGAGCACATGGAATCAGTTGAAGAAGCAGTAGAAAAAAATATAGCCTTTGCATATATTTTACTAACTTTGAATTTTTGGCGATACAGTATCAGTCAATCTTTTTTCCTCACAAAAGGATTTCCTGTCTCCTAGTTTTGTTGACCCCAGTTTTGACTTGAGATTCTTAAGCGTTCATTTTTATTTGAATATGTCCTATACGTTCTATCTGTATCCATTATAAAATCTGGCCCATATGGTCTAGTCTAGTCACAGAAACTCTTTCGTGTTCTCATTTGCAAAGCATTTGTTGTACCAAACTTGCTCTGATCTTCTGAAAATTTCTCTTGCTTCCAAATCGAAAGGAAGGTTGAAATAATAGAGTAAGGAAAGATTTTTCGTTTCAATAGTTAAATGGTGAAAGGAAACCAATTTTCCTGCACTTCATAAAGATGATAGAAAGTTAATTAACTGGATAGAATCAGGAAAATTTATTCAAATCGTTATTACGTGCGCAAAATATAAATGGTCCCACTTTTTGTCTCTACTGAATAATTGTGGTTTTCCGGATAAATTAGGAATTTTCTCGCAATCGGACTAAGCAACATGCACAGTTTCTTTTGTGGATATAAAATAGTGCTATTATACCAAATAAGGTTGCCAATTTTTGAATATATTGAGCACTTTCCAAGCAAAAAAATAAATCCAGTGTTAAAGAGTTAAGTTTAAAAAAATGTTGAAATTGCTGCAGTATCAAAATAATCATATTTAAGAGAATTGCTCCTGCTTTAAAAGTAGCAGTAGCGTTTTTGAAAAGACTGTTCAGTGTTTTTTAACTTCCCAGTATATGGGAAGTTCTTGTAATCGCCTCGAAAATCGAAATTAAAATTTTCAACATTTCTTTACGTTTTGAGGTCTATAGAGTATATATAAAGTGTTTTTAGAAAGGGAGATGTATGTGTGTGTGTGTGTGTGTGCGTGTGTGTACGTACGTACGTACGTTCGTGGGCACTTTTTTCTACGAGCATAACTCACGTAAACAAAGTTGTATCAACTTCGTTGAGGTGTCAATCGAAGCGTCTTTGCAATCTCAAGAGGTGATTAGTTTTTGGGAAACTACGGTCGGGGGGGAGGGTTTGCTGTTTTGCCCGTTTGAAGGTCATTTCTGTCATGCGCTATATCTCGCGAACCAAACATACGATTTCCTTGATCAAGGTGTCAATCTTCCAAGGCATACACTTTTTTTTAGGTATTTAATGAAAAGGACATTTGATTTTACCATACATAGAGACATTTGCGCTGAAATTAGATTGTGAAACGAATATTATCTTTCCATTTCCGAACTATTGACCAGATTTCGTTTAATGAATTCAACGGTTCGTTTGAACCTATACCATCGAAAATCCTCACCTTAAAAACAATGCATTGACGTCACCACTGGAACATTTACATGTTATTCCTTGAACACCTCACGTCGAACTTATATGTCTTATACACTCATTCACTTTTTACGCAATCGAAACATGCTCTAAATTATTCAAATGAAATTCAACAGTTCGCTTGGTTCGCATAAATTCCTTTTATTTTCTGGTAAAGTAAACGAAAACAATCAATATTGAAGCTTTGTTTTTGAGTGTACATTCTTTGTATGTTAGCTTTACCGTCTTGTGAATACTAGGACAACTTGTCTTCACCTTTTGGCTAGGTTTGTTGTTTTAAAACATTTATTTTGCAAGGAACTTAGCATTCGACCTTTTAAACAAACAACAAGAGATTCTATGATAATATAGTTGTGGTATCCCTGAAGAAATTATGTATATAGGAAGTAGATATATCTGTGTAAATCTAGAAAGTTTATTCTGATAGTTGATCAAGGATACATGTATAATTTGAAATGATAATTTAAAAGGTTAAGACTAGGGAGAGGCGTTGAAAAAAGATACTTTATATAATAAATTTTACTGTTTCATATATATTTTTGTTAATTTTCATATAAAAACATGTTCTTACACTTCATTTTAGGTAGCTTCCACGAAAATTTCTAATGAAAATTTGAATTTCAGAGCAAGTTATCAACTCGATTATTGATATCTCTTTTAAAAACAGTGCCTCGCAGTGACCATCAGCACATTTTAATGATTTGTATAAAATCAATAATAGCTTATCTAGTACTAAATGAAGATCAGGGCGATGCACTGATTTTAACAACATTTTTTCAAAATATTGTGGTAGACTACTACGTAAAAAACATTTCTCTTTAAAATACGGTTTGCTTTTCTTTTGGTTCAAATTCTTCATTCCTGAGATTATTTGTCCGCAGTGGGACGAGGCATTATTCGAGACATCATCTTTGTCGCTCTCCATAAATAAGTAGGAAAACGAAGATAATAAAAAAGTTTTTTTTGTAATCTACAAAATGTGTATTTTACCCATGCAAATTTTAAAATTCATACACAATCAAGAAGCTGGAAAAAATACTGAAAATTAGGCTGTTTTTCAGCATACTAACCGGTACTACCCCCTTAAGAGAGACGTCGACAATTGAGCTAATAACTTGGTCTAGACTACATATTTTGGTAAAGGTTAAGATTATGACACCCACCTCCGAAAGGGGTCGGAGTAGGAGGGATCGAAAGAGGAGGGTTTCCCTACTACTATGGCATAAAAAGTTCGAGTAGATCTCGGTCCCATGAGAAGTTATGGGAGTTCCCGCACTGAATTAATGATTATTATGCCTTTTTCCAGAGATCATATGAAACCGTAAAATTGATCTATGAAGTGATTTTTGAAACTTGTTTAAAAGTCGAAAAAATTTAAAAAAAATTTTTTTGGGAAAAAATTGAAAAATTAGTAAACAAAATTGAAATAACCATAAAAAAATTATGAATGCCATTTTTACCATAAATGTAATATAAATAGGAGTAACACTTTGGACACACGTTTTGCAATATGCAATTGGGTTTTGATAAAACAAACGATTGAAATGAATCATTCAAAGAACAAGCCGCGAGGTGCGACCCTTGAGGTCCACACGGTCAACTTCCCAGTAATATCTACATAAGCATCAACAACATTAAACACAATAATAATTTTGAAAATAATACTACTTTAGGTAATAACAATGAGAGTTATTCATAGCAGTAACAGGAATGAGTTAATATGAATCATTTCGTCTGCGGGAGGGTCCATTGATTACGTAAGGTTTTTGGTCGATGAGGACAGATTGAATATTCACGCGGATCAATCGGTGGGGGCCTTTTTGGTCTTAAAATTTTTGTATATGCAGTCAAAAATAGGTTCAATTGCATGTAAAAAGTAAAATGTATTACAAATGATGATGGTTATTGAAATCTTACGATTACTAGAGAATGAATCTAATAAAAACTACAATTTTTTATTCGATGAAAGCTTTTCAAAGCATATGAACTTGCAAAGTATTGACTACAAAACATTTTACCATTCAAAGCGTTGATATCGCAAGTGCAAATTTGATTGAAATTTTGTTGGTTTTCAAAATTAAAGCAGTTTTTTAATTAAAAGCCTATAAAGACTATTAAAAATCTGCTCAAATTATGCACATCTTTTAAAACTTTGATTGAATTTACAACATTTTTTTTAGAATAAAAGATATAAAGTAATATCATTCGTATGAACCCTCTTTAAATGGTAACTTTGAATGATTTTTTATTTTTAATTTAGTTTTTTCCATAATCATGGTAGAAAATTTAACTGGTTTCTCTTCAAAAACTGATAAAAACGTATAAATTTTATAAACTGGTATCACTGTGCTGGACAAATTAAGTAAAAAAAATATTTTTTATGAAAAAAACCATAATTTTTCGCATTTTCTTCTGTTAAATTAAAAAAAAACGGATGAAACAAATTTTTATAATGTTAAAAACTTCACAAAGAGGTGAATACACGTCAACTGACAGCATAATGATACAAATATTATATCGGGTTCGTGAGATATAGTGAATGATAAAAATGACCTTGAAAATCATGTTGACTTTTACTGATTTTTTATTTTTAATTTAACTTTTTACGTAATCATCAGAAAAGGTTTTGATGATGTTTCTACAAACATTGTTTGGAGTATATAAATTTTATAAACATTGATTACTACATTTCGCAAATCAGGTTAAAAATTTATTGTTTATGAGAAAAAACCTAATTTTTTGTACTTTTTTTTCTTAAATTAAAAAACGGCTCGAACGATTTTTTAAAAAAATGAACAGATTCACAAAAATGTTAATACGAGTTCATTGACACCTAGATGATGCAAATCGTATGTTTTGTTCGCGAGATATAACGGATGACAGAAATGACCTTGAAGATCATGATGACTGTTAATGATTTTTGATTTTTTATTTGATTTTTTTGGTTATCAAGAGAACAAATTTTGATGGCATTTTTAAAAAAATTGTTTGGAGTATATAGATTATATAAACATTTATTACTTGGACTTGAAAATATGGTTAAAAATTTATTGTTTTTGAAAAAAAACCAATTTTTTGTACTATTTGTTAAAAAATCAAAAACCACTCCAAGAAATTTTTTAGAAACTTGATGGAATTACGCAAATGTTGATACGCGTTGATCGACGCCTTGTTCGAAAAAATCGTACGTTGGGCTCGCGAGATATAACGCATGACAAGAATGATTTTCAAACGGGCAAAACAGCAAACCCCCCCGACGGAAGTTTCCTTAAAACTAATCAGCTCTTAAGATTGCAAAGACGCTTCGATTGACACCTTAACGAAGTCGATACAACTTTGTTTACGTGAGTTATGCTCGTAGAAAAAACTGTCCACGAACGCACAGACG
Source organism: Oxycera nigricornis (assembly GCA_963942545.1). Lineage (NCBI taxonomy): Eukaryota > Metazoa > Arthropoda > Insecta > Diptera > Stratiomyidae > Oxycera > Oxycera nigricornis. The sequence continues at coordinate 93,471,783 of OZ012661.1, read as the reverse complement.
TACGTACGTACGTACACACACACACACATACATCTCCCTTTCTAAAAACACTTTATATATACTCTATAGACCTCAAAACGTAAAGAAATGTTGAAAATTTCAATTTCGATTTTCGAGGCGATTACAAGAACTTCCCATATACTGGGAAGTTAATAAGGAACTTAATTCTCTCATCTTGCCCTGTAGTTCGGGGCATAATGGGAAGTTGCTCGGGGCAAAAAGAGCACCAATTTTAATCGGACTGACAACGCTCACAAGTATGCACTTCGTCGCCCTTCTCATCAGCACACGTTAAAAATCAAGCATCCTTCGACTGACTGCCAATGCAAGTACCCACAACAGCAAGCGTAATCATTTTCATCTTCCTCTAAGGATGAATCAGTCTCACTTCTTTTCTTTATTTTATTATTTCCAGCTTTCTTGCCATGTTTTTTTCAATTTTCTCAAAACCTCAAAACGTAAAAAAATGTTGAAAATTTCAATTTCGATTTTCGAGGCGATCCCATATACTGCATTAAATAGAGTTAGCAGAGTTGCGAACCAAAATTGCACACTAGAAGACAATGTTGTTGACTAGAGTAGGAGGTTCTAACACATGTTATTATAATTATATTTAAATTACCATTCCATTTTTACCTGAGCATGTTTTTTGAGAAGCGTGTAAACAGTTTGGAAAACATAAACCAGTGATTTTGAAATTGTATATTTTGCTTAAGAAAGTTACCAGGAGCAATGGATCACAATTTATTTTGCAGTTTCATTGTATATGGGTTTTTAAGGCTGAAGTTTCGAGTGTTTTCATATGAAATTTCTTGCATTATTAATATATTCGAATTTTTATTTTTTTCATTATTGAATCATTATTCTATTTGAATGGTAAACCGAATATCCTTACAAATTTGTTACAAGTCAGATTTCAAATTTGGGTTTTTATACGCGGGAGTAATTGAACAACGTAACTATTTTAGAAAACTTTACTTCATAAACATGCCTTTAACATTGAAACGTTCAATTTTGAATTGATAAATAATTAATAAAATTTAATATTATTTTTTTCTTGTATGCAATATGGTACAAAGATTTAAACTACATACATATGTACTTAATTATAGCACTGCAACTTTGTTATTTGAACCTAATTCTATAAACCGAACAGAAATCATCAAAATCACTCAATGCCGAACATCTACAGATTTGAATGTTGTAAAATTCGTCCTTTTCACTTCGCTTTCTTCAAGCGCCTAGAATGAAGCAGACCTCATTATAAATTTAACGCATGGTGAAATTCATTTCGAGCGATGTGACATGGACAGCACAATGGAACCGTCCGAAAAAGACAAATTAATTGTTGATTACACAATCGTCGGCACATCACGTTCGAAACAATTACAGAGGATTAGAGCGTTCTGCAAACTTGTTACCGAAGTAAGTGAGTGTGAGAGGTCCTCAACAATAGAGGCTGCCAAAAATCCCTGTGCAGTAGAGGTAACGAGAACGAGACCCGCGTTGGCAGCGGACACCCTCGTCTGTTCTAGCCATTCTAGCAATCACATTTGGATCGGATTCCGGTTCAGGTACATACTTGGCATGGCTTTGCTCGGCCTACATCATCCACGTTGCCATGTCTTTCTGTTCGGCTGTGAGATGGAACCTAATAGAGCACCGATCCAATATTCCATTAATCTCGTCGTTCACGATATCTACTTGACACCTATTCACAAAGTTGAGTACCTCACATGCCGTGATCCAATAACGCTTCTAATTCTAAATTCAATTGTTATTGGCGACGAAGCAGGACTGACAATCAGTATCGATTCCCTTCCAAATATCTTTCGAACATCGAACAATGCTCCACGAAAAATCTCCCATCGAATAAGATAGCTCGACGGGATTTGGAGCTTTCGATAGGATCCAATCGATATTCTTCTGGAATATACGAGTACTGTTGAAAGTTGTCGTTGAAGCTGACGCTGATAAATCAGCATTTAATTTCGTGAAGCCAAAAACAATATTGTGACTAACATTCCCGTCAGGGTCCTCGCAACGGTGGCGCATAATTGTCTCGTCGTGGTACAACGACCCAACATTCCCTCAAGTGGCTTACGTTGAACTTGTCGAGATGGAACTGCGACATGAATGTAATGCTTCCACCGAGATGGAAGCTTTGTTAACTATGGATGATTCCTGGTACCGGCACATGTTATCATCTACATTGTATCGCGCAAATAAGTTTACATGCCAATTATTGGGAACTTCCGTTGGTATTTGGTTAGTAAGCGGAGAATGTACATATTTACGGAAGGTAATGATCATAACGAAGAGGAACTTCCTGAGTACAGATTCGAGTGTTAATAGTAATTTCCACTTGAAAATGTGAGATCTGTTTCAGAATTTGAAATGCCGTATGAGTAATCTTAATATTAATTTGCCTCTACTTCAAGATTCTCCTGCATCCAAATGGAAAATTTTTTCAGGACAGCAAATTTTAACTAGATTAATACCATCGTTAAACACTCATCAAATGTAAAGAAGATTGAGTAGGCTTTGTAAATACATACACAATCAATTCTAAAGAGTGGACAACATTCACTGTCTACGAGAATTTTCAATTTGGACAGTCTTGAACCAAAGTTGCGAATTGTTACACTTAGCTGAGTAGTATCTAACGTAATATGAAATAAAGAATTAATTACACATATTTTCATCACCCACAAATAGGTTCCCAGTTGAAATTACTTCGGAAATTTCTTTTATTGTTCAAGTTGCTACAGTATCGAAATTGCCAACTTTAGGGGAATCCCCCCGGCTTCAAAGGCAACGTTTTTCAAAAGACTATAGAAATTATATGTAGTTCTGCCAACCGGTTTTTGAAGAAAACTGCATAAATATCGGGAGAGATTCCCCATAAGGATAAGATTTAGACGAGCTTGATTCCCACTTCCTTCGAGAATTCTTTTTACGGTACCACAGAGGAAAATAGAGAATTTTTTAGTTCTTTTTTAGTTTTTTTTGAAGATTTCCAAATCGAATGGTTCACAAATCATGAAGACTATTATTATTGACTGCAGGGATCGGTAGTAAAATCAGTTGTCCACCATTCACCGTCGTATGTCCTAAAGTATGCATCTTTCGGGAGTTTCAAGCCTTTTTTTCTACCTCAGCACTCACTCGGTATTTAGCTGAAAGTTTTTCAAAAAATTCAAGTGCAGAAGACCACCTTTCCAGATGCATAGTTCTTTTTAGGTGCCCATTTCATCGTTTTTTGGCGCTCAATAAGTACTTCACTATACTTTCCACTGAATCTTCTAAGGCATACACTTTTTGAGGTATTTAATGAAGAAGAATTTTCTTGTGGTATAACAATGGGCCTGTCGTGGCCTAAGCGAGCCATCTCTTGAGAAAAGAGAGCTGTCGCGGAAAAATAGGTCAGCAAATTATATAGAACTCTCTAAAAACGACTCAGCATGCCAAATCTGCTCTTTTCACATACGGCTGACTTCTAGAAAAGAAGTCATTGATTTCCTTAATTTCCTAGAAAACTACATTGCATCGGGTTCTGATAGTATCTGCATTGATGATATCAAAATAATCAAAGAGAATATCGCAGATATTCTGCTTACTCTGGTAAATATAAGCTTCGGGAGTGGAATTTTTTCGAAGTATTTAAAAACGTCAAGGTAACACCCATATTTAAAGGAGCGCTGGAAACTAACACGAATAATTTCTGACCAATCACATTGCTAAACTCATTGAGTAAAATTCTGGAAAAAATGTTAGCTTCGCGAATTAAAATGCAGAAGAGATTTAAGAAAGAAATTAGTTAGGCGTTCAGAAAACTAAAGGAACAACAGACGCGATTGTAGACGTACTGAGATATATCAATATCCTGCTGAACCAGGGTAGTTACGTTGCTGCAGTTGTTATTGATCTAAAAAAGACGTTTGATACAGCCGTATGTTATATTGATAAGAAAATTTGGGAACTTGGAAATTGATAAAATTGAATCGATAAAATAAAAAAAAATGATATTGAGCCATCGATAAAAAAAATAAAACACTTCAGAGCGTTAAACAAATTAAGTCCTAAGGACTTACAATCGATGAAAAACTAACGTGAACGCCGACTTACATCTCCTGGGAAGTACTAAGTAAATAGAAAGACATTGAGCAAGGACAGTACAAGCAAAGACGAAGAAGTGAAAGGTTTGGAGGAAGCAGAGTTGATTTTAGTCGACGAATATGGATAAGGATTAAATGGCTTTCTATAACTAGAGCAAGGGTTGTATGGGACCCCAGATTTGATATTTAGCTTGAGATGGTAATTATCAGTCTCCGAATCGGACCAACTCCTGGCTGGTCAACCTAAAAGGAAAAGCAGTTATCAATTTGTTGAAGGTACCAACCATGCCTCGCTACCCTGGACCAAAGTCCATTCCACCTGGGAACTTTCGTCTTTTGACTTTATGCTCAAAACATACAACATGTATTTTTTCCTCAAAAATAGTACATTGCTCACACAAACATAATAAAGACAAATATGACCCAACCCATATTTTTCGATTTTGGCCAGCAGAAATCTTCAAAAGGTACCAATCAGCTCCTATTTCTCTGCATGTTAGATTTTTACCGACTAGAAACCAATCCACCTGCTTCTAATTACAGGACCTGTTACTAATGTAAACTCTATTAGTTGTTCATAAAAATCTTCAATATTTTCAGACTATATCGATATTAGTCCAAGAACTGAAGCAAAGAGTGGCAAAAGTGGGGGCTAGTGGGAGGGACTGTGGCAGTGTGCACGGATGACTCAAAAACGAAGATGGGTGCAGAAACCGATATATTTTTCAAGCATTGTGACCTCAGCAAATCGTTGAAGCTTTCAATGGAAATGCATAGTTGTGCAGGCGTAGTTAGAAACAACAACAAAGAGGAAGTCAGTAGGAAACAGGATAGTAATAAAGATATCACTTTTTGGTAGACAGTCAGGTGACCATAAGGTTGCTGGAATCAGTCGAAGTGTCCGCCAAATTGTTGAAAACCTGCAGATCTAAACTGAGAAGGGTTTCTCTTAAAAACTAGCTATGTAGTCTTGTGCTAGGTTCCTGAGCACAGTGAGGTGAAAGGAAATTTCATAGCGGATCAGCGTGCTGGAGAGGAAGCCTGTGGCATACAAACGCGCGATGCGGTGAGTATAAGAATTTCGATACCGGCACTAAAGCAGGATATAAAGAAATCATCCTACAAACTAAGATTAAGGTGTTGGAGATATTTGGCCACATATTTCACTACTAGACTTTTGTAGCCCAAACATCACAATAATCTTTAAAGGATACCTCCGAACAGAGTTTCAACGAAGAATCTTGTGGTTTTACTGACGAACCACGAGCCTTTCATGTAAGGAGAGTTGGGGTTGCAGCAAGAGACATACATATGTCAAAGCTGCAGAGATGAAGAGGAGACAGAGTCAGTCGAGAGTCTTCTGTGCAAATGTCCTGCTCTAGCTGTTAGGAATCAATAGCACTTAGGGATATTTTTTGGTCGAGTCTAGTGAGCTAAGTAATACAAAAACGAACCCGTTCCTAGATTTCCTAAAGAAATCAGGATGGTTCATAGAATGATTCAGAAGGTTGCAACGTTTACAGGGCACAATGAAAAAAACACAATTTTAGTGAAGCGGAATCCGTTTGGCCTAGTATCCTCATAACCTAACCTAGTCCAAGAGCTAGTGAGCTCGACAACATGACCATATTCATATGGCTGGAAATATGCAAAAATGATATTTTAGCACTTCCGAAAGAAAAAGAAAACCTGAGTATGGCTAAACCACGTATAAAAGAGAAGGAACTGTGGGTCTTTAAACATGTAAAATGAAATTCACTTTCCCTGAACTCCAACAAAAAGTTGTGAATGGCAAGCTTCTGTAGAATTTCATTTACAGCAATTTTTCAAAAGGCGACAATTATGAAAAAATAATAAACCAATAAATGGCGCCAAAAAAACGACGCCAAAAAACGGTGCCAAAATGAGTGGACCATCTTTTATGTGCCACATTTTTAACTTCCCAGTATATGGGAAGTTCTTGAAATCGACTCGAAAATCGAAATTGAAATTTTCAACATATCTTTACGTTTTGAGGTCTGACGAGTATATTTTAGGTGTTTTTAGAAAGAAGTATGTATGTGTGTGTGTGTGTGTGTGTATGTACGTACGTACGTCCGTACGTACGTGTGTGCGTTCGTGGACAGTTTTTTCAAAGAGCGTAACTCACGTAACCAAAGTCGTATCGACTTCGTTAAGGTGTCAATCGAAGCGTCTTTAGAATCTTAAGAGTTGATTAGTTTTTGGGAAACTTCGGCCGGGGGGGTTTGCTGTTTTGCCCGTTTGAAGGTCATTTCTGTCGTGCGTTATATCTCGCGAACCAAACATAGGATTTGCATCGTTTGGGTGTCATTGTACGCGTATTAATATTTTTGTGAATCTGTCGCATTTTTAAAAAAATCTTTGGAGCCGTTTTTTAATTTAAGAAAAAAAAACGCAAAAAATTAGGTTTTTTCATAAACAATAAATTTTTAAGCTGATTTGCGAAAAATAGTAATCAATCTTTATAAAATTTATATATTGCAAAGAATGTTTGTAAAAACATTATCAAAACTTTTCCCCATGATTACGTAAAAAATAAAATTAAAAATAAAAAATCATTAAAACTCATCAAGATTTTCAAGGTCATTTTTATCATTCACAATATCTCACGAACCAGATATAATTTTTGCATCATTCAGGGATCAGTTGAAGTGTATTAACATCTTTGTGAAGTTTTTAACATTATAAAAATTCGTTTCAGCCTTTCTTTAATTTAATAGAAGAAAATGCAAAAAAGTATAGTTTTCTTCATAAAAAATATTTTTTTACCTGATTTGCACAGCACGGTCATACCAGTTTATAAAATTTATACATTCTTATCAAGTTTTGAAGAGAAACTGGCAAATTATGAAAAAAAAATGAAAAAAAAATGAATAAAAAAATCATTCAAAGTTACTATGTAAAGACGGTTCATACGAATGCTTTTTCTTTATATCTTTTATTCTAAAAAATTGTTGTAAATTCAATGTTTTAAAATATTTGCATAATTGAGTGGCTTTTTAATAGTTTTTATAGTCTTTTAATTAAAAAAAATTGCCTAAATTTTGAAAACCAACAAAAATTTTCAAGATATAAAAGGCCCCCACCAATTGATCCGCGTGAATATTCATCGACCAAAAACCTTACGTAATCAATGGACCCTCCCGTAGACGATATGATTCATATTAACTCATTCCTGTTATTGCTATGAATACCTCTCATTGTTGTAATGTTGTTGATGTTTATGTAGATATTACTGGGAAGTTGACCGTGTGGACCTCAAGGGTCGCACCTCGCGGCTTGTTTATATTGATTTAGACTGCAAAAATATAATTGAAATTTTGTTTTACACAATTATTTTTAGAAGCCGTTTGCGGTATCGTTTATTATAAACTATTTTATTTCTTCATATGCATATCATTTAGTGAGTCGCTGTACATTCTGCATTTTTGTATTTTTTTCTGGTTTCTTTGTCAACAAAACTACGTGAATGGGTGCTTCGAATAGAAAGGGTTGGAGAGATTTGTGATGTATGCTCTTTAAGTACTACGTAATTAGATTAAGGCGTTGAGTACCGTTATGACGATATATTACAATTGTATTACAGTATTTCCACTTACACGATTTCTCAAGTGTATGCATTCTCATCTTCAGAATGGTGTGAGGGTGTTGTATGAATTTCATGTGCATGTCGTTTCAAACGATAGTCTAAACGATTAGAAAAAAGTTGTGGCACATGAAGTATAATCCCATAGGTACAAGCGTCCACACACGTATGGTATGTATGTTCATACTATATATTTATTTGTTTGGTAGGCTCAGCCTAAACCGCTCCAAAAGATGTAGGCGTCATCAAGACTAGTATGTGAGTGACTGAAAAAAGATTGACAGATTATTTGGAACACCGTATCAAGATTGTGGTTCAATAACCCACATAAAGTGAGTGTGAACGAAGATAACGTATAGAATGTTTGCTGTAAGTCATAATTGATTGATGAACATTGTTTTTCGGGGGAGTTTTCCTTTTGTTTTGATTCCGTCCGTTGTAACTGAATGGAAAGATTTTCTTTCCGGATTGACAATGTTTCCAGGTCACATTTAAGCAGCTTTTAGTTTGTAATGAATCTTGTAAATAGATTATTTTATTACGGTTTAAGACCTGATCAGCTAAATTGATTATTGTTGATTGATTGATATAAGATTGTGAAGTTGTTTCTTGGTAAAATAAACGAATGAAATGAATCTTTTTAAGTAAATTATTGTATATATTTTTTTGGCATTCTAAAAATCTTAGAAACTATAATTTAACAAATTTGAAATTAATAACAATCGAAATGAAGAACTCAAAACGATAAAAGTCACAAAACTTCAAGAGAAAAAGTCTGTGTAATTATAAATAATATACAGTCAAATTCCTCTAAGTAGAAATTCCTTTAAGTGGAAATTTCCCCTAACTCGATTTTTTCCAATTGCTTCGTGCGTTCCCAAGAATTTTCCATACAAAAAATTTTTCTAACACGAAATTTTTTTAACTCGAAAATCTCTTTAACTCGAGCCTATTTTGAAGACTTAAGGGCCTGTTTATATGTATATCTGTAGGTCGAATTAGCATAATTAATCGTATAAAACTTTTTGAATGGCAATATCAAGACTTCGACACCCTTAGCATGCATTAAAATTCTTCTGATGTTTACACAGATGTTCCAGTCACCTTTCGAAGAACATTGCAGTAGTTTTCTTTGTCTATGCGACTTAATGGATTGGCATCGATTGTATTTTGCGTGTAACTCGTAGAAAACTGGTTATTTGTGGTCAAAGTAATTAGAAAGAAGATCGATGCAGATCCCTAGGCAATTACTGGTACGAAAAGGCACAGTTTCATTTTTAGGTTTGTACAAGAAAGTTCTTTAAATGATTTTCACGTTATGACTTCGAGGAAACTAAGGACGTTAAATCTAGAAGCGAAAAAATGTATTATAGAGAAAATTGAAGAACGAAACATGAAACAAGCCGCGAAGTGCGACCCTTGAGGTCCACACGGTCAACTTCCCAGTAATATCTAGATAAACATTAACAAGATTAAACACAACAATAATTTTAAAAATAATACTACTTTAAGTAATAACAGAGGTATTCATAGCAGTAACAGGAATGAGTTAATATGAATCATATCATCTACGGGAGCATCCACTGATTACGTAATGCTTTTGGTGGGTGGGTGATGATGATTGATTACCACAAATGCAAATTTGATTGAAATTTTGTTGGTTTTCAAAATTTAAGCAATTTTTGTTAATTAAAAGACTATGAAAACTTTTAATCTGCTCAAATTATGCAAATATCTTAAAACTTTGATTGAATTTACAACAATTTTTTTAGAATAAAAGATATAAACTAATAGCATTCGTATGAACCCTCTTTACATGGTAACTTTGAATGATTTTTTTATTTTTAATTTAGTTTTTTCATAATCATGGTATAAAATTTTGCCGGTTTCTCTCCAAAAACTGATAACAATGTATAAATTTTATAAACATTTATTACTGTGTTGTGCAAATCAGGTTAAAAAAATATTTTTTATGAAAAAACCCTAAGTTTTCTCATTTTTTTCTATTAAATTACAAAAAAAACGCTGGAACGGATCTTTATAATGTTTAAATAATCAAAGAAATTTTAAAACATGTTGATTAACACCTTAATGATGCAAGTGTTATATCTGGTTCGTGAGATATTGTGAATGGAAGAAATGACCTTGAAGATCATGATGACTGTTAATAATTTTTTATTTTTTATTTATTGTTTCTTGTCATAATGAAAAAAAGTTTTGATGATGTTTTTTCAAACACTGCTTGAAGTATATAAATTTTATAAAAATTGAATACTGTCTTCCGTAAATCAGGTTACAAATTTATTGTTTATAAAAAAACCTAATTTTTTGCACTTTTTTTTCTTAAATTAAAAAAACGGCTTCAAAGATTTATTTCAAAATTTGATAGATTCACACAAATGTTAATACGCGTTGATTGACACTTTAACCATGCAAATCGTATGTTTGGTTCGCGAGATATGTATAACGCACGACAAATATGACCTTGAAAATCATGAAGCCTGGTAATGACTTTTTATTTTTTATTTAATTTTTTACATAATCATGAGAAAAAGTTTTGATGTTGTTTTTACAAGCATTGTTTGAAATGTATAAATTTTATAAAAATTGAATACTGTCTTTCGTAAATCAGGTTAAAAATTTATTGTTTATAAAAAAACCCTAATTTTTTGCACTTTTTTTCTTAAATTAAAAAACGGCTCATAAGATTTTTTTTAAAATTTGAAAAACTCGCACAAAAGCTAATACGCGTCGATTGACACCTTAACCATGCAAATCGTATGTTTGGTTCGCGAGATATAACGCATGACAGAAATGACCTTCAAAGGGTCAAAACAGCAAACCCCCTCGACCGAAGTATCCCAAAAACTAATCAGCTCTTAAGATTGCAAAGACGCTTCGATTGACACCTCAACGAAGTTGATACGACGTTGTTTACGTAAGTTATGCTCGTAGAAAAAAGTGTCAACGAACGTACGTACGTACGTACACACACGCACACACACACACACATACATCTCCCTTTCTAAAAACACTTTATATATACTCTATAGACCTCAAAACGTAAAGAAATGTTGAAAATTTCAATTTCGATTTTCGAGGCGATTACAAGAACTTCCCATATACTGGGAAGTTAAAAATAATGAATAGTTTCCAGTTTAGTCGTTAGGCCCTGAAACTTCACTCCTGGCTGCAGCTAGTAGGCACAAAAGGCTTAACCCTCTGTGTATATCTTTCAACCCGGGTATGAATTGCATGTGCAACTTAAGACAAAAACGTTAATGCATTCAAACATAGGAGTATGCTCTCCAAAATTAAACATGACTGATATGGATACTGCCCAGGAATTTTGAAATCGCTTATAATTTTAATTTGAGGCGCAAAAGTCCATGATTTTGCTTTTTGTTTGCCAAGCCATATTTTACAACTAACGTGGATACTCTCAAAAAAGTTCAGTGTTGCACACTTTCAACTTGTAAGTATTGGCTCCTTTTCTGACTGCAGGGTACCCTTCATAATGGAGAACTGTTGTGGTAACAGACTTTTTTCGCTTCAGAGTTTCGCTTGTAGCTTGGAATTTTACTGTTAGGCCAGGGCGGATCTGTTTTCAGTTGGTCGTTGGCACACTGATTTTTGCAGGAAAAGTTTTGGAATAACTCGTATAACAATAATTGACTCTTCCTCTCAAAAAAGTCGGGAACATTAAAAAAGATCGAAAAGTTTGAAAATAATATCGTTTAATTTACCTACTTTTCTCACTCCTAACTTAAAAACGGTTCAATTGTTGTTTGGTAATAAAAGTTGCGTAATAAAATATTCTATAAGATAAGATTGGTTTAAAATTTTAAAACATTTAACCCTTGCCGCAAAATAGCAATAAAATATGGGAAGAAAGCCTTTGTTTCTTTAATTTTTTTTACCATTAAGAATGCACTTAGTACTTTCATAGTTCGCTTAAAATATTAAAAAATAACACACAAATTTTCATCAAAATCGATACAGTAGATTGCCCATAATAATTGTGTAATCTAAATTTATTTTAAAAAAAAATCAAAAATTTTGGAAGTTTGCAAGTCGGAAACTGAAGCTTATAGAAGGTTGAATTTTTTTCAAATATAAAAGAGCATTTCACCTTTAAAATGCACTTTACAAAATTAAAATCGGTTCATTACGGCAGCCTTAGGAATTTTTGCTATACTAAATTCTAAACAGTGCTGGGTGGCTGCGGATTCAGTTGATGGAAGCATGGCTCCTATTTTCTGCAAAAATAAGTGTGTCCCCTCTCAGCGGCCAAATGTAGTCGTTTTTTACAGATCCGCCCTGGTCTATGTCGCTTCAAGGAGATTCATGGGTAGTTTCAGGAGTACAGACATTTAATGAAAGCATCTGCTATATACATATATTCTATAGACTGCATACTATGATTGTGAGTGCGCCCTAGAGTTCAAACATCCAAAGGCTAATGTAATACTCCTGCGGCAAGCGAGGATAGCTAGCGCGCTGCAGGACGCCTCGAAGTTACAGGCTTGCATTAAGCAGCTTGAAGGACTTCAGACGAACGAAAAATTCTGTGCAATGTTCAAAGAGGATCTTGATCGAATGGTGCCAGCGACGGAAGACGCAAGCAGCTCCCCGCATCTTCCAAGTGAAACAAAGATTAAAATGTATTTAATATCCATTGGGGAGGTTGTGGTTCTTAAAGCGTTTTCTTTGCAGATTGACAAGGGACAATCGTGGGCGCTGTATCGTGGCAGACGAGTCCATTGCCGAAAATGCTCTGATACTGGAGGAGGAGCCTTTTGCGTTCGTGCCGATTGACGAAAGCTATCGTTATATGATTTTCGAAAGCAGACTCAATAGTTTCACGTTTATATGTGACGAATGCCTGGAAGACAAGCCGCGAGGTGCGACCCTTGAGGTCCACACGGTCAACTTCCCAGTAATATCTACATAGACATCAACAACATTACAACAATGAGAGGTATTCATAGCAGTAACAGGAATGAGTTAATATGAATCATATCGTCTACGGGAGGGTCCATTGATTACGTAAGGTTTTTGGTCGATGAGGACAGATTGAATATTCACGCGGATCAATCGGTGGGGGCCTTTTTGGTGTTGAAAAATTTTGTTGGTTTTCAAAATTTAAGCATTTTTTTTTAATTAAAAGACTATAAAAACTATTAAATATCTGCTCAAATTATGCAAATATCTTAAAACTATGATTGAATTTACAACAATTTTTTTAGAATAATAGATATAAAGTAATAGCATTCGTATAAACCCTCTTTACATGATAACTTTGAATGATTTTTTATTTTTAATTCAGTTTTTTTATAATCACGGAATATAGTTTTGCTGGTTTTTCTTCAAAAACTGATAAGAATGTATAAATTTTATAAACTGGTATTACTGTGCGGTGCAAATCAAGTTAAAAAAATATTTTTTATGAAAAAACTATAATTTTTTTGCATTTTCTTCTATTTTATTAAAAAAAAGCTGAAACGAGTTTTTATAATGTGAAAAACTTCACAAAGATATTAATACACGTCAACTGACACCTTAATGATGCAAATATTATATCTGGTTCGTGAGATATAGTGAATGATAAAAATGACCTTGAAAATCATGATGACTTTTAATAATTTTTTATTTTTAATTGAATTTTTTACGTGATCATGAGAAAAAACTTTGATGTTGTTTCTACACAAATTGTTTGGAGTATATAAATTTTATAAACATTGTCTACTAAATTACGTGAATCAGGTTAAAAATTTATTGTTTATGAAAAAAAACCTAATTTTTTGCACTTTTTTTTCTTAAATTAAAAAACGGCTACAACGATTTTTTTTAAAATGTGATAGATTCACACAAATGTTGATACGCGTCGATTGACACCTCTATCATGCAAATCGTATGTTTCGTTGGCGAGATATACCGCATGACAGAAATGACCTTCAAAGGGTCAAAACAGCAAACCCCCCCGACCGAAGTATCCCAAAAACTAATCAGCTCTTAAGATTACAAAGACGCTTCGATTGACACCTTAACGAAGTCGATACGACTTTGTTTACGTGAGTTATGCTCGTAGAAAAAAGTGTCCACGAACGTACGTACGTACGTACACACACACACACACACATACATCTCCCTTTCTAAAAACACTTTATATATACTCTATAGACCTCAAAACGTAAAGAAATGTTGAAAATTTCAATTTCGATTTTCGAGGCGATTACAAGAACTTTCCATATACTGGGAAGTTAAAAAGGATATTACACGTGAATTTGACATACCAGCAAATATAATGTTGTCAATATGGATTAAAAGGAAAGACTTGAAACGTCGGTATTCAAATCCCGCCATGATTGCGAAAATGAAGTGGAATAGGGTATGTCATACAAAACAGGTAATACTGACATGCCATGCCATGATTTAGAAATATGCGTAGCAGTAATTTGCCAGTGAGTGACCCTATTTTAAAGCAAAAGGCACTAGCTTAAATAACTTTGATTTTAAAGCTAGCGATGGTTGACTAAATTGCTTAAAATCCTGATATGGAATATCAGGAAAAGTAATATCAGGCGAAAGTGCATCTATTGACCATGAAAAAAGTCATCACAAATTTACCGAAATTCCTTAAAGATTTCAAACCCGAAAATGTTTTCAATGTTTTCAATGACGAGGCTGGTGGTTTTTCAAGTGTCTGCCAACAAAAACCCTTGCTTTTAAAGGAGAAAAGTGCTTGGGAGGCAAACACAGCAAGATAGAGTGACTTGTCTCGTGGGATCCAATATGACTGGAACAGAGAAACTTACACTTTTGATCATCGGTAAAAGAAAAAATCCACGATGTTTCCGTCTTATTAAATTCTTACCTGTGGTCTACTTAGCCAACAAATGGTCGTGGATGAACGGCGAAATTTTTTCCCGATGGCTTTTGAAGCTTGGTACTAAGATTGGCAAAACGAAGCGAAAGGTTTTGCTTTTAGTTGATAACTGCTGTTAGTTCATCCAAAACAGGTATAAGAAAAACCAAAATTCATAAAGTTAGAATATTTTTCCTCAAATATATTTTCGGCAGTTCAGCCCATGGATTTAGGCACAATACAAAATTAAACAAGCCGCGAGGTGCGACCCTTGAGGTCCACACGGTCAACTTACCAGTAATATCTACATAAACATCAACAACATTACAACAATGAGAGGTATTCATAGCAGTAACAGGAATGAGTTAATATGAATCATATCGTCTACTGGAGGGTCCATTGATTACGTAAGGTTTTTGGTCGAGGAGGACAGATTGAATATTCACGCGGATCAATCGGTGGGGTGCCTTTTTGGTCTTGAAAATTTCTGTTGGTTGTAAAAATTTAAGCATTTTTTAAATTAAAAGACTATAAAAACTATTAAAAATCTGCTCAAATTATGTAAATATTTTAAAATTTTGATTGAATTTACAACAATTTTTTAGAATAAAAAAAATAAAGTAAAAGCATTCGTATGAACCCTCTTTAAATGGTAACTTTGAATGATTTTTTATTTTTCATTTAAATTTTTTTCATAATCAAGGAAATTTTTTTGCCGGTTTCTCTTCAAAACCTGATAAGAATGTATACATTTTATAAACAGGTATTACTGTGCTGTGAAAATCAGGTTAAAAAATATTTTTTATGAAAAAAACTATAATTTTTTGCATTTTCTTCTATTAAATTAAAAAAAAAGCTGAAAAGAGTTTTTACAAATGTTAAAAACTTCACGAAGATATTAATACACGTCAACTGACACCTTAATGATGCAAATATTATATCTGGTTCGTGAGATATAGTGAATGATAAAAATGACCTTGAAAATCATGATGACTTTTAATAATTTTTTATTTTTAATTCAATTTTTTACGTAATCATGAGAAAAAACTTTGATGGTGTTTATACAAAAGATGTTTGGAGTATATAAATTTTATAAACATTGTCTACTAAATTACGCAAATTAGGTTAAAAAAATTTTGTTTATGAAAAAAACCCTAATTTTTTGCACTTTTTTTTCTTAAATTAAAAAACGGCTCCAACGAATTTTTTTAAAATTTGATAGATTCACAAAAATATTAATACGCGCCGATTGACACCTCTATCATGCAAATCGTATGTTTGGTTGGCGAGATATAATGCATGACAGAAATGACCTTCAAAGGGTCAAAACAGCAAACCCCCCTAACCGAAGTATCCCAAAAACTAATCAGCTCTTAAAATTGCAAAGACGCTATATCTCTTATTCTAAATAAATTCAATCAAAGTTTTAAAATATTTGCACAATTTGAGGAGATTTTTAATAGTTTTTATAGTCTTTTAATTAAAAAACTGCTTAAATTTTGAAAACCATCAAAATTTCAATCAAATTTGTATTTGTGGTATCAACGCTTAGAATGGTAAAATGGTTTGAAGACAATACTTTGCAAGATCATATGCTTTGAAAAGCTTTCATCGAATAAAAAATTGTAGTTTTTAGTAGATTCATTTTTTAGTAATCGTGAGATTTCAATAACCATCATCATTTGTTATACATTTTACTTTTTACATGCAATTGAACCTATTTTTGACTGCATATACAAAATTTTTCAAGACCATAAAGGCCTCCACCGATTGAACCGCGTGCATATTCAAATCAATCTGTCTCCATCGACCAAAAACCTTACGTTATTAATGGACCCTCCCGTAGACGATATGATTCATATTAACTCATTCCTGTTACTGCTATGAATACCTCTCATTGTTATTATTTAAAGTAGTATTATTTTCAAAATTATTATTGTGTTTAATGTTTTTGATGTTTATTTAGATATTACTGGGAAGTTGACCGTCTGGACCTCAAGGGCCGCACTTCGCGGCTTGTTGAATTTTGTACGTGAAATTTTCAAGGCCTGGAATGAAAACGTTACTCCGCTGACCATTAAGCATTGCTTTCAGAAAGCAGGGCTTAAAATCGCGGAGAATTGAAATGAAGAAGACGATATTTCCCTGCTCAATTGCAGCAAGTAACAAATAACGAAAATGCCGAAGATGATATTGACAGTATCTGGAAAAATGTACACGCTACAGGTTATGATACGGGAAATTGCGACTGGGAAGTAGTAGCTGAACCTCCTGACGTGTATCAAATTTTGGAATACATTACTACAGATGACAATAGTGTAAGCGATGAAGAAGGCGATACAGTAGAATTTAGTGTTTCAAAGCCCCAAAGAATGCAAATCCAGGAAGCAATCACAACATTACATAACGCTGTTGAGACAAGTGAAAACGTCCCAGATGAAATATATAATAGTTTATTTAACCTCGATATTTTTTCGCCAAAATAAATAATACTCACCAACAATCTGGAATTCAAGTCATAACAAAATATGCAGAACTTTTCAAGGCAGGAAGTCAATTGTGTGAATTGTTGAAGATTTTATTTTGAATATTAGTCTCTAATATTGAGCTTTTTAGTTTTTATTATGCATATGAGCAAATGAACATTTTTGGTGATTAAAATAAATAAGTATGTATGTACTTAATATTTTTCATAATGGTTACATATTCTCTTAGTGAAATTCATTCTTAAATTCCTCTACGTTGAACTAACTTGTCTGGCAGATGGCAATTCGACTTAAAGGAATTTGACTGTAATTTTAAATGCACGTATGAACTTGATTATTAACTTGTAGGATAACCCTTTGTTTACAGATCTTCTCCAATCTTTTTGGTATGGAGCGAACTATCTTGTGTGTTTCTTCGGAGTTGATTTTGTCCCATTCTTTTTCTAAGACAGTTTCCAGCATATCGTTCGACATTTTGCAATGTTAAAGAATACTGCATTATATTAAATCCTTGATATGCTCACTAGGATTTAAGTTAGGAAACAAAAAAATACTATATAATACATTAACGATAGCTTGACAATGCTGGCAGTGCACGAAATAATATTCATTACAAAGATCAATTTTTTTAGCACTTTTGTTAAATTGCATTTTCAAATATTCAAGTACTCATATTTACCCATTGTAGACATAGTGAATAAAAACTATGTAAAAGTGTCAAATTACTTTTTTGATGTAAAATGTAAAGAACCAATTGTAATCAATAATTTAACCAGTTTCATTGTCTATTGCATGAATGCAATCTAGTTTTTTGTACTATTCTTATTTAGCCTTGCATAGCGTTCATAGATCGAGACTGACGTATACGAATGCGAATAATTTTTTATTGGATACTTACATAAATGTCCTATAGAAGAAAACTAATTGCATAGATTCTATACTTTATTTTTATATTTTTGTGTAATTTTATTCAAAATTTGGAAACACGCAACAATACGCTACGTGCAAAATAGGAAAATTGGCAACGATTTGGGAGTAACCAAGCTTGCATTGGACCAAATATCACATCATTTTTGCCGAATCCAAGAAATCACATTATTCTCTATCTTCCTGAGAATGAATTGCCCTTTGATCTGCTCTCCAAAGTGCACTATGATGAATTGGATTTCACATCGCATAATTAATATTCGCGGTTCTTTGCTACTGCTAAAGTGTCGTTCAAATTATAAATACACACTTCGCACCACTTTGATTCGCTAAGACCTCCATCATGTGTGAACTAAGTCTGCCTACATGTGTTAGACATTGTAGCTTCCGCTCGTGCTGAGTCCTTGCTCCGCTTGGTTTACCATAAATCTTGTCATCACTGGCATGTTGGCTCCATGTTGTGGATTGCCTCGGTGTCTTTGAGAACATCTTTGAAAACGATTCTATAATTCAAACGAAGAGATTTACGGATTCATTTAATCTGCTAATGACACTAATTAATTAACTTTCGCCAAGATGAATTTCGGCTCGTATGCAAATTCCTCATTTCACGCTCTAGTGCGGGCGGCTTGGCTCCAAGGTAACATCCTGGAGGTCACTTAGTCAAGTACATATGCAACAAATTGACTGTAATAACTGTCGGAATTATTGTACGAACATTAAAGTCTTTGATTTAACTCCATTACGGCTTTCCGGTGCCAAATGTCTTGTGGAATTGTAGAATGATTGAGGCTATACGAAATTAGATACGAGAGCATCTGAAATGCCTGCTAGCCATAAATAATGTGAAACACTTGAGCGAGTCCGGCTTGACATGATTTATTGATGTGTTAGCACCCATCGAGTTTCACAGCCCCAAACGCTTATTGAATCGAAAATAGTCTCATTATTGATAAACGTCGGGACTTTTTTTTCAAATGCAATCTTATGTTTGGTGTCAGCATGCCGTCGTCCATTAGTAACCACTTAATTTGTCAAGCATTGGATTTATAGATTTGACGAAAAACTCAGCATAAAATTGGCATTTTGGGGTATGAAATTATGCAGATTCATGATTTTGAGAATATTTTAACATGAAAAAATACTAGAACTGTTGAATTTTGAGAACAGCTGCGACCATAAATCAAAATTATGAAAACATTCAGAGACATTTTATTAAGAATATCAACACTTCATCAATCATGGCTCACACTTCGTAATTATGTAAGACATTATTCAACAGATATTACATTTCTACAGTGTTTTCAATTAAAATTACGTTTCTATAATATTTATTTGAAATTCATAAATTTTTCAAACGAAATCTTAATGGATTAAAATCACTCATGTTAAATTATAATTTTTAACTTCCCAGTATATGGGAAGTTCTTGTAATCGCCTCGAAAATCGAAACTGAAATTTTCAACATTTCTTTACGTTTTGAGGTCTTACGAGTATATTTTAAGTGTTTTTAGAAAGAAGTATGTATGTGAGTGTGTGTGTGTTTGTACGTACGTGCGTTCGCGGACAGTTTTTCTACGAGCATAACTCACGTAAACAAAGTTGTATCGACTTTGTTAAGGTGTCAGTCGAAGCGTCTTTGCAATCTTAAGAGCTGATTATTTTTGGAATACTTCGGTCGGGGAGGTTTGCTGTTTTCACCCCTTGAAGGTCAACCCTGTCATGCACTATATCTCGTGAACCAAACATACGATTTGCATGTTTAAGGTGTCATACAACGCGCATTAACATTTAAGTGATTCTATCAAATTTTTAAAAAAATCGTTGGAGCCGTTTTTTGATTTTTTGAAAAAAAGTGCAAAATATTGGTGTTTTTTTCAAAAACATCAAATTTTTAACCTGATTTTCAAGACGCAGTAATCAATGTTTATATAATTCATATATTCCAAACAGTTTTTGTAAAAACAACACCAAAATTTTTCGTCATGATTACAAAAAAAATTGAATTAAAAATAAAAAATCATTAAAAGTCACCATGACCTTCAAGGTCATTTATATCAATCATTATATCTCGAGAACCAAATATAATCATCATTAACAAGTCAATCGACGCGTAATAACATTTTAATGATGTTTTTAAATTTTAAAAGAAATATTTAAAGCCATTTTTTTAATTTAATAAAAAAATATTGAAAATTAGTGTTTTTTCATAAAAAAATTAATTAATAATTAATAAAATTAACGTCGTAATAATAAATGTTTATAAAATTTATAAACTATTATCAATTTCTGTAGAGAGACCAGCAAAATATTTTCTCATGATTTCAAAACAAATTGAATTAAAAATAAAAAAAATCATTCAAAGTCACCATGGAAAAAGGGTTCATACGAATTTGTATACCTTAAATCTCTTATTCTTAAGACATTGTTGTAAAGTCAATCAAAGTTTATCATTATTTGCATAATTTGCGGAGATTTTTGATAGTCTTCACAGAATCGTGTTTTAACTTTAATAAAAAAACTGCTTAAATTTTGAAAACCAATACAAATCAAATCAAATTTGCAATTGTGATAATCAACGTTTTGAATGGTAAAATGTTTTGTAGTCAACACTTTTTAAGATCATATGCTTTGAAAAGCTTTCATCAAATAAAAAAATTTAGTTTTTAGGAGTTTTGTTCTTTAGTATTCGTAAAATTTCAGTTACTTCCGTCATCATTTGTAATACATATATTTTACTTTTTACAAGCAAATGAACCTATTTTTGACTGCATATCCAAAATTTACTAAACGAATGTTTAAAGTAATTATTGATCTCATTGATGAAAAATCTTGAAAAAATATAAATTCAGTGAATATGCCAAAGTGCGAGCAGTTTTGACGGCACCTATTCAAAATGGCCATCACGCGACAAAATCTCTTCAGTTGTCGTAATAACAAAAACTGCATGCATTTTTGCTAGCGCTGTTTTGTCCTTCAAGGATCGAAATGAAAATAACAAATAACGTAGAAAAGGCTTTGTAACCTATCCCCCCTCCGATTGATCCACGTGAATATTAAATCAAACCAATCCACGAAAATCTTTACGTAATCGATTGACATTCGCGTAGATGTTACGATTAATATTAAGTCATTCCAATAACTTTTATAGAAGTACATTTTTATTATTAAAAGTAGTATTATTTCCATAATTATTATTGTGTTTAATATTTTTAATATTTATGTAAATATTACTGGGAAGTTGTCCGTGTGGACCTCAAGGGTCGAACCTCGTGGCTTGTTTTTAAAAGTTTTTAAAAGGAGTGGGCAAAGGAAAATAGGCTAAAATGAATAATGTACTTTCCTGAAGCAAGTGGTTCTTGCGTATTTTAATAATAATAATAAATTTTATGGGACATATTCGGACGAATACATCACACAGGCCTGCAAAATTCAAGTTTTTGGAAAATTCTTAACTGAGTGTAATTTTTTGGAACTAGCTGTGAACTTTGCAATCCATTTTATCCAACACGCAATATTTTTATGAAAATTTAGTTTGAATTTCGGTAGTTTTTACTAAAAAATAATTATTGTTAATCGTTTTTATCGTTCTCTTGGGGAGAAAGAAAAAAATCCTTGCGAAGAAAGAAAAAACAGAAAACAGTGAAACTGTAAGCAGCAAGTTTTCCCAGTTAAAATATTTGTCCTGCTGTGCCTTTTTCGTGGAAAATACAGTCACCAAATCAAAATTGAATACCAGGCATGAAGGATCTTCAGTGACTTTGCCATGATTTCGAACTTGACGAGCCAACAGTTTTGTTGGTGCTGCTCGAATTTTTCTTTGCGAATTTCCTTTTGCAGGAAGAGAACTCTTATATGAAGCTGATAAGATTCTCGGTTTCGTGTAATCCAGACAAAAGGAGAGAAAAATAAAAGCATCCTTGAAGTGTGAGTCCGACCTTAAAGATAAATAAGTACCACTGGGTCAAGGAGCTTCCTTGGCATGGTGAGGCCATCTTGCGGAAGCAACATGGTGACCGTGGTAAATCACGTTAGATAGTAACGCGAGTCCAGGAGTATCACCACAGGCCCTGCAGCCGAAGATAAATTGATACCTCCTATTGGAAAGGCTTCGCATCGCTGATAATGACTGACGCTTATGTTTCAATTTAGTAATTAAATTAACCGTGTTTTAAGGTTGAATTTCAGGGAAATCACATTAAAACCCCTTCGTTTTGTTCTGCAATAAAAGCGTAGTAATCCAGGCATACTTTACATTAATCTTTCTTCAGCTTAAAAATCGCTAGATTTTATTTTTGGAATATTCTTTTGAATTTTTCAGATTTCACTATCTGGTAACAATTTATTTTTATATTCGTTAACACAAGTTCTATGCATGGTAGACATACATATTTCCACTAGAATCTAGATACCTTTTTGTAGTGTTGCTTCGAGAGTAATGAGATTGATGAACAGAATAAATGAACCCACGAGTGCAATTAACAACTATTTCAAGTATTTTATTTTAAGGCACATGTATTTCCCTTCCATTTATTTCCACCATCTTTTCAGGTTACTTCGCCGAGTGAGCTGCGAAATAGCGCGTCTGTTACATTTAAAGTATTTATATAAAATTTCCTACATAAGACTTGAATACTCATGTATTCTTTTCAATTTCGAAATTAATGCAATTGTTTTATTTTTTATTATTTGCGTGTTTCATTCTACATTTGTTTATAAAATAAGAGTTTTTCACACTTTGCGCGATCCCCAGTTTTTGACCTTTCCTCGGACTCTTCCATTAGACTTTTGATTTGATCTTCACCTATGTTTTGGGTTGTTTGACTACACTCTTTAAGGAGCTCCTGCACGTTAGTAACATCTTTTTATATCTTCTTTAAATTGCTTTTGCGATTATCCAATATCATTTGGTGGATTTAATTCTTTCCCTACGAAATTCACATGATGTTTTTGGAATAATTGTAGCGTATTTTTTGCGAAATAGACGGGAGCTTGACCGAAAGATTAAAGTTAAGTTAACGTTTGTAAAGACGTAAATTTCCAATTTGATCGTACCTGTTGTGAAGAGTTGCGTGCTCTTTTACAGCATTTGCAAATGAACTGCCATACAAATGCTTTTGAGCCAAACTTTTCCAGCTGAATTGATCATCCTTGTGGTGGAAAGTCTTTTCCTGGAAGCGATTTGTAAAATTAAGGGCGCGGAAGCGTATTGAAGTCGAAGTTGGAATACGTTTCATCGTCGAAAACAATGCAGAAATTGTTCTTCAGTTTTCTTTGTAAAATTTTTCCGCCCTCTTAATTGATTTCCTCAATTGTTCTGCAGTTATTTTTGGCATTGTATGTTTTTTGTATGTATGTATTTACGCCTTTCCTTGTTTTGGTTGTTTGCACTGTCGATTACGATGTTTTACACTATTTCGCGATATCACTAGTTGATGCCGGCCGATTTGTGTGAGTTGCCTACAATACACTTCCCTCCAACTCCTTGTTACTGGATCCACTAGGAAGTCTACTTCCATGTTTGCCTTTGATGGAACCTTCCATTTTGAATTTTACAATTGCCCGTTTTACAGTTCTTTCCGCTACTTTTGCTTTTATCGCAATTGACTTCACTTTTCTCCGTGAAAAATTTCAAAATTATACTCTGTTTTTTTTTATAGTTTTCATTCATTTTTACAGTATTAATGTTTAAAATTTTTGAAGAACACGCCGACGCAAAAGGTAAACAATGACGTTTAGATTTTGACAAACGTCAATTATATGGGTTCTGTCAAAATACCTTGTAAGCAAAAAAAGATTGGACAGATTTCAAGTATTCAAGCCTTACTTGAACTTTGAATTTATGGGTGTCAGTGTAGAGTTGTAGATACATAGTATTTACCAGTGAAAGGAAAAATGAAAAATTGGTGGATGTTCAAAAGAAAATCCAGTAGGTGGCTGCATTTCATTTTTACGGAACAACCAATTGGTTTTCAGATAGAAGGACAACGCTAGACTTAGGAATCTGGCAGATTTGTGATATCGATAGAAAGAATGAAACTACATGGTGCATTTCATAAGTAATGCGACCATTTTATTTCTGACGCGAGTGTAGGTTGCATCGTACAACGATTGAGCGAGAAAGTTTCAGGGGTCCTAGCTTTTGGAAAAACTATCCAGCAGTCGCCTCTGAAGTCAAGAGCGGAAAGAATGAGCATTTAAGTGCATTTCTATCTGGCTTCGAATTTTAGCGTGCGATAGAGGGTTCTCTGTAGCTGCGCTAGACCTATAGGGATGATTGTCTTTCAAAATCAGAAGTTTTCAGGTGGCACAAACCCTTTAAGGATGGCGGAGAAGAAGTTGCCGAGGAAGCCCGGATTGGACGCTCATTAACGTCCCACGTCGACCAGAGTATGCAACGTGTGCGCCATTGTTCTAACTTTGATCGTTGCTCGAGTCTCATTCTAGTAGCAAACAGTGTTAACTTGTCCAAATCGATGGTTTACCGGATTGCGACAAAAGATTTGCAGATGAAGAGGGTCTGCGCAAAACTTGTCCCAACATTTTGGAACGACGATCAGTAAAACACTCGAGTGCTCCTTTGTCAACAAATGTTGCAGTTGTTTCAAGATCCGTATTTTTTTGAGACAATGAGGAGAGCTGAATTTTTGAGTACATTCGAGAAACCAAGTGGCAGAGTGCGAGCAAGTCTCGAACGAAAGCAAAGGTCATCGTCGTCTTTGACATCCGGGGTTCATCACGAATTTGTCCCGTCCGGGACAACAGTGATCGCTGCTTTCTACGTGGAAGTTCTCAAAAGTTTTTGAATGCCATCAAATGCACCTGGAGGCTTCAACATGATATCGTGCTCGTCCATACCACCTTCCTCGTCAGGAGCTCAGACTCTCTACAGCCCCAACGTGACACGACCAGACTTTTTTCTATATCCTATATATGGAGTTCATAGAACGCATTAGAGCGATTGTAACACGTGCCCTGAAGGTCATCTCTGAGCAGGCTTCCCAAGACGCTTTTCAAGCATAGAAATATCGTCTCCTGGAGGATGTTATTTCGAAGCATTTGATTTACTTATACCGATCAGTTCAACAAATTGTTTTTTTGAACTTAATCGCATTATGGAATGGAACGCATGCTCTATGTTACATATTCGTGCAGAAAAAACCATAGAAATAGCTACCTTTCAGTGGGATTAAAGAGATGATACGTCTTAAAGACATACTTCATCAAAATGTTAATTTAAACCCATGCTTTGTAATTTTTTCTCGATATTTTACAGATTCTTTGTTTTGGCGTTGGACAGAAAACAAATATCGACGGCAAATTTTTACAATATTTGTGAGCTAAATACCGTAATGGCAACATCGTATTTTTATATCAGGTATTGATTAAAACCTCTTCACTGGTTTAGGTTAGGAATGCTTGGTGGTGGAAATATTCGTTGAGGCAAAACGATCGGGTCAAAACTGGCAATACCCAAAGAAGTTCGAACTCAAGAAAGAAGAACTAGAAAAATGGAAAGACTGCACTCACGAATTCTTCGTATAAAAATGAGCTTAAGATTAACTAAGAAAATAACACTAAAAAAGAAGACTGAAGAAAAGAAAATGATTAAGATGACTGAAAAAAGAAAATTGAAAAAAACATGGCAAGAAAGCTGGAAATAATAAAATAAAGAAAAGAAGTGAGACTGATTCATCCTTAGAGGAAGATGAAAATGATTACGCTTGCTGTTGTGGGTACTTGCATTGGCAGTCAGTCGAAGGATGCTTGATTTTTAACGTGTGCTGATGAGAAGGGCGACGAAGTGCATACTTGTGAGCGTTGTCAGTCCGATTAAAATTGGTGCTCTTTTTGCCCCGAGCAACTTCCCATTATGCCCCGAACTACAGGGCAAGATGAGAGAATTAAGTTCCTTATTAACTTCCCAGTATATGGGAAGTTCTTGTAATCGCCTCGAAAATCGAAATTGAAATTTTCAACATTTCTTTACGTTTTGAGGTCTATAGAGTATATATAAAAAGTTTTTAGAAAGGGAGATGTATGTGTGTGTGTGTGTGTGTGTGTACGTACGTACGTACGTTCGTGGACACTTTTTTCTACGAGCATAACTCACGTAAACAAAGTCGTATTGACTTCGTTAAAGTGTCAATCGAAGCGTCTTTGCAATTTTAAGAGCTGATTAGTTTTTAGGATACTTCGGTCGGGGGGATTTGCTGTTTTGCCAGTTTGAAGGTCATTTCTGTCATGCGTTATATCTCGCGAACCCAACGTAAAATTTGCATGATTGAGGTATCAATCGACGCGCATTAACATTGATGTGATTCTATCAAGTTTTTAAAAAAATTCTTGGAGCCGTTTTTTAATTTTTTTAAAAAAAGTGCAAAAAATTGGGTTTTTTTTAAAAACAATAAATTTTTAACCTTATTTTCAAGTCCAAGTAATCAACGTTTGTAAAATTTATATACTCCAAACAATGTTTGTAAAAGCAACATCAAAACTTTTTCTCATGAATACGTAAAAAATTGAATTAAAAATAAAAAATCATTGAAAGTCATGATGATTTTCAAGGTCATTTTTATCATTCACTAGATCTCACGAACCAGATATAATATTTGCATCAATATGGTATCACCTGACGTATATTAACATCTTTGTGAAGTTTTCAACATTATAAAAATTCGTTTCAGCCATTTTTTTAGTTTAATAGAAGAAAATGCGAAAAAAAAAATTTTTTTCATAAAAAAATATTTTTTTAACTTGATTTGCACTGCACAGTGATACCAGTTTATAAAATTTATACATTCTTATCAGTTTTTGAAGAGAAAGCAGCAAAAAATTGTTCCATGATTATGAAAAAAATTAAATAAACAATAAAAAATCATTCATGTAAAGAGGGTTCATACGAATGATATTAGTTTATATCTTTTATTCTAACAAAATTGTTGTAAATTCAATCAAAGTGTTATAATATTCACATAATTTGAGCAGATTTTTAATAGTTTTTATAGTCTTTTAATTAAAAAAACTGCTTAAATTTTGAAAACCAACAAAATTTCAATCAAATTTGCATTTGCGGTATCAACGCTTTGAATGGTAAAATGTTTTGTAGTCAATACTTTGCAAGATCATATGCTTTAAAAAGCTTTCATCGAATAAAAAATTGTAGTTTTTAGTTGATTCATTCTTTAGTAATCGTAAGATTTCAATAACCATCATCATTTGTAATACATTTCACTTTTTACATGCAATTGAACCTATTTTTGACTGCATATACAAAATTTTCAAGACCAAAAAGGCCCCCACCGATTGATCCGCGTGAATATTCAATCTATCCTCAACGACCAAAAACCTTACGTAATCAATGGACCCTCCCATAGACGATTTGATTCATATTAACTCATTCCTGTTACTGCTATGAATACCTCGCATTGTTATTACTTAAAGTGGTATTATTTTCAAAATTATTATTGTGTTTAATGTTGTTGATGTTTATGTAGATATTACTGGGAAGTTGACCGTGTGGACCTCAAGGGTCGCACCTCGCGGCTTGTTTTTGTTCCTAATTATCAAAAATTAAGTTATTTAGAGAGTAGAACAATTTAATTCTATTATATGTTGCTATCTATGCTAAAATTAAACCACTAAACAGTTTAATTTTTTTTAAAATGATTTTCCCCCTTAGATATCCCGTTCTCCTATATTCCCAAAACTATATGTCATTTGATTGGTTTTGCTCTCATTCATTCTTCGTTAATCTCTTTTAATATATTTTGCAAAAAACATTTGTGAGGATATGTCTCAGTGTCTTGGAACGTTTTCGAAACTAATCTGATCCACAAAATAGATAATATATTATAGTCCTGCAAATCCGGAAATCCGGTTAATCTCACAAGGAGAGGCCACGGTCTCGCCATCTCAGATTTGGATGAAATTTGGCACATAAGTAGAAGACGTCAAAGATATTCGATCCTTAAAATATTAGACCGCAACACCCTTGTCGTTTGTGAGGAAAACACCTCTAAAGTTTTTAGCGTCGCTTATGGATTAGTAAGTTTTCTGTTTGTGGTTTTGTCGTTGAAAACAAAATTATAGTTATCAATCCAATTTATATTGCATGTAATAATATCTCAACTAATTTTACAATTTTTCAAAATTATGAATGTCGAGAAATGCCAACTACAACCAAAAAACTGTAAACTCGATGTTGACATTTTCATCTCTTAGCATGAAGCTAATTTTGTATGAATAGAACACATAGCACATAATTGAAGAACTGTGTCTCAGATTCTAGAACTATAAAGAATTCAATGTAGACAAAATCTAAGTTCGTACGCTAACTATACACTAATTTCGTGTACAAAACAAAATCGTCCTGTTTCAAATAATAACAGCACTATTTGCCTGATATTTACTGTCTTGTTTCAAGTCAAAATTATGTAGTGCACTGCTCTGGGATCAGTTCGGTTTCATCTATCCTGAACCATATAGCTGGAACTTTACCTTTCATGGTTCAAAAGTGCATTAAACTTTACAAAATAGCATCGAATTTCAAGTGGAACCAAATTGAGCTGTTTTTTTATCTCTTCCCATGATGTCAACATGTAAGCATACTGAATTACATCGCCAAGTCCCAACGGAGTTAGTATTTCTACACCCAACTTATTTGCATAGTATCTATAGATACATTGTCATCATATTATTTTCATGTGTGTTTGTCTGCTGAAAAACTGAATTGCTTAGGAAAATCCGCTTGAATGAAAATAAAGCGGTTCGTACCATTGACTCCTCCAACAATAGGTGAACGTGATCCCGTCTGACATTATATCCTATTATGGTGTTTGAGGGAAATGCAAACGCATGCCGAAATGTTGCCTTTTTTGTGTCGTCTCGCGCAAGATTGAACGGTTGGGAACGGTTTCGTCGTAAATGGATTCGAATTTGGTTGGCATTCTCACAATGGCCATTAATTCTAAAGTTCTAACCATATTTGCACGATTGCACGAAATCCATTTGTGTTTATGTGTGACACTATGGATATAAGACCATGATTTCCCGGTAAGGGAGGTTCAAGCTCATGGGTCGACTTTATCAAAATACCCGTAGCCTTTTTTTGTGTGATAAAGAATATGGTTTGTGTTGCTATTTGTGATTCGAATCACGATTGTAATAGTCTATTGGGAGATGTTTTTAGGACTGCAGATATAGTTTTTAACCAATACACGTTTACGCATGGCTTCCTAAATTGATTATTACTATCTACTGAAAAGATGTTTAAATTAGCTCCTTATTTCCGCCAAAACACTATACAGAGTAATTTTATGAACAGCGTATAATAGAAATGAGCATTACTTGAAACCAAAATATATTAAGCATAGAACTCCATCAGTAAGAACGATATTAAAATTTGTTACTAGGATAAGATTTGTCTCTATTTAGTACCCCTAAATGTCTTTTTAATCAGAGTATTCTGGTGTCTGTATTTGAATCATCTTTTCCTAATAAGAAAGATACTACGATTTCTTACTCGTATAAAATTTAGTACACATTTTATTTGATCAGAACATTCAATTCAAATTGTTTCAATCATAGTAGCAAACTTGAATTACAGAAATATTTTTACTTATTTAATTTAAGCCAATTTTTCTTCGAATTTTAGACATTTATTCACAATAACTTTTACATCGGATTGCAATTTTTTTGAGTGTTGAATACTTTATAACAAGCTCACCTTAGAAAATTAATTTTAAACGTGAATTGCGACATTCTATGGAAGAAAGATACCCGAAAACGCTAGTATCTTTCAGGCGATCCTATAAGCAAGTACTTATTGCAAGTTTTCGTTTTAATCAAAGTCAGTGATAATTTTAAAGAAACATATAGTACTTTGCAAAATCAGTGATCCCAAAAATTGGATTTTTTATTTAAAGAGGATTATTCGTCAAGAAAAAAAGCTCTCAATGAAATGAACATTATTTAAATTATAAAATAATTTATGAGTCATGAAAAATATTCCAGATGATGAACTTATTTCGCGTTGCATCATTTGGAAAACAATCTAAAACTGAAAAGGTTAGAGGAAACTCAAATTCGTAACGAAATCTTTAACTCCGTTGTAGAATCATCTCATGGTATCAATGTGATCAACAAACTGAATTGTTTCGGGTGTTTTTTAGAAGCATAGAACTTTTTAAACAAACAAAACACAAAAAATTACTGAAAAGCTCTATTTTTTGGCTTTATTAACTTATTCTGGCATACGGTCACCATCAATGCTTCGAAGGCCATCTTGTCAGTCCACTTTTACACCACTGTTTCCAGAATAACCATCCTTATTTCGCCAATAACGCGTTGAATGTTGGCGTCCAAGTTTGCAATAGTTGCTGATTTATCAGCATAGAGAAGTGATTTGATGTACCCCTAGAAAAATTAGTTTAAAGGAGTCAAATCAAATGATCTGAGCGGGCAGGTACATTTCTTGAGATGATTCGTTCCTCAACGGTTTGTCCCAATGAAGTAATGATTCCACGCGCTGTATGGCATGTTGCACCCTCCTGTTATCCTGTTGGAACCATTTTCCCCTCAGACGATTTTCATTTATGTTGAGAATTAAAAATTACGAACCATTTACTGGTAGCGATCGCTATTAACGGTTACGTTGCTGTCGTCTTCAGATTTGAAAAAGAAAGAACCAATTATGCCGCCCACATGCAAACCCACCATACAGTGACTTTTTCTGGATGTAATGGAACTTTCAAAGGTCTTGTGGCGGCCACTTGACAGAATTCAAAGTGTGTCCCTGTTTGAATCGCATGTATTTTCCGGGACACAAATAGATCCCTACATAAAAAGAAAATGATCGGAAACAGATGCGACTGCATGCAATATTGGACAAGTGTCTATGCATCATGCAAAGCAATGCGAAACAGATGTGGCCGCTTAGATGCCAGGGACCACACAAGGAAAAGGAGAGTCAAAGAAGAGCACACTCCTGGAACGCGTCGCGACCGTCACAGAGCTCCGCTCCGCACATACATTTAAAACTAGTAAATTAGAATAATATAAAATAGTTAATAAACACTTGTTATTGTTGAAAACTGACTTTCTTTACTTACTCGACACCTGACTCCCCACAGTCTCTTGAGGATTATCCTTATCATTTATTAAAACACAACAATTCTGCTAATTTACAAACCCATTAAGCAAGAACTGAACCTCAACGCGGAAAATGATTTGACGATAAAAATGTCGTCTCAGCCCATCCACGGAATGTATGACGCAAACGATAGTGCAATGGCTCCAATAACAACGCGCTGCACTATTTGGATCTTATAGGGCTTTGTTTCAAGATCTTCCCTCAAAATCTTCAATGTAGTGGACGGACAGAGGCCAAAATTTGTAAACTCGTCACATTAGCCTCTCCAGCAGCGCTATTTTCTTCGGTACGCACTGTGCGAGCTCTTGTTGGATGAACGTTGTCAAATGAAGTATTCGTGAACATAAATCATTCTATTGCGTTGCGTACGAATTCCTCAGATAGACGATTATGAGGACTATAAATTGAACGAAAGGCTTTGTATGTTTGGCACGCAGAGCGCGAATTTCGAGACATTTTTCAGGTATAAGTTTTTGCATGGCAATTAAACAAAGGAAATTAAATAAAATGTGCAAATGAAAGCAATATCAAACCGCTACCATGACACATATTCGTATTGAAAGTTCAATACTTCTAAAAAACCAGCTTCTATGAGCTCAAATCAACTAAAAATCGAAATTAATAACCCTCAATTAATCTTGTTGCAGTTTGCTGTGGTTTTGACAGTTTTTACATTCATGGTTGCAAATTATATTCCGTTCCCTTCTAGGACAAGAATATCCAAATGGATTATAAAATATACGAAATAAAGTTTCGGTGTAGATATTAAATGCCTGGCTAATTGCACTTAATGGATTATCCTGATTATGTCAGAACTTTTTAGGGAGGGAGGATTGATGAAAGTGGAATTCAATCAAAATATTCCATAAGAAATGTAATCTGTCGGTTAGTAGGTCATCCTCGGCGCATATTTTTAAATAAATTAAATTTTTGACTGGGAATTTCATTAATATCGATATCCAAAACTGAGTTTCAAGCCAGCTATAATACTGAAATGAAAGTATTAGATTGAAGCAATAGCTCTTGAATAGCGATGACTGTTTCCCCCTAATTCAATTTAGGTTGGGGTGCATTAAATTTCTCAAAGAAGCTCTGATAATATTTCGAAATTAAATTATTTCCTACCAGCGATACTTCCAAATATTTTCAAATAAATTTTACACTGTAGCTGAAAATACTTCAACTTTGTAACGTGAATGCCGTGAATATTTTCCGAGCAAAAATCTCGACAAAACATTTAGGATCGCACACTTCATCATTCGTTATCCTCGCATAATGTTTTTACAGACTCTCAGCTTTTTACATCAAATGGCATAATTGAGTATCTAATGAAGTTGCGTCATAATATTTGTTTTCGTTCGTAAAATGAATTAATTACATGACTGCCGGCTGTTTTTGTTAGTGTGGACGTGTAATTACTGAAATGGTGATTACATCCTTAATGAATTACGCAATGGAACAGAGACAGATTTGACGGTGCGAAAGATAGAGAGAGTTCCTCTTTGATATTTGCAATTCTAATCGGAAAGCATTCTCGAACTTATTCTAAGGAAAGGAAGCAAGCACGCAATATCTTCGTTAATGGGAGGAGGAAAAAATTTCTTTTGGGAATTTCTTTGTTTACGAAGAAACTATCTATTGTTCGTAGTCTCAGGCGATTTCTATTCATGGCTCTGTCAATAGAAGCTCATTAGCTTCTTTCCCATAAATATTCATCTTCTCAAGTGTTTCACTCACGAACAGAAAATTAAATAAATTACAATGAATTGGACGAAATGCGTGGATTGTTTTTGAAGAATTCTGATAAATCAATTAAACAGAGATGGTAGTATTTCATGCAGGGATACCACACCCAGTTAAGTACTGGATGTTCTATACCTGCAAGAGAGATACTTTTCTTCACTAGCCTGAATACTATTTACGTGCATTATTTCGCACGATGAAGAACCAAATATTAAAATCCCGAAAAGGTTAAATTCAAAAAGTGAATATCTAATGAATATACACTTTACAGATTCAATCCTAGCAGAGTGATATATGCTACGTAAAAGCTGAAAAGAGTGAATAATCTTTAATCGATTTGCAAATAAAAAGGAGACAGTATGAGATTGAACATATTTAAGTGTCTTGATGCGAAACTAAACAGTTTTGTTAGCTTCTATAGGACTGTTAGGTACAATTTGATCAAATTTGTGTCTTCTATCAAAACTGATGTCATAAATCACAAAATGAAAATGGGGAAAAGTGGGAATACTTTATTTGAAAAATGTGTCTTGCGGAAAAAAGTCGAAAATAAAACAAAAAAACTTACTAATGCTTTTAGGCACCGTGTAATCCGTCCTTGAAACCCAACCGCTTAGAAAATTTGGCTAAGAATAAGACAAGCTTAGGATCTGTTGGAAATTAATGTGAAACTTATGGGTCAATCCCGATCAAATCAGGACATTCTCCACACTTTTTTTTTAAAATATTGAAGAATGCATTAAGAAACCGCAAAGAATGTGAGAAATTTGATGGTTTACGTGTCACAATTGTTAGTTGAATTCTTACTAAAATTAAATTTTTGGAATTATATGATCACAAACAATAAAGTCACTCATTTTTCTCAAAGTCATTAGTTTTCTAACATAGTCTCCTTATAAACCGGTACTATTCATGCAAACTTCAGTATGTTGATTCTTTCCGAATAATAAAATTGGTCCAAGAGTACAAAATAGTTATTCGTTTGCGGAATCACTTTCGTATTTGAAAAAAAAATAGTTCGCAATTTTTTTCTTATTGAAAACGATCGAACTAAATTCTGCAAGGCAACGCCAAATCGTGATGGCTTGGAACTCTGTATTGGAACCCTCTAGCAATATTGCAAGTGACTGAAATTTCAGGAGAGTGATAACAGGGGAATCGTGGGTATATTTCGTACAATTTCTAACCTAAGTGGGCTTATAATAATGGATAATATAGTGGACATAGAAGGAGAACGCGCGTCTTCCATAAGCCAAGTTTTCAGATGAAATAGAGAAAATGAGCTACTCTATTTTAATATGAAAATCTGTTTTTGGGATGACTCCTTTTGTAGAACACCATAAACATCATAGTGAAGGAAACAACAACTCGTTTTGAGCCAAATCTGTAGTTAGCAAGATTTATTTCTACACTCACGATATACTCTTACTATAGTTTTATACTATTTCATATATTCGAAAATAATTTCTTCTTACCGATGCCAAAAGATAGGCTCAATAACTTTTCCGGCTGAAGGATCAATTCTTACCTTTTATGACGCAGGCCCTTTACTGATAACCAATTATTTTATCATTTTTCCATCTCAAGTGTGTATAGCGGAAACATATTTCCCTTCATATAAGGAAACGAAGCGCTGTAAGTACGTTCTTGGAGCATGTCCTACGATATCAGTTTTGGTCAACTATTGTAAATCCCTTAAAAAAATTCGGTTGACTTTTATAAGTGTAAATCGATGATTCCTGTAAAGCATTTTGCATGTGGGACTTCCATTAATGAGATTGAACTTTTGCCTGATCTCGAATTTTGCCTACATCTACACGGACGGAGTTTGACGAATGTCTTCTGTTATTAGACATAGACAATTTTGTAGACCATTTACATGGCGTTCTTTCATGATAAGTAGTTTGGCACAGAGTGTGCATGATTGACTATTACATGGCCATTACAAAAAAAAGTGTGCTACACAATTTTTCAGGAGTCGCAAGAGTTTTAGGAGGCATTTTTCTGAACGAGTCGGGATGCAGCTATTGCTAAACACTTAGAGGTTGCCATTGGATTACACTTTTAGTCGCATCTTGAAAAATCGTGACATCCATCCTTTGGATAACATTAAAATGTTCATGTATTGGTGCAAAGGATTATATAGCCATTTATATGCACCAGCGATTCCACGTACCTTCACTCTTCCATTATCTATTAAAACCAATTTTAAACTGTTCCAGTCAACGATAAAAATAAAGCGTACAGTACACGAAAGCGTGTTAAAATTGTGTAAAAATAAACTGAAAAGAATAGAAAAACATTTGAAGATAATTCAAAATTTCAGTCTATAACTTCTTTCAATTAAATAAAAAAAAACCTTTTAAGTCAACGCACAAAATAATATATACTATATAAGCATCATATCATTTGCACGTCCCTTTGATAATGGAAAGCGACACTCGTTTTCTCCCCATTTGTAAATTATTTAAACATTCGATTGAACTTGATATCTTCATGCACAATGTCTGTTTTGTTTGTGTTTGTGTTTATTTTAGATTTATTAAAGTAGAACAAAGCCTTTTTAGACTGCCCTATTTTATTTAATTTTCCAGATTCAAAAATAAGAATTATTCCAAAATCTGATTTACTTCAATTATTCCATTTAATCAAAATTAAAATAAAACTTAAAATGTCCCATCTCACATTTTTTATGTATATTTTCGATGCTTTCAATGATTCCAATGACTCTGAAGAAGAATTAGTCACCATACCTGAAAGAAAAACAAATTATTTTTGAAAAAAGAATCACTTTTCAATGCCTGGTTGTAATTATTTATGAAATTTTTAGTTTTAGGTTTTGTGATAATTTTATTAAAGTCTTAAACATAGTTTCCAGTTTCCTAATATTTTCCATATAAATGAACTTCATGTAAGTAACCAGAATCATTGGCTCTGAATATGTGCCTAAAATAACAGAAACAAAAAACAAAACAAAATATCATCACGGTTGAAACATAACAATAATTCCCCATGGCCTAATTTCATTCGAAAAATTGAACTCTAATTTGAAAATATTTTTAAATCTGTCTAAGATTTATTATCATGCATAAATCATGAATGTTTATTTTAATTCAATTTGGGATAATTTTTGTTTCAATCTGTAATCAAACATCCTTTGGATAAATAAATAGATGTGAAGAGCTGATTTGCATAATTCCTCCTCTGAAACTATCAATGCCGATTATGAACGTAAATATTGGGTGAGCATGTGATTATTGATTTATTATTTGCTCATAATTTATGCAGACTTCCACATATTTATAATTTAGCGTTGATAGTATGGAGACAGTTGAAAATTTATATTTAAAATTGCTTTGGCTATGCAAATTGAAAATTGATAAAATAAATTACGTGGTTTGTTTCCTACAAAATGTGTTCGTAAGGCAGTTTCGCCTGAAGATGTTAAGAAAAACATAAGATCTTCAGTTAATTTGTATTGCACACGTCAATAACGACTCCTGTCTTTTTCTATTCTTTATGTTGTCCTCACGGCGTGTCGCAAGTAATTTGGCCCCATTTGGAAAGTACATGTTTTTGAACTCGATAATGATCAAAATCACAAATGATACCAAAAGCATGTGGTTTCGCGGCAGTGCAAATATACTATTACGACTTGCGTGAATCATCATTCCAATACCACGCATATTCTGATTGTTGCAAGGTTCTTCGCTTTTTAATGTGCATTGAAACCATGCACTGCAACTATTACTGCAAAAAATAGAAAACTTCGGACGAAAAAAAAATGAATCAGTTGTGCCGAAATTCAAATTGTGACTATCGCGATTGAGAAGTATGCACTTTGTGTGGCGCTCTCGGGTGACATAGAAGGAAGGCATGCTTGACGATACTAAAATCAACCCGAATAATGATAAAAAAACTCTATAAGTACATTTTATTTGAAATCATTACACTCAATGCATTTCGTTTGTGCTGGAATTCAAATAGGCAATTGCAATTGCTGTTGGTATTCCCAAAAATGTTTAACAGCATAGTGCTACCTAATTTGTTTAATTGCATAATTTTTTGTGTGAAGTTTAAGTTGTCCTTCGAACGTAAGCAAAAACCGTTCCTTAAATAATGCCATAATAGTCAAGAAAAAACATCATATTTATAATCACAATAAAGCTGTGGATCAATCAGAAACTATTTTGACTGTAATTTTTACATAGAGAAAAGTTCGAATACAATAAAAACAAGCCGCGAGGTGCGACCCTTCAGGTCCAGATGGTCAACTTCCCAGTAATATCTACATAAATATCAACAACATTAAAGCCAATGATAGTTTTGGAAATAATACTACTTTAAGTAATAACAATGAGAGGTATTCATAGCAGTAACAGGAATGAGTTGATATGAATCATATCATCTACGAGAGGGTCCATTGATTATGTAAGGTTTTTGGTCGATGAGGACAGATTGAATATTCACGCGGATCAATCGGTGGGGACCTTTTTGGTCTTAAAGAATTTTGTATATGCAGTCAAAAATATGTTCAATTGCATGTAAAAAGTAAAATGTATTACAAATGATGATGGTTATTGAAATCTTACGATTACTAAAGAATCAATCTACTAAAAACTACACTTTTTTATTCGATGAAAGCTTTTCAAAGCATATGATCTTGGAAAGTATTGACTACAAACCATTTTACCATTCTAAGCGTTGATACCGCAAATGCAAATTTGATTGAAATTTTGTTGGTTTTCAAAATTTAAGCAGTTTTTTTTTAATTAAAAGACTATAAAAACTATTAAAACTCTGCCCAAATTATGCACATCTTTTAAAACTTTGATTGAATTTACAGCAATTTTTTTTAAAATAAAAGATATAAAGTAATTGCATTCGTATTAACCCTCTTTACATGGTAACTTTGAATGATTTTTTATTTTTAATTTAATTTTTTTCATAATCATGGAAGAAAATTTTGCTGGTTTCTCTTCAAAAATTGAAAAGAATGTGTAAATTTTATAAACTGGTATCACTGTGCTGTGCAAATCAGGTTAAAAAATATTTTTTATGAAAAAAACCATAATTTTTCACATTTTCTTCTATTAAACTAAAAAACGGCTGAAACGAATTTTTATAATGTTAAAAACTTCACAAAGATATCGTCAACTGACACCTTAATTATGCAAATATTATATATGGTTCGTGAGATATAGTGAATGATAAAAATGACCTTGAAGATCATGATGACTGTTAATGATTTTTTATTTTTTATTTAATTTTTTACGTAATCACGAGAAAAAGTTTTGATGTTGTTTTTTCAAACATTGTTTGGAGTATATAAATTTTGTAAACATTGATTATTATACTTCGCAAATCAAGTTAAAAATTTATTGTTTATGAAAAAAACCTAATTTTTTGCACTTTTTGTCTTAAATAAAAAAATGGCTCCAACGATTTTTTTCAAAATTCGGCAGATTCACAAAAATGTTAATAGACGTCGATTGACATCTTAAACATGCAAATCGTATGTTTGATTCGTGAGATATAACGCATGACAGAAATGACCTTGAAGATCATGATGACTGTTAATGATTTTTTATTTTTTATTTAATTTTTCACGTAATCATAAGAAAAAGTTTTGATATTGTTTTTACAAGCATTGTTTGGAGTATATAAATTATATAGACATTGGTTACTTCAACTTGAAAATAAGGTTAAAAATTTATTGTTTTTGAAAAAAAACCTAATTTTTTGCACTTTTTTAAAAAAATTAAAAAACGGCTCGAAGAAATTTAAAAACCTCATAGAATCACATAAATGTTAATACGCGTCGATTGACACCTTGATCAAGAAAATCGTATTTTTGATTCGCGAGATATATTGCATGACAGAAATGACCTTCAAAGGTTCAAAACAGCAACCTCCCCCCCCCCCGACCGAAGTGTCCCAAAAACTAATCAGTTCTTAAGATTGCAAAGACGCTTCGATTGACACCTCAAAAAAGTCGATACGACTTTGTTTACGTGAGTTATGCTCGTAGAAAAAAGTTTCCACGAACGTACATACGTACGTACATACACACACATACATCTCTCTTTCTAAAAACACTTTATATATACTCTATAGACCTCATAACGTAAAGAAATGTTGAAAATTTCAATTTCGATTTTCGAGGCGATCACAAGAACTTCCCATATACTGGGAAGTTAAAAACCAACCAATATAACGAATTTTAATTGTTCCATGTAAATTTCATTTACAAAGTCAACATTTTTAAATTTTATGAGAATACTTTGCGAAAAAAAGTAGTCTCCTTACTTTGATTTTTCAGAACTGTCTCTTCTGAAAATTGAAAGGTTGAATAATTCAAAAAACAGTGAGGCACTCTGGAAGTGTCCGGTGAAAAGTTTAGATATGTTTTGCAAATGATTATGTAAAGGTTAAAAAGTTGTGTATAGATAAATGCAGGCAAAATTCAGGATTTAATGTGACAAATTCAAAAATCTAGGATGCATATAATATGACAATATATGAAATTTTCTTATTGCTTTTATTCACACAAAGTAGCATAAAGTAAAACAAAACAAAGGGAGCGGGGATTTGAACCCTCTACCTCAGGTATAAGAGTCGGGCGCTCTGCTCACTGAACCAGCCGCTTTACTCTTATATTTGCACATCATAGCTATGTATTGTGCTCACTATGAATTTTAAGACAAACTTTCGTTCGCTTTTTCGTTCGGTGCGCTTTTTTTGGGCTCACTTCTCTCGCTCATTTTTCGTTAGAACCTCCGTAAAGGAAGCTTAACTTCCAAAAAGTATGAAAAACTAGATACATATTTTTGTTGTTGATTTTTATTGATAAATTAATTCAATTCAACAATTTTTTCAGGAGATTTTTCGACCAAAATATGTCTTATTTTCAGAATTGAACATAATTTTATAACATATTTCTTTTTTCTCTTCCCTACTTCTTGGATGCCAGAGAAAAGCATTTTTTAAAAGTTTTCCTACTATTTGATCCCTTAAATTTGGGCTGACAAAATGAAGCATGCCATTTTCCTAATTTTCAAGTAGTAATTTTTCAAATATTCGATTTTCAATATTAAGCTAAAATTTGAAATTTCCAAAAGATTCATAGGCTTCGTTGAAGCAAATTGCATGTACCAGCTTTGCTTCAAAAGAATAAAAGATTTAAAGAGAAACGAATAAATTGACAGGCGGACAGATATGTACATAGTTGGACCGACACCGGCGAAATTTAGCTTGAAAGATTAAATTAACATTTTTTATGCACCTTCAGCATATTATTGGTATTTATATAAATTATAGATGTAAAGGAACATGTCAATCTTCACAGTTTCATGTGAATAAATTTCAATCGAATTGGTATTCCTGAGGAGCGGTCCATCCGATTCCAAACAAGCAGATATAAAACAACCGGAATAATCTTGTATTCTATGAGTATCCAATTAAATAGCTTGAACCCATTTCAACTCCAACAGTTCAACTCTAGTTTTTAAGATCTCCGAATCATTATTCAAGTGGTTTATGCATGTGCGTCCGATAATCACATCAAAACGAGAAAATTATCCATGCAGACTTATTTTTATCTTGCCCGGGAATCTTTTTCTTCAATTATCTGTAATTGAGTTGGTAAACATTCCGCTGGCATTATTCGTGAGCACCGAAGGAGCTTGTCTTTAATCCATGTCAATAATCGAAAATTGATGGCCATTAACTATCTAGTTCAACACTAGACGAAGACTGGCATGAGTCCGTGCAGCAATGATTGCTAGCTAACGTCAGCGTAACACGATGATCTCGTTAAGAAGTTCTTCTCCATTTCGGACATGAAATCAGAATGTGCAGAAGACTGAAAAAGCAACAATAAACTTTATAATATATTGGCGGCTAACGTTGCAAAATAAATGTGGTGTGCCGAGCGAATTCAAATGAGGGACACTGAAGTGCCTTGTTTTCGTGGTTGTTATCGCGCACTTAATGGTTACTCAGAATCCTGCTTAGAAATAGCTGGTTTTTATGTTCGACCGTCAATTGTTGAGATAGCAAAGAATATTGTGCTGTACATGAAACAGATTTGCTTTAATGCCGTGAGCCAATGCGGGGTTGAGGCTTTAAATTATCTTCACCGACTGATAGTATCGCAAGGTAAGTTAGGATGATTATTTGAACTTGCAGTCATCACTGGAATGTTTCCAAGGATTCCTTTATTCTTACGAAATAAAAAAAAATCAGCACACTGGCCTTATATTGGATTCATTACTATCCCATCGTGCTCTAAATTTAGCTTCAATCCAAGCTTCTACTACTACCCGACTTGAGGGTCCTTAGCTCGTTATTTTGTATTTACAACGACGTCGGTGATTGCAGCAACTCTTACTAAATTGTACTACGAATCGTGACTTTTCACTTATCAGTTGATGAGTTTGCTCTTTCAGCGGAAACCTAGTATCGAAACGTGAACGAGACGAAACAATTTGCTTGA
The DNA here is from genome assembly GCA_963942545.1 of Oxycera nigricornis. Taxonomy (NCBI): domain Eukaryota; kingdom Metazoa; phylum Arthropoda; class Insecta; order Diptera; family Stratiomyidae; genus Oxycera; species Oxycera nigricornis. Next base: position 93,430,384 of record OZ012661.1, on the reverse strand, counting down.
TGTTATCCTGGAAAACTTTTATGTTAATGAATTTCCTCGAGAGTGTCAAAGTACTTTATCGAGTCTGCAAATCTTAATCACTATTGTTGTCGAAATGTCCTTTGATCTGAACGAGAGCGTCACAATATTAGAGCAATGTGCTAATGACCTGTTCGAAGGCGGACGTCTATTCAGATGTATACGTTGTATTAGTCCTATTTTAGTCAAAGCAAGGCTGCAGGACGATATGGTAATACTAGTATATAGAAAACACTATATATTTTAAACAATGAAGGAATTTAAAGACGTTAAAATAAATTCGACGACGCGACGTATCGATTTTCGTGTCCTGCTGTATCAACGTTGAAGTGTTCATTCAAAATAGTACAACAAGTTGGTTTGGAGTTAAAATTGTTGTTGCGCTTGACAAAAGATTTTATTGCAGTAAAGGTGAGGGAAAATAAGATGGCACTTGAATCTTAACAATAACATGGGCGATATGCAACCCCCGGCCAATGTTGTGCTTAGTTTTTGGTACCGAACCCTTTGAAAAATTTCTGTCTTATAATATTTCATATGTGTTTACAATAGGCGATCGATAATTTAAATACCCAGAAATTTGAAATATCGAGCGATATAATGTGAACTGGCTGAAAAGTGTATTCTGTAATGAGCTTTTGCTGGATTCTAGCAAGTGCAGAATTCATATAATCCTTCTTATTCTTAAGAGTTTTATGCCTTGAATTGAATGTTATTCTTTTTATTCTTTTTGTAGCCAATTTATGAATGCTTTGCAATGAAAACTGATGAGTACACATATATGGACTTTTTAACTTCCCAGTATATGGGAAGTTCTTGTAATCGCCTCGAAAATCGAAATTGAAATTTTCAACATTTCTTTACGTTTTGACGTCTATAGAGTATATATAAAGTGTTTTAGAAAGGGAGATGTATGTGTGAGTGTGTATGTGTCTGTACGTATGTACGTACGTACGTTAGTGGACACTTTTTTCTACGAGCATAACTCACGTAAACAAAATCCGATTGACTTCGTTAGGGTGTCAATCGAAGCGTCTTTGCAATCTTAAGAGCTGATTAGTTTTTGGGATACTTCGGTCAGGGGGGTTTGTTGTTTTGCCCCTTTGATGGTCATTTCTGCCATTCGCTATATCTCACGAACCAGATATAATATTTGCATCATTAAGGTGTCAATCGACGTGTTTTAACATCTTTTTGATTATTTTAACATATTAAAAATCCGTTTCAGCGGTTTTTTAATTTAATAGGAGAAAATGCAAAAACTTAGGGTTTTTTTCATAAAAAATATTTTTTTAACCAGATTTGCACAGCACAGTAATAAATGTTTAAAAAATTTATACATTCCTATCAGTTTTTGAAGAGAGATGATATGATTAATATTAACTCATTCCTGTTACCGCTATGAATACCTCTCATTATTATTATTTAAAATAGTACTATTTTCAAAATTATTATTGTGTTGAATATTTTTAATGTTTATCCAGATATTACTGGGAAGTTGACCGTGTGGACCTCAAGGGTCGCACTTCGCGGCTTGTCCATAATATAAATTCGCATGGTTTTTTAGTTCACATTATCGAGTGACTAAGGTGTGTAACAAAATAAATGAGATACTGATAAATTCGTATTTTTATTAAAGCCTTAGTTCATTATTTTTATTTTATTTTACTATAGTCTAGTAAATCAAGACATTTGATGACGCAAAAAATACAAAATAATAAAAAATGGATTGTTGGAAGTTGAAAGGGTTAACTTTAAAATAAAAAGGAGAATCGCTAAGTGAAAATTTCTTTTTAAGTTTGTCTACTATAATTGTTTAGGTTATAAAAATAAACATAAATGTTCAAATTAAAATTAGGCGCTAATGAATTTATTTATAAATTTTGTCTAAAAAGTTTTGATGTAAATAAATTAATTCAAGAAACACGATTCATTTTATTAGAGGTCAATAGACGGGTAAGCGCGCAAATCCAGTAAATCGATTTTTTTTATCGTTCGATGAAACAATCAATTAATTGAGGCTTTTACCATTTGAAAAGGATAAACAAATTTATCGAAAATGTAGAAAATAAACTCAACTTTTAAATAAATATATTTTAAAGTTTGAAAAAATTTAAAAACTGTAAAATCTATTTATTTATGAAAAAATAAGTCCTTAAAACACAATAAGCTATGTCGGTTAATATTTATTTTATATCTAGTGCAGCTAAAATTCTTTCGGATTTAATATTTTTATGGTTTTTGTAACATTAATGTTATAAAAAAATGGGATGTTGGGGCGGGGCATAACAATAGTTTGTTGAAATTCATGTTTTTACATGCTTTATTTTACTTGTGTTTTTTCTTCATTAATTTAATTATATCTTTCTTATAAAGCAATATATTATAATGAAATATCATTCATAAATACTCCAGAGAATATACTTTCGAAACTGTCGTACTGTTATTTTATAAATGATTATTTGTTAAATAAATTAATTTTAATTCATACAAAGATTTGTCAATTTTTAGGAAATATAATATAACTATTTGCAAAATGAATAATATTACCTCAAACTTTGTGAGCGTGGGAATAAATATCTATAAAAGCGTTTGTGTTACAAATGTAGCATATTCATTGGTTCGATTTCCATTTTGTTGATTGTTTGATAGCCAACAATTGTAAAAAAAATATTATTTTGCTGGGGGTTTACGTGGAAAATCGTTAATATTACCACGAAAACATTAGGTATTGGTAAAGTTCTTTAAAAAAAACATTGTAAGTTCACCAATCAATCACAATATTCATGAAAAATAACTACATTTGTACGGCACAATCTAAAAAAATGAGACTCTTAAAATATGGGAATTTAGTTGCGAGCTTTTGGAAAATTGTGTGTGTCTCTGAGGAAAATGTAGTTACAGAAAAAAATTCAAATAAATATTTTACAACAAACCACAATCTATGAAATGTAGTATATTAAATAATTTAATTTTAATGTTTTTTTAATTTTTTGATTGTTTGATGGCAAACAATGATAAACATAAGTTTTTACTGGAGGTTTACGTGGAAAATCGCTAATATTAACAATTAAGATGTTGGTAAACATTCAAAATTAGTTTTAGATACATCTTTGTACGACAAATTTACATAAAACACTTTTTTCTAAATGTGATTGTTTAAGCACTACAACGAAAATAAAAACTTGAAAAATGAAGATGGTGGAAAGTGGTATTTAAAAAATCGCATGTATCTTAAGAGCAAATACACACATCGAAAAATTCTTCAGATATAATTCGTGGGAAAGAAAAACCGCGCGAGCAAACTAACTCTCGGGTGGCTGAGTCACTGCTCGAGGGAAGTAGACGTTACCGGAGGCACGCCGGACATCGGTGTTACTGTCCGGGCCCACCATGCTTCAGCTTAGCGCTTACCAAGGGGCTAAGCGCGCAACACATGCCTACTGGTGGCCTGCCAGCTGCCATCGCCGTCTAAGCAAGCAGAGGCCGAACCCAATTTGTCTACACGACCAACGGGTTCGTTGCCTCGTCCCAGGACTTAACGTCCAATAAGGCCAATGGGACGAAAGTCTCGTTGCCTTGCAACTTCGTCGCGATCTCGTTCGTGCTTAATCTTCTCATTACACATTAGCAGCAGCTACAAATTTTAGATGGATTTTTTTTGTATTTCAATGATTTAAACAATTATAGTAAAAAAACAAAAAAAAACACTTACTGATTTTCTGGGAAATTGCATATTTAGCATTGGAAAGATTTTTAGATATTAAAGTTAACCTTTTAAACTACCTACATTTAAATTGTCATCCTTGTTGCAATTTTTGCGAGATTTCGAGAAAATTATGTGTGCCTTTACTACATAACAGAGGCATACTTAAATTATATTTTTATTTTATTATACTAAAGATAAATGTTCATTATCCTCAATTTTCCTAAAATTATATTTTATATCTCCCATCATGTTTGGACGATGTTCATGATCACTTTTTTATGGTTTTTTGGATTCTTTTTTGAAGCTGATTTTTGATTTTTTCTTCCCTTCCTCCTTCATAAACGAGTTTGTTTAGTAAAGCCCAAAAGTTCTCGATTGGACGCGTCTGTGGCATATTTGGATGGACATCCTCTTTCGGTACAAAACTCATATTTTGCCGTTGAAGCCCTTAGGTTGCGTTTTTTGGAATGAAACTAGATTTAGCCAAAAGATAACGTCATCATAGCTATGAAATTTGTTAACGTTTTTTTCATTTTCGGTAGACATTTTTGTGTATATTCAACGTTATGCCTCGCACTTTACCAATGAAAGGATCCGAGATACCAACTGATGAAATTGCAACCAAACAAGCACCTTTGGTACGAATTTTGACTTGCCTGCATATTTTATTTCTTTAGGTGTTGATTGTAAGTTCTTAGTATACAAACTATAATTTTCGCTGTTTGTGGAATTGAAAAACGTGAAATACTTTTTAGATCGCCCATGAATATCTCATTTCTTCCACGAAAATGCTTCATTGCAATATCTCCTTATTTTTTCTAACTGTGAAACAGACTATTTAGGAGTTGTTTTTCGTTTTTGATATTATAGTGGTTTTTCTTTAATGACTCGGTGTATTGACACCCGAGAAACATTAAATTTCCTAGTCAATTTTTTGCAGACATACCAAGACTGTTTTAAGTCATTATCGCCAATTTTTTCGTATTTTTTTCACTTAAAAGTTATTTTCATTTTATTTTTTCTTCGCATATTGATGGAACATGATTTCCACATTATTTACTAATACGATAAGTAGTTGATTGTGGCATATCGTCTTCACACAATACTTGAACGATACTACGTTTCTCTAACCGTCCAACCAACTCGTACACTTTTCCCCGCACTTCTAGATGTCGTGACATATTGCTAACAAACTGACGTGTTTGTACGTTATTTCACTGGACGTATCTAAACTGTCTTCATAAATTGCAGGATAGTAAAAATTCCATCGACCATTTTTCTAAGAAAAATTGTTTATTGAAGTTTGTCTCATACATTTTGTGACACATCTTAGGGTAGTTTAGTAGGAAGTCCAGATAGAGAAAGAGGTAAGTAGATAAAAACGAAACAGATATTTTCGAATTTCTTAATCGTTTTGTTATTTTTTCGTAATTAGAAATTGTAATTTTTTTCATGTGTCTAACTTATTTGGGTTTCGGAGGAAGTACTTATGAACTTTCAAACGGCAAAAATAAATATATTTTTTCATGATTTTATCAATTAATAAATCTTTCGTCGTAAGACACTCTAAAAATCCATTATTTATGAGAAGAAAATGAGTCTGAGTATGATGATATTTAACAGAAAAAATATTTTGTAAAACGCATGCGTCCAGTTTGGAAACAACTATTGGCGGAAGGTAAAGTTGACCGCTCATGAAATCAGTTAAAAGTGTTTGCGGATTCTAAATTTGCGACTATAGTGCACTAATGAAGATTTTTGTCTAAATGAGGAAGTTTTTGCTTTTGAAAAAACATTTAAAAAATTTTGGCAATAAATTTCGAACTGGAGAAAAAAATCTGACAACATGAGCGTTAAAAAATGAAACAGAAAAAAACATCTCTGAATCGTCATACATATTTGTATTCAACATTCTTACAACTTTCTTCATTACTTTTTAATGCAAAAAAAATCTAAATCATATTCATTTTCAAATTATTTATAGATGGTGTGAATAGTTCTTCGATTAGCAATTTTCCTTTCTATATTTACTTGGAAGAAAGTGGGAATCAAACCGATTCCTATACAAAATTTTTTACTACATTTGCACAGTTTTTCTTTCAAACTACTGATCAAAACGTAAAGAAATTTAGACGATCTCTTTATTCAAATAACTTCGTTATTTAAGACAGACAAAATTTTACATGAGTGAGTATTTTCAATACGACAATTTTCTTCAAAAATGATGAAAACAAGTTGTTCTATTTTTCCATTTTTCATTTTTTTTGTAAATTTTCCATGCAACGAAAAATAATCTACTCCTTCGAATTGGATAATTTTTTTAAATTTACAAGAAAAAGCGGGGAATATGAAAACATGTTTTATCAGAAAAACGTGATTTCTCAGGAGACGCAAAAGCTCCTTCTATTTGAATTCCCCGCTCGCTCAGACAACTTTAGTTCATTTTCTTTACCGGATTCAGTGAAAAGATTTTTCTAATCTTATAAAACATGCTAAAAACTTGGTTTTCTAACACATTTTCCTATATTTGATGAAAAAACTTTCGGTAACCATCAATTAACTTTTCGAAGCAATTTTTGTTCCCTTCGTTTGCATGTCCTTTTTCTTGCGTTTGATAAGTGATTTCTTTTTCTTACGATACATTACGTGCCTGCTCATAATAAGTGAAAGGAAAATATTTATTATTTTTACAATATCAAGAGATTTCTACGTAGAAAACACCTGAAAATTTTCCACGCCCCAGACCAAAACTGATTCATTTGGAAACACTTTTATGTCAAAAACATCTGAATGTACTGCTTCAGAGATCGGAGTTAACTCACCTTTTTGAGCCCGTTTCAAATAAAAGCCAATAGAAAATTACTTTTCATTTTTCGGTGCCTAAACTTCAATTTCAATAATATTTTTCGGCACTTCGAGATTTTTAAAAAATACTTTTGAAATCATCTTGGTATGCAGAAAAGGCTGAAGAATTTCCACGGTCTAATTAAAAAATGTAGAGTCTTCTTTCATGTTTTTGGTACCGAACTTCCTTAAGTGAAGAAGCACATATAAATACTTCATCGTCTTATTTTGAAAACAAGAAGTTTTTCAATCGTTTAATTTAAAGCTTGTTGGTTCGATATGTTGATTCTCTAAGTCTTCATCTTTTTCAATATCTTCGTGGAAATTGTCTTCAAATTGCAGAGGATTGTCGTCTGATGTGACGTTCCAGTTAATATCTATGTCTCGTTGCTTAATCAATTGTAAATTCTCAACAGGCCATGAAGTTTTTGTTCTGAATTTACACTCGTTCGTTCCAGGATTAATGGAACCTGATTGAAGCAAACTATTAATTCTTTTCTTTCTGAATTTCTTTCATTGACCAAGATATCCACTGTATTGAGTCAATGCGTTGATGTTTTTTGCAAAGATATTTCGTTGTTGTTACATTGTCAATGTTAGCCAGGAGACGCCCCAGGACATACTTTAAAAAATATCATTGGCTTTACAAAGAGAAATGAAGCCAGAAATGCAAAAAATAAGTCTAACAGAATTTTGCGAAAATCAATTGTACACCATTAAACTCCCTAAAAACCGAGCAAAAATTTGAATGGATTCATTCAAAATTATTTTTATTCAAACTCGAATCGCACAAGTTATTTTTATACAACCAATGTATGCCAAATTTTTTCGCAAAACACATGAATTGATGTTTCCACTTTAAATACTTTGGAAGCAATGAAATCATTACAATATTATTTGAAAATTAATTAAAGCAAAATAATTTCTCGGTATAAAATATTAGCAATCTTCCAACTAATCAAAAAAAAATCCTCATTGATAGTCAAGAGTGGGCTTATCCTGTTTTGATTTTTTTTTCAATTATGAATGTAAAGATGATCTCCTTCCAGCTTAGCAGTTATAGCAACTGATGCTTGTTTTTGTTCACAGCCATTCTTAATACCACATCGCTTTCATAGCACATCTGCTTTAAATTGGCTTCCTATTTAGCTGTGATAGATGATCCAGCTTCTATGATATTTATTGATATTTTAAGAATATATATATCCAAACACTTGTGTCGTTAGAAAAAGTACTTGCCTAGCAATTGTGAGTATACATCTTTGCAGGTAGCGTAAATAGATTCACTTCTAGTTTCTAAGGATTTCTCAATTTTCAGGAACTGGTGCCTCGCACTTACAAAGCTCCTGCATATCATTCACATCAAAGAAATTTTATCAAAGTGAAAAGGAAAATGCTCCCATCAAATTTGTATTGTTTTTTTTAGAAATAAATTTCATAGGTGGGTGTACTCTAGTTCTATGAACTTGAGTTCAGTTAGTTTCACTATCTTCAAAGATTTTAGATTGAATGTACATATATGTATTTATGTATTTTCAAACATACATATGTACACAACCTCACTGAAAATCTAAAAACAATAAAATCGAGACAGCCTTTTATCTTTCACATATAAGTATCTTTAGGATGTTATTTTAGCTGTTAACCGATTCGTTTCTCTTGAGTTCACATATATCACATTATCTGACATGCTCTACGTCTTTTTAGCCATCATATTATATAAAATGAGCTCTCTCGACTGAATCGAATGTTTTCTTTACATTACATAAATTTGAAAGCTTTGACTTTCAATCTCAAGGAAACCATCATTCGAACAATTCAGCCAAAAATTGGATTTATTAAAGACACTTTTCACAATCAAACCATTTCTCAGAAAAATTGTCATACATTCAATGTTCGATCTTCTGAATTTTACCATGCATGTTCGGTACAGCCTTGAATTTTTCAGTCATGATTTTAAGAGTTCACGTGAAAATTTGATTAAATGTTAAAGGTCATATGCGTTTAAGCTTATAAAAGTTGATAACAACCGGCATTGATGTCAACAGGGAGATGAATAAAATAAAAAAAATATTATCATTGAAAATAAGTTCAGGATCGTTGAGTATGTATTTTCATCACACTGCAAAAAAAATCACATAGAGCATCCTGAACATGATATCCACGGTTGGAAGCCAAGTGTTGGTATGTTATTATTTCCCCCTATTTTTGAAACGCTCATCATCATGGAAGGCGTTACTTTCACTGGCTATAACTTGAGAAATACTTTGAAAATACTTGGAACTTAGGCATGAAAATTTCGTAACATATTCTTAACTCTTTTGTCAACAATCGAAAGCCCCCTTCAGTGTTTCCAATTGAATGTCCTTGCTGTTGCTGTTGGACAAACGCATAGAAGTGGTGTCCTGCACGACTTGCTTCCAATTAACTATTCTATTAGTAGTAGCGAAACTATTTGTTTGGTGTATTGGAAACGTGTGTACGTACTTTCATATGTCTTAACTTTTAAAATCAATTCATTTTTTACTTTTAAAAATATTGGTTGCACGACAATTGTATTGGTGACGGTTCCTGCTTGAGTGGTTCCAGGCATAGAACACACAGTCTGCTACTTTTATGTGAAACATTAGAAAGAAAACTTTTATGACTAACTTCCCCGATGTGAACCTAGAATATTTGGAAAAAACTTTCAAAAACGGCACGTGTTTCAAAAAAGGCTGAGTTTTAGTGAAATTTTTAACATATTACTAACGAAAAAATTAAGGTATCCTTTGAGAATTCCTAAATAAATTACGAAATCCCCTAAAATTCCACTTATTTTCCTTCTAGTTGTTGAAAAAGATGCTTCATGTGAAACCATTGTTCTTTATATGATAAGCGAGTACTTTCGAAATGTCTACAGCCGCCGATAGCCCTCCAAACTTGATTTGAAGGACGTCTAGAATGATTTGTTGAGCTTATCTGATGTCAATGGCAGTAATAGTTTTTGGACGACTCAAAGTAGTAGTTGTCCTTTCTGCGAGACGTTTATTTCGCTTAAAAATGCATTTTTCACGTGACTTTCTTCTTCGGGATACATTAAACTCCCGGCAGTGTACAGTGAATGAAACAAACAATACCGCAAACGGCTTGGGATAAATGTGTCTTAAAATTTTGAAATGAAAACCAAGAAAATGTAACGCTTGAATTATGCTCCTTGCTTTCCGCGTTTTTGCTTATAAAATCTTGCAACAATATGTCGATAGAAACTTCATTTTTAACAAAGTTTCTATGAGTCAAATTTTCCCGAAATTGAACTTAAAATTATCAGTTTTCCCAAACATTTTTTGTCTTCTTTTCAAGTCGGCAAAAAAATAGTACAGGGACCCAGTAACTTGAACTTGAATAATTTGACCCACAATACATTGGAACCATTTATTTTACTTGAAAATTCATTTTTCACTTGATTCATTCCCCTGAAGAAATAATAACTTCTAACAACTATCGCCAGTGTGCAGTGATTAAAACAAACGACATTGCAAACGTTTAGTTATAAAACTGTCTTGAAGTTATTTTGAAACGTCTTTACCAGTTAATGTGAAAATAAAGAAATTGTAGCGCTCGAAAAATGATCAGGCTTCCTTTTTTGCCTCGTAATTTTTCTATTATTGAGACCATATGAATGTATTGTACGTACAAGTTACTGCACGGTTCTAGCTACGCAAGTTTGCCATACGTTGCCCTTTTGTGGAAGTCCTGGTGCCCGAGATATGGGGGTGACTTAATTTTTCTTGTTTTAAAGATGGAGCCCAGAGAATTGGAACTGGGACTCAGAAACTTGAACTTAAGCTAACACATATTGAAATGAAACTCTGCCTGCTAGCCCAAAATGCACAGTTGACTAATGATCAATCCTCGGAAATAGCACACATTTTGACTAGAATTTTCGTCTCGAAATTCGAATTTTATCACACAGTACTGAGCTTCTAATATACAGTGCGTCATCAAAATCCGGACAAATCCAAAAACATCCTTCAAATCCTGTTATTTGTCGAAAAATGAACTTGCAGTACAATGTCTATTGACATTGTAATTATTCAATGTAGCCTTCATCAGCGTCAATCATGGCCTCCATTCGTCGTCTGAAGCGTTTGCACGCCCACTGCAATTCTGTGCTGTCAATATTGACGAACGCTGCCTCAATGGCGGTCATTAATAATGTCATATTTGGATGTCGACACTTGTTGGTAACCCTTTCAATCACACTCTACATGTAATAGTCCAAGGGATTTAACTCTGAACTATTTGGAGGCCAACATTCCTTAGATCAGAACATGTCAAAATTGCCCGAGAGCCAGTTTTGGACCAAATGGCTCATGTGAGCTGAAGCCCCGTCCTGCTGGAATATCGAAGATCGTCCTCAACGATTCTTCGCATGGTAGGCTCGCTCACATTCACAATAGACGCCAGTTTTCGTAACGATAACCCTGGGTCATCTAGAATCAGCTCTTTAGTCCTTTTGGTGACTTTAGGGGCTCTCACAGTGTTATTTTGAGTGCTGCTTACTTTCCGGTGTACTTGAACCTTCACCTAACTGTTCTTGAGCTTTGTATTTAGTAACAACCTCATATACAGTTGATTTTGGATATCGGAAAAATTGAATAATCTACCGTGTAGACCGTCCAGCGCGAAGACTTTCGATTATCGCGGCTCTTCGGTTATACTCCTGACTCATTTTTGACAGACTGACGATTTTGAGGTAAACACATTTTGCTTATGTCGGCTTACTACTCGTTCGCCAACGGCGACTTCTGGCACAAACATATTGTAACGGGAAATCCAATTTAAAAATTGTTCGGATTTTGGTGACGCACCCTGTATACCTCAAACATTTAACAGTCTTTTACAACGTACACAATTATTATCAGAATATATATGACAAATAATTCATTGAGGCTGGGAACTTTTCAAACCATTCTAGTATATACGAATTAATACATCAAAAATTATGTTCAATTTTTTAAAACGATCATTCATTCCTTGCGTCTGTAGTGATTTAAAAAAGGATATTAAAATAAACGTTCAAAAACCCAAAAACACATTACGGGGAAATGCGAATCAATTTAAGTTGGCGCACCATTCTTATTGGTGTCCTTCATCTATCAGCAAATCTTCTTAATTTCAATTGTTCTTGATGTATTATACTGTTAACCTTCTATAACATATCAAAGAAATTCTCTTTGAAATAATCCTTGAATAAAAAATCATGATGTTGCAATCGACAATAAAATCTGCTTTGAATTATTAAGTGCAGGTCAATTGTTCCATTCAAATCATCGACTCCGTTCTCCCTGGGTCGTTATTTTCATTCAATATTATATTTATTGTGTATGGAACCATTCAGTTTATGTCTACACACATTTTTAAAACACAGGACTCCCATCTTCTTGAACAGCATCTTTTCTAGAAGAAGCAAGTGCTATTGGACTAATATTTCCACGAAAAGCTTTGAATCAAAATGACTGATAACCTGTGAGTGACCACAACGTACGTTTCTTGCAAATTGTTCGTCCTATTCATTTCCCACCTAGTAGTTATCATTAACGACTTATGAGCACACCTGACGAACAATAGTTTCCTTTCTGACTACCATATTTGGAGTCCTTTGAAAGCAGCCCATAAAACGTTTGATGAAACTTTTGTCATGTTTAATTGTGTGTAACTATGTTGTTGATAACATTTTATCGAATTAATTATGTCTTCCACGTTTACATTCAGGTCGACAGAATTTTCCGCAATTTTTGATGGTAAACAAAGCTTGCATAATTAGAAATGAATTATTTGTAGAATATCTTCTTATTTTAATGAAATGATCAGTTCAGTCCAACGTTAGTATACGTCTGCATCTACGCAAATAAATGTATACCGAAATTAGACTTCACTTTCAGATATACATACATCTTCCCATACACAATGCTAGCCATATCCAATTTGTCATTTTAAACAAGTAGCACAATTAGCTGAAATCCGCATGGATTTTAACGAACGTGTCAGGAAGTTTTCTCGACTTTTTTGCCACAGAAGTTGGCGCTAGTCAAAAGCAGCGTTCAACTTATGTCACCATCACATCCTAATGAAGGATTTTCTTCATAATTTCATGTAATTACCCACGGACAAAAAATCGGCGAAAATAATTCGAACACGTTGAATTCATTATTCCAATCACGTTTTGATATTTTGTGACTTGCCGTCCACGTCGCGTTGTGTCGTCCGAGAGCATTTTGTGGATTCGTTGCGAGCTAAAGTGAATCCTTTTTCCTTAGAATTGGAATAAAGGAAATCTCTGCATATGATGATATAAGTTGTAGGGGAGTCTCAGTTGGTCGTGCTTCAAGTCGAGTCAAGTATGTTTGGATTTGAGTGAATGGCATCCGTAATCCTTCGATTCTATATGAAAGGCTTCTGGTTGGAAACGCTTCTCTTTGTATTATTTTCTATAATCTCTATCGTAAATTTTTTATAGCGTTCGTTTATCGGTTTCGCCAGCCATACCAGGCATGGTTCAGCATCGATGTAAGTCCTGCGGTTAGTACATCATCACCGCAGAAATCGTGTTCGACGAAAAGTCTTCTATATATGTTGGATTTAATCCGATACCCGTAATCTTTCACTATCCGTTCGAGGCACATACGATGGTAGGAAAAATGCGGTGAATGTTTGTCCATCGTCTTTTGAGTGGACAACTAAGAACATGTCTTGCTCTTTCCGTTTCGATGGCTTTTGCAAAAGAAGGATACAATAAGATTGAAATGAGCTTCGGCCAATATACTAAGAATTATTTTCCTCTTGGATCAAATCCAAATATATATATATATATATATATTCAATATCTTGAAGATTGATAGCTGTAGTTACAACATTTTGCTCTACTCTGAACTATAGATACAGTGAGGAGCTTCTATAAAAATTGCAGCTGAAGTCCACTTTTCTTTGGGTCGTTGGAAACATGGGCAGATGGCAAGGATTGAAACGGCTGCACAAAACTGAACACTTACAGACGAGAATGAACTGTAGGATGTCTACGAATTCATAGAATTTGTCTCGACGGGACCAGAAATATTATTAAGAATATCGTGATAACATCTGTACAGATCGATTTTTATTCGTCTGGTAAAAAGCACTAGCAATAAAACGGATATTTTTTCAAATGAAAGATGGTCTTAAAAACATCAATATTTGCGGTTTATCCATCTTCAGTATTTCTCAAGATTGAATAAAATGATGGTTTATGTTATGGAAGACTGGATGTAGGGTATTTTGATACTCGATCGACTTCATTCAAATCCATGTTGCAAAGTGAACATGCTTACATGTACTCGTATATATAAATGGTAACATTTTCTTACGGGCAGTGAATAAAGTATCAATGTTATTTCAACGAATTCTGTCCACTCTATCTAATTTTTTACAAATGTAACACTGGTCTGACATCGCTTTTAAATGAAAACTCAGTTTGCATTTGATTTGCAGTAATAAATTTTCAAGTAAGCATATTTAAGTATAGATTATTATGTCTACTGGAACCTAACATAAACGATAAAATGTGAAACTCAATTTTAAATTTTATTACGTTTTGCAGAGTTCAGTACTTGACGGTTGCTTATCGAGATAGACCTTGCGGGTAGAGGGTTACATCATCATGTAATAAGGTTAGTTTGTATCTAATTCATATGATGACTGGATGCTGGCTGATCAGAGCACTTTTATTCAACAGAAACCCATTTATGAAATATAGGACGGTTGCTTGATGCTACACCCTTGCAAATTCAACTCTAATTAGGTTCGTATTCAGGAGTTAGTACCAATTTTATTGCTATCAATTAAAACCGGAAAATCTAATTGAGTTCACCCTATGAACTGGGTGGCTTTTAAAAATATTTTTTTATATGTGCTGCTTTACAATATTTTTCAACGTTACAGAAATGAAAAGAGTCAGTAGAATTAGTGGAGTCAAGTTTTTTTTAAATATGCTTACATTTCAATTCTGGAAAATAAATTTCTTCTGCGTCTATTTTACCCAAAAAATGTTCATCATATTCGATTCTTGAAAAAAATGGGGGAAGATAAGCTTAGCTTCGATGTTAACACGTGTAGAAGAAAATTACCAATGCCTCTATGATAATTTTCTTTCCTTGTAAAATTGATTGACTTGCGAATTTTTTGGGGTGAAAAGTCATCATTTTTTTTTTTTTTAAATTTTTAAACGAAAACTACATCATATTCTCTGCTACATCACTATTTTCAGTGAAGAGGTAGGTAATATTTTTCATTGTCAAATTCGAAAAGAACTCCCAACAAGTTGCAAGGTGCAACAATGAAATTCCAAAGATAGATAGATAAATATTAAAAATACTAAAAATAATAATATTGCTGAAAACAATTACCCCAAATAAAAATATTTATTAGCACTCGTTAAAGGAAAGATAATGGGTTAATAGAATTCGCATCATCGTTGGGAGCGTCCATCCTTAATTACGTAAGGGATTTGGAAGGTGTGTGGGAGGATCAGATTGAATGTTTTCGCGAAGCAATCAGAAGTGGGACAGGTTACAAAGCCTTTTTTACATATTTTCATATGAGCGCTTACAAGATAAAAGGGCGTAAAATTTTGGCGAAATTGTTTAAAAGGTTATTTAGTGCAATTTTTGTTTCTACGCCATTTTTGGTAGTTGTGTTCAAAATTTCTATGAATGTAGCATAGACATTGTTTTTGTACTATTTCACCATTTGACTATAGTGCGACTAGTAATCATTTCTTATTTGATCAACAGTTGATCCAAAAACAACGTCCAATATGCAGTAAAAAGTTCGATCTCTGATTTTTTGCAAAACATATAAAAAATATTGTTGTTTATTGTCTATATATGAACACATTCTGGAACCATATGAACAACCTTAAGTTTTTTATATAATTTCATTTCTTAAAGCATCTAATTTGGTAAAAAAAAAATATTTGGCAGTGGTACAAATTAGATAGAAGAAACTTCTAAAAAAATATAATTCTATTTTTTTGCAGTATATAAAACAATAGATTTTGTTTTAATTTTTCAATAAACATTGATTTTTTCGATTAAATATCATTCTTATAGAAATTACGTACACATTATCTGAGGCATAAAATTCATGTGAACTTGTGTTATCAATTCAAATAAAAATATTTTTACTAATTGTTGCTTTTGGATGTGTCATTTTGCCTAGTGAGAAACGAAAGTTGGTCCCTGTTTCTAATAATTAAGAAGTTTTTACTCTGCATTTTTTATGCTTTTATGATTAAATATCAGGTAAAAAACATTATCTGGCTTCAATTAAGTTTTCAACGCCAACGATAATATGATAATATGATTACAACAGATTACGATTAAAATAATAGATTTAAAATAAAAACTGAAAATAACTTTATCCTGTCTTCCATAGCAATGGAAAAAAATATAAGTGGTGTTTCATTCTATAGTGGAGAACTAAAATGATGAAAACTAATTCATTCACCTAATAATTGACGATAAAACAGTATTCTTCTATGCAAATTTATTTTATTCTTTATGAAACATCTGAAAAAATGTCAAACACTTCTAAATTACAATATTATTAAGTTATGAAACTGTAGAGAATATGTAATAAAAGCGGATTCTAGCTTCAAGCTTTAAAAACTAGTAATTATAGTAACTTGAGCCCTACATTTTCACTATTTATCATAGGAAACGAATACAAAATACATGGTTTTGATAATAATTCACTAAAATAATGTGATGATATTTATTTCTAAACGAATCGACTTTACTGTAGGCTTCGTTTTTATATGAAGAATAATTTTAGTGATTTTTTTGCTGATCTAGTTTTAAATCTAAACTGCCAGTGAGTCTATAAAAATGTAGATGTAGAATTGGCTCAATGTGGTTCGATGTTTCCTTATGGACCATAAAGCATGTAAAGAGCCTGAAAAAAATATTCTAAATTCTTGAAAAGACAATTAACTTTTAGCCAGAAAAAATGTAAATAGTGTGAAAAATGTTCTAAATTTCTGTATTTCCTATGATCATCAAAGGAAATACTTTCAGCAATTTGCACTTTTTGAGATTCTCCTTCAGAAGTAGTGTTGTGATTTATGTTTGTTAAAACAAATCTCTTTTGTGTTTAATCAGCTTACAGATTGATCATTGATGTTTTTTTTATTTGAACAACAGTTTTTTTAAATAATTTCATTCCAATGAACTCTTGTTTTTGCATATGCAATACTCTGAGGTTGTTGTTTTTTCGGCGATGAGTTATGAGATTTTAGTTATCTTCTGTGTATAGAAAATTTGTTGCTTGCTATTTCAATAAGCACTAACTAAAATCTAAATCCGTCGGAAGAATATTTGAGTGACTTTTTCTATGTGTGGAATTCAAACTTCAAAGTTGATATAATGTTGCTATTCTTGTCATCGTAAGAATCTTACCATCACATTGTTTCTTTAGCTCCATCGCGCACATTTTCTCATAAATGTTTTCTTACAACCTATTTCTCCAGATCCTCTACTCGCAGAAGTTTCTTCTCAAGTTTCACAGAAGCCATGGTTTGTTTTATCAGAATAAACTTTATAGTTGTAAAGCCACAAATGTCGTTTATAACATCTTGTATTAGTCAGGATTTGATGCACAGGTCTGCATATCAAAAGTTGATACTTGTATCTCCCCAGAATTTAATTTTTTCTTCTTCAAATTTTGAGCTTCTGCTTGGTGTATTTCTCTTTGCTTTTGTATATCATATATTTCTGCTTGTATTTCATATCGCATTTATTACATGTATAACTCTTCGGTTTTTGTCTTCTCAAGTCAAAAATAGTGTAAAATATTTTCGAAAGAAAGAAGCAAGTTTACTTGCTTTCGATTTATATAAGTTACAAATCCCTTGTCTTTCTCTCGATAATATCGATAATATAAAATTTAAGAAATTTTTCAATGTATTTAACAATTTCTTCTATATTTGTGAGAGACTTTTTTTCAGGCATTTTAGAGGAACCTCTTTTCTCTAGTATGGGTTCACAAAAGTAAAACTTTTGAGGTAACGATCCAGCAAATGCAGATGAAATCCCCGATGTTTCTCTAAATATTTCAGACGACACTTTTCTGTCGATCAAATAATACTCACTGGTTTTGGTTCGTTAACAAGAACTGTTCATCTTTTTTCATTCCACTGGTACAATTTTTATAAACATATTATGATTTTTATACCCAACAAGAAAATCACATCTTATTTTAAGCAAAGTGTTACTGTAATTCCTACTGCAAAAAGTGTATTTATGTCTGATTTATATACGACCCCTTGGATTGAACAAATCTTTTTTATGAACTTCTTGTTACTTTTAGATTCTATCTTTTTCTGCAAACATACCTTAAAGAGAATTCTTTTTTATTTCTTGCCTTACAAAGTTATTTGTTACTTCATTCAGGGCTAGATTTTTTGTTTGCATCATACCAAATTGGATGAGTATTTTTGGATTTTTCTCTGGAATTTTTATTACGACGGCAATTAGGTTGGATTCAAACAAACGTTTTTTTTTGTTTACTTAAATTCAGTGAATCAACTTCAATCTGGACACCATTGATTGTGTTAAACAAATTATTTTCGTCTGATGGCTTCACGTTGAATAGTGAAATGTGTTTATCTATTTCTAAATTGTTTTGGGGCAGACCATTATCATTTTGTTATAATTTGGTCAAATTATTGAGTACATAAGCTTTGAAAACTTCCGTGGTATTTATTTCTTTGAAATATATCGAGAACAGCATAGTTTCATAAACCTAAAAATATATTTTCTCCGTAAGATTCTGAGTCTTTTTTTAAGTGCAAGCCATTTTGACGCCAGCAGCTCCGACGGCGCGTTACTACCGATTGTAACCTACATAAATTTAATGCTTTTCTAGTGTAATAATCATTTGATGTGATAAATAAGAGAAAAATGCATTGTTTAGTATTTTGTGCAGTTTGAAAGTTGAGGAGAATAAAATATAATGAGCTCGTCACGTGAGACACTATGCAACGGTCGTGATGCATATAAATTATCTATTTAAAAAAAGGACTAAAACTGAGGGCACATGACCTTATTGTTTTATTCGGAAAGTTTTTTGACAGTGAATTTCTTTTTCATTTGATTTGTTAGGATTGTGTTTTTTACGTCTGAAATGTTTAGTCATAAGTTTGACGCTTAACTTTTTAGAGCATAACTAAAAATGAAGGCTTTCCTTTGAAATTTTGGAGTGGCACATAATTCAAGGCCTTGATTTTAACAAAGATTGCAGATTCAGTATTTGTGAGATACTTTATGATATTTCTGGATCAACTTAAGTGACTGACATTTTAAAATATTTTTTATTATTTTTGGAATTTAATTCGATTTTTTATATTCGCGCAAAATTCCTTCTTTCAAAAAAATTGTGTTCCAGACAATTTTCTAAAATAAGATTTGATTAACTATATTTTGTACCTGTTATTGTAGAAGCGTAAGCGAAGAAATGTCAAAAATAGCATGAGAAAAATTCAAATAAATTGTAGTACTATTAATCATTTAAACAAGCTTTATTAACTAAAACAAAATTAACTTATTCCAACCATAAGCTATTTTGAACCTAGCACTCAGGTAAACTAAAACAGTGGTAAAGAACATATCAAAATGATTCGAAAATATTTTTTAATAGATAAGAATTAAATTTTTTTGAACGATATGGGTCACATCAAACAAAACCAAAATAAATTATCTATTAAAATCAATCAAAATTTGTTTCGAATATCAAAATTTGTTTCAATATGTACGAAATTGGGCTCAGGATGATGCATCCTCTAGAGCATTCATTGATTTAATAGAATTTATTCTACTTATTAAGAGCTTTAATTTTCACAAGTACAATAACTTGAGAAATTTGGCAGTTTAAAAAATAATAAGACGGAAAACAAAACCAAAATATCATTGAATATCATTCCATTAAATGATTTCAACTGTAAATGCGCTGCGCTGTAATTAACTTAGTTAATATGAGGCATTATATGTGATGATTCCACCTATCCAAGCGAACGGAATTTCAAGCGAGTCAACCGTTACGCCTTCAGACACTTGCATCAAAGTATTCTCACCTAGCTCAGAGGTAATAAGTGAAATAACGAAATATATATATATGGTCGATGAAAAATTACCTGATGATTGGCGGACGGCCATCATATGTCCCATACATAAGAAAGGAGATAAGCTTAGATGTGACAACTACAGAGGCATTTCACTGCTATGTACGTCCTACAAGATCCTGACCAAAATTATTGAAAAAAGAATGACACCGTACACTTCCACAATAATTGGCGAATACCAAGGCGGATTCAGATCCGGTATGTCGACGATAGATCAACTATTCTCAGTAAAACAGGTGCTGGAAAAGTGCTGGGAATACAATATTGACGTGCACCAGGTCTTCGTAGACTTCCAACAAGCATACGATAGTATAGATCGAAATATACTATATAAAATAATGCTTGATTTTGGGATACCTATCAAACTAATACGAATGACCAGACTAATGATGACCGACACACGATCTAAAGTCAGATGTGAAGGAGATCTGACTCAAAGCTTCGACACCAGCTCAGGTCTTAAACAGGGTGATAGCCTCGCCCCCACACTCTTCAATTTGGCTCTTTATGACGAGCCACCGGTATCGATTCTGACGAAACTGCTACGACTTCAGTGGGCTGGCCATGTGGAGCGTATGGATGACAGGCGAATTCCCAAGCTCTCCATGAAAGGCCGAGCAACAGGAAGCCGCCCACCAGGAAAACCACGCAAACGATGGGAGGATGCAGTTGACAACGACAGCGAATCCTTGCTGGGATTCGCTAATTGGAGGACGCGGTCGCTGGACCGAGACAGTTGGAGGCAGTGTCTTCGGGAGGCCAAGGCTCGATTTGGGTTGGTGCACCATTGATGATGATGATGATGCTTCATACTTTGACAAATTACTGTGCAAAGCCATACACCCGAAAAACGTCACGAGTTGGTGACAATTTATTTCCGAAATTCGCGTTCTGCGTGCCAAACTTATAGAGCACTATGTCTCATTTATGCTGCTCATAATTGTCCATCTCAGCAACTCATACGCAATACGGTGGAAAGCTTTACATCCACATATACTCTATTGGTCAATGTTCATCCAACACGAGCTCGTACAGTGCGTACCGAGGCAGCTATCGTTTCTGTAGAGGGTAGTTTGCCTGACTATCTAAATTTATCGATTCGACGCCGTTGCAACAACTGGGTCTCTGTCCGTCCATTACATGTAACATTTTGGCCTAAAGTCCTGTAAATTCCAATTTCTGTAGCACTTGAAATCATTGGACCATCGTTTGGGTCGTACGTTCGGCAAATGGGCTGAGAATGAGTTGGAAATTAAACCACAGTTTTACCGTTAAATTATTTTCAGTGATGAGGCTCATTTCTGACTCAAGGAAGAAGTACTGTGCTAACAAAAATCAAAAAAAAATTCTTGATATATTTCGTTGAAAAAGAACCCTTAAAAATACCGGTGCAAAATTTAATGTCGATATATAAACTGGTTTTCATTTTACAGCGCTTGTAGTCCCCCTCCGTTATACAATACTTTTGGCCTTCAAGTGCTCGAACATATGCCACTATGTAACTGTTCGACTACTATACTCTCTAATACAATACGAGTACATGCAAGCTATATAACATAGTCTCAGTTAGTGCATATTCGAATTTTGATTGAAAATGCTTTCAAGTTAAAAAAGACGAAATAGTTCTCGTAAACCAAAAAAAGTTTAAACGCGTTTTCTCGAAACATGTTTTTTGTCTGCGAGTCGTAGATTTCTGAAAAAATACTTATCCGATTTACTTGAAATTTTTCACACATACTAACTAACTATTCAACTACTGCACGGGCCTAAGGTTAGAGGGGATTTTTTTTACGATTTCAGAACACTTTTTCAATCGAAAAAAAATAAAGTCAAAAATCGTTACACGTATATTCAAGCGTGCACCAAATCGCGAAAAACTTACTTATTGCCCTAAATTCAGACCCGCGCAGAGGTTTATACTCAGGACTTACAAAATTTGTTTTAGCACATTATCACATATGATTATTTTTCTCAGGGTTTTACGAGGCGCAATCTGATTTTTTTGTTTGTCACTGCTCAAGCATTTGGGCGAAACGGCCGCCATTTTGTTTTGTTTTTAATTTTTTTAATAATGTGAATCTGTATTTTTTATCCCAATACATTATATATCATCATACATTTCATATATCAAGTCGGTATCGACATCCATTTTCACCGTTCGACACAGTACTCCCCCCTTAATGAGTTCGTGGCCTCGTGAATAAGCAGAATGGCGGTTTTTGGAGTGGGGATAGTCCTCAATTCCCATTATATCTGCAAAAAGTCACTGTATAGTACAAGTACATGTAAAATTCTTACATTAGGACTTTTATAGTGTATAGGGCGTCATTGCTTCACGAAATGTGCGTAAATTGCAAGAATTGGATGCGGTTTTATCCTTACTTCTATTCATTGCATCATAGCATCTGAACATGCTTATTTGAAATTCAGGAACAGTGAAAAAGACAGTATTCTAGCATAATCGCTCTCTCTTTCTAGTTAGCTTTGAACTGTAGATTATACGAAACCATTTGAAGAACATTTTCTTCTTCTTTTACATAGTATTTCGAATCCTTGTTACAGTTCCTAGGTAATTTAAAATGTCGAAAGTTGAGTGTCTGTTAAAAAAACTGTGCCATTAAAACAAAAAGAAGCGTGAAAGCATTGCATATAAAACCAATTGATGTTTCACACAGTCATTACAGTATCATACAAACTTTAAAAATATTTGGAATATTCTTCAATAGATCAATAGATTTTTTACACATGAAAAGCTTGCAGAAAATGTCCTACATTTAGTGCTGGAAATCTACAAGACAGCAACAGATTTTGTACATAAAAAAATAGCTTGAAAATACCGAACAGCAATGAAAGATGCATTACAGCTATCAATGTCCCGAATGTTAGCATACCAGCAATGTAGTTCAAAAATGCTTATTTAGATGTGTGTATATACTGCTAAGTCTTAGGTAGAAAATATCAAGTAAATAAATACACTGACGATTTTCTATTGCTGATTTGTGTTTGGCTTCTTTCCAAATTTTTTTTCTACAATAGAAAGAGCTTAGTGTTTGTTGTATTTTCAAATCGTTGTCCTTACATTTGACTATTTTCAAAGCATCTCATTTATCATTTGTTTCGACGGCAAAAAGCCAAAATCAATAGTAAAATTTTCTGGTCGCATAGAATCCGTAAATTCGACATGCAAAAAATATTCATAAATTAAAATTGAGAGCAATGGCTCCATTACCACACAGTTAGTCGCATTTTTTCTGTTTGAATTTCCAGCAACTTAACGAAAGGACTTTGGTTATGATGACAGGTCAAACGATGCTAAAGTTTTGCACAAGACATTTTGAATTTCGTTGTTTTTATTACAAACAGGAAAAGGTCATGGTTTTTATGACTAGTATAGTTCAACATTCACAAAAGCTAGCTGAAGGCGAAACTCTCAATAATGGGATTTTTTATTAACGGCGAAAACTTTTTGAATCTTTCTTTCTTAGGAAATTCTAATAAAAAAACCACCGCCCACGAACAGCATGCAAGTTAAGTACGTGTCCTTTTTTCCGATACGAAGGCAAGTGAACCTTAATTTATGATGAAATATGATAATGATGATGATGATCATGATGATGTTGCAAATTGTTGTTGTTTGGATTAGAAGTTGCTTCGTAAGGACTTTTAGAAAAAACATACAACTTGGGTTGGACAAGTTCAATAAGCAATCAAAGAAATTCTGATGATAAGGAATAATATAATTCAAAGGTTGAGATGTCGTGATCCCATATTGCTCGAAAGCGGGGGTTTTTTGATACAGAATTTAAATTTTCCACAGCAACGGACATAAGAATGTTTATCCAGGCTACATTCTCATGTCCATTGTTAAAGAAAATTCTTAAAGGAATAATCATATTTTCCAGAAAATCAAATAAATCTTATTTGGCAATTCAAATTTAACAAACTTTTATTGGAAATATATATATAGATAAATAATAATTTTTTCGCAAAGAAATCGGTTTTGGCCGCCCCTTTTTAACGGTAGTTAGCAAACATTGTACACTTTCTTTTGAGATCAAATTTTAAAGGATCTTATCAGTAATTGTTCAGAAAAAACGTTTTCCCCACCTGTATATTCACTAATTTGCAGGAGGATTCTTGCTTTTTAGAAAGAAGTATGTGTGTGTGTGTGTATGTACGTACGTACGTGCGTTCGCTGACAGTTTTTCTACAAGCATAACTCACATAAACAAAGTCAAAGCTGATCAACTTTTGGGAAACTTCGGTCGAGGAGGTTTGCAGTTTTGACCACTTGAAGGTCATTGCTGTCATGCGCTTTATCACGAACCAAACATGTGATTTTCATCATTAAGGTGCCAATCCACGCGAATTAACATTTGTGTGATTCCATCAAACTTTTAAAAAAAATGTTGGAGCCGTCTTCTAATTTATAAAAAAAAGTGCCAAAAAATAAGGTTGTTTTCATAAACAATAGATTTTTGGCCTGATTTGCAAAACGCAGTGATCAATATTTATAAAATTTATATACTCTAAATTGTGGTTGAAAAAAAATTAGCAAAATTTTTTCTAATGATTATGACAAAAATTACATTAAAAATAAAAATCATTAAGTCATCATGACTTTCAAGGTCATTCAAGTCATTCTCTATATCTCGCGAACCAAATATAATATTTACATCACCGAGATGTCAATCGTCGCGTCCTAACATTTTCATGATGTTTTCGTGTTTTCAAAAAATCGTTGGAGCTGTTTTTTAATGTTAAAAAAAGTTGCAAAAAATTAAAGTTTTTTCGTAAAAAAATAAATTTTAGGAGGATTCTTGCTTTTCCGATTAATTTTCATCGCTTAGAAATCGTTTTTGGGGGATTTAGGAATGGGAGATTGGGGGGTTCTGTGGAATTTGGGAATGGATTGGGAGAGCGGGGGATTGGGTTTTTTGGTGGATTGGTTAATTCGGGGAATGTGAGATTTTAGGGGATTTGGGAGTGGGGGACTGGCGGATTTAGGATTCGGGTTTGGTACTAGGGGATCGATAATTTCGGATTGGGGAATTTGGGAATGGGGGTTTAGGGGATCGGGAGATTTGAAGATTAGTGCGATCGGGAGATTGGGATTTTGAGGAAATGGGGGCTTGGGAGATTTAAGACTGGAGGGTTTTGGGGACAAAATCAACAACAACCAGATAAGATTAGAACTGAGACTAATTGGACGGTGAAAATGAAAAACAGACATATAAAAGCGCTATTTAAATAAATCAGGAATTTTTTTTGGATTCATTTCATAATTTTTTAATAAAAACAATTGCATTTTAAGTGAGTTTTGAATAATTTTCGGCTATAAACTTCTTTATGCACTGAAACACGCCATATATGAAGATGATTCATTTTTAATTGGGCATTTTACCATAAAAAATTAAATGAACATATTTTTGATATTAATGAAGTCATAGATTCACTTAGACATCGATACACGTAAGAACTTGCTGGTATAAGAAATGTATCGTTAAGAGAACATTCTTTAACGATTAACTGTCTGGTATATTTCTTCTGTAGTTATTTTTTTCTTTGCACCACTTGAATATTCAAAAACTTAGATCACCAGTTTCAATTTGAAAAACAGAGTGAATTTAACGTTAAAATCATCTCTTTGGGGAAAATAAAAACTATTCATCCTTTTTCCAAAAAAAATTACATAGAATAGATTGTTGGGTACAGCTTCACAAAAAATAAATTTATTGATTAAGATATATAGGTGCCATCACTCATGTCTAGACGTTAGTGACTGCTGTTGAAAAGTATCTGATTCTAATTACATTACACAGTTCTCTGTAAAAATATAACTTGTCAAACTCGTTCTAGAATGTGAAGCCATTCTACCGTATTCTACTGACTGGCGTTGTTCATGACTTCCTTGCCAACTTTACCAAGACATATCATATGCGCCAAGGATGAAAACACTTTCATGGTTACCTGCTACAAAGACGATCGTCAGCTCAACGAAAATTTTCATTAAAAACTTCCAAAATAATGTTTTATTACTTCAACGAAAATATGTTCATTATTTTTGCCATTACGAAAACATTGGTATAAAAAAATTCTTGGATATCTAAATTTAAAAGATTCAATTTTCAGGCGTTGCTCGAAGTTTGTTTTTGTCATGTGAGTCGGATATTTCTTCACGCTGACCAGTCTCAAGTTGATTTATTCCATGAGTCACACAAGTTTACTTCTTTTTTGATATTTCTACAATAGTACTTGTCGCGATAGAGATTATAACCGCTGATGCGAGACTAGAAGTCTGCCACTATTCGCATTAATCGTCATCATACTTAGTTAGATGCGGCAAGTAACAATATCTAAGACTGACGAACAGTTGCATTAACTAACGAAACGATTCATTGAAATGATAAATAAATTAAGGAATTTTGAGCGCTGAGTTCAAGGAAAATAAAGTCAATTCAAAAACAACAAAAATTTACATTATTCGCAAAATGGAGCTGCTTTTGAAATGAAATACGCTTTTTTGCGATGTATTTTTCAATGGATACTGATTCAGGATATCCTAAATAAAATAGGTATTTTTGAAAATGTTTGATTGAGCTGGTTTTGATATTACCATAAGATATTCAAAATTGTCAAATTATTATCTCTTAGACAGGTTCCTCTATTTTAGAAATCTTAAAGGTGTCCTTTTTATGGGAGTACATCATTTTGGTAAACAGACAAAATCTGGCGGTAAAGTAACCTAAAGTGACGGTTCACTCTAACCTCTTGTAGATGAAATAAGTCCTTGGCTAGATGTGTTGTGACCAGTATGAAGATTCATCTTGGCTGGCATTCAACTCATCCTCATCTTCAATACGAACATGAGAAATAATTTTATGCATTGATAGAAAATTTAGGAAAGTGTTTGCTACTAGACAGGAAATTTAGATAATCAAACTAGAGGAAACACCTACTCCAGCTCTTAATTTGTTTGGATGGGTCATGTTGGCAAAAACACTAAAAAGTTCTATTACGTTCTGCTTTATTGGACCTACCTTT
Source organism: Oxycera nigricornis (assembly GCA_963942545.1). Taxonomy (NCBI): domain Eukaryota; kingdom Metazoa; phylum Arthropoda; class Insecta; order Diptera; family Stratiomyidae; genus Oxycera; species Oxycera nigricornis. Next base: position 93,403,574 of record OZ012661.1, on the reverse strand, counting down.
GATATTGAATGTGGTCATGTAAAATCCTAAGGACGACTGAATTTTTATAAAATATTGGAAAATTTTATGAGAACAACTAACCGTCTAGCCTTTTGGTCAAAGAATTCTTCAAATATTTCAATTAATCTTGTAATGTAACGCCATATTATCAATCCAGCAAGAATTTAAAATAGATTTTCTGTGTCAAAAATGCTTAAAAATATTTTTAACTTATTTTTTTTTCATTTTCTAGATGAAACGCTTTTTTCTTAGGCAATGATATTATGATATTGATGTAAAAAACCTTCCTTTTGTGTAAAATTTCTAATATCAAATTTTTTTGGTGAAAATGAAATCTATTTACAATATTGATATTATGATATTTTTTAAAAGATATGTGTGAATGAAAACCAAGGAAAATATTGAAATATTTTACGTAGTAATATACTGCGATGATTTAGTAACTTTAATCAATTTGAAAATGTTTTGATATTTGAAACCTGACTTTTATTTAAATTGAACACTTTCAAAAATTTAGGGTGAATCGAATACAATTTTGGATAACATTACAGTCCATAAAATATTCGTTTAAATTTCATAACAAACTCTAGTATGAGTATTCATACCACTCTAATATAGATATTTCAACCAAGATCAAATAAACTTCAATAAAAAACGGTTTGCCTATTTTCCAGCATTTCTTAAAACCTTTTCACGCTGGGCTCATTTCAGGTTGATCGTCAAATCTACATTACTCTCTAATATTACTTTCTGTTAAAGATTCGAACCTCCGAACAGATGCCACTTCGATTAGAATCCTGAGCGTCTAAGTCGTTATCCATGGGAGCAATGTAAAATAAGTCACAAAAATTGAAACGGAAACAACAAAGAATGTTTACATTTGATATTATGTAGAACCTTATTAGGATGCGTATTGAAGCACTATCTTTTGTTTTTATAAAATGGATTGTTTTTAAGCCTATGTGCTCTATTTGAGCATAAATTTAAAGCAATTTTTCTAACGATATTTATGTTAATATAGCACGTTATGAGGTTTACCTTAAAAATTGTCAACATTGTTTTTATTTCGTTCAAGTTATCAATTCTGTAACCAAAATTGTATCCAAGAAGCTCAGACTAATTGTCGTAAAATCCTAAAATTTTGAACAGTGTAATACAGGTAATGCGTTGTTCAATGTGTTAGCAAAAAAAAATATTTGACGCTATATGATTATGAACTCAGACTTGATTCGTATGAAGAATCAATTTGCACTTATTTCCGTATTTATAAAACAGACTCTCATTCTGAGTAGGTCATGGTATTTGAACGCTCTAAGGGAACTCACAAACATAATTTTTAAAGGATAAAAGTTTTGCAAACTGTACTATGTAAAATCAAGTATAAAATTAGGAGCACTCACCCAGTCTGTGGTCTGAATGTAAAAGAGTCATTTTTAACAACATGAGCTATCTCAAGAAAAAGAATATTTTCCAAAAATGTACACCTGCCTAAAGTGAAAATATTTCATCGACATTAAAGTCGTCGAAAATTTGATGATATTACATAGTTGTCAAAATTTATTGCAAAAGCTTCTTGACATCAAATTTATATGTATATCATGCCTGTGTTTCGAAAAGGGTGACTTAACACTCCAAGCAGACTTTATATCACCTTCATCTTCAAACAGGGACATAAATGTTCATCAACCAATATGAAAACATTTCACAAATCGTTAGATTTATGGACCCTTTTTGCAACGACATTAGGCCTGACCCGAAAGCTGATCACGTTCGTTAGAATTTATAACCGAACCATGCACATCCGTTCTTCCGATGCAAATAGTTAGTTTTTTTTTATCGAAAAGATGTGTGTCGTCATCCCCTTTTTTCTGAAAGGATATTCACGGTATTCGTCATGTGAAGAAATCTCATTTATATGTACGTCACATTCGGCAATGTGTAAACTTTCATAAGAAATTTTTTCAAAGGATTCTTCCTCATCTTAAGATATGAATAGAAAAATATGAACGTTTGACGATGTGAGTTTTTAAACTCGAACCTATTGAACGTTTATTGATAAATTTGAACTGGAATTTATACTAACGAGCTTGCATAAAAATGTCCTATTTTTAGTGCTGAATATCAAGTGAACAACACTCTTTGTACCCAAAATGTCAGTATGAAAACACTGAATAGTAAAACGGGCTATGAAACTTAAATACAAGAAAATTTACTCTCAAAATAATCGCTGTAATAAGAAAAGGGTAGACAGTTTTGTGCCTTGAGCTGATGATTTTCCTATGATGGATACGGTCACGAGCGATGGCTTCCTTTCAGTTTTAAATCTAAAGCTTATTCATTTCTAGAAATATACTTTTTGAGATGAAAATAGTACAAATAGTAGATTTGTGACTGTTTGTGACAAGTTCGAAAGATTTTAGTATGGTTCTTGAGCCTACAGAGGAAAATAAAGCTACATCAGTAAGCAGAAGTTTTGAAGTCGATTAAAGTGGAACATAAAAAGAATGTTTAGTGGAACAGAGATTGCTATTTGATGGATATAATGGTTATTTTACTCTGAATCCAATGTTGAATGGGGTATTTAATAATATACACTGTATTATACTCATTTATCTAAATAAATATATTACAGAGATATTGATGCAAATATACGATTTTATGGTAAACCCAAGATAACATCATAGTGTAATGCTATTCAGTTATTTCCGATATTTAAATTTGTTATCTATTCGTTATTTAAATGTTCCAAAAATAATGAAAAACTCAAAACAAAGAATATATAAGCACTGAGATTCAAAATTTAGCCACGATAATCGGTAGGCAGATACTTTTTCGTGATGCAAACACATATACTATAATTCAAAAATTATTTCCATTAAAAAAAGATTAAGAGATTTTTCCAAGTAAACTTTCAAAATTGATTTAGAACTTGTCTCCATTGAAACACTGAGATAATTTAATTTTAAAAAAGAATTATAGTCCTAGATTTACTTATCCCATCAAAAGTTGTAAATATAGCAAAATCCTCACTATTTATAGTTCCAAGAACAACTGGCCTTTGCTTATATTTAATTAGCATAGAAAAATAAAAAGTACTCACTCATGTACTTGTAAAATTAATCAAACAATATAAACGTTAATCGTACTACGCAATTACAAAAAGATTAAAGCCAAGTGAACTCTCATTAAAAACCTATAAAAAACAGCAAGGATACCATCTGGGAAAAAATATTCAGCCATCAAATTGTCTTTTAATTGCAATCAGTAGCAAGGCGGCACCTTTCTTATGACAAATTTCTTTTTGATGTTTCCTTTAGAAAGTGGATAGCTGGCAAAAATAAAGAAAGCCATTAGGGCGAGTGGATTGAGAAATCATTTGCAATCAATGTAAAATTAGTATGTTTTCTGGTGGGTAAACATTTTTTATTGACTAGGATGGTATTTATATTCAAAAAATCGCCTGAAAATCAAGCTAGCCGAAAATATGTGCGTGTCAATTTTCAGGATCAATTAAGGAACAATTGAGTGTAATTAGTTTTTGTTCTTACGCTGATTTTTTTTATTTTAGTGTGCTTGTGCATAGAACATATAAAGTTTATATAGCATGAGATAATGAACTTTCGTGCTTACCAGATTAGCAGCTTTATTACTTTTGGGCAAAGGGACTGAAAACAAAGCATGAGCGGAATGGAAGCAAAGCTAGAATCTAGGAACTATAAGTCAGTCATAATTTGATATGTTTATTTTTTCATAATCAAGGCTCATAACTTCAAAAATGCATGAACCTTACCATGAATAAACATTACACTCCATAACTTAGTTTTCAATATATAAGCGTAAAAAAGAAGTTAATTGTAGTCTATTTCAATTTTTTTTAAATGAAATTTGAAATCGTTTTTAAGAAATATTGCAATGAACACTATACAAATGTCGTTCACTGTTCCAAAAAATGTTTATGACAGTGCAAATTTCAAGATAACATGATAAAATCTAATTCTACTGGAATATACGAAAGTTGGGTGAAAAGTTTCCGGCCTGACCAAGAAAAACGATGTTTTTAAATTTTTGTTTGCTTTATTTTTGAACATAATCTCCATCAACACTGATACATTTCTCATAACGGGGTTCTAGTTTAGTTATACAAGTTTTAAGCGTAGATTCGTCAAGCTCCTCAAAATACTGATTTACAGTTTCGATAACTTCTTCGTTGCTCTTAAATCTTTTACCGCCAAGCCATTTTTTGAGGTTAGGAAACAGGTAATAGTCTCTGGGGGCTAAGTTTGGAGAATAGGGAGGATGCGGCATCAATTCAAACTTCAATTTGTGAATTTTGGCCATGGCAACAATCGACGAATGCGCTGATGCGTTATCGTGATGAAACAAAAAAAATCTTCGCCAAATGAGGTCGTTTAATTTGCAGCTCGTGCTTCAAACGTTGCAATAACTCTGCGTGGTATTGACCAGTGATAGTCTTACCCTTTTCAAGGTAATCAATGTATATAATTCCTCTCGCATCCAAAAAAACAGTAGACATAACCTTGTTCGCCGATAAAATTGTTTTTGCCTTTTTTGGAGTTGGTTCCCCCTTTCCAACCCACTGTTTTGATTGTTCTTTATTTTCAGGAGTGTAGTGGTGTCTCAAGTCTCATCAACAGTTATAAATCGACGCAAAAATCCGTTTGGATTACGCCAATACAGCTCCAAATTGTCGGTAGAAATGTTTTTTCGAATCAGTTTTTGGTCGAGCGTTAGCAAACGCGGCACCCACCTTGCACACAGCTTTTTCATGCTCAAATGGTTCAGCTGACATCCAACAGATCTCAGCTATCTCATGCACTTTCAACCTGCGGACTTCCACACACTATTTGATGGATTTTCTCAATCATTTCTGAAGTTGTGACCTCAACGGGCCGTTCTGAGCGAGGCTCGTCAGAGTTGCTCACACAACCCATTAAATTCAGAAACCCACTGCTTAATAGTTGAATATGATGGGGAGGAGTCTTTTAGTGTTGAATCCATCTCTTCTTTTATTTGTTTTGGTGTAAAACCTTTCATATAGAAGTATTTGATGACAGCACGTTATTCCACTTTTTCCATCTTCACGAAAACAACGGAAGCGTCTCGCGCACTGTGCTCTCAAACGCAAACTAACGTAGCGATTAGGCTGAAACTGTACATACAAACTCGGTAGGAATAGTACTGTAGGACGCCTTTTCAAAAGTAGACCTAGTGGTGCCATTTCTTGGTCAGGCCGGAAACTTTTCATCCCACCCTCGTACAGTGGCTCAAAATCAAAATGGATTAAAGGGGGAAATAGGGTTAGGACAGCGTTTTCTCAATGATTGTCGTGAAGGGCCCTGGAAGAGAGCTACTCACTTTAATGTACCATAACAATAGAACGACTCGGAATTTTCATTTAAAATTTTGGGAACATATTTTTCAATAACTTTACCAACATTTTATGAAATAAATAAATCAATTTTTTGAACCGCCTAACTCTATTTCCCCTTTAAATTAAAAAGAAAAAATTGAGCCAATGAAAAATATATGTTTTAAAAAAGACTCAAATAAACACTTCAAAGTATTTGTGTGTGAATAATTAAAAAAAAAAAACAATTTTAAATTTCCTTGTCACGATCTTTTAATATTAAAATTTAAAAAAATAAACTCTTTCAAATATCGAAATCAACTTTAAAGATGATGAACATACACCCCGCGACAATAATTTAAGACATTCTTTGAAAACATACACTATTTAACACGTTAGATTTTAGTATTTTTTGGAATTTTTAGTTACCACTGTTACAGTATCTGTTTTGTAGAAATCTTCTCATTAAAACTATGCATCATGAAAATTTCATAGAACGGGCGAAAAGCTGTGAAGTTGAGTGCGACAAAACTATAAGACAGTTGTAATTCTGCAGATATTTTGGCGCGTTTGACGCGGATAGTACTTTTGTGTAAATTAGAATTTTGTTTTTGATAGAAGTTTTAAAATATTTGCGTTGAGTTGTAAACATGCCCATAGCAAGAAATTTGAATAGTAGGCATTATTAATAAATTGAAGGAGAAAAAATAATCGATTAGCAAAATTACTAACTTATTGAAACTGTTAACAATTATTTAAAAAAAACTATAGTGAATAGAATCTTGGCGGCCGACCAAGTGCAACAATATTCCGAGGATAGCGGGTTATTTTAAAGAAGGCGTCAATTTTTTTCAAACTAGCGCGTCAAACCTCCACAAAGACAGGAGTTCTAACAAATATTCGAAATATTTAAAGGATTATAAAACCAGTCTCCAATTTACAAAGACAGAAACTAGTCAAAAATCATTCTTTGATTGCTGCCTCTAAAAAAGCGCGATTGGCTTTTGCAAAAGAATGATTTCGCTGGAAAAACGCTGGTGAAAAGTATTTTTTCCGATGAAAAGCGTTTCAATTTAAATGGTTCTGATGACTTGAACAACTTCTTACACAACCTTCGCAGAGATCAACGTCTTTTACTCAAAAGACAGATGGGAGGTGGCCGTGTTAAAGTCTGAGAATCTATTGGGCTTGAGGCTCGTAAGCCAAAAAAAACATCAAAAAATTATTTAAATCCTTGACAAAAAGAATAAAAGAAGTAATAAAAACCAAGCAAGGTTCATCATTAAAGAGTAAAAATTATATGAAGTTTGCCATTTCGAATTATTTTCTTGATAATTTATCGAATCTGTCTTCTAATTTCTCCCACTTAAATATTCACAATTTTCAGTTTATATTCCTTTCAAGCAGTAAAAATTAATTTTAGTCCATTTTTATTTGCAAAAATGTAGCCTTGAAGTAATTGAAAATATTTATAATAAATATGAACCACGAAAATTAAATAAAAAATATTTTATTTGAAAATTAAGAAGAAGAAAATGAATTCTGTCTGAAAGTTGTGTCGCGAAGTGTAGGTAGAAATTCATTTTGAAGCTCATTTTAATAGATTTAATTAATTTATCAGTACTTAATTGGTAATTTATTTCGCTTCTTTACTGCTTTAAGCCAACTTGAAATTGACTTCATCAATTTCTTAAAAAAGGGAGGCAGAATTTTGCTCCACTTCTCCATCAATGCAGTTTTCAATGAATTTTTAGTAGTTTTAGAATTGCTTTTTGAATTTTTCCTCTAAATAATTCCAATAATGTGCGAAATCATTTGGATCAGGTAACTGAGATGGAGTTTCTAACATACGGTGACAGTTATAAAGTAGCCAATCGATAGGTAGGATCGTAATCCTGATAATAATAAGAATTAGTTTCAATACCTATTTTTAGAATACTCTTAGATTCGTCTTTAAGATATTTAAAGTTCATGCTTGGTCCATTATTCCCTCAACTATATGAATATTCTTGGTTCAGCAGCTGGCATGGAACCCCGCACTACTAACCCACAGTGTCTAACGCTTGGCTAGATTTTTTCCTTCGAATTTTTCATTGACTCGTCTCCATACAAACGACCTGCCATTCGATCTAAAAATGTTGTTTTGCTTTTATCGGTGAACAAAACCGAAAAAGTCCTTTTTCTTGTACTATTTAAGCAAAATATAACCTTTTCTTGCGATTTATCTACCTGACCAAAAATTTTCTTCTTGCAACCCTACCTGTTTAATTTATGCTTTCGTAAATTATCTTTATGGTTCCAGGATTAACTTTCTCCTAAGATGTTTCACTGCTTCAATAGTTTAGGAGCACTAAGATAGGGTTGTAAACTAACCAGCGTTCATCTGACGAAGAAAAAAAAATCAAGAAATTGGTTTGGATTTATTTTCATAGTCTGTGGTGTTAGGAAAGCGTTTTACGATGTTAAATACTGTTGTAAGAACTCGATCAACTATTTAGGCGATTTCGCGCAACATATTTACTGGTTTGAGAAGAGAAATTGTCACTTTTTTTCAATTCAACAGAAGTTTGAGAGCCTTTTGGTGCCATATTACTACCCTTATCTATTAAATTTTGGCTAAACGCAGCAAATGATGCCAAAAAAACTTTCTGTGAACTCCATGCAACCTTCAAGTTATAAAAGTTAAAATAGCTCCAGTTCGTTCAACCAATGCAAATCATATTAATGATGTGTTTTACTTTATCCTTGAAGTCCATTTCAAACAAATTTAAGATGTTGATTTGTCTCAACTATTGAAAATTTTAAACCAGCATTTAATTTTATATATTTCAATTGGAAAATTAAAAAAACCGCCACAATTTTTTTTTATTTCATTCAACTGTTGCTTTTTTTATTTAAAGTCTAGGAAGTATATATTTTGACTTTGATACACTGTATATGCTCTGTGCAGTCAATAGCTAAAATCATTTACAAATAAAATTCACTAGATAAAACATTATCTGAAAGCAATAAGGGGATAGGATAGGTTACTTGAAAATGATAAAACAGAACCTACTGTATGTATCTTTTCTATGTGGTTGGAGGAAGCTTTCCATCTAAATGATAATGACCAGAATTTTACATGCACCGTTCAATGACGAAAATTTTCAAAATAGATTTTTTTTTAAATTTCAACCTACCGTCTACCCTTAAGCCACTCTCCTTTGAGTGAAAAGTACAGGAATAAACGATTAAAGACTACAATATCGTGTTTTGAATGCTTCTGTTTCAAGAAACTTAATCGTACTACGGACAAAATTATCCGCACCATATTCACAGCGCTTACACTTAAGCACCGCCTCAAACCCTTTTCAATTCTTTCTCTCAACGGTACAACCCCACATTATGTTACCATAGTACGTGTCTGCTATCCCTCTTCGGAATCGTTGATAGTGTCGAAAACTTCCATTTAAGCCACTAACTACTTAATATTCTTGCGAAGCGGCAAACAGACATCCTTGCCCATCACGGAGCCTTTGGAACTACAACCAAAAAAGAGTCAGAGATTCCATCGTGTGTCCGACAAAAACAAACGACCTACAGAGGATGGCGGCCAAGGGGTAGTGAAACTGAATGAATAAATACATCCCGCTAGCTGGCAAGGATGTCTTTAGGGAGCTCACTCCCCAAATTTGAATGCTTTATGTGGTTCACAGATGAAAGTAAAGTGGATACCATGCTGACCTGGTAGTTCGTTAGTGGAGAGATAAAATCCTTTTAAACATTTTTCTGTTTATCAGTTTGTAAAGCAGTTTCTTCGAAATTGCCTCATCCCTTGGACAAAAAGACCTAAATCGCTTTGAACATTAATGCTGTTAAGAAGTAAGTTTCAACAAGTCTTTTTTTTGGAGGGTTATTCCTATGGGCTGTTTAGTTTAAGTTGTTTTTATCCCAAGAAATCTTTGAGAGGGCATAACTGGAGTATATTTTTATTTGGTCTATTGAAAATATAGCATCCTGAATATTTATCATGCTAAAAGAATTTGTTTTTATCATTTTATATAATTATGTACATCGTTATGGTGATATTCAACGAAACTGATTAATGAACAATAAAATTAGAAATCATTTTAAAAAAATGTCGCTATAAATCGTCCTCACTGAATTGAACACACCAAATTATAAATTTATACATTTTTTAACAACTAATTTGCAAGCTTTCTAATCTCATCACAAAACATGAATAGCTCAAAGTATACTTTTCACGCAAGGACATTTAACAAATGCTGGACAACGTTTTTCAAATTAAATTCTTCGAAAAATATACGCAACACATCTTAACATAACATGCATTTAAAATATTTTTTGAAAAGCAAAACTTATTTCAGCAATAAGGAAATGTTTACCTTTCTTTTTAAAAGTGTTTCTTGGAATACGCCTGAGAATTTTGACTTCCTATTTCAAGTATCATAATTTAATAATGGATATAAATAGATGCAATATAATGTAAATACTTGGTCAGAGGGCTTAGCGAATCTGTTTAATTTCATTTTTCTTTAGAATTTCATTATAAATTTATTCGATCCAAAAAGTTTAGCGTCAAATTTCGAGGCTAACCCAGCAATTATGACGAAGATATCTAAGGAATCTGTTTATACTGAAACCGATATTTTTACGCTCCGTAAATGCAACGTAAGAAAGTTAACCGATGATACCGTAAAATTATGCACCTGCTTTGATTCTAGCCGAAATTGTTAAAAACCTGCAATGGCATTCTTCCTGTAAAACAATCTAAAGAAGAATTTATTCGGATCAAGGTAACATGTCTTTTTATAACTTCAGATTTTAACTTAATTCTGGAATTAGCAAAGAATTACAGACAGTCAGTCGTCAATTATTGAGTATATAGGATGCTTTTTAGTGGTATCGGACTTTTGATAGGGATATTTGTCACTGTAGCTGCCAAATTTTTCTGTCATTTTGACATTTTGTTTAATTCAATATGGCAAACTTTCACGCATAGACAGCAACGTCTCAAAATAGTGGAAATCATGTGATTGAACACCATTAGATTATTGTCTATGCTGGTAAATTAGCAAACTATTGATGACTTGGAAGCTAACATTCGGCGCGTTATTGGTGATATAAGACCGATTATGCTGGAAAAATTGGTACAAAACTGAACCGACATGATGGCATTCCTAAGACAGAGTTGGGGTGGTCATATGTCAGAAATTATTTCAAAACACTAAATGCTATGGAATGTCCTAGCTATGCAAGTCAACAACTTTACAATTTTAATAATTTATATGTATTTTATTTGTTTAAAAAGTTATATCCATCTACAAGACAACCTTCATATGTAGGGAAACTCTAAAACTAGCAAGCTACCAAGAATCAAAACTGCTATACTAACTAAGTGGCATTTCTCTTTAGATTCTTCTCAGTCATTCGAACAACAATCATCGCGAATACTACCTTTTCATTCTTTTCGGGAAATAAGTATAAAATAAAAGTATGTTAACAAAATGGCCCTTGTCTTAGTACTACATCTAAATAAATGAACAAATTATTATATTTTGAATGATGCCAAAGACATAAAAGTTAAACTGATGTACCCAAGCATAATTTCTGCAGAAAAAACGAGTCCTCATTGCATCTGCATCAGAATCACTTCAAATTTCTGACTAACTAAAAACCAGAAATCATTATGATTTTTTTGGATGGTATATTTCCTTAAAAACACATTTTTTTGTATTCTCACCTATAATTGATTCTTGCAAAAATGGAAAGCCACTGCTGATATTTATACAAAAAAGATTCATCAGGATATTTTAACAATTGAAACGTATTCTCTTTAAAGTACAAATGTCCGGGAATGCGACAATTTAATTTAATTTTATTTTATTTAAGGAAAAAACAAAACCTTTTCTATTAAACGTCTCGTATTTTTTCGTTTCTTTCTTTCTTTTTTAAATTAATTTGCCCGAAATAGAATCTGGTACAAATTTTCGTGTTAAAAAATAACTATCAAAACCGATAGAGCAGTCTTTGTTTTCTATTAAAGCTTTGTTGCTAAATTTTTGAATATTTTTTTCGGGAAACGATGGAAATTTTTGGCAATCTATACTTTTTCTTATTGTTCTAAGTACTATTGGTTATCGTCGCAACTAGGTTAGGTTAAGTTATGAGGATACGAAGCTTAAACGGATTCCGCTTCACTTTAATCGTCTATGGCCCATTGTGCCCTGTAGACTTAGATCTATTCTTCTTTCTTATGAATATCTAGGAGCAAGTCCATTTTAATGCTGCTCAGCTCACTCAGTTATCGTCGCAACTAGTTTACTAATATTTTTTTCTTTCATTTTTTCTACGATTTTCAACGAAAAAAATACACGATATTTTCCATTTTTTTGGAAAGTTCGCCATTTTGTTGTTTATTATTATAAATGTATAATTCTAGTTCCGATGATAAACAAATGTCTGTAAATTACAAACATATTTGATTTTTTGGTCTTTGATCATTACAAATGGAGATATGCGTCACATTATCCACCCACTTTTTAACTTCCCAGTATATGGGAAGTTCTTGTAATCGCCTCGAAAATCGAAATTGAAATGTTTAACATTTCTTTACGTTTTGAGGTCTATAAAGTATATATAAAGTGTTTTTAGAAAGGGAGATGTATGTGTGTACGTACGTACGTACGTACGTACGTTCGTGGACACTTTTTTCTACGACCATAACTCACGTAAACAAAATCCGATTGCTTTCGTTAAGGTGTCAATCGAAGCGTCTTTGCAATCTTAAGAGCTGATTAGTTTTTGGAAAACTTCGGTCGGGGGGGGGGGGTTGTTGTTTTGCCCTTTTTAAGGTCATTTCTGTCATGCGTTATATCTCGCGAACCCAACGTACGATTTGCATATTTGATGTGCCAATTGACGCGTATTGACAATTTTGTGATTCTATCAAGTTTCTAAAAAAAGTGCAAAAAATTGTTTTTTTTTTCAAAAACAATAAATTTGTAACCTTATATTCAAGTCCAAGTAATTAATGTTTATATAATTTATATACTGCAAACAGTTTTTTTTAAATGTCATCAAAATTTTAATCTCATGATTAAAAAAAATCAAATAAAAAATAAAAAATCATCAACAGTCAATATTTTTTTAACTTGATTTGCACAGCACAGTGATACCAGTTTATAAAATTTATACATTTTTATCAGTTTTTGAAGAGAAACCAGCACAATTTTTCTCCATGATTATGAAAAAAACTAAATTAAAAATAGAAAATCATTCAAAGTTACCATTTAAAGAGGGTTCATACGAATGATATTACTTTATATCTTTTATTCTAAAAAAAATGTTTTAAATTCAATCAAAGTTTTAAAATATTTGCATAATTTGAGCAGATTTTTGATAGTTTTTCTAGTCTTCTAATTGAAAAAACTGCTTAAATTTTGAAAACCAACAAAATTTCAATCAAATTTGCATTTGCGGTATCAACGCTTAGAATGATAAAATGTTTTGTAGTCAATACTTTCCAAGATCATATGCTTTGAAAAGCTTTCATCGAATAAAATATTGTAGCTTTTAGTAGATTCATTCTTTAGTTATCGTAAGATTTCAAAAACCATCATCATTTGTAATACATTTTACTTTTTACATGCAATTGAACATATTTTTGACTGCATATACAAAATTCTTTAAGACCAAAAAGGCCTCCACCGATTGATCCGCGTGAATATTCTATCTGTCCTCATCGACCAAAATCCTTACATAATCAATGGACCCTCCCGTAGACGATATGATTCATATTAACTCATTCCTGTTACTGCTATGAATACCTCTCATTGTTATTACTTAAAGTAGTATTATTTTCCAAATTATTATTGTGTTTAATGTTGTTGATGTTTATGTAGATATTATGGGAAGTTGACCGTGTGGACCTCAAGGGTCGCACCTCGCGGCTTGTTTTGCTAGGTCCTCACCCAAAAAAAAATCAACTAAAATACAGAAATCCTTCGATTTAAGTTTCTCTCGTTTCACAAAGTTTCTTTTCATGTTGTTGCAAATATTACATATATTTTTCGATGTTCGTTTTTATCGATAAACATCGTCGAATGATATGTTTTCTCGGAATTTGAGTGCTCACTGCTCAGTTTGAGTGAAAGAAATGAAAAAATAAGGATAAGTAGAATTCAATACGAAATTTTGGATGAAATTAGCACACATCATAAAAAACTCTTGGAATAATGTTACAGCTTCTAGTAAGAAGAAGGTATGGATGAAGCTTTGATCTGAATACGTTCCCGAAGATTGTGTTATTGAAAACACTCAGGAAATACTAAATTAACAAATCGTGGAGTTGGCTCATAACATCAGTTCCGTAGATGTTGAAGCAAATGATTTAAAAGAAATGTTGTCCAATGAGGAACTAAAAGCAATGTTGGACGATTGTCCCATCCACATTTCCAACGTAATACTCGAGTTTACAGATGTCGTACAAAGAGGCGAAAGCGATCTCACTTTTCCTTACCAAATCTGTCAGAAACATTCAGGATAAGGATAAGGCATTTGAGATATTTTATACTACAAGGAGCCTTTTGAGTTAACGCGTTTAGAAGTGCATAGCGTAATTTCATCAGATGAAGAAAACTAAAAAATTTACCTTCAAAAATTACCGTTTTTATGTAAGCAAGGATTCATACTTTTAAAAATGTTGCATTAATGAACGAAATAAAAAAAAATGTCTTAAAAATACACTTGTTGCACCTGCAGTTTTCTGTTTTACTTTTCTCGTGCATTTGATTTGCGTTTCTTCGCTGAACATCGTATTTTTATGGAACATATCGCAATGGAAAACGGAGGATCCCTGTATATTTAAATATACTGAAAACAGTTTGTTCTCAATAATTTAAGATGTAGATAAAAACATGCAAACATTACTGAAAAGGTTGCATTTTTTTTGAATGAAAACAATAATGCAAAAAGCCTGAAATCATAGACATTACTCCGCAATACTGCCTCAAATTACATGATGTATCCATCTTAATGATAAATGGTAAAAAAAAGTCAATAAAATTATCACCGAATAAATTGTCGGCTCCATTCCGAATCTTTGAAGCACAATTGACGGGCAAAAAAAAATCACCTCAATTTTTATCGGAAGTACCAATTCAGGAGGAAAATCCTTACAGATTTTGACTAAAAATCATGGAAACGTTGTTGTATTTTATGAAATTCTCAATATTGCGTTGCAATATTTTTGTTTTATTTATAGTGTAAAAAATTTCAATCAAGTCACGTAACGAAAAAATCCACTATTGTACCTAGTATCAAGACCAGTATATGCAGAATGACTGTCAATGCGTAAACTTATAAAAATAAATGTAAAATACCAAACATTCACCATTGCCACGTACTGAGCATACGTTGTATCTGTTGGCATTCACCCCGACGATAATGGGGGTGGTTGTAAACGGGACATTTTACTTGAAGCAGAAACAGATTAAATTAAAATTCATTGCATATGGAGATAGGATATGTACTCAAATTTTTATGTACCAGTTCCTATGCTGCAAAGCCTACATTTTGGTTTATAAATGGAAATATCGCCCCCATTTACATTAAGTAAAATGAAAAGCTTTTTCAACTTCTTCTTCAACTCCAGATGCAGATCCAAAAATCTTTGGCTTCTTCTTCAATGGATTAGTTAGTGACTTTCAAGTTTATTCAATAACCAGCGTGAAAGCATTTTATTTGGGTCCTTTTTTGTGATTAATAATTATGCTTGAAATTCAGGAATTAATCAAATCGAGCTGAAAATCTTTGTATAAAATCTGAAGTTGATGAACACGTATTGTTGATGGTAGTCTTATTTAGTACATAGTTTTCATCAAAATATGTTACATATCATTCGGTGTTATCGTAAGGATAAACAAGTACTAATATAAAAAAATATAGTAATAACCTTATGGCAGGAGATGTGCATCTACATTCGGACTACCTTCCATACAATCCTTTTTGCAGCAACTACAACACTTTGTTCAAATTTATTTAAAGAAGCGATTCAGTACGTGCAGCTCATTAATCACGCCTATCGCAATTTCACGCGAAAGGATTTTGCCATGCTACAATAACTTATGCACAGGAAGGATCACACACGAAGAAAATTGTTTTGATTTTCAGTTAAGCACTACAACATTTTCTAGACTGACATAAAGCGTAAATGATGAGACGATGTCACACTGAAATATCTGGATACGAAATACAGGAAGGATGTTGAGTTTGACGACGACTATATTGCCATTTTCTACTGTAAAATTTTTCACAGGACGAGAATTTTTTCACCTAAGAAGTTTCCACATTATCGGAGCATTCTAGCGTCATGGAAACAGCAACGCAACTTAAGAGGGCACTTTTCTACACCAACTGCGTTCTTCCTTCACACGTATTTTCACTTCACTTGATTTCACACTGCTTGAGAACAGAAGCACTTGCCGAAGAACAATCAAAAAACTACAAACCCCACATAAATTCAATCTCGAGACACATTCACTGCCAACGCAAATCCCGGATTATCGCACTCGCACAATTAAAACGTCCCGCAAGCAATGGTAAGGATGCGAGGCTGTGATAACTGCAAAAATCGTTACAGTCCGCGCGCTTTAATCCTTAATCCGAATAGAGAGTATTATCTCCGGGATGCTTTCGGTTCGAAGTCTTTAGCAAATCCTTACATCGACATTGCCTCCCCCAATAGATTATGAAGGTCAACTTTCGCATTAATCTGTCGTCTCGATGCTGTCGGAAAGATCTCTCGTCCTGTCGGGATTGAATTTTCAAAAATAAGCTACTTCCACCTATTCGAACAACGAATTCCACTTGGTTCTTGCACTTATCTTTCAGAACCAATCACACAAACTGAGTTCCCGCTCGCTACTATCCATCCATGCCGAACCACAACGATAGGCCAGCGTCAAAGAACCACTCGAAGAAAGTTCTTCGTCACGCGGAACTAACAGATTGCTTTCTTGCTGCCAACTGACGGACTCGATACCAACGAACGATTATGTTCTTGGCGGTTCTGATGATTCCTCAGACTTTCGCAGCAGTTCTGTTGAAGCAAAGTTCGTATTTTGGGGCCACGGTTCCATGCCTCGAAGCTACAGATTGATTCCCCGTCCGCAAAACATGCGCGGATGGCCCGAAGTCCATCGCGCTCCAATCCACCTACCTCAGCCGTGGGGGCGAGTTTATCTAGCTAACGCTGAAGGCTTGCTTCCTCTTGGAGAAATTTGCATGTGCCAGCGAATGTTTTGTGGTGGAAAGCTCTTCGGAAGAGATAGCGATGGATCGCGGATGAATGGAATCATCCACGTTGGAGCTGGGATCCATCCGCATTGGCTTTGATAATCACGCCAGCCCGTTGATTGAGATAGATGGATACACGTATTATACTCATGTGGCGTCTATTGTCACTTCCATGAGGAACTGCATAGTAACCACTGTGTAGTGTAAATCATTTCATCCGGAGACCCGACAATAATGACGGTGCTTCAAGCACGTTGTCATATGAGCTTGCTGAAGGTGGACAAGAATTTCGAACACCAAAAAATACACAATTCTAGATCTTTTGCCAGGTCCCGCTAAAATTCTCTTTAACAAATTCAGGGACTTGGACTAAAATCTGACAAAAGTGAATAACATTCTTTTCTGTTCCAAGAAACTATCTTCTCGTTCTCAATAAGATTTAGTTTTCATTAGATTGCGTGAATTATCTGAACGACACTACATCCTGATTATGAGCTCTATTTAGGATAAATATATGTGTGTAAACTACGTAAACATGACAAAAGCGCCAGAAAAAGTGACTAGGAAAATAAAACAAGCCGCGAGGTGCGACCCTTGAGGTCCACACGGTCAACTTCCCAGTAATATCTACATAAACATCAAAAACATTAAACACACTAATAATTTTGAAAATAATACTTCTTGAAATAATAATAATGAGAGGTATTCATAGCAGTAACAGGAATGAGTTAATATTAATCATATCATCTACGGAAGGTTTTTTGGAATTCCAACATTTAAGCAGTTTTTTTGTTAACACTAAAACACTGTTGAAACTATTAGAAATCTGCTCAAATTATGCAAATACTATAAAACTTGGATTGAATTTACAACAATTTCCTTAGAATAAAATATATAAAGTAATATCATTCATATGAACCCTCTATACATGATAACTTTGAATGATTTTTTATTTTTCATTTAGTTTTTTTTTTAATTAAGGAATATGGGTTTGCTGGTTTCTCTTCAAAAACTGATAAGAATGTATAAATTTTATAAACATTTATTACTGTGCTGTGCAAATCAGGTTAAAAAAATTATTTTTTATGAAAATACCCTAAAACCCTAAAAGCCTAATTTTTTGCATTTTCTTTTATTAAATTAAAAAGCGGCTGTAACAATTTTTCTATAACGTTAAAGAAATCGCAAAAATGTTAATACACGTCTATTGACACCTTAATGATGCAAATATTATATCGTGAGATATAGTGAATGATAAAAATGACCTTGAAAATCATGATGACTTTTAATGATTTTTTATTTTTAATTTAATTTTTTACGTAATCATGAAAAAGTTTTGATAGCGTTTTTACAAACATTGTTTGGAGTATATAAATTTTATAAACATTGATTACTGGGTTTCGTGAATAAGTTAAAAATTTATTGTTTATGAAAAAAAGCTAATTTTTTGCACTTTTTTTCCTTAAATTAAAAAACGGCTCGAACAATTTTTTTCAAAATTTGATAGATTCTTACAAATGTTAATACGCGTCGATTGACACCTTAACTATGCAAATGGTATGATTGGTTCCGGAGATATAACGCATGACAGAAATGACCTTCAAAGGGTCAAAACAACAAACCCCCCCGACCGAAGTGTCCCAAAAACTAATCAGCTCTTAAGATTGCAAAGACGCTTTGATTGACACCTCAACAAAGGAAATACGACGTTATTTACGTGAGTTATGCTCGTAGAAAAAACTGTCCACGAACGCACGTACGTACGTACACACACACACACATACATACTTCTTTCTAAAAACACTTTATATATACTCTATAGACCTCAAAATGTAAAGAAAAGTTGAAAATTTCAATTTCGATTTTCGAGGCGATTACAAGAACTTCCCATATACTGGGAAGTTAATAATATAAACCCCGGCTATATTTTTAAATTAAGCATCTTACCACCAGTTTTGCGTTTAGAAGAGAAAGCTTATTCATTATTCATAAATCCATTAGCTCTTGAAGAACGTTAATTTTTTTGACTTTACGTGAAAAATGGGCTGCAAAATGTACGTACTGAATTTAATACATGTTGTCGTTTCACACGAAATCGTCCCGAAGGATTCAAATTTATCGATTATTCTTTGATGTAAACAACTGAGACGCTGATTACCTACACGTGGAAGGTGTTCCGTAAATATCTTGATCCATATTTGTATAGCTTACACCTGCACCTGGATAGATGTTACAGGAATTCGGCTTTAGAGCAGGAGCTGTTAATATATTAAGATAATATTTTTATACTTATTTTTTTTGACGCAGCTGATGGCAGAGCCTCTTTTCTGTACCATCATTTATTTTCGTTTTTTGGGTATACAGAAGATTCTAGCAATTTTAATTTTAATCAGGATGTGGTAGAATCTCTCATATTTTTAGTCAAGAATGAAGGAAAAATGAAGCAGTAGATCAAAATTTAAATACTTAATTTTTTTGACCCAGCCGAAGGTGAAGATGGAAAAAGGAAACAATTGGATCTCTGAGAAAAATTAATCCTACACTAACTATTGGACTATTATAACTCATTGTCTGAGCTCATCATATAAAGTTGGAGTTGATGTGAAAACTCGAGCATATTTTACATAAGCTACATTATTTATTCCTGAATTGATTCAAAAATTTTAGGTGAATAGCTACACTACACGGAACGCAATTAATATATTCTTCAGCAATTATTTATGCCGAAGATTTTGTTTGCTGATTTACAGAAGGGCTAACTGGAGTAGTCCTTGCAATTTTGTCTTTTGGAATTATTTTACATGACACTTATTGTGCAGTTGCTCATATTTATTATAGTTTACTTATAGGAGCTGTTCTGGCTATCATGGGAGAATTTTTTCATTGATATTGACGTTTTACTTGTTGAACGAAAAATCCTAAATGCCTAAAATGGGAGTAAATTTAACATTCGTTTCCTAACCTTTTTTGACTTGGCAGACTTCGATGGTATTCAATTTATCCTGATGGCTACGCAATTTGGTGTTGTGTAGATAATTGGTTTTTAAATTTTCATTATTAAGTATTTTTATTTTTTTATAAATTATTTAAGAAAGAATAATTTCTTAACGTTCGGTTATTCATTCAGTTCAAATTTCATCTTCAATTTAGTAATATCTAAAAACTCTTCCCGCTGAACATATTTATTCTGAACTTGCATCATTAAGTAATTTCTAATATGGCAGATAAGTGCAATGGATTTAAACTCCATACATAAAAGTATTCTTTTGTTAGAATATTGCCGACATGAGCAAATCGAGGACGTCATGACAGTGCTTCTCCTTGGATAGAACAATGTAGATGTTTTTTTCTTCAATCTGGAATAGAAATGTGCTAGAAGTCTGCAAAGGAAATATTATGCCCCTTCAAATGCGATCTGAAAAGGTAGAACTCTGTAATGAATTTAAAAAAAAAAGCTAGATTAGCCAATATAATATGGTCATAGAAATGCGGACATCTTGATATTTAGCGCATTTTGTATTATCACTTAAAACGAAAATAAAATGTTAACAACGGTCCAATCTGGATTAAAAAGTATTTAACACCATCCACAGGTCAATGCAGTAATACTGCTCTATGAAGACTTGGTAAGGCATAGCATGAAACCGTTATCAACAAAAAACGTATGCATAGCTTTCCCAAATAATTTAAACTTTTTTCGTTGATTTAGACTGTCAAACATTTTTCGTGATGTCAAATGATTTGTACCTTATTTCAAAACTTTTAACTATTTTCCCAATAGGTTTAAGCGTAAGCCTTATCGGAGATATATTGGTCAGTCGTAAACGTAAATCTGTTGAGAAAATGTTTATAAGTTTTGAGAAAAAAGGACAAACAGTTCGGACGAAGGTCCAAATATTTTGAAAAAAAAGTTTCAATTATTTTAGGTACAAAGAATTTGGACAGAAGTTCAAATAATTTTCTGAACTATTTGATAATACGTCTAAACTATTTGAGATTAAGTCTAAACAAAATGGAAAATAGATTCTAAAATATTCATAAGACAGCCACAAAAATGCCTTCGGAACAATTGAACAACATATTCTGTTTTATTCAATTAAAATGCATTTCACAAAATATAATCCCAATTTTTTGTAGTGTTAAATTCAAAAATAACACTCGAATAATTATTCAAAAATCTCAAAAAGCACAATAAAATCCTGCCAGTTGAATGACTTTATCCAATTCAGCTGCCACCAATTGCATTCGAAATTTAATCCATTTACAATATTGTGTAAGGTTGGTAGGTTAACACAATCGGCAAGTAATATATTAAAAATTGCATTGCATACATCAGAATGATGTTAATGACTATAAGCAATGTTGACAGGATGCAGATTAATATTTATTTGAATTATTAAATGTTTATTTCTGAAATTCTTTGAGTCCGTTGTGGATTGTGCAGTACTCAGTATCAAATTAAGAGATAAATTATTATTCAACAAATATGTACACAAGCGGAAAATATTAAGGATAATTGCCTGAAGTATTGTAAATCTAGTGATTGCAGCGAAATCTGACTTATATATTTTGTACCAACAACAGAGTTACTGAAGAGCAAATATTTAAATTTAAAGCTATTCAATTTTTTTAAATAAATTTGCTGTAGATTTTAGCTGTCGTGTTGAGGTTTGTTAAAGCTTATATTTTTGAATATATAATCACATAAAAATCTACATCTGGTCAGTTAACTTAGCAAGATGTTTTTAAATCGATATTTACTTTTTCGGTAATTGGAAAGTCCTTTTTTAATTTTTTTATGATTTTTTAACGATTTTTCTCAACTCAAATATTTCGCGAATAAGTCTTCAGGTGACAATGTCAATTTCATAATATATTTCAAAATATAAAATATATATAGTATAAACCAATAGGAGGAGGAGCTACTGGTATGAATCCCTCTTTCATCTGTATAAGTTAAACACACATATGAACTTTCATTCCACTGAAATGCTATCAAAGCGTTAACCTATTTCAAGGCATCGGTTTTTGCAAGGGCATTCAAAAGCAAATATTGCTACACACATTTATAAGAGAGTATTTAATACCTTTAGATAAATTCAGTACAATGTGAATGGGAAAATAATATTTAAAAAATAAATGGATTACTCCACTGAAATTATTTTGTCCTTCGGCATTTTTGAGAATAACTTATTTCTCTATGAAAAAAGTTTGAATAAAAACAATAATAACAAGCCGCGAGGTGCGACCCTTGAGGTCCACACGGTCAACTTCCCAGTAATATCTACATAAACATCAAAAACATTACAACAATGAGAGGTATTCATAGCAGTAACAGGAATGAGTTAATATGAATCATATCGTCTACGGGAGGGTCCATTAATAACGTAAGGTTTTTGGTCGATGAGGACAGATTGAATATTCACGCGGATCAATTGGTGGGGCCTTTTTGATCTTGAAAATTTTTGTTGGTTTTCAAAATTTAAGCAGTTTTTTTTTAATTAAAAGACTATAAAAACTATTAAAAAGCTGCTCAATTATGCAAATATTTTAAAACTTTGATTGAATTTACAACATTTTTTTTAGAATAAAGGATATAAAGTAATAGCATTCGTATGAACCCTCTTTACATGGTAACTTTGAACGATTTTTTTATTTTTTATTTAGCTTTTTTCATAATCATGGAAGAAAATTTTGCCGGCGTCTCTTCAAAAACTAATGAGAATGTATAAATTTTATAAGCTGGTATCACTGTGCAAATCAGGTTAAAAAATATTTTTTATAAAAAAAAACCATAATTTTTCGCATTTTCTTCTATTAAATTAAAAAAACGGCTGAAATGAATTTTTATATTGTTGAAAGCTTCACAAAGATGTTAATACACGTCAACTGACACCTTAATGATCC
The DNA here is from genome assembly GCA_963942545.1 of Oxycera nigricornis. Taxonomy (NCBI): domain Eukaryota; kingdom Metazoa; phylum Arthropoda; class Insecta; order Diptera; family Stratiomyidae; genus Oxycera; species Oxycera nigricornis. Next base: position 93,381,001 of record OZ012661.1, on the reverse strand, counting down.
AAATATTATATCTGGTTCGTGAGATATAGTGAATGATAAAAATGACCTTGAAAATCTTGATGAGTTTTAATGATTTTTTATTTTTAATTTAATTTTTCACGTAATCATGGGGAAAAGTTTTGATAGTGTTTTTACAAACATTGTTTTCAATATATAAATTTTATAAAGATTGATTACTATTTTTCGCAAATCAGCTTAAAAATTTATTGTTTATGAAAAAACCTCATTTTTGCAGTTTTTTTCTTAAATGAAAAAAAACGGCTCAAAAGATTTTTTTAAAAATGCGACAGATTTACAAAAATATTAATACGCGTACAATGACACCCAAACGACGCAAATCCTATGTTTGGTTCGCGAGATATAACGCATGACAGAAATGACCTTGAAGAGCATGATGACTGTTAATGATTTTTTATTTTTTATTTGACTTTTTTTGTAATCATGAGTTAAAATTTTGATGGTAAAAATTATAAAAACTAATTGGAGTATGTAAATTATATAAACTTTGATTACTTGGACTTGACAATAAGGTTAAAAATTTATTGTTTTTTCATAAAAATGTCGATACGCATCGATTGACACCTTGTTCAAAAAATCGTACGTTTGGTTCGCGAGATATAACGCATGACAGAAATGACCTTCAAACGGGCAAAACAGCAAACCCCCCGACCGAAGTTTTCCAAAAACTAATCAGCTCTTAAGATTGCAAAGACGTTTCGATTGACACCTCAACGAAGTTGATACGACTTTGTTTACGTGAGTTATGCTCGTAGAAAAAAGTGTCCACGAACGTACATACGTACGTACGTACGTACATACACACACACATACATCTCCCTTCCTAAAAACACTTTATATATACTCCATAGACCTCAAAACGTAAAGAAATGTTGAAAATTTCAATTTCGATTTTCGAGGCGATTACAAGAACTTCCCATATACTGGAAAGTTAAAAATAATCAGGCTCGGAAATGTTTTGTTTACGAAACAAGTCAATAATTTTTTCATACAAGTTGAATATTTTTTAAATATATGTACTGCAAACAGGGAGTATTGCGAAGTAAGGCAATTTTGGTCCATGATTTGTAGGTTTTCGTGCTTTAGAGTCCACTGAAGCATCTTGCTGACCCTGCAGATGTTATCCGGATTTTTATAACTATTTCCATGAATCTGACTTGTTTCACAAAGCTGGTAATCTTCAAAAAAATATAGCTGAAACCCGCAAGAAATGTTTTAAAATATATAATTTCTATGTATGACTAATAGCGTCTTTCTAAAATATCAGCATCAGTAAATTCACAATGCTCTCTAGCTACTTTGAAAATCTTTGCTGCAATATTCGTTGTGAGATTCAGAAAAATCGTAAGTGAAATATAGACATGATAGAATATTATGTTCAGATATATGCAAGGAAAATTTGAAACCATCATTTATCGAAAGATTTAAGAAATCAGGTATTGTGAAATGTTTTGAAAACTAACACTAATTTGCTTGGTAACATTAAACATGAACCTTTGTATTTTTAACAACAGATTAAAAAAAACACATGACTAAAATACCCAGTGATTTTTTTCCAGCGAGACATTAGATCTATTGTCTTTGCGTAAAAAACTGCATTCAAAACATGTACGCATTTGATTATTTTCGACTTGCTCGAGACAGCCTACATTGTACATTAACTAGGAGCTGAGGATAAAAATGTCAAGTCCTAGCATTAGCTAGTAGTAGTAAACATAAGATACTTGAGACACGAGTTCTAACAAAACCTCATTACCTCACGAACCCATGCACATGAAAATACTAATTTTCAGGGCAGAATGTTTGCAGCCCTTTCTCCTAGAAAATCCTATGAAAGCGACAAAAACTATGTGAAAGGGAAAAAAATTGAATTTTTTAACTTCCCAGTATATGGGAAGTTCTTGTAATCGCCTCGAAAATCGAAATTGAAATTTTCAACATATCTTTACGTTTTGAGGTCTTACGAGTATATTTTAAGTGTTTTTAGAAAGAAGTGTGTATGCGTGTGTGTGTGTATGTCCGTACGTACATGTGTGCGTTCGTGGACAGTTTTTTCAAAGAGCGTAACTCACGTAAACAAAGTCGTATCGACTTCGTTGAGGTGTCAATCGAAGCGTCTTTGCAATCTTAAGAGCTGATTAGTTATTGGGATACTTCGGTCGGAGGGGTTTGCTGTTTTGTCCGTTTGAAGGTCATTTCTGTCATGCGTTATATCTCACGAACCAAACATACGATTTCCTTGATCAAGGCGTCAATCGACGCGTATTAATATTTGTGTGATTCTATCAAATTTTTACAAAAATTCGTTGGAGGTGTTTTTTAATTTTTAAAAAAAAAAGTGCAAAAAATTGTGTTTTTTTCAAAAACAATAAATTTTTAACCTTATTGTCAAGTCCAAGTAATCAAAATTTATATAATTTACATACTCCAAACAGTTTTTATAAAAATGTCATCAAAATTTTTACTCATGATTACAAAAAAAGTCAAATAAAAAATGAAAAATCATTAACAGTCATCATGCTCTTCAAGGTCATTTCTGTCATGCGTTATATCTCGCGAACCAAACATAGGATTTGCGTCGTTTGGGTGTCATTGTACGCGTATTAATATTTTTGTAAATCTGTCGCATTTTTAAAAAATCTTTGAAGCCGTTTTTTTAATTTAAGAAAAAAAACTGCAAAAAATTAGGTTTTTTTCATAAACAATAAATTTTTAAGCTGATTTACGAAAAGAAAGAAAGAATCAATCTTTATAAAATTTATATATTGCAAACAATGTTTGTGAAACACCATCAAAGTTTTTCCCCATGACAAAGTGAAAAATTAAATTAAAAATAAAAAATCATTAAAACTCATCAAGATTTTCAAGGTCATTTTTATCATTCACTATATCTCACGAACCAGATATAATATTTGGATCATTAAGGTGTAAGTTGACGTGTATTAACATCTTTGTGAAGTTTTCAACAACATAAAAATTCGTTTCAGCCGTTTTTTTAATTTAATAGAAGAAAATGCGAAAAATTATGTTTTTTTTTATGAAAAATATTTTTTTACCTGGTTTGCACCGCACAGTGATACCAGTTTATAAAATTTATACATTCTCATTAGTTTTTGAAGAGACACCGGCAAAAGTTTTTTCCATGATTATGAAAAAAACTAAATTAATAAAAATAAAAAAAATCATTCAAAGTTACCATGTAAAGAGGGTTCATACGAATGCTATTACTTTATATCCTTTATTCTAAAAAAAATGTTGTAAATTCAATCAAAGTTTTAAAATATTTGCCTAATTGACCAGCTTTTTAATAGTTTTTATAGTCTTTTAATTAAAAAAATGCTTAAATTTTGAAAACCAACAAAAATTTTCAAGATCAAAAAGGCCTCCACCCATTGATCCGCGTGAATATTCATCGACCAAAAACCTTACGTAATCAATGGACCCTCCCGTAGACGATATGATTCATATTAACTCATTCCTGTTACTGCTATGAATACCTCTCATTGTTGTAATGTTGTTGATGTTTATGTAGATATTACTGGAAAGTTGACCGTGTGGACCTCAAGGGTTGCACCTCGCGGCTTGTTTCATTTTGCACTGATACCTGGACTTTTCTGAGCTTATAGAAAATGTTTCTTCGACAATGCACCGTGCACGGTGGAAATAGCTTCAGTGATAAAGATGCAACAAATTATATTGGAACGTGAAATTTTATTCCATTACATTTAAGTAAATATATATAAATATTTGAGTGGTTTAGCTAATCTTCACTAGTCCCAAAAGTACAGCCGTCACATATATAAACTCAGCTAAGGATATTATTTGAAATACGTTCTTCATCCCAGGCCTGTGATACAACAGAGAATGATTTTTCTATATACATCCTTATTAATCATACCCTTATTTGCCATGCAAAAGAAGCTGGCGCTGCGTATGATCGCTCTATTCGTATTTTTCGGGTACCTACTCTGAAAATGATTTATTTTATTACAACTTCACATGAATCACAATTGGAACGAATATCCTTCATCATTAATTTTGTGTAGCAAAGCATTTAATTCTCTTGGTCTCGTCTGCTGGGATTTCTATAGAATGCCATAACTTTACTGAGATGTTGTATCGTTTCTTGGTTGCAACATAACCATTGCTAACTTTTCTGCACAGTCACGTGTGGTATTGTACTTCGCTGGTTGCTGTGGAGGAAAATAATGTTAGAAAATGGTATTTCACTCATAATGTGTATGATTCATAAAATATATGCTCTAAATTATGTGTGTAATATATTTTCTCGAAATTAAAGTCCTACCGATGGCAGGTGTGAGGTTTTTGGAAGACAATTAAACGAAAACAATATTTTTTTACTTAAATATAATATCACTCCTGTGATACAATAATTGTGGATAAATAATTTATAGGCGATTCTGACGAGTTGAAAAGAATGGCTTTTATGTTTCTGCACCATTTAAACAGCCCAATATGCTATTATTGAGCATAAGCAACATTTAGTTGTAGTAAGGAAGTGTTCATATTATTTTTACGATTCTATTATACTGATTTTGAATAAAACGTGAAGATACTGATTAAAACTAATTTGAAAATTCTCATCAGAAGCGTTCACATCAACGACTTAAATTTCTGGCTGCTATTTCTGTTTGGTAGATAATTCAGAAACTAAGCAAATCGAAATATAAAATTAATATTTGAGGTTCTAGGGTTTGATTATTCAGTTTTCAAAACTAGGCCAAACATTTGAAGCCTTAAATCTGGCTTGCATTGATTTAAAAATCTCTGATCCTATTTCGATGTTCATTTTCTTAATATGTATTCTTGCATGTTTATCTGTTCAATGAATATCAATATTCAAAAGAAAATTATGTACATCTCAAGAGAATATTTTAAAACAATGAAAATATAAAAGAAAACAAACGAGACAAGAATTTTCCTATTCAGAAAAATACATACATATACCCTCCCAATTCCACCCATAACTTCAGAAATCGCCATACCTCTACAGCACATATAAGAATTGCGTAGAGCTTTTTTTTATACAGGAAATTGCTTTCTGCAGATTTATTTTGAAATGCAAAGGGCATGTTTATTTGGCATATATTTAGAAACCACAAAACTGCGTACATGTACTTCCCATTCCATTCGATTCATTGCCATTTCAATGAGTATGTGTACTTGATTTAATTGATTCCGTACAATAAGAAAGGCGGGAGTTTATTTTTCCTTTTTTGTGATCATTTTGTATGCTTTACACAAAGTTTATTTCAACATTCAACATGAAAGAAGCTGTGCTTGTAATTTAATTTGTCGTTGAAATTTTATTTTGCTGGTAAAATTAATAAAGGTTGCCTCAAGGCCGACTTTTTGAATTAGTTGATTTAAAAATAAGTACCTAAATGAAAAAGAATTCGGTTGGAAATTCACTGCTGAAATATGAATAAAAAGGGCAAAATAAGTATATAATTGAGCTTTTGAATACGAAACTGAATGAGTCGATAAAATTCCTTATCTGACTGCACATACAACTCTTATGATGTAGCATAAAGCATATAATAAGTATGTATCCAATTTGAAGTAACAAGAAGAAAATAATGCAACGATAGCCGAGACACTCTTTTCATGCAAAATTTGCAAACCGTGACCCCTAAATCTATCAATTTCCTGAGGCTGTATGATTTTCCGCATACGTAGCTATCTTTTTCGAAATGACTGGCGCAATTATTATTTTCGGAAATTTTGGTTTTTGCGCAAACTGCTATTTTCCAAAGGAAGCTTCCCACAGTCTTTGAAATCACGCGCCGCGCAGCGTTGGCAGTGTTAAGCCTGGTCTCCTGTGCGTGTTTTGCTCTACACAATACACAAAACATCTACACAAAACATTGTTCCCCTCATATTTCGCTACACATTTTTGATGGTATCAACAGTGTTTTTGCTTTCCATGTCCGATGGAAAACATCTACACATTTTCCCCCCCGCGGGTTAATCATTTCTCGACAACTCCCGTGGGCCACGCATGTGTTTTTGTATTGAATTGCAGATCTGGTAGTATCATTGATGCAAGTTCCTCCGAATCGGATTCGGAACAACGAAAAAAGTGTCCAATACCGAATCGATCCTCTATCTTTAGCTTCATATAAATGTTAATATTTTGAGACAGTAAGTAAGGCCTTATACGCACTTTATTCTTTCTTCTCTTAGGAATCAAGCCGACCACAGCTAACCCTGATAGTAGGTCTCGTTCGTCCGAACATATTTCCAGGAGGAGACACTTTGTGTGTATACACACAAAAAATTGTGGAGACGTTTTTGTGTAGTGTGTAGAACAAAACACGCGCAGGAGACCCGGCTTTAGTTGGACATCTCAAATTGAGATGTGTGCTTGCCCGTTCAATTGACGGGGCACGGTGCGGAAATTCAGAGGTCTTGGGAAGCCATCATAACATGGGTAAACAATATGTATCACTATATTTTAGACTATTTATGGATGGAAAGTTCCATTAAATGACATATGTTTGATTCACAAGAAAGGAAAAATATAAAAAGTTATTTCCCAGAATTCAAAACTTATCATATCATATATTTTTGATCAGCAACCCATGAGCTCTACGTACGCTCATGTAGTAGCTATTTCAAGAATGCAAGAAATGGATGGCCTAAAGTGCCCACAACTGGCGAGAAGAAACACGACATCGAAAGTGATTTAATATATTGAAAGCTATGTAAGCACATCGTTTTAAACAATAGATCCTAATAGAATCTTTTGTGTTTTCAAAGTTTCTAAAAAATCAATTTTATGTAAAACTTATTTGAACCATTTTTTTTTATTTTAAAGACTAGTTTAGCTAAAAATAAAGAATATGGTATGTACCCGCAGTTTTTTTCAGGCATTCGAAAATTATTTCTTGGATCTTTTGGCACAGTTTTTAAACTTTAGCGTAATTAAATAACACTCTGTGTTCATATGTACTTCTTTTGATCTTAAATTCAAATGGATGAAGATAAAAAACCACTGAAAATGCAAGAAAAGAAACCACAATAGATATAAGGAGTCGTTTTCATGCTATATTAAAAATTTTAATCAGCGAAGTACTAGCGTCCACGAGGAACAACTGGAGCTGCGATTGAGCATACTCATAATACCCCTTCTGGATAAGTTTTGAACCCTTCTGGATAAGTTTTAAGACAAAGCAACAGAAAGAAAGTAAGCCATCAGCCGTGGTCAGAGAGTTTTCAGTTTACTTCCTTTTTTTGATGCATATTTTTGAAAAATAATTCAAATTTTAATCATAATTTAATCAACTCCCAATTTTAGCTCGTCTCATGCTCAGCTTTAATGAATTTGGAAATGTCTTAAGAAACAATAATTTCACTATTTTTTCAATAGACAAAACATATCCATCTTAAGGCGGCATGGTTTTCACTTGCTTCGAATTTATTTAAAAACATTATTATAACCCGTGACATCGAATCCATAAAGACTTTTAAGAGTTTCTATAAAGACTTCTTAGAGTTTATTAGAATTAATGTTTCCCTACTGAAAAAAACGAATACAGTAACCACATTTGCTTTGCGCCATTGTTTAACCGCAAAAAAATTTGTGCTTTAGATAGAAGCCATAAGAGGAGGCACCGCGGTTAAGGATGATTTAATAAATTTCTTCTTAAGTGCAAATGTTTTGCCTATTCGTTGACTAGGTAAATATTATTTAGAAAAACAAGCGTGAAATCGTATTTTGAATCAATTAACTTGCAATGCTCCTTCCACATGTCTACCGACTCTTCTTCCTAAAATTTATTGATCCTCGGATACGATACTCCTCCACTCATTCATGAAAACAGGGAAAGGACACGCTGTCTTCTTATTTGATAATGTTGAGGCTATTTTCCACCAACGAACAATATAGGCGGCATATTTTAGATTACACTGTGCAAAATTTTATCAGAAATTTATTCTTTATTTGTTTTAAAACTGACAAAATTTGTGGCTTATTTCGTTAAACGGAATTGTGAGTTTAGAGTTTTTTATGATTCTGCCTGGACTCAGTAAAATTTCCTTGGATGCAGAGCCCAGCCTGAGCAAAAGGGAGGCACTAAGGCGAGGAAGTAGGGATTGTTTTCAAAAATAATAATAATTAACATCCAGTCAATTGTTTAAAATAATGTTCACCCGCACAAAAAAGACATATTGTCAAATAAAAAGCTGTTTTAATGATTAAAAGTCACGTATAACATTTACACAAAAACCAAATTTGCATCACAACCCTTCATACATTTTCACACCCAAAAAATAAATTACAGTAGCTGTAGCATTTCTAAAAGATTAGCATCGTGGGTTTATTAAGGTTATTTCAGAAAATGGAGACAATGTCCGGTAATACGTTTAAAATTTTCATAGCATAAACGCTTTTGAAATATGAAAAGTCCTCATAGAATATCCCTATTGTCAGTCCTGCACTTCCCTTAAACTTTATGTGGCCTAAGAGGGCAATTCAATTTACTTTATAGGTCGTAGAGCAATTTCCGCTATAAACCAATGTTTTGTGATTTTCTTCGGAAAATAATAAGAGTTGAGAGTGGAAGTAGTAAAAGGAAATCAAATTAGAAAAGATGAAATTTATTTTCCTTTACTTATTTATGGTTAAGGTGTAGTTGCTTCTCTCTAAAGGAACGGCTGTTTCCAGACTTCAACTGAAATTTCCTCAAAGGTTAATTATGTATGCTATGTTGCTTCAATTTTTATTCCTTGAAGAGTGGGTGGTTTTATTGAATTTAACCTCAAAAACCAAATATGTTGTAATTGTTTTGGCATTTTTTTATTCATTGGGGACAATTAAAAAAGGTTTTTGGAACTTCACAAAAAAACCAAATAAATGTAATTATTTTGTCAATATTTCATTAAGTTTAATATAAGCACAACGATTTTCTGTTCAAAAATCCAATTTGAAATTACTAACAAGCCGCGAGGTGCAACCCTTGAGGTCCACACGGTCAACTTCTCAGTAATGTCTACATAAATTTAAAAATATTAAACACAATAATAATTATGAAAATAATAATACTTTAAATAATAATAATGAGAGGTATTCATAGCAGTAACAAAAATGAGATAATATTAATCATATCATCTACGGGAGCATCCATTGATTAAGGCTTTTGGTGGATGGGGGTAGATTGATTTGATCAATCAATCGGTGGGGAGCTTTTCTACGTTATTTGTTATTTTTATATCGATGCATGAAGGACAAAAGAACGCTAGCATAAATGAATGCAGTTTTTGTTATTACGACCACTGAAGAGATTTGGTCGCGTGATGGCCATTTTGACTAGTTGCGTTCAAAATTGCCATGACTCCAGCATAATCACTGAATTTATATTTTTTCACGATTTTACATCAATGAGATCAATAATTACTTTAAACATTCGTTTAGTAAATTTTGGATATGCAGTCAAAAATAGGTTCATTTGCATGTAAAAAGTAAAATGTTTTACAAATGAGGATGGAGGAAGTAATTGAAATCTATCGATTACTAAAGGTTAAATCTACTAAAGTCTACAATTTCTTATTTGATGAAAGCTTTCTAAAGCATATGATCTTGCAAAGAATTGACTAAAAACATTTTACCATTCAAAGCGCTGATTACCACAAACGCAAACTTGATTGAATTTTTTTTGGTTTCCAAAATTCATGCAGTTTTTTTATTAAAATTAAAACACTGTGAAAACTATTCAAAATCTGCTCAAATTACAATATCTTTAGAATGAAAGATATGAAACAATATCATTCCTATGAACATTTTTCACATGGTCACTTTGAATGAATTTTTATTTGTAACTTCTTTTATATTCATAGAATTTTTTTTCTTCTGGTTTCTCTTCGAAAACTGATAAGAAGATTAAAATTTTATAAACATTCATTATTGTGTTGTGCAAATCAGGGTTGAAATTTATTTTTTATGAAAAAACCTGCTGATTTTTTTAGAAAATTTGTTTGGAGTATATAAATTTCATAAACATTAATTACTGTGTTTTGCAAATCAAGTTAAAAATTTATTGTTCAGGAAAAAAACCTAATTTTTGCACTTTTTTTTTAATAAATTAAAAAACGGTTTCAACATTTTTTTGAAAAATCTGATAGAATCACACAAATGTTAATACGCATCGAATGACGCTTTAATGAAGCTAATCCTATGTTTGGTTCGCAAGATATGGCGCATGACAGAAATGAATTTCAAAGGATCAAAACCACATACCCCCAACTGAAGTGTCCCAAAAACTAATCAGCTCTTGAAATTGTAAAGACGCTCCGATTGACACCTCAACGAAGTCGATAGAACTTTGTTTTCGTGAGTGATGTTCATAGAAAAAAACTGTCCAATAACGCACGTACGTAGGAACACACACATACATCTCATTTTCTAAAAAATACTTTAAATATTATCTAAAGACTTCAGAACGAAATGATGTTGAAAATTTCGGCTTCCGGGGCAATCGCAAGGACTTCCCATATACTAGAAAGTTAAAAATAATATTTCAAAAAACCCTTCCGTCAATCCATAAAATCCCATATCTTAGTAAGCAAACCTGAAAAAAAAAAATTATTTGTACACGTTCATATCTCCTAGAAGTACATACCTATATATGTATGCCCAATATGAACGAATTTCAGAATCTTATTTTTTTTTTCGTTGTCCGCTTCACGGAAAATGCCCCACTCCGCTGTTTCGAATAACGTCGAAAATTCGATTCGGCATGGATTTTATTAGGTTGTCATTGATTCTGTAACGAATCAATTTCCTCCCAACAATTGCAAATTTCTCGTTTTAATGACGAAATATCCGAATATTGACGACCGTTTTCGTTTGTCTTCTGAAATCAATGTCATGTCAGACGTGCAGTATGCACTGCTGCATTGTCTTGTTGAAAAATGATGTTATTATCATCTGAAAGGTTTTCCAAAAATGGAATGACAGCAGCTTCAATGAGTTCACAATACTTTTCTGCATTCAGTTTGGTGGAAATGAAGCACTACTTTAACTTTCCGAGTGTTGACAAAGCACCCCAAACCATCACACTTCCTCTCCGAAAATTCCGACTATATCGAACTGGATTTTCCTTATGAATATCATGCCAATATGAGCTTAAACCATCGGCCCCGTCCAAATTAAATTTTTTTTCGTCAGAAAAGATGACGGACTCCCATTTTTTAGTCCAGTTCATGTGATCTTTGGCGAACGACAATCTTGCTAATTTATGGTGCACCTTAAGCATTGGTTTCTTCTTTGGTTTTTTATAAACTAAATGTGAATTGTGGTGCAAAATTTGCTTGACTCGCCTTTTCGTGACAGGAAGATCCAATTTGGCCACAATTTGTGATGCACTCAGCTCTGCTGCAATTAAATTTATTTGCCTCCGATTAAGCTTGGTATTTCCTTTTTTTGCCATATTTTTCCGTATTTTATGCATAATTTGATAAAGTTCCTTATCACATACTCGCAACGTTTAATAAGTCGCGCAATTTGTCGAATAGAAAGACCACTGGACTTAAGAGTGTGTATTTTTATTTTTTCGTCATCGGTTAGAACTTTTTCTTTGGGCACAGTTAGCTAACAATTAAAATATGACTCAATTTCACAGTGATCCTTTTAATAAGTTTACAAACTAACCGTGTTTATTTATCAACGAAAATAAAGTCTCCGGTACGTCAATTTGTTTCTCAGTGCGCTTATCGAATTTCGCATTGACATTTGGCTGTTATGTCCTTCTTCTTCTTTATTGAAGAAAATAAAAGTCTTATTTGAGATTTGAAATCATTAGATAAACATTCGGAAAAATAGAAATACTTTCTCCAGAAGTTAGCTAGTGTTCCAAGAATGCGCTTATAGTAATTTCGCTGACTGTATGTATAGTATATAGATAAAATATTAATACAAAAATAGGTCAATCCCTATCAAATTTATCTTATTTCATAGCTGACTGTAACTACTTACGTTACGTGTATTCAAACAAGACAAACAACGTTCATATTTCGTTTCAGCTTCAACTTAATTATCCAAATCAAAGATACTCATAATGGGATCCATTAATAAAAGCACGATAAACAGTTGGAGTGAAGGTTCACCCGCAGGTATTTTACGTCTATCTTTTTTCTGGGGCGCGCGCAGCTTCTGATTCGAAACTGTCGCTTCGAATGTATCTGCAACTTCAAAACGAAAATATGCAAATAATGAGGAGTACCGACTGCCCATTCAATTTCAAATGCTTTCGAACCCACCAACTTAGCCGCAGGCTAGCATCAATCAGGTTAAAGACCGACATGTTTGGATTTTATTAAGTGAAGTGTGATATGTAAAAGCCGTTTTGAATCCGTACAAAGTTTCATATATGCTGAACGTACATACATATGTATGTAGGTGGAATGACGAAAAAACAGGGGAGGAATTCAATGGCGCCTGAATTAATAAATTGGCTGAACAGACCAAACGCTAATTGATTTAAAATATTTAAATGTAAAATACTATGTCCATTCTACAAATATTTATCGTTCTGATGATTCTAAGATTAATGAACTACTGCTAGTATACATACTAGAGACTAGTGCTGTAGTCATCAGTCTGTGCTAATCGAAAAAAAAGTTGTTTGCATCTCACTGAGCGATTTTATGATTATCAATCGAGTAAAGATTGACTCTGCTTTTTGGTGACAAGAAATTGACAATTAAGGAGTACAAATCATTGTAATTATCTTTTTGAAAGCCTAAAATTCGAATTTCTATATAAATTTTAGAAGCTCATCGATATATTCGTGAAAACAGTTTTTGTGGAGCTATCGTCAATAGCAATGATAGCCTTTTAGACATTTTTTTCAATCCAGTAAATATCTAAATAGGTTTTGTTGCTTTATGCCATTTTAAGCTCACACGGCAGTTTCTTTTGTACAAAACTTCATAGAGCTGACAAAAATAGAGAAACAACAAAGAAAAAACGGACATTTTTACATATTAAATACGGACTTTCAATTTTTAACTACGACCGGAATTGTTCTAAAGAAAAGCACGATATTAACAATAAATAACAAATTCGCATTAATGCACATACTAAAATTCGAAATGAATTTCATGATTAATTTCGCAACATAAATATTAATGACGAACTGTTTAACTAAACAATTCAACTGAAGAACTACACAATTCAACTGATTTATTAACTTTATGTTATGATGTTTGATGGCGTCATCAAACAAAAAAAACTTGGCGAAGATGATGTTTTCAACCTTTGAAAACCTTCCTTGTTAACTTTGAAAAGGGAAGTTATTGTAATTGGGCCCAAATTCGGGTTCGAAATTTTCAATATATCTTTACGATTCAAGGTCTTAGGAGCGATTTACAAGCATTTTTCGAAAGAAGTATGTATGTGTACGTACGGACGCTCGTACGATAATAGTCATTTCTTTCTAGAACTGGACCTCGCGAACGCAAAGCCGTATCGGTTTTGTTGACATATTAATCGAAGCCAGGGGCGCGGCGAGCTTCATGAATTTGGGGGGGGGGGGGTAATAAATGTTGAAAATGCCGACTTGATTAGAAAAATTTGCCGACTGTCCGACTTTACAATCAAATTTCTTGAATATGCCGACTTCGGCACGATAATGCCGACTCGCTACAAAATTTTAGGGGGGTGTCACACCCCCAACACCCCCGCCTCGCTACGGCCCTGATCGAAGCGCATTAACAATGAGCTGACTTGATCAATTTGTGGTATGGTTCGATTTATTGGTTCTTTTTGTTTTCACGCACGATATCTCACGAGATAATATTTGTTGTTTTAACGTTTCTGCGATGTCAATCGAGAGGTACAACCATTTTGATGAGTCTATCATATATTCAATAAATTTAATACAACTGTTTTTAATTCCATAAAAAATCTGCAACATATTAGACTATCATAAAAATTTGCACCCCAAAAACTCAAGCTGTGATAAAACCTCATCCGAAAATATAATCGAATTGTGTTTATAAGCTACGTTTGAGCGGTCTTTCAATAAGGTGGTTATACATACGATTGTTAGGGTGGGTCATCTGTTCGTTTCTTAAAAGCAGAGAATTTATTTTTCAACGGCTAGTGGTCGCACATTGCGCCCGTCTAAATGCTGATAACGGCGAGAAAACATTAGTTAAAATGTATCTGAACCGTACCGCATTCACCGTCACGCTGTTACTAACTTGATATCGAAAAAAAGTAGGAACCAATGATACTATCAATATGAAACCCACAATAAGCGTATAATATTTAAAGATCCATGTTTTTCCACTAATTTTAACAAGTAAGTTGAAAATGCTCGTAATCATCTTTGATGATTAAACTTTAATTTTATTTAAGCAATTCACTTGAAACAGAAGAATTTATCTATGATATTATCAGCAGGAGAACTTATACGAAATAGTACAGTGAGTATTAGAAATCAAATAAAGTATGCAATAAACACTATTTTTTTACTTTTAGGCACCACTAATTTTGTAAACTCATTCACATTATATAAAGAACTCTAAAGTCTATCAAATTAGTTTCAAAAAAGTCCTCGTGTAGCAATTCGTGGGGAAAGTGAGACAAAGAAGCGCAGAAATTCAATAAAAACTGACGAGGATAGGCTAAATTACAGCCTATTGCATTTGGGACAATAAAACTATAGAATGTTAGGGGTGTAGTGATCGTTCTTCAAAAATATGGGCGGAAAGAAACCAAAATCTAGTGCAAGATATGCCATAGCCAGCCTGAAGTTAACATCGTTATATGCTTGAAAAATACGACATCCTAAAAAAATTCAAAAGTGATGTATTTTACAAATGTTGGATGCTGCAAGAAGCACTTAACGGGTTCCACCACAGAAGAGAGCGAAAATTTAACGTTTTTTGCGATTATTTTTTAAGTGAAAGAAAAAGTAGTAGGGTCATTATTTTTAAGGATGTCATTCAGCATGTTTTGAAGTTTAAGAAAAAAATATGTTTATTCAAAAATATTACAAAATGGCTGTCCAACAGCCGTTTCTGCGGAACGGTTTTTTAGAGGGGCTCCGCGGTACGCAGTAGAAATGCTCCTAAAATTTATGTGGAACGAAATGAAATCTGGTTTTTTAAACTACATTAGAAAAGCTAGAGAAATACGTAGCGGATTTTAAAAATATTCATTTTTGTTGAATTGGCGTGCATTTGAAAAAAACGTTCATTTTTCTACCAAAAAACGGGCACTTATTTTTATCAAAAATCGGCTACGTATTTCGATGCGGAATGTTGTTTTCAATTTGTAGTGAAAAAGAAGAAAATTGTTTGAGTTGTGCTGCGTGCCGATTTGAAAAAACGTGTTTCGAGAAAAACGTGTTTAAAGGTTTGACTTTACTTTACGTCTTCTCTCAACATCAAAGGACGCTGTACTAACACACTTTGTGTTCAACATGCTTGAAAATGGTTCAAAGAACATTTTTAGTGTATTAGAGAAGATAGAAATCAAATGGTAAGACATAATGCTGTATCGGACGAGCAGGTGTCGTATTTACCGCAAGTAGTCGTTTCGGAGCAGTCGGGAGGGGTCGAGAAAGAGCTCGAAATTTCAATGAAAACGACTTCTGGCAGATATAAAACCGTTTGTCTCTTATTCTAAAGGGTTCAAAGGATTTTTAAAGCCAATGAATAAAAAAAACGAGTCTTGGAAATTTTTACTGTGGTGTAACCTCTTAAGTTTCTTGATTATGCGGCTATGGAGATCGATCGCTCAGTTTTTTGAGGGTCAAAATTGTTGTGCTTATGTATTTGTCATTCAGTAAAATTTAACTGCTTAAATGTGAATAAGACCAATATTTATTTTCAATTTTCTGCTTAATTTTTTTTTAAAAGATTCTAGTGTTTGAAGTCAGAAATATTAGCGGTCACCATGACCATACGGTGTATGTGTTACTACTTTGTTTTAATACGTTGCTTGAGGGTAAATCAATAATAATTATAATTATTATAATAAATGATCAGTTTTTATCAATTTCATGACGAAATGATTTCAAGGAAATTCAGTACAATAAGTAGTTAGTCCTGCGGAAAGAATGTTGCCATTGTCTCCATGATTGTTTTTGGGCTGGTATACAATTGACGTTGGAGGTGACGATAAGGATATCGTTCTTTAGAAAACATCATTGAAATTTATGTATGAACCCAACTGCCATCCATGCATTTGCCTCGAATCCAATTACAGAGGAATACTCAGAAATCGATAGACTTCTATTATTACCTGTACTCTTCACCTGTGTCACCTTCATTAGTTGGTAGTTTCATAGCAAAATATTCAAATCAAATTATCTAAAGTTCACCCCTTTCTAATGTTAATCCAACCAAAGCCAAGCGTCCGCGAGTGTTACTCACACCCTGGCAGATAAACAGCCACAAATTTATTTGGTACCACAAGCACATGTATATAAGTTCGAGTTCGTAACCCGCAATTACACTAATTTACTAAATTAGAACACGAACGGTGCAAAACCGCCAACGCTGTACGTATTTTGGTGGTTTGGAGGCAATATTTGTGGGGTTATTCGCGCTCAGCCTGGCATCCGGTTCTGCAGAAGTTTGATGGGTTTTCGTGAAATTAACGCCTCATATCCCTATGGACCCAATGAAGTCGCACACGAGTCGAATATGAATTTACGAATCGATCTCGTTCATGTGGCACACCACAAACTGAAAATTCATGATATGCTTATAATTAGAGGCTATGGAAAACAGGCGATTGGAAATGCCACCATGCACGATTAGGCAAGCCAATGGATAGTGTTGCAGGCTTTAGGGCGGGGACGGTATCCTAGCATTAGGCGAGCACGGTCAGAAGCTGATATCCAGGAAGAAGATTTTTTATTTTATTTTTCAATATTTTATAACCAAAATGGTCAGGCACTCACTCAAGCGATTCACAGCTACAGTAAGTATTTTCGGCAGTGTCATTATATTTGTATATATGTTCGTGTTGACCACATTTACAAAATCAGACTCAGGTCAAAAATTCTATGGTTTTGGTTATTTTTTATTCGATATATTGCAAAAAATATAGTAATATAATATGAAGCTGCATCATCAGAATTATTTATTTCAACGATTGAGGAGTTTCAACATATCGTGATAAAGCATTGGTAACATTCTATCGAAACTCACCACTAAACAAACACAGACGAATAATTTTGTTTTATCACAATATAGTTGCAACTATTTGACTGCAGCCTAGACTACCAAATTTCTGTACCTTAATTTAGTTGAAATACAATTTTTTGTGAAAGTATTGTTTACAAGTGCTTGATAGCAATTGGCGTGAAAAATAGCCATTCTTAATAAAGTCAAGCTATCTTTTTAGTACTGATTTTATATATTTTTTCCAAAGATATTTTGCTTTCAATGAAATCACTTTCGGTAACCAATTCTTTTCATCTCAATCACTTTTTATCTTCACTCGGAAGTTCATTTTTGCATCGCATAGTAAAACTCTAAACTAAAGTATTCGTTCGAGCAGAATCTCTAAGAATGGTTTGCGCGAACATTTCTATATTTGGGCGAACATTTCAATATTTGCGCTAAATGTTTTCGCCAACATTTACAAGTTTGCGCGAACATTTCAATGTTTGTGCGAGACTTTCAATGTTTGCGGGAGCATTTCAACGTTTGGTGCGAACATTACATATGATTGCGCAAACAACCACAAGCGACCGCAAGCAAGCACAAAAACGATTGGTTGTGCTTGTTGCGCTTGTTTGTGCTTGCTTGCGCATGTTTGTGCTTGCTTGCGCATGTTTGTGCTTGTTTCTGCTTATTTGTGCTTGCTTGAGCTTGCTTGAGCTTGCTTGTGCTTGTTTGTGCTTACTTGCGCTTGCTTGTGCTTGTGACGTTTTTTGGATGCAAGTCTTTGGATGGTAAGTTTTCAATGTAAATTAAATTGTTGTCAAAACTACTTTAACCCCTTCGCTGCCAAGCCCAAATCATATGAAGTCATTCTTGTTACCAACTACATTTTAAGGGCTATTTTTTACCTAAGTTATGCTATTTCTTGATGAAAGCTCATAAATTTATCATCAATAATCATTAATAAAGACGAGTATACTCGCCTCTGGTAATGGTAAGGAAACAGAACTTGATATCCTTTTCCGTATTTTTGCATTTTCAGAAAAGCAGGACGAGTATACTCGTCTCGGCAATGCATAACACAACTCGTTCTTGGCAGTGAATTTGTTAAAATTTGACGGCTACAATGATAGATATTCCTATCCAATGTTCTATATCTTTAAAATAACACTCTCTTTAAGAATATTGACTCATATAGTACTCACACGAAGTGTGAACTGTTTATTTCATGATAGAACTATTGAAATGTTCACCATGATAGTAGGTACTGTCGTGATAGTACTATCATCATGAACACAATGCAAACAAGCCGCGAAGCTCGAAACTTGAGGTCGACACGGTCAACTTCCCAGTAATATCTACATAAATATTAAAAATATTAAACACAATTATGAAAATAATAATACTTTAAATAATAATAATTAGATGTCCTCATAACAATAATTTGAATGAGTTAATATCAATCGTATCATTTACGGGAGCGTCCATTAAATACGTAGTGTTCTTGTTGGATGGGGGGGGAGGGGATTGACTTGATTGAATATTCACGCGGATCAATGTGTGGCTGGGGGGTGTAGGTTAAAAATCCTTTTCTACGTCATTTATTATTTTCATATCGATGCTTCAAGGACAAAAGAGCAAAAATGAATGCAGTTTTGTTATTACGCCCACTGAAGAGATTTTTTCGCGTGGTGGCCATTTTGGATAGTTTTTTTTTTAAATTGCCATGACTTCAGCATAATCATGGAGTTTGTATTTTTTCACAATTTTACAAAAATCAGGCTAATACTTATTTCTTATTTTCAGTTAGTCTTGAAAAACATTGAATGTGCAGTCAAATATCGGTTTGATTGCATGTAAAAATTAAAAAGCATTACGTATAATGATGGAGGAAGTAATTGAAATCTTACAAACACTAAAGAACAAAACCACTAAAAAATGCAATTTTTGATGAAAGCTTTTTAAAGTATATGATCTCGCAAAGTTTTGACTACAAAACATTTTACCATTCAAAGCGTTCATTACAACAAATGTAAATTTGATTAATTTTTTTTGGTTTTCAATATGTAAGTGTTTTTTTTATTAAAATTAAAACACGGTACTGTAAAAACTATTAAAAATCTGCTTAAATTATACAAATATAAATAAACTTTGATTGATTCAACTCACAAAAAATTAATTTATTTTTTAAGAAAGAAACGTTAAGTGTTTGCAATTTTTCTTTTAAATTAAAAAACGGCTCCAACGTTTTTTGAAAAACATGAGATCATCATGAAAATGTTAAGACGCGACGATTGACATCCTAGTGATGCAAATATTATATTTGGTTCGCGAGATATAGAGAATAACATGAATGACCTTGAATGTCATGATGACTTAATGATTTTTATTTATAATTTAATTTTTTTCAAAACCATTAGAATAAATTTTGCCGGTTTTTTAAGCACGGTTTAGAGTATATAAATTTTATAAACATTGATCCCTGCGCTTTGCACATCAGGCAAAAAAAAATTCTGTTTATGAAAAAAACCTTAAGTTATTGCACTTTTTTTTAAATAAAAAACGGCTACGATTTTTTAAATGTTTTATGGAATCACACAAATATCAATACGCGTCGATTGACAACTTTATGATGAAAATCGCATGTTTGGTTCGTGGGATACAGCGCATGACATCAATGACCTTCATGGGATCAAAACAGCAAACCCCCCCGACCGAAGTTTCCCAAAAACTAATCAGCTTCGATTGACACCTCAACGAAGCCGATACAACTTTTTTTACGTGAGTTATGCTCGTAGAAAACTGTCCGCGAACGTACATACGTCCGTACGTACATACACACAAACACACACACACACACATACATACTTCTTTCTAAAAACACTTAAAATATACTCTAAAGACCTCAAAACGTGAACATATGTTGAAAATTTCAATTTCGAGGCGATTACAAGAACTTCCCATGTACTGGGAAGTTAATAACATAAAACCTATTTCAATTCCACATCGTATGTTTCCTCAAATCATGCAATCGCTTTTAAACTATTTCTCCTGGACCGATACTTCTGAAACTTTGCACACGTACTTAATCTTGATGAAAGGACAACGGTGATCGAACTTGAAGATTAATTGAGTCTAAAAACTAACCGTACAGTCTGCAATAATGAAAATGTCATTAAAAGCTCTAAGACGGAATATGGTGAAACGCTGCGGAGAGATTTATTTGTCGGCTATGGTGGCTAAAAAACTACTTTACTTGGAATATACTAGAACACATAGAACTCAATTTTTCTTCGTCTTATGTATGTATGTTCCGTATCTTTTAATCAAACATATAAACTTTCTTTTAATTCTTTTAACTTAATCATTTTTACCTTCACTTTAATTATTTCAATTGTTGAACATTTCAAAGTGTTGCTATGCCTTAATTTTAGTTTTTATCTCAGAATGGAAGTTGTTTTTATCGAAAAATTTGGTGAAATTCTTAAATGAAATGAAAACATTTCAACCAATATCTTAACAGAATCACCATATGATTATTCGCATATCACAACGTTAGCCCATCAAGAGCCAATCCATGTTATTTTCTCATGGAATGAGGTACGTGAAACGTTACCGGAATTTCAATGACTCTATTCACCAAAAAAAATATTGCATATGGCATTGTTTTCGTCTCTCTAGAACGATTATAATTCCCATCAGGTTTAGTTGCGAAACAAACTTTTCCGAAAAGAATGAACTTCAGATAGAAATGTGTGCTTTGCAAGCTGTTGCTTCTGAGAATGGATTTAGATACATGATGTGAGGAATGGCTTTTTTCATTTGTTGGCTGGTTCATTATAAGCTCGTTCTCAATTTGCCGTTTAACATTGAATTAAATAATATAATTATTTCAAAAACTATTGTTGCTATCGCAAGGTATAATATAGTTCTTCTTATCACTAATTTTTTTGTACTCATTGTTTTCAATTTTCAATCAAACTCATATACCCTTCAAACCTTATCATTTTCGAATTGAATTTGCAGTCGCTATGTTTATATTTAGAATTTGAAAATACCCCTCCAATTTTGGCTACGATAACTGCAATTATAATTAAGTTCACAGTAATAAGGTGAGTGAGCTAAAGCCGCCTAAAAATCAGTGCTAATTTACGTGGAGTTCATTGTGCACAGCTATGTTAAGATCTCCTACACAACTATTTCTGGTCTTTTGAAAAATGTACAGATTTTATAAATTCTTGAAATAAATACTAGAACTACTAGAACATCTATTTAATATACAAAAATCCGTTTTTAAATAAACTTATTGTAATCCATTTCTTCCTCCAACATACAATAATTTCCTAACTTTAAACATAAAATCTTGTATCACGCATTTTAAATTTGATTAACAAGTAAAAAAATTCGAGAAGAGTTAAAATGTTAAACAGAAATCATTAAATTCAATATGATTAATTTGAAAAATATTCGTTTTTTTCTTCGGAAAAATTTATTTTGAAAAGACAACATTTTTTATTTTTCAACAAAGCGTAAGGCATACTTCAACACTCTCATTTTGCATCCATTCACTTAATGTAGACCAGGATAACGTTCCCAATAGATATCATTATTGCACTCTGATCATCTTATATCTAGAATCAGGAACAAATCATAGTTTGCAACATCAAAAATAATACAGTAATTATTCTATTCTCACACTATCGAGTGAAATATAAATTGACTTTCATAGTTTCCCCCATAAAATCATTCTCCTAGAACCTAGAATATTCAATTTCTGCGTAATGAACTTTGAACCATAATTAACAAATCATCATTCCTTTTCATTTATTTATCATCACTTTATCACTGATTTGTTTATTTAGTTATTCATAACTTCTTTTCCTACGTTTGTGTTTCGTAATTCTATTTCACAGTTCATAATTATATATCATAATTCTTCGGCCCACGGTTTGGATAGCGAATCGAGCAGGGGGCGGAGCCGTTCAATTTTTACTAAGGTGTGCGGAGAAGTTTAGTAATGTATTAAGGACATTCGGTTCTGAGTGAATTGCTAGAATCAAGCAAATTGGTCTAATATATTGTTAGCCCAGTCAAATTACACAAAAAAAGACCCAAGCTGCAAAGTCGATCAAAGTTTTTTTGTTACACGTTTATTTATTTTGCCATATGTAACAAAGATCGTGAAAAAGGCATTTTCGAAATCTTGTTTGCGTTGCAATTTATTCACGGTCAAAATGCAAAGAAATCAGTTTTTGGAGAATACCTTGGTTTCCATTGGTTGTATGCTATGTTTTGTTGTAATTATTAGTTGAATTTTTTTAAATAATATTATGTTTGTTATTAGTTTGTGCTACTTTTTATCAAATAGAAAGAAAAACTATAACGACAAATTGAGTGAATTTCATTAGGGATCACAATTTTTTCTTGTTCTGGAAGTGGATGGAGGTGCGTAGTGAAGAAGAGCCTAGCCACGCATATTATGCGTTATCGCACATAAAACCTACTTCAATGCTTGGCAAATCTCGACTAAAACCATGTTGTCAACGGTGAAACCCTAATTTTATGTCAAGTTATTTGATGATAGATGGATCAAAAAAATTATAACAAGGTAACATTTTCAAAGATTTAAAACGTTGCACAATTTGAAATGATTTTGGAGATATATACAAGCATACAGTAGTGGACAAAAGTCTACGGCAACACCTTATATCGAGATTCTGGTTAATTTGAAGATTTAATCAATAATCCATTGATGCAAATTTTTCAGTAACGTAAATATATTTATAAGAAAATCAAAACAAAAACTTTTCATAACAAACTTAAACAGAAATTCATTAAAACATAAAAAATCGAATGGACAAAAGTCTACGGCAACCAGTGCTGGCTGACTTATACACAAAAAATTTCCAAATAATCGTACCGGAATTTTTAAAATTATTTGCTGGCTTAATACTGGGTTGCACCCCCTTTAGCATCAATTACTGCTTGCAGTCTTCATGGCAAAGATGTGTTTAAATGACCAGTTTTTGCGGATGTAATTTTCTGACATTCTGTAATGAGGGCTTCCTTCAAAAAATTTTTTATTTTTTATGCAACATTTCTGAATTTTCCGTTCCAGAAGCTCCCATACATGTTCTATTGGATTGAAATCCGGGCTTTGGTCCACAGTAGTTCCAACAGAAGCCAATCTGCTGACCCCAAATGCAGCTATTGCTTCCCAAACCATAACATTACCTCCACCGTGCTTGAAAGTAGGAATCAGATTTTAAGTCTATTTTTTCCCCATATTTTACTGGGAACATCACACCCGTACATATTGTATTTCGACTTAACGGTAAAAAGGACTTGATTCCAAAAATCATTGTCCTTGTTGATATAGGTCTGGCGAACTCTAGGCGTAGAAGTTGTTTTTTTTGCGGATATTAATGGTTTCTTACGAGAAGTTCTGCTTTGAAACCCATTAGAATTTGTTGCTCTCGAGATTGTTCTTGCATGTACATCCTTTTTACTTACTGAAGGCTATTGTTTCGCCAAATTTGGAGAACTTATTTTTGAATTTTTGTTCACTTCTTTTAAAATTGAACTAATGTCTCGCAAAAACTTTGTCGGTCGGCCAGTTTGCGGCTTATTTTCAATGGAACCACTGTTTTCAAAATTTTTGATAATGGTATAAACATAACTTCATTTAAGTTTCTGTAATTTTGCAATTTCTAAGCACGATTTATTTTATTTGGGTGTTTTGAGCGTTTTTTGGCGGTGTTTCAAGATTATCAAAAAGTCGTGTTGTTGCTTTTTACCAAAATATTTTGTTTTTCTTCAAATACGTATTTTGGTTGCTAATTGCAACCTTCTTCAGTGTTTTGTACACAATGAAGAAATACAAAATATTTTGGTAAAAAAATAACAACACGACTTTTTAATAATCACGATTTATTGTTTTTTTTTATACTAGACGACCAAATTTCGGACATCATTAGAAATTTCTTTTTGCGACGACGATTTGCAGTCCTTACTGTGCGAAACTAGCGATAAACCTATAATAAAAATGCAGCTGCACATGTACTACTGTAGAGCAAATATACAAATTTCGAAGAAATAAAGTTAGGTTTAGTTGGAAATTTTTAACTTCCCAATTCCCTATGGGAAGTTATTGTAATGGGGTCGATTTTGCGAATCCCAAATTTTGACATATCTCCACGTTTTAAGGTCTCTAGAATCTAAATCTATCGTTTTTAGAGAGATGTCTGTGAGTGTGTATGTACGTATGTGCGGATGTGCGTATGTGCGTATGTACATACGTATGTGCGTTCGGAATTATTTTTCGTCTCGATTATCTCAAGAACCAAATATCGTATTGACGTGGGACCGGTTTCATTGAACGCGTACTTTTGTAACTTAAAACTGAATGACTTTGCAGCAAAATCGGTAAGGCCGTTTTGTATTGAGTGTGAAAAAACTGAAAAAAAGACAAAAAATTGCTTAATTTTTAAACTGTTGAATCGCATTATTCATTCGTGCAGATCCCAAATACCTTCATAATAATATTATTATTATTATTATTGTGTGTTGCAGCAAAATTGTGATCAAATTATTAAAAAATGTAATTTGAAAAAAAAAACCAAGATTATTTTTTAAATTTCAAACTTATTGCGAAAATGAATGAAGCTTACATTGGATATTGTTATAAGTAATTTAATATTGTTAAAAACAATCAAATATTATTAGATATAATTTGATATTGTAAATATAAAGTCAATTATAATAATTTAGTATTCTTGATAACAAATGATTATTGTAAATAATAATTAAATACCCTCAATAATGGCTGTGCTTTCCGAGGCCCAGATGGAAGACGAGGAGAACAAGGAGGATGATGAGGAGGACGAGGATGTCGAGGCTGTGGTACCAAAGATTTTATGGCTAGGTAAAAAAATAATAAAAGTAATAATAATAATTTAGAATAATAATTGTTAATAATATTAAGTATTAATATTAGTAATTATTAATAATAATAATTAGTAATAAAATCAAATTATAGTTTTGTTAATCATCCCA
Source organism: Oxycera nigricornis (assembly GCA_963942545.1). NCBI lineage: Eukaryota > Metazoa > Arthropoda > Insecta > Diptera > Stratiomyidae > Oxycera > Oxycera nigricornis. Next base: position 93,355,780 of record OZ012661.1, on the reverse strand, counting down.
CTGGGAAGTAAGTCGTGTGGGTCTCAAGGGTCGCACTAAGACCACATTTTTAACTTCCCAGTATATGGGAAGTTCTTGTAATCGCTTCGAAAATCGAAATTGAAATTTTCAACTTTTCTTTACGTTTTGAGGTCTATAGAGTATATATAAAGTGTTTTTAGAAAGAAGTATGTATGTGTGTGTGTGTATGTACGTACGTACGTATGTGCGTTCGCGGGCAGTTTTTCTACGAGCATAACTCACGCAAACAAAGTCGTACCGACTTTGTTAAGGTGTCAATCGAAGCGTTTTTGTAATTTTAAGAGCTGATTAGTTTTTGGAAATTTTTGGTCGGGGGGGTTTGCTGTTTTCACCTTTTGAAGGTCAACCATGTTATGCGCTATAACTCACGAAGCAAACATGCGATTTTTATTGTTAAGGTGTCAATCGACGCGTATTGACAATTTTATGAATCTATTAAATTTTAAAAAAAAATCGTTCGAGCCGTTTTTTAATTTTTAAAAAAAAAGTGCAAAAAATTAGGTTTTTTTCAAAAACACAAAATTTTTAACCTGATTTTCAAACCTAAGTGATCATTGTTTATATAATTTACATACTCCAAATAGTTCTTGTGAAAAAACCAGCAAAATTTTTTTTCATGATTAAAAAAAAATTTAATAAAAAATGTGGTCTAAGTGCGACCCTCGAGGCCCACACGACTAACTTCCCAGTGGTTGAATAAAAAGCTATAATTTGCTTTTATTATTAATTACTATTATTAATAATAATTATTATTAAACATTATTATTCTAAATTAATATAATTACTGTTACTATTTTCATCAGTTTTTTATCTAACCATAAAAGATTTGGTAGAGGAAGACGTCTCCACCACCTGGTCATCCTCTACCAAAGCCTTGGCAACCTTGTCCTCTTCGTCCACATCACCCTTCTTGTCCTCCATCTCGGCCTCGGAATCCACAACTATTATTGAGGGTATTTAATTATTGTTTAAAATAATCATTCGTTATTAAGAATGTTTGACCGTTACTGAATAATTATAATTGAATTTATATATACAATATCAGATTATAACTAATATTATTTGATTGTTATTAACAATATTAAATTATTTATAACAATATCCAATTATTAACTGCATTTAGCGTCTCTACTCCCATTCACCCAAACCTGATAATAAAAGTTTGCAATTTTATAAATTAATCTTGTTTTTAAATAACATTTTTTACAAATTTTATCACAATTTTGCTAAAACGCACAATAATAACAACATTACTATGAAGGTATTTGGTATCTGCAAGAATTAATAGTGCGTATCAACAGTTTAAAAATAAGCAATTTTTAGTCGTTTTTTCAGTTTTTTCATCCTAAATAAAAAACGGCCCAACCGATTTTGCTGAAGAGTCATTCAGTTCTAAGTTACGTAATTACGCGTCGTTTAAAACCAGTCCCACGTCAATCCGATGTTTGGTTCTTGAGATAATCGAGACGAAAAATTACTCCGAACGCACATACGTACATACGCACATACGCACATCCGCACATACGCACATCCGCACATACGCACATCCGCACATACGCACATCCGCACATACGCACATCCGCACATACGTACATACACACTCACAGACATCTCTCTAAAAACGATGGATTTGGATTCTAGAGACCTTAAAACGTGGAGATATGTCAAAATTTGGGATTCGCAAAATCGACCCCATTACAATAACTTCCCATAGGGAACTGGGAAGTTAAAAATAAAAAATCATTTAACGTTCAAGGTCATTTACATCATTCATTATATCTCGAGAACCAAATATAATCTTTCGATCATTAATTTGTCAATCGACGCGCATTAACATTTTTATGATGTTTTTATATTTGAAAGAAAATCTTTAAAGCGTTTTTTTTTCAATTTATTAAAAAAAAATTGGAAAATATGTGTTTTTTCATTAAAAAAATTCATTTTTAACTTGATTTGCACATCGTAATAATAAATGTTCATAGAATTTATAAACTTTTATCAATTTTTGTAGAGGAACCAGCAAAAACTTTTCTCATGATTAAAAAAAATTAAATTAAAAATAAAAACTCATTCAAGGTCACCATGTAAAAACGGTTCATTCGAATCATTATACCTTCAATCTCTTATTCTAAAGACATTGTTGTATAGTCAATCAAAGTTTATTAATATTTGCAAAATTTGAGCAGATTTTCCATAGTCTTCACAGCACCATGTTTTAACTTTAATGAAAAAACTGCTTTGTAACCTGTCCCCCCTCCGATTGATCCGCGTGAATAATCAATCAAACCAACGCACCAAAATCCTTACGTAATCAATTGACGCTCGCGTAGATGTTATGATTAATATTAAGTCATTCAAATAACTTTTACGAGAAGTACATTTTTATTATTTGAAGTAGTATTATTTCCATAACTATTATTGTGTTTAATATTTTTAATATCTATGTAGATATTACTGGGAAGTTGACCGTGTGGACCTCATGAGTCGCACCGCACGGCTTGTTCGTTTATAAGTCAGCCAGCACTGAGTGCTGTAGAGTTTTGTCCATTCAATTTTTCATGTTTTTATGAATTTCTCTTTAAGTTTGTTGTGAAAATTTTTGTTTTCGTTTCTTTATAAATATATTTACATCACTGAAAAAATGTGCGTCAATGGATTTTTGATTAAAGCTTCCAATTAACCAGAACCTCGATATAAAGTGTTGCCGTAGACTTTTGTCCGCCACTGTATATAAAATTTATTGGCAGATAACATTCCATAAAAAAAAATTACCAACATTCAATCAGTATTTTCGTTTTTCTGCTGCTGTGGCATAAGCGCAAATTATCGCTATTATACACAGTTTCCTTATTTCAGTTTTTACCTCTTCATCAGATATTTATTTATTTATCATGGTTCTGAAGAATATTTGCTAATTGTTGGAGTGGATCAAACTGGATTCCCAACATTTATAGTTTATCAGGAAGCAGCATTGAGCTGCTGAATTTTTTTCAAAAAATAATGTTGCCTTGATTTTGCAATAAATTTTTTCAGTATTGAAGACATTCGAATGTTGCAATATTTTTGAAAATTTACACTTCCTGTTGTTTGTTTGAATTTTTAGTTTTCTTTTGCTTCCACCTAGTTTGTGGAAAATTTCAAACAAATTTGTGATTTAATATCATTCAATCTTTATCAAAGTTATTAGATTCGGATGAAATATACTTCGCTGAGTTTGCTTCTAAGAATCGCACCCAACTTTCATTTATAACCAATTCATTCCTATCTTTTGCACGGAACAGTCTGCCACCGACTATGTTCTATCATCATTCCCTTGTGGATTTTGCAAGGTGACTTGCACCAATCCATTCATTTTCGTCATCCCCTAAATCCCACTCGAGCGCATTTCACCGCCATCATAAACATTCAAATTTCCTCATATGTTATTTATGAACTCATGTTATGAACTCGTATTCAATCTCACTCATATGCGCAAACAAACATATTCAACTGCTCATGCATGCTCCATCATCAATATAATCCCGAAGCTTTCGCTGCTTCCTCACTTCCATCATGATCAATCATTTTGGACATTCGGACAAATCTAGAGCAAACCAGAGCAAAAATCGGACATTCATCCCCAAACATACTGACAAATTTGTGTGGTTCGTTGGCCAGAAAGTAATTTTCCTTCGTGTTTTCGTACGAATCGAATTTTTACTTGGACTTGGCAATTTGAAGTTTTCATCGTTTTCAAATTTAAACCATTCACCACAATGAAATAGCAAAAAACGAATGTGGTAGCATTCAAGAGCACTTTGTAACGAAAACAACCCCCAAACAGCCTTCAGTCGCCACAACATCTTGTCGTGACGACAAATGAGAATTCCAATTGGAATCTCCTTCGCCCAGTTGGCGTGTGGCCAGAAAATTGTTTGTCTTCTGCAAGAAAAAACGCTCAATAAGTCATGGCATTCATAAGAAAAAGCGTTGCACTCGACGAAATACAGAAAATAAAATATACTCATTAAATGTAATGTACTGTCGTAAATTCTAGATGGGAATTATGAGTTTGGTCTCGAGAAAATTGAATGGATTTTAAACTTTCATGATCGTTAAACATTAAGGAGACAAGTACCTAGTCGTACAATAAATATTGATATAAGTATGAATGCGGCCCTTGCGGATGATAGATTGCAGGTAGCTAATTGCTATGTTGGTAGTCCTGATTGTTGACAAATGCTCTAAAAACGCACCAAATCTTGTCAGTGTAGCTTGAGCCGTTACGATGAAGTGGTCTAGCAAAGAGAACTGAATCGCTGTCATTGCTTTACACAAATGTGGTATGGAGAAAGGCCGAATTTTCGAAACACTAGAGCTATAAAAAATCACGCGTGTTCTCGTGTATCGAACTATAACGTTATCCGGCAGACCTCACTCGGCTCGTAAGCCACAAGCCATCAAAGCTGTAAGGTCCAGAATCGCAGGAAATCTTGTCCGCAATCAGAAAATCAAGTCTCGTGAAATCGATATTGCGCCAAGAACCATGAGTCATATCATCAAAGAAGACTTGGGGCTTGCAACATTAAGAAGACAAACAGGACAGAGGCTTAATACCGCTTTAAAACGAAATAGGGTGGAAAAGTCAAAACAGCTGTTATCGAGATACGGTAAAGGGCAGTACAGAATAATAATTTCATCGACGGGAAATTTTTTTACCGTGGATGAATCCTTCAACAAACAAAATGAGAGGATATATGCACGGTCTTCTGAGGAGGCTACAGAACAGATCCCAGGGGTTAAACGAGGACATTATCCAGCATCAGTGATGGTTTGGAGGGGGGGTGCCCTACGAAGGTGTCACTACAATCCATTTCTGTGGAAAGCGCGTCAAAAAAGCTGCCAAAAAACCATCAGTCGGATATCTTAATGAAAGTAGTGGTTGGGGCTATATGTTTGAAAATAGAGAATGAGTTTCCCAACATGACTCTGCGCCTGCCTACATGGCGAAAGCCACACAAGAGTGGCTAGGGAACCACGTGCCAGAGTTTATCAGCGTTAATTTGTGCCCATCAGCCAGTCCAGACTTTAGTCGCGTCGACTACAAATTGTGGTCAGTATTAGAGGGTACGGTCTGTAAAAAACGCCACCATAACCTGGAGTCAGTCAAAACAGACGTAGAAAAAGTTGTGGACAATTTTCCGATTGAAGTCGTGCGAGAATCAATAGACCAGTGGCCTGACAGACTTTGGCGCTGTATTCAAGCAAAAGGCGGCCATTTTGAATAACTTATTTTTAATATGTAGTATGTTAGTTTTAAAATAAATCCAACTAGTAGTTACATTATTATAGTTAAAACATCTTGTATCAATATTTATGGCACGATTAGGTATTGTTTCTATCGTTGCTCACTAGATTATATTTTAGATCTTTTTAGCTTTCCATATTTTTGTTTTCCTGCTAATACGAGAAGCAATTTCCTTGAAATATACAATGTTGCAAATTTTTCCAACTAAAATACCCTCGAACTTATCAGGTCAGTCCAGTTGTCTTCGGGTTTATAGGCTAATTTTAAGTATAACACATAAAAAACACAATTAGTTCCAATATCAATCGATTTTATATTTTCCGTCATTACCTACAAATCCCTTACAACCTTTGTGGTAAATGTTGAATTTCATCAGGAATTTTTTTTTATCCTTTGAATGAAAAAGGTAGGTAGGCTGATTTGGACAAGATCTATGTTTTGAAGCACTTTTCCACCAAAAAACGACCTCAGGTTTTTAAACAAATGAAAATCGCACGGAACAATGTCTGGGGAATATGTTGGATGAGGCATAATTTTCCACGGTGCCTTTCCAAAATGCGGTCGGGCGTGATCGTAATGAAAAAGAACCTTCCTCCTGTTCTGCATAGAAGGGAGTTTTTAATTCTGTTCTGCATTCAAATTACTGTGTTGACAACAATAAACATCAACTGTGATAGTTTGATTAGGATCAAGCAATTAAAAATAGACAATTCCTGAAATATCCCACCAAACAAACAAAGAATCTCCTGATTTGGCAGTCGGCTTTGTTGTCTGATTTACATCTACGCATTGTCTTTTCCGCGCGAAGTTGTGATAGACTATCCACTTTTCGTTGTCTGTTACAATACGATTGTGAAAACATTCCGTTCCACTGTGACGTAACAGATACGAAGAAAAATTTCAGTCTTTGCGAAAGATTTGATGTTTACAGCTGATATCCATTCTCCATGCTCCTTTTTGAATTTGCACCAAATGCCAATGAATAATTCCATGCAAAGACACATCTTATCCACGGTTAAAGTTGGTTCTGCCTTCACCAGGTTTTCTACCGCCCTGTCGTCAAATTTACCGGCACGTCCTGAGCGAGGTGCATCCATCCTGAATCGCATTGTGTTTTTATAAAAGAAACCTTCCTTTAAATTTTGTGTATCTTTATTAACTTCACAGTATATGGGAAGTTTTTGTAATCGCCTCGAAAATCGAAATTGGAATTTTCAACATTTCTTTACGTTTTGATGTCTATAGAGTATATATAAAATGTTTTTAGAAAGGGAGATGTATGTGTGTGTGTGTACGTACGTGCGTACGTCTGTACGTTCATGGACAGTTTTTTCTACGAGCATAACTCACGTAAACAAAGCCGTATTGACTTTGTTAAGGTGTCAATCGAAGCGTCTTTGCAATCTTAAGAGCTGATTAATTTTTGGGACACTTCGGTCGGGGGGGTTTGTTGTTTTGCCCCTTTGAAGGTCATTTCTGTCGCGAGATATAACGCATATCTCGCGAACCAAACATACGATTTGCATGATCAAGGTGTCAATCGACGTGTTTTAAAATCTTTTTGATTATTTTAACATTATAAAAATCAGTTTCAGGGTTTTTTTAATTTAATAGAAGAAAATGCGAAAACTCAGGGTTTTTTTCATAAAAAATATTTTTTTAACCTGATTTGCACAACACAGTAATAAATGTTTATAAAATTTATACACTCCTATCAGTTTTTGAAGAAAAATCAGCAAAACGTTTTTCATGATTCTGAAAAAAATTCAATTAAAAATAGAAAATCTTTCAAAGTTACCATATGAAAAGGGTTCTTCCGAATGATATTACCTTATATCTTTTATTCTCTTCTCTTTTATTATCTTCAATTCTATTATCTTATATCTTTTATGCTAAAATCCATCAAAGTTTTAAAATGTTTGGATAATTTGAGCAGATTTTCAATAGTTTTTGCAGGCTTTTAATTAAAAAAAGCGGCTTAAATTTTGAAAACTATCAAAATTTCAATCAAATTCGCATTTGTGGTAATCAATCATCATCACCTTTCCACCAAAAACCTTACTTAATCAATGGACCCTCCCGTAAATGATATGATTAATATCAACTCATTCCTGTTACTGCTATGAATAACTCTCATTATTATTATTTAAAGTAGTATTATTTTCAAAATTATTATTGTGTTTAATATTTTTAATGTTTATCTAGATATTACTGGGAAGTTGACCGTGTGGACCTCAAGGGTCGCACTTCGCGGCTTGTTTGGATTCGAAATCGATTTTCGACCGTAATCGTTCGGTCTTCCTCAGCGATTCAATTAATCGATGAATCGTATTTATGTCTGCTGCAGCTGCTGTAGCATTTTTACCACATAAAAAAGTATAAAATGTGAAGTAGAAGTAGTAAAAAATGTGTCCTTTGTACTTGCTAGTATTTTAAACTTTTTTTCACTACCACTTCACATCCGATCTTCTCAAAAACTGATTATCAAATGACTAACTGTGTGTAGTTTCAGAGGAGGGGTCGGAATAAAAAAGGAGTTTTCTTATCACTTTTCGAACAAATATGACTCATGCAAATGTCATAGGGAAAATGCGAAAAAACTTATTGACTGACCTGATTATTTGTGGGCAGAATTGATAGCAAAAACCATACATCTCTCTGAATAGCTCTAAAGCATATCCTTGCTGAAAGGTATGTGCTGAATCCTTTCAGCATACACAGGGGCAAAAACCCAAACCAACGACTCGACCATTCATCCAATTTTGATGCAAATTGAACTTACAGGCTACAATCTTTACTCAAGATAAGTAATATTGCGAATGGCACAATACTGAAATATATTTAAAGGCAGGATCTCCATGAAATAGGTTTATTGGTAGGAGCACTATGAAAAAAGTTAGCCTTTGCATTTGCTAGGTCTTAAGATTTACCTAAGTATTGCCGTAAACGCGAAAGATAATCGCAAGCAGAAGCTACCTTTATTTCTAATACAGCACAAGCAACGCAATGAACAAACAAAAACGAAAGGATTCCGATATAGGCAGTCCAAGTTCTCTTGTACGAATGTTAATTTATTTATTCACCCTCGCTTTTTTCATACAAAAATATTTGGCTAATTCGTATTTACAAAACAATAACTATTTTCTCACGGTACCGATGCATATTGTTGCACTAAATCTATAATTTGTTTTCATTCTTTAATGCTAACGCATTTGGTTGGAACAATTTGTCGTACCTCACACGTTCACCCATAACACATCTCAAGGATTCAAACGCCTTGCAAGCTTTTTCTTAAGCTTTACAACTCATTTTTTCATTTCAACCGGAAATTTTCTGTGTGATTCAAATATTTTAGAATGAAACCTTAACAAGAATTAATGCACAGCTCTATTGAAAATTTACAACTGCTACTATTAACCTCTGATAGTGTATACCCCCACTGATTAAATACTTGATTTTTTTGACCCACAAATTTATATTAATACGACGCGTTTTGATCCTTCGACCATCTTCAGGTTACATACAGTTTACAAATATTTCCTGGTTTTATTCTTAAATAATTAATGGTCGAAGGAGTGGTGATTGGAAGGGAAGTGTAATTTCATTCAGCAAGTTTTCCTTTCTTTTTGTGGCCCAAAAAAAATCAAGTGTTTAATTTTATAAAGATTTTATTCATTATTTGTATGTAAAATTTTAAGTGTTCGTGCAATTTTCCGAAGTTTACTTTAGCTGTAATATGAAAGTATAAGCTTGTAAAAACAAATACTGTGTTGTCCTGTATAGCTTTAACTGCTTGGAATTTACAAATACATCAAGCATAGAAATGGTTTTTTTAACAAATAAAAGAATTTTTATAAGAGGTAATGGATGTACGTGCAATTTTTTGATACAGTATATACAATTTTAAATTTCTGACATATGTCCGCAACTGTGTCTTAGGAAAACCATCCGGTCGGTTCAGTTTTGTACAACTTTTTTCCAGCATGACCGGCCTTTTTTCGCCTCGAATGTTGGCTTCCAAGTTACTAATAGTTGCTCGATTCAGTAACAGACAGATATCCTTATTGGAAGTTCTATATCTCTAAATAAAGACCCTATGCTAATAATAAAAATAATAATTTAAAAATATCAACCAAGTGTGCATATTGTGACCCAGATTGAGTTAGCACCATGTCATGTTTCTTTTCCAAAAGAGTCCTGGCACCTGAGTTCATGTCTCGATCTTCTTCATATTTTGATTTATTAGAAAACGGTGAAAATGGGTAAATTTCAGCGAATATTTTCTTTTGTAAGAAAAAGGTACAATTACGAAATTGATTTCCTTATTATCTCTTGACCGCTGGTTTAATTTCTTGCCAACCTTTCAAAATAGCGATTTTTCTACTTGCGCAAAAATTTATACAGTAGCACCTCGATAACAGGACTCTCAAAGGGATCTTTCAAATAGAATTGTTATCAGGGTGCACTCCTAGCCGAGGGTCGTGTTATTAAGGTTGTGTGAACAATAAGTCGTGTTATCAAGGTCAGCCACTTTTTGAAACCCTGGTTTCGAATTAGCAATTTAGAATAAACTTAATTACTCCAATATGACTAAATTATTTTTCAAACTACGTGAAGCTATAAAACGCGGAAACTATGGATTTAAAAGTTAAGAGTCGTGTTATAAAGGTTCAGTTACGGAGCTCAACGTGATACTGAGGTTGGAGTCGTCTTGTAAAGGTTTGTTTGCTTAGAGTGACGTATTATAGAAATTCTTATAGCCAAAATCTGAATGAGGGAAAATACTTGTTGCTGAGGTTTTCATTTAAATAATAGCCGTGTTATAGAGGTATATACTACATTAAATCCTATGATTATTTCACGGGGACTAGAAAAATGCACTTGTTACCAAGGATGGCTTGCTATCGAGGGTCGTAGTATCAAGGTTCTACTGTACTTATTTTCACATTCGAATAAAGCTCTCGAAAGAATTTTCCATAAATTTTCTATTAAATTAAAATCAGAAGACATTGTAGATCATTCAAAAGCTTTAATTTGCCTAAGGTAATCCCAGCCGATTTTACTCGGTGCTTTGAAACGTCAGCATTGTCTTGTTTGAAAATCCATTTTTCTGTTGGTTTTTCTTCATCAAAGTGATTGAGGACTTCTTCAAGAAATCCAGCTTACTTTTCATACTCAAATGAATAGCTTTTTTTTTTGTTAGTCAGCAAATTGGATTGTACAATTGTGTTGAAGCGGTGATAAGTGTAAGTTAATCTTGCAACCGAACCAGGAACCTGGAGCGTAAGACACAATATAGAGGAAACCATTGGAGCAATTTGAGTTGAAATGAAATCCTGTTTACCTATTTTACTGATGCATTGTGGAATTTTATATAAAAGTAAAAAACAACATTTTAAAATATATAACAGTTCAAATATTAATTACATTATTTTTACAACTTGACCGAGAAAAAAATCTCAAATTATTCAAAGGTAGAATTAAAGCGTGAAAGCCACGATAGCGCAATCAACTACAATCATTTCCATCCTTTGAACATGAACCTTTCAAAACCAAACTATTTCCCTTTGTGTTAGAATTTTCCCGAATTTGCATTTCCAACCCCCACAAAAACAACCGACACATACGTTTCAATCAAGTCAACATTTTTTTCTGTGCGAAAATTCGTTGCAGCGTTGTGGAAAACCATTCGCATCTGCCAGCAACAGAATCCAAAGGGAATTCATTAATGTGAATTTGTCGAGTGTGTATTAAAGTAAGTGCAGAATTTTTTTGGGGTTGAAGCTTTAACATTTCGCTCAGTTGAAATGCTATTTGGATAAAATAACATGGTTGTAGCCATTGACGCTCCATAGCGCCCGCACTTTATGTACCCAATTAAATTAGATTTAGCCTGAATCCGAGTCCAGGCGCCATCCACCTCAACGTTGACAAGGGTTGGTCAGCTTCTAATGATAAAAGGACTGACTATTGCCAAGAAAGACCTGGATGGCTATGTCAAGACGAGTGATAAACTAAGCAAAGGATATGTTTGGATTGACTAGTCAAGGCGCTTTCGTGGTCGTGTGATAGATACTCAGAATGGCATGTCTATTTGTTTAAGAGGTGCCTCTGCTTATGTACGACTGTTGCTACGATAATTGATTCGAATTGGATTGCGGTCATGATGAGAAACATTTATTTTCTGTCAAAAGATAACTTAACTGTAGATATGGAAAATATGTTTAAAGCTATTATAGACTTGTTGTCTAAGTAAAATTTTGAAATTATTTATAATCTTGAATTTATTTGGCATAGAAAAGTGAAACCAATAACATCACCTTAATACTATTCGAAACTTAATTTGAAATCTAATAAAATTGACCGTAGACTTGATGTAAATTTGATCACTTCCAATGCTAAATATTCCCAGCTGTTCTGAGTATCTGAAAAGCATATAGAAGCGATGAAATGTGTATTAACTTCCAAAATATGCTTTACACCTCGGAAGCAATGGCTATATTCCCAGCAATAATCCTGGAACATGGTACAATTTACAATATTTAAATACCCTCGCTAGAAGAGACATAAGATGCGCTCCAAAAATTGTAAACCAATCAAGCTGAGATTGATAGCATTCCTGCAGAACTACTGAAAGACTTTGGTAGCTGTTTGAGAAAACTTTTCCACGTATTGATCGTGCAAATATGGACGATGAGATGTTGCTGAAAAGGGAGATAAACTGTGTTGTGAAAATTATAATAAAAAAAATTAGTGTTGTGTACATCCTACAAGATATTGAAGGAAATATTAGAAACTCTGCTTAAGGTATATGCTGACCGAATCATCGGAGAACACCAAGATGACTTCAACCTAGGAATATCCACAATTGACACAATATCCTCACTGGAAAAATTGCTGGCAATATAAAATTGACAAACTTGGTGCACGAAAACTTTATTTGTAGACTTTATGATTGTACTAATAGGGATGTATTATATAAAATTATGTTGGCTTAAATATACTGCTCAAAATTGGGAAAGTGGTCAAAATTACGATGTTGAATACAGTTTAACACTTCAAAACCGACGAAGAACATACATACACCAAGTTTTTTGTCGGATACAGGCCTAAAACAATAAGATGGGCCTGCCACTCTCTCTCTCTCTCTCTCTCTCTCTCTCTTCAGAATTACTTTGAAGGATATTATTGAAAAAATGCAAACTGGGACTCAATGCACGCTTCTATTCAAATCAACGTAAATAGTCGTTTATGCTGATGACATCAATATAATGGTTCGTTGGCTTTCTCAAGCAAAAAACGCCTTTCAGGACTATCTGACCACGGCCAATGAAGTCGAGTTTAGAGCAAGCTGCACGAAAATCAATATTATGAGCCAATCGCAAAAAAACGCTCCAAAATCCATATCGAAAATTAAAGAAGAACAACGTTAGCATAGAAAATGGTAACAAGTTCGAAGTTGTTACAGCAATGAAAAGAATGAAATTCACCGCAGAATTAATCTGGCAAACAAGGCGTATTTTGCTATTCTCCCAATATTAAAGTCAGACAATCCGCACAGAAATACCAAGCGACTGATATAAAAAACGATAATATTATCGGAACTTATAAAGCATACAATTCAAAATCAAAAAATTTTCAACTAAAATGCAATTTTTTTTCCAGATGAAAAAATCTTTTCCTAAATGAAAAAGTCTTATTTTCAAATTCAAAATTTGCCGAAAAAAACAATTCCCAGAGGGATTAAATATGATTTTTTAAAGCTGTATCTTGCAGAGATTTTGTAATCTGTTCATACATAAATCATGGCGGACTAAAACCTGAAATGTTTTTCTTGCTTCCTTCCATTCTGTTCTAAATATCATAACTTCATCCAATCGCTTTTTGGTTACTTATTTATTGAAGTTGGGGAGAAGGTTTTCTAATTGTGAAACAGATTTTTTCATTTGGTACAAAAGAATTATTTGAAAAATATTTTTTTTCAATAAAGAAAAAAATTTACTTGAAAAAAATTATTTGGAACACAGATTTTTCCAGTTTTGAAACAAATTTTTCATGTGAGAAAAACAATTTGTTCATTTGGGACAAAAAAAATCATTTGAAAATCATTTGCTTTGATTTGTTTCAATTGAGAAAAAGGTTTTAATATTTGGAAATAACAATTTGGGAAACAATTGTTTTTTTGGAAAACAGATTTTTTTGATTGTGTAAAAGATTTGTTTATTTGGGACAAAAAAAAATCCTTTCCGAATCAAATTCTTTTAATTGGGAAAAAAAATTTCCACGTGCAAAAATAAACTTTCCATTTGGAATATGGATTAGGTCAACCGGGACTCGTAAGAACTCTTTTTACATATATATTCGAAAGAAAGATCCTGCGAAGAATTATTGAACCTATGAAAGAATCAGAACGTGGAGACAGCGATAAGAAATGAGTTATTTAGCGTTCATCAGGAGTATTTTCTGGTTACGTTCTTTCTGTTGCCTTATAAATGGACTATCCTTGTTTTTTTATAAAAAAAAATTTCCTTAATCGCTGAGGATGACCGAACGATTACGATCGAAAATCGATTACGAATCCAAATGAAGATACACAAAATTAAGAGGAAATTTTTCTTTTATAAAAAAACAACACGAAGTATTTTGTGAAGATGAAATCAAGGACTATCCTTGTGAGTAAGATAAAAATCTTTATATAATAATAAATAAGCACTAAAATCGTAGTGGTGGAACCCGTGCAGCGAATGAACGACACATGAATACCAAAAAAGGCTTCATTGGCAGGATCCAAGGAGTAAGGCCGCGAGGGAGACCCAAAAAACCTTGGAAGGGAACCTTGATGAACTTAAGGAGAACTTGCAAAAATTCAAAGAGAAGACTAGAAGTCAAAACCAAAGTTGGGCTGTGGCGCCATTTAGGAAGAAGATGATGACGGTGATGAAATAATTTAAAAAAATTCTTTTTTTTTTTGTTTAAATTTCCGACAAAAATTTCAACAGCATGAACTTCCATATTTTACTTGTCTGAACCCAACAACGAAAGTAGTTTGATTTCAAAATTGATAATAATAATATTTAATAATAATTTATGTTGTTTTTCAGCTTATTTTCATGTTTGTTGATAATTTATTTATGGAGTTTTGAATCGAACCGATTACAGGTAGCAAAAGAACACCGAATTGAAACGAAACCTAAGATAAATTTTTTAGAAATAAATTGAAATTTAACATAATTGGCTTTGTGCTAAATATTAAAACTAACGTAAAATATGCATACTTCAATTTACATTGATTTTTTGAATATCAAATAGGATTTTCATTATAACATTTTCCCATAATTTATGATTAAATCACACCACACCTCAATTTTTTCTTTGTATAAATAAATTTCGTCTGGAAAACATTTCAAGATCTTAAATTTGCCGATATTTTTAAATTTAGTCTAGTTAATTGTCAGCCAAAAATCACATATAAATCTGAGGTAGATGTAAAATAAGATGCTGTGTAAAGTCAATTGCCTTCAATTTTTTCGAAATTTTATTACAATGCATTGATTTTTACTCTGATTTAAATTAAATAGAATCAAACAATAAAATCAGTCACGTTTCGTTCCAGCATAACATTATATATCATTCATTCTTTTTATAAACGCACACATGACATTCTTATCTTGAATTCTTTTTGGAGAAATAAAATTTAATTTAAATTAATATTGTGAAAGAAGTAAACGGATGGCATTTACATATGTATGTAAATTTTTAAATATTGTTCGACGTTTTATATTTGAAAAAAAAATTTAGTTCTCATATTTCAAATCAAAATCAAGTACTGAAATTTTATTTGGAGTAAAACAAATGAAATTATAGAAAAACAATCAATTTTCAATATTCATATCTGAAATCACGATGCATGTCTGTTTAAATTTCATTTGGTGCTTCTATCAACAAATAAACACCACACTCATAACGTATGGATCTTGGATATAGTCCAAAACTACATGATTTTGCTGATCGGTATCTTTTGAAGATTTCTACCTCCCAACGTTAAAAAAAATACTTTTTGCATATGTAAAGTATCTCAATTGGCTTAAGAAATCAAAATAAAAGCAAATCGACGCCTCCTTTTAGTTCTGAAAATTCAAAGCACCATTTTATCGGTACCCATTCACAGAATACTCGATACCAATTTCAGCCAGCCAATCGTACCTTAAATTAAATCACTTACTTAACGAGATAAAATTGCCATCATAAATGCCGGCTTGTTTGTATCTTAAAGTCCAGTTTAGTTTATCTTTCGCTCCGTTTGCAATGCAGATACGCTGGAAGTTCGGTCGGCTTTTATGGTTCTATTGGAAACATGACTTCAGTAAACCTCGAATTTTACGAGCTATCAAATCATCATGGACTTATTTTCCATTTGGACTCGTGAAAGTTCTTTGAGCATAAACCGAAATTGGGAATACTATTACGCTTCCTTAAAAATCTAGCAAACTGTGGCCACAGGACTCGGGCCAAGTAGACGGAGATTATGCAATGACTGTCAAGCGTGCAGCAATAACTTTGTGGAGTTATGCAAAACGCTACATTCGCCTGTTGGGATTCGATTATACCGTCTTGGATAATTATCTCATTCGAACTTAAATGTAGGTAATAAGATTGTGTACATAATGGCCTCCTTTGAAGGAATCAGAACAGTTGCCAGTATCGTAAATTAAACTTCATTTAACTCTTGTACATTCGTTGCGTGTCTTTTTTGGTATTTAGGTTCAAATTAGATTCAAAGTGGCATACTTTAAATTTTATAATATGAAAACTAGTACCAAACGTTGGTAGTTATTCGCCCGTCTTCATATTTTTCAATTTATCCTTCAGATATTTTTTTTAAATTTTGAATTGGAATTTTAAACTAGTTTCCATGCACATGTTGAGTGTGAAATTGGGTTGAGACTAATCGGAAATGTGAGAAAATAGAATCAACAAATAATAATTATCGTATGGTATTTTATTTTAAACATAACATTTTTATGAATTATATCAAGTTTAAACACTAAATTTTGAGTTGCTTTTATGAGTATTTAATTAATATTGTAGACGTTTTCGCTTGAACATTTTATTTCTTAAGAGTTTACAATGGTTATCAGCTTAAATTTGACTGCTTTTTAACAACTGATGTACCATCAGTGCAATTTTAAAATGCTTAATCGAAGCTTTGTATATTTTCGGGAAGAATATTATTTCTCCAAGAAAAAAACAACCGTTTTTACCTCTCAAAATTGATAAGTAGTTTTGCAGAGGTCTCCATTTCGCCCAAGTTGAAGTAAAAGAAAGAGACTTCGATTAACCACAAAACAAATTATTGAACTAATAATTTCTTCATTCTTCATTTCATTAATTTTGGATAAGCCAACCTGAGACACTTTTTAAAAAATAGATCTAAAATCCAACAATAATTTGATTTTCAATGTATATTCTTTTTTGAAATTTTCGTGAAAACTATTTCAGATATAGTGTAAGAACACGGTATTATAAAAACAATATAAAATTGTCATGCAACAGCCCCGAAAAATGCTTTGCAATTGTCTGTGTATTCACGTTTTTGACTAATCCATGCTTTTTATATAGAAAATGACGATGTTTTATCCTAGCCAAGAGGTTTTTGCAATCTGGCCATCCAATTTTATTGTACTTTCATCATTTTCAGTTTTCCTACGAGCTAAATTTATGTTTTTAACTTCCCAGTATATGGGAAGTTCTTGTAATCGCCTCGAAAATCGAAATTGAAATTTTCAACATTTCTTTACGTTTTGAGGTCTATAGAGTATATAAAAAGTGTTTTTAGAAAGGGAGATGTATGTGTGAGTGTGTGTGTGTGTACGTATGTACGGACGTACGTACGTACGTTCGTGGACACTTTTTTCTACGTGCATAACTCACGTAAATAAAGTCGTATTGACTTCGTTGAGGTGTCAATCGAAGCGTCTTTGCAATCTTAAGAGCTGATTAGTTTTTGGGATACTTCGCTCGAGGGTTTTTTTTTGTTTTGCCCCTTTGAAGGTCATTTCTGTCATGCGTTATATCTCGCGAACCAAAAAATACGATTTGCATGATTAAAGTGTTAATCAACGCGTATTGACATTTTTGTAAATCTGTCAAATTTTTAAAAAATCGTTGGAGCCGTTTTTTAATTTAAGAAAAAAGTGCAAAAAATTAGGGTTTTTTTCATAAACGATAAATTTTTAAACTGATTTGCGAAATATAGTAATCAATGTTTATAAAATTTATATATTTCAAACAATGTTCGCAAAATCACCATCAATTTTTTTTCTCATGATTACGTAAAAAATTAAATTAAAAATAAAAAATCATTAAAAGTCATCATGATTTTCAAGGTCATTTTTATCATTCACTATATTCACGAACCAGATATAATATTTGCATCATTTTGGTGTCAGTTGATGTGAATTGACACCTTTGTAAAGTTTTTAACATTATGAAAATTCGTTTCAGCCTTTTTTTAATTTAATAGAAGAAAATGCAAAAAATTATAGTTGTTTTCATAAAAAATATTTTTTAACCTGATTTGCACAGTACAGTAATACCAGTTTATAAAATTTATACATTCTTATCAAGTTTTGAAGAGAAACCGGCAAAATTTTCTTCCGTGAATATGAAAAAAAACTAAATGAAAAATAAAAAATCATTCAAAGTTACCCTTTAAAGAGGGTTCATACGAATGCTTTTACTTTATTTCTTTTATTCTAAAAAATTGTTGTAAATTCAATGTTTTAAAATATTTGCATAATTTGAGCAGATTTTTAATAGTTTTTATAGTCTTTTAATTAAAAAAAAATGCTTAAATTTTGAAAACCAACAAAAATTTTCAAGACCAAAAAGGCGTGAATATTAAACCTGTCCTCATCGACCAAAAACCTTACGTAAACAATGGACCCTCCCGTAGACGATATGATTCATATTAACTCATTCCTGTTACTGCTATGTACCTCTCATTGTTATTATTTACAGTACTATTATTTTCAAAATTATTATTGTGTTTAATGTTGTTGATGTTTATGTAGATATTACTGGGAAGTTGACCGTGTGGACCTCAAGGATCGCACTTCGCGGCTTGTTAAGTATTTTTTCAATGAGAAATTGTGTGACTCTAAAATTACTAGACAACTTCAAACCCTAGTCACCGCACTTGTTTCATTACACAAAAGGCCATAAAGAAAATGAGATCAACTGCAACGCACGAACAACTTAAAATCTAGGTGACCGTATTTACACCCTGTACCACATGACCTCAGCTAGACTCGCCAGGCATGGCTGTTGTTCCCCAAGTTCACCCTTACGTGGTCTACCAAGTGCATTATCGCATGATATGCGTGGCTTGGCCATCCATGCCTATCCAGTGAAAAGACCCCTTTGATTGAAAAGACAAAGGTCCACTAAGAAATTTCTTAGATTATTTTTCGGTAATCCATGTGTTAATTTATTTATTCTTTGGTTTAATAACCAGAATATTAGAGAAAGATATTAAACATATTGTATCGTTGGCCACGCCTAAACTACAAATCTGCAAAATCACCATTAGAAAAAAAACGGTGCAGAAACTTTTGATTGTTTAGAAAAAGTCAAACTATTATTACACGATAATAATAATGCTCGTAAAATATCCTATGTTACATACTTGGTTTTCTGGAGAAGCAAAATATAAGTTATATGATGATAAAAATAAAATCACCTTTTTCGTCCACAAATTATTCCATTCCTTCAAAATATCAAATTCAACTTATAGACAAATTCATATTTCTTTTAATTTCAATTTTACTTATCGAGAAAATCAAGTTTTTAAAGTTTATGGATGATTATTTTCATTTTAGACTATTTGCGGTTTTAGAATAAATAAAAGTGAGATGTAATTCTGCTAGCGAAGTGTGGATAATCGCTTTTAATCATCCCAACAAAAAACCATGAGCAAATCTGTTACTCTTCTTATGAAAAAAAAATCAAGCAAGGTGGCTATCTTCACTTATGTATAAGTTTTGACTCAAAACGTGCCTTTTGAATAAAAAACAAAGAAATTATCATTCATAGGCCCAAGCAAAATTATTCAATTAAGATATTCAAACTTCCCCTAAGAAATTGGTCCTTTGGTCGAATATTATGCATCACGTGTGATGTCATTGTGACAGTCGATCCGCACATAAAAGAAAAAAAATATATGAGAATTTCATACCGCTGTGTCTCATTCTTCCGCTACTTTCTATCTACCTGTGGCCAGCATTACGCACAAAAAAGTAACGCGAGCGGGGTCAATCAATTCCTTTCATTCATTCGAAATAACATATTTTTGATAACGTTCTTTGATGAAATTCCTTGACAAAGTTCTTTGAAAAAATGACAGCGTTACCGTGGACTCATTTTTGAATTATTAAACGTACTCTTATAGTTTTCACTATACTCACATTGATTCTGCTTAGGAATAATCATGAAGCAGTTCCAATCATTCTTACAATATGTTTCAAGTAACTTTTACAAATTTTTCAAATGTGTGTTAGGTTCAAGTTATCAGAAACATCAAAAAAAAAGGTTCATGTTTGTGAAGGCTTCTTCCTCACGCAGAAAAATATCACAAAAAGTTCAGATACAAAAATTTCAAACTTGTCATTTAGTTTGCAATTGATGTGTGTGAATTAATATTGCCATTATGCCTTTAAAAACTATGACCCTAAATAATTCTCATATTTATTTATTTATTTATTTAGATATTACAATGAACAGATCCAATCCATTTATTCATTAGTATATAAAAATTTAAATAAGAAAGTTGAAAGACTCGGTATTAATCTCCGTTTAAAAGATGAAAAAGAAGAGGGCATAGGACCAAGTTGAAGTGAGTCATGCTGTCTCATCATTCTATGTAAAGGTGAGTTAAAATTTACAGCTAATTCGGCGATGGCCAGGTGAAAAAAGTTGGAATTCCTGGTTTTGCGGTAAGGAACACGATCGGTATGTCTTCGTCGGCAGGACACAAGATAAGGCCGGTGAATATCTTGAAAAGGAAGCATTGATCCAGTAGAATTCTCCGGTGGAAGAGTGTAAGAAGATTTAGCATTCTTAGCCTATCAGGATACTCCGAGTTCGGCAAATTGAATTTAAAAAGCAGACACCGGGTAAATTGTCTTTGGACAGACTCAAGCAACACTCGATCGCAAGCATGGTAAGGCGAGCAAATAACCGAAGCGTATTCGAGAACATTTCTGACTAAAGCTTGATATAGAATTAGGGAACAATCAATGGAAGAGAAGTGTTGGGAAGTTCGGAGAACGAGACCAGACATGCGAAACATTCACTTAATAAACATCTAGTGAAGGATTAACTCAAACAGACACCATAAAAACATATTCTTGGAAGCCTACTTAGCAAAATTTATAGTTGTACAATTTAGTATGGTCAGAAAAAACAGGAACAAACCTCCCATCAAAGACAATCTTGTTGTTCTCGTTTTCAAGCAAATAACCAAAAACCCCAGACTTAATCAAGAACTCAGATATAAACACAATTCCTCTTCATTGAATCTATTCTTTCAAATAAACAATCCATCACAATCCAAAAAAAAAATCGTCCAAGCCACTATAAAAATACTTCATAAATGAAACATTAGAAATAAAAAGATGAAGTGCATACAATACAAAAAACAGAGCCCATTATAAAATCTCCATCCTTCCGGGAATGTATTGGAAGGAACAAAAAAATAACCATGGAAAAAATTCCAGTTTATTTAGGTCAGCTAGAAGTAGCTGATCCTGACACAAATCCTTTTAAGAACCCATTACGAACGCTACAGGAATTTTCCTCGTAAATCCCATCCCACCCCAATTTAACTCCAGGAAATGACCGATAGACGACTTAACAATTCGCCGAGAAAATCCTCATTCATTGTTTTTTTCGGTGTCCTTTTTTTGATTGCTTTTCCAATAGCATGTTCATTTCGAATAAAGGCAAAAGAGTTAAAGTGTTGCTTTCCAATCGAAAAGGACTGGGAAACGAATGGTTTTGTTTTTATCAAACGAACTCTTAAACTCCAATTGGATAAGCGCATTGTTAAGCAGTAATTTTCCTGGACTTTCTTTTCGGAACGGAGAGAATTGAACTATGGACAAGGTTTTGCGTAGCTGAAGAATGTTTCAAGATTAATAGTAAGAAAGATACAGTTAGGATCTTTTTCGTATTTAACAACGAAATCATCTCAATTTTTCATTCGCTTACAAAATTTCCAATTTTACGTTTTTATATCGTAACAAAAAAAATTCAAATCGGTTTGTGAAAAGGAATCTTCATTTTTTATTCCGAAACTTTTTTGGTTTGCTGGATATGATTTTCTTTTGAGTTTCTCAAGCATTCAAGCCAAAAGGAGTCAATTTATTTGTGGTGTGCGAAAAAAAAAGTTGGTTCAAAGGTCAATGAGCAAAAGGTAGCATTTTAATTATATCCTTCAACAACTCGAACAATGAATTTCAAACTTTTCTTTACCAGATAAAAGATTGTACAAATGTTTCACTGACACCACTTAATTGTTCTTCCATGAAAAGTTTAATGAAGTTGTGTTAATTAAATGATAATTTGAAATAGCTTTTTTCTAAGAGATGTGGAATTTTTTAAGTCAAAAGGAGGATTGCGTAATTGCATAGTTGGAACAGTTGTATGTTTATATCATCAAAAAATGAAGAACAAAGCTTCCAAACGAAGATGTTTTAGATATACCAAAAGAATACAGAAATAAATGAAGAATATAATTCGTTAAGAGCTACTTATAAAGTATTTCCCAATTGAATTAGACACTTTCTCAAATGGTTTTGACTTTTTCAAATTGTTTTTAACCTTTTCCCAGATGGTTTATACTTTTTCCCAAAACACTATGTTACAATAAATCATTAAGTTTTTAAATAT
The DNA here is from genome assembly GCA_963942545.1 of Oxycera nigricornis. Lineage (NCBI taxonomy): Eukaryota > Metazoa > Arthropoda > Insecta > Diptera > Stratiomyidae > Oxycera > Oxycera nigricornis. The sequence goes on along the minus strand of OZ012661.1, from coordinate 93,333,522 downwards.
AATGGACGTAAAACGATTTTTTTTCTTTTGAGAGAAAGTCAAAACCATTTGGGGAAAGATCTAAAACAATTGGAAAATTCTACATATTCGTCATGGACACCATTCAACATTTGGAAATCATATCCAATCCCTAATAATGAAATCATAATTTGAAACTCATGGTTTGACAATCGTTGCATCTCTTGGATTAGTGAAGAATGTGGTAAAGCAGGAACAGTGTGGTACTTAAAGTCTCTTCGAAAGTTGCACAGAATAACATGAACAATTTTATTTACATTATGCCCACAAGCTCCTTCAAGCTATCTCTTTTGAAGTATGAATTTTTTTCAGTTCTAACTTCGATCCTGGCTTCCTACAAACTGTCTTTTATGCGTGAAAAAAAAAACATTAAATTTACTTTCGCTATGTTTAAGCTCATGTCCTGTTTATTTTCAAAGAGCATCCAATTCTCACAATTAATTGTATGAACGAAAATTTACTTTTTAGGCGTACAAGGATTCTTTCCAAATTCGTTCTATATATTGCAGGAGAAATGGATATCTCGCATTCGTAATGTACATACCTATAAATACATTAAATAATTTAAGCACTTGCAACTAAATTGTTTGAATTTATTTGAGCATTTGTAATTATCAAAATCTGAATAGAATATAATAAGATTTTACTGAATTAAAGATAAAAGCCATAGCCTAGATCAGGTGTGCCAGATAATCTTAATTTGTAGAAACCTTAATTAATTTAAGCAATTCAAAAATAGCCATACTTTCCACAGAATGCAACCAACACACAGATCATTGGTCGAAGGTCTCACCAATTTAAGCGCACTTCAACCGGAGATCCACGAAATTATTAATTCCACACAGAATGCCCACACTATCGACCACATTCACTATATTATTCACCACAAGAGTGTTAGTCGGATATGTCTGCGGAAGGCGTGAGTGCGACATGTGCTTTTTGTTCGCATGTAAATTATTACTATGGCATAAATGATAAAACGCACAGACATTCATAGGCTTCAACATAGTTGTGAGACAAAAGATGAAATGAATTTTTGTTTTTGAGTTCGTGTGGGAAATCTTGCAAATGTGCAGCAAAATTTCCTGATATGGAATTGGGAAAATCAATTGTGTCAATGCCACCATTATGTGGCAGCAATTCGTGTACGTATACACACCGCAACCGAATTAAAACACTAATACACTTGCAAAATCCCACATAGTCGCATAAAAATGTTGGATGGGGTTTTCCTAGCGTCCAAGGTACTTGATATTAGCATTTTTAAAAAGTTGAATTGCTAACTTGAACTTGTATTAAAATGGGTCAGTGATTTGCTAGACCGGATATGTGGGAGATTATGTTAACGATATCGAATGGGTTGTGATATGTGAATAACAAACATATATTTGGGAAGCAATGTTGAAATGTTCATTTTATTTGAATATATTTTACGTAAGCCCAACACATTTTTTTTAACCGGGACGTAGGATAAGATTTAGTATTGCAATTCTGTGTGGATATCAATTTGCCTCTTTATCCTCGAAACTCATTGAAATATTTAATAACTTAATGATAACTCATCACATTTAAAAACCTTTAAGGGGTATACCTACTTTACAAAAAAATCGATTTTTTTACGAATTTCGAAAGAAAAGTACATACTGAGGTAATGCTTCGTAAAATTTCATAATGATCTGAGCATTACATCAATGTTTATTTCGATATTTTCGAGAGCGCTTCAGAGCGCGTCGGATACACCTGGCGCGCTTTAAACGCGTTTCTCTCGAAACTACTTTTTTTGATACGGTGCCAGTGGTTTATCAAAAACTTAACCGAACCTTTTGAAATTTTGACAGCTTATTTTTAAGATGAAAAAGCATGGTGTGAATATCGTACATCTTAATAATTTTTATTTTGTATAGTTTTTTAAACTACAAATTAACAAAATAATGACGATTTTTGGACAACTTTTTTTTGAACCGACGCTATTTTGTTTTTTGCCGGAAATTTTTTTTTCATTGGTTCACACGATAGCCAGGAACATAAAAATTTCCGTGATTTCCATGTTTCAGGTAAGTCTTCTAGTTGGAATCAATGGTACCGTTCGGTAATCATTTTTTTGGGGTTTGGATGCCGTCACTATTGTGGTAATAGTGGTGGAAATTTGATTAGCCCCTTGTCAATATTTTCTTCAAATAGCAAAATAACGTGTTTCAGCTACGCAGAAAAAATGTAAACTGTTGATTTATAAATGACAACGACATAAAACGAACAAAATTACCTCCGTTACACTAAAACATAAATAAATATACATTATTTTAAAAATTACATGTGGAAATTTCATTAGCACATTTTCGAAAAAAAAATTAAATTAATAGTTGTAAATACAGATAAATTTAATTGATATTTAGTATTGCCTCCTTTATTTGTGATAACGTCGAAAATGCGGTCTGGCATAGAAGTTATAAGTTTTTTCAGGGTTTCATGACCAATTGAATTCCAGGCAGAGGTTATCGCGTGTTTTAACTCTGTCACAGAATTGTACTGCGTTCCATTTTTATACACATCTCTCGCAAAGAGCCCCCATACGTTTTCTATAGGATTAAGATCCGGGGACCGTGATGTCCAGTCCAAAATTTCAATACCAGAAGCTACAAACCATCTTTTTACAGTGCCAGCTCTGTGTATTGGAGCATTATCCTGTTGAAAACGAAAGTTTTCTGGTAAGAATTCATGCGAATTAACTCTTCATTTAAAAACTCTGTATACAAATCTGCATTTATACGCGTTGTAATCCATGCGATACGGGACTTACAGTTGCAGGAAAATGCAGCCCATATCATTACACTGCCTCCACCAAAGTTCCGGCTCATTGTTATTCGCTTTTCAGCTCTCAAATCATGCCAATAATACTTTAAACCATCCGGTTCATCTAGGTTAAACTTTTTCTCGTCAATAAAAACAAATAGATTCCAATTCTGTGTCCAGTTCATGTGACTACGTGCGAATGCCAATCTTGCGCTTTTATGCATTTTGGTTAACGGAGGCTTAGCAACCATTTTTACGTATTGCATGTTGGGATCTTCACTCAGAATTTGACCAACCCTTCTGGGCGTCACCAGTAACCTTAAACTGCGTCAATTTTCCGAAGATCCACAACCAGTTCCCTTCATCATCATCAATGGCGCACCAGCCCAAATCGAGCCTTGGCCTCCCGAAGACACTGCCTCCAACTGTCTCGGTCCAGCGACCGCGTCCTCCAATTAGCGAATCCCAGCAAGGATTCGCTGTCGTTGTCAACTGCATCCTCCCATCGTTTGCGTCGTTTTCCTGGTGGGCGGCTTCCTGTTGCTCGGCCTTTCATGGAGCGCTTGGGAATTCGCCTGTCATCCATACGCTCCACATGGCCAGCCCACTGAAGTCGTAGCAGTTTCGTCAGAATCGATACCGGTGGCTCGTCATAAAGAGCGTACAACTCATGGTTGTACCGGATTCGCCAGTCCGGTCCGTCCTTCACGGGCCCCAGAATACGTCTCAAAATGCGGCGTTCGAAGACGTCAATCCTTTTTTCTGAGGCTTGAGTCAAAGTCCATGTTTCACATCCGTAAATCAATACAGGACGGATGATCGTTTTATAGACGCGCATCTTATTTTTTCAGTGCACTTTGTTACTTTTAATCACCGAGAGGACTGAAAAATATATTTTATTGGCTATTGGCTTCGTCCTTTTCATTCCCGTCTTTGGCGAGGTTGACACCAAGATAAATAAAAGAGTTAACGCTTTCCACACTGTAGCTAGTTAGCGTCATGTTTTGTCTATTTGGCGTCTTTTTCCTTGACTGGGTCATATATTTGGTTTTGTTCACATTGACCCTTAGGCCGACTTGCCTAGCCGCTGACTCCAGCTCAGTAAACGCTTCTTTGGCACGAGATAGAGATCGGGCCATGACGTTGATGTCATCGGCGTACGCTACTATTTGAGTAGACTTAAAGAGTAGCGTTCCCGCATTGTCTACTGTAATCTTCCTGATGACATACTCTAGGGCCAAATTGAAGAGTATGGGGGCGAGGCCATCACCCTGTTTAAGACCTGAGCTGGTGTCGAAGCTTTGAGTCAGATCGCCTTGACATCTGACTTTAGATCGTGTGTCGGTCATCGTTAGTCTGGTCATTCGTATTAGTTTGATAGGTATCCCAAAATCAAGCATTATTTTATATAGTATATTTCGATCTATACTATCGTATGCTTGTTGGAAGTCTACGAAGACCTGGTGCACGTCAATATAAATATAAACCAGTTCTCTTAGCTTCCATTTTAATTGCAGGTTTTTGGGTTGGGCTAAGTTTTTTGTTTGGTCCAACTTTATGATTTTTACCGTATTTCTTGCCAAGACGAAGAAAATTGTTGATCACTTTCCTGGATCTTCTAATTTGTATGCTAATGTCTTGAATGCATATACCAGCTTGCACCAGGACGTCAATCTGACCCTTCTCCACTGTCGTTAAATTCTTGTCGCGACCCATTTTCCAGCTAAAACCCATAATGATTACAATTGTTACAATTTTCATCTATCCCATTAATTAAACACAATTAAAATGGTTAACTCCCTTACCTTCAACAGAATCTGTGAAAAAACACAACAAAAATTGCAATTTTCTACTAAAATTTGCCTTATGTGCTAATCAAATTTCCACCTTTACGACGCGAAATTCACAGGTCACTGAATTTATCGACTGACAGTTGAACAGATGTTTATACATTGGTTGCGATCTTTTGTTTCGGGGAGTGTAAACAAAACAGTACATCATTAGAAACCAAAATTAATATGTATACACACAGCATTCGTAAAATTTTTAAGTTTTAAATTAAAGAAGCTCTACCGGGCTAATCAAATTCCCACCACTGTATGTATACATATATTTAAATGAAAAAAAATTATTAACTTCAACTAATTATTTATTGATTGCAAAAGAATTTATACCGGTATATATCACAGGGGCTTCACAATAAATTTGTGAACGATTTTTTTTGGCCTTGAAAAGTAGGTATACCCCTTAAGTGGTATTTTTTTTTTGTTTTTCACATAAAAGTCTTCAATTACCTATTTCATTGCAACTCCATGTACTGAACACATAAATACCTGTATATGACATTTCACTTATCCAAAAATGCTCAAAACTTATAAAAGGCATTAATTTTTTTTTGCTAGTTGAACAAAATAAGAGTTTAATCTTCCCTTTCTCTTACCCTCAAGAAACATAGAAAATATACGCGCTCAACTGAAACACATAAGCGAGTAAACGGGAACAGGTTAATCGATCTATCGTTCGCAGATGTTGCTGTTCACATGCTGCGAACTCCTCCTGTTTCGGCAATTAATATGAAGTTATTTAATCCATCCCTATCCCAACAACCCTAACAAAAACATACATTTCACGCCATCAAGGAAGCAAAAGATTAGGGAGAAAGTATTAATGACAAAGCCAACAAAAAACGAGTTGTGACAAGAAATCAGTACAACTTCATTTATCTTACTCTACGCAAAGATAGAAAGATGGATAGATAGATACAGACCTACCTAACCAATTCTGTTTTTTTCATCAAGGACTTGAATAACTTTTTGGAAGTTCACGACAGAAATATCGGAGGAATATTTGCAGAGCTTTGCTCGGCAAGCCTAGCCTAGTGTCAGCTCATTTATCTTCTTCGGTGGTGGTTGTTGCTGACGACAAGTAAATGTTTCCGGTATTGTTGTGTTTAATTTTGACAGGTGAAATCTGAAAGAGCTAAAGTGGATGCGTCATAGTTTCGAGGAGATATCGAAACATGAAATGTCGTTTGTAGATGTACCAAGGGATCGGCTTGAAAATGTGTAGAAGGAACGATGACCTAAGGAAATGTGAGAGATGTTATTGCTTTTATTGTCAGTTCTTTCAGTTTCTTTGCTTTTCTTTGTTCCTTATAAAACAAAGATGCGAAAAATATTTTACCAATCTTTTCAAGGGTTTTTCATATAATATTTAACGTACATACAGTGGCGAGCAAAACTGGATAAATGATTTTCGAAATCTATTATATCTACCTATATACTTTTTATTACAAATAATTGTAGAATGAAATCTTTATAGTTATTAGCAATTGCAGTTTATCAATATAATTCAACATAAATATCAGAATTTCACATTTTCACTGTTTTAGTTTGTTAGTTTCATCAGATCTGCTAGATGGTAAGTGAAGGTTGGTCAGATTATTCTATTATTTACCTATTTTGAACATATAGTCAAAATGAGGAAAATTTTACCGGATTTGGAAAGGAAATCGTTTCTTTGACTCGAGAGAAATTGCTGGGAAGTTAAAAATCTGCCACAGAACGGTGCTTTTAGTACGAAAAATGAAGAATATTTCATCCACAAGAAATCTTGGAGGGCGACCAAAACTCCTATCGGATGCCGACGCACGAATAATTAGCAGACTACTAAGGAGTGAAGATTCCAAGGAAGCAAGGACACCAAAAACAGCAGCGCAACTTATAAACAAGACTTTCAGTGAGTGGACTGCCAGGAGAGCGCTCAAAAGAGTTGGCTTTGTAAAAAACCATTACTATCCGAGAAAAACATCAAAGAGAGGCTAAAATTTGCCAAATACCATAAAGACTGGACAGTGGAATATTGGAAAAGAGTAATTTGGTCAGATGAATCCAAGATTAATCGATTCTAGTCGGATGGCAAAGAATATTATTGGCATCGACCACATGAGGGCCGTCAGACACATCGAGTGAAGCAAACATTAAAACATGGAGGTGGGAGATTAATGGTGTGGGGTTGCTTCACATGATGGCATCTGGGTCCATTGGTAAAAATAAATGGGATAATGAAAAAAGAACATTATCTTGATATTTTGAAAACAAATTTACCAGATTTCATCGATGATTGCGCCTATCCCATTGCAGAGATCGTTTTTCAACAGGGTGGTGACCTGAAGCATGACCTGAAAATAAAATGGCCAGCGCAAAGTGCGGATTTAAATCCGATTGAAAATTTGTGGGCCATTTTAAAAAGATGGCTGGCACAATATGCTAATCCTCCAAAAATGTGGTGGAACTCTGGAGTCGAGTGCAAGTTGAATGGAAAAAAATTTGACATGACACCATTCAGAGGCTAGTTGAAAGCATGCCAACACGCATGCGGAGTGTCTGAAAAAACAAGGGACTATCGACAAAGTATTGAAAAGCTCCTGAAAATCTCTTTAATTAAAAACGTGCAAAACTGGATAAATGAAAAATAAATATTATTTTATTTTTATTATTATTTGTAGAAAGCATATGTGATTTTATGTTTCGGTAATAAAGTAAATTGTTCTTGTATTATAATATAATGTCAATGTTATTTCAAAAGTACTGAAGTTTAGTAAAATAGCAGCCTTTCATTAGAATTTTTAAATCATGTATCCACTTTTGCTCGCCACTGTATATACTTTATTCCTTGATTAATATAAGTGAGAAGATTGATAAGGAAGGTCTTCATCTCCACTACTGTGAGAGGAGTGGGGATAAAAACATGATTGAGAGCTGATATTTTTAGTTTATCTTATCTTAATTAAAATTCGAAGAGTTCAATTTAATCCAGTAAGTCTTTGTGTGATGTTAGGAGGGTGAGTCAATAAGTCCTTAGAAAATCTCAGAAGGCATGCAAAGCATTACAAAATATTTTTTCCACAGTAAGCGTTACTTCTAACTAGAGTGTTATCAAAGTTTCGGGCAGATTCATCAAGTAGATTCGTTTTTATCGTTGAAGAAAATTAACAACTCTTATTTATTTATAAGAATGGAGAAAAGTGAGCTCCGAGCGGTGATGAAACATTTCTATTTAAAAGGTCTTACACCGAAAGAAATCAAGGCTGAGTTGGATACAGTTTATGACGAATCTTTCCCTGTGTTTGTAACTATTTACAACTGAATAAATGAATTTAAACGTGTGCGTACATAAAAAAAACGAATATCGTTCAGGACGTCCTATAGAAGTGAGTGCACCTGAAATGATCGTCAAAATCCTTGACATTGTGTTCAGTGGTAGAAAAAATAAACTGCGCAAAATAGTTAGGGCCATAAGTTTGTCAAAAAACACCATCATTTAAAGTTTACATGAAAAATTAGATGCGAAAAAAATTCGGCAAGATGGGTGCCGCGTTTGCTTCAAACAGGAGAAGACGTTGAAATCAGCGCGCAAGGTTATGGCCACCGTTTTTCGGAATGCACGTGGAATCATTTTTTTGGACTACTTGCAAAAAAGAAAAACAATCACCGGAGATTATTATGTGTCATTATTGAGCCGGTTTATTGAAAAATGAAGGGTCAAACGGCCTCATTTAAACAAAAAAATGGCTATATTGAAGGAATTTCAAAATCATATATTTCTGATTGCTTACAAAAATTGGAGAGGCGCCTAGAAAAGTGTATTGATTCAAAAGGATATTATATTAAGAAATAAAAAAAATTAACAAAAAAATTGTTTTTTCAACTCTTTCTAAGGACTTATTGGCCCACCCTCGTAATTTTTAATTCTACCATCTGAGAATCAATCGCGTATAAAACAACGATCTGTGATTAAATTTTTTACCTTAGAAGGTCATGCGCCTATTGAAATTCGTAACCGAATGAAGGAAGGTTATCGTGATGAGTGCATAGACATCAAGAATGTCCACCAGTGTGTTCGACAGGCTAGAAGCTGCAGGGCTGGTAGTATGAGTGTTTTTGATGAAGATCGACCAGAAAGACCAGTTTCAGTAGCAGGTGAAAACACCAAAGAACAAGTCGATACTTTAATCAAAGAAAATCGTCGTATTGAACAAAGATATGGCATCAGTCAAAAAAGAATGCGTTACAGTGCCGTTGAATTACAGAAAAATCTATGCTAGATGGATTCCTCGGCAGCTGATCGATTGAATAAAAAATTGGTGCTGACGAACTTCTCAATCGGTACCGTCAAGAAGAAGATGATTTTCTCAATAGTATTGCTACATGGGACGAATTTTAGGTCCATCACTACCACCCAGAAAACAAAGGACCGTCCATGGAATATCAGCATCCAAATTTCCTTGCTCTGAGAAAATTCAAAACGATTCTTCAGCACAGTAGGTTATGCTGTCAATTTTTTGGAATGCTGGTGGTTTCATTCACACAGAATTCCTTTCGAATGGCATAACCGTCAATTCAGGGTCATATAGCCATACACTAACTTCTATTTAGCAGCGTATCCGTAGCATCAGGCTTGCATGAATAACATTTACTTATTAATCCCTTCTCGTACTATAAGTTTTGCTTAGTTTCAGTGGAATATATTCTTTGTTTAATGGAAAGCGTGGTTTCGGGGTGTCGGATGGCATCCTCTTCAGGTACTGTCATTTACCATCCGCCACCAGACAGCACGACCACGGTTAGGCTTATTGATGGATTAAGCTCGTTGTATCTTTGTATTTATTTTTATAAACCTTTTTCCTTGATGTGATCACTTTTTGCATATTTGTCGAATTCTTGTTATCATTTTTATAAGTGTATCTTCAGAAAATGAGTTCCAAACTTCTTTCAACTTTTTCCAAAGATAACTTGCACACATAAGTAACGTCTCGCGTACTTTTCTATCCATTTCATCGCAGAGAAGTTCTATTGAAAAGAGATACGATAATTGCGGCCGTCAGATCATCCACTTGCATACATTTTAGTTTTCTAAGCTGTTCAAATAGGTTTTGCAAAGTTTAGATCAGTGCTTCAGGTCGTTATCTTCCAGAAACTTGAATTTACCCGAAAATATGCGACGTGGCGTTTCAATAGGATCTTCCTTTTCTTGGATTTTCTATTATTTTCTTCAAGTTACCAACCTTACCACCACCAAAGCACATCCAAACCATAACACTCACTCCGCCATGCTTTATTGTTGGCACTATACATTGCTCAGACACCGGTTCTCCAGGTTTTCTAGAGGCAAGCACGCGTTTCCTTTATCCAAAAATATACAATGTAGATTCATCTGTCCAAAGGACATTTCTCCACTACTCTATTGTTTAATCTTTGTGCTCAAAGGCCCAAGTCAGTCTGTTTTTCGTATTTTTTTGCGCTTTCGCTTCTTTTAAACATGTTTTTACCGTAGTCACTGATTAGAGCTGTTCAAAGTTGAATAACATTCGGTGTGGCAGTTTTTTGCTTATGGCTAAATAATTTCTGTCACGCACGATATTTCACGAACGAAATGTTTTTTTGCTTAGGCCTAGGTGATTCCTGTCACGCACGATATTTCACGAATGAAACGTTGTAGTAAACGTGTTAAGGTGTCAATCAAAGCGTTTTAACATTTAAATGATTCCTTTAAATTTTCATTAAATTTAACACAGCTCTTTTTATTTCGTTATAAAAAAATTGCAAAAAACCAAATTTTAAATCTAATTCGCAGTTTTGACAACAAATAGTTTAGAAAATCAGACGCTACGCAGAGTTCTCAATAATTGAAACTAAATAGCTTTTTTCATAATAACAGAAAAAACAAATAATCTTATAAAAATAATTAAACCTAAAACTTATATATTATTCATACCAATTTTTTATTCAACATAACTAACTGAGTGAGGTATTGACGCAGAAATTTTCTAGATAAACACTATATCATATATATTTTGGCACAATGATATTGTAAAACACCTGGAATTGATGTTGTATCCACAAGATTATATTCTAAACTGAATACAAAAATCGAAATCATGACATATTTCTTCAAATAGTTTTAAAATTCTTAGAAAAAAGATTAGGACGAGTACACATCGTACCATGATCGAAAATTTGCTATTTTGTTTTATTTTAAAGTAGGAGTGGTATTCAACGCCTCAAATACTTGTGTACCTGCCTGAGTTGTCGATAAAACAGACTCATCGTAAGCCTTCTTCAGCATTTGCATCGATTCGGCACACGAAATTTCGTTCAAAACACAAAATTTGAGACAAACTGTTTGTTCAATTTTTTTTCCATTGTAAAATTCGCCGAGCACTACTGAGGTGGACTGATTCAACCAGCTGCTTAAAACAAACTGATTGACAGATCGCGCTCATTATAGTAATTCAAGACAGTCCTATCAATATACAGCAACTAAAATGCTTGAAAATATTTAACGCGGGCAATTTAATTAAAAAAATCCGGGTACTTTTTGGTCAAAAGGTAGAGCGAAATTGAGAAAAAAATACCAAGAATATCAATATAAGTATATTCATGTAGTTTTGAAATTGAGAAAAGAAGAATATTACGTTCCAATATATATGGACGTTTGGTGTATGTATGTTCTGCCTTTTCACGGAAATGAAATTATTTCGAATATCTATTTTTTTTCTTTAAATCAAACTTTCTATATCCCAGTCGTCAAAAATTGAGAAGGCTTTCTTATTGCTAATTAGATAAATATACACTTCGAGGCTTTGAACTTCAAACATATATTTTGAATTAAAAAAACTCAACAAATTCCACTTCCTCATTACAATGAAATCAATTGAGAATATTACGAAAGCAAATTCAGATGGACATAAACTAATAATTTCATTACTCCAGCAAACATTTAATTGTTATCGACAGCAAGGTTGTCTGCCTAAAGCCCTTAAAGGACTTGCAACTTGTCCTCGAATTCGGTTCAACACTTTGTGGAAGTTTATCTGTGGATGCAACTTTACTTCACCAACTTGATTTCAAGTCCTGCTTCGCCCGCATTGCTGCCAAGAAACTTTTGCTTCCCACACTAAACAACCATTATATAAAGTTGAATACGCAATACGTATCTATCTCTACCCGGCGAATATCCTTCCCTGATTATCCGCCGGTAACGGTAAGCTTTGTTTGTTGTACAATAAGCTCATCAAAACGATTTACCCTCGTGTTTTCTTGACAATGCTATCGCAGGTGAGCTAGTGATTGCAAAAAATTTTATCCTTTGATTGAACATTTCCATTACCACTTTGGGCTTTTAGCGCGTCACTGGAAGGTATGAATTTCGAATTTTCTAACAGGAAGTGGAAGTGGCTCGTGGTGAGCAAGGATATTTGCTGGCAGCATATTCATCTAGTGCAATATAAGAGACTGCTTGTTCTTCATGTGAACAAGCAGGATTACATTCAGTCAGATACAAATCGAGTTGTCAGGGTTATGCATTGAGAGTACGTTACAAATTTATTTTATCGTTTTTGGTGCTATCATTTAGTTCACAATCATGCTCTTTCCAAACAAAAAACGTGCAAGAAAAAAAATTGTGCTTACTAACCGCTTGTTCGTTAGCATGATGATATGGTCTATCCTTATTAATAACCAATAAAGCATGTTACTAAACTTTTGCAGTAACCCGTTCAACAGCAAATAATTAACCTGCTTAGAAGCTGAAACCATGAAGAGGATATACTCTTGAAAAACAAGCCTGGTCAAATTCAATGAAATTCATTTTGAAAATACAAGAATAAACGCCTCGCTGCGAATCATTTCACAACACAACACAACACACATCTTATATTGAAATGTTGTTTGCAGGTGACATCACTATGGAATTTACTTGATCAAATTTTCCTCGTATGAATCGGATTCATCGTTGAGTGTTACTGATATTTTTGGAACGTCTTGGGTAGCTCCACGTGAACGAATAGGATATTGATTTTTGTCAAAGAATATCTCTAAGATGATTGAAATGTTTACTATTAAAGTGATCTCCTTACTATTGAACCCTTTTGCTTGGAAGTGCTTCTTTTGCAAAACAGAAAGATTCCTTTAAATCTAAGCTTGAAAAGCATAAGTCGAAGTGGATTCCATTTGCAATTACTTCTGATAGTAAACGTCTTTCGGATGGGTGGGTGACCCACGTGTTCTAATTGGGACAAGCAGCGAAAAAAGAATGTCCATTTAGAGGATACATCAGGACCATTATTACACTGCTTGTTGTAAACTGTAAGCTCCTGCAAATCATACAGCTGCGAACATATAATTAAAAACACTTGTAGCTTAGTAGTCAATGAATCCGCCAATATAACTCATTCCACTTAAGTTAATTTTTTACTTGATTCAATGATAATCGTGGAAGCTGTGGAAGAGTGCTATCTCTGAAAGGGCGACATAACAGCAAAGACCTGGAAAATCCGAAAATTGCAGCGGACACGTAATTAGAAACACATAAAAATTATTTGAAAATTCATTTATTTAAGCAAATATTCTACCAAATAAAACAATAAATTATAAAAACATGTCGGCAGCGTGTCGAAAAACCCTTGTTACTTCGCAACGTCTTGTAGGGAACTCGACATTGTCATCATAAGCATTCTGCATCTCTCTACATGTATGGATGCCCATGCTTCTTCACCCGCTTTGAACAATTGTTCTCTGTTTGTGAAATTTCTTAAGGTTTTGTGTCTCCCCACAAATTTCAACAGCCGATGATTTCTGCTTTATGTTTTTCCACAAGCACTCGATTGAATTCAAGACCTGACTCGTTGATGCCCAGTTTAAAACGACGGCACTTTTATCTACGAGAAACTTCCTTGTCTGTTGTACCGTTTTTTTTTGGGATGGTTGTCGTGCTGAAACTCCCATATAATAGAAAGATTCTCCTCAGCCCATGGCAACATGATGTTTTCCAAGATGTCCAACACCAAACCACTAGAAACATCCCCAAACATTGATGGAGGGAGCCACATTCGTGCTAAGCAACAGAAGAACTGTAGCGAGAGTTGGATTCCTTACTTGTTGGTCATCTTACATATCTCCTACCACTACGACAAATGCCATTTATTTTTGTTTCGTCGTTCTACAGGATGACTTTCCACTCATTTTTCCAGGTTAAATGTTCTCGTGAGAAATTCATCGTTTTTCTTTCGATTAGTTGCCGTTACCAGGAGCTTCTTTCTGGCTATCCTGTAATGTAGTCCGGCTACCACAAGACCTCTTTCAACTATCCGCACCGAATTATCGCTACTTTCCTCAAAAAGTTAGGAATAAATTCCGACAGCTGATCTTTTTGGGATCCGTTTTAATGTGCGCACAATTTGTCTATCCATACTGTGAGTTGTCTTTTCGACTCTTGTAGTTCTGAGAATATTTTGGACAGTCCTGCAGCATTCCACGAGTTTCAGTGCTTCTTAACTTATTTTTATGAAACACTCTAGGCAGCTGCCGATATGACAAGTTTAACTCTATCAAGTCTACAATATTTTATCTAACTGAAGGAGTCCAACCCCTAGTCTTTCCCATCGTAGTTAAAATTAACAACACTTTTTAAAACTTTGAAAATCACGTTTAAACCGCAAACGAATGCAACTGGATTTTTCAAACTGATCGTAACGAATTTGCATGCCATCCTATTAATGGTAAAATACAGTGCTTATAAAAGAGAACTTTGTTGTCCTGTCGTCTTTATAGAGATGATGCCCGCCAACTCTTTGCTTCTCTTATTTATCATTGAATCTGGAAAAAATTTTAAAGGGAATAAGGAATCATTGACAAATTGGGTTTTTCTAAGTATGCTACAAATGTTTCTATTTAAATGTCTGCAGATGTTTCTGCTAATATAGAGCTCGATAAAAATCTATGTCGTAATTTTGGATAGACTTTACATAAGGTTAAACGGTGAGGGTGCTAAGCAGCTTTCGCTTCACTTAGACCATCTTTGGTCCATTGTGCCCTGTGGAAACCTTCTGAATGATTCGATGAATCATCCTGATTTCTTGAAAAAAATCCAGGAGTCGGTTGGTTTTTGTATTTTGCAGCACACTTAGGTTGGCGAAAAAAAATACCCTTAATTGCTTATTCCTATTAGCAGCTAGAGGAGGACATTTGCAGAGAAGGTGCTTGACTGACACTTTCTCCTTTTTGTCGCCTCAGCTTCGACATACGTTACTAGCTGAGAGCCTGATTCTCCATGCGTGTTCATCGAAACCCAAGTGAACCGTCAGTGAACCCACAAGATTCCTCTTTAATGCTTTGTCCAGAGCTACCACATTAAGATTAAATTTTGAGTCGTATTTGGGCCACATAAACCTAGCACTCCTACATGTGCCCAAATTTCTCGATCGCCTTACATAAAACCTGAAATAATTGGTAGCAAAGTAGCCAAATATGATGGCAGCGACCCACAGATTTGTATTTGAAAAAATAAACATTCAAATTTGACCCATTTGTCAGAAAGGTTCACCTTCGCTGGCAAAGACAATCTAATCAACCGCTAAATTTAATTTTTTCTTCATTCCAACAAATGGAAAATTTATTTCTGATTTGTTTTATCTGAAGACTTCTCGATAAATGTCTACTGAAAATGTTTCATGCAAACCCAATGCGAGAGCTGTTTTATTTACTAGGATTTCCCGATAAAGTATCCCAACAATGACTGAAACATTCATAAGCCACACATGCCTGCATAGTAAGGATGGGTATCCTTACTATGCAGGCATGAATATGAATAATGCCAGAAGCAAGGAATTTCATATGTCAGTAGATTGTTGAAGTTGATCGAAATTTTCGAGTCCTCTGAACGCTTTCAACTATGGAACAATAAGAAGAGTATGAGATATGGCCCGGCCGTGGTACAGCGAATCGTGCTGTTTTTTTTCACAAGGACTCAAATCAGAAAGCAATGTAGCTTAAACGAGAAACATGATTGTGATAAAGAGATTACGAGTCGAAATCCTGTCAATGTCGAATAGCTGGCAGACACAAATGAACATGATTGCTACTCAAATGTGCAAGCACCTTTCACGGTTGATTGAAGAATTCCCAGGACGGCTGCAGGCAAAAGTGTCGAAATGCTAGAATCAATTCTTGATATTAAGGTTCTTTTTTGTTCTTTGAAAAGCTTGCATGAAAGCACCATGTCACTTGGTAATCCTGATTTATTCTATAAAATTGCAAAAAAAAATTTATACAACGTTAAATTAAAATATGGCTACAAAGTTATTCAATAAAATCGCCATTAGCAGCAATAACCTCTTCGATCCGGTTCCGGAAACGATTACATGCCCGAATCAAATGCTCCTTGTTCTTATTGACCATAACGGCATTAATAGCAGTCTTCAGCGAAGAAGTGGTATTATGAGGACGCTTATTAGTCTCACGCTCAACTACGCCCCATACATGATAATCCAAAGGATTAAGGTCTGGGGAGCTAGGTGGCCATAGGTTCGGTGTTATGTGGTCATGAAAATTTTCGGTCATCCAATCTTGTGTCGCCCTCGCTTTATGTGAAGGAGCAGAGTCCTGTTGAAAAATGTATGGTCTGCCTCCGCTTACATTGTCTATCCAGGGTTTCACTACCGTCTCCAAAACCTCGATATATGCAGCAGAGTTCACTCGAAGTCCTTGAGTAAAAAAGTGTGGTGGCATAACATGCCCTTCGTTGCTGACAACACCTAAAACCATAACAGTGGCTGGAAATTTTGTGTGCATAACTACAGGAACCTCCGTAGGATTTGAACATAGCCATTTGTCATTTCTGCGATTGATCTTTTGATCTTGGTCAAAAAAAATTTCGTCGGAAAAAAAACCATAACATTTTGGCCGCCATAGAGTGTTTGATTTTGTTTAAAAGACGTTTTGATCGGAGAACTCTCTGTCCCCGTGTTCGTTCCGACATGAACTGTCCTCTGCGCATCACGTAAGAAGGTCTTCGTGGACAACTCTACGAATAAGGCACTCAGAAACATGAAGCTCACTCGCAAGGACCCTCATTGATTTTGTAGGGTCCTCGTCTATGATCGCTTGCACTTGCTCTAAAAATTTTGCAGATCGGACAGTGTCAGAACGTTGTTCGTGCTTTTTGCGTTTTGCAACCGATTCAGTATCGCCTCCTGATGCTTCCAATTCACGGCTATCCTTATGCACGAATGAACGGGCGCAATTAAGAAAATTAGAGATCTCTAAATCTGTATGGTTTGCACATATAGCGACGATGACAGCATGTCTCTTCATTTCTTGAGTGATGTTGCAGTCCGCCATTCTTATTTGAAAAGGAAAAAAATAATAAAACAAATTCGCTAAGTTATAGTCACATTTATGCATGTCCTCAAATACCGCACGCACCCTGTATTAAAACAAAAATCAACTAAAACTCCGAAAAAAACTCACCACACTTAGAAGATGAAAACAATAAGGCAAATAATATCTTTTCAGGAGAATTAAAGCCATATTGTCAAAGTGTAAAATATATATATAATTGTATAAATCAGCACCAAGCACGCTTTTTTAATTGCAAAATAAACAAGCTGCGAGGTGCGACCCTTGAGGTTCACACGGTCAACTTCACAGTAATATTTACATAAATATTAAAAATACTAAATAAAATAATAATTATGAAAATAATACTCCTTTAAATAATAATAATTAGAAGTACTCATAACAGTAGTTGGCATGAGTTAATATTAATCGTATCATCTACGGGAACGTCCATTGATTACGTAAAGATTTTGGTGGATATGGTGTTGATTGAATATTCATGCGGATCTATCGGAGGGGGACAGGTTACAAAACCTTTTTTAGGTTGTTCGTTATTTTCATTTCGATGCTTGAAGGACAAAACGGCGCTAGCGAAAATGAATGCAGTTTTTGTTATTACGCCGACTGAAGAAATTTTGTCGTGGCCATTTTGATTAGTTTCGTTCAAAATTGTTATCACTTCGGCATAATCACTGAATTTATATTTTTTCACGATTTTACATCAATGAGACTAATAATTACTTCTTATTTTCAATTGGTATTGAAAAACATTGAAAATACAGTCAATAGTCGGTTTAATTGCATGTAAAAAGTAAAATGTATTACAAATGATGATGGAGGAATTAATTGAAATCCTACGAACACTAAAAACGAAACTACTTAAAACTAAATTTTTTTATTTAATGAAAGCTTTTTACAGTATATGATTTTGCAAAATATTGACTACAAAACATTTGACCATTCAAAGCGTCCATTACCACAAATGCAAATTTGATTAAAGTTTTTTTTTGGTTTTCAAAATTAAAGCAATTTTATATTAAAAATTAAAACATAGTACTATAAAACTATTCAAAATCTGTTCAAACTATGTAAGTGGTAATAAACTTTGATTGGCTAAACAGCAATGTCTTTCGAATAAGAGTAATCAGGTAATATCATTCGTATAAACCCTTTTTACATGGTAACTTCGAATGATTTTTTATTTTTAATTTAGTTTTTTTTTTTCAGAATCGCCAAAAAAGTTTTGCTAGTTTTTCTTCAAAAACTGATAGGAATGTATAAATTTTATAAACATTTATAACTGAGCTGTACAAATCAGGTTAAAAATTTATTTTTTATGAATCAAAACACTAATTTTTTCCGCATTTTCTTTTATTAAATTAAAAAAAAACGACTGAAACGATTTTTTTTTATAAAGTTAAAAATATCACAAAAATTTTCAAACACGTCGATTGACACTTTGAAGATGCAAAAATCATAATTGGGCCGTGAGATATAGTGAATGATAACAATGACCTTGAAAATCTAATGACTTTGGATTTTTTTATTTAATTTTTTATGTAATCATGATAAAAAGTTTTGCTGCTTTTTTACAAAAACTATTTAGAACATAAAAATTTTATAAACATTGATTAGTATGTTTCTCAAATCAGGCTAAAAATTATTGTTTATGAAAAAACTTATTTTGTGCACTTTTTTTCTTAAATTAAAAAACGGCTCCAACATTTCTTTAAAAAATTTGACAGGATCACGTAAATGCTAATACGTGTTGATTAACACCTTAACGATGCAAATCGAATGTTTGGTTCAAGAGATATAGCACATGACAGAAATGACCGTCAAAGGGTCAAAACAACAAACCCCCCCGACCGAAGTGTCCCAGGAACTAATCAGCTTGTAAAATTGCAAAGACGCTTCGATTGACACCTCAACGAAGTCGATGCAACTTTGTTTACGTGAGTTACGCTCGTAGAAAAAACTGTCCACGAACGCACATGCGTACGTCCACACACACATACATCTCCCTTTCTAAAAACACTTTATATATACTCTATTGACCTTAAAACGCGAAGAAATGTTGGAAATTTCAATTTCGATTTTCGAGGCGATGACAAGAACTTCGCGTATACTGGGAACTTAATAAAAAATCTCAAATCAGATAGGTACAGTTTACAAAGGATGAGCAGTGCCAACCAACGAAAAGTATGCTACGTTTCGAGCCATTTTGAGTAAAACATTGTTTGAAAAACTATCTTGTAACGGCTCTATTCAGATATTACAATGAGATATTTTTTTTCGAAAACTTCACTACATTTTTGGGTTTAAATTTTTTTTAAAAAAACTCGTACATAAAGTCCTCATAACTCCTTAATGGATCCAGTGTAGAATAATTATTTACTCTGCCGGAATCAACCTCTAGGAAACGATTTATTTCAACTTCATTTAAAAGTTAAACGGATTTCAAGTAATAAGAATTTTTTTAGCTTTCACAGCCAAAAGCGATGAAAAGTTTCCTGTCCTAAAAATCACTGTAACTTTTAAATAGAGTCGTTGCAAATTTTTCTAAAAAAATTTTGTAACGTCTTAATGGAACCTTTACGAGATATTTTGATGAATAGTTTTTTTCACTCATGATGAATCGAGCTGTAACATACTTTCCGTTTGTAGGCATTGTTTGACAGACCCTTTATTACCTGTCACTAATTGATATTTGAAAAGGATTTTTGATTTGAATTACATTTGAAAAATCAAGTGAACATTTTGCAGGATGTATGAAATAATTAAATGAGATATCTATGTAGTTGGATAACTTCTCCAGTTTTTAGCTCGCTCTCATCAGGATCTTGATGTTTTCTTGGTTCAAATTCAATTGGGTCCGCTGATTGTTGTACAATATCAAAACTGTTCTTGTATTTGAAGTGTTGAACTGTTGCCTCCCGCGTTAGCTACTCAAAACCTTCATTAAATTGATGTAAACATTTTTTATACCATCAAAATTTTATTCTTAGTAAAGACAATTTGTAGCTTACTTTTCCAGCTTTTGGCATTTATTAATGACGATTCATTCACAAATTTCCGATGACCTCCTTTTTAAAATATTGAATTGAATTAGACCTAATTTTGAAGGGACCTTTTTCAAAAAGAGTACAACCAAAACTTCATCCTTGATTTGAATTTCATTTTAATTGAGTCACGGCGATGAGTCATTAAACTTGTTTCGAAACAATTTCACAAAGTATTCAATCCTCTCCGAAAATCTCTTCAAAATCAATAAACCTTCGTCAATCTCATTTAAATCACTAATCTTAAGATACAGCCCGCGATTCTACCTAATAAGGACCATAAATCTAATTTTTTATTCAATATCCGTTCGATATCCTAAAGACGGTCATCTCTTATTTTAAGGGTCAATTTGTCAACTGCCAAGGCCAAGCCTGAATAAGACATACACTCCAGTAACTCAGGCTAGTCGTCTTCCATCCGATAAAATACCTTTTCAGAAATTTTAATGAAGACATTACATCAGAATAGTCTTCATTAGTGTCGATAAATTGTCTTATCAATGTTGCTTCCTGTCATTTGAATGTATAACAAATTTTTCATCATTCAGGGGTGGAAATGGTGAAAAATTGCGGTTGTCGTATGTTTTCGAATCTATGGTGTATTGGAAACTGTGGGTTACGATGAAGTTTATTTGTTTTTTATAGGTGAATTTTATAACCTGTTCATATCATGATATCATGGCTTGAAGAGAGACACAGCCGTAAATTAAATGGTAGCATATTTTTTATGGATATTGGGCGACTGGATAGCTGTAGACGCCTCCTGATGGTAAACAACTTTGGCAATTGTATGCTCTTGGATATTGATAAAAAACTTTATGTCTGGTAGAAATCCATATGTGTATATATTAATAATGGACTTCTAGACTTCTTATCAAAAAGAAAGTAATCTTAGTATCTTTCTTTCAAATTTAATATACTTCAAATTGCATTTTATTGAAAAATACTACGAATTTTTTAGACTCTTGAGTTGATTACTTTTTTCTGGTACGACACATATGAACGAATTACCAAGAAAGATGAAAAACTCAAAAGAGATCAAACTCAAATCGAGACATATATATAGGCCTAAAACGACATCCAAAAGTGGGGGAGCATTTTTCGAGCGCCACAAATCCATTGTTTTCACTTTAACCCCAAAACACATAGAGAATAACTTTAACGCCATTTTGTCGCAAGTCGTTTGCGGTATTGATCGTTTTGATCGCTGTACACTGGTGGGAGCTATTGCATCCCAAAGGGTGAAAACTCACGTGAAAAACGCATTTTTAGGACAAGTCTTAGGAAAAAACCATTCTATCACCTGTTTATTTGGTCCTAAGATGCTTTTTTCCTAAGACTTCTCCCCCTTCGAGACACCATAACACCCGCCATGGTACAGTGATCCAAACAAGCAATACCGCAAACGTTTGGTGATAAAACTGGCTAAAAGTTATTTTCGGACGAATTTCGCGTTATAGGGGAAACCAAGAAGTTGTGGCGCGCGAAAAATGATCCCCCCTTTTCAACGTCGTTTTTGGCGTGTAACTCTTTTAATATTGACATCACGTGAAAATGATGTATCCACAACTTACTGCAAATTTAATTTTACACAAGTTTGTCATATTAAGCTTTTTTGTGGGGGCAGTGCTTTCCAAGATATGGGGCCGCCCCACTTTTTTTTGTTCTCAAGATGGCGCCAAAGGGGTTGGAGCTGCGACCCCAGTAATTTAAATTTAAGCTCACATAAAGGCATACTCCTCATTGCAATTAAAAATTTTCTGCCCACTAAATTGCTCCGTGAGTTTTGCGATGGGGGGTTTGCCATCGGAATCCGATTATTTGGCCTAAAAATGCGTTTTTCACGTGAGTTGTCCCCCTTTGGGATGCAATAGCTCCCGCCAGTGTACAGCGATCAAAACGATCAATACCGCAAACGACTTGCGACAAAATGGCGTTAAAGTTATTCTGTATGTATTTTGGGGTTAAAGTGAAAACAATGGCTTTGTGGCGCTCGAAAGATTTCCCCCCTTTTTGGATGCCGTTTTAGGCCTATAACTTTTTAATTATTGATGCCACGTGAAATTGGTATGTAGACGACTTGCTAAAAATTTAATTCCACGCAAGTTTGCCATACCCATTTTTCTTGTGGGGGTCATGGTTCCGGAGATATAGGGGTGCCCCACTTTTTGTTTGTTTTCAAGATGGAGCGCAGAGGATTGGGGCTGCGACCCCAGAAACTTGAATTTAAGCTGCCAGTAAGTCATACCACACATTGCACTAAAAATCTGCTTGCCTACCAAAATGCTCCGCGAGTTTTGCAACGGGGGTTTGCCATCAAAAGCCGATTATTTGGCCTAAAAACGGGGTTTTCACGCGACTTTCTCCCCTTTGGGATGGAATAACTCCCGTTAATGTGCAGTGATTGCAACAATCAATACCGCAAACGATTTGTGACAAAATTATCTTGGAATAGTATCTCAATGTGTTTCGCGTTAAACGTGAAATTAAAAAAGTTGTGGCGCCCGAAAGATGTTCCCCCTTTTTTGTGTGTGGTTTTTGGCTTGTAACTTTTTTATTATTGACCCAACGTAAAAATGATGTATTAACGACTTGCTAAACATTTTATTCTACGCAAGTTTGCCATACACAACTTTCTTGTGGGAACCATGGTTTGGGAGATATGAGGGCGCCCCAACTTCTTTTGTTTTGAAGATGGAGCCCAAAGGACAAGAGCTCGACCCCAGAAACTTGAACTTAAGCTATCTACACCATTGCCCACGCATTGCATTAAAAAAATTTCTGCCTACCCAAAATGCACGGTTTACCCCAAAATTCGGACGCTTTGACTGTACTAAACATATTGATGAAAGAACTATGGAAAGGGAAGGACTGTAGCTTAGGATGCAATTAGTGAAGGATGGCTGCAAAATAAGTTATTTCAAGACATTTCGTAATTCTTTCAGAGCATTTATTTGGTCAATTGAAAAATTTCCTTTCAATTTTACATTCACTTTAAGAGGCAAAAAATGTAGCGCCTTTAAATTAGATATGAACTTTGTAAGCGCTTCAGTCCTCCCGCTTTCTTAGACGATCATAAGTCTAAGTAAGCGATATAGTGAAAGTAAATTGAAAATAAAATCGTTTTCACAACCACTGATAACCTTTTACAATAGTAAGCCTGTTACGATACTAATATGAATAAAACGTTTCTGCTATGAAACTTCAGAACGAATTCACATAAAAGGGTCAAAATCTCAACAACAAAAAAACTTATTGAGAGTATGCTTAAAACATTTTTTTCAACTTTATGAAGTTAACTTCGGAATGAAAATAAATAAACAATCAACAATCACTTTAGGTTTCATTTACAAAAACAATTAAAATTGCACTTTAGAAATTTCTCAACTTCTTTTCTTGATATTTTCTGTAGAGACTCTTCAAGGGTTCTTAGTTCATCGTATTTCTTGGTTTGACGCTAGATTTACAGTCGACCACTACCTACTCGTTGTAGAATTGTTTGGTGGGAGAAAATCAAAAGAAAAGCTAAAAACAAAGTCAATGCAATTCTAGGCATGATAAATAAAATGTCGACTGCGACGGCACATTTTGAATGACTTTTCGGGACCGAATTTTTTTTTTATTATAAGGAAGTGAATTTTGATTTTAATGAAATATCAAATAATTTTTTTTTGGCCTCATATACTTTTAATTTAAGCATAGCAAATGGAAACCTTCCAGCGAAATGAATGAAATGAATTAAAGAATGCAATTTGACTCAAAAAAGACACACCGATTTTTATTTCACATTCATTCCTTTTTAAACACTAGAGGAAAACAGTGAGAGGGAATAATGTCAATAAGACATACATATTCTGTTAAGGGCACATATAGAAGCGCCCTTGCTCAAAAGTGGTTTGTTTATCGTTAGCTATTTGGCTACTCAGTAGCAATTGTAATAGTGTCCCAAATCATTGCCTTCGATACGAAATGTTGAACGGAACGAATTAACTTTAAAACACTAAATTGAATTTGAGTTATTTTATAATTTAGTTATGCTAACAATTGATATGAAAGAAAATATGCATATTAATTTTGGCTACGAAAAATTATACACGAGAGGCTAACAAAAATTAATACTTTTTGAGTTTTTTCTTTCCGCCATTCTGCACTCGTATCACACGGAAGCTACTTTTCGAATGTTGCTGTAATTTTTGCATAGAATAGTTCATACTCTGGACTAATATATAGAGTATTTTTACATCAGAAAAATAAAACGTTTTGATCAGATTTGAGTTTTGCCCACGAAACTGATTACTGTACAAGAAAAAAAAACAGTGATCACATATACTCTTTAAGCAGGATGCAATGCATTTTTTAGGCATGAGTAGCCGGGAATATGTAAACTGACAGAAACAATATACTTCCCAAAGACCAAAAACTGAAATTTTGATGGTAATTTAGCTATGTTTAACCTAAACTTCACGCTAAGCATACTAAGAGGTACAGCTCGTCACAAATAAGCCTTGAAAATAAAATAAATAAATTATGAAGTGGATCAATTCTGTAGTTTTTTAATAATCATGTTGAAAGGCTTCAAAATTTAAATAGGACCAAAAAGAAAGTTTGAAATTGTGGCTGATGTTCCGATGGTTTCGTTCCATACATACTGAAACTTACATTCTTTTTTGGATTACGTTTGAATCAGCATAAAGTTTCTTTCAAATATTTTTAATACATTTTCTTTTCAGAAAAGAAACTCAAAAATCGATTTCTTGTTATTTGATGTTTGATGATGTTGATGTTTGATTAAATATCACAGATCCCAGTGGGAAGCTATTGTAATAGGGTCGATTCTACGAATCCCAAATTTTGACATATCTCCACGGTTAAGGGTCTCTAGAATCCAAATTCATCGTTTTTAGAGAGATATCTATGCGTGTGTATGTACGTATGTGCGTTCGGAATTATTATTCGTCTCAATTATCTCAAAAACCAAAGATCATATTGACGTGGGGCTGGTTTCATTCGACGCGTAATTACGTACGAGGGTGGGGTGAAAAGTTTCCGCCCTGACCAAGAAAAACGATGTTTTTAAAAAAAAAAAACAATCGACGAATGCGCTGATGCGTTATCGTGATGAAACAAAAAAAAATTCTTCGCCAAATGAGGTCGTTTAATTTGCACCTCGTGCTTCAAACGTTGCAATAACTCTGCGTAGTATTGACCAGTGATAGTCTAACCCTTTTCAAGGTAATCAATGTATATAATTCCTCTCGCATCCAAAAAAGACAGTAGCCATAACCTTGTTTGCCGATAAAGTTGGTTTTGCCTTCTTTGGAGTTGGTTCTCCATTTCCATCCCACTGTTTTGACTGTTCTTTATTTTCAAGAGTGTAGTGGTGGACCCAAGTCTCATCAACAGTTATGAATCGACGCAAAAAATCGTTTGGATTACGCCTATACAGCCCCAAATTGTCGGTAGAAATATTTTTTCGAATCAGTTTTTCATCGAGCGTTAACAAATGCAGCACCCACCTTGCACAAAGCTTTTCCACGCTCAAATGGTTGTGCAAAATATTTCGCATACGTTCAGCTGACATTCTACAGGTCTCAGCTATCTCATGCACTTTCAACCTGCGGTCTTCCAACACTATTTGATGGATTTTCTCAATCATTTCTGAAGTTGTGACCTCAACGGGCCGTCCTGAGCGAGGCTCGTCAGAAGTGCTCACACGACCCATTTTAAATTCAGAAACCCACTGCTTAATAGTTGAATATGAAGGGGAAGAGTCTCTTAGTGTTGAACCTATCTTTTCTTTTATTTGTTTTGGTGTAAAACCCTTCAAATATAAGTATTTGATGACAGCACGTTTTTCCACTTTTACCATTTTCACGAAAACAACGGAAGCGTCTCGCTCACTGTGCTCTCAAACGCAAACTAATGTAGCGATTGGGCTGAAACTGTACCTACAAGCTCGGTAGGAATAGTACTGTAGGACGCCGCTCCAAAAGTCGACTTAGTGGCGCCATCTCTTGGTCAGACCGGAAACTTTTCACTCTACCATCGTAATTTAAAACTGAATTGTTAAATTTAATTATTTAGTAACGATCAAACATTCTTAATAACGAATGATTATCATAAATAATAATTAAATACCCTCAATAATGGTTGTGTATTCCGGGACCGAGATGGAAGACGAAGTGGAGGACGAGGACGAGCAGGAAGACGAGGAGGAGGACGAGAATATCGAGGCTTTGGTAGACGACGACCAGATGAGGGAGGCGTCTTCCTTTCCAAAGCTTTTATGACTAGACAAAAAAAAGTAATTATAATAATTTAGAATAATAATTATTAATAATAGTAGTTGTTAATAGCATTAACTATTAATAATAGTAATTAATAATAAAATCAAATTATAGATTTTTTATTCACCAACTGGGAAGTTAGTCGTGTTGGCCTCAAAGGTCCCACTTGGACCACATTTTTTCATAATGTCATGGACTGTTCACATTGCATTGAGATTGTTTTTTTCTCAGATACACGAATTGAACAGTTGCGCGCTCAAACTAAATATGCTTAACTATTTATAAACGTTTGTTCGAATGAAGATAATCTCAGCAATGGCTTTATTCCTTTTGAAACCTAAACGTAAAATCGAGGAAAATACATATGAAGGAGTGGACACAATTTCGTTAAGGGCGCTAAATTTTCTTAACATGTAAAGCTGAGCAGAGTGATGAGTTCATATATAAAGTGACATCTATTTCATATATTAACATCGACTACAACCTTATTTTGATCCGTGATTTTGTCGAAATTACATTCCGAAGGTAATTTGGAAATTGTATGGGGAAAATACGTGCTTTTGAACCCGATAATGGTCAAAACCATGAATGGTGCCAAAACTATTTACTTGTATACTACCGTAAATAACGTTTAGGTGTATGCCGTTCAAACAATGGTATAATATGTGCAAAAGTTATATTATTTCCCACTTATGCTTCTCCTGGTTAGGATCCACTTTTGTATTATTGGCTAGCATCCACCCTTGTTTGTTTGTTAATCTGTTTCTCTATTCTGCACTTGACTTCTATATCAAGGTTTTCAAAACTCTCTTTACATTCGTGTTGTTTCTTCATTAACTCGAAACTCTCTTAGATATTGCTAGTACGTTTCTTTCAAATGAACTTACAACTCTTAGCTAGTTATCGCTTGCTTAACTTTGCAAACGCACAAACTTCTAGCCCACTTCCTTTGTTTTTCGCCAAAATCTTTTAATTGAATCCATGAATAATGAGCTTGTTAACGTAGAAGTGCAATTAGTGAATGGAAAATCCTTAAAAGCCGCTCGATATCACACGGCCGATAGTTATGAGTAATTCATCATTGCTGGCCACAGGAAAACTTTGTCGTCCTTCACACTTCACGATTTGTTTGAAATTTAATAAGGGATGGAGAACGCTGTGCAAACAAAAAGTTGAAGTATCGATGAACGATGTTTGATGTTCTTTCAGCTTGTAAGAAATTCCCATATACTTTGCGGATGTAAGGTTTAAAAATATGCAATTTGGGAGTTTTAATTTGCACAATTACTTTAGCATGAGAACAAGTGAATATGTAAGGATCCTTGAAAGTACATACTAAACTTCAAGCTAGACCCTTTCTACTCTAAACACTTAAAAAGTGGCTTCTCACATTATACATTTTGGTAAATGATTTTTTGTTATCAAAACTGTTATAAAATAGTCAAGACAGAAAAATTTGAACGTTTGTCGTGCAAGTTTTGATTTTATTAAATTAAACATTAATTTATATCATTGCTCCGCAAATGTATACATTTTAAGCACAATGTTACATGTGCAAGCCAAAAGTAAATATAATTATGCATAATAGTCCATCGCACCTGCAAGCAACACCGCAAAGGAAAGTTCATACAAGGAGAAGGCACGATCTCTTCTTCGCAGATCGGGATGAAATTTGGAATTTAAATAGGAGGTGTTAGGATATTCAATCAATAAAATATTAGATTGCAACACCGTTCGGATTTCGAGAAAAATAACTTTCAAGTTTTTAGCATTTTTTATCAATTAGTAAGTCCTACATCATTCAGAAATATTGCAGTGTGGGGAGTAGCAAGTCCGACCCGCGGGCATAGGTTCGTGTGTTCGGTTCTTATTCGACGTGTAAATTTTTTTTTGGAAAATTGTGAAAATTGTTAGTTTTCAGATATATCGATAATGTGCACCTACAAATACATATTTTCCAGAAATCGGCTACTTGTAATTCATTTAGTCCACTCCTTGTTTCGAGATTCAAAGAATCCCGAAACCTCAGAATCTCAGAATCCCGGAATCCGAGAATTTCAAAATCAAAGAATTCCAGAATCATCGAATCCCGGAACCACAGAATTCCCAAATCCCTGAGTCAAAGAACCTCAGAATTCCGTGATGTATCTGGGACTCTGGAATACTGGAATTCTGGGAAACTAAGTCCTGGGCTTCAGTGTCCCCCGGAAACTGGGACATAGATTCTAGTCTCCTGGAACTGGGATTATGGTGTCCTGGAGCTGGGATTCTAGTATTTCGTCATCGTGATTTTGGTGTCCGTGGACTTTGCTGCTGGGATTCTATTAGTTGACAAGCCAATTTTGAATAAGCGATCCGAAAAATGAACCAATATTTTCATATTCTTTTTCTAATTACCTATATCTTTATGTCCTTGGGTACATAGTCCCAAAATCTTACTTTTTGTTTTATTTTCAAACTTTTATCATTACGATAGACAAATGTTGATCGCAATTTATTTTTGACTATTTGAAATTAAGAACAACTTATCATTTGAATTTATATTAAAAAGCACGATTTCAAATAATTTTCTATTGTGCCGGTTATTTACCCAAAAATCGATTCTTACACTCCATCCCTTTAAATACAGGGTCCTTTAACTTATCAAGGTTTGACATGATGACAAATATCAACAAAAGAGTGGGGCGAGCAGACCAAGTGAATCATCTTATTTAAGGACAATCAACCTTCTGACTTTGTTAGCAACACACCAAAGTAAGGACTCATCAACAGTTTGAATTTGCACACAGGCTTAAGTAATTGCACAAAGAATTTCATCCTGAAATGACGAAGAGCTCAACACGATGCGTCCTTGCCTGTCCGTTTAATCCAAAGGATGAAAGTTCACCAGCAAACAAATGAGGGTGACGTTGTTCGAAATTAAGATAGTTTAGAAAAGTTTGTCGTTTAGCTGGTAGTGGATGGTAAATTGGGTTAAATATTATAGTGTCATTTTGAATATTTTATGAGTTGTTACTTTGCGGAATTTACGCCTGAATAAATTTGTTTTGTGGTTTCTCGGACGCATAACAAATGCTTAATTGGAAATGTAAAAAGAGAGGTTTTTCGCAAAATGGTAAGGTACACTTTTAAAAATGTCAATGCAAGCAAACCTAAGAGACAAGCTGCAGAACCCGCACTTACTTCACAGAACTAGTTAAGGATTTGAGCTGAGGGTTTGACTGCCTTTGAACTAGGAATGGTTGTACAGTCCAGTGAAGGGTAAATAAGCAGCATCTGACCAGGCTGAGATCCTTCACATCAAAACCGCACATTTCTTCATTTAATAAAATTCAATTTATAATCTCACCGTTACAATAAACCATTATATCGAAGAACGTATAATTTTTATCTTCCCAGTTCCCTATGGGAAGTTATTGTAATGGGGTCGATTTTGCGAATCCCAAATTTTCACATATCTCCACGTTTTAAGGTCTCTAGAATCCAAATCCATCGTTTTTAGAGAGATGTCTGTGAGTGTGTATGTACGTATGTGTGAATGTGCGGATGTGCGTATGTGCGGATGTGCGTATGTGCGTTCGGAATTATTTTTCGTCTCGATTATCTCCAGAACCAAAGATCGGATTGACGTGAGACTAGTTTTAAACGACGCGTCATTACGTGACTTAGAACTGAATGACTTTTCAGCAAAATCGGTTGAGCAGTTTTTTATTTAGGATGAAAAAACTGCAAAAACGACTAAAAATTGCTCATTTTTAAACTGTTGATACGCACTATTAATTCGTGCAGATACCAAAAACCTTCATAGTAATGTTGTTATTATTGTGCGTTTTAGCAAATTTTTTGATCAAATTTGTAAAAAATGTTATTTCAAAAAAAGTAATGATTTATAAAATTGCAAACTTTTATTATCAGGTTTGGGTGAATGGGAGTAGAGACGCGAATGCAGTTAATAATTGGATATTGTTATAAATAATTTAATATTGTTAATAACAATCAAATAATATTATTTATAATTTGATATTGTATATATAAAATCAATTATAATTATTCAGTAACGGTCAAACATTCTTAATAACGAATGATTATTGTAAATAATAATTAAATACCCTCAATAATAGCTGTGGATTCCGAGGCCGAGATGGAGAACGAGGTTGAGGACGAAGTGGAGGACAAAAAGGAGGACGAGGACGAGGAGGACGAGGTTGCCTAGGCTTTGGAAGAGGATGACCAGCTGGTGGAGACGTCTTCCTCTACCAAAGCTTTTATGATTAGATAAAAAATTGATAAAAATAATAAAAGTAATTATATCAATTTAGAATAATAATGTTTAATAATAATAATTATCAATAATAGTAATTACTAATAAAAACAAATTATAGCTTTTTTATTTACCCCACTGGGAAGTTAGTCGTGTGGGCCTGAAGGGTCGCACTGAGACCACATTTTTTTATAAATAAATGAAGCTTAGTACATTTTGCCAGAGTGCTATTACCAAACCGTTCATATTACCCAAATATACCCCAAATCACTTCTAAAGCAAACACACGCCATCATATCACTTCACATCTTAAAAGTCACGCATTTATACCTCAAACCCCTTCAAGGATGTGTACTTCAATGAACTTAACCGAAATTTTGCTCCACTTTCGTACATGTCATCCCCACAAATGGATCCTTTCTCGATACGTTATTCAGGTCGATTCATCGGGACGTAATGAAATCTATGAAAATCAATTTGAGAATCCCTTAAACCTTCATAATCTACCACTTTCTACTAACAGTTACTATGGAATACATAATTTATGAGGTAGACGTACATAACATAGGCAGCCGAAGACAGGAAACCGACCCAGTCCGTCGATGGATTTGGTAAGTATTGTTTGGTCCTGTGATTTTATGCTGATGAAAATCGATGACAAGCAACTTTCGATAATACGGCATATGTGAGAGGCAACAGTCCTGATAAAACAAGCATTATTTTTTTGGGTTATTTATTCAAGAGTAACAATTGCTTCTGAATATCCACTACAATTTCATTGGATATGCTTATAGCTTGTAGTCAAGGATTTTACTTAGAAAAGTTTTAGGAAATAGAAAAAGAGTTCTGCGAAATACATTCTATCAAAATTCCAAAGAATACAATTTTTTTTACAATACCCGCAAATGGAAAATAACTGATATTGATGATATTTTCTGATAAAATAAAAACACCTACGTTCAAATTTGCTTCCTGACACACATTTACTTTGAAGTAAAAACGAGAGAAAGAACAGTTTTTGGTCAACATCTGATTTGAGATGTCGTGCAATTTTGTCATACCACTCAATAAAATCCTAGGAAAATTTCAATTTCTTCAAATAAACCATTCAATATCCTTTATCAAATAGATTTTATTACACATAGCCTGAATTACTACATTTTGGGGGGGGAAATGTGGAAATTAATAGAAACCCGGAATTGTCTAATTTAAGCATTTATAGTTTTGTGCATTTTTTATTTTATAGGACGTTTTTACACTAGAAAAACGTCACAAAATAGTGAAAATTTATTTCAGGATATCACGTTTTGTGTGCCAAACTTATAAAATATTTCATCCGTTTCATGCTGCTTATAATCTTCCACCTAAGTAGCTCATACGCAATACGATGGAAAAATTCATGTCCACGTATAATCTACTGTCCAACGTACATCCAACACGAGCTCGTACAGTGTGTACCAAGGCATCAATCCCAGATGTAGATGTTCGTATGATTGAGGACCCAAATTTATCGATTCGACACCATTCTCAACAACTTGGCCTCTGTCCGTCCAATACATGGAAAATTTTAAGGAAAAATCTTGGACTAAAACCGTTTCAGGTTCTACGAAAGGAGTGCCGGCAGTTGAAGTCATTGGACCAACGTTTGCGTCATAAGCTCAGTGAGTGAGCTGAAAATGAGTCGGAAGTTGAACCGCATTTTCACCGTCAACTAATTTTCAACGATGAGGCTCATTTCTCATTTCAAGCTAAATGTGTTTGTAAATACGCGAAATTGCCATGTTGTCAGAATAATTTTCAAAAGAGTTTGGAAGCCGTATGATACTTCGAAAATGTCAATATGTTTGCATGCCGGCGGTATAATCGGCCCGTTCTTTTTCAAATCTGAAGACGCAAGCAACATCACAGATAATAACGATCGCTACCAACAAATGATTCGTAATTTTTGGATTTCCAACAATAATACCAATCGTCTGCGAGATAAATGGTTCCTAAAAGAACCATTGATGATATGAAAATCAACATACGACACGTTACTGGCGAAGTTAGGCTGGCTATGTTGGGAAAAGTTGTGAACAATTGGACCGACAGGTTCGCACTTCTAAGACGTGACGTGACGATAGGCCAGAAATTATTTTTGAACACTTAAAGCCAAGAAATAAATAAAGCCGTAAAAATGACCATGTCAAGTTTTATACCTCTAAAAAACAACTTGATGAGGGGCTCTCCTGTTTTAAAGACTCTTACGCTTCCCTAGATTTTCACTGAGCATAACTTATGATTATCTTGACCACCTCAAAGCACTCGACGTAAATTTGATATACACATAATCCAAGGTAGACTTTTCAAATCAACTTTACTTGACTTATAAATGGGAAAAGTCATTATTTAAAAGCATACAAATAAAATGAACGATTCCTCTCCCAACCAGACTAACAATACTACGTTGCTGGACATGCACCACAAGTCTCAATGCAACAAAGGACTGATAACTTAATCGATTACAAATAACATACTCCCTCTAAAACTTCCATTCCCAAGAGATTTACCACCTCAAAAATAAGTTACATGTCTTCGGGCAGCAACTTCTAGTCAAGCCAACTTTTTAGCATACACAACGTTTCAGTTAGTTCTACCACTAAACGCACACTCTCCTCAGTTAGGTTGCAAAAGATAAGAAACTTTTCGGCTGAATAGTCTTTGCGACAAATTGCACCAAACTTCCCGGAAAGCCATTATCCTTGTGGCGAAACTTTTAACAACGATCGACTAATGAAATGGGGAAGTTGCAGATGGTCCATGTGGTAATCTGAGATTGCAGTTTTACTGTCCTCGGGACAGCTATAATCTTGCGACTTGCATGCAACTTTTGCATAGAAGTAGATTTTACAATTAAGGACACTTTTCTAGTTTGAACTACGTATGAAGGTAAACATCCAGAAAATAAAGATTTATTATTTTTCATTAGAGCCGCCATCAGCTCCAATAGGGAAATATATATGAATAATAAATTTGTAAAAGATGCTCAAGAATGTTGTTTTCAAAGGACACAAATTTTAAATGATGGAAAAAAAAATTTTGTATGATTGAAATTTTTTGAACAATATTTTCATATCAACTTTCTTCGTAATAACCAAGTTCGAAATTTCTCTTTTCTATTATTTTCAATTTGTTAAGTAGATACTATTTTTGAACTATAATTGCGAGAAGCGGATCATAATTTTCATGGTTTCTATCCTTTCAATCAAACTTCCTTCCCGAAACTTTGTCTGGATTTCAGCTCACAGATTGCATTTACATTTTACAATCAACTGACAACCTTACTATTACTATTCGCAGAGCTCCTTTCAGCAATAATGATAGCGACGTGAATATTCCTCATCACTAATTAAAGTGTGTGCTCATAATATGCTGAATTGCTGGAATTAAGAATAGGCAACTGGGTTCGTTTCTTCGCTCATGGCTGAACGAGCTTCCTAATTCTAATTCCATGCATTTATTCATGAAGCATTTATGCTATCCGTTGTACTACGATTTTGCAATCGTTCCATATTCATATCATTCTCATTTCTTTTCAACTCCTTGTGAATTTTGGATGATGCTGAAGTATCTGGATGAATGGGAAAGGGTAGGCAGACGTAGAAATTCTTGAAATTATTATTTCTATTACTGCTGAACAAAGTGCATTAATAACCGCCAGTCTGTCTGACACAAAGCTGGCATCTATAACCTTTTTGAAACTTATATTGGTAATGCTTTGTGAAAACAATCTATTTCGCAGAAGAAGTTCGTTGCTTGAGCTAAAATTAGTAACTTGCTAATGCAAGTTTGAAGTGCAAAAAACCTCTGGAAGAAAAGGCATAACTAAGACGATACTGGGAGTGAAACAAAGAAGGAATAGTCCAAAGCAGCCATAGCCATGGGACTTAAGGACAAACCAGTCTATTTTGTCAAAGCAGACAAAGGAAATACGGTCTTCATTATGGATAGGGACAAATATATGTAACAAAAAAACTAAAGAACGGAAGATTCTTTGAACTACGTTGAAATCTCTTGGATGACTCGATTAAACGGTTTGAGAGGACCATCAGAAAATGCCAAAAAGAAGTACAGAACATTGAGAAACTTAATTGAAAGGGCAAAAAATCACAAAGAAGAAATGAAGAACAAATTTGCCTGGATTGAGACGATGAAACATACCTCAAATTCGACTTTAATACGCTTCCTGGCTCCTCAATTTTGCAGCTTGTTCCCAGGAAAAGACCTTCCACAAAAAGAAAGATCAATTCAGTTCGAAAAGAACAGGGACGATCAGCTCGGAAATCTACATCAAAGAATGTCTCCAGTAATTTTTACTATCGTTTGTAAAAATCCATAACGTGCCTTTAGTATTTTGACCTGATTTAGCTTCTGCCCATTACGTGAAAAATACGCTACAATGATCTCAAGAAAATCGTTTGAATTTTGTGGAAAAATTGTTGAATGCATCGAATGTCTCAAAGCTTCTACCAATCGAACGATATTGGGCAATTGTTAAAGGCAATTTAAGGAAGAACCAAATACAGTGGAACTTGGATAATTCCAACTTCTATAACTCGAGATCGTCTTTAATTTGAAATTT
This sequence comes from Oxycera nigricornis, assembly GCA_963942545.1. Taxonomy (NCBI): domain Eukaryota; kingdom Metazoa; phylum Arthropoda; class Insecta; order Diptera; family Stratiomyidae; genus Oxycera; species Oxycera nigricornis. Next base: position 93,298,306 of record OZ012661.1, on the reverse strand, counting down.
TCTACTAGTCCCTAGCATTTCATATGAATTGCATATCAAAAAATCGTGGCTAATTCGATTTTATTTTGGTCAATTCGAACATTTGCTCGCCAAAAAGTGTCCATAAGCCAGTTATAAATTCTGGAAATCCCGGAAGATAGCCTTACTCTTACATATCTTCGGGAATTCCCCAAGAGCTAAATGGGCTTATTTTACATTGACGTGGGAGACAATCGTGTCGTTATGGACATCTCAAAGTCTTCCTTCTTTACGAAGCCACTTTTGTGTTCAGTGTCCTCATTGCTTTCCCTTTCGATCACCTGAGCAATCATTGCCAACGCCTAAAAATAGACAATTTATCTATATTACGTGTAGTGTTTCAGTTTTCTGTGAGACTGAAATTTACATTATTGGTTGCTTTTTGTTGTGCGCGTGGTGTTCTCGTTATTTGTGAGACTTAATTTTATCAGATTTGTTGTTTTTTGTTGAACGAACATTAGGTCTGACTGCAATTGACGTCCGAGCCCGCAAGTCGACCTGCTCAATTCGACATACGTTCCGTCAAAGTGTGGGACGCTTCGTTTGAGTTTACGTCGAAGTTAATTTCTTTGTTAAGCTTGAGTTTCTCGGGTCCGAACCCGAGGAACTTTAGCTGACGTTCTGAAAGTAAGGTTATGTGTTCACTCGAAGTGAGAAGAAAGTGAGTTTTAAATATGGAGGACTGTGAACTGTGACTTAGGCAATTTTATGAATTCGGTGAAGTAATGAATGAAGTCAATCGAAGACAAAAATCGTGCAGTGTCCAAACAATCTTTCACGATTGAAACATTATCAAGCTAGGTTTCTACAAATGCGGGACAATCAGCATTTCGAAATCAAAATTTTTGATTTGAACGGCAGCTGTCATCGATAACACCTCATTTCATATCCAAAACACCCGTCATATCAAAGACACTTTATACGTTATTATAGTTGAACTTATGTTTCATCAAAATTTGACCATATTTTGACAGCTACTTAGCCTACCGCAAGTCAATTTGATGAGCTCAACTTGCTGGCTCGGACGTCAATTGTGGTCAGACCTATCGAGCCAAGATGTCATCGTCAAACTCTCGGGCTAAAAAATCACCAACATTAACTGAAAAGGTAGGGAAGTGGAAAAATGATTGAAGAAGAAATCGGAGATCGCTCGAGATCTCGGAATCCCCTCTAACACATTGTCGACTAATTTAAAAAATAAACAAGCCGCGAAGTGCGACCCTTGAGGTCCACACGAGTAGTTAGAATAAGGCGGTTCTAACTCACTTTTTCCCACGGTCAACTTCCCAGTATTATCTAGATAAACATTAGAAATATTAAACACAATAATAATTTTGAAAATAGTACTACTTTAAATAATAATAATGAGAGGTATTCATAGCAGTAACAGGAATGAGTTAATATTAATCATATCATCTACGGGAGCATCCACTGATTACGTAAGGCTTATGGTGGATGGGTGTTGATGATTGATTACCACAAATGCAAATTTCAAATTTTGATGGTTTTTAAAATTTAAAACGCTTATTTTTATGAAAAGACTGCAAAAACTATTAAAAATCTGCTCAAATTATCCAAACATTTTAAAAATTTGATTGACTTTACAACAAAGTCTTTAGAATAAAAGATATAAGGTAATATCATTCGGAAGAACCCTTTTCATATGGTAACTTTGAATGATTTTTTTATTTTTAATTGAATTTTTTTCAGAGTCATGAAAAAAGTTTTGCTGGTTTCTCTTCAAAAACTGATAGGAATGTATAAATTTTATAAACATTTATTACTGTGTTGTGCAAAGCAGGTTTCAAAAATACTTTTTATGAAAAAACCCCAAGTTTTTGCATTTTCTTCTATTAAAATAAAACAACCGCTGAAACGGATTTTTATAATGTTAAAATAATCAAAAACATGTTAAAACACGTCGATTGATTCCCTAATAATGCAAATATTATATCTGGTTCGTGCGATATAGTGAATGGAAGAAATGACCTTGAAGATCATGATGACTGTTAATGATTTTTTTTATATTTAATGTTTCTTGCTTTCATGAGAAAAAGTTTTGATGACGTTTTTTCAAACATTGCTTGAAGTATATAAATTTTATAAAAATTTAATCCTGTCTTCCGTAAATCAGGTTAAAAATTTATTGTTTATTTAAAAAAAACCTAATTTTTTGCACTTTTTTTAAAAAAAATAAAAAACGGCTGAAGGAATTTTTTTAAAACCCTAATATAATCACACAAATGTCAATACGCGTCGATTGACACCTTGATCATGCAAATCTTATGTTTGGTTCGCGAGATATAACGCATGACAGAAATGACCTTCAAAGGGTCAAAACAGAAAATCCCCCCCGACCGAAGTATCCCAAAAACTAATCAGCTCTTAAAAATGCAAAGACGCTTCGATTGACACCTCAATCAAGTCGATCCAACTTTGTTTACGTGAGTTATGCTCGTAGAAAAAAGTGTCCACGAACGTACGTACGTACGTACGTACACACACACACACATACATCTCCCTTTCTAAAAACACTTTATATATACTCTATAGACCTCAAAACGTAAAGAAATGTTGAAAATTTCAATTTCGATTTTCGAGGCGATTACAAGAACTTCCCATATACTGGGAAGTTAAAAAAAAAAGATTTTAAACAGTGAATTTGAGAACGGAAAAGACCGGAAAATGTGTAAAACACCAGCTAATCCCGATGTAGACAACTGTGTTTTAACGTGATAAAGTGAATTCCAGTGAGTGACCCTCTTGTAAGAGGTGAAGCTGAACAATTTGCCGCTGAAATGGAGAAAACCAATTTCAAAGCAAGCACAGGATGGCTAGATGGTTTCAAAGAGCTAAATAAGATTTCTTTTAAATCTATTTGTGGTGAAAGTGGTGGTGTTGATCAGCATAAAGCAGGACAGTGGAAAAAAGAATTAGAAGAGATGATCCAGGACAAGGAGCCCAAAAACATTTTTAATGTTGACAAGACGGGTCCGTATTTCAAATGCACGAGTGCTTTTTAAGACCAGAAATGCCATGGAGGGAAACTTACCAAGAAAATAGTAACGCTTTTGGTCGGAGCAAACATGGAAGGCTCTGAAAAACTGCCTTTGTTAATGATAAGAAAATCTGCTAGTCCCCGTTGCTTCAAAAACGTAAAGTCAAAACCAGTAAAGTATGTATCTGGTGCACGAGCGTGGATGACAAATGCTCTTTTTGAGAAGTGGCTCCTGAAAATCAATGAAAAATTTGGAAAAGAAGAAGGAAAGATCTTACCCTTTATTGGCAATTGCACTGCTCACAAAAGCCTGCCGCTTATGGACACTTATTACTACTTATACTATTTTCTCCCTGCTAATATGACATCAGTCTTCAACCTATAGATCAGGACATAATAGAAAACCTCAAACATTTTTACCGGCGTTCATTGGTTGAGAATATTCTCACCAAAGATTTCACTTCTCTCAAAATTAAACTTGATGTCTTTCAGACCTCATGTATCTGCAAACCAGCTTGGTATCTTGTGTCACAAGAAACAATTAAGAACTGTTTCAAGAAAGCTGTTTTTTTTTTAAAAAGCCGAAAGTGAAAGTGCCAACCAATCTGTAATTGAAGCTGTGCCTGCAGTTGCTGGGAGGATATTATGCCAGATCCTGATATCTCCTATGATGCCTTTCTTAACGTAGAGGAAGATGTTGCGGTTTGTGTGGAGCTTACTGAAGCGGACATCATCACTGAGGTACTCGGTAACGGCAATCAAGATGGCGACAATATATCTCATGATGAAAATGATGACTTAACAGTGGAACAAGAAAGGCCAATTCTAATTACGGCTGAAACAGCAAATCAAGTTGATGAATTCAAGCGATTTTTTTAAAGTAGAAATGAAGTAAGTGAGTCGATTTTTCAGTCATTAAATTTGTTTTAATCGTTTATTATGACAGAGAGAATTAATTCTAGGAAACAAAAGAAGATCCCTTAAATTTACGTAATAAAGTTTTCTTTGTTAGATCTTGCAATGGTGTGTAATTTTTAGCATTTTCTAAAAACTTTTCTACTTCGAACTTTTGGATAGTTTGAATTTTTTGAGTGGTCCCTTGAAGTTTGAATTATCCAAGTTACACTGTACTACTTCTGTACCAAATACTACTTACTACTTATGTAGAGGAGAGAATGGAATCAAACAACCAAAAACATAGGCAAATACCACATCAAAAGTCTTACGGAAGGACTCTGAGAAAAGATCAGAAGCTGGGGGTCGCGAAAGTTTAAAAAAAACTCTTATTTTGTAAAGAAATGTAGAATCGAACATACCAATAATAAAAAACAGTTACATAAATTACTAAAATTGAAGAGGGTACTCGATTTGTCGTTGGACATACATTAAGTTTTCAAGCCTTACACAAAATCTCTCATCAAATTGTCATCAATCCATTTTAACCATTTTCCTCCCAGGATAGAGAAACTGTTGAATGTATAAATCAATTACCACTAAGCCAGTCAAGTACCTACCCAAAAAATATAGATATTTATTGTGCTTCACCACGCTAGGTGTGTTCTGGTGCCATTATGTCTCGAAAGTTGAAAGGACATATGATACCTATGAAATTTTTTGATGGAGAAGATCATATTATCGGCTCAAAGACTTAATTTTCTGTAAAACGAAGATATTCAACACAAGATGAAATTTATTTGCACTAGAAGTGCTCCCACTTTTAGCGTATGAAGTCTTTCGTGGAAAACTATAAACACGGTAAATTCAATTTATGCAAAATTCTTGTCTAAAAAATTTAGTGCAAGCAGAAATTATTGCCAACTAGGGGTGTTTTTAATTTTTTATAAGTTTTACTTGCGATTATTGTCGTTATTTTGAAAGTTCATCTCCCAGGACATAATTTTTGTCCAATTCAAATGACTTGGTTCATTAGGCGAACAATTCTTCATTCTTATTAAACGCAGCACGACATCTTGACCTTAATGCTTCGTCAGCTAACGTTCCATATTTTAAAGAGATAATGCAAATAACAGATAATAAAACAATAAAGAAGACTGTCAACAGCATCCAACTAATAAAATAGCAGAAACTGTATAACAATCCCCTCCTTTAAAGCTCGTCTTTTCCCATCGTGTCCCTATCGTGACTGAATGAAATGTCCTTACGACTTCATTTGTTTCCATAATATCGTACCATAAGCTCTAATTAAAAATTTCTCTATGGAGTGTCGGCAAGAGTGTGTTCCCTCCGAGTGAATAGAATACCAGCAAGCATAGTCAAGGATGAGTCTCATAAATATTAAGAAAATTCTATTTCGATTTGGTTTCGTTGCCGTTGAAGGACTCCCGCAGGCTCGTGAGTTCAGTGAAATTCGAGATGACATTCATTTCGGTTGGCTTTTAGTGATGGAACGTGGCGCTGATATTCGCTTGGGAATATAAGTTAAACATTGCGCATTTTTCGAGTCCATCTGATTTATGGTAGCATTCTGTTAAAACGTCGTAATGATTTTTTTGGTGCAAAGCGATGGAACATTAAAATATGCTGGTGGATTTATACAATTTTATTTAAGTATTTTTTTTTATGTTTACGGCAACATTTTAAATGTTTATAAACTAGTAAAAATAAATGTAGATCTTTTGTACCTCCCCTAAAAACAAATTTGGGAAAGAATGATAGCCAAGTTGTCTTCTTTGTGTATTGTCAGTTCTATAACCAATAAAATTTATTGAAAGTTCATCGACACAATTAACGTTTGTCCAGCGTAATTAACTACTGGTGCCTTTCGTCTTTCAAATTTATTACTTCAGAAATGCTCATGTTATTTGGTTCGTCCCATCTTCAAGGTTCATTAAAGGCTTTTTTACACTTGGTATATATAATAAGTATTTTAATGACCATCATAATTTTTTTAATATATTTTAGTTGTTTCTCATTTTATTCATGTTTAGGTTTACAAAGCAAAAATCTCAGAAACTTTTACTGATTTATATTAACAAACGTTACAGTGAATTCGACTTAATTAATACCACTAGTATTTCACTGTTCCCTATCTCGCGAGTGTTTTATACTTTCTCCTGCCTGAATGTTAGTTTTCTTCAAAATTTCACAAATCTCATATCATATCCAACCACCACATCAAATAACATTACTAACACATAAACATGAAAAACTTTTTAGTTTTATTTTTTCAACAGTTTTGCAATTTAATACAGAGAACAAGCATTTGCACTTTCTTAATAGGCGTCTGGAATTCATGTCAACATGTCCTGTTTTCAAGACATAAATTTACGGTTTTGTTCATTGACATAATATCTTCATGTTGTTTGAACGTATATGATTTGCGATAGTGTCGTAGATACCATGTTCTGAGAGATATGTAGATTTATTTGTTGAAAGTTTCCAGAAAATGTTGGACTTATTTCATTAGCGAAAGAATGTTGCAATTCATGAAGAATATTTTCTTTAGGAAAATTATTATCATAACTCAGTTATAGCTTATTTACGCTACCGTAAAACTCTTGTATATATTTTTGACATCAATTGTGATTTTGATCATTATCGGGTTCGAAAGCATCTATTTTTCCATACATTTGCAAATTACCTCCGGAACGTAATTTGGACAAAATTATGAATTAGAACAAGGTCATGATCGATGTTCTCATTTGGAAAAGATGATGATGAAATTTTTGTTATGACAAAATTTTTTGGCACAATATCGCAAGCAGAAAAGAAGAAAAAAACTTGGAATCAAACAATCTAGAATGCAAATTCCTGCTTTAAACATATTTTCATAGAGTTTTCCTTTGATTTTCAAGTAAAGTAATCACATTTCTGAGATAATCTTTATTCATGAAAGCTTTTACAGATATTTAGGCATCAATATTTTCTGACCGGAACTGTTGAACATGTGTATCTGACAAAGAAAATCATCTTGACGCAAAGTAAACGGTTTGAGGCATTTTGGCAAATAAGCATGTTGCTTCTCAACACTGTACATAAAAGCCTGCTTTTTTCAATTTTTTTTTTTATTCCTTCCGAAAAATGGGTTTCCTCAAGGCTCTCAAAATAGGTATTTGTTTCAGCGATGACCTCTTTATTCAACCCAAATTTCTTACCACCCAGCCAATTCTTCAGGTTTGGAAACTGGAAATAAGCGCAGAGGCTGGAGAATCTGCTGAATGAAGTAGCAGTTCGTAGCCCAATTTATAGATTTTTACCATGGCGAATACACACGTGTGCACCCATGCATTATGTTAATCGAACGGCATTTTTTTGCCAAATGCGATCGTTTCTGCTTCAAATCAATATTGAATCTCTCCAAAGGCTCTATATAGTGTTCGCCGATAATCGGTTTACCCTTTTTAAGGTAATCAATGTGGATGATACCACGTGTTTCCCAAAAAATTGTGGCCGACCAACCCACCTTGACCTTTTGTGGTGCACGTTTACCCGAAGAAACTCACTGTTTGATTGCTCCTTGGTCTCTGGTGTTGTGTGATGCATCCATGTTTCGTCTACGGTAACAAAACGGCGCAAAACAACGTTCCAATTGCGGCTAAAGATTGCCAAACATTCTTTTGAAGTGGTCACACGGTTGCGCATATAGTCGAGTGTGCCCACGGATAGCTTCTTCATGTCCAAATATTCATGTAAAACGTGATATACCCGTTCAGTTGAGATGCCTACAGCCCCAGCCACCTTACGCAATTTTATTCTCCGATCATTCAATATCCTGATTATTCGGCGTCACTTCTCCTCTTACCACCATAACGATATTTAGTACGCCACTTCTTAACCATTGAAATTGATGGTAAAAAGTCCTCATAGTATTTATTAACCATTTCCTTGGTTTTGCTGATGGTTTTTTTACGCAACAAATAATGCTTAATCAGCAGACGAAATTTGATTTTTTTTCATTTTCGTTAAAATTCACGAGATGTCTGCTTTCAATGGCTGTCAAACGCAAACTAATTGGCGCAGCCTTTTCAAAACTTGACAGTAATCTGTTAATAGATGACAGTTGATAGAAGCGATGTTTTATTTAAAGTTGCTGCGCGGGAAATTCAAAAAGTAACTGACTTATCAAACTGCTATCGTAGACTTTTTACAATACGATTGAGAACGGGTTCCGTTTCATTGTGACGTAACAGATGCTGGAAATTTGATGTGGAAAACTTATATGGAAACCATTTTCCAAACTTGGATACTTTTTGTATCTACACTAAATGCCGATGAATGGCACAATGCAAAGACCTTTTCATCTCTGCAATCAAATCCACGGTTAAACGTGGCTCTGTCTCCACCAGGTTTTTAACGCCTTGTGGTCAAATTCAATGGGGCGTACTAAGCAAGGTGCATTTTGTGCTGTAGTGCATGCTCCGCGAAAATTTCTAAATCACTCCTGCCCAGTTCTTACACTAATACTGTTTTCACCATGAACCGTAATTACCTCTGCTTCAGCTCCCGTAGCATTTTTATCACTTTTAAAAAGTAAAAAAATGTATCTTTTGTACTTGTTGGTATTTTTACATTCGATCTTCCCAAAAACTGATTATCAAATAATTAATTGTATATAGTTTCAGCGAGGAAAAATAAAAAGGAAATTTACTTACCAACCAACATGACTCATCCAAATGATTAAGGCAAAATACACGGGAACTTATGGTATGACCTGATAAATAGGCTTCATGTGGATAAGTCCATTTACACTGTCATAAAAAACCTATTCATGGTTAACGCATTTCGAAATGAATCGAACCGCTTACATTGCAGTCAGATGGTTTCGTTCGTCAGATATATATGTTCAACAGTTGCAGTTTCGAAATAATGGAAAACAATAAAAAACAAGCCGTGAGGTGTGACCCATGAGGTCCACATGGTCAACTTCCCAGTAATATCTACATAGATATTAAAAATATTAAACACAATAATAGTTATGGAAATAATACTACTTCAAATAATAAAAATGTACCTCTCATAAAATTTATTGGAATGATTTAATATTAATCGTAACATCTACGCGAGCGTCAATTGATTACGTAAGGATTTTGGTGCATTGGTTTGATTGATTATTCACGCGGATCAATCGGAGGGGGGACAGGTTACAAAGCAGTTTTTTTAATTAAAGTTAAAACATGGTGCTGTGAAGACTATTGAAAATCTGCTCAAATTTTGCAAATATTAATAAACTTTGATTGACTATACAACAATGTCTTTAGAATAAGAGATTTAAAGTATAATGATTCGTATGAACCCTTTTTACATGGTGACTTTGAATGATTTTATATTTTTAATTTAATTTTTTTTGTAATCATGAGAAAAGTTTTTGCTGGTTTCTCTACAAAAATTGATAAAAGTTTATAAATTCTATAAACATTTATTATTACGATGTGCAAATCAGGTTAAAAATGATTTTTTTATGAAAACAACACTACTTTTCCAATTTTTTTTTAATAAATCATAAAAACCGCTTTAACGGTTCTTTTAAAATATAAATACATCATAAAAATGTTAATACCCGTCGACACACATCTTAATGATCGGAAGATTATATTTGGTTCTCGAGATATAATGAATGACGTAAATGACCTTGAACGTTTAATGATTTTTTATTTTTTATTTAATTTTTTTCGTAATCATGAAAAAAACTTTTGCTGGTTTTTTCACAAAAACTATTTGGAGTATATAAATTATATAAACATTGATTACTTAGGTTTGAAAATCAGGTTAAAAATTTTGTGTTTTTGAAAAAAAAACCTATTTTTTGCACTTTTTTTTAAAAAATTAAAAAACGGTTGCAAGAATTTTTTTAAAAATTTGACAGAATCATATAAATGTTAATACGCGTCGATTGACACCTTAATAATGAAAATCGCATGTTTGGCTCGTGAGATATAGCGCATAACATGGTTGACCTTCAAGGGGTGAAAACAGCAAACCCCCCCGACCGAAGTTTCCCAAAAACTAATCAGCTCTTAAGATTGCAAAGACGCTTCGATTGACACCTTAACAAAGTCGATACGACTTTGTTTACGTGAGTTATGCTCGTAGAAAAACTGCCTGCGAACGCACATACGTACGTACGTACATACACACACACACACACACATACATACTTCTTTCTAAAAACACTTTATATATACTCTATAGACCTCAAAACGTAAAGAAAAGTTGAAAATTTCAATTTCGATTTTCGAGGCGATTACAAGAACTTCCCATATACTGGGAAGTTAAAAATCGATGAAAATATATTCGGAGCACTATTTTGCATTCACGTCTGTTTAAGTTCGATTTATTTTCTGCAGTGAACAAACTCTTGTTAGGAGCACTGCATTTACATAATATATTGCGTCAAAGAGAAAGGTGAATTCGAAACATCAACTAGCAGCATCTATTGCATACTGCAACATCAATTACAACCTTGCTTTGATCCGTGATTTTGTTCAAACCACGTTCTGTAATTAATTTGGAAATTCATGGAAAAGTACGTGATTTTGAATCCAATATTTGTCACAATTACGCATGGAGTCAAAATTATTTAATTTCGTGCCAGTTTAAACTATGATACTAGATCTATGATTATTTTTTTATGCAGGTCAGTTTCATCATTTGTTATGAACAAGCTTCCCTTAGTTAGGTTTCCTAGTCAGAGGTGGCGTAAATGGAGGGTGGAGGGGGCGATCCGGTCTGGATAAGTATTGGTATTGGCTTCTCCAAAGCAGATTGGCAATAAACTCGGGGAAAACAAAATATATTATTCTCAAACAAAAGAACAAGACTGACATACAATCATACGTAAAAATTAATGACACAACCCTACAGAGAGTAGAACAAATAAAATATTTAGGACTTATAATAGACGAGAAACTAACATGGACTCCACACAGGAAAAAATTGGTAGTCTTCATTGGTGTTCTACGTCGCTTCTACTTCTTTCCAAAGAAAAAAAATCAAAATTATGTATGCGTACTCAGTGGTAGCGTAAATGGAGGCGGTCCAACCCGGGTGCCAAGCACCAAGGGCTGACAACGACTACCCACTCGTACATCCAAAGGAGGCACATAAAATCTCGCTTTAAAGACATATCAATAAATAACTACTTACTCTTGTACCTAGGAGTACCTCGGAATCTTTTCTAGGTTTGTTCCCTATAGCTGAAAAGACTGCAGTTGATCTTGCTAAAAATATCCTCACACAGCTGGAAAGTGATAATTTAGACATACATCTATGTCGGGCCCACGGATATGATAATGCTGCAACCATGGCAGGAATTTGTGGTGGCGTGCAAGGAAAAATCAAAGAACGCAATCCGATAACGTTTGTTACGCCTTGTGCTAATCATTCGCTTAATACATGTGGGGCACACTCATTTGGGACCAGGGCGGATCTGTTTTCAGTTTTTTTCACATATGAGGGGGGCACGCTGATTTTTGCAGGAAAAGTTGGGGAATAACTCGTATAACAATAATTGATTTATGCTCCCTCTCAAAAAAGTCGGAAGCATTAAAAAAATCGAAATGTTTAAATTTTTTTTTTTAAAATCGTGTCCTATCACATGCACTTTACAAAATTAAAATCGGATAATTATAGCGGCCTCAGCAATTTTTGCTAAATTTGGTAATAAACTCTGAAATTGTGCTGAGCGCATGCGCATTCAGTCGTAGGAGCTATGCACAATTTTAGAGTTTCAGCAAAAATTGCTCAAACCCCCATAATTATCCGATTTTAATTTTGTAAAATGCATGTGATAGGTGAAGTGCTCTTTCATATGTGATATAAGTTTAAGTTTCTGATTTGCAAGCTTTCAAAATTTTTGATTTTTTTAAAATAACTTTAGATTGCAATATCATTATGGGCAATCTACTGAATCGATTTGGATGAAAATTTGTTTGCTGTTTTATGATATTATAAAGATTCAAATTCAAGCAGAATATGAAGGTCCTAAGTGCATTTTAAATGGCAAAAAAATAAAAAAAATGTGGTCTAAATGCGACCCTTGAGGCCCACACGACTAACTTCCCAGTGGGGTGAATAAAAAGTTATAATTTGCTTTCATTAATAATTACTATTATTGAACATTATTATTCTAAATTAATATAATTAATTTTATCATTTTTATCAATTTTTTATCTAACCATAAAAGCTTTGGTAGAGGAAGACGTCTCCACCACCTGGTCATCCTCTACCAAAGCCTCGGCAACCTCGTCCTCTTCGTCCTTGTCATCCTTCTTGTCCTCCACTTCGTTCTCCATCTCGGCCTCGGAATCCACAACTATTATTGAGGGTATTTAATTATTATTTACAATAATCATTCGTTATTAAGAATGTTTGACCGTTACTGAATAATTATAATTGACTTTATATATACAATATCAGATCATAACTAATATTATTTGATTGTTATTAACAATATTAAATTATTTATAACAATATCCAATTATTAACTGCATTAGCGTCTCTACTCCCATTCAGCCAAACCTGATAATATAAGTTTGGAATTTTATAAATTAATCTTTTTTTTAAATAACATTTTTTACAAATTTGATCACAATTTTGCTAAAACTCACAATAATAACGACATTACTATGAAGGTATTTGGTATCTGCACGAATTAATAGTGCGTATCAACAGTTTAAAAATAAGCAATTTTTAGTCGTTTTTTCAGTTTTTTCATCCTAATTAAAAAACGGCTCAACCGATTTTGCTGAAAAGTCATTCAGTTCTAAGTTACGTAATTACGCATCGTTTGAAACCAGTCGCACGTCAATCCGATCTGTGGTTCTTTAGATAATCGAGACGAAAAATTATTCCGAACGCACATACGTACATACGCACATACGCACATCCGCACATACGCACATACGCACATACGTACATACACACTCACAGACATCTCTCTAAAAACGATGGGTTTGTATTCTAGAGACCTTAAAACGTGGAGATATGTCAAAATTTGGGATTCGCAAAATCGACCCCATTACAATAACTTCCCATAGGGAACTGGGAAGTTAATAAAAAAGTTAAAAATGCATTTTCCCCCTGTTTTTTATATTTATTGCAATTTGCGACAAGGGTTAAATGTTTAAGGATTTTTAACCAATTCTATCTTATAGGAATTTTTATTACGCAGCTTTTATTGTCACCCAACTTTGACCTAAAATGAACCGTTTTAAAGTTAAGAGTGAGACAAGCAGAAAAACCACGATTTTTTTCAAATTTTTAAACATTTCGATTTTTAACTTCCCAGTATATGTTCTTGTAATCGCCTCGAAAATCGAAATTGAAATTGTCAACATATCTTCACGTTTTAAGGTCTTTAGAGCATATTTTAAGTGTTTTTAGAAAGAAGTATGTATGTGTGTGTATGTATGTACATACGTACGTGCGTTCGCAGACAGTTTTTCCACGAGCATAACTCACGTAAACAAAGTCGTATCGACTTTGTTGAGGTGTCAATCGAAGCGTCTTTGCAATTTTAAGAGCTGATTAGTTTTTGGGACACTTCGGTCGGGGAAGTTTGTTGTTTTGCCCCTTTGAAGGTCATTTGTGTCATGCCTTATACCTCGCGAACTAAACATACGATTTGCATCATTAAGATGTCAATCAACGCGTATTAACATTTGCTCAAATTTTTCTAATTTTGAAAAAAAATCGTTGCAGCCGTTTTTTAATTTAAGAGAAAAAAGTGCAAAAAATAGGTTTTTTTCATAAACACTAAATTTTTAACCTGATTTGCAAAATATAGTAATCAATGTTTATAAAATTTATATACCGAAAACAATGTTTGTAAAAACACTATCAAGCCTTTTTCTCATGATTACGTAAAAAATTCAATAAAAAATAAAAAATCATTAAAAGTCATCATAATTTTCAAGGTCATTTTTATCATTCACTATATTTCACGAACCATATATGATGTTTGCATCATTAAGGTGTCAATTGCATTTGTGGTAATCAACGCTTTGAATGGTAAAATGTTTTTTAGTCAATACTTTGCAAGATAATATGCTTTAAAAAGCTTTCATCAAATAAAAAATTGTAGTTTTTAGAAGATTTGATCTTTAGTAATCGTAAGATTTCAATTACTTCCTCCATCATCATTTGTAATACATTTTACATTCTACATGGAATTGAATCTATTTTTGACTGTATATTCAAAAAAATTCAAGACCAGTAGGAAATATATAATAATTATTAATTGGATGATGTAAAATCGTGAAAATTTTGAAATTCAGTGATTATGCTGAAGTCATGGCAATTTTGAACGGAACTATTCAAAATGGTCATCACGCGACAAAATCCCTTGAGTGGGCGTTATAACAAAAACTGCATTCATTTTTGCTAGTGCTCGTTTGTCCTTCAAGCATCGATGTGAAAATAACAAATAACGTAGAAAAGGTCCCCACCGATTGATTGATCAAATCAATCAACCCCCATCCACCAAAAGCCTTACGTAATCAATGGATGCTTAATAATAACTCATTCCTGTTACTGCTATGAATACCTCTCATTTTTATTATTTAAAGTAGTATTATTTTCAAAATTATTATTGTGTTTAATGTTTTTGATGTTTATGTAGATATTACTGGGAAGTTGACCGTGTGGACCTCAAGGGTCGCACTTCGCGGCTTGTTAACTTCCCAGTATATGGGAAGTTCTTGTAATCGCCTCGAAAATCGAAATTGAAATTTTCAACATTTCTTTACGTTTTAAGGTCTATAGAGTATATTTTAAGTGTTTTTAGAAAGGGAGATGTATGTGTGTGTGTGTGTACGTACGGTCGTGGACACTTTTTTCTCGAGCATGACTGACGTAAACAAAGTCGTATCGACTTCGTGGAGGTGTCAATCGAAGCGTCTTTGCAATCTCAAGAGCTGATTAGTTTTTGGGACACTTCGGTCGGGGGGTTTGCTGGTTTGCCCGTTTGAAGGTCATTTCTGTCATGCGTTATATCTCCGGAACGACAAATACGATTTGCAAAGTTAAGGTGTGTATCGACGCGTATTAATATTTGTGTGATTCTATCAAGTTTTTAAAAAAATAGTTTGAACGGTTTTTTAATTTATTGAAAAAAAGTGCTAAAAAATAGGTTTTTTCCATAAACAATAAGTTTTTAACCTGATTTGCAGCACGCAGTAATAAATGTATAAACAATTTATATACTCCTAACAGTTTTTGTAAGAAAATTAGCAAAACTTTTTTTCATGACTACGTAAAAAAATGAAATTAAAAATAAAAAATCATTAAAAGTCAACATGATTTTCAAGGTCATTTTTATCATCCACTATATCTCACGAACCATATATGATGTTTGCATCATTGAGGTGTCATTCAACGTGCATAATTTTTTTTTATGTTTTTAACTTTAGAAAAAATCCTTTCCGCCGTTTTTCCATTTAATAAAAGAAAATGGGAAAATTAGAGTTTTTTTCATAAAAAATAAATTTTTAACCTGATTTGCACAGCTCAGTAATAAATGTTTATATAATTTATACATTCCTAATAGTTTTCGAAGAGAAACTAGCCAAATTATTTTGTATGATCCAAAAAAACCTAAAACACGGCTCGTGACAAAACACAAATTCAATGATTATGCCGAAGTCATGGCAATTTTGAACAAAATTATTTAAAATGGACACCTTGCGAGAAAACCTCTTCAGTGGGCGTAATAACAAAAATGCATTTGCTAGCGCTCTTTTGTCCTTCAAGCATTGATGTAAAAATAACAAATAACGTAAAAAAGGCTTTATAGCCCGCCCCGCTCCGATTTATCTGCGTGAATAGTCAATCAAAACAATCCACCCCGCATCCAACAAAAGCACTACGTAATCAATGAACACTACAGTAGATGATATGATTGATATTAGCTCATTTCAATTACGATTACGAGTACCTCTCATTATTATTATTTAAAGTAGTATTATTTTCATAAATATTTTTGTGTTTAATATTTTTAATATTCATGTAGATATTACTGGGAAGTTGACCGTGTGGACCTCAAGGGTCGCACCTCGCGGCTTGTTTTTTAATGTTCCCGACTTCTTTGAGAGGGAGCATAAATCAATTATTGTTATAGGAGCTATTCCCCAACTTTTCCTGCAAAAATCAGCGTGCCCCCTCTCAACGATCAAATTTAGTCGTTTTTCTACAGATCCGCTTTGGTCTAAAAGAGTTTAGACGTTCTTTTCATCATTCACACATCGGTGGGAAATATTAATGAAAAATGTAGGCGTGTCCGTTAAACGACTATCAGAGACAATATGGAGTTCTCATCATTACGCTGTCAAACTAATGAAGAATAATTTCAAGAAGCTTGTATCAACACTTCAAGAGATGTGTGATCCCAGCACTAGCAGAAAAAAACGTCGAAACAAGAAAATCAGTTTCAAAACTCGTATCAGCTTTGTGTGACATCACTTTTCTATGCTATCTTTCCTTTTGGCGTGAGGTCCTAGAACAAATTAATCAGACACAAAAGTATATACAAAACATCTGGGATGTCATTGGAAAACTGTGTAATAAAAGTTAAAGCTCTTCAAAGTTAACGCAATCAAATTGTGAAAAAGTCCATTTGCTACGCAATAAAAAAATGTGAGGACTTAGACATTCCAATTGAAGGAAGAAAAGGAAAGAGGAGGTTTTGAAAACGAATGCCTGGAAAAATGGCCCGAGATGCTGGACTTGCATTACGAGAGGAGCTGCAGAGAGCAATGTTAGAATGTCACGATAGATTTTACGAAGAACTAGACCATCGTTACAAAGCAATGGATTTTATTCTGGTTACATTTAATGTTTTTCAACCTAAAACGCTGGTAACATCGCCAGCAGATCCTCATGGGATGATTCCAAATCTGTTAAAAATTTACGATGAATTTTCATCAGAGGACATCGCCAAGCGCAACTAACCAATTCTTCGATTTTATCGCTGAAAGAGCCAGAGAAGTCAATTTTGATAATGTGATCGAATATTTTAGTAAAATCAAGTCTCGTAAGCATGTTCAGTATTTGGTATTTTATTTTAAGTAGGGGTGCTCAATACAAAACCGCCAGGGTACCAATCTACCCTACGCCACCACTGTTCCTAGTAAATTCAACATGGAATCATATAACTAAGTGCGTAGTAAGACTAAAAAATTTGGCGTTACTGACTTATTACAATATAAATCCATACTTTCACGATGTACGCTTTTTAGGCACTCAATACTGTAGCTGTTGACAAAACGATTACATTTCAATTAATCACCGACCACTTCCACTTTAGTCCTTTCAACAAGGACCACTTTATTCACATGTTTACCAGAAATCCATTTATTCGTCACGTCAGGCCAATTCGTTGCGTCCCAACCTGGATTTCGGTCAAATGTTTTTCACCTGCTTTCGAAGGAATAATCGATAAATTCCTATTGATGGCTGCCCGGTGGGCTGTAACTTATAACTTCCGGCAGATTAACCTCACACGTACGTTGAAATTGGCCCATTTGCTCATATGTGCACAGTCATTTCACGGTTGATGCTTTGCTCGTTTCTGGCTGATGCCAGGATGCTATTGTCAGCCACACATGGATCGTAAATTTCCACTGTTTTTACATATCTTTAAGCAGCCATAAATTCGTAATGAGTTTGAAGGACCTTCCGTACATCCAGCTCTTCTCGTTGATTTGAAAGCATGCATGCTTTGTGCGTTGCCCGTATTTTCGTCGCACAAAACAAATATATTTCAATGTGATTTTGTATTCATAGCTTTGCCAACGTACGATTTATAGGAAAACTCTAAATATTGTTTTTCAGGGCTCAAAACAAATAGGGTCAACCACCCCGTGACTTTCCATGCTTCCAAACAGTTCGCTTAGAAATCTCTGTGGAAGACATATAGGTTGGTGTGCGGCACAAGGAAAAGAAACTTTTTGAAATTGCTTTTCTCAAAAATGGAAAAATAACAAGAGCTACCATAATCTTGTTAGATATATTGCAGAAGTCTATTTAGAACGATTTTCAGTGTAATTTATTGTTTGGTTCTTGTCTCTATTTCAAATTGTCCTGCTGGAAAGTTGGGTTTGCATATATCATTCAGTTTATGAACTCCTTGGTATGAGTTCATTTGCAACAAGGCTAATCACCGAATGGTCAAATGTTGCGAAATGAAAGCAAAATATATACTTAGATTGAATTTAAAACGATTCCTTGTTAAATCAACAGGAAATTTCCATAATGATGATGGGTTTTTACGTTTCTGGAATAAAACAAATGTTCAGTTAACTCAAGAAATGTTTTCAGAAACTCATCATGCGTTAACTAGAGTTCTAAGCTAATTCAACAAAGCAAAATAAAATCTAGAAAATATATATTTTAAGAAAGTGAACCAAATCGGATGCATAATAAGAAAGCGAGTGAAGTGGATAAAAACTGAGATAAATTTATAAATTTCTCAGTGTGCAACTATTTTACTTTTTGATGTCCCCTTTTAATTGTAATTCAATTGAAAAACTGTAGTCATTCGGACTCAAATATTGTACTAGAAGTGCAGTTTTTAAGGGTATGCATCAACGCTTAAGAAATCTTAAGCGTAGGAAATTACAATAATAATAATATAATTTAACGAAAAATATGGATAGCAAAACATTTTCAGTGAAAAGCTTATACTGAAAACGAACTAAAAAATTTTCTAATTTTACTATGCTAGCCAGAAAATCAACTGAAAGTCAACTGAAGTAGCGAAAAAACAGAAAATCATCGGTAGGAAAATACTGAAAATGATCTGAAAATATATCAAGCCCAGACTGAAAATAGATACTGAATTCAAATGGAAAACATACTGAAACGAAATAGAAATTGGTTAAAAGATATTGTGGATACTTTGGTGCTGGTTGTGAATTTTTCATTTGAGGACTGAATTAGAAGATGTATGTCCTGGATCTATTAATGTATGTGCAGAAACTGTTGCTGTAGACAATATATGCACAATACATGTAATATTTGTTCACGTATTACAAACGCAAACGCGATTTGATCACTTCTAACATTTTAGTGTACTCGATTCAAGGTTTTTCCACATACAGATAATTTCAAAGGCCTGTTAAAGCTATTTATCTTTAGAAATTTGTGGTGTACACGGTGCGCCATCTGGACATAACTTATTTCAACATTGAATAACTCCACCATTTTTCAGCCGATTTTGACAGATAAACACAATTATGAAACGTCATTCAGTGCTATTTTAGCTATGAGTCGATACACACCGAAAGAACGCGCTGAAATCGTAGCGCTTTACAATGAAAACGATCGTTCAATTGTGAAAACTGTGCGTGCTTATCGTAAAAAATATGGTAGGCATACGGCGCCTACAAAAAAGACAATTCGTTGTTTGGTGAAGAATTTCTTTGAGTACAGGTCTGTAGAAACTCGCCAGGTTCCTATTCGACAGCATCCGCGACGCTCCAAGGAAGTTGTTGAAGCGATAAAAAAAGTGTTGCCGATAACCCAAATACGTCGTATCGTCGCTGATCTCAGGAGTTAAACGTGAGTGGAACGACTCTAAGGAGGATTATGATTGTTGTCTACGGATATGCCACGTCGCTTGCAATATGGAAATGCTGTCGCAAGAATGATCGATGCAGAGCCTGATTTTTGGGACAAAGTTTTAATGGCGGACGATGTTAAGCAGAATGCGCGCGAGAGAGCTGCTTCTTGTGTATCAAATGGGGGTGGTCATTTAATCGACGTTGTATTCTAAACCTGGTTTGAAATAAATGGCATAGAATATCCTAAAAAAATCTTGTTCATTCGTAAAAATTGGCGGGAAAATAGCGGAGCTATTCAATGTTGAAATAGGGTGCGCCTCGATGCCGCACCCTGTGTAATATACCAACTTGCAGACAATTACATATACTATGTATTTCCACCAAAAACATAAAAAGTGCAACAGTTAAAAAATGTTGTAAGTGTTACTGCGGAAAAACAGATTTCTAATTTGAAACATTTCAGCCTGCTTTCAGTCTCTCTTCAGTTTATTTTCTACCCTTGAATAATATCGCGGTCATCCATGCATTCCGAGATCTTCGATTTTTCAATAGTAATTAAAGATTTGAATAGTAGTTAAGAATTGGAAATGACAAGTTGGTTGTGCATCTTCGAAGCATTTGTACATACTAGCAACGTAGTTCTTTGATATGATGGTTTCAATTGATAGGTGGATTTCTAAGCTATTCCAAGATAAGTACAATTTGGTAAAAGTATCCAGAAATGTCCAGGCTCATCAACATTATATTGTTGGACATCATTCAAACATATCTCACAAATCTCATTTTTGTTTGCTTTTGTTTGTTTAGAGGATTCACCTACTCAGATAAGGAAAATAACTTTTCGATAGTAATTTTTAATAACCGGATTCCCAATTTTCTTCTAAATTTTTGGAGCCATTCACCGCTGACGTTGGGTCCCCTTGATTTCCTTCGAGTGGATATTTTTAACTATAATTTTTATTATGAAATCTTTGCTTTGTCAACCATTTGAAACCTTTTCCATTTTAGGTAGCTTCCCTAAAAAAGGTACTTTTTAAGGAGCCCACTGAATTGCTTTCTTATTTCAACTTGCCTTTTTTTTCCTTGTGCTGCATATGGTATTCTTTCCCATTTCATAGTTTTTCGTGACAACCGTTCCGTTTTCCTGCTTTGGCACAGTTTCTATTCGGTCTTTTAAAAACAGATGTTTTGCAACTTATTCAATTCAGTTTTCACCACATTTAACCTTCTCACACTGCCACGAAACTACATAATTTTTTGGCTTCATTTGTGATTTTCACCATTCTTGGGTTTAAAACTACGTATTTTTCCATACGTTTTCAAATTACCTCCGGAACGTAGTATGGATAAAATCACGGATGAAAACAAGGTGGTAATCGATGTTTCAGGGTGCAATAGATGTCGCTAGTTGATGTTTTTGAATTCACCAATCTATTTGACACAATATGTCAACGAAGTGTCGTGTACCTAACAGGAATTTGTTCAGTTTGCTCGAAAAGTTAATTGAATTCAA
The DNA here is from genome assembly GCA_963942545.1 of Oxycera nigricornis. Lineage (NCBI taxonomy): Eukaryota > Metazoa > Arthropoda > Insecta > Diptera > Stratiomyidae > Oxycera > Oxycera nigricornis. The sequence continues at coordinate 93,277,260 of OZ012661.1, read as the reverse complement.
ACAGGTGTAAATGCAAAGGATTGCTTTAAACGTACTTTCAAGGACTTTTCCTATTGTTTTCTAGGGCAATAATGATATTCTTGAGATTATCTTCATTCATAAAAGCTTTTATAAATTATTAGGCATGCAATATCTTAGAATCGCAACTATTTAACATGTCTATCTGACAAACGAAACCATCCTAAGGCAATGTAAACGGTTCGATGTATTTCAAAATGCGTCAATCATAAATACGTACTTTCGAGGCAGTATAAATCTTCTTTGGCTGCCATCGAAAAAGGGAAAGAAAACTGTGAAATAAGTGCAAGAGGATCCCCATTACAAGAAATAAGAGTTTCTAGGAAGAGAGGATGAAGGCTGGTAGTGGTGAAAAATTTAAATAAGCGAAAATCCGAGTTAAAATCATTCAAATCGGACGATACCATTCCCTCCGCAGAACGTCCTTCACTTTTTCATCCTCATAGGTGGGAGTTTTTACTTCTCTTTACTATATGCATAACTTCCCTCACCCCTCAGAAGCTGATCAGTTCTTTATCTAAAAATTTACCTCAAAAAATATGTAAGCTGGTCACCGTCCTTCGTAATGTGCTAAACCAAGCATTAACGACGACGGTTGCTTCGCCATTACTTAATTTACTACTTGACCGATTTTCTTTCGATGCAAACATAAATTTCTATTAATTTGAACTTTTCCATTTACTTTTCTGCCTTCATTTTGATATATCTATCGTTCGGATTGAAGATAAAAATGTGAGACATTGAAATTGATTTCGATTCATTTACAGCAATTTTATTGTGAAGATATGATCAGCCGAAAATTGAATTCTGATAATTTCGTCTAGATAAAAGAAAGAACTTTTTCCAAGGTGAAAGCCATTCGATTTAGTCTGTTTGTTTCGCTAAAATATAGTTCAGTGAATAGAAAACAAGCGTTGAAAAAAGTTTGTAAGTATGATAATAAATCTTTATTTGATGTTATCAAACTTTCTGTCTTATGAGAGTTTGCAAAGGTATTAAAGATTCCGAAAAGAAATTGATTGTTTACAGCCCATTACAACGTAACTTTACTGGCTGAAGCTTTATAGTATTTAATTTCCTAAAAAATAAATGTTGATTGCATTAAGGGACCATAAAACACACAATATCGCATTTTATAATGAAGAAAAAACGGAAGGAAAAGTAGAATAGATATGAATTTCTGAAAATGGCAACAAGTATCTACATTGGAAAATCATTCGAAGATAATAAGCGCGAGCCGAAGTCACCACCACTGGATTCTCATTAATTTTAGTATAAAAGTCTGGTTTAACGAATAAACCCATACAGTTTGGTAAGTAACCATTGGGGTTAGAACATGCATAAAACGATCGATTCTCTCAGAAATGTATTATTATTAACTCCCAGTATATGGGAAGTTCTTGTAATCGCCTCGAAAATCGAAATTGAAATTTTCAACATTTCTTTACGTTTTAAGGTCTATAGAGTATATATAAAGTGTTTTTAGAAAGAAGTACGTAGTACGTCCGTACGTACGTATGTGCGTTCGTGGACACTTTTTTCTACGAGCATAACTCACGTAAACAAAGTCCTACCGACTTCGTTAAAGAGTCAATCGAAGCGTCTTTGCAATCTTAAGAGCTGGTTAGTTTTTGGGAAACTTCGGTCGGGGGGGTTTGCTGTTTTGCCCGTTTGGAGGTCATTTCTTTCATGCGTTATATCTCGCGAATCCAACGTACGATTTCCTTGAACAAGGTGCCAATCGACGCGTATTGGCATTTATGTGATTTTATTAAGTTTTTAAAAAATTTCTTGAAGCCGTTTTTTTAATTTTTTTAAAAAAAGTGCAAAAAATTGAGTATTTTTTTTCAAAAACAATAAAATTTTAACCTTATTTTCAAGTCCAAGTAATCAATGTTTATAAGATTTATATACTCCAAACAATGCTTATAAAAACACCATCAAAACTTATTCTCATGATTACAAAAAATTAAATTAAAAATAAAAAATCATTAAAAGTCATCATGATTTTCAAGGTCATTTTTATCATTCACTATATCTCACGAACCATATATAATATTTGCTTCATCATGGTGTCAGTTGACGTATATTAACATCTTTGACAATTATATTTATAAAAATTCGCTTCAGCCGTTTAATTTAATAGAAAGAAATGTGAAAAACTATGGTGTTTTTCATAAAAAAATATTTTTTTAACTTGATTTACACAGTACAGTGATGCCAATTTATAAAATTTATACATTCTTATCAGTTTTTGAAGAGAAAACAGCAAAATTTTCTTCCATGAATATGAAAAAAATTAAATTAAAAATAAAAAATCATTCAAAGTTACCAGGTAAAGAGGGTTCATATGAATGATATTACCTTATATCTTTTATTCTAAATAAATTGTTGTCAATTCAATCAAAGTTTTAAAATATTTGCGTAATTTGAGCAGATTTTTAATAGTTTTTATAGTCTTTTAATTACAAAAACTGCTTAAATTTTGAAAACCAACAAAATTTCAATCAAATTTGCATTTGCGGTATCAACGCTTTGAATAGTAAAATGTTTTGTAGTCAATACTTTGCAAGATCATATGCTTTGAAAAGCTTTCATCGAATAAAAAATTGTAGTTTGTAGTAGATTCATTCTTTATTAATCATAAGATTTCAATAACCATCATCATTTGCAATACATTTTACTTTTTACATGCAATTGAACCTATTTTTGACTGCATATACAAAAATTTTCAAAACCAAAAAGGCCCCCACCGATTGATCCGCGTGAATATTCAATCTGTCCTCATCGACCAAAAATCTTACGTAATCAATGGACCCTCCCGTAGATGATATGATTCGTATTAACTCTCATCATTATTACTTAAAGTAGTATTATTTTCAAAATTATTATTGTGTTTAATGTTGTTGATGTTTATGTAGATATTACTGGGAAGTTGACAATGTGGACCTCAAGGGTCGCACCTCGCGGCTTGTTTTTATAGCAATCGAGTGTTCAGATTTTCAAACGAAAAAAGTTGATAGGAACTTATTAGGCCTACATATTTTAATTCAGTTCACACTATAAGGCTGTTTTATAATGGACGTATACATACCCCTTCCAAGTAGAAAAGGAAAAATTTACAAATTTTAGTATCATCTTAGATACTAATATCTCCCCATGAGGCTGTAATAAATCCAACAACAGTGATAAAATGCAACCATCCCTTAAACTGGGATTCGCAGTTGACCACCGCGAGTCATACAGTTGTCGTTAACGGGAGTTACTGGCGTGAAAAACAGTGCTGACAGTACAACAAAAATCGACCTGGAGATATTGAGTCTGAGATGTACTCTAGAGAAGTTGTTACAAAGGTGTTGCAAAACGACACCAGGATCAAAACGATAAGCGAATTTGTTTGAATATTATGTAGCAAGTAATTAGTAAACTAGCTGGTAACGTACAGTAGCAAAATATCCTTGCCAAAGAGATATGCTCTATGATGCGATCTCTCGTCTTAGCAACGTTTTCGAAAAGAGAGATCCCAATATTTGAGATCCTTTGATTATAGATAAATATATCATCAATATTCTATTGCCTCGTATTATTGATACATGTTTACTGGGTGCGAACGAACTCTGAAGACGTGACAACCCCTTTCGAAACTTAAGGGGTTACATAGATCTTGAAGGGAAAAAACAACTTTTTAAAAAATTGTTTAGAAATACCAAAAATCTATTTTATTTAAAATTTACATAAAAGTTTAGAATTTCAGAAGTTGCAAAAAACAATTTAGCTAAAAATATTGAAAATTGTCAATTTTCCTGCAGTTTTCCTCGTCCGACCTTTTTTTGCGGTAGGCGGAATATTTCGGGCAGGTTCATCTCAAATCAAAAATTCAAAAAATTACTTATAGTTTATGCCCTTAGCTTGTGATTGAACGAAGGAATTGAAAAAAATTTAAGTTTTAAAATGAGTTTGAATGAATTTTCGTCTCATATTTTTATTGCATTTTTCCTATTTTCGTCGATTTAAAAAAAAAATTCGTATATAACTAAACCCAGTCAACCGAATGAAAATCTTTTTTTTCAATCACGAGACAATACTGTAAAAAACTGTGCAAAGCGCCTACCACACCGAAAAACAAAATTTCGAGAAAAACGCGTTCAAAGTTTTTTTTACCGTGATTTAATGAATTAAAGTTATTTTGTAGCGACTTACATCGAGTCTTTGATTCCAGGTACAAACAGTAATTTTTCCGCCAAATGCCTATGACAGGAATGATTTTTTTTCATTAAAAAGTGACAAAATGGCAGCCATTTTTTGAAGAAAAAAACCATTTTTAAGCGTGGAAAATTCAGTGAAAATAGGAAAATTTGATACCGATCATAATGATTCCGCTACCGGCTATAGCCATATATATTTACAACAACAACAAAATCAAAGTGATCGGTGGAATATTTTTTTTAAATCGTGTCCACCAGCTCAAAAAACAAGGATTCGAGAAAATCGCGTTTACTTTTTTTACGATTTTTTTAAACGCTATATACCTCAACTCTGATATGCCTGGGCCATAAAAAATTTCTTTCTCTGTTTCGTTCAGCTACTAATTAGCTAACTGTTCATCTCTGCGAGCTGTTCTGATTTTTACAAAAATTGTAACCTAAAAGATCCCTTAAATCTTAAAAATCCTAGTGCAAAATGAATGATATGTAAATTCTGGCGATGATAATGCAACGAAATTCACATATATCGCCTCCTACTAATATATCTGAAAAAGATGATAATGGAGAAGTCAATATTATTTTTCGGAGATTTTCAATTCAGGTAAACTAAAAAAGATGATAAAAAATAACCAGCGGTGAACATAAATCCAACAATTTGTGGATCAAATAATTGCATATCAGACCAATCACAGAGAAAACAACCAAGATACGTTTTGATAAATTATGCTTGGTTGTTGTATACAAGGTACCCTTGTTAATTAACTTTGATTTTCTTTAGCATTGCGTATATTGCGTATATACAAAAATAACAATTGATGGTACAACATCGTGAATTGGGCCACTGCCTTGAGTAATATTAGAGTTACTTCATTGCTTCAGTAAGGGAACACTAGGAGGTAAAGTGGTCAGAAACATGCTCGTCAATGACTAGTAACCGAATTTTGACTCAGGTACTCATTCACACCTCAGTGAACTGATAGTCTGGCATCAAAAACCATTTTCAACAACTAATTTTCGGCAAGCTGCTTCGAACCTGGTACTTGGAGCACAGGCAGAAAGTACTGCAACCACTAAGCCACCCTCAATTACTCCTTTGTAAAATTCAATGTTGCCTTAAACCTCGAATTCCCCGTAAGCATTTAAGAGCTTGGAATGTCTAAGGTCTCACAGAGATATCCAGTGATATTTCGCCTTTTCTTTTGTTCAATTCTTGAAAATGAAGTCAGAATGATACTTGGCTTTACCACAGAATAGCTTGGAACATACAAAGTCACTCTGTTTCTCAATCTTTGTACAATAATCAGTATCTTTATTTTTTTCATTTTTCATGTTTTCTCGTTACCCACATCAGAGTGGCATTGTTCCTTTTTGCTAAGTCCAAAAAAACTTTGAAAAATTTCCAGGTTGGTTTGGACTGACGAACGACTTCGAAACCTAATCTTCTAATATTGTCCTTTGATACACACTTCAATACAAACATACGTAGACTATGTTCCTTGCTGAAACGTTGTTGCAACTGTACCAGTGACTGCTGTTTTAGAAAAATTAGTAAACCATATTAAGAATCTATCTTCTAGCTGAGAGTTCAGTGTGTGAGATCGTTTCCGTTGCCTTATTTCAATTTGGAAATGATAAATAAAGTTGAAGAGCTACAACATTCCGCTTGAAATCGCTTCTACATGTCCAGCCTACAAAATTTTCAAATGTCCTTTGAAATCTGCAGGTTTATACTTTGCTCGCCGCTGTGGTCGGACAATTCTTTCTTCACCTGTAGGGAAACAGCTGGCAGGATGAGTAAATCTTGGACAGGACTTCATTGCTCCTGAAATCTAGTTACATGACTATCTGTGAATAATCATTGAGAATATGGAACACTGCAGCAGGAGACTCATTACAGATGATACCACACGGGTTTCATTTTTAACGCAGTATTTATGTAACAAAATCTAGAATATGAACTCATAATTTTACAAGACAGCAAATGGAAGCAGCAATCATACACTTAAAAAGGCTAGTCAATGTCACTAACATTTTTCAGTATTTAACAATGACAATAATCATGTACAAATTTTCTCTCTGGTAAAATGTTCAATTTGGAAAAGGAATAGTCTTTAACTAGGATAGTGATTTGTTCAGTATATCGTGGCACGTAAAACCACTATTTCTTTGTGTTTTTCTTCTGTGCCAGATATAATTAGAACTATCCTAGAGCAAATATCATTGAAAGCTTTAAAACATTAAATTTTAATGACTTACATTCCTAAAAATTCTGCAGAACTTATTAAGCGTACATGCATTCAAAAGTACCGTATGAAAAGTGATCAAGTATTTCAAATAGAGTCACGTACATTCAAGATATTCAATTAATGAATATGTTCTACGCAACAGCCACAGTTCTAGCCGCAATTCATCACGACTTCAAGTGCACCAAACAATGCTAACTTTGCATCAAAGAACTAGAACGCGACTCAATTATAGTACCTACCTCCACTCTGGCTGCATATAAGGTAGTAGTGCTTTACCATATTTATAATAGAATTTACCTTTAGAGCTCAAACGAGAGCTTTCATCAACTTTATTCGAAAATAAGGTAAAAAACCATGCAGAATATTTCCTGATCTCAGGTCATGGTTTTGTAGTCATTGAAATGGTTTTTGAAAATTTCTAATACCCCGTTTCCATCTACGCCAAATCTCTAGATTTTGTCGAAGTGATTTAGTAGTGTTTCCACTTACAAATCGGATTTTGGCTGTCACTGTCACTGTCGCTGTCATTGCATGAGATGACATAAAATTTTGAAAGTAGATAATTCGTTTCGTGTTTCGCGATTGCGTAGTTGTTAACAATTGGTAGAGAGTGGAATTGCAATGGATATCAACGATAAAAATTTCGTTACCTTTATGTGACACCAAAATGACTTGTCATTCGTAATCAAAACACAATTTGACACTTGCTGAATGTGCTGAAATACAATTATTTGCAATGCTGCCACACGCAACCATGAGATTTTGAGTGGATTTCGATGGAATCTACAAGATTTACGATCGACTAGATTTTGATTTTTATATGGGAAATCTACAAGATTTCGATGAGGATTTGGGAAAGTTGCTTAAATCTAGAGATTTGGCGTAGATGGAAACGGGGTATAAGAATGATGAAAGTTAAACGCAAGCTTGCTCATTACATAAGAAGTCAATTTATGTAGTTTTAGTAGAAAAACGTTAAATACAAAAAAAACGGTCTCCGCAATCCCAAATCACTAGAACTTTTCTTTAAATCTTTTTCGAAGCAAATTCAAGTCGTTTCACAATTCAACGATAAGTTTTGAATAGGAACATTTCAAGTTGATCCATGTATTTTTTAGTGGGTTTGAAATTCTGTAGAATATACCGACGTTTTTATCTGATCCGCTTACACTGAAAAAGGCAGACGAAAACTTGATGAAACGAGCCGCGAGGTGTGACCCTTGAGATCCCCACGATCAACTTCCTAGTAATATTTACATAAGTATTAAACATATTAAATACAATAATAATTATGAAAATGATACTACTTTAAATAATAATAATAATAATAATAATAATAATAATAATAATAAAAATAAAAATGTACCTCTCATAAAAGTTATTGGAATGACTTAATATTAATCGTAACATCTACGCGAGCGTCAATTGATTACGTAAGGATTTTGGTGGATGAGGTGCTGATTGAATATTCATGCGGATCAATCGGAGGGCAGGTTACAGAGCCTTCTCGACGTTATTTGTTATTTTCATATCGATGTTCGAAAGACAAAAGAGCTAACAAAAATGAAAGCAGTTTTTGTTATTACGCCCACTGAAGAGATTTTGTCGCGTGCTGCACATTTTGAATAAATTGCATGTAAAAAGTAAAATGTATTACAAATGATGAAAACCAAACTACTAAAAACTACATTTTTTTATTTGATGAAAGCTTTTTAAAGCATATGATTTCGGAAAGTATTGACCACAAAACATTTTACCCTTCGAAACGTTGATTACCACAAATACAAGTTTGAATTGATTTTTATTGGTTTTCAAAGTTTAAGCAGTTTTTTCATTAAATTTAAAACACGATGCTGTGAAGACTATTGAAAATCTGCTCAAAATATGCAAATATCAATAAGCTTTGATTGACTTTACAACAGTGTCGTTAGAATAAAAGATATAAGGTAGAATCATTCGTATGAACACTTTCTACATGATGACTTTGAATGATTTTTTATTTTTTATTTATTGTTTTTTTTTTGATCATGAGAAAAAGTTTTGCTTGTTTTTCTACAAAAATCGATACAATCTTATAAATTTTATAAACATGTATTATTGCAGAGTGCAAGTCAAGTTGAAAATTTATTTTTTATAAAAAACGCTATTTTTTGCATTTTTTTTTTATTAAATTGAAATACGGCTCCAACGATTTTTTAATAACTTGAAAACATCATAAAAATATTAAGACGCGTCGATTGACTTCTCAATGATGCAAATACTATATTTAGTTCGCGAGATATAGGGAATGACATAAATGACCTTGAAGGTCAAGATGACTTTTAATAATTTATTATTTTTTATTTAATTTTTTTTGCAATCATGAAGAAAAGTTTTGCTTGTTTTTTTTACAAAAACTCTTCGGAGTATACAAATTTTATAAACATTGGTTACTATATTTTGCAAATCAGGTTAAAAATTTATTGTTTGTGAAAAAAACCATAATTTTTTGAACTTGTTTTAAAAAAATCAAAAAACAGCTCGAACGATTTTTTTCAAAATATGATAGAATCACACAATTGTCAATACGCGTCGATTGACACCTTAGTCAAGTCAAATCCTATGTTTGGCTCATGAGATATATCGCACGACAGAAATGACCTTCAAAGAGTCAAAACAACAACCCCCTCTCCTTCCCGACCTAAGTGCAACAAAAACTAACCAGCTCTTGAGATTGCAAAGACGTTCCGATTGACATCTCAGTGAAGTCGGTGCGACATTGTTTACGTGAGTTATGCTCGTAGAAAAAACTGTCCACGAACGTACGTACGTACGTACGTACACACATACACATACATACATCTCCCTTTCTAAAAACACTTTATATATACTCTATACACCTCAAAACGTAAAGAAATGTTGAAAATTTCAATTTCGATTTTCGAGGCGATTACAAGACATACATTTTCGACATACAGTGGGTCACAGCCTATTTTATGCAGGTTATAATTTACGTTATGAGGTTCTGTCACTACGAAACTGGAAGGAATATAAACTTAAAATTTACGCTGTTTGAAATAGAAACTTGTACATTTTACATACAAACTTCATTGAATGGCATTTTTTATTGTTTACAAGGTACACATCAAAATACTTTTGAAAATATTCCATCTCAGCTATTTTTATGCAGTTATTGATAATATTTTCAAAAATTTAAAAAAATAGAATTTACCTAGATTTTAATATTTTTTGTGTGTGGTCCACAACAGCTTTAAGTCGATTTGGCATTGAACGAAATAATTCATGGGTAACATCTGGTGATATTTTGCTCCATTCTAATTCCAAAGCCCGTTTCAGATCATTCTTGTTGGAAATTCCTTATATCCTGATATTTTGTTTCAATATTACCCATAAATTTTCAATAACATTCATGTCTGGTGATTGGGTGGTGGTATCATTAAATGGGGACAGTTGTATATCAGCCATGACTGAACAATTCGCGATTTATGTTTTGGAAAATTGGACCGAACACCCAAATTTTCCGCGCTTTGCAACAAACTATCTTTGAGAATCTGAAGAAAAATGTGCTTGTATATTGTTGATTCAATAAAAGCCAGCTTTCCTGAACATAACATTTCCTTCACCATGCTTAGCAGTTGGCTTTAGGTTTTCTTTATTGTACTCTGTATTTGGATTTTTCCATACGTAAGACATGCCATCTGAGCCAAATATATTAAATTTTTAATTCATCGGCAACGATAATCGAATTTGAGAACTCCTGGCTCTTACCTAGGTGCTCTTTAGCAAAGTTTAATCGACTGAGCTTATTTTTAACACTGATAAGTGGACAACTCGACCATAAAATTCGTGAACCCGTAGTACTCGGCAAACAGTGTTCACACTACACATTTTGCCAAGGCTTTCGTTCACTTCGGTGGTCAGTTTTACAGCGGACAATCCAGGATTAGCCCTAATTTTCCGCACAATGTATCGCTCGTCAGCTTCATTGAAAACTTTATTTGGTGCTTTTGCTTCATTATCATGCACCTGGTTCTCGTGCAGGAAACGCTCAATTACTTTTTGGGCAGTACATGAGTTTATATTTACCATAGAAGGATGTGATTCGCCGTTTTTAAAATGGTTTATGACCAACTCTCTTTGATGTATTGTCGAACGAGGACCCATTTTCTATTCTATTCTTGATAATAATAAAATCAAACTTCAGACAACAACGAAGCAATTAAAAGACATCAAGGAGGACACACGAAAAATGCTTTAAGAACTGAATGGCAGAGTGCGAAATCGGTTGCTCATAGCGACTGCATAAATTAAGCTGTGACCCACTGTATGTATGACGTTCATATTTCAAAGGAAATTTTTATTTTTTAACCCAAATAAATTATTTCCTTTTTCCATTGGTTGAATGGTCAAAAAGGATTCAATCTGCTCTGCCCTCCAATCAATACATATTTCACAATATCCAACCATCCAAACCCATCTGGACGACCATCAAAACGTCCATTCGAAGACATTTCCACTAAATTGCCGCTTTTAAATCGTTTTCACAGACGATGATTTCCCAATATATGTATTCACAGGACACCAGGAACCCCAGCTGGCATCGACCACATTTGAAAAGTGAAATTTCCAATTGCAGTTGGCATCCAAAAGGACGCTTTGGAAAATTGAATCTACACCCGAGGCAATCAATATGGTTTTGGATGGTTAATTATTATTTTGCACTCATGTAGGTAACGATTTGGTATTGTATAGTGCATACTATTAAAAGGACTACAAGACTTTGGCTTTTGCTGATACAAAAGCCACATACAAGTATCGTGTGGTTTCATGACATGAGTTTCCATTCCCCTAATTGATGACGAGCAAATAAGTATGTGCAGATACAATCGCTTAAAGCGTATAAATTGCTAGTTTAAAGGGCTATATACCTTAGTTATATGTAGAGGATGTTTTTCAAGAGCATAGAAGTTTTCAACAAATAAAACATAGATTAATTATTCAAATGACCAATTTTTATCTTTGTCAGCTTGCAAATTTTATGCTATTTAATGTTTAAAAATAATTTCTGGCATGTGACCACCGCGTCCATCCTTTCGGTCAAATTTTCCACCACTTTTCCAGCATATGCAACTTCATTTCACCAATAACGCGTCGAATGTTGACTTCCAAGTGATCAATTGTTGTTGGTTATCAGCAAAGACAAGAAACTTGACGTCCTTTCACAAAAAGTAGTCCAACCGAGCCAAATCACATAATTTAGACGGCTAGTTCACAGGTTCATTTCTTGAGATGATTCGTTCATCAAAGGTTCGACCCAATAAATTAATGGTTTCAGGTGCTGTATGGCATGTTGCACTATCCTGTTGAAACCATTTGTCCCTCAGACGATTGGCATTGATGTTGGAAATCAAAAAATTACGAATAATTTGTCGGAATGATCGTCATTAGTGGTAACGATGCTTTCGTCTTTAGATTTGAAACAGAAAGGAAAAATTTTGTTACCGACATACACTGACTTTTCGGGATATAAAGGGGCTTCCAAAGTCTCTTGAGAATTATCCTCGCACCGAAACTGAAAATTTCGCTTATTTTCGAACCTATTAAACCAGAAATGAGAACTAAGCCGCAGGCAATTCATCGAAAGTACGATGAAAAAGATGCTCCAATGGCGTCAATTGCACTGAACTAAACTAGTTGGATCTAATAAGGCTTTAGTTGAAAATCTTTTCTCAAAATTTTCCCTTTAGTAGACGGACAGAGGTAAATTTGTTGAGAATGGCGTTGAACCGATAAATCTCAAACCCCGGTCTCACCATCCTCTACAGCCATCTACAGCAGTGACAGCTTCCTCGGTACGCACTGTTCGAGCTCGTGTTGGATGATAATTTTGCAAAAAAGTATACATGGACATTATCTTTCCTTCGTATTGTGTATGAGCTGCTCAGATGGACGATTATGAGCTCTATATGTTTAGCGCACAGAACGGGGATTACAGAAATGAATTTCGACTAATTGGAGACGTTGTTCGGGTGTAAGTTTTTGCGTGGTAATTATTAGAGATAAATGAAACATAATGTTAAAATTACAGCAAAACTCAACAGCTATAATGATGGACTCTTTAATCAAAAGCTCTGTACCTCTTAAAAACATGCTCTTTATTACATCCATATTCAATTGAATATCATTTATGAATACAACAAACGCAAGTGTTTAAAAAAAATACAATAAAGATCAACATTTCTTGTGAGGACTTCATATCTTTTTTGGAATACTTAACTAGTTTGGAGCGTTGCGGGTTATTTCAAAGATCGCGAGTAAACTCAATTTTTGAGGCTTGCATTGGACGCCTATTCTTCTAAACTATACTAGGTTATCCTATGCATCTGCAATTTTTTTCACAAATCTAGCGATTTTCTATAACAACATTTTCACATTCAAATTCTTTCGCATCATTTAGATTCTGTTTTCGTAGCTCAAGCGGTAGAAAGTTCAAAATTATCATTTCGAAATATGAAACATAATAACAAAGTTCAAACAATTTTGAAAAATTGCTTCACCTAATTTTTTAGTCATTTCGATGAGTTAGTTTCATTTAAAAATCAATTAATTGAAATTAAAATTTTTCCGACTAATAAAACTTGATTGCGAGCAGTTTTGAGATACAATCTTTTTCTCATTTTTGTAATCACTCATTACAGTACTTTCTTTTTCAGACAAGATACAGAATATAAGACATGAATAAATAAATACGACAACGAGTTAAAATCTCTGTATTAAAATCAATGGTACATCAAAGTATGACATTCGAAGAATATTTTATAAAATTTTCACGAAGAAATGTTAAAAAATACGGCAATGGCAGCAATTATTCGGACGTGTCTTGGGAAAACGTAGAATTGCGGTGCTCCTCATAACTTGGTGCTGGATCATTCGAAATCAGAAAATCAAGGTTCATTCGTTAGATAATAATTTCTCCCAGGTAACACCGCGAGGGTTTTTTAAAATTTCTAATTTTCACTTTTTAGAACTTTTTAAATGAAAAAACGCGATTTTTTGCGAAAAAAATCGGCTAATTTGTTATTGTAAAATAAAAATTATCAAGAAATTTATAAAAATAAACTCTCCAATGTTACCTTGTAAATTATGTACTAAGATAGTGTGTAAAATTTCAGAAGGATCGGTGCAGTAGTTTTGAAGTTATGAGGAGCACCGACTTTGAAAATGTGAGTTTTGGGAAATATCTGATATAAAATATGCATAAGTGAATTTTATCATAACTCATAACTTCGTCAATTTTGCTTCCATCGGCTTGAAATTTTGACACAATATTTTTGAGATATTATGCAGTTAATTTTTGCCTTTTATAACCTTACCCCCCCTTAAATCATCAGCTGAAGTGCGGCGGAAATTGGCACAAAACCTATCGTAGACAATGAAAGCTTCAACAAGTTCAGCAGACTCGGCTGGCCGTTGACCGCCGATACAACAGCAATGGGATCGGGAAATCCCATAAATATCGCCGGGAGAACAGCTGGAGAAACTGTTCTGTGCTGGATGTTCTTGGGTGTACTGGGCTCGTGAAAAAATGGACTGAAGCTCGATACGAGTGGAATTGCCGGACAGTTCCGGGCGGAGCTTTAAATTCTTTGGATGGCTTCTTGTCTCTAGTGGAGAATAATAAGGAGGAGCACGGACATCAAGTGGCGGAGCTAAGTTTAAGGAGAAGAAGAAGAAAATTGTAAGTAGACGTAAGCTTAGATAGTGGTGAGTTTTTTTTGTACTATTCGATCAAGCACTGCAATTTTTGAAGAAGATTTATTGAAAAATCCAGGGATTTTATGTTAATTTCCACAAAACACACACACTTGTGAATTTGACGAAAAAGCATTTCTCATGAAATTTTTAAAAATGCCTTGCAAAGACGCTTCGATTGACATCGCAACGAAGTCGATACGACTTTGTTCACATGAGCTATGCTCGTAAAAAAACTGTCAACGAACGCTCGTACGTCCGTACATGCACACACACATACATACTTCTTTCTAAAAACACTTTAAATATACTCCAAAGACCTCTAAACGTAAAGTGTGTGATTTTCGAATCGATTACAAGAACTCCTTATATACTGGGAAGTTAATAAAAAGTAATAAGTTTAATTAAAGGTGGAAGGAATGTTTTATTAAAAGAATTCGATGATTCTTAATGCACATTAGAAGTGATCGTAAATCGGTCGTCTTGGACAATGGACAATGCATGTTTCGCGTGCTGTATTCATGAAACACTACCTATACCATTTCTTGGAATCTTGGACTACGCTGAACTTGAGCTCTGTGGTCCATATTAGCCAAATGGGTCATATTTGTCGCACTAACCCTATTAATGAAAGTCCAATAAACGGGTTACAATAGCTTTGTATCACCCTGATCAATCACTATCTCCGGTAGGTTAGCTTCCACAAATTGCAAAGTTGATAAATTGAATATGGTTTAAAAATGCACAATAACTTCTTTACTCGAATCCTCTTGACTGGAGGTTATTTGTCCTTTGCAGTTTTTACTGCTCTCCTAAAATGCAAAGAATTAACGAGTATTCGTACATTAAGACAGTAATGCTAAGCTACGTAAGCCTACCTTCCACATTTTCAGAAGTAATTATCCGCAATCGTTAAGAGCTATCGATAAATGTTCCTTGAATAAGATTTCCTGTACGATAATGCTACGCCGTATCAAAAGCTAACCTCCATTTAGTATTCAATGCTACAGTTAATTATAAAAGTACTTACGCATCCTGCGAAGTATATCTGAGCAGCAGGAAAACATGCCCCAATTTGATACGTACTCATTGCTTCCATTGAGCAATTTATTCCCAGATACATAGCATCATATATGAATGTACATACCTGTAATTGTTATTAGGCTTATCATGGCAGCCATAACAGCTCGAAGCTCTTCATTATAATTCTGCATGTAAGAACAGATAATCCGGTAAATACTTTTCTCTTCACGTACCAAACATTGTTCGAACGAATGAAAGGAGACGTCTTAAACGTGAATGCCTCATATAAAACAAAAGTGGCAAAATTTAACACGAACTCGTGGGAAAAAATCAAACAGATGGATTTAATGTTGTGGAAAACCCAGTTTTTCATGCAGAATATCGTTGAATCCGATTCGTTCCGGTATAATGTAATACGTGTTTCATGCGATGACGATGCTTGGCTTGGCTTAATAAAAAATATAGAATACTGGCAAGGAAGCACACATAAACTCCTATTTGCTGTCTGTATCGACTTTGGATGAAAAGTGATTTTGATTTGGATGAGTCTCTTGGATCCTCTTTTATGGTCGGTTGTTTTTTATTTTCGCAAAGTATATGAAAAGAATTCAAAAATAAAAACAAGCCGCGAGGTGCGACCCTTGAGGTCCACACGGTCAACTTCCCAGTATTATCTACATAAACATCAACAACATCACAACAATGAGAGGTATTCATAGCAGTAACAGGAATGAGTTAATATGAGTCATATCACCTTCGGGATGGTCCAGATTGAATATTCACGCGGATCAATCGGTGGGGGCCTTTGGTCTTGAAAAATTTTGTTGGTTTTCAAAATTTAAGCAATTTTTTTAATTAAAAGACTATAAAAACTATTAAAAATCTGCTCAAATTATGCAAATATTTTAAACCTTTGATTGAATTTACAAAAAAATTTTTAAGAGTAAAAGATATAAAGTAATAGCATTCGTATGAACCCTCGTTACATGGTAACTTTGAATGATTTTTTTTATTTTTATTTTAGTTTTTTTTCATAATCATGGAAGAAAATTTTGTCGGTTTCTCTTCAAAAACTGATAAGAATGTATAAATTTTATAAACTGGTATCACTGTGCTGTGCAAATCAGGTTAAAAAATATTTTTTATGAAAAAAACTATAATTTTTCGCATTTTCTTCTATTAAATTAAAAAAAACGGCTGAAACGAATTTTTATAATGTTAAAAACTTCACAAAAATGTTAATACACGTCAACTGACACCTTAATGATGCAAATATTATATCTGGCTCGTGAGATATAGTGAATGATAAAAATAACCTTGAAAATTATGATGACTTTTAATGATTTTTTATTTTTAATTTATTTTTTTACGTTATTATGAGAAAAAATTTTGATAGTGCTTTTACAAACATTGTTTGGAGTATATAAATTTTATAAGCATTGATTACTACATTTCGCAAATCAGGTTAAAAATTTATTGTTTATGGAAAAAACATAATTTTTTGCACTTTTTTTCTTAAATTAAAAAAACGACTCCAACGATTTTTTTAAAAATCCTACAGATTTACAAAAATATTAAAACGCGTCCATTGATACCTAAACGATGCAAATTCCATGTTTGGTTCGCAAGATATAACGCATGACAGAAATGACCTTCAAGATCATGATGATTGTTAATGATTTTTTATTTTTTATTTGATTTTTTTTGTAATCATGAGGAAAAATTTTGATGATTTTTTTATAAAAACTGTTTGGAGTATATAAATTATATAAACACTGATTACTTGGACTTGACAATAAGTTTAAAAATTTATTGTTTTGGAAAAAAACCACAATTTTTTGCACTTTTTTTTAAAAATTAAAAAACGGCTCCAAGAATTTTTTTAAAACTTGATAGAATTACATAAATGTTAATACGCGTCGATTGACACCTTAACCATGCAAATCGTATGTTTGGTTCGCGAGATATAACGCATGACAGAAATGACTTTCAAACAGGCAAAACAGCAAACCCCCCCGACCGAAGCTTCCCAAAAACTAATCAGCTCTTGAGATTGCAAAGACGCTTCGATTGACATTTTAATAAAGTCGGTCGGACTTTGTTTACGTAAGTTATGCTCGTAGAAAAAAGTGTCCACGAACGTACAGACGTACGTACGTACACACACACACACATACATCTCCCTTTCTAAAAACACTTTATATATACTCTATAGGCCTCAAAACGTAAAGAAAAGTTGAAAATTTCAATTTCGATTTTCGAGGCGATTACAAGAACTTCCCATATACTGGAAAGTTAATAACAACGATATTCATTAGAATTGGAACTCTTGTATGTCATTAGTATAATCTAAGTCACATTATTATTATTATTATCTTCTTTCATTCATTTCACATTGAATGAAACACTTGATCAGTCTTTGGTCCAAGGATTTGATAGTCCTCCCGTGTCTGCTCTATCAGCATCATCTCTTAAAAAGACTAAGCACTAAATTGGCTTACAATTTTGATTCTTCCTTGTCCATTTATCGACTGGAAAATTTTCCTACGATTTATAAGCGCGCACAATAGCTTCGATTAATGTTAATTACGTGTAAAATACGATATAATAATTATTGCAATTGAAACGTTACTCATATAATCTGAATGGGCCAAATCAACCCGATTACTTAATCCAAAAGAAACAACACTGTCTCAAATTCTTCATGTTTACTAGGTATTATTTATATCAAACTTATTCATGTCGATTGATTCAATGCAAAGCATCTAAAGAATGTCCCAAAAAACGTCTATCATCTCAACAGATTTTTTTTCGTATCTTTTCATATCGTAGAATCGAAAGCTTTCAGGATTCACAACGACAGTGTAAAGATTTTCCAAGGATTCAACTTGTTGTTTGGAAAGTATTATACCACCACCGTCAAGAGTAGATGGTGGGGAAGGTTTTTGAGTTACAAGCAGGCCAATATTGTAAGATTTCGTCCTTATTGTCATATGGCTGTAAGACGAAAAAATGTCTTTGTTCTTGACTTATCGCGTTATGGAATGTTTGCTCTTCTGTTAAGACTTACAATCTTTTCATGCGGATAAAGTTTGTTCTTGTTTAACGGTTATTACAAAGAAAAACATTTTAATGGTATAGGTTTATCAAGTTGTTACCATAACGCGGATATACACAAATGAAGTACTTTTTTCGAGGTTATTTGGTTTTTTCGAATCTTAAAAGCTAAAACGAATTGCTAATCGAAACTCGGAATTTAAGTAAGCAAATTAAAAGCGAATCAGGATTGTATGACCAGAACCAAAAGTTAAAATTTCACTAACGCTTACAGTGTATTTTTGTATACCCTTTCTCAGTATAGTTCCCTCCTTCCGTCAAGGTATATAGACTACAAGGTATGATTTTCCGTGTTTCCAAACTCGTTCAGGCTGCACATATATGTACGTAACTGATGCGGAAAAATTCCCAGTGAAAATTTTCATCTCGCTTCGATGAGATTGAAATTCTATTCCAGTATGAAAGTTGATGGATATGTTATTGGCGTAAGTAGATTTTATAGGAAAAGTAACGAAATTGATGCATGATGAATAAACAAATGCCAACGATGGCGTTGATGTACTAGATGATTAAGCATCTTCATAATAATGATGTGCGTATCAACGGGTACGTTAGGTTTCTCGGAATAGATTGAGAAAACCGTGCGGTATATAGAAATGAATCCTGTAGAAACGTGACAAACGATGAAAACTTAGAATTGAGAAAATCAAAGTTTAGTTAACAGTTTTATTTTGTTTGAGTTTTCTTAATTTAACATTGTCTAATAATTGTTTATTTAGAATCCTTTTTTTTAAATACATCTTAAACCTAAAAAATAAATGTTTAACAGAAACTGTGTAACTCAGTGCAAGTAGCAGGATCTACTATAGACTGAATAAAGTGTGACCCCACTTAAAGCGCTCGTTGAGGTTTTTATTCTTTTGCAGTCTTTTGTCGATGTATATACTATATACCTATGCATTAAACGCATATCCGTGTACCCTAGCATGAGTAACAGAGTAAACAAATTGCATGTTAATGGTTCATGCACGAAGGACAGAGATGCACATAGAAGCTAGTTTCGCTAATTCGTTAAATGGCAACTGTCAGTGAGAAATGTCATTGTGTATTTGACAATTCGCGATCGGAATATCGCAGGTAATAAAATTTTAGATTTTTTCAATGAAAACTGAAACAAATCATAGTGACAGGGGCGGGAAAATCACACATTCAAAATATGTGATCATCGGTGCTTCACTGAGCAACGTGTAATTATCGGAAAAGTGTTTTCTACCTAGAACTTCCTACAGTGCGAAAAAGTGTCTGATGCTTTGCGAGAAGGAAATAAAGTCCCTTCTTCGGTGTTCTATTTATTTCGGAATATAGAGCAACGAAGGGATTGCATTTCCTTGGAACTGCAACACAGAATCGATAAGAACACCTGGACAGTGAACGTGTGTGGGTATCAATAGTTGGGTGAAATTATAGTGAAAGACTAAGTGGTAACATTAAGTTTGTATGGTTTTCGCGTTTATTTCCGGTTATCAAATAGGTGAAGCGCGCCAGAAATCGAAAATTTTCAATTCAGTGAGATTTATTGAAGAAACGAAGTTGTTCAACTTATGAAGGAATTAACGAAATTACGCAGAACTTTGGAATTGTGAATAAAGTGTAAAATTTATGAATTGACAGTTTAGTTGTTCTGCTAAAACATCATATTTATATTGTCCAATATTTGTACGCAAATTTTTTTAATAGAATTTGTTGCTATTTAAAATCACGATGCCGCATAGTTTCATTGTTGCTATAGATCGGGAAGCCCTGAATACTTCAATCGGTCGCATATTCGCATCGGGTACTCGCTGCATTCGTTGATTTCACGCAACCTAGCGTTAAGTCAGCTGATTTTGTCATGTACACGTACAAGATTAACTGATATAAAATGGCCGGCTCGTCTCTCCACGTATGTACAACCTAGCCTGGAGAAATTTGAATACGAATTTCAGCCTACTCTTTCGCGCGCAAACTTGGAAAAGAAAGCTAGAGCGCTCTCTCTGATAGGACAGCTCGGAGTGTCCGTGCTATATATTCTTTATGCTAAGGCTGCTGCAGCGAAAGAGCTACGTAATTCTTCCGTGCGTGCATTTACTTTATCTTTTGTAGTTTTGTGACATTGTCAACATTTCACAAGAATCCTTACTCGTTTATTACTTGTGGCATTGTCGGCATTCCACACAATCTGGACAACAACTTTTTAGGTACAGATTTCAAATATTAAGAAAAACGCCGCCAATGTATCATAGTTAAGAAAGGTGTCTTACATATGCTTAGAAGATTGATAGTATAAATAATTAAGAAAAGGTTGTAAGGAACTCAGTTCGTGAAATGTTTTGATGCTATCTTTAGACTAAAAATTGAAGACATTTATCGAATGCAGAGTTGCTACCAGTGGCGGCTCGTCAGGGGCGGCAAGGTCGGCCCGGCCGTACCAAGAAAATCATCGTAAGCAGGAAATTATTATCAATGATAAAAAAAGGATAAACATTTAATTTTAAGGACTTAACTACTACACGTTGCCTGCTCCTACCTATATTTACGTCATCCAATCTTTAGTTTTTCATTAGCCGAATATACAGTCCTGGGCTACAAATGAAATAAAATTGAAGCAGCATAATGTAAACGAATAACACATTTCAATCCTAGTTGATATACGCAACATAATACGACGGCCGGTCAATAGTCCTAATTTAAAATATTTCATACAAGCATATGTACATACATATGAGTACAATGCATCATCCACCCACCGAAACGGCGGCCGCATCGCACCCAGCAAACATACATACATAGCAAGCACAAGCGAGAATCAAGAAAGCAACGAATGAAATTGCGGCCCAAGAAAATTTGCCGCATCCGAGCACAGTCTTGGTCACTCAACACTTGTCAGATAGCCTCCATTCGAATGTTCTTTTCCATACTAACCATTTATTTGGGTGTTTCGAATCGAATTTCACACCCCGTGTACATATGAGAGAATACAAGAGACTCGGCGGCCAGCCGCATTCAGGGGGAATATGAAAAAAATAGCAATGGAAATAGATTTTTTTTACTGGGATGAAGAAAAACGTCAAGTACGAGTTTGTTATAGTAGATAGTGTTTTGATAGTAGAACGGTGGTGGTCAAATAATTTGACAAATTAGAGCTTCCTTTTCGGCCGACCCAAAAATTTGTGTCACGAGCCGTCACTGGTTCCTACTGAATGTTTAATTACCTTAACCCTCATCGGTCCCTCCAAAACATTGTCGAATTGGTTCTTGCGTATACGATCATATACACAACGACTTCTTACCTGCGCAGAATATATCTAAATGAAAACCAACAATTGTATTGTGTTTTCTTTGTCATTTGTAAAGTGTTTATTATTATTATAAGGCAAATATATGATCATACATATGAAAAAATTTTTGAAAAAAATATTTATTGAAACATCAATTTTTCACTACATTCAATTTTAAATACGAAAATTGTATACGGTCGTATACGAAGAACCGATGAGGGTTAAAGAAAAAAATTCAAGTTAGCAACAATTATCATGGTTTTCAGGGTTTTTCAAGTATTTTTCACTATGAAATAACAAATTTAATCAAAGGCATCTTTTAAGGAGGCAAGAGTTGATTAACAGCTGAGGGATAGTTTTGCACTGATTTATAAAGTCCACTCAAATTAATGAAAAATTGATTTCCATAGTGCAAATAATGTATACTCAAGTTTTGCATGTGGACATATTATAGAAGCATATATTGGGCCTAAAATTGAAAAATTAGCCACCAGGTTAATAGATAAAAGCAAACACCTTTAATGCAAGACGGCGGCCTTGTACAAAAATAATTCTAGAAACAAAGCCGCCATTTTAGATTCAAGTTTTTGCTATTATCTCAAAAAACTGATTTGACCGTTAAAATGAAATCTTCAATCTTTTTGAACACAATATTATTCCTTGTAAAATCTTTCGTTGTGAACTACGAGGCCTTGAAGTTTTTAAACTAGTTTTTTTCGATATACAGTGGCTCTAACTAAAAACGGTACATATCGATTTATTTACAAAAGCGACATTTATTAGCGCAACAAAGCCGAAACAACTAAAAATATCCTCCACGATCAAAGTAAAAACATAAATATAATAAAATTGATCTAAACCAAACATTGCGTATACTTTTCTTCAGCTATAATCTAAAAAAAACTTAAAATGGCGAAAATGGTACAATAATATATAACTTTGATTTCATTCTTCTAGGAGAACTCTTTTCAGTTTTTTTTGTCAGAATTCCTAATTTCCTTCATAATTTTTGTGTCCAGCTTTACCTATATATAGTATGGTCTATTATTCATTACGAGCTTTCCTAGAATGTTGTGAAAGCATCGATTCAGATAAGTTCGATTGTTTCTACGCTTTTGTCGAAGTTATTAAAAAGTATTCCAGAACAAATCTACGATAGTGGTAGTTTGGTACTTTGCAGCCTTCTTATATGTTCTTTATATGTAACAATATAATGTGTTGTTCCGAGAACTCTTACCAATTAGTTTCAAAATCAACCTTCACGCTTTCAGAAATATTTCATTTCACTGTTAATTTGTTTGATGTAAAACGCTGGCATGATATTCCAAGATTTATGCACTTTAAGGGTGAAATTTTTGATTGTTGCCAAGTTGTTTTCCCCGGAAACATGAAGTTTATGGAACAAACTTTTTATGGCTTGGTTAAATGTAGCATTAACCAACGTCACGTATACCATTAAAACCGAGATAAGTGCTACAAGTAAGAATATACATATATATATGTACGTATCATTGGGAAATCTTGTAGGGAAGGATGCAAATAACTGAAACGTTGATTCTTTCAGTATTTGGCATAGATTTATTGGTTTTATGAAAGGATAAGAATTTTCGGCATCATTCAAGCAAATAAAACCCAGAAAAGTATCTTGATTTGAATTCTGGCATATGTACATACATATGTATAACAATTGCTGTTGCAACGTTTCAGTTATGAATTCGATACTCATACTTGAAAACATCCCTATATGTTTAAATTTTGCATTTGAATTTCGCCTGCTAATTTCGGGTTCATACAGTTAAACGTTACTTTACACAAATTACCGCCATAAAGTGTTGAGCGATGTTTCGGTAGCGGTTTTCATGTGTATTTCACCCAAGAACACTCCTTTATTGTTTGGGTTGTGGTAAACAGCTTTTATTTATCACATGGCAAGGGTGAACTCTTGATTATTATCTTTGTAAACAACACTTTATAAATATACCTTTGGGGAAGAATTCATTGGATGTGGTTTAAATTTTTTAAAGCATTTATTGTTGTCTATTGTTGGGAGCCAGAAATGGGCTTTCAATGGTTTGAAGAAGTGAAATGTGCCGTCTTCAACTTGATCGCGGTTTGGGAAATATTGCAGGTGGAAACCATCGTTCCCAAAAAGATACATATATTATACGAGGATGAGTCTTCTCTCTAAGGATCAGCAAAAAGAAACCTGGCTGCTGTATATTTTATATTAAATGTGGGTACATGAAGATTAAAAGATTGATGTAGCTGTGAATAATGTTTTTAATTAGTATAGAATAATAACGCTGACATGAACATCAAGTCAAAGTCCAGGTCAAATGGGAATTTGACCGTGCGCTTTGGGTAGGCAGAGAAATTTTTATTGCAATGCGTGGGCAATGGTATAGTTAGCTTAAGTTCAATTTCCTGGAGTCGCAGCTCTTGGCCTCCGGGCTCCATCTTAAAAACATAAGAAAGTGGGACACCCCATATCTCCGATACCGTGGCGTACTACACAAGAAAGTTGTGTTGCGTAGAACCAAATTTGTAGCAAGTCGTCCATACATTACTTCTACGTGGTGTCAATTATAAAAAAGCTAAAAGTCAAAAACCACACCCAAAAAGGAGGAAGCAACTTTCGCGCACTACAACTTTTTTTGATTTCACGTTTAACGCGAAACACGTTGGGATATTTTTAACTTCCCAGTATATGGAAAGTTCTTGCAATCGCCTCGTAAATCGAAATTTAAAATTTTCAACATTTATTTACGTTTTGAGGTCTATAGAGTATATATAAAGTGTTTTAAGAAAGGGAGATGTATGTGTGTGTGTTTGTGTACGTACTTACGTACGTACGTTCGTGGACACATTTTTCTACGAGCATAACTCACGTAAACAAACGTATCGACTTCATTGAGGTGTCAATCGAAGCGTCCATGCAATTTTAAGAGCTGATTAGTTTTTGGGAAAGTTCGGTCGGGGGGGGGGGTTGTTGTTGTTTTGCCCGTTTCAAGGTCATTTCTGTCATGCGTTATATCTCGCGAACCAAATATACAATTTCCTAAATCAAGGTGTCAATCGACGTGCATTGACATTTATGCGATTCTATCAAGTTTTTAACAAATTTCTTCGAGCCGTGTTCTAATTTTTTTTTTTAAAAAGTGCTAAAAATTAGGGTTTTTTTTCAAAAACAATAAATTTTTAACCTTATTTTCAAGCCGAATTAATCAATGTTTATATAATATATATACTGCAAACACTTCTTGTAAAAACATCATCAAAATTTTTTCTCGTCATTACAAAAAAAAATAAAAAATCATTAACAGTCATCATTATCTTCAAGGTCATATTTGTCATGCGTTATATCTCCCGAACCAAACATACGATTTGCATCATAAGGATGTAAATCGACGAGTATTAACACTTTTGTGAGTCTGTCAAATTTTGAAAAAAATCGTTGGGGCCATTTTTTTAATTTAAAAAAAAATTCAAAAAATAGGTTTTTTTCATAAACAATAAATTTTTAACCTGAACGGAACACAGTAATCAATTTTTATAAAATTTATATACTCCAAGCCGTGCTTGTAAAAACATCATCAAACCTTTTTCTCATGATTACAAAAAACATTAAATAAAAAATAAAAAATCTTTAACAGTCATCATGATCATCAAGGTCATTTCTGTCATTCACTGTATCTCACGAACTAGATATAATATTTGCATCATTTAGGTGTCACTCGACATGTATTAACATCTTTGTGATTTTTTTAACATTATTAAAATTCGTTTCAGCCGTTTTTTTTTCAATTTAATAGAAGAAAATGCAAAAAGTTAGGGTTTTTTTCATAAAAAATATTTTTTTTATCTGATTTGCACAACACAGTAATAAATATTCATA
This sequence comes from Oxycera nigricornis, assembly GCA_963942545.1. Lineage (NCBI taxonomy): Eukaryota > Metazoa > Arthropoda > Insecta > Diptera > Stratiomyidae > Oxycera > Oxycera nigricornis. The sequence continues at coordinate 93,251,747 of OZ012661.1, read as the reverse complement.
AAATGTATACATTTTTATCATTTTTTGAAAAGAAATCGGCAAAACTTTTTCCCATGATTATGAAAAAAAGCTAAATTAAAAATAAGTAATCATTCAAAGTTACCATGTATAGAGGGTTCATACGAATGATATTACTTTATATCTTTTATTCTAAATAAATTGTTGTAAATTCAATCAAAGTTTTCAAATATTTGCCTAATTTAAGCAGATTTTGAATAGTTTTTGCAATCTTTTAATTAAAAAAAGCTGCTTAAATTTTCAAAATCATGAAAATTTCAATCAAATTTGCATTTGTGGTAATCAACGCTTTCGATCGTAAAGATTTTTTAGTCAATACTTTGCTAGATCATATGCTTTAAAAAGCTTTCATCAAATAAAAAAATGCAGTTTTTAGTAGATTCATTCTTTAGTAATCGTAAGATTTCAATTACTTCCTCCATCATTATTTATAAAACATTTTACTTTTTACATGGAAATGAACCTATTTTTGACTGCATATTTAAAATTTACCAAACGATGTTTAAAGTAATTATTAATCTCATTGATGTAAAATCGTCAAAAAATATAAATTCAGTAATTATGCTGAAGTCATGGCAATTTTGAACGAAACTATTCAAATTGATCATCACGCGACAAAATCTCTTCAATGAGAGTAATAACAAAAACTGCATTCATTTTTGCTAGCGCTCTTTTGTCCTTCGAGCATCAATGTGAAAATGCCAAATAACGTAGAAAAGGCCACCACCGATTGATTGATCAAATCAATCTACCCGCATCCACCAAAAGCATTACATAATCAATGGATACTCCCGTAGATGATATGATTAATATTAACTCATTTTTGTTACTGCTATGAATACCTCTCATCATTATTACTTAAAGTTGTATTATTTTCAAAATTATTATTGTGTTTAATATTTTAAATGTTTATCTAGATTATACTGGGAAGTTGACCGTGTGGACCTCAAGGGTCGCACTTCGCTGCTTGTCACAAATCGTTTGCGGTATTGATTGTTCTAATGAATGTACATTAAAGGGAGTTATTCCATCCTAAAAGAGAGAAAGTCGTATGAAAAACGCGTTTTTCGGCCAAATAATCACTTTTCGATGGAAAACCCCCCGTTGCGAAACTCGCGGATTATTTTGGAAGGCAGCCAGATTTTTGGCGCAATGTGTAGTGAGTTTTACGTGAGCTTCAATGCAAGTTTCTGGGGGTCACAGCCCCAATCCTCCGGGCTCCATCTTGGAAACAAAAAAAATGAGACACTCCCATATCTCCGAAACCATGGCTCCCACAAGAAAGTTTAATATCGCAAACTTGTGTAGAATTTAATTTGCAGCAAGTCGTGCATACATCACTTTTACGTACGACTTGCTTTACATTGACTGTGTAATATATACGCATTTGAAATTCTTGGAAAGTGAAAATATTTTACATTTCATTTTGATTTCATCTTTATTTATGAAAACATGCAGAAAGTTTATTTAATATTTGGTTCAAAAATAAACATCATATTCATTATTCACAATAAGATTGAAATTTGGTTCTTATTGGCAACTTAATGTCTGAGTATATTATTGATGCTCCACATTTGCCGCACTTACTGTAAGTATAAAAACTTGAAGCAAACATTACGAACAATTTAAAACTAACATACTCGTATAAGCAAATGTGATTAAATTCAATTCAGAACATCACTGCCTAAGACTTTCGTTCATATTGCAATTTTTTCCATCCATTAAAATGTTGGAAACTTGATATAGTCCGTATGTATTTTGCTGAGTGGTCCCAGAAGACAATTATTCTTCTTAATATCGTGCATATGCATCCTTCCTTGTTGCAACCTCACATTTTGAAAAATTCTACCAATCCATAAAATTGAAACATATAAGTACATCTAGTATCTAGGCGTTTCATTTTCCATCCAAGTAATGTGTTGCCTGAGATACGTTCATTAAAGAGTGTACACTTGGGCAAATTTCAATTCTGATGTTTTCCCATTAGGTAGAATCGCTCTATATTTTGCAATCAGTACCTTTAATATCTACGCGGAAGTATCTCCACCCCAAAGGGTTCGATTTTTAATATTATTCACCGATCATTTGAATGATTGGTATTCTGGATAGTTTTTGCAAGCTTTGCTTAAAATGGATATTTTTACAAGAGTTTACACATGAAGCTAAGTATCGTGGATACCATTTACTGTAAGCAAATTTTTTAGAAAATAATGAAATCAAAACACAAAAAGTACTTCAGAAACTAAATAACTAACAATATCTAACGAACAATTCCACATATGATGCTCGCAAACAACATATTTGATGTTAACATAAACTCCAATCACGAATCCAATTTATCCACCTTATCTTCTGCAGCAGGAACGCCAATTTCCCAAACGAAACATCATTAACTTCGAATTGAAGTAGATATTATAGAAAATCAACACTCTGTTCGTCCTAACCAAACCAATATAGTCCTGATAGATTTTCTCATTACCGTAACCTACATGTCTGATCCCTTCGGTTCACTTCTCGTTTTTGTGACTACTGTGCTCACATTTAACAACATTCATCCTTCCAATTGCATTACACTAGCACTTGCTAGGATGGAACAATCCCATCCATGCTCGCTGCTGCGTAACTTTTATTAAAGATGCTTTCAGCTAATTTGAAATTCAATAACTTCCTTCACAATTTCCACTTGCGGAGCGAATTTTACATCAATTTACTGATTTTGTCGAAGTAGGCTTAGCAATCCCCGATAGAAATTATGCTACAACCACATGAACGGAAAGTCCTTTTGATATTGGCGATAGGATAGTTTGAAAAAAAAATGTAACGTTTCTCGGTTATTCAGGAGAAGCAAACTAGAAATATTGTGTCCTTTATGTGTATGCCGGTCGTTAGTGATATCGTCAAGGACGAGTCAGCAGATTCGCGATTATAAAAGGATACTATGAAATATGCACAGCATCGATACTTTGTAGAAACAAAATGAGACTTTGTGTAAAAACAAGATATTAAAAACTATCAATGCAAAACCATACCATACGTTCGCAAGGAGGTTAAAGTGTAGGATTTTCCTAGAAAAATCACTTTGTAGTCATTAAAAATATATTTTTTATAAATGCCTTACTAAGACTTTTATGTCTCATATCACGATCCCAACTGAAGAAGCGACATTTTTGCTGAAAGATAAAACAAACTCATGATTGGCAAGAAGCCAACCTTACGACATTAATGTTCAGCCTAAACAAATGTGATTGCATTCAATCCTTGGAGGCACTAAAATATCGTCACCCATTTCTTGTGAGAAATGCACAGATAGACCAGAGCGGATCTGTAAAACACGACTACATTTGGCCGTTCAGAGGGGGCACGCTGATTTTTGCAGGAAAAGTTGTGGAATAATCGTATAACAATAATTGATTTATGCTCGCTCTCAAAAAAGTCGGGAATATTAAATAAATTTAAAAAATACGTCAGAAAAACATTTAAATTACAGCATCGTTTAAAAAAATATTGGATTATGTTCATTAGTTCCTGAGATACAGCTGGTCAAAGGTGACGGTCATTTGCAACGAATTTAAAACAACAGTACATGTTTGGGAAGTTTTTCTAGAAAAAACTTTTTCAACGTAAGAAAAAATGTGGTTTTATTTTGTTATAAATGAATTAATTTATTTATAAAATAATGAAAGCGTCCTCGGAATTTGGTAATGCAATATTTAGGCTTCTCTGTTCGAGTTACATCGGCTGATAAAATAAGGTGGAAATCGCTCCACTACAAGCCGAGAAAATGCCCATTCTTTACCTTTTTTTAAATTCGTTGCAAATGCTCGTCACCTTTGACCGGTTGTATCTCAGGAACTAATAAATATAATTCAATATGTTTTTTTAAAAGAAGCGTACTTTAAAGTTCTTTCTCACGTATTTTTTGAATTTAATTTAAATTAACGGTCACCGAGATATTCAATTTGTTCATTAGCAAAAAAAATGTTTAAAATTTCAGAAAAATTCTGAGGCCGCCTTAATATTCCGATTTTAGTTTTGTTAAATGCATTCAATGCGTGAAATGCTTTTCTATATGTAAAAACAAATTCAAACTTCTTTGGGCTTGAATTTCTGACTTGCGAAATTTCCAAAAAAAATTGATTTTTTTTAAATAAATTTTGATTGCCAAGCTATTATGTGAGATCTACTGATTCGATTTTCATGAAAATGTGTGTGCTGTTTTAGTCTATTATAAAAAAATTTGAACGTCCTGAGTTTATTTGAAATGGTAAAAAATTTGAATAAGAAACGGCTTTTTTCTCTTATTTTAATTCTTGCTATTTCGCGGTAAATGCTTTAGAATTTCAAACGAATTTTATCTTGCAGAAAATTATATTACGCAACTTTCATTTTCACGCAACTTTGCTCTGGTATGCACCGTTTTAAAGTTAAAAGTGAGACAAGCAGGAAAAACACGATTTTGTTAAAATTTTAAACATTTCGATTTTTTTAATGTTCTTGACTTTTTTGAGAGGGAGCATCGATCAATTATTGTTATACGAGTTCTTCCATAACTTTTCCTGAAAAAACCAACGTGACCCTCTCAACGGCCACCTGAAAAAAGATCCGCCCTTGTCTAAGATGTGAAAATATAATTGTAGCGCATCCTTTTCGACCCGAGAGTGAAAACTAGATATCGTAATAAAAGTAGCTTTCGTATATAAAGTCGGTTTTTTTTATTTTGATACTCCTAGGCATGACGATTTACCCAAATTTCATACTCATTGTGTTTGGATATTAAATGAAAATGTTTCTCCGAAGCATAGTTAAGTTGACGTAATAACGACAAAAACACAGTCCAATCGGTTCGATTTTTAAGATTATTGGAGCGATTGATGTTCTGGGTATTTTTCGTGGTAGGACTTTGTTCGAATATTAAATAACAACATGGCTATTTTCATCTTGGAAGCACCTATGAGGAGATGTAGGTATATCGCTTTCTGAATAACGCTTACTGATTTACGAGACGACAAACCAACGATCAAGGATTGGCTTTCATGGTGCTTGCATTCCAGGAAAACACTGGCAGGTCTTATAATACGTTCGAACTCTTGTATTTTCTGTTGAATTTTTACTCCAGATTGATTCCTGTTGTGGCTCGAAGCGCACATCTTTATAAGGAAGTGTGCCACCTCTCGCATGGCTTTTTTAATTGGCATAGACAACAATAGGGTTTTGTGAGACTATACATACGAGCCGAGATGGTGACTACGAGAGAAGACCCGTATTGAATTCTAACCTAAACAAGCCGTGCGGTGCGACCCATGAGGTCCACACGGTCAACTTCCCAGTAATGTCTACATAGATATTAAAAATATTAAACACAATAATAGTTATGGAAATAATACTACTTCAAATAATAAAAATGTACCTCTCATAAAAGTTATTGGAATGACTTAATATTAATCGTAACATCTACGCGAGCGTCAATTGATTACGTAAGGATTTTGGTGCGTTGGTTTGATTGAATATTCACGCGGATCAATGGGGGGGGGGCAGGTTTCAAAGCAGTTTTTTCATTAAAGTTAAAACATGGTGCTGTGAAGACTATGGAAAATCTGGTCAAATTTTGCAAATATTAATAAACTTTGATTGACTATACAACAATGTCTTTAGAATAAGAGATTTAAGGTATAATGATTCGAATGAACCGTTTTCGCATGGTGACTTTGAATGAGTTTTTATTTTTAATTTTTTTTTTTTAAATCATGAGAAAAGTTTTTGCTGGTTTCTCTACAAAAATTGATAAAAGTTTATAAATTCTATGAACATTTATTATTACGATGTGCAAATCAAGTTAAAAATGAATTTTTTTATGGAAAAAACACATCTTTTTCATTTTTTTTTAATAAATTGGAAAAACTGCTTTAAAGATTTTTTTAAAATATAAAAACATCATAAAAATGTTAATACGCGTCGATTGACACCTTAATGATTGAAAGATTATATTTGGTTCTCGGGATATAATGAATGACGTAAATGACCTTGAACGTTAAATGATTTTTCATTTTTTATTTAATTTTTTTTGTAATCATGAAAAAAACTTTTGCTGGTTTTTTCACAAGAACTATTTGGAGTATATAAATTATATAAACAATGATCACTTAGGTTTGAAAATCAGGTTAAAAATTTTGTGTTTTTGAAAAAAAACCTAATTTTTTGCACTTTTTTTTTAAAAATTAAAAAACGGCTCCTACGATAGAATAGATATTGAATAGAATTTGATAGATTCATAAAATTGTTAATACGCGTTGATTGACACCTTAACAATGAAAATCGCATGTTTGGTTCGTGAGTTATAGCGCATAACATGGTTGACCTTCAAGGGGTGAAAACAGCTAACCCCCCCGACCGAAATGTTCCAAAAACTAATCAGCTCTTAAGATTGCAAAGACGCTTCGATTGACAACGAAGTCGATACGACTTTGTTTGCGTGAGTTATGCTCGTAGAAAAACTGCCCGCGAACGCACATACGTACGTACGTACGTACATACATACACACAATCACACATACATACTTCTTTCTAAAAACACTCTATAGACCTCAATACTCTATAGACCTCAAAACGTAAAGAAAAGTTGAAAATTTCAATTTCGATTTTCGAGGCGATTACAAGAACTTCCCATATACTGGGAAGTTAATACACCTTATGTAAATCAACTCAGCTAAAAAGGAAAGTGGAAGAAGGTGACCAAACATCCCTCTAAAATGATGATCGTTGGGCCCGGTCAGACAAAAATTGAATTAACCGTTTCGTACTTCAAGTGGTATCTGCATCACAATAAGCATTTAAAAATCTATTCTGGAACGCCGAACAGTTTACATGGCATTATGAATCCAACGGCAAGTAAGACAGGCTGTATAGTTCCTGACATACCGTCCAACAGCACTGTCTCTTTAGTGTCAAGCAAAGACTATATCCCTCAACCAGGACTTGAAGAGCTGCTTTTAGACCCTTGAAAATCTAAAAAATGTCACTTTGGCTGGTCTCTCTCAGAAGATCATGATCTTCCCTAGATAGACAAAAAACATTAAAGAGGTTCACCAAGCTTCGATAAAAAAGCCAGCGGCAGCTACCGTAAATCAAGCGACTCAATGAAGAGCTTAGGACATTTAGCGAGATAGCAAAGGATCTAGTAGGGGAATAGCAACGATAGAACTAGTCAGCGCCAAACTGGAAGATGAAAGAAATTTATCTTCTCTGAGTGAGTAAATCCAGACTTAAGGCAAACTATGAACCTTTACCAAATGATCTAATCGTTTGATGGTTTCAATTCGTAGTCTGCACAGGCTAACGCTCTGAAAATCTGTATAAATAGACTTTAGACAAATTGGCAAACGTCTGATCTAGAACAAAGCATATAGATGTTTCTAAGAACAACATCTCTGATCGATCAAAATCCAAGATGTGGATACCAGTCGAATCAAACTCCCTACAAGACATAAATGAGCTCAATCAGCATAGCAGCAAAGACCTTTTTTTTATACAACTGAAAGGTGGCTAAGATTTCTGAGGCTAGCGATAGCAAGAGGGGGGAGGGGGGTAAGCCCTAATGAGGATTCACTGACTACACTAGAATCCAGAAGTAAGGTGATGGTTACGGCTTTTCACGGCTGTCACCTTCAAAATATGCTGTACAGGTCATGGTCACATGACGAATGAGGCAATTGGAGATGCAGATCCCTACGAATCAGATATTTCCTTCGATGATGAATAAAGTACCTGCTCCTTGGCAGAGATGGTCATGGATGTTTTCCATTCCTCGAATAAATCAAGCAAGAGACGATGTCCCCATCTGGGGAGGAATTAGACCAGACTGTGGTGTTGGTTGGAATGCTGAGGTTCATCCACATCAGTCTGCTTCATTTTAAAGCCGCATCAGCTGTGCTACTTTTTCATCTGTCTCAAAATCTGACCCAGGAACCGTGAGTTGAACAAACTAAAATTTTTGGGTTTAACATGAGATGATACAAATAGTATCAAAGTATACAATAACAAATAGAGTGTGTCACTTTTTGAATTTATCCAAATGCATGATCTGATCCTTATTGTCATAGTTGAGGAGCCTAAACCACAGGAACCTGATTGATCTTACTCTAAGAGCATTACCCCAACTTTTACGGACGGTATGTATCCCAAGAATAGCCGTTCTCTGACTATGCGTATACTATGTTCCAGATAATCGTCCTCAAACAAATCATTACGTACAAACAAAAGCATGATGGATTAGGTCAAATTCCAGTCTGTTCTTAATCGTTCTTTAAAATACAGACCCTTAAAAATAGACAACGCAAATGGTCTAGAAACCACTGTTTTGGACACTTACATCTGCCGTCATGAATGGCGCGTTTCCGTAAATTTATGACGAGTTTCCTCTTATTCTGCCACGGACTCAAATGGAGTATGGATAAAAGTCAACTTCAGAATGCACGGTATCCTAATGAACACAAATTTTCCTGGATGTGTAGACGTAGAAAAACAATTCAATCTATTTATAATTTTCAACGGCCTATCAATTGCAGTATTTGTAAATTAGGCACGAAGGTAGGGTTATCAACTCATTTCAGTTCCTTCCTACCCTAAAGGTAGCTTACATTTCATATTGTTGGAAAGAAGATAAATATACTTTGTTTGCAAAGTGGGTAAAACCTCTCTACACACTCTAAATGGACTTTTAGTTAATCATCATCTTCCTCATGGTTTATAATTCTAACTATATATCTTGGATTCCAATCTTTACTTTCATGAATAAAATCAAAATTTTATAACCATAAAGGCTCTTCCTCCAAACACCCTCCAAAGTTTAAAACAATTTTGGGAATCTTTCCAATTAATATTATAATAATGTTGGTCATAATAACCACCTTAACAACAAAGAGCAGTAGCTCAGCTTGATTTACAAAAAGTAATGTCACCGGTTTGATAAAAAAAAATCTATTGGCCAAATCCTTCAACAACATTAAAAGTTTTCAAAATATTCTTCTCTCGCATTATACAGCGCCTCCAGCGACATTTCCAGGCATCGAAGGCGTCACGGAATGCCTCTTTCGGAATCTCTTTTAGAGTCTTGGTGCAAGCCTCTTTGACCATCTCAACTGTCCCGAAACGATGACCTTTCAAAGGAGTTTTCAGGCGAGGGAACAGAAAAAAGTCCGAGGGAGCCAGGTCAAGACTGTAGGGTGGTTGAGGAATCGTTGGTACCTTTGAATCGACCAAGAAGCTGGTCACGAAGAAAGCGGTGTGAGCTGGCGGGTTGTCCTGGTATAGTTTTCAATTGGTTACGATGCCTGGCCGGACGCGATTAACCCGTCGTTTGAGTCTTTTGAGCACTTCCACAAAAAATTTGGCATTAACAGTTGTACCATGGAATGGTACCGTGGTGGACGATTCTCCTTATATCAAAGAACACAATCAGCATTGTCTTAACTTTTGACTTGCTTATTCTGGCCTTCTTAAGGCGAGGGGATGCCAACCCAACAAACATTTTAGTCTTGGATGAAGAAGCAATATTCTTATAAAGCTCGTATTACAGCTTCGAATAAGAAATATTTCGTATAAAATGATTATTAAGGTTATTTCTAATTTGGTAATTTTAAGACTTGGTTCCTATTGTTACTTCAACATGATTTAGCCAAGAGCAAGGTTGTATCATGCCCTAATAATGCCCTTGAATAGAACCTACTGATTGTAGTTCTAATAATAATCTAATAATAAGCTTTTCCCAAGAGTAATTTGTGCTCAGTTTTGACATTTGCCTCACTTTATACTTGTAACAATTTTGAACAAGAGCTTTATAAGTATAAAGGCTTATAACTTAGTTATTAAAGTCACAATGAAGAAACTATCCTATAATGGGTTTATAAAAGCTTAAGAACAGATAAAAATCATCGGCCATATTTTCCCCTTTTGTAAAAAATGAAAACATTGAAGTGAAATGCAACCAGGTTGAATAACCTAATCTAAAGATATTTTCATAATTTTCATACTATTTATTTGGTATTGCTTGTACACATTTTGTCAAACGACGATTTATTACTTATTATGAACTATTTTCAGCAAGTAAATTACAAAAAGATTTCTTGTATGAAGTATTGAAAATTATATACAAGTCCAATTTCAAAGGCGCTTCAATTATTTAAGGGGTAGAACAATATACTTTGTCAGTGAAATTCCTTTCGTGAAAAAATTTCACGTTCGTATAGACATTATTTAACTCGCTTAATTGTTTTGCAAATATGAGACACCATATTGCTTTTCACTTTTGCAATCTTTTTCAACTCAATCACCTACATAATAAACACGACTACCATTCCATACAAAAAATACACATACAACTTTAGTTTCTATTCTTGCTCTTGCCTAATTCTTTTATAAGAATCAGAAGTCTTATACCAGGTTCCTCTAAGTTGTTATCGGAATTAGTTCTTATAACTTCTTCAAAGATAGTCTTATAAGGGATTTCAAGAGTTATTCAAATATGTTTATAAAGCGTTATAAGGCTAATTTCATACGCCACTTTCTCGCTACTAACATTCTTCAAGAATGCTATAAGAACAATGTCAAAAAGCTATACTCCTAGCCAAAGCTTGATTTGATTCTTATAAAGCTCTTGAAGTGCTTTATAAGAACAATAATGTTTGTTGGGAAGGCGCGCCACTCAGTATTTTTTCTTTTTGTTTCGAACACCCAAAACTCATCACCTGTGATGACATTCTCCAACAAGTGAGGATCGTTGTCACACAAATTCACAAGTTCCTGGCACGTTTCAACTCGTGGCGATTTTTGGTCGTCCGATAATACTTTCGGCACCATTCACCCGCACACTTTTCGCATTTGCAAATTGTTCGTTATGATGTCGTGAACGGTATTTTTCACGATGTTTAATGTCTGTGCTTCTAAACGAACACTAGAACGACGATCTGAATTCAAAATGTCTCTCACACGCACATTTTCGTCAGTGGTTGACGTTAATGGCCGTCCAGCACGCGCTTCATCGCCAACATCTTCACGACCTTCTAAAAAGGCTTTGATCCACCGAAAAACTTGCCGCTTTGACAAACAATCATGGCCAAAGGCTTTCTCTGTCATTGGAAAAGTTTCCACTGCTGACTTTCCGAGTTTTATGCAAAACTTGAAAGTAATCCTTTGCTCCAGCGTGCGCTGCATTTTGACTTGCACGGTATACAAAAACGAGTTCCACGTAAAACCATGTCCTTACTCTCTGGATGATTGGAAAACACTGAGCGACCGCTTGTCGGAAAGCTCTTTTACAATAAAGTCAGTGACATTACTTTCCGGACAGACCTTGTATTTTAAAATTGCACTCAACGAAATGGAATATGATAACAACAGTCAACAAGAAAATATAGCATTATTCCCAAGACAAATCTTCTAAACTACCTTCTAATTACCCTTAAAAAAGGTAAATAAATCATTACAACAAAATATTGATGAAATATCGACGCAAAGATACGATATTTTTTGTAATCCTGAACAGCCATCACCCTCAACTGATTGCACTGTAATCGATTTCATGACCATACTACGCGGAAAAACTAATTTTCTGATCGGAATATTTATTGCGATACTTTCAATTCAAATTCGGATGAGATAGTCCATGCCGTTAAGGATTGCCACTGTAGTGATTTGAATTTCCCGAGGACGATGATACTATCTACTAAGAACAAAGACAGATTTTTTTGAATGTTATATAAGCACATTGGATTACAAAGTGGATTTTGAAATTTTTAAATCATTCTTGAAATTCTTGAAAAAAAAATTTCTTATCTTTAGAAATTGTGAATTGAACTAAGGCAAGTAGAATTCTTTTGGTTACATTAAGCCGAGAAAATAGATTGTGAATATTTCGTGATTGGTGTAATATTATTTTATGGATTCATCGTTATATGTAGCTCCTCACGATAACATCGCAAGGATAGCTAGCTTCCATTCTGATGGAAGACTGCGCGGTTGGACAGTTGTTCACCACTTCCATTTTGTTGGTTAGCTAAGTAGTTACAAAAACATACCACAATGGATATTTCATTTCCAGGACGAAGTCTGGTACAATGGTACAATGGATCAATGCAGGATATGGTGTGAGAGTTGTCATCATTTTCAGGTATTGACTCGCCAATCTTTCTTAGAGTCTGTTTCATATGTTCAAAATAGTCATCGTGAAGCAAAGAATGAGAAAGAAACTATTTTTTCAAAAGTTGGTTTAAGAATATATTTGTGGAAATAGTTCTGTTAGCATATAAACCAAATCAGATTTTCTTGCGATGATAATCAATTGGACCGTAATGTGTTCAGGCAGAGAAACAATTATAATCTCCTAGAGATGAATTTGAAATGATTTAGGCTCCTAACTATATTCGATTATGATTGGAATTTTTGAACATTTCAACAATCAATGGAAAAATTGTGCGATTTTTATGTGAAAATTGGCATCGTATTTAGGTGCTTATATAACATCTATATAATTAAACGGCTAACATGAATTTTGTGGTACCATTTTAGCCGTTGTTTCTGGAACGATTTTCTTAAAAAATACATTAATGGAAAGAGAATGGTGATTTTCCTTTGCACGCGGGAGTCCCAGGCTCGTATCTAGGACTGGTCCAAGTGTTTTAGTTTCATTTTTGGAAGCTATTAAATCATCATCGTGTGTATTGTATTTAGCGTCGCCGCAGTAAACATGAATTTTGTGGTATGTACCATTTTAGCCGTTGTTTCTGGACCGATTTTCGTAAAAAATACATCAATGGAAAGAGAATATCCTAAAGATGTGCTGAATTGTATTTTTTGTGAAAATATTTTCGGAAAGTATAGGAGAAAAAATAGAAAATAGATTTTCTTACCAATACATACACATCGTTGAACGTTCACACAGCGATAAATACCAATGGTATACTAGCCTTGATCACCAAGATAGAAACCCTGGTCTTCTATGGGCTGTGTAGTGCATACGATGGTGATTTGCCCTTGCACGCGGGAGTCCCAAGTTCAAATCTAGTACTGGTCCAAGTGTTTAAGTTTTTTTTTAGGAAGCTAATCATCAAATTTCACCACATTTAGGAATATTTTCATTCACACTTTATACCGTTCATGTGGATTGTGCGTTCACTGGTTCGGTGTTGTGTGATAGCTTTCTCTCTGAGGATCATTCGTGTGAATAGCGTCGCCGTTCATTATGCAAATGTATACGTACATTTCATCAATATTTGGTCATATTTTTTTAGTTTATTTTGCTGAAGGTCGTCTAACATTCCACAAAAAAGCGTTTTCAGTTGACGAAAACTTTCAAGATTTAAAAACGATGTTTGATTTTCCTAACATTATTTACAACAACCGGTGTGAGAGATCTCAAGAATGTGAAAATCAAATGATGACATGCGCAAAACGGTTAGCATTGTTATACGTTCGAGACGCATTGAAGCGCCAATAATTGAATAATGATTTTTAAACATTATTAAAATTCATAAACATTATTTAATCACAATAGAAAAACAAATTTAGCTTGCCGTTTTATTATATTGATTGATGATTTAAGTTAAATTCAAAAACCATTTCGTCTGACACACCCAGACTTCTTTATAACATTCTCGGATATGCACAGGGACTTGAAACGCATGTTAAAAAATACAACATCGAAGTGGTACCAAAGAGCGGTATTCAACTAAAAAATAGCATATGGACGGAAAAAGACAAACTGGAAGGAGGAGAAAAAAGTGGGATATACCAGGTTACATAAGGGAAACTATAGAGATAGAGTAGATAGAATAGATAGAGTAGAGTACCTGTAGGGATTAGAATGAATATTAACTTAGGGAATGGAGCAATTAAGCTGATTAGATTTTGCGATGAAAATGTAAAACGTTAGGGATTAAAATAGAAACACAGAACTTAAGGAATTAGTTATACACTGAAGAAGTCTGGGAGTGCCAGAAGAAATGTTCTTTTGCTTTAATAGTTTAAATACACGTTTTTAAGGAAATTTTGGAAAACGGTTTTTGAATTAACTTAAATTTGTGAAACCGTGAAAATAAGGGTTCTAACTGAGATTGATGGATTATTCGATCGAATTTCTGGAGTCAGTTATAATAAAATCATCATTGCACTCGAATTTCGAGTGCTGGATTCTGCTAGTATTTATTAATTAAAAAATTATTCACTTGAAAGTTTAATAATGTGTACTTTAAGGAGACTTTCTTATTCAAAATGTTTAGAATATTGATTTTTTAAATATTTCAATTTTTTGAACCTTCAAGAATCATAATAAAAAAAGTTATATATATATATATTTGTAACTACATATATATATATATATATATATATATATATATATATATATGTGTGTGTGTGGGTGTGTGTGTGTGTAACAGTATCTACGCATGAATAGAAATAAATAAGTTCCTATTCATTAAAAATATTCATAAATAACATTCGTGAAGCAAGCACGTTCTTTATTTTATTAAAATTCGTTAAAAATTGAGTTTAAAAAGTTGAAAAAATGCCTCAGTCTGATGATCATTTTAAAGATAACCGAAGTAAACCTCTATTAAGAAGAAAATTTACTAAAAGAACATTCAAAGACAATCAGTTTACTGTAGAAAGCAATCCTGTTTTACCAAGTTACTGTACGAAAAAAATAAAAACAAGTAACAAACTGCAATCTCCTACAGAGAGCTCTATCAAGTTTGTGATATTATGCTTTAATTTTTAGTTTTCGGACCTCTCTCAATTTATTAAGTGTAAAGAAGGTAATGGTGCAGTTTCATTTACTCAATAAAAGGATAGAGATATCTGTTTTGAGTGCTCCTGTGAAAGGAAATTTATTAAATCTTCCCTCAATAACGCTAAGGATATGTAAAAAATCTTCAACAGCCGCCGAGCCTGAAACGGCTAAATTGAACCTTAAACTGATTCGAGAAATATATATTTTAGTATCCCGTCGCTGACGTCGTCAATTGCGTAAGCGATGCTGGCTGCAATTTTTATCTGAAATCAACAAACCAAACATTTTCCTACTCGAGAGGGTTTTTAGTAGATAGACTAAAATATTTGCGAAATTCGAAAATTAACCCTCCAAAACAGGCTCAAAAACAAATTACGATTTTGACGAAAAATTTCGTTGTACTTCCAGTCAAAAATAGTCCCAAAATA
The DNA here is from genome assembly GCA_963942545.1 of Oxycera nigricornis. Classification (NCBI taxonomy): domain Eukaryota; kingdom Metazoa; phylum Arthropoda; class Insecta; order Diptera; family Stratiomyidae; genus Oxycera; species Oxycera nigricornis. The sequence continues at coordinate 93,236,525 of OZ012661.1, read as the reverse complement.
ATTTGTTTTTTTTTAATCTTTAGTCTATATAGAATAGTTTTTATGCTCTTTAAATTTAATGCTAGATGATGAAAATCGATTCACTAGTTTTTTTATTATCACTTACGCAATGTTAAAAAACATGGTTTCGAAAAAGGGCCGTTTAAAGTTTGTGGTCAAGAGAAAAATAACTCGTCGGCAGGCACTTCCGGGATGCATATCTTCCACAATTTTGAGAATTAACTTTTGAAACTTTGACATGATATTCTTAGGCGATATATTTATCGATTAAAACAACTTAAAAAAATCGATTTTAAAAAGTATCTAAAGGTACTTCCCCCCTTAACAAACACTAAAAGTGCAAAAGGCAAGTTTTTGTGTTATTCATGATATAAAATAATGTCCCATAGGAATTATGTCTATAAATATAATAACTTTTCACAAGAAAATTTTACAGATGTGCCTTTATTTCAAAAATGAATGAGAAAGTCCCCTTGAAAATTCAAAACCACAAAAAAATCCAACTTATGTTCATAAACCAAAAACAGACAAAATGGTAAACTAAAATCCAAATAAAGCAGCAACGATGGCACATTCTTTTCAGAATGTTGTGAAAATTGTTCTCAATTTACTTGAAATATGTATATGTAAATATTTTAATTTTGCATTGCGCACACAACCTCATCCAGACGACGCATCCGATTGTAGTAAATGAGGAAATTCAGCACATTTTGAAGCTCCCGTTCCACTTTCAGCAGTACTAGCCTAGAACAACCCGCCATCAGTTCCATGACTTTATTAAAGCTTCCTTTAACTTAAAATTTCCTGGATCTGATGGTGATGAAAAAAAGTCTACAGAAACGTTGAAATCGCATTTCAGACAAAATCAGTTATTTTCCTGGCTGAAAAATCGCAATGCTTTTAAGGATCTCGTTCTTAGCACTCCCTTAATAAAGAACTCCTATCTACAAGGGAGGAAATGATAAACATAAAGTACGTGGAAGAATGGAGAGTAGAATGAAATTATAGGCATGCCGACGGCGCTCTGCGGTTACCTCTGATTTAATTATTTAAAAAAGTCTCCGAAAAGTTAAAAATATTGAAGCGTAATACATTCAATGGGATTTCATGTGAAAAATTGTAGTTGTTTCTGAAAGTTATTTACATTTTAAGTGGTTAAGGAGTCTGTAAGGATGGAACGGGTACAGCTTACAAGTAAAAATTCAGATCAGATTGATACCCATTGTACGGAAGAGCTAAAGGTAAGCTCATAATCTAATTGTTATTTTTACTATACTATCAGAAGATTTAGGAAAACTGTTGGAAAGACAATGTCTATTTTCGAATTTCTTAGAAAAGTAAAAGATGTTATTTTACAGACAGGGCTAAATCAAAAATGTGAATGCCAGCAGCTTAAATAGTGTAAAAAACAATTGCATAGATGGGTTACGTTAGACAATTTTTTCTTCGAATGTTTTGTTTTCCAAACATTTTTTTTAGAATCATAAAATCATATCCTTGCTAAAGATAATAATGATTTACTTTGTATCGGTGAAAACTATATGTTCCTAAAACTAGCGTAGTCTAATATTTAATCTATGGCTTCAGCCACTTTCAAGCAAGGTTAGCAGATTGCCGAAAAACTTAATAAATATTAACTGCAACTATACAACAAAAACTTAGTATAAAAGTATTATTTGCAAATAAATTAATTTAGCGACATTTTTTAAAAATGAAATTTTTTCCTTTTTTATTTCCAAAACACTCCTGTACTATCTGTACTAGTTTTTCGTTCTTATAATTCTCATCCTAGCAAAAATACGCGTGAAATCATGTTTGTCTTTAAATAAATCATCTTGAATATTAAATATTCTCTTCATTTTTAACACTTTCAATATACGAAAACGTCTACTTGACAAAAAAAACTCCTGATGACTCTATGTTGTTCTTTTCTTAAAAGTGTAAACGTAGGAGTCAATCAAGTTCAAGTAAACTTCCAAACTGTCTATCAACTGCAATATCAGTAAATGCGAAGCTTCTATGTTGCGCTATTAACTCCTTTTAAACCTTTATGCCTGACTTTTTCATCCAAAACGAATACTATTGAAGGCTCACCGAGAACCCACACGAAGCTAACTTTGACTATATTTGGACCATTTGAATGTAGCTTCTTCAGTGAAGCAAATAACTGTACTAAATTAATGATAGGAAATGTGATTTATTACTAATTGCCTAGCGTTTACTCCAACACCGGGAGCAACAGCGAACCACAACCGTGTTGCATATACCTTGGGATTACCCTAAACTAGTGCTTGCACAACACTCAGACATTTTGAAACATTTTAAAATGTTACAGATTGTATGTGTTTACCATTGGTGAACGAGATATTATCAGATTCTACAAAGCAACATAGAAACTGTTTAATATATTCAAAATGTAAGTTCATGGGAGCTGGTAGACACACGGTGAACAAACAAATGTGGACCTATGCATAGTACTTGCCCGTGTAGTAAACGTCGATGAATAGCCAATGCGACAATAGATTTTTATTGGATCGTAGGACAGGTATTGTCATCTAAAAGAAAAGTACGAAAAATTTAGTCACGGCGAAATTAATCTGTTGTCTGAAGTAAATAGTTCAACCATCTCCCAAAAATTTTAAGAAAAATGTTGGTTGAAATTGACTATATGAGGGTAACTGATGCCGCTCACCCTTTTTGAACTATATTGCAACAGGTGAGTTCCTAAATAAAATTATAAACGTGAGAGACAAAATTTTTGACTGATTTCTTACTTTCTTCTTACTTTTTGGGTGATGAAACGACAGTGCAACAGAAGAATACAACATGGTAAGGCTAAAAAAGCTGTGAGCTTTTTTCGGCGCTTACATCCCAGGCAGACTGCTGATAATAGCAGATAGTAAAAGTGTCCAGCAGGAAGCTGGACAGGAATTTCACAAAGCGTAAAGTCAGGTCCAATTAGGCAGAAAACACAAATGGAGAAGTGACAAGCGACAGATTGTTGGTCGACTAACGGGGTACGATAAAAATTACTGCTCCATTGATGAATGGGAATGAGTAGCTGTTCATTGAATGGGTGAGTAAATGAGCGGCTGGGACATGATGCTTTTCACATTCTTCTCCGAGCGAACCGAATCTATCTTAAAAGGAGTTCGCGAAAACTTACTTCCAAATTAGAATGTGGCGAGAGAGCTTCGTTCTTTGGCTCCATGGTTGGCGAAAACTAGAATAGTGTAGAAATTAGATACTGGTATTTTTTTTCAAATAGTGGCATTTCTCTATTCGACATTCGTTCAAGTACCTGGGGAGTCTCATCAGTTTGTTTTTAATTTAGGGTAATTAACTGGACGCACGAACCTTTTCTCGCTTTGAGGTTTGGTATGTGATGTACGCGGATAGCTGCACTGTCTGTTGAATATGTTTTTTTCAGGCTCATCACGGTAAAAAAAATACTAGCTAGCACTGGGATGCATGCAGACAAACTACTTGAGTGATAGCTGCAATTCATTCCCCGCAGCAACGATTGCGACCATCCAACAAACGAAAATCATACAAATGCGGCTGGTAGTCCAGTTGGCAGTGCAGCTCGTATGAAGCGGTTTTCATATTGTGTTTCTTGTCATATAATTGAAAGTCTTTAATTTTGAGAGTCTTATGAGGTTTTGAATCAATTCTGAATTATATTATTTTTTTCCATGTGCTTGAAAAAGCTTGAAAGCATTTTAGCATTACCACTTGCTGATATGTACATTTTCTTACTTATGTGAAGGAAAGCATACTTTATTGCTGAATTTCGAAGACGAAATATGAAAATAATTTTCATTTAGAACATAAATACTTCAAAAAGTTTTTATTTTGCTTTTTTTTCATGATTTCTGAATGGTTATCTTGTAAGGGTACTAGCCAAAGGGTATACTGAAGCCATTTTTGATATTTTTTTTAAAACATGACCCAATCGTCTATGATAAAAGAGTATATTTTTACTCACAAATTAAAAAAAATTGTTCATTCTAAATGTAAATTTCAGCTTATCTTCTTGTTCACTACTAAAGCAAATCGATAAAGTGAAGCAAAAGAAATCTTACTAATACAAACCAAATTATTTTCTAAATTTTTGAAAACGCCTCAATTTTATTTATCTGAAAATCACGACACGGATTACGTTATTTGCATTGAAATCCTCAGTAATTATTATAATTGTGCTGAAAGATTTGTTATTTTGCAAAGTTTAAAGCCTCCTCATGATACGCTTAATGATTTAGCCAAACACACATTGTCGGTAACACATCTTATGAAAACACGTCCTCAAACTCTCTCCTTGAAGTTTCTTAAACAAAAATACATGCTTGCCATGCAAAGTTTGAAATGAATATTTATAACTTCATCTGAAGACAAACATCACATGGTTTGCGAACATTTAAGGTTGGCGCTTCACAATCAAACGAAGCACGTGATTTACGAACCACATCAACATAATTTCACCGAATTTCTGCTACTGCCGCCTGGGGATACATCCTGCGAAATGACGACGTAAGTTCTACATAAAGGATACACCATCGTATCAGCACTGCCTCATAATTTCTCAATTTTCAAAGTGCCCCGAAAGTTTTATGAAGCTTGAAAACAACCCATGATGGTGGAGTCGTCTTGCATTTTAAGGAGCTGGAAAGAGTTCAAGGATTTGCTGAGCTTACTACCCCTAAATTGTGGTGAAAAACGACGAGCTTTCGATATTGCGCATATGTATATACTTTTATCACTTGTTGAGTCCTTTAAGTCAATTGAACCAGCATTCATAAGTGTTTCTATCCTCGGCAATTAATTATCGAACAAAAGGCTACCATGAAAAAATTTAATTTCGAATTTATACTTCATCAAATAAACATCCTCTTACGATAGGGGCAGGACAAAGTGTTCAAGCCATAGCAATGTCGAAGAAAGTAAACAGTTTTATGGTTGTGGTACAATTTTATATCCTCAATTCGATCAAAATAACTTTATAGACTTCTTGATTTCCTCGTATACTAGCATCCCCTTCTAACCAATTACAGTACAATAAGAAGCTGTAAGTGTTGTAAAGATGTTGTTCTATTTGAACATTGTGTTTTCAAGTAAATTGTTCGCTAGGAGCCAACAGATACAGAAACAGCTATTAGTTTGCAACTTATCCGCACATTAAAAGAGAAGTATGTTGATATGGTCACAGACTTAAAAATTATTACTTCCGCAGATTGTTGCAGGATTGTTTAATATTCACGTCTTTCATATTTCCACACGAACTGGCAACGTCTACTTACTTACTTTCCTAGGATATTCTTACCCCAAATAGAATGCGAAAGGAAATATGTTGTGTTTAAAAAAACAATGCGTATAAACAGCCAATTTACTAGCGCTATACAATCTGAGAAAACTTAAAATTGCTTCAGGTATTTTAAAATGTCAGTACATGCACTATAAAAGACAAATCCTCCCTTAATTCTTTTGCACAAAGTGAGGGTTCGTAACACAACTTAAAATCTTGCGAGAAAAAAAACTTCCATTTTACGATAGCAGTTATCAAGATGTCGCGTTTCATTGTTGTTGCTGTTGTTTTTGTTTGCTGGGAAACGAAGCAAATAATTTTCTTCTGTCGAGAGCCTGCTTTATGCAAATTATGCCATTTTGTCGGATTCTTGGTAAATGGCGGGTAGATATTAAAACAGCATGCCATCTTGTATTGCCATTATAAAAAGGACAAGCGAATACATGCATTAGAACGTATACTCAATAAAAATTCAAAAATTAAAGTTTATTGACTGTTTGGTCATGATTTTGAAATTGCTTTTCTTATTCGGACACATGATAAGGGGATATTTTTTATGCAAAGGTCTTGGTTTAACTAACTTGCACTTTTTGCCCTTTTCCGGTAGAAAAACTTACAACAAGATTTGCTTTCCATGTTTGATTCAACGTTGACAATATTTATTTCATTGAATTAAGCCGAAGTTAAAATCTTCGGCTTAATTCGTTACAACGGACTAAACAGATGCCGGTGAAATTCTACTCTAACATTTTTATAGGTTTTAAATTTTGCATACATAAAATAAAAGTTTTTGTTAGAAATTACTTAGGAAGGAAAGACAATAAAAAGTTTGAACTAATAACACAGAAAGTTGTCTCAAAAAAATTAAAGTCCATAATTGAAACAATTTCGCCAAATAAATTGAGAGAACTATTTGTCTTCTAGACAAGTTATATCGATTAAAACAAAAATTCTATTTCTAATAGGAATAAGTATGTGTGGTTGCTAGTATAATACTAAAAAACCTAAGATCATGTTTGATAAAAATATATATGTATGTATTTCTTTTCCATTTTCGATTGACAAATTGTAGACGACAAAGTATTCTTAGGGTAGTTTAATTCCGCTTGAAAGGTATGAACATAGCTATATAGACCAGTCAATGAAAAATTTTGGCTCCCATTTTTTTCTAATGAGATGAATTGACCTGAAATTTGAACTGTAGCTTGTGAATAGCCCAAGGATGTGTTTCTAGGGGTGAATGCCATTCCTCATCGGGGTGGAAATTTTTTTAAAAGAATAGTCTCACGATTCGATAGAAGCATTTTTCCACAGTCATTACTTTTTGAGCTATTTGCGCTTAGACATGTTCATTTTTAGTCTAAAATATGCAAGTTTTTCAGCGAGTTTACGCGGATATCGCAAAACTACAAGTTTTATCAAGAAAGTATTAAAAAAAAGAATTTTTAACTTCCCAGTTCCCTATGGGAAGTTATTGTAATGGGGTCGATTTTGCGAATCCCAAATTTTGACATATCTCCCCGTTTTAAGGTCTCTAGAATCCAAATCCATCGTTTTTAGAGAGATGTATGTGAGTGTGTATGAACGTATGTGCGTATGTGCTTATGTACGTATGTGCGTTCGGAATAATTTTTCGTCTCGATTATCTCAAGAACCAAAAATCTGATTGACGCGGGACCGGTTTCATTTGACGCGTAATTACGTAACTTAAAACTGAATGACTTTTCAGCAAAATCGATTGGGCCGTTTTTTATTTAGGATGAAAAAACTGAAAAAAACGACTAAAAATTGCTTATTTTTAAACTGTTGATACGCACTTTTAATTCGTGCAGACACCAAATACCTTCATAGTAATGTTGTTGTTATTGTGTGTTTTAGCAAAATTGTGATCAAATTTGTAAAAAATGTTATTTCAAAAAAATAAAGATTAATTTATGAAATTCCAAACTTATATTATCAGGTTTGGTTGAATGGGAGTAGAGACGCTAATGCAGTTAATAATTGGATATTGTTATAAATACATTAATATTGTTAAAAGCAATCAAATAATATTAGTTATAATTTGATATTGTATATATAAAGTCAATTATACTTATTCAGAAACGGTCAAGCATTCTTAATAACGAATGATTATTGTAAATAATAATTAAATACCCTCAATAATAGTTGTGGATTTCAAGGCCTAGATAGAGAACGAGGTTGAGGACGAAGTGGAGGACAAGAAGGATGACGAGGATAAAGAGGACGTGGTTGCCGAGGCTTTGGTAGAGGATGGCCAGGTGGTGGAGACGTCTTCCTCTACCAAAGCTTTTATGGTTAGATAAAAAATTGATAAAAATATTATAATAAAAGTAATTATATTAATTTAGAATAATAATGTTTAATAATAATAATTCTTAATAATAGAAATTAATAATAAAAGCAAATTATAGCTTTCTATGCATCCCACTGGGAAGTTAGTCGTGTGGGCCTCAAGGGTCGCACTTAGACAACATTTTATTTTTATTTTTGTAGATGATATAGAATCCGAGCTATGACTCCCTGAGTCTGAAGCCGATTTAGGTGATAGCTAAAATCGAGACTTTCAGCGTCAAATAGTGGAAAAACCAACGGTTTTTGGGGAAAAAAATCCTACAATACTTTTTAAAGTATTTGAGAATTCCTTCGAATTGAACACTGAGAAAAGTCGTTAGCATAAAAACTAACGGAGCTATTATCAAAATAAAATGGTTGCCTTGCTTTCCGAGAGAGAAAAATATGTAGTAAAATGAATGACTTGACGGCAAAAATTGAAATTGAACATAATCCGTCCACAATTTACATTATTTATGTACCAACAATAGTTTCTGAGAGTTTGACCGGTTTTAGAAGCCTAAATTCGCAGAAAAAATTGTTTCACTTATAAAAAAAAACAATTTCATTTGTTTAATATCGACTTTTCTTCAAAATATTTCAAAAATTAACAAACTTATGAAAAAAATGGTGGACTTCAAAATTACAGATTAAAATTTATTGTTGTTGAGTTTATTTTTGTAGGAATAAATTTCACGTAGCTATGACCGCTTGAAGCTCAAAACTAAACCCGTAGACTATCTTCCCTGAGCGCTTTAAACTTACGAATCTAAAAACGAAGGTCTCAAAAAACTGAAATCAACACCTATAGCAATTCAAATTTAAAATAACTGTTTGAGCGAATTGATAATTTTAAAATTAAAAAAGTTATCGTAAAAACCCATCGCATGTTTTCGGTAGAATTCATAATCTTTGTGTATTTTGGAGCGCTTGTGAATTGATTTCAATAGTATTTTAATAATTTTAATTTTACGAAAATTTATTCAAAACTAAAATCTAAAAAACAATAAAAAAAATAAGTATATCATTATATAACGCATTTACATATAATTTTTACGCAATTTTCCATACGGGTAGAGTTTTCCATATGGGTTTTCTGGAGAATTAAAAAGTTGCAATATTTCATAGACCATTTGAAAACCTTTAAAAAGTTGATAATTTATCATATGTATACCATTAAAACATCTCAAGCCTTCAATAGTAAATGTTTTTCTTTATTTTATCATAATAGGTCGTTTTTAAGGATTGCTTATGTGAGTAAACCATAAAATATAATTTCTAGTTCTAGCCAAACCATATTTTCCAAAAAAAAAACTCTACGCGGATCCTCGACCCGAACAAAACTCCCTTGTCCACCACCAGCGAACCATTTCCCGATCCGATAACGGTTCTCTCACAAGGACCAGTCGGGTAGCTGCCAAACCAGATTCCCTTGTCCGAGCGGTGTGAGCTGGTTTTATAGGTCGACTTGAATGGGGTATCATATGTATACCATTAAAACATCTCAAACCTTGTATAAGATTTTTTTTTCTTTATTTTATCATAAGAGGTGGTTTTTAAGGGTTGCTTCATGTGAGTCAACCATAAAAAAATTCACCTTAAGCATATTTGAACAGTTTTATTATATAAAGTACAAATTCACGCATTTCGCGCATTAATATCATAAGAGGTGGTTTTAAGATATTGAAACTTTGTAATGAGTCGTTAGTTTTCGAATGAATAACAAAAGAGATGTGATACATTGTGAATGCACCAAAAGAACATTTCAAGCTGCTGAAAACTTTTTTCTTCAATTTTTTGAACATGAAGAGGTTTTTAAGGGTTGAAAAGTTATTAAATTTCATGAATTACATTCAAAAATTTGAAAAGCACTTTATTCAACATATTTGAACTTGAATTGAATCTTAAAAATACGTAAATCTGCGATTTTCAAATTTTTCATACAAGGACCGTTTTCGACAATATAAATTTTGAAGTGGGGTCAAAAAAGCTTGTATGCACATTTTCAGGAAAATCCATGTTATCCGAAAAAAATTAAGAGCGTTCACCTTATTTTCACCTTCAGTGACCTGACTAATAACTAAAAACAGAACTTTCTCTTCAAATATGATTTACATTCCCAGCAATGATCCCACATCAGGGCAGCGCTTTCACCCTAGATTTAAGAATTTTTCTCGATAGCTAGAAAAAATAAAAGGAAGAATGTTTCAGGGTTCAATTTGTGGATTCTCAAACCATATTTTCACTACTACTGAGCTGAATAGATACTTAAACAAAACAAAATGGCAAACTAATCATCCAAACGAAAGCAAACTAATATGAAGCGGGAGAATCCCTTTTCTACTTTCAGGAATGTTTACTTGTTTACTTAAGTTCTTAGTTCAACATATGAACATAATTTTAGATTACATAGTTATCTTCGATGAGAATCTAAAATTCTGTGAAAAAAAATTTCGTTAATAAATATCGTAAGAATTTCATGAAAAATAAAACCTTTTTTCATATGCGTATCATTTTTTCAAACTCTCAATTTTTTCAAATTTTTAGGTTCCCATCGCGTAAATAGGTTCGATTCGATAAAAAAAACTTCCTTCTGGTGATTCACATAAAAACAGCAAACACTGTGAATTAACTCAAGGCAGAAGCCGTGCCCGATTAAATTATCGTACAGCTGCCATTTTTAAAGTTTAAAAGAAATGGATTGATTTTAAAGGTTCCCACTTATGTGAATATTTATAAGAAGTTTCAAGAACGTTAAACAACTGGTTTCACCACAAAAAAAATTATTAAAATTCCAGCTACTATTCTGGCTTTCATTTATATATGCATTTTCTTTACGTAACTGTTAGAATTTGGACCATAAGGGATGCAACTGACTCGGTTATGGTTTTTAAGTGTTTATAGGTTGAAATGAAACATATCTAAGGATTTTTTTCGCATCTGGCAAAACTGATTTCAATTTACGTCTTCAGCTACTATAAACTCCAAAGTGTTCATTTTAGCGCCCCTAACTATGTATAACCGTTGCCTTATTTTCCACATCTAACAGGAGACGATGGCTCAATTCAGGTTGGTGTGCCATTGATGATGATCATTATGTGTTAATTGTTACTAATCAACAAACTGTTCACACTTTGAAATTATGATTTCACCATAGTACCATAATGAAATCCGCAGCCATTTAGATATTGAAAATGTAACGTATTCAACCGACTTCTAATGAATTAACTACCACCATCAGCTGCATCGTTAAAACTAATTATCTTTAATTGAAGGGCACGAACATAAAATCACTAACTATGGATCAATACTAAACTATTATCTAAATCATAGTATTTGAACCTTCCTGCTCAATCGAAGAGGTGAAATTTAAATAAAGGGCATTGTGAGAAGAGATCCCACGATTTAATTGGCTCTACACGTATGTACTAAAGCAACAACTTCCTTTTTGTAAGTTGAGCCAGACAGTAGAAAGGATTCACCCAAATCACTCAAAACTAATTTGATGGGGGCAGATGGTTTTTGAGAAGTATCCCTGACCAGATTGTACATTACCTTTAATTAAAGCAACCGACGGTTTAAAATTATTCCTTCAATTTAGTCTGATGGAAATTAGAAATTAGAGCCATAAGGATATTCTATGAAATATTATTAGTGATAATTTCATACTCAACGTTTACCCACGATAATTACAAAGTATACTTGTGAGCTAGTGTTTTGATAAATTAGAGATTTAGTACGATTTCAGTTGATACTATTTTGTATGCTGGAATTATGGCATGACATGATGAAACAAACTTTACGATGCTTGTAAATAAAGTTTGAACTTTTTTTTCAAAATAAGTCAAGTATGTCACAATTTAATGTGTTACTAATATTTCTGAGGCTTAAAGTTCATACCCCAAAAACAAGCTTCAAAAAATCTTTGCAAAGTTTTCCTTCAGACAGCTCCATTTCCAAACTAAAAATTTATATTACCAACTAAATAAGCATGCATATGTTATCCATTTGATAAATGTTGCGTCCTCAAGGGCACATGAACAACTTGTTAAAAGTAAAATGAGATCCATCAAAGCGTTTATGAGTGATAAGTATGTCCCATTTATCTCAGTTGTTAGCTTCACTCAACACGCCAATGACCACTTTTGATTCTAATAGACACAATTATCTTTTACTGGAAATTAGCATATTTTTCCATACTTACTATGAATATCAAACCTATGTCTTTCCGGTCTGACGAATCTTTTCCCAGAGTTTTTCAACCATCAAGTAGTTGTGTGCGTCAAATAAAAGCTTGCACGGAATAGTATCAAAAGTAACATACAATAAATCAACCCTTCTTTGAACAAAAATCCTTTTTTTTACGTCGAACAGTCGACAGCGAAAGTAAACGAAGTTGTGTTAAGCGAAAATCAATTAAGTTATTGGCATTTCATAGGAAAAGCAACTGCTCCGCAACGATAAGGAAGTTTATCGATTGCTCTACAAATCAAATTGACCTCAATTTTCTTGTTCAAGTACACATATTATAAAATGCTTGATATTGAGAGCAACGGTGCATATGTATATTTAATCTTGACAAAGATATTTTCCGACCACTTGATGCTCTAAATTTCGTAGTCCAGAGTATCTATTTCTTTCAGTAGGATCGTGGAATTTTCAAAACTTTAATGAAATGTTATCATTTTCGAATATGAAAACGCTACATTATTAAATATTCAACAGAAAGAACATAAATATAGTAGACAATTAATATTTAAAATTGTACAAGCAAAATAAATCATACCAAGATTGTGTTGTTTGGAGTGGAGTTGAATCTATTTTTTTGAATTACTCAAGCATCCCTTTTTTCTAGAAGAGACAGTTCTGAAAGATCAAAGTAAGCTGACTGCTTTTTCATTTGAATCATTATTGAATATTATATCGAAACAATTGAGTATTTTGTGTCAATGACTCAAAAAATCAACAATAACAAAACCTAAATACAGTGAGTCACAGTTAAAATCGGACAGGCCATACAAATTGTAAACTACATGGCACTCCGCAGTCTTTATTCCTTTTTTTGGAAATTCGAAACATGAACTTAAAAATTCACGACCAACAGTAATACTACCGGCACACTTGAGCTGATAATGAACTTACAGCTATTTATGAGCTTGGATCTAAGGAGATAGTAACACAGTACGTGCAGCTCATTGTGACTGACAATTCGACTGTCAGTGAGACTTTTAAAAGATGAAAAACAACTGCAAATCAATTTATTTCCGTGTCACACCATGTACACACTTATACAGCCTATTAAAAGCAACCCCAGGTAATTAAATTCGAATTGTTCGAATTGCACCTAGTTAATTTGCTCTGCCCATAGATGGCACTTGCAACAGTAATTTTTTTACTTCAACAAACTTATAATGACATAGCTTCTGCCTACTTACCGCCAGCTCATTATGAACCAGATTGAGCTCATGATGAGCTGCGAGCTCATCATCGGCTATAGTGTGTCGATAGCATTAAACATGGCGGTGAATCGGTAATGGTTTTGTGGTGTGTATCTGCTTCTGTCATTGGAGCATTGAAATTTATAAAAACTAAATAGACAAGTATGGGTTTACCTTAACATTTTGAAAACAAAATTGAAAGGCAGTGCTGAAAACTGATCCAAAATATACAGCCAATATTATTAGAGAATGGTTTTTATACAAAGTTATTCAAACCCTCGCACAGACTCCAGATTTGAATATAATCGAACAAACAATATTTGAAATTTTCATACAATTTCAAACAAAAACGACTTGAAGCGTGCATTATTGCAAGAATGGGCTGAAATTGAGCAAACGTGCCTGAAGGATCTTGTAAAATCGATGCAACTCAGACTGGAAACAAAATTGAAACGCAAGGACACCCTAAAAATATTAACTATTACAAACACAACGAAATATTATGGTTAAATTTAATTTTACGATTTGGGTTGTGAGGTAGCATTTAGGTTTGAAAAAATTGATTCATTTTTTCTAATAATTTTTTGCCATAATTAAACTAAAAACACTTATTATAGTAAACCTATACTATGTCATTTCAGTGTTACTCATTTTTGAAAACTTTTTGCACTTCCTGGATGAATGAGAGGCACTTAGTTAATTTCTTACTTATTTAACGATTTAAGTTGTTATTCACTGTAGATTGAAATTAATTTTATATTTTTTAAGAAACTTTTTCATAATTATTTGTGTTATAGTAAAATAAGCTTTTTATAAGAACGTAAGTTTAAAGTCTAAATTCGAATTCGTAAAGGCACTAAAAAAAGGGTTGGTTAAATATAAACCGATTTTTCCTGGTGCTTCGACCTACATTTTTCACTATTTTTCTCTTAAATTTTCTTTATTTTGTCTCTATTTTTGTGAATATGTACACTTTTTTAGTTTAGATTTACATTCATTTTTTATGAGGAAGTATTCTTTTGTGTTGTATGAGTTTGAGGTATTAATTCCTGGTTTAGCTTTTTATTCTAATTGCTCATTATTAGAGGGCTTACAAATAGTAGCTCAAACAATTTGTTATGAAGTAAGATGCGTTATTATTTCGCTATCTTTTATTTTTATGATTTTATTAAGAGTTTAATAAATTTTATTTTTATTACTACCATCATTTTATTTTATTTTATTTATCCATTTCTTTAACTTTAGGTTGATTTAATTCTAGATTGTCAGAAACTTATCGTACTCCATTTGAATTTGCAGAAGAAGGATCATAACTTGATGTCTTTGAAATTTTGACCATTTATAGGAAAAAAATTTCTTCAAATTACTCAGTTAATTTCAAGAATATCATTATAAAAAAATATCTTTTAAACTAAATCTATTCTTTCTACATGAATTTCTGAGAAAGCCCGAACGATTACGTTCGAAAATCAATTCTGAATCTAATAAAAAACACCCAAAATCAAAACGAAATTTCTTTTGAAAAAAAGAGATAAGTTTAATTTAATTTTTTTGGACGAATATTCAAATATTTTATTTATGAGAATATTAACTTTTTTAAGTTTTTTTGAGGGAAATAATTAATTGCTTAATTTTTTGAGCTAACATTTATTTCTTATATATTTATTTGAGTACGGGGAACTTTACCTCTGTTACGTTATTATTGGTTACGGTTACGGTTCAAAATAATGTATGTCTTAATGTTCATAAAAGCTGTTATAAATGAAGATACCCTCAAGAACGTCATTATTTCACTTGAAAACATTAGGACAAGTCGTTGAAAATACACTTGAAGTAGAAGAACAACATTATGACTCCTCATTTTCAAATTTCAATATAATTTTGGAGAATTTCTCAAAAAAGTAGAATTTATTTCTATTTGTAATAACCATTATCGAAGAAATATCTTTTTTTACAATATTTTTCGATAAATTTCCAAAAAAATTGGTAAAATTCACATAAATAAATTCCGAAAATTTGGAAACACTGCGTTTTTACTATGTACTCGTAATCCGTATTTCTCTAAAAATTCTAAGTTGTATTTTTTCGTTCTAAAACCTGACTATTTCTAGACCCCAAAATTTCGCAAACCTTTTGCAAAACGTACAATTTAATAGATCAAAAACAAAAGTGTGCTCTTACTTTTATCCGCCACATCGCTTAGGTTTCTTACTTGGTAAAAAAGAATTTATCAAACACTAAAATTCATAAAAATTGGATATTTTTGATACGCTTAATTGTTTTTAATGATTTTCCTCGGTTTAATTATATGGTGGGAGCCAGAAAGAATTTTCTAGTCTATGAATCAACAACCGTGTTTTGTATGTAATTTTTGACGAATGCGCGGTATCAAGTGGAGTGGCTTCAATTCTAATCTGTAATAAGGGCTAGGTTGCAAGCACTAAGGATTCAATTGATTCGAGGACGCGATTGTTGAGCTGAGACAAATGGAAGCCATATAGGTGTATCGTAGAATAGTGCGCCACTTCAACATTACTATTTACAATCTTACTTTGAAGGTATCACAATATTACGGCCGCAATAAGAAACATGAATAGGGAAGTTTAGTTCCTTACATTCTGCTTAGCAAGATGCTGAATAACGTCCGCTTTTTCTCTGAATTGAATATTAGTAATTGATTTCATCTCCACAAAATACTACGTGTTGTTTCTTTTATAAAAGAAAAACTTCCTTTTAATTTTGTCTATCTTTATTTGGATTCTTAATCGATTTTCTTAACGATTACGGTTGAAAATCGATTACGAATCCAAATAAAGATACACAAAATTAAAAGGAAGTTTTTCTTTGAATTGAAGTCAAACCATGTGAAATTTGCAAAGCTTCCGGTCTAAAGGAATCAGGACGAACAAAGGTTCTGATGATTGAGATGCTGATTCTTTTCGTTAACCACTTCCAAAAGCAATCGTCAACCGTTTTGTCGAAGAATCAGGTGGGAATAAAAGTCCGCATTACAAGTTTCGAATATTTTTATTGTTTAAGTTTATTGCCGATGCACTAGCAACTGTCGCACTCTCTTACAAATTATAATTCAACGCATTTAGTCGATATTTGTTTAATTTCGCACTAAACGCATAATTACCATAGCTGATTTCAGGCGACATACGCGTCGTAGTATTTTTCGAGCAAAACTCGTGTTTTTCCGCTTACCGATTGGAATGACTGCTTGATTTTCGACAAGTCGAAATCAATTGCTGCCATGTTATATCCTTTATCCCTTCGAATAGCTAACAGATCCATCAGCATGGATACCAGATAAGCGAAGGAAGGCTTTTTTATACTACTAACTACTTCGATTTGTTCCAAAAAATCTACCGCAACCTCTGTCATCAAGCCGTTAAGATCGCGATGGTATTTTATTTTTTCATGTTCAACGCTTAAAAAATTTATACAGACCGCGTGAGCGGAATTTATCCGCAAAACAGTATTTTTCGGTAGATAGCGATGCATTCTTCGAAATTCTGTATACAAATACATGTACTTTGCAACTGAGTCTTCCATCCCATACGAAGATGCAATAATACTCTCGTAAAATGCAGGATCGTAGGCACGCCCGCACCTAGGACATTTCAAATTAATCTCCGGAACGTAAGTGGCCTTGCAAGATCGTCCATTGCAAACTATGAGATTTGAGGTGAGCTAAAAACAGACATTTTTGCACCTCGGTAAAAAAACGAATGACTAGCTACCATTTTAATGGTCATACTTACATATTCGGAGTCGTCTCCTTGGCAGTTATTACAATTACAAAGAAATCCGAAACTCCTCTCCAACATCTCCCTTCTTTTGTTGCGTCGTTCCCGACAGTTTACATAAGAGATCACCACTTCGTCCCCCGCAGACATGGGTTTTATGACCATCAGTTGCAATTTCGACCCTTTAAATAGTGCAATAGTGTTGGGATCACAAGAATGATTACACAAACTGGTACGGAGGTAGACTGCTTCAAATTTACGCTCGAAAACCAATGATTTGTATAGGTCTCCTGGTTTTATTACCGGCCCAATGAATGAACGTATTGAGGACAAAAATGTGCCTCCACAAACATTGAACCGGCTCTTGCAACGTATACGAAGCAGCAAAGCAGTTACCAGGTATCGCCACTCAACTTCCGACTCCATCAGTGACATCCTAGTATGTCGCGTTCTATCGAAGAAGTTTGTCTCACTCAGCAAATAATAGCAATACATCGACGCTGCGTGTACTTCTGCACTCATATCCCTATGTTTTTGAAAATGTTTGAAATCCGAAAACAGTCCTAAGATGCCTCCATCTCCGCCAGTGCGTAGTATTATTGTCCATAGTTCCTCTGCATTTTGGCATTTTTTATCACTACAAAACTCCCCCATTTTGCTGAGAAGGCTATCGAAGCACAGCAACAGACAACGCATTGCCAAATGTATATCCCGAGTTTCAACGAACATTCGTCCTTTGTATCCGTTACACTCAATTCCGTGGATTGCCGCGTGCTTCTCTCGGCAACTCTTTGAACAATAGAAAACAGCTCGGCAGTCATAGCATGGAAACGGCACGATATCTTGCTCCAGGCATTCATCACACATAAATGTGAAACTATTGAATCTGCTTTCGAAGATCATATAACGATAGCTTTCGTCAAGCGGCACGAACGCAAAAGGCTCCTCCTCCAGTATCAGAGCATTTTCGGCAATGGATTCGTCTGCCACGATACAACGCCCACGATTGTCCTTTGTCAATCTGCAAGCAAAACGCTTTAAGAACCACAACTTTCCAGTGGATTTAAGATACATTTTAATCTTTGCTTCACTTGAAGAATGCGGGGAGCTGCTGGGGACTTCCATCACTTGCACCATTCGATCAAGATCCTCTTTGAACATTGCACAGAACTTTTCGTTCGTCTGAAGTCCTTCAAGCTGCTTAATGCAAGACTGTAACTTCGAGGCATCCTGCAGCGCGCTAGCTATCCTCGCTTGCCGCAGGAGTATCACATTAGCCTTTGGATGGTTGAACTCTAGGGCGCACTCACAATCATAGTATGCAGTCTGCAGAATATATGAAAGATTCTTTCATTAAATGTCTGTACTGCTGAAACTTCCCATGAATCTCCTCGGAAGCGACAGTAAAATACCAAGCTACAAGCGAAACTCTGAAGCGAAAGAAGTCTGTTACCACAACACTTCTCCATTTTGAAGGGTACTCTGCAGTCAGGAAAGAAGTTAACACCTTTCAGTTGAAAGAGTGCAACTCTGGACAACTTTTTTGAAAGAATATTCCATGGAAATACTAATTTTAACATGGCAAACGAAAGTCACATTATGGACTCTTGCGTTTCGAATTAAAATAAAAAAAATTAAGACTTGTGACGCGGCGTTCCATGATTCTAGGACTCGTGGGCAGTATCCATAATATTAGACAGGTTCAATTTTTAAGAGTGAACCCTTTTATTTATATGCATTTTCTTTTTCGTAGTAAGTCGAACATGCAATCCATACCCGGATTGAAAGATATACACGGAGTTAACCCTTAAGCGCGGGAAAAAGATGTTAATAGCAACGCACGATTCTAAAGAAATAAATATTCAAGGTAAAACACGAGTATACTCAATACTCGTCCCTAAAGGTCAATGAGGCTGGTTGAGGTAAGCCCAATAAAACCCATTTCTCTCTTAAACTTCAAAATATGGGTCATCTCAAGTTTCGTTGCTTCTTGTTGCAAAGATTCACCGATCCTCAAGAGCCGAGGCTTTTCAATTTGGAAACTCTAGACTTCCTGCTCGTGGTCGTCCTTGACAACATCCTCAAGCTCATCATGTA
Organism: Oxycera nigricornis; assembly: GCA_963942545.1. Taxonomy (NCBI): domain Eukaryota; kingdom Metazoa; phylum Arthropoda; class Insecta; order Diptera; family Stratiomyidae; genus Oxycera; species Oxycera nigricornis. The sequence goes on along the minus strand of OZ012661.1, from coordinate 93,217,584 downwards.
TTCAATTATCAAGAATGGCCGTGTTCTTACCTCGAACTGCCCCATTTTGTACAATGCAGCCGCTCGATTCCCATGAGCAAAAGCGAGGGATGGTGATCCTTGGGGGGCTGTGTATTTCGCACGAGTGTACATGAACGCAGCCTTGCCCAGTGTTTCTTGGCTCTTGAAACAGTCGTTGCCCGCATCACGGTAGAAGTCTGACACTTCCTCGTTTAGTTTCCCGAGAAACGCCTCCTTGGCGATGGAGAACTGGAGTCTGTTAGAAGGTGATGTTGGTCCTGTTAACGGTATCCACCGAAATACAAATCAAGAAACTTACGGCAGTAATCGTAGAGAATCTCTTCTGTGGCACTGGAAATCCCGTACAGCCTCCAACTCATCCTCGAAACGCTGTTGAGGAATGTTCAAAGACGCCAATGTCTCCAACATTGATTGCCAAAAGATGGTGTCCATATTTCGTTGAGAAATCAACCGCACTAATCAGGAGGAAGCGAATTTATTTAAACGTGCAGACCGACCTGTGACCTTTCGTCAAACGGCGTTTCTGGTACCAATTCATATGCATCATACAAACATATGTATGTATATAGGCAAATTCATGCATATGCGATCCGAAGATCACTCCAAAATGAGCAGAAAATTCTAGGCATCGGAGACATCCAATTCTGGGACTCCCCAAAAAATGCAGCGTATTGAATACATCGAAGAGAGAACCAATTATGTTAGGGCTGTTGGAAGAAGAAATCGATATCATCAACATTGGGGGAAGATCTTTGTTTTGTATGCAAGATTGAAAAATATAAATACGAGGCCAGCGATAGCCGCTAGGGATGGGCGCCGGAAAAATATTACTTCGATACATAGCGAAGCATTGAATGAAAACATCGGTTGTTTTGAATGCAGCGAATGAAGATTTGGTAAAGGTTAAGATTATCGCCCCAACCCCCGAAGAGGGTGGGATTAGGGGCAATCGAAAGACGGGGGTTCTCCTACTACTATGGCACAAAAAGTTCGCGACGGTCAAGGCTCCATGAGATGTTATAAAAAAATGGTCATTTTGTCTATTTTGAGAGATCATATGAAAGCGTAAAATTGATCTGGGGAATGATTTTTAGACTTGTTTAGAAGACGAAAAAGTTAAATAAATAAAAAAAAGAAAAACAAGCCGTGAGGTGCGACCCATGAGGTCCACACGGTCAACTTCCCAGTAATATCTACAAAGATATTAAAAATATTAAACACAATAATAATTATGGAATTAATACTACTTCAAATAATAAAAATGTACCTGTCATAAAAGTTATTGGAATGACTTAATATTAATCGTAACATCTACGCGAGCGTCAATTGATTACGTAAGGGTTTGGGTGCATTGGTTTGATTGATTATTCACGCGGATCAATCGGAGGGGGGACAGGTTACAAAGCAGTTTTTTCATTAAAGTTAAAACATGGTGCTGTGAAGGCTATTGAAAATATGCTCAAATTTTGTAAATATTAATAAACTTTGAATGACTTTACAACAATGTCTTTAGAATAAGAGATTTAAGGTATAATGATTCGAATGAACCGTTTTTACATGGTGACTGAATGATTTTTTATTTTTTATTTAATTTTTTTTGTAAGCATGAGAAAAGTTTTTGCTGGTTTTTTTACAAAAATTGATAAAAGTTTATAAATTCTATAAACATTTATTATTAAGATGTGCAAATCAGGTTAAAAATGAATTTTTTATGAAAAAACACTACTTTTTCACATTTTTTTAATAAATTAAAAAAACCGCTTTAACGATTTTTGTAAAATATGAAAACATCATCAAAATGCTAATACGCGTCGATTGACACCTTAATGATGGAAAGATTATATTTGGTTCTCGGGATATAATGAATGACGTAAATGACCTTGAACGTTTAATGATTTTTAACTTCCCAGTATATGGGAAGTTCTTGTAATCGCCTCGAAAATCGAAATTGAAATTTTCAACTTTTCTTTACTTTTGAGCTCTATAGAGTATATATAAAGTGTTTTTAGAAAGGGAGATGTGTGTGTGTGTGTGTACGTACGTACGTCTGTACGTTCTTGGACACTTTTTTCAACGAGCATAACTCACGTAAACAAAGTCCTATCGACTTGGTTAAGATGATTAGTTTTTGGGGAACTTCGGTCGGGGGGGTTTGCTGTTTTGCCCGTTTGAAGGTCATTTGTGTCATGCGTTATATCTCGCGAACCCAAAGTACGATTTCCTTGAACGAAATGTCAATCGACGCGTATTAACATTTATGTGATTCTATCAAGTTTCTAAAAAAATTCGTGTAGCGGTTTTTTAATTTTTAAAAAAAAAAGTGCAAAAACTTGGGTTTTTTCCAAAAACAATAAATTTTTAACCTCATTTTCTAGTTCAAGTGATCAATGTTTATATAATTTATATACTCCAAACAGTTCTTGTAAAAACGTCATCAAAATGTTTTCTCATGATTATAAAAAAAATCAAATAAAAAATAAAAATCATTAACAGTCATCATGATCTTCAAGGTCATTTCTGTCATGCGTTATATCTCGCGAACCAAACATATGATTTGCAGCGTTTAAATGTCAACCGACGCGTATTAACATTTTTATGAATCTTTCGAATTTTTAAAAAAATTGTTGTAGCCGTTTTTTTAATTTAAGAAAAAAAGTGCATTTTTTTTTCATAAACAATAAATTTTTAACCTGATTTGCGAAATATAGTAATCAATGTTTATAAAATTTATAAACTCCAAACAATGTTTGTAGAAACATTACCAAATTTTTTTCTCATGATAACGTAAAAAATTAAATTACAAATTAAAAATCATTAAAAGTCATCATGATTTTCAAGGTCATTTTTATCATTCACTATATCTCACGAACCAGATATAATATTTGCATCATTATGGTGTCAGTGAATGTGTTTTAACATTTCAGTGAAGTTTTTAACATTGTAGAATCTAGTTTCAGCCGATTTTTTTATTTTAATAGAAGAAAATGCGAAAAATTATGGTTTTTTCATAAAAAGTATTTTTTAAACTTGATTTGCACAGCACAGTGATACCAGTTTATAAAATTTATACATTCTTATTAGTTTTTGAAGCGAAAACAACAACAACAACAAAAAATTCCATGACTATGAAAAAAAACTAAATAAAAAATAAAAAATCATTGAATGTTACCATGTAAAGAGGGTTCATACGAATGATATTACTTTATATCGTTTATTCTAAAAAAATTGTTGTAAATTCAATCAAAGTTTTAAAATATTTGCATAATTTGAGCAGATTTTCAATAGTTTTCATAGTCTTTTAATCAAAAAAACTGCTTAAATTTTGAAAACCAACAAAATTTCAATCAAATTTGCATTTGTGGTAATCAACGCTTTGAATAGTAAAATATTTTGTAGTCAATACTTTGCAAGATCATATGCTTTACAAAGCTTTGCAATTGAACCTATTTTTGACTGCATATACAAAAATTTTCAAGACCAAAAAGGCCCCCACCGATGGATCCGCGTGAATATTCAATCTATCCTCATCGACCAAAAACCTTACGTAATCAATGGACCCTCCCGTAGGCGATATGATTCATATTACCTCATTCCTGTTACTGCTATGAATACCTCTCATTGTTATTACTTAAAGTAGTATTATTTTCAAAATTATTATTGTGTTTAATGTTTTTGATGTTTATGTAGATATTACTGGGAAGTTGACCGTGTGGACCTCAAGGGTCGCATCTCGCGGCTTGTTTATTTTTTATTTAGTTTTTTTTTGTAATCATGAAAAAAACTTTTGCTGGTTTTTTCACAAGAAGTATTTGGAGTATATAAATTATATAAACATTGATTAGTTAGGTTTGAAAATCAGGTTAAAAATTTTGTGTTTTTGAAAAAAACCTAATTTTTTTAACCTTTTTTTAAAAAAACTAAAAAACGGCTCCAAGGATTTTTTTAAAAACTTGATAGAATCACATAAATATAAATACGCGTCGATTGACACTTCGTTCAAGGAAATCGTACTTTGGGTTCGCGAGATATAACGCATGACACAAATGACCTTCAAACGGGCAAAACAGCAAACCCCCCCGACCGAAGTTCCCCAAAAACTAATCATCTTAACCAAGTCAATAGGACTTTGTTTACGTGAGTTATGCTCGTTGAAAAAAGTGTTCACGAACGCACATACGTACGTACACACACACACATACATCTCCCTTTCTAAAAACACTTTATATATACTCTATAGACCTCAAAACGTAAAGAAATGTTGAAAATTTCAATTTCGATTTTCGAGGCGATTACAAGAACTTCCCATATACTGGGAAGTTAATAAAAAATAAAAATGTAAAACATTGTAAAAAAATTGATGAATGTCATTATACCGTAAATGTCCTATAAATAGGGGTAACACTTTGGGGATACGTTTTGCACCACCTCCCGTGACTCCCGGTCCCCTCACCCACTCGCGCGGGAAAGACTGAACCTTGCTCTAGGTACTCTTCGAATGGAGCGAAGATTGTAGTGTTAAGATAAATCCACAGAAAACAGAACCTGATGAGCACAAGAAAGTACAAAATTCCACGATTTGTCCCACCTAAGCTTGATAATGTAAGTCACAACCCATCTCATCAGGTCCTAGGTCTAATTCTGGACTTCAAATTCGCGTGGATAGCGAACATAACAGAAAGAGCGCGAACAGCTGCAAAAAAGGTATTGGGGAAAAGTTGGGGATTGAAACCCAAAATTTTATCATGGCTCTACACGACGATAAAGGCATCAATCCTTGTATATGGCGCAGTTATTTGGTGGTCAGCTATTGAGAAAAGCATCAAATGTAAACCTGCTAAACAAGGTCAAAAAGATTGCAACTATTACAATCACCGGACCCTAAAAACTGCCCCGACAAAGGTATTGTTTATGGTATGAAATTGGTTCCCGATTGTGCTGCTTTCGCGATACCAGGCCAAGTGCTCTACGATTCAATTGAAAGCTCTACATCAATGGCATAAGGGAAATATTGGCCATTCCACCATACTACGGAGGGATGAACAAACGCCAGAGAAAGTAGACCTTGCTTATTCGATTCCCTGCTTCTACCTTCATTGCTCGGGTTGGCTGCCGAGCGGGGATGATTAGGAAAGAAAGGAGTAAGATGCTGAAATCGGTCGATATCTACCCTGATGAATCCAAAATGGATGGAAAAGATGGCTATGGTGTTTTCTCAGGACAGCTAGGCCTGGAACTATCCTTCCGGCCAACAGATCACTGCAGTGCTTTGCAGGCAGAGGTCATTGCAATATACAAGGCAGTAGACTGGTGAAGAAACCTGAAAATTTCTTTAAGAAATCTAAATATTTTCTCTGAAAGTCAAGCTGCTATCCAATCCAAACCACATCCAAAATTTTAATGGAATGTCGCACACAACTGAACGTGATGTTGCTTCACTGTAAAGTTATCCTTTGCTGGGTACCGGAGCGCAGTGATATACCCGGAAATTGCTTAGCAGATACCCTAGCCAGAGCTGACACTGAGTTCCAGGATTATACGCTAACACTCCAAATAAGCCAAACTTCAGCTTACATAGAGCTAGGATTCAAGCAGCATTACTTGGAGTCTTCAAATACATCCTGGCCACTGGAAGAAACCTGTAGGAACACCTGGTAAACAAGGCACGTATTGAGCTTCAAACGCACCAAGCAACCCCTCAACACGAGCCGTGAAACATTAAATGCTATATCCGTACTGACGAAGCGCTGTCTGATTGGCGGATATGCAGAAAGATTGCGCGCTCCCTTGAACGATTTCTGCCATAACTGTAAGATCGGAAGAAAAGGAAGGTACGATTCAACATATTTTGTTCTAGTGCTTAGCACTATACAGAAGACGAATGCAAAGTCTAGGCTCACCCTTCCTGGATAGCCTCACAGAATTAATTAATTTAAACATTAGCTGCATGTCCAGCTTCATAAGAGAATCTAAATGGTTCTCATCATTACGCAGCTATGTTCTAGTGCCGTCCTAATCTTCTTGTAGTATCACAATGAATCTGTCGTGGCCTAAGTGCGCCATCTCTTGATAAAGAGGGCTGTCCCTAAAACCAACGTACCTCATCAGTGGCGTACCCAGAGGGGGGGGGTTACGGGTTCAACCCCCCCCCCTTGAAGAAGAATTGAATGCTGAGTTTACTCTTTGGTACAGAAAGATAGGGCATCTTGAAATAGTAAACCGCCCAAAAACGGTCATAGATTGGTTAAGCATGTGTAATTCAAACATTATGCCGAATATATTGAAATCGCTAGAAATATTGGCTGTTCTCCCAGTATCTACGTGTACCAACGAACGATCATTTTCAACATTACGACGAATAAAAACATACTTGCGAAAATCCACCACCAATGAACGGCTAAATGGATTGGCACTTCTAAATATTTATAAAAATCTCACTCTATCTACAGAAGACTTCAAAAATATGACCCCCTCTAGCTGCCATTTTGTCATAAATGACAGCAAACATATGATAAATGAAGTACAACATATGATTTTGTCCCGTAGAACCGCGGGCCGTACTTGATAGTGTGCATTTACCTACTGGTTCTTACATAGACCTACACTGTGTGGTACTGAGTCTACGAAATGTGAGACAGAAACTGCTGAACAATGGAGCTAGTGCATGAACTAATACGGTAAGGTGAAGATTACAAGAATCTGGCATCAAAAGTAGAAGTACAGTTGCGTAGCCATTGTTAACCGAATAGCATGTCCAAAAGAGGTTGGGCAGAGCGAAATTTGGATCGTGATATGAGCATTTCATTTTTTCATTTGTTTTATGTAATTATTGGAAGAGAGCCTGGACTAAAATTGGTGGAATAAAATTTGCGGCGTACAGTAAATACCCGGCAAAAATGCACTTATACAGATGCTTCTCGGAAAGCGGATTCGGGAAGCTAATCGTGGATGCTGAACTTTATAAAAACGGTTTTCGTACATCTGCTGAGAGTTTATATAGCGCCGACAATCGCGATTGGGTTCTGGAACAGGACAACGATCCTAAACATCTGTAGCAGCTGGAAAGAAGATGATCACTAAGGAGAAGTTAAAAGGCAATATATGGCAGCTCATGCAGGCTCTCAAGAGAATAATATGGCAAGGGTTTACTATGAAATACGCACAGAAATTGAGTCAGAGTTGCACAAAAAGATGTCTGGCGATAATTCATAGTAACGGCGACTGGATTCCAAATTGATATAAATGCGAAAAATGTATTCCTATGTAGTTGAAGAAATTAATTTAATCTTAATGATTCATAGTGTTATTCATGCTGTTCTGGCGACACGTTTTTGTGAAACACACTGTAGTTAAAATATCTGATCTAGCATGCAATCAATTCATCCGTGCCCAAAATTTAAGGGAGCAGAATCAGTATCTTTTGAAGATTTCCACCTCGCAACGTTGAAAAAAGCTATGATCACTTTTTCTTTTTCTTCAATTCGAACTAACATCTATATTTCAAAACGAAGTTTTCATTCTGAATATATCAATTTAATTGAATTCTCTCAGCAGTGTGATGCTAATTAAATAAAATGTCATAACAAGGAATCAAGGAGACCAGCATTGAATGTTGTTCGAATGCCTGTAATGAAATTATCATATGTGGGGTCATGCAATATGTATTACATTCAGCACTTGATGTAATTCACAAGACCACTGATTCCAAGATGTCTGCAATGGAAATTTCGTGCTGTCGATATTTTGTCATCATAAAATCTAACAAGACAATTCGACCACAACCCAACTCGTACTTGAGATGCGTTCAAATAAAGATACGGCGGTTATAACTGCCACACCGAAGTCCACTGAATTGTTGACCGTTGGCGAAGTAACAAATGTAAATCACCGCATGAATAATGGATATCCTACATGAATGCCTTTTGTACAAGATGCTACGTTAACGCGTGATCCTTTCAGTAACTTTATGGAGTTTTCTGAGAGGAAAATATCTATAATAATATAAGTATGCTGCGGACGAAAATGAAATTGTATTAAATCGTCAAATCATATTGAATTAGGGCAAATACTGCTGGATACAATCTATACAGTTGGTACATCAGATATAGACATAAATTACTGCAAGTTTTCCCATTTAATAAAGTTAGAAATATGATTTTAAAAAACCCTTTCAAATTTAAGTGCCAGAACATTGTATGTATGTACAATGGATACATAAATTGTGTCCGAGCCAATAGTGAATTTTTATAATATCATATTAATATCGCTTCAGCTGCCGTTTGGATGGCTTTAACATCCGCAACAAGTAAAGCTGCAGTCACCATTTCCAACTTCGATCCAATCTTTTAAAGAGTAGTGTTTCTTCCACAGACACTGTGGCGTTTTATTGATGACCGATATCTGGAAAAAACTAACACATTCGTTAATAGGAAGCTTATCTTTGTGCAGCTCCATAACGAATTTCTGCTGATGATAAGTCGCAGAATTTATCATAAACCTCCACATTAGTGTCGAAGATTATCAGACCTATTTATTTATTTAGCTATACTAACGAACAACTTGATATGCTGTGTAGTCAAGAAAGCCCGTTCAACAAACATTTACTTTAGAACTTATACTCAACATAAAAAGTTTTGACTGCCAGCCGGTTTACAAGTAGCGAATATTTATTTATCTGAACAAGTTGTTTGCACTTATCGTTAGGTGTTAATTGTTTGATAATCAAATAATACTTGACTAGAATGCTTGTAGAAAGGAAAATGATCAAAAAAAAATACAATGAAAATAGAAAAATAGTAGAAATTCTAAATATTTTGAAAGATAGATATCAATTAATCCGGCACATTTTAAAACTTTCAAAACTTGCCAATACACTTTTATTAATTACCAAACATCCAATCAAAGAACTTTCCTAAATCTACTAAAATATTCCTATCAGAAACTAGGACGTTATATCTGAGTACATGCCATTTCTAACTAGAAAAAAGCTCAATTACTCCACGAAAACTTCTAAACAGTTGCCCAATTAATTACAAACACTTTTCAAATGCTTACTAGTATGTAGTAAGGAAAGCACTAGCGATCTAAACATTGACATTATGTCCAATAGGGACAGGACGCTCCGAAGTTCCTCCATTTTGGCGATTTTATTTTGCAGGTTTTTGAATTGATAAGATCCTCTCAAAAATTGATAGATTGTGGCTATGACAATGCACTTGAATTTCGCTAATTTCTCTTCGCATCCTTAAATGTGTTCAGAAAGATTTTCGACATATTTCAATCTATGTATATTTATATCTATCTCTCTCTCTGTATTCAAAAACATTTTTCAAACATTAAAGTGATGTATTTATTGCCAAATAAATACATCGCTTCATGCATGAACAAATAGTGCTATCACCTCGTAAATTTTCCTCACGACTGACACCACTTGTTGCAGCGAGGAATGCACTACTTTCATAAACATTTTGTTGTGGTGAACATAATTTTTCATCGTTAATTAGGTCATAAGTGTTTGACCACCTACCTGGACCACCGGGTAATAAGCAAGAATTAAAGAAAAATGCAGTCTTTTTAGAACATTTGTACGAGCTGATGATGAACTATTGTCTATTCATATCGGCATTCTAAAAGTCTCCCTGGATTGTGCCTAACTACCGGCACTTCAAATGCCATTGAAAGGACAAATACAATAGTATCAAAGAACAAAAAGCACCACATGGCGATCCTACCGCATTACCTGCCGATCCAACCACATTACATGAAATACTTTTAATAAAAATCCCAAAAATATCACGAATTCTTTCAAAAACTTACCTAATTATCACTATTACATTTCGAAAATTTATCATTAAACTATCAAACTTTTACGAAAAATAAATCGAAATTGTCGATTAGAAATTCTACAGCCAAATATTAAAAATCCGTCTATAATAGTTTCCATACGAAATACATTTCCAATGCTAATCGACTTTCAAAAACTGCCCATCAGGATATCTGGAAAAAAGCGCGGTGCGACAATCCTTTCAAAAACTTGCCAATCATATTCGAAAAGTTCCAAGCACAGTTTCAACTCTTCTCGGAATCGAAACCACATCCAACTTGAATAAAAGAGTGATTGATTTGTTTCCTGAGCAACAAAAGCCACTTCATGAATATTTTAAAAAAAAGGGTGTTTGCTAAGAAGAAATTGTTGCTGTTGCTGATTGCTGCTATTTTTGTTATTTTTATTATTGATGTTTTTATTGAAACTATTTAAATAGAGAAATTAGTTATTCTCAAAAATGCCAAAGGACTAACAATAGTTTCACTGGAATAATTAATTTAATTTTTAAGTGTGTTTTTTATTCAGAACGTTATTAATTTTTTGAAAACATTTAATGATCTTTGTAAAATATGTATAACAATGTAAGCCTTTGAATATTGACCAGTTTACCTTTAGAGAAAACGATTTCTTTGAATTAATTAAGTGTGATTTCTCTTAAGTGGAGTGGAAATTCTGGTATTTAACTTATGTATACAGGTGATAGAAAGATTCATACCATTTACCTCACGAAACTTTATATCCTAGAGTCATCACTGTTTCTTATGGTTATCATTTTACCAAGATGTAGAAAATGGTTTTCATAAGAAAGCAGCCCGAAACACTGACAATTTGCAATCCAAAAATTAAAAACTTACTAATTCATAAGAGACACTAAAAACTTTCAGGAAATTTTGCTCGAAATTCGGAGGTGTTACGGTCAAAAATTTTAGGGATTGGATATCCGTAACGTCTAATGTGCCAAATTTCATCCCGTTCTGAGAGGGCGAGATCACGTATTCTCCTTGTGAGTGTATGCTAAGGTGATCCCCCTAGTAATATTGCTTCTATTTCCTGAACTTAATGGGCGGAAAAAACATTCGTAATCTGCTTTCAGGCCAAGCTACCGAAATGATATTTTTTACATCCTTTGAAAGATATTCATATACATATATGTACATATGTGTGAACAATACATAAAATATGAAAATGGGTAAATAGTTGAAATAACATAGCGCTACAAAATAATGCGCGCAGTGCAATGGACGGTCCAAAAATCGCGGCGTTGAAACGAAGAAAAGTTGATTTCATTTAGAAATTTAAAGTGATCCAAAAAATTATTTTGCGTATAGAAATCGCAGATTGCATTTAAATGCTGTACATTACCAAACATCCAATCAAAGAACTTTCCTAAATCTACTAAAATATTCCTATCAGAAACTAGGAAGATATATCTGAGAACATGCCATTTCTAACTAGAAAAAAGCTCAATTACTCCACGAAAACTTCTAAACAGTTGCCCAATTAATTACAAACACTTTTCAAATGCTTACTAGTATGTAGTAAGGAAAGTACTAGCGATCTAAACATTGACATTATGTCCAATAGGGACAGGACGCTCCGAAGTTCCTCCATTTTGGCGATTTTATTTTGCAGGTTTTTGAATTGATAAGATCCTCTCAAAAATTGATAGATTGTGGCTATGACAATGCACTTGAATTTCGCTAATTTCTCTTCGCATCCTTAAATGTGTTCAGAAACATTTTCGACATATTTCAATCTATGTATATTTATCTCTATCTCTCTCTCTGTATTCAAAAACATTTTTCAAACATTAAAGTGATGTATTTATTGCCAAATAAATACATCAGTTACAATTCAACGAAATATTGTCCTTTAAACTTTAAAGTGATGTATTTATTACCAAATAAATACATCGCTTCATGCATGAACAAATAGTGCTATCACCTCGTAAATTTTCCTCACGACTGACACCACTTGTTGCAGCGAGGAATGCACTACTTTCATAAACATTTTGTTGTGGTGAACATAATTTTTCATCGTTAATTAGGTCATAAGTGTTTGACCATCTACCTGGACCACCGGGTAAAGAGCAAGAATTAAAGAAAAATGCAGTCTTTTTAGAACATTTGTACGAGCTGATGATGAACTATTGTCTATTCATATCGGCATTCTAAAAGTCTCCCTGGATTGTGCCTAACTACCGGCACTTCAAATGCCATTGAAAGGACAAATACAATAGTATCAAAGAACAAAAAGCACCACATGGCGATCCTACCGCATTACCTGCCGATCCAACCACATTACATGAAATACTTTTAATAAAAATCCCAAAAATATCACGAATTCTTTCAAAAACTTACCTAATTATCACTATTACATTTCGAAAATTTATCATTAAACTATCAAACTTTTACGAAAAATAAATCGAAATTGTCGATTAGAAATTCTACAGCCAAATATTAAAAATCCGTCTATAATAGTTTCCATACGAAATACATTTCCAATGCTAATCGACTTTCAAAAACTGCCCATCAGGATATCTGGAAAAAAGCGCGGTGCGACAATCCTTTCAAAAACTTGCCAATCATATTCGAAAAGTTCCAAGCACAGTTTCAACTCTTCTCGGAATCGAAACCACATCCAACTTGAATAAAAGAGTGATTGATTTGTTTCCTGAGCAACAAAAGCCACTTCATGAATATTTTTAAAAAAAGGGTGTTTGCTAAGAAGAAATTGTTGCTGTTGCTGATTGCTGCTATTTTTGTTATTTTTATTATTGATGTTTTTATTGAAACTATTTAAATAGAGAAATTAGTTATTCTCAAAAATGCCAAAGGACTAACAATAGTTTCACTGGAATAATTAATTTAATTTTTAAGTGTGTTTTTTATTCAGAACGTTATTAATTTTTTGAAAACATTTAATGATCTTTGTAAAATATGTATAACAATGTAAGCCTTTGAATATTGACCAGTTTACCTTTAGAGAAAACGATTTCTTTGAATTAATTAAGTGTGATTTCTCTTAAGTGGAGTGGAAATTCTGGTATTTAACTTATGTATACAGGTGATAGAAAGATTCATACCATTTACCTCACGAAACTTTATATCCTAGAGTCATCACTGTTTCTTATGGTTATCATTTTACCAAGATGTAGAAAATGGTTTTCATAAGAAAGCAGCCCGAAACACTGACAATTTGCAATCCAAAAATTAAAAACTTACTAATTCATAAGAGACACTAAAAACTTTCAGGAAATTTTGCTCGAAATTCGGAGGTGTTACGGTCAAAAATTTTAGGGATTGGATATCCGTAACGTCTAATGTGCCAAATTTCATCCCGTTCTGAGAGGGCGAGATCACGTATTCTCCTTGTGAGTGTATGCTAAGGTGATCCCCCTAGTAATATTGCTTCTATTTCCTGAACTTAATGGGCGGAAAAAACATTCGTAATCTGCTTTCAGGCCAAGCTACCGAAATGATATTTTTTACATCCTTTGAAAGATATTCATATACATATATGTACATATGTGTGAACAATACATAAAATATGAAAATGGGTAAATAGTTGAAATAACATAGCGCTACAAAATAATGCGCGCAGTGCAATGGACGGTCCAAAAATCGCGGCGTTGAAACGAAGAAAAGTTGATTTCATTTAGAAATTTAAAGTGATCCAAAAAATTATTTTGCGTATAGAAATCGCAGATTGCATTTAAATGCTGTACATTACCAAACATCCAATCAAAGAACTTTCCTAAATCTACTAAAATATTCCTATCAGAAACTAGGAAGATATATCTGAGAACATGCCATTTCTAACTAGAAAAAAGCTCAATTACTCCACGAAAACTTCTAAACAGTTGCCCAATTAATTACAAACACTTTTCAAATGCTTACTAGTATGTAGTAAGGAAAGTACTAGCGATCTAAACATTGACATTATGTCCAATAGGGACAGGACGCTCCGAAGTTCCTCCATTTTGGCGATTTTATTTTGCAGGTTTTTGAATTGATAAGATCCTCTCAAAAATTGATAGATTGTGGCTATGACAATGCACTTGAATTTCGCTAATTTCTCTTCGCATCCTTAAATGTGTTCAGAAACATTTTCGACATATTTCAATCTATGTATATTTATCTCTATCTCTCTCTCTGTATTCAAAAACATTTTTCAAACATTAAAGTGATGTATTTATTGCCAAATAAATACATCAGTTACAATTCAACGAAATATTGTCCTTTAAACTTTAAAGTGATGTATTTATTACCAAATAAATACATCGCTTCATGCATGAACAAATAGTGCTATCACCTCGTAAATTTTCCTCACGACTGACACCACTTGTTGCAGCGAGGAATGCACTACTTTCATAAACATTTTGTTGTGGTGAACATAATTTTTCATCGTTAATTAGGTCATAAGTGTTTGACCATCTACCTGGACCACCGGGTAAAGAGCAAGAATTAAAGAAAAATGCAGTCTTTTTAGAACATTTGTACGAGCTGATGATGAACTATTGTCTATTCATATCGGCATTCTAAAAGTCTCCCTGGATTGTGCCTAACTACCGGCACTTCAAATGCCATTGAAAGGACAAATACAATAGTATCAAAGAACAAAAAGCACCACATGGCGATCCTACCGCATTACCTGCCGATCCAACCACATTACATGAAATACTTTTAATAAAAATCCCAAAAATATCACGAATTCTTTCAAAAACTTACCTAATTATCACTATTACATTTCGAAAATTTATCATTAAACTATCAAACTTTTACGAAAAATAAATCGAAATTGTCGATTAGAAATTCTACAGCCAAATATTAAAAATCCGTCTATAATAGTTTCCATACGAAATACATTTCCAATGCTAATCGACTTTCAAAAACTGCCCATCAGGATATCTGGAAAAAAGCGCGGTGCGACAATCCTTTCAAAAACTTGCCAATCATATTCGAAAAGTTCCAAGCACAGTTTCAACTCTTCTCGGAATCGAAACCACATCCAACTTGAATAAAAGAGTGATTGATTTGTTTCCTGAGCAACAAAAGCCACTTCATGAATATTTTTAAAAAAAGGGTGTTTGCTAAGAAGAAATTGTTGCTGTTGCTGATTGCTGCTATTTTTGTTATTTTTATTATTGATGTTTTTATTGAAACTATTTAAATAGAGAAATTAGTTATTCTCAAAAATGCCAAAGGACTAACAATAGTTTCACTGGAATAATTAATTTAATTTTTAAGTGTGTTTTTTATTCAGAACGTTATTAATTTTTTGAAAACATTTAATGATCTTTGTAAAATATGTATAACAATGTAAGCCTTTGAATATTGACCAGTTTACCTTTAGAAAAAACGATTTCTTTGAATTAATTAAGTGTGATTTCACTTAAGTGGAGTGGAAATTCTGGTATTTAACTTATGTATACAGGTGATAGAAAGATTCATACCATTTACCTCACGAAACTTTATATCCTAGAGTCATCACTGTTTCTTATGGTTATCATTTTACCAAGATGTAGAAAATGGTTTTCATAAGAAAGCAGCCCGAAACACTGACAATTTGCAATCCAAAAATTAAAAACTTACTAATTCATAAGAGACACTAAAAACTTTCAGGAAATTTTGCTCGAAATTCGGAGGTGTTACGGTCAAAAACTTTAGGGATTGGATATCCGTAACGTCTAATGTGCCAAATTTCATCCCGTTCTGAGAGGGCGAGATCCCGTATTCTCCTTGTGAGTGTATGCTAAGGTGACCCCCTAGTAATATTGCTTCTATTTCCTGAACTTAATGGGCGGAAAAAAAATTCGTAATCTGCTTTCAGGCCAAGCTACCGAAATGATATTTTTTACATCCTTTGAAAGATATTCATATACATATATGTACATATGTGTGAACAATACATAAAATATGAAAATGGGTAAATAGTTGAAATAACATAGCGCTACAAAATAATGCGCGCAGTGCAATGGACGGGGCAAAAATCGCGGCGTTGAAACGAAGAAAAGTTGATTTCATTTAGAAATTTAAAGTGATCCAAAAAATTATTTTGCGTATAGAAATCGCAGATTGCATTTAAATGCTGTACATAGATGAAAAGCAAGAAAATTGTCTTGTTATTCATGAGCTGCGAATACGTGCACTATAAAAAAATAACGATGGAAAATATTTGCGTACGTATATATTCATGTTATTTTGCTGGGAGTAACAGCTTATAATTACAATGAAGCACGAAATTTTACCAATTTTAAGAGATTTTGAATAATGGCAACCTTAAAAACTATAGTATCTGCAGATTCCATATCATGAATGGCTATCAAAAAAATAAATGAATAACGATAGGTCCATTTATCGGACTTGATAACATATGGATTTATATTATGTATCTGCATTAGGTGAGGTTCTCAAATTTGACCGCAACCGTAATCTTTCCCAATATCATCGATAAGATAGGAAATGAATTGGTGAATGTGGTGATACAAGCAAACATTTATTGAATACGGGTGATCAATATTTGTATTTCATACTAATGTACACTAACATGTACATACATAGATCGATCGGGGTGTAATTTGACAGAATATATATTGATGCTGGTTATATTACAGGCTAATAGGCTCTAATACAGATTGATCGAATTCACGTAAAATATCAGAGTGATTTTAACAACGGTTGCCAACGGAAAGTATGAATTACCAGAACCAATTCTGGATAAAAATAATTATGTTAAGGGCGACTTTTTACCCGTCGACTGCACATGAGGTCGTTTTGACCCCAAAATTAACTTCAATTCGTTGTATCGGAAAACAACGTCTGTAGTATGGCGCTAGAATGTTTTTTTAATCAAATTTTGGGCCATAAAATAAGGATCGTTTATTACAAACAACATATCTACAAAATTTAACATTTCCCTTGAGGTCCACACGGTCAACTTCCCAGTAATATCTACATATATATTAAACACAAAAATATTGATGAAAATAATCCTACTTTAAATAATAATAATGAGATGTATTCATAACAGTAATTGAAATGAGTTAATATCAATCATATCATCTACGGGAGCGTCCATTGATTACGTAAGCCTTTTGGTGGATTGGTTTGATTGAATATTCACGCGGATCAATCGGAGCGGGGTGGCATGTTTCAAAGCCTTTTCTACGTTATTTGCTATTTTCATATCGACGCTTGAGAGACAAAAAGGCGCTAGCAAAAATGAATGCAGTTTTTGTTATTACGCCCACTGAAGAGATTTTTTCGCGTGGTGGCCATTTTGAATAGTTTTGTTCAAAATTGACATAATCGCAGAATTTGTATTTTTTTACGATTTTACATCAATGAGAATAACAGTTATTTCTTATTTTCAGTTGATCTTGAAAAACATTGAATATGCATTCAATAATCAGTTTAATTGCATGTAACAAGTAAAACGTTTTACACATGACGGAGGAAGTAATTGAAATCTTACGAACGCTAAAGAATCAACCTACCAAAAACTACAAATTTTCATTTGATGAAAGCTTTTTAAAGCATGTGATCTTGCAAAGTATTGACTACAAAACATTTTACCATTGAAAGCGTTGATTACCACAAATGCAAATTTGATTGAAATATTGTTGGTTTTCGAAATTTAAGCAGTTTTTTTATTAACATTAAAACACTGTGGAAACTATTCAAAATCTGTTCAAATTATTCAAATAGTATAAAATTTTCATTGACTTTACAACATTTTCTTTAGAATAAAAAATATAAGGTAATATCATTCGTATGAACCCTTTTTGCATGGTAACTTTGAGTGATTTTTTATTTAGTTTTTTTCTTCAGAACCATGGAAAAAGGGTTTGCTGGTTTTTCTTCAAAAACTGATAGGAATGTATAAATTTTATAAACATTTATTACTGAGCTGTGCAAATCAGGTTAAAAATTTATTTTATGAATTTTTGCATTTTCTTTTATTAAATTAAAAAAATGACTGAAACGATTTTTAATAAAGTTAAAAACATCACAGAAATGTGAATACACGTCGATTGACACCTTGATGGTGCAAATATTATATTTGGCTCGTGAGATATAGTGAATGATAAAAATGACCTTGAAAATCATGATGACTTTTAATGATTTTTTATTTTTAACTATTTTTTGTAACGTAAAGAAAAGTTGAAAATTTCAATTTCGATTTTCGACGCGATTACAAGAACTTCGCATATACTGGGAAGTTAAAAATATTTTGTTTTGTGTATATTTTTTAAAATAGACTGGGTAGCAGTGGCGTACCCAAGGGGAGCGGGTTTACCGGTTGAACCCCCCCCCTCCCCTTGGGTAAACAAGCTTAGCCAGCCCTGATTACGATCATATTCTGTCTATGCTTAGTGACAGTTTCACTTTCCCACGGCATTAACTTTATTAGTTGCTTTCTTTTCTGGCCTGTAGGTATTGAAGGCGTTTCAATATACATATGTACTTGCAAACATGCATATACACTTTACGGTTCCAAGAAAGTCTTCAAATACAGTGTAGATTCTTTTACACGTCAATCGCATAGTTTTATAATTTGAATGAAAATATCATGAATGATTTAAGTACATACATGAAACCAGACATGCAATCGGGCTAAAGTTTGCCAGAATTATTTTTGGAGGACTCCAAATTTTACCGGTGAAAAAGTATGATTACATAATTATATCTTCATATCTACACCGAAGCACTAGCAAACGTACCTAGTAAAGACTTCAAAAATATGACCCGCCCCTTATCAAAATCCTGCGTACGCTACTGCTGGGTAGCATTCGTCCCCATAGTTTTCATAATATTCTCATAAGTCCATCCTCGTCCAGGTCGTTTGTGACAAGGACTAGGATTACACAATTCGTGCATATGTTATGCCGAAAAGGATTGAATTCGGCAATTGTTTCTAAAAACTACAGAAAGGTTTCCGTTGTAATTTGCTCCAAATTTGTCTAAATTGCCCCGGAAAATAATTTTCGAGTAGCCAGTGTTGTTTCCGACCGCATCTCTGGAATCGGCCGCAGTTACGGAAGTACATACATACATATATAATTACAATTAACTTCTCAGTCAATAAAACATGCTTAGCCAAAGTACAGTGAGCAAAATTGAAATCCGGACAATATCGAAAGAAATGGAAATGCAGTGATAAGGAAAATAAAAAGTAATGTATTTTTGTAAATTTGTGTAAAGAAATAACAAATACATTGTGATGAACACAATATTCAAAAGTAAAACCGAAAATTATTACGCAAAACTGAAAAAACGAGAAAAGTATAAAAAACGACACTTCTGAGAGCAAAATTGAAATCCGGACAGGACTGAAAAATCTTACAAATAAGGTCAGAAACCCCAAAAATGACTTGTTAGTACTTTGTATGTAGACACTTAGCCTTATAAACGACCATTCTATTAGAAGGCGTTCCCTTAAATCTTTTTATTAGTAATTGGACGCTCGCGGAGTCTATCGTCTACATAATCCCGCAGGTTCTTGATAATATTACAATCCGGGGATTGTGGAGGGGTTTTGAGTACATTTGGGCAATAACATAGTAACCACATGCGTGTATTCCACGCTTTGTGCTTAGGGTCACAACAATTTGGGCTGTAACTTCTGTACCACGTACCTTTAACTTCGTAACTGGCTTGGGGGCACTCACTCAAGAGTTTTTTTCACTTCTCGGCTGGTAAAATGCAGGTCATAGGCTGTTAGCTTCTCCCACGAACCTTTATAGTTCGTACTCTCAATGCGATCCTCTCGTTTAAACCGTGATATAATGTCGTGAACGGTGCTTTTTGGAACGTTTAATACTGCTGAAATCTCCAGGGAGTGATTTACCTCGTGCATTATGCATGATAACTAATTGCGCCACTTCAAATGTGGTATTCTTCCCCAAACGCGACATTTTTCAGTATTCACCGTTTCAATTTGCACACAGCGTGAACAGACTATGATGTCCATCGGGAAAGTTGATGCCATACAAACAGACCAGGGATGCCTGGCCATGCATGATTAGTCATTTTCTTGGAAAAATCAGGGCTCATACTGTACTGTGCATACATTCACTCGGAATGTATCTGCTGTGTACGGATTTCAGTTTTGCCTTCGTAAATACAGTTTTTTTGAATCAAATTTATTGTCCATTTTTCGTTTTACCAGTTGGTTTAAGAGAAAAAAAACTGTGTTGTTCCTTATACTGTAAATATTTATTTTTTATATCGCATACAATTGTTTCGAGGGCTACGTGCTTTCTTCCTCAGTGCGAATCACAATTTGTTTTTTATACCTGATCTACGACTATTTATATACCCCTAAGTTTTTTAACCTACTTTCTATATCCTAATTGTATCCTACTCGACCACTAAACACTCTCACCAGGCTCGATGCACAGTTGCCTTCGTCGTGATTCATCCTATTGTCCTTGTCTTCCTTCAATATCCACATACTTTCGGCTGCATCCAATAGGTGGGCTTTACGCACTCGCTTAACGACTTCAACGTTGTTGAATGTTATTGTATGTTCATGGTTAATCATATGTCTCGCCACCATGGACTTTATATGACGGACGTCATCATTCCTCCATTTTTCAAATTCCCTTTTATGCTCCTCGAACCTCGTTTTTGCCAGCCTTTTTGTTTGCCCAATGTATATGCTGGGGCATTCCGGGCAGCTCACCTTGTAAATGCCACTCAACTCGTCCTTTTCAAGCAAGGTCCTCAGCTGATGGTTCGTACTCCTAGATACTAGATCTATGTTATACGCGGCCAATGCTTTACGGATGATGTCCGTACAGCTCGAATACAAGATGCTGGCTCTTCTATGTTGTTCTACGGAGGTCTGTTGACTGAAGAGAGTTGTCTGTTGCTCATTTCTCATTCGTTGCTGTTTTTTCCTCATCATTTGGTCGATTAATTGGATGCAGCCGAAAGTATGTGGATATTGAAGGAAGACAAGGACAATAGGATGAATCACGACGAAGGCAACTGTGCATCGAGCCTGGTTAGAGTGTTTAGTGGTCGAGTAGGATACAATTAGGATATAGAAAGTAGGTTAAAAAACTTAGGGGTATATAAATAGTCGTAGATCAGGTATAAAAAACAAATTGTGATTCGCACTGAGGAAGAAGGCACGTAGCCCTCGAAACAATTGTATGCGATATAAAAAATAAATATTTACAGTATAAGGAACAACACTTTTTTTTCTCTTAGTTTTTTTTTGAATTTACTCTGAGTAAGAGTTTTCTTTTTACTTTCGTTTTCTGGTATTGTGTTCTTTTGGCTGTATGTTACGTTCTGGGCAAAACACGGAATCAATACAATACTTCTTACTTACTATCTGAACATATATTTATTTTGACGGTGTCCGGATTTCAATTTTGCTCACTGTACTATTTGAATTCATCCGACATTCTTGTCGACAACTTTCAACAATTATCGCCAAATTATCAAGCACTTGCTAATTTTTGACGAGACGCCACCAAATTCTGAGATAAGCAATAATTTATCGAGTTCAATCGCCTATTTTTAAACATGAGATAAGAACGCCAAAAAACCCAAAACAACGACAATCCACCGATCTTGTTTACCGAGCCAAGGCGAAATTATCAGAGGGAGTACTCAGATCTCAGTGGATTTCCATGAATCATCATTTATAGCTTCGATAACAGGTTTAATTCTAGCAAAACCATGTGAAGTCTCTGAAGTGTTTGCATGGATGGTTAAGAATAGGGCATCGGACATTTTCCAGATTGTATCTTTAGATTTGACCGGTTGCTCGTTAGTTATGGGAGGCACGTTAAAGAAAATTCAATTTAAGGCTTTCTTCATATGTATTTGTGATAAACAAGTCGAGCGTTCGTTACAACCTTTAAATAAATAAATATGCATTAAACATTTCCTATAGTCGTCACCTTCGATTGGCGTTTAGTTCCAGCAAAATTTGGAACCTACTCCGCCAGGTGTACGCTACTAATCATTAACAATGCATCCAAAGATAATATCATGTTCCTAGGAACGTCGTTTTCATCTACGCCACTAATTATCGCCTAGCGACGAATAAAAATCTTTCTACTATGCGTTAGATATAAAATATCACCTAGTGTTGCGCGCTTTCATGCACTACCCCCACCGTCTGCCTGCTAATCAGGGTGGGCTCCACGAGCTAAGTTTCGACTAGAACATGCGTGAAGAGATTGTGTAGCTTGAAATCTTTTTGAGCGTAAATCAAGGAATTGAGGCCGTCCGTGTGGTAGCGAAGTGGGCCGGACCGTAAGAACGCCAAACGGTCAACGTTCGGCGTCTCCTTCACGTGCTTCAGCATGGTGTAGTGACTGTAGTCGGGAGCAAACCGGCACACTTCAAAGTTCTTCGCCACAATCCTTCCGTACAGGTCGTCGTCCTCGCCGCCCCATCCGTGGAACATGTTCGACATGCCGTTGATAAAGCGATATTGCTCGGCCAGGATCGCGACCGCTCCCCCGAAAAGTCCGGTGTATGGCAAATTGAACCGGAACTCGTCCAGGCTGGAGCACATGTGGCGCGGCTGGGTCGTACACGCGTAGATCTGGCCCAGCCTCATGGGCATCAGGTCGACGTCGTGGAGGATCAGGCACGGGAACCCGTACTGGGCCGCCACCACAGACCCCACGTTGAACAGCTTGGCCCGGTTGAAGGGCTTGCGGTCGAACTGCTCGATCAGGAAGATGCGATAGTGGATGCGCTGCTTGCGCAGGTAATTGTGCATGTAGATGAGGAATCTGTTGAGCTGCTGCTCCCGCTGCCGATACGGAACAATAACGGCCGTGCTGAACCTGGCCCTGCACTCGCCGGGGAAGTACTCGCCCCCGAGGCGGATCTCCTGCGTGTCGTAGATCCGCTGCGTGTACACGTCCTTGTACATGAACGCGTTCTCCTCCAGGATGTCATCATAGTTGCAGTCCTCGAAGTCTATCTTGGACGCGTTCCCCGTGGTCTCGGAAACTAAGGCACTGTAGATTTGGCCGCCGTCGACGTAGTCGTAGTGCTTCGCGAAGCGCGTGGGCCACACGCAGAAGAGCAGTAACAATGTCACAGCGGAAGCTGTCACGAAGGTTGTGTTCAGGAGCAGCGCCTTTCCGGCTGCCAGCGGGAGCTTCGCTGGACGAAACATTGGCGACTTGCGGCTACTCCTTCATCGTCCCCGGCCAAATTAGAACGATCACACTTAACTTCTAGTTGGGATTATGTAAAATTCCGACCGAGGCACGTTCGAGCACATTTTATATCGACCGGCCGTCACGGCAGCCAAACAAAAACAACACCCGCCACTACAGGGTGTACAATAAACAAGACCATCGGCAGCAAATTTCACGCGAAGCAACTACGAATGCTCCCGAAAAATGACGTGCTTTAAGCACTGCCAGCAGTACAGAAGATAAAGCATTTTGGCGGACTTTTTGAAAATGGTTTTTTTTCAACGTTGGGAGGTGGAAATGTTCAAAAAATACCGATTTGCTCCTGTTACTCGGCACGTCGGGCTTTTGCCGACTAAAAGCACCTCTACCTCATCGCAATCACTCTTTTTTCGTCGTTGAAAGGTGGAAATCTACAAAAGATACCGATTTGCTCCTGCTTCTCGGCATGTCGGATTTTTACCGACTAAAACCACCTCCGCCTCCTCCGAAAACCTATCACTCCATCATTCATTGCTTGCACTGTCCGTGTGCAATGTATTTCCTGAATGCTTGTTCATTATATTAGTACTTCCCAGACGATGCACATCGGTATAAGAGATAGTACCAGTATCTCAACAATTTTTATTCAGAGTTCAATATATCCAATTTTGTTAATTATTGAATTGAGTTTTCAGTAAATGTTTACGTATTATGATTTTAAACGGTATTATGTTATGCGCTTCTCTTATTGTTTGAGGTAGCTTATTGTAAAAATTTGATGCGGCGTTAATCGGATCCATCCTCAGACATTATGGCATAGAAAATTTTATTGAAATATCATTTTCGTTTCTCATATTGTAGTCGTTTTTCCTGCCATTTATATCTAGTTTCGTTGTTTTGATTTCATCACCATTCGTGTGCAATTTACTAATTCACTTTTTATATGTTTGCTTAGTACTTCCCAGACGATGAATATCGGTTAAAATGAAAGTACTGTGTTCTCAATAATTTATTCCATCATTAATTTTAGTACAAAGGTTTGAATTTACAAATAAATCCATTCGGTTTGGCTGTCGAAGTCTTGAGCTTTAGTAAATTTTAGTATTCCAGGTTTTGCTTTTTAAGTAGATGCTTCGTCAGGGCTGTTTTGAAAGATGATAACTTGGTAATTTCCTTCAATTTATGGGGTAAGTTTTTATAGAAATAAGCCGCACTGTTAGTTGGATCCTTCCTCAGATGCTCTAACAATTTTTTTT
Organism: Oxycera nigricornis; assembly: GCA_963942545.1. Taxonomy (NCBI): domain Eukaryota; kingdom Metazoa; phylum Arthropoda; class Insecta; order Diptera; family Stratiomyidae; genus Oxycera; species Oxycera nigricornis. The sequence continues at coordinate 93,193,319 of OZ012661.1, read as the reverse complement.
AATATTTTGTTCACTTTTCTTATATTATAGTAATTTTTCCCCAAATTTTAACTCTTCGTCGTATTGTAAATTTTTCTGTTTGAACTTCCCTTTTTCCATGCAAATCAACCCATTCAGGTTGAGTTAGGCATAGTTAACTAAATTTTTATTTGAATAGCGCAGTAAACTAAAAACTATTGTTGTAAACGACGTGAATTGAATGAATTCAGTAATCTCTCACAAGTTCCTCTCGTAAGAGAGGTAAAGAGAAATACACCCACGGAAATTTTGCGTCGTCCTCGGCCACAGGATCCTCGATATTCCATCCACACCCGCCTGCGCGACGAAACGCGATCGACGGGAGAGGCGGATCCCCGCCGTGGGAATCCGCGCGACGAAACGCGCTCTCATATCTCATGACACAAGCGCATGCATTGAACGGACTCTTTGGCTGAACACCAAGCTTATCCTGGATTGCGTCTCGGGATTATTGAATTTTAAGACTATTATTATATTATTTATTATATTCAATAAGCACTCGACACTGTCACTGAAAGCACTGACAACTCTCATAAATTTGGCATACATACTTTGGAATTGATAGTTAGAGCTGAATTCAATGTAAATTGATTGAGTTAAATTTCCCGGGTTTCGAACCGAACGCAAATAGGCTGTACGGGGACTCCCCCAACGTTAAATGAACTATAATAAACTATTTTGGTTTTTTATCAAATAAAACAGGATTTTTTTACAAACATTTATATTAGAGCCATCTGTATTTATAATAAATATGTAAATATGTTTGAAAATTGTCTAAACCAATTAGAAGTATGGTTACAGTTCTAGAAAATATGGCAAGCTTACAAGGGGGTAATTCTATCGTTCCATTTGGATGGGCATTTGTCTTCCTTGTCTCCTCCTGTGGTTGTTGGCTCTGATGATAGTTGCCCATTCGTACCACCTCTCAACCCATCAAAACTTATATAATCTAACAATATTCCATAAGATGCTCCATTAAACCCCAAATGCTTGACAATTCCTAATCTTAGAAACAAGATTCTCAAAGCACCCAGCGGACATCATGCCGTAGTCAAATGCTATTTTTTCGAACGATTAAACAGAACAGAGATTCGACTATAAAAACGATAACAATGGCAAAAAAGTTGTCAATCTGTAACACCTTAGAGAATTTAACTTTATTTGTTGCCACTAGATGGCCTAGAATGCTATATAGAGTAGAGACATCGGGATAGAATATGGAAAGACATTGTGAAATAGGTAATCGGATGAAAAAGACGCCATATTGAAATAAAGAAGATTCAAAGAAGTTTAGAAGACTTTTCAATTTGGATTACAAATCGAATATCCGTGATTAAAACGTCTAAAATATCACAACTAAAACCTAATACTGAAAAATTGTAAAAACATTATAAATCAAATATAAACAATTTTCAACAAAATCCAGAAAAAATGTCACCATAAAAATTCACTAATTCCTAGGTGGCATGATCCCTGGTTTCTAGCACGGTTAGAGCGGCTAGACCGGCTTGACTTTGTCTAGCACGGCGTTCCTCCGTCAACTAGCTCCCAGGGGAAATGTTTTTTCCGATGGCGCCCACATAGTATCTGTTTCCCATGCAACTATGAAGCTTGCCACAATTTTCTTTTATTGATAAATCAACAACAATAGGATGTCATAGTGTTTATTAATACGCTGGTCGTGCCTCAATAAAAAAATTGACCGAATAAATCAGGCTACGAAAAAATGGTCCAACAATACATCAGCAGCTGTGATACTTTAGTCAGTTCGGCAACAACAAAAAACAGCAAATCAAAACACACCACGCATCATGGACATTGCGGAAATTTACCGAAATGAAAAAAATGACCCGCCAATAGTTTTGGTCTCGCCACGACTGATATACCTAAATATCGTCAAAATTTATCAACAGCCTTTATTCGAAACAGCCAATTAAAGATGCTGAAATCTGCCATATAAAATTGCGATCATTTAGAATAATATTCAAACTAAAATTGCCATCACAGAAAATTTACTTGGCCTAACCTTCCACCCCTTGGATGGCGCTACAATGCCAGCTAAGGTTCAGCGCGTGGGTGTAGTTCTTCTGGGGGTAAGGGAAAGACTTGGTTCTTGTCAATCCATCCTTTATATGTGCTGGGAAAGAAATAAGGACATGGAATGGGAATCGGGGTTGAGTGAAGATACTGATTCGGAGCCTGAAAAAACACCCGTTGAAGAATATTGGCACATGAAGCTTTTCGTGTCCATTGTGAACGTGTTACATCCTTGAAACCCAATATTTCGGCTGTGATGCAAACTTAAATGATTGTCAAACAACTACAAATATATAATATGGCTTAACCTAGATTTATTTCTTTAAAATGATAGTAACACTTTAAACCATTACAACATTTTTACTGAGTCGTCGCCAAATCGGCAAAAAAGTCAGTAGCATTCGAAAACTTGGACGATGGCAAATTGTGTCCCTTTTCTTTACGCAAATTGTGTCGATCGTTATATTTAATATCCCCGAAATCTTCAAAGTACTTCACATTCCAAAAGCGAATATCATTGTTATGTGACCCAGATGCAATGAACTCGCCCGTATGATTGATGTCTATCGATTCCACGGACATTGTGTGCTGGCCGACTATTCCAAGGTTTCGGAATGGCGCAATGTGGGTAGCACGTAAAATGCCATCGTCTCCGGCAACACAACCGATCCTGTCGGTGAGTGGCACCATCACACTAATCGGCGATTTGATTCCTGGAAACATGTCGCTATGATATCCGAATTCGCCCCAATTGAACGAATAGAAACGTCCTTTAGACGTGCCAACTATCAGTTTTGAATCGTTACGGTACAGGTTCATGCAGGTTAGTTCCTCCTCGTATGGTTCGGACTGAACGAATAGTTTTCTGTAAATAAATAATGACGATTTTCAATATTTGTAGTCACTTACAGAGTACAGCAAACGTTTTCGACCTTCAAGTGTGAAATTTCAAGATTGTATAGTTAAGAGAAAAATTGTCTTGCAAAGCAAAGTAAATAGATGAGCTTCATATATGTTGTTTACGGTTCGCAGTACACATAAAGAACGATTTTTTTTTATAAAAATCGAGTAAAAATTTCAGAACAGACAAAGGTCAAGGAAACGTTTTCGTAACCCTAATTTCAAAGCTATTTATTCTTAACCTTCTTCCCTATTCTTCAACTAGTATTCTGTAATTAGTTTCGTTTTTGTTTTATAGCAAAGCGCCTAGAAAGTCAAATAACATTAACTATTGTTCAGCGACAAAGGAAATGCCGACACTTTTTCAGTCAACTGTGGCTCGTTTGCCGAATATGGCAGGGAGTAAAACAATTGCCAAATATGGCAGTTAGACTTCGGATTTTAATCGTATGTATTCATTAATCTGAAGTTTTTTTCTTCCGAAAATCTATGTACAAAAATCTTACTATGAATTGAAGGGAAAGGGATATTTCTCTATGTATAATATTAAAATCTATATACTCATGCATAGGCTTCAGAATCGCATCGTGCGTGATCGAAATAAATTATTACTTTCGTTACAAATATTACGAATGCAACGTCTGCTTCTGCACCGCAGCCGATCTTGGCTACGGTTTGGACAATCTCATCCGGTTTTAACCCGCGAAGAGGGGTGTAGGATTTTTTTTAACTCTCAGTGTACCAGGTGGGGTGTGACAGACCCCAGTTCTTCGAAAATCGTATTAATTTTAAAACTGAGATAGTGCCCGAACTTCGAATTCTCAGTGGCTGGAATTGCAACGTTGGCGCTTCAATCAGTGTCATGAAGTCAGTCCGACGGCGACCACCAAGTGAGTTTTACGTCCCTAAAGTGCGTATGGGTATCACACACCCCACCTCGTGCGCCGTTGATAAAAAGGTTAGATTTTTGTTTGAAGTTTTTATCTTTATTTGAAGTCTTTATTTTTGTGTGTTTAGGATTTTTAATGGAATAAAATTAATTACAGATAATATTTTGCATAAAAAATGTCTCGTCTCACTAAATCTGAAATATTACAAGCACTTTTGGACAAAGGAGATGACTTTGAATTAGAATCTGAAGGCTCAGGACCGAGATCTGGAGAAGAATCTGAACATTTGAGCATTCAGAGTGATACAAACAGTGAAGTCGATGGCGAATTACTTTTTTCCGATTAAGATAGTGATGACGATGTACCACTTTCAGAGCTACGTCTGTCAAGAATAAAGTAAAAGATAGCAAAGCAAAGATAAGACAACGAAATGGCAAAAAGAACCATACAGGAGCAACGTTGGCCGCTAACTATTTTTGGCGTTGCTAAACCATGCGGGTATGAATGCAATGGTTGTTCACATATTCAATAATGGTATTGAAGGAAAAAAAATAATTTAAGAAGTAAATTCATTCGAGAATTGGGCATTTCATTGATAAAAAAACCTCCTAAACTCCAGAAGGCAGAACCAAAGGCTTCTAAGGGACCTACGCAATAGAATCACTAAATATTTCGATGATTTGCCTGAAAATTTAACAGAATCTCCAGCAACAATGGCTATTGTTATGAAAAGGTGCTCAAGTTGTCCTAGAAACAAAAATCGTAAAACTAAACACACATGTAGAAAATCTTACGCTCCGATATGTTTAGAGCATACTGATTTTTTTGTCAAGACTGTGATAAATTGAACACCGATGATCTCAATTAAAATGTATCTTTCCTATGTTTAATCATTAGAAAATATATTGTAGAGTGTTAAACTAAAAGGATTCCGATAATTGAAAGAGCCATTTAAAATTAGTACATAAGAAAATGATTGTTAAGTTACAAAAATTACAGAAGTTATGTTTTTTGTTCTTTTATAATAAAAATGTTTTAGTGCATACTTTCTACTCAGATTTTTACTTAAAACTAATTGTTACTATGTATTTATAAATACCAAATGTTTAGTTTCTCCAACAAACAACAATATGATGATTTTATTACTTTTATATTTTGAGGTATGTCATACCCCACCTAGTACGGGGCGAGATTTTTAGTCACCTGGTACAGGTAGGGTTAAAGAGGCGCCACCTGTTTATGCACCGAGACTGCCCTTTCCGCGAATCCGGAAACGGGAACTGGATTCGCAACAACCCAAAACCACCGACAGAAATAGGGAATTTGAAAGAAAAGGAACCGAACCGCGACGACCGCTTCGCCATTTCACACAATTAAATACAATTTTACGTTGAAATCCCTATTTTATTCCCCAATCTCACATAACTAACCCTAACTATACTTACTTCTATTTACATTCTTTTCTCCTTAAACCTATTTCCGCCGCTGCCACCTGAATTCCGCACCTCTTCTCTTCCGAACCAAGAACAAGATCTCACCAAATCAAACGACTTTCTCGCCGCTAAACCCCGTACACGTACGTATGGCCTTCCTTAGTTCCCAACAGCACCTAACACACTCAGTTGTTATCTCGGCAATATTTATACGATTTCCCGATCCCGGTCAACAGCCAGCCGAAGTTGCTGAACCCGTCCCGCTTTCCATTGTCTTCGACTCGTTTTATGCCGATTGCCGATGCACGTCAGCTGGCGATTTGTGTTTTCCGTGCTCGGTCTCTCCGACTGGCCACAGTGTGGCACCTCAGGCGATACTGCGGCGGCTGTATAAGGGTGGACCCATTGTATCGCTGGCGCTGGAATGCCGCTGTGAAGACGAATCATGGCAGCCATGGGGTCGGATGAAGATCGCGTTGACGGCAACCTGAGTGGTTCCATCGGTGGGACGACGGGTAGCGATGAATTACAATTGTTGTAATTAAATACGATAACATTTTCGTCTACGTAGCTATCTTATCCACTATCTCTAACCTAGATAAACCCAAACCATAATTAACTAATCCTGTATCTTCCAATATATTTATATAATTACATCTATTACATATTTATATCATTCAATACCCTTATTTAGCTGCATCTATTCCCTATTTATTTAATTTAATTCTTACAATACAATATAATTAATGACTTGTGTGAAGTGGCGGCTCGCGTATGTCATTTACTATCGATTCGCCCAACGGTTTGGAGTCTTCAGGGGCAAGACAGTCCCTTCGGCCACGCTGCGTGGCGAACGTAACAATTTCTAAACAAATCAATGTTCATCATTTCCATGGATAGTCATCGTTTCCATGGTTCAAATTTATGCCGCTAACAATATCCGTAAATGATCCCATCACACTTGTCCAGTGTTAACGTCGATGACATGTCATGAACATTTTTCTAGGGCGTATGGCGCTGACCAATCCAACACGTGCAACGTGGGAATTGTGCATGCTCGATCCAAATATATCCTTATGGCTGATCGTCATTCAAATTATCAATGATTTAGTATGTCGTCTAAGATCGAAGTGTACCCTTAGTACACTAGAATTTTTAATCTTTTGCCTGAACGAATGCCTGTAATCTTCTTGCCAACAATTTCACTAAATTTTCATTTGATTTCAGGACTGCTTTCAGTTTTTCTTCTTCTATCAATCAGAACATCTTCGTGTGTAGTCTTTTGCAGAAGCAGAGACTCTACAAAGCTTAATCAATGCTGAGGAAAATATAAATTTAATCGGATTCATGGGCCATCTAAAACCAGAAGGACTATCTTAAAAACATTATGATCGTAGGCAGGCTTGAATAGATGTTCCCACCCCTGATGAATTTTTAGAAAATTCATATTCCCTTAATTATAGATCAGTGAACACCTAATAACTTGTTGAGATTTTTTCATGGATCTTGCATTCTATTATAGGATTATTGATGTAATTAATCAAAATGATGGTAGTACCCATTTAAAGCATCAATAAATCATTGTGTAATTTTATACACTTTTCTTTTCATCTCTTCTACGGTAACCGAAGCAATTAAACGTTCATCATACATTTTAATAACTGCTTGTATTTCATAAGCAGAAAATTGACAATGGTTAGTAGAATATTAAGAATAAATTCCAATAATTTCTTATACTAAAAAACCAAATTGTTAATATAACAAAAACTAATTGGTACTTCAACATATAAGGATGCCAAATATATATACGATCACCAATAAAAAAGCAAAAAAAAGCTTCGATAAAAAACATTAAGTGGATTTGCTTAGCATTAATATTTCATTCAGGCTTATCATACGGTTTGGCATAGAATTCAGCAATTTTTAAATAATCCCTTCCCGGTATTTCGTTCCAAGCAGTTTTTATTGCAGATTTCAGTTCATTTACCGTTAATTTTTTCCCACTACGGTAAACTCTTTCTGCGAGGATACCTCACAGATTTCCAATGGGGTTCATGTCCAGACTTCACGAAGGCCACTCTAGAAAAGGAATATTTTTGCTTTGAAACCACTCCTGGGAATCTCGAGATCGATGGATGGAGACATTGTCTTGCTGGAAGATGAATACATTATCACTTCTTCTGCATGATCAATAAGAGACGTTTACAGCTTGTTGGTATAGTTTTCGGAATTCATTTTTGTAGGAATATTTACCGGCGGTTCCTCTCCTTGATAACAAAATGTATCCCATACCATAACAGTTCCGTCATCGAAGTTTTAGCTCATCCTTATCTCATCAGATTTTCTAAGATCATGCCAGTAACATTGAAATCTATCTGAACCGCTGAGTTTAGATTTTTTTATTCGGAAAGGATGACCTTCCAGTCAATTCCCGACGCTATCATCTGTTTGGCCCATAATAAGCGTTTTTCTTTTTTTTCTTAGTTACAGCCGGTTTCTTCGCTCTTTTTTGGAAATGTCTTAAAATGAGCTAAAAATTTGTTAAACGTGCTAACGGTGACTAGTAAGTTCATGTCTTCACGTATTTCGCTAGCAAACATGTGCTCATTGCAAGTTTTTTGTCGGTTTTGTCTCTTATCTCTTTCTGAGATCAATGAATTTCGACCGGATTGCTTTCTTTCATTATACTTTGAATCTTATTTCGCATATTTATTTACCACATCCAAAGACCTTTAAATTCGACCATCGAAATCGATCGATCATCCCGCTCTTTTAAAACAAGTTATTTTCGTTTTTTCAGTCACCGTCAAACTTTCACCTCGTGGCTTCCTCTACGGATATCTTACTTCTCGTTTTTCAGGATTGTGTTAGTCAGCTCCGAAATTACTGTAACCTGTTCAAGAGTTACGTAGTAAGTAACCATGTATAACTTCTAAATGTGGTAGTAGGGTAAAAATAGGGTAAACGTATAGTTCTTTCGCGGACTGTATATTTTTCAGAGAAATCTTTAAATTTCTTTTTCAGGGTTGAAAATTTAAATTGTCTACAATTGTCGAATTTTCTAGCAATTCTCAGGCAAAACCATCATAAAAATCTTGTACCTATTCGATGTATAGCAAAATCCCAACAAGTAATTAGGCGCTCACTGTTCTATATTTCAGGGGATATGGATTTCCAAGTGTTCAACATCGGTGGAAATACCTATTCGAGCATGCCTACAATCATGTGTCGCGAAGTGAATGTGCCAAATAGGAGTAAAAGGTTCGCAAATAAAGAACGATTCGAAATCAAAAATATATCCATGGATAATAAGGATACTGACAATCGGGACGAAACTGAACTAAAATAGCACCAATCAAATCTTTTACCTTGCGTTCATATTGATTGTTGTTAAGTATCCGTCGCCACTCGTCACCAACAGCAACTTCTTAGCGTCATTTGTTAGGATCGCCGAAATATAATCTTCGACTTCCTTCAAAGAAAATACAGGTGCTTCTGTTCTCATATCCCACAGTTTTACCGTCCCAGAATCATCACCTGCAAAACAGAACTACTATCACACCAAAAAACCTAATTGAAACAAATCCAGAAACACACCAGTCGCAAACAAATTCTCATCAACAACATACAGCCTGTAAATCGGCGTGTTATGAGCATCATCGTAAAACTTCTTCAACTTGCCACTCTCGACATCAGTCAACATTATCGATTTGTCTTTCGAGCACGACAAAAGAACTTTGCCATCGTCACTGAACTCGATATCACGACAAGCTTTCGTGTGCACTTCAAGTGTTTTCAGCAATGTGTTCTCGTCGTTCGAGTATTTGTACAAATGTATATCGCCTGTTATACTCGCAATAGCAATTATGTCCTCATCACTGTGAAAACTGATATCGGTGATGAAGTCATCCAGTTTAATTTCGGGAGGATGTGATCGTGGCTTTTTGATTGCAGCAATTATAGCTTTAACGGTTTCGTCCTCCTCGTCGTCATCGTCGTTTAGTGTGCTTGGTCCTGCGCCACTTGATCCTGCTTGATTTTGATCAGCGTCACTCTTTTCGGGTTCCTATGATGAAAAATCAAACTGAAAACGTTGTTTTTGTGTAGAAAAAATTTGCTGGCTGAACACCTCAAAAATCTTTTCGAGAAATTTAAACATTCATATCGATAGCCAGGCTTTTATTCATTATCCAATGTCTTCACATCATCCAAAATTGGCATAAAATGCCGCGCACAACCGAATGAGATGTCCTTTTATTCTGAAGTGAACTTGTTTTGGACAAAGTAGATGCCCTAGTGGGAGCTGGCACCGCGATCCATGAATAAACACCAACACAAAAGGTCAGCCATTATTTAGTTTCTTTCATAGAGGCTGAAAAAACTGTCTACTTGAGGAAACCTATAGACTTGGCTGTCACTGAATCCCAAACTTAGCAAGAAATTTCTCAATATGAAGCGTGAAACAGTAGCTCACTACATTTTTAATGACGGCGTTCCCTTTAACGACTTTTCTCGAAGCTGCAAGTCATAAGAAACAGTTCAGCACTTTCTCTATGAAAGCTCGAAAATTACAAAAAGAAGACTCTGGGTTCCCCTTTTTTTGTAGAGCCTCACGGCAGTTGCTAATATGAATGTCAGCAGCATAGCCGGCTTTATTAGAGGATCCAAATGGTGGTCAGCACCCCAGAGCTAGGTTTTTAGTTCCGAACCCATCTTCATGTGGTAGCACTATAGGCCTACCGAGGCCTTGACCAGGCATCTTTGTAAAAGAGGGCTGCCACTACAACCTATCTACCTATTAGTATTTTGTAATTTATTCCTTAGGGCATGGTCTTTGTTTAAATGAAGGTATTCATTCGTCGCCTACATTCCGTATGAAATGACTACCCTTAGTCTGTAACGAATGCATACTACTACGTTAAGCATTATATAATCATTACATTGTTTCCAAGGGTACATACATACACACACATACAAACTTCTTTCCAAAAAAAAAACGCTTTAAATATACTCTAAAACCCTTAAAACGTGGATAAGTTGAACATTTAAATTTTCAGATCGATTACAAAACAGTGAAAAATAAGGACTTTCCGAGGTTTTCATCCTAATTTCAGTCCTTTTATGACTGATCATTGTTTTACAAGGAGAGGCTCCGACTTTGCAGTCTCAGATTTGGATGAAATTTGGCACAAAAGTAGAAGACGTCAAATATATTCGATCCTTAAAATATTTGACCGCAACACCCTCCCTTTTTGATAAAAATGCCTTTAAAGTTTTTAGCGTCGCTTATCGATTAGTAAGTTTTTGCATTTGACATGAGCGGTGCAGTGTAGGTAGAGGCGCTACTAACTCGCGGGTCGTGTGTTCGATCCCCGGTGAGTATTGTTTTTTTTTTTGAATAATTTTGGATGTAATTAGTTTAAGGTAAATCAGCAATGTTCAACTACAAATACATTTATTTTTAGAAATCAGTAAAATAATGCGATAATTTAGATTTGTAAATTACACTAAAAACTCAATGTTGAACGGTTGGATTATTAAAAACTGTTGTAATCGAAGGGAAACCATAGTTAACGGTAGGATCTTTCCTTGTCCCTAGAATCAATCCTGCAGGTAAACCAGGTAAACCAGGGTAGAGTGCTGTAGAGTAATTGTGGCATATAGTAGATACTAGCAACGTAATTGTTTAACAGTTCCATAATTTCGGATTACTGTACTCGAAGTGAAATCTTTACCGGAAGGTCATATATTCCTTTGCTACTATAATCCTGTCATTGTTGTCTCCTTGTCTCAGTGCCAAATTGGATAATTGGGTAGCAATAAGAAAAATAAAGAACGATGACAACCATCGTTATTCAATTACAATTAAAGGGTACTAGGAAGTTACTACATTTTAAGAAAAGGATGCATATGCGAATATATACAAGAGCTAGTATTTAGTGTGATTTCCTGGTTCGTTAGATAACTGTTAAACAATAACGTCCCTAGTATCTACTTTATGCCACAATTACTCTACACCATAGCATTTATGGCTAGTCACGTTAAGCAATGGATCGAAGGTGATTTCTTGTCGGCAACGCATTCAGACGTGCCGAACACAGATTCTTTTCATTCTGATGCGATATGAAATTGTTTCTGACCCGCGCGGATCCGCAGATTTATCACACGGGGGTAGAATGAGTGCGTGTCGTTTAGTCACTGTGTCATCCCACAAAGCAGCTATCAGTCAACCGATTCCACGCAACAGTGTTATCGCGAATTTAGCTCGAAAAAAATGCCAAACACGAAGACATGAATATCCTGAATGCAGGAAAAAAACCTATAAAGCCCTCATGTAAGCCAATTCGACAAGCAATGTTGCTACAGCCAGCAATCCCGACCGAGATGAGTATTGGTGAGACCTAGCGCGCATATTCAAATATGCAAGCGCTAGGCCACGGTAGGGCGGGCCCAGGCAGCGACATCTGCGTCTGGTGAGTTTCGCTGAAGTTCATCTTCCTTTCGAAAAAGGCACGGCCGCCCGAGAGATTGTTTGCTCGCACGGTATCCCTTTCGCTTTTATCGTTCGTATTTTCGTAGTTTGGTCTGATGTTCGGTTGTTAACACCTTGCCTGCCAATGCGTGGTGAGCATGTCAAAAGTCTTCTCCCAGACACCACTTGATGGTGCCTGGTTGACAGAGTTTCTTAGAATTAGTCGCTCTGTAAAATCATAGTCGCATGCGCCTAAATAAGATTGTGCACGTTTATTGATAGTGTTTTCTGGTGATGCATTGGCGTCTGCATCACTGGTGATCACATCAAAATAGTTTATTTTATGAGTCGGTTAGTTTTATCGGTTAGTGTTTTATGGAGAACTAGTCAGTGGTCGAAAGCTGTGTGATATGGCGCGTAAACTGTCTTCGCAAGAAATTCGCGATACTTTAGTCGAGACTGAAAATACTGATAGTGAAAATAGTTTTATTGATTTTGATGAAGAAGTTGATGAATACGTCCCGGAAAGTAATGGAAGCATAATGTCAAGTAACTTCACGAGTGATGGGAACGAATCAAACTTGGAGAGAACCAGGTGAAAACCTTGTGGTCGATGAAAGCATGATACCATTCTGTGGACGATTGGGGTTCCGATAATGCCTTCCAGGCAAGGCAAGCAAATACGGAATAAAGCCGTTTAAAGTAATCGATCTACAAGGCTATATTTACAACTTAAAATTGTACACGGGGAAATCAAATCGAACCACAGAATTATCATTTGCTACGAATGTTTGCCTTCAACTGATGGATGGATACTTTGGTCAAAATAAAACTCTCACAGTTGATAATTTCTAGCACTTTTGTTGAATTAGCCAACGTCTGCCTTAAAAGAAAAACACATATTCAAGAAAAACTGAAGGGGTTTGCAAAAATTAAAAAGAAGCGATTGTGTTACATTTGATAAGTCTGGTATTGTTGTAGGCGCTTGGAAAGATAAACGAGAAGTTTGATTCTTATCTACTAAACATATTGGAAAACTTTCACCAACGGGGAAAAAGACAAAATCCGGGGAGGATATTTTTAAACTAGACATCAGTTTAGAACACAACAAATGCAAACAAGATAATACAAATACCGTGTTTTTTATACAGGGTAACTAATTCCAGTCTAATTATAGGAATCGATTTATCTGATCAAATAGCCAGTCACTTCAGTCCATTGAGAAAAACGATTCGTTGGTATCATAAAGTTGCATTTGACGTTTTGCTAAATACAGCAGTGGTTAATGTTTACATTTTATACAACGCTAATAATGTCACCAAAAATATATCAAACTTTCGAGAGAATATAATTGTGAGTCAGCTTTGATAGAACTCAACGAAAGACATTTCCGAAGCACAACGATCGACGCTGGGAAAACAAACGCTGCAAAAGTCTACAGAATTGACCAAAGATTCCAGACGAAAGAGAGTACGTTGCATTAATGCTACACTTCCCTTTCAACTGCATCTACATCAACGATTGCACGCAAAAAAGCCAAACAAGTTGACACGCAGTGTATACAGTTTCCTAATAAGCCTGTTTTTGCTTTCAGCACTTTCAAGAATACCACTAAAGTAAAAAAAGAAGCAATTCATATTAATGTTATGTTATAAAATCTGTTATTAAGGATATTTCATACGTAAGTGATAAGAAAATGATTTATTTTATCCTTTTCTAATATATGTTTTGTTACGGTATGCGCGTGAGGATTGAGGTACTGCTTCAAAGAAATATTGGTTGATTTTTGTCGGAATTTCGCAAACGGTCGTAAAGATGGTTGAATTTCGCGAAATGAGATTCAGAAGATGAGCGGTTCAGAATTTACATTCAAAAGGTACTCAAAGTCATTCTACCGAGGCTGCGAATAGGGCCTGGCTGCTCGAAGAAAGCTGTAATACAACCAGTCAAACTTGGCACGCACTGTGCTCCAAACGCACCAAGCGGCTCCTCAATCCGTCGTTTCCGTACTGACGGGACACTGTCTGATCGGCAGACACGCAGAAAGATTGGGTGTCCGTTTAAATGATTTCTACCGAAGTTGCAGATCAGAGGAAGAAACTTTCCAACAGTTTCTGTGCGAATGTCCGGCACTGTCCAGGAAGCGCATGCAAACCTTGGGCACGCCCTTCCTGAACAACCTCACGGAAGTAGCTGATTTAGACTTTGGCTGCATAGCCGGCTTTATTCGAGAATCTGAATGGTTCTCGTCATCCCGCAGGTTCTTGTGCCGCCCTTGCCTTCTGTGGTATCACAATGGGCCTCTCGTGGCCTAAGTGAGCTACCTTTGGATAAAAAGGGGCTGCCACTACAACCAACTAACCAACCAACGAGGAAGGGGCTACATGGATTTTGCCCGGAAAAAGATTATTTCGATTTGAATGGCTGCATGAATTCTATGCTGAAGCGGCGGGAGTGTGCGTGTTTGAAATAACATGTGTATACATCGTGGACGGGCTAATCCTATGCAGTCCGTTCAGTGCTTCGACAACGTTTAGTCTTGGCATGGTCTGGATAATACTTTTGAGCAGGCATGAGCAACATTTTTTCAGAGATAAACTGTGGAGATGTACAAACACCAAAAGAAATATCACGAAATGATGAAGAATACGAAACTGGAAAAGAGTCGAACATCAGTGAAACGGAGAATTTCCAATAGTCACCGGGAAGAATTTTAAGGGATCGACCGACTATAAACAGAGCCGAACATCTTGAAGACTATCCCAGGATAATGGAGGAACAAATCAATTAGGTGACAAGGCACCCTGAAACTTTCGAAGACGTCTTCAAAAGCGATAATTCGGTGGTGTGGCAGAAAGCTTTTCATCGTGAAATTACTTTAGTAAAATTAAGTAAAACTTGGAAGGGTGATTCCATGCAGATAGGTCCTCTAACTGACGAAAAACCTGATAGCAGTATCGATAAATATGAAGAAAGCATAATGTTGAAGCGATTTAGTCAGCGTCAAGAAATTAACTTCAACAAAACTTTAAGTCCAATGGTAAAAGGGGAAGCAATTCGTTCGATTCTGAGCATGTTAGGAAACGAGAAAATGCAGTTGATAGTCTTTGAAGGTTTCTTTCAAGGAAATGACTATCAATTTTTCATTGGTTTTGCACTAATTTTGTTTCGCAATCATAAAAAACCAAGATTGACTAGAACTTTCATTGCTATTTGATTTTGTAAATCATTCGTTTCCAAAAGTGGGAATCGATTCTTTTTTTTTTGGGGGGGGGGGGGGAATAAGACTTAATTTTTTATATTTTGAAGTTAAAAATGAAGACTTTTGAAGATTTTTAGAGTATTTCTTCAGTCCTTTTATGATTCATAACTGTCTCAGTGTGAAAGTAACATTCAACTGTTCTTGGCAATGATTTTGTGAGTGAAAATTGCTTGCATGCTGTATGCATGGGTTAATTTTGATAGGCTTTCCTGAACTACGCAGAACCAGATATAAGGCGACAACGGATCGCATCTCTATTGCTCGGCAGTTTGAGTCCCTGGGGGATGCTACATGGAATCCTGAAGAAGTAGAAGAATACCGAAATTATGCCAGAGTTGTAGCAATTCAGACAGATAAGCTAGCTGGGAAGTATCGCTACGCAGCATTTTTGCTTCTTTTCATACTAACGAGCGCAACTCCACCTTTCATCTACTAACTACATGTTGCTGATAGTCTGTAAAAGGGTACTTATTCTTTTTAAGGGACGCAAACCGTTCGAATATTCGACACCTTCAAGCTTCTGATGAATGTAATTCTACGCTTGTTGGTTAGCTACTTGAAAAAATGATCCAAATTTCGTCATTTCATCTGGAAAATTCATTCAACAATGCTCCACTCTATTTCACTCTTATTTGTTTTGCAGGCGACCAAAGCAAGGACAGTCTTCTTGGCCGAGCTTTTGTGAATTCCCTCGAGAAGGAATCGCGTTATAAAACATTCCTATGAAATCTAGTATAATAAATAGCTAACCTCTATTTCGGAGTCGTCAGAGTCCGGGTCCGAAGGGTTGAAATCATCATCACTGCTATCATCGTCGGCATCGATTGGCTCCCCGGGCCCATCGAATTGGACATCCTCCTCGCCGAGCACCTCAAACATTAGCTCAGCCTCGTCGGCAATATCAATCGAACTGTCCGAATCGACATTATCCACGCCCGGTTTGTAAAAATTGCGCCTAAATTTTCCATTGGAAATCCATTTAACTCATCGATACGACTTCAAATTTGCAACGTGCCTATGATACTTACATGATGTAGTGTAATACAATCTGATGAAATATTAATGACAGACGATAAAAATCTGAATAAACTAAATTGAATTTAATAAGTTTTACATTCAGGTAAACAATAACATTACTATGACGTTTCTATGCTTTCCGGCAGCCATGTGCATTCAGAGTTGTGAGATTTTAGTGTTGAAAACTATTGTGAATAAGCTTACGTGTTTTACGCTATTTGAAAACTAGCTGAATATCTGCCGTTGCCTATTTTGGGGGAAATTAGACAAAACTATCAATGTTGAAACAGTTTATTTTGATTTTACTCTAGCTTGAACGGAAGTGAAAGACAGGTAAGTCAGTTCTAAATTTTCAAATAAATTTTATAAAATAAAAGCACCAAATTGAAGCATATAATATTAAATAATTTTTGAATATATGCCTCAACCGATAACTAAAATTCTAATCTAAAAGAGGCTCGGAAAAATCAAAACTTGTCATTATTGGGAAGAGGGCCAAATCTTGTTGTTTTAAGCAAACTAAAACACTTCTAGTTGATTTTGTAGCAATTTAAAATGCCTGAATGACTGGAGATCTTTTTAATGTCTGGCGTACTAAACTGGACGGGAAAATTTTGATGCAAAAACGATTACTGATTTGTTTTTCATAGACAATTGTTCCGCTCGTCATAAAGCAACAGAGCTACAGTATTTTCTGCTTGATATGATCAACAAAGTAACGCAAATTAATATGAAAACCCTTACAATTTCAAACAACATTTTTGTCGTGGTATTTTAAAAGCAGTTTTAATTAATTAAGCAATTATAAAGAAATCTGTTCTTTTTCTAGATTATGTTAGAATATATCTTATTAGAATCAAAACGTTAAACTCACGACCATTAAAATTTAGTTTCAAAAGTGCGCTTTTAAGTTTCCAAATTGAATCGGGACGAAGAAAATGATGTATGACATATTAAATTTACAGAACTCACCATTAGAAAGGGGAAGAAGTAAAAGAAACATAGTAAATGCTGATCGAAAACGGTTATAACACAAACAGTTGTAACTGGAAAGAACACGTCGACGTGACAAGTGCAACAACTGTGGAAGACGCTTTTGAATCACACGATCGAAATGAGAAAAGTAATGCGATTGTAACACAACAGGCCAGTCGTGGCCTAAGCGAGACATCTTTTGATGAAAAGGGCTGAGACCAATGTAATTGTACAAACGAACCGTCAATTTGAGGTGGCGATTCATATTCTTCGATGGAGAATAGCAAAGCAAATTTCCAGTTTCTGACAGAGTGCAAATATCATTTAGTAATATTGAACATTATTCGGAAAATAAAATTATAAACTTTTCTAGTTTATAATAAAATACAGATATCCATAATGTATAAATTTACGTATGAGTCAAATATAAATTCAAAAAACATTCTTAAACTTCTTTCTGTTATTTTGAAACCCTCTTGCCTAGACTTGCTTTTGGTGATTGGTGCGAATTCTACTTAGAATGGTTTTACTGTTTATTTCGTTTTGTTTAGCGTAATTAACGTAATAAAAAAAATATTTTATTTTCTTTTTAACATTTATTGCACATTTTAACATTTATTATTATTTGTATCATTATTATTATTAATAATATTATTGATATTATTATTGTATTCATATATTATTCCTACATCGCAATGTTTCCGACTTACATTTTATATTGCTATCAAAGTGTTTATTTCATGTTTGCTGATCGAATACTATTTTTAATGTGTAAAAGTTATGTTTTCTAATATTTGTTTGTAAAAAACCAACAACTGGAATTCACTTATCAACTATTCTACAATCAATGCTTAGTTTCTCATCACACACAGATAAATACTATAGCCAAAGCGTTTTATTATGCTATTCCGCTGCATCTGCTAAAACTGCAACACAGGCGTCTGGCAGGTGGCGCATATTATTTAACGTGCTGATCAAGGTGAATGAATCAAAAATTGTTTATTAATTCACCATTTTTGTAGATCCTGGTAAGAGGGTTGGCAATAACATGCCAAGCTATGTAGTAAAAATTTATATACTACTAAATCACACAATTAGAAGTAATTTTTATAAGCAAATAATAAATCAATTTCGCAAAATAACGTATTTGACAAATGAGTATGTGTTTTTAAATGTTTTAAATGAATGCCGAACGCTACAAACAATTTGCCGGAACTATCTTCTTTCTTTCTATCGTATTTGATTAATTTTTTATTGCTCTATAGATGTCAGATGATTATATTATTTCCTTGACTCACTTTATAGACACTTTGTTCCAAGTAAATATGCATTTGGATTTCGGTTATTTTAAAAATAACCATTAATATGCAATTACATATTTTTGGCTTTAAGTAGATAAAACATTGTTGTACTGCACGATCGACTAAGTAGCAATTTTAATTAATTTATTTAATTTTCATAATTTTCGGGCAATATGTTCATCTAAACTGATTGATTATTTTAGTATGAATAATATACATGTTTAAATTTTGATTTTTCTATCAAAATTAGACTTTCAATATTTTAATTGATATTTTCATTGTCATATAAGAATTTTTGCTAGGATTTCACATGTAAATTTTGGTGAGAAAAGTGTTGATCGGACGTAGCTCCCAACTCTTGAAAAAATGTTCCTGCGTCCTTGCTAAACCGTTCACAATCATCATCAATAATTGTGTGGTTTCTCCGAGTCTTCGAAAAAAAACTCTACTCATCCAAATTTCGAAGAAATTGATCTAAATTAAAGAATAATATATTTCCGGATTTGCACTTTTTTGAAAAATTAAGTGGGCAGCCCTAATTTTTCGATCCATTTCCGGCTGACTTCACTGAAATCAAATCATCCCAATTGACATTTCACGTCCGTGTCGTCAGAATTTGACGTCGATTTGTGTGCGAAGAGAGTTTATTGGCGAAGTCAGTTATTATCGGTGCATGGACGTTCGAGTGTGGATTAAACGTTCTTAAATACGTGGCCCGAGCAAACAAGGTGTAAAATAAGTGTTTTGTGGCGGAGCAATCGAGACGTAATCGGTCGTAAAATCAGTGTAAAGTGTCTGCAAAATTGTCACGTACGAAATGACAATGGGCGACGAAACTCCAATAGCTTCGCTGGTTTTGCCAGTCCTTCTGCGTCCTATCTTGTCCCAGGTGAGTGATTCTATAGCGCTGAACATTCCAGCTGAGAAAATGCAGTGAATATTGTCGAAAAACGGACAGAATGGCGAAGGAAATGAATGTTCTTCCTCGCCAAGACGAAGAGCAGGGAAAGCGGGAAAAAGTTATTATTCAATATGGAAAATATCGAATTCAATTCTTATTGTTTACATATTTGAGATTCTCATCGAACGAGCTGCATGGGCGGGGAATATTTTGGTCGCACATATCACCACCGCGCAGGAAGCGCGGCCGCGAACGCTATCAGCGACCATCAAAAGCTGATAAGCGGATCTGCCGCGCTAATCTTTGCGTGGAATGTGTGGAATCGTTGAAGTGTAACGAATTCTCTACACACGGAACTAGCGTGTAATGTTTATTGCCTGCGCCGTGAAATCGATGACACGCCAAGCAAGCCCCTTCCCGAGTCAGATTTGGCGAGGATGACCTTGCAGCCGCTCCTTGCGGGAGCGAATACGGGCGCGGATCACTGATCTCGCAGGAAAACATCTATTTAGCGCCGTGCCCCGCTCGAGAGCTTCAAGCGACGACGCTTGTTTGCTACCTGTCCGATTGTTTTGCTGGGCCAGGTAAAGCCCAGGTCTCGGGACGGCGCTTATCGCATTATCATTTTGTTTATAATTTTGCATATTAAAGTTGAAGGCCGCATGTCGCTTTCTTTTTATCTCGATGAATTTCAATTCAGAGAAAACATGCCCATCGTTAATTTGAAAGTTTGAATTGGATGCTAGCCTCGACTGGAAATGATATTCAAACGAACGTTTCGAAGATGATCAAGTTTTGTCGTCGGAAAAACATCAATTTGTTAGCTTTCAAACGTATCGTTAAATTAATGAATAGCTTCTTCTAAAGCCGAACATTTGAGGCAGGTTTCTGTTACGTTTAGACTGAAAAACAAGGAACGAGGCTACAAGTCATTATTGTGCCTTGAATCAACAGTCCACACTGCAGCTCTATTATGAAAAACCAAGTCAAAACTCGCTTCTAAATAAGCGGATTGTTTCTGAACAATCATCTCTTTCATAAGCTATTTTAACGATATGAATTGGACCTTGTTCTATTAAATGAAGCATCCCCCAGGTGCGAGGGTCATTCAAATAAATTAATAATCAAAGCTAAACATTGTTGCGACCTCAGCGTATTGACACTGCGGCCACGGAAAATTTATTTGAACCTTCCACTCCCTGTATAGCGCAACGATGCCAGCTAAAGCTCAGCGCGTGGGTGTGGTTCTTTAGGAGGTAAAACTAGGCCCGTGTCGATCCAAATAACATGAGGACATGGGATGGGGAATCAGGATTGGGTGTTGGTGCTGAGCCTGAAAAAAAAATTTAGGCCATAATTCGATTAAAAGGAATATATATTTAAAATAATTGAAATAAAAAATAACATTACAATAAACTTATAATAATACAAAAATATAATTCGGAATACTAAGAAAAAAAAATGTTTTAAAAAAACTATGATAAAATAAACTATGATAAAATAATTATAAAATAATAATCGAAAAAATGATTACGATTAAAAGAAAATTATGATAAAAAAAAATAATTAAAAAAAAATAATTATGATCAAATGAAAATTATAAAAACAGAAGAAAAACGGAGGAGTGAAGTGGAAGCAACAACAAAATTTAATTTTACTCTGAATAATTTGTGGAACACAACTTACTCTGTCTGATGATGAGCGCTCTTCACCGCTGGTAGTTGTCCTGAAAATCAAAAAAATATATATATGGTGGCCTAACGTCACTCACTGAACTTTTTCTTGTTCGTAACCTTGACTAAACATTTTCAACTTTTACTCATTTTTTTCCATCGAAATATTCGCACGTTCATTTATCACTTTTACTATCTAACATGCCGGATCTTTACAAATGCATTGCCCTCTTCAACTCAAAATTTCATTCTTCAAAATTCAATTGTCCTAAGACAAATCCTAAACGAGAATTATTTGTTCTAAATGTTTAATCCCTCAACTTTCCATGTGTTCGCTTTTTTACCAAATAAACTAATAATTTATAAAAAAAAATCTTATCGTACAATTGCTGTTATATTCTATTTTTTGTGATCTGAACTTCTATTTCTTTC
Organism: Oxycera nigricornis; assembly: GCA_963942545.1. Lineage (NCBI taxonomy): Eukaryota > Metazoa > Arthropoda > Insecta > Diptera > Stratiomyidae > Oxycera > Oxycera nigricornis. The sequence continues at coordinate 93,172,008 of OZ012661.1, read as the reverse complement.
AATTATCGAAAGATCTCAATATAAACTGGGAAAAAAACTGCTCAACGCGCTGATCCCGCATTAGACTACATTCGCGCCGCGCACCAACGGTGTTCAGCATGTCCTTTAATGCTACCAAATATGTACATCTCCACGAGCCACTTTTTTGATAAGTCCATTCAGCTTCCGGTTCGGTCACTATTTACTTTCACGAAAAAATTCTTTCGCGCGATCTTCCTTTTCTTCTTCTTCTTCTCTCAAACACACTGACTTCTTTTATTCTGCACTATTTCCCGCGGTATTTCTTTTCTTTTTCTCGAACACTTTGGCTTCTTTTTTCTCTGCACTATCTCGCGCGGTATTTCTTTTCTTCCCAAAATCGATCCTTCACAACCAACTGCTTCCTTATTTTTCGCGATCTTTCTTTTTTCTTCTAAAATTGAACTCGACACCTTCTCCTTCCACAACCAACTGCCTTTTTCTCAAACTCTCGTTTTTTCCACTTCATTCCCATCATTTTTGGGGCCGGGTGCAAAAGGTCCCGCTGACTTCCAGTTGGATGCTGGAATAAGCGAAAAGGAGGTTCACTCCAAAGTTGCGCAACGTATTGTTATCAGATTTTCGACTAATGCAAGCATTAAACCGGTTGAAATTCAGATGTCTTTGCGTACACATTTAAAGGATAAAACATTTTCGAAGGCGCGAGTGATAGTCTGGTGTGCAGAATTTGATGAGAGTCGTGAAAATGTTGAAAACATGTGTCACGAGCCCGATCCACCATCTTTTCAAACACCGTGGCAGCTGTTCGGGAATTCATTCAAGATTATTGTTACTTCAATGTGGCATAAATCATAGATGAAGAAGGAATCAATTTTGGAAGTGTTCACACCATCATCCGAGTTCACTTCGAGTTTTCCGAAAAATTTCAGCATGATGAGTTCCAGAGTTGCTCGTCAAAAAAAAACGAATTAAAAATGTGAAGTTTCCCAAGCACGTCTTGTTCGTTGTTAGCATGAAACGAAACTTGGGTTCACCACTACACTCCTAAGGCTGAGGCTCCACGTCCGATTCCAAACCGATTATTATTTGGAATGCGTAAACAATAAGAACGACGGGCGTCAAGGCTCCACGTCCGATTCCAAATCTGAAATAAGAACGTGCGAGGCTCTTGAATCAGATTGTTTGTTTAGTGTTCATTCTCGTGTCGGTGCTCAACGTGAAAACATCTGTCTTGCGTTGTTGATGGTGTCAGTGCTAAAATCCTAAAATGGATGAATTTTGGCACTAGGACACACTTCTCGGCAAACATTCTCCCACGCCGCATCATAAAGTTCCCTGTTGTGGTAATCGTTCACCGCAATACTCCATATCACCGGTTTATCTCCATGGCCTTCTCCGTTCACTGCCTTTTAACGAATGACCACAACGCATGCGCATACAGAAAATCGGTTTCAGAAAACCGGCCGTGGAGCCGGGTGCCATCCGATCTTATGGCGAAAGCGTGTAAATGAGCGAGAAGGAAGCGCCTTCGTTCTGATTATGAATCGGAACATCGACCCGGGTCATTATGAACCAGACGGGTCGTAAAACCGGCGTTCTTGATCGAATCGGACGTGGACGCAGGGTCGCCCGGTTCTCATATAGATAACATGCAAAATAAGAAAAGGTCGCGCCGCTATGATGTTCATTCTTAAAAACAAACAAACCGAAACCGATTTGGAATCGTACGTGGAGCCTCAGCCTTAGTCGAAAGAATCAGTATGGAGTGGAGGAAGAAGGCGGAGCCAGGACCGTCGAAATCCAAAACGCGTTTGCCAGCCGGAAAAGTGATGGCAGCACTATTTTGTGACTCTCAAGGAAATTTACTGCTTGATTCCCATCAAAACTGTTACATCAAAAAAGCTGCCTAGTACTGTGACTTTCTGAATTAGGTTGAAGCCGTATATTGTTCGAAAAGATGAAATGTTCTGCTCTTGCATGACAACCTCAACATTACAAAGCAGCTCTAACCACCCAAAAATTGACTGAAATGGACTGGACGGCCCACACTTATCATCATAAGATTTCCAAATGTTTTGGCTCCCCAAAAAAGCGCTTAAGAATGATTTTTAAGTACAAGCATTGTTGCGCAATTCTATGGATGGATATCCGCCCTGAGTATTTTCGTGAAAACGCATTTTTCTTGGATTCTAATCGCAGCTGTGTGAATTTTGAAACGATAGTATCTCAAATATTTCTGACTGTTTTTTCGAAAAAAAACTGATTTCTGTTTGAAAACTTGTTAAAAAAATCTGGATTGTTATTTATTTGTGGTAAAAATCTTGCGATTTCTAATAAGTTCTAAGACTTCTTTCAAATGTTCTTAGTTTGCTCAGACATTAAAATCACGATGAAAAAAATAAACAACGCTATTTGCTATCCTTTCGCAGCAGATATTAAATTGGGATGTTCTGTGAGAGTCACTGCAGCGAAATATTGTGTATCGATTGGTATCATTTCGAAATTCAAAAAAGGTTAAATATTAAAGTCAGAATATCGAAACAAGGACGTCCAAAAGCTCGTATCTCCGAAAAATGAACGATATTTACGTCGCATGCTAGATGGATGGATGGATGGATGGATGGTGCTGTGAAAAATGCTACTGAAGGGAACTGCAGGGCTGCGTTAAAATCAAGGTATTACTGCCTCAAATGATACTGTAGTATGTTTCGGTTTACAATCTTTTTTGTTCTGTAGCAAAGTGAGGAGAAAATCAAACAAAAGTGACCTTTTGTTCAGCGACAAGCGCTAGTCCTAATGACACGCAAAATGCCGATATTTCTTTAGCCAACTGTGCATAGTTTTGCCCAATATGGCCGGAGTATATCTTGCCGAATATGGCGATTTTAATTTTATTCCTTAACCTACAGTTCTTCTATCCTTAAATCTACGTACAAAAATCTTACTCTAAAATTAAAGGAAGGAACATTTCTCTTTGCACAATATTAAAATCAATATACCCATGCATAGGTTTCAGAATCGTATCATGTGTGACCAAAATAAATTATGAATTTCTAATCTATAAATTATGAATTTCTAATCTATCTTAATACAGTGCTGTGAAAAATTATAGACTCAAACATATTTTTCGAATTTTTTCCAAAGCATTTCTAGGAAATGAATTTTTCATGTTGTTATTTTGTGGTTCCCAAAAAATCCTTTCAATCATCTACCTTACCCTTTTTTCAATCACGCTAAGTACAAGTGCAATCTCAAAAGTGTCCTTTTTCAGATTTGAGTTTTTATGTAGCATTTTAACACTGTGAAGACTGTGTATTTTGTGAGAGTTTTGAAATTTTGTCTATCTCTAGAATGCCCCGTGGAAAAAAACTAAGCGATGTTGAAAAACATAGAATTATTGATTTAAGGAACAGTAGAAAAACTCAGAGTGAAATCGCGAGTGAAATTAAAAGATCGCAGAGTGTAGTTAAAAATTTGTTGAATCGATAATTATGGGGAAAGAAATCATCTAGACTTCCTCCAAAATATTTGCCTAGTGTGAAACGCGCAGTTTTAAGAGAACTACCGAACACAGGAGCTTCATCATCGAAATTTTTTAGCCGGTTAAACTTGCAATGTGATCCGAGCTTAGTTAGAAAACGGGCTGTATCCTCAAAAAACTTTAAAAACCGCAAATGTTTGCAAAACCCCAAATTGACGAAACGTCACGTCGAAGAAAATTTCATCCAAATAGGAACCATTTGGGATCATGTGATCATCAGCGACGAGGAGAAGTTCAATCTCGATGGACCAGATGGATTTAACTACTACTGGCTCGATTGACGAAAGGATAGAAGAATCATGCTAAAACGGGCGCAGGGAGGTGATGTGATGATTTTGGCAGCTTTTAAAAAACATGCTAGAAGCGAAATAGCCATCGTCAATGGTAGACTTAATGCCTACGGATATCAGGAGTTACTAGAGGATCATCTATTGCCTTTTGTGACGCTAGCGGAAGACGAAAACATTATTTTTCAGCAGTATAATGCACTCATCCATATGGCTGCCTTCACAAAAAAGTGGTTTCAGGATTATGGAATCCAATTATTACCATAGCCAGCGTTAAATCCCGACCTGAACCCCTTAGAAAATTGGTGTTACGTTCGCCACGCAACGTGGCCGACCCACAATCCAGAAGGGCAAAATGGGGGTCTGCCCTGTTCTTGAAGACCCCAAACCACCGTGCGGGTAGACGCTGTTTTTAAAGAATTGATAAATAATGTTACGTTCGCCACTTCATGCAATCAAGCCAATTGATGAATTATAGCGTTGACACACTGACCCATCATCAGTGCAAAAAGTGTCTTCAGCATAAAAAACCCCATCATAATGACAGAGAGATAAGTACGAAAAAAGACCATACTTATCTCGGTAATATAGGAGATAAGTCCACTTACAATAAATATATCACGACGTGTAACCAAACAACTTTATTGTAAAAATATATAACAAGTATAACAATTTAAACGAAATCACGCGCGTGTAGTCAGCTGGAAAGATCAATGGCGACTGAGACTGTGGCATGCTTGACAGGCACCAACTTCTTTGCGATGCCAGCGACTCTTGCGGTGAACGCTAAGTACGCCCTACACTAGCCTCCCCCGAGTGACGTTGACGGCTGCTGAAACGTCACGCTTCGTTTTGTTGCTTTTGGTCCTCGATAGGTTTTTAAAGCTCCACGAAATTGAGTTGAGTCGCTTCTTTTGCTGTGGTGTGTATTTGTTGCTGGTATCTCGACATCTGCATTGATGGTATATGCCGGTTTCAGTCGTTCGGTAGAAATCGTGTTGGTTTTTTCTCCGAAGCGGATGCGGTACACCTGTTCGTTGATTCGTTCGACTACCTCAAAAGGTCCCGCATATGGCTGCTGCAACGATTTCTTAACAGTGTTTTGCCTAATAAAGACGTGCGAGCAACTTCGCAGGTCCTTAAAAACGAATGCTGCGTTTTTCGTGTGGTGTTGCACGGGTGTAGGGCGCAGTTGCTGCATATCCCGACGGAATTTAGCCACGAAGGTGTGGGCATCAGCTGTTATTGACTGATGATCAAAAAATTCTCCCGGCAAACGCAGTTGCGTTCCGAGAAGCATCTCTGACGCCGAGCATCCCAAGTCCTCCTTGATTGCAGTCCGCAACCCTAACAGGACTGTTGGAAGCGTTTCCGTCCATCGAGAAGTTTCGTGGCACATGAGTGCCGCCTTTAATGTGCGATGAAACCGCTCCACCATACCGTTGGATGCTGGATGGTATGCTGTTGTCCTTGCTTTGTTGCTTCCTAAAAATTTTGCCAGTGCGTCGAACAGCGCTGACTCGAACTGTGATCCACGATCAGTGGTGATTGTGCCTGGAGCGCCAAAACGTGAAACCCACTGGTTGTAAATTGTGAATGCTACCGTTTCTGCCAGCGTGTCCTTAATAGGTATAGCTTCCGGCCATCGTGAAAAACGATCGATGATTGTTAGAAGGTATATATATCCATTTGATGGAGGCAATGGGCCTACTATATCTACATGGATTTGTTGGAACCGATGATCGACTTTTGGGAATTGCTGCGGAACATTCTTCACGTGTCGATGAATTTTGGAGCGTTGACAAGAAATACATGCTTTTGCCCAACAGGTAATATCTTTTCTCATGTTAGGCCATACATATTTTGCACAAATTAATTTTTTAGTGGTGCGCCCGCTTGGATGTGACATGCCGTGGATTTGCTCGAACAATCGGGTGCGTAAACTAAGCGGAACAAACGGACGAATATTTCCTGCTGCAGTGTCGCAATACATAACATGTGAATCGTTACATGCTATCGGTTGAAGTTTTAAAGCAGTTTCCGTCTTTAGTAGCTGTTGCAGTTCCTGATCATTTATTTGTGCTTCGGCAATGTCTGCCGCTGTTATTACCTTCGAAAGGGCTTCAATGCACGCTGGACGCGACAAAGCATCTGCGACTTTGTTTTCTTCGCCTTTTACATGTACAATATTCGTTGAGAACTGTCCAATAAATTCAAGGTGTCGAGCTTGACGAGGCGATGCTTTATTTGACTGTTGGCGGAATGCATATATTATCGGTTTGTGATCGGTTTTAATTACGAACTCACGTCCCTCGAGCATATATCGAAAATATTTGATGGCTTCATAAATCGCCAAAAGTTCTCTATCATAAGCGCTATATTTAACTTGTGCGCTGTTTAACTTTTTTGAAAAGAAGCCAAGTGATTTCCAACAATTGTCTTGGAATTGCTCCAGAACGGCGCCTATAGCAGTATCAGAAGCATCTGTGTATAAATTAATCGGAGCGTTGTTTTGCGGATGCGCTAATAGTGAAGTTGCGGCTAATGAGGACTTACTCTTTTCGAATGCGTCTGTGGCTTCAGGTGTCCACGGTACTCGCCTTTTATCTCGCTTTTTTGAATTTGTTAGAAAAGCATTCAGAGGTGCTAGTACGCCTGCTGCATTTTTAATGAAACGTCGATAGAAATTAATCACTCCCAGATACCGACGCAGTTCCATGATTGTTTCTGGTTTTTTCCAGTTTTTAATGGCTGTGACTCGATCAGGTAAAGGCATGATTCCTTTATCACTAATCTTATAGCCCAAATAGCTAACCTCTTCAGTCCCAAATATACATTTTGTCGGATTTATCTTTAAACCGTAGTCAGACAACCGTTTCAGGACTTGTCTGAGATGAGTTGTATGCTCTTGCATATCTTTTGACGCGATAAGAACATCATCCAGATATACGAATACAAAGGGTAAACCTCGTAGAACGGTGTCCAGAAAGCGTTGGAAGCTTTGCGCAGCGTTGCATAAACCAAACGTCATTCGACAAAATTCGAATAACCCGAATGGCGTTGCGACTGCCGTTTTTGGAATATCATCTTCATGGATGGGAATTTGATGATAAGCGCGTTCCAGATCAAGCGTTGAAAAAACTTTGGTGCCAGATAAAGAATGCGTGAAATCCTGTATATTTGCAACTGGGTACCGATCTGGTATGGTTATTGCATTTAAACGACGGTAATCCCCACAGGGTCTCCAAGTACCGGACTTTTTTGGCACGAGATGCAATGGACTAGCCCATGGACTGCTAGACGGTCTGCATATTCCCATGGCTACCATGTACTCAAACTCTTTTTTGGCTGCTGCATATTTTTCGGGACACAGGCGTCGTGGGCGCTCTGCGATTGGTGGGCCGGTTGTAATTATACGATGCTGGATTTGGTGCTGTTTTCCAGCCAAAAAATTAGATGAAATTGTTATCGACGGAAATTCATCCAACAATTTATTGAAGGAACTGTTGCTTTCAAGAGTTGTAATTGTTGGCGTATTATTTTTGGCTGTCATAGTGACTGCGAATAACTTTGTATGTCCGTCGATTAATTTTTTTCCTTTTAAGTCTATGAGCAAATTAAAATTGGCCAAAAAATCTGCGCCTATTATGGGTCTAGTAACGTCGGCTATTTGGAAGTACCAGCTGAACTTTCTACGTAGGCCCAAATCTACATCCAGCAAACGTTCTCCATAGGTATTTATTATCGAATTATTTGCTGCGTGCAATTTAAAATTGGAGTGACTATCAATTTTCTCACCTGAAGTTTTCGGGATCACGGACACCCCAGCGCCTGAATCAATTAGAAACAGTACGCCAGTTCGTCGGTCTCTCACAAACAATCGATGGTGTTCGCTGACGTCGCCGCCCATAATCCCGCTGGACGGCGACACTCTTAGTTTAAAGAGTCGGAAAATCGCGGGCAATCCTTCCGGCATCGACGTGCTGCGTCTCCAAACTTTTTATGAAAGTAGCACAGCTGATTAACTCCTTTTCCTGCACTTGGAGAGCGGCCTTGCGATCTGCTTCGTGACCGAAATCTTGAATTCTTTGAAGAAATCGTTAGCTTTTCGATAGCTTTTTCTAGTCGACTTAGACGCGCGTTAATGGAGTCTCCGTGCTCCGCGCTTGTGCCGGGACTTATATCCTTACATTTTATTTCTGCGACTGTAGGCCATGCATTGAACTCCGCCATGATGCGGTCGGCCATTTCACTGAGCACCTTTATGTCGACGTGCTCCGAGACAGTCAAGATAGCACGCGCCCGTGCCGGTAGTCGACGAAGCCATAAAGTACGTAAGGCGTCGGGAGTAAGCTGGTCGGCCGCCAGTGACTTCATTTCCCGGTACAGTTGGGAAGGTTTTTTGTCCCCGAGCTCTAATTCCGTGAGTACTTTAGACAACTTGGTTTCCTTTGTATCACTGAACCGCGAAATAAGCTGCCGCTTCAGCTCTTCGTACTTTCCGTCTAGGGGAGGATTCTCCACCACATCCGAGACCGTTTCAAGTGTACTTGTTTCCATAGACGCGAGCACTATGCTAAATTTCGACTCGTCGGCACTGACTCTATGCACTTTAAACTGTGCTTCGATTTGTTTAAACCAAAGCGTCGGTCTGCGCGTCCAAAATGGCGGTAGTCGCACATTCTGTATCGATTCCACTCGCGTTTCGTGGGCGTTACCTTTGACATCCTGGGCAAACGGGTTTTGCGAAATGTCTCCGGCGTTTTCGGCTTCGTGCACAGTTTCGTCAAAGTCTGTCCCGGTAGACATTTTGTTAATTGTTAATTTTGTTTGTTCTTCACTCGTGATTTCCGGATCACGTCGGGGTCACCAATTATAGGAGATAAGTCCACTTACAATAAATATATCACGACGTGTAACCAAACAACTTTATTGTAAAAATATATAACAAGTATAACAATTTAAACGAAATCACGCGCGTGTAGTCAGCTGGAAAGATCAATGGCGACTGAGACTGTGGCATGCTTGACAGGCACCAACTTCTTTGCGATGCCAGCGACTCTTGCGGTGAACGCTAAGTACGCCCTACAGTAATGTAGCGACCGAACTGAAGACATTAGTAATTAGTAGGTTCACCACAAGAGTCGCTTGCATCGCCATGGAGTCGATGACTGTCAAGCAAGCAACTGACGCAGTCGACGTTCATACACACACGGGAAAACACGCACGCGATATTGTCAAACTATTGTTATATCTAGTCTATTGCATTAAACCATTAGGTGCAACAAGTCTTTTATACATTTAATGTGTGGACATAATTCCCCACATAATTGGTGACCCCGACGTGATGATTCATGCCCATCGCGATCTCCGGTGAAATTGTGATTCGTTTCACAAGTGACATTCAGTGCAGACCATTTTTGCACGAAGTGCCGCCATTTTTGGACAGTGAAATCGTCAAGACAATTTTGAGCTCATGGCGACCAGTGGAACGGAGGAAATGGAGCAACCAAAAACTCCAAAACGTGTAGAGGTTGTACCCCCGCCAATCTTACCGAGACCAGCAGCCAGCCAAGCCAATTTATTTGTTGAGGCGTCACGAATATCCAAATTTCCTGCGTTCTACAGACCAGATCCCGAATTTTGGTTCGAACAGGTGGAAGCCGCTTTCCATACCGCCAAAATCACGCAAGATGAAACAAAGTTCAAATATGTGATCCAATACGCGGAGCCTGACATATTGCCGCATGTCATCTCGATCGCGAGAAATCCTCCATCGGAAAATAAGTACGAAGCAGTGAAACAAAGAATTCTGTCAGCGTTTGCTGAATCGACGGAATCACGACTTCGACGATTATTCCAAGGCCAAAATTTGGAAGGCAAAAAGCCGTCACACTATCTCCAGGACCTTAGGAACACGGGAGGAGACCAAGTGACGAACGCTATGCTTCGAACGTTGCTTCTGGAACAGCTCCCAGAAAATATTCGTGTCGTTCTCTGCATCTCGAGCGAACCAGATGTGGATAAACTGGCGAAGATGGCTGATTTGATGTTGGAGCTACAGCATCCGCCGGGAGTTTCAGCGGTTCAGCGAGAACGGAAACCAGAAAGGGAAAACGAAGTACTATCGCAGATTATGGACCGTCTCGAGCGATTGGAATTGCGGACGCGTGGTCGATCGCGCTCCAAATCTCGTGACAGGCCAAACAAATCAAGACCACGGTCGCGTGGATCATTTTGTTTTTTCCACACCCGCTTCGGGAAACTTGCAAGGAATTGTAAAGCTCCTTGCCAGTGGGAAAACTTCGAAATGAAGCCGGAAAACTAAATACGTCGTCCCGTGTTTCGGCGGCCGAGGACGACCAACTTCGACATCAAACTAGCCGATTATTAGTTTCCGATCGAAGAAGCGGAATACGATTCCTGGTGGATACTGGCGCTGATGTTTCAGTCTTGCCTAAGGACAAAAACCAAAACACGCCAACGTCGTTCCATCTTTTCGCTGCCAACAATACGCCCATCAAAACCTACGGACATCGCATCATGACACTCGACCTCGGCTTACGAAGACCGTTTACCTGGAAATTTGTCATCGCGGATGTCAGACAGCCAATAATCGGTGTCGATCTTCTACAACATTTTGGCCTCATAGTAGACCTGCGCGGCAGGAAGATAATCGATGAAGAGACAAACTTATCCTGCATCGCGAAACTCACCAACAGTGCGATTTTTGGCGTATCAACCTTTGACTCGAGTGAGCAGTACCACGATTTGCTCAAGGAATACGTCGACATTACCATTCCGTCGGACACGAGTAAGGTTATGGCTCATGGCGTCTATCACCATATTTTAACAAGAGGACCACCGGTTGCCGAAAGAGCGAGACGATTGACTCCTGAAAAATATCGTGAAGCGAAAGTCGAGTTCGATTACATGCTGCAGCATGGGATATGTCAACCATCGAGCAGCCCTTGGGCGAGTCCGCTACACCTGGTGCGAAAGAAGACTGGTCGGTGGAGGCCTTGCGGAGACTATCGTAAGCTCAATGCCGCTACCATTCCCGACAAATATCCAATTGCTCACCTCAGCGACTTCGCTCACAAATTGAGGGGATGCAAAGTTTTTTCGACAATCGATTTGACAAAGGCGTATCATCAAATCCCAGTAGCGCCGGAGGATATTCCGAAGACAGCTGTCATTACTCCGTTCGGACTTTTTGAGTTCAAAGTAATGACATTCGGCCTGTGTAATGCCGCACAAACGTTCCAGAGATATATCGACCACGCACTCCGAGGACTACATTTTTGTTATGCATATATCGACGACATTCTGATAGCATCGAAATCAGACGAGGAACACCGCAAACATTTGCAGATCGTTTTCAAGCGACTTCGAGAGTTCGGATTAACAATCAACATCGCAAAATGCATCTTCGGCAGGACAACAGCTGAATATCTGGGATACTTTGTCAACGAGCACGGAATCCAACCTCTTCCTGGACGAGTCCAATCAATTTTGGATTTTACGAAGCCAACAACAATAGCGGACTTACGGCGATTTCTTGGCGCTGTGAATTTCTATCGGAAATCTTTACCGAATGCTGCTGAGATTCAAGCGCCCCTCCACGAATACCTAATTGGTGCTAAGAAAAAGGATAAACGAATAATCGTCTGGAATTCTCAAGCTGAAATTGCTTTCCATAAATGCAAGGAGCAAATTGCGAATGCGACGTTATTGCGTCATCCAATAGAAAACGCCCCGCTGGCTATTAAATCGGACGCATCTGACATAGCGATGGGAGCAGTACTCGAACAATTCACTAGCAATACATGGGAACCACTTGGATTCTTTTCCAAAAAATTCTCTGAAACGCAACGGAAATACAGCACCTACGATCGGGAGCTTCAAGCAATCTATAGTGCCATCAAATTCTTTTGCCACATGATTGAAGGTCGTCCGCTCTCGATCAAAACAGATCACAAGCCGTTAACGTTCGCCTTCCACCAGAAAGCCGATAAAGCAAGCCCGAGACAGCTACGACAACTAGATTATATTGGACAATGCGACCGAACTGAAGACATTAGTAATTAGTAGGTTCACCACAAGAGTCGCTTGCATCGCCATGGAGTCGATGACTGTCAAGCAAGCAACTGACGCAGTCGACGTTCATACACACACGGGAAAACACGCACGCGATATTGTCAAACTATTGTTATATCTAGTCTATTGCATTAAACCATTAGGTGCAACAAGTCTTTTATACATTTAATGTGTGGACATAATTCCCCACAGTAAGTACGAAAAACTGCCATCTATGTTTGGGTAGAATAATTAGAAACCATCTGCCGTGAATAGAATTTGCCATTATTTATATCAGCTGTTTAATATTTTAGAACCAAATCTGACATGCCATCGCGGACAGTTGACGTTTGTCATCGAAACGACCGAATGATAATGTTAGCACCAATGACGAAAACATGTGTGTCACCACGTCATTTGAAGTTTCGTGCTGATGACGCTTTTCGTACTGATGATGGGTCAATGTGTCAACGCTATTATAGTGTTAGTATTGAATTATATTGTTATTAATGAATTATATTGTAGGAAGTAGAGGTTTGAATTATATGATAAGGAGTAGAAGTTGAATTATACAAATGTAGAGAAGATGTAGGTATGTAAGGATATTAGATTAGATAACTAAGTAGGTAGTAAGTTTGTTATGGAGAGTGTTCCTGACAACGTCACATACCCTGCAGATAAGTTGCCAGCAATGACGGCAACAAACACCGATCACCCAATCGCTGCAACAGATCCAAACACAGGCTCCGCCCGGTCTACGATGCGCCCAATGGAGTCCCCTATGCGCCAGTGATACCCACAACCATTGGCACTGGCAATTCACCATGGTTAACGACCGCCACGTTTATTTCACCAGACCAGCAGCAGTCACATCATTCCCCCCCGCACCAAAGTGCAACGCTCTGTAAAAACCCACGAAGCTTCGATCGCCAGCTGATGTGCGTCGCCAAAAACCAGTTCAAAAGCTCGGAAAGCTGCGATGAGGTCAACTGCCCAGCTGAGTGGGCATTGACCGCCGACGCGGAAAAAAACGGGACCAGGAAATCCCATATATAGGACGGAATGTACAGCTGATAGAGTCGTTTTTACGGTGCGTAGATCGAAGACGGGTGCGTCTTGGGGGTCGTCCTTCGCTGTCGGTGCGGAGTTTCAGCGGTTGGCATTTTTCGAGTTCTTCGGGTAATAATAGCGCGGTGTGTGCTGTCGAGACCGCGCAAATGGTCCAGGGGGAACTTTTAGACAGTAATCTCCTAGTGTTGGTAATGAACATGTATAGAGAAAGTGAAGACAAGTGCTGAGATCGAGAAACGGAATTTTGTAAAACATTTAGACGAAGTGAACTGTTCAAGAATTGATTCTCAGCAATTTGGAAAAATACCAAGTGCCAGAAGAACACTCAGATAGTATCAGTGAAAGGGAGTTTACTGTAAAATTGTGTGTACGCGTGTCTCCTACAGCGAGACGAGCAGCCGGACGAGGTACCCACGAGTGCTTATAGACCAGGAGTCAGGAAGCAGTCACCGGAGTAGAATAAGGAAGAATTGTGAGTAAAATTAAGTACGTAGATAGAGGTAGATAGGTAGGTTAGAAGAAAAAGAATAAAATAGTTAGTGCTCGGATTATAAATTGTTGTTATTGTGTGAAGTGACGACGCGGAACGGACGGACGCGTTTCCGGCATTTGGGTCCTTTGTTTCAGGTTACCCTTGTTGGTGGTTTTGGGTCGTCGCGGATTCTTTCCCGTTTCAGGATTCGCGGACAGGGCAGTCCCGGCGCAGAAGCGGGTGGCGCCCTTTCTATAAAAATATCCCCACACCCCTCTTTGCGGGTGAAGCCGGGTGGGATCGCCCAACCCGTGGCCAGGGTCGGCTGCGGTGTAAGAGTAGTAACAATCTTAGCGAGGAAAGTATACGACCAGGAGAACTCATCAATTCAAAATGTAGCAGAACTGAAGGAAAGAATAATAGTCGCCTAGAACGAGATATCAGATTGCGTATTAGATGATCTCGTTAATAGCGTTTCTAGGCGATTTTTTGATTTAGTCAAAAATAAGGGCAAATAGACTAAGTATTAAATGCAAAACTTAGCAAACATTACGCTGAGCTTCTACTTCTTCACAGATCTTACAGCAAGTTTCTTTTTATTTTGTTTTTGGAAGGAATATAACCAACATTTCATTCCTACTACATTTTCTTAAAGGCATATTATCTAATAAAATCAACAGTTATTTGAAATAATTTTCTGTTTTTATGAGAGACTCAAAAATATAGTTGAGTTATGATTCACAGCACTGTAGGATTACATCGAGGGAGTGAGAGGCCTCAAAAATTTCATAATTTTCTAATTCATTTCGAAAAATTATAATTAAACGCAACCCAATTAAAATATGCTCACCTAAAGAAGGATTTAATCCCAAAAAATGATATACAAAAACATAAAATGAGGCATTAACTTCGCAAATGCAGAGAATAAGCATATCGAAGCAAAAGGAAAATGATTTCAAGATTGAAAAAAGAAAAGGTGCCACCAACTAAAAGAGGAAGTAAGGATCTACAAAAGTAACATCCAACTTTAATGAATACTTGTTGGATGAAGTATGGTCGTTTGCAATACAGTCAATCCTAAAAATACAGTCAATCCTAAAAATAAAATGTAAATAAGATACGTTGTCTCTGCTAAAATTTTGACCCAGTAGCACACAAAAATCACAAAATCTGATACATTCGGGGCAAAAATCTACCTTAAAGATAAGCTATTCAGCTTCGTCGACTTATATTCGAGCGTGGCGAATAATATGTTATATTCATTGATCTAAAATTAGGTGTCAATGGTGGTTGTTTCGAATTGACAACTTTATAGGCCATCCTATTTGCGATGTCCGACATTGTATAATTCAAATCGATATGATGCCTCCAGCACCAGACGACGGAACATTGGACGTTGCTTGCGTAAAGATTTTCACATTTCTTTAATGAGAATTCAGGTGGTGAACATAAGTTGTCATTTAATAATGAATTGAAAGAATTTTCTGTAATGATTCATAAGTATTTCGACATGAAAAGCCTTGAATTCAAATGCATTCAAATTTCGTCGCATTGAAAATTCAAATAATTTTGACCAAACAAACAAAGGTAGCAGGCCTCGAATCAGCATCAATAGAAACTTAGTGAACAGAATGCATTAAAAAACGGTCAGCATTCAATATTTTTTTTGGGGAATTGCTGGAATTTCTCTTAACGGAAATAAAGCTGCAAACAGAATTTTCCTGGTACATATTATTTTAAACATAAACAAATTTTATGTTTCTTTTCACTGTCTCTAATTGCAATTATTTCATATTTTTACAGCTTGAAAGACGTGATGTTGTTGCATCACAAACCCTACGAGCGGCCCTTTCAAAGGCCGAACAAGCACACCCAGGACTATCGTATGATCTTGTCATGGGAATAATACGCAAAGGTGAACTCAATGTCAATTTAAATGAAGCTATTCTAAGACTGCAAGGATCCGTAACAGAAGTCGATTGTAAGTGTAGAATTTAAATAAATGCTGATTTTATTCATCATTTAAAATTTTCCAGTGATTGAATATCGATTAAATCGAACTGAAGATGCATTCCAAGAGTTGAATAAAAAGTCGGCAGCTCTGAAGAGAATTTTAAGTAGGATTCCCGACGAAATAACCGACAGAAAGACATTTCTCGAAACCATCAAGTAAGTTGAATGCAACATTATTATTATATTAGTATTTATAAGTAGCTTAGTCTAAGCAGTAACAGTAAATTTATGTATTAAACTAAAGAAGAAATAGCTACTATCTAAGATCTTAGCCTAGTAATCGAAACAAAGCATATTTGTTCTGTAAAAAGTGATGTAGAAATATATGTATCTGACCACTGATATTGTCTCATTTTTAATTTGCAGAGAGATTGCCAGTGCCATTAAGAAACTTCTCGATGCTGTAAATGAGGTGGTCGGCTTCATACCAGGATCATCTGGAAAACAGGCCGTTGAACAGCGCAAGAAAGAGTTTGTAAAGTTCTCCAAAAAATTTAGTACAACGTTAAAAGAGTACTTCAAAGAAGGACAGTGAGTATTATTTCATATCAATTTATTAGGCAAAAGCATTTTGCAATACATTTTAAATGGGTCATTGCATGATTTACTGGTAAATTGATTTAATTAACTACTGGAAAATTGAATATTTAACACAAGTGAATATGGCTTTGGGTTACACAGCCAAAACAACATTATCAAGTCTATTTGAGATTTTACGATGTAAATGGATTTCTAACAATTTTAACAAAGTTTATATAAATGTCTTCATATTCAACAATTAAAACGATTGCCATTATTCTCTTCCACAAGTCGAGAATACTTTTTTTAAAATAATTGGAATGAGTAAATCGAATTCAAATCCTAGCTTCGCATGCTGCATCAAGTGTTAACATAGTTTTACAGTTTTATGGAATATATCGCAATCAGATATAGACAAACATTCGTGTGTTTTGGGAGCGTATTATATACAGAGAAGGGATGGCCTTGTAAAAATGGCCTACATAATCTTCGTTAGTCACGTGAAGGTCTGTTGTTTTTTATAACTTGGTAGACTCGCATTCTAGTTTGTATACGTGCTAAAAATAAAACAAACTGCAGATCGCATCTAAGTGTATCTAAAATTACTTTTCAATTTGACGAGTAACCTATTCCGATTGCATCCTTGTTTGTATCAAAATTGAACATCGCTGTGTAAAATAGGTGTAGTATTATACTAAATAAAATAGAAGATTACTAAGCAAGCGTGATTTCACGTGATCATCACCTATTTGAACGTTATGCCTCATCGCATCTTTCCCACGTTTGCTTCAAATCCTGCAATCAATATTAAATTTCTTCTTAGCCGATTCTTATGAATGTTTTTACACGTGTTCAGGCCCCCTGATAACACAACATTATGCTAATTATAATGGTGACCTTCAATCCTCACATCTTGATGCTGCAGGGATACTTCCTGCCTAAAACATGACACTTCACGTTCTGCTGATTGCAAATCGGCGAAGCAAACCACAAGAAATGACTCCAGTCATTGAACCTCGAAGTGCAATTCAAATACTGTAATGATTTGAACGCAAGATAAGGTTTATTGTTGAAGGTTCTTGAATTGTGTCGAGGACAAAGTGGTATTATAATGGATAAAATTGATATATAGCCACCAAGGTCATGATTTGTAGGGTGCCACGGAAGGACTGTATGGCGTTAGTGTGAACAAAAGAATATGTTGTTAGCATTTCACCTTGTTTAACACACCTTCTTATATAAGAGCCTTTTCTTTTTATATGGATCTCTGAGGAAGTTGACGTTCACTTGTCCAATACGCCTAGGCACAAAATTAGATAATGATGAATGAATAAATCATGCTAGAAATATAATAAAACCAGCAATCAATTTTGTAAAGTAAAGCGGTTCTATGTATAATCCCTGTTATATTAAAAGTTGGAAAAATTAATTATCTCCGGGGTTTACATCCGAATAAAATAAAACCGTAAGTGATTTTTACGCCAACTGCACGGTTTCCGAGTTATAGTTGAAAGTTTTTGCCTTGTGTTTAAAATTCCCACAAATTGGGAAAACTGGCCTAGAAGCTGGGGCGTAAGACCATCATTGCCATAAAAAAATGTTAATGTCCATGTCGGTATTTTGATACCAGTAGAGCAATGAACATATCAGGAATCAAAACTTTTCATGAACGTTCTAAATCGTGTAATGCATGTTGTGTGTCCTATTTAAAAGATGGAAATTCAAGAGCCTACAACTCAGCGCGGGTAGTAAGCCTTACGGTCTCCAAAAGTGGACATTCAACAACTGGAATAAATTGGTCATATACAAAAGAAGATGGATACTCGACTGTATGCCCTAAAGAGAGTTAGGGACAAAAAAGCTGTCTGATGATACACCGATTGACGGATGAGGAAGGCTCACTAACGCTGCTCTCGATAAGGTCCAAGTTTACTTTGGTCCTGCCATAGAAAGAAATACCAATGGAACACTAGAAAAAATGAAACGAGTAGTGTGGGCTGCCTATTTCCATATTTCATCATCCAATTTAAATTTGTCTCGGGGTTAGGGAGGGTTCGAAATTAGCGGAGCCGTTCCATGAAACCTAATACGCACTCGGAACGATTTGGAACGGCTCCAACGTGAATCACATATTGGCTCCGGTCGGAGCTGTTTCTCCAAAATTCATATAGACTGAAACTGGACCCGAAACCGATACTGATAGCTACAGAACGATGACTTGCCTTTCATATGTTATGTTGTCAACAGCAGGGCGTTTTGGGCATTTAAACAAATCAGACTTCTCGGAACTTCTGGTTCTGATAATTCCCTACAAGGAAATTTGCGTATTTGCTCTTCATTCGTTTTGCATTCAACCTGTGTGTTTGAGCTTTAATATTCATCTTCGTGATGTGTATTTTTTTCCGATTGCGATAATGTTTAAGCGAATGAAAAGAAGTGTATTTTGAAGAAGAGGGCCCTGAGTTTGCTAAGTGTAAGCTTTGTTCCACAAAAGTGTCATTTAAAAGTACAATTTCCAATTTGGGAAGGCACCATCCTACTATAGACCTGACCGTATTAAACGAGTCTGAGAAGCAAATAAACAAGACTAAAGAAACCGAGTGTGAAACAAACATGACGGTAAGCACTAGTTCTAGTTCAGCTTTTGGGCAATGTGAGCAATCGCTTACTGTCATTAGCCCCTTGGCCCCACAGCGTCCGATAACTCCGACTGCAAAATCGTTATATCTACCCGCTCAGTCACAATTATGAATATCATCGTTTCTAACAACAAAAATTACTCCAAACGGCTCCGAGTTTCAACTTGGAGCCGTTTGGAGCTGGAACGCTTAAGGGAATCTAATACGCTGGTGGAGCTGGAACGGTTGGAGCTAATACGATATTTTGTCGTTCCATAACATCCCTACTCGTGGTCTCTGTCCTGATGGATCTGAATTGTAGTGTAGGTTCAAAAAAGTCACAGATAATGGAGAAGAATATTACTAAAATGCCCACTTGCATTTGCCATTTGCAGTTATAGAAGAAACGAAGCATATATTCCGAGACCTGTCTACTCCAGAGCTCCTTTGAAAATGTTTCCATAACAGTGACGAAAGTTTTAACAATGTGCTTTCGGCAAAATGATCCAATAGATTTTTGTTGTAATTGACACGCTCAGGTTTGGAACACAAGTGACTTATGAATTTAGATTGTGGAAAGAATTGGGGATGGAACCTGGACAGTTCTGTATACAAATTTGCAAATGAAAAGACATGAAAAGAGTGAAAAACCCCAAAAAGCATCTTAGAAAATGTCCAAGGAAGTGAGGCAGATCACGAACGCAGAAGGGTTTGGAAGATCAGTGGAAAAAGAAGAGAATGAAAATCCATCTTACGCTGCTGGTCTTTACTGAGCGCTGCGTCCGTGAAATTCAAAACTATTTTTGAGGGACTTACACTACCAATTTTTAATGTATTAAAATAAAAAACATGAAAGATCGATTATTTTGGTTGAACTCTCTTAAATGAAAACATTAAAACATAAAATCAATCCCTTTAATTTTTATTGAATGCACAACCAATCTGAACATATAAAACTTATAAATTGGCAGTACACAAAAACATTAGAATATCATAATTATTCGCAAAAAAAAAACAAAGTAGTTTGAAAATAAAGTAACAATCCCCTTTTGAATAGTATCAATTCAATAATTTTAAATAAAAGGCGGAAAGAGAATCGACAATATAAAAAACATAAAAATTCGTGGATTTGTGGTTTTAATCGTTTTTATCTTGTTGGATATTTCCGCGGCGCTTATCTTTCTTAGTCCACTCAAATCGTCAGTCGAGAATTTTGGACTGCGGAAAGTTTTTTTTTGGCAATCTCGGTATCTAAAACTTCAAAAGGTTCTTGCACTATAAGGTCTTTAGTCTCTCGAGCTAGATTTGTTTTTTTTTCATCAAAAATTTGGCTTCTTTATGTTTCAAATTTCATTTTCATGTAAAATTTAACCCTTTAATTGTTTATAAAAGTTAATATAAACAAAATTTCAAAAAATTGCTTAACAGACTATAAAGAAAATAATTAAAAAGATTTAAAAATAAATCAATAAATTGAAAACTTTCGGCGTTATCGTGCTGTTTGTGACGAGAAAAATTGTTCTGAGAAAATACGCAAGATTCTTGGAAAGTTCTAGACGTATTTGACCTCTTAAAGTAATTTCTCATTGCGCAGTAAAACACGAAACAAAGCAGTTATGACGGTTAAAAAATGATTCTCTCCCCGTTTTGGATTCGTTTTATTCATAAATTTTTTTCGTTATTGACAACACGTGAAAGTAAAATATGAACAAGTTGCTGCAAATTAAATTCAACATAATTTGACATACAAAACTTTTTTGTTAGAGCCATGGTTTCCGAGATATGGGGTGTCCTATTTCTCCTTCTTTTCCAGATGGCACCCAGAAACACGAACTTAAACTCATTGCTAAACGGATCAGACATTAGAAAAAAATCTGACTGCCAGCCGAAAATACACGGATAATCTTTAGTATTCTCAATTATTTTTCGTTAATTTATCTATTTGCTTTTCTGGCGTAATTAACAACATAACTCGCACAAGAATATTCATCTAATATTTATTGTATCTCTATATGGAACTTCAAACGGTGGCACATGAATTACTCAAATGAATTGCTTCGTTTCCGTCGGTTATCGTTTAAAAAATGCGCGTGATCACTTAATTCCTGCATGAGGTTTTTGATAATAGTGTTCGTCTAAAATGATATTGTTTTTTCCACTTAAAATTCGTCAATGTTATTTTAGTCCGTATTCTCACGTTCATCTTTAAGATTTTACTGTATTGGTGCAAGCATTGTCCACTGGATTCGATTTCCATTCAGGAAAATAGAAAAGGCCAAAAGTGGAAATGGTTTTTTTTTGTTATGGAAGTTCTCAACTTTAGCTCCCCCTGGCCATTTTTCAAAGTGGCAGCGATTTCAGCAAAATCTTAAAATATTCAACAATATTTGTTGTTTGTAGATTGTTTATTAGTTATACTTACTACACTTCTTCTTTTCTATATTGCCAAAAAGAGCCTAAAAAATATTAAACTAATTCTTTTCATTCATATTACAGAGCCAATGCAGTATTTGTTAGTGCACTGTACCTGATCCACCAAACTAATCAAATAATGATCACAGTGAAAAATAAATGCGAATAAACTTGACAAACATCAACGGGCACTTTCGAATTAAACAATTCAGTTGAAAGTATACTTAAAAATGAAGCAATTCGATGTCTATCCTAAATCAATTAAGTAATTTATCCAAAAACAACGATAGCCGGAAAATGAATCAGCTATCGAAAATTGAAATATCCACAAAAATATAGAAATGCCAAAATTACATATGTTATGTTATTTTACTCTTGAAGAAATTTCTTTCTACTTTTTATGTTTCTAATGCAGACATTAGTAATTTCGTAATAAAAACTTCAACAAACGATACCAACTGAACATATCGGCATACGAAAAAAAAATCGCCAAATCAATGTAATTATTATTATTATTATTATTTAAATACGTAGAATTAATATATATGAATATATTTTTGTTTGTTCTATGCATTTTGTTTCTGTATATTAATCTCGTTTAAGAACCCTAATTATAATGTTAGTCTCTACACACCATTTAAATGCTAAAATTATACATTTATATATCGGACAGGCAGCATTACTACAATAATTACAATAATCATAAAAATAAATGACAAGTACTGAATATGACAACTATTTTCTATATAGACCAGAATTTAAATGCAGACTGTATTTATATGTAATAATGAGTAGGGATTTTTTTTAAAACAAGAAATACACAGAAGTTAACAAATGATTTGTTCTTAATTTATGTATTAAAAATGAATGTTACTGTAAATGTACTGGAGAATAGATAATAAATAATTTTATTGGATATTTCTTATTTAATTTCTATTCTTTTGAATGGACTACACTTAGCACAATTGTTTGGTATTGCGACCGTTAATTTTTATGGTCTTTAATATAGGGCTGCTCGGGGAAACCTAGTATCGTTTCAAATTCTGAGTGAATAAAGAAAGGTTAAGGTATGCAAATTTTGTATATGTTTTAAGTAAAATATTTATTTTATCTTTTCTGCTATTTTAAGGATTTGAAAGACAACTTATTTATTTTCATATCTTATTTAATAAGGACCAACACTTCTCAAAGCGGGACGAAATTTGAGTAATATTCTACAATACGATCATGCAAATGAACAGCTATTTTCTGGTGCCATCTTTAATTGTTGCTCTTATTGCACTTCATCCAATTTGGAACCAGGGCAAGGAAAAGACAAAGGCTTCATTTTCGGAACAAGAGATTATCCGAGCATCCGGCAAGAATTTATCTCCGACCAATGCAAAATTATGTAACTTTCAACAATTACGGTCCTGGTACCTACCATATGTCACAATTACTCAACACCATCGCATTAATGGCTAGTTACGATGAGCTTCATCCTGGTTTATCGCTTTTTGCTAAATTGCCATCGCAAACCGAAGAAGTTGCTTCTAGAAACAAAGGATGATCCTACCACGAGCTTTGATTTTGCTTCGATTCAACAATTTTTGACTACCCAACCGTTCTAAACTGAGTTCTAGTATAATTCACCAATATAAATGAACGATCCGAACGGTAACTGAACACTCATCTATATTATCGCGGACTAGGCGAGCTGCTTCCTACACTGCATTGCTTCTATCTGGTATAAAAGCGAACTAAATGATTCGAGACGCTTAAAATTTTAAAGGTGTTTTACTCAAAATCGGGGGGTGTTGCGGTCTAATATTTTAGATATAGAATATTCTTAACGTCTCCTACTTCTATGCCTAATTTCATCCTGATATGAGAGGACAAGATCGTGCCTTCTCCTTGTAAGTCAAATCCATATACTAGTTAGCGTAACAAAAATCAATCAACACAACGATAAAAGCATTACACTAAATTTATTAGATTCTGTGGCTGTTGTTTGTAAGCAATGAAAATTTCACCCCGATTACGCTATATTTTATACGTAAACGCTTTGATTAGAAACGGTACACATTACGCGTTGTTCTGGAAATTGCTTGTATCACTTGAACATTCCATATTGTCAGTTATATGTAGTACGAATGTGTGGGTTAGAAATAATTTAAAATGCATTGAACAGATGTAAAATAAGTTCCACTGAATAATCAATGACCTAATCAAATATCAACGAAGTCTTGATTTATTCGTACAATCCATATCAATGAATAGTGGTTGTAAAGATTTTATAGCATTGCTAATATCAATGGAAGCACGGTTACGATAATGCTAGTAGGTGCAGGTAAAATTGAACTTCAATCGGCTTACTAAATCTGAATTTCGCAGAGTCATATGAAAATAAAACGATTAAAACGTTTAACGACTGCATTTGCAAAGCGTAAAAGGAAATGATATTTAAAATTGAAAACGTATTTATGACGTCAAAATATGGATAACAACAGAGAACATAAATTAATTACGACAGAAATTTTCCTTGAATTCATGTTCAGTTGTGGGTAGATCTAAAAGGCATTGATAAATTAACCAGATGAAACCTAAAAGTTTAATTTTAGCTTGTTTGAAATTAGGGTGAATATAAAAACCCAGACCAAATGAAATAAGATTGAATGATATAGACGTCGAGTCGCAGCTTCTACATGACTATGTAGTAAATCTAGTTCTTGCATTTAGAATTCCATAAATCCTCGTTAATGAATAATGCTACATCAGACAGAATATTTAAACCAATAGCGTGGGTGGACTATAATTAGGTATATAATGTTCAAACTGTGTGGTTGGCAAATTGAAACAGAAAGGGTGGAAAATCAAATTCATACCTTTAATTAATTTAGTATGTTATTTTCTTTGACTTATGAAAATTATTTGTTGTCGTTTCTTCATCTTTCTTTGTTACGTGGATATGTTATTTATAATTCTGGTAACTGTTGTTGTAGCCATAAGTTTCATGTACTAGGTACTCGTGTTATCATCCTTTAATGTAAGCTGCTTTAGAATCATAGAGGATGCGAATTTTTTAAAGTATTACTGGTTAACCTGAAGACGGCTGCGAGGCTGGCAAGCGTGAGTTATATTTGGCTGCTACTTAAATGACGGGCTTTTTCGAAGTGTTTTCTGTCTTTCAACATTGACAAATAAATATTGACTTGGCTGTATGATTGGTTTCACTGTTGCTTTCATTTACATGATGCAGTAAAATCTCATTAAAGCGTACACCTTTATAACGAAATTCGCTTTAATAAGAACAAAAAAGTATCATTTTCAATTGAGCTCTGTGCTTTATCTTAAAGACATATTTCTGTTAACTATTACGGGAACAGTGTTTCGAAATCGATACATCAATTTTTATATCAGAAATATTCCATTGAAATATTAATTACATATTAAATTAAGCATAATTGTCTAATTCACCTGTTTTCATAGAATGATATATTATCGCATCTACTTAGGTTACTAGTCATTAAAAACAATTTTCCTACAATGCAATTTAGAGAAAAAAATAAGAAAATGCGTTGCTATTTAAAATAAGTGCTATGAAAACTGAAATTCGTAACGCTTACATTTAAATAAAATATATGCATAAATTTTGTATAAAATTTATTCCTCTTGAGCCAAACGATTTGTTTTCGAAATATGTCCTGTCAGCACTTTTAGAACAAATTTTAAACTTTTATTCTACTTTTTTCTTAACTAGTTAGTACTTACGAATGAAATTTTCGTTTTAGTTTTCGATTTCGGTTTATGGGACCGTCCTCAATGGGTTAATACGAAATTCCATTATAACGGAATTCGAACAAAAATTTGGTCCTACTATAATGATTGAAGAACATCAACACCGACAACTTCTTCAACTTCTGGCCTCCCGTTGGGCACCTTTTGTAATAAATGGTTTGTTTTAGACGACCGTAGTCGCGACGAAATTCGAAGTCAATGAAACTAGACCTAGACAACGAACACTTGCTATTCGTGCAGACAAGTGTTGTGTTCGGTCTCTTCAAAACTAGAGGTGCAGTGACTGTTGGCAAACCGGTTCAGTTCGGTGCGTTGCGTCGTTGGTCGTTTCTTTGTTTTTGATCTCGAATCTCATTACCTTTGATTCAGTCACAATTATACTCGATTGGAAAATACCGAAAAATCAACAACAATATCAACAATTAAATCACATTTCTGCCTAGAAATGACCTCTTACTTTATTCTATGAAAATTGTCCTGCGTGATTCAATAAAAAAAATCGTTATATGCAAATAAATTAGAAATATTCGTTTACCCATTGAACAAGCCGCGAGGTGCGACCCTTGAGGTCCACACGGTCAACTTCCCAGTAATATCTACATAAACATCAACAACATTACAACAATGAGAGGTATTCATAACAGTAAAAGGAATGAGTTAATATGAATCATATCGTCTACGGGAGGGTCCATTGATTACGTAAGGTTTTTGGTCGATAAGGACAGATTGAATATTCACGCGGATCAATCGGTAGTGGGCCTTTTTGGTCTTGAAAATTTTTGTTGGTTTTCAAAATTTAAGCATTTTTTTTAATTAAAAGACTATATAAACTATTAAAAATCTGCTCAAATTATGCAAATTATTTAAACCTTTGATTGAATTTACATTTTTTAGAATAAAAGATATGAAGTAATTGCATTCGTATGAACCCTCTTTACATGGTAACTTAGAATGATTTTTTTATTTTTTATTTAGTTTTTTTTCATAATCATGAAAGAAAATTTTGCCGGTGTCTCTTCAAAAACTGATAAGAATGTATAAATTTTATCACTGTGCTGTGCAAATCAAGCTAAAAAAATATTTTGTATGAAAAAACTATAATTTTTCGCATTTTCTTCTATTAAATTAAAAAAAGTTGAAACGAATTTTTATCATGTTAAAAACTTCACAAAGATGTTAATACACGTCAACTGACACCTTAATGATGCAAATATTATATCTGGTTAGTGAGATATAGTGAATGATAAAAATGACCTTGAAAATCATGATGACTTTTAATGATTTTTTATTTTTAATTAAATTTTTTACGTAATCATGAGAAAAAGTTTGGATGTTGTTTCTACAGACATTGTTTGGAGTATGTAAATTTTATAAACATTGTCTACTACATTTCGCAAATCAAGTTAAAAATTTATTGTTTATGAAAAAACCAAATTTTTTGCACTTTTTTTTCTTAAAATAAAAAACGGCTCCAACGTTTTTTTTAAAAATTCGACAGATTCATTGAAATTAAATTGCGCGTACATTGACACCTCTACAATGCAAATCGTATGTTTGATTCGCGAGATATAACGCATGACAGAAATGACCTTGAAGATCATGATGACTGTTAATGATTTTTTACTTTTTATTTGATTTTTTTTGGAATCATGAGAAAAAGTTTTGATGGCATTTTTAAAAAACTTTTTGGAGTACATAAATTATATAAAGATTGATTATTTGGACTTGACAATAAGGTTAAAAATTTATTGTTTTTGAAAAAATCACAATTTTTTGCACTTTTTTTAAAAAATTAAAAAACGGCTCCAACGATTTTTTTCAAAATTTGACAATTTCACATAAATGCTAATACACGTCGATTGACACCTTAACCATGCAAATCGTATGTTGGGTTCGCGCGATATGTATAACGCACGACAGAAATGACCTTGAAAATCATGATGCATGTTAATGATTTTTTATATTTTATTTAATTTTTTACGTAATCATGAGGAAAAGTTTTATGTTCATTTTATAAGCACTGCTTGAAGTATATAAATTTTATAAAAATTGAACACTGTCTTTCGTAAATCAGGTTAAAAATTTATTGTTTATAAAAAAACCCTAATTTTTTGCACTTTTTTTTCTTAAATTAAAAAACGGTTCCAACGATTTTTTTTAAAAATTTGATAAATTCGCACAAATGCTAATACGCGTTGATTGACACCTTAATCATGCAAATCGTATGTTTGGTTCGCGAGATATAACGCATGACAGAAATGACCTTCAAAGGGTCAAAACAGCAAACCCCTCCGACCGAAGTATCCCAAAAACTAATCAGCTCTCAAAATTGCAAAGACGCTTCGATTGACATCTCAACCAAGTCGATCGAAGTTTGTTTACGTGAGTTATGCTCGTAGAAAAAAGTGTCCACTAACGTACAGACGTACGTACGTACACACACACACATACGTCTCCCTTTCTAAAAACACTTTATATATACTCTATAGACCTCAAAACGTAAAGAAAAGTTGAAAATTTCAATTTCAATTTTCGAGGCGATTACAAGAACTTCCCATATACTGGGAAGTTAAAAATTTAAATACATATTATGTACAGATTTTACGTACTTAATACGCTTGGAAGCTTTAAATGCGTTTCTCCGAAACTATATTTTCCAATTCCTAGGCAGCAAAATTTAAGCAATTTTCATCCGAATCATTTTTACCGTGATGGATAATATAGAGCGGCACACAAAATTTGAACATTTATTTATTAATCAAATTTTTTATGAACGAATTAAGGTTGATTTGTTTAACGATTTTTTTCAATATTATATTATTAATATTTTATATTTTTATTTTTATATTATTTTACAATATTTTTAACGAATCTTGTGTACCACTTTTAAAAAAACAATGAAGCTGACGATAAAAAACATTTTGCCTAAAAAAATACTATGATGCCTTACATGGAACAAAAGTGTCTAAGTTCAATTTGCTGCTTTGCCGTCATTTTGTATTTTATATTGAGAAAAGTCTGGCATGTATTCCTGATAATATTTAAAATAGACCTTTGAAACAATTTTTCGGTTACTTAATTTATAGTTCAGCTGAAGAGCTCATGAAGGGGTTCGAGAGGAGCTCACGAGGAGGTCGCTGGGGGCTTACGAGTAGGAGGAACTCATTATAGAGGGTCGCTAATGGCTCGTCAAGGATTCACAAGGGGCTAAGTTTTAATTTTAACATACTTGTGTTTTGTTACGACTTAAATCGAAGTGTTTTTTTTTAAAAAAATTAACGCTCAACACTATGAGTAATTTTATATTTTTTTTCATAAATGCAATGCTTCATACTCATCATCTTATCCACAAAAATGTCTTTTGCTATTTAACGTTATTATTTCCTATATATCCCGAAATTTGTCATTTGATCATGGTGACGCAGAAAGAAAAATTTCTCATTGATTTTAAACTTTGATTTACTTCAAATGGGAAATCACGTAGAAGTAAAAAATATGCTTTAACAGCTAGGGTAAAAAAGGATTTTATATTGATCATCAAATGATGACGTAAATACGCACTATTAATAAATACAATTAAAAGTTAAATGGGAAGTGTGGTTTCGGCGTAACGAGTGGCTCCTCTTCAGGTGCTGCCTTTTAGCCACTCGGTACGAGACAGCACTACCACCGCTGGCTTGTTGATGGATTAAGCTCGCTATATTTCAACTATTTATAATTTTTACATGTGTGAATTATAACGACTGTCAATATGTTTCGTATGTCTGCCTACGTAGCTTTTTCATTATTTAAGTTTTTTATCATGGGTTAGAACCTCCTGGTTTAATGTGCAACAATAGTGTTAGCAAGTCGTTAACCAAAAAGCACACTAAGAGACGAAAGTTGTCGAATAGACCAGGAGGTTCTAACCCATGATAAAAAACTTAAATAATTAAAAGTTGAAATCTTCAACATTCATTTAACAATCTTTGAAAAAGATGCGTGATATTCTTTGCAAATGGCAGCACAATAATTCAAAATATATGAACGAAAAACAGATAAAATCTCTACTCTATAAAATGAATAAAATCGTGGCAAATCACACATGATCATGAAGTGTTTAAGTAAAATGTTATCCTATATTCAATTACGATTATTTCAGAGCACGCTGTATAGGACATATTAGAAGGCTAAAGAATAGCGAAAAAATCAATTTAATTTAATTTTAATTTTTAGTATCTACTACTACTGCTACTACTACTATCTTTTTATACGTCACAATAAATCCTGAAACGTGTACGTAGACGAAAATTTCGTGTTCTATTGTGAATGAATAGAAGAAACCGATATTTTAGAAAGAGTGGATACACAATCGATGCTATGCGGCCGGCGGCTGCGAGATTAGCCATAAACGCATACGCACTTAACCCTTTCTGTCCCATGGTAGCCATATGGCAACCAAAGTAAAGTCTGAGTAATTCCTCCTTTTAAAATGGGATTTTCCAAGAACTTGTAATAAAAATGTTCATTTGAGCCCTTATCTTTTAAACAACACATTTTGTTTGTAGGCAGCCTCAGTCTCCAGGTAGAATTAGCCATTCTTAGTAAAGACTTCAGAGTAATTATTTGTAGGCATTTTTGATAATTTGGGACAGAAAGGGTTAAAACCGTTTTACACTATTCGAATTTTTTCAAAATATTTTAAGAAGCCATTGTTAACGGTGCGAGGAGTTGAAAAATGCCAAAATAAATAGATGGACACTTTGAAGTTTTTAATTTGTACTAGTACCTTAATTGGATAGGTACAAATACAATAAATGCACTAGTAAGTAATATATATGTAGAGTCACAAACAATTTTTTTTACTTCCCAGTATACGGGCAGTTATTTTTCGTATTAATATTTGTGTGACTCTATCAAATTTATAAAAAAGAGTTCGATCCGTTTTTTAATTTAATAGAATAAGTTCAAAAAATTAGGGTTTTTTATCATAAAAAATGTATTTCTAACCTGATTTGCTGATCTCTGTTAACCAATGTTTATAAAATATAAAATTTATATACTCTAAACAGCTTTTCTTTCATGATTACAAGAAAAAAAGTTAAAAATTAAATAAAACATCATTAAAAGTCACCATAACCTCCAAGGTCATTTCTGTCATGCACTATATCTCGCGAACCAAATATAGGTTTTGCATCGCCAAGGTGTCAATTGACGCGTATTAACATATTTGTGATTCCATTATATTTTTAAAAAAATTAAATTAATTAAAAAATTAAATTAATTTAATAAAAAAACGTGCAAAATTTAAATTTATAACCTGATTTTCAGAACACAGAAATCAATGTTTATAAAATCGATATACTCTAAATAGTTTTTGTAAAAAAAAACCGACAAAACATTATGTTGAATGATTACAAAAAAAAATTAAATTGTGAATAAAAAAAAAATCATTTAAAGTCACCATGTAAAAAGGGTTGGATGATACTAGCTGATATCTCTTATTCGAAAAACATTGTTGTTATATCAATCATATCATCAGCTTATTAATATTTGCATAATTTGAGTAGATTTTCACAGTACCGTGTTTTTTTAATGAAAAAAACTGCTTAGATTTTAAAAAAATCGATCAAATTTGCATTTGTGGTAATCAACGCTTTGAATGTGAAAATGTTTTGTATACAATATTTTGCAAGATCATATGCTTGAAAAGGCTTTTATTAAATAAAACATTGTAGTTTTTAGTAGTTTTGTTCTTTAGTGTTCGTAAGATTTCAATTACTTTCTCCCTCATCATTTGTAATACTTTTTATTATATTTACATGAAATTAAACCGATTATTGACTCCATTTTCAATGTTTTTCAAGACCAATTGCAAACTAAGAAATACTTATTAGTCTCATTGATGTGAAGTCGTGAAAAAATACAAATTTAATGATTATGCCGCAGTTATGGAAATTTTGCACGAAACTTTTCAAAATGGCCATCACGCGACAAAATCTTTTCAGTCGGCGTAATAAAAAAACTGCATTCATATTGGCTAGCGCCCTTTTGTCCTTCAATTAACGATATGAAAAAGAAAATTTCGTAGAAAAGGCTTCGTAAACTCCCCCCTTCCCCCGATTGATCTGCGTGAATATTCAATCAATCTCTCCTCCTTCCCAACCAAAATCCTTACGTAATCAGTAGAAGCTCCCTAAGATTATACGATTAATATTAACTCATTCCTATTGCTGTTATGAGTACCTCTCATTATTATTATTTAAAGTAGTATTATTTTCATAATAAATTTTGTGTTTAATATTTTTAATATTTAAGTAGATATTACTGGGAAGTAGACCGTGTGGATCTCACCCCGCGGCTTGTTTATGGATGAAATCATCCTTACGTTGCAATTCACATTTACATACTATTTCAGTAGGTATTGCTCAACGTGATAGATTTGGGTCGGTCGCTACCGTCTTTCGGTTCATGCCGTCCAGATGATAATATGGCACGTTGCGAATTCAAGCTGAATGTAATTCTAAGTAGTTCTCGCGTGATAACTCCCACGCTTCCTAGATACAACCCTACAACATGCTCTCCGAATTTCGTCCTTGAATGGTAGAGCAATTTTTTTCAAATTGAAATTTTCAACCGGGAAGTTGACGACTTTTATTTGCTTCTAGATGAATAGAATTGGCATCTAAATTTTCTTAATTGAACTAAAGCTGCACCATAATGAGGTAATGGTAAAATGCTTACTTTAACTTAAATATAAAGTTCAGCATCCATTGATTACCAGCGAAAAGTATTCAATTATATTCGTCACTTTTCCACGAAGAAACTACTTGAACGTTACAGTAAGTATAGGGATTCCAAGCTAGTTCGGGAAGGGAGGTTCATTTACCTCATACCTCCGCCTATTAATAAACGCCCAAGGTAGAAAATATGACGAATGAAATGTTGGTTCGAATATCATGTGAATTCAATTGTGGGCGAATTATACAACCCTACACGAAGATATTTCCATTACCGATAGTCTGAGGACACTACCCCTTTAATTTGCCTACGCCAAAGAAATATTTAGTGGGCGTAAATATGGCAGCTAGAAATTTCACTTTATGGTAGTCTTTCATAAGAAGAGTGCAGAACCCAAGTTCAAATATTGTTCTTACTTCTCCATGCGTGGTGCATGATGAGATCAAGCCACATTGGATGCATTCGATTTAGATATCTTCATGCACATCTATTTTATAAAAAGCTGCAATGTAAGTCTGCTCATCTGTAATGTAGAATATCTATTTGTTTGCGAAGAAAGTACATTGTATTCAAATAAAAAAAATGTTAGATTACATACGTTGGTATTTATGCGTTCATACATATATGTAAGCTGACTATATACAAGGTGGAATTGACTAGAATCACTGAAACTTGAACGCGTTCCAGTCACGTTGTATATCCACGTGAAAATTGTTAAGTTCGTACTAAAATCGTGGTACGTTTGTCTGCTCGTCACTGCTGTTACTCTTTCCGACGTGGGTAAAACAATTGTTGCAAAATAGGGAGAAATATATTATCTCGAGCAAAGAACTTGGGGTACAACGTTTTCCAGCTAGCACTTAGCTTTTCACTTACAACGGAAATTTCATTCGATTAAGAAGCGGTTTCTGTGTCATCGTTAAGAAAAGTTATTCGATTTGCACTTATATCAATTTTATGGAATCAGATACTCTAACTTTAGTGTTTTGCCGATTTTTTATAAATCCTATTAAACAATTTCGTGCGTGTGTTGCGTTCAATTGTGCGTTTTGGTGTTTCCTGTTTCAGTTTTTGGAGAAAGGATGAGTGCTTATTAAGTTACGCCACCTGATGCTGTGATAAAAGTACAACGTGATCTACACTCTACGTAAAAGATTGTTCACAAAAAAAAACATCTCGTACGATTAGAATGTTGCAAACAGTGCAAATTCATATATAATCGCTGAGTAATTTCTATTGACCTTTGCAAAAAAAAAATATCTACGTACTAAGGCTTACGTTAGAATCAAGCCACTTTCCGTGCAGACGAATGTGAGTATCTGCTAAATAAGTATCTTTTATCAGAAGCTTGTCGGAGCTCTGTGTGTTGTAGATTCAAGGTGAAAAAGAATCAATCGTTGTTCGTCGATTTGTTGTACTGAGTGTGTATTTGATGTTGTAAATATTCATAAGTTCCAGCAGGGCTTTTGCAATTTATTCTTGATAAATTAAAGGCCAAGTGTTGCATGCATATCGGATTGATTAAAGACAACTAGAAGAAAGGGATATAAACAGTGTTGGCGCTAGCCTATGAATGTTTTATTCTAGCTAAACACGAGGCGGCATGAAAAGGTAAAGTACTTAAGTAGACGTTGGTAGTTTTCATTGCTAAAAGTGAATAATATTTTTCCGATACTGCAGTCTGATGTTAAAATATTCACCTGAAATACTTGAGGCTCAAACGAATAACTTCCCATTAATATTTACATAAGGTACTTGATGCAAGTTAGGTACACTCTTTAATAAGACCTTTACTTCAAACAAAGACTATGCTTTAATAAGGCGTAAGCTCCTGAAATCCTGGTTACATAAAGGTAACATTCAAAAAATTTTCCGTATGCATATATACGAACCCTATAAAGCGGTACGAAGTGTGAAAGTGCGCCATACACGTTCCTTACACGAGTCGTCACGCATTATTTGCAAGATAAAGCAATTTTTATGCTGCGCTTTAAAATTTTCATAATTTCACGATAAGTTGATACGTTTCAGGTGTTTTATCGTCGCCATTTATGTTATTCATATTTATAAGTAAATGATTACCTTACATTATTTTTTCTAAACAATATATCATACCTTATTTTATTCTGTCCATGAAAGTCAGCTTCGTCGCTGTTAAAATTGAGAAAGTACGTAGAAAACTCTGATTTAGGATATATTTTTTTCGTTCTCTATAATTTCCCATTTGAAATAAGTTAAAGTTGAAAACCAATGGGCATTGACCGACTGAAATGGGGACAGAGGGTCGCCTGTTGCTGCAGGGACCACCCAGATCTCCACAAATTAGTCTTAGTCAAATCCCAAATATTCCAGAAATTTTATGTTTAATTAAAGACAGTTAGAATTAGTGCCCCGTACGCATGCCAACTATATAGAATAGATATATTTGTAGCTTACTAAGAAAAATCCAATTTCCCAAAGAATCCTTCGATATAACTCATTCACCTTAGCTTTCTTTCTTACCTGATTTAATGACAATTGAGGGAGGCAAAGAGTTGACCGAAGCTACTTCTATAAGGACGGCGACACAACAAAGTCCTGGAAAACACAAAACGTGGAGCGAACACATGAATAGAAATACTGTATTTTAGTATAAATAGGATGACAAGCAAATTCCTTATAATCAGTTTAAAAAAGCCAGTTGTATTCGTTGCAGTTTAGATGGATTTTCAAAGTTTCAAAAAGTGTTTTTAATCTCAATAACGATGGGAAGGGCTAAAAGTTGCACTCATATAGTTTGAAAAAAGATTGTAGACTGGAGAAAGTTAGGCTTGACATATCGACAAATTGCCAGCTACCGAGAGTGTTCCATAAAAAGGATTTACAGAGCATTGCAATACGCGGAAAGCCGCAGGACTGTCCAAGACATTCCCTGGGCTTAAAGAATCTGAAATACAACTCATACTATGGATAGAGAATTTGTTCGCACATCGAAACGAACGACCTCAAACATACATCACGACACACAAGGAAGTTTCTGGAGGACAACAGCGTCGCCGTTTGAGACTGTCTGATCAATTCAATTCAGATTCTGGACTTAAATCCAATCGAACACTTTGGGGAGACATAATTTTTTTTTCGATGCTGCGAAAGAAGCATGGTTATCCGTGCATGTCGGGAAATGCAGAAGACTTATAACGACAACACCGCATCGCATACAAGAGGTTGTGAAGCAAAAGGGTTTCGCTACTCGTAACTGGTATGTTTTTATTTCGTAGGGTACTTGCTTATATAAATGAATTTTAAGTTAATTTTTATGTGTTTCTTAGTACATGTGCGTTCAAAAACATGGGTTTTTGAAGACTTTATTGCTCTGTTGTCCTTTTAGAGGTAGCATCGATTAAGGTTTCATCTCCCTCAATTGTCATTGAATCAGGTAAAAAACTAACGCAATACCAATGAGTTACAACGAAGGACTCATTGACAAATTGGGTTTTTCTTAGTAGGATACAATTGTTTTCAATTATACTGTGTTTGTGTAAGGTTTTTGATGCTGAGATGAATTCTGAAGTCGAAAAAATTTCGCTACGTTATCAAAATATTTGTTAAAGTAATTTTGAATATTTTCTACAAGAAATAAGTGATTTACTCTTTTTGATATTGATTTGTATTAGTATTTCTTAGAGTGAAACAACAGTAATCAGCTAATATGGTTTTATTCAGAAAACGTTCATACATATCTTCAAATAACTTCAAATTATGATGAACGTTTTCATTTTCGTAAATCATTCTTTGTCCAAATTTTCAGGAAAGAACTGAAGTGCAAATGTAGAAAATGTATTTTCAGAGACATATCCCCACATGCAAACCGTTCCATACAGTGTCTTTTTCGGGATATAATGTGGCTTTCAAAGTCTCTTAAAGATTATTCCCACATCAAAAACAGCAATTTGCTCATGAAAATGATGGACGGTAAAAATGTGGTTCAACTTTCTCAGCTCATTCACTGAACGTATGACGCAAATGATGTCTTCAATTGCACTGCACTGAATTAATTGGATCATATAGGACTTTAGGATCTTTTCTCAAAATTTTTTATGTAGTCGACGCACAGAGGCTAAGTTGTAGAGAACGGCATCGAATCGATAAATTTTGATTCTCAGTCGGACTACCCTTATACCTTCCACGGCAGCGAAAGCTGCCTCGATACGCACTGTACGAGCTCGTATTGGATGAACATTGCCCAATAGATTATACGTGGATATAAATCTTTCCATCGTATTGCGTATGAGATCAGAAGGCGCACATGACGCGAAATGTTGACCATAATATTTTAGTGCGTAAGCTGAAGAGCTATGGCTTCCAAGGGTCTTTACTCAGAGGGTTCTCTTCCTATCTGGTTAACCGTGAATGCATTGTCTCCATCTGCAATCATACATCCGCTCCTTTCTATCCATCATCAGGTGTTCCGCAAGGCTCTATCCTGGGTCCTCTTTTTTTTACTTTTTGGCAACGATTTGCCTCAATTCATTCAGTCTCCCTGCCTCCTGCACGCTGACGACTTTAAAGTCTTTAGGACAATCAACTCCATTATCGATTGTCAAACTCTTGACCAGGATCTATGTGCGTTTCAATCCTGGTGTGACCTCAATAATCTAACGATCAATGCTGAAAAATATCATAAACTTACCTTTTCCCTCAAATTCAACACTTTTGTTTTTCGTTATTCCTTGCACAGCAGTACTCTCGTTGAAGTCGATCATTTCTGTGATCTAGGTGTCATATTCGATCGCAAACTAAAATTTGATCATCATATTGCCAATATCGTGCTTAAAGCGTCAAAGCTTTGTGGACTCTTACTAAGAAATTCCACTGCATTTCGCAGACCCGAAACTAGTATAAAACTTTTCAATTCTCTCGTACGTAACTTGGTCGAATACTGCTCCCCGATCTGGTCTCCACACAGCAAATGTGATACAAACTTGATCGAATCTATTCAGCGTAAGTTTACCCGCACTCTATTCTACAAATTCAATATTCCCTATGCTCCTTACGATGTTCGTCGCGAACATTTCAACCTTGCCACCTTACAACAACGTAGAATATATTTAGACGAATCTCTCCTTTGCATGTAGCATGTTTAGTAGCTTTGTCAACAATAAACAATCTAGTATGCTATCCTTTGTGCTTAATAATTCCTTCTAATCGGCGGGGGATAGACTCTGCAAGTTTTTCACAAAATCTTTTGGTATCGTCCTCGATTCCGCTTCTATAGCTCTTTTTAAATTTGAAACACTCTTAGGATTTTCTGTTTTCCTTAAATGTTTTTTAAATTCATTGCAAAAGTACGCAATCGGGTTGAGATCCAGTTTCACAGGTGTGATTCGCAACCCCAAATATTCTTTAAATACTTTTTTCTTTTGACAAGAATTCATCATCAAGACTTATTTTCACAGGACTTTACCAGGGAAACAAATCAAAGAAGAAATTCGTTCCCAGTGACCTGAAAAACAAATTATGTAGTCCCAATATTATTGGGAACAATATCATGGCTCATAATTTTTAAATTTCAGTAAAATTTTGGAGAATTATCGAAAAATGTGGAATTTTTTTCTAATTGTCACGACCATTGTAGAAAAAATATTTGTTTTAAAGTATTTTTCGATGAATTTTCAAATAAATTAGTAAAATTCACATAAATTCCCAAAAATTTGGAGAACACTGCCTTTTTAATATGTTCTCGTATTTCGCAGTCTGTAAAAATTCTAAGTTGTATTTTTTCGTTCTAAAACTTGACTATTTCTAGACCCCAAATTTTTACAAACCTTTTTCCAAAATGTTCAATTCAATAGAACAAAAACAAAAGTGTGCTCTTACTTTTATCCGCCTCATCGTTTAGGTTTCTTACTTTGTAGAAAAAAGAATTTATCAAACATCCTTTTATAAGTTCATAAAAATTGGATCTTTTGATAAGTTTAATTGTTTTTAATGATTTTTCTCGGTTTAATTATATGGCCGGAGCAAGAAAGGGCGAATTTCCTTGTCAATAAATCAACCGTATTTTGTATGTAATTTTTGACGAATGCGCGGTATCAATTGTGACCACACCAAGCAGAGTGCTTCGCAAGCATTAAGGATTCAATTGATTCGCGGACGCGATCGTTGAACAGAGACAAATTGAAATCGTGTAGGTGCAACGTGGAACAGTGCACCACTTCAACATTACTATTTGCAATCGTACTTCGAAGGTATCATAATATTACGGCTGCAATCAGAAATATGAACAAGGAAGTTTAGTTCCTTACATTCTGCTTAACAAAATGCTTATCCGCTTTCTCTTCGAATTTTTGAAGCCAAATCATGTGAAATTTGCGAAGCTTCCAGTCTAAACGATTAAGGACGAACAAAGGTTCTGATGATGGAGATGCTGATTCTTTTCGTCGATCACTTCCAAAAGCAATCGTCAACCGTTTTGTCGAAGAATCAGGTGGGAATAAAAGTCCGCATTACAAGTTTCGAATATTTTTATTGTTTAAGTTTATTGCCGATGCACTAGCAACTGTCGCACTCTCTTACAAATTATAATTCAACGCATTTGGTCGATATTTGTTTAATTTCGCACTAAACGCATAATTACCATAGCTGATTTCAGGCGACATACGCGTCGTAGTATTTTTCGAGCAAAACTCGTGTTTTCCCCCTCACCGATTGGAATGACTCCTTTATTTTTGACAAGTCGAAATTAATCGCTACCTCATTATATCCTTTATCCCTTCGAATAGCTAACAGATCCATCAGCACGCATGCGAGACTAGCGAAGGAAGGCATTTTTATACTATCAGCTACTTCGTAGTATTCCAAAAATTCTACCGCAACCTTTGCCATGAAGCCGGTAAGATCTCGATGGTATCTTATTTCTTCATGTTCAACCCTTAAAAAATTTACACAGACCGCATAAGCGGACCGACTCCGCAAAAGAGTATTTTTCGGTAGATAGCGAAGCATTCTTTCAAATTCTGTATACAAATACATGTACTTTGCAACCGAGTCTACCATCTTATACGAAGATGCAATGATACTCTCGTAAAATGCAGGATCGTAGGCACGCCCGCACCTAGGACATTCCGAATTAATCCCCGGAACATAGGTAGCCTTGCAAGATCGTCCATTACAAACTATGAGATTTTCGGTGAGCTAAAAACAGAAAAATTAGCCTAACTATTTACCATTTTAATGGCCATACTTACATATTCGGAGTCGTCTCCTTGGCACTTATTACAATTACAAAAAAAACCCCATCTTTCCTCTATCATCACCCTTCTTTTGTTGCGTCGTTCCCGACAGTTTACATAAGAGATCAACACTTCGTCCCCCGGAGACAGGGATTTTATGACCATGAGTTGCAATTTCGATCCTTGAAGTAGTGTAATAGTGTTGGGATCACAAGAATGATTACATAAACTGCTACGGAGGTAAACTGCTTCAAATTTACGCTCGTAAACCAATGATTCGTGTAGGTCTCCTGGTTTTATTACTGGTCCAATGAATGAACGTATTGAGGACAAAAATGGGCCTCTATTAGCATTGAACCGGATCTTGCAACGTATACGAAGCAACAAAGCAGTTACCAGCCATTGCCACTCAACTTCCGACTCCATCAGTGCCATCCTAGTATGGTGCGTTCTATCGAAGAAGTTTGTTTCACTCTGCAAATAATAGCCATACACCGACACTGTGTGTAGTGCTCCACTCATATCATAAAGTTTTTGAAAATGTTTGAAATCTGAATACAGTCCCAAGATACCTCCATCTTCGCCAGTGCGCAGTATTATCGGCCATAGATCTTCAGCATTTTGGCATTTTTTATCACTGCACAACTCCCTCATTTTGCTGAGAAGGCTATCGAAGCAAAGCAACAGACAACGCATTGCCAAATGTGTACGTTTATCTTTACAAA
Source organism: Oxycera nigricornis (assembly GCA_963942545.1). NCBI lineage: Eukaryota > Metazoa > Arthropoda > Insecta > Diptera > Stratiomyidae > Oxycera > Oxycera nigricornis. Next base: position 93,132,584 of record OZ012661.1, on the reverse strand, counting down.
ATAGTCGACCTTTGTATCCGTTACACTCAATTCCGTGTATTGCCGCGTGCTTCTCCCGACAACTATTTGAACAATAGAAAACAGCTCGGCAGTCATAGCATGGAAACGGCACGATATCTTGCTCCAGGCATTCGTCACACATAAACGTAAAACTATTGAATCTGCTATCGAAGATCATATAACGATAACTTTCGTCAACCGGCACGAACGCAAAAGGCTCCTCCTCCAGTATCAGAGCATTTTTGGCAATGGACTCGTCTGCCATGATACAGCGCCCACGATCGTCCCTTGTCAATCTGCAAACAAAACGCTTTAGGAACCACAACTTTCCCAATGGATACCAAATACATTTTAATCTTTGCTTCACTTGGAGGATGCGGGGAGCTGCTAGGGACTTCCGTCGCTGGCACCATTCGATCAAGATCCTCTTTGAACATTGCACAAAATTTTTCGTTCGTCTGAAATCCTTCAAGCTGCTTAATGCAAGCCTGTAACTTCGAGGCGTCTTGCAGCGCGCTAGCTATCCTCGCTTGCCGCAGGAGTATCACATTAGTCTTTGGGTGGTTGAACTCTAGGGCGCACTCACAATCATAGTATGCAGTCTGCAGAATATATGAAAGATTCTTTCATTAAATGTCTGTACTCCTGAAACTTCCCATGAATCTCCTCGGAAGCGACAGTAAAATTCCAAGCTACAAGCGAAACTCTGAAGCGAAAGAAAGTCTGTTACTACAACACTTCTCCATTTTGAAGGGTACTCTGCAGTCAGGAAAGAAGTTAACACCTTCAGTTGAAAGAGTGCAACTCTGGACAACTTTTTTGAAAGAATATTCCATGGAAATAGTAATTATAACATGGCAAACGAAAGTCACATTATGGACTTTTGCGTTTCGAATTAAAATAAAAAAAATTAAGACTTGTGACTTGTGTGCGTTCCATGATTCTAGGATTCGTGGGCAGTATCCATAATATTAGACAGGTTCAATTTTGAAGAGTGAACCCTTTTATTTATATGCTTTTTCTTTTTCGTAGTAAGTCGGACATGCAATCCATACCCGGATTGAAAGATATACACAGAGTCAACCATTTAGCGCGGGAAAAGATGTTGATAGCAACGCACGATTCTAAAGAAATAATTATTCAAGGTAAAACACGGGTACACTCATTACTCGTCCCTAAAGGTCAATGAGGCTGGTTTAATTAAGCCTAATAAAACCTATTTCTCTCTTAAACTTCAAAATTTGGGTCATCTCAAGTTTCGTTGCTTCTTGTAGCAAAGATTCACCGATCCTCAAGAACCGAGACTTTTCAATTTGAAAATTCTAGACTTCCTGCTCGTGGTGGTCCTTCAAAGCATCCTCAAGCTCATCATCTATTCATTTATCAAGAAGCCATGCATTGCCGTGTTCTTACCTCGAACTGTCCCATTTTGTACAACGCAGCCGCTCGATTCCCATGAGCAAAAGCGAGGGATGGTGATCCGTGGGGGGCTGTGTATATCGCACGAGTGTACATGAACGCAGCCTTGCCCAGCGTGTCCTGGCTCTTGAAACAATCGTTTCCCTCATTGCGGTAGAAGTCGGACACTTCCTCGTCTAGTGTCCCGAGAAACGTCTCCTTGGCGATGGAGAATTGGAGTCTGTTAGAAGGTGATGTTGATCCTTTTAACGGTATCCACCGAAATCAAAGAAACTTACGGCAGTAAACGTAGAGAATCGCTTCTGTGGCACTGGAAGTCACGTACAGCCGCCAACTCATCCTCGAAAAGCTGTTGAGAAATGTTCAAAGAAGCCAGTGTCTCCAAAACTGATTGCCAAATGATGGTGTCCATATTTCGTGAAGAAATAAATCGCACTATTCACAAGTAAGTAAATTAACTGAAACGTGCAAACTGCACTCTGACCTGTCTCCAAATGGCTTTTCTGGTACCATCAATTCATATGCATACATCCATACATCCATACATCCATATGCATATGCGATCCGAAGAACGGTTGAAAGCGAGCAGAAAATTCTAGGTATCGTAAACATCCAATTCTGGGACTCCCCAAAAAATGCCGCGTAATGAGCAAATCGAAGAGAGAGGGGCTCGTACCAATTATGTTAGGGCTGTTGGGAGCAGAAATCGATATCATCATCATTCGGTGAAGATCGTTGTTTGTATACAAGATTGAATAACGTAAATACGAGCTCAGCGATAGTCGCTAGGGACGGGCGCCGCAAAAATTCATCATCATTTTCCCGATCCAATGCATGGAAATATTACATCGAAACATCGCGAAGCATCGAATGAAAACATCGATTGGTTTGGATGCATCGAATGAAGATTTCATGTTTTGTCCAAATGATGTGCGAATCAAGGGAAACTTGAAGGTTCCTGTGTCTTCATTGAGCCGATTTCAAACTGGATAAAGACACATGAGTCGAAAAAGCCATACTAAAAGTATTAAAAAACAAGCCGTGCGGTGCGACCCATGAGATCCACACGGTCAACTTCCCAGTGATATCTAGGTACATAAGTAGATATTAAAAATATTGATCACAATAATAATTGTGGAAATACTACTACTTCAAATAATAAAAATGTACCTCTCATAAACGTTGTTGGAATGACTTAATATTAATCGTAACATCTACGCGAGCGTCAATTGATTACGTAAAGATTTTGGTGGATTGGTTTGATTGAATATTCACGCGGATCAATCGGAGGGGGGACAGGTTACAAAGCCTTATTTGTTATTTTCATATCGATGCTTGAAGGACAAAAGAACTTCGAAAAATGAATGCAGTTTTTGTTATTACGCCCACTGAAGAGATTTTGTCGCGTGATGGCCATTTTGAATAGTTGCGATCAAAACTGCCAACACTTCGGCATAATCACTGAATTTATATTTTTTCAAGATTTTTCATCAATGGGACTAACAATTATTTCTTATTTTCTGTTGATTTTGAAAAACATTGTATATGCAGTCAAAAATAGGTTCAATTGCATGTAAAAAGTAAAATATATGTATTACAAATGATGAAGGAAGTAATTGAAATCTTACGAACACTAAAGAACAAAACTCCTAAAAACTGCAATTTTTTATTTGATGAAAGCTTTTCAAAGCATATAATCTTGAAAAGTATTGATTTAAAAACATTTTACCATTCAAACCGTTGATTGCCACAATTACAAATTTGATTTGATTTGAATTGGTTTTCAAAATTTAAGCAGGTTTTTCATTAAAGTTAAAACATGGTGTTATGAACACTATTGAAATTCTGCTCAAATTTTTCAAATATTAATAAACTTTGATTGACTTTACAGCGATGTCTTTAGAATAAGCGGTTTAAGGTATAATCATTCGTATGAACCCTTTTTACATGGTGACTTTGAATGATTTTTTTATTTTTTATTAACTTCCCAGTATATGGGAAGTTCTTGTAATCGCCTCGAAAATCGAAATTGAAATTTTCAACATTTCTTTACGTTTTGAGGTCTATAGAGTATATATAAAGTGTTTTTAGAAAGGGAGATGTATGTGTGTGTGTGTGTGTGTGTACGTACGTACGTACGTACGTTCGTGGACACTTTTTTCTACGAGCATAACTCACGTAAACAAAGTCTGATCGACTTCGTTAAGGTGTCAATCGAAGCGTCTTTGCAATCTTAAGAGCTGATTAGTTTTTGGGATACTTCGTTTGGGGGGGTTTGTTGTTTTGACCCTTTGAAGGTCATTTCTGTCATGCGTTATATCTCGCGAATAAAACATACGATTTCCTTGATCAATGTGTCAATCGACGCGTATTAGCATTCGTGTGAATCTATCAAACTTTGGAAAAAATTGTTGGAGCCGTTTTTTAATTTAAGAAAAAAAAGTGCAAAAAATTAGGTTTTTTTTAATAAACAATAAATTTTTAACCTGATTTACGGAAGACAGTATTCAATTTTTATAAAATTTATATATTTCAAGCAATGCTTATAAAAACAACATCAAAAGTTTTTCTCATGATTACGTAAAAAATTAAATAAAAAATAAAAAATCATTAAAAGGCATCATGATTTTCAAGGTCATTTCTGTCGTGCGTTATACATATCTCGTGAACCAAACATACAATTTGCATGGTTAAGGTGTCTATCGACGCGTATTAGCATTTGTGTGAATCTATAAAAAATTTAAAAAAATCGTTGGAGCTGTTTTTTAATTTAAGAAAAAAAAAAGTGCAAAAAATTAGGGTTTTTTTTAAAAACAATAAATTTTTAACCTGATTTACGAAAGACAGTATTCAATTCTTATAAAATTTATACATTCCAAGCAGTGCTTGTGAAAGCATCATCAAAACTTTTTCTCATGATAACAAGAAACATTAAATAAAAAAATAAAAATCATCAACAGTCATCATGATCTTCAAGGTCATTTCTTCCATTCACTATATATCACGAACCAGATATAACATTTGCATCATTAAGGTGTTAATCGACGTGTTTTAAAACGTCTTTGATTATTTTAACATTATAAAGATCCGTTTCATCGGTTTTTTTTAATTTAATAGAAAAACATAAGAAAACTTAGGGTTTTTTTCACAAAAAATATTTTTTTAACCTGATTTGCACAACACAGTAATAAATGTTTATAAAATTTATACATTCCTATCAGTTTTTGAAGAGAAACCAGCAAAACTTTTTCATGATTATGATAAAAATTTAATTAAAAATAAAAAATCATTCAAAGTTACCACATGAAGGGGGTTCTTCCGATTGATATTACCTTATATCTTTTATTCTAAAGACTTTGTTGTAAAGTCATTCAAAGTTTTAAAATGTTTGGATAATTTGAGCAGATTTTTAATAGTTTTGCAGTCTGTTGATTAAAAAAGCGGCTTAAATTTTGAAAACCATCAAAATTTCAATCAAATTTGCATTTGTGGTAATCAATCATCATCACCCATCCACCAAAAGCCTTACGCAATCAGTGGATGCTCCCGTAGATGATATGATTAATATTAACTCATTCCTGTTACTGCTATGAATACCTTTCATTATTATTATTTAAAGTAGTAGTATTTTCAAAATTATTATTGTGTTTAATATTTTTAATGTTTATATAGATATTACTGGGAAGTTGACCGTGTGGACCTCAAGGGTCGCACTTCGCGGCTTGTTTTTTTTTGTAATCATGAAAAAAGTATTTGATTGTTTCTCTACAAAAATTGTTAAAAATTTATAAATTCTATAAACATTTATTATTACGATGTGCAAATCAGGTCAAAAATGATTTTTTTATGAAAAAAACACTACTTTTTCATATTTTATTTATGAAATTAAAAAAACCGCTTTAAAGATTTTTTTTTAAATATAGAAACATCAAAAAAATATTAGTAATTGATTTCATCTTCACAAAATACTACGTGTTGTGCTCAATCGCTGAGGAAGACCGAACGATTACGGTCGAAAATCGATTACGAATCCAAACAAAGATACACAAAATTAAAAGGAAGTTTTTCTTTTATAGAAAGACAACATCAAAAAAATGTTAATACGCGTCGATTGACACCTTAATGATGCAAAGATTATAATTGATTCTTGAGATATAATGAATGACGTAAATGACCTTGAATGTTTAATGATTTTTTATTTTTTATTTCATTTTTTTTGTAATCATGAAAAAAAATTTGCTGGTTTTTCCACAAGAACTGTTTGAAGTATATAAATTATATAAATATTGATTTCTTCGGTTTGAAAATCAGGTTAAAAATTTATTGTTTTTGAAAAAAACCCTACTTTTTGCAATTTTTTTTAAAATTAAAAAAGGGCTCCAACGAATTTTTTAAAAACTTGACAAAATCACATATGTAAATGTCAATACGCGTCGATTGACACCTTGATCAAGCAAATCGTACGTTTGGTTCGCGAGATATAACGCATGACAGAAATGACTTTCAAAGGGGCAAAACAACAAACCCCCCCAACCGAAGTATCCCAAAAACTAATCAGCTCCTAAAATTGCAAAGACGCTTCGATTGACACCTTAACGAAGTCGATACGACTTTGTTTACGTGAGTTATGCTCGTAGAAAAAACTGTCCACGAACGTACGTACGTACACACACACACACACAAATCTCTTTTTCTAAAAACTATTTAAATATACTCTATAGACGTCAAAACGTAAAAAAACGTTGGAAATTTCATTTTCGATTTTCGAGGCGATTACAAGAACTTCCCATATACTGGGAAGTTAACAAGCCACGGGGTGCGACCCTTGAGGTCCACACGGACATCTTCCCAATAATATCTACATACAGTGGATCAAAGTAAAACTCGGACACTTTGATATACATACACTTGCAAGAAAAGGTCTGCGTTCACCTGGTTTCAATCAGTTTATAACTGTAAAAAATCTAAAGTAAACAAATATTTTCCAGATTTTACTTCACGTATTTATTAACGATTTCTTACGTATTCGACACAAGTAAGTTCATTTATTTCGCTTCTACAGTTTTTGAGATAACGGCTCTTTTCTGAGAAAACATACGAAAGCGAGGCAGAGCAAGTCTGCGTTCACTTCTAATAAAAATAATAAAATAGAAAATAGTAAAACATATTTAAATTTTATATTAGTAAGGATGTGAACCTCCTAGTCTAGCCGACAACTTTCGCCTACTAGTGTGCTTTTTGGTTAGCAACTTACTAACACTGATGGAGGTTCATTTACTTCCAGATTAAAGGCTGGTTCCATAATTTAATGAAGTGGAGAAGTGTGGTTCCGGCGTGACGGACGACATCCTTTCCAGGTGCTGTCATTATACTTCGCGGATACAAATAATTATAAAAATTAGTTGAAGTATGATGAACTTAATCCATCAATAAGCCTAACCGTGTTCGTGCTGTCTGGTGGCGGATGGTAAATGACAGCACCTGAAGAGGATGCCGTCCGTCACGGCGAAATCACACTTCCCCACTTCATATTTAAATTTGTTAGTAACTGGTGGGGTTGTGGCGCCCGAAAGTTGTTCCCCTCTTTTTGGGTGTGGTTTTTTGCTTGTAACTTTTTTATTGATGACACCACGTAAAAGTGATGTATAGACGACTTGCTAAAAAAAATTATTATACGCAAGTTTACCATAAACAACTTTCTTGTGGGAGCCATGGTTTCGGAGATATCGGGGTGTCTAACTTTCTTTTATGGAGCCCGGAGGACTTAAGCTGCGATCCCAGGAAATTGGACTTAGCTAACTATACCATTGCCCACGCATTGCAATAAAAATTTCTCTGCCTACCCGAAATGTACGGTTTACGTCAAAATTCAAACGCTTTGACTGGACTATTAGGAATAGGAGACTGAAAGACGCGATCGCTGAGCCGAGATAATTGGTGGCTTCAATTTCAGAGGATCAAGGACCGATTTCGGCTGTCGCGCATTGATGATGTTGATGATGATTTTATAATAAACAAGCCACGAAGTGCGACCCTTGAGGTCCACACGGTCAACTTCCCGGTAATATCTAGATAAACATTAAAAATATTAAACACAATAATAATTTTAAAAATATTACTACTTTAAATAATAATAATGAGAGGTATTCATAGCAGCAACAGGAATGAGTTGATATTAATCATATCATCTACGGAAGGGTTTTTTTTGGACTTCCATCATTTAAGCAGTTTTTTTATTAACACTAAAACACTGTAAAAACTATTAAAAATCTGCTCAAATTATGCAAATATTATAAAACTTCGATTGAATTTACAACAATTTCCTTACAATAAAAGATATAAACTATGGTTTTGCTGGTTTCTCTTCAAAAACTGATAAGAATGTATAAATTTTATAAACATTTATTACTGTGGTGTGCAAATCAAGTTAAAAAATTATTTTTTATGAAAAAACCTTAATTTTTTGCATTTTCTTTTATTGAAACAATTTTTATGTAATGTTAAAAAAGCTCATGATAACTTTAATGGTTTTTTATTTGTAATTTAATTTTTTACGAAATCATGAGGAAAAGTTTTGATGATGTTTCTACAAACATTGTTTGGAGTATATAAATTTTATAAACACTGATTACTATATTTCGCAAATCAGGTTATAAATTTATTGTTTATGAAAAAACCTATTTTTTTGCACTTTATTCTCTTAAATTAAAAAACGGCTTCAACAGTTTTTATAAAAATTTGATAGATTCACGCAAATGTTGATACGCGTCGATTGACACCTTCATAATGCAAATCGTATGTTTAATTCGCGAGATATAACGCATGACAGAAATGGCCTTGAAGATCATTATGACTGTTAATGATTTTTTATTTTTTATTTGATTTTGTTTTGTAATCATGAGTAAAAAACTTTGATAGCATTTTCAATAAAACTGTTTGGAGTATATAAATTATATAAACATTGATTACTTGCACTTGTAAATAAGATTAAAAATTTATTGTTTTTGAAAAAAAAGGTTATTTTTTGAAATTTTTTTAAAAAAATTAAAAAACCGCTCCAAGAAATTTTTTAAAATCTTGATAGAATCACACAAATGTAAATGGGCGTCGATTGACACCTTATTCAAGAAAATCGTACTTTAGGTTCGCGAGATATAACGCATGACAGAAATGACCTTGAAACGGGCAAAACAGCAAACCCCCCCGACTGAAGTGTCCCACAAAATAATCAGCTCTTACGATTGCAAAGACGCTTCGATTGACACTTCAACGAAGTTGATACGACTTTGTTTACGTGAGGTCTGGTCGTATGTTGAAAATTTCAATTTCGATTTTCGAGGCGATTACAAGAACTTCCCATATACTGGGAAGTTAAAAAAGCTGGTTTATTTTAACGTAAAGGATGCATTTATATTAGAAGAAATAAAATAGCTATAATTAATATAAAATGAATTCTTTCTTTTATTTCTGTTATAAATCAGTTCTCTTCTAAATTATTAGATAGTGTTTGTGCAGCTCAACTATTATCTGTATTATTTCGCGTGTATTCGAAGATGCTTGCTTAGATGCGTTTGACGAATAAACTGCTTTTCGCACTGATTGCACGGAAACGGTTTGTTTTTGTCATGTAGTATCGTATGCGATTTTAAATTTTGCTGATTGACAAATTGCGTAACTCTTGCATGGTAATTTGCCAAATTGTAATGAACATAATGTCAAAGTGGCAACGAACTTTAACAGCTACAATGAAATATATTCTTATGGAAAGCTCTACACCTCTAAAACACACTTTGTTTACGTAATGTAATTAAAAAAGAGCAAAAATTACGCTGTTTTATAAAAAATGGTTTTTCTCACACGACCTGCACTTTAACGAATCAATTCTTGTAAAAATCAGATACTCTGAACAATTGTTATCAAAAATTTGTTTTTATAATAACAAAAAAATAGAAATAAATAACAATAAACAATTAGTAGTCATATCTAAATTTGCTTATTCTTATAGTTTTGTCGGGCTGTCAATCAAAGTGTGTAAACATCCGTTGATTTATGCGAATTTTTAATAAATTCAGTACAACCATGTTTTGATTTAATGAAAAACTGCAAAAAACTGATATTGTTTTATAAAAAATTTTTTTTTGCACATCTGACTATCAATGCTTTATTTATCAAATACTTAAGGTACCAGTCCACTTTAGACGGCGAAAAAAGACCATTTTCCAAACATTTGTTTCTCAGAAACTTTATTATATATTGGCATGAATCTGAATATAATTTTTATTTGTTATTTTCTTTTAAAGAGGACGCTGAAATTGAGCTTTGAAAAAACCATTACTCCATGGCGGATAAATAATCTATAGATTGGTAGATCTGAAACAAAAAATTTAGAAGGCACTTCAAAAAGCAAGGTTTCTTACACCGTAATCCACCATCATTTTCCAAAAAATCTGTTCAAAAAAAATGGCGGCCTTGTGAAAAAAATGTCAAAAATCGACCTTTTTTCGTAGTTTTTTTAACGCCAAAATGTTTTCTTTAAGTTTTTGCTAATATTATGGTGGATTACGGTGTAATACTCTCGAACAAATAAAACACATCACATTTTTTGAAAATCAATTCGGTAGATCCGGAGATTATCTGTCTGCCATTTTGAAAAACCTTGTTTTACGTAAAACGTGTTTAAAGTTTTTGTTTCATTTCGCTGACAAACATTGTGTGGAAAATGAAAAATTAGACATTTTTCATAAATACGCAAATGATATGTAGAAGTTTAAACAAACACTGAACACATGCAATAAAGTCGCAAATATAATGTATATAGGAGAAACCGGTCTTTTAGAGAAGGAGAATGAAAGAGACGCTACGCGGACGACAGCTGATCGAACATCTGCAAAAAGCCAAGAACGCACACACTCAGAGTCGCGATTTATATATTGAACTTTCGAATTTCGAAAAGATATTTCTGGAGGTCATTTTTGAACTTCTAAGAAGTCGAAAAATGCAAGAAAAAAATTTCCATTTTTTGAAATTTATAAAGTGGACTCGTACCTTAAAAGATTTGTTATCAAATAAAACATCGAGGTTATTTTACATACAAATATTCACATAAAACAATAAACAATGAGTATTTATAATGAATAAGGAAGCGTGGGTATTATCGTGAAATTTGAAAAAATCTACAAACGTTGCCTGTAATTACTATCTTTAAAAATAAGACGAAGCGTTCGCTGTTACGAAACTTTTTGCTGTCTGACAAGTTACAAGCCTTAAACGTTTTTGAGAATTGATCATGAAGTAAATGTTTTATAAGTAATTAGCTTAATTATGTCATCATTATATAAGGTTTTACAAGCTCGCTGCGTTTATAATCAATCACATAATCAATTTAGCTGCATTTGAAAAACATACGTAAAAGCCCAATTGACTTCTGGAAGATACGAAAAAATCGATGAAGTCAAGACGACAAGGGTGAATTGAAGGATTTAACATTGGATACTTGAAAATCTAGATTTCCAGTTGTCGTTTTAAACATATCGATTTCCCGTCATCATCTCCTATGTACATACATACATATCTGCACTTTATTTTGTGGGTCAACTAGTAATGGATGCAGCGAGTCTGGTTTGCTGGATGATGAAAAAGATGGTTTATTTTTAACAATTTGTCGTTTTTAGACCACCATAAATTCACTATGTATATTGGTTTCTTTTTTTACAGAGATAGATCGATAGATAGGTAGATAGATAAAGAGAGGGAGGGATTAATTTGGACTATCGTGCCATTGATGATGAAGATTTTACAGAAAGATACATACAGAGAAAATAATTTCAAGTTGAGCTCAGTTCAGAGTTTGCAGTCATTGTTTCGTAATTCAAATTTTCCATGACCCTGTAGAATACAGGAAGAACTTTCATTGTACGAGAAAAAAGTCTGTTGTTCATTTGGCTATGTTGAATATCTTGATTGCATCAATTCAATTAAGTCTAAACTAAAATCAGTTATGAGTTAGAATTTCTCAGTTTCATCCAAAGAGATTATGTGACTGATATTAGACGAATGCATAGATTTTTAAAATACCTAAATTACTGTTAGATACTTCTTATTTCCAGGAAAAGTTAGACGATTCTATGATGAAACCGTATCTGTTGATAGCCTAACGACTTTCAATTCCAATACAAAACCATACAAAATCGTTTCCAATGACGTCAATCGTAAAATCTGATTATTTTTCATATTTCACATGTTCTACCATGGAAAATTGAATGTACGTAAACAATTAGGTCTTTCGAATTTGCGTCAATGAATTCGTATCGAAACCATTGTCTACCCTTTGCGCTACACCATACAAGTCAAGACTACCCTTGTAATTACGGGGAGCATTCGGTTAAATGCATCATGGGGCACGTTGCAGTGCCCGATGCCGGTCTCACTTTCATTTACTTTAGTGGAGAACTTTCTATAGCTTTTCCTGACAAGAGGGTAACGTGCTAAGAAGATTATTGTGATTTCACTGGCTGCTTCCACGTTATATTGGTCACATGACTAGGACGCACATGTTCGTTATTTGTGAATAGTTTGTTAGGTGGTAATGAGGATCTAATTCAAACGTCGGGTTGCACACTGGCATCCTTGTTTCTTATGAAGATATCACTGCAGAAAAGTTGAAATACTGAATGAACGCATAGTTTCAAATAACATGTAGCAGATTTTAATCAGTAATTGTGTCGAAGAGATTTAATAGATTCTAGTTATGAAGTGAATGAAATAGCTATGAGGGTTGAGTATGGTGGAAGCGTACACCTTCTTAGATGATTTGATTTTATGTTTTTTTTTGCGTTTTTAACGAATGACATTAATATATTTAAATATACATCGGGTATATGACCCTCGTGACCAGTCCTGACGAAGAGAATTTGCGAATAAGTCACTTTCAATTCATATAAGAATCTTGGCTTCTAAATATCACTGGCGAACTAAGATGAGGCGGAAGTGGCGGTCTGCCCCGTGCCTTAAGTTTATTGTCGCTCCTCCCACATCCTGAATAGTTCTCATCAGTCAAAACTTTAATGTATATTGTAGTAAAATTCGGCCAGGCAATGCCTGTTGATATTCAGCCCTAGGTATGTATACCTACGAAAGGCGCAGGTCGGTATGGCAGGACGGCAGCTGTCAATTAGTTTAATAAGGCCAAACACGATCAAAAATGACAGCGTGGCTCTTGGTTTAGAATCGAAATAAATAAGAACCATGTCCTGTTTGTATTAATATAGTTTATTCAAATAAACCGACTTTATAATATAAATATTATGTTCAGTCAACGGCAGCTGGAGTTGGAGGCTCCCGTACGCATGCAATATATCAACGCAGATAGGTATATTTAAGACAATGGCTTATTATGAATCAGTCAAACAGCTTTTTTTGTATTCTGTTACCAGTCACTTTACACAAAGCATTATGATACATAATATAGTATTCATTAATCATATTCCGAAAAATTAAATTCATTTTTACTGATTATTTAAAATTAATAAAGAAAATTGTGGCTCTTCGTATCGAGATTTCTTACCAGATTTTGTATATAGTTTCCATTGACCTCTTCGCTGATGTCTTTTTCCAATTTTTATCATTTTTGCTTTTCTTCATTTTTCATTTTGCTGATGGTATAATTTATATGTTGACTGCAAATACATTCTTACATTCTTTATTGAATGGAGCCCAAATGATTATCTTAAAATTGAAATTAAAGTTTCAATTATCACAAAAGTAGGAAACTTTTTCACGGAAAACATTACAAATTTTCTACAATTTTGTTAAAGCTTACATTTGGTATAAACAGTTTCATCTTATAAAAAAATGTGCCCCACCCACAACTTTCTGTTTGCATGTGGGCAATTCTGCCTCGGCACGTTTTAAACTCGTTATAATTTGGCGCTCAATCGATGACTAACAAATAGGGAAACGAACATTTTGATAGCACGTGGATTCATGTTTTTCTATTCAAGTAAATTTATTTCGTCCTTTTCTTGAAAACAACACATGGCTGTGCATTTTTGAAGATACAATTAAGCTAGACTACACTATCATGCAAACAATTTTTCTCAAACATAATTTTGTGAGGATATTTTTTGTGGAAAAATATAAAAACGTGCTCACGTTTGAAATAAGTGAGTATGCCTTAACATAAGACAATTGTTTGTAGATTTCCTTTTCTACACGTGTATTTGTTAACATTGAAAACGAGACTACCGTAAGCATGTTTGAATTTATGAAAGGAGAACATTCACATGACGCTGTAGTGAATTTATGCTATGAAATTGATTTTCTTTTGAATTTGTAAATACAATTGGGATGCGAATTTTGGCATGCCTTGGTGAATAGTGGCTCCTTGAATGTATGTAGTTAATATATTGTTAGTGCAGTCATGCATTTACGAGAATTCTACCTTTGCGGGACGAAACAACTCCCTCCAATGTACAGTGATCAAAAGAAATGATACCGTAAACGGTTTGTGATTAAATGGTCTTAAAGTTATTTAAAACCATATTTCGCGAAAATAGGGGAACCAAAGAACTTGTGGCGCTCGAAAGATGATCCTTTTCAATGGGTGTCGTTCTTACGTGTGACTTTTTTATTGTTGGCACAACGTGAAAGTAATATAAAAATAAATATGAAACTTTTTGTTGAGAGTCATGGCTTTCGGAATATAGGAATGTCCCACATTTTCTTCTTTTCAACATGTCGTCAGTGGATTGGAGCTGTGACCACAGAAACTTTAACTTAAGCTAATTGTTGAACTGGCCACGCATTGCAACAAGAATCTGCCAGTCGGTCCAAAATGCATGGTTAAACTACTATTTGACTGGACTATGTAGGCATGAATGTGTAAAGTAGATGAAAAAGAATTTGTTAGTTGAATAATTTGCAAAGCATTATAAATAATTTCAAGATTAAATTGGATCCACAAAAGGATGTCTTTTTCAAGCACTAGCCTAAATAATCATACCTGTATTCATTACATATTCTATTGACTAGATCTCATATAAAATTGAACACTGGTCAAATATTGCTTATCAGTAATGACTTGGGATATCATCAACTATAAAAGAAATGATCGCTTAATTTTTGAGTATACTTACTAACTGCCAAACCAATATAGTACAGTAGTAAACCGTGTATTTCTACCCACTAAAATGCTTTGTGAGTTTTGCAGTGGGGATTTGCCATCGGAAGCCGATTATTCGGCCTAAAAATGCAATTTTCACGTGAGTTTTCCCTCTTTGGGATGCAATAGCTCCCCCCAGTGTACAGCGATCAAAACAATCAATAACGCAAACAAAATTGCCTTAAAGTTATTCTCTATGTGTTTTGGGGTTCAAGTGAAAACAATGGATTTGTGGCGCTCGAAAAATGCTCCCCCCTTTTGGATGTCGTTTTAGGCCTATAACTTTTTAATTATTGATGCTACGTGAAAGTGATGCATGAACGACTTGCTAAACATTTTATTTTGCGTAAGTTTGCGATACACAACTTTCTTGTGGGAGCCATGGTTTAGGAGATATGATGGTGCCCCAATTTCTTTTGTTTTGAAGATGGAGCCCAAAGGACAGGAGCTGCGACCCCAGCCCACGCATTGCATTAAAAAAAATTCTGCCTACCCAAAATGCACGGTCAAACTCCCATTTGACTGTACTAATATTTGAAGATATTGGGACAGAAATTGCTCAAAAAAGTCGAAGATTGGTTCAGCTCACCCTATCTAAACGTCACTTAATCTTCAATGAAAAGGGATATATCACAGAAAAAGATTATCACAAACGAGAGAGGGTTGATTCCCGTCCAACGAAATAAAATATATGCAAGAAAAGTGACTTTAAATGTGCTTAGTCATTTTTTTAGTTGTTTTGCCCTCAAATAACATCCTTGCGATTAGTAATCGCCTCAGTTTGAGTTTGCGTTACAAGTGATTCCTAGTAAATTATTTTTTGGTAATGTGACTACGACAAGGCCGTCTACAGAAATTTTCAATTTTGTTATCATGTACCAGCGTATTGAAGGAAATTTTCAACAAATTATTTGGTTCCTTTTATAATTCTTTTAAAAATAAATATATGACTTAACATTTATAAATCACTCTGGAAATCTTCCACACGCAGTGCTTAAATTCGTTATTTTAAAGGCATATCTTTTTTCAATAGTTTCATTTCATCGACGCATATGCAATTAGTTCCCAATTTAATGTGGTTTTTCCAAAAAATTACTATATATTGACAATATTTTTCTTCTATTCTTTAATCCAGTGGAAAGTTAGGTGGAAAATTAGTGTATTTTGAGTATTATACTAGATAACTTCCAATATAATTTTTTGTCCTATAGATATATGGTATTCGTGTTTGCTGAAAACATCGGCAATTTTCACTCAATCGTAGATTTTTCATTGATGAATTTGATTTTTCCTATATTATTTTACTACCTTACTGCAAAATATTATCTTTCTAAAATTGACATGAATTTATGGCGCCGTGATCAAAAGTTTCAAGTTATTAACTTCCCAGTATATGGGAAGTTCTTGTAATCGCCTCGAAAATCGAAATTGAAATTTTCAACTTTTCTTTACGTTTTGAGGTCTATAGAGTATATATAAAGTGTTTTTAGAAAGAAGTATGTATGTGTGTGTGTGTGTATGTACGTACGTACGTACGTGCGTGCGCGGGCAGTTTTTCTACGGGCATAACTCTCGTAAAAAAAGTCGTATCGACTTCGTTGAGGTGTCAATCGAAGCGTCTTTGCAATCTTAAGAGTTCATTAGTTTTTGGGAAACTTCGGTCGGGGGGGTTTGCTGTTTTCACCCCTTGAAGGTCAACCATGTTATGCGCTATATCTCACGAACCACACATGCGATTTTCATGATTAAGGTGTCAAACGACGCGTATTAACATTTATGTGATTCTATCAAGTTTAAATTTAATTTAAAAAATTCTTGGAGCCGTTTTTTAATTTTTTAAAAAAAAGGGCAAAAGTTAGGGTTTTTTTCAGAAACACAAAATTTTTCACCTGATTTACAAACCCAGGTAATCAATGTTTATATTATTTATATACTCCAAATAGTTTATGTGAAAAAACCAGCAAAAGTTTTTTTCATGATTACAAAAAAAAAATAATAAAAAAAATCATTAAACGTTCAAGGTCATTTACGTCATTCATTATATCTCGAGAACCAAATATAATCTTTCCATCATTAAGGTGTCAACTAACGCGTATCAACATCTTGATGATGTTTTTATATTTTCAAAAAATCGTCAAAGCAATTTTTTTGATTTATTAATTTTTTTTTTGGAAAAGTAGTGTTTTTTTCAAAAAAAAAATCATTTTTAACCTGATTTGCACATCGTAATAGTGAATGTTTATAGAATTTATAAACTTTTATCAATTTTTGTAGAGAAACCAGCAAAAACTTTTCTCATGATTACAAAAAAAAATAAAAAAAAATCATCATTCAGTCACCATGTAAAAAGGGTTCATTCGAATCATTATACCTTAAATCTCTTATTCTAAAGACATTGTTGTAAAGTCAATCAAAGTTTATTAATATTTTCAAAATTTGAGCAGATTTTTTATAGTCTTCACAGCACCATGTATTAACTTTAATGAAAAAACTGCTTTGAAACCTGTCCCCCCTCCGATTGATCCGCGTGAATCATCAGTCAAACCAATGCACCGAAATTCTTAAGTAATCAATTGACGCTCGCGTAGATGTTACGATTAATATTAAGTCATTCCAATAACTTTTATGAGGTACATTTTTATTATTTGAAGTAGTATTATTTCCATAACTATTATTGTGTTTAATATTTTTAATATCTATGTAGATATTACTGGGAAGTTGACCGTGTGGACCTCATGGGTCGCACCTCACGGCTTGTTTTATTTTAGTTTAGTTTAAGTTATTTTATTTTAATAGTTTTTAGCAAATTGATATCTCTGCTGTTTTAATATATTCGATAGATCTTTATTAGTAATTTAATTTAAATACTTTTTGTTTGTTCTTGGATGCGACTATTATTTTTCAGCTATCTACATATGTGTCGTTTATTCTGAAAATCAAAAACCTCAAACCTTCTTCCTCCTCAATTTTCGTACAAAATAATTCAAAGTTTTTGGAGCCTTCGTTTTTTTGACTTTTGTTGTTTGAGCTGTGACGATAGTAATAGATCGAAAAAATTGTATTGGGCAGGTGTTGCAGGAAATAGAAACATGAAAAACATGAAAAAGATAATTTTTTCTTGATTTTTGAAATAATCCTCTTCACGCCACGTACAGGACTAATCGACAAGGAGCATCTGAATTAACCCGACAAGGAGTCTCTTATATTCCATGAACGCTTGGAATTCAGTTTGTTTGTTTTCATTATTTTTTGGAATAGAAACCAATGATATTTTCCTCTGTTTTAGTGGCACTAAATTACTTATGTCTTAAAATTTTAATGGAGATAACATTTTCACTTGAATCACCTTTTTCATTTTAGATTTAAACAACCATTCTCTATTGCATGTGTTATTGTAAAGCGATTCTCATTATGCAAACGTTCAAAAAAATCATTTTTAATGAAATAAATTTCATTCTCAACATTCACAGAAAATAAAAAAAAAAGCAAAAAAAAGATACACTTATTACCACAAACCGAGCTTTATTTGTCATGGATTCTATTTCAACAAATTTTGTTCATTAACAAATAGTACACAACTATATACATACTCACATGTCATACAATTGTTCGTACATACCACATATCGTTCATATATTATCCAACGTCCTTGCGTGTGGAATTTCCTTGATGGCAAATAATGTACATTGTTATCAAAGTCACGTACTCAGTACAACATTCGTTAGCCATTTCTTCGTGTCTACTAGAATGTGTTTGCTAGGAAACGACTAGGAAATGTGATATAATGTCTCCGTAAAACGTGAATGCTTTCATACAAAGCCGACACATTTTTTCTACTGATGTGCAAAACTTTCACTTTTACTAAGTGTTAGTATTTGTTTTATTCACTCCTTCTGGGATGTTTAATTTGAATGAAATAAAAAGTTAAGATTGTGATATGTTAGATAAAGTGCACAATTAATCTCACTTTTCACAACAACAACAACAAATCAATGAAAAAAATTAATTGTTTTTCGAATTAATGACTATATTTCAAGTAAATTTATCATTAGATAAATACAGACGCTATGGACAACAAATTTCTCGGTTCTTAAACAGAGTCCTTGATATTTTTGTTCAATTATTCCTTTTTTATTTTCTTACACTAACAAGGCGAGGCCATGGTCTCAACACCTCAGATTTGGATGAAATTTGGCACATAAGTAGAAGACGTCCAGGATATTCGATCTTAAAATATTAGACTGAAACAACACCCCCACCCCCACCGTTTTTGAATTAAAGCCACTAAAGTTTTGGCGTCGCTTATGAATTAGTACCTTTTCACATCTGACAGAAGCGGTGTAGTGTAAGAAGGAACGCCACTATCTCGCGATCATGAGGTCGTGTGTTCGATCCCCGGTCGGCGGTATTGTTTTTTTTTTGAATAATTGTGGATGTACATAATTAGTTGAAGGTAAAGCAGCAATTTTCGACTACTATTACATTTATTTTTAGAAATCAGCAAATTGTTCGTTCACTTAGATATGTAAATTATACTAAAAACTCATTTTTGAACGGTTGGATTACTGAAAACTGTGGTAATCGGAACAAAACCATGGTAGGATCATTCCTTGCTCCTAGAATCAATGCTGCAGCCAATTTGATGGAAAGTAATAAACCATGATGACGCCCAACGTGGCTAGTCATAAATGCTATCGTGTTGAGTAATTGTGACATATAGTAGATACTAGGGATGTAATTGTTTAACAGTTCCATAATTTCGTATTTCTGTTCTCGATGCGAAATCCTTGCCAAATGGATCGAATATCCTAGAAGTCTTCTCCTTATGTGCCAATTTTCATCCAAATCTGAGATGTCGAGACAGTGGCCTTTCCTTGTAAGTTTTGTTTTGGTGTTTTGTTGTTTTCAGCGGATGATATAGTACAATTTTGCAATCGTGGTGTTCGTAAAACAACAACTTCGAATTAATACGAGTTTCTACTTTCCGATGCTGGTACATAGTTAGAAAACCTATAAATTAGGATGCCGGAAAAAATATTTTACTTCTAATCATGTAGTAAAAAAATGTATTTTTTTTCAACAAGCAGTTGATTTGTTTTATAGTTTATTCTAATTTCATAGTACAAAACCTAAAGTTCATGCTTTGGATCTGCACTTTTCTGCTAGTATTTAATAATTAGATCAGATCTTTCTGAACCGCATATATAGGATATCTCATATTTGAAAACTTTTCTTTAAAGTGGAAACATTTTGAGATCAAAGCACTATCGAAAATCAAGTTAAATTATCAAGAGTTCCAGGAACACTCGATAAATCATTAATACTGTCTAGCACTTAAATCTTTAATACAATGAAGTGCCTACTTTTTTCCTAATAATAAGTAAGGATGGTTATAAAATTTAATACTATATTATATATGATAAGTTGTAAATATTTCGAAAAAAAATAAAAAAAATATTAGTTGAAAATGTCAGCAGGTAATTAATCCTATTCTATTTGAAAAAAGAGTCCTTTTTTGCTTAATTTTCAATGGCAATGCCAGGTTTTGTTTTATGTATCTGTACAGATTTTGAAAGAGCCTAGTTCTCCAATGTTTTCTTCATCTTCTTATAAGCTGCTTCTTTAAGGACACTATGAAATTACGATTAAATTGTGCTGATCTGCAAAAATCAAATAATTTTTTCCCAGTTTTTCAATTGTGATAATGTAACCATGTTTACTTCTTGTTCTTGAAAGTCCTTTAAATAAGAACACTACAAAATTATGATAAAATTTTCCTGATCTGGCAACATAAAATAATTTTATGAAATTTAATAATTCACTAATATCTTTTGCCGACGTCCACTTCGTAATCAAATTTTGAAGATTCCACTTGCAACTTGATAAGTTCTACGATTAAAACACTTTTTGAATTCTGTGTGGACATTTCTCAAAACTGTTATAGATTTTTACCTTGTTGTACATTTTGTTTAGTATTTATTTATTATTTATTTAAGTATAGCTATATGTTGCGTGCATCAAAATCATCATCATCATCATCAATGGCGCACCAGCCCAAATCGAGCCTTGGCCTCCCGAAGACACTGCCTCCAACTGTCTCGGTCCAGCGACCGCGTCCTCCAATTAGCGAATCCCAGCAAGGATTCGCTGTCGTTGTCAACTGCATCCTCCCATCGTTTGCGTGGTTTTCCTGGTGGGCGGCTTCCTGTTGCTCGGCCTTTCATGGAGCGCTTGGGAATTCGCCCGTCATCCATACGCTCCACATGGCCAGCCCACTGAAGTCGAAGCAGTTTCGTCAGAATCGATACCGGTGGCTCGTCATAAAGAGCGTACAACTCATGGTTGTACCGGATTCGCCAGTCCGGTCCGTCCTTCACGGGCCCCAGAATACGTCTCAAAATGCGGCGTTCGAAGACGTCAATCCTTTTTTCTGAGGCTTGAGTCAAAGTACATGTTTCACATCCGTAAATCAATACAGGACGGATGATCGTTTTATAGACGCGCAGCTTATTTTTTCGGTGCACTTTGTTACTTTTAATCACCGAGAGGACTGAAAAATATATTTTATTGGCTAGACCAATTCGCCGTTCAATTTCGTCCTTTTCATTCCCGTCTTTGGCGAGGTTGACACCAAGATAAATAAAAGAGTTAACGCTTTCCACACTGTAGTTAGTTATCGTCATGTTTTGTCTATTTGGCGTCTTTTTCCTTGACTGGGTCATATATTTGGTCTTGTTCACATTGACCCTTAGGCCGACTTGCCTAGCCGCTGACTCCAGCTCAGTAAACGCTTCTTTGGCACGAGATAGAGATCGGGCCATGATGTTGATGTCATCGGCGTACGCTACTATTTGAGTAGACTTAAAGAGTAGCGTTCCCGCATTGTCTACTTTAATCTTCCTGATGACATACTCTAGGGCCAAATTGAAGAGTATGGGGGCGAGGTCATCACCCTGTTTAAGACCTGAGCTGGTGTCGAAGCTTTGAGTCAGATCGCCTTGACATCTGACTTTAGATCGTGTGTCGGTCATCGTTAGTCTGGTCATTCGTATAAGTTTGATAGGTATCCCAAAATCAAGCATTATTTTATATAGTATATTTCGATCTATACTATCGTATGCTTGTTGGAAGTCTACGAAGACCTGGTGCACGTCAATATTGTATTCCCAGCACTTTTCCAGCACCTGTTTTACTGAGAATAGTTGATCTATCGTCGACATACCGGATCTGAAACCGCCTTGGTATTCGCCAATTATTGTGGAAGTGTACTGTGTCAATCTTTTATTAATAATTTTGGTCAGGATCTTGTAGGACGTACACAGCAGTGAAATGCCTCTGTAGTTGCCACATCTAAGCTTATCTCCTTTCTTATGTATGGGACATATGATGGCCGTCCGCCAATCATCAGGTAATTTTTCATCGACCCATACCTTGGAGATGATCTGGTGGAGGCGGTGCGTTAGTATTGGTCCACCTTTTTGAAGGAGATCTGCTGGTAAATTGTCGATTCCGGGTGCTTTATTTGGTTTTTGCTGTTGTATGGCTGCTTGCACCTCTTCAATAGATGGTATTGACGAAGATGGACTGCATAGGTCAGCATCTTCAGGAATCGTTATTGGCAGGGATGTAGTTACTGATGGTGGATTTAGTAGCTCAGAAAAATATTCAGTCCACCTGTGATTGATGTCGTCTGGGTCGCTTAAAATATTTCCCTGCTTGTCTCTACATAGGCTTGATTGCGGCTTGTAGCCTTGTCTAAGTCGCTTCAATGCTGCATAGGCGTCCCGTGTGTCGTTTCTGCACATATCGTCATTGATCCTTTGGATAGTCTGGTTGTTATATGTTCTACGCTTGCGTCTGACTATTTTTTTAGCTAACCGTCTTAGCTCGTCATATTTTTGCTTCTTGGCTCTTGTCGGTCTTTCAATGTATTGTAAATAGGCTTCTTTTTTACTTTTGAGAGCATCTTCACATTCTTTGTCGAACCAATCGTTTCTTTTCGACGTCGTTTGTCTTCCTATGGTTTCTTCCGCTATTGATGTTACGCCTTCTTTAAGCTGCGACCACATTTGTTCAAGCGATGTGTCCGTACCTGCCGGCGGTGTATTGACAAGGTAATTCGTCAGTTTCTCTTGATAATTTGCTGCTACTGTTTCGTTTTTCAGACACTCCACCTTGAACTTAGGAGTCCTGCTCTTTTTCTTGGTGGTGCATCTTGTTATGCGGCAGCGATATTTTGCCTTGACGAGATAGTGGTCTGAGCCGCAGTTAGCACCACGGTATGATCTAACGTCAAGCACACTTGTAGCAGCTCTTTTTTCGATGACGAAGTGATCGATCTGGTTGAAGGTTCGTCCATCGGGTGACATCCAAGTTTGTTTGTGGATGTCGCGGTGTTGAAAGTAGGTAGAGCTTATCACCATGTTTTTGCTGGTCGCAAAATCAACTAGTCGCTGACCATTGTTGTTGGTACTTTCATGGAGACTATGCCCTCCCGTTGTCCCTCTGTGAGTTTCTTCTCGTCCAACTTTAGCGTTAAAGTCCCCTAGTAGGATTTTGATATCATTTGAGGGTAGTGAATCGTATGTCCTTTCTAGGATGTTGTAGAATTCGTCTTTGACGATTTCTTCTTTCTCTTCAGTTGGAGCATGACAGTTGATTAGCCATACATTAAAGAACTTCATTTTCATACGGATCGCACATAATCGTTCATTCACCGGTTTGAAGTCAGTTATGAGATGTTTAAATGAAGATGCTACAACGGAGGCGACTCCAAATTCCTTGTTTCCGGTTGGTTTGCCGCTTGTGAATATTGAATGCGATCTTAAGTCACTTATTTCATTGCCAAGCCATTTCGTTTCTTGGACCGCCAGGATGTTAATATTGTATGTCGAGGCTTCCTTGAGAAGTTCTCGCAGTGATCCTGTTGTATTGAGTGTTCGAACGTTCCAAGATCCAATAGAGTAGTCCGTTTTTCGTTGCCGTTGTCGTTGCCGTTTATCCAATCCAATCCGAGGCCGTGTTTCAGGGTTCGTAGCAATTGGGTAATGCCAGGCAGGTTGCTAGCCCCACGCTGGTAAGCAGGAATATGGCGTCCCAATTTCGCCACTACCGTCGTTAGTTGGGTATCCAGCGGGCACCACGAGGAGGTGACGGTTCGATTTTGCCCGCCTGCATCAAAATCATTTGTTTAAAATACCAGAATTGTTTTCTAAGCAAATGATTATGATATTTTATTATGAGCCTTTCCAAATCAACAATTCTTGATTCAGCCATTTTTGAGTTAAATCATACGTTAAAGAACAGTTTATCGAAATGAATAGGGAGTTTTAAATATTCAAAAGCCATGAAACAAGTTAAGTAGGATATTAAAAAAAATGATTTCAACAATTGTGGATTTATTACAAATTTTTGAATTGTTTTTGAAATGTTTTTGAAAGTGAAATTGGAGCAAATAACAGTAAATGTAGTATAGCGACTTGTGACTAGTTTTTAATTAAATTCAATAAAAAAAACTTATTTTTAATTATAAAAATATGTTGAGCACTCCTTAAATCAGGTCATTAAGTCTCACAACTTCTGACCTGTTGGAAGTTAGTTTTGATTGTTCATAGTTTAATGATCTACGCGATTATTAAATAAATTCAAATTTATTTTTATCAAGAAAAAAAAACTTTGTAAATTATGGACTTGTAGCGAGAATTTTTGATCGGGTCAGTTTGTAATTCAACATGCTATTATCAATTTTTTTGCTACTATATTTATATATTTATATTTTCATTTTTAATCTAGAGACATAAGTCAACAATGAATGTTTTTGAAAATGTGAGTCAAATATTTCTGTTGGCAAGCTCTTCTGAGGTTACAAATCTTTTAGGCTAGTGATTCATTGTTGTTTTTATTTACCAGAGTAAATAGGACAGTGCTGAAAATGTATTTCTCGATTCCAACGATATGCTGTGAACTGTCTTTTCTATTAGACATACAGTTTTATTTTAGATAAGAATAATTTTTGAATTTATGTCTTTTTCATAATGGAATTATCAGCTAATTTTTGCAATAAATATGAAATTTCCAACATGGATAAAACTTGTGAAAAATGTATTATTTTTCAACAAGCTACTCAAAACATTATAATCAATGTTTTTTTGAAATCTATTGGGTTGGAACGTTGGCCATTGTTAACTGAAAAATCTCCAGAACGAATTTTTTGAAACCAATTCTGGTACGTGCGTTCTGTTATGCCGCAAACATCATAAACTTCATATACCTCTTTGTTTACAGTGCAGCATAAATTTTACTTGTTTAAAGGAAAATTCAGTCTTGTGTGAGATAAATGAAGGTAGAAAAGGACAAATATACCCGGAAAAGTGAAAGGTTCTTTAAAAAAAATACGTGAAATATTCTCGGACTATTTCCGAATGACTGCGAATGTCACGCCACCCGAAATTCTTTCGTCGCCCACGGGACGGTCACCACGCTTTCCATGCTTGTGTTTAAAATATAAAATTCGTCATTCGTGCGATTCGCACCGTTTTTAACTCGTATGCTTGCAAACTTCACACTCGTTAGAAACAGCACTTGAAGTATATAAATTAACAAGCCGCGAAGTGCGACCCTTGAGGTCCACACGGTCAACTTCCCAGTAATAACTAGATAAACATTACAAATATTAAACAAAATATTAATTTTAAAAATATTACTACTTTAAATAATAATAATGAGAAGTATTCATAGCAGCAACAGGAATGAGTTGATATTAACCATATCATCTACGGAAGGGTTTTTTGGACTTCTATCATTTAAGCAGTTTTTTTATTAACACTAAAACACTGTAAAAACTATTAAAAATCTGCTCAAATTATGCAAATATTATAAAACTTCGATTGAATTTACAACAATTTCCTTAGAATAAAAGATATAAATTAATGTCATTCGTATGAACCCTCTATACATAATAACTTTGAATGATTTTTTATTTTTTATTTAGTTTTTTTTATAATCATGGATTATGGTTTTGCTGGTTTCTCTTCTAAAACTGATAAGAATGTATAAATTTTATAAAAATTTATTACTGTGCTGTGCAAATCAAGTTAAAAAATTATTTTTTATGAAAAAACCTTAAAACCCTAAAAGCCTAATTTTTTGCATTTCTTTTATTAAATTAAAAAGCTGCTGAAACAATTTTTATGTAATGTTAAAAAAATTGCAGCAATGTTAATAAACGTCTATCGACACCTTAATGATGCAAATATTATATCTGGTTCGTGAGATATAGTGAATGATAAAAATGACCTTGGAAATCATGATGACTTTTAATTATTATTTTTTATTTATAATTTAATTTTTTACGTAATCATGAGAAAAAGTTTTGAAATTGTTTCTACAAATATTGTTTGGAGTATAAAAATTTTATAACCACTGATTACTATATTTCGCAAATCAGGTTATAAATTTATTGTTTATGAAAAAAAATCTAATTTTTTGCACTTTATTCTCTTAAATTAAAAAACGGCTCGTACAGTTTTTATGAAAATTTTATAGATTCACGCAAATTTTAATACGCGTCGATTGGCACTTTAACAATGCAAATCGTATGTTTGGTTCGTCAGATATAAAGCATGACAGAAATTGCCTTGAAGAACATGACGACTGTTAATGATTTTTTATTTTTTATTTGATTTTTTTTTGTAATCATTAGTAAAAAACTTTGATGTCATTTTCAATAAAACTGTTTGGAGTATATAAATTTTATAAACATTAGTTACTGCAACTTGGAAATAAGGTTAAAAATTTATTGTTTTTGAAAAAAACCGTTATTTTTTGCACTTTTTTTCTAAAAATTAAAAAACGGCTATATGAATTTTTTTAAAAACTTGATGGAATCACATAAATGTAAATACGCGTCGATTGACACATTATTCAAGAAAATCGTACGTTAGTTTCGCGAGATATAACGCATGACAGAAATGACCTTCAAACGGGCAAAACAGAAACCCCCCCCCCCCGACCGAAGTTTTCCAAAAACTAATCAGCTCTTAAGATTGTAAAGACGCTTCGATTGACACCTCAACGAAGTCGATACAACTTTGTTTACGTGAGTTATCGTCGTAGAAAAAAGTGTCCACGAACGTACATACGTACGTACGTACGTACATACACACACACACACATACATCTCCCTTTCTAAAAACACTTTATATATACTCTATAGACCTCAAAACGTAAAGAAAAGTTGAAAATTTCAATTTCGATTTTCGAGGCGATTACAAGAACTTCCCATATACTGGGAAGTTAAAAAACTATTTTCGAATTCTTGTCTATCTGTTTCCACAAACAGTTATACCGCATGAAAGCTCCTGAACTAAGTTTGATGAAATTCGACACAATAATAGCTCACATTTTGAAAATGAAAAGGTAACTACAAGAATTCAAAAATTGTATCTGCCGGAAACGGTGTCAGCGGTGTAGCGTTGAGTGACATACAATAGATTTTTAAGCTTAGCTAGCAGAAGATATGTAAGCGGATGTATGGTGGTGCGCTTTGTGCGTTCCGTTTTGTTTTTGAAAGCTAACAAGTGGTCTAAGCGACGAGTAAATTAATTTTATTTCAAGCAGAATAGTGAAGGCAACGATGAATAAATTTTTTAGTTTATGATATGAAATTAAATTATTTTGACTTAAAGCCTTTGATTCGACGGTTTGATACCAAAATGTATGCCATATGGTACGA
The DNA here is from genome assembly GCA_963942545.1 of Oxycera nigricornis. Taxonomy (NCBI): domain Eukaryota; kingdom Metazoa; phylum Arthropoda; class Insecta; order Diptera; family Stratiomyidae; genus Oxycera; species Oxycera nigricornis. The sequence continues at coordinate 93,105,273 of OZ012661.1, read as the reverse complement.
GTTCCAATCTTTCACATAAGTCAAAAAATGAAATAATGTTGATAACTAAACTATGCATAATCGAAAATCAACACAAATGAAGTTGCGGACACAGCTAGATTATAATAAATAAAATTAAATATTTTTCTCATTTTTCTATTAAATTTGTCAGGATAAAAACTTGCATTAAAACTTATCCCTAGAATTTTACGATGAAGCAATCGATTCCATATTCCACGTTATGGAATGTTATAGACTAGTGATGAAAATTCCATTCATCAATTTAGATTCACCTGCATATATTCATGATACTATAAATTATTTCGGTCCAAACTTTTTTGTGCCTAAACATTTCCAACAGTTGCTCGTTCTCAATGCAAATATTCATTCACGTTATTTCCTTTTGCTTCAATATCCACGTTATTGTGACAAGAGCTATTGTTTCGTTTCTACGTATTTTGCAGAACATTAAAACATTGTGTTTTTGGTAACGAGTAGAAAGGATTTTGCATACCGCGTGCTATGTTAGACTCCCTGCGGATGCTACTCACGAGGGATAACATGCGACCCGTGTTTTTGGTTACTTGGTAGGCCTAGTGAATCCCTAACTTGTTGACCTTTAAAATCGGGCTATTTAATTTATTTTGCGATTATACAAGTATGACGACTTTTGCAAATTAAATAAGTTTTGATTGAAGAAAATTTCGAATGAATTTTTATTCAAAGCACGTGGAAGGACCTTAGTAAGGTTAAAAATGCAACAATAAACGTGGAAGGATATTAGTAGAAGCGAAAGATGTAGCAAGGAAAATGATGTCGTCTTAAGATATGAAATTATTACTTACATTTTCAGAGCTCGGTATCATAACAGGATTCGTTTGGATGATTAAATTGGCCATGGAAGACCATATATAGACACAGGACAAGAATCTCGTTATGATCCAGCTTTGAAATAAGTAAAATGTGCGCCTACAACATCATCTTAAATGAAATATAAAATCTTCTCCTCAGTATTTCTTCGCTAAGCATATGATTTTGATCCTGAATGTAGCAGCAAAAGAGTTTGGGTTGAAACTAGATGAGGCTAGATTATAATTTATTATAGAAACACGAAAAAAAATCTGCGTTGATAAAAATTGACGCTGATTTGGTTATAAGTATCTTTCTGTAAAAACGAGGTGGCTTTTGTAAATTTGGAGGAAATCATCAAAAAAAATCAAAACTAAGACATAAGGCATTCTATTCGCTACTTCCGGTAAAGAGGGCTAGCCTGAATATATGATTATGCTTTACATGAATAAAACAAAATCTGCACTAGATAGATGCGTAGGTATCCAAAAAAGGCTTGACCTTTTCAAATAAGGATCCTACAATGGAGTATGGGACAGATTTTAGGTGAAACAGAGTTATGAAATTGATGAAGCTATAAGACGTCATTCTGGAAAATCTTTATTATGCTGTTGAAGAAATTCATTGAACTCTCGAACAGATAATCAATGTAAGATCCTGATGATGTACGGATGTCGTAGAATAGATGGGAATCTATCTGGAGTGGACAGCACTACCAAGTTTGAGTGACTAGAGTACGCTTGCTTACGATTTGGATAACCAATTTTTGATGATGAATAAAATAGGAGGAAACATTATAAAATGTTTCAAAAATGAATCCATCAGTGCAAAATTTTTGAGTGTAAAACTTATATTTGGTACAGATGTCCCGTCCAAGTAAATTTTAAGTACGTTTGCGGTTAGTATCATTGAAAAATCCCTATTAGTTCATGTATTTGGACGATCAATACAATTGAAACCTTGTTTGCCTGTTAATCACTTTCACTGATAGCACTGATAGGTTCTTTTATCAAAGCTGTAACAAGAACTAGAAAATATTCATATGATATTTTCTTTAAAATTTGTTAAGATGAATATACTGTGAGATTTTTTGCTACATACAACGGTTGCATGATAAGTACTCCTGGTAGGCAAGAAAACACCTGTTTTTTATTTATTTCTCAATAGAGTATCCTTTCAGCTTAAAAATTCAGTCCAGCAGTCCTTTTCCTTTTAAAGCCATTCAAAAACTATTGTAAACATCGATGGATTTTTTGGTTGACTTGGACTACTTTCCGCCAAGCCATTTGTTTACGTGTGGAAACAAAAAGATATCGCATGGGGCCAAATCTAGAGAAAAATCTGATGAAGCAGCAATTTGTAGCGTAATTCGACCAGTTTTGCTGTAGCGATTGCTAATGAGTGAGCTGATGCATTGTCATGATGAAATCGCCCTTTTCTCTTCGCTAAATAAGCCCGTTTTTCTCTCAATTCAGCAGCGAATTGGTCCAACAAATCAGCATAGTATTGCCCCGTGATTGTCCTTCCCTTTTCCAAAAAGCCGGTGAAGATGATGCCTTGCAAATCCAATAAAACGGTGGTCACGAACTTTCCGGCCGATGAAATCAATTTCGCCTTTCTTGGAGCAGGTTCACCTTGTAAAGTCCACTGTCATGAATGTTCTTTCATGACAGGCGTGTAGTGATTGATATGTCGTCAAAAGTCACGAACACCGCAGAAACTCTGGCGGATTCCGCTTTATCACGTCTAAAAAGTGCTTCGAAATTGTCACGCGATATCGTTCTTGGTCCACTGTGAATAAAACACGGCACCCATCTCGCAAATATCTTTGTATGCATTTGAATGAGATCCCTATAATGTCAGTTACTCCATGATTTTCACCCGGCGATCTACTAACACGATATCATGGATTTTGTTAACCATATCCTCCATAGTGATCGGATTTCAATCTGACGGCCTGGACACTCTTGTTCGACCCCACTTGAATTCATTAAACGAATATCTGATGGTAGTCATCGAAGGCACATGGTCTTTATAAACGGGATGTAACTTTACTTTGATTTCATCACAGGTCGTCCTATCCACAAAAAGAATCGAATCACTGATCAATATTGCTCTTTCTCCAGGGTAGCAAACTGAAATTTTGACAGTCACTGTTTCAAAGATGGCATACATATTTTGCGTTGGTGGTGCCATCAGTCGCTAAGGTCCGGTACTTTTCATACTGCCTAAGGAAATTTCAAATCCAATTTGCACAAATTTTGGATACTGATTGCCTTTGTGAGTTAGCTATATGATTCATTATTTAAATTTTATGGAGTTATAATTTTATGGCTTAAATTTTATGAGCTTATGTCAATGTAAAAAAACTGATATCAGTTGACAAGAATTTATGTAAAATATTTTCAAGAGATTAACTTCTAGGTAATATTAACGGCAGGCAACACGATAGACGGTGCTTCTGTTTGTGGGGTTGCAAAATGTACTTATTAATATAACGCTGCATTCATTGGTAACTCGCATGACTACAATGGAAATAGTTGTTACAATTTAACAGTGTATCACATGTCTGTATATGTAGATGAGAAATCAAAAATCTAGCATCTATTTATCTATTTATATCTACCTCTGTCGCTATTTAAACAGAACAAATGATTCTAAGCTCGTATCTTAAACACAAAATATTTTACTTTCAAATAAACAAGCGAATATCAACACCAAATTATTTCTGTTGATAAAAATTCTATCATAATTAGTTCAATAGTTTAATTAAATTAATAATTTAGTTTGATATGAATATATTCTCGAAATCTTCTAGTTCAACGTTGATTTATTATAATTATTATTCATTCCAGATTTGTAAAGTGTGTCATTCGACTACAAAGCGTTAAAATGAGGCATGACTAAGCACATATGACGAAATTGACGAAAAAGTGATTGATTTTCCATTAAGTGCCACAGTCCTACGTCGAATTCTTAGACCAATTGAAAGAAATGATAACTTTAAATAGTATCCAGAATAACAGCGCGTCTACAATGGTAAAATGCATGGTGAGTATTAAGATATTCTTTAAGATATGATATGTATTTTTTTTCCATCTTTCAACATGAATCATTAATTTATTTTTATGAGAATCATCGCACATATGTTTTTGCTAAACTATACCTTTTTATAAAATTAGAAACATTCAAAATTAGTATTTTTTAGTATTTTTTTCAAAAGAGCTAATTTTCCTTCTAGATTTAAGGTTTGCTTGAGTAATTCGAAATTGTCGAATTATTTTAGTTGTGAGGATTTTTAACTATTACATCTTTTTTAATAGTAATTTTGTGAGAATGTATACCCGTTGAGGATAACAGCAAAAAAACTTTTCTGAAAATATCAATTAAATTAGATTACGCTTATGGATGTTAGATTTTTTTAGTTTTTTAAGCGTTGGGCTTATTAATACAAAATGCATTTTTAATTGAGGTTAAATAATCTTAAAATCATTTAACACGGTTTGAAACATGAGTTTATTGAAAGGACTTCATTATCAATAAGAAGGTAAAAGTTTTTCGGTTTATATATAGTCTTTTGTCGTGAAGATTTTTTCAGAAGTCGTTGTTAATAAGGATCTTCCTTTTCCAATGGGGTTATAAATAATTATCTCTGCATGTTTGAGATTAGCATGAAAATGAATAGAATTGATAGTTTATTTTTCTCACATATTGTTTGTTTATTTTGGGCGTTTAGTTTGTAAGTAAATTTTTAAAGATGTCAATTAACTGCAAACTGGGTAAAATTTATGTTGCTTGATCCTTTCAGAATGGTATTATAGAAAAGATTGCATTTAAGCTGGGCTTTTTGTGGCAATTTGTCGATATATTTTCAATGAAATATTTTGCTTTTATAATAGTGTCAGTTGCACGCTTCGATTGTGATAGAAATGATTGAACATAGATTGTAAACTTAAGTGGTTGGTTTATAAACCACTTTGAAAGTTTAAGCCGTCAATTGAGTTACAGAATGTTAAGAAAATTTGAAGCGTTTCAAAGAATGGTGTCAACCTAAACTCGCACCTTTGGTACTGATATTATCAGTCTTATGTGCCACTTAAAACTTTAGGTGCCATAAGAATTAAAAAATAATAATTTGAAAATCCATCATCAATAGCATGTAATAGTACTCTTCATACCTAATATTCATGTTATTGGTTTAAGAGTTAGCTAGTATTAAAAATGTTAGTTACATCAACATAAATTAAATTCAGCTTATAGTAGTATACACAAGTATTTTTTTAACATTACACATACAGTAAAATTTGGCATGATTTACACGTTGAGTTCTCTTGATGCACTAAATAGTTAAGTAATTTATGAAATAAATATTTCAAATTGTCTTAGATGAATTCTTCTAGCTTCCATACAAATCAGGCTCGCGATTTTAGAAACAGTTCAAAAACTGGCTCTTTAAAAAGTTTCGTCCTCGCATTTGATTCAAATTTAGTAGCTGTTTCTTGGTGCCCTCAAAAATAATGAACCGTATCATAATTACATACTTTTGGATATCAATAAAATTCTGACGAGTAATAGTTAACCGCGTTTCTATTATATAAGAAAAAAGATACCACTCTATTATACACGCATTCAATATTTTATTATCAAATATATATATCAGACATTAGTTGTGTCCCTCTTCTTTGCTGATATGTGTCTAAAAAAATTAAAATCGTATATAAAGGAGTAGTTCCTTTTCTTTTCTTATACTTTTGGAAGTTTCTTTCTCAAAATATTGGCATATTGTTTGAATTATTTTGCTTTCGGCGAGTATATTTAATGAATATCAGAAGACTGTCTACTGTCTACCTTAGTTGTAGAGAATTTTTGCTGACAGTTTTTAGTATCTAGAGCAAATTATAGCTGCTACTTGATAAAAATCAATGAGTTGGATCCTTCAATATTGTTCAGTTAAATTCAATAAATTTCCATAGAAGGTTGCCCTCTAAAATAACTTGAACACAAACATCTAAAACAATTCTTAAATTTCTTAATAAATTCATTGTATAAAAATATTTAGATAAAAAATTTGGGCCGATGAAAATAACTAGCAACTATGGGCTCAGTATACATGCTCTTGTTCTGATGTTTGCGTGTTAAATTGTGTTATTTTCGATCCCGAAGAATGTCTTGATTTCTTTGAATCTCCGTCATTTCCTTAAGAAAAAATTGATACCATGCTTAATTTGCTCAATCACCTTTTTTGTTTTTTATTATTTATATTGATAAGTGACGATCTGAATTAAAATTACAGTGCAACCACAATCAGTTACGAACCATTGTAATTGTTGTATATAGTGTACATATTGTTCTTTTAATTACTTTTAATATCTAGCAGATTGATGTTGTATATTACGTTTTTAAACACTAATTTTGGTGCCAGAAAGGCGCCATATTTGAGGCATACGTGATACCCTGACAATACTCTCTCTCTGTTTTTTTGACTAAGCTCTCAATTTTAGAAGAAGAAAAATTAATCAAAGTCAAAAATTGTCGTTCGTTCGGTTTTGCCGAATGAATTTTTGCTGTACAATCTCGGATAATTGCCTGACAATAACGAATGGTATCTTGTGTACTTTAAATATTTCTTTGTGAAGCTTTATGTAAGATGAATAGACCAGGGTGAATCTGTTTACAGTTGGCTGCTGTGCTCCTTCACTGATTACTGCAGAAAAAGTTGTGAAATAATTGAGTCATCCTCTCTCTCTCTCAAAAAAGTCGGGAGTATTAATAAATAAATCGAAATGTTTAAAATGTATAAAAAAATCGATTTTTTCCTACTTTTCTGCCTTCTAACTTTAAAACGATTAATTTTAGAGCAAAGTTACGAGGAAATAAAAGTTGCGTAGTTAAATTTGCTATAAAATTTAAAAAAAAAAATTACGCTTGCCGCAAAATATCAATCAATATCAAAAAGGGTGGAAAATCCTTTTTTATTTAATTTGTTTTAGCACTTCGAAAGCATCACAATCAAAATCAAAATTACTATGTGAAATCCACTGAATCGAATTTGATTAAAATTTGTGTGCTGTTTTATTATGTTATAAAGATTTTTTAGGCGAATTATTATTATTATTATTATTATTATTATTATTATTATTATTATTACGAATTATTATTATTATTATGACGAATTATATGTGCATTTGACGTGGTAAAAAATGAAATAAAAAAAGTCTTTTTTCTCTTTTTTAAAAATTTATTGCTATTTTCCTGCAAAAGTAAAAAACTTAATTTTTTTTAACCAATTTAACCAACCATTTTATTTCCGCGAAACTTTGCTTAAAATGAATCGTTGTAAAGTAAGAAGTGAAAAAAGTGGGGAAAAGTCTAGTTATTTTTATAACTTTTAAACATTTCGATTTATGTATTATTGCTCCCGAATTTTTTGAGAGTGAGGATAAGTCAATTATTATTATGCAGGTTATTCCATAACTTTTTCTGCAAAAATCAGAGTGTCTCAACAGCCAAATGTAGTCGTTTTTTTACCTGGTGTAAAAATGTGTTTAGGGTGTAGATTAGAAACACTAAAAAGGGTGCAATCTGAAACTAAGGGAGAGATCTAATACTATGTATGTTTATGATTTTTGAATAGTAATTATATACTTAAAACTTTCGTGGGCGATAAAACCAATTAGTCAGTTTTATAAAACTTTTAAAAAAGTAGAAATTGCATTTCAAACTCATTAACAGACTTTTCACATACCAATCGTAATTGATATCATTGGAAACTGACCTTAAACTGCTTTTCTCAGTCATCCAAGAGATACTATCTTTTGAATGCCAAATGTTAAGATAAGATGTAAAAGAATTTCTTTTTGCTTACAGGTTCTAACCATCCAACTTCTTCAGCACTAACCCATCTATAAAATGCTTCAAATCTACTAATTTAGGTATTTTCATGCTTTCGCACAGTGCTTGTAACGTTCGGAAATAGAAATAGAATAGAAAAAAACGAATTCAAAATTTTTAAATTGTTCTATCGCATGTTATTTAAAAGTAAGGTAAGGACGGAACAGTGAATACTACTTACTACGCTAAAAAAAATTGAAAAATTTCGCGAGGTCCAAAATCAAATTTCATAAAATAAAAGATAAAACGTTGTGCCGCGTCGGTTGTCTTGTCGATTCGTTCAGATATACAGTTCATGATAAAGTTTGATGCAAATACATATCAAAATCAAAGAATAGAGGTTACTACAGAAAAGTCATTACAATGGAATGGCTTCTTGCAAATCCGCAGATTCACAGCACTTTTTCATCGTTGGGCGTGATAATGGGCGACAAATATGTCGTCAGTCCGAACGCTTTGCGTAAGTTGATTTACTCTAATTTTGTTTAAAAAAATGTATGTAAATGTTGGCATCCCTTTTGTTGATCCATTGATTACGGAATTTATTTTTTGGTAATCTGTTTTTATGATTTCAACGAAAAAAATCACGATTATTTGGAAAATGTGAGTCCCCCTTGATGCATACTTTTATTGTGAAAATTTGTGGCAAATTATTTTGAAAAAATTAAGCTTCCAAACAGTTTGATTATCAAATTTATTTCGAGCTAAAATACGTTCATAGTTGTAGCTTTCTTGCAGAATTTCTTTTTTGTTTTTTTCGGTGAAATACATCTTAATCGATAAAGTGGATGTTTATTTATTTTATTTCCCAATAAAACTGCATTCCTGGCTAAAATGCTTAACTGTTTCGTACCTATTTTTTACTCCTATTAAAGTGTAAATTACTTCGAAAAGTATCTCATCTTTGGTGCAAAATTAATACAAATTATAGTTTCAATAAATTAATCGTGCATCAAAAATGGAGATAAATATTCCGATACTGCCAAAATCAATACTGATGAGTTTTATTCAACGAAAGTTGGTATGTAAGATTACACATGTTTGTAAGGCAATAAAAGTCCAGTCAAATGATCCTGAAAACGACGTTAACCGTGCATTATGGGCCGGCTGGCAAATTTATATTTCATTGAGTGGCCAGTTCAAGAGTTAGCTTAAGTTCAAGTTTCTAGGATCACAGCTTCAATGTTAAAATTAAGAAAAAGTGGGCCATCTCTATATCTTGGAAACCATGGCTCCCACTGAAAAGTTGCGTATCACACATTTATGTAGAATTTACTTTTCAGCAACTTGTACATACGTTATTTCCACGTAGTGTCAATAATAAAAAAAATACAGAGTAAAATTGACGCTAAAAATGGAGAATCGTCTTTCGAGCGCTACAGATTTTTTGTTCTCTCTTGTTTTACGAAATACGTCCAGAGTTTATTTTAGCCGCTCGGGAGAAGCTGGTGGTTTCCCTCTCTGCACAGGTTAAAACATTCGTGAATTTCTTTTCTAACACCAGGACCATGGGTTGTTGAATCTTCCAAGCCACGTTTTAACTTGATGGTATACACGAGGAGTGTGCAATTGAGCTGGATCGTGTGCTGGTGAAAGTCAAATACCACTTTTTTTCGTCGTTGGAAGGTGGGAATCTTCAAAAGATACGATATACCGGATTTCTACCGACTAAACAGTACCTAATTTTCGATATATATAGTCATTTATTTTCGTTTATATTAACATTTATGATATTTTTCTAATTCCTGTGGAGCTTCATTATTAGCTTTGAGAAATTGCGGAGCTGATGTATTCATTTCAAGTTTTGTTCACGTATGAGATGTTTTTTTGAGTACCATTTTAAATAAGTTAGAGTGCGTCCTTTATATAGCTCGGTAATGTATTGTAAAAGCCAGCTGCTTTATTAACAGGGTCCTCTTTTAGCCGTTCCGTTCTAGCATATCCGATCACTATATCGTTGGCATTTCTGACATCATATATGTTTTTATCCGAGATTTTTTCTAGGCTCAATGAGCTATATTCGTTTAGATTTAAGTGTTTATATATGAGTTTCGCTCTCTCCATATGTATTAGGGATACTAGACTTAGCTCTTTAGCTATTTTATAGACCTCGACTGTAGCGGTCCACATAGGGAGTCTGTAGATAGTTTTATAAGCCTTGGTTATTAATCTGGAGATGGCTATTAGGTTACTTTTTGAAGTTTGACTCCATATCAGTAGACCGTAGGTAACTTTTGACAGAATTTGGGCATATATAATTTGAACTTTTTTGCTAGTCGGAAAGAAGTTGAATCAGCGAAGGAGACCTACGACGGCTGCTGATATTTTTTTTCTAAGTTCGGCTATGTGTGGCGTCCATGTGAGTTTATCATCGATGGTGAGTCCCAAGTAATTTATTTGTTGTACCCTTTGAAGAGTCGTGCCATTTATTTTGATCAGCGGTTGGATTTCAGTTTTTTTTGTTTAAAAACGATATATTTTGTTTTTGTATAGTTCATAGATAGTCTGTTTACCAAAAGCCTGTGCCAGTAATTGATTAGGTCAGTGTTTACCTTGCGTTCAATGTCACGTTCCGTTTTCTCATAGTAAATGAGCACCGTATCATCTGCGTACATGACCACTTTCCCAGTAAGCTTAGCACTTTTAATGGAGATCGTGTATATTAAGAAAAGAGTTAGTCCCAAGATTGATCCTTGCGGAATCCCAATGCAAATTTTTCAGGCTTGCTGTAGGTAGTTCCGATGGAAGTTGTTTGGTACCTATTTGTCAGATAACATCGCAAAAGGTCTCTTGCTTTCCCTATAATTCCGTATTCTTCTAGTCTAGTCGTCATTGTTTCATGTATTACGGTGTCAAAGGCTTTTTTGAGGTCCACAAAAACAGCACCAACATATTGACCTTGGTCTAAAAGTGTGTTTATGAATCTAATTGCATCTACTATGGCGTCTTTTGTGCTTTCACCCTGCTGAAATCCATATTGGTTTCTATTTAGAATATCATTATTTTGTAAGAAGTTTTTGATACGGGGGTCCAAAAACTTTTCAAATACTTTACTCAAGGAGTTTAGAAGTGAGATATGAGGTCTATAATTGTTCGGGTCAGTTTCATTCCCTCCATTAAAAACCGGTTTTATCACTGATCTTTTACATACTGAGAGAATATCCCGTCCGTGAAACATTTGTTTATTAAATCTACAAGGATATCAACTTTATGTTCTTTGATCATTTTAATATCGTCAATGCAGATACCATCAGGATCCGGGGCGGTATAGTTTTTCAAGGAGTTTATTATGTTGATTACTTCCTGTTTATTCGTTTAACTTGGGAAAATACTGACAGGAGGTGGTAAAATGTTTGGGAGTTCCGAAACAATTTTCTGACCTATTGATGAAAAATGGTGATTAAGGTAATGGGCAATTTCTTCCGAATCAGATACCATTCTATCATCGAATAGTCGAATTATCGTTTAAACTACCTTTGCGTAATACACCGTCCACTAAGTTCCAAAATAGGCGAGGATCCTTACACTTTTGTTCAATGTTTTTTGAGTAGTAGTTTATCTTAGCTTCTTTTATGATTTTATTACATTCGTTTTTTAGTACTGCTTTTTAGTGGATTGAATGGATCCTTCATTAATATTTTATAGGCTTTGCGTTTTTTATTTGAAGCAAAAATAACCGTTCCCGTAATCCATTTCTCGTTCCTTGTTCGCGCAGGTTTCGTCAAAGTTGCAAACGCTTTAGCATACGTTATTAATTTAGCCATCTCCCGAAATCTCGTTTTTGCTTCAAAAGTTGTCTAGCTAGCTTCAACCAGCTTCAATGAAATGTCACCATTCTGAAACATTGTTTTTGGCGTGTCACTCTTTGATTATTAGCACCATGTGAAAGCAATGTATGCGCAAGTTGCTGCAAATTCATTTCTACGCAAGTTTGCGATACGCAACATTTTTGTGGGAGCCATGGTTTCCGAGATATGGAAGAGTCCTTTTCTTCTTCTTTTCAACATGACATCCAGAAGATTGAAACTGCGACTTTAGAAATTCGAACTTAAGTCCACAGTAAGATACACTACACATATCAATTAAAATCTGCCTGTCAGCCTAGAATGCACGGTTAAACAATCATTAGGGTCAAAACATCCTTTTAGAAATATTTTGAGTGCACCGATCATGGATCAAAATGGGGAAGAATACACTAGCTATTTTTCAATTTATAATGAAATAAAAAAAATTACAGCTGTCCTAGAAGAGATCAACTGTAAGTTGACATGCGAGGATCAAACGTTAAGGACATTTCGTCGTGCCATTGGTCTAGGACAAAATGTGAAAATCGATATAGTTCCGTTGCTGGTCAACGCGAAGGATCCGAGTGTGGTGAATGCTGTGATTCGGATCCTAGTGAATCTAACCGTGCCCGTGGAATGTTTGTTTTCCGTTGATGTTATGTATCGTACCGAACTTGGACGTCAAACGATTTTCGAGCTTAACAAGCTGCTAATCACCAGCAAGGAGGCGTTCCTTGAACCGAAAACCACAAAGGCAATTGTCGATTATATGAAGTCAATACTTGAAAGTGATACGAAATTGACAATGAGTCAATGTGATAGTATTAACAATTGCTTATTATTGTTACGGAATATTTTACATATACCCGAGAATAATATGACACCCGGAATTTTTAGCACGAACAATACGTCGATGCAAAACGCTATTTTATGGAACCTTTTTACACAGAGTGTTGACAAGTTGTTGATACATCTGATGTCGTGCTCGCAACGATCCTGTTGGGGTGTGACTATGGTACAATTGATTGCGTTAATGTATAAGGATCAGCACGTTAGCACGTTGCAGAAATTGTTGAATATTTGGGTGGAGGCATCGTTGTCGGAGAGCTCCGAGGACAATGAGAGCAATACATCGCCACCGAAGCAGGGTAGTGGAGATTCAAGCCCGATGTTAACATCAGATCCTACGTCAGACTCATCCGATAATGGTAAGTTTTTCTGTAAAATTTTCAATTTTAAATAATATTGATAATCGGCACATAAATCTGCACCGTGAATTATCCACATTTTTCAATTATGTTGATTTCAAACTACTTGACAACTTTTGATTGAAAATATGATTTAACGATATTTCTCTGGCTTTTAAGAATCTTTTAGGACTTTATATTTAAATTTTTTCCATTGAAATATTTGCTTTTAATTTGTTCAACCAAAATATATTGAGTACAAATGGTTTCTTCATCATTCTAAACAACAGCAGAATATTTTTATGTTATGAATAGAGTAAGCCCAGGAAAGACGGACAAGGCTTTTCTGAAGTTAAATTCCATCATATTTGATCCCTTATCTTTGTCATTTCAAATTTCATGTACTTATATACATTTTCTGTACTTACATTTAGTGATTTGATAAATTAAACGATGGAAATAAGACTGTTAAAAATTATTAAGTGGTCCTTCTATACCGGATATGTGCGGAATAGATGAACCAAGCCTTATAGACCAGGGCGGATCTGTTTTCAATTGGCCGTTGAAGGGGGACCATGAACTTTGCAGGATAAGTTGTGGCATAACTCGTATAAGAATAATTGATTTATCGTCCTTTTCAAAAAAGTCGAGAACATTATAAAAAAATCGAAGTTTAAATTTAAAAAAAACCTTTTTCCCCCCACTTTTTCATTCCTTACTTACGGTTAATTTCAGGGCGAAGTTGTGTGGAAATAAAAATTGCGTAATTAAATTTTCCATAAGATAACATTGGTTAAAATTTTTAAAACATTTAACGCTTGCCGCAAAATACCAAGAAATAAATATAAAAAAGCCTTTTTTATTTAATTTTTTTACCACTTAAAATGCACTAAGGTCTTTAATAGTTCGCCTAGAAAATTTTTACATCATAATAAAATAGCACACAAATTTTTTTAAAATCGAATCAGTAGATTGCCCATAATAATCGTGCAATCTAAATGTATTTTAAACAAGCCGCGAAGTGCGACCCTTGAGGTCCACACGGTTAACTTCCTAGTAATATCTAGATAAACACTAAAAATATTAAACACAATAATAATTTTGAAAATAATACTACTTTAAGTATTAATAATGAGAGGTATTCATAGCAGTAACAGGAATGAGTTAAGATTAATCATATCATCTACGGGAGCATCTATTGATTACGTAAGGCTTTTGGTGGATGCGGGTAGGTTGATTTGATCAATCAATCGGTGGAAACCTTTTGTTATTTGTTATTTTCACATCGATGCTTGAATGCAGTTTTTGTTATTACTCTCATTGAAGAGATTTTGTCGCGTGATGGCCATTTTGAATAGTTTCGTTCAAAATTGCCATGACTTCAGCATAATCACTGAATTTATATTTTTTCACGGTTTTACATCAATGAGATTAATAATTACTTTAAACATTCGTTTGGTAAATTTTGAATATGCAGTCAAAAATAGATTCAATTGCATTTAAAAGTAAAAAGGCAGTAATTGAAATCTTACGATTACTAAAGAATAAATCTACCAAAAACTACATTTTTTTAAATCAAAGAATGGTCTGAGTTTCTCGTTGGGTGTCTCAATTAATTTTTCAGGACTTGCTAAACTCGTGAAGTAATTAGAGTATCTTGCGGATACAATAAGGATAGCCGGATTAAAATTTATAGATATTTAAGAACTAGGTATTAAGGTTTTCTTCAATTTCAGTTTTAACAACACTGAAGAAGGGACTAACTGTGTCCCGAAATATATAGGTTAATAATTAAAATTAAAATTGAGTGTCGGCTGAGCGTTGTAAACAGGCATTTGCATTCTAAAAAGTCGTTTATGTTGCTTATTCGAGATATGGAACTTGCCAGTCGCCAGTATAGTGGTGGATATGAATGCAATTTTGAAAAGAAGACATTTTTATCAAGATCTCGAAAATCACGACTCGCAAGAAGATGTTATGTCCAGCAAACATGGCCGAAATGCAGTTTATAAAATCCTGGATCATCCATCTAATTTTTTTTTATTTAAGTTTAATGATGGCGCCAAGGACAAAATCAATAAAACTTCCGGCGCACTGTTGCGATGGGACGTCAATCAGTTGAACTTCTATTAAAAAAATAAGAATAGAATTCAAAATTCCAAGAATAAAACAAAAAGTCTCTTCTTCAAAGTCGACTGCGTTGCAATTAATTTAATTGTACAAGTATGATGAACAACTGCTTCAGTGCAAATGAAAAAAGCTTCTGCATCCAGAATTGTTTTTTTGCCAGTCCCTCATAGCTCGTTCGTATTTCTACATCAACAAAAATTTATGATTGTTCACGGATCTAGTAGTTCCAAAAATCTTTTCAGCCTAAGTTAGTTAGTTTTGTATTAAGAAAAAAAATATTCGTATCAAATTAGACCAAAAAATTGCTTTTTAGTCCACATAAAAAGTTTCAATGAAAGCTTGATGAAAGAATCCTCGTCACAGTTTTTTTGCAAACAAAATTAAGTGTTGTTAAAAAATTCAAATATTATCAGGAAAATTGATTTGGTCAAAAAATGATCAATAAGTATTCAACAAATATTTCTCTCTGAAAAAAATATGGCTAACTTTTTCAATTGACGAAATTTGATTTCAATCGAACAAAACTTTTTATGCAAGTAGTCGTAGTATTTACGCTTTAAAAAGGATTCAAAATCATTTTAAACGTTTTCTGGTTTTGTTAACTATTCAATTTAGTTTGGAAGAAAAACTTGCTACGACATCCAAAATTAATTACTACGTCTAAAAAATATTAAAATACCCTTGAAAACATACTCGTTTGTTTTCAAGGGACACTTTTAGTTCTTGTAAAAAGCAATTCGGGTCTAAAAATGAATAATGAAAAATTGTATATTAGTGTGTTCGTTCTAAGAACAAAGAATAGTGAGACCTTCGTGCCATTTACCTTCGCCTGCAACATATTTCCTCGAATTATCGACGACTACGAAAGGGAATACTGTTCAGCCTACACCCTTAAAATGAACGTTTATGCGTTCAATCAATATGAACTATGAGTTCTTGCCATCTTTGCCATTCACTTTACATTTCAGTATTAATGCAATACTAAACATTCGCGCAGTATAACTATGCAATACTTATTAATATAACGAGCTTGGACTGAAGTTCACTAGTGAACTTCATTTAAATCGTTTAATATTCTGCTTGTATCTTGAATTGTCATATTTCAGTATAATCGCTTCAAGCATTGGGCCAGTGCCGATCGCCAGTGCTGGGGGTTGGCACTGGGCCAGCACTCGAATGCACTACTGGGTCAGTAGTCAGCCATCACTCAGCCAGTATTGGGCCAGCACTGGCAGCTGACCGTTGGCCGTTCGTTGTACACCAAGGCTTGGCCGACGCTTGGCGTTGTTTCCACTGCTAGTAAACCCTGCTCGAGTTCTTCCATAACATTCAAATACTGTCTTGGCTGGGTGCATGTTTTATTTGCACTATTGCAACTAATAGTACATGCTTTTTTTTAAAAATAATTTGGACTCCTTAAAATTGTGAAAATTTTGCTGTAGTTAAAATTAACAATCGTAAGATTAAAACCCAGGATTTCTAATTTCTATTTTTTTGTTATAAAATCAAGTCACATGGATCTACTTTCGTGTTCGCAGCATTAGAGCTCGACCAATAATTTGAAAATACGAATTTTTACTAACCCAATACTAATGCCCGTCGTCGTTTCGGTTCCTTTACAATAAAGCGGCTATTTACAATTTGATCAATTTTTTTTCGTTTTGCACTACACAAAATTCAACCCCACCTACCCTATACTTCTAGAATTCGCGCCACAATATAAAGCAGACTTTCTTATAGGGTGTGGAAAACAAGAAAGCGCCGATGATCGACGACAAGCCGTACATAATAAAGAAACGGAAGCAACATTGCTGGAGGTGAGCCGGAAAGGACATGAATATCAAAATGCAGTACTTCGAGCGCCAGCCAACACACAAATCCACAGGGATCATAGCGCATTGGATCAAAACACCATGCGACCGCCTGGTATTTCATCGCCCAAAATAACATCGGGGCTAGAAAAAGGACCTGTAAGTTAAAATGTAGGGACTGTCTTTCATTAGCACGAATACCAAAAGTAGTTCTAGCCTTCTAAAGTAGGACACATACATTTATATCGAATTTTCAGTGTATATTAAGAATATAATTTCCGCTTCAATCATATCTATAGCTAGAATGTTCATCATCTAGGAGGTAATTGGAAAAATTTAAAGTTTTTAGTCAATGGAAAATTCAAATGTATATTTCAGCTGGTCGAAAAATTATTTTGTAGGTGTTCGTGTTAGGGATTGATTAATTTAAATATTTTCAACAGAGGCGACGAGGGCTTTCAAATCGAGGCTTTGCTAGATTCCTAGTGCTTCCCCTCCTGAAATCATTACCAATTCGTATTTCCCATTATAATTTCTATGAAAAGCACTAGAAAAAAATCGTTCATTCATTATTGGTAGATGAAACAGTCGGCAACGGCATTACAAACACCAATGAAACGAATGAACATGTTTTCGTCGTCGCAATCGTTGTCAATACACCTTAGTCCTGGTAATTGTTGTGCACAAAACAAAACTGAAAGTCCTTCTTCACAGTCCGAACTCTCAGATTGTGGCTACGTGACACAGGTTGAAAATCAAGAGTCCATTTCCACATCGAGCAATGAGGATGATGGTCCATTGCAGAAGCCGGTCCATCAAAAGCCACCATGCAATCAAAAACAACGGTATAATGCGGCGAAAAAGGCGCGAAATATGATTAACACTCATGACAAAAAGGAGTCAAGACGTAAAAAGCTGGTAAAGCGTAGTAAAAGCAATTTGTAAGTGAACGCTTCAAGGAAGCTGTTATGCTATCAATTCTACTATACCTATCTGTTGGTCGTTACTAATGCAATCATTTTATCTAATTGTAGAATAAATGTGAAAGGCCTTGTACAACACACACCTACCGATGAAGATATCTCCCACATCCTGAAGGAGTTCACTGTTGACTTCCTTCTTAAGGGATATGGATTTCTAGTGCAAGAGCTGCATGCACAACTTCTATCCGATTTGGTAAGTAATTTATATCTAGACGATATGGTGATGAATTCAAAAAATTTTATCCCATTTTGTTTTAATTTCGAAAATTTTAGTTATCGTTTCCAGCATTAGACTCAACATTTTTTTTGATTTGTGCCACTTTAATAGTAACACGCAATTATAAATGTCGATTTTTAGTGTCGATTGTGTTTTAATTTTTTTTTGGAAACTAGGGATCTCTGTCCTAATGTGATGTTCACGGAAAAATATTTGGAACGATGTTTAAATCTTATTTGATTAACAATATTATAAATGGGGTCTCAACATCTATTTACATCCCAAGGGCTCTCATATTCATTGTTTAAGCTTTACAGGGTGCGTTTCTCAAGTAATTCGACCAAGTCCAAAATAAAGATTAATTGAGCTGATCAGTCTAAATTCTTTGAAATAACATCCTTATGCTTCTCTCCACTTCTGAAGATGAGATTTTCATGATTGAAAGGCGTCTTGAAAAGTCTGCTCGGGGATGTCTTTAACGGCACGCGTTACAGCCTGATTTTGTCCATGGACTTCAAATGTCGACCTTTCAGAGCTAGTTTGAGGTAGGAAAATAGGAAAAAGACTAGTGGTGCCACGTTGGGGCTGTGGACTGAGGGATCACGGTTACATTAATCATGGCCCAGGTGCCTTTGATGGCTCTCCTGACACGGGTGATCCTCTATTCTTCAAGAGGACTTTTTTTAGGGAGCAGTTGTCTCGAGAAGTACGAGTTTGTGGTAAACAATACCCTGGATCTAAAAAGTCAGCAAGCATTGCTTATTCCTTATCATTCTTGTTATGCAATCCAATTTCTTATATTCTTAATGCTAGCTAACATTTTTTTTGTACTCAAGTCTGAATCCTCTTTGAACGATTCCAATTATTGTTCCATTTCTTTGATTTCTTGTTCTCCCAAACTTCTTGATTGCATTGTTTACAATAAAATATACGGAAGTTCTTAATTGTAGGCTGTCCCTGTCAGGAAACAAGAATCTCCTTGAACTTATCCAAACTGTCGCAAAGACTCTTGACAGTCGTACCCGACTTGATGTGGTGTATACTGACTTCAGTGTGGCATTTGATACTGTCAACCTAAATTTTCTACTTTTGAAGCTAGCTCACTTTGACCTGTTTGGACCATTACTCTACTGGCTTGAATCCTACTTCAGATCGTGTTCATGCCGTGTTAATCTATGTGGAGCACATTCTTTTCTGTTCCATTCTACTTTCGGCGTTCGTCAGGGGTCTATTCTAGTCCGTCTTCTTTTCTTACTCTACATAAATCACCAGTGTCTTCTGTATGCTGATGACCTAAAAATTTACCGAGTTATTCATTCGGAAGAGGATTGTATTGCTTTTCAAAGGGATTTGGACGCGATTGATTGTTGAAATCAAGCTAATTTTTTCTCCCTTAATGTCCAGAAATGTCCTTAAAGCCCTGTCCATTTGATCATATCTATACGTTACAAGATATTCCAATTATGGCTGTTTTCAAATAAAAGACCTGGTAGTGATTTTCGACCCGAAACTTAAATTTGAGCCTCATATTGTGGCATTAGCCGCACATTCCTGTCGTGTCTCCGGGGGTTGTATTAAGGCACTCTCCGATGTTTACTGATATTTCTTCCTCCGTCAACCTAGCCTAGTTAGACCCATCCCTGAATATTGCTCGCAAGTATGGTCATCAAACTATCAATATTTAGATTCTATGATTGAATTAGTACAGCACAAATTCACTCTTTTCGTTATCTTTAAATTTAAAATTACACAAACGCCGTATGAAGAGTGACTTTCTTTACTACAACTTCCTACTTTGCAATCCCGCTGACTCATTTCGGATGAATGTCTTCTGTTTCGGCTCCACCGCCATCAATTAAACTCTAACCTCTCTGATGGGTTAGAGTATCGTATTTCAGAACGCCCTGCCAGATTTGATAACATATTTAGCGTTCTAAATGCTAGGACTGAGACTTTCTTCCATTCGCCGATGTTTGTGCGACTTCTCCGAAACCATAATATTCTGCAGCTTGGTCCATTTCCTCACTCACTCTACATTTATAAACAGAATATCAGGCGTATCTTACGTAATTAGTTTTACTATGTTATGTATTCCTTTTCTTGTCTTGTAATTGGGCTATATTAGTCTGTAAGATGAATTTTTAATTAACAATAAAAAAAGAGCTTTCTTGGGCGGGAGGAAAATGTTGTGTGCCACTCCGCACTCTGCCGCTTTGTTTCTGGATCGTAATCAAAAATCCAGATCTGTCTTTCTTTCGCCGCGGGACATTGATGGGCGTCCAGTCCAGGCTTTGTCGACAACCTTTTGTCGGCCATCTTTAAAGAATTTGTGTTACTTAAAAACTTCTGATTTTGACAGGCAATCATCCACGTACGCCTGTTGAATCATTGGGTGAGTTTTCGAAGCCAATTTGCCAAGTTTAATACCTAATTTGATTGGGTAACGTTGCTCCATCGCGCACTGGTACACGAAATCAGACAGAAGTGCTCGGAAACGCTCGTCCTTTCGGCTCTTAAGTTCGGAGATGACAGCCTACCTGTCTCGCTCGATCACAGCACGGTGTGACGTACAGTCGCGTCAGAAAAAACTAGTCACATTTCTTATGGAACGCACCCTGTATTTGATCATTGCTAACAAATTGTAGTTTTTTGTAAAAAATTTATTACGGATTTATTATGTTTACTTTTTACCTTTTTTCGTATCTTTTCACAATAGAAATAATCCTGAAAAAACCAGAAAGAAAAGGAAAAAAACCAGGCTATTAAAAAAAAAGTATTATTAGGAGAATTGCATAAGTGATTTAAAAATATTAAAAATTAAGGAAATTATTTGGTATTTGATTGAATCATATATTGAAATTTAGTTAATAATATTAATTATAATGTTAATTATTACTAAATTGTATCTCATTTTCAGAAAGTTCAAATAGATACGTCACACTTTTTTTGGCTTGTCACATACTTCCTAAAGTTTGCTGCTCAACTAGAACTCGATATGGAGCATATCAGTTTTGTCCTTTCATTTAATGTTGTCAGCTACTTAACTTTCGAAGGAGTCAATATATGCGAACAGCTAGAATTGAATTCGTATCAACAGGGTGGCGATTTGAAACCGTATTTAAGGCGAATGCACTTGGTAATATATTTTTTTATTATTTTGGAAATTCAACAATAATTTCGATTAATATTTTACAGGTGGTTACAGCTATTAGAGAATTCTTGCAGGCGTTGGACACATACAAAAAAGTAACGCACTTAACACACGACGATAGAGAACGATTGCAAAAACTACAATCGCAAATAGCAGCCACCGAGGACTTACGGTGTCTTTTTGTGTTGTTGCTGCGACGCTATGACCCAGCCCTGCATAGTAAACAGTACCTTCAGGATTTGATTGTTACCAACCATATTCTTCTATTGTTGTTGGAAGGAGCTTGTCAAGCTTCCGACAATAAAAATCACGTTCGAATGACCCAACATATCACGCAGTAAGTTTGTATCTTTTAATAATCGAAATATACTATGGTCCAAGTTTTTCTGCAAAGTCCAAACTAATTTTGAATTTTTCTTCTCCAAAATTTTAATAGAAAACACGCAAAATTGTTTTTTTAGATTTGCTACCGTTGACATCATGAATCACTACGGATTGTTGTTGGAGAATTTCCGAGAAAATGGTGAATTTGTGAATGACTGTATCTTTACGATGATGCACCATATTGGAGGTGATTTAGGACAAGTGACGACTTTATTTCAACCGGTCATACTGAAGACATTCTCACAGATTTGGGAAACAGAATATGAGCTGTGCGATGTAAATGTTAATTGAAAATTACTGATACCTACATAAGTGCATTTATTAGAGCTGGTAAAAATGGTAACATATTCATTTCACTATTTCAGGATTGGTCTGATTTGATCGAATATGTTATCCATAAATTTATGAATACGCCTCAAAAAACTCGATTGTCTTTATCGAATCCATCGTTAACGGAAATGACCAAGGAATATAATATGGAACATGCAGCCTGGTAAGTAAATAAATTAAAGCGAATAAAATGTTTGAAGAATATTTCAAATTGAAATGAAATTTTAAATAGTTTTGATATTGTAACGATATTTTGAATTATGGCCAGTAAAAAGAAGCTGCTTTTCAAAACATTATGGGTTTTTAAGAAGCAAAGAATTTTTCAAACAAATGAAATACAGATAAATTATTCAAACGGTCATTTTTTGGATTTATTAGTTAGTATGGCATTTGGTGATTAAAAATAATTTCTAATATATGATCGCCCCGACTGCGCTTTAGGAAAGGCATCCCGTCGGTCCAATTTCGCATCACTTTTTTGAGCATAGCCGGTCTTATCGCGCCAAAAACGCTTCGAATGTTGGTTTCCAAGTTATCAATTTTGCTGGTTTAATAGCATAGACAAGTGGCTTGAGGTATTCCTCAAAAAAGTAGTCCAACTGAGTAAAATCACATAATCTGGGCGGTCAATTCACAGGTCCCTTTCTGAGTTGATTTGTTCACGAATGGTTCGGCCTAATAAACTAATGATTTAAGACGCTATATAGCATGAGGCACTATCATGTTGGAACCATTTGTTCCTCAGGAGATTCGCATTGATGTTGAAAATCAAAAAAATACGAATCATTTGTGGGTACCGATCGCCATTAACGGTAACGTTGGTTCCGTCTTTAAATTTGAATAAGACAAGACTAATTATGTCACCAGCATACAAACTGTACCATATAAAGACTTTTTTGGGATATAATGATCTTTTCAAAGTCTCTTCGAGATTATTCTCACGCCAAAAACGGCAATTTTTCTTATTATATTTCATTAAGCCAAAAAGGAGTTTCGTCACTGTAAATGATTTGACAGTAAAATGTGCTTCAACTTCCAACTCATTCTCAGCAAATTCACCGAACCAATTGTACTGCACTGCACGAAACGTATAGAGCTTTAATCCAAGATATTTTCTTAAAATTTTCCAAGCAGTGGACGGACAGAGGCCAAGTTGTTGAAAACAGCGTCACACTTCCCGTTACAGCAGAGATAGATGCCCCGACACGCACTGTACGAGCTCGTGTTGGATGAACATTGCCCAAAACATTATATGGGGACATAAAACATTCCATCGTATTGCGTATGAGCTACTCAGATGGACGATTATGACCACCATAAATTGGGTGAAGTGCTCTATTAGTTTAGCGTACAGAATATGGAATTTTCAAATAAATTTGCACTATTTCGAGACGTTCGATTGTTAATCTCTGCATGGTTATTTGCCAAGAAACATTAAACATAATGTCAAAATGATAGCTAAATTTGAGAGCTATAAAGATAGATATCCTTATTGAAAGTTTTTTACCTCTAAAAAACACTCTATGTATTAACTGCGTTTTCAGTGTAACCCAAAGAGAGAAACGCTCTTAAAAAAATGTTCGGCCCACTCTTGAAGCTACCGTGATATTTTTTTGCTTCTGTCTAGAATCTTGACTGCCATGTCATGATTTAAAGCTCAGTCAATTTTAATTCAATCAGTAATTTTTGAATAATCGTCGTCATGGAGCTAAAACGTTCTATTTTGTGAATAAAGCGTTAAAGCTGTACCTGATTACCTGGATCTGCCGTCAAACAAATCTTCTTAACGTGCTTCAAAGTATATACCATGTATTCTTTCGTGGTTCAATGTCAGAGCTACGTGTTCCTTTTTTGATTGAAAACTTACACTTACCCAAAGCGATACTTATTTTTTATTCCATGTCCATTCCACAAAAAAAAACTGACGCAATTTGCGGACGCTCTGTACCAATTAGTTCGTTTGAACATTCTATCTGGAGGCTTTTCGACATTCTGTAATTTTGAATTCCAGATAATTTCAACGCAAGCTTTTGAAAAAAAAACCATTTTCACTGGATCTTGTTTTTTTTTGTTTCTTCTTTGCACCCAATTTTTATAATCGAGTCTATGTGGTTATTTTGACCCCAACAAACAACGTTTGTAACTTTGGCACAGGCCCAAACGGAGGGTTCAAATTATAGGGTGAACTGTTTGTTGATTTTTTTCTAGTGCGTTTTATTTCAGCATTGACACCCTTCAGAATTTGGACTATATGTTACAAGAAAATGTTGACAAGCTTTGTTGCTCAAACGATGCAAAACTTGTAACTTCTTAAGAAAAGCATCCTTTGAGCTGTACGCAAAATAGGGTCGCATAAAATCGACAATGCAGTGGCAAATTGGTTTAAGATGATAGGCTACTGCGGTAGGTCATAATTCAAATTTTGTTTCAATACAGCATATAAAAAAACTTAAAAAACAACAACAAATAAACAAAATGACAAACTACAAACTTGTAACTTCTGTTGTCCAGCATTGAAGATTAGATTTTGTTTCTTTTCTTATATATGTCCTTTGTTTCACTTTTGAAGCATCTATGAAAATGGTTCGATAAAACAGGTTGAGAATGGGTCAACTATTCGATTTTAACAGCTTTTTATATAATCATTTATTTTGGGATAAATTTAATTAATTTAATTAAAGTGCAAAAAATAGCAAAGTTGCGAACCAAAAAGCACACTAGTGGGCGGGTTGTCGACTAGACACGGAGGTTCAAAACCCAAAATAAATGATTATATAGAATTGCTACGTATGCATAATATACGCTAACGAAAAATTGTCAGTCGTTATACTACGCGGATACAAATAATTCATAAAAATAGTTGAAGTATAATGAGCTTAATCCATCAATAAGTCTAATCGTGGTCGTGCTGTCTGGTGACGGATGGTCATGACAGCACCTGAAGAGGATGCCGTCCTTCACCCCGAAACCACACTTCCCATTTATGCTTTTTATAGCTTTTTTCTTTCCATATGTTATTAAAAATAAACGATATTGGAATATTAATCGGCTACTTTGTCATATTTGGGATTATTGATGAGATCATAAGCGCAGTAAAATTATGTGGTGTTATTAAAACCGAACGTAATTTGAAGCGTATTCCTTTTTGAGAATATTGTTGAATGGAGGTGAATTATCCTTACGAAAATTGATCTGAATTGAAAATTTAACTTGTCAACTTAATATTCCATGCACAAATTTGCACAAATTTTAATTGAAACAGTCTTTTTTAAACACAAACTTATCATACTCAGTAAATTTTTCAGGAGACCGAAAAAATTGTTTCGCCGACAATTGACAAATGTTAAAATAAGTTTGACTTTAGTGAATTTTTAAACTTTAGGCACATAGCAGTTTCTTTATAGAAATTTTTATTGTATAGATCATTAAAAAATATTTAAAAATCATTTCGCATATATGATATTTTCGCAAGTATTGACTAACTTTAATAGATTTAGTAAAGATAGAAGCATAAAAAGCATAAGCTACTACAAGCATAAATAGAGATCGATAATATAGCATTTTCAGTAGATACACTATACACTGTATTAAAAAAATTCACCAGAAGAAACTTTGCCAGTAGATTCATATCTTCAGTTCATGGGACTTTTATATAGACTCTTATTTTAAGCATTCAGAACACAAAAATTGGTATGTCCTTTGGAAATATCATTTGTGAACATTTAAAAATTGTACATAACTCAAGAGCAGAGAAAATTTAACATGTAGGCTTTTAGAAAAGACTGATTCCATTATGTTTCCGTCTACTTTAAATCAGTAAGATTTTTTGAAAACGTTCAATATGATCGTAATTTGAATAAACTACCCTTATGAGCTGTTTGTTGATTACAAGAATATTCTATTCCATTTCTCTTTGAGTGATTTTTTTCTACCAAGATGCATGAATCCAGTCCATCTGTCTCACATCTTGTTGAAAATTCATCTAGTTTATGAAGTAATTTAAACGTAAATTTTTATCTACTTTAGTAGCTCCTGGACCCAAGAAGAGATGGACACACTGTACTGGTATTACGTGCAAAGTAAAAAATCAAACGACATTGTTGGGAGGATTGCCAAGCTGTTCTGTGATAATGGCAACAAACACAAATCACGGATTTCAATTATACAACAGATGCTTCAGCAGGTAGCAATAATTTATATGCATTTTTAATATAATTTTTCGGAAAGCTCAAATAAATTTTTTGTACATTTATACTACAGAATGTCTTCAAACTGGTTTGATATTTATTTCATTTGATTTTTTTCAGGACATCATTAATTTAGTGGAGTACGATGATTTAATGAAATTCGAAGATGCTGAATTCCAAAGAAATATTGAAACACCAACACCTTCTGTGAGCACTAAGGAATCGGGCATTGAAATTCGTGACGCATATCCTTGCAAGCCTTCGGATGACATTCAGGTAATAAGCTATGATATTAAATGTAGAAAATATACACAATATGTATAACAAGCAATGAAAACCTGAAACTTGAAAACCATATTTTAATAGCAACGTTTAGTTCAATTTTAACTGTTTTTGAGGAGATTTGTTAGTCCTGTCTGTAAATTTCGTCAATATTGATTGCCAGTGACGTAGCTGGTTATGCAAAATCCACTTAGTAGATTTTTTTGAGTAGCTACAACCGAAAATGCAACAAATATCATCAAATAAGTTTCCTAGATAAAGATATGATTTTTAGCAGGGATTTTCTAGGTAAAAGTTTAATGTTTAATAGAAGTTCTTATTCATATTGAGGTGAAATTTTTCTGCAAAATTAGTTTGAAATTTTTTCCTAGTGCACAGTTTTTATTATTATTTTTGATAATATATTTGATTTAAGACTTTCTTAGTAGTTTATTAAAATATTTATCCGAAAATAATTTTTTTTATGAAAATCTCCTAAAAAAAACCAGGATACAATAATATTCATAAGAATAATATTATTATTTCGCTTAAATATGTACAAACTTTTTCAATGATAAATGTTTATAGTATTTGACCTACGAATATGTTTAAGAATTATAATCCAAGTTTGTTCCTGAAAAAGTTTGTGTTTGTTTAATTTTTATGTGATTTGAACATATTTGAAATACTTTTCTTTAAATATAATCTAAATGTATTAAAAATTTCATTGAAATTTTCACTAATGGAATTATTTGATTGAGATTATAAAACATAAAAGTATAAAATATTCTTCATATTAAGGAAATAATATTTGAAATTTATATTTATTAAATTTTTCTATGAAAATTTTCGTAGATACTTTTATATTTTTTAAACATAACTTCTTCTGCAAAAAATCATTACTATTTCTAATTTCTTCGAATAATGATTTTTCCAATAAAAGAATAGTCAATCTCAAAAAACAAGAAATTTTTCGAATGGAAAATTTGTTAAAATAACATTTCAAGAGAGTTTTGGTATTTTCGAACAGAAGTTCAAGTTTTCACTAATTAAGTTTTTCTTTTTAGATAGAAATAATATTCCAATTTCGTGTCTATGAAATTTTTATGTGTAAATTTTTCATAAATAATTTTATAATTGTTTAGCATAGCTGTTTTTATGATTTTGTCTGAAATATTTTCTGAAAATCTTATTAAAATTTCTTTGGCTTTATTCCAATTATTAGTTTAATTTTTTAGTTGAAAAAATACTATGCAATTCTTAAAAATGATATTTAATGTAAATTTCCCACTAAAGTGTTTTGAAATAAATTTTCAAGAATATGTTTAAGCTTATTTTTCTATCCTGTATTGTTTTATCAAAACTTTGTGCTTAAATATTTTTTGCAAAAAAATTTATTTTAAACAGATTAAATTTACTCAGTGTATTGAAGTGATATTTTTTTTACAAAATATTATTCCAAAAAGAGAATCTCACGTTTTTGGTGGTGTCATTCAATTTATGAATTTGTTTTCAGAAAATTCTCTTAATTTTAATTAATTCACGCGGATTTTTTAATGAAATTTTATTGCAGCATGCTATTAAAGGTTGCGATGCAACTTAATTTTAATTATTATATTTTCGCTACTTCCGGAAATAATTTTCTTCAATATAATTATTTTTCGATAGAGGTTTGCCTTTGTTTTATTTGATTGTTTACAATTACATTTTACTTTTGCATCTGTTTTTTAAAAAATGATCTCTTTACGGACATTCACACGATCAATGTATTTATTCAGTACATTTATTTTATTTTAGCAGAAATTTTCATTGAAGTTTTCGTGGTCAATTCATTTCTTGGATTTTTTGTATACTATCCTTTAAAATAAAAATGTGTTTTTTCTCTTGAAAATAAGTAGAATAGCGGTGTGTTTTGAACTTTTGTCAACAATATGTTACCAAATTAAAAATCTCTTCTTTCTGAAAAAGGTCGCAGTTCCAGGATTCAATTTCTTGAAAAATTTCTAAAATCTCGATAGTTCTGAATTAGCCCTGTACTAATGCTACTGATTTGATATTATGCTGACTACGCCACTGATCTTTTTTCAATTTTGTTATTTTTATTTGAATAGGTCTTGAAGGATCGTCTCCAAAAAGAAAATAAAGGAAATCTTCTACAGTGGCTGCAAAAAGTCCTGATGGAATCTTGTTATGCAAAACTAGTGCTTAACGGGAGTGTTAAACCAGAGGACGTGAATGAAAATGTCCTTGAACCAATACCACATCATTGCATTTGTAAGTTACATCATTAAACGATTATAGTTATCGAAATAACCGTGCATTAATCCTTTTTTGCAGTGAAAAAGAAATCAATCCCACTGGTACCATGGAACAACGATATGGCATCAATACTACTGTACCAACCGTTCGTCCTTCTCCTTCACAAACTTGGCTTCCATTTGCCTGCCGATGCTGGCAAGTTGTTTGTGCGAATCCCGGATTTTTGGACTGCCGACATAATGTATGATACCGCACAAAAATTGGGACCAATAAATAAATGTGAGTTAGGTGAGGTAGTCTCCTATGGTTATTATCACGTTGAAAGATACCTTTATTTCTATTTCAAGCGATTATTAAATTTGATTTGAGTCTTCTGAAAGGCGGAGTTGGACCCATAAGTGAACCGCAACACGTTGAGGAGGAATCACCCAAGGAGATGTTTGCAGTGCCAAGGACGAAACGATCAAACTCTATTATTCGGTAATTATAATCTTTGTTTTTTATGTATACAAGCATGTTGGAAAACATTATTTCAATACTGAGAAAAACATTGTCAGTTATAGTGCTATGAATAATTGCAGAGTTTCCACCTTTATAATATTATGCATTGCACCATTCGTTGCTGTATTAGGTGTTAAATGATATTTGGGACTCAGAGAGTAGACAGAGTCACGATTCCCAGTTTTTGAAGGATACTATCCAGACTCTTCAAATCTTTAACCTTTGAAGTAATGATCCAGGAAGAGAATCACAGGTCAATTTTAAACAGGCATTACTGCAAAACTTGCATCAAATTTAAGATTATGGTATTAGATGATTTGGATGCAAATACCACGACCCTAAATTCCTAATTTTTTTGAGCTACAAATACTTGCATTGAGTAAGAAATTTTCGCAATTTTTTAAATTAACAAATATTGTCAGTGGGAAGCAGCGGAGAAGGTTATCCAATTTTAGGACATTTTCACCCTCTTTTTAGCGTCAAGTCCGTCAAGTTGCCAGAATTTTGCAAATTGTCTTCCTTTGTAAATGCTCAATTAACAACTGAAACTTACTTTAACTTACCTACGTGCCGCGAATCGTTTCTAAATGGGTTTTGATATTTTTGGTGCTGAAATTGTTTAATCCTTTTCAATGCTAAAACTGGGGAATCAATGATAGACGAGATGCAGAACATTATTTTATTCTAAGAATCCTTAAGTTTTTTAGAAACTGTTACTAATTATGATGTTTTCCAAATTTTCATGGTCCGATAAAACCAATAATTTTGTTTTATTTGACAATTAATTTTTGGATAATTTTTTTATTATCATAACAAATATTAGAGGAAAGTGTCCCATGTTTCATTCCTAAGAACATTCACAATTCCCATGATTCTGGGATTAAATTTTCTGGTATATTCCTTTAATTTAATTAAGTCATTTGAAATCTGAAAATATATGTCAATATTTCTGTAAAAAGCTAAATTTTTTTGTCCATAAAACAGTCATTTTATAAAATTATTTTATGAGTTACTTTGGATTGAATTGCAGATATACACCTGAAGGCGATTCAGCCATAACATTTCCAAACTGGCTGCAAGTTGTTATGCGAAGCAAATGCATCTCAGCCGAGAGGTGAGTGAATATTTCAATTATTAAATCTGATTATGTGCAACCAATTTTACGCTGGAATTCGAAAAAAAGTTAAGCTTCAAAAACCCTGAGAAAATCATTTCTAAAAAATTACGAAAGTGCTGTGACTAAAAGTGAAGTGGCATTATTTTACCCGACAAGACTGTATTAATTTAATGTTTTTCATTGATTCTAACCAATTTTCAAGTCTTCAATTGGTACATCTGGGATGTTTCAGGATAAAACAAAAGCAAATTATGAAGAAAATCCTAGTACAAATCAATTCTTGATACTCTTTAGATCTTTCAAAATAACATATTGTTGGGTTGAAAGATCTAGATCTTGTACCGTTTGCGATTCTTAATAATGATTGCACGTGATACCATCACGGAATCTTTACTTTTATCCATACGTTCCTGAAAATGACGTCAACCGTGCATTCTGGGCTAGAAGGCATATTTTTTTTTGCTATTATGTAGCCAGTTTCATAGTGAGTTTAAGTTCAAGTTTCTGGGATTGCAAATCCCATATTCGGGCGCCATTTTGTAAAGAAGGAAAATTAGGACACCCACATCTCTTGGAAATCACGGCTCTCATTAAAAAAGTTTGCTATGAAAAACTTTTATGGAATTTAATTTACAGCAACTTCTGCGACAACTTTTTCACGTGGTGTCAATAATAAAAAAAATTGTTATCTAAAAAGGGGAGCCTGATCATTTTTCGAGCGTCATAACTTCTTTATTTTCCCTTTTACCGCGAAAAAAGTTCGAAAGTAACTTAAAAACAATATTGTCACAAGTCGTTTGCGGTATCGTATGTTTCAATTACTGTACACTGACGAGAATTATTATTATATTTGAACGGGGGTGAGTCACGTGAAGAATAAAATGTTAAGCAAAATAAATGTCTCAGAAGCACTATGCAAAGCCTCACAGCACATTTTGGTAGGGAAAAAGAATTTTTTCAATGTGTTGCGAGTAAAATTATGGGCATAAGTTCAAGTTATTGGGGTACCTGTCATGCCCCTGATAGTTGTTAACCTACTTGAAATGAAGACGAAAGTATTCTGATTTCATCTGAGAAACTGATAGGTGTAAGTTAAATTTTAGGAAAATTTAACTTACAACACTTTGACAAAATGTAGTTTCCATCAACATATTGTTACACCGTTTTATGAGTAAAAATGATGCAAAAATGGGTGAAATATATTTCGAAGCATATGATTTTTTACATTTGAACAAGCTTTGGAAGTGACTTAAAAAACGTAAATTCAATTCATTTTATATATTCGTACCAAGCAGTTGCTGGTCTATTTATATTTGTGCCTTTCTTGTCCAAGAAAAAAGTCAATCAAAATTACAAATTGGCAAATGACACTTTATTTAAACAAAATTCACATGACTTTTCCCCATTTGGAACTACAACAAACGATACGACAAACGACTTTTGACAAAATTATTTCAAAATTAATTTTTCAGGCGTGTTTTCAAGAAAATATATACAAATTTCCATTACATATTGCTTATTGGTTTTTGAGGAATTGGGGAACATTTTCAAAAATAATTTTTTTCATCAACAAAAAGGCTGCAAATTTGCGGTTTTTTCCAACGTTGATTCACTTACTCGTCGTCATCGTAACATCATAAAAAATGAACAAATATAAAAAATTCAAAAGATCCTTCAGTATAAGGTAACAGTGTTGTAGTATGCCCAGCCAGATTTGTTTTACTTAACAAATATATGACTTTTTAATTTTCCGTTGTTTTTCGTGTAAAATTGAAACCTTTTATTGTTTTTAAAATTTGATATAAATGAAATTTTCAAAACAATTCCTCAATAGACTATAGAGAAAACGATTACGAAGATTTGAAATAAAAAAACAATCAGATACGTAACGAGAAAAGGTTTCGAGGTTTTGACAAAAACAGAACGCGAGTAGGTTAAACGGATTCAAATTTTTGAATGATTTATTTTTCAAATGTGTTTTAGAAGTATTAAAAGAAGGAATCATTGACAAATCGATTTTTTGGAAGGTCTAGACGTATTTGATCTCTTAAATGAAGCTCTGGATGTGTTCCGTGGTGAAAGTGAAAACAATTTAGTTATGACGCTGAAAACATGATGAACATGATTTTCGGGTGTCGTTTTTGGCGTCCAACTATTTTATCATTGATACTATGTATATGAAAATAGTGCATGCTAGAGTTGCAGCAAACTTAATTTTGCACAAGTTTTTCGTAAACAACATTTGGTGGGAGCCATGGTTTCCAAGATATAGGGGTGTCCCACTTTTTCTTCTTTTCAAAATGGCGCTCAAATGGAAGGTTTCCGACCCCCAAAAACATGAACTTATGCTCACCGTTCAACTGACTATATATTATAAATAAAATTTGCCTGAAAATCCAAAATACACGGTGGAAATACCATTTGACTGGGCTTTTTTAAAATGGAAGTATTTTTAGTTTCAGAAAATTTGGCTGGATTTGTTTGAAATTTTCCATGTCGAAATTTGAATTTTTAAATGTTTACGGCGATATATGTCTCGAATCAATAAGGTAGTTTCCAATTATCTTTGGAATAATGAATTTTTTTCTATCTCGTTTTTAGAAGATTTCTGGACCTTTGACCTCTTTGAAAATATATTATTCTTAGATAACTGACAGTTATCAATAATTCATTCTTCATCAACATTTCTGAACTGAACTTATTTTTTTAGACAATTAACATTTGGTTTCTTGCATATTGCAAAATACATTATGCGAAAAAAAACAACTTTCTATTTAATCAGATGCATTTGTTGACCGGTGTCCATTATTCAGTTTGGACCAAACGTGATTCGCACTATATTTGAATAAACTGAAACTCGGGTAGCCGTTTAATTTTTCGAGTTTGGTTTCGAGTGTGATAATTCAATTTGAGTGTTACCATTAGACACATATGTATGTTTGTTTTTGCGAAACGTTGGCCAAACATGTTTGCGATTTGAATGCACATCGGGTTGGATAATAGTTAAAAAACGAGTACTTGCAGATTTCAAAAGATTGGATCGTATCTCATGGTACGTTGTTGCTCAATTCTAAGGATTATTATTTTTTGGACTGATGGATAGTTTCAAGATTATGTAAAAACGTTGAACTATTTAAAAATGATAAGTTTGGGAAACCGAATTGGTGTCCAAGATTTTCTTCAAAATTAACTAATTAACAATTGCTTGAATTCAATTTGTAGGAATTTAAAGGATGCTCTTTATGTGCATTTATAGTGCGATAAAACTTATGACGAAGAAGATAATTCACATGAAACATTTATTTTATTATCTGAACTATATATCCAAATCGATTTGTAATAACTTCTCTATACTGGTATCATTGAAAAGTTAACCAAACCTCGCATTTGGCGTAGTCGTTCTGCTTATATATCTTCACCTCGAATGAATAGTCTGTGTTGCGTACGCATAATAAAAATCTATCGCATTCAGAAGCAAACTAGTTTCATCTATTATACAATATATGTATTTTCATATGAGTTTGGTGGTTCAAACTTGATCGCCCATTGAGCTCTTTTGCGGTGAAGGTGTTCATTGGAACCGTGTGAAATGCACGTTGTTATATGCAATGCAAGTATTTGAATAATTTAAATTACGCTGTATTAGCGATAATAGGTCATAAAAGTTGATGGGGCGCCAATATTGCAATCATTGGGAGGAGCGACCGTCGAGTACAGTTGGCTTTTGTACATATATTTCTGACTATGTGGATTTTTTAAATATATTATTCATCGACCAACTACATAGCTTGAACTGATTCAGATAAATCAATTATATACTAAGCAAAAGGTGCTAGTGCTTCTTGCGAAATATATGACGCATTGTATAACTTTGCTGCTAACTTACTCGTAATTTCGAGCTATAACATAACACCTGTGCTTGCAAAACTCCTAAAAAATAATAGCATTTGTTATTAACTATATGACAATTACTTTGTAATCATATGTTCACGAGATGTACAATATGATTATCCTTACAGAGTTAAAACCAAGGTTTCGCTTACATGTTGATGCGACAAATACTGATTTCAATACTAACTACTTGTAACTATACTATGACAATCCGGCAAAGATTTCGCTTCGAGCATAGCAATTCGAAATTATGGAACTGTAAACCAATTACGTCCTTAGTATCTACTATGTATTTATTTATTTATTTATTTATTATCAGCTCATCTTACAGAGTAAACTCCAATTACAAAATGAGTAAATAAAAATAAAAGTATAATTAAAATAAGAGTACTTAAGTGAATAATTGATTCCTTAAACTACGCTTAAAGCTAATATAGGAAGATAGTAAAGGTCCAAGCTGAAGATTGTTGTGTGTTCTAGGTAAACGTAGTAAAGTCGAATTAAAGTAAACTTCCGTTCTAGCAAACGGTGAACTAAAAATATTGGCTGATCGAGAGGGTCGATAATGGTATCTTAATAAGACAGGATTATCGATGTTCACCTGAATGAAGTAATTATAAAGCTTAATAAGTAAGCAGAGGTCAAGATATATCCTACGTGATTTCAAGGAAGGTAAACAATGTAAGGCAAGACGTTCATCATACGGAATATAGGAAATTTTGAACTTAAGGAGGAGAAAGCGTGTAAATTTACGCTGAACAGATTCTAGGAGATTTATTAAATACTCAAGATAAGGTGACCAAATCTGGGATGCGTAGTCAAGGATAGAACGAACAAAACTCACAAACAATTGAACAGCCGAAGGAGGAAATATGGCAATGTCTCAATACAAACCCTGAAAGCTTAGAAGCTCTGGATACTATGTTGAGGACATGAGCATCAAATTTTAGTTTGGCATTAAAAATAACACCAAGATCTTTCTTTTTGCCGACATTAATTTAGGGGACAGAATCAATAAGGTACACAATCTGTAAGGAAAAAGATTTAAGGGAGAAAGTCATTGAATGACATTTAGGAATATTCAGGGAAAGGGAGTAAAGTTAACACCAAGAACTTAGCGGCTGCAAATCATTCTGGAGAGTTTCGCAGTCATCAAGACATCGAATCACTCTAAAAAGCTTAGGGTCATCAGCATAGAGAAGGCAAGATGAATCAACTATATAAAGAAGGTCGTTAATGAAGAGGATGAATAGGCGAGGACCAAGAATGGATCCTTGAGGAACACCAGAACGAGGAAAGAAAGGAGCAGAAAAGTTACCAGAAATAGAAACGCGGCATGCTATAGACAAGTACGAATATATCCACCGAAGAAGAGAATCATACACCCCAAAAATCTCAAGCTTTTGACAAAGCATGTTTATGTCAACGGTATCAAAAGCCTTGGAAAAATCAGTGTAAATGATATCAACCTGCAGATGTTTATCGAGAGATTCAGCAACAGTATTGGTCAAAACTAGCAGATTCGAGGTAGTGGAGCGATTAGGTACAAAACCATGCTGTCCAGGGACTATCAAATGTCCTAAGGCACTGTACAGATATGAGTGAACATTGCGCTCAAGAATTTTTGGAAAAGCTGAGAGGCGGGAAATTGGACGATAGTTTGTGACTGAAGAAGGATCACCGGATTTGATAACAGGAAGAATATAAGCCATCTTCCAGCAATTCGGAAAAATACCAGAAGACAAACTTAAATTGAATATAAAGTACTCATTGAAGAGGCTAGAGATTGAATAAAGAAATTGGGAATGACATCAGGACCAGCCCCGATATTTGAGTCTAAGGAGGTTATAACGGAGTCAACTATAGATGATCAACAGTGATTGACAAAATCACTCCATTAGTTAAACTATTATCAGGAATGAACGAGATGGAGGTGTGGGAGGAAAATGTGGAGAAGAAGTAAGAGGCAAACAAATCATTTATTTCCACAGGAGCGGAGGCATAATTATTATTCCAGTGGACCGTAGAAGGTATGGATGGAGAAGACTTAACGCTTATATGTCACAATTACTCAACACGATAGCATTTATGGCTAGCACGTTGGGCGTCATCTTGGATCATTGCTTTTTGCCAAGTTGGCTATGAGATATAAACAGGACGCAGGGTTGATTCGAGGAACAAGAAATGATCCTACCATCAATTATGGTTTTAATTCGATTACTACAGTTTTTAATATTCCAACCGTTCAACAATGAGTTTTTAGTATAATTTACAAATCTTGCTGATTTCTAAAAAATAAATGTGTTTGTTTTTGAACATTGCTGATTTGCCATAAACTAATTACATCCACAAATATTCAAAAAATAACAATACCGACCGGGGATTGAACACACGACCTCATGATCGCGAGCTAGTGGCGTTCCTTCTTACATTACACTGCTTCTGTCAGATGAGAAAACTTACTAATTGATAAGTGACGCCAAATACTTTTCGAATCGTTTTTCTCAAAAACGGGGCGTGGTGTTGCAGTCTAATAATTCAAGGATCGAATATCTTTGACGTCTTCTACTTATGTGACAAATTTCGTCCAAATCTGAGATGACATAACCGTGGCTTCTCCTTGTAAAATGATGAAATTCATTGACCCCTTTGAAAGTCATTTCTGCCATGCGCTATATCTTGCAAACCAAACATAGGACTTCCATCGTAAAGATGTCAGTTGACGTTTATTTTTGTGATTTTGTTAAATTTTTAGGAAAATTGTTTGGGGCCGTTTTTTAATTTGATTAAAAAAGTGCAAAGAATTAGGATTTTTTCATAAAAAATAAATTTTTAATCTGATTTGCACAACACAGTAATCAATGTTTAACAAATCTATATACTGTTTTCGTAAAAAAAAACTAATAAATTTTTAATCTTCATGATAACGAAATTTTTTTAATTAACAATAAAAAAATCATGAAAAGTCACCAAGACTTTCAAGGTCATTTCTGTCATGCACTTTATCTCGCGAACCAAATGTAGGATTCGCATCGTTATGGACACCTTAACTACCAACGCGTATTAGCAGAGAGTGCAAAGAGAGAGTGTAAAGAATGCAAAAAAATTAGGGTTTTTTTTATCAAAAAAAATACATTTTTAACCTGATTTGCTCATCTTAATAATCAATGTTTATAAAATTTACATACTTTGAACAGTTTTTATAAAAAAA
This sequence comes from Oxycera nigricornis, assembly GCA_963942545.1. Taxonomy (NCBI): domain Eukaryota; kingdom Metazoa; phylum Arthropoda; class Insecta; order Diptera; family Stratiomyidae; genus Oxycera; species Oxycera nigricornis. Next base: position 93,068,149 of record OZ012661.1, on the reverse strand, counting down.
TAATCCTTTTTTTAATGAGCACCGAAAAAATCAAGTCAAAAGAAAATCATTAACAGTAGAAAATAGGGTTCGTACGAATAATATTACCTGATGTCTTTTTTTCGAAAGACATTGTTCTATAGTCAATCAAAGCTTATTAATATGTGCATAATTTTAGCAAACTTTCAAGAATTTTCATTGTGCCGTTTTGTATTTAAATGAAAAAAAACTGCTTAAAACTTGAAATGTTTTCTTCTTTCAATAAAATTTGGATTTTTTGTTATCAACGCTTTGAATGGTTAAATGTTTTAAAAAAGAAGATAGATGATTAAAGAAAAACAACATTTTTCATGATTGCAAAACATATTCTGTAAAAACAATACACCATTCATATTTATGACGAAAAAGGTTGATAAAAATAATATTACCTAATTTCACTTACTCTAATGTCGTGATTTCTAAAAAAGTCTTCTCTATCTAATCTAAACTTCTGTCGATCATTGCTTTTTGAATTTAGATATTTTAAGTTCTCATTAAATAAAACTACTCAGTTTTTTATTACATACAAAAACATTTATACATTCATACGATTGATCCACGTAAAAATTCAATCTGTAACTTATAGAGTAAATTCTGTTTTGTAATTTAGCCGAAAAACTTTAAATGTTACCAATCCCGTTTTCTTGAATTTTCCCAATATTAATTAAGTATAAATCTTCTCTTGATATTATTTATATTATTTCATTATTAAAGCATTTTCTTCTTCTAACGAATATCTTAAAAAGGAAAAAGTTTTCATGCTCCCCTCATTGTATAAAAAAACTAAATTATGAAACCGGAATAGCTGGCACAGAATTATCTTGTTCGTTCCTAGAAGTCCAACGAACGGATGTTTGATATTTGACAAGTTTTCGGTTATGAAAATTAACCTTTAATTTCAAAAGGTTGACATTGAAAAATAACCACTTTTTTCTTGCCATACATTTCATATTAATGTTTATTGTAAAATCCAAAAATGTAGGAGCAGATGCATAGTTTGCACAAATTTCCCAAATAGTTTTGGAAATTAAAAAAGAAAAAGATTTATAAATAAACTAAAATATAATTGAAATTTTTGGAAATCACATGAACAATTATGATCAGTGAATTTCAAGGATGAGAAAGGTCCAAAGGTGGACTTGTATGGAAAGCTGTAATGAATGTAGATCTTGTTTTATTGCGTGCTTCAAAACTGTTATTTTTGCCCGCCCTTCTCTTTACAGTTTTCTTATTTTTGGGCCATTGTAAGTTGCTGTTTTATCCTACCTTTTTAAATTTATTGATTTTCTCAGCAGATTAAATACAGCACGTTTCTATGTGATCCCTTCTGCAGAAGAACGGGATGTTTTTGAGTACGAACACTTCCCACAGAGTGTATTGCTTCGATTTTTGTTTTTCGCGTTCGCTATTTTTCACCACCTATGAATATTAGGGATAATAAAAATTTAACTTTAGATCGCTACTATGAGTTCAGCAGTTTTTGGCCATTCTTCAGGGGGTGCATGATCTCGGTGATTGATAGCCGGATGGCGCTAAAAATGGTGGGGTCTTCGACTGCTAATCATCAGGTTGAGACATGCCCGCGGTGAATGTGATAGTATCATATTTATTGACTTAAATGGTTACATAGGATCTAATCGTATGAGGAAGGTGATATGCATATATACATGGTTCATATTTAAAAAAATCGCTCGTCGAACTTGAGCGGCGAAGCATTCAAAATATGTTTTAGGATATTTCTGTTTATACTGCATAACATTTTTGAAGTTATACTTCTTTACGCAGGGTATTGAGAAAATTTTTTGGTCACGTGGCGTTACGTTTGAGTGTTCGTTCGTTCGTGCCAGATAGTGTGGAAGCTGCAATGGAGTAAGGGTACTAGAGGGAAGGCTAATGAGAAAATGGCTGATATAATTAAATTTATACACAGGTCATTTTTAGTGTTTACCCATGAAGTTGCACCACTTTATGGTGGTGATAAAGATACATATTCAATGATCATGAGTGGAGATTTTAATGTCAATTTTGCCTTAACTGACTCCAAACCTCTCATTGATTTGCTGCAGGAAAAGCTCAATTTACAAATGAATAATGACCCGAAAATATCTACCACCAAATCAGGCACAACAATAGATGCCATTTTTACACGGTATCTCGATAATGTTAAATCAAACGTACATATCTTATTTCAGTTACCATAAACCGATCATATCTACCATACCGATTGAGCCAATACAAATTGAAGAAAAATAATTTCAAAAAATATAATTTAAAATAATATTAACTTTTTTCGAGAAATTAAACTGTAGTTGTGTTTACTGTACTTGTTTATTTAATGAACTTATGTTTATTGTACTTGTTTTTAGAAAAATCAATAAACATAAAATAGAAAAAAAGAATATTATTAATTAAATAATTATAAAAATGATAAAAATGGAAAAAATAATGCTGTTTTATAATGTTGTTTTAGTTTGTCATTTAATTTTTGATTTCAGTATCACATATTAAATTCCACGAATCCAACAACTGCGAAAGAAGTATCACTTCCCCGCGCGTACTTGTTACACACACAATTTTTGTCTCATTTTTTCACTATAGTTTGACTTTTTAACATTGGAGTTTTACCTGAACTTTTTATTTCTTAAGATGTATGTTATTTTTTGTTTTTTGTCCGCTTATATTAGTTTTATTGCTTTGATTATACGTACTAATATTATTTTTTTAAAATGCATAAAAATACAATGAGTCATGCTGATTTTTTATCACGATTTATTTCTATTAATTATGGAGATTTTTGAAAAAAAAACAGTGACAAGTCTATCAACGTTCACGATATTTGATATCAATCAAATTATTATTATGTCTGCGTGATTAGTCAAAGTCAATCAACAATCCCGTACCCAAAAGACCCAGTGCCCTTTTGTGAGACCTAGAGGTCAACCAAATAAAATGGCCTTTCATTGCCTGCTCACGAAAAAAAATTCCATGATTGAACTACCGACCAGAAAAGAGCAAACATTTATGTATTTACATCTGATTTCGTTTCCATCTTTATCTGCGCTTAATGGGCTTTTTTCATAAGCCAAGATTCGGCTGTACAAAGATACCGCGAAAAACCTTTAACAACTTCGTGATCAAGTTTCATACTCGCAACGATTATAGTTATTATTGCCCCGTCCGCCTTACGATTCCGTGCAACGATAAATAATTGATGACGGGTTTCAATTTCATTGCAATTTGTCTTGGACGTGGTAGGATGGCCGTTCGACACTGGTCCACTTTATTGATGGCTACCATTTGTCAGGGCATGATTGACTAAATCTGATTGTTTCACCACGCGAACGTTGCAGAAGGCTTGGAGCGCGGAGCAATTGCGGCTTTATTGGTGCAATTAGTGGGCGGCAATGTATCATGCTATTTTTTAACAGGACTTAATTATAGATATTTTCCTAACAACCTTTGATTACACTAATCACTTTATATAGTTAGCTGTTAATAATAGTAATAGTTTTAGGATAGTATGCTGAGACTGTTTTGTTATTTCGGTGTAATTTGGTACATAAATCGTGTTATTTCTCCCGAGCGAATACAATATAAGCCGAACTATCTCAACAAGAAGCCTCGTAATGACGAATAATGGAATCAATCTTCAATTTGAATATGAATTTCATCATTTTTTTATGACTTTGGAAGCAAAACTTCTTTAAAGGTGAACAAGCTGCCAAAATTATGAATGAATAGTATGCGTTACCAAATAAATAGTGTCTCCTAAATGAAATTCACGTCTTTTTTTATACGTTGAACACAAAATAGCGTCCTTCAAGACCTAGTGGACCCAATGATTAGTACAAGTTGTGTTGAAACTAATTCTTATCTTTCTAAAGACTTTGAAAATATATATTTACTGCATCTTCAATTTATATTTTATCGTATGTAATGTTTTTAAATTAACCCATGAAACTGTGCTACATTGCACCATTTTAAATGAATATCCTCTTTTTTACCAAAGGAAAAACGATCAAGCCATATCTAAAGGCTAGGTTAGGTTATGAAGGTGCTAAACATTATTGGCTTCCGCTTCACTTAGATCGTCTATGGTCCAGCGTGCCCTATAGACGTAGCAACTTTCTGAATGATTCAATAAACCATATGGATTTCTTAAGGGAGTAGTACCGGTTGAAAAATCAGTTTTTCGTTTTTCAATTTATTATACCTTCAAAAATCACGTTTCAAAATTTTATTAAGATATTCCCAAAAATAAGGAAGCTACGGCAGTTTGAGCGCGCATGCCTTTTTCGCTTGGTAAGCGATATTTTCGGTAATCGAAACTTTAAATGCGCTTTTCTCGACGTTTTTCCAACTGCGGATACTTATTCTACGGATTGCCCGAACCGATTAATGTCAAATTTAATGTGCTATTTTATTCAAGTATGTTGTGTGGTAATCTACCACAATAAAGGCCAAAAATCAATCTCAAAAAATTTGACAAGCGAAACAAAGTAAAACAAATGATTTTTGGGAAAAAATTTCAGACAACCGCTATTTTTTTGATAATTTTTTCGAAATATTGTGGTAGGTTATCCCGTAAGAAACATTTTTTTAAAATACGGTTTGGTTTTCTATTTCAAACTCTTCATTCTTCAGATTATCTGTCCACAGTGGGACGAGGAATTTTTCGAAACATCAACTTTGGCGCCTCTATAAATTAATAGAAAAATGAAAAAAATAAAAAAAATATTTTTTTGTAATCTTCAAAATGTGTGTTTTATCCATGCAAATTTTGAAATTTATATACAATAAAGGAGCTGAAAAGAAAATATCGAAAATTACGCTGTTTTCTAGCATTCTAAACGGTACTACCCCCTTAAGGACAGCTTGGAGCTGGTCCATTTTTTTTGTTATTTGGCTCACTCAGCTTTTCGAAAAAATACCCTGCTTATGCCCTAAGCTTAAGTTTCTGACTTGCAAGCTTTCAAAATGTTCGGATTTTTTTGAATAAACTTAGATTTCACAATTGTTATGGGCAAGCTGCTGAATCGATTTTGATGAAAATTTGTTTGTTATTTGATTATATTGTAAAATTTTTTTAGGCGAACCATAAAAGTCCTAAGCGCAAATTGAAATAAAAAAGGCTCTTCTCCCCTTTTTTATATTTATTGCTATTTTGCGGCAAGGGTTGAATGTTTAATTTTTTCACCAATCCTACCTTACAGAAAACTTTCATTCCCAAACAACTTTGTTTTAAAGGAAGGATCGAAAAAATAGGAAAAACAATTTTTTTTTAATTTTTGTTAAATATTTCGATTTCCGACTTTTTTGAGAGAGAGAGAGAAAACGTTAATTGTCGTTATACGAGCTATTGCACAACTTTTCCTTCAAAAATCAGAGTAACTCCCCTCAATTGGCAACTGAAAACAGATTCGTCCTGATCTATAGTTCAATGAAGTCAACGCACATAATCTGGGCGGGCAGTTAACAGGTTCATTTCTTGAGGTGCTTCGTTCAAATTCAGTCCAATAAAGTTATGGCGTCACGCGCTGTATGGTATGTTGCTCCATCCTGTTATTCTGTTGAAACCATTTTTCCTTCACACGATTGGCATTGATATTGGGAATCAAAAAAATTAAGAATCATTTGTCGGTAGCGATCGCCATTAACGGAACCGAGAGTTCCATCTTCAGACTAGAAAAGAAAGAATGAATTATGTCTCCCGCATGCAAACCGCACCATATAGAGACTTTTTCGGGATGTATTGGGGCATTCAAAATTTCTTGGGGAATATCATCCCACAAAAAGGTCAATTTTGCTAATTTACGAGACATACGAACGCATTGAACCAGAAATGAGCCTCATCATTGAAAAGGATTTGATTAAAAATGCAGTTCAACTCATCCCGAGCCCATTCACCGATCAGACGATGCAAACTATGGTATAATGGCTTCAATTGCACTGCACTAGATAAGTTGGATCTTACGTAGCTTCAACACAAGATCTTTCCTCAAAATTTTCCATGTAGTGGGCGGACAGAGGCCAAATTGTTGTGAACAGCGTTGAATCGATAAATTTGGATGATTAGTTCACTACCTTCTAAACCAGCGATAGCTGCCTCGATACGCACTGTACGAGCTCGTATTAGGTGAACGTTGTCCGATAGAGTATACGTGGACATAAATCATCACATCATATTGCGTATGAACTGCTCAGATGGACTATTAAGACCACCATAAATCTAAGTTTGGCGCATAAAACGCGAGATTCGAAAAAAATATCTTCTATTCTGAGTTGTTTTTCGGGTGTAACTCTTTAAATCGTGATTTGCCAAAGTAAATTCAACATATTTTCCAAATTACAGCAAATTTTGAAATTGTAGTAACAATTGCTGAAAATGATTTGATTTCACGGAATTTAGTGCTGGACGTTCGGTATACTTAGCTGCAATTGAGTTACCTAAGTTAAATTAGGGTAGATAGGTAGGTAGTAATCACAGATGAGCGTATTGATGATCACTCTACCCCTAGGGTTCCGATGATCGATTGATTGGGTAGCTCATAAATCATCTCTAGGACTTTTGATTGTTGTGCCACCGATTATTATTATTCATCGCATGTTTATCGCTGTTTTTATGAATAAACCACAACTTTGTTCGTTTATTAATTTCTCAAAACTTTATTACTTGTTCTTTGAAATAAATATGCTCCAAGAAGACACAGATATAGGAAGCGTGTCCTAAAACATAGTAAAAATATAAATATTTGACTAAAATTGATATTCAGACTCGATAAAATTGTTTTCGAATTTACTCAGTTTCGAGCCAAAGTTCATCAACTGGTGTTGCTAATGATTTGTACCCTTCATCCTATTTAAAAATAAATGATTTGAACAATCCATTTTCGTTATTTAATTCAGATGTATTTTTTTCGGTGTACTTTTTGCGTTTCCAGTTTCAAGCTTTTATTAGCATTGCCAAAAAATGATAGTATCATTATCTACAGCAATTAATCAAACAGTCAAGATAGATCAATGGGTGCGACAACTTATGTAATTCAGGTTACTCAATCTTAGTTAGTTATCAATCTCGGGGCTATAAAACCGCAATCGTCGATTAAATCCGAATGACTTTCATGATGTCTTAGTTGGGCTCATATGACTGCAGGCACATTATTTGCAAGCTTACCAACGAGTACTTCTAAGATTAATTGCATATCCATTAAACTAATCCATCATTTAACTTTCTTCGTCATTCTCAGACTCGACAGCCCGACTTCAGTTGCGGCTAGCAATGTAATGTCGCCCCTGGAGTCTTCAGGCGCTCTACTAAGTCAGGCATCAACATCGAAGACGTGTCAATCTCGAGGTCAGTTTTGTGGCGCCAATGATGAGGACGCGGTTATGCAATCAGCCGAGAGTTCCGATGAAAGTGCAGCACAAAGCAAAAAGGATTCTTTGGAAAGCAAATACAGGACATTGATCGCTGAAGTGTGCGAGAATGAAAATATCAGGTATGAGAAATCTGCCTTCTCATTTTAAGTAATTATTTAGAAAAATTAGCAAGGAGATAGTGCAAATCAATTCCAATTTACAGTTTATTGAAGAACATTTAGTAACTAAATGTTCAAGCGATCAGAATACTCTGTGTTCTAAGAGTTGTGAAATGAAATGTGTTCATTTACGTTGGACACACTCTAGAAATGCACGATTGCCAGCTTAAAAATGAGACCGTGCAGTCGAAGCATATTCCAAAAAATATTTCTGACTAGTACTACATTTTCGTTAGACAACCGCAAACCTTGCAAGCACTGAAGTTGATATTGAGACTATGCGCCCCATACACATTTCAACTTGTTGATATACAATATTTCTCAACCTGGATCACCAGCATAAAATCAAGTTGAACAATAAGGGTCGAAAGATGTCAGTAAAAAAAGGACATGCATAAGTGAATGAAATATCGAATAAATAAAGTTATATTGGAATTTGAAAAAATAACGTTATGTACAGTGATAGCTTTAACATACAACATGATAAGAAACATAGAAAATGAAGGATAAGATCAAAACGGTGGCTTTAAATTGTCCTAAATTTCACATACAATTTTGTAATTGGAGCCTAAAGGGGGTACACCGAAAAACTATATAAAACTTGAGGATAAATGATATTATTAATCAGGACTTTCTGGAAATGGTTTTGCTTGCTATTAAGAAAGATACAATAATAAAGGTTGCAATATCAGCAAACGAGCGCCTTTTTAACAACATTGAGGTTTGATAATTCATCCTTTTATTAAATTTAATCTACAGCAATTGTTGCCAAAAGTTTTTGTATCTCGCTGAATTTTCTGCATGAAACGGCCCAAATCTTTGCGTCTTTTGCACCATCGTTCAACTTTTCAGGATTTTCCTTATTAAATCCTCCTAATAATCAAATGCTTTCTAAGATAATCTTTATTCACGTTTTAACAATACACACATTTAATTGGCTTCAGATCACTACAAATTGAGAAGTTCAAATCTTCCCATTTTTTGAGAGGTCCACCTATCACCTCAAAAACACATTCACAATATATGTAATTCAATTCACTAAAACAGTTGGTTTCGTATAATTCAAGATAATATTTTTGTGGTCAGAAAAAATATTTATGTCATCCGGGAATTTTTTTTATGGGGATACATATTTTTGTGATCAAGGAAAATAATATGTTGGTATGGAAAAATATTTTTGTGGTCAAGAAAAATACTTTCATGGTCAAACAAAATGTTTCTGTGATCAAAAAAATATTTATCTTATCAGGATCTGATCAAGAAAAATATTATTTTAACCAAGAAAAATACTTTTGTATTCAGAAAAAAATATTTTTGCCAGTGAAAAAGGAAAAATATTTTCGTGATCAGGAAAAATTCTTTTTTGGTCTCAGGTAATATATTGTTGCGTTAGAAAAAAATATTTAGTGTCATCAGGATATTTTTTACATCAAGATACTTATATTTTTGATCAAGGTATATACTATCGTTGTCAGAAAAAAATATTTCGTGATCAGGAAAAACATTTTTGTGGTCAGAATAAATATTTATGTCATCAAGGAAAAAATTTTGATCAGAAAAAATATTTTCATGATCAAGGAAAATACTATTATGGTCGAGAAAATCTTAATAATTTTGTGATGGAGGAAAATAATATTTTGGTAATTAAAAATATTTTTGTGATCAAAGAAATATTTTTGCCAGCGAAAATATTGTTTTTCCAGAGAAAAATATTTTTGTGGCCAAGGAAAATATTTTCGTGATTAGGAAAATATTTTTTTGTGATCACAAAAATGATTTTGTGTCCAAGAAAAGTAATTTTTTTGTACGAAAAATTACTTTTGTGGTCCGGGAAAATATTTTTATGGTTAGAGAAAATATTTTTGTGGTCAGAAAATCATTTATGTCATCAGCAAATTTGTTTTCATCTGAATAAATATGTTTGTAATCAGGAAAAATATTATTTTGTTATAGTAAAATATTTTTCTGTTCATGAAAAATATTTTTGTAGTTAGAAATAGTGTTTTTGTTGCCAGAAAAAATATTGTTTTTTGTATTTTTTATACTTATTTGAAAAAGAAAATTATTTGGTTAAACAAGACAAATACTGTTTTGTTAAAGAAAAATATTTTATTGTTCTGTTATTTTTGCAGTAAGAGAAAGTACTTTTTTGGTCAGAAAATATACGTTTATAGTCAGGAAAAATATTTTTATGGTCAAAAAAGAATATTTTTGTGGTCAGAAAAAATGTTTATATAAATGACAAATCGGCTAAGTTTGGATTAATAAATAGTGACTTAAAATGATTATTTAAAGACGTCATATTAATTTAAGCTTTTTTATTTTAACGCGAGAGAGTTTATTTTCTGAGACGATACATACTTGATACCTACCGAATTCCTCGTTGGTCAAGGTTTGTAACCCAAAGCATTGTTCCCTACATTTTTGAGAACAAAAAAAATTCACCCTTTATTCTTTAACGTACCATTATACTACATCCCTAACATATCAATGAAACCTAACATATCAATGAAATCACTAGATAATTCGTTAAGCAAACTGACTGTGGTATCACCATAATGTTGTATTGTCATCGAGACTGCGTACTTACGTATGAAAAGTTTTGTAAGTTGAGCAAAATTGGTTTAAAAATTGTTGAAAAGATTTGAAGCAAACCTACGACGTGAAGTTAAATAAAACCTTTAAGCCATATTCTTAGAAAATTGGTCGGTTACTGTAGTATGACGGCTTAATGTTACAATATTCCTTTATTCTCGAAAGTTATATTATCACTCTTGAAATATTTTCATATGATTTAGCCATAGTTGCTAGCGATGAGAATGATATCCACCCAATGTAAATTTTCTGTAACTGCTTAATGAATTTTTTTCGTGTATATATATGTGCAACTTCATCTTTCGATCATCGTTTTTTGTTTGTTATCAATTTTGATCAAACGCAAGAAACATAATATTTATGTTGAATTTCTGTGTCAAGATTATTTTTGCAAAATACATTTTTCAATTTTCCTCGTTCGCACAGTCGACAGTTAAATTTAATTGTCCATTTCTAGTGCCACTGAAATAAAGACAGTTTATGACCCGAGCGACCTTTCAATTGCTTTCAATGCAACATATCAACGAATGAATTAAGCTGGCAACCGTTGCATTCATAGATACAATATCTGTTGACTAGAGTTCATGATTTGGTCATTAATAAAATTAAAACGCTAACGATCCGATTTTGGGCTTTAAGCCGATCGTTATTGACGGACAGTTGGCTTCTCAAATTTACGCCGAAACCTTGCAATAGAATCTATTTCTTCATTGGATACGGTCGGTTCAATAGCCAAACGAATAAAATGTTCAGTAAACCATATAATTATCTGCAACGCAAGTCATCGTGAAATGAATTCATACTCGAAAAATTTATATGATTGTAATTAACATCGAATTTTTACGCTATAATTAAAAATACGTTCACTTCTGATGACTTGTATGCATGAAACTCTAGAAATGGAATATATAGATATGTGTTAATCGTCGATTAAGATATCACGGCTGCGAAGTCAAGGTATGCGTATTGCATATGCACATATTTCACATGTCCTAAAAATGTCAGGAGGTGCAAAGGTTTCGAACTTCATGGTGGGTCTCGTGGATTAGGGATGCTCAATAGCTCTGATGTTTCAATAGCAAAATCAGCTTTGTCTTGGGTCCGAAATGTTGCTTCGTCTAATTTCCCTTTCACATGATTTACGATCATTTTTTCATAATCATTTGGAAATAAATAAGACATGTTACCGATTTTGTAGGTAAAATTTTTGAGATAATTTTACTTCCCACATCACTCATTTTTTAGTTGAACATTTCAAAGCTGCATTTCAACTGCAGCCTTGGCAGATTCAACTTTATAACCGCCAACGGTCGATCGGTTTACAATCGGATAAATTGTTTTAAATCTAGAAACAATCAATTTCATTGTATTTTATGAAGATGAAGAGGAGTGATAAAACGTATACATGCATCCATTAATCATAGCAATCGCAAAATAAATCTCTTCAACACGATATCTTGAACGACGGCTTCTCATCGATTTCCTGAAAAGTGGTATTTCGATCACATATATGTACATATACGAGTATAAGCATTTTATATGATATCCAATGGATAATTAGTTGTATCTAATTACCGTCTTTTGTTGTTGCCCATATGACCTTGGCCGAAATTACAAAATCTTATGTATAGCAAAACTCAAGCCCATAAACATTTTATTGACCATTGCCTGACTATGCTTTGCTATGCGATCTTTGCAATTTTATGGGGCAATCAAACAAATGTATTCCCAACCAGAAATTTGACCTTTTGGCTTCTTTTCCGGTGTTCCGATTCGGAAGTTCTAACGTTTTGTTTAGCCTTCAAGTTTCTAGGTCTTTTGGCTTATTTTGTTATGTTTGAATCCATCTGCGAATGTTGTTCTTTACTGTTTAGTATGGTCGAGTAGCGTTTCCTTAAACAGATTCAAATGTATATTATAACAATTTAAAAGAATGCTTCGTTGATCTTTTCTTTTAACAAAAAGGAAAGTCATTGAATGATGAAATATTGAACGATACATAGAAGTCATAGTTATAGCCTATCTACACTGACTCGAAAATACGTATTTATGATTGACGCATTTTGGAGTGCATCGAACCATTTACATTCCACTGAGATGGTTTCGTTTGTCAGATACACATGTTCAACAGTTGTGTATTCAAAATAATGCATGTCTAAATATTTATAAAAGCTCTTATGAATGAAGATAATCCTCGGACTGTCATTGTTCCGCTTGAAACCCGTCGCTGTTCCCTTGAAAAAATCCATCAAATATCTAGGCGTCTTGTTCCATCACAGGCTAAAATTTAACCCGCATGCCCGGGCAGTGCTTCAAAAAGCAAACAGTGCATCAGCCGCTCTTGCATCCTTGCTCTCTAAGAAGGCCTTACTCCCGAGCACCAAATTGCTCATGTATAAAACCCTTATTCGACCCATAATTTCCTACTGCTTCCCCGTTTGGCTGACTATATCCCCTTCTGTTGCAGAAGAACTGCAAATCTTTGAACGGAAGATCATTAGGAAATGCTTATCAAAATACAGAAGGCCTGATAAGAGGCATTACAAAAACCAAATCCTTTACCAAGAAAGCAAGATCGTACCTCTTCTTGAATTCCTGACAAAACAAGGAAGTAAACGCCTGGAGAAATGGTCCATCCATCCGGAACCAGCAGTAAATGAACTCTACCATCACAATCGTATTTTGAATGGCACGTCCCAATATCTATCCCCAATCCAACTTTTATGTTCTGAAGCTTCACCCTTTCGCTCTCCTAGTTCTCTGCAGCTCCGAAAGCATCCCTTCTTTGTCTCTGTTTCCGCGGGCACTGATCGAGGATAGGTCAAAAAAAAAACTCATGTAAAAAGTAAATATTAAGAATATATGTTCAAAAAGCTGTAGCACTAAGCCTAAGATAAGCACCAAAAAAATTTGTATAAATTTCACTACCAGAAAATGTAATAGTTACCCTCCCTGAAGTACTCGGAGGACCTGAAGGCCGCATTTAGTCGTCCACTGGTCCCCAATTCATGACTCGAGGATCGCATTTAGTCGTCCTTTAGCCAGCGCCACGTCTCGGGTCGCATTTAGTCGACTCTTGAGACACATTTGATTACTTCCTATACCCTCCCACTCCAACTATCCCCTCATTCATGTACGTTTAATTAACTGTAAATATTATTTATTTATTTATTTTTAGTTAGGTTAAGTACTTTACGCAAAAGCCATATGAGCCAATGGCACAACAAAACATCCATTCAATAATCTTAAGTATCGGCCAAGGTCGGATAGAATTGTTTTTCAAATTTGCTGTTTGACATATATGTCGCTGTCAAACATTCTTACCTCTTGTCAATGTCAATATATCATGTACGTCAAAAGCCTCAATAAAGTTATCTGAATCTGAATCTCTCGCTTGAAACCCAAAGGAAACGTCGGTGAAAATATTGTTGAAGCAGTACTTAGCACTCACACCTGCACAATATCCACGTTTTAAATTCAAACTATTATGGGCTTTAGTTTCTGACTGCAAGATTTCCAAAAAGAATTGAATTTTTGTCAATAAATTTTGATTGCCAAGCTGTTATGTGAAATCTACTGATTCGATTTTGATGAAAATTGGTGTGGTGTTTTATTCTATTATAAAAAATTTTTGAGCGAACTATGGAGGTCCTAAGTTTATTAAATTGGCAAAAAATTTGAATAAAAAACGACTTCTTTCCCAAGTTATTACTATTTTGCGGCAAGGGTTAAATGTTTTAGAATTTTAAAGCAATCTTATATTGTAGAAAATTTTATTACGCAACTTTCATTTTTATGTAACTTTGTTCTGGAATGAACCGTTTTTAAGTTAGGAGTGATTTTTTTAAATTTTTTTTTAAACATTTCGATTTTTTTAATGATCCCGACTTTTTTGAGAGGGAGCATAGATCAATTATTGTTATACGAGTTATTCCACAACTTTTCCTGCAAAAATCAGCGTGCGGCCTCTTCAACCTTGCTTGGATCCGTGATTTTGTGCACATTACGTTTTGGAGGTAATTTGGAAATGCATGGAAAAGTATGTACCTTACAATGGTCAAAATCATGATTAGAGCCAAAACTATGCCGTTTTGTGGCACCGAAATGTGAGAGTGGTGGTCAAGATACGTTTAATCCTCAACAAGAGACGTTCATTTTTATGAAGCTACAATGAAACGTAGAAAAAAAATCTATTTATTGCTGCTACGCCTATTTCACTCTTTTTTAAACTGCTGATTGATCTATTCCTTCAAATTTGCTTCAGGTTGTATTAAAAATTCATATATATTTTTTAGAATAGTTGGCTTAGACATTTTTTTCCCGGGCTTTGCCAATCATTCTTATTACGTGTTAAGCATCGTTGTTAATTATCAATCTCCTGTCGATTTTTTTTGTAGAAGGTCTTAAATTTTTTGATTCTTTGAAAATATCGTTCGGATCAGCCCTTTATTAAACCTTGTAGATCAGTTTTCTATTACTTGTACACTTCATAGGTAACACTACCAATTTCACGGCAAAATTGTTTAAACACTTGTTCATGATGATTTTGATTTTTTTTAGCCACGTGCATTCATTCATCAGCCTTTTAACGTAAAATAGTTCGACTAACACTTACTATGAGCTTCAAAAAAGTAAACGCCTTCTTCACTCTTACACAATTTTTTGTATAAAAAGTGATAAGTATAAAATAATGATTTTTAACGTCTAAAAATAGTAAACATATACGGCAAAAGAAGGAAAAAAAATTCAAAAACTAAAGTTAAACAGTTTTCAATGCCTAGTTTGTCATCCTTTGGGCTTAATGACTTCATTCAGTCTTTTAGGCAAAGAGTCGACGTGTTTTTTGCCACAGCAGGAATTTCTTTCATTTTTTCTTAGAGGCCTTTTTTTAGCTCCTCCTTGCTTGAAATGATTCTCAGCAGGATGAAATCTGGAAACTGTGGCAGAGAATTCAGGGTCTTAGGAGCCCGATAAATTAGGCAAAGTTGCATTTGCTTTTACTTCTCATACTATAGCTCGAGTTTCTGCATCGGTAAGCCACTTTGACCGCCCACCTCCCGCCAAATTCTTCATATTGTGATGCTTAGCGTATTCATCAAAAAAAATTGCTTATTGGGTATTGATTATTTCCAATAATTTCGCTGGATGTTGAGTAAGGATTTGCCATTTTGACTCAAATCCCATACAATTTTCTGGTCTCTATGGAAGTTTGCTTTCCCATGGTCAAAATTGATGTTTGTGATAATCGAAACGATTGAAATTATCGTTAAAAATGAGAATCTTCTTTTTTGTATTACAACACAAAACACCTGCTTTTATCAAAACAAAACTTTCCTCCGAATAGTTCGAATTCGCGAAACTTTTTGCTGCCACTGTTAACTTTATTTAGACTTTTAAAAAAGGAGTTGTTTTACTTTCAAGGGATTTTCGCACTATTGTATTTTAATTCCATACAAACGTTTCGAGAATATAGTTTTTATGGACCATTTATAATTAATCTGTAAATTGCTGATTTAGAAACGAAAGACGAGTGTTTACTCTTTTTGGGACGCTCACAATATGTTTTTATCACGACTCTGTGTGAACCATATCATTGAACGTTCTTCCTAACCAGGAAATTCTGCCATCCGTTGTCTTTTACAAGATTAATTTTTACTCGATTAAAATGGTAGCAATATTTCAGCTTCATTTTTATTAGTCAGTTTATCATGGGTTAGAACCTCCTAGTCTAGTCAACAACTTCGTTTTCTAGTGTGCTTTTGGTTAGCAACTCACTAACACTATTATTGCACATTAATGGAAGTTCTTGTTTCCAGGCTTATAGCCCGGTATATTATTAAATGGGAAGTGTAGTTTCGAGGTGACGGTCATTACACTTCGCGGATACAAATAATAAAATAGTTGAAATATAACGAGCTTAACCCATTAACAAGCCTAACCGTGGTCGTGCTGTCTGGTGGTGGATGGTAAATGACAGCACCTGAAGAGGATGCCATCCGTCACCCCGAAACCACACTTCCCATTCATTTTTATGTTGGTTCTTGGTAGAGGGAAGAATCAGTAATTAATGTTATTTAACTTCCAAGATATTTCTTGTCAGGTTATTGGTAGTTGGAAATCGACAAATCAACAACGATTTGGCGCAAGAAACGTAAGCAAAAGTATATCCTTGCTAGCATGACAATTTCATGAGATTAGCTCTATAGAGAGATGGGCTCTTCCGTCTATACGGAAGGCTCAAATTTAATTACGCCCAGTAAGAAAGTCTAGCAGACAGAAAAATATATCTTCCAAACGCTATAAAGTTTACATATTGCTTCTTCGAAATATAGAGTCTGCTAGATTAGCGTATTGAATTCTCTAAAGCGTAAGATCTATTTATTTATTTATTTATTTATTTACACATTTAACAGAAGAAATCCAATAACAAAATGTGAAATAGAAATAAATACAAAAAGCAAATTCTGAAGAACATGAAAAGTAATTACATAGACAAAACATTTTCAAGAATTCTTTTGAAAGTAACTATGCTAGAGGGAAAAGATCCAAGCTGGAGTCTATTGTGAGTCCCTGGTAAACGAAGCAGAGGAGAATGGAAGTAGACCTCCGTTCTAGCGAAAGGCAAAACAAAAATATCGGAAGACCGGGAAGGTCTAGAGCATTGTCGCAGAGAAACAATATGGTCGATATTAACTTTTAAATAGTTATGACAAAGCTTGAACAGTAAGCACTGATCAAGATATGTCCTTCGCGAGGCTAAAGACTGAATGTTAAAAAAAGAAAGGCGTTCTTCATAGGGAATATAAGGGATATTGAATTTGAAAAGTAGAAGGCGGGTAAATTTACGCTGCACAGATTCAACAAGATTGATCAGGGAAACAAAGTAAGGAGACCAAATTTGGGATGCATATTCTAAAATAGTACGTACGATAGTCACAAACAATTTAACAGCGGAATAGGGGTTAGTAAAAATAAGCGAATGCCTTAACACAAATCCTGACAGCTTTGAGGCTCTAGAAACTATATTGTGAACGTGCGCATCAAATTTTAGCTTAGGATCAAAGATGACGCCAAGATCTTTCACACGGTCAACTTTATTTAAAGCAGTAGAGTCAATAAAATACACAAAGAAGATGGAAGAAGTCTTAAGAGTGAAAGTCATTGTATGACACTTGGGAATATTAAGTGAAAAGAAATTAGCTTGACACCAGGAACTCAGTGAGATAAGATCATCTTGAAGAACTTCGCAGTCTTCAAGAGACCGAATCACCCGGAATATCTTGAGGTCATCAGCATAAAGGAGACAGGGAGATTTGAGTATTGAAGGAAGGTCATTTATGTACAGAGTGAATAGAAGAGGGCCTAGTATGGACCCTTGCGGGACACCAGATTCGGGATGAAAGGGAACAGAGTGCGTGCCTAAGACAGAAACGCGACAAGACCTTGACGAGAGATAGGAATATACCCACAGAAGTAGGGAGTCTGAAACTCCAAAGCGCTCAAGCTTGCGACACAGGATGAAGTGATCAACAGTGTCGAAAGCTTTTGAAAAATCGGTATAAATGCTATCAACTTGCAGATGATTATCAAGAGAAGTAGCAACAGTGTTTAAAAGGACAAGCAGATTTGAGGTAGTGGAACGATTAGGAAGAAAGCCGTGCTGCTCCGGGACAATAACATGTTCTAAGGCCATGTACAGATTTGAGTGGACAATACGCTCAAGAATTTTAGAGAAAGCGGACAAGAGTGATATGGGACGATAGTTCGTAACACTTGAAGGATCACCAGATTTGAGTATGGGTAATATGTTGGCCACTCTCCAGCACTGTGGAAAAACTTCAGAAGAGAGGCTTAAATTAAAAATGAAGGAAAGAGGAATACACAGAGATGAGGATAAGGATTTGATAAACAAATTAGGAATACCATCAGGACCTGGACCAACATTAGGGTCTAACGAATCAATAACGGATTTAATAAGGTGGGGATCGACAAATATAGACGAAATAACAGGATTTTGAACATTACTGTCAGGAGTGAAGATGTTTGGCTTATGTGGAGAAAACGTAGATGAAAAGTAGGTGGCAAAGAGATTATTTATGTCCACAGGTGAAGAAGCACAGTTATGATTCCATTGCATGGAGCTAGGGATAGATGAGGAGGACCTTAAGGATCTTATATATGACCAGAATGGTTTAGAATGGTTAGAGAGGAGAGAGTTTTCAATAGAGCTGTGATAGGCGCAAATAGCTTGGCGTATTTTCTGCTTAGCAATAGACCGAAGTCTTCGGAAAGCAGATTGCGCTTCAAAAGAGTCAGATGTTTTCACTCGTTTTCGAGCCCTGTCTTTCAGCTTGATAGCATCAAGAACCGATTGAGTGAGCCAAGGAGGGTCAGAGTTTTTAGATGAACGACGAAGAGGAGTAAATTGTGATATCAGGTTTGACAGGACATAATAGAATTTGGCCACAGCTTCATCACAAGTGAGATTGGAGAAAAGTACAGCCCAGTCAATCGAAGATAATTCAAGGGATAAAGAGAGATAGTCCGTTTTACGGAAATTGAAGGCAGGAGGAACACGAAAGTTATGGAGCTTTTGGATAGGTAAGGTTAGCTGTATATTAAGAGGAGGATAATGAGGATCAATAGGAAGATACGGTAAATCAGCCGCAGACACAGACACCAGATGAGATGGAAGATTAATTAAAATCAAATCCAGTAAACGGCCATTTACATTTAGTGACGAATTAAACTGAGATAGAGAAAAGTGAGAAAGAAATGAGGAGAGGAGAACAGAGAGTGCATTAGAAGATTTGGCAATAGAAGACGGACTTGAACGCCATTCAACTGACGGACAATTGAAGTCACCACAGATGATAATATTTGAGAAGTGATTAAGTGAGCTATAAAAGGCAGAGATCTCATCTAAAAAGATTTCGAGAACAGATACAGGGGAGTTACATGGAATATAGACGGACGCGACTAATATGCTATAATAGGAAGAAGTTGACACTTTCACAACAATACATTCCACGGGGTAAGAAGGGCGAAATAGACAACAAAGGGAAGAGGGGAACGATTTATACACACCAATGAGAACACCTCCCCCATCAGCTTTACCAGAGAGAGAAAAGTCGCGATCTCGGCGGTATAGAACATAATCTTTTGCAAGTTAGGCGTTTGAAATTGAGTCGTTTAACCAAGTTTCTGTTAAGCAAATAATGTCATGATCCGCAAGAAGGGTTGATACGTTAAACTCTGCATGAATAGTAGGAAACTAGGAAAGTTTCTTTGAATATTCATTGGTTGAACTTTTGAATCTGGAAAAACTGCGCCACTGTGAGCAAGAGTACCAAAGTTGTTAATCGGTAGCAAAGACAATAGTACGGGAAAACATCCTCAACATTACATGAGGAGCTCGAGCAATGGTTAATAGTCCAAATCCCAAAACCAAGTTTTGTATCTTGTCTTGAGCGATTCGTTGCCGATTGGCACACGTCTTTCGTTTGGAAAGTTGCATTGTTGTAATCAGCGCTCCAGGGCAGATTTATCAACGATTAGACCTGATACGGTTTTCGTCCGAGCGCTAATCAAACGATATCGATCGATGCATATTTGGTCACAGGAATAAGATCTCATTAATGACGACCTTGGCGTGTCCAAATATTTAGCTTCGGACATGAATTCTTGGGCAATGCAGCGCGCAGGCTAACAATCGGCTCCGTTACTGCAATCCACTTAGACGGTTATTCAACCGCATCTCGCCGCAGGGCACTCCTCGTGTACTCCGGCTGACACAACAATTGCTGCGCGGCCATTCGCGAAAGTGTTATAATACAACGCGGCAATAATTGAATTGAAGTTCATTAACAAGCCGCTTATTAGCAGGTGCTGCGGTTCTGCACGGTAGGCTAGCAGCCCGTGCTAGCTGCAGACCTGTCCTCCGCCATGGACCGACCACTCTTGGTCGCGAGCACGAAGTTGTCCATTTCAATTTTCAAATGAGTTTTGAACGCTTTTAGATGTATCTTTTGATGGTTTTTATGGTGCAAACGAAATTTCAGACTGAGCAACAACTTTTCTTGTTACAGCAATTACGAAACGGCTTCAATTGCCTCAGATCTCACGCGAATGTATGTGAGCGACGAAGAAGACAAGGCGAGCGTTGGGACACTTCTGCTCTAAGGATGTTTTCCAAGTGCATCTTTACTAACGAAGCAAACCTTTTTTGCAAGTGCGAATATAGTTCAAAACCAGCAACCGACAGCACCACACAGCAACAGTAGTACAAGAAGTTGTTTTCTATTAAAAGCTCATTATTCTTTCTGGCGAATTGTATTTTCCACACGCTTTTGATGCGAGGATTGGACAATGGCGGGCACACGACATGGTCGGATTGATGTGCCGAAAAGATAAGGTAAGACTTATTTATTTTAAAAATTGCTTTTATCGAAAGTTTGCTTGATACAATAATTAACGTTTGACATTGAATTTGGAAATGACTTCGGTCTCTACAATTC
The DNA here is from genome assembly GCA_963942545.1 of Oxycera nigricornis. NCBI lineage: Eukaryota > Metazoa > Arthropoda > Insecta > Diptera > Stratiomyidae > Oxycera > Oxycera nigricornis. Next base: position 93,047,481 of record OZ012661.1, on the reverse strand, counting down.
ACAAACAGATAAACGAAATATAGATCAGCCTTCTGATCACGTTGGAAAGCAAAGTACGACCTGCAAAAACCACAGATATTTATTTGCAATCATGCCCCTGCATAAAAATTTGAATTCATCTCGCCAAATGCATATGGCAATCGAATCTATAGTTTGATCTGAAAATTGCTCGCAATATAGTTTTAGAGGTCAGAAAAATCGCTACTATGTAATTGGATTCTTCTGTTTAGTAGCTATTGTAAACAATAAACAATATACAAATCTGATTTCGGTTCTAGTCGATACAGATTGTTTTAAGCAACAAAAAATTGCCTCAATTTCTTTTGCGAAATTGTACATATAATTGTTTGTTAATTTTGGACCGTCATTTTTTGATCTTTTACTACCCATGCTGCGAAACGAATCATAGATAAAGAAAATCTATTTGGCCAATTTTTGTAGAGAATCATTTGAAGCATAATTTAGAAGCTATGAACATCTTCGTGAAAACTTCAAAAATCCAGTTATTTACGTGATTTTCGAAGAAACTCGCACCACGATGACATAGTTAATAATTCTAAAAATATAAGAAAGATGCTTCTGATTTCAAAAGTAAATGAAAATTTTTTGTATTACAGCAAGAGTTTTTTCACCGAATTGTATTTTTTAATACAATTGATTTTTTTAAAATTTTTAAAGAATCTCTACGGCTTGCCGTAATGAAGGTAGGATCCTCACCTTTGTTAGCTAGTGCTAAGTCATGCAATAAAATGAATTCAAATAATGACTCACCCCGTTTATTCGTGTCGGTGCTACCCCAAATGCGATGATGGGCATTGGCGTCCGCCCTGACTATTAAAGGGATACCTCTTGCAGTGGCTTCTCTTGTGATCCTCTGCAGGCAAGTTGAGGGTGGCAGAATATCATGTGAAGTATAACAGGAGACATCCCAGAGTGGTTTGGACTGCCTTTCCACTGCTATGGTAACGGTGTCCTGGTCACTGAAATTAAACAAGGTTAAAAACTTCAAGCCTTCCTTTACGATTATACAAGCTCTCGGTTTACCTGCTGTATTGAAGGATACTGTATTGTATCCCCTTCATGTTGAGCCCGCAAACCAGATTTCCTACAACCCAAGATTCCTGGGCCAGTATTAGCTCCTCTCCTTTTTGGGCCAGGTGGAGGAGCAGTGCGGCGGATGCCGCCTTAGAGTGCTGGAGGTTTATCTGTGGAAACCTCAGCATCGCGACACAGGGTTTTGTCCGCCTACTCGTCAGATAAGGACATCTCCTCCTTCTCGACCAGGTCGAGGGATTTGAGGAGGCCCCCAGCCAACTTCGTAGTGGAGGTGGTACTTCTTCCGTCATCGGAGAGAAGATTTGACTCAGAGAGGTCTACGGTCGGGTCTACTGATGCTTCCACAGTTACCTCACTCCCACTCTCCTTACTCGGTTACTAGATATACTAGCAGGGTGATAACCGAGAAACCGTAGCTGATCACCCCGCTCTTCGACTCCAATGGAGCTAGCGACTCCTCGTTCAGGATTATTAGGGACTCTCGCTGTCCATTGCTGGGCTCGCTAACCTTAGCTACCATCTAGTTTGCCATTGGGAGGTCAGCATTGCTGAGCTTAATTAGCTCAACAATTTCCTCCGGTGTGGATGGCTCCACTGGTATCCACGCCCTGGACCGAGGCCTATTCGGGATGGCTTCCCTGGAGACAGCAACCAGCTTTGCTCCAGGCCAGACTTCTCCCAATCTAACAATAGATTGCTTGTATATCTGTTGATCTGTGCAGGCTATCAATTTAACGTAACCCTGGTACCAGCCAGCGTCACGACAACTTGGTGGAGGGCCAGGATTTGCCTCGAGTATGGGCTTGTACACCCGAAGAAGTGCGATTTCCACCATCGTTTCAACCTTAAGCCTGATTCTTAATGTATAAAAATTTTCCTTACTTTCAAATCCCAACTTAATTTTCCCTAAAAGTAAACCGAAGCAATCATGATTCAATAATCAAAATAGCCAATCAACTTAGATATAAAACAATCCTTTATCATACCAAATTCTTTCGTCAGCATTTCTCCGACTCAATATCACTTGTTATCTTGTTTCCCAGATCATAAAGTAATGCAAGATATATGAGTCAACACGTGTTACGATTTCGCGTGTGTTTATCATTGCTTCAGCAAGCAAATCTGAGCAATTCCTATCCATAACTTTGGGATACATCCCCGTACTAATTTTCCGTCTAAGTGTCTTGTGATTGTTAGTACCTACAAGCAATAATTTACGTTCATTGATAGGAGTTTAGAATTTTGTAGTTGTGATTATGGCTTAGTAGTAAGTGGATTCCTATCTACGGCTTTGTAGTAAGTACAGCAGTATCATATTAGTTTTCTAAGCATAAGTATCATATTAACCCCTTTCGTGGAAATGACGTGTGTCACCCACATTATTTTTTTGTACCCAAACCGACTTTGAAGGGCTACTCGCGCCACATATTTAAATGGTTCAAAACCATACAAATTTCCAGTAACATAAAAAGGTAAAAAGTATTTTGATGTTTATACGATCTATTCGTTTCTTCCCTTTTCTAGATTTTCTACTATTTTCTACAATTTTAGTTTTGTACCAGATTTTTTGTGAAAGAAAACAACTGTTACTGTTTTTCCATAGTTTGTTATTTTGCGGTTTCAAATTGTTGAAGTTCTTTAGCAATGTAATGATTTTTGGCAGACTTCACGAATATTAATTATAGATAATAATAAAAAAAAAGTCATTTTGAAAAGTAATTTTTTTTAGATATTTCAATGACTTCATTCCAAAAAATCTTTATAAAATTAAACACTTGGTTTTTTTGACTCACAAATTTTTATGAGCACGACGCGTTTCGATCCTTAGATCATCTTCAGTTTACAAACAATATGTTTACAATATGTATGTAACCTGAAGATGATCTAAGGATCGAAACACGTCGTGCTAATAAAAATTTGTGAGTCAAAAAACCAAGTGTTTAATTTTATAAAGATTTTATTCTATTATGGCCCATCAAGAGAACACACACTTTCTATAACTGACTTCATTCAAGTTAATATGTATTCTGTAGTGATATATGGATCGATTTTTTCTTAATTTGATTTTTATTTGAGAAGGATATCTTTGATTTTTTAATATTATTATCATTATTATATTAAATATATGTTTTATTACGAGCAAACCAGCATACATATATTTTTAAATAAATCGATTGAACAGGAATATGTAAGCTTCATTTTCTCAGAAATTCACATTAAAATTTGAGCTATAATTTAATTGTCAGCATATGTACGTTTCTTTAAAATTAATAAGTAGGGAAAAGGATTGAGCATCGTTTCCATAATCTAAATATTAACATAAGGTGAAATAAGGTAAACAATCTATTATTTGGAATTTCGAGTCATTATTATGCTTCCCATGAATCATTTTTTAATCATTTTTAACATGCTTTTAAGCCTATTTTAAAATTATTCATTGAATTTTTTCGAACATGATTACAAAACTATCAATTTTCTTCATTCCAGATCCAATTAATTTGAAAAACCAATTTGAATATGCCACTATCAAGCTTCACATACGCCGAGAATACATAAAACATATTGCAACTATTTGCGATCCAGAAAGCCTGAAATTAATTATATTTAATTTTCATTTAAAAAAATATGGGATATCAATGAACAGTCAAATATTTTTTGGGAAGTAAATAATTAGTGTGTCTAACAATTCAATTTATTACTAACACATATAATTGCACTTTCAATTCGTAATTTTTGTTCAGCTACGACACCACGCCAAAACAAGAAATAATGTAAGAAAATGGAAAATTATAAATGAAATGAAATTGAAATGTATTTATTTAAATTATCGTTAAATTGTTTAGAAAATAAACAAAAATGTTCAAAAAAATTTTTGGTACAGGTAATGATTAACCAATTGTATTTAACCAAAAGAAGCTTTTATGATTAAATACTAGCTGTTAAATGTTAAAAATGAATAGTTTTATAAGAGTTTACTGGAAAAATATATTAAATAAATAAATAAATGTCGAATTCTATAAACATAAATGCCTATATTTTAAGATGACTGTGTTTTGTTAGTGCTAAGATGAATCTTTATATTTACAGATGTTGTTTTTTGAAAACATTGAAACGTAAAATAATTTTAGAAGAAATATACAAATAGAAGAAGTATGAAAATATTTTGTTTATTGATGTATGTTTTATTGCTTCCGTTTCTTGATTAGGAATCACGTAATTTACTTTCGAAATTTTGAACAGTGATAAATTCTCAGAGTGGCTCATCACTTTTATTTATAACATCTATGCAAATGTAGTGAAAGTTGGTGGCAACATTTTCTGTAACAATTAAATTTATGCACGGGGCGGGACGAAAATAGCGAAAGTAATTAGTAATAAAGTCTGATGAAAGATGGCAAGCTATTCAGGTGCTGCTACTCCACTCTTCCCAGGACAGCACGATCGTCCGCTTTTGGCTTATAAGGGAAATGACCTCCTTCCTTGATGATGTTACCAGTGAAAGTTCTGGAAACTAAGAGACCGTAACTTCATGTGCAGAGAGCAGAGTAAGCAGAGATGCGAACCAAGTTCAAATTAGTGGACGTGTTGTCCTACAATGTAGTTGAAGGTTCAAACCATAAAGAAATATAGACAGATTTCAAATTGATCGAATCAAGCACCACGTCATTGATGAATACATCAAGGGTTATATACAAGCCGGGTCTGTGTGCATAGTTGAATGGGGAGACCCGATTACAGTCTCAGCAGTTTATTGTCCATCCAGATTTGAAATCACTGGGAAACAATTTAATGATTTCTTCAAAAGCCTTGGTAGCCGATTCATTGCAGTCGGTAACTACAACGCCAAGCATACTGACTGGAGCTCCAGGCTAATCTCTCCTAGGGGAAAGATTTTGTGGACAACTGTGCCAAACTCTAGTAAGCTCTCATTCATATCAAGCAGGCATCCGACATATTGGCTGTCAGATCGTCGGAAAATCCCGAACCTCATTGATTTCGCTGTATCCAAAAACATAAGGCGAGAGCAGACATCAGCAGCGCAGTGATTTGATTTACACTCTGACCACTTGCCAGTTATATTGACTATTTCCAAACCTCATGTCATCCAAGAGCACTGTAAACTCACAACGAAACAAACAAACTGGCTTAAGCACCGGAAATATATAAGCTCACACCTACCACCACACATACGTCTTAAATCTCATTCTGATATTGACAAGGCTGTTCGTTTCTTCTCCGATATCGTATCTTCAGCAGCTATACAAACCACTCCTGAGCCCACCTGCTCTACTTCGTCTGCATAGAAGTCGTCCAAAAATACCAACGAGCTTATCAGTCTGAAGCGGCAGTTAAGATGTGAATGGCAGCAACATAGGTCTCTAAACCTTAAAAAAGAGCCATTGGCAGTTGGGAGAAAACTTCATGCAGTCCTGAACCACAAACAAGCGAAAGGTGAGCGATCTTGAAGCGAATTGGTACAGCGGAGGCTTGCATCGGATAGGAAGAGAGGCGAACATCTGCTTGTTTAGGGTTTGGTTTAAAAACTTCCTCGAGGTAGCGGGCAAAGATGCATCTTTTTCAGCATTAGTACGGGCCCAGACCCTACTTGGTAGCCTGATTGGTGACACCAGCAAACACGCCTCAAGTTATGGAGTCTTGCATGACTGGCAGGAAGTTCTTCGTCAAGCAAAACTGCTTTAATTCTCGCTCCTTCAATATCAGAGCTGGCGTGCATCAAGGAAGTGTTCTCGGCCCATTGCTTTATTTGATATATACGGCAGACTTACCAACATGCGATCATCTATTTACTTCCACTTTCGCTGATGACACCGCAATTCTTTGTGCTCACGCTAACCCCCATATGGCTTCTCAAATCCTGGACAACCACCTAAGAAATGTGAAACTTGTCCTTAATTATCACTCAACGGGTGCCTGTTCCGCAAGCTTTTTCAGTTAAATATCTTGGGATTCACCTAGATAGAACTTTAACCTGGAAGAAGCACATCTAATCCAAAAAGGCTCAAGTCAATCTTAAATTCCAAAATCTATACTGGTTGCTGAATAACTTCAAACTAAACCTGGACTGTAAGGTTCTGCTCTACAAAGCAATTATCAAACCTATCTGGACTTACGGTATTCCACTCTGGGGCTCAGCAAGCATCTCTAACATAGAACTCCTACAGAGAGCGCAATCTAGAATCATAAGGACGATTACTTCTGCACCGTGGTACGTTAAAAACGCCTGTATAGACAGAGATCTGGAAATCCCAACGATCAAAGAAGAAATAATAAATCAAAAACAAAAATACGTGAACAAGTTACTCATTCACCCTATTCACTTGGCTATGAGCCTTTTGTTTGAACAAAAATTTTCTCGTCTCAAAAAATCTAACATTTTATGATAAACCAACCAATCAATCAACTAACAATGAATTATGAATTATTCAAAAAGTAACTTGTTCCGAAGCGTCGGCAACGAACAGCTGTAAGATTTCAAAACTTAATGTTATTTTCTTGTACTTAACAAAGATACGTCAATTAAAAAAAAAAGCGATAAAAAAATGTTACTTGTCCAAGTTCTGGAAACAAAAATACAGTGGAACTCCGCTATTCGTCCGCCCCTCTACTCGTACAACTCATTATTCGTACAACTTGTTCAAGTAAAATTTAAATCGTCATTCGTACGCTTATTCGCGATTCGGACTGCGTGTACGCATGTGCCACTCGCGCAACTTTGCACCGCACCGGCCACTCCCCGCTCCGCGCTGTGCTGGCCGCTTCCTGTTTACTTCAACACGTGTTCAGTCTTGTATGTACTCAATAGCCTTTGTGCTGTTTTATCTTTTTTTTAAATAATAATAGTGTTGCTATGGGTCCAAAAATAAAGAGTGATTCTTCCAAACGGAAAGCAGTGAGAAGAACGATTGAAGTTAAAAAAATCATTTCAAAGTTTGAAGATGGGACTCGTGTGACAGACATAGCTACTCACTATATAATGGCTAAGTCAACAATATCGTCTATATTAAAAAATAAAAACGTATTAAAAGAGGCTAATGTAGCAAAAGGAGTGACAGTTCTTGCCGTCAATAGACCACCAAGTGGAAAAACTTTTGTTAAGCCTAGTACACAGTTCGATTCAGAACAGAAAATTTTGCATGTCTCCACATTTGGTAAATAATTTGCTGCTGGAAATTTGACAATGGAGACTAGTGGAGATTATTTACGAAACACTTATCTTTTCGTAAATGCCGGCTGCTGTTGATGTTGGCAACAACTTCAATGACCGTTTTAATGACAGCTATTGCCAAACGTCAACTTTCTGCATCGACAGATATGTCGTGGAGACCTCAAAATAAAACCGATACTAGTCTACCAGTCAGAAAATTCAAGAGTTTTTAAGAAAAATCATGTCATCAAAAGTAACCTGGGTGTAATGTGGAGGGCTAATCCTAAAGCTTGGGTAACAAGACAGTTTTTCACCGAGTGGATGTATGAAGTGTTTTTCCCAAGTGTGAATACGTATCTAGAGCAAAAATTTACCACTCAAAGCTCTTTTGGTACTGGACAACGTTCCTGCTTACCCTCCAGGTTTGGAAGAAGATCTGACTGGTGAATAAAGTTTCCTTCAAGTGAGATTTTTGCCCCCTAACAACGCTCCACTTATCAAGCCCATGGATCAGCAGGTCATTTCAAACTTCAAAAAACTTCAGAAGCACTGTTTCAAAGATGTTTCGAAGTGACCTCGGACACAGAACTCATCCTCAGAGACTTTTGGAATAACCATTTTTATATCCTCCATTGCTTGAGAATAATAGACAAAGCCTGGATGAAGTTTCTTTGAGGACACTGAAATCTTCCTGGAGAAATCTGTGGCCAGACTGTGTGGCACCGAAAGACTTAGAAGACACTGCCACGGAAGCTTTTGTAGTGAATGAAATGGTGTCCCTGGGAAAATCCATGGGTTTGGATGTAGACAGTGATGATGTAGAGGAGTTGATTGAAGATCACCGAAATGAGTTGACAACTGAAGAACTTCAACAACTACAGAGAGAACAGCAGGAAACGTTTGAAGATGTGTCTTCAGAGGAAGAGGAAAAAATTTCAACTAAGGAAATTAAAGAGTTGTGTCACCATTGGGAAAATATAGAACACATTGTCCAAAAATGGCATCCAAACACAGCTGTGGCGAATAGGAGCGTTAACTTATTTAACGATAATGTGATGAAGCATTTAAGGAGGATTCTATAAAAAAAACAATCAACATTGGATACCTTTTTAATATGTAAAGGACCAAAAATCATCTAACGTTTTTAATATAGAAAGTGATGAGGAATTGTAATACATATGTAAGTAGAGTTTAAATAATAAAAATCCTATTAAAAAATTATACAATTGTACATTTATTACTTCTACTGTTCAACTCATTAGTTTAAATAAAGAGTTTGGAGCCGATTAATGCAATTTACATTATATCTTATGCGAAAAAATGATTCGTCATTAGTACAAATCGCCATTCGAACCGCCTGCTAGAACGAATTGTGCACGAATAGCGAGGTTCTACTGTACTATAATTTCGTGTGCAACGAGCAAAATTAGCAGAGATGCGAGCCAAGCTCAAATTATTGAACGTGTTGTTTTAAGATGTCGATGGAGGTTCAAACCATAAAAAATTATAAACAGTTCGATTTCAAATTGTGGAAATTGAACGTAGCTTGTGGTCGAATCTATTGTTATAAAAATTCTTGAGGTGTTTGGAATTTTTATGGTCAGATATATGAAGAAAATATATGTATAAATAGATATTACAGAGATTTCAGCCTTTCACATCAATAAACCAGTCACTTTGCACTAGGACTATCTGAGGTTGATAATTCGTTTCAACATTTTCGTAAAATTATTAAAGCGTGCCTGAAATTGCGGATTAAACTTTCAAATTTCTGACTAAATTAAAAAGACTCCATCAAATCATTGACAATAATCCAATAATGAATAATCGACATGAAGAGTGAAATGTAGATCAACTTAACGCTGAACTGATAGGATTATGATGCAATACCATTTGTACGCTTTCTTATTCCAATTCGAGTGCAAAAACTTGATTATTGACAGCAAATTAAAAACATAAAACATTCGTGCATAAACCAGACACATGTATGTACATATGAGGCTCCATTTCGAATGTACGCGGACATATTGAGGACCACGATTCGCAATCGATGGGGGATGCAAAATAAATAATACTCAATTACAATCATTTAAAATTCACATACGCATGCAAATACACATGGTACGCACAGGACCATTAACGGCACGAATAAATAATCCTGTTGATCATGACGGCCAACATTAATTATATCGATTTGGACGCAAGATTAAGCACCTGTCCATAATCTTGCAGCCGGGTAAGATCTGTAGAACCGCTGGAGCACCCTAGCTCTGGCGTACGCTATCTTGTTGACACAGACGCAACGCCTTACTATTCCACTTATCTGTATCTGGAAACTAGTTTCTAGCGCGTACTGGCTAGCGTTCGCAGCACGCAAGAACTGGACACTCACATGCGGTATCGTGCTTGCATCGCAAGACTTCTTCGACTATTACACATATGCATATGATAAATTGAGTTGTGGATATGGGGACATTTTGAAATGTTAGTGCACATTTAAGTAAATTTAAATAAAGATTTCTTGAAATTTATTTCAAATTAAATAATTTGATTCGTTTCATGTTTTAATTTGATATTAATATGTGTGAACCTATCTTACAGCCGTCTGTTTCGAAACTCGGCTTACAAGAAGTGGACGTTTAAATTCGAATTATAACTTGAAAATTAATAACAGCAGCAATGAAAAAAGTTAAACAGCCTGAAAAGAAACTCTAATAAATTTTCAATTTTGTTAGTAAATCCACCCAAAATAAGAACTTATAGTTCAACCAAAAAAAACAACAACTTAAAATTGTTTTGTTGATTTATTTTTAAGGCAGTTTCCACTGTCCCGAAAATACGTATTTTTGTTTAACGCATTATGAAACGCTTCGAAACGTTTACATTGCACTGAGATAGTTTTGTTTGTCAGATACATATGCTCAACAGTAGCAGTCTCAAAAAATCGGATGTTTAAATATTTATAAAAGCTCTTATGAATGAAAGTTATCTTGGGAATGTCATTGTTCCTCTTGAAAATTAAATAAAAAAATCGATAAAAATATATTTGAAGCAGTTCCTAGCACTTACACCTGTTTGAAACCGATTTGCTTTTCTCTTAGTGGATAAACCTTTGTTAGAAGCATTGCAATTCTTTGACTTATTGCGTCAAACAGATTAGTGAATTTGAAAATATCAACTAGTGGCATCTATTGCATATGTCAACATCAAATTCTAACTCGTTTTGATTCCTAATTTCATCCAAATTACGTTCCGAAGGTAATTTGTAAATGTATAGAACGCCTCTGGGAAGTAGAGAACGTTCCTGTCGAACACTAGACACATGATGATTGTTGGCATATTAGCTTATTTCAGCGGGATGTGGTTGATTTTCGCTTGTTTGGGGTCTCTGCTCTGATTTCTTGAATTTAGTCATCATTAAAATATTCGAAACTGCGAAATTACTAATAAACCGTCAATAAAAAATAAATCCATGAATATCACTTTTGAGGTATCTTAATTATTTTCTTCATGCACCAACCGAATTTTCTTTCACTGTCCAAGGCCAGAGAGAGTGAATTTCCGTTGTTTTACGCGATTTCCATGCACCAACCAAAAAAGTGTTAACAAACCACACGAACAGTTGTATGGGTAGGGTTGTCGAACATTCAGCTTGGATCATGTGACACCAGTTGAGATTACCCCCCATAAATAATGCTGGATGAGCCCACTCTTCCATGATCCATTGCGTGCAAATCAGCATTATATGCGTGGTTAGGCTCTCTATTAGTTATCTAGTGCGGGCTCCTTTTAGTCTCTAGAAATGTAACGAGGTAGATCCGCAACAGAACTTTCATGTTTAATCGTTTACAATGTAATTTCTTTTATATCATTTGCTAAATATGTAACAATTTATGCACTTACTTACACGTTTTCCACCAAAGAAATTTTCGTGGGGAATTTATAAAACAAATTTTAATTTTTAAAGGGGATTTGAATGTGAAAGTTTGAATTTCTACTTAGCACGGCGAACACCCGGGAACTATAGTGTATACAATATAAAGTTGGGAAACTCACGGCCGTAAAATTAAACTATAAAACGAGATTTAAGAAAGAATTAAACAGATGTATGCAAAACAGACATACAAAGCACACGTGTTAGGCAGAGCCCATTATACGAGTATATTCACGGTCATTGATACATTCTACCCAGACATTGAGAATTGATAGTCTGTTTATTAATCTAGGTTTGGCGACTAAGTGACGTACCTTGAAACCTGGTTTTGTATGGGTGGGAACTTGTTTTTCATTCAGTTCCAGCCAGTGCAGGTTGGTGCTTGGTGTACGCCGATACAAGGAGTTTGGATGGGGAATCAGTGCGTTTTTGAGTCTGGTGTACGGGTGCTTGGCGGCTGTGATTTGTTTTTGTAAGAAGGGTGTTGCGGTTGGTTGGTTGGTAGTGTCAGGTGGTATGCGTTGATTTGTTTGTTTGTAAGTAATGTGTTGCGGTTGGTTGGTTGGTGTGAGGGGTTGCTGGGCGTAGTTGGTAGAAGGGTGTAGAGGTTTGTTCAGGTGTGTAGCGGTGATTTGTGTAGTGGTGTGAAGGGTTGCTGAGCGTAGTTGGTAGAAGTGAGTAGAGGTTTATTGTTTATTGTTGTTTCAATACCTACTAAACAGAGTGATCCAATTACATAGTAGCAACTTAAAGCTATAAACAGCAGTAAAATTAATGAATAAAATAAATCCCAAAAATTAAATTATAATTGAAGTAGTAAAATAGGATAAACATAAAAATATAAATTAAAAGTAATAATTAAGAGGAAAAAATAAATTTTCTTATCTTAAGCTTATATGTCGCAAAAGAATGACCGAAGGAGCCAAACTGCATACGATCATGATTTCGTTGTAAGCGGATCAGGGTAGAATTATATTATAAGTTAGAGGAGGTGTTAGGAGGAGCAAAAATTGTAGGGTGTCTATAGGGGCGAGAAGAGTGACGGAAGTGAAGCTCGTTGCAGATAGGACTGTTAAGAATATACAGAAAAAGCTTACAAAGGAGAGACTCGTCCAAGTATAGTCTACGTTGTTGTAGAGTGACTAGCTTGAATTTTGTGTGACGATCATTGTACGGAGCGTAAGGAATGTTGAATTTATAAAACAGAGTACGAGTAAACTTGCGCTGGATAGATTCAATCAAGTCGATGTCACATTGGCTGTGTGGGCTCCAGATAGGCGAACAGTATTCGATTGAATTGCGTACCAACGAGTTGAATAGTTTTATACTTTTATACCAGGTTTGTTCAGGTGTGTAGCGGTGATTTGTGTTGTGGTGTGAGGGGTTGCTGAGCGTAGTTGGTAGAAGGGTGTAGAGGTTTCTTCAGGTGTGTAGCGGTTATTTGTGTTGTTAGATTTGCATGGCGAACAGGTGTGTGCATGTAGATACATTAAGAGTGTGATTTGCGAGGCGTTGAGCGATGTTGTGGGCCCAGTCGGTTGGTTGTTAGGGGTGTAGGGTGTGTTAGAAAGAAGAATCTATTGAGTTTTTGTGAAATAGATTGCCAGGGCGTCATGAAAGGCTGACGGCAAAATATTCATGAAATGCCCTGTGTGCAAATTTTGCTAAGATGTTGCGCCACACGTCTCCAGCGATTCAAATGGGTCTTTTGTCTTCTCCCGCATCCAAGTGGAAGACGTCGATTGCTAAAATGTGTTTGCTATTAACCCACACTCTAGTGTATATGGTCGTTTGCATCTGGATTCATTACTCAGTATCCTGGAATTCCCTTACTACATAAAATAATATTTTAGGCTCTTAAATAATCAGTCGTTTCAAATTTAAACAATCGCGTTGACTTCCCAGACTGCTTTGGAAAACAAAAAATTGATTGTGATTATATTTCAATTGTAGCAACATTTGAAAAAATTTACTATGAAAATATTCAATACACAAAAGCAAGTAGTCTACTCTTGCACTACCACATTAACATTAAATTATGAAAATATATGAATTAAAGAAATATGATTTCTTGTTGTGGTTCCTAATATCAAAATACTGATTTGATCAAACAGTACAGATAGTATGCTGCTTTCCCAAGAAAACAGTTGAAATACACAAGACTCTGTTCATTATTCACTTGCATTAAAATTCTTTTTAAATAATATTGCAGACATGACTAAGCAGTTTCCAAAATTAACACCAGCACCATCATTTTTTATACGGAAATAACTGGTGTGAGAAGATATGTTGCAATGATATTAAATTGAAATGCAAATCAAATTTGGTTTCCGCTTTGCAAAATTTATGTGAACATTCGCAGAAACACAGATTAAGATCGCATTTGCTACTGATGTGACTTAAATGAGACGTTTGTGTATTAATGAATGAAATTACGATAAAATATATTTTGAGATACATTTCATTAAATACGGGAATATTGTGGAGTTACTCTCGTCTAGTGAAATGTATGTCAATTTTTGTAATGATTTGATTCCGATTTATTTAAAATGTTAAATTAAACACCGTAAAATATTTAATTAACATATTAAACGAATGCCGCATCACCGGGTCGAATTTTTATTCATTGAATTAATTTAATTTAATTTAATTTACATGGACGCAACGATTCATGTATCTATGAACTGAACTTGTTCGAAATTGGCGCCACGCAATCTTGTACTGATTTGAGAAGTAGATATTTTCTTTCTTTCGTCATTCAAATTCAAACTAACTCACGATATTTTTTGATGGTTTCAGTCAACTCGTTGGAATTTCCGCGTAATTTTTTTTGCAACTCTCGTTGGTCTTAATCTTGCGGGAAGGTACGAATCCGTCATTATATTTTTGACGACGTCTACACTTCGTTAAAATCGTCTGCCCTCTGCGACACTTAGAAAGTCCCATTTAAGTAGATATGACAAAATTGCTATATATATTTATTTTGGGTTTCTGATCCATCCAAAAACCCTGCCCTGTATGAATTGTGGTAGAGTGACTCGATCAATGTCTGCAAATTGTCTGTCGCCTCATCAAGTGGAAAGTTGCGACCAGGCCAGTTAGTCACTGACTTGCAATTGCCATGGAACACTTTTAGGTCTAAGGAAAGTCGTTATCTGCCCACCCATCGGGCTTGCGTTTACGTAAGGTTTAACGGCTTGAGAATTAAACTTATTACCATGCATGACACTCGTATGTGACACCTTTTTGCCTGCCACGCTATGATAATGGATTGGCGGTTCGAGGTGGATGGATGGATATGTACACAAAATGAGTGTGCCGCGAAACGGGGGCGTTCGATCAGACTTCTTTTTGTAAAAGAGCGTTTTATGGCCCAGCGAAAGAAAGGTTTCTGCTAGCTTACATAGCCTTGAGTCATGCAAGTCAAATGAGCTCACTATCGCCGACATTCAGGGATAAGTGGTGTGTTCTTCACTGATGTAATATTTATTTATTGTCTTGGCTTTAATAAGTGGTGTATTTAACATTTAAGTCACTGCTTCTTACATGAGAGGGCTTGTAAAAACATGGTAAAATAACAAGAAGCATGACCAACTTTGACCTTTTTGTAAATGGGATTTCTTAGGTTCCTAATTAGGGCGCTCAAAAAGTGTTGAACAGTCAAACCTTGAATATTCTAACGTTAAGATTATATCATATACAAAAACACTTCTACGTCCAGTTGTTTTCATTATAAGAAATTAGTCCAATTTAAAAGAACTAATTTTTTCAATGTGTATTCTAGCTGCAAGAATATATGTGAATTTTACAGATTAGCTCATCATTTCACCAGCTATACAGCTCTTCAAGCTTATAGATAGTTTTTAAAATAGTAAGGATGTTGTATAAACAAGTATCACATAATAAACTATATATCGATTGACGAAAGTTAAAGTCATCAAAACTTTCGTTTCTCAAAGACGAAGTAACAAAGATGTCGTATCTTATAAACGAGTTTATTCGTTCTCAGGAAGACTAGAGGCTAAGTGACTGCTGGCAGCTCAGTTCGGTACGTAATCCCATGGTCAGTAGATCCTTGTCTTCGGACAATCTCATTACCTGAGATTCATTTACCGTTAACCCTGAATCAAGAAAAAAAGCCAAAAGTTTAAAAAATCCACAAAAATCAATACCAAATCATATCATATTTTGACGACATATATTTTTATATAATCTAAAAAAATTCTTACGTGTACACCGAGTTTAAAATTTGCGAATGAAACCTTTCCGAAAGCACAAAAATGCTATTTTACTCAGATTTCAATACAAAAACAAACAGTCAAATTTACTAAAATTAACAAGGTAGGAAATAATGATTCAGGTGGTCGTACCGCCCACATGGGACAACGGACGTCAGCAGAATTTCTCAAGCATAAACCGAGCTAATTGAGCCCACCCTAGCACTGCCCAAAGTGTATCATTCCGCGTTAAGGCGCTACTCCACAGTAGAAATTTCAACAAATCGATTTTATTTTTATTGCCTTAAAAAAATCTTTAGAACCTCTACAATAAGAGACAAATGGTTTTATATATGCCAGAAATCGTTTTCATTGAGCTCTTTCTCGACCCATCCAGACTGCTTTGAAACGACTACTGTGGCGGAGGCAAGTCAAAACGAAACTTCACCAAGAGAGGCGCTAGGATTGGAAAAAAGAGCGACGACAACAACGAAGAAGACGTCAGTCGGCGAACAGCAGCAGCAGCCGCCATGAGCCAAAAATTCGTTTGACGTGTATCAAAGTATCTAGAAGTTTGAGGTGAAATAAACAGTTAGTTGGTTTGTAGACAAATCGGTCTTCGTACTCTCGTCGTGGAGCAGCGTAAGATAATGCCGTGGAATGAAATTCCTACACTACCTGCGGTAAATACGACACCTGCTCGTTGGGTACAGCATTATGTCTTACCATTCGATTTCTTACTTCTCTAATACACAAATAGATTGTTACGTTCGCCACGCAACGTGGTCGCTCCACGAACGCATAAAGACAAAATAAGGGACTGTCCTGCCTCTGAAGACCCCAAACCATCGGGCGGGCAAACACTGTCGATTAAAAATGGTATACGTGGGCTGCCACTTAACACAAGGCGTATTGGAAGAATGAATTTAAATAAATAGGAATAGATTTATGTAGATTAGGGATATTGAATTATGTACGCATATATTGGACTAGACAGATAAATTGGAAGTAAGGTTTTTATGGAGAGTTTGATCCTGATCGTGCACGCAAAAGCTGTGTAATTTAAAGTATCATCAATAGCGAAATCAATTCCATGGGATAGTTCTTTTGGTTATACATATATCTTTGTTACTGACGTATGCTCAAACATGCCGGACTCGCCGTCAGCGTCTAAGGATTTGAATTCAACGAGTCAGTTTGTCAATCTGCACAGCGATCCTCAAAATCTAGCGTATCAATGTGTCTGCCCAAGGGCCGCCCACACGCAAGCAGCAGCGACAGTACCCCTCCCCCTTCTCGAGGTGGAACGCTGTGGCCTATCGCACAGAGATTAAATCGACAGCGTACGTGTGGCGGGAATTGGTACAAAACCTTTCGTAGACAAGGAAAGCTTCAACGAGTTCAGCAAACTCGGCTGGCCGTTGACCGCCGATACAGCAAAAACGGGAAGGAATGTTCTGTGCTGGGACAGCAAAAACGGGAAGGAATGTTCTGTGCTGGGTGTACTTGGCTCGCAAAAAATTGGACTAGAGCTCGACACGAGTGGAATTGCTGGACGGTTCGGCGCGGAGCTTTAAATTCTTTGGATCGCTTGTTGTCTCTGGTGGAATATTAAAAAGGACGACGGACAGCAAGCGGCGGAAATACGTTTAAGGCGAAGGAGAAAAATTTGTAAGTAGAAGTAAGCTTAGATAGGGCTAGTTAGGTTAGGTTAGTGAAATATAATATTGATTGAGTTAAATTTGCGCTTATTTGTGTGAACGGGAGAAGCGGACGTCAGAGATGTTGAACACGAAGTACGTTAGTACAGCGTCCTTTAATGATGCGAGAAGACGTAAAGTAAAGTAAAGTCAAAACTTTGAACGCGTTTTTCTCGAAACACGTTTTTTACAATCGGCACGCAGTATAATTCAAACAATTAGCTATTTTTTCACTCCACATTAATATCACATCTGTAAAACAATTCCGCATTGCGCATAGAAATACGTAGCCGATTTTCGATAATTATTAATATTTCGATTTTTTAGGAACAAATAAGTGCCGTTTTTTGGTCGTAATATGAACTTTTTTTTCAAATGCTCGCCAATTCAACAAAAATTAAAATTTTCAAAATCCCCGAAGTTTTCTATAACTATACTAATGTAATTTTAGTAGGAAATGTGGTTTCGGCGTGTCGGATGGCATCCTCTTCAGGTGCTGTCATTTGCCATCCGTCACGAGACAGCACGACCACGGCTGGCTTGTTGATGGATTAAGCTCGTTATATTTCAACTATTTTATATTTTGCATCTGCGAATTACAACGACCGTCAATGGGTTCGTATATATGCCTACGTTTGCTATTTTATAACATTGTGTTAGAACCTCCTACTCTAGTCAACAACATTGTCTTCTAGTGTGCAATTTTGGTTCGCAACTCTGCTAACACTATTTAATGCACATTAATGGAGGTTTTTTATTGCAACCAGCACCACCATATATATATATATACCACCATATATATATATATATATATATATATATATATATATATATATATATATATATATATATATATATATATATATATATATACTAATGTAGTTTATGACTTTTTTTATATTCTGTTCCAGATCAATTTTTGGTGCACTTCTACTGCGTTCTGCGGAGCCCCTCCAAAAACCGTTCGTTAAAAAGAATTACCCTTTTACTTCTCCTTGCAGTTAAAAAAAATGAAAATAAAAATTAAATTTTCGCTCTCTACTGTATTGAAACCCCTTAAGCGCGGATAGGACCATAATATAGTCACCTCAGCCGGAATGGTTCTAACTTCCTGAAAATGTAAGCGGGTAAGCTCAGAGAGTAACTTTCAACCACTATTTTATTTACTCTTTTTCTGACTTAATTTAAGCTGTTTGCCATTTTAGTTTAACTAAAATTTCAGAAAACAAATTAACCATGTGCTGTATCTATCAATATGTATCAGAAACTCATCCATAAAATCAATTTTTTATATGAATAATGGCAAGCCAATGAAAATAAAAATCATCCATTATATATATTGAATAAAAGTTACTCCATGAATTTTCTCTGTTACATTTTCAGGAAATTATAATCATCACGGCTGAAGTAATTAAAATGTATGTCTATCCGTGCTGAACACGTAGAATGTGGCACCTTCTTAAGCAATACCTTTTAATATACTTAACATTTTTTCTTTCTTTTTTCATCCGGTTTCCAATTATCTTTTCTGACCTAAACATTGGATGCCAATCGTTCATTATAATGTAAATAAAATAAAATAAACTTGTAACATAAGATATAAGCTATTAAATATTACGCTACATAACATTTAAAATCATGCTAACAAAAAAAAGTATGATTTCCAAACCCAAAGACATAAAAAGGATCTTCTTTTCTTCCTAACGAGTTTAGCGGGATCCATTTACTATCAGTGGCGAAGTGATTTTAACGTTTGTTCCTAATTTCCGCGAAAAAAAGTATTAAAGATTTATAAAAATTGTTCAAACTATCGATACCAACTGCAAGTGATACAAACTAATATAGCAAAGTGGCTCAGCAGATTTATAATAGAAAAAATGAGTAACGCTCGGAAAATTAACGAACTGTGCAACGAAAAATAATTTTCTTCAAATTGATCACCTATCATTATTTCCTTGATTTTAACACACCATTGATTGCGTAAAAAAATTTTTTAACTTAAAAAATACCATAATTATTTTTATAAGTGCAGAGCCACTTCCTAGCGAATCTTGAAAATATTGGACTGTAAATTAGCTTTACAGAAACGGTTTATACCTGCTAAGTAACAGTCGAATAAATAATCCGACTGCATTGAACTAGTCATCCAACCAACCAGGAAAAGGAAGAGCTCAATACCCTATTGAGCTCTTCCTTTTCCTGATGGTCCACCATCTACCATCTTTTGATGCTAGTTTTCCCGGAAAAGTATATTATACCATGGCAGATGGTTGTCTAACGCACTTTTATCTTCAAAACCAGTCTGAAATTTTCTTTGCTTTCCTGCTAATATATTTGATACTTGTTTGAGCCCTCCGGATGATACAATTTTCTTTATTTCTTTGGTGCGTACACTGTCGTGATACAAGTTTTTCAACGTTACATATTTGATCCGGATAAATATAATGTCGTTTTAATTAGCTTGTTAAATCATTAAAAAATTGATTCAAGTTTGTGGCTTTGAGAATTTATAACCACAAATTTTTGTAGTTTCATGAATCTATAGAAATTTTCTGCCCATTTTAGTGGGAACTTCTTTTTGTTTTTGAAAGCATATTAATTTTCAGTATTAGGTGTGAGCCCTATGGTAACGTTTACTGACTTTCATTAAAGAGTTAACTAATTCTTTCGTTTACACGCTTGAAAATAATGTTCATTGTTAATAACGTTGAAATAAATATTTAAACTAATTATATAAAATGACATGTAGATAGTTGTACGAGATTAGAATTAAGATGGAACGAATAGAGGGCACCAAAAATGGAACTCTGTCGTTAGCCTACAAACAATACACACGTTTTTCATTTTGACTAGAGAGTAATGGGGACTTTTTTCAACAATAGCCTGAAATATCACTTTCAACAAGTACGGTGCATGGCGTGGTAGAGCACCTTTCCTCTGCAGTTTCCTTTAGTTGGGGTTAAGTTCTTTGATCCTGTATTTGTATAGTTTTTTTCATAAATATTTTTTTAAATCCTTGAACAATGGGCAAGTTGCAACTTCGTATATTACCATCAGCGCCCTTTCAAATCAGGTACGTACTGTTGCATGCAATGGAATATGACCAAATTCCGGTTGCAAAAGAGAACAAGGGATCAGACAGCTGTCCTTTACAATCTGTCCCGTTGCTCAACCACCATCAAGGCATTAACGCATTAATAAGGGTTTTTAATTTGGAGCTAGCAACGCAAGCAAAAAAATCAAAAAAAAACACAAGAGCGATAAATGGTTGTATATTCGTGGTTTGGTTTGAGAGTATTCTTCTCTAAGTACTTGTCGTCGAAGACCCTTGCAGTTTTTTATTTTTGTAACAAACAGAGAAATCAAAAGATTTGAAAATAGTGTTTTTTTTATATAGGAAATACTTGGTACTTGGAAATAGCAAATACCCATCGAGAATCATAATATACATTATCAAAGTTTATGATACATCGTAACACATATCAAAAATGAATGCGACCCAAAAAACACATGAGAGAATCCTTGAGCGTCAAAACAAAAACATACAAATACGCAAGCACTAGGTCATGGAAGGGTAGCAACATACATACGTGATTGGTGAGCTCCACTGAACTTCGTCGTCCTTTCGGGAATAACACAGTCGCTTGAACGGTAGATTCCTCGAGCGGTGTCTTTTGGTTGTATGAAAGTTTCGGGATTTATTCCGTTTGTTAAAATAGTTTTGATTTTTGACTCCGTTTTTTTGCTATGGCATAAATTTTTACAAGAAAGTTATAATAATACAAAAACAATAGTCGGCTTCCCTAAAAGTAATACAATTCCTGTTTAAGTGTGTGATATTTTGAACCAACTTAACAATTTGTATATCTTTATTGCTAATGAAATTCAAATTAACATATCTAAAAATAAATCAGTGCAGATTGTATGGAAAATGAATGAAATAACGTTAAAAACTTAATAAGCCTAAATACTGACTAAGTAAAAAGAGACTAGTAGAAAAGAGTTCAATGTAAGTATCTGTGAAAATGAAGAATGGTGAATTTAATTTCTTGGTATTATAACAAGTAATATTGATTTAAAAAACGAGAAGTAAATGATTGAGACGATTATTATTACTAAAATGACTGCATAAATTTTCAAAAATATTATAATAATTTTTATATAAATTTTAGGAGCTAATTTGAGATTGTTATAGTCAAGAAACTTTTCATATCTTTAGGAATATTATTATAGAGCTTTGCGCTAATTATACTACCATGTTTTCTAGCTAACTGGTATGTTCATTTGCCAATAACTATTAGTTGAGTAAGTAGATTTTTAATATTGATATGTATACTATAACTTTGAAGTTTTTGTCTATTTCTAAATACGAACATCAGAGTCATAAAAGTGATCATAATGCGTGCATTGAAAATATATTGAATATTTTAAAACCTTCATGAAATGGGAATATTTGCGATATTCTAAGGTATATTTTGACTATTCAGTTTTGTAGAGATTTAATACTCCTTGTGTAGGTGCCACACCAAGCTATTATTCCGTGTTTTGATACAGTCTGCAGTAGTGCTAGAAATGTTACTTTTAAATTTGTTGGACATTGATAAAATCTGAAAATCACAATTTAAATTTTTTTTGTAAAACCAAACCAAGATATGTGATCTTACGAACCCTTTAAATAATATTATTGCCAATATTTACGTGATTGTTTTGGTTAACTCGATCGTATTTAAAACCAAAATTATATATATTTAGATAAAATTACGGAACCAACATGTATCTACGCTAGCTTTTCATAGAATCCTTTTTGGATTCGATCAGTGCAATATCTAAGTGTCAACATGGTAAAAGTAATCTCATCTAATCTTGGGTAAGCTTTGATCGTAGTCCTTTTTAGTTCTCGATGTGGGCGCATTGTTTTTATAAAATAGAATGGGAGGTATGGTCTCAAAAGATTGATGATTTGGTTATTTTTAACTCGTCGGAAATCTCGTAAACGGTCATTTAGATGGCCGAATCTTGGGAAATGAGATTCGAATTAAAAGTGAGAGGAACATATCCACGGTATCATGCGTTGAACTGGACAGGCCTGCCAGCAGCCATCGCACATCTAGCTGTGGAGCGATTGAACCCAAATTAGTTTGCACGACATAAAAGAGTTCACTGCATCGTTTCTGTGATTGAATCTCTATGAAGCCAATGAGACGAAAATCTCGTTGGCTAGAAATTTAGTCGCCATTACATTTGCACACAAAAATTCATCACATTTCAAATTTTCAAAATGATTTAGTACTTGTTTTTGTTGTTATAATTTTTTTAATTATTGAAAGTGCGTGGGAGAGGTTTCGAAAGAATCGATGGTTCAAAAGTTAGTCGTTAGATAATGAAGGCAAATGAAATGCAGCCTTCGCTTATTTTTAATTTATCAATTATAAATTTTTTGTTCATGAAGTTGTGTTCCCATCAAAAATAAGTGTGGAAAGTTTCATGACAATCGGTTGAGTGAAAGTAGTTTGAAATTCAATCGAATGGAAGCATACGTTCCAAGTAAAATTAAATGAAATCGTCCAATAAAACAGCAATTAAGGTCCGAAAAATAGTTTCTTTAATTTTTTGACTTGTTAACTTCCCAGTATATGGGAAAATCTTGTAATCGCCTCGAAAATCGAAATTGAAATTTTCAACATTTCTTTACGTTTTGAGGTCTATAGAGTATATATAAAGTGTTTTTAGAAAGGGAGATGTATGTGTGTGCGTGTGTACGTACGTACGTACGTACGTATGTGCGTTCGTGGACACTTTTTTCTACGAGCATAACTCACGTAAACAAAGTCGTATCGACTTCGTTAACGTGTCAATCGAAGCTTCTTTGCAATTTTAAGAGCTGATTAGTTTTTGGGAAACTTCGGTCGGGGGGGTTTGCTGTTTTGCTCGTTTGAAGGTCATTTCTGTCATGTGTTATATCTCGCGAACTAAACGTACGATTTTTTTGAACAAGGTGTCAATCGACGCGCATTGACATTCATGTGATTCTATCACATTTTTTAAAAAATTCTTGGAGCCATTTTTTAATTTTTTAAAAAAAAGTCCAAACAATTAGTTTTTTTCAAAAACACAAAATTTATAACTTGATTTTCAAACCTAAGCAATCAATGTTTACATAATTTATATACTCCAAATAGTTTTTGTGAAAAAACCAACAAAAGTTTTTTTCATGATTACAAAAAAAATTAAATAAAAAATAAAAAATCATTAAACATTCAAGGTCATTTACGTCATTCATTATATCTCGAGAACTAAATATAATCTTTCCATCATTAAGATGTCAATCGACGCGTATTAACATTTTTATGATATTTTTATATATTTAAAAAATCGTTAAAGCGGTTTTTCTAATTTATTAAAAAAAATGGAAAATATGTGTTTTTTTCATAAAAAAATTCATTTTTAACATCGTAGTAATGAATGTTTATAGAATTTTTAAACTTTTATCAATTTTTGTAAAGGAACCAGCGAAAACTTTTCTCATGATTACAAAAAAATTAAATTAAAAATAAAAAATCATTCAAAGTCACCATGTAAAAAGGGTTCATTTGAATCATTATACCTTAAATCTCTTATTCTAAAGACATTGTTGTAAAGTCAATCAAAGTTTATAAATGTTTGGAAAATTTGAGCAGATTTTCAATAGTCTTCACAGCACCATGTTTTAACTTTAATGGAAAAACTGCTTTGTAACCTGTCCCCCCTCCGATTGATCCGCGTGAATAATCAATCAAACCAATGCACCAAAATCCTTCCGTAATCAATTGACGCTCGCGTAGATGTTATGATTAATATTAAGTCCTTCCAATAACTTTTATGAGAGGTACATTTTTATTATTTGAAGTAGTCTTATTTCCATAATTATTATTGTGTTTAATATTTTTAATATCTATGTAGATATTACTGGGAATTCGACCGTGTGGACCTCATGGGTCGCACCTCACGGCTTGTTTTAATAACATTTCAGCTGCATACGTAATAGGTCGTTGAAAATTAAATCTGCTCTGCACAGAATATAGCACTAGGACAATAGCTTACTAGACCACATGAATATATTCCAAAATTTATCCGTGTTTGGAGGCTTTCAAAAAATTTGAGTTCAACTTTATCAGTAGGCAAATGGTTTAGTGGCTTGTTTTCTTCTAGTGTCTTCTTTTTAGTGAAATTAGCTCATAAAACCGACAACTAGGATTTTATGAGTTAATTTCACGAAAAATAACACCCTAATTTTTTACTTTAAAAAAGTGGTTCTCCACAGGTTACTTTTAATTGCCTTTGAGGAATTTTCAAATAAATAACCATTCCGAGCGAGGTCTAAGCAATTGTCTTCCTGAAGAATAACTCACCATTTTTTAGATTATTGAGACGTTTGTCAAATGACTCCGAAATACTATTATTTGAATCGATATTACCTTTACTTTCAGCTTCAATATTTATTAGATACACACAAATATAAAAATTTACATGAATAATATCAGCTAAAGGTTATCAGCACAAATGCGAAAACTTTATTCCATAATTGAAACGATTGTCGCCATGCTTTTATGCATGCAAGTAAGACATGCGTGATATTTTGCTGACATTGAAAACCAATAAAAGCAGTTCAAAGTCGTGTTGTATGTAAAGCTTAACACACATTTTAATTGCAAAAATATTTATTTTAACTTAAATTAAATTTTTCGATAACACTTTCCTGATAAATCTTTCATTGAAGGTAAATTTGAAACGTATCGCATGCGAATCTCATTAGCCAATCCACAATTTATACTCGAACCAATCGAGTATACTTTCCATTTGGCGTGAACTGTTTTTTAAATGGTCAATATTGTTTGTTATTTTAAAACAACCTAGCAAATCACCTGTGGCGGCACCATTCGTAATTGAAGAGGTATGTTAGTGTCAATTTTATCCATGCCACTTGCAAATTAGTTAGAGTGGAACAAATATTTGAGTGGATGCTTCAATCTTTAATAGTTCAAAAGTTACTGAGTGAGCTGGTTTCATCATTTGCAACCTCATTTAATATTTTTTTTTAAAAAAAATATCCACCCGTTTGGGCAGTTAGTTAGCTGCCATGCTTGAGATACTAAAGTATCTGTGGCGTCGCATATAATTCGGCGTGAACATGGTAGAAATATAGCTGAATCGCACCTGATGAAAGGAAAGGTGATTGTAGTGCAGAATAGATTTATAAACATTATCGATGTCGATGGCAAAAAATTAGGCACTGATATTCGCGAAATACTACGACGCTTGGCACTGCTGGAGCCAGTTAATCCAATAATGGTGCAACGCGATTTGTTAGATACGCTTTGAGTATGTTATTCAAACAAACACTTTTAATGGGCGAAACAATACATTATAAAATGAATCCGAGTTGATACATAGTGATAAGTTCATTATCGTATCAGTATTGGATTATAATTAATCAGGCATGCCTGGTCCAGCAATATTGAAGTTGGTTGTATCTAATTTCATGCAGATTTTTGAGTTTTATTGGTAAGAACCTGCTTGCATTATTGAGTAGATTTCAGAAATATATTCATGAAAATAATAATTTCACATTAGTTAAGTAAATTTTGTTATAGTATTTAAATTACATCAAGTTCCCTCAACGATCTTCATGATTTCGATTTCCCACGTTGGGCGCCATTAGCTTTGAACTTCCATAAGACTATAACTCATTTTATAAATGGAGTCAACTCTATTCGATTTTTAATCTTATTATGTAAATGACTAAATAAATATGTAAAATGACTGTGGTGACCAAGTCCTGAAATGTTTTGGATTACAATTTCTATGTAATACATATACAGATTGTCGTGAGAATCCAACTATACTAGTAAGGTGAAAGATTTATGGCAAAGAGGCATTTTTTAAATAAATGAAAAAACGACTAAAACTATTCAACAAGAAAAGTTGATCATCACTTGATGCAACTTCGTGTGTTGGAGGTTAAATGTTTAGTGCTTTCTGTTGAAATCTTCAAAATATCAAGCACATGTCTACTGTCTGTAAAAAAACTATATTTCCCATAGTTAATGGCTTAGGGTGGTCAATACGGAAGAAATAAAATTGACTGATTTAACTCACTTAGTCAGTAAAGCACTGGGTTTAGAGACTTCTCATTAACTATATGCACCACTGAGGTGGAAAAACTAGCGCCGACGCCAATGATAGATACATCCAGATTAAATTGAAAAAAGTACTAGGCCATAATTGATTGTTGTTAAGTCAAATAAAAAATGTATCTTCTATACTCATCATTGGAAGGAGAATTATTCAAGGCAAAACTCAGCGCTGTTCTAGCTTTGAAGACCCTCATCATCCTCATCGGACACCGTGTAGGTGAACTTCATACCGAAAAAATTGAGTACGCTTCCTAAAGTTCACACAAGTCTCTAGGTACCTATTTGATTGTATTCGAAACAAGTGGAACTTGGATTTTATAGTTAAGGATTTTGGAATTAAGCTAAAGTTAACAGCTAACGAGTTACCTTGCAAGAAGCGTTACAATCTCAACAGGGAGTTTCATAGCGCACATGATATGAAGTAACACATCATGGAACTACTAAGTTCGTATTGGGTGAATCGATTGAAATTCTCACCGTAGTCACCGAAAGTCGTCCTGTCAATAGTTTTTTGATTTCTTGCAGGGCGTCTTATGAAAGGCTGCTCAACGCAAACTGGAGCAAATTGAATCGAGCACGTAATCGTCTTCAAGATCCTAATTGAAAACACTTCTCCGGGTGAATCCAATACGGCGTTCGAATTCATTAGGCACTAACCACCGAAAATTTTAATATCGAATTGATCTTAACGATTGTTGACAAACCGATTATGAGTGCTTCCAGCAAAACAATGTGCTTTTCAGAAAGGCAGATTAAAGGAAGGTGATCGGAAATTAACACCATCGGGCGGAACGGAACGAGTTAATCAAGGTCAAGTTGAACTTAATATTGCGGGTAACAGATCATCGATGAACGATGATCGCAACTAAACCCAAGGAAGCTATATATGCGAGTAAAGCCGAATATTGCATGTCTTGCTTGAAATTTACACGGCGTATTTATTAGACGGTTGAATTAGGTGGTTGGTTTAATTTGCATTTGACAGTGAATCGATATTTTGAAGAAGGTCCTGATTTCGAAAAAAATCTACTGAACGTAGACGTTAGCGGGGAAAAATATATATAAATATAATATGTTAGAATATATTAAAGTCAGTTAGACGTTTGAAAAATACTTATAAAAGTAGCTAAGTTTTGAAAAAATGCCTTTCTAGTTTGTTTTGTTGATTGACTTGTAGAATGTGTACGCTGGCGAAGGTTTCTCTAAAGCACATAGCGAAGCGTTTCTTCAACGCACACAGTGAAGCGTTTTCTCAAGGCAAGCAAGGGAAGGGCAAGGGCAAGGGAAGCATGTCTTTGTTTCTGCGAAATATCAATATATCACTCGTTAACTTTAAGTTGATTGTATTTCCAAGTATCACATATTATGTTACGAGCCGCATATCTCTGCCTTCTCTTGTTATAATTACCATACTTGACATCATTCTTCTAAATCTACCAAAATTTCTATCATTGATTTTCGCGTCTTTGCGACGTGAAATAATAATAGATTTTGATGTAGTTATGAATTTAAATTGTTTTAATGATATTCTAAAGACGTCATGTTGTTCATCGCGTCATGTATAGGTTTAAAGATAACAGATATGTACGTTTATAAATTGGATTAGTGCTGATTTTTATATGATCTCCTCCGCAGAGCAAACTATTTGAGGTTAGAGATTCTCGGTCGGGGCTAAGTCTTCATCTCTTCTCACCTACGACTCGAGCTAGTCAGTGTAGTAATAAATTTGAACCGGAAATAAGCCGATCGAATGGTTTGTCATTTTTGCGGTATGTCTAATTTCAATGGTTAGTGGTCGGAGAGCGCTCAAATTAGTGAGGTCTCCGATTGCTGATCATTAGGTAAAGGTAAGATTGACAATTTTGTATATTTTGTAAAGTATTCCAATACAATTTATCAATATTTTCTAAAACATCGTCACGATAAAAGAGGGAAGTTTACGGTACATTCATGTTTTCTAAGTATTTTTTTCTCATTTTAGGGTTCAGACTCTTGTACAAGCACTTCTGGACGTGGATCTGTTTTTGATTGAACTTGAAATAATACCATTAGGTTTTGTTATATTCCAGGCAGAAATAATAATGCAATATTGAACAATCGCTTCGGTCACGCTGCTTGCATTATTGCTAAAAGCCGAGACAATTTATCTTGGAATCTTTTTCGATATGATACTTTAAAAACCGTGAACAAATGAAAACAAGAATATATAAGGTATTCATTTAATTTGAATCTCAAATAAAATATCCAAATATTTATGTTAAATAAAATGTTAATCAGAAATAAGTTAAGAATTTTTCCATAATTTTGAAGGAATTGATAATATTTCACTTTCCCAGTAAAAAATTTCCAACGAAATTCTAAAGCAACATTATTAAGTCACTAAAGTCAGAGTTCATTGACAATATTCCTATGTGAACAATAGCTGATATCCATCTATGCATTCAGTATTGCTTGTTGCAGCTCTAAATCATTCCTTCTTTCAATGGTGGATGAATGATATGAGTATTTATTCAACAAACCTTCCCAGGCTCAATTCTGTTTTGGTTGCAATTTAAGAAAAACCTTTTCAATCGGGGCCAATTGAACCATTCGCAGCAGATCGACTGATACCGTCGTTGATTTCTCATTCTGCTATGTCTTTTGGAGACCTCAACTCCCATTAATGGCATCTGAGTAACCGATTGCGTGCTTCCATCATTGTTCTTTGATATTCCAAGTTGAATTGATTTATTATTTATGATATAAGCCTGTTTATTCTCAAGCAATCAAATTGAGCTTAATTTTATAATTTGTGCGAGCTGATCTTAAAATTTGGATAAAAGTTGGATTGACACTGATAAAATTGTAGTTAGGAGGAATTCATTCAACCCGAACCCAATGAAACGCATTAAGAGTTAGGATCTTATAATGATCGCATAGTACAAAAAACCTTGCTGATGTTTTCTACCCAATAGTTTCTTATAAATATTTTTTTAAATTAAAGTGAAAAAACCAACCATAATATGTATATTTAAAATGCATTAAACTTGCAATCTGATCGAACAATTACAAACCTGGGTCAGGCAACAAAATCTATTTTATTGCCAAAATATTTTGAATGTTACCTTCAAATCAAAACCATTTGAAAAACTATTTGGAATAATCTTAATAAATTTTTTCTCTCATGAAACCGAAAAATAGAGAAAGTGATTGCATATATCACGTTCGTATTTATATTAGTTTATTGTTAATTTTGGCAAATTATTGGATATTGCGCAATGAAATCGTGAGTCGTCGAATAAAAAAATAATTTGGTGAAGTTTTCATTCACATTCGTAGACCCAATCACAATCA
Organism: Oxycera nigricornis; assembly: GCA_963942545.1. NCBI lineage: Eukaryota > Metazoa > Arthropoda > Insecta > Diptera > Stratiomyidae > Oxycera > Oxycera nigricornis. Next base: position 93,017,902 of record OZ012661.1, on the reverse strand, counting down.
GTCATTGTTACTTATTATGCAATGATATAAAATGTATTTTGATTATGAGATTGCAATTAGACTAATGGGCAAAAGTTAATTGCTATTCTCACCAAAATGGGAGATAATGAAGTGCTTAATACAGAAATCAATCACTTTACTCCTAGGCTAAATATATGTGCTTCGTACATAAATATGAAAGAGTTTTGTTGATGGATAGGACAAAATCAATCCGATTTGTTTACATGAAGATGTTATATAGGGATCTCAAGGAAAACTAAGAAAAGACTTATAGTATAAATTGTGGAGCCGAATTTCAAATAGATGCAAATGTTTGATGGCAATCGAAAGACTTTCCAACCATTCCGATTTGCTAATTAACGTTGATCTGAAACATTTGATTACGATAAATGTGATTGATTGTTGCAAATTACCCATTAACAAGCTTGATGTTGTATCTTATGAATGAAAATGTGTATAGTCTTAGTTTATGTACTGACTGAATCCATAAGCTTCATTCACTACTTAATGAAAACGTCCATCACTTTCATTTATTTACTTTGTTTTTTCTTTACATTTTATAATTGGAGTTAAACTCTGTTAAATGTGCTGAATAAATAATTAATAATAATTAATCCATTAAACTTTCCGAAACATCTGCACACTTTTTTTTCCTAGAGGACATAAATGAATTTAAAACTAACATACGGTTCTGTCTGAGTAATCCGTGCATTTAATAAGATGAATCTCCAGTCAATTAAGTTAAAATTTTGTAGCTAGAAAGCTTAGTCAGCAATTCGCTCAACCTTTAAGTTTGGACGTTATTAACTTCCCAGTATATGGGAAGTTCTTGTAATCGCCTCGAAAATCGAAATTGAAATTTTCAACTTTTCTTTATGTTTTGAGGTCTATAGAGTATATATAAAGTGTTTTTAGAAAGGGAGATGTGTGTGTGTGTGTGTGTGTGTACGTACGTACGTACGTACGTACGTTCGTGGACACTTTTTTCTACGAGCATAACTCACGTAAAAAAAGTCCGATTGACTTCGTTAAGGTGTCAATCGAAGCGTCTTTGCAATCTTAAGAGCTGATTAGTTTTTGGAATACTTCGGTCGGGGGGGTTCGCTGTTTTGCCCGTTTGAAGGTCATTTCTGTCAGGTACTATATCTCGCGAACCAAACATACGATTTTTTTAAACAAAGTGTTAATCGATGCGTATTAGCGTTTGTGTTATTCTATCAAATTTTTAAAAAAAGCCTTCGAGCGGTTTTCAAATTTTTTAGAAAAAAGTGCAAAAAATTAGGTTTTTTTTCAAAAACAATAAATTTTTAACCTTATTGTCAAGTCTTAGTAATCAATGTTTATAAAATTTATCTACTCCAAACAATGTTCGCAAAAAAATCATCAAAACTTTTTCTCATGATTACGCAAAAAAATAAATTAAAAATAAAAAATCATTAAAAGTCATCATGATTTTCAAGGTCTTTTTTATCATTCACTATATCTCACGAACCAGATATAATATTTGCATCATTAAGGTGTCAGTTGACGTGTATTAACATCCTTGTGAAGTTTTCAACATTATAAAAATTCGGTTTAGCTGTTTTTTTAATTTAATAGAAGAAAATGCGAAAAATTATGGTTTTTTTCATAGAAAATATTTTTTTACCTGATTTGCACAGCACAGTGATCCAGTTTATAAAATTTATACATTCTCATTAGTTTTTGAAGAGACACCGGCAAAATGTTCTTCCATAATTATGAAAAAGCTAAATTAAAAATGAAAAATCATTCAAAGTTACCATGTAAAGAGGGTTCATACGAGTGCTATTACTTTATATCTTTTATTCTAAAAAAAATGTTGTAAATTCAATCAAAGTTTTAAGATATTTGCATAATTTAAGCAGATTTTTAATAGTTTTTATAGTCTTTTAATTAAAAAAAATTGCTTAAATTTTGAAAACCAACAAAAATTTTCAACACCAAAAAGGTCCCCCCGATTGATTCGCGTGAATATTCAATCTGTCTTCATCGACCAAAAACCTTACATAATAAATGGACCCTCCCGTAGACGATATGATTCATATTAACTCATTCCTGTTACTATTACCTCTCATTGTTGTAATGTTGTTGATGTTTATGTAGATATTACTGGGAAGTTGACCGTGTGGACCTCAAGGGTCGCACCTCGCGGCTTGTTTTTTATTCACATTACTCTGGACAGGGAAGTCTCACAGGCTCCTGTATGTCCAATTTTATTCGAGAAACGATTCTGATTTGCTACTAAAACTGCATCTGCTGATCCCATCGATCGTGGGAAGCGCAGGAAGTGAGTGACCAAAAAAACCAAAAATATGGAATTTGTGAGGCTTCACATTCACTTAAAGGTCAAGAAAAGTCTCAATCTGAAGCGGCGATTCTAACGTTAAATATCCTTAAAATATCCACATTTCGATGATTTTCCATTGTTGAAAATCTCAAAAGACCACGGTACATGAAAATAGGTAGTAGTGTGAGCGCTATCTTACAGTAATAGCTCACATAAACCTCAGTAGGCGTGTTGTGATTCTACAAAGAAGGAAGGACTGCACTGATCGTTCTAGCTTCTGGGTGTAAAAATTGAAAAGCATTCAATTGGTATTATAAACTTAGCTATAATACTGCTAAAGATTTACGTAAAATACTTCAGTAAGACTTTCCAGGAAGGGAGAGGTTAGATTTTTGTTCTTTTAGAAAGTCTAGGCATTCCCATTGTAAATGGTGAACCTTTTCTTCCTCTTCTCCAGACCTGCAACTGCAACGAAATTCGTTTAAGAGAACATCCAATAGTTCTGCGTGTCTATCCGTTGAACAGTTCCCTGTCGATATAAGGACGATGATACTTCAAACTCATCGACTTATATTGAGAATCTACTTAGTGCGAGCCAAGTCTACATGGTGTTTCTACAGGGTTGTCCAAGAAACCCTGCTCTGTTTGCAGTTTCAGTATAGTGATGTTGATACTTGGCTTGATTGGAAGCTACGATGCTGATAATCTTGGGATATAGTCTGTACTTCTGGAGCTCAGTTACAGCTTTTAGTAGTTCTTTTTCAAGATGGTAAAAACGTAACGCAACTCTGCAATATTTTAATTTAGAACTAGAAGTGAAGTTAAAGAACTATTTTTTAGAGCAATGTGGTCCACTTTAAAACGACGTGGTCAGCATCGATGATCAGGTACTAATCCCCAGCTGAATGAACTGAGGATGGATTCGAATAGCTTAGCATAACCGATGTTTAGTGAGGATCTTAGACAGGAGCGAATTTAGCAATAATTTTGATTCTTTTAATCCTGTGTAGCTGGTTCGGCAATAGCTGGCCATTGAATATTTGCACCATACAGAATTGCTTCTATGCAGATATTGACACTCTCCACGGCACAGACACATCACAGTGTTCTCAGCAAACTCACAGCCACCTCGAATCAATTCCCTTCAATAATTCACTGAAAACAATTTATTTCGGATTTTTTTAATTCACAGTCCTGTCAGAACACAGCGTGATTAGCCTCACCTAGCGATCGCTAGAAGATGCTAATCATCGCTTGTAAGGTTAATTTTTGTCTTGAACGTCATCTACTTATGCGTTGAGAATACTCGGGTACCCAGCCGCAAGTGAGAATAGATTTAGAGCCAACCCTTGTAAAGTAACTCTTGCAAGAGACTTTGGAAAAACTTCCCAGAAAAAAATACTCTTATTGAAACGAAAGCAATCGTTGTCGTTTTTCGAGTTTTACACTTTGTTATTCTTATAAAAATTTAACGAATCTACTCTCTAAAAGTGTTTTTCAGCACAAACGATGCACTTATAGTTGATACCACTTTTTCCAGAATCCGTAACCATTTCATTCACTGTACCCAAAAGCTATATCACAATTGGCACTAATAAAGTTGAAATCATTTCTGCGGTCATCTTTCACCAACCACAAAAATAACTGGCAAATCTTTAAGCCCCATGAACCGATTCAAGCACCATGTTTTATATATTCGAAATAAAAGTTCTTAATGTTTTTCGGGAAGGTGGTTGATCTTCACCACGAGTGATATCGTCGATGAGCGTCAATTTTGGATGAACTCTTTTTACATGGAGAACTTGGGCGTTCATCTGACTATCATTTGCTGACTGTTAGATTGCGATTATGTTAATGTTCTCGTGATATATGATCTACGACTCATCGGGAATTATAAGCCGTGTTTCGACGCCACCGTCAGTATTAACCAAATTAAAACGATGAATTCAGTATGCGCAAAGTTAGATTCAATCGGGAAAGTGCACCGCGATCGATATCTGATTGTAGTTCCAAAGAAGGTAGGACTCATTGACTAAAAGTAAGTTTTAAGTATCGAGCATACAGTTTAAGGGTACACCCATGGTACTTCACGCCCAAATACATAGAGTGCCATCCTTGTAGACAGTTTGGACCTATAAAATCAGGCATATCGCTGTGTACTTCTTGTGTGAAAACGTTTAATTGTGGTGCGTTCGCCGATCCGCCCTCCTGTTCCGATTAAGCGAGGATTTTCTTTGGGTGTTTTGAGCGACTTTTGGCGGTGTACAAAAACACTGAAGAAGGTTGCAAGTAGCAACCGAAATACGTATTTGAATAAATACAAAATATTTTGGTGAAAAGCAACAACACGACTTTTTAATAATTTTGAGGATTTTCTGTTAATTTCAATTTCCTCATTGATTCCTTGGTCGTGCATTTCTTGATTTCTCATGCCTTCTTCTGTACATTATTATTATTTAATGACTCCGAGAACTATCTCAATATTGTCCTTATCAATCATAAGCGCTTCAGATCTTGCCATTCGAACTATCATTATGAAACGCATTTTTGGTGCGGTATGTCAGCATAAAAACTACTTATCGCGAAAAGATTTTGTATCGAACAATTTCAATTTTGGATATCAGGAAATTTGAGCACCTCTTGATTTTAGGTTTTTTTTTTCACGAGTGCCATCTTGCAAATCTTACCATAATTTTAGGTAACATTCTAGAAATAATGTTTAATTTTCTTCATGTTTAATATTCCTCCCATTAATCTATTCATATCTACAATATTAATTACAAATTTAAAATTGTAAATGAAATCTCTGCTTTACCCACGGTTTTCATATCGAAAAATATAATCACTAGTGGGTGTAGACTGTTTCTAGGGGAATCTAGTATTCGCCCATAGTTATTTTAAATTCGGGTAAACATTATTCAAGGCTCTTTGTATGAGCTTCCGCAACTTTAATAAGCTGGAGGATTTCTTTCGAAAGAAATTCCACAATTTATTGAATCGGAGTCTCAGAGCAACTTGTGAAGATTTTCGCATTCATTTCACAAAAACACACATGAGATTGCCATAGGGAGAACGAATAGGACGATAAACTCTGATCCGATGTTAACAGGGTAAATAAAATTGATTCGGAATGTTTATGGAGTGGCGATCCTCAAACTCTTTCATGCTATAAAACCTGCTAGGCACACTAATGGAGACTAAAATATCTTCTGCAATTCTTCAAGAAGTCTCGTAAAAGAATATTTGAACGAGGGTTTATAAAATCAAATTTATATTTACATAAACCACACCAGCTTCTTCATTTGGGAATAACGTCGTTCTAAATCATTATTCCCTGCCATATATTAAAATTCGTATTATGTGTGGCGGATTAACAAAGTTCAGGCCTTTCAGAAATGTGAGGACTAAATCAAAATGTTCTTTTATACTGATATCGCGAAGATACAATAGAAGTTGAGGAACAAATCTGAGTCAAAGATTATTACCTAATGAAGGGACTTCGTGATAACTGCAGAAATAAAATAGCTTATTACATTACATATAAAATTTTCTCGACAATATGTCTACCAGTTAATGATTTCATAGTTTTTACAGAATTTATAGTTATAGTTTAGCTCGAAAAATACTTACAAATCTTGACCGTTTTACATTGGTTGCGTTTGGTTTTTTTAAAAATTGTTTACTTAATGAAATTCGTGTACTATTTTTTTTTTACAAAATGTCATAGAAACAATTTAATTTATTTTCACAAATAATTTTGGTGTGAACATTAGCTTGCACAGTGTGATGAAAGAAAAAAAATTAATACTTCTTTCCCAAAAATGCAGGCAGCTAATGAACTATTTTTAGACTAAAGAGATTTGAATAAATGAATATAAAGTGATCTTCCACATTGATTAGGGACCGCCAACAAAATTTTACTTCTTTCTAACAGATTTCATAAAAATGAACGCTTCACACGAAAGGTAACCATCAAAGAAGCTCATATGAAATCATGCAAATTTTTTTTGGTGATACAATAAACACATGAAATTTCGTTGGTTCAATCAGAATAGCCTGCAGACTATATTACTGAAACTGCTTCTTGACGGACTATAAATCCAAAAAAAAACAAATTCGAGCCCGAATCGAAAGGCAGCATCATTAGTGCTATAAATCTATGTTCAAATTGTGTAATTTTATTTAGCTCGTGCGAAACATTCAAGCGCCACTTTCAGTTGCCAGCTTGGTATGCCTTGGGTAATTTATCTGCACCACGATGACCACCACAATTCCGTTGATGCTGCGCGAAATGTCGTGAGAAACCACCATCATTGTGATGCTGTTGTGAATCGAGCGATTGAACAATTTAGAGCACAACATGCAAAGTGGTTTTCTGCATTAGTCATTTTGTTTAATTGACAATAATCAATTTTGAAGACATTTTGGCAGACGTTGTCCAGACTGATGAGGATAGGGATCAGGGGAATACTATCGGATTGCATCATGGCTATCATGTGGTATATTCGCTGCAATTCCGTAACATAAGGAAGTGAATCTTGAAGGTGAAGCACCACATGAAAGCCTCGAATGGTTGAAAAATCCATTCGGCAAGTTTATCGAACAATAAATGCAAAATTTGATTAATGACCAGGATGCTTCTTTTCAATGACAACAGCGTCTCAATCGTGCATTTCTGTGAGAATGCTCTTTTTCTTTCCTCAAAATCATTTTCAATAAATAAATAAATGGTATATTTTTCGTAAATTTACGAGCAAAACAAGTATTTTTAGTATTTGAGACAAAAAGAGCTAATTTATTAGTGAAGTTTTGGATTGCACATTGCTGAAGTTAGTCAATAATAATTACCATTTTTCAAATCAAGCATACAAGCTCAAGCTGATTCACACCACTCTCATACTTTCCCAGTCGTAATAATTTTTAAGGAAAAATTTGATTTAAATAAGTGATGTCAATAATATAGCCAAAAATGACGCCGAAAACGAAAGAGATGCAATTTTTGAGCTGTACACTTCTTCGTTTTCTCTTTTCCCGCGAAACAAATTTTATGCTTACTTTAAGACAATTTTGCCACAAGCCGTTTGCAGCATAGTTTGTTTAAGTCGTTGTAAACTGACGAGAGTTTTTACGTTTCAAAACGGGAGCAGTCAACTGAAAAACACATTTTTATGTCGAAGGAACGGTTTCTGATGACAAGCCCTCCAGTGCAGGAATTTACGAAGCATTTTTGTACAAAGATTTTTTTCGCACTGTGCTCTACGCTTCACTGCAAGCTTAACTTCAAGTTTCTGTTACCTCTCCCAATTTGTTTGCCTTCTTGAAAAGAACACAAAAAATTGTTTTGACTCAATATGGAAAACTAATTGGGTTACGTTTGATTCCGGGAACATGTTCTTTAAAAACTTTGTATTTCAGTTTTCTACCACCCACAAATAGGCTGTGTCCAATGAAAATTGTGACCGAATAGATGAACCTCAAGAAGAGTCTCAAAAGCCTGCAGATCATTAAAATCCTGAAGTAAATGAGGAGACCCAAGACAAGGCCTCGTTCAGATGTCTTGATAATTTCTGGCTGAAATAAGTTATCATATGCAGATGTCCTTCTTATAAGAGAATAGACTCATAACTGGAGGAGCTCGATTTAAGCGTACCTCAGATCAGAAGGTCAATGAAAGACACTATTTTACTTCAGCTGGATATGACAGAAAATGTTCTCAAAATATGAATGCCAAGTTGTTAGGAATTACGGGAACGAAAGTTTTTTTTAAAATTGTCTCAAATATTTGTAAAAAAATTAAAAACTGTAAATTAAAATTTGAAACGGTACGTTAAAAATTTTAACGGTAAATTGACAATGGTAACAACTAATAAAAAGTTGTAACACTAAATTAAAAATTTTCTTTGCTCTTGTAAGGGTAAAATTTAAAATTGTCGATCGAATGGCAAAATTATTCGTAACGATTTTATTCAAAATAAATTTCCTATCATTTCTGATTTGATATTTTTTTTGTATATTCTTTTGTTTTTCAACTACGAGACTTTAACATTTTTTTAAACTAATTCATTTTGTTACAAGTCAGGATTTACGGAACAAATGCCGGATCAAAATTGAAGATCGTTAAGACATCTATCAATTTTTTTATGAGACTCCGATCGTATTATTGACAATTTTCAGTTTATGGAGAGCACGCCAAATATCATTGGTCGGTGCATGCGCCATAGATTTTCAAAAAATAGGAGGAGTCTGTCGGAAACCTGATTCATAACGATAACAATAGAGAGGAACTAATAAGAGTTTCTGATATGTAACAAAAGCCATAAGTGAAATCCTTGAGGTTCACATGAACAATTTGGACATGTTTAGTTTGAAATCAAAAAGTTAATCTTGAAGAAGATTCGTATTAACCGCCATCTTGGATTAAAGTTTTTTGCTGTTATTTAGGAAACCATTGATTGTATGAGCAAATAATATGTGACGTTTTTGCTTAAAACTAAATTGTCTATTTGCTTTTATTTTATATTTTAATTTATAAAAAAAATTCTTATGATATCTCCCACCTTAACTATTTTTAAATTATTTTTTCTTCAATTTATATCAAAAACTATTGAATTTACGAAAAAATATCGAGTGAAAAGTTTTGGACGTTAAATTATCTATGTGTTTTTATGTTCACGACTAAATCTCCTATCATTTTTCCCTGGATTTTTTTCTTTCTTATCTTTTGTTTTTGGACTTTATGAAGTTAAAGTTTGTTTACACTAATTTTTCGTTATACATCGGAAGTCTTAGACGCTAGTGAAAAAGAGAACACTGATCAAATTTGCTATGAGTAAATGAAGAAATCTGGTGCTGCTACTCCATCCTTCACAGGACAGAACGAATGCTTTTAGTTCACTGGTAAAATGAGCTTCTTATCTTGAATACTTAAGGAGATCTGCGAAACATTAAGGCCGGTCCAGACGCTCCGTTTTGCACAACCTTTTGTCTGCACAGTTCGAAACGTTGCAGAGAAAACGTTGCGTGTAGATAGGAAAACTGCGCAGTTTTGAAATGGGTGCGAAAACTGTACAGTTACAGCGATAACTGAGCCAGAGAGCATAAATTTCCTTGAACTGTGCGAACACATCGGCGCATGTAGACTGTATTATTTTTCTTAACAAGACAGCATGCCAAAATTGACCAGAGTAGTACTTTCTCCATGACGATATCACTAAAACTGTGCGAAATATACAGATATCTCTGCACCATGTGGACGCTCTAAAAATTGCAACGTTTTCATTCCGTCTTAAGACTGCACAGACAAAAGGTTGTGCAAAACGGAGCGTCTGGACCGGCGTTTAGGATTACAATTGTTTCGTATCAAAGCATACGTCATCGATTCTTCTTTTATGGTTTGAACCTCCGCTTATGTGGTTAGACATTTTTAATTAACTTGAAGGTACATACTATAGTCCAGTCAATTGGGAGTTTGACCGTGCATTTTGGGTAGGCAGAATTTTTTTTGATGCAATGCGTGGGCAATGGTATAGATACCTTAAGTTCAAGTTTCTGGGGTCGCAGCTCTTGTCCTTTGGGCTCCATCTTCAAAACAAAAGAAGTTGGGGCACCCTCATATCTCCAAAACCATGGCTCCCACAAGAAAGTTATGTAAAGAAAACTTGCGTAGATTAAAATGTTTAGCAAGTCGTTCATACATCGCAAATGTACTGTGAACCATCGGTGGCGACTTTTACAGTAGAGTTGTTAAAAAAAGGAGTCGCGGTATGATAGACACTAGAGTTTTTTTTCATTAAACCAATGAAACGTAAAGAGTTTTTCGTCAGCCCTGTGTGATCCCTACCACATTCCTAAAAAAATCTACAGATTTTCACAAAGAAAATTTCACTTGGAAATCAGAAATTTTAGACTTTGAAAAATTGCACCGATCGGCATGAAAATTAATGTGCATATTTAAAGATGCAGATAGAAACAAAGATACCAAATCACAAAGCAAAGATAAAGTCAATGATCCAACCGAATCCATGAATTTAGTTCTTTTCTATGAGACATCTTATGTTCATGATATTGAAACCATGTTGCTGATATAAAAATCTCTAATGGTTTACTTCTTTTCAACTAAAATTTCGTTAATTTTTTAAATAAATCCAATTAGGTGTTGATTATCATTTTTAATATTAAAACCCTCATTTTCATGTGGGGAGGACATCCTCCGATATTTTATTATCTATTTTAGAGAATGGGGGTGTCTGAAATTATCGAAATTGGAAATTACGTAATATTTGAGCGTTTCTTAATTGATCTTCAGCATAGTTGAAAGCATGAAACACTAAAACGCATCCTTTTTGTGTTGAAATTACTCATTGGAACTCATACAAAATATATTTGGCTTTGTTTCGAATAACCCGATATTGCAGTAGCGACGGACAGGCATTTTCTGCACGCCCACAATGCCGCCTCGCTGATTTAATTAACACCTTGTTACGGGCGACTTTTTGCGTAGATCGATTCGAATTCTTGCTCTGGTCGAAGCTGTTGATGCATGGCAATAAAAAAGGCTTTCACTATCTTTCCTAAAAACAATGTGTCTGCATCAACATTTTGGTTGCCACATGTAATCAGCTTCATTACCGTTGAAAACGGTTAGAGGATTATTCACGAGCAACATATCATTATGCTGTTAATCAGGAATATTAGATCATTGAAGTGCATGGACTTTCGGGGATCGTGAGTAAGTCAGCCCAAACCAAAGCTGCATGCATAGTTCGCTACTATCTTTTCACCACCAAAACGCTAGGTAGGTTGGCGCAGACAAAATGCTGCTGCACGAGAGGTACGAGTGGTTGGAGGCAACCAGATTGAATTTGAATTTGGCGATCTTTCGGCTTTCAGTTGGTTTTATAAATGCACCGCGAGTGATCGAGACAAAGTTCAGTTGAAATTGGTAACTCGAACGAACCGTGATCCATTAAATTCAGTCCACCAGTTAGTCGGAAGCGTATCTGCTGCGGTCTTGTCGGTATCATGATTTCGGTATGTTTGTTCAGACAGTGTGATAGAGTTAAGAAGTTGTATCTTTTGCTGTTGCTATCTTTTGCATCGACGAATCTGCATTTTAGCATATATGTATGAATTATTCGCTTTTTGGGAGTTCTGCAAACCAGAATGGATTATTCGATCTGTTTAGTGGTTATTTGGATAATGGACATTTTTTTGAAAATATAATACTTCAGTGAAATTTTTAGACCTCTTAAATATTTTATAAAAATAAGTTATTGTTCGTTTTTTTATGCATCTAATACAGAACCGTCAACGTTAACCAAAATGTTCATTTATAATCTTGTTATAACCGAAAAAATAAGACAATGGATGTTTACCAATTTACAATTCATATGAAGACATGACACCACATTTAGTATACTATTGTGAAAAGAAAGTGTTGTTAGTTTCTGTAACTTTTGATATCGTTTGCGTGAGAAATCATTCAAAGCATATCAAATAGCGCAAATGCGTTTCGTTTCTTAATATTTACATTTTTTTCACACAGTTTTCACAGTTTTTCGACACATCGAACCAAAATTAAAAGTTTATTAATGTTAATAACTCGTCTACATGGAGTTACTCTATGTTGAAAATTTCAGGAGAGATTTTGAAAGTGTTAAATAATTTCTTAAGTGAATTCAAAAATGGACTTTATATATGAAGTCTAAATGAAACTATTTTAATTTAGATTTAAAGTTGAAAATTTTGAACAAAGTTATTGAATAGTTTAATTCGTTCTAATAATTTTACCCAAAGTAGGCTTTAGGAATAAGTTTTCCAAAATCCCAATTTAATTATCAAAAATCTTTACAATAACTAAAAAACACAATTGCCTCATATAAAGCAAAATGAAATTCAGCAAGAGTAAATTTCATTGGAACATTTTAAGTGTTAATGTTTTACATAATTAAGTTAATTTAAAGCTGGATTGAATTTTGGCTTATTTCAGGCCTTGTAACGATTTAATGTTTTTTATTGTTTAAAAATAATGGTTGATAGATTTTATTTAAAGTCAGTATCAAATGCAATAATCGCCTTTACTTCGGACCGTGGTGTATGATGTTATGTAAAATAATAGACCAGGGCGGATTTGTAAAAAAAACATTACATTTTGCTGTTGAGGGGGCCACACTGATTTTTGAAGAAAAGGGTGTGAAATTACTTGCATAACAATATTTGACCTATCCTCCCTCTCAAAAAAGTCGGGAACATTAATAAAAATATGAAAATGTTTAAAAATTATAAAAAATTGACTTTCTCCTATTTTTCTCTCTCCTAACTTTAAAACGGTATATTTTAGAGCAAAGTTGTGTTTCAACCAAAGTTGCATAATTAAATTTTCTATGAGATATGATTGGTTAAATTTTTTTTAAATTTCACTCTTGCCTCAAAATAACAATAAATATATAAAAGGAAAGAAAATCCTTTTTTATTTAATTTTTTTACAACTTAGAATGCACTTAAGACCCTCATAATTCATCATAAAATAATTTGTAATATAATAAAACAGAGCTACAATTTTCATCGAAATCGATGATAACAATGACAATCTACTGATTGGGCATAGTAATTTTCTAAACTTAATTTATTTAAAAAAAATCGAACATTTTGAAATCTTAAAAGTCAGAAAGTAAAACATGTAAAAGTTTGAATTAGATCAAAATCGAATTATGAGGGCGGCCTCAGGAATTTTTGCTAAACTTGATAATGGACTCTAAAACATTGCTGGGTGGCTGCGGATTCATTTGTTGGAGCCATGCTTCCATTATGAAAGTCCTGAGTGTATTCTAAAAGGTAAAAAAATCAAATAAAAAAATCCTTTTTTCTCCTTTTTATATTTATTGTTATTTTGAGGCAAGCGTAGAATATTTCAAAATTTTCAATCAATCACATCTCATTGAAAATTGAATAACACAATTTTTATTCCCACACAAACTTTGACCTAAATTGAACCGTTTTAAAGTTAGGAGTGAGGAGTAGGAGCAAATCGATTTTTTTTATAATTTTTAAACATTTCGATTATTGAATTAATCTTCCCGACTTTTTTGAGAGGGAAGATAGGTCAATTATTGTTATACGAGTTACTTCACACCTTTTTCTGAAAAATCAGTGTGTTCCCCTCAACAGCCAACTGGAAACAGATCCGTCTTGGTCAATAACACGCAGTGATTTTTTCTAAAAAAAAATTAAACGTTTTACTGTCAAATTACGCTGAAAGACCTAATTTTTGCGAAAATTTGAACTATTAATAGTCTATGTAAAGTCAAGGATCGATTCAGAAAATCGAAATGAAAATTGTTCCTCTAATAGCATTTTTCTTTGACATTTTCGGCCTGTGAACGAGTTACACTATTTTTTTCTTTAAATTTGAAACAATAATACAACAAAGTCTTCCCTGTTTACCAAAATAAATTATTTTGATGCTTTGAGTTCAATCAAGTATTAGGCTTTTCATATTTTATGAAGAAATGCATTTACATTTCGACTCCTATGTAATTTCTCCAAATAGATGCTTAAAACCATGTTTTAGTAAATGATTTGTAAAAAAAAAATACTATATATGATCATTTCAATTCAATTTCATGGCATTTTAAAGTGCAAAACAGTGAGCAAAGCCTTCAGATTCGACCAACCATAGCGTGCTTTTTTCGGTGTTGGCTCTTCTGGTCACTCCCCTTGAGGTGATTGAGTTTTGGTTTCGACGTCGTAACTACATATCCATGTTTCGTCACCAGTTATGACTCTTTTGAGCAAATCTGGATCTCCCGTCTCATGTGGTGAAAATTTAGCAATTTCGGGACAAACTTCGACGACACATGTTATATGCTCAAAACATGCACAAGCCAACCGATATACCGACATCCTCAGCAACTTCATACAATTTTCTTTCCTGCTTCAACGTTTTCATCGGTTGTTGATATTCTGGGGCGTCCAGAGCGGGCATCGTCATTAACATCTTCTCGGCGTTCTGCGAAGAGCTTGCCCCATTTATCATCATTTTTTTTTACTCAAAATAGATTTGCCAAACGTCACAGTCAGCATTTTAGATGCGTCGGAGAACTTAACACAAAATTTGATACAGATTCTTTGATCCATTTTTCTCAATAGTAAATATTCACCAAGCACACTACAACACATCTAACCTTTATATCTTTCAAAAAGAAACTTAGAATGGAAAATAGCTGCTGATTTACACATATGTTGAAGATATGTGTATGAACATAATACAAAAAAATACAAATCGAATATACGTAGCCCGCGAAATTTGAAAAGTCACCTTTTTTGAACATGTCCGCAAACTGCCGTACAGGCTCCTCACTACGTGATTTTTTAAAGACACTTTTAAGCAAAGAATATGCATTTTTTATACATTCTTTAACTCTTGACCTGCCCCAGCCATTTTAAAGTTTTGGAAAAATCGTCATTCCCAAATTACTAAAAACGCAGTATCTCCACAGTTATGTAAAATACAACACTAAAACAAACAATGAAACGTAGATAATAGTTCATTGCAATTTTTTAAAGCCATTATGTGCATATGGAGTCCCCATGTTGGGAGACACCTCCCGATGGTCAAAAAAAGTACTATTTCGCATGAAAACTTTGAATTTCTTCTTCGATATCTCTTATTTTCACGTTAATAGTACCTAACATTCTTTCTAAAATCGCTATATATATATAAACAATCACTACCGAAAATTAATTACACTGGATGGTTTCCGGTTTTCTCCGAACGCAAATTCTTTAACACTCTTTGAATGAACAATGCAACAAGTATGTATTTTATATGTTTTTATGAAAATCATTTGCAGAAAATGCTCCAAGTGGCTTCCGTCCATTCTCAAACAAGACATGAAACTTCTTTTTCAAGCTCCGTATTTTTCTTGACAACATCTCGCTTGTTATTTGGGCGCTGGCATTGCTAATTTTTGAAGACAGTTGTTTCAAGGTATCAGGAGTCTTCTTGTAAACAATTCCTTTGAAATGTCCGCACAGAAAATAGTTTAATGGATTTAAATCCGACAGGATGGTCAAAGTACAGGAGCATAACATCCTAGCAAGTGATTCTGAAATTCTTTGTGCAGCTAAGTTGTAACCTCTCCAAAAATTTGTGAAGATGCTCCATCATGTTTAAATCACATTTTTCTTCTTCTTCTTCATCTTCTTCTTCTTGAAAGTGGTAGGTTGTCCAATTATCTCGGCAACGAATTCCCCAAAAAAGATTTGTAGTCTTGGACTTTTGAGCGGTCCGAGAGAATATAGGGCCCTATAAGATGATATGCAATGATATCTGCCCAAACGTTGAGACTCTATCGAACATAGTGATGTCCTTCGCGTACTATATACGGATTAGTTTTGCTCTACCAAAGTTGGTTGTGGCAAAAGTGCGTTTAAATTGCGATGAATTATATGCACTCAATTGCACAATTCTCTTGGAATTTCTCTTGTGCTGCAAGTTGGATTCTGCACAACAAAATTAAACACGGTTTCCTCGAAAGCGGGTGTTCTTGAAGACATAGGCCAACCCACGTCCGATTGTGCACCTGGAGAAATTCGCCCTGTTTTTCGTCCTCGATTCTCAAGCCTCCAGAAAACATTGGCTTCCCGTTGGCTATTATTTTCGTATGCTGCAAGGACCAGAATTATGTCGACGTATTTATAGGATGAGTACTCCATTTTTGACCGTTGGCACTTAATCAATAAAAACTTTTGAAGAACACTACAAAAAGGTATTTTCCTGCTTCCTGCCTTAATTCACCTATGGAAAACCGAAAAATCGGTTTTGGTAAAGTTTTTTGAATTTAATTTCTTTTTTTATTAGGTGTACAACTTTGCTTCCACCGTTTTCATATAGGTTAGGTTAGTAGTGTGTAGTTGTTAAAACCAATTGACTACAGATGTCAGTCATTTACTTTTGACATTTGTAAACATTACCCGACAATAATATAAACCGATTTCGTAGTTTATCAAAATATTTTCATTTTTTTGAAATGTCAGATTATACGCCGAATGCTCGACATTTGCGGGAAGTGTTACTTTGTTTTTAATTTAAAAAAATCTGCTGCTGAGGCATTTTGAATGCTTACAAACACTTATGGTGATAGTGTAATGAGTGAAAGAACGTGTCGCGAGTGGTTTCAACGTTTTAAGAACGCTGATTTTACTGTTGAAGACCGGCACAGTGGTGAAAGAGAGAAAGCTTTCGAAGATGCAGAACTGGAGGAATTACTGAATGAAGACTTGTGCCAAAGGCAACTGGAATACGCTGTTTCTTTGGGAGTAACGCAGCAAGCAGTCTATAAACGCCTATAAGTCTTGGGGATGATCTTAAAGGAAGGATACTGGGTACCCTCCGAATTAAAGCCAAGAGATGTTGAACGGCGTTTATTTACTTGTGAGCAGCTGCTTACACGGCAAAAGCGGAATGGTTTTCTGCACCGTATTGTAACTGGTGATGAGAAATGGGTACATTACGACAACCCGAAGCGCAGAAAATCATGGGGATTACCCGGCCATACTCTCACGTCCACACCACAGCAAAATATTCACGGTTCCATGGTTATGCTCTGTATTTGGTGGGATCACCTCGGTTTCGTATACTATGAGCTGCTAAAAGCGGCTGAAAAAATTACAGGTGCACTTTATCTGAGCCGGGCATTAAAGGAAAAACGTCCGCAATACAACGAGAGACACGATAAAGTAATTTTGCAACACGACAATGCTGGTCTCCATGTTGCAAAAGTGGTCAAAACGTACTTGGAAACGTTAAAATAAGAGGATTACCCGCCGTACTTTTCAGATGTTGCTCCATCTGACTACCATCTTTTTCGATCGATGGCAGCACTTCTACTCTTATGAAGAAGTCAAAAATTGGATCGACGAATAGGTTTCAGCAAAGGATGAGGAATTTTTCCGGCAAGGGACTCGTATGCTATGTGAAAGATGGGCGAAAGTAGTGTCAATCGATGGAACATATTTTCAAACATGAATATGTATTAGTAATTGATTTCATCTTCACAAAATACTACGTATTGTTGTTTTATAAAAGAAATGCATGAATATATAACTATTTTTTAAACAAAGCCTTAAAATTACAAAAAAATGGCGGTGTACACATAATAGTTTAAATTCAAGCACAAAATAATAAATGCATGAGCCACTTAGCTGAGAAAAATATTATTTTGCATCTAAATTTAAACGAAAATTTAATCTGATTTTAAAAAAATGATGCCAAAATCAGTTTTTCCGTTTTTTCGATCGAAAGTACTTAAAACATTCGCCTTGAAAAAGAATCGATTCCAAAAAAACGTTAATTTTTTTAACGAATCACTAGATAAAACAAAATAATTCATCATCGAACACCTTTCAATAAAATATTCAAATCCACAACCATTGACTTTTGTAGATATTCTCTACAATTCATAAAGCCTGAATAATCGGTGGACATTCGTTTATTCATTTGCGGAAATCGGCCTCTCTCCAATCGATCTTAAACATTTTCCTTTCACTGAAATTGTACATTTGCATCTATTATGTATGTGTGTTAGACAAAAGAAGACGATTAGCCTCTAAATTTAAAATCGCCCTTGACAGCCAAAGATTGTTTATGATACATTAGCATAACATGAGCGTTAAATGTTCGATTGATAATAGACAGACGAAACAAAATGTTTTATGTAATAAATTCGATTAAAATCTTACTCAATCATCAATTCGATTTGTATGGCTACTAGACAACTTATTGGCTACTTGTTGGTTGAAATATGCGAAGCAAATTAACATTTCAAGAAAATATCGAGTTACAAATAGGTTGAAAAATTAAGTTTACTAAATTTAATATTTTTTTTATGACCACACGAGAAGACAATAGTTGGTAACGTGAATAGTGATAGCTTCCTTATATTACATCATTTATTAAAGAGATGTTCAAATATGAGAAGTAAATGAGTTCTTTTTTGTATCAATTGAAAATGATTTTGGGAATATCATAGCTTTTTTTTAAAAAAAATTAATCTTTGAGTTAGCATAAGGCACTTGATACAAACAAGCCGCGAGGTGCGACCCTTGAGGTCCACACGGTCAACTTGCCAGTAATATTTACATAAATATTAAAAATACTAAACAAAATAATAATTATGAAAATAATACTACTTTAAATAATAAAAATGTAACTTTCATAACAGTAATTGGAATGGCTATTAATCGTATCATCTACGGGAGAGTTGATTACGTAGGTAAGGTGGATGATTGAATATTCACGCAGATTAATCGGGAAGGGGGGGCGGGGTAGGTTACAAAGCCTTTTCTACATTATTTGTTATTTTCATTTCAATTCTTGAAGGACAAAAGAGTGCTAGCAAAAATTAATGCAGTTTTTGTTATTACGCCCAGTGAAGAGATTTTGTCGCGTGGTAGTGGTTGAATGTGAAGTCAATAATCGGTTTAATTGCATGTTAAAACTAAATAGCCTCACGAATGATGATGGAGGCAGTAATTAAAATCCTACGAACACTAAAGACCAAAACTACTAAAAAGTAAATTTTTTTTTTCACTTGATGAAAGCTTTTTAAAGCATATGATCCAGCAAAGTATTGACTACAAAACATTTTACAATTCAAAGCGTTCATTACCACAAATGCCAATTTGAGTAATTATTTTGCTTTTCAAAATTTAAGCAGTTTTTATATTACAATTAAAACACGGTACTCTCAAAATTTCAAAATCTGTTCCAAGTGTGCAAATATTAATAAACTTTGATTGGCTTAACAACAGTCTTTAAAATGAAAGATATAAGGTAATATCATTCGTATGAAGACTTTTTACATGGCAACTTTGAATGATTTTTCATTTTTAATTTAATTTTTTTTTAATCATGAGAAAAAGTTTTGCATGCTTTTTTACAAAAACTGTTCGGAGTATATAAATTTTATAAAGACTGATTACTGTGCTTCGTAAATTAGGTTGAAAATTTATTGTTTACGAAAAAAATCCAAATTTTTTGCACTTTTTTCCTTAAATTTAAAAAACAGCTCGAACAATTTTTTCAAAAACTTGATAGAATCATACAAATGTTAATACGCGTCGACAGACAACTTAGCAAAGCATATCGTACTATTGGTTCGTGAAATATAGTGCATGACACAAATGACCTTAAAAATCGTGATGAATTTTAATGATTTTTTATTTTTAATTTAACTTTTTTCGTAATCATGAGAAAAAGTTTTGCTAGTTTTTCTACAAAACCTGTTTGGAGTGTAAATTTTTTATAAAAATTGAGTTCTGTGTTTCGTAAATCAGGTTAAAAATTTATTGTTTATGAAAAAAAAACCTAATTTTTTCCACTTTTTTCCTTAAATTAAAAAAACGGCTCCAACGATTTTTTTCAAAATTTGATAGATTTACAAAATTGTTAATACGCGTCGGTTGACACCTTAACCATGCGAATCGTATGTTTGGTTCGCGAGATATAACGCATGACAGAAATGACCTTCAAACGGGCAAAACAACAAACCCCCCCCAACCGAAGTACCCCAAAAACTAATCAGCTCTTAAAATTGCAAATACGCTTTGATTGACACCTCAACGAAGTCGATACGACTTTGTTTACGTGAGTTACACTCTTTGAAAAAACTGTCCACGAACGCACATACGTACGTACGGACGTACGTACATACACACACACACATACATACTTCTTTCTAAAAACACTTAAAATATACTCGTAAGACCTCAAAACGTAAAGATATGTTGAAAATTTCAATTTCGATTTTCGAGGCGATTACAAGAACTTCCCATATACTGGGAAGTTAATAAGGCCTATTCTCCAATATAGTTTAGGCACCCGAAATCCTGGTAAAATAAATATAATGTTCAAAATACTATAAACAAGTGCGAAAGTGCCCCATTTTCGTAATTTCAAGTTGAGCTATCACTTTGCGGGCATTACGCTGTTTTCAATTGCGCTATTCATACTTTTTCAGACCTGACCTTTTATTTAATTAATCGCAGCTTTCAATAAAGTTGTTAGTATTTCCATTAATTAATAATTTAAAATTTTATCTAGATACAGTACCGAATAAGGCCTAAGCTCTTATTTGTGTTGCTGGCGCAGTTACTAATAGATAAAGTACAATATTTTGATAAGGCGTGTAAAAATTTTTTACCATTTCTTTGTTAATGATTTTTTATTTTAAAAATTCAAATTAATTTGTTTAAATTTGTGGCGACAGATATGTTAGTTTTTCTGATAGTTTATTATTTCTTTTTCAAAATAATACCAACAGTTTCACAGGTAATGGAAGAGTACTTATTTACCATTATGAGGTAAAAACTTTCTTTATAAAAATAAAAATAGCCGAAAACATGTTGTGAAACAGATTTATCATGTAAACATGTTTTTGATGGGATTATCTTAGATGCAAGGATATAAGCCTTTTTAGATGTCTGTGATTTAATATGGCCACTTGCTAGAGCTCCTAAAAATTTGATTTGTCCCCACATTCATTTCATTTCTTGCCATAAATAAATTCAGGATAAAAATAGACCTTATTTGTATCATGGAGCTTGGAAAACTTTATGTCGATTTTTTATAAATTCAATACAAAAACAAAACAACAAGTTGGGCAAATGTTTTAATAAAATGATTCTGGAAAAGTAAGATTTGAATATATTTTATAATAAAGATATATTTCACTAACAAACAACGAAGATGTGCACCATTTGTTTTATTTATAGTTCAAACATTATTTCAAAACCTTTCGCACAATTCTATTAAATTGTCCAAAATTTTTGAATCGCGTTCACTGTTCAAATGCAGTTTGAACTATCGATCTAACTTTCTTTGAGCCACGTTATTTCCATTGAGTCTAAATTTTTTCGATGGAACTTAGATTCGGTCTTCATGAAAATTTACTGAGTTTTCCAACCAATCAGTCCATACGAGGATAGAGTGTTCGAAAATTGCTTCATATTAATCAAAACCGCATATGCGCTTGCATATTCTGCACACAAATTTGCTACCACTTATTTTTAACAAACAAAATTAAGATAGATGCATCCTCATTTGATTTGAATTGAATAGAACTTTGGCTACTGATTTCTTTAGCAGTACAATATTTATATATATTTATGTATTTATTACCAAATAAATACATCGTTTAATGAATGGAAAAATATAGCCTAACACCTCGTAAATTCGCCTCGCGACATCATAACGTAATCATTATGTCACTTTTATAGTTGAAACGGACAAATCTGACCACTGCAAATTTATGACCCTTTCATCAGAGCTCTGTCAAGTCTGAGTCTCTGTCTGTTTTCATACAACTTGCATTGATATAAAATATCAGAAAGAATCCTTTTTCAATTTATGAGACCCATCAGCCAGATGCAAACTGAAACAAAATTGAAACTTTGGAAAGCAGTACGTGATTGAAAAATAGTTTAACTTTCCATAAAATTCTTACTGTATTTCCTGACGAAAAATTGTTGTTCTTAATAATTTACACAGAATTTTTGATTTACATCGAAGAAAATAATGTTATCTAATATCATGGTTTATTTTAAAATAATTGATCAATCTTGTAAAAGGTTAACTAAAAAGTGGCTTTCGGCGAAAAATGCGTGTAAAATATGGTACGTGTTCGTAAGCTGAGCCGAGATCAGAAGCGTTCATTGGCTTTTACTTGAAAGTGACTGTTAATTTCGTTTTAACAAAAAAAAAATAGCTTCGCTACCAAAAATACTAAAAATTCCTATCTTAAAACCTTGACCACTCCAATTTCTGCTCCACTAAAATTTTATGTTATTTTCATGTGACAACCCATGAGAATATTTAAAGTTTAAAAAAATGTACGGTTTTCTTTCCAATCAAAAATGGTACTCATTATCACAATGAATTGCATGGACGATTAAATTGCACGAACCATGTACAAAAAGATACCGGACCAATACTGACGTAATTTATAATGTATATTAGATTTTGTTACTAAGATTTCAAAGTTTTGATGAAAACAATAAATCTTGTATTGTATTATTTTTAAATTTAAAGTTATTATCATCTCTGCCTGCTCAACATGTTTTTTGTTGTTCAAACTTCTCGTATTTGATCCTTTGCTTCCTAGAAGAATATATAGGCTTGAATATTGTCAACATTACTTTGAAAGTAAATACTTCATTTTTTCGTAGCCGTATTTGTTTAATTGAGAATTCTGGATTTGTTGCAGTCTTAGGGAATATTACATAAACAATAAATTGAACACTTGCTATGGTTTCAACCTTCGTGTATAAATGGTTACACAACACTTCCACTAATTTTGTGCTTGGTTTGCGTCTCTGCTAAATTGAAATTGAAATTTTTGTTTCCAGAACTTAGACAGGTATCATCCTGATGAATGGGGAATTATAATACAATGCTATCTGATTTTTGATTCACTCACGTTTTCTGAATTTTTCAATGCTTGTTTTCGTTTAATTGCCTGCTATATTTTTTAAACCTTTTTCTTTGTGTCTTTGATCATCCATCAAGTGGTTTCCAATAAAACTGTGCTGTTTTGATGTCTTTTCATTTCTGAATTATTTTCTCAATTTTCTTCTTGGAATATTTTCCCAAATCTAATTAAAAAGCGAAAAGCACGTCGCTTTCAAACGAGGTGTTTATTTTTAAACAAACAACAAACAACTGAACAGTTGTTTCAGAACTGTTGAGGAAATGTTCGAGCCCTAAGCAGTTGTTTTACTATTTTAAATATAAATAATCTGCTTTATTGCGGGTAATTCACATCTCATTTTTAAGGAGCTTATCTTCCAAAAAATATAATATGTCCAAAAAAAATTAAAACTAAGTTTCGTCTGCAATGTGACTATTTTTAGTCATTTGAAAGTATATATTCAGTCGAAACAAATAGTTTACAGGTCAAATAATTTTTTCAAACTGAAAATGATTGCAAAAAATAATGAAAGAACAGACGAAAGTCCGTTACAATTTTTTTTCTCGACATGCTACGCTTTGAATATAAGCTCTATTTTATGGTTTTTAAATTTAGGATGTAGATCAAAAATTTGCAAGGCTGCTTGGCTTGAAATAAATTATTTAATTTAGATTATTTCAACTACTTTCAAATAATATCGCGTAATAATGCTACAATGCAATTCAATTGCGAATTATCAGAATTAAAATCGTTAAATTTACCCGGATCCAATTTTGTACATTCGTTTTCTCTGCGGGTATACGTTTCAATGATTCATAGACAAACAAAATGCTGGAACATGTGTATCTGAAAAGTTGCCTCGAAAACTTAATAAATTATAAATTGAAATGAAATCGAACTGTCAAATTATTCACTTGAAATTATTAAAAAAAAATTAAATCGTCCGAAACTGGCTTTGCAAAAGTCAATGTCGTGCAAGCGATCACCTTCACATGCCCAGGAGGGGTGCATTCTGTTACAATCCCAAAAAATTAAATATAGAAAATCCCCAGAGTGCCAGTTCCGCAACCATTGTAATAAATCTACGATTGAAGCAGGTGATAATTTGCTAAATTGACTATGGATGCGGAAATATATAGAACACAGCAGAGCACATTTCGTGCTTCAATAAAAAAATTCATGATAAAAAAATGAACAATTTGCAATTAAAAGTATCATTATAAGAAGTCTAAGTTAATTATTTATGCAATCACCATTTTTGTAGAGCAGGTTTTTCAATCATAAACAGTTCTATTTTCAGATTTCACTGCAATTTTCAAATGTTGTCTGAAGGTCTAATTTTTGTAAAGGTTCATCATCTATTCTTATTCAAATTAGATGATTCACTAGCATCACCAACCCATTTGCACTCTGATGTTGTT
The DNA here is from genome assembly GCA_963942545.1 of Oxycera nigricornis. Lineage (NCBI taxonomy): Eukaryota > Metazoa > Arthropoda > Insecta > Diptera > Stratiomyidae > Oxycera > Oxycera nigricornis. The sequence continues at coordinate 92,993,705 of OZ012661.1, read as the reverse complement.
GTGCGTTAACGAAACTTCTTCTTCGTGTTTTTTCTGCACTCCTATGTAAAAAGAATCTTCTTCCATGGACCTTGAGACCAGATTGTTTCAAACATTATGCACCAAGTTTGTTTTCATTTAGATTTTTGGCGCAAGATAAGTTTGTCTCTTGCGTTTTGTTTCACCTCTAGCTGAAGGGGCATTGGTCATGAACATAATCCTTTCACTTTTTATGGGTGTTGCAGGTTAATCACAATCGGATTTGTTAGTTCTATATGGATGCAATCTAAATGGCACACTTGATTTATATTCAACAGGTGAATACTTTCTAGATCCATCAGTAAAATAGTTATTCAAATAGAATTGTATAGTTTTCTGATTAAGAAAGAATTGAATAAAACTTTCATTACTGATTTTTTAAGCAATAAAATATAAATATTTATTTATTTATTTATTACCAAAGGAATGCATGGCTTCATGAATAGAAAAATATTTCATACCACCTCGTAAATTTTCCTTGCGATATCATAACGTAATCATTATGTAACGTTTGTAGTTGAAACGCTTAAATCTGACCGCGGCACGCGTTCAGCAACTCCACACCACTCGTTGCAGCGATTACCGCACTATTAGAACATATAGATATTTCCCTCTTTTGTTGCTTGTGTTATGTGAGAAATTTACGAGTAGCAATTACTTATTGCATCGATTATTGCGTGACATTTTTTGATGGGAAAAGCATTTTTTAACAATAATGTACATTGTAAAAGAGGGTAAGGATACTAGTACACATTGAAAATTTCAAAATATCGATTTTTTGGCATTTTTCAACTGTTTGCATCTTTAAAAATTACCTCTCCAAATATTTTGAAAAACATGGAACATTAGAAGAGTAGAAACCGAGCCCGTATTTGGCTCTCCCTGCTGCATAACCTCGACTGTTAATTCCCTCTTTCTAAAATACAGGTTTCTTCTATTCATTCACAATAGGACATGAAATTTTCGTCTTCCTCCACGTTTCAGTATTTATTCTGACCTTTATCAGTATACTCGTGTGTCGACAAAATGGGTTCTTATAGAAAAGGTACAAGGAATGGTTTTCTCGAAATGATGTTTTTTCACTTGGATTTTAATAAATTTTAGTGCTTTTTCAAATCAAAAAGCCGAAAAAATGGCGGGCAAAAAACGATTGAGAAAGCGTAGATTTTTCAATGCTCCGCAATTTTTTTAAATCAATTTCTCACAAACGGTAGTAAACTGTCACATGAGACCTGAGTTCCTAAAACCCTTTTTGAATTTTCTGTTTCAGAATTGCATATTGTGATGGGGTACTTTTCGAGGTGACAATTTTGGAGCCCTCTATTAAATAGTTTTACAATGAGAAATTAAAAAAAATTGTACTTTCAAAAGATAAATGTATTTATGGGATTTGAAAAATTGACAGTCGTTATACTGCGCGGACATAAATAATCTATAAAATAGTTGAAGTATAACGAGCTTAATCCATCAACAAGTCTAATCGTGGTCGTGCTGTCTGGTGGCGGATGGTAAATGACAGCACCTGAAGAGGACCCCGTCCGTCACCCCGAAACCACGCTTCGCAATTTAATAAATGTATTGTTGAAAAAAGTTACATGTTCATATTTAATGAAGGTGCTGAGTAAAAAATTATGAAAATTCGTTATTCTTTGGCTTTCTTTTATATACTAGTACCTTACTAAGATCATAAGTGTTTGACCACCTAAATTGTATGAATAGCGAATATGAGTTTACAGAAAATATTGAAGGAGTATCATTTAGTGCCTATTGTTCTTGAGACTCGAAAGACCTCCTGCATTATGCCTATCTAGCAGCACTTTAAGTTTTTGGCCAATGGCATAAAAATTGTGCCGGTCTTATTCCCTCTAATCTTCGTCATTTTTACATATTTGCCTATTTTCGGATTATGGGGTCGTCTAGATATTTAAGGTTATCTCACGAGAGGACCAAAACATTAATGTTGTGAACTTCCATTATAGCAAACGACCCACCTCGTTACACGATGCATTCACGTTTTACCAAATAGGAAGAAAACCATCTGGGTAAAACCCCTGAAAGTCATAGATCTTTAGCTAATGCACTAATAAATTATGATCAACGCAGTCAAAAGCCTTAGATAAATCCTTGTAAATGCAATCCGTTTGCCTTTTGTTGCTTAAAGACTTGGCTGTGAAATTAGTGAATTCTAAGGAGTTAGTAACTGAAGAGCGACCAATTACAAAACCATGTCTTGCGATAGCAATTACAAGTTGTAGACGAATCGTTCGAACAATTTTCAAAAGAGATCGATTTAAATACTTAATACTTAATACTACATACTTAAATTATTCAAGCAATCGACACCTCCATTTTCACTTTTCGGTATAAAGTTTTCTGATATGTTCTGAATTCATTTGGTACGTGCAGCATGAACATGCGAAAAAAATCATTTTAAATTAAACACAAAAAAATGAATGGATCAATTTTAACTTCACTTTCTACATTCATACTATCTTTCACCATTGCCATTGCCAACATGCAGATTTGATCCTTTTTTAGCATCCAAACTGCATTTGTCAATGCGAATCAGTTTTCAGAAAAAGTTGACTCACACCTTTTATGCATTTATCGATTCAATTCAACGACCATGTTTGAAAAATTTAGTTAAAATGTAAAATCAAATATGGAACTGTTGCTGCAAGCACGACAGAAAATTGAATTTCCTCACTCACTAATGAGAATCACGTTTCTTCATTATGTTATAGTAGTCAACATCGTCACTTTGAAAAAAATATGCATAGATACAATACTGCAAAGTAGCACTTCAATACAATCCCGACAGATTTTTTCTTAACTTTAATTAACATGCCCATGGAAATTTATTGGCTTTTTATATTCCACATGATTATTTAAAACACCATAGAAAAATCTTCATACTACACAGTTTTTAATAGGTTCAAAAAAAAGCCTTGATTAGTTTTCAATAGCATCACCGTTTTTTTTCATGTATCGATAACAGGCATAAATCAAAAATTACGGATTTAATTGATCGAATCTGGCTTCAAGCAATGATTTGTGACGAAATATAAGATCATGGTGTTTTAGTCAAATTTAATTGGCAATTAAGCTGGAATTAAGATGATGGTGAAATCGTGTAGATTTGCGAACATGATGAAAGTAACAGTCCAGTAACTACAAAAAAAACGGATTTTACATAATTAAAAACTTTGAATTTGCTAACATTTTTGGGAGAATTTTTTACAATTTTTTTTAGTATTTCGACGAGCTGGGTGAGGTTTACATGAGTTAGTTTTGTGTGCAAGTAATACAAAAACCAAAAAATGCCAGCGTTGAAAGTTCTTTGAAGTTTTTGCTTAAGCACAAAATGAAAAGATTAGTAGATAAAAATGTTCTCTGATAAAAAAAATGCTAGCAAATTTATTTCTCATTCATTCTGGATCACTTTAAATCGTTCCTGTGTAGGGACACTATAGAGTAGGAAATATATTTGTCAACTACTTATTTGTTGATTTCCAAGTTTCTTCAAAAAGAAATGAATTTCGAATTCAAGAATAAATATAATTATTCTGTAGTGATTATTATTCATATGATATTCACCTCCAAAGTAAGAAAATATTCGAATAAATTGAAAATTTGAATTTTTTTAGTAGAATCTGTGGTGTCTAGCTGCAAAATCTCTCGTTCTTAGAAAGATGCTCTAAGATTTTTTAAAAAAAAATTATGCAGATAATTTTGTGAATTGTCTACTTCAGCAAAATTTTTACTAGCTGAGGTGATTTGAGGCGGAGGCGATTTGAGGAGGAAGTCACGTTAAATCTATAGAGTTGCAATAGTGAATTGAAACTTTGCAGTATACTGAGGCGAAATTTTTGTTCTACTTCACGTCTTTAATTTAACCGTGTAAAGGAAAACTAAAACAATTAGACAGTAAGGTCGCGGTTGTTTGAGATATTAAATGCACATCCAAAGTCAACGAGTAGAGCTTCCGAAACAAAAGATGTATAGGAGTCAACCCATTTTGAGAAAATGGTAATTTTTGGATATCTTTCCCCTACTTGTATTTTTTGCAATTCACATAATAGACCAGAGTGGGTCTGTTTTCAAATGGCCGTTTAGGAGGGAGGCACACTGATTTTTGCAGGAAAAGTTGTGAAATAACTTCTATAACAATAATTGACTTATGTTGCCTCTCAAAAAAATCGGGAACATTAAAAAAAATCGAAAAGTTTGAAATTTTTCAAAAAAAATTTTTTCTCTCTACTTTTCTCACTCCTAACTTTAAAACGGTCCATTTAAGGTCAAAGTTGGGTAGCAATAAAAGTTGCATAATAAAATTTTCTATAAGATAGGATTAAGTTGAAATCTTGAAACATTTAACCCTATCCACAAAATTGCAATAAATGTAAAAAAACAAGGAGAAAAAAGCCTTTTTTATTTAATTTTTTTTACCACTTAAAATGCACTTAGGATCTTCGCTTTGCTTCTGTTAATGGACGCATGCCACCTACGACTAATTCGCAGCCGCCCAGCACTGTTTCAGAGTTTATTACCAAGTTTAGCAAAAAATCCTGAGGATGCCCTAATAATCCGATTTTTATTTTCTAAAGTGTATGTGATAGGTGAAAATTTTTATATGTGAAAAACATTTCAAACTTCTATAAGCTTAATTTTCTGACTTGCAAGCTTTCAAATTTTTTGATTTTTTTTTTTAAATAAATTTAGATTGCACAATTATTTTGGGCAATCTACTGGATCGATGATTAATAAAATTTGTTCACTATTTTATGATATTTTAAATTTTTTTTAGTCGAAATATGAAAGTCCTAAGTGCATTTTAAGTGGTCAAAAAATTAAATAAAAAAAGGTTTTTTTCTCCCTGTTTTTTTTTTTTACATTTATTGCAATTTTGCGGCAAGGGTTAAATGTTTCAAGATTTTTAACTCCTTTCTTATAGAAAATTTTATTATGCGCTACACAACTTTGACTTTAAATGAACCGTTTTAAAGTTAGGAGTGGGAAAAGTAGAATTTTTTTTTAAATTTTTCAAACATTTCGCTTTTTTTAATGTTTTGGACTCTTTTGAGAGAGAGCATACGCCAATTATTGTTAAACGAGTTATTCCACAACTTTTCCCGCAAAAATCAGTGTGCCCCCTCTCAATGGCCAAATGTAGTTGTTTTTTTACAGATCCGCCCTGGTCTATGAAGTGAACAATGAATTTTATTGACAGCATATTTTTTATATTCGCTTGTTTTTAATTATTGACGTGTTTCTTCACTAACTTTTTTCAGCAGTAAAATTTTTTGACGGTCGAAATTATTATTTTGTGCACTATTCAAAAGAAGGTTCAGTGATTTTACTTCATATATGGCTTTTAGAATTGGTTGGTTGGTCTATTAATTTAACAGCCTCGTCCTTTTCATTGCAACCATCGTCCTCGTAAATTGCTGCTACCATAATGTTATCGAATATTAATATCGATAAACTTAGTCGATCCTAATTTGGATCATCTCAAAAAATGATCCAATTCATTACAAATTTTCAGTTATCCTAATTTATGATGCTGCTAAAAGTAACACCTTTTCATCACGCTACCTAATTTTGTGTTCATATACTCCACATGTCTGATAGGTCCACTATATTAAGTGGATGAAAAAATGCTCCATCCGCGTCACTTTAGTTTGTGAATATTACGATCAAATCGTGACAGGGATTTGAACTGCCCGATGTGACAGCAAAAGTCTGACGCTCTATGTTTGCATCCATGATGGCATCATATATTTCACGGTCCAGCAAATACCATAAGCTTAGGGAAAATACCACAAACTGACGAATAAACCAACAGTCAATGAAACAATTTTTCTTAGGAAATATGAGATTTTTTTGTAATCGAGTCCAAATAGGATCAGCAGAAAATGTAAATATCAAAACAATAGCTCGTTATTTTGGAAGTGGTTAGCGTGGTGGAAAATTCGAGTGAAATGTAGCATTGCGACCAACAATCGCAATTAAACATGTGCATTCAGCTAAAACATTTTATTTTGCACAACATATGCTTCCACAAACAAATTGCCAAAATTAAATCAGAACAATAATACGTGTTTCGTTAAAACACTATTAATTTCATTGCTCCCATTCAGTGCCCTTTAGGTCAGTACAATGAATAGGACAAAGTTTTCCCATTTCGCGGAACATGGACACACCTATTCATCATTTGTGAATTTACACACTATCCCACAATGCCATAATTTGTACAAATTTGAAATTTAGATTAGTGCAATAAATTCTGAATATTATACAACATCAAAACTCTTTATTTGGTCGTTGGTTGTCTGTCCTCACGTTACCTTTCTTCGAAACGCTCAGTCAAAGACCGACAATCTTTTCGTAAGTTATTCCAGTCACGCAACATGTGAATGCCTACTGAGGAAATGTTTCCACAATAAATGAAGACATCTTGGCGCCAAAACGTGGATTCGTTCAACTTCAACGGACATTTTGTACCACACCCTCGTAAAATCAGTGAGAAATGACGAAAATCAGCAATCCGTTAAATTTAAATCGTTAAAAGCAAATCCAAATATAGATTTTATAGAGGTAACAACTAATAAATGCGCCGATCGCTGCCAGTGAATAAATTTGCATGGATTAAGAAATACTAGGCGGTTTCCATTAATTCATTTGGAGCGTATGTAATTTCCAAACAAAAACACACACAATTATGGCAGCTGAATTGCTTTTGTTTCAAAACCATGTTATAAACATTATATAAACACCTTATTACTTTGAGTATTAGTAGTATTAGTCAGTTGTTCGAGAATAAGTCAATAGATATCTTCATTGGAAAACAACAACAAGAAATCAATCGATTAATAGCTTATTAATTATCGTCTTGAATTCATTAGTGCTCAAGGCGTACAATTTGGGTATTTGGTGAGGGTCTCGGAATCGGGTTAATTGATGATAATGAATGTTAGCATCGCAAAAATTACTAGGCAAAATGGCCAGTGCAATTGTTTTAGGAAATATTTTTGCTTTCTCACTTTGTTGAATTGTTTACGTAGTTTCCTATGCAACAGATTACATAATTTATTGTTATTAAGTTGCGACGGCGACTCTCGTTGCGTGGGTCCTATTAAGTCAGGTGTGACTTGAATTTATTGTCTTCCTTGTGAAAATTGGTTCCACTTCAGTAGTTTTTTGGTTTACTTTTCGAACGATTTTATTTATAGATTCACAGCAATAGTACATTTTTCACCGATGAATTATTTTGAAATTGGTACGCAATCGCAATCATCATAATAAGACGTTTGTCTGGCTTTTGGATGTTAATAGAAAGTTGAATTACAAGAAGGGTAGAGTAGTTTGTTGACTTTTTTTCAACCAAAGTTACTTGAGTCGGCATTGTGCTTCTTTATTAATGATAAAGCTAGAGTTTTATTTGACTATTACCAATATTTTTTTATATTAGTAATTGATTTCATCTTCACAAAATACTACGTGTTGTGTTTTTATAAAAGAAAAACTTCCTTTTAATTTTGTGTATCTTTATTTGGATTCTTAATCGATTTTCGACCGTAATCTTTCGGTCTTCCTCAGCGCTTTATTTTTCAAAGTCCCAAACAATTCAAAATTCAAATCATATCACTCTGTCTTTCAGTCCATCAAATTTTTATCGCTATATGAATGAAGAGATTGTTGTCTGCAATTTTCTCCGCAAAATTTAATACTCGTAATATATTTTCTAATTATCGAAAGTTTATTATCAATGAAGTATCAACGACTCTCTACAGTAAAGTTTATTAAAGTTCATAATTTTGAAGAAATTATTGAATCCAACCAGACCCGCTCAATGCGAGGTCAGGTTGAAGAAATTGGAGGCAAGTGCTTCATGCTATAAACGTTTTTTTAATAATCCTTGAAACAATCGGCCGTTTCTACTGATCATGACAAATTACTGAATTTGTGTAAGTAAATTTAATAAATAGCGTGTGTATTTTTTGAAAACTCTCATCATTTATTGCTTCTTCTTTTTAAAAATAAAATCGAACTAGCATACAAAGCTTATAACTGTTGGCTTGCAAGTCATCTAGGTTTTTATTATATTCTTGTTTCAGCAATAAGTATTTCTATTGCTTTGTTTATCAATGAATTGTTTTCTTTAATATTGTTAGAAGTGTATTTTCTTATTGCACTATGTATATATTCATTCATTTACTCGTTGATTTACGAAATAAATGAAATTATTATTAAAACTATTAAAAAACAGCAAAGAAAAAACTATGATTTCATCTTTTCAAGTTTCCATTATTGAAATGGTCCCAAGAACTTGTAAAAATTAATTTGCACCCATGTAGCTTAACTGAAGCTAAAATTACAATAATGCCAACAGATCCGCACCACAATTATTTTAAATTTTTTTGGTAATCAAAAATAAAATTAATGATTGAGATGTTCAATAGTCCGAACTAGTTTTTAACACGAACAAAATTAATAAAAATTGATGGAAAATACTCTTTTTTCATGGGAATCGTGAATTGTTACATTTGAAAAATCTAATGAAAGATAGTATGTAGATTTTTTCCATAAAAAATAAATCGACGCTAGGAGATTTATAATCCCAGGTATATTTTACTTCATAATAAGACGCAACAAATGTAAAAAAAACCTTATAATCCTGTTTACGTAAGTTTGCAAAAATTCAAATGAATACAATTCTAACTTTTGAACTTCACACATAAGGACTGTATTGGAAAAAAATTGACCTTTAGTTTTTAGATACGCAATATAAGCTATAAAATGTGACAAAAAAGATCGTCTAATAAATTCATATTTAAAATCACTTTTGAAAAGATGTCATCAAATCAAGAAAAAGTGCGTAGTTTAATTGTGTGCAAATACCTGGAAAATCCCCTTCGTAAATATTTGGTACTAGCATAGGAGACCAATTCGTTGATTGCAACAGTGAAACAAACGATTATAAAGTACAAGAAGGGACGCCTACTTGTTGCTAGAAAGTCAGGATCAGGTAAAAAAAGTTCCATCCGCTACAAATTTGAACCGAAAGGTAAAGAGGAAATTTTTGCAGAGTCCAAACACATCCATTCGAGATATGGCTCAAAAAGTGTAAACATTGAACGCAATGATTCAGAGGATTAAGAAGCATTTTAATCTAAGAACATATAAAGTCCAAAAATTACCCGATCGATTCGACGAAAAGGAGAAAGAAGCGTAAAATCGGGCTCGAAAGCTATACTAGGATTACCTAATCAGATTCGATTGTGTTGTGTTGGACGATGAAACATACGTGAAGGCCGATTTCGCCCCATTGCCTGGTCTGGACTTCTATACAGCAGAATTAAAGGGTGGTGTTAGCCCAAAACATAAAACCAAAAAAGCACCAAATTTCCCAAGCGGTATATAATTTGGCAGGCAATATGTCAATGTGGTCTCAGATCAGAGGAATTTGTAGCGAAGGGTACAGTGAACTCAGCAGTATACATCGAAGAATGTTTATAGAAGCAACTAAAACCATTTTTCGAGAAACCCAACGTATCTGCATCATTTTGGCCAGATTTAGCGACAGGTCATTATCAAAAATAACGTGGTATGAAGACAACAACATCTCCGTGGTACCGAAAGCAGCTAACCCTCCAAACTGTCCAGAACTTCGACCAATCGAAAGATAATGGGCTGAAATAAAGAAAACAAACAACATTGCTCAAACCGAAAAAGTTTTTCAAAATAAGCGGAGAAGCGCATATAAGGTGGTCAATGACACCGTTGTACGGAACCTAATGCGTGGAGTTAATGGAATGGTCCGAAATTATTTTTCCTTGAAATAAAAATTCATTGAATTCTAATGTAAATGCTAGTTAATATAATTTATTAATAAAAGAAAAAGGAAATAGTTCGATGGAGCAATTAACACCACTTGTAGATACATAATTATAAAGTTCAATTTTTTCGATACACTCATTAAATTAACCATTCCATTAATAGTAGGCTGTGCAGTAAATTGTAGTAGTCGCTTTTTCGTAAGTTTTAACAGTTGTATTCAGAGGTGAGCTCCATGTAGGTTGCTTGTAAGAATCGAGTTTTAAATTTTTAGAATTTTGTTTGTGATGCAACTCTTTGTTGGACGTTCTTGAAACTTCTGATGCTTACTTATGCATGTCTTTACTTTAAGAGTCGATTCTTGGACTCTTTAGATTGTTGAAAATTATATCTGTACGAAAATTTCATCGATTTCTGTCTGACTTATTCTTCGGCGTAAAACCCCGCATCAACTATGTTGATGAAAACAGCCGCAAATTTTTTTATAAATTTATAAGACCCAGTCGCTCAATGTGAACCTAAAAAAATTATAAACAAGCCGTGAGGTGCGACCCTTGAGGTCCACACGTACAACTTCCCAGTAATATTTACATAAATATTAATAATATTAAACACAATAATAATTATGGAAATAATATTAATTTTAATAATAAAAATGTACCTCTCATAAAAGTCATTGGAATGACTTAATATTAATCGTAACATCTACGCGAGCGTCAATTGATCACGTAAAGATTTTCGTGGATTGGTTTGATTTAATATTCACCTGGATCAATCGGAGGTTACAAAGCCTTTTCTACGTTATTTGTTATTTTCATATCGATGCTTGAAGGACAAAACAGCGCTAGCAAAAAAGAATGCAGTTTTTGTTATGACGACAACTGAAGAGATTTTGTCGCATGATGGCCGTTTTGAATAGTTGCGGTCAAAACCACTAGCACTTCGGCATAATCACTGAATTTGTATTTTTTCACGATTTTACATCAATGAAACTAATAATTATTTCTTATTTTCTGTTGATTTTGAGAAACATTGATTGTGCAGTCAAAAATAGGTTCAATTGCATGTAAAAAGTAAAATATATGTATTACAAATGATGACGGAAGTAACTGAAATTTTACGAATACTAAAGAAAATAACTCCTAAAAACTACAATTTTTTATTTGATGATGATCTCAAAAAGTGTTGACTACAAAACATTTTACCATTCAAAACGTTGATTATCACTATTGCAAATTTGATTTGATTTGTATTGGTTTTCAAAATTTAAGCAGTTTTTTATTAAAGTTAAAACACGGTTCTGTGAAGACTATTAAACATCTCCGCAAATTATGCAAATAATAATAAACTTTCATTGACTTTACAACAATGTCTTTAGAATAAGAGATGGTGACTTTGAATGATTTTTTTTATTTTTAATTCAATTTGTTTTGAAGTCATGAGTAAATATTTTGCTAGTCTTTACAGAAATTGATAAAAGTTTATAAATTTTATAAACATTTATTATCACGATGTTAATTTTATTAATTATTAATTAATTTTTTTATGAAAAAAACACTAATTTTCAATATTTTTTTATGAAATTTAAAAAATGGCTACAAAGATTTTTTTTAAATTTAAAAACATCATTAAAATGTTAATACGCGTTGTTTGACTTCTTAATGATGCAAAGATTATATTTGGTTCTCGAGATATAATGATTGACATAAATGACCATGAAGGATATGATGACTTTTAATGGTTTATTATTTTTAATTTAATTTTTTTTGTAATCATGAATAAAAATTTTGGTGATATTTTTACAACAACTGTTTGTAGTATATAAATTTTATAAATATTGATTACTGCGACTTGAAAATAAAGTTAAAAATTTGATGTTTTTGAAAAAGACTCCAAATTTTTGCACTTTTTTTCAAAAAATTAAAAAACCGCTGCAACCATTTTTTTAAAAATTTGAAAGAATCATGAAAATGTTAATACGCGTCGATTGACACCTTGATGAAGCAAATCGTACATTGGGTTCGCGAGATATAGCGCATGACAGGGTTGACTTTCAAGGGGTGAAAACAGCAAACCCCCCCCCCCCCCGACCGAAGTGTCCCAAAAACTAATCAGCTTTTAAGATTGCAAAGATACTTCGATTGACACTTCAATGAAGTCGATATGACTTTGTTTACGTGAGTTATGCTCGTAGAAAAACTGTCCTCGAACGCACGTACGTACGTACATATACACACACACATACATACTTCTTTCTAAAAACACTTAAAATATACTCGTAAGACCTCAAAACGAAGAAATGTTGAAAATTTCAATTTCGATTTTCGAGGCGATTACAAGAACTTCCCATATACTGGGAAGTTAAAAATAATACTTCGATAAATGATACGGGTTTGAAAAAAGCTTCAGTTGTCATAAAATTTTCAGTATTTCAAGTTTACACAGAAGATAGCTATGTTATCTTAATTTAATTGGTATTCAAAATAAGTGATCCGAAGGGTTTTTTTCAAAAAAATTGGGTTTGAAAAAATGTCTGTGCTCAACTCGCACAAAGATCAGTATCGTTTATAAGCTCTAACTTCAAAACGACTGTAAATTTTGTTCCAAAACTTTAGGACAAAAAACTGCAAATTGACAGTCCTATAAATTGTAAGAGCATTCCAATTTGGTTTTAGTTGGATAATACGAACTTCAGATGTCATATTTATTCTTCAAATCTGTAGAAACCAGTGCACTAAAAATTAAAAATCTGGAAAAAAGTTCGTTTGAAAATCACTAAACAAAGCCTTTTCATTTCATTCCTCTTAGCTATCGAGAAAAATACTCTAAATCAAAGGAAGTAAGCCCTGATCTTCCAACAGGTAAAGTAGATGAAGCATTTGATTGTAGTAAATGAGCCAGAACTGTTTATACAAAGTGAAATTAGTGATTCAGTACGAGGCTTAAGACTTCCGAAACATAACGCATAATTTTTTTGAACCTTGCTTTCAACAAAAAAAATTATCAGCTTTTTCAAATCTTCAATTAACGATAATAGAGCTTCTGCAGTTACATAAACATTTTTTTGGAAAAATTCAATAAAATACTCGCATAAATTAAAAATTTTGAATCATGAGATGAAGCACCCGAAACTCTATGCTAATTCATTAAATACTTCATTGGACTTAAAGCTTGCTCATAAACTAAATATCGTAGGATAAAAAAACCGAGAGTCCTGAGTCGAATATACGCCAAAAATCATTTTTAAAAACAAAAAATAATCTGGGTGGTAGGAAAATTCAATCATGAAGACTACAGAATTTATTTTTGTTGCTATCAGAAATTTGCTGATAGTTTAGTATCAGGCTTTCATGTCATCCGTATATCAAATTAGCAACTAGAATTTTCTAGAACGCGGATCAAGCAATCGTCGCATCCCAAATAAACCCTGGATCTGAAGTTCTGTTTATCTAACTTTATCACTATTAATGATTGGTTTTCAGAATGTTCCCGAGCCTAGCCTCACTGTTAGAAGCAATAATTTTTTTTGAAAAGCAAGCATCTTGTATTAAACTAATTATTCCAGAAAGTGGGACGTGCAGCCTAAGGGGATTGAAAAGTGCGTGCTGTTTCAATATTGACGGTAACCTTGAACTATTTTTATATGTATATCTAGATTCATCCATAAGAAACGAAAAAAACGTGGAGTTAACTTCATTGTTCTTTCATTTTCTTTTTTTAATTTTGTTACATGTTTGTAGAAGTTTGTCATTTCATAAAATGGAATAAATTTCTTTAAACGTTTCACCGTGTTGTTTCCCTTTAAAAGCAACTTCTTAGTGTTCGCTAGACAGAAAAAATGTATGAAAGTGGCTACAGCAATCATCATCAGCGCATTTAATTTGTTCATGAACACAACCAATTTAAATACTCTAAAAGCTTAATCTTAACTCTTTTAAAGTAATTTCGAATATAAAACTCAGTGGTAAAGTTCATGTTACAACTTATAACTCCACAATTATTCCATCAAACATTTAACAGGCCTGAGTTATTCTACCAATATAATATTCAGTTCTAAGACTTTAAACGATGGACGATTAAAAAGTACAGTAAAATGTTTATGTTAATCGAAAGAACAATTACGAACATGAGAGCAAAAGCAATATCGCATATAAATCGTGATATGCCAAACAATCTGCCGACAAAAATAATCTGAAGTTGAATGAAAAATGTATATCTATACGTAGCTTCTTCGGAAGATACAAGATTGTTGCTTAACCCTTGCGCTATTCCTATCACTTACAGAGTATCTATTGGAAGACGTTTATCTTCCTTTAGGACTTTATATTTTTACCCAAATTAAAATACAGCTGAAAACGGATGTCGTGAGCAGAAAAATGTGAAATATACAATAAAAGAATGAATATGGTTGAAAATCTGTAGAAAGAATCATTTCAATGCAGCTCAATGCCGTCGAATGGGTTAATTCAAACAATCTTGACTAAGTGCTTAAGTACAACTTGGGCAGATGTTCTGTTCCCATTGATTAGCCAAGACCTTTCACTTTTTAAATATCTGCCGAGTAACGAAGCAATTTAACCATTGAACATGCACACTTACGTTAATTAGTAAAAGTATTGAGCACTTGGGAGGCAAATCATGTGCCGTCCAAACAAAATAGGCCTCCCATGGTATTATTCCCGACCCCATCAGGTCACGCTCAATTTGGTAAATATCAAAACATGTTTGTATCGTGACTGAGACTACGTGGAGCTATCTTCGAGCTGTTGCTGTAGATAGTTACGAATTAAATATTAGGTGACGGCTACAAAGGTCCATGGCTTTATTCGACTTCTTCGGCGAGTGGTCTTAATTAAAACATTATTCTGTTAATGAAGCAGAAGAAATGAAAGAGGAGTAAATGTCGCAGGCATTGTTGATAATGATAGCAAACCACGTGACAACCTTTTGAAGCTGTGGTGCAACTGAAACCACAAAAAGATACATGATAGACCAGGTTTATGCAGATGAACACATTGTGTTGATTCAATTCATTTGGACTGGATGAGATTTCGACGTGAGATCAGGTGCATTGAAATTAGGCAATTAATATCAGTATTGCACACCAATTCCATTCAGGTCTTGAAAGATGCATAAATATTTGAAAAGATTTGAAATCAGTAAATTGGTGTATTTATGCAATTAATGTATCGTATTGTTAGGGAAAAAAGTCAGATGGCTTTCGATGTACATTTACATATCATTCAAAATTAACTCAAAAATGTCCAAACTTTTGAAATTTTCTAGTTAAGTTACCTACGTAATGACACAAAAAACACAAAAATATGATGAAGACCATGCTCATTTTGTTTAATCATCGTTGAAATATTTTTCATAGATTTTCCAATGTACAACAAGAATTTTTCACTTCCCAGTGAATAAAAAGTGCTTGTAGTCGCTCCGAAAATTCAAATTGAAATCTTCAACACATTTTAACATATCAAGCTCTTTATAGCCTGTTTACATTATTTCGAAAATACGTATTTATGACTGACTCATTTTGAAATATCTCAGGCCGTTTACATTGCGTTGAGATGGTTTTGTTTGTCAGATAGACATGCTCAACTGTTTCGGTTGCAAAATGCCAAAATATACATACAGTGGGTAAAAAAAGTCAAGGCACGATGCACCCACCGAGAAAAGTGTGATATTTTTATCGAGAATGTTTTTATTTTCACATTATATCAGGAGATTAGAAGGCATATTTCAGTGACATACCAAAAAAACCAATCGCACAACAAATATTAAAAATAGGGGTGAAATATTTTTTCAATCAGAAACAACGCAAAAAAGTTAAGGTAAGACACACTGCAAATAGTTTATTTTTCTTAGAAAAATGCACCGATAGATTTGCGTGGAATTTTCGCTACATGAAATACTTGTCATTTGAGTTGAGTAAATGATAAAGGAATGTAAATTTCAAAAGTGAGTAAATAATGAGTGCCAAGATTGCAGAAGTTCGGGAAATTATAGTTCAGCTTTGGCAAACAGGAATGTCATATGTTAAATATGGTGTATTAGTTTAAAAAAAATATGCTGTCAGAAACGTTTTATGAGCATATAAAATTACAAAATCATTTGAAACAAAACATCGATCAGGAAGGCCAAAAAAGCTATCTGAGCGAGAAGAGAAATGGATTGTGAAAGACATTAAAAAAGATCCAAGACAAAATGCACCATTTTTACGCAATGAAGTTAAAAACTTTTCAGAAAGAAGTGTCTGCTCAGACGGTACGAAATATTATAAAAAAGTCGGGCTTTAAAGGCAAGGTTTGCCGACAAAAACCGTACATTAGCGCAAAAAATTTGATGTTAAGATTACGTTTCGCGAGAGAGTACGTGAAAAAATCAAAGTCCTTCTGGAAAAGGGTTGCTACAAAAATTAACCTGTATGGATCTGATGGGGGGCGGTATGTTTGAAGAAAACCAAATACTGTGAACAATTTCAAGCATACCAATCCCACAGTAAAACACGACGGTGGGAACATTATTCTATGGGGTTGTATGGCGGCTTCTGAACCTGAAAATTTAGAAATTATAAATGGCAGGATGGATCAAAATTACTATTTAAATGTCTTCAACAGGAATATTAGACAAAGTGCTGAAAATATGGGGATTTTAAACTCATTTGGCCTGTACCAGGATAACGATCCCAAACATACCTCGGAGCAATGCTAATTTTGGGCTATTTATAAATCCCAAAAAGTGATTAAAACACCTGCTGAGTTGCCAGATTTAAACCCTATGGAGTATGGAGCATATATGATACCACCTAAAAAAGCAGTTGCGATTCGTAAAGTAAAAACGAATTGAAAACAGCCAGCCATTTGCAAAATTTGGGTCAAATCGATGCCGAAACGCCTCCAGAAAATCATAAGAATGCAACCAAAGACCACAAAATATTAATAGTGAATGAGTTTTAAGAATTTAAAGGAAATAAATCTAAAACAAATCAAATAATTTCAGATAAAACTATATCGTGCCTTAACTTTTTTGGGTCGTTTTCTGTTGTGTTTTTGGTGTTTTTTGGTATGATACTGAAATATATTTTCCTAGATCCAGATATACTGTAAAAGAACATCATTCTTCATTAAAAATTGCACTAAAACTTAAGTTTTTTCTTGTTGAGTACATCTTTTATGAATAAAGATATTCAGGAATGCCATTATTGCCCTTGCAAACCAAAATAAAAGTCGATGAATATATGATTGAAGCAGTTCTTTGCATTCATGCCTGTTCGAATTCGATTAAGTTTTCATGCAGTGGTTAAATTTTTCTTAGGAGCACTGAATTTCCTTGAGATATTGCGCCAAACAGTGTGGTGAATTCGAAAGTATCAACTAACGCCATCTATTCCACATATTAAAATCGATTAATATCATGTTTTGATCTAAGATTTTGCCAAAATTACGTTCTGGAGGTAATTTGAAAATGTATGGAAATTACGTGTTTTCAACTTGATAATGATGAAAGCAAAGAATGGTCCCAAAATGATGTAATTTCCTGGCAGTGTAAATAGGCTATGAGAGCATATTTAAAGTATTTTTGGGAACAACTCTGTATATTTGTGTTTTGGACTAACGTTCGTGCGTGGCGTATTTCCGACAATAGCCCTCCAAGAAAATATCAACTTTCTTAGCCCTTCGAGTACACAAGGGGTCAATTTGACCCCAGCGGCGACTTTGCCCGATCGCAGCGCTTAGGCTTGCGGGAGAGTGGGGATACTATAGGCTTCTATGTGTATTTCTGTGTTTTGACTATCAGTTTGCACCGTTTGCAGACAGCCTTACGCCGTCAGTTGTCGTTGAGAAGCCTTTGAAGCAAGCGTGGGGTCAAATTGACCCCCTCGTGTACTTGACGTCAATTTTGAGTCAAATTTTTTTTACTTTATAAATGGATGGATTAATTTAAAAAGACCAAAAAATAAGTTTATTAGTACAAAGATCATAACTGGAAACATTGGAGAATGAGACAAATCCGGAGGTTATCTTGTACTTTAATAATGTGTTCGATCAACTGTGCCACGCTTATACAACTACCCGTGCAACAAAGCGTTGGCCAATGCGATATTTTTTTGCTGTGCTCGATCAAGCTATCATGAATGCCAGGTGCTTGTACGCTTGTGCACTTGTAAATATGCCGGTGACGCTAGCAAAGAGAAATCTGCTCTTGTTGCCTTAAAAGAAGAAGAAAAGAAATACACATGCGAACATTCTTAAATATTTCATTTACATATGTTCCCTCTTTTATCAATACAGAAACTTTTCAAAACGTCAATTATGTTTCAATTTGATTGAAATTTTTGTATATCGCAGAAATAAAAGTTCGCACAAAAACAGTCGAGCAAAGTCTGAGTCTGAGTCTATATGCAAATTTTGAAATTTTCAAAATCCTTTTTTCAAGGGCCGCTATAGGGCTAATTTTTCCTCTATTCTGTCATGTCTTGAGAGTATCCGCATAAATTTTTAGCCAAAAATATTGAAAATTAAAAAAAATTACGAATTTTTTGTAAAAAACCTGATTTGCGTCGAAACTGATTTTTCCCAATTTTTTTTAGAAATGTTAAGGACATAAAAGGCACTTCTAATGTGTGAGAACTATGAAAAGAGGTTTCTAACTATACCTTAATTTTTTTCAAATGAAAATTTTAAGTGGTGGCTATTCTATAGATGTTCAAAAGTGGTTCGGGTCAATTTGACCCTATAGATTCTCGATGATCGAAAAAATAGGCGTGTACTCGAAGGGTTAAGGTGTCAATCGAACCATATTTGCAAAAACACGAGTTGCTTTGAATTTGTAAAGATTCTGCAGGGCAGTTTTCATGTTTTAAGCCATCCAAGGTCATTTCTGTTTAACACTATATCTTGCGAACCAAACGTTGAATCCACAAAGCTGGGATGTCAATAAAAGCGCATTAACATTTGTATGATTTTATCATATTTTGAATGAATATAATGTTGTTCACTTTTATTTCCATGAAAATATGTATGAAATTTGTTTTTTTTAAACGAAAAAAGATCTTTCCACCTGATTTGCATAAATGGCAGTCAATGCTCATAAAATCAGTTGCTCTAAACGGTTCTTGTGGAAAAATTATTAAAGTTTTTTCCATGATTACAAAGAGAAACAAAACAATAAACAATTACGGGCACCTTGAACGAACGATCAAGCTAACGACTTCTCGGATCTAGTTGAAATGATTCTTCAAATATCATTAAGATTCAAATAAAGATTTGAAAATTTAATAAAACCGACAAGATCTAAGTCTAAAGTATTGAAAATAGATTTTGCTACGCTCCTCTTTCGACATATTGTAGCGCTAACGATGGACACAACTAATGTCCAAAATATATATTCGTTAATAAGAAATCAAAATCATTTATAAAGGAATAGTGTCACTTCTTTTCTTATAGAAACATAGTTTATTGTAATTTGTAAAAAGTAATTGGTATTAATAAAGTGATTTTTTGCAATTAACTGATTTTTCCTTGAATATTATTTTGAATTGAATTCATGAGCCAACATAAAGTTTAAATAAAATAAACTTTCACGGTATGTTAGTTTATTCACAAATTTGAAATTGAAATAGTGCGTCAATGTTTCTTCTATCAGCTGAATACTGGCTGAACCTCAATATACTGATACGCTACCATGGGTAACAGCATAAAGTAACAGACTTTTCACCTCACATTGACGGTTCGAATCTTCAAAACCATTGCTCATGATAATTTTGTAACTTGAAATTGATGCACACACGAAGTAAATCAAATGAGCAGCCAGAAAGTTCTATTATTGATCATTGAAGTAATTTTAATGAAAGTTATTCATTCTCTCAACAAGTTTTTTTATATTAACAAAAATTTCGTTGTGTTAACGAACGTTCGAAGTGTCTGTTTTCCACTGTTTTCGTAGCTTTTGCGACTGTTTTTGGATCGAAGTAGACTAAAACAAATATAAGCATAAAAAACAGGCACACAATTTCCTGTATTTTTCTTCAAAACGTTAAGCAAAGATTTGAAATGAAACATCAATCTTATCAAAAAGAAATTAATGAGCATAAATTGTAATATGTTGGAAAGCAAATCTTTCGTTTTCAAGCATCAAGCATAAGTGGTCAAAGGTCAAAAATATCACTCCAAAATTTCAAAACTTAAAAAAAATGTTAAGAAATTTTGCGTAAAAATTGACACTAGCTTTTATTTTAGCAATCAGCAGATAAACATGAAAATCAAATTTTTCTGAACACTCAAACTTTATTGCGAGCTATTGCAAATGTATTGAATTTTTTTTTGGATTGTTTTAAAGTGTTTTAATGGTGATGTATTTTAAAAAATAACTTAAGAAAACGGTATTGCAAATTGAAAATTCATGGAAAAAATTTCGACAGCAAATTATTTTTCGATAAAATTTCTAGTTTGCAGTTGCTATTTTTTATCATGAAAATCGATCATTGAAAAAAGAAGATGTAAGAAACGAACATTCTGAACGTCAAAAATTTTCTTACCATGACCCATGATTTTCGATTCTCAATTTTGATTTGTGAAAAAGATTGAGGTGTATATGGAAGAAAAAATATTTTGCACTGTTGTTTATTGCATCATAATGTTCTACGAAAATTATCTTATCAAACGACAGGTGCTACTTCACTCTGTAGGTTGTAGACAAACCCATTCGAAAGTTACAGAAATCAGGCGCAAATCTTTATGCTTTTTCTTCAAAATGTTAAACAAAATTTGACCCGATCAAACGAAAGCATGGCTAGTTATAAATAAAATGCACATCTTATAAAAAAATAGTGAACATAAATTATCAAATGGTGCAAAGTTTGCATTTAAATAAATTCTTAGTTAAATTTGATTGTTTGCGCAACTTTTTTAGAATGTTTCTATGGACAATAATGCATACAATTTAAATTTTTGTAGATCTTATAAACTCAATTAGGTATGATAACCTGTACTGCTGTTAACTTCAATTCTGATTTATTCTTCAATTATTTTCCTTAGGTGTAAAATAAGTGCTAACTTCATTCTGAATGCATTCAACAATTTCATGCTGCATGCATTGTTTTGAAACAATAGAGTCGAAAATTAAGAATCAGCAGCTATTGAAACTGGTAACCGAATCCCGTATAAGTGTCTCCAGTTTGCTATGTCTGGTAGCAAATACAAAAATATTTTGCTTGGAGTATTTGAATAAGTCCACGTTGTCTATTTGCCCAGGCTTATCTAAAATGCTAACGTAGGCGTCAAATTTGATTTCAATCTGAAAAGAAGTGTCTGTTAATACCGAATCTACTTGAACCTAAAACAGTGCATTTCCATACGGAGATAATGCATTCTACAAAACTGTCATGTTCAGATTAAGAAAGTAGTTTTTGTTATTTATGCACATGTGTTTGTGATCTCTCAACTTTTAAGGGAGTCATGAATTTTATCTTGATTTGAAATGGCTTTAAGGCATAAAAGCCTGCCGGTCTTTTTTGAATCAGGATGTCGTGGAGAAGAGTGTTACTGCAAACTAGCATTAAATGTGTATTTATTTAAAATTTATGGTATATGCAATATTACTGTTACAATTTAACAAATATGGTCCAGATTGAATGAATACTATTTATTTTAAGCTTACAAAATACATCGATTAGACTGGTTTTCTGAGTAGATTAGCTATGAAGCACTTACTCATTTCACGAGTTAGTGTATGGTTCACCTTAAACAATCAATGAAACATTGTCGATATCTCTGAACTGTCTATCGATCTGTCGGCTAGAATTGAGATCAGATTTAATGTCACGCTTTGTGTAAAATTTATACACATATGCGATTCAAATTTATCGTCCGTTTAGTACGACTGCTTGCAGATACTCTGGTACACTGGTTCGCCACTATGTCACTTTCATTTTTATGCATCCCAGCTTCATGCAAGCCATGTAATCCGCCTCGGGGTTATTTTAACTACGTTAAAAGCAGTCGGTGGAGCGCCAAACATGAGCCTGAAGGGAGTCCACCTTTGAGGTGAGTTCACGCAATCACTGGAACAAGTCGAACGCCAGTCAAGACATTCCCGGCTTGAAATCTCGTACGCGAACGCAGATTTATGGATGGACATTTCTGCACCACGTAACATTGCCAGCGAAATTTAATTACACTCCTTGGCAATTAAAAGCAACTTTTCGGCTCCTGTGATATGTCACGTTCGGTAGGCTGTGGAATTAATTACAAACTCGGGCAGCTGTATAACATGAGTCTGCAATTTCGGATAGAAACATAAAATATTTGCGCGTTCGAACTATCTAAATGGTCATAACTCCCAGTCTTGGACGCTTATCTGATTCTATAGCGATTGTAAGCAGTTTAACATTGTTATTCAGAACGACGGAGCCCATTTAAATCTTGGCCATATGTGACACTTGTTTGTTCTGTAATCTTCAAGGATCTGAATTAACATCACAGGTGAAGCAAAACACAATCAACAGAAGAGCAAGTGCATGGTTCAAAATATGGAGTCTTTTGAATTCCCATACCTTCCATTTATATTAGGAACATTGATTTCAATGCATCACAGCGACGGTTTGCTGAAGTGTGAACTTATTTCAAGGAATATGAGAAGCACAGGGAGAAAATTTAATTTAATTTAATTTAAATCGAATTACACTGATTTGTCGCAAGAACTCAATTCAGTTAACTGGGCATCTTTTTTTGACAGTCTTGGCTGTGAAGATTCGCTCGTTATATTCTACTCTCTTCTCTATGACCTTATCTCTCGCTTCCCTTCCTATCATAGTCGTACCTCGGTTCATGATCCTCCCTGGCTAACTCGTAATGTCTTAGCTATCTTCAAATTAAAAAACCAAAGCTTATCGGCGTTATAAATCTAATAGTACTCCGGTTAACACTACTACCTTTTCAAATCAACGTGCTTCAGCCAAACTGGAAATTAAAAAAGCTATGCGTAACTACTTCGCTAATATCGAAAATTCACTGCACTCTAACCAGACAAAGCCGTTTTGGTCTTATGTCAATTCCCTTAAGTCTTTGTTAAGTATTCCTAATACTGTTTCCTGGAACGCTAAGCAAGGCTCTACTCCTGAAAAAATCGGTGAGATATTTGCTCAGTTTTTTTCGTCAATATATAACTCTCCCAAATTCTTTTGATACTCCTTTTTGCTTTCCACCTATTCTTAATCTTAGCTCCACTAACCCAACTGAAATCCAAACTTTGATCAATTCTTTAGATTCCAGCGTAGGCCCTAGGCTAGATGGACTTCCTAATGTATTCATGAAATTCTTATCCTCGTCATTATGCATTCCACTATCTTATATTTTCAATGCTAGTTTATCCTCTGGTATCTTTCCCAATCTGTCGAAATTGGCTAATATTATTCCTGTACTCAAATCTGTATCCTCTTCTGATGCTTCTAATTATCGTTCCATTTCGATTCTTTCCTGTTTTCTCAAAATTCTTGAATGCATTGTCTATAATAAAGTATACGCAGCTCTTAATTGTAGGCTGTCCTCGTTTCAACATGGATTCGTTCCAAACCGTTCGACCGTCACGAATCTCCTTGAGCTTACCCAAACTGTCGCAAAAACTCTTGAAAGACGTACTCAAGTCGATGTAGTGAACACTTATTTGAGTAAGGCATTTGACACAGTCAACCTAAATGTTTTACTTCTGAAGCTAGCTCGCTTTGGCCAGTTAGGACCATTACTCTCCTGGCTCGAATCCTACATCCGTTCTCGTTCTTGCTGTGTTAGCCTATGTGGAGCACATTCTTCTCTCTTCCATCCAACCTCCGGCGTTCCTCAAGGGTCTATTCTAGGCCCTCTTCTTTTCTTACTCTATATAAATGACCTTCCCTCTGTCGTAGCGTCTCAGTCTCTTCTGTATGCTGATCACTTAAAAATTTACCACGTTATTCGCTCAGAAGAGGATTGTATTGCTCTCCAAAGGGATCTTGACGCGATCGTTTCTCTCCGTGAAGGTTCAGAAATATCACAAAATGTCCTTCTCCTTAAAGCCCAGTGCAATTGATTACACCTACGTATTACATGATATTTCACTTGCGCCCGTTTTTCAAATAAAAGATCTGGGAGTGATTTTCGATTTGAAACTTAAATTTGAGCCTCACATTGTGGCAAGAGCCGCACGCGCCTCTCGCGTCTCCCGGTTCGTATTAAGACACTCTCATATGTTTACTGACATTTCTTCCTCGGTCAACCTATACACTAGCCTCGTTAGACCAATCCTTGAATATTGCTCGCAAGTATGGTCACCACACTGTCAATATCTAGATTCGATGATTGAATCAGTACAGCACAAATTCACTCGATTCCTCATTTTTAAATTTAATATTAGATACATATATGCCATATGAAGAGTGACTTTCTTTGCTACAAACTCCTACTTTGCACTCCCGCAGACTCCTTTTAGATGAGTGTTTTCTGTTTCGGCTTCACCATCATCAATTAAACTCTAATCTCCTCGCTTGGTTAGAGTATCGTACTTCAGAACGCCCTGCCAGATCTGACACCATATTTACAGTTCCATATGCTAGGACTGAGACTTTGTAACATTCGTCGATGTTGCGATTCCCTCGGAATCACAATATTCTGCAGCTTGGTCCGTTTCCTCACTCACTCTACATTCATAAGCAGAATGTAAAAAGTTCTTTAACTAATTAGTTTAATCTATACTATGTATTTTCTTTCTATAATTTTTACATTTTTTCTTCTTCTCTTTTATTGTCTTGTAATTGGATTATGTTAGTCTGTAAGGCAAATTTAATAATATTTATTTATTTATATAAATAAAAACTTGTTAAGCGAGGTGAAAGTGATCCTTTATAGATTTGAGATGGCGAGGTCAAAATAAGGGAAAAACATTTGAAAAAAGCGTCCATGTGAAAAACATGCTAACTTCAGTACTTCTGGGGAAATACATGTTATTTTGGGGAACCCTCAATCCACACTCGAGTGCCTCAATCTCTCTATCACTCACTCGTCTCCACATTCCTTAATTCTTAAGGTCACCTTATCAGATAAGTTCTATTTTAAAGGTGTATTTAACTGTTGCTGTTGTGAGAAAATGTGAAAGTGGTGGCTGTGGTTTATTACGCATTCCACGAGAAGGGGCCTAAAAGATGCGCATTGAAGTCGTCACACTTCCGAGTATGGGGACTTCGTCAGAATCTTCGGGGGTTCGAAGTGGAGTGGCGATTCAACCCGATGCCGAGACCGAAAGATAGGCCTAACTTTCCCCAGTATGGTCACTGAATTGGCACTCAGTTGGCAAAATGGTATTCCCACAATAGTGTAGTAGTAGAGGGTGCGTGTTTGTCACTTAAAACAAACCCGCAGCCAAAGACGTCCGTGGCTTTACATCACCTCGGTAGGTAGCCACGTTAAACATTAGGAACATAAGTTTAATCTTCTAACCATTATATTTTTATCATGAGTTTCAACTTAAGTGAGTGAGTATTTGTCATTGATAAATCTGCTTCATCATTATCAGACGATGACTATGTTTCTGCTAGGATGAAGCAGAAAAAGTTGGGAAGACTTCAAGACGTTGCCAAAAAAATCTCGAATTCTGGAGCAAAAGATATGTGACAGCTGTAATTGCTTACGTTATCACTGCTTTGAAAAGGTCTGTGAAATAGAGAGAAATCGATCATTCATCAAATGAATAACTGCAATGATTTGAGTTCATTTTGGACCAGCATATTGTGAAGTGGTCGCCAAAATCTCCCGAAGTTCCTGTCGAGCGAAATTGAGTGTGATTCGCGGGAGTAGAGCTGAATAAATTCCTGTATGCAAAACTGCTTTCACTTTTATGCAAACCAAGGATTCAAATTGTTCAGTCGAGTATGATGAAAAGTAGTCTTTTGCCAAGAGATCTAGAACGCAAACACGAAATCCGTCCTTATAAAATTCCCGACGACAATTTGTGGATTATCAATGATCACATAAAATCGTTCAAAAAGAGATACAGCCACTGTAGTCCCAAGAAAAAAGTCTATTTTCCCGAGGAGCTTTTGAAATATACCATGAGAAAATCCTGCCAATAATGTGAGTAATGAATATTATCGTCCCATTTTCTATACTTGTTGTAATATAAGTTTTGGATGCCCTAGAAAGGGTACATGCGCTAAGTGTGATATGTTCGCAAACAAAGTAAAGGAAGAGATTGATCCAAAACCTTTCAGAAGCTAAATCAGTTAAAACCTAAAAGTCTTTTCGCTAGAATAAGAGTCATTTGAAAGAAAAGCCAAGTTGAAAAAAGTAAAGAAGGGATTTACATGGACGTTAACAAGAATTTAGTTGTTCCAAATATGGCTACAAACGACGTTTACTATAGACATCAATTCTCATCCAATTCCTTCATTGTTCAACGTCTTGGAGATGAACATGTTGTACTCTAAACGTATCCTGAAGAAGTTACTAAGGAAGGAAGTAACGAGATTTACTCTATTCTTTATGACTATTTCATGCATCACTTGCCACTTGGTGTGGAACATTTTCACATCTTTTCCTAATTGTGTGCAGAAAAAAATAAAAACTGAACTTTACTAAGATTACTACACTGGATTCACTTTTCTGATATCCAAAAATTCACACATGGAATGTAACGGAGCTAGGGTGTTGCAGGATCAAAATATCAGAGCTGAAAGTCCAAAAGATTGGACCAAACACTTTGAACAAGTGAGATGTAAGTTATCGTCATTTTGCGAAGAAAGGTGAACCTCATTCAAAACCGGACAAGTCAGACATTTTTTGGAAAAAAAAAACAACTTATGCTGAAACAGCACCATTGAAAACTCCTCCAGCCGAGCAGCTGAAGTTTGGTATTGAGCACCCCCAATTGGCGCATCACCGAGATCCTTTTAAGAGAGCTTCGATAAACTTAATCCTCATTCGAAAATCCAAAAGGCGACAAAACAAAAGACGATGGTAGAAAAGAACTGGTGCTGAAAGATGTCGCAACCAAGATAAGCATAAACATTGCCAGCATCAGAAAAATGAGGTCTACTTTTCTTCAAAAAGTTTAACATGCCATGTCAAATGAGAAATACAACAGCTTGCAACTTTTGAAGCAATTTTCTAGTAGCAAAGAAAGAATGTACCTTGGGAAACTAACCAGCACAACAACGAATCAACACTTTCTTCCTCAGGAAAATTCTACTTTGGATACTGTACCGACTTTTCTTTCATTTTAAAATCACTTTTTTTGCATTTTGAAAGATTACCATGATTTTTTGGTACTCTTTAGAGCCCACCGACAAATTTTAAGCAAAAACTCTGGAAATTTGAGCTTTAATAGGTTTTTTTTGCACTAAAATCGATCTACTGAATAATTAGAAGAAAGTTAGGTAACACGATTTTCTTCTGTGTTTCTCAAATTTTTATGTGACTTACAAAATATGTACTGAATTTTTTCGCTGCTAGTCTCGTTGCCAATATGAATCAACGTGTTTTTAGGAGCATTTGTAGTCTGAATTGCACAATTGTGTGAAAATAGCTTGAAATTTCAATTATAACTTATAAAGAATGCTTAATTAAGATTCAATTTTTCTCTTTCCAGGTGCGGAAACCCTTTTTGTCAATATTCCTCTTATTCACAGTGGAATCCTACGCTAGGGCTGGGTATGTCTATGCACAACAAACAATAGCACCCATAATTTATCCTTCAACAACAATTGGATCGTCATACGCACAAAATGCACCCGCACAAATAGCACTTGCACAATCACAGCCGCAAGTAGTGAACAGAATTAACAGAAACCATGGCAATTTCAGATTACTCAACCATCTGGGTGTAACGCTACCAGTTCTCGATCATAACTACATATCCGATCAATCGACATCCTATATTGTTGATGGACGCGTTCTGAAGCAGTATCTAGTGCAAGAGGATCAATTCGATGATATCCTTCCACCAAACGATCTAGGAGCGAATCCCATCTTGTTTGATGATTTCGCCAATCTTTACGATAAATATTCTAGGATCAATCAGGAATTTTTGCAGATTCGTTCCAGTGACGGACCTTTATCGGTTATCCGTCCGGTGACGAGAAATCACGGACCAGTTGCTTTGGGTTCAGGCTCGTTGGGCTATATACGACGACCGAACGGAGGTATATTCCTTGGATCTGGATCACTTGGCTACATCAGCAATCAACAACGAGTGGATGCCGTGAACGATGCGAGAGCACCAAAAGGAACCGCACCAGGACCGACAAGCTTTGGAGACAGTATTACTCCATTCATATAGATACGTGTTAGGCTTGAGTTAAAATGTGTATCCTATTTATTTAAATGTATTTTAAGTTGTATGTTGACTACTAATAAATTCTAAGAACGCATAGATGATTTTATAGAAAGTTTGATGCTGGGTGATATTTTTAACCGCAGTTATTTTTGGAAGATTTTGATGATTTCAATCACTTTTGTAGCCTTAATCTCGCGTAAAGTGAGATATCTTTTATTATTTGTTAAGAACTTTAAAGTAGTTATAACACAAGTTATTTTCAACAGCTTTTGCTGCATTATTATCCAGAATTGCATACAAAACTACACTCTAGAAGATGCACGTTGATCGAGCACAGTTTGTATGAAAAACTTTAAATCTTCAACTAATATAGCGGGAAGTAAATTATATACAATTCTGCGCCATCTTTGTTACAGCTAAGCATTTGAATTCCTTCCTCAAGAACTCACATGAAGACTCTATCGCAAATAATGAGGTCCCGCAAATCTAATAAAGGTGATAAATAATAATGCAGAACTGTTGATTCCACTGGGAAAATCCGTCCATAAATTGAGAAACATGAATGCAATTTTTCTCTACTACGATTCAAGGAAATTCTCGAAGGAATTGTATGTAAAGCTATATCAATATTCAAGAAAAAATATAGTAGGATATTTTGATGGTTAATTGTGGGATTTATTTTGGGGCTATCAAGCTTTTGATCTGGTAGCGAAAACAAGCAAACATATCCAGCTCGGTTGTTGAAAATTATTTATAGAAATTCCAGATGAAAAGTATATCGGTAGTGGTATTCGGTAGTCCAATAACAAATAATAACCCTAAAGCCGTCCCAATTAACCGCTTCAAATTGACATTATATCAATGCCCATCCTGGACTACAATAGATGGTACAACATGAAAAAGGACAATAGCATCCAAAATAAACAAAAAGAAGAGCAGCAGGTTTTCAGCCGAAAATAAAAGTAATACTATAAATTTCGTACTACAAGATGAGGTGATGTAGGAGTGCCCACAACAATTTATGATTTTATGAGAATAAGTAAAACTCATGCTACCACTTTTTCCGCTTACGTTTTTGGTAGAAAGCGGAATTTGGCCACAGGTAATTTGTCACAATTTACCTATGAATTGAATTCAGTGATGGTATCTGACACTGAAGTAAGCTATTACAATCGGTAATCATCGAGCTTAATGAAGTTACGAGGGCAGTTTGATAAGTCAGTAAATTTTTAAATTTCCCGCGCAGTAACTTTAAACGCAACACTGTTCCCATCCACTGCCATCTATTAACAGACTCCTGTAATATGTTGAGGAAGCTACTTCATTTAGTTTGTTTTTGACAGCCATTGAAAGCAGATAACCTAGTGAATTTTACGAAAAATGAAAAATAGTGAATTTTGTGTGATGATTAAGTATTATTTTTTGTTCAGCTCGCCCAAAAAAAGGTCGACACCCTAGAAATTGTCGATAATATCCATGGAGTGATCATAGCATAAAGAACACATAGTACTGACACTTCAGCCAATTTCTCACATATATGTTATACAACCAAAGTGGCCAGGCTGTGCTTAAGTATATCCGCACATATCCGTGTACCCTAGCATGAGTAACAGAGTAAGCAAATGGCATGTGAATGGTTCGTGCTAGCTAGTTGCATCAATTCGTTAAGTCACGAACTGACAGCGATAAACGTCAATATGTATTTGACAATTCGTGAGCGGAATATCGCGTGTAATAAAATTTTAGATTTTTTTAATGAAAATTGAAACAAATCACAGTGACAAGTCCGCGAGAATCACGCGCTCAAAATATGTGATCATCGGTACTCCATTGAGCAACGTTTAATTATCTAAAAAAAAGTGTTTTATAGCCGCAACTTCGAACAGTGCGAAAAAGTGTTTGATGCTCTACGAAATGAAAATAAAGTTCCTTCTTCGGTGTTCTATTTATTTAAGAATATAGAGCAATGAAAGTGCGTAAGGGGACTGAGGTTGAAAGTATTTCAAACGAGAGGGTACATCACATTTTACATGAATATTTGGACATGATGAAACTATCCGTGTGTTGGGTGCCGTGATTGCTCACACTCGATCATAAGCGCAACTGTATAACCACTTCTGAGACGTATTTGGCAATGTTCAGTCACAATTAGGACCAAGAAACAATCAAAACAGTGGGTTTTTTCGGGTGAACGTACACCAAACAAGGTCAAGGGGGTCGGTCGGCCACCAGGGTTATAGCCCAATTTTTTAGGATGCACGCAGTATCATTCACATTGATTACCTTGAAAAGGGTAAAACGATCAACGGTGAGTATTATTTAGAGCTTTTTGACAGATTCAATATTAAATTCAAGAAGAAACGATCGCATTTAGCAAAGACAAAATTGCTGTTCTATCAAAACAATGCATGAGTGCATATGTGTGTAGTCAACATGGCGAAAATACAATACAATTTGGAAACATTCAATTAATGAGCCTCCTTATATTGAAAGGTCGCGGGCAGAGCTGCAATAAATAACTCTTTGATAAGTCAATGTGAATGCTAATGCTTTTGGCGTACCATATGATAGTCTATTATCATTTCTACTCAGGTTTTTACTACAAACGCATTACGAGATAAGATATTGTATATAATCGGTTGTAAACAATTCGGTGACCGAAGGCTTGCGGAAGGTGTGCACCAGTTCATTAGTGATTACCGCAAAATGTGATTACCTCTTCCTCCTCAAGTTACTCCTCGTAGGCCTTAGACATTCTAGTTGCCTGCTAGCCAATGCTGTTTCCACTACTCTGACTTTCTCGATTATCGCACAACTGATAAATAATTCTACTCGATTTCATATATGGGGCCGTGTGAAGTCACTTCAGTCTAGAATTTGATTAAATTTAATATTGCCTAATCGAGTCTTGCGAAAACATAGGCCGACTAATATTTATTAGGCATACAAATTGCGAGACAATCTAGAGTTGAATAACAGTAGTCAGGAAGTTGATAGTTACTTCATTTGTGAACAGCATGTGAGTTTAATAAAGTTTCTAGTGTGGATATTATTGTATGATACTAAGACACGATATGAGTGCTCGAAGAATGGATGAATCAGTGTAGTTAATCGAAAAAATTAGTGCGCAACGGCAAAAGTTACTTCTTGAGGAAAGAGTCTTTCGTGATTCTTCAATATATATAAGAATAAGTGGGATATACATATGTAATCATTAACGTTCTAAACATTTGTAAATGATAGAAGCTAATGAAATTTTAAGGTGAATATTCAACCATATTAGTGAACTAGCATACCTATACGTCTAACTCAAGCATTGCTAGAAAGCTTAAGACGTCTTAATCTCAACAAGCGTGTTCATTGGAGTTGAATCATCTTTTTGCACTATCAAATCAAAATACGAGGTAAAGCATTTGATAAGGAATATCGTTATCTGGTGCGAAATACACTACAACATTTTTGAAATTTTTCAGTAGCACATTGAATTTTATCGCATTCTGTTTATGGTTCTTGGTAGCGATTTCTCTTATGGTAATCACACAGTAAAATATGATGAGATTTGTTTAGGATCATTCTGAATTATCAATTCAAATCAAATTGAAAATTATAATGCTATCACATAAATGACCTCGTGAAAACTTAAAATTATCGGTAAAAAAATTCACCACGTAAATCAATTGGCCTGACTTTTTCTTCTATTTATTAACATACATCTGTGTTTGCAGCGCAAAGGGTGTTAAGTCCAAGTTTGTGAAAAATGAGTAATGTGCGCTCGAAATTAAATTATGTTTTCCTCTTTATGTGGGTGTAGAGTGCTAAGTCCTTCCTTTATTTTTCGCGGAGAAATTTACGAGTGGCTTTTGAGCTATGTTTTCAAAATCCAGGTGACTGCAGTGAAAAGGGTGCTATGTTCCTCTTAAATGACATATAACCATTTTCACAAAACTAAGTAGCGATCCATTTGCGCAGAGACTGTTATGTCCTCCTCTTTACGAACTTGATTCATTAATTGATGACCTATTTCTTGAGTAAAAAAAACGTGTTATGAACTTTTTTTCTAAGGAATTGGTTTATCTTACAGGAAAGAATCGGCTACCGAAATTCTACGAATTTTTGCATGCACAAACTACAACTCGGTTCTAGTTTTCATAGAATTTTAATAAATCCCAATAATCAGAATCGCCTTTTTCCGTTCATAATTTCATTTCATTTCCCTGAGAATTTCAGTTGTTCACTGCCAATGGTACTATCAAGTTTGTGCTGAAAACAATGGCCCCGATATATGAACAGCCTGGAGCACTTGACTTTAAAAACACATTAGATGTAAGAGAAGAATTTAGGTCCGCATACTTCAGAAAAAGAAAGAAATTTGGTAAACTCTTAACACAAAAAAAAATACGATGGACCAAATTTAATCTCTACAGAGAAAATAAGACCTGTTGGATTTGTGCTCTTTCACATCTTCTATTTTTCATAAATTTTACGAAGAGTTAGCCACCATTAAAAAGGCAACTGTAGTTTATCCTGCTTCGGATGACGAAGATGATTAAATTTTAATTTTTTTGATTGCTATTATTCTTTTATTACTAACATTGCTTTTCAATAATAATTCCAAGATATAATTTTCTTAGTTCTTAGATTCTTTTTTTATCTTTTTATATATATTTTACTTAAAAAAATAAAATAAACACATTTTTGACAAGGTTTTTTCATTTCACCGATTTGTTCCTAATTAGTAAATAATTACATTTCAAATAAAGTAAACACAAATTTTCATGGTAGTAGTTTATGTGTGACTTACGTGTTAAGTCCATCAATTATTAACCGTTTTTCAAAATAAGAGATTGTAGGTGAGATGTAAAATTCAAAAAACACATTTTATTTTGTCACAAACCTGGTGAGTTCTTTAAGTTTAAAAAAATATGCGCGTCCTGATTTAGCAAAAATCGCCAAACTTTGAATTGCGATTTCCCAAAGTTAGTAATTATGGACTTCACACGCTGCAAGCCCACATATATTCTAATACATTGCTTTTTTTTTAAATCAACAGTTTAAACAGATACATTCGTTACTTCTTTTCAATTTCGAGACGAGTTCTTGGAAAATTCTTTATTTTTGTCCCTTATTTGATTTTGAGTTATCAATGTATAAACTCCATGCGTATAACTTGGTCTTTATAAATTTTGAAAGGCAACTTCTTGTTGGATTTTTCAAAATGTTTTAAACTCTTTGGCTCGTATGAATAAAAATTGAGTACTTATTAAATAACAGTAGCGGTTCGTGGAATTTGTTCACAGATGTTTCTTTTGTCCAGGAATTTACGAGGCGCAATTTGCTTCATTTTTTCGGCGGTGCTGCAGCGATCCATTGGAGCGGTTGCCATTTTGTTTTCTAATAGTTTTTTCCAATGAAAATCTTTACTTTTAATCTTAATAAAGATGTATATACAATTTCAAACCCATATATTGAATAGATTTTTTGGTAGTTGTTTAAAAAAAATCATTTTGAACAGTTTAACAGCAGAATAACACCTTAAGTAAAACATCTAAATTTTCACTCTGCCGAAGTGGTACCGTTTCATTTTCCCCAAAATAGATTGGCTTACATTTAAAAGTATAAACTACTATGCATTTTCCACAAAGAACATTGAATGCGTTTAGAAAAATTCAGCACATTCTGAATATAAAAAAAATATTTTAAAAATTAAGGCATTATTCTATTGCATTTTTTGAATATCTGATTCATAATAATAATAAAAGCGAAAACTGCTAAAACAACTATGTTATGTTAAAAATAGCAGATTCAAACAACATCAATAGCAAAATCTATTTTATCTTAACTGATATATTTTTTATAAAAATATTCAGCACATATTTTTTTGTCAGGAAACAAATCAATGATTTTTTCATTCAATATTTTTATAAATTTATTGCAAACAATGAGTACTGTGAAGTGAGACGATTTTTATCCACGATACTAGATTTGTAAGTTTTCTTGCTTTTGAGTTCACTTAACCATCTTTCTAGCGCTGTAGATGTATTCGGGGTTGTTATAACTATTTCTTTTAATTAAGGTGAGTGATGCACAAATGTGGCTTTCTATAAAAAAAAAATATATAACCAAATCATGCCAGAAATATTTCAAAAATTCAGTTTGAATAATTGACTCTTAGCTAATTTTTTAAAATATCAACATAAAATAAACTCACAATGTTCTACAATTACTGTGAGATTATTTGCTGCAAAATTCCATGTGACATTGAAAATAATCATGTATAAAGTACAGATATGATAATATTTTGTTCAAGATAACGAAAATCTTTTATTTTTAAAAGAATTAAAAAACCAGCTGTTCACATATAGAAAAATTGTTCCAATACCTACACTGATCTATTGTATTTTCGTCAATAGATTAAAAAACGTTAGACTGAAATACCCAATTAAATTCTTCCGTTGACTGTTGGCGACAAAATCGTTAATCTTTAGGTTCTCACGAACATGAAACAAGAACCAAGAAGTTGAAAAGCGTTCGAAAAAAACTAAATTTTTAGATGGTTGAGGATGTATGCTTTAAAACCGTTATTCACTCGGTTAACTTTTAAAAAATTTCACAGCTTTTCTATTTTTTGAGCTCCTATACTGTGTCAACAAATTTATCAGCTTCGATTAGTGCAATATAACTTTTTTTTATATCTGTTTAGTTTTTTATATGTGCAGTAATATTCGTACACCCTGTATAGTATAATACAAAAGGAATAAAATTTTGAAAATATTATAACAACATAACAATATTTAACCCTTACATATTCGCCAATTGGTAGCTGAAGGAGCGCCCAGTATTGAAGCCAACCGGATACAAAATATACCTCAGGCCATCTTTGGTCATCTTGCTTTTTTCGGACGGCATAGAAGTGTTAAAAACGAAAAGACACTACTACTTTACATACGATTTTCATTTTTTATTAAAAAATATATATATTTCGGACATCAGTTGCATCCTTCTTTAGTGCTACTAACAATGAAATTGTTACTGGCCAACATGAACTTCTGGGATCCTATACCTTCCTATTCGGCTGATATTAATAGGTATATTTAGGCATATATTTTCGTCTTGGTTATACAAACAGTCAGGCTGATGGCAGTCCAAAAATTTAATTTATGCTACGATAAACGTCTCCTGTTATGGCTAAGATTCAAATTTGAGAATTTATAGGTAAGATAGTTGGATTATCGATGTTTAATGGTCGAGTTCTGTCTTCGGGTAAATCATGTGTTGGAACTATATATTGTATATATGAATCAGATTCAATACCTAAAAATCTGGTTATTCGTAGGATCAGTATCATTGTGTGTAATTCATTAATTTCATCTAATAGATATAGAATTCGTTAGGAGAGTAGTACAATAAACAAAAGGATAATGGCAGGTAAAATTGTTGAAATTATTTCAATCGTTTGTCGATGCTAAGGTATAAGAATTGGAAAAAATACATTTTGTTTATTATATTATCTACTACTGTAAATATAATAATGTGAAAATTATGGAAAATGTGAGTTGTTCTATTAGAATAAAAGCTCTATGTAGAATTCCTGGATTTGTTCATGTTACCATCAGTCTAACAAAATCTAACGAAACAAGCCGTGAGGTGCGACCCATGAGGTCCACACGGTCAACTTCCCAGTAATATCTACATAGATATTAAAAATATGAAACACAATAATAATTATGGAAATAATACTACTTCAAATAATAAAAATGTACCTCATAAAAGTTATTGGAATGATTTAATATTAATCGTAACATCTACAGGAGCGTCAATTGATTACGTAAGGATTTTGGTGCATTGGTTTGATTGATTATTCACGCGGATCAATCGGAGGGGGGACAGGTTGCAAAGCAGTTTTTTCATTAAAGTTAAAACATGGTGCTGTGAAGACTATTGAAAATCTTCTCAAATTTTGCATATATTAATAAACTTTGATTGACTTTACAACAATGTCTTTAGAATAAGAGATTTAGGGTATTATGATTCGAATGAACCCTTTTTACATGGTGACTTTGAATGATTTTTTAATTTTAATTGTTTTTTTTTGTAATCATGAAAAAGTTTTTTCTGGTTTCTCTACAAAAATTGATAAAAGTTTATAAATTCTATAAACATTTATTATTAGGATGTGCAAATCAGGTTAAAAATGGAATTTTTTATGAAAAAAACACTACTTTTCGAATTTTTTCTTAATAAATTTAAAAAAAAACGATTTAACGATTTTTTTAACATATAAAAACATCATAAAGATGTTGATACGCGTCAATGGACACCTTAATGATGGAAAGATTATATTTGGTTCTCGAGATATAATGAATGACGTAAATGACCTTGAACGTTTAATGATTTTTTATTTTTTATTTAATTTTTTTTGTAAACATGAAAAAAAATTTGCTGATTTTTTCACAAGAACTAATTGGAGTATATAAATAATATAAACATTGATTACTTAAGTTTGAAAATCAGGTTAAAAATTTTGTGTTTTTAAAAAAAACCCTAATATTTGACACTTTTTTGAAAAAAATTAAAAAACGGATCCAACGATTTTTTAAAAAATTTGATAGATTCATAAAAATGTTAATACCCGTCGATTGACACCTTAATGATGAAAATCGCATGTTTGGTTCGTGAGATATAGCGCATAACATGGTTGACCTTCAAGGGGTGAAAACAGCAAACCCCCCCGACCGAAGTGTCCCAAAAACTAATCAGCTCTTAAGATTGCAAAGACGCGAAGTCGATACGACTTTGTTTACGTGAGTTATGCTCGTAGAAAAACTGCCCGCGAACGTACGTACGTACATACACACACACACACACACATACATACATACTACTTTTTAAAAACACTTTATATATACTCTATAGACCTCAAAACGTAAAGAAAAGTTGAAAATTTCAATTTCGATTTTCGAGGCGATTACAAGAACTTCCCATATACTGGGAAGTTAAAAAAAACAATAGCAAAATTCAAATATCAAGTCTTGAGACTATACCTCCTAAGTTAATCTACATATATGTTAATATAGCATGGTAAAATGTAAGTTAGAATGCATATCTACTGATAACTAGGTCAATTTAATAAAAGATCCGTTCTTCATGAACAAAAAATTTCAAATAATTTTCAATACTAATTTCAGTTACAACTGTATAATAACTAGCTGGCATTGCTGCTCTAGAAACTACAGTTTAGCTGGAACTGGAAGTGATTTCCAGTTTCGAAAGTGATAAGATAAGGTTGTTTTGACGTAATTTTGTTTATATTTGATAATATACAATGCGTGCGCTCTTTTCCAATAAAGTATTCAGAGTCCAAACGTTTTTCACGGCACTAGATTAGAAAATAATTCAATAGAGTAGTTTTTCTTAGGAATTCTGCATGACTGTTTTGTTTTGTTAATGAATTCACGGGGGTGAACTAGTCGAGACCTCTTTTTGGTTTGACTTTAAACAGGTGGAAATAAATTTGGCGCAGAAATAGAAAATGTTTAATTGGCACTGTTATTAATAGTGTAATATCCGATAAAATAATAATAACAATAATAACGAAGAAATATTAAAACTATTAATTCTCTACGAAACCGTACTGGGCCAGGTTCCAATGGTATCTGCGTTGAGGACCTCAAATTAATCAAAGAAAATGTTGCAGATATTCTTGTGAAATTAATAAATAAATGTTAAAGGATGGACGATTCTCAAGATTTTTGAAAACCTCGGCAGTTATACCGATTTTTCAAGAGGAAGATGAAACTGACCCAAACAATAACAGACCAATTTCATTATTGAATACTTTTGGGTAAAATCTTCGAAAAAATTGTAGATTCCCGAATTTCTTGTTGCAAAACGACATCTTGGATAAAAACCAGTACGGATTTCAGGCAGGCACAACAAATGCCATAATGTAAAAAAATTTATAAACGAGTATAAGGGTCACTACGTTGCTGCAATTTTCGTGAACCTAAAAAACAGCCTTCAACACAGTAATACATTAAACTTTAATCATCAGCCATGGCGAAAATGATTTCTATTCGGAAAAGCAAAATGTAAATCTTAACGGGTAGATTTCACAACGCAATGATTTGGAAAATCAAAAAACAAAACTGCTTAAATTATCACTGAAGTTCCGCAAGACTCGATCCTAGGACCGACGCATCTCCTATTTTATGCAAACTCCATAAAAAAAGTTAGACTTGCTGCCAAGGTATTTATGCAAGTAGATGACACTGTGCTCATGTACTCAAAAACTAATCTTGAAATTGAATAAAATGTGAATACTGACCTAAAAAACTACTAGCGTTTGCTACAAAAAAGCAGATTAGGAATAAACTCGGAAAAAAATATATTTTCTTCAAACAAAAAAAAAGGAATGACATACAATCACCAATAAAAATCTATGACACAACGTTTCAGAGAGTTGAACAAATAAAATACTTAGGACTATTAATGGACAAAAAATTTTAAAGACAGCAAACATAAATGATCTAAGGAAAAAATTGGCGGTCTTCGTTGGTCTTCTACGTCGCTTCAACTTCCTTCCAATAAGAAATAAACTCCAAGTTATGTACGCGCACCCATCTTAAATTGGTGCATTATCATCTCCAGATTGATAAAATCATTTATGTACAATCTCCTTATGCTAACTCCAACAGCCGAAGTTTACAAAATAGCCCAAAATTCAAGATTTGCAAGACATGATTTCCATGGAAAGTGCTAAATTTATACATAAGGAATTCTGTGAAATTAGAAAGAATTTCGGATAAAACACTTACAGTATAAAAACCATGTACAATATAGCTATCGCATTTGCCAGAACTGAAGGACTTTAAGAAGACCTCTTCAACAAAACATCTAGCTTTTTCAATACACTACCGGACAAAACAAAAAAAAACACAAAGAACCCAAATTTCTTCAAAACATTACTGAAAAAATATTCCATGCAGGATCTACATTTGAAATAAATTACAATCGGCTCCGCAAAAATCAAAGCCAATATAAAATGAAGTTATAAACATATCTCTAAAAAGACCTAAAGATGAAACGAAAAGAAGATATAACTAAAAGGAAACTAAACCCCTCAAATTGGGTACTATCGTCTGGAAAGTACTTTGTACTGAAATCTTAATACATGCAATTAATGAAACTTGATTAGAAAGTGATTTGAAGGAGATGGATGTGGTTTTAGTCGATATCTTTTTGAAGGTTTTCACCTTCCAGCGTTGAAAAAAATAGGTGCTTTGGCAGTCAAACCGAAAGGATTTCTTCGTAAATGAAGCATACCTTTAAACTAATGTTAATGATCAAAAAAAAAAGAATGAAACTCCACTACTATCACTTGATCCGATAAACATCACATGCACACAGTGAAGAAACATCTTGCACATGAAAGGTACAAGAAAAGAGTGATGGAAAGAGAGGTTTGTAGTAAGCAGTGGTGATTTTAGTCGGCAAAAGCCCAAGAAGCAGAAGCAACTGGGAATCTTTTGAAGTTTTCCCATTGGGGCATTTCACGTGAAACCGACAACGAAAAAAAAGTGAGGTTCTGAAATTCGTTCATATTCAGCACATTTGTACTTCTAGGGTATATGAATGTGTACACATAATATTTTTGTTATTTGATGTTTAGTTGTTAAGATATGGGATTCTAAAGAATTCAAATTTTCACAGAAGGGGTTTTTTGAAATTTTATTTTCATATTGAAGTAAATTATATTTAAATAATAAATGCAGTGTTTTGTATAGAAAATTTACTGTTCTTTTTGATTTTCAAATGATATTCCGAATTTGAATTTTTTTCTAGTTTTAAACCGGAAGTGAACATTTAAAATATTTTTTTCAATAACTTCGACCATTTAAATTTTTACTTTTTTTACTGTAAAATAAAGCTTAACATGTATACAATTTACCATAAAAATTTCAGAATGGGATCTAGATTAGTTTAGGAGATATATTAATTAGAGTGCGTGCATGTCGCTCTGAGCGTGATACCTGTCGCTTGTTAAAGTTGTTTGGTGATGTAAAAATACATTAAAACGTTGATAATTTTTCAGTAAAATTGATTATTCATTGTTGCCTTACCTGTTTGTGTCATTCTCAGGTTATTGAATACCTAAATTTAAAATAAAATGTAATATTTTGAAAGAAATTATGTGTAGAAACCATTTTCAAAATAAAACATTATTTTTCGTGATTTTTACTCATATTGTGGTGACAAAATACGAATAAAAACACTACCTCTTAATTGCAAAAAGAATCACTTTATCAAAATCAATCAAAATTACATAATAGAAAGACATAAAACCATGAAGGGAAGCAACGCTCGTTTTCCATTTTTTTTCATTGTTGTTCTAACCTCTTAGTGAGCTACGTTGGTTAATAAGTTTTATCATTTTAATTGACTTTTTTTGTCTCCCTACGGTGATCGGCACTTAAATCCATTAAATTTACTGGCTCCGAAAATTTAAAGATATAAGAAAAATTCCTAAAAGTTTAGATGTAAAATGGAATGGAAATATTTTACATTTTATTTAAAATTTAGGTATTATATAACTTCAGAATGACACAAACAGGTAAGGCAACAATAAATAATCAATTTTACTGACATATTATTAACGTTTTAATCTATTTTTACATCACCAAACAACTTTAACAAGCGACAAATATCACGCTCAGAGCAACATGCACGCACTCTAATTAATATATCTCCTAAACTAATCTAGATCCCATTCTGAAATTTTTATGGTAAATTGTATACATGTTAAGCTTTATTTTACAGTAAAAAAAGTAAAAATTTAAATGGTCGAAGTTATTGAAAAAAATATTTTAAATGTTCACTTCCGGTTTAAAACTAGAAAAAAATTCAAATTCGGAATATCATTTGAAAATCAAAAAGAACAGTAAATTTTCTATACAAAACACTACATTTATTATTTAAATATAATTTACTTCAATATGATAATAAAATTTCAAAAAACCCCTTCTGTGAAAATTTGAATTCTTTAGAATCCCATATCTTAACAACTAAACATCAAATAACAAAAATATTATGTGTACACATTCATATACCCTAGAAGTACAAATGTGCCCAATATGAACAAATTTCAGAACCTCACTTTGTTTTCGTTGTCGGTTTCACGTGAAATGCCCCCAATGTTAACAAAAATCAAAAAAAAAATTTCAAAAAAATAATTAAATTAAAAAAATACATTCAACTATGAATATCCCATGCTCAATAATATTTTTCCGGTGTACAAGATGGTACCGTCCTTAATAACATCTATGTTCAATTTCATCCTGGCCAAAAGAGAACGACCTTAGGCAATCTACTTACCACCTTCTTCCACGTCAGTTTACATAAAACTTGTATTGTCTCAATGAAAAAAAAAAATTGTCTGTAGCAAAAGCCTCTTGTGATATACTTAATGCAGTATTTTGGTAGCATTATGTTAGATTGATCTGTTGTTGCTATGTCAATCCCACATAAAACCTGCATTCAAAATATAAAATCCCAGCTTGTCTCGCTGAAAAAAACTTGGGCATTCTAAATAGACACAAAGTTATTTGATGAGAAAACAAAGATTGTAGCAAATATTGACTTTATACGCTTTCATATTTAGTAAGTTTTTTTCGAGGAAGCAACTTACCATCTTTTTTTTAAAAAAAAAAAAACTTTATTTACCACAGGCTTGGGTTTGTAACTAAAGATCACATCACCTCACACCATTCATATTCGTCGTCATATTAACTGGTGCGGTGCGTTGCGCATAGTATTTTAAAGAATGGAATCCACTTAAGAACTTGGTTGTTAATGAAGACACCGCATTTATCTTATCTGTATTTTCACTACATTCAACATGCTTTGTCAAGGAAAAATAGCTTAAATTGTTGAACAAGTCAATCAGTACTTAAATAAGAGATTTTTCAAAAGTCATGTCACGTAATTGTTAATTTAGAATAAATACAAATGTATACAGAAATATCAGGAAGTGAACGAACGCAATCTTGGGTAGATTTCAGATTTCAAAAACATTAGAAAAACTATTTTTGGAGCTGAGATGGTTCGCTTAGAATGGTTTGTTCCATATCAGTTTTAACTTGACTGGCTCACTGTCAAATGTATTTTAAATTTTTTCAATCAACTTCATAGAAATTATCGTTTATATTAAACTCATTCAAAAAATTGAGTTTAGAAACTTGCAAGGCGATCTTAAAAATAATAATTTTAGATAATGATAATTTCTCGAAAAATCAATAAAGTGATAGATATTATTGGATATTTCATACTATCAACAGTGTTTGATAACATAAGCTATCTAAGGCAAAGGCTAAGATTATGGCCCCTACACCCGAATGGGATCGTAGTAGGAAGATCGAAAGAGAGGGATTTCCCTACTACAATGGCATAAAAAGTTCGCGGCGACCACGATCCCGTGAAAAGTTATGGGGGTTCCCCCCACTTAAAAATGATTATTTTGCCTATTTCCAGTGATCATATTAAACCGTAAAATTGATCTGGGAAGTGAATTGTAGACTTGTTTAAAAGTCGAAAAAATTTAAAAAATAAAAGATTTTTTTATAAAAAAATAGATAAAATAATAGAATATAGAAAAAAAATTTAAAAAAATTAAAACAGTCGATGAGTGTACTTTTTATCATAAATTTAATTTAAATAGAAGTAACCCTTTGGACATACGTTTTACTCGTTACTAATGGCAGATTCTTATAGAATGCATGGCAAACACTAGGTACATCACGTAACAGAGATAATAGATCTTTGTAGTTTCGTTTGAATATTGAGACTGCTGACTTCACTAGTGTTAGAAACCATCCTCCAATCTTCAGGTCAAAACTTGCCATCAAATGATGATTTTAACTAAATCATCGCTAGGTTTTCCTGGCGCAATTGAATGTGAACACAAGTTGCCAGAAGAAACTTTTCATTCTGAACGTTTTTCTTCTTGTTTTCAATGAATGATTCATTTTGAATTAAATTGAAAGTAAAAATATACTCTTCTGGTATAGATATGTCGATGACATAATTTGCTTATGGGACAGTACAGATCAGTGGCATAACCAAGGGGAGGGGTTATGGGTTCAACCCCCTCCCCCTTGAAGTGGTCAGGAACACGCTCTCCCGTGATTATTACCCTGATTTTATTCAGGTTATCATTCACAGCTGAGTGAAATGATAGTGCGGCATCAAATCTCATTCCCGAAAACTATTTGTCGACAAGGAGCCTTGAACTAGCGTTAACCACCAAGTCATCCACTTTAACAATTATTCGCCGAGACAATCTGGAACGTGGGAGTTGAGTGAGATTCAGTATCTCTACGCAATTAGATCTTTCATCTATTTCACAGTAAAACCCATGTGGGCCTGATTTATGGTGCTCAGAGAGATCTCACCTAGGGGTGATACGGGCATAATTTGCACAAATTGGATCCGTGTGTGCCGTTATCTTTTACTTATTGTATGAAGCCTAGCAATTTTATATATAAATAAAAAATTGGTAGGAGCATTAGAATATGGTCACCTGATTGGAAGTTTTCGAAGTAAAATTCCAGTAGTACCTAGTCAAGACTTCAAAAATATGACCCCCTTTATCAAAATCCTGCGTACGCTACTGAGTTAAAGAGTATTATACTTGAAGGATTAGTTTTCATAGGGCTTTAGAAATTTTGGTTCGAAACTAGAACCGATCAGCTAATTCAATGTAGTTCGTTAATTAGCAAACTCAATGGTTGATAGTTATTTATTGGAAAGAAACTATAAAATTTCTGGTATTTCGAAGAAATACAATTGGAAATTTGAAAGTAAATAAATTTTAAAATCGGTATGATAAATGAGCAATCACATTTAATCAAAGCTATTCATTCAAAGAAAAAATTGAAATTCTACTGAAAAACAAAATTACAAAATTAAAAAACTTTAAAAACATACCTGCAAAAATTTGTCAGTAAATTTTGATTTTAAATTATCGCTTATTTTTACCAGTAGTTTAAAAATAGTCACATTCAATTGTAATCATTAATAAAAAAATCAATGCTTAATTCGTTAATTGCACAGCTTATCTAGTCAGGGCATAGCATAGATAATAAGTAGCACGGACACTACATCAAATTCATTGCACATCTGTTATACAACGTGCTTTGTGGAATGTTGCACGCATATTAGTGTTATAATTTGCATCGGCACACATGTCATCGCACACTAATTCGGACGTGGTGTCAAATCGTACACGAATTGCTGACACATAGCAGAGGCCTCGCCACAATACATTTCCCCAATTCCACATGGGGACATGTGACCATGTATTTTCACCCATTATTTTGCGTGTGAGGTGAGGAACGAAATCTAGAGCGCTCCTTATGAAGGAGGGGAGCAATTCATGTATGTTTT
The DNA here is from genome assembly GCA_963942545.1 of Oxycera nigricornis. NCBI lineage: Eukaryota > Metazoa > Arthropoda > Insecta > Diptera > Stratiomyidae > Oxycera > Oxycera nigricornis. Next base: position 92,949,104 of record OZ012661.1, on the reverse strand, counting down.
GCGTCATGTTTCTTGGGATTCAGAGTATTATGGTATGGTGAAGGTAAAAGTTAATCGTAATGCTTTATCATAAAAATATATTAGGAAATTGTCAGATGTAACTACATGGCATCTTAAATTTACTTCTGGTAAAGAATCACCAATTTAAATACTTTATTGGATTTCAGCAAAGTGTAGTAATACGACGATGCTGTTACCATTTGAACAATTTCTTTGATCGCCTGATCATCATCAATGGCACGACAGCCCAAATCGGGCCTCTGTATGCTGCAATAGATGCCTTCAATTATCTTGATTCAGCGATCGTCTCTTCCAGTTCCCTTTTGCTGACAGTGTCCTGCTGTCCGCGTCAATACTGTCCTCCAATCGCATTCTCAGCTTGCCAGGTGGTCGCTTTCCATGGGGTCTACCCTTCATGGTACGTCTAGATATTGGTGCCTCGTCCATGCGTTCCTTATGGCTAGACTACTGAAGCTTGCGGAGCTTCACAACTGTAGAAACGGGCCCACCCGTATATGTTGTAGAACTTTTGGTTGTGTCGTTTTCTCCGCTCTATTTCCTACAGTACTAGCCCAAATATGCTTTTAAGGATTTTCCTTCCGAAGATGTGCAGGGAATTTCCTAAGACACTCATCAAAGTTTAGGACTCGCAGCCATGTATTAGCACAGTTCTTATCGTCATTTTGTAGAGCCGCAGTTTTTTTTCTTATGTTCTTTGTCAGATTTCAAAATTGAGACGACAAAGAAGTAGGCCTCATCAACTAAGTTAATTCTTCGTTGAATTTTGTCTTTTTCTTCGCCAACACTGCTCACAAGAACCCTTAAGTAGGTGAACTTGTGAACGTTCTCCAAGCTATATTCTCCTATCGTCAGGTTTTGTCTAATTGGCATTTTTTTTCGACTGACGCCTGATGATAGCTCCCATCTTCAGTATTCTTAAAGGATTATGCTTCTGTTCGTGCTACGACAAAAAAAAATTTAGTCCAAAATTTGAAAAGAACAAGAGGGAATTCCCTTCAGGTATCGAATTGCCACGAATTTGGCGCAGCAGACAATATAATAGCGTTGACACATTGACCCATCAGGACGAAAAGCATAATCAGCACGAAACTCCAAATGACGGGGTGACACACATGTTTTCGTCATTGGTGCTGTCATTATCATTCGGTCGTTGGCGTCGTTTCGATGACAAACGTCAACTGTCCGTGATGGCACGTCAGATTTGGTACGAAAATATTAAACAGCTGATATAAATTTTGTCAAATTCTTTCCACGGTAGATGGTTTCTCATTATTCTACCCAAACATAGATGGCAGTTTTTCGTACTTATCGAGATAAGTATGTTTTTTTTTTCGTGCTTATCTCACTGTCATTATGATGGGGTTTTTTGTGCTGATGATGCTTTTCGTCCTGATGATGGGCCAATGTGTCAACGCTATAATATATACAAGTTGTCTCTGTTGTAGGTAAAAAGAATCGGCGCTAAAGTGCAGCGCTAAGAAACTCTTCGTTAAATCATAGTGTAAGTCGTTAGTCATAATAGCAGTTAATGCTAAGAAAAACTGTAGTTTTTGTTTATCTGAATTCTTCATTTATACGAAGTCTCCCTTACCATCTAATCCCCATTTATATTAATTTAAAAAAATAATTTAACCTTTCATGGGTCGCAATTTCCAATACTCAACCAATTTCAAATATCAGATCCTTATTTATTGTTTGTCCAGCTTCATCTTTTTTATTTGCAAATATTGACCACAGCGATGAATTCTTCATGACTCAAGCATTTAGTAAAACCTTTTTAAAAAATTCATTGAACAGTAAAATTACAAAAAAATCCAAATAATTTTTTTTCATTCTAGTGCCACCAACATTAAAAGACATTAAGATAATGAAAACCACAGTACAATGAAAGATGACCACCAAAACAACGATTTTTAGTCTAGAAAATTTAAAGGACACCAACTATTCCTTCGATTGCGATAGTTGTGGCGAGAAATACCCGAGCCTGAAGCATTTATATCAACATCGAAAGTGTCACAAGGAATTTATTGTAGGCATAAACTGGCGCTATGAATACTGTCCGTTTGAAGGAGTCGAACAGGAAACGCATGATGAGTTAGCGCGGCTTGAAAGATGTTTTGTCAAATTAAAAAATCTTAGTGGCAAACCAAGTACTTCAATAGCATCAGATTATCCTAGATTTGAGTGCAGTACTTGCAATCGACAATTCTCTACGAAAGGAAGTCTAAAACGTCATCTTCATGTGCATGAAGGGAGCAAACAGTTTACGTGTGAACACTGCCAACGGAAGTTTACATTCTCATATTATTTAAAGGAGCATATGCGAGTTCACACGGATGGCGCATCCAAACCCTTTAAATGCGAATTATGTCCGAAGTCCTTTTTCAATAAACGTAGTGTAAAATTCCATATGGATAATCATGGAAACGATACTGTGCGACCATTTAAATGTACCTCGTGTCCGAAGAACTTTAGTAACAAATATCAGTTAAAGTATCACTCAGAAGCGCACGAACTTGGACGCCAATATAAATGTGAACATTGCCCGAAACGATTTAACTACAAAGGAAACCTTAAGTACCATCTTGGGACGCACAACACAAGCAATCGACCGTATGCATGTGAACATTGTGATAAAAAGTTTACAAACAAATATTACATATCGAAACACATCAAAGCCCACACCGTCGAGGAATCACAGAAGTTCAAGTGCAATAAATGTCCTAAAGCCTATAAAAATAAACAAGGACTTAAAAACCATTTCGAAATACATTCGGTCGAAAATGACAATCCCAATCCGGACGGAGAGTTAACAGAAAATTCAAAACCCCTTAAATGTGATATGTGTCCAAAAAGTTTTGCTAATAAGTATAGTTTAAAATATCATCGCGAAGTGCATACAAGCGATGTAAGTTTCGCTTGTGAAGTGTGTCCGAAGAAATTCACTAGAGAATTCACTCTACGTCGACATCTCAAAGGACATCAGAACAGTCAAGAAAAGGCATTCAAATGTGATACGTGTCAAAAGCAATTTGCCAATCAGCAAAATTTAAAATCGCATACGATACTACATGACAAAAACAAACCGTTTCCGTGCAATCAGTGCGAAAAGCAGTTTATTCGTCAAACGCATCTAAGCAAGCATCTTCGAATACACGCGAAATAATACAGATAATTGTTGAGCTGCACAAACACTATCTAATAATTTAGAAGAGAACTGATTTATACACAAATAAAAGAAAGAATTCATTTTATATTAATTATAGCTATTTTATTTCGAAACTGTTGACATTAACATTTAATATTAGTAATTTATTGTTCATATAGCTGACAGGCAACTTGTTATATAAGTCTTCTAATATAAATGCATCCTTTACGTTAAAATAAACTAGCTTTTTTAACTTCCCAGTATATGGGAAGTTCTTGTAATCGCCTCGATAATCGAAATTGAAATTTTTAACATTTCTTTACGTTTTGAGGTCTATAGAGTATATATAAAGTGTTTTTAGAAAGGGAGATGTATGTGTGTGTGTATGTACGTACGTACGTGCGTTCGCGGACAGTTTTTCTACGAGCATAACTCACGTAAACAAAGTCGTATTGACTTCGTGTCAATCGAAGCGTCTTTGCAATCGTAAGAGCTGATTAGTTTTTGGGAAACTTCGGTCGGAGGGGTTTGCTGTTTTGCCCGTTTGAAGGTCATTTCTGTCATGCGTTATATCTCGTGAACCTAACGTACGATTTTCTTGAATAAGGTGTCAATCGACGCCCATTTACATTTGTGTGATTCTGTCAAGATGGGACTGGACATACGTTTTACACGTTACTAATGGCAGATTTTAAAAAATTATTGGAGCGGTTTTTTAATTTTTTTAAAAAAAATTCAAAAAATGACGGTTTTTTTCAAAAAACAATAAATTTTTAACCTTATTTACAAGTGCAAGTAATCAATGTTTATATAATTTATATACTCCAAACAGTTTTATTGAAATTGCTATCAAAGTTTTTTACTCATGATTACAAAAAAAATCAAATAAAAAATAAAAAATCATTAACAGTCATCATGATCTTCAAGGCCATTTCTGTCATGCGTTATATCTCGCGAATTAAACATACGATTTGCATTATGAAGGTGTCAATCGACGCGTATCAACATTTGCGTGAATCTATCAAATTTTTATAAAAACTGTTGAAGCCGTTTTTTAATTTAAGAGAATAAAGTGCAAAAAAATAGGTTTTTTTCATAAACAATAAATTTATAACCTGATTTGCGAAATATAGTAATCAGTGTTTATAAAATTTATATACTCCAAACAATGTTTGTAGGAACATCATCAAAACTTTTCCTCATGATTTCGTAAAAAATTAAATTACAAATAAAAAAACCATTAAAAGTTATCATGAGCTTTTTTAACATTACATAAAAATTGTTTCAATAAAAGAAAATGCAAAAAATTAGGCTTTTAGGGTTTTAAGGTTTTTTCATAAAAAATAATTTTTTAACTTGATTTGCACACCACAGTAATAAATGTTTATAAAATTTATACATTCTTATCAGTTTTTGAAGAGAAACCAGCAAAACCATAATCCATGATTATAAAAAAAAAAACTAAATAAAAAATCATTCAAAGTTATTATGTTTAGAGGGTTCATATGAATGACATTACTTTATATCTTTTATTGTAAGGAAATTGTTGTAAATTCAATCGAAGTTTTATAATATTTGCATAATTTGAGCAGATTTTTAATCGTTTTTACAGTGTTTTAGTGTTAATAAAAAAACTGCTTAAATGATGGAAGTCCAAAAAAAACCTTCCGTAGATGATATGATTAATATCAACTCATTCCTGTTGCTGCTATGAATACCTCTCATTATTATTATTTAAAGTAGTAATATTTTTAAAATTATTATTGTGTTTAATATTTTTAATGTTTATCTAGATATTACCGGGAAGTTGACCGTGTGGACCTCAAGGGTCGCACTTCGTGGCTTGTTTATTATAAGATCATCATCAACATCATCAATGGCGCGACAGCCGAAATCGATGCTTGATCCCCTGAAATTGAAGCCACCAATTATCTCGGCTCAGCGATCGCGTCTTTCAGTCTCCTATTCCTAATAGTCCAGTCAAAGCGTTTGAATTTTAACGTAAACCGTACATTTCGGGTAGGCAGAGAAATTTTTATTGTAATGCGTGGGCAATGGTATAGTTAGCTAAGTCCAATTTCCTGGGATCGCAGCTTAAGTCCTCCGGGCTCCATAAAAGAAAGTTAGACACCCCGATATCTCCGAAACCATGGCTCCCACAAGAAAGTTGTGTATGGCAAACTTGCGTATGATAAATTTTTTTTAGCAAGTCGTCTATACATCACTTTTACGTGGTGTCAACAATAAAAAAGTTACAAGCCCAAAACCACACCCAAAAAGAGGGGAACAACTTTCGGACGCCACAACTCCACCAGATACTAACAAATTTAAATATGAAGTGGGGAAGTGTGGTTTCGGGGTGACGGACGGCATCCGCTTCAGGTGCTGTCATTTACCATCCGCCACCAGACAGCACGACCACGGTTAGGCTTATTGATGGATTAAGCTCATCATACTTCAACTAATTTTTATAATTATTTGTATCCGCGAAGTATAATGACAGCACCTGAAGATGATGTCGTCCGTCACGCCGGAACCACACTTCCCCACTTCATTAAATTATGGAACCATGGAAGTAAATGAACCTCCATCAGTGTTAGTAAGTTGCTAACCAAAAAGCACACTAGTAGGCGAAAATTGTCGGTTAGACTAGGAGGTTCACATCCATACTAATATAAAATTTAAATATGTTTTACTATTTTCTATTTTATTATTTTTATTAGAAGTGAACGCAGACTTGTTCTGCCTCGCTTTCGTTTGTTTTCTCAGAAAAAATCCGTTATCTCAAAAACTGTAGAAGCGAAATAAATGAACTTACTTGTGTCGAATACGTAAGAAATCGTTAATAAATACGTGAAATAAAATCTGGAAAATATTTGTTTACTTTAGATTTTTTACAGTTATAAACTGATTGACACCAGGTGAACGCAGACTTTTTCTTGCAAGTGTATGTATATCAAAGTGTCCGAGTTTTACTTTGATCCACTGTATGTAGATATTATTGGGAAGATGTCCGTGTGGACCTCAAGGGTCGCACCCCGTGGCTTGTTAACTTCCCAGTATATGGGAAGTTCTTGTAATCGCCTCGAAAATCGAAAATTAAATTTCCAACGTTTCTTTACGTTTTGACGTCTATAGAGTATATTTAAATAGTTTTTAGAAAAAGAGATGTATGTGTGTGTGTGTACGTACGTACGTTCGTGGACAGTTTTTTCTACGAGCAGAACTCACGTAAACAAAGTCGTATCGACTTCGTTAAGGTGTCAATCGAAGCGTCTTTGCCATTTTTTTAGAGCTGATTAGTTTTTGGGATACTTCGGTTGGGGGGGTTTGTTGTTTTGCCCCTTTGAAAGTCATTTCTGTCATGCGTTATATCTCGCGAACCAAACGTACGATTTGCTTGATCAAGGTGTCAATCGACGCGTATTGACATTTACATATGTGATTTTGTCAAGTTTTAAAAAAATTCGTTGGAGCCCTTTTTTAATTTTAAAAAAAATTGCAAAAATGTAGGGTTTTTTTCAAAAACAATAAATTTTTAACCTGATTTTCAAACCGAAGAAATCAATATTTATATAATTTATATACTTCAAACAGTTCTTGTGGAAAAACCAGCAAATTTTTTTTCATGATTACAAAAAAAAATGAAATAAAAAATAAAAAATCATTAAAAATTCAAGGTCATTTACGTCATTCATTATATCTCGAGAATCAATTATAATCTTTGCATCATTAAGGTGTCAATCGACGCGTATTAACATTTTTTTGATGTTGTCTTTCTATAAAAGAAAAACTTCCTTTTAATTTTGTGTATCTTTGTTTGGATTCGTAATCGATTTTCGACCGTAATCGTTCGGTCTTCCTCAGCGATTGAGCACATCACGTAGTATTTTGTGAAAATGAAATCAATTACTAATATTTTTTTGATGTTTCTATATTTAAAAAAAAATCTTTAAAGCGGTTTTTTTAATTTCATAAATAAAATGTGAAAAAGTAGTGTTTTTTTCATAAAAAAATCATTTTTGACCTGATTTGCACATCTTAAAAATAAATGTTTATAGAATTTATAAATTTTTAGCAATTTTTGTAGAGAAACCAGAAAAAACTTTTCTCATGATAACAAAAAAAAATAAAAAATAAAAAAAATCATTCAAAGTCACCATGTAAAAAGGGTTCATACGAATGATTATACCTTAAATCTCTTATTCTAAAGACATCGTTGTAAAGTCAATCAAAGTTTATTAATATTTGCAAAATTTGAGCAGAATTTCAATAGTGTCCATAACACCATGTTTTAACTTTAATGAAAAACCTGCTTAAATTTTGAAAACCAATTCAACTCAAATCAAATTTGTAATTGTGGCAATCAACGTTTTGAATGGTAAAATGTTTTGTAGTCAACACTTTTCAAGATTATATGCTTTGAAAAGCTCTCATCAAATAAAAAAATGCAGTTTTTAGGAGTTTTGTTCTTTAGTATTCGTAAGATTTCAATTACTTCCTTCATCATTTGTAATACATATATTTTACTTTTTACATGCAATTGAACCTATTTTTGACTGCATATACAATGTTTTACAAAACCAACAGAAAATAAGAAATAATTGTTAGTCTCATTGATGAAAAATCTTGAAAAAATATAAATTCAGTGATTATGCCAAAGTGTTGGCAGTTTTGACCGCAACTATTCAAAATGGCTATCACGCGACAAAATCTCTTCAGTGGGCGTAATAACAAAAACTGCATTCATTTTTCGAAGTTCTTTTGTCCTTCAAGCATCGATATGAAAATAACAAATAAGGCTTTGTAACCTGTCCCCCCTCCGATTGATCCGCGTGAATATTCAATCAAACCAATCCACCAAAATCTTTACGTAATCAATTGACTCTCGCGTAGATGTTACGATTAATATTAAGTCATTCCAATAACGTTTATGAGAGGTACATTTTTATTATTTAAAGTAGTATTATTTCCATAATTATTATTGTGATCAATATTTTTAATATCTACTTATGTACCTAGATATCTCTGGGAAGTTGACCGTGTGGATCTCATGGGTCGCACCGCACGGATTGTTTTTTAATACTTTTAGTATGGCTTTTTCGACTCATGTGTCTTTATCCAGTTTGAAATCGGCTCAATGAAGACACAGGAACCTTCAAGTTTCCCTTGATTCGCACATCATTTGGACAAAACATGAAACTTCATTCGATGCATCCAAACCAATCGATGTTTTCATTCGATGCTTCGCGATGTTTCGATGTAATATTTCCATGCATTGGATCGGGAAAATGATGATGAATTTTTGCGGCGCCCGTCCCTAGCGACTATCGCTTAGCTCGTATTTACGTTATTCAATCCTGTATACAAACAACGATCTTCACCGAATGATGATGATATCGATTTCTGCTCCCAACAGCCCTAACATAATTGGTACGAGCCCCTCTCTATCCGATTTGCTCATTACGCGGCATTTTTTGGGGAGTCCCAGAATTGGATGTTTACGATACCTAGAATTTTCTGCTTGCTTTCAACCGTTCTTCGGATCGCATATGCATATGGATGTATGCATATGAATTGATGGTACCAGAAAAGCCATTTGGAGACAGGTCAGAGTGCAGTTTGCACGTTTCAGTTAATTTACTTACTTGTGAATAGTGCGATTTATTTCTTCACGAAATATGGACACCATCATTTGGCAATCAGTTTTGGAGACACTGGCTTCTTTGAACATTTCTCAAGAGCCTTTCGAGGATGAGTTGACGGCTGTACGGGATTTCCAGTGCCAAATAGGCGATTCTCTAGGTTATCTGCTGTAAGTTTCTTTGATTTGTATTTCGGTGGATACCGTTAACAGGATCAACATCACCGTCTAACAGACTCCAATTCTCCATCGCCAAGGAGGCGTTTCTCGGGACACTAGACGAGGAAGTGTCCGACTTCTACCGCAATGAGGGAAACGACTGCTTCAAGAGCCAGGACACGCTGGGCAAGGCTGCATTCATGTACACTCGTGCGATCTACACAGCCCCCCACGGATCACCATCCCTCGCTTTTGCTCATGGGAATCGAGCGGCTGCGTTGTACAAAATGGGACAGTTCGAGGTAAGAACACGGCAATGCATGGCTTCTTGATAAATGAATAGATGATGAGCTTGAGGATGCTTTGAAGGACCACCACGAGCAGGAAGTCTAGAGTTTTCAAATTGAAAAGTCTCGGGTCTTGAGGATCGGTGAATCTTTGCTACAAGAAGCAACGAAACTTGAGATGACCCAAATTTTGAAGTGAGAGAAATAGACTTTAATGGGTTAATTAAACCAGCCCCATTGACCTTTAGGGACAAGTAATGAGTGTACCCGTGTTTTACCTTGAATAATTATTTCTTTAGAATCGTGCGTTGCTATCAACATCTTTTCCCGAGCTAAAGGGCTAACTCAGTGTATATCTTTCAATCCGGGTATGGATTGCATGTCCGACTTGCTACGAAAAAGAAAAAGCATATAAATAAAAGGGTTCACTCTTCAAAATTGAACCTGTCTAATATTATGGATACTGCCCACGAATCCTAGAATCATGGGACGTTACGTCACAAGTCTTAAAAAAATTATTTTCATTCGAAACGCAAAAGTCCATATTGTTGCTATTTCGTTTGCCATGCCATAATTACAACTTTAATAGAATTACCTTTCAAAAAAGTTGTTCAGTGCTGCACTCTTTCGATTTAAAGGTGTTAACTTCTTTCCTGACTGCAGAATAACCTTCAAAATGGAGAAGTGTTCTGGTAACAGACTAGCTTACGCTTCAGAGTTTCGCTTATAGTTTGGAATTTTAATATCGCTTTCAAGGAGACTTATGGGCAGTTTCAGGAGTACAGACATTTAATGAAATGTCTATATATTCCATAGACTGCATACTATGATTGCGAGTGCGCCCTAGAGTTCAACCACCCAAAGACTAATGTGATACTCCTGCGGCAAGCGAGGATAGCTAGCGCGCTGCAAGACGCCTCGAAGCTACAGTCTTGCATTAAGCAGCTTGAAGGACTTCAGACGAACGAAAAATTCTGTTCAATGTTCAAAAAAGATCTTGATCGAATGGTGCCAGCGATGGAAGAGGCAAGCAGCTCCCCGCATCCTCCAAATGAAGCAAAGATTAAAATGTATTTGGTATCCTTTGGGGAGGTTGTGGTTCTTAAAGCGTTTTGTTTGCAGATTGACAAGGGGCAATCGTAGGCGCTGTACCGTGGCAGACGAGTCCATTGCCGAAAATGCACTGATACGGGAGGAGGAGCCTTTTGCGTTCGTGCCGCTTGACGAAAGCTATCGTTATATGATCTTCGAAAGCAGATCCAATAATTTTACGTTTATGTGTGACGAATGTCTGGAGCAAGATATCGTGCCGTTTCCATGCTATGACTGCCGAGCTGTTTTCTATTGTTCAAAGAGTTGTCGGAAGAGGCACGCGGCAATCCACGGAATTGAATGTAACGGATACAAAGGTCGACTATTTTGTAAAGATAAACGTACACATTTGGCAATGCGTTGTCTGTTGCTTTGCTTCGATAGCCTTCTCAGCAAAATGAGGGAGTTGTGCAGTGATAAAAAATGCCAAAATGCAGAGGAACTATGGCCAATAATACTACGCACTGGCGAAGATGGAGGTATCTTAGGACTGTATTCAGATTTCAAACATTTTCAAAAATATAATGATATGAGTGAAGAAGTACACGCAGCGTCGATGTATTGCTGTTATTTGCAAAGTGAAACAAACTTCTTCGATAGAACGCGACATATTAGGATGGCACTGATGGAGTCGGAAGTTGATTGGCAATGCCTGGTAACTGCTTTGCTGCTTCGTATTCGTTGTAAGATCCAGTTCAATGTTCATAGAGACACACTTTTGTCCTCAATACGTTCATTCATTGGACCAGTAATAAAACCAGGAGACCTACACAAATCATTGGTTTACGAGCGCAAATTTGAAGCAGTTTACCTCCGTACTAGTTTGTGTAATCATTCTTGTGATCCCAACACTATTACACTATTTAAAGGGTCGAAATTGCAACTGATGGTCATAACCCCTGTTTGCGGGGGACGAAGTGACGATCTCTTATACTAACCATCGGGAACAACGCAACAAAAGAAGGGTGATGTTGGAGAGGAGTTTCGGATTTCTTTGCAATTGTAATAAGTGCCAAGGAGACGACTCCGAATATGTAAGTATGACCGTTAAAATGGTAACTAGTAATTCGTTTTTTTTACCGAGGTGCTAATGAGTCTCTTTTTAGCTCAACTTAAAACTCATAGTTTGCAATGGACGATCTTGCAAGGCTGCCTACGTTCCTGAGATTGCTTTGGAATGTCCTAGGTGCGGACATGCCTACGATCCTGCATTTTACGAGAGTATCATTGCATTTTCTTATAAGATGGTAGACTCGGTTGCAAAGTACATGTATTTGTATAAGGAATTTCGAAGAATGCTTCGCTATCTACCGAAAAATACTCTTTTGCGGAGTCGGTCCGCTTATGCGGTCATTTTTAATTTTTTAAGGGTTGAACATGAAGAAATAAGATACCATCGAGATCTTACCGGCTTCATGGCAAAGGTTGCGGTAGAATTTTTGGAACACTACGAAGTAGCTGATAGTATAAAAACGCCTTCCTTCGCTTATCTCGCATCCATGCTGATGGATCTGTTAGCTATTCGAAGGGATAAAGGATATAATAAGGTAGCGATTAACTTCGACTTGTTAAAAATCAAACAGTCATTCCAATCGGTTAGCGAGAAAACAAGAGTTTTGCTCGAAAAATACTACGAAACGTATGTCGCCTGAAGTCCGGCATGGTATTCAAGTGTTTAGTGCGAAATTAAACAAATATCGACCAAATGCGTTGAATTATAATTTGTAAGAGAGTGCGACAGTTGCTAGTGCATCGGCAATAAACTTAAACAATAAAAATATTCGAAGCGTGTACTGCGGACTTTTATTCCCACCTGATCTTTCGACAAATCGGTTGACGATTGCTTTTGGAAGTGATCGACGAAAAGAATCAGCATCTCAATCATCAGAACCTTTGTTCGTCCTTAATCGTTTAGACTGGAAGCTTCGCAAATTTCACATGATTTGGCTTCAAAAATTCGAAGAGAAAGCGGATAAGCATTTTGTTAAGCAGAATGTAAGGAACTCAACTTCCTTGTTCATATTTCTGATTGCAGCCGTAATATTATGATACCTTCGAAGTACGATTGCAAATAGTAATGTTGAAGTGGTGCACTGTTCCACGTTACACCTACATGATTTCAACTTGTCTCGGTTCAACGATCGCGTCCGCGAATCAATTGAATCCTTAATGCTTGCGAAGCACTCTGGTGTGGTCACAATTGATACCGCGCATTCGTCAAAAATTACATACAAAATACGGTTAATTTATTGACAAGGAAATTCGCCCTTTCTTGCTCCGGCCATATAATTAAACCGAGAAAAATCATTAAAAACAATTAAACTTATCAAAAGATCCAATTTTTATGAACTTATAAAAGGATGTTTGATAAATTCTTTTTTCTACAAAGTAAGAAACCTAAACGATGAGGCGGATAAAAGTAAGAGCACACTTTTGTTTTTGTTCTATTGAATTGAACATTTTGGAAAAAGGTTTGTAAAAATTTGGGGTCTAGAAATAGTCAAGTTTTAGAACGAAAAAATACAACTTAGAATTTTTACAGACTGCGAAATACGAGAACATATTAAAAAGGCAGTGTTCTCCAAATTTTTGGGAATTTATGTGAATTTTACTAATTTATTTGAAAATTCATCGAAAAATACTTTAAAACAAATATTTTTTCTACAATGGTCGTGACAATTAGAAAAAAATTCCACATTTTTCGATAATTCTCCAAAATTTTACTGAAATTTAAAAATTATGAGCCATGATATTGTTCCCAATAATATTGGGACTACATAATTTGTTTTTCAGGTCACTGGGAACGAATTTCTTCTTTGATTTGTTTCCCTGGTAAAGTCCTGTGAAAATAAGTCTTGATGATGAATTCTTGTCAAAAGAAAAAAGTATTTAAAGAATATTTGGGGTTGCGAATCACACTTCTGAAACTGGATCTCATCCCGATATCTTACTTTTGCAATTAATTTGAAAAACATTTGAGGACAACAGAAAATCCTAAGAGTGTTTCAAACTTAAAAAGAGCTATAGGAGCGGAATCGAGAACGATACCAAAAGATTTTGTGAAAAACTTGCAGAGTCTATCCCCCGCCGATTAGAAGGAATTATTAAGCACAAAGGATAGCATACTAGATTGTTTATTGTTGACAAAGCTACTAAACAGAAGAGTTCCAACTACATAGTAGCGATGAACTAAACTAAGACTAAGATAACTCTAAGAGTAAATGAATTAATTAATGAAATAAGAATAGAAAATAAGAATAAAGAACAGTCGTGAATGCATTAGAAAATTTGAGAACTAAAATTAAGAGGAAAATATAAGATTTCTTAGTTTGATCTTATAAGTATTTAAAGAGTAACCGAAGGAACCAAACTGCATAAGGTCATGATTTCATTGTAAACAAGTCAGGGGAGAATTATAATATAGGTTAGACGTGGTGAAGGGAAGGGCGAAGATCGTAAGGTTTCTACAAGGGTGAGAAGAGTGACGGAAGTGAAGTTTATTGCAGAGAGGAGTGTCGAGGATATTCAAAAAAAGCTTGCAAAGGAGAGATTCGTCTAAATATATTCTACGTTGTTGTAAGGTGCCAAGGTTGAAATGTTTGCGACGAATATCGTAAGGAGCATAGGGAATATTGAATTTGTAGAATAGAGTGCGGGTAAACTTACGCTGAATAGATTCGATCAAGTTTGTATCACATTTGCTGTGTGGAGACCAGATCGGGGAGCAGTATTCGACCAAGTTACGTACGAGAGAATTGAAAAGTTTTATACTAGTTTCCGATCTCCGAAATGCAGTGAAATTTCTTAGTAAAAGTCCACAAAGCTTTGACGCTTTAAGCACGATATTGGCAATATGATGATCAAATTTTAGTTTGCGATCGAATATGACACCTAGATCACAGAAATGATCGACTTCAACGAGAGTACTGCTGTGTAAGGAATAACGAAAAACAAAAGTGTTGAATTTGAGAGAAAAGGTTTATGATATTTTTCAGCATTGATCGTTAGATTATTGAGGACACACCAGGATTGAAACGCACATAGATCCTGGTCAAGAGTTTGACAATCGATAATGGAGTTGATTGTCTTAAAGACTTTAAAGTCGTCAGCGTGCAGGAGGCAGGGAGACTGAATGAATTGATGCAAATCGTTGCCAAAAAGTAAAAAAAAGAGGACCCAGGATAGAGCCTTGCGGAACACCTGATGATGGATAGAAAGGAGCGGATGTATGATTGCAGATGGAGACAATGCATTCACGGTTAACCTGATAGGAAGAGAACCCTCTGAGTAAAGACCCTTGGAAGCCATAGCTCTTCAGCTTACGCACTAAAATATTATGGTCAACGGAGTCAAAAGCCTTAAACAAATCCGTGTAAATGCAATCAATTTGCCCTCTACTGGCCAGAGACTTGGCCGCGAAGTCGGAGAATTCTAAGAGGTTAGTAATTGAGGAACGACCACCAACAAAACTATACTACATTACACTAGTTTTGATAATCACCTTTTGGTTAATTTTTTTTTATTTTTTAAGAGGAAGTTGGTAGAATGTTCCGAAACTTTTTCGCGATCATGGGCAGGTTTATGGATTTAGTTTAATGTTGAATTTAATATATGTTTTCTTCGGTTTATTTTGAAAAAAAATTTACATGACAATGGCACGAATATATGCGACGTAGAAACGGTTTTTAAAGAGACTTACTAAAGTTAATTCCATGACATTTTTGTTCCGTTTGGAAATCACTTAAATTAAAAGTTTATCCTGAGAGTTTGTAAATTTTCCTTGTGACACGGTAGGATATTCTCGTAAAAATAAATGTTATCAGAAAATGTAGCATTCTGAGAAAATACATTCAGACGTGGCTACACACCGTTTGAATGATTGCGTCGATTTGTTATACAGCTAACTGAAGAATGACTTTCTATTGGCTTTGATCAAGGCGAGAGAGAAAGCAGAAAAAGACGACATTTTAAAAAATTCAAAATCGCAAGGGGACAGTTTAATTATGAGGTTATGCGAAATAGTCTATCAGCTCTTCCGACTTTATTAATTAAAATGACGTGACTTCTCCTAATTATGATGACTTTCTAAATGATTCCAATGCAAAGAAGAGTTGTAGATATTTTTAATTTTTTTTTTATCAAAATAATAGTTAAAGTTTTGTTTCCCATTTCTACTAACAAACTAATTGCAAAATAATCAATAATTAAAATTCCTTATGAATAAGAGGTTGACACGAATAATATTACTTAAATTCCATTATTCTTATTGGACTGTTGTATTGGCAATCAATGCGTATTAACACTTGTATGATTTGAGTAAATTTTCAATAATTTTAGCACAGCCATATTTCATTTAAATGAAAAACTACTTGAAATTCATAAAATCTAAACATTCATTTCAATCGAATTCGCGCTTGTCGCAGTCAACACTTTCGAAGATCGTATGTTTAAGAAAGTTGTTACCAAACAAAGTATTTTAGTTATTATGATTACAAAACATTTTTATGGAAAAACGATAAACAATTAATATATACATAATGAGTAAGTGGCTGATGCAAATAATAAAACCGAATTTCACTTACTCTAATGAATTATGATGTAGTAAATTTTTCAATAAATTCAGGGCAGATTTGTTTAATTTATAAAAAAGCAACTGCAATAAACTTAAAATATTTTTATTAAAGTCATTCCGTGAGGATCATTTGTAAAAATTTGAGTTAATTCATTGTTAGGTTCGTCAGATTTCAGTTATTTCCGTCGCTAGCTTACATAAGATTTTATACATATGTATGTATGTTTACCAGTGGCGGCTCTACCTTTGGGGCTAGTGGGGCTCAGCCCCACCACTTATTGATGAGCCTATGTTAGTGCAAATGTAATACAATATCATTATAGATTTCAATATAGTTTTCATAATTTAATTTCATTTCAAAATTTAATGTAGCATTTTTTTCGCCCATGCTGTAGTTTATTTTCACATAGTCTTCTTGCCACGCACTGTGGAACAATTTGTTTTTCTCTTCGACTCGCTTCGTTGTGCCTGCACCACAGTATAGACCCAGTAGGTAATGTTTCATATAAAGGCGCACTATCAAGTGCGGCTCGCGGTTCTACGGGACAACGTTAAATGTTTGTTTACATTTATCATATGTTGGCTGCCATTTATCATATGTTTGCTGCCATTTATGACAAAATGCCAGCTATCTACTGGTCGGGGCACTGCCAGAGCTCGTATATGCACGTTTCATGCTAGGCGTGAAAAACGCCGTTAGAAACTTCGGTTTATTGAATTACAATGGTGAAACGTCTTCGCTGACACAAATTTCATTTGCTGTTGACAAATTGATTGAGAGAAAAAGCCAAAATGACTGAAAAAATGTCTCATGTATTGAAGTGAAAGATGAAGTCCGCGAAAATGCTTTATCCTCTGCAAATCTGGCAGTGCTGGGTATTCATCAATTTTTACAAGCACATGGCGCCATTTCTTGGAAGGAAATTACGAGCTTTTGGGCTTCGATTGCATACTGGGCCTGCACCGAGTAAAGGCTGAGAGTAAAATTCAAACTTATTTTCTCTTTGACAATTTTCCACCTTTACCACGAGGAAGGGCTACATGGATTTTGTCCCGAAAAAGAATATTTCGATTTGAATGACTGCGTGAACTCTATGCTGAAGCGGCAGGAGTGTGCGTGTTTGAAATAACATGTGTATACATCGTGGACGGGCTTATCTTATGGAGCCCGTTCAGTGCTTCGACAACGTTCAGTCTTGGCATGGTCTGGATAATACTTTTGAGCAGGCATGAGCAACATTTTTTTACGACGGGCCGAAGGGGGTGAAGGTGATGACTGTTAATGCAAAAGTAGTCTTATCTGTGTAGTGCATGGCATTAGTACTTAGTGTGCCTTCGTAGTGTTTTTAGTGTTTAGTATTTTTTTAAAGTTTTGTAGTGCATAAAATTTGTTTCAGAAGGTTCTTCAGGTTATGGTATTTATGATTTTGATTAAATAAATAATTAAGAAAATTTTCCTTCCACGTGTTAAAACTTGATAGAAGTTTGAATTTCAATTTTAGTAAAAAAATTTCGGTATTTTCAAAATATGAATTCGGTAGAAAATTTAATTTCCAACCAATTTTTCTCGCGTTTTTTTAAGGAAAAACTTGAAATTAACCGCTTGGGATCTCATCAGCCTTCTAATTTTAAATTAAGCAGCAGCTGCGACAAAAGGCAACTTCGAAACTTTTCTACTGATTGGTTCAGTAAGAAACCTTAGCTTACCGCCTGTGAGGTTAGAAATTCCTTATTTTATTTTTATTGCCTTTTGTTTGGAGGCGAAGCGACTTAGGCAACCAATGGTTTTCGCGACATGAAACATTTGTCCGAGAGAATTAAAAAACATGAAACAAGTTCACGCCATTCACAGAATGCATTAAATCTGCAAACATTTTGTAAAATCAATATTATGTCGCAACTCGATAATGCTCATGCAGCTTCCATTACTGTTCACAAAAAATCGTCATGTTCTAAGTAGATTAATAGACATTTAAAAATTTTGCGGCAATCATAATTTAAGCTTGCTTGCCAGCGAATCTACTTTTGGGGAAACCGATCACTTAAAATCGGTTAACGCTCCACATGTGGTACCTCTTGGGTGGAGGGGAAACTCACATAAGAGCTTATATTGGTGATAGAAAAATTCGTACCAGTAGCCCCACCATACTTAACTCCCACGAGCCGCCACTGATGTTTACCACGCACACTGCGACATAAGAAATATCTCACTATTGTCAAATGTCGAAATAGTTCAAATACAATATTTATGCAAGGTTTATAAACTAGACATGGTAGTCTCTTCCCGATTCCCAAATGCGTTCACTACTGAGTGACGTCGTCGCCCCTTTACTCTTGTCACTGCACCTCGACTGTACCCGAACATGTGGGCAGTCATAAAGAACTTTTAAATGTGAACAAATACGAGTACAAGACAATAGCAAAGAAATACATGGTCCGTTTTCTCACATGTGGGAATTTGTAAAAGTAAACATATAATAGATAACAACAAAGAAACGCATGTTACGTTTTGTCACATGTGGGCATTTGTAATAAAGGATAAGAACAAATGAATGCAGGCCACTTGGGCGTTAGCTATATAAGGCAATAATAATTTAAGAAAGTTGTTCAGTTGTATTTAGAGAGTAAGTCGGGATACTGCTCGAATTTCATTAAAATTTATTTAAAACAAAGTACGCATGCGTTTTCTTCCACGTGAAGCAACAACAAAATTACTGCGCATGTACGGCACTGAAGCCTGAAGTCGCCGAAAAGTACCCAGTAGGAATAGCATCAACACTTTTTGGAAAACATGTTTCGCCCAGTAGGAAAGGGAAAATGGCAAGCGATGTTGGAAATAAGTTTTATTGTTGCTGCAATTGCACCCACGCACTGAACAAGTCACCATCGTCACTTCACTTGTCTTTCGTTTACACGTTTCCCACGCAATGCACCGACTATCCGCCGCCGGTTTCCGCCATTTATACATTTTGAATTGTGGCGCCTCGTTTTCTTTCGCCCTGCCAGATGTGCACCCTATGTTTTGTTCATTTGGCAGCCCAAATTTTTTGGGCATAATGGCCTACTGTGCGAGCGAGATGGAAGAGAAGCTGCACATGGGTTTACCATGTCTAGTTTATATACCTTGATATTTATGCTGCATTCATGGAAATGTTCAGTTGGCGTACAAACAAAAATTGCATTTAATAGCTCGTAACACTCAAATTAACCTACCAAAAAACCAGTATGTAATCAATGGGACGCTCTCTAAGATGATACAATTAATTTTGACTCATTCATCCTTACTGCAATGAGTTCTTATCAGAATTATTATTTAGAATATTATTATTATCATTTTATTATCATTTTCGATATTTCCAATGTTTACAGTGGATCAAAGTAAAACTCGGATATTTAGATATTCATTCTTTATGAGGCGATTAATAATGTAAGTAAAGAATTTAAACAAAAGATAAATTTTTTTTGAAGCTTTATTCATGGTAATACAGAATCGGTAAGCACAAGAGTGAAATTTATTCATATAAATCCTTTGAAAATATTAAATTTTAAAATTAACGAAAACTGATCTCAAATTGAAGCTCGGACAGCTGGTAATACTTTTATTGTATTCTTAGGAAATGCGGGCAATCCCAAAAATTAATAGTCGTTTTGACTTTGACGATCTCTTTATTTCAATTTACGTTCAGAACCTTCAAAGGAAGTGTTGGAATTTACTTGTTTTTGCGAAATTCAGCTTAAAAATGGGAAGACAATCTGGACAAACATTGGTTGGAAACTCGAGAGCTCGTTCTAAATCATTTTAAAGATGGATTATTACCGCGACAGATTGCAAGAATTTTTAAAACGAAGCCATTCAATTCACAATATTATCAAACCCTTTAGAACAAGAAATACTCTGAGAAACAAATCGAAACCAAGCAAACGGAAGATATTTTCAGAATCTACAGTACGGTGGATGGTAAGGGAAATTAAGAAAACCCAAAATTAAGTGCTTCAAATTTAGCTGCAGCAGAAAAAAACGCAATTTGGTAAAGAATTGATCCCAGAAACGGCGAGAATCGTACTAAGGAAGAATAATTTGAATGGTAAAAACGCCTGAAAAAAGCCATTCATTAGCAAGAAGAACCGTTCCAAAAGGTTAAAATTAACAAAACTGCACAAAAATAAAGATTTTTCGTTTTGGAAGACAGTATTGTTTACGGAAGAAAGTAAGTTCAACGGCTTTCGCTCTGGTGACTGGTCCTATGTGTGGAGAAAGCCAAATGAAAAATATAAAGAAAACAACTTACGGTCAACTGTTAGGCATGGGGGTGGGTCAGTAATGGTTTGGGTGTCTATGTCAGCCACTCGACCAGGAAATCTACATTTCATTGACGGGATCATCGACTTGCATAAATATCTACAGATAATGAAGCAAAATGTTTGGAATATGTCGTGTCAAAAAATTAGGGACAGCCGATTTTGTCAGCTTTTACCAGGATAACGACCCTAAACATAAAGTTGCAAATGTTCGACCATGGTTACTTTATAATTGCCCACATGTTCTTGACCCACCTGCTCAACCTCCAGACTTAAATGTCATCGAATATTTATCGGCACTTCTGGAACAGAAATTGAAAAACTACACAATATCTAATGCAAAAGACTTGAAGGACGCGTTGACATACGAATGTGAAAAGTTTGTTTACTCGATGTCAAGCAGATAACAAGCGGTTATAGCAAGTAAAGGACTACCACCAATATATTAAAACCTAATAAAATTTTTAAAACTTATCACTGTTCGAGTTTCCAATTGAGATCAGTTTTCGTTATTTTTCAAATTTTTTTTTTAAAGAATTTGTATGAATTAATTTCTTACACTATTAATCGAATCATAAAGAATCTACATACATACATATGTATGTATGTACATATTTCCAAGTGTCCGAGTTTTACTTTGATCCACTGTATGTAGATATTATTGGGATGATGCCCGTGTGAACCTCAAGGGTCGCACCTCGTGGCTTGTTTTTTAATACTTTTAGGATGGCTTTTCCGACTCATGTGTCTTTACCTAGCTTGAAATCAGCTAAATAAAGGCACAGGAACCTTCAAGTTTCCCTTGATTCGCACATCATTTGGACAAAACATGAAATCTTCATTCGATGCATCCAAACCAATCGATGTTTTCATTCGATGCCTCGCGATGTTTCGATGTAATATTTCCATGCATTGGATCGGTAAAATGATAAATTTTTGCGGCGCCCTTCCCTAGCGACTATCGTTGAGCTCGTATTTACGTTATTCAATCTTGTATACAAAACAATGATCGACAGCCAATGTTGATGATATCGATTTCTGCTTCCAACAGCCCTACCATAATTGATACGAGCCCCTCTCTCTGCGATATACTTATTACGCGGCATTTTACCTAGAATAGATACCTAGAATTTTCTGATGGCTTTCATCCGTTCTTCGGATCGCATATGCAAATGTATGTACACTTAGCAGAAAAAGTCTGCGTACATGAAGTAAAAATTTTATTTTGTTATGAAAAACCAAATACAAAAGTTTTTTTTAGTTATATCTATTTTTTATTTATACAATATTGTTTTCAATATCTTGATAGATACACTTCATGAATATAAGTTTAACCCAATAATTATAAAAATTAAATTTCTGAAAAATCAACGCTGAGTATGGCAGAAAAAGTCTGCGTACAAAATATAAAAAGGGGAATTCCCGATGTTTTGACACCAAACCTTTGCTTTGTTTACTACTTTGAAGTTTCAGTAGTGCATTGTGTTCAGGCAAGCTTGCTGACAAGATGGTGTCGCGTGTTAAAAGTTGTTAGTTTCATCATTGCAACCAAAAGAAGCGAGATTGATACTAGCGAGCGAAAAATAATAGTTGACCTATGGCGAAAAGGGAAAACATATCGCGAAATAGGCCAAATCGTCGAAAGAACACATTCCTCCATCCAAAGTTGTTAACAACTACAAACAAATAGGAGTATTAGCTTCAAAGCCCAGATCAGGACGGCCACCAAAGCCACAGTATAGGTAGACCCAGTATGCAATCGAAGCCCAAAAGCTCGTATTTTCCTTCCAAGAAATGGCGTCATGTGCTGACCATGTGCTTGCAAAAGCTGACGAATGCCAAGCACTGCCAGATTTGCAGAGGCACAAAGCACTTTCGCGGACTTCATCGTTCACTTCAACACATGAGACATTTTTTCAGGCATTTTGGCTTTTTCTCTCAATCAATTTGTCAAAAGTAAATGAAATTTGTGTCAGCGAAGACGTTTCACCATTGTAATTCAATGAACCGAAGTTTCTAACGGCGTTTTTCACGCCTAGCATGAAACGTGCATATACGAGCTCTGGCAGTGCCCCCACCAGTAGATAGCTGCCATTTTGTCATAAATGGCAGCAAACCATTGAAGTTCTCTTACTTGAATGCAGCAAACAGATGATAAATGGCAGCCAACATATGCAAAATGTAAACAAACATTTGACGTTGTCCCGTAGAACCGCGGGCCGTACTTGATAGTGCGCCTATATATGAAACATTACCTACTGGGTGTACCTATACTGTGACCAAAGCTATCAACAAGAGAAACACGCAGTATCATCCAATCTGTGAAAGGTAATCCCCGTGTAACTGCATCGGCACTGCGAAATGATATTGCGCAAAAGTTTCACAAACATGTTTGCGTCGATACTGTTCGGAACTGCTTTCAACAATGTGAATTTATACCCAACTGTCAAGCATGGTGGTGGTGGAGTGATGCTGTGGGGGTGTATGGCTTGCAATGGAGTGAGTAGAATGGAGTTCATTGAGTCTATAATGAATAAAATAGACTGTATGAACGTTTTCAAGCGCAATTTAAAGAAAAGTGCCAAAAAATTGGGACTCCAGAACAAATTTTTATTCCAGAAGGACAACGACCCCAAACATACGGCGGAAGTAGTTAAACTCTCGCTGCTTTAAAATGTGCCCAATCAGCTTAAAACGCCTCCGCCATCCCCCGACTTAAATCCAATCGAATATTTGTGGGATTCGTTAGAGCGGAAAATCCGGGAATACACCATAACTTCCAAGCAAAATTTGAAAGAAGGTTTCGCCGAAGAATGGGAGAAAATTAGCAGTGATGAGACTGCCAAACTTGTTAATTCAATGCAAAAACGGCTTATGGAAGTTATAAAAAGAAGAGGATATCATACCAGCTATTAATTAAGATTGTATAAGTTTTGATATCATTTTGCAATCAAGTAAGTATTTTTGAATGCAGACTTTTCGTTATCATAAAACTTTCCTTCTTTTGTTTTTTAATTTTTATAATAAGCTTAAAGCAACACACTTTATGTTAAGACTGATAAAACGAATTATTGTTTCAATGAAAAATACATGTTCATTAAAAAAATTATTTATTTCTTGATTTTCTATGAAAAGAACAAAATTTTAGTTTGTGTACGCAGATTTTTTCTGCTAAGTGTATGTATGCATATGAATATTCATATGAATTGGTACCAGAAAAGCCATTTGAAGACAGGTCATAGTGCAGTTTGCACGTGTGGATTAATTTACTTCCTTCTGATTGGTGCGGTTGATTTCTTCACGAAATATGGACACCATCATTTGGCAATCCATGTTGGAGACACTGGCTTCTTGGAACATTCCTCAAGAGCCTTTTGAGGATGAGTTGGCGGCTGTACGTGACTTCCAGCGCCACAGAAGAGATTCTCTACACTTACTGCCGTAAGTTTCTTTGATTTGTATTTCGGTGGATACCGTTAACAGGATCAACATCACCGTCTAACAGACTCCAATTCTCCATCGCCAAGGAGGCGTTTCTCGGGACACTAGACGAGGAAGTGTCCGACTTCTACCGCGATGAGGGAAACGACTGCTTCAAGAGCCAGGACACGCTGGGCAAGGCTGCGTTCATGTACACTCGTGCGATATACACAGCCCCCCACGGATCACCATCCCTCGCTTTTGCTCATGGGAACCGAGCGGCTGCGTTGTACAAAATGGGACAGTTCGAGGTAAGATCATGACAATGCATGCCTTATTGATAAATGAATAGATGATGAGCTTGAGGATGCTTTGAAGGACCACCACGAGCAGGAAGTCTAGAGTTTTCAAATTGAAAAGTCTCGGGTCTTGAGGATCGGTGAATCTTTGCTACAAGAAGCAACGAAACTTGAGATGACCCAAATTTTGAAGTGAGAGAAATAGACTTTAATGGGTTAATTAAACCAGCCCCATTGACCTTTAGGGACGAGTAATGAGTGTACCCGTGTTTTACCTTGAATAATTATTTCTTTAGAATCGTGCGTTGCTATCAACATCTTTTCCCGCGCTAAATGGTTGACTCTGTGTATATCTTTCAATCCGGGTATGGATTGCATGTCCGACTTACTACGAAAAAGAAAAAGTATATAAATAAAAGGGTTCACTCTTCAAAATTGAACCTGTCTAATATGATGGATACTGCCCACGAATCCTATAATCATGAAATGCCGCGTCACAAGTCTTAATTTTTAACTTCCCAGTATATGGGAAGTTCTTGTAATCGCCTCGAAAATCGAAATTGAAATTTTCAACATTTCTTTACGTTTTGAGGTCTATAGAGTATATATAAAGTGTTTTTAGAAAGGGAGATGTATGTGTGTGTGTGTGTGTACGTACGTTCGTGGACACTTTTTTCTACGAGCATAACTCACGTAAACAAAATCGTATCTACTTTGTTGAGATGTAAATCGAAGCGTCTTTGCAATCTTAAGAGCTGATTAGTTTTTGGGATACTTCGGTCGGGGGGGTTTGTTGTTTTGCCCCTTTGAAGGTCATTCCTGTCATGCGTTATATCTCGCGAACGAAACATACGATTTCTTTGATCAAGGTGTCAATCAACGCGTATTGACATTTATGTGATTCTATAAAGTTTTTAAAAAAATTCTTGGAGCCGTTTTTTGATTTTTTAAAAAAAAGTGCAAAAAATTAGGTTTTTTTAAATAAACAATAAATTTTTAACCTGAGTTTTGAAAGACAGTATTCAATTTTTATAAAATTTATATACTTCAAGCAGTGTTTGTAAAAACAGTATCAAAAGTTTTTTTCAAGTACACGTAAAAAATTAAATAAAAAATAAAAAATCATTAACAGTCATCATGATTTTCAAGGTCATTTCTGTCGTGCGTTATATCTCGCGAATCAAACATACGATTTGCATGGTTAAGGTGTCAGTTGACGTGTATTAACATCTTTGTGAAGTTTTCAACAATATAAAAAATTCGTTTCAGCCGTTTTTTTAATTTAATAGAAGAAAGTGCGAAAAATTATGATTTTTTTATAAAAAATATTTTTTAACCTGATTTGCACCGCACAGTGATACCAGTTTATAAAATTTATACATTCTCATTAGTTTTTGAAGAGACACCGGCAAAATTTTCTTCCATGATTATGAAAAAAACTAAGTTAAAAATAAAAAAAATCATTCAAAGTTACCATGTAAAGAGGGTTCATACGAATGCTATTACTTTATATCCTTTATTCTAAAAAAAATGTTGTAAATTCAATCAAAGTTTTAAAATATATGCATAATTGAGCAGCTTTTTAATAGTTTTTATAGTCTTTTAATTAAAAAAAATGCTTAAATTTTGTAAACCAACAAAAATTTTCAAGATCAATTATTAACGTTTGTGTCAATCTATCAAATTTTGAAAAAAATCGTTGTAGCCGTTTTTTAATTTAAGAAAAAAAGTGCAAAAAATAAGGTTTTTTTTAATAAACAATAAACTTTTAACCTGATTTACGGAAGACAGTATTCAATTTTTAGAAAATTTATATACTTCAAACAATGTTTGAAAAAACGTCATCAAAACTTTTACTGATGATAGCAAGAAACATAAAACAAAAACATAAATAAAAAATAAAAAATCATTAACAGTCATCATGCTCTTCAAGGTCATTTCTTCCATTCACTATATCTCACGAACCAGATATAATATTTGCATTATTAGGGAGTCAATCGACGTGTTTTAACATGTTTTTGATTATTTTAACATTATAAAAATCCGTTTCAGCGGTTGTTTTAATTTAATAGAAGAAAATGCAAAAACTTAGGGTTTTTTTCATAAAAAATATTTTTTTAACCTGATTTGCATAACACAGTAATAAATGTTTATAAAATTTATACATTTAAATTAGTTTTTGAAGAGAAACCAGCAAAACTTTTTTCATGACTCTGGGAAAAATTCAATTAAAAATAAAAAAAATCATTCAAAGTTACCATATGAAAGGGGTTCTTCCGAATGATATTACCTTACATCTTTTATTCTAAAGACTTTGTTGTAAAGTAAATCAAAGTTTTAAAATATTTGGATAATTTGAGCAGATTTTTAATAGTTTTTGTAGTCTTTTCATAAAAATAAGTGGCTTAAATTTTGAAAACCAACAAAATTTCAATCAAATTTGCATTTGTGGTAATCAATTATCATCACCCATCCACCAAAAGCCTTGCGTAATCAATGGATGCTCCCGTAGATGATATGATTAATATTAACTCATTCCTTTTACTGCTATGAATACCTCTCATTATTATTATTTAAAGTAGTACTATTTTCAAAATTATTATTGTGTTTAATATTTTTAATGTTTATCTAGATATTACTGGGAAGTTGACCGTGGGGCCTCAAGGGTCGCACTTCGCGGCTTGTTTTATTTTAAATCCATTTGACTGTTTCGTTTGCCATGTCATAATTACAACTTCCATGGAATACTCTTTCAAAAAAAGTTGTCCAGTGTTGCACTATTTCAACTTAAAGGTGTTAGCTTCTTTCCTGACTGCAGAGTACCCTTCAAAATGGAAAAGTGTTGTGGTAACAGACTTTTTTTCGCTTCAGAGTTTCGCTTGTAGCTTGGAATTTTACTGTTGCTTCCGAGGAGATTCATGGGGAGCTTTAGGAATACCGACATTTAATGAAAGAATCTTTCATATATTCTGCAGACTGCATACTATGATTGTGAGTGCGCCCTAGAGTTCAACCATCCAAAGGCTAATGTGATACTCCTGCGGCAAGCGAGGATAGCTAGCGCGCTGCAAGACGCCTCGAAGCTACAGTCTTGCATTAAGCAGCTTGAAGGACTTCAGACGAACGAAAAATTCTGTTCAATGTTCAAAAAAGATCTTGATCGAATGATGCCAGCGACGGAAGACGCAAGCAGCTTCCCACATCTTCCAAGTGAAACAAAGATTAAAATGTATTTGGTATCCATTGGGGAGGTTGTGGTTCTTAAAGCGTTTTGTTTGCAGATTGACAAGGGACGATCGTGGGCGCTGTATCGTGGCAGACGAGTCCATTGCCAAAAATGCTCTGATACTGGAGGAGGAGCCTTTTGCGTTCGTGCCGCTTGACGAAAGTTATCGTTACATGATTTTCGAAAGCATATCCAATAGTTTTACGTTTATGTGTGACGAATGTCTGGAGGAAGATATCGTGCCGTTTCCATGCTATGACTGCCGAGCTGTTTTTTATTGTTCAAAGAGTTGCCGGGAGAAGCACGCGGCAATCCACGGAATTGAGTGTAACGGATACAAAGGACGAATGTTCGTTGAAACTGGGTATTTACATTTGGCAATGCGTTGTCTGTTGCTGTGCTTCGATAGCCTTCTCAGCAAAATTAGGGAGTTGTGTAGTGATAAAAAATACCAAAATGCTGAAGATCTATGGCCGATAATACTGCGCACTGGCGAAGATGGAGGCATCTTAGGACTGTTTTCAGATTTCAAACATTTTCAAAAATATAATGATATGAGTGGAGCACTACACACAGTGTCGGTGTATGGCTATTATTTGCTGAGTGAAACAAACTTCTTCGATAGAACGCGACATATTAGGATGGCACTGATGGAGTCGGAAGTTGAGTGGCAATGCTTGATAACTGCTTTGCTGCTTCGTATTCGTTGTAAGATCCAGTTCAATGTTCGTAGAGACCCATTTTGGTCCGCAATACGTTCGTTCATTGGGCCAGTAATAAAACCAGGAGACATACACAAATCATTAGTGTTCGAGCTTAAATTTGACGCGGTTTATCTTCGTAGCAGTTTGTGTAATCATTCTTGTGATCCCAACACTATTCCATTATTTCATGGGTCGAAATTGCAACTGACGGTCGTAAAACCCCTGTCTCCGGGGGATGAAGTGTTGGTCTCTTATGTTGACGAAAGGGAACCACGCAACAAAAGAAGGGAGATGTTGGAGAGGAGTTTCGGATTTCTTTGTAATTGTAATAAGTGCCAAGGAGACGACTCCGAATATGTAAGTATGACCATTAAAATGGTAACCAGTCATTCGTTTTAACCTGAGGTACTTATACATCTCTTTTTAGGTCACCTCAAATCTTATAGTTTGCAATGGACGATTTTGCGAAGCTACCTATGTTCCTGACATTGATTTGAAATGTCCTAGGTGCGGGCGTGTCTACGATCCTGCATTTTACGAGAGTATCATTGCATCTTCGTTTGTGATGGAAGACTCAGTTGCAAAGTACATGTATTTATATAAAGAATTTCGAAGAATGCATCGCTATCTACCAAAAAATACTGTTTTGCTGACAATGTCCGCTAAGGTGGTCATTTTTAATTTTTTAAGGGTTGAACATGAACAAATAAAATACCACCGCGATCTTAACGGCTTGATGGTAGAGGTTGCTGTAGAAATGTTTGAGCAGTTCGAAAAAGTTTCTTTTATAAAAAATCCTTTCTTAGCTTATCTGGGATCCATGCTGATGGATCTGTTAGCTATTCGAAGGGATCAAGGATATAGCAGGGCCGCAATTTATTTCGACTTGTCGAAAATCAAGCAGTCATTCCAATCGGTTGGCAGAAAAACACGAGTTTTGCTTGAAAAATATTACGACACGTATGTCGCCTGAAATCAGCTATGATATCCATGCATTTAGTGCCAAGTCTAACTACTATCAACAAAATAAACGCAATTTAATTTGTAAGAGAGTGCTACAGTTGCTTGTGCATCGTGTTAATTAATCGAACGCTCAATATGGCAATAAACTCGAACAATAAAATTATTCTAAACTTGTAATGCGGACTTTTATTCCTACTTGATTCTTCGAAAAAAGGTTTACGAATGCTTTTGGAAGTGATCAACGAAAAGGGCCAACACGCCGCAAGCATCTCATTTATCAGAACGTTCGTCGTAAAGTCTTAGATCGGCACTTTTGCAATTTTCACATGGTTTTATATTAAAATTTGAAGAGAAAGCAGAAGCTATTCACCATCTTCCTAAGAGGAATGTAGAGAATGGTGCCTTCGACTTCAGAGGCAAACGGGAATGAACTGATTGTGATCGTAATATTGTGATACCTTCAAAGTAATGTTGAAGTGACGCACTTGACTAATCGACCCGAAGTAGGTAATAATCCTAATTGGTATTTCGAGATGGAGGAGTGACGTTAGTTTAATTTTACGTTTTGGGAGGAAAACACCTATTAAAATTGAGCGATATTTTTAAAATTCGGTTTGAGGCGCTTTTCCATGGCAATCCTGACGAGTTTCTGTTTCCATACATAGCTGTGGACGAAACATGGATACAGTATTAACCTCCAGAGAAAACGGAACAATCCAGATACTGGGTTTATGCAAGCAAACGACCAAAAATGACTCATATTCCTCACCTAAAGTCGGTGATATTCGTTAAGAAATGGTGGAAGCGGTATAGGGAAAGCGGAAACGTGGATGATTTGCCTGGCAGAGGAAAAATGAAGATACCGTAAACGAAAGACGATAAGGCGATAGTCGAAGTATTTAAGAGAAATTCGAATACTTCGTTGAGAAAAGCACGAGAAATGTTATACAAAAAGAATATTAACGTGTCTTTGTATACTATCCGCGGACCAGCGTATCGAAACGACCATAGCAAGCAGAGCCACAATATAATTCTCAAAGACTGTGGCTATTCAAGAATGCTTGTGTCGTATAGAGTCTATAGGGAAGTGGTGCATGTTTGTGCTAAATTTTTTTCGCAGTTATAAACAAACTTTATGGTTTTCCATTTGAAATTCGACCAGCAAAGTTTATAAGAAACCTTGACCTTTTGTATTGAAGTCAAGGTTTCTTATGGAAATAAATATAAAATATGTTGTATATTTTTGAAAAGAAACTATTTTACAGCACAAATGTGCGCGGAACTCTTTCATGTTTTTCAAAATTTGTTTCATTTTTCTGGTAATACAAATTAACCCAAGTAATTGCTTTAATTAATATGTTTATGGAAACATTTCTGGTATTTCCCAAATAGTTGACATCAGCATTTTGTGCATTTACCAATTAAAAACAAAATTTAAATTATTTTTGCAATCACACTAAGTGTCGGGGAATCGATGACTTACGATCTCGCGTGATTATCCTTTAAAATTCACATTTCAGCACTGATTTTTCCAAGGTTGGAATATTATAGATAAAAGTTTACTGACGAGAACTTTATAATGAACGTTTAGTTCTTAGATCAAAGTGACAAAATTTTGCTTCATTTCCTTTTTTGTAAGTTTTTTTAATCATGAATCCCATTTCTACTCCTACAATTGAGTGATGAAAATTCATGCATATTTTACCTGTAAAAACATTTTCTCTTCGATATTCGTCATATATGCAATTTACATCAGAATTCATTTGGTGATAGTAATTTTAATACATATCTTTGGTTTTGTACAGAATTTGCAAAAATTTATCATTTTATTCGATAAAAGAGTGCTGTCTATATCAACATACATAGATTAACACTAAAAGTTGAATTTTATTTTTACTGTTTACTGGATTTATAAGTTCAAGTTTTTTATGAAACCACGAGGGTCCTTCAACAAACAGATTTAAAAAATCTCCACAAAATAATTTGATTTTCTCTTTTTCAACATAATCTGCTCTTAACTCTACATACTTTTCCAAATGAATCTCCAGCGTTTTAAGCTGTCCAGAAAATAGGATTTCGGAACGTCCTGAAAAAGGCATTGGGTTCGATGCGACCCTATGTACACCTAGGAATTTTTTCAAGTTTGGAAATAAAAAAAATCACTTAGGGGCGAAATCCGGTGGATACTGTGGATGTTATAATAATTCGAACTATAATTTCATAATTTAGGCCGTCGAAACTGCGTAGGTTCGTCCCGTGATTGATGTTATTCCTTGATTTTTACGCTCAAACGGTGAAAAAATGAAGTATAATTCTTTCTAGTTATTATGAGTTCTTCTAAGTAACCGTTGAACATGATTCAGGCATGCATCCCAAAAAACTGTGGCCATCACCTTGCCGACCGATTTCACCGTCTTCGGCTTTTTTGGAGCCAGTTTGCCTGCATAAAACCAGTAGCTGGATTGTTCTTTTTCGCTGGAGGTTAGGTAATAGTGTATCCACGTTTCGTCCACAGTTATGTATCCAAACAGAACCTCGTCAGGATTGCCACGGAAAAGCGCCAAAAATTTCCCGAGAGTCGACAATACGATACCTTTTGAATATAAATGTTTAATCACCGCTCGAAACTCACTTTTTCCATTTTTTTAAAATAATAATCAAAAGTTGTACTCTTCAATCGACAATAATTTGTGTCCATGTGATGGACACAAATGAGACTTTAACAGTTGTCTGGTGAGTAATATTGCTTACTGAAAAAAAACTACGTTCGATACTCCCAGCGCTATTTATTGGATTTTCGACGAAAATATCGTGGCCAATATGCACCGTCTGACAACACTATTCGTCCTTTCGTGTCGAATTTCTTTGATCACGGGACGCTGGGAGATCGTCGTCGTGCCGTTTATCAACGACCAAGACGTTCCAATAAACTGGTTGAAGCGGTCAGAGAGAGCGTTTACCAGAACCTAAAAGTCAGTGGAACCACTATGCGGCAAATTTTGAACGATGATTTGCATTTGTTTCCCTATAATGTGCAATTAACACAAAGAATGTTGCCCATAGACGGTTCAAGTCACTTGGAATACGGCCAAACAGGTGCTCGAATGGTGGACACTGAACCTGATTTTTGGAAGAATATTCTGATGTCTGACGAGGCCATCTTCACATTATCTGGCGGCGTTAATAAGCAAAATTGCCGCATTTGGGGAACGAAGAAACCACATGAAATCCTTGATCCATTTGCGCCAAAACCACCATTGGGCCCTATTTTTGCAGAAAAAATGAGAAAGTTGATGGAAACGGATATCGGTGGATGTTGGCCCATTATATCTGCCCGCGAATGCGCGAAAAAGGACTTGACGGTTACTGGTTTCAACGAAACGGTGCGCCACGCCACACTACAAATCAAACAATTCAGTTTTTGCAACGAAAATTTCCTGGACGCCTGATGTCAAAAAGAGGCGACATTGAGTGGCCACCCAAATCTCCAGATTTGACCCCTTCGGACTTCTTTTTGTGGGGCTATTTGAAAAGCAAAGTGTACGCCAGCAAGCCTCAGAGCATGACCGAGCTCAAGGCAAACATTCGTGCCGAAATCATCGCCATAACGCCCGAGATGCTCGAAAAGGTAATGGAAAATGCAGCAAAAAGTGCACATTTTGCTTTGATTTGTAAGCGGCCATTTAATTGATGTTGTATTTAAAAAGTAGTGAAAATAAATTGCAAAGGACCAAATTGAATAAAAATACCTCATATATAGAAAGCGGTTGCTTTTTTCAAACTTAGTAAGTGTTCACACACTGACACGAAAGATGCCGCACCCTATATACATATACATACATGTTGAATAGCAAAAAATAGTTTATACTACAATTGTTGTTGGATAGTAAATTCAAACATGATATATGTGGCCATTTTGTTTTCAATATATTTTATACTAAATTGTTCACAAAAGCTTTAATATCCAAGTACAAAAATGAAAATTTTATTGCTTTAAATAAAGTATTCTATAATCAAGACATATTTAAATAATATTAAACAAATGAGCATATGTATATTCAAATATATGTAACGAATTGCCGCAGGAATTAACAAATTCAGTTGTGAAACACTCCTGAATTTTTTTTTCAACGCAGCTTCATGTTTTGGTTGCTCGAAACATATGCTGTAATGTATTTGATTTAGATACCGCAAAAAGATAATATCTCGGTAAATGCTTTTTTGGTTGCCACTTCTACTGCATGATAGATACAGATATCTAAGTAACATAGTGTGTCTCATCATCATTTTGGAGCGAATTGTGCTTCCCGTCCATAGTCGTGTATTAGCACAAGTGCAAGAATAAGTTTTAATAAATTAAAGAAGTATGTGTAAATACTAACAATTATGTTCATTCAGAATGGTGCAAGGTTTTTAGTTTAATTTAAAGCACACATATTTGAAATTGATGATAAACTTTTCCCACGAAATGACTCGGTTTTCCATTTTCCGATTCTCTAGTTTGTCTATCTTTAAATTCCCACAAAATCGGAAGTTTTCCCTAAATATTGCTCATAACGTTTTTCCATTTCCATGCATCAATTATACTAAAATTATGGTTTAAATAATGTGAAAAGATTCCAGTTTATGGATTGAGATATTCTTTTTTTTACTTCCATTCAAGAAAATAAAAACGTTAACATGTTATAAAAAGCAATCATTTCTTAAAAAGGTTTTGATACATAAATTGTAAATATTCAAAACAATATTCGATTATTTGTGAATCGTTTTGAAAACTTAAGGGGACAACCTATTTAAAAAAAATTTAATATTTTTTTATTGCATTTTCACAAAGTATAAATGTTCAAAAGTATTCCCTCAAAATTTTATCGTGATCTGAATATTTTTTAGGTAGTTATAAGCATAGTGACGTAAACGTACTAGACGCTCGACTAGCAGACTAGCAGATTGCGTTCTACACGTTGTAGACTGCGTTTTATACAATAAGAGTGCGTTTTGCACATTAAAAAGCGTATGTTCAAGCGTGTTTGTGTTGCAAAAAAAAATCTTAGTGCAGAAACAACAGAAAAAAACAGGAGAAGAAGAAGCAAAAAACACCTCCAAAAATACTTTTAAAAATGCGGGTGAAATTCACAATAAAATTGATAAAGGATTTATCTAACGGTTTAGCCATCAGTAGAAATGTTGATTCTGCAGAAGTAATCATCAAAAGTATTTGGGCCATCTTTTATCACAAGATATCAACCGGTGAAAATCCGCAGCATTCATATTGCCCAGAAGGAGCTGGTCGGAGTATCGAAAACTTGAGGCTAAAAAAATCTTAAAGGCTATAAACACTCACGGCCTGTTGCAAAACGTGTTGAAGAAATCTTGAAATCTATATACGAAGATTTATTAAAAGAAAAGCTATTGGAGATATATTTGGGTAGTCACACAGTAAATATTATACAAATGAAAGCTTCAATGCAAGCATCTGAAAAATGACTCCAAAAAATATGTTTTGTGGAAGAGACATCGTTAAACTGTAACCAAGATTGCAGTTTATATGTAAAATAAAAGATATGCGCCAATTCTTAAAATTATGGAGACGACAGGAGTAAAAATCGGTCAAAGCGCCATGAATTTTGCATATTTGCGACACTCGCCGTCCATATACCATGCTGACTGCCACAGCTCTGGAGGTTCAAAGGAAGCCAGAACTTAACGTAGAGCAGCTCGTCTTGTGGAAAGTGACATGTTTAAAGAAGCCAAAAGAATACTTTATGGTGGTGGCATTGTAGATTAGCATTATGTATGATTAATTAGAATTTTTCATTGGAAAAATTTTTAAACGCGTTTTTTCGAAACAAATTTGTTTTTTCATACAGTGTTGTACTTTTTAGATAAACTACTCAACCAATCCCCACCAAATTTTAATAACATATTATACACATATAGCACTATCGTCCAAGCGTGAAAAAAGAATTTAAAAATTAGGATACTATTTTTTCGGTATTAAATTACGCTCAAAGACCATCATTTTTTCCAAATTTTAGTCAAACATCCCTCATTTTGGAATTTTTAAATGAAAATTTATAATTATGGGTCGAACAATACCCATTGTCATAGCAATCACGAAACAGTTTGATTTTTTTTTGTTTCAAAAAGGCTATTTCCAGAAAATCATCAACACCACAAAGACGTGTATTTTCAAGACATTCTCTTTAAAGCCGCTTTTTGTATAAAAGAACTTTGAAAAACCATAATTTTTTTATTTCTTATACCTCAAGGGTGTATTTATGTTGCCCAAAAAGAATTATATTAATATATTGTATAGTAAAAGCTCTTTATTCGCGGGGTATACGTTCCGTAAATATGTCGCGAATCCAGAAACCATGAATATGGAATGGTAGTTTATATGAGATTATAGGGGATACGTTTTTATATAGGTAGCAAAATAAAAACAAAAATATAAAAAAATCAATTTAATTGAAGTTTTTGACCATTTTGATTAATTTGTATCGTCAGGTTCAGGCAATGGTTTAAAGAACTTTGTATTTTTTCCTTGCTTGGCAGTTTTCAAAAGCTCCTTCAGTTCAGACTGATATTCAGCAATGGTATTAGCAATTTGCCTCTTAAAAATAAGACTTCGTACCATAAACGGATCAATTTTTATAAAGAAATCACAACGCTCATTTGCCACGCTTAAACCATCACTAAGATTTTTCAAATTAAATGTCACGTTTCTAGTGGTTGTTGATAGTGATGAGCAAAACAAGGCCAAGACCAAGACTGTGGTAATCTTGGTATTGGTCTTGTTCTTGCGCACTCGGTCTTGGTATTGGTCTTACGTCGATAGACCTAGTCTTGGTCTTGCCTACCAAATCTTGGTCTTGTTTGCAAGACTCTTGCAGTCTTGCGTTTTCACATACAAATATTTTCAATGACTTATTTACTTCTATCTTAAAGAAAAAACTAGTAAATAACTTGTAGCCACTTACACCGTTTAAGTAAGTAGCCAGCAATGAAAAATAAATAATAAAAGAGAAAAATGCTAAGTATTTTAGACGGAACTAGGTAACGAAGTAATCTTCTTGTTTCCTTGA
Organism: Oxycera nigricornis; assembly: GCA_963942545.1. NCBI lineage: Eukaryota > Metazoa > Arthropoda > Insecta > Diptera > Stratiomyidae > Oxycera > Oxycera nigricornis. Next base: position 92,913,185 of record OZ012661.1, on the reverse strand, counting down.
ATGTGTCAAAACTGCTCACTTATTATGCCTGGAAACATCCTAGAGTTGACGACGAGATCCTGGCACTTCTAGATTCGAAGCTGTGTACGCTGGCCATTACGGCCTTTTGATAAAAACTTATACTGTCATAATTAAGAAAGACTTCCAAATCGGCTGACTAATTCACCAACGCAGAACCGTAACTACTGAAGCCAGAAACACGACACAAAACGCACAGAAAGTTTTCATCGGCAAAACTTTTTCTTCAGTTGGTTTATTTGGAATTTTTTATCAATACTTTACAATAGAAATTAATACTCCACTATGCAGTGGGAAATGGTATCAATACTGATTCAATTTCATGTACCAAATGACAGCAGTTTCATACGTTTATTTAGTTACACATGATAAATATGTGTATCACGAGTCAGGTTTACAGGAAAATTTGCCACACCCGTAGCTTCATACGGAATAGCAGACACTCTTCGTAGTGGTAAAAATGCCATACATTCTACATTTAAATTCATTAAATGCTTCTCTTCAATAGGATTTTGTTGATATTTAAAAAAAATTCTAAATAAAAAAAAATACTTAAAATTTATTATGGTTGAGTCTCGCATAGTCTTGGTTTTGGTCTTGGTCTTGCAAGGCGAGTCTTGGTCTTGGTCTTGATAGGGTAGGTAGAGTCTTGGTCTTGTTTTTATGCAAGACCAAGACTTCAAAACCAATACCGATTCTGCTCATCACTAGTTGTTGAAGCCTCTTCTTAAATTGGCTGCGGATTTAACATATCCTCCAAATGGTTTCAGTCAAATCTTCATCTTGCGATTCAAGCAACTCCTGAATGTCACTTGATTCTATCTGTTCAAACCCATCTCGTCCTATTCCATTCGCAATTTCGGCAATGTTTGCAGTTAAAGTTTGAATTGGCACAGATTCTTCGCCATTTTCCGCAGTCAGAACAGGCCACCGTTTTTCCAGCATGATTTCAATGTGTATGGCTTCAGTTCTTCCAATGATTCTTTTATGTTTACGATGCATTTTGCTATGTCAAATTTCTTCCAGCATTACATAACATTCATATCAGAATCACATTCAATATTATCCAGTATGATTTTGAAGGTTCGCCTAATGTAATAGAGCTTAAAGGTCTGAATTATTCCTTGGTCCATAGGTTGAAGTAAGGCCGTCGTGTAGTGGATCTACACATATCTACACAATCAATCAGCATTTTACTATAAACTAAACCCACAAATTAATAATCAATGAGCAATCGTAGAATATACAAATGAATAACTTACGATCACCTTGTAATGCTCACTTTGCATACTCGTTTCGCATTTCACTCACACGAAAGTCAATTCATGTTGTCACTAAAAATAGACATATGAACGAATGTTTATACTAACCCATTGCGATCGCTCTAGACGAAGCGGCGCCTAGCATTGGCATGTGTAATGTACACACAAAGTACGAAACCTGAGTAGTCATTACTCATGGACTGTTATGAGTGTTGCATATTACTCATGGACTATTATGAGTGTTACATTTCACTCATGGACTATTATGAGTGTTGCATTTTTAAATTGGGTCATATGGAAAAGTGCTGATCGATATTTTGATTGGTAGAATGAATTTACCATATTCAATTCTTCCAGTTTTAGAGTAGGGATTATGTATTAAGTAGAATAAAATATTAGAGTAGGGATTATATGTTAAGTTGTAAAAAGTGTATAAAAGGAAAGTGTACAAAAGAAAATATAGTCATAGTCTTACTTTTGACTCGTTTTTAATTATCTACTATTGCCGTAGTTTGGCAATACGCTCGAGCCGTAACTTGGCTTTAGAAGCGCTACAATTAAAGCGTAAGCAGTCGCTAAAAGTAAAACAGAATAAAAATATCGGCTAGCTTGGATCTTGAATCCTGCGCCAGATATGTGGCAATTAACTTGCCGGTAGGTACTTCAATTTAACCCTGTTCCCTCACTAAAAGTGCGCTATTCCTATACAGCGCTAAATCCCGGATCACACTTGAGGAATACAAGATCCGGCGTTCGGCGTCCTACACCGAGAAGGCATCTACTGCGACGAACTATCATTTAAATGCAAATCTTTTACATGGCGATCCTGCAACCGACGATCCTGCAACCGACGATCCAGTAAACTTCGAACATCTGAAGGATGATATACCACAGCATACGGAAGACCTTGAAGACGGTGAAATAGCCAATATAACAACAGATGAAGAGTTCCACAAGGCATTTGAAAGATGTCTGATACGAGCACAGAAAACACCAGCGGCAACCTTACACGAGGAGTATGAGCTTAGTCCAAATCTACGAGCTCCACCATATAAGCCATCATCGCTACCTGGTCCACGTCCAAGGAAAATAGAGGACTTCGTGAAACGAAGTGGAATAGATGAGCCACGTATAAATAAAATAAAACGTCGACAACGTGGAGGACGCAGATACAAAGAAAGGCGTGAAAAAGCTATACTCCACAGGCTAATACATATTTCGGCCAAGGAACAAAGGAGGCAATTTACGGAGCGGCTAAACAAACTTAAAGAAAAAAAAAAATTGTATAAATAATTAAATTGTATCATATATATATTAACTACTTTAAACTATGGGAAATAATTGCAGTACTCAGGCTAATATTTTTATTGAATACAAACAAACAATAAGTACAACAATTGTTTTCTTAATAATAATGGCGTGCCTATATCTTTATAATAATAGTCAAAAAAGGTATGCAAGGAAGATAGTAGATAGGAATATCGGATTAGGACGAAACAATGTATAGCTGAAAGAAATTCTAATTGTCCTCACAGATGTCGGTGGAGAAGATAAAACAGATATTGTCTGAATTACAAAATAATTTAATAAATTTAAAGAAAACAAAGACCTATACGGTCAAAACTCTTAAAGAGAAATTAGAATACGCAATCGATGCAGAAACTGTAGGTAAAAACCTTTTTAACGACATTAAGGAAGGCAATGAGATAGAACTAAAATCGACATTTTCATCAGTTTGTAGAAACCTAATTACAAACCTGATACAACGGCTGAACGCTGCAAACATATTGGTAAAAATTGAAGACAATATCATCTACACAGAGATGGCAGAATTTAACATAGAAAGTGCAATCAAGATTATACCCACATTTGATGGGAAGTTCGCTGAACTAGAGACATTTTTAACTATAATCAAATTAATAGAAAAAAAATTATCGGCAGAAGGTAAAATAGAGTTGCTGAATCTAGTTCTACACATTAAACTCAACACAAATGTGAGAACAGCAATAAACATTTCATCAATTACTAGTATCAATAATTTAGAAACAGAGCTACGACTCAGGTACAAAAATAATAAAACAGTACCCCAAATACATACACAGCTCGCAGGCATAACCCAGAAACGCATGCCCATAACGGCATACAAAGACAAAATATTATCTTTAATAAGTGATTTAAACCAATTACAAATTGGCACGTTAGGTGCAGATGTAAACCAAGCTGCTAAACAAGCAATACAGAGCATAAACGACACATATGCTCTTACTATATTCAAGAATGGTTTAAACGATCAAATTAGGGACACTGTGTTCGCAGCACGACCACAGACTTTCAGTGAAGCTATCACATTGGCCACTGAAATTGAGAACAATGAATCTCAACCTTCAACAATTATGTACGTAAATAAAAATAACAAGTACAATAATTTTAATGCCAGAAGGCATAATAACCACAATGGTTATTATAATAGAAATGACAATCGTGGAAGTTACAATCAACCACGCAATAATTTTAATAATAACTCCTATAGGACATATAATAGATACAATGATAGGAATTCTAATCCTACCAGAAATTTTAATAGAAATAAATTTGATAATAATACAGGAAGATATAATAACAATAATAACAGATACAACACTAGAAGGGTAAAATTGATAAACAACCAGGGAAACGTGACAAGTTCCCGAGAGGAATTAGGCAACCTCCCGGAAGAAGCATAGTTTTTGAAGCCGAAACAAAAAACAGTAATAAATACACTCTAGAGAATAAGGTATACAGAATAACGGGTATGAGCACAAACTATATAAAAATATTTAACAAAAATGAACATAGATATCTACAACTATTAATAGATACTGGAGCCGACATCTCCTTATACAAAAGTAATAATTTAAGTTCATATGAGATACAAGCACAAAACAGGTGCAAACTCACGGGCATAACAAACGAAACTACAATGTCACTCGGAACTATCAAACTAAAATTCAACATTGAAGATATCATTATATCAAATACATTTCATGCGGTAGATGAGAAATTCCCTATCGAAACTGATGGCATTATAGGACGAGACATGCTAATCAAGTATATGTGCAAAATTGACTACGAAACGTATACCATATCCTTCAGTACACAAGACAGAGATATAGTGTTACCAATGTACACTACAAAAGCTAACATGGCACACATAACTATTCCCGCAAGAACAGAAGCGATAATACCCATAGACGTAGACAGATCGGAAGACAGCATAATACTAAACAAAGAAATCGAAAAAGGGATATTCTTAAGCAATTGCATAATTCCAGCGAAAGGTATATGTCATGTGAAAATACTCAATACTAACGAACATGACATAACTCTGAAAAACTTTCAAACAGAGGTAGAACCACTGAGGAATTATGACGTATTAAAGACAACTCGGAAATTTGACAAAAAACGATTAGACGAACTATTAAAAGTAATTAATACCAACAGTCTCGATGAACAAGCAAACAAGAGTTTGCAAGAAATTATAATGGAATACCAAGACGTTTTCCATCTGGAAGGTGAATACCTCACAAAAAATAATTTCTACCAACAAAAACTGAACACTTGCGACGAAAACCCAGTCTACATAAAAAATTATAGATTACCACAAACTCAGAATGAAGAAATTCTTAGGCAAGTACGGGAACTAAAAGATAATGATATTATCGAACAATCCACAAGCCCGTACAACTCTCCATTATTAGTGGTACCTAAGAAAAGCTCGGATGACACCAAGAAGTGGAGATTAGTCGTTGATTTCAGAAAACTGAACGACAAACTGGTGAACGATAAATTTCCTTTGACAAGGTTAGAAGACGTCCTAGACAAACTAGGTAGGGCAAAGTACTTTTCAACCTTAGATATGACTAGTTCGTTCCACCAGATTGAACTGGAAAAAGAATCAAGACATTTAACCGCTTTTTCCACCAATGATGGACACTATCAATTCAAAAGATTACCTTTTGGATTGAAAATATCATCAAACAGCTTCCAAAGGATGCTCGCTATTGCCTTAACTGGTCTAAGTGACTCAGCATTCTTATACGTAGACGACATCATGGTTTTCGGATGTAGCATGAAACATCATAATGAAAATTTAAGAACAGTTTTACAGAGACTTCGTAAGTACAATTTGAAGTTAAATGCAAATAAATGCAAATTTTTAAAATCAGAAGTAGTGTATTTAGGACACCTTATTACAGCAGATGGTATAAGAACAGACCCTGCTAAGCATGAAGTAATTAAAAATTATCCCATCCCAAAGACCGCGGATGACGTGCGAAGATTCGTAGCTTTCTGCAACTATTATCGACGCTTCATACCAAACTTTGCAGAAACGGCAAAGAGTTTGAACTCGCTTTTAAAGAAAAAAGCACCGTTTGTTTGGGAAGAAGAACAGCAAAAAGCATACGAACTTTTAAAACGCAAACTGATTTCACCTCCTATACTACAATACCCAGATTTTGAAAGACCCTTCATACTTACTACAGATGCGTCAAATTTCGCACTAGGTGCTATACTATCGCAAGGAGAAATTGGTTCAGATCTACCAATCTCGTACGCGAGCAAATCCTTAAATAAGCACGAATTGAATAAACCTATCATAGAAAAGGAACTATTGGCGATACATTGGGGCATAAACTTTTTTAGGCCATATTTATATGGACGGAAGTTTATAGTCGTATCAGACCACAGACCTTTGGTATCATTGTTTACACATAAAAATCCATCTTCAAAACTTACTAGAATACGTCTAGATTTATCGGACTACGATTTCGAGATCATATACAAAAAGGGTAATATAAATACAAATGCGGATGCGCTGTCAAGAATACAAATGAACACTGAAATGCTAAAATCCATGATACCTCCGACAAACGATGAAAATATTAGCAAAAAATTATTGGCGATAACAAGAAGTAAAACGAAAAAGGTACAAAGTGAAAATAAAAATACAGAAATCGACAAGCAAAGTGGCAACCAAAACGAAGAGATTGATCACCTCCATGCGTTTGATTGCACTTCTTTGTCAGATATTAAAGGGGCGATGAAACTGAAATTTTATATGCTAGCTAGCAAGAAATACAAGAGAGATGATATATCTATAACTAAAGAGAAAGATTTTATAGTAGTGCGCTACAGTGATAAAGTTGTTGAGAAACCAGTTTCCTTCAACGATAAGCTGAAAGTTCATGATAACAACAACGATAATTCATACACGAAATTAGTTTCTGTCATGAAGAAGTTGTTAATATATTCAAAGAACAATAGCATAAATGCACTATCTTTATCCTCTAATGATGATATATTCAGGTACGTACCGAGAAATGAATTCAAGAAATTATTTAATGCGTTGCAACGAGAAGAAATTTATAAGTTAAAAATATTAATATACAGACCGCCCATAAGAATTCAAGACGTCAAAAAGCAAAATGAATTAATTATTGAGTACCACAATTCGCCACATGGAGGACACATAGGAGTACATAAAACATTGCTAAAATTGAAACAGAGATACTGTTGGAAGGATATGAAGAAAATGGTCAAAAAACATATAAACCAATGTGAAAAGTGCAAAATGAATAAAATAACTAAACACACCAAAGAGAAAATGATAAAAACCGAGACTCCATCTACTAGCTTCGAGATCGTAAGCGCAGACATTGTTGGCCCGTTGAGAATTTCCAACAACTACAGATACATTCTCACTATTCAGTGCGAATTAACGAAATTTATAACTGCCATACCCATAGAGACTAAGGATGCTACCACAGTAGCAAAAGCTATAGTAAATAAATTTATCTTATTATACGGTCATTTCAAGATTCTAAAAACGGACTTAGGGACAGAATTTACAAACAGTCTAATGAAAGAAGTATGCGAGTTACTACATATAAAACAAATATTTTCAACCCCTTACCATCATGAGTCGTTAGGTGTAATAGAAAGGAACCACCGCGTATTAAACGAATACTTACTGTCCTTCGTTGATAACAACAACTGGGACGAATGGATACCTTTCTATACATTTTCATACAATACAACTCCACACATTGACACAAATTATACACCTTACGAACTAGTATTCGGCAAACTATCCTATTTACCAAATGACATTTTAAGCGATTCAGAAGAAATATACAATTTAGAGAATTACAGAAATGAATTAAAAATTAGATTAAAAATGTCTCTAACAAAAGCAAAGGACTTAATTGAAAAAGCTAAAATGATTAGAACAAATAAAGAATGTTATTCAAAACCATTAAACATAGAAATAGACGATCTTGTTTTATTAAAAGTAGAGAACAGAAGAAAACATGAGAAACCGTATAAAGGTCCATTTAAAGTACTAAGTAAAAATAATGTAAATACACTATTGGAAATAGATAATAAGAAAAAATGGATACACAATAATAGACTTAAGATTTTCAAAAAAAAAAAAAAAGGGGAATAACAATGAATAAAAATATAATATAAGACATGTAAAAATACCTAAAATAAGTCTCGAGTTTGTACCCAAACTCTCACCTCAAAAGGTTAAGGGTGTAGTGGATCTACACATATCTACACAATCAATCAGCATTTTACTATAAACTAAACCCACAAATTAATAATCAATGAGCAATCGTAGAATATACAAATGAATAACTTACGATCACCTTGTAATGCTCACTTTGCATACTCGTTTCGCATTTCACTCACACGAAAGTCAATTCATGTTGTCACTAAAAATAGACATATGAACGAATGTTTATACTAACCCATTGCGATCGCTCTAGACGAAGCGGCGCCTAGCATTGGCATGTGTAATGTACACACAAAGTACGAAACCTGAGTAGTCATTACTCATGGACTGTTATGAGTGTTGCATATTACTCATGGACTATTATGAGTGTTACATTTCACTCATGGACTATTATGAGTGTTGCATTTTTAAATTGGGTCATATGGAAAAGTGCTGATCGATATTTTGATTGGTAGAATGAATTTACCATATTCAATTCTTCCAGTTTTAGAGTAGGGATTATGTATTAAGTAGAATAAAATATTAGAGTAGGGATTATATGTTAAGTTGTAAAAAGTGTATAAAAGGAAAGTGTACAAAAGAAAATATAGTCATAGTCTTACTTTTGACTCGTTTTTAATTATCTACTATTGCCGTAGTTTGGCAATACGCTCGAGCCGTAACTTGGCTTTAGAAGCGCTACAATTAAAGCGTAAGCAGTCGCTAAAAGTAAAACAGAATAAAAATATCGGCTAGCTTGGATCTTGAATCCTGCGCCAGATATGTGGCAATTAACTTGCCGGTAGGTACTTCAATTTAACCCTGTTCCCTCACTAAAAGTGCGCTATTCCTATACAGCGCTAAATCCCGGATCACACTTGAGGAATACAAGATCCGGCGTTCGGCGAAAATATCGATTTCGTGTATGAATTATCGTTGTTGTTATCATGAACTTTCAGCTTATCGTTGAAGGAAACTGGTTTCTCAACAACTTATCAACTTGTAGCGCACTACTATAAAATCTTTCTCTTTAGTTATAGATATATCATCTCTCTTGTATTTCTTGCTAGCTAGCATATAAAATTTCAGTTTCATCGCCCCTTTAATATCTGACAAAGAAGTGCAATCAAACGCATGGAGGTGATCAATCTCTTCGTTTTGGTTGCCACTTTGCTTGTCGATTTCTGTATTTTTATTTTCACTTTGTACCTTTTTCGTTTTACTTCTTGTTATCGCCAATAATTTTTTGCTAATATTTTCATCGTTTGTCGGAGGTATCATGGATTTTAGCATTTCAGTGTTCATTTGTATTCTTGACAGCGCATCCGCATTTGTATTTATATTACCCTTTTTGTATATGTCGATTTCTGTATTTTTATATAGTTTGTGCTCATACCCGTTATTCTGTATACCTTATTCTCTAGAGTGTATTTATTACTGTTTTTTGTTTCGGCTTCAAAAACTATGCTTCTTCCGGGAGGTTGCCTAATTCCTCTCGGGAACTTGTCACGTTTCCCTGGTTGTTTATCAATTTTACCCTTCTAGTGTTGTATCTGTTATTATTGTTATTATACCTTCCTGTATTACTATCAAATTTATTTCTATTAAAATTTCTGGTAGGATTAGAATTCCTATCATTGTATCTATTATATGTCCTATACGAGTTATTATTAAAATTATTGCGTGGGTGATTGGAACTTCCACGATTGTCATTTCTATTATAATAACCATTGTGTATGTCTTCTGGCATTAAAATTATTGTACTTGTTATTTTTATTTACATACATAATTGTTGAAGGTTGAGATTCATTGTTCTCAATTTCAGTGGCCAATGTGATAGCTTCACTGAAAGTCTGTGGTCGTGCTGCGAACACAGTGTCCCTAATTTGATCGTTTAGACCATTCTTGAATATAGTAAGAGCATATGTGTCGTTTATGCTCTGTATTGCTTGTTTAGCAGCTTGGTTTACATCTGCACCTAACGTGCCAATTTGTAATTGGTTTAAATCACTTATTAAAGATAATATTTTGTCTTTGTATGCCGTTATGGGCATGCGTTTCTGGGTTATGCCTGCGAGCTGTGTATGTATTTGGGGTACTGTTTTATTATTTTTGTACCTGAGTCGTAGCTCTGTTTCTAAATTATTGATACTAGTAATTGATGAAATGTTTATTGCTGTTCTCACATTTGTGTTGAGTTTAATGTGTAGAACTAGATTCAGCAACTCTATTTTACCTTCTGCCGATAATTTTTTTTCTATTAATTTGATTATAGTTAAAAATGTCTCTAGTTCAGCGAACTTCCCATCAAATGTGGGTATAATCTTGATTGCACTTTCTATGTTAAATTCTGCCATCTCTGTGTAGATGATATTGTCTTCAATTTTTACCAATATGTTTGCAGCGTTCAGCCGTTGTATCAGGTTTGTAATTAGGTTTCTACAAACTGATGAAAATGTCGATTTTAGTTCTATCTCATTGCCTTCCTTAATGTCGTTAAAAAGGTTTTTACCTACAGTTTCTGCATCGATTGCGTATTCTAATTTCTCTTTAAGAGTTTTGACCGTATAGGTCTTTGTTTTCTTTAAATTTATTAAATTATTTTGTAATTCAGACAATATCTGTTTTATCTTCTCCACCGACATCTGTGAGGACAATTAGAATTTCTTTCAGCTATACATTGTTTCGTCCTAATCCGATATTCCTATCTACTATCTTCCTTGCATACCTTTTTTGACTATTATTATAAAGATATAGGCACGCCATTATTATTAAGAAAACAATTGTTGTACTTATTGTTTGTTTGTATTCAATAAAAATATTAGCCTGAGTACTGCAATTATTTCCCATAGTTTAAAGTAGTTAATATATATCTGATACAATTTAATTATTTATACAATTTTTTTTCTCTTTAAGTTTGTTTAGCCGCTCCGTAAATTGCCTCCTTTGTTCCTTGGCCGAAATATGTATTAGCCTGTGAAGTATAGCTTTTTCACGCCTTTCTTTGTATCTGCGTCCTCCACGTTGTCGACGTTCTATTTTATTTATACGTGGCTCATCTATTCCACTTCGTTTCACGAAGTCCTCTATTTTCCTTGGACGTGGACCAGGTAGCGATGATGGCTTATATGGTGGAGCTCGTAGATTTGGACTAAGCTCATACTCCTCGTGTAAGGTTGCCGCTGGTGTTTTTTGTGCTCGTATCAGACATCTTTCAAATGCCTTGTGGAACTCTTCATCTGTTGTTATATTGGCTATTTCACCGTCTTCAAGGTCTTCCGTATACTGTGGTATATCATCCTTCAGATGTTCGAAGTTTACTGGATCGTCGGTTGCAGGATCGTCGGTTGCAGGATCGCCATGTAAAAGATTTGCATTTAAATGATAGTTCGTCGCAGTAGATGCCTTCTCGGTGTTGGACGCCGAACGCCGGATCTTGTATTCCTCAAGTGTGATCCGGGATTTAGCGCTGTATAGGAATAGCGCACTCTTAGTGAGGGAACAGGGTTAAATTGAAGTACCTACCGGCAAGTTAATTGCCACATATCTGGCGCAGGATTCAAGATCCAAGCTAGCCGATATTTTTATTCTGTTTTACTTTTAGCGACTGCTTACGCTTTAATTGTAGCGCTTCTAAAGCCAAGTTACGGCTCGAGCGTATTGCCAAACTACGGCAATAGTAGATAATTAAAAACGAGTCAAAAGTAAGACTATGACTATATTTTCTTTTGTACACTTTCCTTTTATACACTTTTTACAACTTAACATATAATCCCTACTCTAATATTTTATTCTACTTAATACATAATCCCTACTCTAAAACTGGAAGAATTGAATATGGTAAATTCATTCTACCAATCAAAATATCGATCGTCGACGTCTTCTAACCTTGTCAAAGGAAATTTATCGTTCACCAGTTTGTCGTTCAGTTTTCTGAAATCAACGACTAATCTCCACTTCTTGGTGTCATCCGAGCTTTTCTTAGGTACCACTAACAATGGAGAGTTGTACGGGCTTGTGGATTGTTCGATAATATCATTATCTTTTAGTTCCCGTACTTGCCTAAGAATTTCTTCATTCTGAGTTTGTGGTAATCTATAATTTTTTATGTAGACTGGGTTTTCGTCGCAAGTGTTCAGCTTTTGTTGGTAGAAATTATTTTTTGTGAGGTATTCACCTTCCAGATGGAAAACGTCTTGGTATTCCATTATAATTTCTTGCAAACTCTTGTTTGCTTGTTCATCGAGACTGTTGGTATTAATTACGTTTAATAGTTCGTCTAATCGTTTTTTGTCAAATTTCCGAGTTGTCTTTAATACGTCATAATTCCTCAGTGGTTCTACCTCTGTTTGAAAGTTTTTCAGAGTTATGTCATGTTCGTTAGTATTGAGTATTTTCACATGACATATACCTTTCGCTGGAATTATGCAATTGCTTAAGAATATCCCTTTTTCGATTTCTTTGTTTAGTATTATGCTGTCTTCCGATCTGTCTACGTCTATGGGTATTATCGCTTCTGTTCTTGCGGGAATAGTTATGTGTGCCATGTTAGCTTTTGTAGTGTACATTGGTAACACTATATCTCTGTCTTTTGTACTGAAGGATATGGTATACGTTTCGTAGTCAATTTTGCACATATACTTGATTAGCATGTCTCGTCCTATAATGCCATCAGTTTCGATAGGGAATTTCTCATCTACCGCATGAAATGTATTTGATATAATGATATCTTCAATGTTGAAATTTAGTTTGATAGTTCCGAGTGACATTGTAGTTTCGTTTGTTATGCCCGTGAGTTTGCACCTGTTTTGTGCTTGTATAGCATATGAACTTAAATTATTACTTTTGTATATGGAGATGTCGGCTCCAGTATCTATTAATAGTTGTAGATATCTATGTTCATTTTTGTTAAATATTTTTATATAGTTTGTGCTCATACCCGTTATTCTGTATACCTTATTCTCTAGAGTGTATTTATTACTGTTTTTTGTTTCGGCTTCAAAAACTATGCTTCTTCCGGGAGGTTGCCTAATTCCTCTCGGGAACTTGTCACGTTTCCCTGATTGTTTATCAACTTTACCCTTCTAGTGTTGTATCTGTTATTATTGTTATTATATCTTCCTGTATTATTATCAAATTTATTTCTATTAAAATTTCTGGTAGGATTAGAATTCCTATCATTGTATCTATTATATGTCCTATAGGAGTTATTATTAAAATTATTGCGTGGGTGATTGGAACTTCCACGATTGTCATTTCTATTATAATAACCATTGTGGTTATTATGTCTTCTGGCATTAAAATTATTGTACTTGTTATTTTTATTTACGTACATAATTGTTGAAGGTTGAGATTCATTGTTCTCAATTTCAGTGGCCAATGTGATAGCTTCACTGAAAGTCTGTGGTCGTGCTGCGAACACAGTGTCCCTAATTTGATCGTTTAGACCATTCTTGAATATGGTAAGAGCATATGTGTCGTTTATGCTCTGTATTGCTTGTTTAGCAGCTTGGTTTACATCTGCACCTAACGTGCCAATTTGTAATTGGTTTAAATCACTTATTAAAGATAATATTTTGTCTTTGTATGCCGTTATGGGCATGCGTTTCTGGGTTATGCCTGCGAGCTGTGTATGTATTTGGGGTACTGTTTTATTATTTTTGTACCTGAGTCGTAGCTCTGTTTCTAAATTATTGATACTAGTAATTGATGAAATGTTTATTGCTGTTCTCACATTTGTGTTGAGTTTAATGTGTAGAACTAGATTCAGCAACTCTATTTTACCTTCTGCCGATAATTTTTTTTCTATTAATTTGATTATAGTTAAAAATGTCTCTAGTTCAGCGAACTTCCCATCAAATGTGGGTATAATTTTGATTGCACTTTCTATGTTAAATTCTGCCATCTCTGTGTAGATGATATTGTCTTCAATTTTTACCAATATGTTTGCAGCGTTCAGCCGTTGTATCAGGTTTGTAATTAGGTTTCTACAAACTGATGAAAATGTCGATTTTAGTTCTATCTCATTGCCTTCCTTAATGTCGTTAAAAAGGTTTTTACCTACAGTTTCTGCATCGATTGCGTATTCTAATTTCTCTTTAAGAGTTTTGACCGTATAGGTCTTTGTTTTCTTTAAATTTATTAAATTATTTTGTAATTCAGACAATATCTGTTTTATCTTCTCCACCGACATCTGTGAGGACAATTAGAATTTCTTTCAGCTATACATTGTTTCGTCCTAATCCGATATTCCTATCTACTATCTTCCTTGCATACCTTTTTTGACTATTATTATAAAGATATAGGCACGCCATTATTATTAAGAAAACAATTGTTGTACTTATTGTTTGTTTGTATTCAATAAAAATATTAGCCTGAGTACTGCAATTATTTCCCATAGTTTAAAGTAGTTAATATATATATGATACAATTTAATTATTTATACAAAATTTTTTTTTTCTTTAAGTTTGTTTAGCCGCTCCGTCTTGACCCTTTTATATTTGGATTCATAGTTTCAAGTTCGCGAGGATGCATTGTCCAAAACTAGAACTGTTTAAATCTTAAATTCTATTTTTAAATAAGTTTCAACTTCAAAACCAAATTAATTCTGGAACCAGTCATAAAATATAGCGCTTGTAACCCACTCTTTCTTATTAGCACGCCAAAATACTGGCAGGTCGTCCTTGTTTTTATTTTTTAAAGGACGAGGATTTACCAATCTGTAAAGCATCAGTGGTTTAATGACACAATCTCCAGATGCATTAGAACAAAGCAACAGTGTAACTCTATCCGTTGCTGCCTAAAATCCAGGGGCGGCCTTTTCGCTTTTAGAAATGAATGTTTTGTTTGGTAATCTCTTCCAAAACAGTGAAATTTCGTCTGCATTAAATACTTGCTCGGGTTTGTATCCTCCATCAGCTATTTGGTTTGCAAATTCTTCTGGATACCTTTCTGCTGCTGCAGTGTCTGCAGATGAAGCTTCTCCAACGATTTTAACCCCTTCAGACCTGATTTTTTTTATTGATTTTAAAAATTTTTATTCGAAATATTATTATTTCTTAGCGAATAATATAAGCGTCATTTAAAGAATTTCGTCCAATTTTCTTGTTTTTTGGAATTTTCGCTGTGTTCATAATTATGCCCATTTCTACTCAAACGTTGTTAAAAATTAATGAAAATGAAAATTGTTATATTGGAAAATTAAACTATATTTTTGTTCATATAACATTAAAGTAACGAAAATTCACCATTAATACAAAAGTATCAAATTATTCTAAAAGTTTTCATACCAATGAACTATTGGTATGAAAATTTACAAAACAGTTTCTCTTTTTTTTATACACAAATGCACCTGACATTTGGTGCAATAGAATTGCGTTTTCTTATTGCATTTTTTGCAACGTTTTCCTTTAGTATTTCCATCTAAATGTGGAAAATGGCTTACTGGCGGTCGAACTTCTTGTTCGGGTCTTGTAGTTTGTTTAGCAATAGATTCAGGTGTGCTACTTGGACTTTCCCTTTTTCTGTTAGAAATTTCCTTCCCAGCTGGTAATACTATATATATATATACTACTGACGCTCCGAGTCCAAAATTTTTCATAGTTTCCGGATCGATTCCAATTGCTGCTCCCTGATAAATGAGGAAATCGTAGGCGATTCCGGACTTTCCACAAAGAACAAAAATGTTTACTCGCCACGGTGTAGGTTTGCCCTTCACATACTGTTTTATTGCTAAGTTCCCCCTGAAAGGAACAATTTGCTCATCGATACATAGATTTTCTTCTAATTGAGGCGCAGTTTTGTAAAAGGGTACAAGCGCCAAAATCGAAAAAATCGAGTTTGATATCAATTTTCATGTAAAATTTCATGAGGAATCGAATGGTCACGTTCCGGTTTGTCGAAACGGGACGAATCCCACCTTAAAAGCATGAAGTTTTTTCAAAACGGAACTATTTCTATAGTTTTTTCAAAATGTTACATATTTTATATCCTTTTCCTATAAATAAAATTGATACCAATGTGTCAACAACATCACATAACATTGAGATTTAAATTAAATTAAATCAAATAGCATCAATAGAAAACCCATCTCTTGGGCTAGGGTGGAAATAGTTTTGCAAAACGGTATAGAAATCGGATGTGTACCGTTTTGCGAAACCTCCCCAATTTCATAGTTAACTTCCCATCTGATGGAACAGGTAATTGAATCATGTTGATAGATAAATACAATCTCGCTACATTCTAGATAATTTAGCAACAATTTAATTTTTGAAAAATGAAAATGCCAAGAGTATAATTGTTTTTTTTTTGATTCCCGAAAATTCAGCTTTTTGGAACTGTACCCTTTTGTAAAACTGTGCCTCAATTCCAATTGTAGGCAGCGTTTTCTAACTGCGTCATATAATGGTCGAACTTTGTGCATTCTGTCTTGACAATTGACTGGAATTTCTAAATTATTGACACAATGCAAATTAGAACGAATTTTGAAAAATCTATCTCTTGACATGGTTTCGTGAAAAAGATTGATTCTAAGTTCTGTATTCCAATATAGGTGTATCCTTGGATGTTTTAGACTTCCTGCGGCTATGTGCAACCCAAACAAACTTCTGATTTCCGAAGCATTTGTCGGTTTGAAATTAGAATCTTGCTGAAGGGCATATATATTGGTGTATTTGGCCATGTTTTCGAACTCGGTTTCACCAATATATTTTTCAAAGTACTTTAGAGGGCTAAGGAAATCTAAATTGTTGTTTTTATAACTATACTCATGCCATACTTTTTCCGGTATATTGAACTCTTTTCGACTCAATATTACGGAACCTTTTTCAGTGATTTTTAAATCGTTTTCTTTTAAAAGCTATAGAAGTAAGTCGTCTTCATTCTCCCAGTTTTGCTCTTCATCTGCCCCAATAATTTCTTGACTTAGTGGTGTGACTTTATCTGAACCAATTCAGACCACTCGTGTACTAACAGCTTGGAAGTCACTTTCAAAATCTTCTATCTCGTCATCACTAAGTTCAATATCAGAATTCGTTAAAAAATTCAACACCTCTGTCAGATCTTTATTCGACCCAAGATTGAACCAGCCTTCTACGAATGAAAAAATGAAATCACAATTCATAACAGAAGCAGTAAAAAGTTTCTAATAAAAACAACGTTTCTGACTAATTGTGCATAATTATGCACATGTAACTAGCATGTCGTGCTACATCAAACTACAAAACCACACCACACTAATATGGAGCTATAATCACTTCTCATACACATATGTTATATATTTCATCAAAATAATCCAATTTCTATTCCTACTTGAATTTCGCAATATTTTGAATGCAATTACTAGAACCTAACTTGCTGCCGGACTCCATCCTGTCAAAACACAAATGAACGAAATTCAAAAGTTTCTACATAAAAATTATATCTAACGGTGAATTCTTTGGCAGTTCATATTTCTGTACATTTGGTCAGAAAGGTTGCACATATAATGGAAACACTTTAATGATAACGTAATGTTGATGTGCATAATTATGCACACAGGGTCTGAAGGGGTTAATGCTATGCAATGATTGTCACACCTTAAATTTATTGAACCAACCTTACGATGCTTGAAATCCTCCATCTGTACATTCACCACCACCAGGTTCTTTAAAATGTGCGCAAAGACGCTTTGCCTTCTCCCGGACCATAGGACCCTTTTTTGGTTGCGGTCTTCGCTCCATAATGACAACACCACTTCCATTTTTTCTATTATCAGGAAGACAGCGGTCTCTTCCGGGAAGAGACGTGTTACTCGATCACAATTTTTGTAAAACACCGACCGTGGCGAAGACGGCTTATATTAAAGGAAAAGTCAAACCACTTATACAGCGGCGATAGCATTTGACAACATATGTACTTTAGGCGTAGTTGTAATATGGTCTGTTTTAATTTTTTATAAGTCCATTTGTCGACGCGTTTATAAAGAATACCGAATTCGTTTTATTAATATGTACCGATTAGATCCACGAATAAAAAAATCTTTAGCCGCGAATAAAGAAATCTTTAGCCGCGAATATAGGAATTGGGTCGCAATTTTTTATTCCGCGAATAGTGAAAACGCGAATAAAGGAAGCGTGAATAAGGAGCTTTTACTGTACTGCAATCGCTAAAAAAATAACAAAATTGGCACGTTTTCGTCTAAAGTAGGTTGCCTCCTTAAAAAATTCATCTTAATAAATGGGCGTTTATAAAATATTATTCAAGTTTTCCCCGGTTCTGATAAGTATTGAATGACTTTATTTAAAGAATTATGAAGGCATCTCCTGCTGGAGTTCAAGATTCAGTTTGGGTGGTCGCGCCACTGATGATGATGAAAGAATACTGCATCTCTAATTGTAGTTGTGATAGCAACGCGTCAACAAACATTAGATTTGATCATATCAAGTTTGCCATAGAATAACTCTCAGTTCACGATGGAAAGTTCTTCAGAAAAGTATTAAAAGTTTTTTTTTCGGTGGAGAAGTCTAGTTCAGTGTCGGTAACTTTTGCAATAGTTTATCAAATTAAACCAATTTTTCACATTCAACTTCCAACGCTTCTCTCGAGCCCGATTTTCAATGGCGTTCTTATCTTCTTCCGAAGGGATTACTATTGACCGCCAAAAATTCCACGCAATAGTAATGCGGTGACACCGCGTAAGCTACCTTACGCATACTCCAAGATAACGATCACATTAGATTGAAAGGAGATCGTAAAAATCAGTTTTTCAAACTTGAAACGATATTGAGTTGCATGCATATTTTCACCAACTGGTCGTATCAATTTATAAATCATTTGATAAGAGAAGTCGCGTAGCTGTTGAACAATGATTTCGATACAGCAAAAATTAGGTCAGATCGAAAACACCGATTCGTTTTCACCGCTTGGCAGAAAATTTATGCTAACCATGACCCCAAAGAAGTCCCATAAGTACTGTAAATAATAAGATAACTTTTTACTATATAAAGGAGCATTTCCGTTGACTTCTTCACAGTTCGCATCTGCTAAAAATTACAGCAAGTTCTTTTTATCGCTTTTCACCTTAAAATAAGATGCTGCATCTTAGCTTGTTACTACTGTTTGTTGGCACAGCACTAAGCGATGGTAATTTTACAAATTCACTGTTGATTTTCATCTCAAAGGCTTGGGCTGTTGCGTCTGTTAAGTTCGTGTGAAGGTTCCAGCTTCCATTTGCCTACCGAAAAACGTGGAGCAACTGTAACGACACCATGTGAAAAGATATTCAGAATGAGGTTGCAGAACAACCTTTTGATCGCCGATCGTAAATGGATTAATTTATCTCCAACTGTAGGGCAAGATAATGTTTGTCAACGATAAAAGAACTTCCAGCAACATTGTCAGTGCTTGTCTTGAATAGCTTTTAATTTGGAGCTGCTCCTTGTCTTTTGTTATTTTATTTTAAGAACGAAATGTTTACAGCGACTTAATTACCCATTTTTCAGTCGTTAATGATAAACGCTGGGTGGTGCCGATGCTGGACGGACGGATAGTTGGAGGCATGCGAGTAAACATCACCGAAGCACCTTACCAGGTATCTCTGAATACAAATGCGTTCGGCCACTTCTGCGGAGGCTCAATCATTGGGAAGAGATGGATTTTAACTGCAGCTCATTGCACCGACAATTACAAGTAAGTTATCAGTCGGAAAGACAATCCACTCTTCTGATCATAGGTTGCCTACAATAATCGTTTCATTCACAGAAACCAAGCAGTTCCTCTGTTGCGAGTTCGCGCAGGATCATCCAGAAGACGTTCCGGGGGTGAATTGATCTACGTCAAGAAAATATATCAGCACTCAAAGTTCTCAATGAGAACCGTGGACTACGACTTTTCAATTCTCGAGCTTACAAAGGATCTGACACTCGATGATACCAGACAACCTATTACCATGCCTGTGAAGGATCAAGCAGTTGTTGAAGGCACCGTGTGCACCATAACTGGTTGGGGTCATACTAAAAACACCAGGGATAGCAACAGCTATTTGCGAGGAACCAAGGTACCAGTTGCCAACCAAGAGAAATGTAAGCAAGCTTATAAAGGCTTGGGTACTATAACCGATCGTATGTTCTGTGCGGGCTATACTACCGGCGGGAAGGATGCGTGTCAAGGTGATTCAGGCGGTCCATTGGTGCAGGATAACGTCCTCATCGGAGTTATTTCATGGGGATATGGATGCGCCAAACCAGACTATCCTGGTGTGTATTCTAGAATTGCTTCCGTTAGGGACTGGATTAAGGAAACCTGCGGAATTTAATGCTACATATAAGGAATAATTATTAGAATCAGTATTTCTAGGCTCTGCTTAATCAATGTTGTTGATGTTTTTATATATTTATTTTGTACTGGATACCAATTAATTCAAAACAGACTCTATTAGCAAAGAAAAGAATTAAAAACTTTTAATGATTTCGACATTGGTTTTAATATACATTCGAAACAGACAAACGCCAGAATTCATTTTGGAAGCTATCGTTCATCGTGCAGGATATATGTTAGAGGAGTCGCTGACTAGGTAAAAGGAGCAAAAGTTTTGACCAACCGCTTAGGAAGTTCATAATAAAAATTGATCATACAGTCTACGTACGACTTATGATACGAAATTGGCAGGCTAAGAGGATCTAATTCTAGCATTGTTTAGAAATTATGAGCACCCTCGTGAAAATCTCAAATTACGAGGTTTCTGCGATTTTGGAAATGAACCACAACACGCCAAAAAGTGATAGTAATTAATAATTCTTATTCTCGGAAAAAAGGATGTAAGCTTCTGGTTTATTTTTGTAAAAACTAAGAAACGTTTGCTTTGTAATATGGGCATTCTTTCAAATCGGAAAAGTTTCCAACAAATTTCAAATTTAAAGAATATTCAACATGAACTTTTTTATCAGATTTTTCCCAAACTTTGACATTGAATACTATGTGTTTCATCCGACCTATGACAATGTAAAATATATTGCTTTCGGTTCTTCTAACCAGACATGCGATAATTACTCACAAGGATGTGGCAGGTTCAGTTCAGTGCACAATTTCGCGGTTCTTTACCACAAGTTTTCAGTCAATATAATTGCCTGAGAATCAGTCAGCAGAAAGACCAAATCAAGAAAAAAATCTGAAAATCTACAAAACTCAAAAACAAATTAGATTATGTCTCAAAGAAATGCATCTTCCTCTAAACCAATATCTTGCGCGAAATTCGATTTCGAAATCGCGATCAAGACCTTTTCGAGAGCACAACATTCAGATACTCTACACGGACTACATTCTCAACAGCAGACGATTGATACTAATAAAATTTTCACAGTTGCAAGCAATCTCTCGCGTGGCCTTGCGGGACAATAGACGTCAGTGGAACCCACCAGGATAGATAGAGCTGCCTGGGCCTGTCCTACCACGGCTTACCACAAACCATACCGCATTCTAAGCGCGGATAGATCTATCATATACTTAGAGCAGCCGAACTGTCCACTTACGTCCTGAAAAGTGAGAAACCAACTTAGGAAACGCTCTGGTTTTATGGTTCATTTTCTGCAGTTTGCCGTTAATTTTGTCTGTCTAATTAATACTAAAACACAAAGGAAAATATGTAAATATAATGTAAGGAATAACTTGATTGTCCTGGCTTACAAAAATTACATGGAAACATAAAATTAAATACAGATAGAAATCAAAATGATTTTGCTTACAATAGTCAATAAAGAGCGATCCCATCGAACTTCAAAAAAGAACGACGAAAAATTAAAAAACAAAATCAAAATTAAATTTTAAGTGGAAGAAATCGAGTTGAGCCTCTCAATTATAAAAAAGTACTAAATCACTAAATCTGGTTGAGAAAGCACACTGGAAGAGCTATTCCCATACTAAAATATTATTTTCTTTCAATCCATTCATTGCAAAACTATTTTCCTAAACAATGTTCAAAACAATTTGTACTGGTCCCAAAGCCTTTTTTCGGAACCAGAAAACAATTTTTCGCGACCAAAAACATATTTTTCCTGGTCACAAATATACCATCCTTGCCCACTAATATCTTTTTAATGCACACAAAAATGATTTTCCAGCCCACAAAGATATTTTTCCTCATTACAAAAAGGCCAATAAAAATATTTCTACAGTCAGGAAAACAGTTTTGTGATCAAGGAAATTGTTTCGAATAATATTATTTTGATCAGGATAAATAAATTTGTGGTCAGAAAAAATATTTTTGAATGCAGGTAAAATTTGTTTGTGGTCCGGAAAAATAGATTCGTGGTCGAGAAATATATTTTTGCGATTAACAAGTTTACTTTTGTGATCATAAAAGATAGTTTAATGGTCAGGAAAATATGATTGCGGTCAGGAAAGTTTGTTTTGAAAAATATTATCATGATCAGGAAAAACAATGTTTTGCCAAGAAAAAAATTGTTTGAGGGTCAATAAAACAGTTTTGAGGTCAAAACTATTTCGCTGACAGGAAAAATAGTTTCGTGGCCAGAAAAAAGATTTTTAGGTTTAACAAACATATGATTGTGAGTAGGAAAAATATATTTTTGATCAAGAACATACATTTTATCGCCAGGAAAAATAGCTTTGTAGCCAATGACAATACTTTTGTGGTCAATCAATTAGCTTTTTGGTCAACAATGTGAATCTTGTGGTCTGGAAAAATAGTTTTGTAGTCGATAAGACATTAGTTTGTGGTTTGTGGACACTAAAATTAGTTTTGTGGTCAAGGAAAATATTATTGTCACGAAAAAAGTTGTTTTTCGTCAGGAAATATGTATTATTGGCCAGAAAAAATATTTATTTGGCCAACGAAAAAAAATTGGTTTCAGAAAAAATTGTTTTAGGTAAAGAAAAAGAGGTTTATAGTCACCAAAAATATTATTACGGTTGAAAAAATAATTTTTTGATCAACTAAAGAAAATTATGGCCTGAAAAAAAACAGCTTTTTAGTCAGGAAAAATATTTTTTTTGGTTAGTGATAATAGTTTTAAATTAATTTCTTGGCCATTCAAAATAATTTTTTTGGCTATTTCAAATAGTTTTGTGATCAGGAAAAATTGTGTTAGGATCAGAAAAAATTAATTTGAAAATTGTTTTAGAAAACAATTGTGTGGTTAGGAAAAATTGTTTTGTGGTCAAGACAAATAGTTTTGAGGTCATTAAAAATAATTAAATAGACAAAAGAATAGTTTTAAACTTTGAAACTTCAGTTTTGTGATCATTTAAAATATTTTTGTGGTTAGGAAAAATAGTTTCGTGATTGGAAGTAATAATTTAGGGAGTAGAAAAACCAGAATATAGTTTTGTGGTCAGAAAACAGTGTTTTTTCATCTGAAAAAAATATTTTTTAGGTCAGAAAAAAAGTTTTGTGATCAAGAAAAATAGATTCGTGGTCACAAAAAAATAGCTTTGTGATCAGGTGGTAGTGAATTCGAAAATAATAGCTTGCACCATATGTTGCTTATGGTAATATCACTTAAAACCTTGTTTTGATCCGTGATTTTATCCTAATGACGTTCCGAAGGTTATTCGGAATATATTGGGAAAAATACGTGTTTTTGAACACAATAATGGTCAAAATCACGAATGGTGCCAAAACTTATTTGTTTTGAAACAATTAGATAAACAACCTTCACTTTCTTCACTACCTAAATTGATAAGATTGTTCTAATAGGAAAGTAAAATGTTAGAGTGTCCGCACGTATCATTTAATTCACTATATTTTCTTAACTTCTGGTGGACTCTAATTGGCACAAGTTTATCCGTGCCGTAATTAATCAGTTTCATATCAATTACGAGTAATTATCTGACTATTTGTGTCTAGTGCATGTCGAACACCGTAACCCATTCCTTGTTCAATTGGAAGAAACGTAAATGGCACTTGAGATCAAACTTATCACCAATATGATTATGTTCTTGAAGCCAACATGTTTTTTTCTTGCTTTCGACAAAGGGCAGATTACTGGCAAAACTATTCGAGGAATTATTTCAAACAACAATAAAATAGTTTCGAAATAACCAGGTTAATTTACAACGTTACAAAATGACCTTCCGTAGGCATTCGTTTGATAAACCGCGTAACCTGCAGCGAGGATAAGATAACACCTGTTGAGAATGTTGTATATAAATACGGTGGCAATTTAGAATGGGTAATTTAGTTTTGTGATCAGTAGTAAGGATAGGCCCCCCAAAAAATGTCACCGTACTTAAGTTTTGTGTTTAGATTAAGTTTATTGTTTGTTGCGGTTTTAAGTGCTGGTGAGTTTATTTTAAAATTATTCTAATTTTAAAGAACACAATTCAACTCTGCCTAAATGTTCAACATTAGTTATTCTTAAAATAAATAGTTTTTTCTCATACATATTTTGATTTGAAGTGCAAATTTTCAACCCCATGTTTCTAAACAGACGGTCGACAATTCGGATAAAATGTTGCAATCATGATAATTTTGATGATTGAATTTGACTGGATTATACCATATTTTTGGATTTTTGAAAATTTTAAATCAGTTTACTTCTTTTAAGTCCATGGATATATTTTGTATCGTGATTTTTCGCTTTAAAATTAATAAATAATATTCCAATGTACCTTTCCGCGAGCAATGTTAATGAGAATGACAATTTTTTTTGTAAAAACTATAAACTTTAAAGGTGTTAATAATTTTATTCGTTCAATAATTAAATACTTCACCCATCATGTATGTGTAGGGGAAGACCCTCACAGTCATACACTCAAAGTTCTCAATTATTAAAAAAATACTCGAAAATTTCTGTATATCTAATTTTTATGATAAACTAAATAGCTTTCCTTAAAGGAAACTTAAAAGAATTTTCATTATTATTTAATGCAAAAAATGCTTAGAAAATAACTGAAAATTCAATGAATCATTTTGAAAGCGGCATCTTATACCGAATTTTGTTAAAATTAATGAAAAATATATACAGAAATAGTTCTATTTTACATCGATCACTTATAAATTTTTTTATAATATTCTTGTCTAGTACTAATGCCTTTTTTGGTGCAATTAAAAATGTTGTATTTTTCACAAAACTCAGAGCGAACAATTAAAATGATTGAGCGAACAATTAAAATGATTGAAAGTGAGCTGCTACAGTATGGCCAGATTCTTTGATACCACAACAGTTTACTAGGGAAACTATAGTTTAGCAAGCTATTATAATCATCATTTTCATATTCACAGCGATCGATGATTCAAGACCCAAACCGCGTTTAGATGGACGAATAGTCGGAGGATACAAGATTAACATAACTGAAGCCCCACACCAAATATCCCTTCAAACATCATTTGGACACATTTGCGGAGGCTCCATCATCAGCAAAAACTGGGTGCTTACAGCAGCTCATTGCACCCAGTAAGTCGCATGTCCTCTGCTAAAAAATACATAAATTACCCAGGATTTCTTGGGGTCTTTTTCAGCAAGCAGCAACCCAACAAATTCCAAGTTCGCGTAGGATCTTCTGAATCCAACACCGGTGGCGAAATGGTGAAAGTGAAACAAGTGATTTGGCATGAAAAATTCAACACCGAAAACATTGATTGGGACTATTCACTGCTGGAACTGGCGAGCGACATTGAGTTCGATGAGACCAAACAGCCTGCCAAACTACCCGAGGTGGAGGAGGTGACCATGGATGGAACTTTGTGCACGGTCACCGGTTGGGGCAACACGCAAAGCAGCACGGAGAGTAGCAAATGGTTGCGCGGCGCTGAGGTCCCGATTGTCAACCAGGACCTATGCTCGGAAAACTACAAGTCGTATGGAGGCGTGACCAGTCGAATGATTTGCGCTGGCTTCAGTGAAGGCGGCAAGGATGCGTGCCAAGGAGATTCAGGCGGTCCATTGGTACATGATGGTGTCCTGATTGGGGTCGTGTCTTGGGGCTATGGATGCGCTAAGCCAGATTATCCTGGAGTCTATTCCAGGGTGGCGTACGTGAGAAATTGGATTAAAGAACATTCAGATGTTTGAGGCTTTTTTAACATTTTTATAATAAATTCAAATAAAAAAATTTAGAATTTTTTAAAATTATTTTAAAAAAGTTCTTTAAAAAAATTGTGACGCAATTTTTTAAACTCCAAGCTCAAGTGTCAATGAAAAACTAAGTTTTAGAGAAAATTACCTAACAAATGAAATTGCTGTCTGAAGGTTTTTACGACCGTGTGAACAACCTTTTACACAATTTCAATCATCATCTTGTGATTTTGGCAACGATAAAACTAAGTGTTGAGCGAAAATATTCTACAATGCAACAACGAAAGCGATACAAACAGATCTAAAGGTGCATTGATATTACTCTTCTATAGCGTTTCCCAACCTACTTAAACTTTTTCTTAAGTTGGTTGTACTTTTTTCCGAAGTCACTTGAACTTTCTCTCAAGTAACTTATCTCTTTACTCCAAATCGTTCAAACAGTTTCTCAAGTCGCTTAAATCTTTTTGCAAACCGTTTAAATTTTTTAACAAGTCATTCAAAGCTTTTCCCAAACCGTTTAAACTTTTTCTAAGTTCATTTTAATTTTGACCCAAACCATTAATTTTTTTTCGATTTTATTAAAGAAATTTCTAATTGTTCTCTTTGCAAGTATAGATTAGAGTATAATATTACGCGATTTGTGAATAAAAAATAACAAAACAGATCATTTCTACCATTTTTGGTGCTCCTGATTTTCCTGAACGGGGATAGGTTGATTATATTTTAATCTATCGCTATCGCAAATTTCTTTATTAGTTAGAAAATATCCCATTTGAAGAGATTGTACCATGAAACAAAACATCCTGTTTATGTACAAAATATATTGGGGTTTGTTATGGACCTCCTCATTTCTGAATTTTTCCGCCACCTTATACGCCCTCAGTTTATATGACATTGGTAAACTAGACGCTAGGAATTAGGTAAATTGAAAAACGGAATGCAAATTTTTGAAAAAAAAGAGAGAGAACGCCTTTATCAGGACGAAACAAGGAATGAAAAATTAAATAATAAATTAAAAATTATTACATCGGCAACGAAGTTTGCTTGAATTCGTGAAGCTAATGCCAAAACTACTATGATTTACGTAACTGATCTAGTGTAATGTCATTCTGAAATAATAAATAGAAATAATAAATAATAAAAATTAATTTCTGTGGGACTTCTCCATTGAAATAAACTCTATCCGAAATGAAAATGAATTAATCCTTTTTTCAAATGAAAAAAACCGTTTTTCAAATCAGGTAGAGTATGCAGAGTGTTTCTAAGCCATGCCTATCAACGATAATCATGCCTTTTACAGAGGGCGAGAGCATCCCACTTATCTGATAAAACACTGAAGAAGGCTACAAGTCGTACCCGAAATACGTATTCATTGTATATAATAAATAAAAATTGTTAAAGTAAAACCACGATTTGAAACTAAGATAAAAATCTATTTTCAGCTTGGACCCGGCGACACTGAAAACATTAACTCTCCTTGTTGCTCCAAGAGCACCCGTCCAGGTAGTCTGTTAGAAAATTCGATGTACAGCAAGTTCCACGGAGTTGTAATAGTTATCCATATAAATGAAATGGTCACATCACAATTTATCTTCCATCAGCTTCATCAGCACGTTTGTAGCATGATCACAACGAGAAATCTTTACATTATTTGCTCCACCGTATACAATGATTATGTGATCAAGTCCTTTTGTTTATGGAAAGAGGAACAGCTTGATTGGTTGTAGTGGCAGTGCTGGGCATTCACACAGAAAGTGTTGAATTGTCTCTTCCTCGTCTTCCGATTTGCAACGCCGGCAGAAATCGTCGAAGGGAACGCCTAACCTTTCTGCGTGTCTGCCAATTAGACAGTGCCCCGTCAGAATGGACACGATAGAGCTCAAGGTTTCACGACTCGTGTTTAGAAGCTGCTCGGTACGTCTGGGACTCAGTGCACGCCAAGTTTGTCTGGTTGTCCTGCAGGTTTCTTCCAACAACCAGGCTCTATTTGCAGCTTTGATGTAATGCTGCTTAAATCCCAGCTTTATAGAAGCTAGAGGTTGGCCGACTTGGGGTGTGAGTGTATACTCCTGGAGAACAGTGTCAGCTGTCGCTAAAGCATCCGCTTCGCAATTTCCCGGTATATCACTATGTCCCGGTACCCAGTGTAGTTCAGCTGTGTACGGCATTCCATCACCATCATGGATGAGGTGTACACGTTGGATTGCTTGGATAGCAGCTTGACTGTCAGAGAAAATATTCAGCTTTCTTATGAAAATTTTCTGATTTCTCAGTCAGTCTACTGCCTTGTATATTGCAATGACCTCTGCCTGAAAAACACTGCAGTGGTCTGAAAGCCGGAAGGATAGTTTCAGGCCTAGCTGTTCTGAGAAAACGCCACAGCGAACTTTTCCATCCATTTTGGAGCCATCAGTGAAGATGTCGACCGATTCCTGCATCCCACCTCTTTCTATTGCCCAGTCATCCCTGCTTAGGATGACTGACTTGAAACTATGATGAAAGCAGGGAATCGGAGGCACAAGGTCTACTTCCCCTGACGTTGGCCCATCCCACCTAAGTATAGTGGAGTGGCCAATATTTCCCTCTTGCCAGAGATGTAGTGCTTTTAATCGAATCGTAGAGCACTTGGCGTACTGTCTCGTAATGAGCTCCGTCGGGAGCCGTACTATAAAATAGTTTCATCACAATTAATTTTTTTGTTGTATGCTGTAAAACAGTATAATTACAATTTCTTTTGAAAATTTTTAACATATTTTATATTTATTTAAACGTATATGTATGCATTCTATTTTTTTACTCTTTCTATAAGAAACCTTCACCTCAATATATAAAGTTCAAGGTTTCTTATAAACTTTGCTGGTCGAATTTCAAATTTCGAATCGAAAACTACAAAGTTTGTTTATAACTGCGGAAAAAATTGAGCACAAACATGCACAACTTCCCTATAGACTCCATACGCCCCAAGCATTCTTGAATAGCCACAGTCTTTGAGAATTATATTGTGGGTCTGCTTGCGATGGTCGTTTCGATAAGCTGGTGACGGATCGTATACAAAGACACGTTAGTGTTCCTTTTGCGTAACATTTCTCGTGCTTTTCTCAACGAAGCGCTCGGATTTCTCTTAAATACTTCGACTATCGCATTATCGTCTTTGGTTGATGCCCTCTTCATTTTTCCTTTGCCGGGTAAATCATCCACGTGTACGCTTTCCCTATACCACTTTCTCCATTTCTTAACGAACATCACCGACTTTTTAAGGTGAGGGAGCCTTATGAGTCATTTTTGGTCCTAAGGGCTGGCACATTAGAAATACAGCCTCAAACCGACTTTTAAAAATACCGCTCAATTTTAATAGGTGTTTTCCTCCCAAAACGTAAAATTAAACTAACGTCACTCCTCCATCTCGAAATAGTGAAAGGATATACCAATTAGGATTATTACCGACTTCGGGTCGATTAGTCAAGTGCGTCACTTCAACATTACTTTGAAGGTATCACAATATTACGACCACAATCAGTTACTTTCCGTTTGCTTATGAAGTCGAAGGCAGCACTCTCTACATTCCTCTTAGGAAGATGGTGAATAGCTTCTGCTTTCTCTTCAAATTTTAAAGTCAAACCATGTGAAATTTGCAAACGCGCCGATCTAAGACTTTACGACGAACGTTCTGATAATTGAGATGTTTGCGGAGTGTTGAACCTTTCGTTGATCACTTCCAAAAGCATTCGTCAACCTTTTTATCGAAGAATCAGGTAGGAATAAAAGTCCGCATTACAAGTTTAGAATAATTTTATTGTTCGAGTTTATTGCCATATTGAGCGTTAGATTAATTAACACGATGCACAAGCAACTGTAGCACTCTCTTACAAATTAAATTGCGTTTATTTTGTTGATAGTAGTTAGACTTGGCACTAAATGCATGGATATCATAGCTGATTTCAGGCGACATACGTGTCGTAGTATTTTTCGAGCAAAACTCGTGTTTTTCCGCTAACCAATTGGAATGACTGCTTTATTTTCGACAAGTCGAAATCAATTGCGGCCCTGCTATATCCTTGATCCCTTCGAATAGCTAACAGATCCATCAGCATGGATACCAGATAAGCGAGGGAAGGATTTTTTATATAAGAAACTTTTTCGAACTGCTCAAACATTTCTACAGCAACCTCTACCATCAAGCCGTTAAGATCGCGATGGTATTTTATTTGTTCATGTTCAACCCTTAAAAAATTAAAAATGACCGCCGTAGCGGATCTGGTCCGCAAAACAGTATTTTTCGGTAGATAGCGATGCATTCTTCGAAATTCTTTATACAAAGACATGTACTTTGCAACTGAGTCTTCCATCCCATACGAAGATACAATGATACTCTCGTAAAATGCAGGATCGTAGGCACGCCCGCACTTAGGACATTCCAAATCAATCTCAGGAACGTAGGTAGCTTCGCAAAATCGTCCATTGCAAACTATAAGATTTGAGTTGAGCTAAAATGAGACATTTTAGCACCTCGGTTAGAAACGAATGACTGGTTACCATTTTAATGGTCATGCTTACATATTCGGAGTCGTCACCTTGGCACTTATTACAATTACAAAGAAATCCGAAACTCTTCTTTAATATCTCCCTTCTTTTGTTGCGCGGTTCCCGATATTTCACATAAGAGACCAACACTTCATCCCCCGGAGACAGGGGTTTTACGACCGTCAGTTGCAATTTCGACCCATGAAATATTGGAATAGTGTTGGGATCACAAGAATGATTACACAAACTGCCACGAAGATAAACTGCTTCGCACTTAGCCTCGAGAACTAATGATTTGTGTAGGTCTCCCGGTTTTATTACTGGCCCAATGAATGAACGTCTTGCGAACCAAAATTCACCTCTATTAGAATTGAACAAGATCTTGCAACGTATACGAAGCATCAAAGCAGTTACCAGGCATCGCCACTCAACTTCCGACTCCATCAGTGCCATCCTAATATGTCGCGTTCTATCGAAGAAGTTTGTTTCACTTTGCAAATAACAGCAATACACCGACGCTGCGTGTACTTCTGCACTCATATCCATATGTTTTTGAAAATGTTTGAAATCTGAATACAGTCCTAAGATGCCTCCATCTTCGCCAGTGCGTAGTATTATTGGCCATAGTTCCTCTGCATTTTGGCATTTTTTATCATTACACAACTCCCTCATTTTGCTGAGAAGGCTATCGAAGCACAGCAACAGACAACGCATTGCCAAATGTGTACGTTTATCTTTACAAAATAGTCGACCTTTGTATCCGTTACATTCAATTCCGTGGATTGCCGCGTGCCTCTTCCGACAACTCTTTGAACAATAGAAAACAGCTCGGCAGTCATAGCATGGAAACGGCACGATATCTTCCTCCAGGCATTCGTCACATACAAACGTGAAACTATTGGACCTGCTTTCGAAGATCATAGAACGATAGCTTT
Source organism: Oxycera nigricornis (assembly GCA_963942545.1). Taxonomy (NCBI): domain Eukaryota; kingdom Metazoa; phylum Arthropoda; class Insecta; order Diptera; family Stratiomyidae; genus Oxycera; species Oxycera nigricornis. The sequence goes on along the minus strand of OZ012661.1, from coordinate 92,881,900 downwards.
CGTCAACCGGCACGAACGCAAAAGGCTCCTCCTCCAGTATCAGTGCATTTTCGGCAATGGACTCGTCTGCCACGATACAGCGCCCACGATCGTCCCTTGTCAATCTGCAAACAAAACGCTTTAAGAACCACAACCTCCCCAATGGATACCAAATACATTTTAATCTTTGCTTCACTTGAAGAATGCGAAAAGCTGCTGGGGACTTTCGTCACTTGCACCATTCGATCAAGATCCTCTTTGAACCCGGCACAGAGTTTTTCGTTCATCGGAAGTCCATCATGCTGCTTAATGCAAGACTGTAGCTTCGAGGCGTCTTGCAGCGCGAGCTATCCTCGCTTGCCGCAGGAGTATCACATTAGCCTTTGGATGGTTGAACTCTAGGGCGCACTAACAATCATAGTATGCAGTCTGCAGAATATATGAAAGATTCTTTCATTAAATGTCTGTACTCCTGAAACTTCCCATGAATCTCCTCGGAAGCGACAGTAAAATTCCAAGCTACAAGCGAAACTCTGAAGCGAAAGAAAGTCTGTTACCACAACACTTCTCCATTTTGAAGGGTACTCTGCAGTCAGGAAAGAAGTTAACACCTTCAGTTGAAAGAGTGCAACTCTGGACAACTTTTTTGAAAGAATATTCCATGGAAATAGTAATTATAACATGGCAAACGAAAGTCACATTATGGACTTTTGCGTTTCGAATTAAAATAAAAAAAATTAAGACTTGTGACTTGTGTGCGTTCCATGATTCTAGGATTCGTGGGCAGTATCCATAATATTAGACAGGTTCAATTTTGAAGAGTGAACCCTTTTATTTATATGCTTTTTCTTTTTCGTAGCAAGTCGGACATGCAATCCATACCCGGATTGAAAGATATACACAGAGTCAACCATTTAGCGCGGGAAAAGATGTTGATAGCAACGCACGATTCTAAAGAAATAATTATTCAAGGTAAAACACGGGTACACTCATTACTCGTCCCTAAAGGTCAATGAGGCTGGTTTAATTAAGCCTAACAAAGCCTATTTCTCTCACTTCAAAATTTGGGTCATCTCAAGTTTCGTTGCTTCTTGTAGCAAAGATTCACCGATCCTCAAGAACCGAGGCTTTTCAATTTGAAAACTCTGGACTTCCTGCTCGTGGTGGTCCTTGAAAGCATCCTAAAGCTAATCATCTATTCATTTATCAATAAGCCATGCATTGTCGTGTTCTTACCTCGAACTGCCCCATTTTGTACAACGCAGCCGCTCGATTCCCATGAGCAAAAGCGAGGGATGGTGATCCGTGGGGCTGTGGGGGGGCTGTGTATATCGCACGAGTGTACATGAACGCAGCCTTGCCCAGCGTGTCCTGGCTCTTGAAGCAGTCGTTTCCCTCATTGCGGTAGAAGTCGGACACTTCCTCGTCTAGTGTCCCGAGAAACGCCTCCTTGTCGATGGAGAATTGGAGTCTGTTAGACGGTGATGTTGATCCTGTTAACGGTATCCACCGAAATACAAATCAAAGAAACTTACAGCAGATAACCTAGAGAATCGCCTATTTGGCACTGGAAATCCCGTACAGCCGTCAACTCATCCTCGAAAGGCTCTTGAGGAATGTTCAAAGAAGCCAGTGTCTCCAACACTGATTGCCAAATGATGATGTCCATATTTGGTGAAGTAAATCGCACTATTCACAAGCAAGTAAATTAACTGGAACGTGTAAACTGCGCCCTGACCTGTCTCCAAATGGCTTTTCTGGTACCATCAATTCATATGCATACATCCATACATCCATATGCATATGCGATCCGAAGAACGGTTGAAAGCGAGCAGAAAATTCTAGGTATCGTAAACATCCAATTCTGGGACTCCCCAAAAAATGCCGCGTAATGAGCAAATCGGATAGAGAGGGGCTCGTACCAATTATGTTAGGGCTGTTGGAAGCAGAAATCGATATCATCAACATTGGTGGGTGACGATCATTGTTTTGTATACAAGATTGAATAATATATATACGAGCTCAGCGATAGTCGGTAGGGATGGGCGCCGCAAAAATTCACCATCATTTTCCCGATCCAAGGCATGAACCTATTACAGCGATACATCGCGAAATATCGAATGAAAAACTCGGTCGTTTTGGATGCATTAAATGAAGATTTCTTGTTTTGTCCGCATTGGTGTGAGAATCAACGGAAAATTGAAGGTTCCTGTGTCCTTATTTAGCCGATTTCAAGCTAGAAAAAGACAAATGAGTCGAAAAAGTCATACTAAAACCATTGGAAAACAAGCTGTGAGGTGCGACCCTTAAGGTCCACACGTACAACTTCCCAGTAATATTTACATAAATATTGAAAATATTAAACACAATAATAATTATGGAAAAAATAATATTTCTTTTAATAATAAAAATGTACCTCGCATAAAAGTTATTGGTATGACTTAATATCAATCGTAACATCTACGCGATCGTCAATTGATTACGTAAATATTTTCGTGGATTGGTTTGATTGAATATTTACGCGGATCAATCGGTGGGTGGTGTGGGTAGGTTACAAAGCCTTTCCTCCGTTATTTATTATTTTCATATCGATGCTTGAAGGACAGAAGAGCGCTAGCAAAAATGAATGCAGTTTTTGTTATTACTCTCATTGAAGAGATTTAGTCGCGTGATGACCATTTTGAATAGTTGCGTTCAAAATTGCCATGACTTCAGCATAATCACTGAATTTATATTTTTTCACGATCTTACATCAATGAGATTAATAATTACTTTAAACATTCTATTGGTAAATTTTGAATATGCAGTCAAAAATAGGTTCAATCGCATGTAAAAAGTAAAATGTTTTACAAATGATGAATGAGGAAGTAATTGCAATCTTACGATTACTAAAGAATGAATCGACTAAAACCTACATTTTTTTATTTGATGAAAGCTTTTTAAAGCATATGATCTTGCAAAATATTGACTATAAAATATTTTACCATTCAAAGCGTTGATTACCACAAATGAAAATTTGATTGAAATTTTGATGATTTTGGAAATTTAATCAGTTTTTTAAATTAAAAAACTGTAAAAATTATTAAAAATCTGCTCAAATTATGCAAATATTTTAAAACTTTGATTGAATTTACAACAATTTCCTTACAATAAAAGATATAAAGTAATACCATTCGTATGAACCCTCTTTACATGGTAACTTTGAATGTTTTTTTATTTTCAATTTCGTTTTTTTCTTCATAATCATGGAAAAAAATTTGCCGGTTTCTCTTCAAAAATTGACAAGAATGTATAAATTTTATAAACATTTATTACTATGTTATGCAAATCAGGTAAAAAAATATTTTTTATGAAAAAAACCTACATTTTGGCATTTTCTTCTATTAAATTGGAAAAAACCGGCTGAAACGAATTTTTAAAATGTTTAAAAAATCACAAAGATTCTATTACACGTCGATTGAAACCTTAATGATGCAAATATTATATCTAGTTCGTGAGATATAGTGAATGACAGAAATGACCTTGAAGATCATGATGACTGTTACTGATTTTTTATGTTTTATTTAATGTTTTTTGTAATCATGAGAAAAAGGTTTGATGATTTTTTCACAAGCACTGCTTGGAGTATATAAATTTTATAAAAATCGATTACTGTGCCCTTTAAATCAGGTTAAAAATTTATTGTTTATGAAAAAAAAACTTATTTTTTGCACTTTTTTTTCTTAAATTAAAAAACGGCTACATCGTATTTTTTTAAATTTGATAGATTCACCAAAATGGTAATACGCGTCGATTGACACCTAAACGATGCAAATCGTATGTACGGTTCGCGAGATAGAACGCATGGCAAATATTACCTTGAAGATCATGATGACTGTTAATGATTTTTTGTTTTTAATTTAATTTTTTTATAATCATGAGCAAAAATTTTGATGATTTTTTTACAAGAATTGTTTGGAGTATATAAATTATATAAACATTGATTACTTCGACTTGAAAATAAGCTTAAAAATTTATTATGTTTGAAAAAATACCCTAATTTTTTGCATTTTTTTTAATTGAAAAACGGCTCCCAGAAATTTTTTAAAAACTTGAAAGAATCACATAAATGTCAATACGCGTCGATTGACACATTGATCAAGGAAATCGTACGTTTGGTTTGCGAGATATAACGGATGACAGAAATGATCTTCAAACGGGCAAAACAGCAACACCCCCCCCCCCCCCTCCCCGACCGCCGAAGTATCCCTAAAACTAATCAGCACTTAAGATCGCAAAGACGCTTCGGTTGACACCTTAACGAATTCGATACGACTTTGTTTACGTGAGTTATGCTCGTAGAAAAAAGTGTCCACGAACGTACGTACGTACGTACATACTCACACACACACATACATATCTTTTTCTAAAAACTATTTAAATATACTCTAAAGACCTCAAAACGTGAAGAAATGTTGAAAATTTCATTTTCGATTTTCGAGGCGATTACAAGAATTTCTCATATACTGGGAAGTTATTAAGCCACGGGGTGCGACCCTTGAGGTCCACACGGACAAATTCCCAATAATATCTACATACATGAATATTGAAAATATCAAAAATAAGAACAGAATTTATAAAAATAATACTCTAAATAATAATTACGATAAGAACTCATTACAGCAAGGATGATTGAGTCAATATTAATCGTATCATCTTAGAGAGCGTCTTTCCATTGATTACACAAGGGTTTTTTGGTAGGTGAATTTGAGTTTTAATTTTCATGAAATGCACTTTTTGTTTGTTTGAACTAGACTTCATCGCAAGATCAAACATTTCCATGAATGCTGCATAAATATTGTATTTGAACTATTTCGCCATTTGACGATGGTGAGATATTTCTTATTTAGCAGTTGATTCTAAAACAACATGCAATATGCAGTAAAAATTCGATGCCAAATTATATGGTAAACATATAAAATCTTATGTAAGCTAGCGAAAGAAATAACTGAAATCTGATGAACCCTTACAATGAATTCACTCAAAAATTTTACACGGAATGACTTTAATAAAACAATTATAAGTTTTTTGCAGTTGCTTTTTAATAAATTAAACAAATTTGCCCTGAATTTATTGAAAAATTTACTACATCTTAATTGATTAGAGTAAGTGAAATTAGGTTTTATGATTTGTATCAGCATCGTTTTTCCATAAAAATGTTTTGCAATCTTAAGAACTAAGATGCTTTGTTTGGTAACAACTTTTTTAAACAAACGATCGTCGAAAGTGTTGACTGCGACAAGTGCGGATTCGATTCAAATGAATGTTAAGATTTTATTAATTTCAAGTAGTTTTTCATTAAAATAAAATTTGGCTGTGTTAAAATTATTGAAAATCTACTCGAATCATACAAGTGTTAATACTAGTTGATTGCCAATACACCAGTGCAATAAGAATAATGAATTTTAACTAGTATTATTCGTATTCGTAGTGAATTTTAATTATTGATTGTTTTTCAATTCATTTGTTTGTAGAAATGGAAAAAAAACTTTAACTATTATTTTGATAAAAACAAAGATATTAAAAATATCTACGACTCTTCTTTGCATTGGAATCATCTAGAAAATCATCATAATTAGGAGAAGTCACGTCATTTTAATTAATAAAGTCAGAAGAGCTGACTATTTCGCATAATCTCATAATTAAATTGTCCCCTTGCGATTTTAAATTTTTTAAAATATCGTCTTTTTCTGCTTTCTCTCTCGCCTTGATCAAAGCCAATAGAAAGTCATTCTTCTGTTAGCTGTAGAACAAATCGACGCAATCATTCAAACGGTGTGTAGCCACATCTAAATGAAATTATTGAAAAAGTCGTGTTGTTGCTTTTTACCAAAAATATTATGTATTTCCTCAAATACGTATTTCGGTTGCTACTTGCAACCTTCTTCATTGTTTTGTACACGACGTATGTATTTGAGGAAATACACATCTAAATGCATTTTCTCACAATGCTACATTTTTCTGATAACACTTATTTTTACGTGTCATAAGGAAAATTTACAAATTCCCAGGATCAATTTTTCATTTAAGTAATTTCTACACGGAACAAAAAGGTCATGGGATTAACTTTAGTAAGTCGCTTTGAAACCCATTTTTAGGTCGCATATATTGTTGTTAGTCATATCCTTAACCTTTACAATTTCCTCTCATTTGTGCCAACTTTAAGATAATATATTCGGTAATGGATAAGATTATGACCAACATCCCCGAAGGGGGTGGGAGTAAGGGGATCCAAAGAGAGGGGTTCCCCTACTACTATGGCATAAAAAGATCGCAGCGGTCACGGCCCCATGAGAAGTTATGGGGGTTTCCTCACTAAACAAATTATTATTTTGCCTATTTCCGGAGATCATTTGAAACCGTAAAATTGCTCTGAGAAGTGATTTTCAGACTTGTTTGGAAGCCGGAAAAAATTAAAAAAAAAATTTTTTTATAAAAAATAAAAACAATTGTTTTTTATTGTCAAAATAGGAAAAAATAAATAAAAGATTACATAAAAATATTCATGAATGCCATTTTTACCATAAATGTAATATATAATTATTGACACGCGTTTTGCACCCCTCCGGCCGCCCTCGGTCCCCTCACCCTCCTGTGTGGGCGAGTGAGGGATTATGTTACCCCTATTTATATTACATTTATGGTAAAAATAGCAATATTTGTTTTAATTTTTAACTTTCCAGTTCCTTGTGAAAAGTTATTGTAATGGGGCGATTTCGCGAATCCAAAATTTTGACATATCTCTACGTTTTAAGGTCTCTAGAATCCAAAGCCATCATTTTTAGAGAGATGTCTGTATGTAATGTGCGTTCGGAATTATTTTTCGTCTCGATTATTTTCAAGGATCAAAGATCGCATTGACGTGGGACCGGTTTTATTCGACGCGTAATTACATAACTTAAAACTGAATGACTTTTCAACATAATCGGTTAAGCCGTTTTTACTGAAGATGAAAAAACTGAGAAAAAAAACAAAAAATTACTTAATTTTGAAACTGTTGGAACGCATTATTATTTCGTGCAGATTCCAAATACCTTCATAGTAATATTATTATTATTGTGCGTTTTAGCAAAATTTTGATCAAATTTGTAATAAAATATAATAAAAAAATCAAGATTAATTTATAGAATTCCAAACTTATAATATTTGGGAAAATAGGAGTAGTGACGCTAATGCCCTTAATAATTGGATATTGTTATAAATACTTGAATATTGTTAATAACAATCAAAAAATGAAAATCATCATGCTCTCATCAATCACCAAATTTTGCTTTGGCTAGTATACTTCGGCCATGATTTCGTTGAAATGATCAACAACTGGTTTTATTTTTTGAAGTCGGTCGCCATCCGCCTGCAACGCATTGTCGTAAAAATGCGAATTCAGGAAGAAACGGTTCCTGTTAATGTTGCTCCCTATAAATCGAATTTCATAACACCAGTAGTCATTTTTGGATAGTTTTATATGGACCATATGGAAAATTAACCCTAGGAAAACTTTCATCTCATCCACGTTTATAGGCTCCTAACTGAGCATCCGAGATTATGCCTACAGGTTACCGCAAATCAGCGAAGTGGTGTAGGCATTCATTTCATCTAGGAAAATACCTTAATACTATGGAGTTAATGGAAGATTTAAAATGTCTACTGGGTCCACAGCCTCATCGGTATCAACTCCTATAAAACAAGCTTGTCTAGTAAATGGATATATCTTCATACAGTTTTTTATGGACCAATTGACGCCACAATAATTATCGAATAAGGTGCAGTTGTACATGAGAACCTGCCACTGGATCATTGTCAATCGCGGATATGCTGAGTTAATTTAATGTAATTTTTATCGCTTCCTTGATTTGCCTTATTATGATCTATTGGCGACATCTGCAATTTCCAACCCTCCCTTAGCTACATTGAAGATTCTATGTGAATCCCCATCACTCTATGAGAAGCTGGAAAGACTGCTAGGTCCAGACTTAGGATCCATAACACAGAGTTTAGTTGTAACTTTCAGCTTGAACTGCGTCTCTTTCACTTCGCGTTCTGTCTGTTGAATTCAAAACAACATATGAACGAAAAACTGTAACCGATCGACAGTACTAGCTCCGAAATACAGATATAAAAAAACCTGGATATAGTGGCACACAGTATCTACTTCATTCTGTATCACAATAATCATGCATAAATTGGTAAAACAAACTTTAATTGGTTGTTAGCCCAAAAATTTTGCAGAATTTATTTTCGTTTTCAACGCAAATACTTATCTTTTCCACACATTATAAAAATCCAATTTCATTTGTAATATCACTCCACAACGTACACAAGTTGCGTACCAAATAAAATACTTTTATCCTTCGATTTCAAAACGATTTCTGCCTTTTCCACATTGATATCGAAATTTCCCTCGTCAACCAGCACTTTACCAGATTTATAGTCCATAAATTTGGGCATTCTTCTGGGTCCCATCACTGGATCCTCATACCTCCAAATTTTCAAGCCAATGGCATCTGCAGAAGAAAATTGTTATGATCAGGATGGGAATAATGATTATTTTTATAAGTTACCTTTCAATCCAATTATTTTCGCCACTTTTTCATAGAGACTTTTTACTGTATCACCCTCGGATATTACTGTTTCTACTGTAAATAGCCCTGAACGTTCGATCGGATTGTGAAGACTAATCGGAACATTTGGAAGGATGACGAAAGCTATGAACGGAGCCCCGGGACGAACTTCTTCCCTTGTTTTTTCAGGAGCGGATGCATCATCAGTGTATTTCACGCTAAGCGTTTCTAACTGTAATAATTGAGTTTTTAAATTCATGTTTTTGAAATGTGTTGTTACGTCTTATCATCAATCAACTTACATCTAATGTGTTCTTTAAATATTCCAAATTCTTGACTAGAACTTCTCCCTCGTCAAAATCCAAAAATTTCGCCATAGCGGCTTTACCCTTTCCATTCGGCGCTTCCACCTTCTCGCGAATCATTTGAGCGAATGGCATCACGCGCTTCATGTATTTTTTCAGGATCTCTTTCTTTCCAAGTTTCACTGAGATTGTTTTGTTGTCGGGCAGACCATTATTTTTTTCGTACAGCTCAAGCATTGTGTCCATGACACAACACTGCCATGCAGGATACGTTTTCGCCACCCAAATTATCGCTCCACTGGGTTTTGTATTTGGATCGGCTGCCTTCTCCTTTCCACCCTTTCCCTTCAATTGTAGAAGGTTCTTCAAATTTAAACGGAATGAATGCGCTGCTTCCATTAGATATTCTGAACATTGAATATCGACTGTATTTATAGTTCCGCCTTCAGGCCACAGGGCGTACAGAATGCTTCCTTCGTTGCCCAGCAGCCCCCAAACATGTTCGCAAACATGCGGGCATATTGGCGACAGAAGCAAGGCTTGTCTTCGGATGAATTCAAACACTAGATCAACATGCATCCCTTCCGCGCCACACAATTCACGGTATTTATCGCGCGTTAGCTGCAGTTCGAAGAAACCCGTTCGTAAAGCTTCTTTGAATAGCATTTTCTTGAAGTTTTCATCAGTTTGTTTCGTCTTTAAATTCAATTCGCTTGTAAACACTTTGTCATTGAACGAACTGGATGTGCCTTTTCGCAGTAATGTTTTCGATGCAATCATCTCTTTAACCCATTCGATGAAGGTGTACAGTCTTAGGATTCCAGCGTCAGCGGTGCTTACCACGAAATTTGCATCTTCCACGCTATCGCCAGAGTCAGCCAAACAGAGTCGCATCCCATCAGCACTGAACTTATCGATTGCTTCGTATACCGATAAGAAATTACCCTCCGATTTTGACATTTTCGCCGAGTTAAGCAGCAGATGACCGTTAGCACGGATACTCCTTGGCCATTTTGATGAATCGTTCGGCCATATGGCGATGTGATTGTAAATGAAAAACGTCAGATGGTTTTGTATCAAATCTTTGCCAGACGTGCGAAGATCCACGGGATACCAATACTCGAATTCACGACGCATCAGATCCAGATATTCCTTCTTGATTTTCGTCGACTTCGGGTAGGGTGTTTCTTTGAAGAAAATATAGTCCCACACGTCGTCTGTCATATCCTAAACAACAAACGAGGCAATATTATTATCAGTTTTCTTGGAAGACAAGTTTTTTACCTTTGCAACTATACCCAACGGACTGGTTTTTTCACCTTTGAAAGAACCACCCAGCAACAAATGGGCAACAGTATAAAAGGCCATATAAATTGTCGAGTCGGAAAGTGACTCGATTAGCCATTGCTCATCCCACGGAAGCTTGGTTCCCAGTCCATAAGTCCTGGAGCAAGCGTATTCATGTAGCCAATTGAGGCAACTCTCAAAATTATTTCTAACTTCATCGTGGTACAGTTCCATTGACTCCAAGGCTTTAAAGGCCTCAGCTTGCCATGTCGGTTCTCCATAATTCAAATACCACTGATCGCAAAGAGCTACGACACATTCATCGCCGGACCTGGAGATAATGGTCTTTTCTGGTTCGTAGTACGTGTGGGCTTCATTCTGAGCCACAAGTTTCTTTTGTAAATCTTTTTTCACATCTTGCACTTTCTTTCCAGCAAATTCTCCAACTAAAAGAATGCCATCGTAGAACCCCTTCAGGTACGATAGTTCCTTTGCTTCTGCCAGTTTTTCTTTATCGTTTTGGCTTTGAATTTTCAACTGCTCATATAGGATCACTGCCGCCAAGTTGCCTATGCCTGGCACTTCAATAATCGGAGTAGGTGTAAACGGTAGCACCATTTCGTCCTTTATGCCATATTTCTCTCGGAACGCTTCCTTTTTCTGGAGGTCAACTAAGGCAGCATAATCGTCAGGAGAGTCCGAAGGTACCGACGTCACGACTCCCGTACCCTTGTCTTCGCGAATTGACAGCATAGGCAGTGTATATATTGTCTTGTGACTTGTAAGTGGAGAACTTAGCGGCAGTCCATACAATTGCTGTCCTGTTAGCTCTGCCAATATTTCGATTTCTCCATCAACCGCTGTGAATCCTTGATGCGACATGTTTCGAGCAGCGCGTCTGGTACAAATCCAAACTTCGCCGGATTTGGTTGTTTTGAAAGCGATGTACTTGATGTCGGGGTGAAGCCAACAGTTCGTTTGGCCATACATTGTTTCGGGACGTAGAGTTGCAGCTACCAGGTAGATGGGCGATTTTATAAACCTAAAAGTCACACATTAAACATATTTGAAAGAGAATCAGACATTTCATTACTTGAGCTGATCAGGTACTTTCAGCAATTTCATTTTAATAAGAGTGTACTCTTGCGGTCCAACTCCTTCTCCTGTTGATCTGTCATGATCCATACATGGTTGGCCATCTTTCGGGGAATAAATGGTGTATCGTTTACCATACATAATTTTTCCACGCTTCTTTAGATGATTGAACTGCCAACGTACAAATGAATCAAAGAACGGGTTTGCATCTGTTGTTATGAATGTCCGGCGCCAGTCAGCCTATTCGATCAATGTTTTAAACTTTTCACACATTTTGATATTGTAAGGTTCTTACGTGTATTCCAAATCTCTTCAAATCTGCGACAGCCAAAGGCGGAAAGTATTCGAGCCAGTGTTGTTCATTTGCAAACGCTTTAATTTCCTCATCGCGTAGCCCAAGACTTTGCATAATTTGCCACTGATATTTCGCTGCACCTGTTTTTGCCACAGCTTTACTCTTCTTGCCCTTGCTTTTATCCAACGGTATAATATCCTTAACTTCTTCAACTTTCGTCTCCACATTAGCTGGAAAATTGGGTGGGTAGCCATACATTTCGAGTTCGCGCTTCAGTTTATCCGCGCACGCTTTAATTGGCATTCCTGTGCAGTGAAATCCAAAGGGAAATAATACACGCTTGCCTTTCAAACGATTGTAGCGAACTGCAAACTAAATTGATTTATCTATAGTTAAATTTAAGTTGAATTGAAATGTCGTGTTTACACATACCTCTGCTTTCGACAAAGAGAATGTATGACCCAAATGTAGACGTCCATTCATATAGGGAAACGGAAACGTGACCAGAAATTTCTCTTCGGGAGATTTTTTAGGTTCTGTTGGAGCACTATTTTCATAGACTTTTTGTTTGTCCCATTGCTCTTGCACTTCTCGTTCGATTTTTTGAAGATATTCCACTTTGAATGTACCTTTACGTTCTGTTGTTGCCTAAACATAAAAGAGAAATTCATCAGTTTTTATTTACGTTTGATTCTAAATCTCAATCTCTGTCATTAAAAGAAAACTATTGATAATTTCCAAAACTGTATTCATTGTTGGAAATATCTTTGTTGGAGAAGGCGCCCTCTCCTCTCCGTTATTTTTTATAACCATTTCACATCTACAAGAGCAGCTGAGGGACAAATTTTCTGCGTACTCTGCATCTAAATTTTCCGCATTTGTTTCAGAAATTTTCCTAGATTTTTGATTCTGCGTATATTTTTTCCTCGCAATTTATTCTGTATATACGCTCGATGTTTTCTATTGGATTGGCATCAGGCGATTGTGATGGTCAACCTTATATCTTGATCCTATGTTCTTCTTTAAAAGCTGCGCAGAGTTGACTTCGATGTTTGGGATCATTATCCTCGACAAGGATCCACTCCTTATTATCGTTGCCGTATTACAAGTACAAATTAAAAGTTCTAAAAAAACTAAATCCTTGCCCAGAAAAGCTACCATAAACATGGGCCTTTCCAGGGTGTGTTTTTTTTCGCCGCACACGTCTCACTGTACTCATTAGTCACCATGGGGTTTCGTCTGTAAAGATAACTTTCGTCCAGTCACGATCCTTATTCGCTTGGGCCACTACAGTTTACTTTAGATCTGTCCCGGTATTAACAATGGTTTTATTATAATGGCTCTGATTGCGATGATACACAACAAAATTGGAAAGTGAAAACTACCGAACAATTTTAGTTTATTTTGACTTTCGCGAATATTTTAAACGCTAAAATGAAATCTTTACCTATAGAAATGACAAGTCTGAAAGAAAGCGCATATCTAATGCTTGAATACTTGCTTAAAAATATGTTACAGTAATATTCTACGTTATAAATAGTTTTGGATGTCCAATTTTACATTACTTACAATTTTCTTATTTTTTTGGTGACGAATTTAAGCTGTTAAAACATTATAAGCATATTTTATATTTCAATAGCTTAAATTCATCAAAAAAAAACTATTTAAAAATATCACTTTGCAGTTTATAACAATAATCTTTTGATTGGATTATTTGCTGTTATTGTTTATATTATATATTTACCCTTTTGATTGGCGAAACCACTTAATTTTTATGCGGATCAAACTTATTAGCTTCCGAGCCTTTGATTTATTTATTCAAATACTTTTTAGTAAAGTCGATAAATTAAATGTTTTGCTTTGAATTAAATAAATTTCGCTTTAATTTATTATTTTTCGAATTGAATTGGTTGTTATACAAATCGGTACCAGAGATAATAGAAAATACTTGATGAAATTTCATGGTACCAAAGACAAAACAAATTTAGGAGTATGTTTTGCAGCAATTTCCAGGAATTTTTTATAATAAATAAAAGTTTAATAAAACATTAAAAAAACACAAGAACGATAATTTTCTTCGAAGTGGATATTTTATTTTAGACACAAACATATGTTTCAGCAGCTACTTGCAACCTTCCTCAGTGTTGTATCGTTACTAAATTACAAAGTCTGTGATGCCTATATATACCTAGCATAAGTGGATACAATTAAGGGATATAAATTTCGTTAATACAAAACGTCAAATGACAGGCTATCCCGCTTCTTTGTCCAAAGGGAATGTTGTATCCTCCTCTCCACTTGAAACTTGCAACCTATTTGCCGATCATGTTCAGGAGACCTTTTGCCCGCCTATAGTCTCGTCAACAACACCGTCGATTGGAGCTAACACAACGCCCCTCATCGACAGTATAGTCTTGTCACAAGAGGCAATTATTAATGCTGTTTACGAGCTAAAAGTGAACAAAGGACCCGGCCCAGACTTACTTCCTCCTGGTTTCTTGGTTCGTTGCATAGACCAACTTGTCACTCCTTTGCACCTCATTTTCAATAGATCTCTGTCTCTAGGTGTCTTTCCGTCCTCCTGGAAATCCTCGCATCTTATACCTATTCATAAAAGTGGTGATAAGCGATCTGTTGATAACTACCGAGGGATCGCTATTTTGTCAGTCATCCCCAAACTCTTTGAGAAGCTAGTCTGCGATATTCTCACCCCCATCGTAGACCCTCTCCTTAACGAACAGCAGCATGGATTTCGTAAAGGCAGGTCGACTTCCACTAATCTCATGATCCTAGTTTCTGACGTCCTCTGTGAAATGGAAAAGGGAAGCCAAGTTGACGCGGTCTATACAGACTTTAGTAAGGCTTTTGACCGGGTTGATCATCAAACCCTAATACGTACAGTACGTAATTTTGGAGTATCTGGTTCCCTACTCAATTGGCTACAATCCTATCTCTGTGACCGAACTCAGATGGTCAAATTCCAAGGTCACTTATCTAAAAGAGTTTTTGCATCCTCCGGAGTACCACAAGGCAGTCATTTAGGCCCTCTGTTGTATAATATATTCATTTCTGATCTATCTGCGACACTGTCTAACATACCTCACCTATTCTATGCTGACGACTTAAAAATTTACTACAGCATCAAAACACAATCGGATGCAGCCTTCCTCCAGTCCAAGTTTCATGCACTTGCACACTGGTGTAGTCAGAATAAGCTCTATCTCAATGTCAGCAAATGCCACGTGTTGAGCTTTTCCCGTAAAAATGCAGTTACTACCTATTCTTATTACTTGAACGACATCGTATTAAACAGGGCTGATCATGTCGTTGACCTCGGCGTTGTCTTAGACAACCAATTGCGGTTCAATCTGCAATATGACAAAGTCCTATCAAAGGCTAATAAACAGCTTGGCTTCATTAAGAGACGAGCCAAAGAATTCAAAAACGTTTGGGTTACCAAGTCCTTATACACCACCTTCGTGCGGCCCCTGATCGAATATGCTTGGATAATTTGGAACCCCGTTTTTGTGCTCCACAGCGACAGACTTGAATCTATCCAGAAACAATTCTTGCTTTTTGCCTTGAGGGACCTCTACAACCCGAGTGTCTTTCATAGTCTTTCTTCCTACAAATATAGACTAGACCTTCTAAACTTAATGCCTCTTTCAACTAGAACAGGGGCGGCCAAAACGTGCGCCGAGAGTTTTGCTACGCCGAGAACGCGCCCGCGCTAGCGCCGGCGTAAAAGCTGAGATAATAGGTAGCGAGGAGGAAGTATGTCTGTCTGTCTTCGATCGCTGCCCTCGCTGGCGAGCGCGACGGTCAGCTTGTCCGTCCGACCGCCCGCCAGCCAGACGACGAACAGCCACAAAAGCGCAGCCAGCCTACTCGGCGTAAGCGTAGCGCAGCCAGTGCGCTGGGCGCTCCAAACTTGGCCACCCCTGATCTAGAAGAACACTAATTAGTGCCAGTTTCACCTTCGACGTTATCAGCGGCGCAGTAAATATAGTAGCCCTCGCTGATAGAATAAAATTTAATGACCAACAACGACGTACTCGACACACAACCCTGCTTAAAGAATATCGGCATCACACGGCCTATGGTCATAATGAACCGATAAATAGATGTTGCAGAATATTCAACACAATTAGTAACCACTATTCTCCGGGTATACCTAAATCGTCCTTTAAACGTAACCTGACAAAGGCCCTATTGTCATCATAACCACGCACTTCCCAACTAAGCCTGATTAAGTTTTAATTAGACTAATTTACTTTACTTTAACTTATTAATTATTTATGTATTTTGTATTGTTTACTTGATGCCTTGTTTGGTGTAAATAAATATTTAAATAAGGCTAAGTTTAAATAATGATGAAAGGCAGTTGCCTGTATCGGTGTTTAATCTGTTCGCCACTGGTTTATTGTTGAAACAAAAGAGAGACCGATTCAAGAACTTAACAAATCTAGCAATACAACCGAACATTATACAACGAGTGGCTGTCACTTACTCCCTAGTGTTTAAACATAAACATATTAAACGAATATTGAAAAGAAGGAATATAGAAAGCTGGGGTTCAAGTAAATATGCACAGCTGAAAACGGTCCTGGGTAGCTCTAAAGCCCCAAAAAGTGTATGAGAGAAAATCGGTATTTATAAGGTGACCTGCCCTGATTGCTCTAAGACGTACATAGGACAAACGAAGCGACTACTGGGAGTACGACTCCAGGAGCATCTAAGGGAGGCCGAACTGGTGCGAGAGGGGCGAAAACAATCAACAGGATTGAAGTCAGCGATCGCGAAACACATCATTGAGAGCCACCATGAGATATCGAAGGAACATATAGCAGTGGTCAAGGATGTCTCCAAACAATCGAAATTGCCCAACAAACATTTTAGTCTTGGACAAAGAAGCAATATTCTTATAAAGCTCGTATTACAGCTTTGAATAAGAAACATTTCGTATAAAATGATTATTAAGGTTATTTCTAAGAGTAGAGGCTTATAATGTCTTCTAATTTGGTAATTTTAAGACTTGGTTCCCATTGTTACTTCAACATGATTTAGCCAAGAGCAAGGTTGTATAATGCCCTAATAATGCTCTTGAATAGAACCTACTGATTGTAGTTCTAATAATAATCTTATAATAGCTTTTCCAAGAGTAATTTGTGCTCAGTTTTGACATTTGTCTCACTTTATACTTGTAACAATCTTGAACAAGAGCTTTATAAGTATAAAGGCTCATAACTTACTTATTAAAGTCACAATGAAGAAACTATCCTATAATGGGTTTATAAAAGCTTTAGAACAGATAAAAATCATCGGCCATATTTTCCCCTTTTGTAAAAAATGAAAACATTTAAGTGAAATGCAACCAGGTTGAATAAGCTAATCTAAAGATATTTTCATACTATTTTGAGCAAGTAAATTACAAAAAGATTTCTTGTATGAAGTATTGAAAATTATATACAAGTCTAATTTCAAAGGCGCTTCAATTATTTAAGGGGTAGGACAATATACTTCATCAGTGAAATTCCTTTCGTGGAAAAATTTCACGTTCGTATAGTCATTATTTAACTCGCTTTACTAGTTTGCAAATATGAGACACCATATTGCTTCACTTTTGCAATCTTTATCTAACGCTATCACCTAAACTAATCAACACACTACCATTTCATACAAAAACCACACACACAGCTTTACTTTCTATTCTTTCCGCCGAACGTCATCTTAATCAAGAGCATAAGAAGTCTTATACCAGCTTCCTCTAAGTTGTTATGGGAATTAGTTCTTACATCTTCTTTAAAGATAGTCTTATAAGGGATTTCAAGAGTTATTCAAATATGTTTATAGAGCGTTATAAGGCTAATTTCATACGCCACTTTCTCGCTACTAACATTCTTCAAGAATGCTATAAGAACAATGTCAAAAAGTTATACTACTAGCCAAAGCTTGATTTGATTCTTATAAAGCTCTTGAAGTGCTTTATAAGAACAATAATGATTGTTGGGTGGACCCCTACGAAAGCCTTTTTTATCAACGAAGTTGGCAAACAGATTAAACACCGATACAGGCAACTGCCTGGATCTCAACCCGTTTGAGTATCTTTGCGATTCCTTAGAAAAACATTTAAGGGATCCTTTAGGTTACGATTTCCAAGTAACAAATTATATTTTAACAAATTTTTTCAATAGAAAGAAAAGAGATATTATTTTGAAATTTTGTACATATGTTAATTGGTATTTTGGGTGTACAAAAATATATTGTTTTTTTTTTAGATTTTTTATTGTTGGATTTTTTTTAAACAAAACCTTAAAAAATGACTGTGGACGTGACTTCAGGTGACTGGATCACCTGGGGGGGGGGGAACAAAACGCCAAATTAATCCTTGTTTAAGCACCTTGTCAGATACCGGAATGATTTTTTTTAACAAAATGGTGGCCATTTTTTTTAAAAAAAACTATTTTTGAGGGTGGAAAATTTAGTGAAAATCGGAACATTTGATAGCGATCATAATAATTCCGCTACCAGCTATAGCGAAATATGTATAAAACAACATTTAAAAATTAGAGTGATCGGTTGTGTATTTTTTTTAAATCGTGTCCGCCAGCTTAAAAAACATGAATTCGAGAAAATCGCGGTCTTTTTTTACGTTTTTTTTTTGATTATTAGAAGCAAAATATGAATGTTTCAACACTTTTTCTCGCCAGTGTATGTGCCTTGGTGATTTGAATTTTAGTATGGACAGGAAAGTATCGGAATCGATGTAGGACACCAACAATGACTGCTACTTTTGTCTCAATTAATTAATATATGCTGTCCACGAGATTTTTTCGTCTATTTCAAGACACAGGTATTTTGTTTGCTCAACTCTTTTGAATATATTGCAATTGAGTTTTATCAAAGGTTCAATATCCGTTTTGTTTTTTTGTTTGAAGATGATGTATTTTGCCTTGTAAGTGTTCACGGTTAATCTGCTATGAAGCAATCCTTGCCAATAATGGTCTAAGCCCCTGTTTGTTGTTTGTTCTACGTCAAATTCGAATTTTCTTGAGTAAATTGGAGCTGTATCGTTCACGTCCAGTACTACTTTCGCAGTTACTCCTAATTTAGATAACATTTAGCTACATTTTCTGCATCAAAGTGGAGGGAGCTGTGAAAATCATAGCTCGGTTTGAGATGGTTGTTAAGAGAATTTATTTGGTAAACTATTTGTGCTTTACAGAATAAGACTCCCAACGCTCTTCAGATAGGTTTAGTCAATATAAAAGCCCTAACTGCTTCCCGTTTATTATCAACAGACTAGAATGTCAAGTTCATAGGCCGTAGTAAGTGAAAGTAGAATCATTTGTAAATTACGACGCTCACATCAGTTTCGGAAACGTGATCAACTTACTTACGCATTTGTGTGTTTTCCCGCATTAAATAAAAATAAACTAATCAAATCAGATTAATACTTCTCATTGAAGCTTTAATATAAAAAGCATTTACTAAGTTTAACAACTCGACGATTGCATCATTCAAAACAAGTAAATAGTTTTGATATTTTGCATAGTGATATGACTTACCATTTTACAGATTTTGCCGGGCTAGTTTTGTCAGCTACAATTGATACTCGATTTGTTTTGTGGCAAACTAAAAAACCATCACAATCCGGTGAAAATGAAAACGCGGCAAGCAACGTGGTTCACCTTATTGGATAGAATTCACATTAGACAGCTGTCATCGTGACAAATGGCATTCAACACATTCCAGGCAGCTTCCAATAAGACGGGCAGGAAGCGATTGCTTGGAATTAGTATTTGCCGGTCCGGTAGGAGATATATCATCTACTTAATCAGCTGTCAGTGACAGTAGCGAATCTCAAATGTCATTTCTTTGAGGTTTGTAAACGATTGCAAACTTTTCGGGAAACTATTATAGATTTTATTGAATAGAAGGAACCAAACATAAAAAGACAACATGTCGTACATGCTACCTCATTTACACAACGGCTGGCAAGTGGACCAAGCCATTCTATCCGAGGAGGATCGTGTTGTGGTGAGTTAAATAAGTTTTCATTGTTCAATAATAAATGATGGCGCAACAGACCAAATTGGGTCGGGGTTTTGTAATTAAGTTAGAATCATTTACATAAATGAAATACTTGGAGGTGAAGTGGCCAGTTACATCGGCCAATGGTTACTCATTAAATGTTCTTTCTTAAAAAACTTATAATCCAACAGTCTCACTATAGTGTAGACTCATTTTATTAGCGTCGGGTGGATATACACTTCGTATAAGTTTCGCAACCACGTTCGATTTTTCGTATTTTCATAAATTTAAAACTTAATGTCTATATTTAAAAGTTCAATAAAAGTATACAAAACATATAAAGTTTATAATGAAAATAACTTAAGGTAAAATGATAGGCATGAAACACATTAACTGTATTTCAATTAATATTTTGCAGCATATGCTTTCAACTAGATAATAATCTGCTTTCTATTAGCCATCGATTTCAATGGCTTCTATTCGATGTTGTGAGGTGGAAATCTTCGAAAAGATATCAATCAGCTTCCACCTCGGAATATCGAGTTTCTAAACAATTTATAGACAACCCTTGCCTTCCAATTAAAATCACCTCCATCTACTCCACTCTCTGCATACATTTTCATTAATTGTTCATGTTTTAAAATCCAAGATGAAACGGTACAAGGGATGATACTGTAATCTAATCTGTGATTTTTCATAGCTGTCAGGTTTAATTTTTAGTTCAAGGTATATCTTATAATTTTGCTTCAAGTTGAATCAACAGTAAGCTTCGATTTTGTGGCGTTGATTGTACCTAATTCAAGATTTGTTCATGCAAGAGGTATTTTTTCAGTTCCGTTTTGAATGTATTTGGATTGGTTCTGTCTTTTATTTTGTTTTAGCAACATGTAGAAAATGCCATTCAGGCGTTCCGTTCCAGCAAACTATAACGACTATATTATTTACTTTTACCCCAGAAATATTACCTGCAGATTTTTATGTATAAATTCAGCTTTTTGTATGGAATTTAGGCTTCCTAAGTTAGATTCTTGAGCTATTTTGTAAATTTCGACTGTAGGAGTTAGCATAGGTTTTCTATGCCTTCGTTACTAGTCTGGAGATGACCATGAGGGGATTTTTTGAAGTTTTACTAATTCAAGATGCCATGGAAAATTTTAGAAGAATATTTCTTGTTGAAAAGAAATTGAAGTAACATAGTAGGCCAGTGACCAATTTTCAGTTGTCATTTCAAAAGTCATGAAAAGTTACAGACTCAAAGTTTAATATCTGCTCGACAATAGAAGCCAATTCTGGCAGCCCACAATGGCCGGAGTAAGTTACGGTAAAATTTTAAAGAGGGTAGGAAAAAAGATTTATTTTAGTTAAAGTATCAGTCATGAAATTTATGCAGATTATTTCTAAAAGTATACTGAATGTGTAAAAAAATACGCCAGAACATTTTCGTTCCTCCTAATTGTTGACAGAACGCTTTAAAAAATTTTAGAAAATATTTTAATTTTTTTTATTTCATTAGTCTTCAAATTTTAACACAATACAGGAAATATGTACAGAAAACATATTATTGGATGCCAGAAATAAATTTCATCACTTACTATCTGCCAGAGAGAAAAACGCTCCCGTGCAAGTGCGAGCGAGACAGTTAAATTCATATCATATCATATTCATATCATGTTAAAAAGACAGCGCAAGTAAACAGTAAAATATATACAAGTGCAAGCATAAAAAATTCGGTGAATAATTTATTTTTTACATCATAAAAAGGTAATTATGTACAATATGCATGATTATCATTGTTCATTCATGTTTGTCGTTGTATTCCTCTTCATCATCATCATTATTGATATTTTCAATAAAATTGAATCATTCGAATCATCGTTTAAATCTCTTCTTCAATTAAACCGATTAATTCATTAAACGGTAATTCATGATAGCGACGATATTTATGCCAATAGGTTACTGGAGTTTTTTTAGCGCCTTACATTTATTAACGATTGCCATTTTACAGATGTTATGATAAAAAAATCTGTATTTAAAGTTTCAAAACGTTACCACATTTCTTCTGTATCATCAAGGTCGCTATATTTCTTGATAAGGGTAGCCAAAGTATTTTTTGTGTTTTATAAATTTTTTGCTCTTTCCCACGGTGCTGTTTTCGTTTTTTTTCCGCAGAAGAAACATTCTGCATTCAGTTCTTCTTGTCGATCTTGAGTAGTTCATTTTCTTCAATGCTTTTCTCTTCTTGTACATTGTGTCCTTGTAATATATCCGCAGTTGATGGCTCCGGTGATGAAGGGCAATCAGTTGAAATCGCTGTCACAGGACTTTCTTCAATTAAATACTTGTGTCCGACATCAGCAAAATTCTGATAACATTTACTATGATAACCAATATCACTATCAGTGTTGTCAGGTAAAACTACATCACAAAAATGCATATTATGGTTTTTACGAGGGTTTAACATTAATTTACACCTTTCTATTTTTTCTTGTTTATCAAAACGTAAAATTTTACTAGTGTTCTCTTTACAGATTGCACAAATCATTTTGAATACACTTAAGAATTATTCAAAAAATTAACTGCGCTCCAAAAATATTTCCAATAGACTGACGCGGTTCTGTATAGTTTCGAACATTCTAAACTGCTAGAACATCCCTACTACTTGGTCACATTTGTCTAATGACCTTCGAAATGTTTCAAGAATAAATAAAGATTTGCGTCACATGAACAGATAAGAATTGACCCATCTGCCGATTCTAAACTCCAAAAGTATACTAATTAAAAAAGTTTTACAACTTTCATAGTGACTAGAGAATACCTCTGTCACAGTGACAGGTAATTTCACAGCTATATATATTTTCTATGAGTTTAACTAGTAAACTTTAACAAGGAATCGTTGCATTTCATATAATTTACAATCCATCTTCAATGAGGCCCAATATGCGATTTTTTTTCAACCGGCAGATATGAATTTAACTGTCTCGCTCGCACTTGCACGGGAGCGTTTTTCTTTCTGGCAGATAGTAAGTGATGAAATTTATTTCTGGCATCCAATAATATGTTTTCTGTACATATTTCCTGTATTGTGTTAAAATTTGAAGACTAACGAAAAAAAAATAACAATATTTTCTAAAAAAAATTTATAGCGTTCTGTCAACAATTAGGAGGAACGAAAATGTTCTGGCGTATTTTTTTACACATTCAGTATACTTTTAGAAATAATCTGCATAAATTTCATGACTGATACTTTAACTAAAATAAATCTTTTTTCCTACCCTCTTTAAAATTTTACCGTAACTTACTCCGGCCATTGTGGGCTGCCAGAATTGGCTTCTATTGTCGAGCAGATATTAAACTTTGAGTCTGTAACTTTTCATGACTTTTGAAATGACAACTGAAAATTGGTCACTGGCTCTTGGTCTATAGGAAAACGTTATAATCCATACAGCCAAAAGTCAGAAAAGTACCGTCATAATAAGCGAAATACGTCAGAATATATTTAACAAAGTAGTAAAAATTTGTAAGTTTTAGTGTCCTTTTAGTTACATTAATAGTTCAGACTATATGTCTATGAACTATTTCCTGTGGATTACATGTTTGGCATTGACTTTGTGGAGCTGATTGTATAGTATATTCGGATATCGTATGCTTGCTAGTAGTCTACGAAGACTTCGTGCACATCAATATTGTTTTTCCAGCAATTTTTCATCATATGTTTTTCGCAGAACATTACGTATGTTGCCGATCAACCGGACCATAACTCACCTTGGTATTCACCCATTCATTTTATCCGTGAAAAGTGTCAGTCTTTTTGCAGTTATTTTCGTCAGAACTATGTACACAACAATTAAAATTAAATGCTGTCAGAGATAAGCTTGTTTTCTTTCTTTTGCATGGGTCATTTTGTGGTTTTACGCCAACTCAAGTGGTTTTTCTTTGACACATATGTCGGAGGTGATTTGCTGAAGGAAGTATGTCAGTAACCGAAAACAGAAAAGGCTCTGCTGATCGCCCATAGACTTCGGGAGGTTCATTTGAATATTACTGAAGTAGGACTTTTTCTTCCTCTTCGAAATACAAACAAATACAAATATTGACGAAGATAATTTTTTCAAAATTATATTTTCCGAAATGGTAGCTGCTGGTAATTCACGAAAAGGTAAAGCCAATCTAGTCTTAATGTCGCTCAGGACACTCATAATACTTTCTTCCTTGGTTTCATCAAGGGCGAGTTTGCGGCTAATAGACGTGTCTAAAAAAATTCAGTGCCGAATATCGTCGTTTATTTGTCGATAATTTGTTTTTCAACGTTGGAAGGTGGAAATTTTCAAAAGATACCGATCAGCTCATGCCTCTTGGCATGGTGGATTTCTACCGACTAAAACCACCTTCGTCTCCTTCGTAACTGTATTTACTTTATTTGGCGTTTGACTGTTCTCTTAGCTAATTCACGCAACTTTTGTTTCTGGCGCTGGTTGATCGTTCAATTTATTGCAAGTAAGATTCATTTTTCTTTGTAATTATGTAATTATAATTTCAGAATCAAAATCTGTTGATAGTTCGTTTCAGCAATCACTGTAATCAAAAATATTGGCATTCACTGTTTTATTAAAATCAGCTCATCAATTTTGTAAATTTTTGTTCTGGTCTCCGCAGCATATTATCTTATATAGTATGTTGTTCCGTAATCTGAAACATTGCTAGATGATTTAATTGACACACTAGACTTTATCTTAATTGTTTCTTCATTATTCTTCAAAACTTTTAATAAAACCGGCATGAATTCTATTGTCTCTCCCCTAAAAAATCTAGGAAAAAAATTAATTCAGTAAATGAAATTCATTTATTCTTTGAAATTCTCAAAGTTTCCATTTTTCAACTTATATCGATGATTGATTTTCATTTTCATTTTTTTTTACTTTACAGGTAATCCGATTCGGTCACGATTGGGACCCAGCCTGCATGAAAATGGACGAAGTTCTTTATAGTATAGCTGAAAAGGTGAAAAATTTCGCTGTAATCTATTTAGTGGACATCACCGAAGTGCCCGATTTCAATAAAATGTACGAATTGTACGATCCATGCACCGTAATGTTCTTTTTCCGGAATAAACATATCATGATTGATTTGGGCACCGGCAACAATAACAAAATCAATTGGCCGCTTGAAGATAAACAGGAAATGATTGATATCGTGGAGACAGTGTACCGGGGTGCACGTAAAGGACGCGGTCTGGTAGTGTCGCCTAAAGACTATTCAACAAAATATAGATATTAAATTATTGTCGACAATTGAAAATGTTTTGGATAAGATTAATAAATATTAATTTATAAGTTCGAATCAAATGAGTGTTTATTTTAATGGGATATAAATTTAGTTCTTCACAAAGCTGGTAGAAGTTTTTTGGTGGATGCAGTAATCGCATTTTAAATAAGTGTGATTTGAGATTAAATTAGCATACAAACAACATTCATAAAATTTTTCATCAAAATCGTCATCTCGCTAGCTTTATGTAGTGATAGCCATTTTGTGTAGGGATATCATTGTTCACTTTCTTCTAATAGTTTACATCAACCTTTAAAGTAACACTTTCTTGCAGCTTCTTCCAAAAGGCTGATTAATGAATCACAGTGCCTTTTAAACTCAGCTTTTTAAAATATATGATATTCCGATACTTCCAAAAATAAGATAGCCAAATAAGACATTATTTTTAAAATATACATTCGGAAAACCTTGTATATTTTGATCAAGAAGTCGAATTGGAAGCTTTAAATTTGGAGATAAAAGCATACCATTAACATACTCATTTTCTGTCGTCAATTGATCCCAATAAGGGTTGCACGATGGGTAGTCAAAAACACCAAGAGCCTTCTAAGTATAACTATATTTTTATGATAATCGTGCTTCCTATGTTCATCCAAATTAAAACATGAATAAAATCCTGAAAAATCGAAAAGATTGGCACACAAATCAGGAGCAAAGTGTTCAAAAAATAACCTATTAGAAACTTCGGCTGTTATTGAAGCATTTAGACGGCTTACGTAATTTTATAGGGCTTTTGGAATTTTTTAAAATAAACCTAAATTTTTTTGCTTTCCTTACTGAGAGTAGATTAAAAATTTTGCGAATTTTCAGCATATGCACATCAGCAAAGTTATTCATTGCTTTAAAGTCTTGGTTCTGGGTGCATATACAAATACATATTTTATTCCCAACATAAACTTGGCTTATCAGCATTGCAAACTTGTTTGAAACTAGGCTCCGCATTTTATTTCGCAGTTCTACCTTCAATGAATCAGTAAGCTTGAGTTGAGACGATAGTCTTTATGCCAAAATCGAACATCATAATTGCATTCAAACCGTTTATAAGCATACGAATTTTTCTTTAATTTTTTTTGGCTGCAGCCACGAAGCTTTTTTCTTAAAGTATTCAGGTTGCGTATTCAGATGCGTGAAAAATAGACATTTTCTAAAAAAATGCACTGTTCTCTGTTTTTTTTAAACAAAATACTAAGTGTTTGCACTAGATTTTAAGTAATCGTAAAAAAGTTAATTCATCATCAGCACGATTGTTGACTGCATCATTACAAACAGCTAAACGGAAAACTACGCATCTTGCAAGGATCTTCGATTTAAGATATCACCACAAAAAGAGGTCACAGGTAGTTAAATCGCAATATCCAAACAGCCAATTGACCTTTAATCGTCCTGAGATTAAACGTTCGCTCTGATGTTAAATTCATCAGTTCTTAGGTTCATTGAGATTTATATTTCCCCATTGATGCCAGAAAAACTTCTGTAGCATGTTTCCAGGCCTCCCAACATGCTGTAACCGCATTGACTGTATAGTTTCCGAAGAAAATTAAAATAATCGCAGTCCATTTCATTTACAATGCTCCAAACCAATGTTCACGAGCTATCGACGTAGCGAATGATCAGTGGGCATTCATTTTAAGCTTATAGCCTATTTATACTGCCACGAAACTATAAAGTTTTGGCTCCATTCATGATTTTGAACATTATTGGTTTGCAAACTACACATTCTTCCATACTTTCCAAATTACCTCCAGAACGTGATTTGAACAAAATCACGGATCAAAACAATGTTGTATTCGATGTTGCAATATGCAATAGATGTCGCTAGTTGAATTTATCATCCAGTTTGAACAGTATGTCAAGCAAATGCAGTGCTCCTGATGAGAGTTTATTCACTGCAGGAAAAATGAATCAAGTTCAAAGAAGTATGATTGCAAAGTACTGTTCCAAATATGTTTTCATCAAATTTTCCTTTGGTTTTCAAAAGAAGCAATGACATTCCTGAGATTATAATCATTCATAATAGCTTTTATAAACATTTATACATCATTTTTCTTGAAACCGCAATTGTTAACATGTGTGTCTGACAAACGAAATCATTTCAGTGCAGTGTAAACGGTCCGATGCATTTCGAAATGTGTCAATCATAAATACGTAATTTCGAGGTAGCGTAAATAGGCTATTTGTTGGATCTTGTATGGATAAAAATTTCTTTTTTGTTCTTTGCGCAAAAATGTAGAAAACAGTTTTTCAGTTTTATGGCGTCGCGTTTCATATTGACCAATGGTAACTGTAAAATTTGCGATTTTTAAAAATAAATCAGAACTGCCAAGCATTAAGTAAAATTTGGCGCGGAATTTAAATCTGGAACATTTTTATTTCCTTAAAATTAAAATTTAGCAACACGAACTCAAGGGAAACAGAAACGATTCACGATTCTTTTTTTTAGATTTTTTTATAGATATTTTCGTTGCTTTTGAAAACAACACTACCTTCACTTTGTTTCCGAAATGTGACGTTATTTTAGTGAAAATGAGAAATAAAATTCTGGTAAAAATTATTTTCACCCAATTCGTTAAGCTTTTGACTTGATTTTTGTGCTTTTCTTATATTTCAAGGTAAGAATTTGGTGGACTGAAAGAAAAATCCGTTAATAAGAGCGAAAAAATCATCATGTATAATAATTAGTATCATTTTTATTTTCATTCACATAATTTTCAACATATTATTTTTCTGTTATCTATCATACATTTGTACAGTTTCACCACAAACAATTTCTTTATTTATTTTGTTTACACTTTCACATATGTGTAAATTCTAATCAATTTGATTATGTAATTGTTTATTAATTGGTTTACCTATATATTCACTGTTTATATGCTTAATAATTTCATTAAGTTAACGATTGTTTATCGATTATATTTCTTTTTCATTTCATTAATAGATATAAGTAAACAGTCGTTTCTAACTTTCAACAAAAATAAAAACACATTTTGAAATAATGCAAATAAATACATTTTTACTTTCTAATTGCATCATGTTTAATAACTGACGAGATCCTAATAATTTTACTCAGATACATTCGATTAATGTTTCTAATTAGAGTGTTTTTTTTCGGTTTTGAAGAAGGCATACATACTTTGTCTATGTTTCTAGGTTTAGAAAAATAGAGTTTATTTGTTGTTGTTTTTTCTCGAAATTTCTACAAATTAATTGGAGAAATGTTTCAGTTTAGAAATTGTTGTTTTATTTTTTCAACTAACGGATGGTGTAGTTCAGCTAGAATAATTGTGTCACAGTGGTTGTTTAAGATGATTCAGTCGATAGATGTTGGAAATATGCTGATATCCTTGCTGAATTTTGTTTTATATTTGGGAAGAAGCTGGTGAAGATGCCAACTGACTTGGTAGTGAAATTATTATGTGATCTATACTATGTTTAATTCAGCTCGACATATTTCCAACGTTTTAAAGTACATGGCTAAATACCCTGATATTATTACGTCTACATTGTGCTTTCGAATAGATGAACTGGGAAAATATGCTAGATGTGTTCGTCGAATTGTTTATCGTTTTCACTACGTTTTGAATTTGAAAAGAAATTATCAGATTTGCAGTCAACACTGGTTTTACATTGCGAAATAACTAGTTTTTTGTTGTGTTTTTTTTTAAATAAATCATCGTTTGCCTTTCAAAAATATCAATAACTTAAAACTTGCTTCAAATTTTGTTGCCATACACATATATTTTCAGTAGCGATTGTAAAAACTGTTTGTTTTTCTCAGAGAAACCATTATTCAATAGTTATCAGAATTGTATCAATTTTCATGCCATATTCTAATCAATAAGATTTAAACGGATTGTGTTTACAGTTCTGAATTAATAAGGACACGAAAAATTTCACTAGTAAACGTTTGGGATATTCACCCCCTAAAATAAAATCGCGCACTAGGCAGCCAATTCTGAGAAAAAATCTTTTAAAGATTTGAGCAGTTGGTCCAATACAAAAGGTATACGTCTCTCAATCTCTCTCTCTCAAGCTCTCTTTCGAGAATTTCGTTGGTAAGAAGCATGGTCAAAAATGAAAATTAGTGCTTCATATAATGAATTTGAAATTTAACAAATCATTACTTTATTTTCCCCCCTGAAAATCTTATCGCTTTGAATTTATATTTTTGGTCTTTAGTTTCACTAAATTGGTTTCTAATTGAAAAAAAAAACGCGAAAATATTTACTGATAGTTTATGAAGGACTTAATAATGAAATTTTTGTACGATAGTGAAAGTCGAAGCTTAATTGCCGCTAATATTTGAACAGTAATAAATAATTTTCTTTTAGTTATAAGAGTTTTCAACGCTGTTTTGATTTTTATAATTGAATCCTTTTAAAACATAATTGAGTTCTGTACAATAAATATCACGGGAATATAAAATGAAGCTCACTCCCTTTTATCAGGATTTTCCCATTAAATTAATATTTGTTCATACATATTTTTATATTATACGAAAAAAATTAAGAAATTCCGGAGACACTCTATCATTTGGAAAATTTACCCTTTGTATCCTGAAAAATTATGGAAGACAGTGAAATTTTAAAGATTCTTCAGCATTCGTATTCTAAATATTCGAAGAACAGGTGAAAATTCAGGCTTCATCCGAGAATTTCTTGGAATCATCGAAGCATTTATATGAAATAGTGTTTCGATCTTAACGTAAATGAGTGTTTATTTTAGACACGATTGCTTCCACATAACCAAAAAAAAGGATGCTGGTAGACTTGATTGGCTATACTTCTTTTAAGGTGGGGAATCAGCAAATTGAATTAATTTTTCAAAAAATTAATTTGGAACAATATTGATTTTGTAATATCAAAGGGTGTGGCGGATTTTTTTCCCAATCATTTTCATATTTTTTACAATGTTTCCTTTAAATCCTTCATCAATGTGTGAGCGGCATTGCATTCCATTGGCATGTAACGGAACATACCTAGATTAGAGTCCGTTGGTGGTAACATTTAGGACTGCCACACGTTATCACCAACGCAATCTGAACTAGGTATATTGCATTACATGCCGATGGAATGTGATGTCCCCTCAAACAATGACGACCTGTGAGAGGGAATCGATCGTCAACCAGCTGGTCTTGGATCAAGGAGAACGTTACCCAAGCACGATCGGGATGCCATCGGATTGATGCGGGGAGTTGATTGAAATGTGGAGTTGATTGATGGTCGGCAACGCGTTGAATATTCCCGGGGTGAGAAGGTCCCTTTTTTGGTCTGAACATTTTCGCGCATACCCTTGGACAATCAGTCATTGCCGCTGAAAGAAGTTTTTGTGGGATTAGCGTGATTACTTGGTTTAGATGACCTTAACATCATGGTTTCTGATGCTCAGGTTACGTACTTGTCAGTAGCCCATACTTAGTATGAGCACTGATTTTCCGAGTTAGGTGCCAATTTTATCCAGAGCTTGCTGGAACTCGTTCATATCTCTTGCACAGATCGTACCTATCTAACATCTTGCTACGCGTACGGTTGCAGCACCCCCATTAAAAACGCAAAAGCACGCTAGTGAACCATATTGCAAGATTGCCGAAAAGCTATCGCTTCCAAACTATACTCATGTTATATGTACCCGGGTACCTTGGGTACTAACTACAACCCCGAAATTGCAACAAATAAATTCTTGACTGCCGTCAGAGACAAGTCTCTGGGGGCTCGACTCTCTTGATACCAGTATTTCCTGGTAAGGTTGCGCAGTTGTGCAAGCACGACCACTTCGATTGATTCTCAACTGCAAAACTTCGGATCGATAAGTTTTTGTTAGGATAATTCATCATTTGCATCATTGCTGACTATATCCCTTTAACTCAGACCTTCAGAACTATTGAAAAGATGAGAATCAGTCCGATACCGCTCCTCGTTTGCACTGGCTTGGGGAACAGTTCTACCAGCTGCATTCGATCAAACACTAAGAATCTGCTCCTAAAACTTTGAAAGAGTAAAGTGAAAAATTTGTATTCCGTACTTTCATCTTGATAGCCGCATTATTATTCCGCAGACTTTGGTGTGCTTGTCGTGGCACCATTTTTTCGACCCCCCCCCCCACTGATATTTTTGTTATATTTATATTTTTTCAGAAGAAATTCGGCTTTAGTTATGTTTGCATTTACTTGCGGTTCATTTTCTTTAACTTTGTCAACGATTTCATTCCAAGTTTTGGTTGATTTGGTTGATTGATTTAGTTACATATTATTTACTAGGATGTTTTTTATTTTTCTCGAAATTTTGATTTGCTTTGAAAGAAAAATTGACCTACATTTATGATTTTGTTTTGTGATATACTGTTTTCTGTAATTCACTAGAAACTATGTTTGTTTTAGCATTATTATTATTTATTCACGGTGAAATTTCGTTGGTTCTTATGTGAATTTTTTGTCCTAAAAATTACATAAAATATCTTTGGATAATTTCGAAATAAAAGTAAAAAACGAATGTGTTGTGTTGTAAAATTTAACATATAGGACGGTAGGGCTTCGTGCGATCATCACATGAGATTACGCAAACACTAGGCCATGGTAGGGCAGGCCCAGACAGCGGCATCAGCGCCTGGTGAGCTCCGCTGAGGTTCGTCGTCTTGGCGGGAGTAACAGAACCGCCGGGAGGTAGATTGCTGGCACGATAACTTTTGAAAGTACAAAAGTATCGGGATGTAATTCGGTTTTTCGTTTATTAGTGGTTTTAAATTTTGACTCTCTCGGGTAGGCTTTGTGGTCTTATTGTAGAAAAAGGAAAATTGGAAAATTACAGTAGATATCAAATCTCAAACATTGCTAGGCACAACTAAGGATCCACGAACCTCGACGGAAAAAAGCGGTATATACGAGGTTTCTTGTGCAGAATGTGACAAAATCTACACCGGACAGACTATAAGGCCGATCCAAAAAAGAATGCAGGAGCACATCAGAGAAGCTGAACTAGCCATCAAAAATGGAAGGACGGAGGTCAGATCATCGGTGGCAAAACATATAATTGAGGAGGGCCACACAATCACATTGTCGAACTCAAAATGTTTGAAAATGGTACACAAACGGTCCCAACTGGATGCGTATGAGAGTTTGATGATAGCAAGAATCCCAGAATCGAAACGCTTGAATCATGACCTTGGGAACGGTTTTTCGGAGCTAATTAAACTAATCCTTTGAGATCAAGTTAAACCAGGGCCCCGGTAAAGACCTGGGGATCTAATTAACAATAAGTTTAAGATATTTAAGATAGATTATGCCATATTCGTCTTCAGACACAGTGTAACACTGAAGAAGGACACAACTTATGTCCGAAATATATATTTGAAATAAAAAATTGGAAATCGTGCATAAGGAGTAGTGTCTGTTTTTTATTAGTAGATATGCTTTGAATTTTTTTCTACATTAAAATAATTGACTCAGTAGTAAGATTAAGGGGTCACTATGAAGGGAACGGTTCCAATATGAAATTAAATTATTTATCCTGCTCGTTATTGGTAATTCATCAAAATAGTAAGAGAAATTGAATTAACGACTTATTATAGTGGAGCGTTGTGGCCTCCACTTTCGATGTTAAGCATGTCAATTAACTTATTTTATAACATGCCTCATCCTGCGGTAGTCTAAATGAAATATTAATCGTTTTGATATCTGAAACGAGAAGTTGTGCAAACTTTAATGAAAGTTAAAATGGATATTAAAAACGTTCCAAGACGACCATTTCGACCAATTGTTATCAGGAAAGTACTCAGATTTGCGAGCATTTAAATCAAGCGAGGTTTTTATTTCGTCTGCCAATATTTCTATAAATTTAATTCCATCACTCGAAATTTTTAATATTCTGTATTAATCCTACCTCTCGGGGAGGCTTTGATTGTGGCCTTTTTTGTTGGTCGTATGCGAGTGAGAGATTGGAATAAAGTGAAGTAGGAGGCAGAGCCTTAAAAGATTGCGATTGTTTAGAATTCGTCGAAATCTCGTAAATGGGCATTTGGGTGGCTGAATCTCAGGAAATCAGATTCGGGGTAATAGCTGGAGAAACGTATCCACGACATTATGCGCCGAAAAGAACTGGCATGCTAGCAGGCATCGTATCTATACCTATGGATGTTAGTTAAGGTTAGTACCGCGGGTACTAAGCCTAAACGGCTTCCACTTCACTTGGCCATTCTGGGGTTCATTGTGCTCTACAGACGTGGAAATCTTCTGATTAATCAAATGAACCATCCTTATTTTTTAAGGAAATCAAGAAGCCGTGCTATTTGTATGTTACTTAGCACACTTAGCTCCTCGAAAAAGAATGCTCCTTGATCCTTATGCCTCTTATCCGATAGTTCCGGACATTTGCACAAATATGCTCTACTGGTTCTGTCTCCTCTTTGTTACTGCAGCTCGAACAGGTCGCTAGCTGTGAGCCCGATTCTGTTTGCGTGATCACAGAAAGCCACATAGCCAGTCAGTTAACCCACAATATTCCTCGTTGAATCTCTGTCCAAAGCTAACAGACTTAGACTACGTTTCGAGTCGTATTTGGGTCACATAATCCTAGCAGTGCCACATGTGCCCAAATTTCTTCATCGCCTTAATGATAGTTCGTAGACTGATTGCTTTATATGCTGCCTTAGTTTTTGCATCGAGATTCCCATTCCTCCAAACCTACAAAATCAAAATGGAAAATTTGTGAAAATTGGATTTATAGTCCTGTGATAATCTACAAACTGCAGGAAATGAAGTTTCAATGATCGACATTTGGCACCTTTAAAAAAAAAATTAAGCGGTTATAGCAAAAATTATTTGAATGCGATAGATACTAAACCAATTTATGGGTTTTCTATACATCTTACTCGTTATGGATGAACTAACACTGTTCGATCTTACTCGTATTACAAATATATCAAAAAACCCAATAAAAATCGATTTAACGAGGTCTTTTTTAAGGATTCCACATATCAATGGGGAAGACCATCTATACAACATACGACCGCATCAAAGACAATCCTTTTAACTCTCACCAAACTCTACTAAATATTACAGGAAATCATAAATATTCCGTATCTCTTTTCGAATTGCCAAATTTTGTTTGAAGTGTATTTAATTTTATATTCGCTCCTTATCTTGATTTATCAAGTTTTACAAGTCTTCGCCATATTTTATTTATTTGCAACATATTTTTTTATTTAATGCAGGTTTTTCATTTAAACAAAGTGGAAAATTCCAGCAAAACAACTACAACATGGCTTGAATAAAGTATTTTGATTCATTTTTGTTCCCATCCAAATTGATTCCATGAAAATATAAAAAAAAACTGACGAAGGCAAACGATGATTAGTTAATTTGAATTCTCAATTCACGGCAGCACTATTTCAGGAAAAGAGCTATTTAATTTTTCTTATTCACACGATTTGCTCTACATAATCGAATCGGACTTTATTTTCGACTTTCTGTAGTTTCAGATAAGCCAACAATGCTTTTTTTATTTCTATTGTTATCATAGTTGAACGATGCACATTGATTTTCCAACGCCTTAATGACTGTTTTGACATGTTTTTTTAAAATTGTAGTGTTGCTTTTTGAATGTATTGTTGTCATATTTCGGCAATTTGTTTTAATTATTTCAATATTCCGTCTAATATTCTTAAAAATTTATTGAAATCATAATCTTATTACATTGTGTGTATATGTTTTTTGAATCGCTCATTTTAAATTCTTTTCTTTTGCAATTTTTTGCTGACGCCTTTTTCATGAATTTCGTTTTGACTAATTATTACGGTAACGACAAATCAATTTCAAATAATAATTGACAATTAAAACTAGAACAATGTCTCTTTGGACCATTTTCTAGATGTCCCGGGTAGACTAGGATCTCTTGGTGGGTCGTCATCATTATCGTCGTCATCGTTATCGTCGTCATTGTTGGCCTGTGATGGTACTGCTATCACAGGTAATTCCAGAATCACAGAAGGACTAATTGTTGTTGTTGCTTGCGTTGTTGGTCTATTTTCAATAATAACATTAACTTCGACATTTTCGCAACTATTACTATGATTAGAGCTATAACTACGTTTTGATTTTTGATGTTCACGCAGGCGACCATCACCGATTTCAGGCTTATGAAATCGTTTAATATTGTTAACACTAGTATTGCTACAGCTAACGCTATCATTATTATTATCGTAACTAAAGCTAGTTGTTGGCTTCTGGAAATCAATGTTCTGAGCCGATCCAGTAGTACAGCTGCCGGCGATGCCGCCCACAGACGATCTACTGCTCGACGGGACGCTATACCCATACGCACCCTCGTCCGAACGATCGAAGGACTCCGGCACGGATCCTGGCAAGCGACCGAGGACCCTTTCGTCCGGGTTCAATTCGTGCATTGGAAGTTCTTGCGATTGTTGCGATATGAGCATGATACGATCGTTCGACGTGGAGGAGATGGTTCGATGTCGTTCCAGGGTGGGCCTAGTTCGTTTATTTGTGCTGGCTAACTTCTTAATGCTATCGATAGTGATTGCGTGACTACCTTCGTGAGCCGTGGGCTTGTGCGGATAAGTTTTTTGCTGGTCAACGAAACGTTTGTGTGGTTGATGATCCACTTTTCGATGATCAGCGCCCAGGCTCAGACTAATTTCATCGCTATCTGTGCTAAATTGTTCCATATCGTCATCGGTGTCCGCGTAGCTGTCGACAAACACCGAATCGGAGCCAAGACTCTTCAAGTCGGAGTCCTGGTAGTCAATCGAGGACATTTTGAAGGAACTCAGCGAAGCCAGTGGAGCACGCCTGCTGCTGTCCTCATTTTGATACTGTACATTATGAAAACTGCTACTATTATTGTTACTATGATAAATATGATTGTTATTAGTTGGGTCCACCGTTTCGTACCGAACGCCTAGCTTCAGCTCGTTCGTGTCATCGTATCTTCGACTAGACGTTCCATTAAAGCCACACGCTTCGTCACACGCTCCTGGCTCCTCTTCAATGCTGTCCGAATTATTGAAGGATCCTTTTCGTAAAACTTTCCTATTATATTGAAGGTAATAACTAGAACTAGTGTTGACACCGCCCGCGTGTGTCGAAATAGTCTCTGATCTGATTCTTTCGTGTATATCACGTTCACTAGGATAGGGTGAGACCTTTGGCGTAGGGTTGATGATTTGAATGTCGGGATAGTAATAGTCCCATAAATCTGTACTCGATCGACGGGTCTCTGATCCTTGTGCCATCTTTTTTGGTAGCGAGCCTAGTCCGAGCGTAATGGCCGAGCAGCGACGTTCTAAATAAGAACTTTCGCTACTGCAACATGTCATGCCGCTACTTCGACGTGAATCTGCACCCTAAAAATGAAAATAAATAATAGTTTAGTGGTGATTTGATTATAATGCTTGAATACTAAATAAAATTGTAGACAGTCAGATTTTTCATCCATCGAATAATTAAAGAACTACAACGGTATATGCTCAATGTACTTTTGATTTAAAAAAAACTGTTCAAAGTCCATGTTACATTCAGTTTTTGTCAGTGGTCGATTTCAACTACAGTTTCGCAATCTTCACCAGGCATTCACCCGCAAAGAAGGGCGTGGAAATTATAACGACACCACCTTTTTCTGAGCTGGGGCTGCCCCCACTACGAACCTTAGAACGGGAACCAAATTTGCTTCATCAATACTTACCAGCAGTAAGGAAGGCACTAGCAATCAAAATTAACACTATGTCCGATAGGGACAGGACGCTCAAAAGTGCCCCCATTTCGGTCATATATTTTTGCATGTTTTTAAATTACTGAGTCCCTCTAAAAATTCGGTAGGTTGTGGCTATGACGCCTGTTACCTGATCTTGGGGTAACCTGCCGAATGTGAAGAAAATTCTCCATGGAACCAAAAAAAAATCCAGCAACACATACTTTACACTCAACATTAAGGAAAAAGATACACAAAATGAAGGACATACTTCTAATTTAAAACGATTTTATGTAATTATGTTAAGATGTAAAATATGAATCAGTCTTCAATCTGTCCCTACGTGAATCCTTGATCAACTTACGTCGAAGTCTAAGTCTATGAGAAAGCTTTGTTGCAAATCAAAACGTGTTGGCTGTACCGTCGCGAACATTTATTTCTGGTCTAATCCTTAGCCTTTCTCCCCGGGATGGTGCAGCACTATCCTCTAGAGCTCAGTGGTGAGTGAAGGTTCTTAAGAGGGAAGGACTAGTCGCGTTCCGATCCATCCGAGATGACAGTCAGGCAAGGATTAAGGATAAGGTAGAGTATTGAACCAGAAAACAACCATTTCGTCTAATCTAAATAATCTATTCATTGGTGAACTTTCATAACAAATAATAACAGCAAGAAGTGAAAAATTATTTGATAGTGCAAAATCAAATAAAAATGATAAATGGTGATTAATTTAAAGGAAAGGATAACGTAACTGCAATCTATAAAAATCGAAAGACAAAATCGGAGGAAGCCATACTTCCTTTTCAACAGGTGAGAAATGCTCGCCATTGTTGAAGCTTCATAAAAACTTATTCATAATCCTAATCTAATACAAAATCAAACTTTCAAAGGTTCACAAATAATTAATGTTTCAATCTTCAGTGCCAGTTCTATCATTCACCAAATAAGTTCTTTCGATTTTGTCCCATTTCAATTTCAACAGAATTGCCGACTCATGAATCAAGAGATTCCCGAAAGGAGCGCCATTCACAGTCTTCCTGATTTCCTGAGTCGTCCCGAATTGAACCTTCGGAATATCGTAAATCAGCGGAGATATATAAGACTCCACTCTAAAAATAGTGTTTGCCTCGATATGAGCTTCGAAGTCGACGCATAAATGATGTGATAAAGCATCTTGAGTTTTACTGATACTTAAAATGGGCCGCATGAAAATCGACAATGTACCAAAAAATCTTCCTTCCACTAAAACTATCAGTTTTTTTCGTTTGCAATTAGAAAAAGATCCTTTCTGAGCAACACCATCCAAAAAACAATCTACACTCAGTTAACCACACTGTCTTCCCAAACTTTACTCCCACGATTTCCTTTTTCCGCTTCCGATACCCCTTTTTTTACTTACTGGGGTGGGCTGTAAAAGATCTCTCATACCATCGAAACCCTTTGCAACCATACTGGCATTCTACGCGTTTCGGGTTTTCGTTGTTGCCGATTCCAAAAAAAAATCCACTATCCTAGACACTGGAACTCTGATCCACATTTCAGCCGAAAGCTCTTTGACGAATGCAGAAAAATAAAATTCCAGCGGCTGAAGCGAGGCTCGAACCGGTCACTCGCGCTTATAAGGTGATGCTGCTTCAAAGAAACTAGCGGCTCTATAAAAGTAGGAAAATTAGATTCAATTGTGAGTAGCACATACACGGTGCACGCCGTTCGCAACAACCCTTAGTATACGTCAATCGCAGCTTCACTTCAAATTTCCAGGAACTTTTCGGGCTCTCCGATCGAGCTTTCCGTCAAATCTGACGCTTCCTAGCCAACCACTAGATCCTGGTAGCCAATATATCAGGAAACGTATTATATCAGCACGACAATTCTATCGACACAGACTTCACGAAACCGAAGTGACTCCACAACCACCATACTCTAAAGAAACTAGGATTCAAAAAAATTTCGAAGCTCAGGCGTAAAATTTTCTCCTCACACGATTTCCACCAAATTCCAAAAGACTCCGTCCCGTTAATTGGGTACTGGTACGTTACGGCATTCTCAGTGATTGACACGTTAACTTGAATTTGAGTTCGCACGTTCCGTTCCGCCAGGCTATGCCACTTTAGCATTGTCATCAGCTGGTGGTCAAATCCAACGTTTGTCGAATTGCGTCTTTCAACTAGCAGCTTTCGCAAGACAGACTGCCAAAATGTTGTTGATCAGCGGTTTTCGATGATGTAATTTGTAATGTTTGTAATTATTTTAAGGTATCCTGCCTTCCTAGTTTCGCGATAAATTCCATAGACTAATATTTAAGGACACATTACATAAGCTGTGACCCTCAGCTTGGCAAAAATTGTTAAGCTTTCCTATGACCACGAAGAAAAACGTCAATGTTTATGTGAAAACTCGAAGGAATAGTACACAAAAATTCGTTTCCATGTAAAATATGGAGTAGGGCTATTGCCAGGGTAAGTAAGTATTCACAGCAGTATTACTACTTTATATGACTGAGCAAGATGTGTTTTCAGATCTTCTGGCATCCTCAGTTCATCTCAGGTGAACTCGGATCATTCAACCTTTATTTTAAATACGTACAAGATGCAAAAAAAAAAGATGTTTGTTCGTAATTCATTTTGTTCCACACGTTTCGTAGTGTATTGGGTGATCCGCTTGAGGTTCCAAAAAGTGAAAAGTGTACACTTATAGGGCTGATACTGACGCCCGACCAAAATTGTATTCGACGTTATTGTCGATACAAACTTACCGCGACAGCAATTCGCGATTTGTTAGCTCTTCCTTTATTACCTAGCCGTGCCATAAATATTGATACAAGATGTGTTAACTATAATAATGAAACTACTAGTTGGATTTTAGATTTTTTTTACCATTTATTGTGAAACTAACACACTGCATAATAAATAAGAAATTATTCAAAATGGCCGCCTTTTGCTTGAATACAGCGCCAAAGTCTGTCAAGCCACTGGTCTATTGATTCTCGCACGATTTCCATCGGGAAATTGTCCACAGCTTTTTTCAATGCTTGTTTTAACGACTCCAGGTTGTGATGGCGTTTTTTGCAGACCATACCCTCTAATGTTGACCACAATTTATAGTCGAGGAGACTAAGGGCTGGACTGACTAATGGCCACCAATTAACGCTGATAAACTCTGGCACATTGTTCCCCAGCCATTCTTGTGTGGTTTTCACCTTGTGGGCAGGCGCAGAGTCTTGTTGGAAAACCCATTCTTTATGTTCAAACATGGTTCGGCTTAGGGTCGCCACTACCTTCACTGAAATATCTGACTGATAGTTTTTGGCTGCTATTTCGACGCCCTTTTCACAGAAATGGATAAAAGTGAGACCTTCCTAGGACACTCCCCACCAAATCGTCACTGAATCTGGATATTGTCCTCGTTAAATCCTCGGGATTTTTTCTGTAGCCTCCTTAGAAAACCCTGCATATATCCTATTATTTTATTTGTTGAAGGATTCTTCCACGTTAAAGATTTTCTCGTCGGTAAAAAGCATTCTTTTGTACTGCCCTTTACCGTATCTCGATAACAGCTGTTTTGAATTTTCCACTCTATTTCGTTTTAAAGTGGCAATGAGCCAGTGTCCTGTTTGTCTTCTGAAAGCTGCAAGCCACAAGTTTTCTTTGATGATACGACTCATGGTTCTCGGCGCAATATTCATTTCACAAGATATGATTTTCTGATTGCGGACAGGATTTCTTGCGATTCTGGAGCCGAGCGAGGTCTGCCGCATCTTTTACGGTCTATTGCATCTCCAGTATGAATGAATAACGCTATAGTTCGATATATGAAAACACGCGTGATTCTTAATGGCTCTAGTGTTTCGAAAATTCGGCCTTTCTTCATTCCACATTTGTGTAAAGCAATCACAGCGATGCGGCTCTATTTTCCAGCCCCTCCATCGTAACGGCTCAGGCTACACTGACAAGACTTGGCGCGGTTTAGAGCATATGTCAACAATCAGGACTACCAACATAGCAATTAGCTACCTGCAAACTATCATACGCAAGGGCCGCATTTGCAGTTGTATCAATATTTATGGCACGATTAGGTATATAAATAATCAAAAATCCTTCATTATAGAAATTCAAATTCAATTCAACTGTATGTCAATAAAATTCCTCCCTAGTGACGCGTACTTAATTTTTATCCTACGAAAATTGTTCGTTTGAATTTCAACATGGCTATCAATTGGAGAAGGAAGCACCATCAGGAGTTGAGCGCTATTTACAAACAAATGGACAATTAGAAAGATGTTTTTACGATATTTTAAGACTAATTGGCTACGTCTCAGATGCTAGAAGGATATAACAGAGAGAGATTTCTAAGCTGCGATTTGAATACTAGAAAATTTCGGAAACGTTTGAATGATCTTCAACAGCTTGATTGCTTTGTATCGTGGTGAGCATCGATAAACTGAAAACATTTTACTATCTTCAAAATGAATAGTAAACGCTACCTGGAAAATTATCGGGTATGATTACAGATATGTAAAAACCTCGAAGGATTTTTTTAGCTTCGAAGAAATTTCACAACATAACTGCAGGGATCGAGGTTCGAAACGATTCGATGGGCCGTAGAAATCTGATTTATACTTTTTCTATAGAATGTTTTACACTTTATATTCAATTTGGTCCACCTAGAAATAATTAGAGAAAGCAATAGCAAAACATAGCTTTCACTGCACAGGTTTGATAGATGGAAAATAAACAGTGTGAAAAAAATTTGCTTTTGAGTCTTTATTACGCCCGAATAAATCTTTGCTACAGTAGAACATCTAAATCTGCATGGAATGTCTCGCTGAGCGCGAAATTTTCTATTATAAAATGGATAGCTCAACAATTCAGTATATAATTTGATTGATTCTCACACATGATCGCTACTTTCATAGAAATTACAATCATGCTTGCAAGACAACTTGAAATTGCACTTAATTCCGGGACAATCTAAACCAAAACCCAAAATCCGAGTCAGGCATCTATCAAATTAATTACGAAGATGCATTCAATGCAGATGCACTTCTCATTTGCTCGAATAAACACATATCAATGTTTATTATTGTTGCAAGACAAGTCATGAATGTTACATGCGAGTATGTAAATGTCCAAGTTGTAATCCGCATATGAGTTGTCGAGTTGCAGCACCTCTGCAATTGTACTCGTACTTAGAGGAACAACTAACGGCAGATGTTAATTACATGAGCTGAAGACAAACCTGGTCAGGATGAGTACGAGGACGTTAACGAAAACAAGGAAGGATGCACTGCACTTGATGATGTTAAATGCAGCGTTACGAAAATGTTTAAATTTTTTTTTGAACAATATAATTTATGGATATTCGAAATAAGGAAGATCATACGAGGTTTTACACACGAAAAACTTTGGCTAAAGAAAATTCACCATGAAGCTACACATGATATTAATGTCTTGTAAGAAAAATAGAAAGTAATTTACAACGATATCATTAAATACGAATATTTAAGCAAAATACTAACAATTGAAAAATAACGCCAATTTTTCCCACCTACATTTAGAAATTAAACTCTTCTATTTTGCGAATTTTTCTAGTAATTTATATGTACATCGTTTCCAAGGTATCTTTTTGAGATGTATTAACACAATACTCAGAATTTAACAAAACAAATTAGCACAACATGCAAAAGAAAATATAGAAATGCGGTTTAATTTTGTTTTGTTTATTATTTTGTTATTCGATTATTTTGTTGTTTGTATTAAAAATTTAAAAAATGAAATGGAAAACTAAATTTTTGTTTAAATTGATAAATTGGAATGAACTCTTTAAATGATGAATTTTTGTATCGTCGTAGCACACATGGCAAATCATATATTAATTTTAGTTATTAAAATAATGATAAGATAATGAAATCGTCAGGATAACTAGCATTTTACGATTGAATTAATCTCTTTCCAAAATTAAAGTCCTTCTTACAAATAAAAAAATCTTTTTTACAAATGAAAAAAAAATTTCTTACTTTCGGATTTTTGCTAAAATTAGAAAAACTAAAACCCGAGTGAATCAAATAAGCCATTTTGTAGATGCAACTTAAATATATCTTTCGGGTTATTAGTTATGTAATATTTTTACACATACTCGTAATTCAGTGTGGAATAAAAACCTGAAACATTTTTTTCCTTCCGTAATCCTCTCGTGTACCGACAGCTACATGCAATTTTACAATCGATAAATACACAACAGGAAAATTGTTTAATTGCTTTATCAGGAACTACTTACGAACATTATTTTTTTTGCAGTTTGTTATCATGTTGTTACTCAAGTATTGTGCATTTATCTGATTTTTGCATCGAAAAGAATAAGTGAAGGTAAAAGGATATCAGTAGAAAATATATATGAAAGAAATGTGGACATGATTATATTCTTACCAAAAAGCTTTTTCAATATTCGCCAGATCCGATACAATTTCAAGCAATTGCTTGTTTGTTTGTTTGAATTTATCCGATTTGCAAAAAAATATTTTTTCATTTGAAAAAGATAAAAATTATTTGTGAATAAAAATTTTCCATTGACAAAAAGATCTTTTCAATAAAGAAACAGATTTTCTCATTTGGAAAAAAAATTACTCACGAAAAAGATTTTTTTTATTTGTGAAAAAAATATGTTTGTTGTGTTTATAAGATTTGGAAAGAAGAATTTTTAATTTGAGACAAACAAATTTTACTTGGAAATCTGGAGAAAAGATTTTTTCATTTGAGAAAAAAATAGTTTTGTTCGAGAATAAGAATTTTTCATTTAGGAAAAGATCTTTTCATTAGGGAAACAGATTTTTTTTATCTGGGAAAAATTCTACTTATGAAAAAGATTTAATCTTTTGAGAAAAAAACAACTTTTTTTCAGGTTTAGGAATGAGAAAATGCTTATAATATTCTAAACGTTATCTAAAATATTTGGAAAAGTTAAAATTCAACTATTTGTGAAAAGATGTTGCAAAAAATTCTGCATAGAACAAGTCTTCTAAAGAATGACGTTTACAATGCGAGATTAAAAAAACACAGTAACTGACACCAAAGTCCTGCTTATTTTACATAGGAACATAGGAAACTTCTTTAGAGAATTTTTGCCAACACAATTTATTTACATAATGATGAATTAATATGACAGTGAATTTATGTTACATTTGAATTATTTATAGTGTTCCTGTAAGTACTGTTTCACTCATATGTGAAAGGTGAAAAAAAACTTTCAAAAGAGGATGTACATAGGTACCTGGGTATCT
This sequence comes from Oxycera nigricornis, assembly GCA_963942545.1. Classification (NCBI taxonomy): domain Eukaryota; kingdom Metazoa; phylum Arthropoda; class Insecta; order Diptera; family Stratiomyidae; genus Oxycera; species Oxycera nigricornis. Next base: position 92,838,017 of record OZ012661.1, on the reverse strand, counting down.
TTAAGTCTTAAGTCAATTTGTAATGTGGCACAGCCGTTGGGTTGGCCACCACTGCACCATGCCGCCTCATGGGCAAGCTGTCATACCGGTTGCAGTCGTGACAGGCCCCGAAAAAAGAGGGATCCCGCTAGGACGAGACCGGATCAGCGGGGAGTCGTTTTTTGGAACTCGAGCGGTTGACTGGTTACTAGGAAGAAAGCAAGTCCGCGTGGTGTGAAGCTGTTGGTGGGCCTAGGGCGCACAACACATGCGGACACGCAAGCACTAGGCCATCAGCGACATCTGCGCCTGGTGAGCTCCGCTGAAGCTCGTCTTCCTAATCGAGAGTAGCACGGCCACCCGAGAGATTGTTCCGGTACGCGGTAGTCTTTCGTTTTTGTTTGTTTTTTTTTGAATAGTTTCGGAATTTTTACACTAGATCAATGTAACGTAAAGCATTTTTTTTCTCTCGGGTAGGTTTCTCGTTATGCGCGCGAGAATTCTCTGGGTAAAGTAACGTAGGAGGTAAAGCCTCACAAGATGAATAGTTTGCTTTGTTGGATGAAATTTCTTTGTCGGTATGTAAGCGGGCAATTTGATGGCTGAATCTCTGGAAATGAGATTCGGGACTGATGCTAGAGAACGCACCCACGACGATACGCGCCAAGCTGAGCTGACCTGCCAGCAGCCATCACTCCTCTAGCTAGGTAGAGGTCGAACCCAAATTCGTCTGAACGACACATGACTTCGTTGCCTCATCGCGGGGACTTAACGTCCATTGAGGCCAACAAGACGAAAGTTCTGTTGGCTTGAAATTTCGAAGCGATAACGTTCGCTGTTAATCATTTCATTACATATTAGCATTTTCTTTACCACTTTGGATGAAGGATATCATATATGATACATGTAGAAATAATTCTTTTCGTGAAAATATAGACATGAATGACTTTAAAAACGTTTTTAAACAACTTCCAAAAAATACAGAAGACGTGTAATGCGCACCCTGCACGCGCGCTTACAGTGGTCCCTTTGCACATGAACGGTAGTGTCCACGTCAGACATTCGCTGAGAAACATCGTCGCGTGTTGATCCGCCAAGTACCGCTGTCGCCACTTTTTGCTGGCGGAAGTCACGGCTGTGCAGGGTGAGAAGCGACACTGTTTCAAATAGTTTGATATGAAATTCCTCCAAGGGATTTTTTATATATAAAATTTGAGACCTATTTCTTGAGTTTAGTGCCTAATCTTATAATAGGGTCCAAAGCCACAGCCCCATTTATATCCTGTTTAATCTGTTGCTACCAGAATTTTTTTTCGGACGAAATGCTGTGATTTGTTTGTTGAGATTGATTTTAATATATTTTTCTCTTCAAAATATTAATTGTGAATTTCTCTTTTTGTTTATCAAAACGGGTGCCTGTTTGCTTAGTTCATGTAAAATTAATATGCCTTTGAATTATTTGAAATTTTTATGAAACCAAATATTACTGCGCAGTGTTAGTACAAATTACCTATTGGTAAATATTTTTCTAAAAATCTGTTTTCATTGGAATACTTGCAGGTTACAATAGTGATTATTAAAACTTTATATTTATTGAGAGCAGATAAATTAACCCACAGAATTTTTTGAAAGCCTCATGTCTTGCAAGATTATTTTTACAGTGTACACTATTGGGTATACTCTTTGAGCTTAGAAAAAAAAAACAAGTTAATCGTTGAACTTGCTTAAAATTATTCCTTGAGGAACTTTTAAATTCACAACTTGTATCACCGGTTGAGTCATTAAAAGCAAATCCTTTTACGAATAATGATACGAACTTTATGAATTTTTGAAAATCATTTTAAAATGAAAGGAAATGCCTGCAGTTAAAAGTTTATTCCTGATATATTCACGCTTCAAGTGTATCAATTGAAATAAATCGACTGTATTTTTGTAAGAAAACAATTGTTGGCTTCATTTCACTACCATACATAAAATATTAAGGCATATCTGGTTAAAATTTAATACCTATTCACCAACTTGAAGCCATTGATAATTACTTAGCAACATTCACTGATACCTCAGCAAGAATGCTTCCGTTCCTTCCAAGAACCACCCCCATCGTAACCAAATCCTTGTTGATTCCGTTTGCAATTTCGAAAATGGTTTATAAATAGTAACTCCTGGTGCTCAATACATTTAATCAAGTCGATACTCTCATCAGCCGTATAACTTACCGTAATTGGAACTTCTAACAAGTAATGAGGTTTCCCTGTTGATTCGTCCTCCCTAGTGCTCATCCCGTCGAAGTCGTGCTCAAGCTCGTCGTCAGTTTCGACGAAATAATCGTCCGTACCAAAACTACTACCCATCGGGTAGGCACTTAGTATTCTAGAGGATTCCGACACGCTTTTCCGTCGCGATCCACTGTACGAATAGCGTCGTGGAGGCTCCAACAGGCTGCTGTATCCTCCGCCACCTAGAAAACATAGAAAAGCCGATGGAATCATTTCGAGCTTGCGATAAGTGGGTGTAGATTTAAAATAATTATGGTGGATTTCTTAGGCAACGCAGGATAAACTCGTGGATTGAACTTGAAACTTTCTAGTCAGAATAATTGGAAGAACTGAATTTCATTATAGCGTTAATTAGTTTAAGGAGTACAATTGAATAGTTCTTCGCATCTCAGCACTGTTGAGAATAGTTAGTAAAGTTAGTTGCAAAATGTTTACTTCTGTTTTTTTCAATGACTATCATGATGGGATTTCGGGAATTGTCTGAATTGTTCAACCGGAAAATGATTTTTCATCATGATAAATTCTTCCGGTTAATACATATTTGCTATTGTTTCTTAGTTTGCAAGTCATTCTAGAATTCCCAAAAGACAATTTACCACACATTTCAAGCATCTCTGCTTGTTTTCAATTGTACATATATTTAGTCCTTGCAAGTGAAGCTCTGAATGGTATGAATAGCTCTATTGTTCCACACTATTCAAATTCTGCTGTTTCCACACAACTTGGGGCGCTGCTTAACTTTTCGCTGCTCTATAGTTGCTAATTGTGAAAGTACTTACCGACCGAAGAAAATCGAAAATTTCGGTGTAAAACTGGAGGCGCACTAACATTTCCCAGCGAGAACATTCGTTGTCTTCGAAAAAACAAGTTGTCATAGTCCTCGGGATACAATGATAGACCTGTTGCTTCCAACGCCTCCTGAATCTCGCGCTCCTCCTCCTCTTGCATGCATGCCGCCGCTACCGCTGCCATTTTAGGGTCCTGTAATTAAACGGAGATGCTTCAACAAAACGTAAGCTCATTCACATTTATTCGAGAACGAGTCCTTTTGACTGAGCCATAAATAAAAGAACACCCGGTACGAAACAATCGGACATGGTAGTTACCTTCAAGACTTTCAGAGTTTCATTCGAATGGCTCCGACTCTTGTAGACAATCAAAAAGACCATCAGACCAAAAAACCCGCCCAAGGTTGCTGCTATCCGGACGCCTGTCATGACGTCGTATGTGGCATAGAATTCCATCCTAACCCTTTCTCGTTCGGCTGCCAGGCGATCTGCAGCCGTGGTACTGTTGAATTGTTGCTGGTCACTTGTTGAATTTGTTGAATTATTGCTAATACTAATGTTTTCATTATCCTTTCCCGTATTGGAACTGCTGCTAGAATATAAAGATATTCGAAATGTTTTATGTTGGGAAAGTGTGAAAGGTAAATTAAAAAAAAACGACATTTAATATTAAAATTGTTTAAAATGTGTAAGGTTAAATAATACTATCGAACATAGAAGGAAGATATTCAGTCTGATTTTATTTATGTCGTTCTGCCATCAAAATAAAGCTGTATCTTCGACTTACTTAGAACTGTATTTTGATACTGAGCTCCGTAACAATTTAGATGGACTTGACGTGGTGTGAATAAAAATTTCATTGAAAATTTCTTAGCCTACAACAAGGAGGATTCATATTTTTCCTTAAAATTCATACTAAAAATGTTATTGACCAAATTAAACCGAATAAACTATACGTCACTCTCCGAAAAACAACTAACAAATGTACCAATAGTAATACGAAGCCTATGAAGTAAGAAAAGCAATTCTTAATCCAAATCATATTTTGCCGAGGATTCTTAGTTGCGGAGCTAAATTTGTAGCTTTCCTTGCATTCGGAGACGCTGGAAAGCGAACAAACGTTTGCAAATATTCATCGAAAAAAAATTCCTGTAAGATGTTTTTTTCCCGTTTGGCAATTTTTTTTAAATGTCACATATAAGGATATTGCCCTAAATTCCTTGCCATTGTTCAACCAATAAATTTTAAAGTGTATATGGTTTACGAAAACATACACAACATTTTTCATTTGGTCAAGAATTTGTTAGTGGTAGTCGTAAAGCGCAAACCAACTTTATTTTAAAAGGTTGAGCAATTTTGATGGTTGCTAGTTTCCAATCTCCAAAACGTTGGCACCCCAGTCTCGAAAAATTTGGACAGCATCGCGTTCTCTACAGGCGTGCATCAGCCCGCTGACCATTATACTAAGGCCTCACCAATTTGAACGCTCTCGGACCGGAATACCATGAGATGTAGCATAGAAGATTATTACATTGTCTGTTCTACATGGTATGAGGTAACGAACCAAGTTGCAAAGAATTGTGCTTTCGAGGCAGAAGCAACATCAAGGAATGGTAGTAAGGTCCAGTTCTAGCATATGGAACGCAAAATGTGATATCGGATATGGCATAACGTTCTCATATACGATAATCTAACCAGCCAGGGTGGTTAGAGTTTACTTGACGTTGGTAAAATCGTAGGAAAAAACTAGAAGAGTCTGTGAGGTTTCAAAGTAAGTGCATGGAAAGTCGCTCCACATAAAACACTTAAGTATTATTAAACTTAAAGATAAAAAATGAGATAATTTGTGCTGTATAGTAATCGAAGAGTTAAAATATTTATAATGTGTTGACCATATTTGCGAGCAATGCTCAAGGATAGGTCTAATCAGGCTAGACTAGGCGAGAAATGTCGGTAAACACTGCCTTAGCACGAACCCGGAGGCACTAGAGGCACGTGTAGTTATTGCCACAATGTGAAGCTTAAATTTAAGTTTTTTATTGGTACAACATCTCCTGTTTGCATTTTTTCTTTGCGGTACTATTACCGCCTACAAGGCCAAAAAAGCAAATTTTCAATTTCTTTTCTCAGCCCCTTTTGTTAAATATTCTTGCATAACTTTTTTTAAACATTAATTTAATTTGGGTGTTTTGAGCGTATTTTGGTGGTGTTTTAAGATTATTCAAAAAGTCGTGTTATTGCTTTTTACCAAAATATTTTGGTAGAACGCAACAACACGACTTTTTCTATAATATTATTTTATTGTTAGGGGGAGGGGGGGTGCAATGAAATCGATGGTCACATCACCGGGTCCGCAGCCAATATCCAAAACAGTATCCTTGCCATCGTCACGCCACTGCAGGAGGCTGGAGTAAGTCTTCAATAAGTCTTCAGCGTCTCGACTTTGAATACTGTTGGATTTATAATAAACACTGGCCGGTACATCCATGGTAGAAGTATCAAAAATCAGAACCAAATGCTTGGAGAGACTGCTGGTAACAATAAAACATCAAGTTCCAGTCGCAGCTTATATACGAAAAATTCACGGACTTGAAATTGCGCAATTCTCACTTCGCATAGACACAAAAAATACAAAGAAGTTACGCATGCATATCAATACCTTCCGAAAAGTTTTTGATTGACATGGTTTGACGTCATAAGTAAGTCTTTAAATGAAATTTTCAGATATTTACCACGGCAAACCATTGAATTTGCCTAACAATTGTTCGGTATCAATATAAATTGGCGACTGTTTTTTTGAGGGAACTTAGAATATTTTAAAAGAATTTAAAACTATTAAGAATCAAAAACGAAAAAACGAAAGGCGCAATAAAACGACATATGCACGAGTATGTAAACTAAACTGAAACTGCGTCATACATGTACGTATCTATATATTTTATATAAATATTTATAAAATTCCACCTAACTGACTGCAAGGGACTATCAAAGTTAAAAAGCAACGTGTTTAAAAAAAACCAAAAGTTAATTATTTCATAAAGTCGTTACGTATATCTGGTAATCGCCTCGAAAATCGAAATTAAAATTTTCAACATATCTGCACGTTTTGAGGTCTTTAGACAATATTTAAAGTGTTTTTAGAAAAAAGTATGTATATATATATATGTGTGTGTATGTTTGTGCGTACGAACGTACGTACGTACGTGCGTTCGTGGATAATTTTTTCTACGAGCATAACTCACGTAAACAGCGTCATATCGACTTTGTTGAGGTGTCAATCGAAGCGTCTGTGGAATTTCAAGAGCTGATTAGTTTTTGGGAAACTTCGATCGTTAGCGAAAGGGGGGGGTTGCTGATTTCACCCCTTGAAGGTAATTTCTATCATGCGCTATATCCCACGACCCAAACATAGGATTTCCATCATTAAGGTGCCGATCGACGCGGATTAACATTAATGCGATTCTACCAGATATTTAAAAAAAGTTGGAGCAGTTCTTTAATTTATTAAAATAAAAGTGCAATTCTTAACAAAACCAGCAGTTTTCTTTTATGATTACGTAAAAAATTACATTAAAAATAAAAAATCATTAAAAATTATCATGATCTTCAAGGTCATTCATGTCATTCAGTATATCTCACGAACAAAATATGATACTTGCATCCTTAAGGTGTCAATCGACGTGTATTTACATTTTTGTTATGTTTTCAACTTTGTAAAAAATCTTTATAGCCGTTGTTTAATTTAATTAAAAAAAATTCAAAAAATTAGGGTTTTGCATAAAAAATAAATTTTAAACCTGATTTCTAAAACGTAGTATGAAATGTTTATAAAATTTATGGATTCTTATTAATTTTTGAAGAGAAACTAGCAAAACTTTTTTCCATACTTACAAAAAATGAAATTAAAACTAAAAAATCATTCAAAGTTACCATGTAAAAAGAGTTCATGCGAATGATATTACCTGAAAACTGTTATTTAAAAGATATTTTTGTTAATTCAATCTTAATTTGAGCAAATTCTGAATAGTTTCCACAGTATCGTTTTTTAATTTTAATAAAAAAACTGCTTAAATTTTGAAAACCAAAAAAAAAATTAATCAAATTTTCATTTGTAGTAATGAAAGCTTTGAATGGTAAAATGTTTTTCAGTCAATACTTTGCAAGATCAATTGCTTTAAAAAGCTTTCATCAAATAAAACATTGTAATTTTTAGTAGTTTTGTTCTTTCGTGTTCGTAAGATTTCAATTACTTTCTCCATCATCATTCGTAAACCGTAACGTGATTGTTGTAAAATCATGAAAAAATACAAACTCATTGGCTATGCCGAAGTCATGGCAATTTTGAACAAAATCATTTAAAATGGCCACCTCGAGAGAAAATCTTTTCAGTGGGCGTAATAACAAAAACTGCATTCATTTTTGCTAGCGCTCTTTTTTCTTTCAAGCATCGATATAAAAATAACAAATAACGTAGAAAAGGCTTTGTAGCCTGCCCCCCTCCGATTGATCCGCGTGATTATTAAATCAAACCAATCCACCCCCCATCCACCAAAACCCTTACGTAATCAATGGACGCTCTCGTAGCTGATACGATTAATATTAGCTCATTCCAATTACTGTTATGACGACCTCTCATTATTCTTATTCAAAGTAGTATTATTTTCATAAATATTTTTTTGTTCAATATTTTTAATATTTATGTAAATATTACTGGGAAGTTGACCGTGTGGACCTCAAGGGTCGCACCTCGCGGCTTGTTAACTTCCCAGTATATGGGAAGTTCTTGTAATCGCCTCGAAAATCGAAATTGAAATTTTCAACATTTCTTTACGTTTTGAGGTCTATAGAGTATATATAAAGTGTTTTTAGAAAGGGAGATGTGTGTGTGTGTGTGTACGTACGTACGTACGTACGTTCGTGGACACTTTTTTCTACGAGCATAACTCACGTAAACAAAGTCCGATCGACTTCGTTAAGATGTCAATAGAAGTGTCTTTGCAGTCTTAAGAGCTGATTAGTTTTTGGGATACTTCGGTCGGGGGGTTTGTTGTTTTGCCCCTCTGAAGGTCATTTCTGTCATGCGTTGTATCTCGCGAACGAAACATACGATTTCCTTGATCAAGGTTTCAATCGACGCGTATTGACATTTATGTGATTCTATAAAGTTTTTAAAAAAATTTCCTGTAGCCGATTTGTAATTTTTAAAAAAAAAAATGCAAAAATTAGGTTTTTTTTAATAAACAATAAATTTTTAACCTGATTTACGGAAGACAGTATTAAATTTTTATAAAATTTATTTACATCAAGCAGTGTTTGTGAAAACAACATTAAAACTTTTTCTCATTATCATGTAAAAAATTAAATAAAAAATAAAAAATCATTAACAGGCATCATGATCTTCAAGGTCATTTCTGTCATGCGTTATATCTCGCGAACCAAACATACGATTTACATTGTCAAGGTGTCAATCAACGCGTATTAAAATTTTCGTGAATGCCTTGAATTTTGAAAAAAAATCGTTTGAGCCGTTTTTTAATTTAAGAGAAAAAAAGTGCAAAAAATTAGGTTTTTTTTAATAAACAATAAATTTTTAACCTGATTTACGGAAGACAGTATTCAATTTTTATAAAATTTATATACTTCAAGCAATGTTTGAAAAAACGTCATCAAAACTTTTTCTCATGAAAGCAAGAAACATTAAATAAAAAATAAAAAATCATTAACAGTCATCATGATCTTCAAGGACATTTCTTCCATTCACTATATCTCACGAACCAGATATAGTATTTGCATCATTGAGGGGTCAATCGACGTGTTTTAACATCTATTTCATTATTTTAACATTATAAAAATCCGTTTCAGCGGTTGTTTTAATTTAATAGAAGAAAATGCAAAAACTTAGGGTTTTTTCCATAAAAAATATTTTTGAAACCTGATTTGCACAACACAGTAATAAATGTTTATAAAATTTATACATTCCTATCAGTTATTGAAGTGAAACCAGGCAAACTTTTTTCATGACTCTGAAAAAAATTCAATTAAAAATAATAAAATCATTCAAAGTTACCATATGAAAAGGGTTATTCCGAATGATATTACCTTTTATCTTTTATTCTAAAACCTTGTTGTAAAGTCAATCAAAGTTTTAAAATGTTTGGATAATTTGAGCAGATTTTTAATAGTTTTTGCAGTCTTTTCATAAAAATAAGCGTTTTAAATTTTAAAAACCATCAAAATTTGAAATTTGCATTTGTGGTAATCAATCATCAACACCCATCCACCAAAAGCCTTACGTAATCAGTGGATGCTCCCGTAGATGATATGATTAATATTAACTCATTCCTGTTACTGCTATGAATACCTCTCATTATTATTATTTAAAGTAGTACTATTTTCAAAATTATTATTGTGTTTAATATTTTTAATGTTTATCTAGATATTACTGGGAAGTTGACCGTGTGGACTTCAAGGGTCGCACTTCGCGGCTTGTTTATTTTTTTATTTGCACACAATGCTTCTACTGCATGGTAGCACCAATGCTTAAATTTCTTGTTTTATTCCCACTACCTGAAGCGGCAGCCCTAATTTTCATGAAATTTATGCGACGATTCGGCATCAGTTTCGTCATTTTTAGAACGAGATAGGATGAGAGGATGTGCATGATCATACCAGTAGCCTATGTACCTTGAGTCTGGATTCATTAGTTAATTCTCAGCGTTGCAATGTTGAACATTATTGGCTTTGTAATAAACATTAGTCAGTACATCATTGGTGGGAATATCGAAACGGACAGCCAACTAGTTCACGAGATTGCTGGTAACAAGGAAGCATCAGATTTAAGACAGAGTTTGCATGCATCAATGTATAATACACATTAAAATTTGAATTTGCATTCATAATAATGCGAATAATCCAAAAAGATGAGTAATTATTATTCTCTAATGTAAATTAAATGCATGGTTTCAGACAATGCAATAGCCATGTAAAGGTATCAAAAGTCAGCTCTTTGAATAAATTGTTTAGCCACTTACCATTTACACACTCGTCAATTGTCTGAACTATTTGAACTTTTCTGATAGTATGTATCTAGCCATCGTTGGATTTGCGCAACAGTAGTGCGTCACAAACATTAAATGATCTTGATTATTTTCTTTTGCGTATTTATATAGCATATAATGAAAGAATGTTAAAATCCAAAAAGGTAGACGACACAAGTTTTTTGTATAACTACTAGTTTATACATATGTATGTGATATGTTATCTAAAACTTTATAAAATCACGCGGGAAGTGAAGGTTCACCAAAACTAAGTAGCAAACAGTTTCGCAACAAAAACATAAACCAAATTATTTCCTAAAAATATGATGCAAAAATCATCATCATTTCTGATCATCGAAAACCTCATTCAATGAAGCAAATTCACAGATATGCATGTAATCGATAAAATGTTCTTCAAAATAACTTTGGATACTTTGATAATTTCAATGTGTTTTACATTGGTGTTAAAGTTACAGATTGTAGTGTATGTTTTTGAAAGATAGTACGTCCGAAAATGTGCCAAATGTGTGTACTTCCTGGGTATGAAAAAATCATAGGATGCCACTATCTATTGCACGTAGATAAAAAAGGCTTTCAATATATTTTGAAGAGAATTGCGTGATCCGCAAATTTTCATAACAAAAACATAAACTGTTTGTTACTTAATTTTGTGTAATCATTAAATTTGTGATAAAGCGAGATCTATTATAGATTGGAGTTGAAGCCAGTGAAAGTGAAAATCTTGTATGCTATTAAATTCATTTATTAAATAGTAAATTATAATCAATACCTATAGAATAAAATCAAAAAGCTTATTTAAGAAAAAACATTTAGGAAGATGCATATTAACCTTTTCTCAATTAGACAGCTGCAACAATTTTTCTAAAAATTTGACAAAATATTAAAAATGTTAATATGCGTCCATTGACACTTTAATGATGCAAATCGTATGTTTGGTTCACGACATATAGTGATTGACAGAAATGATCTTCACGGGGTCAAAACAGCAAGCCCCTCCGACCGATGTTTTCCAAAAACTAATCAGCCTTTAAGATTGCAAAGGCGCTTCGATTGAACGAAGTCGATAGGACTTTATTTGCGTGAGTTATGCTCGTAGAAAAAATTGTCCACGAACGCACGTACGTACGTACGTACTTACATACACACACACATACATACTTCTTTCTAAGAACACTTTAAATATACTCTAAAGACCTCAAAAGATATGTTGAAAATTTCGATTTCGATTTTCGAGGCGATTAACAGAACTTCCCATATACTGGGAAGTTAACAAGTCTAACAAAGAGACGCTCCGACTTTGTAATCTCAGATTTGGATGAAATTTGGCACATAAGTAGAAGACGTCAAGGATATTCGATCTTTGAAATATTAGACCGCAACACCCTCCCTTTTTTGAGAAAAACGCTTCTAAAGTTTCATCTGACAGAAGCGGTGCAGTGGAGGTAGCAACGCTACTAGCTCGAGATCTAGGGGTCGTGTATTTGATCCCCGGTCGGGGTATTGTTTTTCTTTTTGAATAATTTTCGTTGTGTGTCCGATCACCTGTGAATATTGTTTTTTTTTGAATAATTGTGAATGTTATTAGTTTAAGGTAAAATAGCAATGCTCGACTACAAATACATTTAATTTTAGAAATCAGAAAGTTATTAGAAAGAAGAAAGAAATTATTAACACTTAATATTTTCATAATAATTTAAAATATCACGTAACTGGTCAAAACAACTTCATCTTCTATTGTACTTTTGCATCTTCCTGTAAAGTTTTCCAATTCATCAATTCATGAAACCAATGAAGAAGCAGAAATATTAATTTAAAGTTTAGAAATTATTCAAAATTTTGGCAGTCCAGTCATGAATTTTGAAAACAAACGTTTTCTTTTAAAGTGCATTTTACAATCCTGGTCAAAATTATATTTTAAATGGGGGCAGTTTTTACTATTATCAATTTTGACCATTTTATAAGGAAATTTCAACTAAACATAATCAGCAACAATGTTTCTTCGTCTATTTAGTAGCTTTTCAATTTAAATTGGTGCTTTCCAAATCAAATTACATAGTTTTTTTCCAATTCAATTCAAATGCAAGAGGAATTATCAGCGAGTCAAATTGATTTAGATGGAACATGAATTGGAGGAAAATTGATATTAAATAGACATTTTCAAAAATGCCTTATTTCTGTGCTCATCTTGAAAAATATGATAGCATTTTTTTGTTTCTTATTAACAAGTTCCTTACGATAATGACGAATATTTTTAGGAGATTTGTGTGTAAATATTCCTGTATGTAAATATTCAATTCGATAAGGCAAATAATAGCTACCAAAACTTTCGGAAATACCACCTTCCTCCAGGATTTAATAGAAGAGATAGTTGAATGATTTTTCGTACATATATATTAATTTTGTAATTTCTGATTTGAAACAAAATTTTCATACAGCTTTACAGATTTCGCCGATCATTCACAATGAAGTTAGTCACAGGATTTTCCTTAGAAATTTTTGTAAAGCATTTTTTGGGAAAACTTTGACTAACTTTGACTTTTAAACTAACTGTAAGCTTTTGAAGCAGGCATTTGGTACTAGTTTTAGATATGTATATTCTCCTTTTTAATTAATTCAAATAAGAAATAAAATCTTCAATCATATTGTTTAAATATTCAATCGTTGATTGATTTATGGAATATGTATTTTTGGGGGGAAATAGGGTTTTGACTGGAAGCAGTTACTAAAGAAACAAAATTACAATTTTTTATTTGATGAATGCTTTTTAAAGCATATGATCTTGCAAAGTATTGACTAAAAACATTTTACCATTCAAAGCGTTGATTACCAAAAATGCAAATTTGATTATTTGTTTTTTGGTTTTCAAAATTTAAGCAGTTTTTTTATTAAAATTAAAACACAATACTGTGAAAACTATTCAGAATTCGCTCAAATTAAGATTGATTTAACAACAATCTCATTTAAATAAAAGTTTTCAGGTAATATCATTCGCGTGAACTCTTTTTACATGGTGACTTTTAATGATTTTTTTAGTTTTAATTTAATTTTTTTTGTAAGTATGGAAAATGGTTTTGCTAGTTTCTCTTCAAACACTAATAAAAATTTATAAATTTTATAAACATTTCATACTCGGTTGTGCAAATCAGGTTAAAAATTTATTATTTATTAAAAAACCTTAATTTTTTGGAATTTTTAACTTCCCAGTATATGGGAAGTTCTTGTAATCGCCTCGAAAATCGAAATTGAAATTTTCAACATTTCTTTACGTTTTGAGGTCTATAGAGTATATATAAAGTGTTTTTAGAAAGGGAGATGTATGTGTGTGTGTATGTACGTACGTAGGTACGTGCGTTCGTGGACACTTTTTTCTACGAGCATAACTCACGTAAACAAAGTTGTATCGACTTCGTTGAGGTGCCAATCGAAGCGCCTTTGCAATCTTTAGAGCTGATTAGTTTTTAGGAAACTTCAGTCGGGGGGTTTGCTGTTTTGCCCGTTTGAAGGTCATTTCTGTCATGCGTTATATCTCGCGAACTAAACGTACGATTTTTTTAACAAGGTGTCAATCGACGCGTATTGACATTTATGTGATTCTATCAAGTTTTTAAAAAAATCCTTGGAGCCGTTTTTTAATTTTTTAAAAAATAGGTCAAAAAATTAGGTTTTTTTCAAAAACACAAAATTTTTAACCTGATTTTCAAACCTAAGTAATCAATGTTTATATAATTTACATACTCCAAATAGTTCTTGTGAAAAAACCAGCAAAAGTTTTTTTCATGATCACAAAAAAAAATTAAATAAAAAATAAAAAATCAATAAACGTTCAAGGTCATTTACGTCATTCATTATATCTCAAGAACTAAATATAATCTCTCCATCATTAAGGTGTCAATCGACGCGTATTATCATTTTTATGATGTTTTTATATTTTAAAAAAATCGATAAAGCGTTTTTTTTTAATTTAGTAATTTTTTTTTTGGAAAAGTAGTGTTTTTTTCATAAAAAAAAACATTTTTAACCTGATTTGCACATCGTTATAATAAATGTTTGTAGAATTTGTAAAATTTTATCAATTTTTGTAGAGAAACCAGCACAAACTTCTCTCATGGTTACAAAAAAGAATTAAATTAAAAATAAAAAATCATTCAAAGTCACCATGTGAAAAGGGTTCATTCGAATCATAATACCTTAAATCTCTTATTCTAAAGACATTGTTGTAAAGTCAATCAAAGTTTATTAATATTTACAAAATTTGAGCAGATTTTCAATAGTCTTCACAGTACCATGTTTTAAGTTTAATGAAAAAAACTGCTTTGTAACCTCCCCCCTCAGATTGATCCGCGTGAATAATCAATCAAACCAATGCACCAAAATCCTTACGTAATCAATTGACGCGTAGATGTTATAATTAATATTAAGTCATTCCAATAACTTTTATGAGAGGTACGTTTTTATTATTTGAAGTTATATTATTTCCATAAATATAATTGTGTTTAATATTTTTAATATCTTTTTAGATATTACTGGGAAGTTTACAGTGTGGACCTCATGGGTCGCACCTCACGGCTTGTTTTTTTATTAAATTTAAAAACGGCTATAAATATTTTTTATAAAGTTGAAAACATAACAAAAATGTATCGATTGACACCTTAAGAATGCAAGTATCATATTTTGTTCGTGAGATATACTGAATGACATGAATTATATTTTTAATTTAATTTGTTACATAATCATGAGAAAAAGTTTTACTGGTTTTGTTAAGAATTGTTTGGAGTATATAAATTTTATAAACATTGATTACTGCATTTAGCAAATCAGGTCAAAAATTTATTGTTTATGAAAAAAATCCTTAATTTTTTGCACTTTTTTTTAAATAAATTAAAGAACACCTCCAACATTTTTTAAAAAAAAAAATCTGATAGAATCACATTAATGTTAATGCGCGTCGATCGTCACCTTAATGATGGAAATCCTATGTTTGGTTTGTGAGATATAGCGCATGATAGAAATAACCCGCAAGAGGTGAAAGCAGCAACCCCCTCTCCATCCTCCCTTCCGGCCGAAGTTTCCCAAAAACTAATCAGCTCTTAAGGTTTCACAGGCGCTTCGATTGACACCTCAATAAAATCGATACGAATTCGTTTACGTGAGTTATGCTCGTAGAAAAAATTGTCCACGAACGCACGTACGTACGTACGTTCGTACACACACATATATACATACTTTTTTTCTAAAAACACTTTAAATATTGTCTAAAGACCTCAAAACGTGCAGATATGTTGAAATTTTTAATTTCGATTTTCGAGGCGATTACCAGATATACGTAACGACTTTATGAAATAATTAACTTTTGGTTTTTTTAAACACGTTGCGTTTTAACTTTGATAGTCCCTTGCAGTCAGTTACGTGGCATTTTATAAATATTTATATAAAATATATAGATACGTACATACATATATGACGCTGTTTGAGTTTAGTTTACATACTCGTGCACATGTCGTTTTATTGCGCCTTTTGTTTTTTTCGTTTTTGATTCTAAATAGTTTTAAATTCTTTCAAAAGTTGCCTTAAAAAAACAGTGGCCAATTTATATTGATACCGAACAATTGTTAGGCAAATTCAATGGTTTGCCATGGTAAATAGGTGAAAATTGCAATTAAAGAGGTTACTTATGACGTCAAACCATGTCAATCAAAAACTTTTCGGAAGGTATTGATATGCATGCGTAACTTCTTTGTATTTTTTGTGTCTATGCGAAGTGAGAATTGCGCAATTTGAAGTCGGTGAATTTTTCGTATATAAGCTGCGACTGGAATTTGATGTTCTATTGTTACCAGCAGTCTCTCCAAGTAGTTGGTTGTGAGTTTTGATACTTCTACCATGGATGTACCGGCCAGTGTTTATTATAAATCCAACAGTATTCAACGTCGAGACGCTGAGGACTTATTGAAGACTTACTCCAGCCTCCTGCAGTGGCGTGACGATGGCAAGGATACTGTTTTGGATATTGGCTGCGGACCCGGTGATGTGACCATCGATTTCATTGCACCCCTGTTGCCCAAAGAATTCAGAAACGTCGTCGGTGTTGACTTATCAGAAGATATGGTGAAACATGCTAACTTCCTGTCAGCCGATTCAAGAATATCTTTTCAAAAATGGGATATGGTTGGTGACGTCCAACAACTTTTAACAATGCATCCGAAAGGATTTGATCGTGTCTTTTCGTTTTATGCGTTACATTGGCACCCAAATCAGAGGTAACTTAATCAAATGTTTTATAT
Organism: Oxycera nigricornis; assembly: GCA_963942545.1. NCBI lineage: Eukaryota > Metazoa > Arthropoda > Insecta > Diptera > Stratiomyidae > Oxycera > Oxycera nigricornis. Next base: position 92,821,635 of record OZ012661.1, on the reverse strand, counting down.
CAAATTGTTTGTTAAATAATTCACCTCAAATCATTTTTTTTTTTGGATATTTTGAACGCAACAATTTTCTTTCTAACCAAATTTTTGTGATTTGATTTAACTGACAAAGCTTTGAAAAGAAAGTCCCATAAAAAACCATTTTACTCGAAACAACAGCTCTCATTCACGCACGTTGTATTAATTTTACAGACAAATCCTTCAAAACATTTATGACTTACTCACTCCTGGTGGAGATTGTTTCCTTGTATTTTTGGGAAGGCATGATATCTACGAAGTCACATTAACCATGTCCAGGATGCCCAAGTGGTGCGAAGTAACCAAAAATATTGAACAGCTTACTATACCATTCCAATACAAAAGCGATCGTGCAGACATATTTCGCGAGCTCCTCGCTGCCACCGGTTTCCGATCATACAGTGTGGTACTCAGTGAAAGAAAATTCGTTTACAATGATTTAGATGAAATCAAACGTAAGCGTCCATGCATGAGGCATCCACGAATTTTTCACTAACATTCGATCCTTCTTACAGGCAATATCACCGCAGTTAATCCATTCATGAGCAAAATGGCTCCCGCACAGAAGCAGGAATACTTTTGGGATTACATCAAGACTATATGCGACCTTGGAATGGGGGAAATGGAGGAAGGTGGCAAGAACTGCCGATTTAACTCATCCTACACTCTCATGATAGTACACGCTCAGAAATAAACGATCCAAACGTATTGAATCATCCAAATAGAATTAAAAGCACAGTTCTATCTAAATCGGATATGCTAAGACATATCAGATTCTATTGCTAAGACTTTCGCTACAAACATGACGAAGATTCAACATGAATCTATTCTGGAAGTGAGTTGCAGGCAGATAAAGTATAAGAAGGAGATAAGAAAGGCTGAATCGTCAAATAACATTTCTTCGGATTAGATGAATATGTTAATTTCAAAATATTTATTAGCGTTACTATTTAATTTAGATATATTAATGTATATAATATAAACGTTGCCTAATATTTTACTTATACTGTTTGATATATTTCACATTTCATTGAATTGAAAAATCAGTTATCGATTCTTATTCTGTAGGTGTCGTAAATGCATCCGCGGAGAAATAATTGGGATCATGACTTCCTTCCTGAGCAAAGGTCAGCTAGCAATTTTCTTCTGTAATTTCTGGGATTTTCTTAAATCTCATTTACCAATTAAATGGAAAGTTTCCACGAGATTATTATAAATGGACACTGGCCATATACGAAACGGAGTGCACCTTATTAACTTCCCAGTAGTTCTGGTAATCGCCTCGAAAATCGAAATTGAAATTTTCGACACTTCTTTACGTTTTGAGGTCTTTAGAGTATATAAAAAGTGTTTATAGAAATAGAGATGAATGTGTGTGTGTACGTACGTACGGTCGTGGACTGTTTTTTCCACGAGCATAACTCACATAAACAAAGTTGTATCGACTTCGTTGAGGTGTCAATCGAAGCGTCTTTGCAATCTTAAGGGGTAACACTACTCTGAAGATCCCCTTTTTCATGATTTCTCGTAAGTAAATAAATTAAAAAACACCAAATCCGCTTAGAGTAGTATATTGTTTAACTCAAAAAGTATCAATTTTTTTTTCCAAAATGGCGGTCACAGGACCACATATTCGGCTGTTGTGCGATCCACCTTAAAAAAGTTACCGCTAACTTTTCTCCCGAACGGTCGCTCCTAGAACAAAAAGCCTAATTTTTTCTTGAAATGCATACTGTTAGCTAGTGAAGTACGTGAGAGATTTTTTTAAAACTAATTTGTATCAAAATGGCGCTGTTTTGAAAACAACACAATTTTTGACAAAAAATTTAGCCGTAAATTGTTTATAAAATTAAAAATATACAGGCCGTGAGGTGCGACCCTTGAGGTTCACACGGTCAACTTCCCAGTAATATCTACATAGATATTAAAAATATTAAACACAATAATAATTATGGAAAAGTTATTGGAATGACTTAATATTAATCGTAACATCTACGCGAGCGTCAATTGATTACGTAAAGATTTTCGTGGATTGGTTTGATTTAATATTCACGTGGATCAATCGGAGGGGGACATGTTACAATACCTTTTCTACGTTATTTGTTATGTTCATATCGATGCCTGAAGGACAAAACAGCGCTAGCAAAAATGAATGCAGTTTTTGTTATTACGACAACTGAAGAGATTTTGTCGCGTGATGGCCATTTTGAATAGTTGCGGTCAAAACTGCTAGCACTTCGGCATAATCACTGAATGTGTGTTTTTCACGATTTTACATCAATGAGACTAATAATTATTTCTTATTTTCTGTTGGTTTTGAAAAACAATGTATATGCAGTCGAAAATAGGTTCAATTGCATGTAAAAAGTGAAATATATGTATTACAAATGATGAAGGAAGTAATTGAAATCTTACGAATACTAAAGAACAAAACTCCTAAAAACTACAATTTTTTATTTGATGAAAGCTTTTCAAAGCATATGATCTTAAAAAGTGTTGACTACAAAACATTATACCATTCAAAACGTTGATTACCACAATTACAAATTTGATTTGATTTGTATTGGTTTTCAAAATTTAAGCAGGTGTTTTATTAAAGTTAAAACACGGTTCTATGAAGACTATTAAAAATTTCCGCAAATTATGCAAATAATAATAAACTTTGATTGACTTTACAACAATGTCTTTAGAATAAGAGATTTAAGGTATACAAATTCGTATGAACCCTTTTTACACAGTGACTTTGAATGATTTTTTTTATTTTAAATTCAATTTGTTTTGAAATCATGAGAAAATATTTTGCTGGTCTCTCCACAGAAATTGATAAAAGTTTATAAATTTTATAAACATTCATTATTACGATGTTAATTTTATTAATTAATAATTAATTTTTTTTTTAAAACACTAATTTTCAATATTTTTTTATTAAATTGAAAAAATGGCTTTAAAGATTTGTTTTTAAATTTAAATACATCATTAAAATGTTAATACGCGTCGATTGATTTCTTAATGATGCAAAGATTATATATGGTTCTCGAGATATAATGAATGGCATAAATGACCATGAAGGTGATGATGACTTTTAATGATTTTTTTATTTTTAATTTAATTTTTTCTGTAATCATGAAAAAACATTTTGGTGATTTTATTACAAAAACTGTTTGGAGTATAAAATTTTTATAAACATTGATTACTGCGTCTTGAAAATCAGGTTAAAAATTTGGTGTTTTTGAAAAAAAATCCAATTTTTTGCACTTTTTTTCCAAAAATTAAAAAACGGCTCCAATGATTTTTTGCAAAATTTTACAGAATCACGTAAATGTTAATACGCGTCGATTAATTTCTTGCCGAAGCAAATCGTACGTTTGATTCGCGAGATATAGCGCATGACAGGGTTGACCTTCAAAGGGTGAAAACAGCAAACCCCCCCGACCGAAGTGTCCCAAAAACTAATCAGCTCTTAAAATTGCAAAGACGCTTCGATTGACACCTTAACAAAGTCGATACAACTTTGTTTACGTGAGTTATGCTCGTTGAAAAACTGTCCGCGAACGCACGTACGTACGTACATACACACCCACATACATACTTCTTTCTAAAAACACTTAAAATATACTCGTAAGACCTCAAAACGTAAAGATATGTTGAAAATTTCAATTTCGATTTTCGAGGCGATTACAAGAACTTCCCATATACTGGGAAGTTGACAAGTAATCAAAAAACCCCTGCGTTCTTCACTAGATTTTGGTATTTCAAAGTTACTGTCAAAATTTCAAATGGATCCATGCACCCGTTCCAAAACAATCTTACCGGTAAGGTTCAAAATAGTGATTTTGAGAAAAACTCGTTTAAAGTTTTTGTAGCTGTTAAGTAGTCATAAACATAAGCGTCTTATGAGCGACACATATTGGCCTTCTTTGAAACTCTAAATACCTCACGTGATGTAGGTAACAAGACTACTTATTATCCCGAGAAGTATATTTGAGCAGCTGCGCCCAGCGGCGCGTGATTCACCGACAGCGTGCGCGGGGCTCTGGGACGCGGTGCAGCAAAGTCGCTCAGTTAGCCATTTAGAAATTTTTCCACGCTATAAAACTACCAACATCTCACTTTTATGACCCTAAAGTACAATCTAAGCCAATAAAAAAATTAAATTTTTGAAAATCCTAGAGTAGTGTTACCCCTTAAGAGCTGATTAGTTTTTGGGAAATTTCGGTCAGGAAGGTTTGTTGTTTTGCTCCTTGAAGGTCATTTCTGTCGTGCACTATATCTCGCTAACCAAACATAGGAATTGCATGATTATTGATGTTAATGGACGCGTATTAATATATCTAAGATAATTTTTAGAAAATTTCTTGCAGCCGTTTTATGAGCTTTATAAAAAAACGCAAAAAATTAGGTTTTTTATAAAAGTAAATTTGTAAGCTGATTCACACAACACAGTAATGAATATTTATAAGAAAATTTTACTCTCAACAACTTATGTGAACAAATAAGCAAAGCTTTTTCCATGATTACAAAAAAAAGTTTGAATTAAAAATGAAAACCCATTAAAAGTAACCATGACCTTCAAGGTCGTTTGTGTCCTGCACTATATCTCGCGAATCAAACATAGGATTTGCATTTTTATGGTTTCAATCAACGCGTGTTTAAATATGTGTGATCCTATAAAAATTTTAAAAAAAATTTGGAGCCGTTTTTAATAGTAATAAATTTTTTAACCTAATTTGCACGGAACAGTAATCAATGTTTACAAAATTTATAAACTGTAAACATTTCAAATTCTTCGTTTTCTCGGTGTTTTTGCGCCATTTTAATAATTTATTTTAAGTAAAACTTTTCCAAACGCAAATATTTTATATTATAATAACATATATATATTTCAAGGGTGAGAGTTCCCTCTTCTTCAGTGCTATTTTACTATGGTATACATTTTTTGGCTTAATTATAAATCCTCAACGTTTAGCCACTCATACACATATCTATTACCCAGTTTTATTTAATTAGATCTAACAGTTTTGAATACCCGTTGCCTGCGTCTTCATTGAGTCTCAGGTTTTTGGGTTGTCTAAGAATCCATAGACTCTCATAAACATCCAATTTTCGGTAGTCCTTTACCTGCTGTACCACTTCAAGGTCGTCCCATCCGATCGTATGGTTGTTCATAACCATGTGTTTGGCCACGGCTGATTTCGCTGCTTCACTGGACATTTTTGTTGACCTGAATCTCTCCGCTTCTTTGACATGCTCGTTGTACCTGGTTTGTGTGGGTCGTTGCGTTTGGCCAACGTAGTTTTTTGGCATACTGGGCACGTTATTTTGTAAATGCCACATTTCTCCTCCTTTTGTTTTTCGTCCTTTTGGCTACCAAGTCTGGACCCCAGCTTAAACATACGACTCGTGGGTATCGCTTTAATATCCGCTTTCCCTAGGATTTTTGCGATCTTTCCGAAGATTCTCGAGTATGTGATGCCTACTCTACTAATTTCTTCCATCTTCTTGTTCTCCTCGTATAAATTCGTGAGAGAGAGAGAGGGAACTCTCACCCTTGAAATATATATATGTTATAATTAAATAAAATATTTGCGTTTAGAAAAGTTTTACTTAAAATAAATTATTGTAAACATTTGTTATGAAAAAACCAGCAAATCATTTTTTCATGATCACAATAAATTTTAATTAAAAAAAATCATTGAAAGTCATAATTTAAAAAGGGTTCATACGAATGATATTATCAGATGTCTCTCATTCTAAAGACATTGTTGTTAAGTTTATTAGTGCTGATTAATATTTGCATAATTTGATCCGATTTCCAATAGTTTTCACAGAACTGTGTTTTTATTTTAATGAAAAAACTGCTTAAATTTTGAAGAAAAATGAATTTTTAAAACAAATTTGCATTTATGGTAATCAACGCTTTGAATGGTAAAATATTTTGTAGTCAATACTTTGCAAGATCATATGCTTTGAAAAGCTTTCATCAAATAAAAATTGCAGTTTTTAGGAGTTTTGTTCTTTAGTATTCGTAAGATTTCAATTACTACCTACCTCATCATTTGTAATACTATTTATTTTTTACATGCAACTAAACCTATTAGTGACTGCATATTCAATGTTATTCGAGGGCAACTGGAAAATAAGAAATAATTATGAGCCTCATTGTTGTAAAATTCCAAGAACAAAAATTTTGAACGCAACTATTCAAAATGGCCACCACGCGACAAAATCTTTTCAGTCAGCTTAGTAACAAAAACTGCATTCAATTTTGCTAGCACCCTAAAATTTGTCAAATGTCGATATGAAAATAACAAATAGTGTAGAAAAAGCTTCGTAAATCACCCCCCCCCCTTCGATGGATTCGCGTGAATATTCAATCAACCAACGGCCCCCCTCCTCTAAAAAAAGTCTAATTTTTCATTTCTCACAAAACGTTTGTCACCGAAATGAAACAAAAACTTTAAACACGTTTTACGCAAAACAACGTTTTTAACATGGCAGGCAGATAATCTCCGGATCTATCGAACCGATTTTCAAAAACTTTGATGTGTTTTATTTGTTAGAGATTATTACACCGTAATCCAACAGAATATTAGCAAAAACTTGAAAGAAAAACATTTTGGCGTTAAAATATTAATAAAAATAAGAAATAAATTTTTTTTCACAAGTCCGCCATGTTCTTAAACTGATTTTTTTGAAGCGGTGGTGGATTACGGTATAAGAGACCTTGCTTTTTGAAGTGCCGTTTAAATTTTTTGTTTTAAATCTACCAATCCATAGATTATCTATCCGCCGTGGAGTAATGATTTTTTCAGAGCTTAATTTCAGCGCCTTTTATAAAATAGAATAATAAATACAAAAAAAATATAATTTTTAATTTTTAAATTATATATTTTTTGTATTATGCAAATATGAAATAATATTATAAAAAAGATTCATGCCAATATACAATAAAGTTTCTGAGAAACAAATGCTTGGAAAATGGTCTTTTTTTCGCCTACTAAAGTGGACTGTTACCTTAAAGTAACATTATTTTCATTATTATTATTTTGTTTAATATTTTTGATATTTATGTAGATATTACTGGGAAGTTGACCGTGTGGACCTCAAGGGCTTTAAGTCATAGGTTTTTGATTTTTATAAACTTACCAACAAACGAAACATTTCATTATATTTTTATTTAATTCTGTACTCACTAGCATACATAATATATAATATTTTAACTCACGTGAACGATCGAGATGCGGTTCGATTTCCATGGCGACTACTGTAGTTTGATATCGTTGGTGTGGTGAATTGATGATAGCCAGTCGAACGTAAAGGATCGATAGTAACGGTAGGTGATATTGAATTGTTGGCGTGTCCTTTTTGACTAAAATCACTACTAGTTGAATTAGTTCCTATTGAATGATTGTTTGATTGTGGCAAGGAGTGTGTCAGCGACGACGGATTGGACGTTACTGACCGTCGCGCAGTTTTTGCCATTGCTACGGACACATTTCCTGGAAGGAAGAAATAAAAGGCTACATTAAAAGGACCATACACTTTCGAGTTGTTTGAAGTTGAAAATAAAATATCAATCAACTTTATTATTTTGTAAGGGTTTTTTTAATAGAAATTAAGAAGAATCAGCAGTTAAATACCACTCAACTGAGCTGAGTGGAAAATCCTTTCCTGAAAAATGTCAAATTTTTCAGGGGAGTATTTTCTACCAATAACTAGTTCTTACACTTTTAAAAGATCAGATTTGATTCTTCATTAGGGAAAGTTCATTCGCGTTAATGCGATTTTAAACTATCTATAGCAGAATCACGCAATCCAGATATGGAAAATTTTATCGGAGTCGTCGAAATGATGGCAGAGTTGGAATTATGCAGGAAAGCAGCACTACTCAACACTTCGATCGATATGATAACCAAGCCGAAAAAAAGCAAATTCTTTGCAGTTGTCGCGAAGGGTAGGATACCCCTCACTTTATTTATACTCAAGGTATTAACACTTATTAACTTCCCAGTATATGGAAAGTTCTTGTAATCGCCTCGAAAATCGAAATTGAAATTTTCAACATTTCTTTACGTTTTGAGGTCTATAGAGTATATATAAAGTGTTTTTAGAAAGAGGGGATGTATGTGTGTGTGTGTGTATGTATGTACGTACGTACGTACGTATGTACGTTCGTGGACACTTTTTTCTACGAGCATAACTCATGTAAACGAAGTCGTATCGACTTCGTTGAAATGTCAATCGAAGCGTCTTTGCAATCTTAAGAGCTGATTAGTTTTTGGGAAACTTCGGTCAGGGCGGTTTGTTGTTTTGCCCGTTTGAAGGTCATTTCTGTCATGCGTTATATCTCGCGAACCAAACGTACGATTTTTTCAAACAAGGTGTCAATCGACGCGCATTGACATTTATGTGGTTCTAGCAAATTTTTAAAAAATTTCTTTGAGCCGTTTTTTAATTTTTTTAAAAAAAGTGCAAAAAATTAGGTTTTTTTTTTCAAAAACACAAAATTTTTAACCTGATTTTCAAACCTAAGTAATCAATGTTTATATAATTTATATAGTCCAAATGATTCTTGTGGAAAAACCAGCAAAAGTTTTTTTCATGATTACAAAAAAAATTAAATAAAAAATAAAAAATCATTAAACGTTCAAGGTCATTTACGTCATTCATTATATCTCGAGAACTAAATATAATCTTTCCATCATTAAGGTGTCAATCGACGCGTATTATCATTTTTATGATATTTTTATATTTTCGAAAATCGTTAAAGCTGTTTTTCTAATTTAAAAAAAAATTGGAAAAGATGTATTTTTTAATAAAAAAATTTATTTTTAACCTGATTTGCACATCGTAATAATAACGGTTTATAGAATTTATAAACTTTTATCAATTTTTGTAAAGAAACCAGCAAAAACTTTTCTCATGATTACAAAAAAAAATTAAATTAAATAAAAAATAAAAAATAAAAAATCATTGTTGTAAAGTCAATCAAAGTTTATTAATATTTGCAAAATTTGAGCAAATTTTCAATAGTCTTCACAGCACCATGATTTAACTTTCATGAAAAAACTGCTTTGTAACCTGTCCCCTCAGATTGATCCGCGTGAATAATCAATCAAACCAATGCACCAAAATCCTTACGTAATCAATTGACGCTCACGTAGATATTACGATTAATATTAAGTCATTTCAATAACTTTTATGAGAGGTACATTTTTATTATTCGAAGTAGTATTATTTCCATAATTATTATTGTGTTTAATATTTTTAATATCTATGTAGATATTACTGGGGAGTTGACCGTGTGGACCTCATGGGTCGCACCTCACGGCTTGTTTTCTATGCACAATATTTACCCCTTATTTCAAAAATCATTAATAAATTTTGCACAAAAAATTCGAATCATCATCTGATTGCTATCAATCTTTTCCCACAACGGTGTGAATGTTACATAAATTAATTTATGGGTCAAATACTCAAAACCATTGTACTTGTACATCGGGCGACAAAATACCAGGACTTCGCAATATGCCTCGTAGCATATAAAGACATATTATATGTATACACTCACTTTGAAACCAAGAATTCATATAAATTTTAATGCACTGTGCATCCATCATCATTTGGTTACTTGGAAAAATTGTGATCATTTAAAATGTTTGGATTGAAAAATTATTGGAATTGATTTAATATAAATTCAGAAGTTATTTTTAGGAAAATGATGCGATCTAATAGTATAGATCAGTACAAGAACTGATTGAATTACGAACAGTGTAAAAATGACTTTAACAAGACAAATTCTGTTTCGAAATACTAAATTCAAGCCAAACTTTTTTAAAAAACTTTTTCTTGCAAGCCATACAAAAAGTATATACATCAAAACTTTTATGATTTTTTGGTGGACATTAATCCAACTAAACATTTGTTGACAACAACAACAACAGAAATTTTTAACTTGTATGAAACGTCTGTAGATTAATAATTTGTTACCCTAGATTATTTTACTTGGAAGTTGAATCGAGTAAAAATTCAAATGAATCTTTTGTAGTCCATTTGAGGTCGTGGTAACGCCAGTGAAGAGTAATAATTTGTTAAGATGACATAGGTTAGGTTAAGTAATAAGGGTGCTAACCTAAACGGCTTCCGCTTTCCTTAGACTGTTTTTGATCTATTGTGTCTTGTAGAGTGGAAACCTTCTGATTTATTAACTTCCCAGTATATGGGAAGTTCTTGTAGTCGCCTCGAAAATCGAAATTGAAATTTTCAACATTTCTTCACGTTTTGAGGTCTGTAGAGTATATATAAAGTGTTTTTAGAAAGGGAGATGTATGTGTGTGTGTGTACGTACGTACGTACGTCTGTACGTTCGTTGACACTTTTTTCTACGAGCATAACTCACGTAAACTAAGTTGCATCGACTTCGTTGAGGTGTCAATCGAAGCGTCTTTGCAATCTTAAAAGCTGATTAGTTTTTGGAAAATTTCGGTCGGGGGGGGGTTTGCTGTTTTGCCCGTTTGAAGGTCATTTATGTCATGCGTTATATCTCGCGAACCGCACGTACGATTTCCTTGAACAAGGTGTCAATCGACGCGTATTGACATTTATGGAATTCTATCAAGTTCTAAAAAATTTATTGGAGCCGTTTTTAATTTTAAAAAAAAAGTGCAAAAAAATTGGTTTTTTTTTCAAAAACAATAAATTTTTAACCTTATTTTCAAGTTTAAGTAATCAATGTTCATATAATTTATATACTCCAAACAGTTTTTTTATAAATCCCATCAAATGTTTTTCTCATGATTACAAAAAAAAATCAAATAAAAAATAAAAAATCATTAACAGTCATCATGATCTTCAAGGTCATTTCTGTCATACGTAATATCTCGTTACTCTCATTACTATTATTAAACATTATTATTCTAAATTAATATAATTACTTTTATTATTTTTGTCAATTTTTTATCTAACCATAAAAGCTTTGGTAGAGGAAAACGTCTCCACCACCTGCTCATCCTCTACACAAAGCCTCGGCAACCTCGTCCTCTTCGTCCTCGTCATACTTTTTGTCCTCCACTTCGTCCTCAACCTCGTTCTTCATTTCGGCTTCTGAATCCACAACTATTATTGAGGGTATTTAATTATTATTTACAATAATCATTCGTTATTAAGAGTGTTTGATCGTTACTGAATAATTATAATTAACTTTATATATACAATATCAAATTATAGCTAATATTATTTGATTGTTATTAACAATATTAAATTATTTATAACAATATGCAATTATTAACTGCATTAGCGTCTCTACTCCCATTCACCCAAACCTGATAATATAAGTTTGGAATTTCATAAATTAATCTTTATTTTTTTGAAATAACATTTTTTACAAATTTGATCACAATTTTGCTAAAACGCACAATAATAACAACATTACTATGAAGGTATTTGGTATCTGCACGAATTAATAGTGCGTATCAACAGTTTAAAAATAAGCAATTTTTAGTCGTTTTTTCAGTTTTTTCATCCTAAATAAAAAACGGTTTACCTGATTTTGCTGAAAAGTCATTCAGTTCTAAGTTACGTAATTACGCGTTGTTTAAAATCAGTCCCACGTCAATCCGATCTTTGGTTCTCGAGATAATCGAGACGAAAAATAATTCCGAACGCACATACGTACATCCGTACATACGCACATACGCACATACACACATACGTACATACACACTCACAGACATTTCTCTAAAAACGATGGATTTGGATTCTAGAGACCTTAAAACGTGGAGATATGTCAAAATTTGGGATTCGCAAAATCGACCCCATTACAATAACTTCCCATAGGGAACTGGGAAGTTAAAAATCATTCAAAGTTACCATGTAAAGAGGGTTCATACGAATGATATTACTTTATATATTTTATACTAAAAAAATTGTTGTAAATTCAATCAAAGTTTTAAAATATTTGCATAATTTGAGCAGATTTTTAATAGGTTTTTATAGTTTTTTAATTAAAAAACTGCTTAAATTTTGAAAACCAACAAAATTTCAATCAAATTTGCATTTGCGGTATCAACGCTTTGAATGATAAAATGTTTTGAAGTCAATACTTTGCAAGATCATATGCTTTGAAAAGCTTTCATCGAATAAAAAATTGTAGTTTTTAGTAGATTCATTCTTTAGTAATCGTAAGATTTCAAAAACCATCATCATTTGTAATACATTTTACTTTTTACATGCAATTGAACCTATTTTTGACTGCATATACAAAATTTTTCAAGGCCAAAAAGGCCCCCACCGATTGATCCTCATCGACCAAAAACCTTACGTAATCAATGGACCCTCCCGTAGACGATATGATTCATATTAACTCATTCCTGTTACTGCCATAAATACCTCTCATTGTTATTACTTAAAGTAGTAGTATTTTCAAAATTATTATTGTGTTTAATGTTGTTGATGTTTATGTAGATATTACTGGGAAGTTGACCGTGTGGACCTCAAGGGTCGCACCCCGCGGCTTGTTCAATGAATCATCCTGATTTCTCAAGGAAATCCAGACGGTCCATTTTAGTGTAACTAACCTCACCCAGCTTCACGAAAATAAAAAACCCTGATGTTTAGCAATATGAAGAACAACATGAAAATTGATTTTGTTTTGTTTTGGACGAAACGATAATTACCATAGAAAATTATTCTTTAGGGTCAGAAAGAACGATGAACCGAAACTACAGCGAAAGAGTTATCAAAAATGCAAAAGAGAACTATGACGAAAGTTTTAAGCAGTGTTCCGATGTTGCCCGCGACGAATACAGCGAGAAGAAATAAGGTTTTAAGTAGAATAAGTTTTTCTCCTCATAATATATTGTAAAACCATAGTCGAGTATACGCTTATGTTATTATTTGGTTGAATTGCGTCACTGGTTTTTCTTTTACTTTCTTGGGAGCTATTGACGGCGAGTTACAGGATATAAATACGGTTCCAACACAATTCCCAAATCGGCTTCGGTGCCATCTAGACAACCTTTTGGTGCACGAATCGGATGGTCTCTTCGCGACCAAACACCGAGCAAGGTAATCCTCCCTACAGCCATTTGAGAAGTTCCGGCTTTGCGTAGCACATCCTTAAAGTCTTTGACGACAGATTCGATTATCTAGTTTAATTTGACATCCGAAAACTCATCGTTGGTTTTTTGATCAATCAATTTTTATTTATGTTTTTCAATTTGTGTAGCAATCAAGAATGTTTCGGCTTAGCAGTTCAATTTTCCAATACTTTTGAAGGACTAGCACTATTTTTTTTTGAAAAATCCTTATACCTCATACCTTCACAAATCACGTCCAAAATTTTTATAAAGAAATTCAAAAAAATATAAAAGCTATAGAAGTTTTAGTGCGCGTGCGCATTTTCGGTTTCACACAGGTGCCAGCAGCTATTAGAGATGTTCGCTTTCTCTCTCTAAAAAAAAATTTATAAATATATACACACTGATCAAAAAAAAGTGAACATCCGCAATTTTCTTGAAATTTGAACTTAACAGCCAACCCAAGAACTTTTCTTCTACCCGTGCAAGTACGGTGTTAATTAGAGGTATAAATACATACATTTGTGTAGAATACGTTTACCACATTCTTTTCCCGAAAGAATTTTTAATCTGAATGAAAATCAGAGTTAAGTAAATTGAAACTGATTTTAAATTGAAAGTGTTTTACAAAAAACTGTGAACAACCATTTGAAAATTATATTTTTATGATGACTATTTATTTTTGCCCGGATGTAATTTTTACTATGAATTTATCAAAATTTTACCTTATATAACGGCTTTTCCGGCTTTCCAAGATTTTTGAAATTTTTTTGACCACGCGATCGTGTACAACAACCAGTACTTTTACGTCGGAAAGTATATTTTGAATATTTTTTTGAGCAAATTAAACCTGCTCATAAAAAAGTGCAAAAGATACTTTGAAAATCAAAAAAAAACAGTCAAGACTTAAAATGGTCACTCTGGGCGCAGTTTTACATATTTTAAGCTGAAACTTGAAGAATCTTCATGACTTTACATACAAAACAAGTGGTCAAATTTTCAGCCAAATCAAAAGGGGTCAAGTTTCAAAGTTGTTCCACTTGACATGGAATTGCTCAATAGTATACAAAAGATAGTTCTTTTTATTTTCACCATTTGGTCCGTCGATTCAAAAAAAGGATATACAGTTTAGTTCTTCTATTGATAACGCGAAGTTTATTAATTCTTCATTTTTGTTCATAATTAAATCAATCTATTTACATAAGGGACATTTTAAAATGACATACATATTTTAGAGTGAAAACAATTGTTTTTTAATTATTGTTCGAATTGTTTCAAATAAAATCAACGTGAAAAATTCTAATATATCATTAATTTCCATTGAAAAACGCATAAAAAGAAATTTCCTATTAAATGATAGTGTTTTTTTCTATAAGCGCAGCATGAATTTCAGAAATGAATCGATAGATTACAAAAACATTAGATTTTTTAGATAATTCGTAAATTTTCTTTATCGCAATAATATTTGCCTGACCTTCTTCCACTAATTACAAATTGAGTTCATGTGATGAATCAGTCATCACGGCGTACTTCTTGGCACAGCACGAGATACATCTGTAGGTACGTAGTGGTTACTCTCGTAGAGTACTCATTCATACAAATCTATAAATCGATATGAGCTTCCGATTCTCGAGCCGGAAAACTACTTATAATTTCGAATTAATTCATATTACGTTTGATTGTGGATTTAATCACAGGGAAGCGATTTTTATTTGTTATTTAGATTTCATGTAGACAGTATGTCCGCGTGTATTTGCAGGTGTTTGTATAAATGTGATGTTAGTGTAGTCGTTTCATTCGTATAGAGCATCGGTTCCCAAACTGTGGGCCCCCCCTGGGGGGCGTGAGGACATATCAGGGGGGAGGGCGCGAGTCAAGTTGAACATTAAATTAAATTTAGGTAGTCTTTCTAAAATTCTAAATTAACCATGATGTTGAACTAAGAGACGAGCATTCCCGAATAGAGCCGATTACCACCGAGTACCGTAAGTGACAAGTATCGTGGCATTGTGGCAGTGCTGCCAACGTTTTCCTCACGAAAAACTTTAAATTCCTCAATTTTTCACAAAATTTCCCACACAATAAAAAATAGCAAATAACAAGCAAAGATTCTTAGAAAAAAACCTAACCCTAAGGTTTTACTTAGAAAAGAACATCCACAACTGCAAATTTCCAACTAAATCGAGACGAAAGAATATAAAAACCTTAGTCCTGAAATAGTTCTATTAGTTCGAGAACTCAATGCTGTCTTAAAGTTATGTATTAAAGTAGTGAATTACATAAAAAAACAGTGCGTTGAATACTCGACTGTTTAAAACTGTTTGTGAAGATTTAGGAAGTGATCACAAAACACTGCTATTTCATACAGGAATACGATGGCTCTCAAAAGGAAACATGTTGGCAAGATTATTTGACCTTCGAGATGAAGTAATCACCTTCTTGGAACATCAAAAGCAAAATGAACTAAGCGTGGCCTTCAAAAAACCTTGTACCCAAGTAATATTGGCTTATTTGTCAGACATCTTTGACTCGTTGAACAGTCTTAACCTGAAACTACAGGGTGGAGACTCAACTATAGTTACTCATCGTGATGCGATCAAGATGTATATTGAGAAATTGCAACTTTGGAGGCGTAAAATGTCAGCAAACCCCTGCAATTATTCAAATTTCCCTAAAGTACAGTCAATCTCAGAAGAAACACGCTTCAAGGAAATGTATGGAGGATCAAGTTTAAAAATCCAAATAATCAAACCATTTGGAGAACCTAACTGAAGAGTTCCAGAAATACTTCCCAAACACTTGTGACGATATTAATTACAGAATGTCAACTGACCCATTCCATGTCAACATAGACTCCTTGCCTGAATCGCTTCAAGAAGATGCTTTGGAAATAAAACATGATTCCTCTGCCAAATACAACTTTGATATAATGGACAAACCTTCATTTTGGTTAAAATATTTCAAAGTGTATCCTAGTGTATCACGGGAAGCTCTTCGTTTATATTTGCCTTTTTCAAGCACCTATTTGTGCGAAAAAAGCATTTTCAACACTAGTGGCAATTAAAACAAAGTACCGTAATAAACTTTATGTTGCTAGTGACTTGCGTTGTGCACTTACTAAAACTCAGCCACAAATAGGCATACTAGTAAAGAAAATGCAAGCCCATCCATCTCACTAACCAACCTAAACTATTTTTCTTTTATTAATAAGAATCAAGTTGAATTTTGTCACCCCTTAATCGTTTTGATTTAAATTGAATTATCAAATATTCGAACGTTCATTCATACTTAAATCAAAGTATGCACAATCAATTTTGGATAAAAAAAGTTTCTATCCGGATTTTTGTGCTATCGATTATATATAGAGTTTTTTTGGAGGCACAGTATTTTTAAACAAATAAAACGAACACATAATTCAAATGCAAAATTTTTGACTTTATTAGCTTGCAACTTTCATGGTACTTAGTGTTAAAAAAAATTTGTGTTATATGATCGCGGCGGTTGCGTGTTAGCATGGGCATCCTGCCGGTCCAATTTTCCAACACTTTTTTCAGCAAAGGCGGTCTTATTTCGCCAACAACGCGTCGTTTCTTGGTTTCCAAGTCATTAATAGTTTGCTGGTTTATCAGCATAAACAAGTGACTTAGGTATTCTTCAAAAAGTAGTCCAATCGAGAAAAATCACATGATCTGGGCGGCCAGTTCACAGGTCCATTTCTTGAAATGTTCGTTTACCAATGGTTCGGCTCAATAAAGTCATGGTTTTACGCGGTATATGGCATCTTGCGCCATCCTGTTAGACCGAGCGTCCATCGGACGATTGGTGTTGAAGTTAGGAGATCAAAAAATCACGAATCATTTACCAGTAGGGATCGGCATAAACGACCACGTTGGTTCCGTCTTCAGATTTGAAAAAGAAAATACCAATTATGCCGTCAGCATCCATACCCCACCGTACAGTAACTTTTTCAGGATGTGATGAGGCTTCCAAAATCTCTTGAGGTGTATCCTTTGAAAAACGGAAATTTTGCTTATTTACGAGCCCACGAACTCATTAAGGGGTTCCATAGGTCTTGTATTTTCAAAAAATCGATCAATTTTTTTTTATTCCATATGAAAGTATAGTACTGCAAGAGTATTCACATCAAAATTGAAGTCAATTCGAGCAATATTACCGGAGTTATAGAGATTTGAATACCGCGCGGTCGGTATGTGCGCTTCACCTTACATAGCGTATTATACACATGCAGCGCGGTTCTACCGCGTAAAATCAGCTCCTTTCTTTTCCATCAAACATCACAACATCGAAAGGATGCTTTGAACATCCCGAATTAGGCCAACGAATAACTGTATGGACCTGGAATCGACGACTCAATGTAAGTCGCTAAAGAATAACTTTAACTCATTAAATCGCGGTAGAAAAAAACTTTAAACGCGTTTTTCTCGAAACTTTGTTTTTCCGTGCGGTAGGCACGATTTCTCGAGAACAAATCGACCGATTTTGCTGAAACTTTGCAAAGTTTTTCTTTATAGATTGAACGAAGAGATTTTCTTTCGGTTGACTCGTTCTTGATTTATACGAAAAAAATATTTACAAACGATGAGAATCGGTAAATGTTAAAAAATATGAGACGAAAACTCATTCAAACTCATTTCAAAACATTAAATTTCTTTTTTTTCTTCAATTTATTCGTTCAATCGCGAGCCAAGGGCATAAACTGTAAGCAAATTTTTGAATTGAGATGAACCTGTACCAAAATATTCTACAGCAAAAAAAGGTTGCACGAGGAAAACTGCAGGAAAATTGTTAATTTTCAATATTTTTAGCTGTTACAACTTCTTGAAATGCTAAACTTTTATGTGTATAAATTAGAAATAAAATAGATTTTTGGTTTTTGGAATACAGTTTTTTGAAAAAATTGGTTTTTCCCTTCAAGACCTATGTAAGTCTCATAGTTGTAAATGATTTGTAAAAATGCAGTTTAACTTCCAACTTATTCTCCGTCCATTCGCTGAACGCACGACGCAAACCATGGTCCTATGGCTTCAACTGCTGCACTAATATCATATTATAGTGCTTTGAACCAAGATCTTTTCTCAAAATGTTTCAATGTAGTGGATGGATAAAGGCCATGTTGGTTGAGAAAGTAGTCGAATCGATAAGTTTAGATTCTCAGTCACACTTCCCTCTATAGCAGCGATAGCGACTTCGGTACGCACTGCACGAGCTCGTGTTGCATGAACATTGTCGAATAGAGTATACGATAACACGATATCTTCCCATCGTATTGCGTATGAGCTGCTCAGGTGGACGATTAAGAGCACCATAAACTGGTCGAAGTGCTCTATAAGTTTGGAGCACAAAACACGAACTTCGGAAATAATTTTTTACTGTTTTAGGACGTCATTCGAGTGTAATTCTTTGCATGATAGTTTGACAAAATAAATAAAATATAATTTCAAAATGAAATCGAAACTTCACAGATACAATGACAGATACCCTTATCGGAAATTCTTTGCCTCAAAAAAACAACATTCATTAGATTTTGAATGATCGCGCAACATATGGTCGAGCATTGTCATCATGAAAAATTAATGTGTCGTGTCTGGCCTCCCATTAATTACGTTTATATTTCAATGTTCGGTTCAAACGCATCAATTGTTTTCAGTACAGCTCCCAGGTCACCTAGTTTCAACAGCTCGTAATATAAGACATTTTGTTGATCCCACTAAATACACAGCATTACTTTGGAACCATGGATATGTGGATTTGGTGGGAATTTTGCTGTCTGACCGAGCTTCACATACGATTTTTTGCGGTTAAGATTATCAGATTACAACCATTTTTCGTTCGTTAATAACATAACGATTTAAAAAAAGGATCTCTATCTGTGCCGCTGAAAATACATTTCAGACGCAAACGTCTGCTGGTTTCAGCTCATATGAAACCCGATTTCCCATTTTCTGAATCATGACCATGGCCTTCAGAGACAATGAAAAGCTTTGATTTGTTAAATCAATACCGAAAATTCAGCAAGTTTTTTGAGTTTGACAAAGATTTTGGTCCAATATCACATGCAATTCAGCGTACTTGATAATTGCTGGTCTCTCCTCACGCTACTTGTCGCTTGTGTCAAAATCACCACTTTTGAACCGTGTAAACCTGTCTTCAAAGGTTGAAATTAATGAAGGATATTCCTTTGAATCCTCCAAAAAACGACATATTCGGAGTACAAAAAACCATGTTGTTTACACTTCAACAAAATGATACAGACTAAAAACAATAGGTTAATGATGACGCTTTAACATGAAGACAGTTAAAACGGTACCAGATGATATGAAATACTGCTAATACCCTCTCTTGAAAATCCTTCAAAACTTTCTTGTACACTCAATAGTTTTCAATACTCCGACTCTATGCGATTTAATCAAAGCATTTAGAGTTATGAGATCAAAACCGACTGATCTTCAAATTTCTTCAGAAATATCCACGATGAAATCACAAAGCTCTGATGGATAGCAGAACATACTCTGAACGTCAGTTAATTAACAGCATGTGATATTAGGGTTGAATCCTGGAATTGCTATCCATCTCTCCACAATTACATTCACAGTATGTCCGTCCACTGTGAACATATGTATATCAGCATGGTGAACAGTTCCCAAATGAAGTAGACAGAAATGAACTCTATATTCCACTGATAGAGGCCAACAAGGCTCAACAGGAAAGGATGTAACAAACGTTTTTCGTGTCACCAATTCCTAGCCTAGCCATACATATCCGAGCAGTTGGAACTTGAAATCCTGAAACCCCCATTACGGCTAATTGTCTGTCCATAAAGCACCTGGCCTTAATTTGAAATATGCCCATACTTGAGTCGAGCTGGCAGGAAACCCTTAACTCTTGATATAGCATCATAAACAATGCTATATGTCATTGTCAGCAAGGCGAAGGGTAAGCACGAATGCCTGCCACATATCCCATTCGGCACACGCAACAAATATTCGTTATCAATGAGGATAGCAACAAGTGAGTTGAGTACCATCCATTTGTTATGACAAGAAAGGGTCTAGAAATTTTGGCTATAACGATACTATGTTTCATGAATGGCTGGAAAACTGTTCAAGGACTTCTTAAATGTAAAGCCGGCCAAGACGTTGTTTTATGGTGCTGTTCAGTCTAATCGATTGGGATCACTTGCAGGAAAGGACCAGCTTTAAATGATATTTTTTTCGTTAAAGTCACATAAGTCTGGATCAGCTATTGTGTCCTTTCGACAGCTTTGGATTTCAAAAATTAGTTTGAAAAGTGGTGCTTATTCAACAGGGAAAACTGCTGAGGCAAAACTTCCTGTTCTTTTTCTTCTCGTCCTTTTTTTCAAGTTTAAAGTCAAAGTTCATTATTTAACAGCCTGTAAAAAATAAAGCTCGACAAGTTTTTGCACCCTCAAGTCTCCATTGCACATTAATAAACACCTTAAACGAATTCCACCTTAACTAATACAATCCGAAGAACAAGTGGACCGATATCATCGTAAGCAATCCTTTTGATACGCTCTGATAAATAACCAACTTCTGCTTGTATCCCCCAAGGACTCGACAAGGCAATAGAAAAATGCGAAAGCAAATCTGAAAACAGAAAAGGAAGATTTCTGCGAAATAACTCGTAACGGCTTTGCGGCATTCAATTCAAATCTCAGATATTTTGACGTGATTTTCCATAAATGGGGCGGGGGGTATGAATTGTGCTTTAGTGGTGTGGAAAAAATATGCTTGATTGGATTTTCTATCTAATTACACCCCTGTCGTTTGTCATTAAATACTCATCTATGCGCTCCGTTAGCTTAATCGCAGATACCTTCTTCATATCTATTGGCCGCTGCTTGGGGTGAATTTTAATAAACTGAAGATTGTATGAATCCGAGGGGTTGACCGGGTGTAGTTGAAGTTGTTTTTGATGATGATTGAAAAAGTTTTGAAGAAGATTTCGAGAGTTTGTGAATTCTTGGTACTATGCGGAAAAAAACTAGACCCGAAACTTTTTTCGACCTGTTGGAACTCTTAACACAGTAATGAATACCTTGTGAATAGGTCAGAATTTGCCAGAATTTGTTCTAAATATTTTGAATTGTATATTCATAAGTTGAATGGGAAAATCTTGGCTGTTTTATATGATTTACTTAAAATGAAAAATATATATTAGTTGAGCTTGCGAATTATGCATTCAGTCTAAGAGTGCAGAAATGTATCTCGAAAACCCAAACTACTAACTTCTAAAAGTAATTGATTAAAATTATAAATATAATAATCATCCTATTTCAATGCATCCTCGTGCTCGTTCGACCGTATCATTTTAATCTACTTCCTTCAAGCATATACTTTAATGAACACATTCAATGCCCCGAGTACATCTTAATTCGCCCCTTCTGCATGAACATCCGGATCAACAATGATACCAACCACCATTCCTGAGATCCTCGAAAGAATTCTTACGTAGCTGAAATCCACTTAAGACTGTAGTAAAGTTCGACCCCCGCCCGACGACTGAAGATGTTTTACCAAGCCTCAATGAATTTGCTAATGATGTAGAACTAACATAATAAGGCGCCCCTATACTCTGTACAACCTCTCATTAGCCGCACAATTCCGTTTACAGCTTCCAGAAAAAATCATTTGAATAGCAGTTGATTACGACCGTGGCAAGAGAGGGGTTGCATTATATTTCGCAGGAAAGATATGTCTTGATACGTTCAAACTTGGAGTATTTAATCCCTTGAGTTTTTTGTTGTTGTTGTTGTTGAACAATTAACTTTTTCTTTTGGTATTGCCTTTGTGAAATGTTCCGTGTCTCATTTCCTAATTTCGGTGGGAAAATATCTCAACGGCTTTGCCTTTTCTTTAATGGATTGCTTTAATTGTAATTTCAGCTAGTAAAGTGTATTTTTGGGGTGGTTCACATCAAAGATGATATCTTGTTGTCGAGATACTGGTGAGGATGGTTGATGGCTTGGAGTTTTCATTTCAAAAAGATATCATGAATAAACTATAATAGATTTATGTGTGATTCATTGATCGGTGGCGTTTGGAGAATCATTAAAGATTTCATGCAAATTTTATAAGTTATTTTTGGTCACAGTTTCAAGGGTAAAAATGAGAAGCTACCAAGTTGTTAAGTGCGTTCTTTTAACGTAGCTTTTTTGGCCACGTTTCAGGAAATCCCATTTGGCTTGCACTCGCGTAGAGAAATGTAGAAATTCAATGTTTCTACGGCGGAATTTTCCTAGCCACGGACCCTAAGATGGAAATTGGATCCGTACCAACCAAAAACAACCAATAACCAAAAGCAAAACAGAATGAAACTTCTACAAGAAAAGAGACTGTTCTGCCTAAACGCTCTACAAAAGCCAAGTTGCACTACTTAGAACAAACAAACTATTTTTTAAAAAAATACTTTTAATTCAAGCTAGAAAAAATTGGCCTTAGGACCTGCTTAAATCGACACAATCTTTTTTAAATTCTTTGATTCATTTTTTGAAATAGACAAAAATCAAAGACAAGCCAAAACATGTCCAAGCAAAATAGTTGTCAAAAATTAACTGAAGATTCAAAATGGCCAAACTTGTTCAACATGAGTACCAACATAACGCCACAAAAATATGTGAAATCAAATACACGTAGCCGGCAGATTTTGAAAATTTGTAATACTTTTTGAACAGACCTAGTATATGATTGACCCGGTTCCGTTGCGCTGATATGCCCGGTCACAAATTCGCTCCACTACATTTTTTCCCACCTTAATTATGATAATTTCGGACGCTCGTCAAGTCTTTGTTGACGTTTGCCGTTGATAATTTGTCACATTGACTGTTCTTCGTTGATAGTTGTTAGCGAAGTGTTTGTGTTGCGGTTGTGAATTTCGTCGACTTGGAATTGATCGACCTTACCAGGGATGGTGACGGCAGCTGCTGAATGTCACTTCATTCTTCTTGGTGGGCGATCCCGAGGACCTAGGTGCTACACTGATCGTGAGCAACTGGACACGATTTCGTTTCAGATCAACCCGGTCATTGATCCTTACTTTAAGTAGTGTCGGTAATATCGATCATCGGGTGTTTACCATTTATTCTTACATGCCACTTGTTAGGATGGACAGTTAAAGCCGTGGCCGATCGCGGTGCCTACTTGGTTGGGTTGGTAATAGCGCACGGTAAAATGTATACGTCATCTCGTCAGTACACCTGGCTTACCGCGGCTTATTTTTGCGGAACCGTTTCCACGAAAATTCTTGTACGCCTAAAATACTTTACCTACTTATCTAATTTAATATACCTAACCGAAATAAATTCAATCTATCTTTATATAATTCCATATCCTTACAATCCAATATGATCAGTTTGTGTGGAGTGCGGTACGCGTATTCAATTTTCATTCACAATCGTTAACCTACACGGTGTACTGACAGGTTTGAAGGTTTTCAAAGACAGGACAGCCCTGAGTTTGAAGAGATAACTCCAGTGAGCTCTACTTGACTCTCCCAGAAAAGGGAGCAATGGTGCCGACACCAGCTCCAGGTGCACAACAGTTCCTAGCCGCCATATTAATAGTAAAACTTTTGTCGCAGCCGTAGCCGCAGCCGCATAAGTCGCAGTCGCAGTCGCCTTTTTGCCGAATCATTGTGTTTTCTCGCGAAAAAGTTGAAATAAGCGAAATTGGTGGAGGGGAAATTTAGCTTTTATACTAGGCACTTGCAGTGCGAAGTGGCGAAGTATATCGACCCGAAATCCCAAGAAGTTTATATTTATACAAAGGCGTTGCAGTGTGAGGCCACGAAGTATATCGAGCGGAAATAGGCAATAGAAGATTTAACATTTATACGAAGACGCTGTAGCGTTAAGGTGCGAGGTATATCGACCGCAAAAAAAGAAGAAGAAGAGCCCTTGAATAAACCTCGCTTTCAGTGTAGATTATTTACGGCATCTTTTCTTTATTTGAGCGGCCACGCTGCGTGGCGAGCGTAACAAAGTCCTATCATTATTGATCAAGGACTACTTTAGTTACAACCTTTAGAAGAGGGGTTGAATATTAGCAATTTGCTCAATTACAAAATTTCTTAAGCGGGAAACAATTGAATCAACAGAATAATAAGTTAGCAAGGAAGTCGGTTTTATTAAAGTGCAATATATTTTCTTTTATTAGTAGGCTAGGAAAAATCTCTTTGAAACTATTGAACTTAATATTTTCAGTCATCACTATGTTTGTGTTAAGATTTTGGAAAAATTGAGTTCAACTCTTTATAATTCCTTTTCTGTAAACAAAACAAGATTAGTCCTGCGTAGAAAATTATCAAGCATACAATCAGAACTCTACAAAACCTTTTTTATAGCATGTTTACTGCTCGGAATGCCTTGCCTTTAATTGGCTCCGAATTTATGGCCTCACCACTCGTAGTATACTTACTTATTCGAGCGTTTCTAAATTTTCTTTGGCCAATTTTAGATTGTACAACAATAATCATTCCAGTTGAAATGTTAATTTATTTATGGGTCACGCGACCAAAAGCCAAAAAAATTGTTTCATGTTTCGCCGACATTTTATGAGTTTCTCCACGATTACTATGGAAATGTGCACGTTATTAGTTTCATGACTCGATATTTTTGTTTCTTCTATTTTATAGACAAAAGGACGTCACATACACGCCCATTTTCCATATCAAAATTTCGATGACGACTTCATCCAACCCGCGTCCACCCAAAGATACTCCCGCAAGGATGAATAGTTCGAGTTCTACTTCATCTAACTTTACGACGCGCCTCGTAAAAATCTATTTTGCCCAGAAACAATGCAAACTCCGCCAACATTCGTTCCGTGTAATAAGATGCTCGGCAATAAGATGTTCCGCGTATTGAGATGTTGGGCACATTAAGACGTTCAAATCGCTCCATGGTTGTTGCTGTTGTTCTTGTTGCGCTCCTCGGCATCCAACTCGTTGCCGTGATTTCAAAAATAGCATTAGCATCACCACCACCACCACCACCACAAATTCGCGATACAAAACCAGAAGGTGTGACGAAAATTAACGATCAAGACAATTTAGGCAACGTGTTTGGTAAACACAAGTTCGTAAACGTTCCATAAACATAAACAGAAATTCTTCGTTTTGGTCATGGTCGGGTGACTGAGCGGCAGCCCCGGCAACATGTGCCGCTTGAATCCAGCAAAATCGAAATGGAGGAGCGCGAAGGGATATTGGATCATGGTGAACTCATTAATTGTTCAATCGAATCTTTGTTTGGAACAACACACTCGCGATGTTTGGTGGAAACGTGCGTTCCGAGATTCACTGCCAAGGTTGCCATCAATCTTGAAGTTTGTTAGTGAGTTTTTTTCTGTAGTTGGGTTGAAGCAGGACCTACAAATGATTAACCGATTGATTGATTCACCTTGCATTGTATTATTCATAAATCACCAATTACACATAAAAATTCCATCTCATATAGCTTTGCAGGCTGGAGTGATAAGAGGTTTTCGACTGATTACAAAATATGTCCGTTAAACAAATGTCTTTAAAAACACTTTGATAATTTTTGATTCCTATCCGAAAACAAAGCATTGAATATTTGAAAAAAATGTGGAACCTACGAGGGGCGTTTGAAAAGCCCGTGCAAAAATAAAAACTTCCTATGTGTTTGGGGTAAACCTTTTTTATTTTTCGACATAATCTCCTTTCAGGCTTATAAACTTCGTCCGACGATGTTCTAGTTTGTTGATCCGTTTCGAATAATAAGATCTGTCCAAGTCTGCAAATAATCCATTAGTGTCTGCAATCAACTTCTCGTTTCAATTAAATCTTTGTCCCGCCACCCATTTCTTAAAATTGGGGAACAAACAGTAGTTCGAGGGAGCCAATTCTGGAGAATAGGATGGATGTGAAACGAGTTGGAACTCTATTTCCATTAATTTTGCGACCACAACTGCTGAGGTGTGTGCTGGTGCGTGGTCGTGATGGAAAAGGACTTTCTTATGGGCCAATCACGGGCGTTTTTCTTGCAGCTTGGATTTCAAACGGTCCAATAACGATGAATAATATGCACCTGTAATAGTTTTAGTATTTCCAGATAGTCGATGAGGATTATCCCTTGCGAATCTCAAAAGACAGTCGCCATAACCTTTCCGGCCGAAGAAACGGTCTTCGCTTTTTTGGTGCAGATCCCCCTTGTTAATCCATTGTTTAGATTGTTGTTTGGTCTCAGGAGTAAAGTAATGTATCCATGTTTCATCCACAGCGACGAAACGATGCTTAAAATCCTCCAGATTCTTTTGGAACAGGTGCAAAGCATCCTTGCAGCACTTTATACGATTCCGTTTTTGGTCAAGCGTGAGCAATTGCATCAACCATTTTGCGGATAGCTTTCTCATGTCCAAATGTTTATGCAAAATATTATGTATCCGTTCAGTCGAGATGCCCACAACACTAGCAATCTCATGCACCTTAACTCTTCTGCCATCCATCACCATATCATGGATTTGATCAATGATTTCTAGAGTCGTAACCTCAACAGGCCGTCCAGAACGTTCAGCGTGACTTGTGCCCATATGGCCAGTCCGAAAATTCTGAAACCACTTATAAACTTCCTAATCAATGGAATTGATCCTAATGTGAATCCTGGACCTGATGGTATTCCTAACTTGTTTGTGATCTGCCTCTCTTCCTCTCTTAGCCTGCCTTTATCGATCATATTTAACAAAAGTGTCTCCGAGGGCATTTTCCCTGCTTCCTGGAAACTTTCATATACAATTCCTATCCACAAGTCTGGACTCCTTTCCTTTGCACGCAACTACCGTCCCATAGCCATGTTGTCTTGTTTTTCGAAACTGCTCGAGCGGTTCGTTTACAATTCAATAATTACTTCCATCAGACCTGTTATTGCTAATGCACAACATGGTTTTGTTGCTGGTCGTTCCTCACTTACTAACCTCTTAGAATTCTCCGACTTTGCGGCCAAGTCTCTGGCCAATAGAGAGCAAATTGATTGCATTTACACGGATTTGTCTAAGGCTTTTGACTCCGTTGACCACAATATTTTAGTGCGTAAGCTGAAGAGCTATGGCTTTCAAGGGTCTTTACTCAGATGGTTCTCTTCCTATCTGGTTAACCGTGAATGCATTGTCTCCTTCTGCAATCATACATCTTGCTCCTTTCTATCCATCATCAGGTGTTCCGCAAGGCTCTATCCTGGGTCCTCTCCTTTTTTTTACTTTTTGTCAACGATTTGCCTCAATTCATTCAGTCTCCCTGCCTCCTGTACGCTGACGACTTTAAAGTCTTTAGGACAATCAATTCCATTATCGATTGTCAAGCCTTTGACTAGGATCTATGTGCCTTCCAATCGTGGTGTGACCTCAATAACCTAACGATTAATGTTGAAAAATGTCATAAACTTACCTTTTCGCTCAAATTCAACACTATTGTTTTTCCTTATTCCTTACATAGCAGTACTCTCGCTGAAGTCGATCATTTCTGTGATCTTGGTGTCATATTCGATCGCAAACTAAAATTTGATCATAATATTGCCAATATCGTGCTTAAAGCGTCAAAGCTTTGTGGACTCTTACTTAGAAATTCCACTGCATTTCGCAGACCCGAAACTAGTATAAAACTTTTCAATTCTCTCGTACGCAATTTGGTCGAATACTGCTCCCCGATCTGGTCTCCACACAGCAAATGTGATGCAAACTTGATCGAATCTATTCAGCGTAAGTTCACTCGCACTTTATTCTACAAATTCAATATTCCCTATGCTCCTTACGATGTTCGTCGCAAACATTTCAACCTTGCCACCTTACAACAACGTAGAATATATTTAGACGAATCTCTCCTTTGCAAGCTTTTTCTGAATATCCTCGACACTCCTCTCTGCAATGTACTTCGCTTTCGTCACTCTTCTCACCCTTGTAGAAACCTTACGATCTTCGCCCCTCCCTTCACCACGTCTAACTTATATTATAATTCTCCCCTGACTCGCTTACAACGAAATCATGACCTTATGCAGTTTGGTTCCTTCGGTTACTCTTTAAATACTTACAAGATCAAACTAAGAAATCTTATATTTTCATCTTAATTTTAGTTCTCAAATTTTCTAATTCATTCACGACTGTTCTTTATTCTTATTTTCTATTCTTATTTCATTAATTAATTCATTTACTCTTAGAGTTATCTTAGTCTTAGTTTAGTTCATCGCTACTATGTAACTGGAACTCTTCTGTTTAGTAGCTTTGTCAACAATAAACAATAAACTGTTCTAATCAAAGGTGCAGAGTCACCATAATGTTTATCAAGTTTCTTTTTGGTCTCCTGAAGCGTTTTGCTTCTCATAAAGTAATGTTTAATCACCACACGAAATTCTTTTTCGTCCATTTCTTGAAAATCACTCGACTTCTTTCATTCACACGAATGCCAAACACAAAGAAATAGACCAATATGGCTAAAACTTGGTGTGCGTTCATTCAAGAGATGCTACTAACTAAAGATGACCTCGATACGCGCCGGTAGTGCCATCTCTTGGACTTTGCACGGACTTTTCAAACGCCGCTCTTATTAAGAACATGCAAATGTTGCAAGGAAACGGATCCTTTACTATAATGGGAGTCTTCAACCTCCAAGGTTTGGCCCTCTCCATGGTGGGATAAACCAAATTAACTGAAAGACCCCGTGATTTGAAAATAGATTAATTGCAAAATGAGGAAAATGAAAAAGAAAAGGTCGGCACAATTTTTATGCCACTGGGCAAAGGCCACTACCTGAAGTGCCGCTAGATAGGCACAATCCAGGAAGTCTTAAGAGCGCCGAGAAGGATAGGCACTACAATACATGTATAATACTACTTCAACAGATGTAACAAGATTATATTTTCTGTAAACTCCTATTCGCTATTTATTCAATTTTTTAATGCAAGCATCCGTAGGTGGTCCAACACTTATCACCTTATTAATAATTTTCAATGTAAAAAATGCTTTCCTCAACAAAAAGATCATGCACTGATTGATTCAAGAACCACCCCCTACAAACAAATTTCCCAAATGACACAAGCAACAAAACAGGGCAATATCCATATAAATGCTAACAGTCCATTGATAGCAGCAACGAGTGTTGTCGAGTTGCTGGCGTGCTGGACGCGAGCCGTGGTAGCATTTCAACTATGTCGCGAGGAAAATTTACGAGGTGATATGCAATACTTGGTCATTCATGAATTGATGTATTTATTTGGAAATAAATGTACCTTTTAAATGTTTAAAAGATGGGTTTCTGATAAGATATTTGGATAGATCATAATATAATAAAATCGCTTGGAAAAACATTAAAGCTCATATTAAATATATTGTTAGATGCACCACTTGTGTTGACCGGCCAAAAAACTGTGCTTTCAATAATATTCACTTGAGGCGAAAATCACTCAAGGCGAAGAAACAATCCACACTCAACATTAGTAACTCTATTTCGAAATATGAAACAAATCCACTTAATTTCTCAAATAATAAATTTAAGATTGAAAATATATTACAAGTTATACCTACATAGTATCAAATACGGTAATTTGAAGAAAATTAAACATTCCTGATGAAAAATATGGTAAGATAAGTTGCCAAAACCGCTAGTAAATACAAAACATACAGGCTGCGTTCTATTAATAATGCCACCAATTTTTTCCAGACCGCAGCGCGCTAAAAAACAGCTGGTTTGAGTATAAGGGATGTCAGTTTCATAACGCCATTCCATTTCTAACCGGCTTTGAGCTGCCGGAAATCAAGACGTGCAATCTGTGAAGCCCGTTTTGGGTTTATTGTAACATGGATCGTCCTATAAAGCAACGCTACACTATCAAGTTTTGCGTTAAGCTTGAAAAGGGCGTAGGGCTTTAGTGCAAGTCCAAGAACTTTCCTCAAAATTTTCTATGCAGTGGGCGGACAAAGACCAAGCTATAAAGAACGGCGTCGAATCGAAAAGTTTGGATCTTCAGTCACATTACCCTTATAGCCTCTGCAGCAGCGATTGCTGCATAAGTACGTACTGAACGAGCTCGTGTTGGATGAACATTGTCCAATAGAGTATACATGGACATAAATCTTTCCATCGTATTGCGTATGAGCTGCTCATATGGAGGATTATTTATTTGTTCGATTAAAAAGGTGACTTACGTACAGAACGCTTTCCGCTCCCCTTCCAGTTGCCTCGCATAAAGATTGATTACCCCCTTCTCAATAATTCTTCCGCCAATGCAATGCCGTGTATCTCTTCTGTTATGCATTTAAATATAGACTAGCGTTATAGTTATATTTTGTTACCCAACATTAAGCACATATCAAAGCTCAAATAGTGTAAATTATGATTTCTAGAAGAGTAGGTTTAGCGTTTTATTACCAAACAATGGATATTGGAACAATCAGAGTGGAACGGAAAATTTAAACGAGAGAGAAAACACAATAATTTGTTTTCTTTCTCGTTTAAATTGTCGTTGGCAAGAAAGTAATTTCGGTTATGTAGTGAGCAATAAAACTCATTTTTTCCATATATAAAATGAACTTTAATGGATGAAAAATTTTCCATCCTGTTCGATCTTCTTCCATCTGCCTGATAGCTGCATGATTTGGCGCTTATAGAACTGCTGGTCCTTATCAGCAAAAAGTTCAACAAAGTGCGATTTGAAAACATCGTCGTTTAAACAGTCCGAAATAAATGTACATATATAATAGAGAAACTATTTTTTTCGTTTTCTCCTACTCACATTTTTTTGCACAGCTCAAACCACAATGCAAAAAAAAATATTAATGGTTTCGGCAACACAACACTGTCAATGAGAAACGAGAAACATTTATGACTATGACTGCGAATCCTTGCTGTGGCTCATTAATTGCAGCCGCATTAATTGTAGGATTTTTATGTTCAAAGCTCCGACACATCACTACATTATGTGCAGCATTCTATTACTCCCGAAATGCTTAATGAGGTTTGAAGGATACATTACGATGCCCATTACGTGAACAGTTGGCGTGCATAAATCATCCTGATGACAACATGGTGTAGAGTCCTTAAACATCACGCCAGCAAGTCAGATTATAAATGAATGGTTGTGGTTTAGACGGTAAGGAATTTGCCACGTTAAAATGTGGAGTAGTCGAGATTTAAATATAAAATGACGCCCATTTAAACATTATATTTGATTTGATTATGTTGCGTAGCTCAAAATTCTAATTTCATAGGAAGTTTTTGAAAATTGTTCGATTTTAAACTAACAGAGAGTCTTACCTTAAACAAGTCACCTTGAAATCGATAAGCTCAACATCTGTGGCTTCAATTTACTACCTTTTCCTTGCCCTAAACGTAATAATACCGAGCTATTGATTTACCTTCCCAAAGACGTCCGATATAATGGTGCCTTATCCTACACCCATTAGGGACATAAAATAAATGTCAAGAAGTCTGTAATATGATAAAAAGCCTCTCAACCGTTGTCTGCTTATCCAACAAGTCTGCAGAATACAAGCACGTAATGCAGCATTACTTTATTATCTGCGTTCACTATAAATTTATGTAATCTAACATCCACCCTCGATGACAAGCTGAAATCTCCACAACCGAGCGTTATCCTTGTAAAGCTTATTTACAAGCGACAAGTGAGCTTGATGTCCAGCTTATTAAGCACAATCATCCCCATTGAAATGAAAGTCATCTTGAGTCCCCTTCGCATTGATGCCAGAAAATACTTTGGTCGACACTTGGGGTTTTTCTTGTCCGGGCACTCTTGGCTGGAAATTTTCTTTTACGGATGGTACGAAGACGAGCAGGCGAGAATTTTTCCTTTTTGCTAGATAACTGCTTGTTGAGGTTAGATGACGAGGTACGTACTATGACCTATTTTCTGTTGGACACTATCCAACAATGACCCTAATGCACAAAAAAAATATTTACTTCAAAGTCTGGAAAAGAAAACATGCACATTTTCGGTGCACTGATTGCAATAATAGCCAAGAACAAGTGACTATTTTTTCCATTTCCTACTCAGCTTCTATATTATAGACTGGATGGTAACTTCTAACAGCCGTTCCCATTTCATCAGGATTTATTCTAATTTATTTAAATTTTTCCTACCACATAGTAGGGCTGAAGTGAAATTGCTCTTCGCTGACTTCCTGTGATTAAGAACTAGGAAAGTGCTACGAGTTGGTTCTGGATAAGTCCTTGTAACGACAAGGAAGCAACACAGGTTTTCTGCTTAGACAGCTTGCTTCATTATACAAAGTAGATTGATATTTCTGGTTCAGTGGAATATGGCATTTTGCACAGCAGATAATTAGGTTTAAATAAAAGATGTAGTCTGGCTAAGTTACAATACACTCTTTTCTGGATGTGTTTGGAAAATATAGTAGTTGAAAAATATGATTTGAGATTTATGTTGCAAAGTTTGTACAGTTCCCTGAAAAATGTGAAAAAAAATTAAAGACTACAACAGATTTAATTATATTTTAAAGTAAAGTTTACGGCTTT
The DNA here is from genome assembly GCA_963942545.1 of Oxycera nigricornis. NCBI lineage: Eukaryota > Metazoa > Arthropoda > Insecta > Diptera > Stratiomyidae > Oxycera > Oxycera nigricornis. Next base: position 92,789,005 of record OZ012661.1, on the reverse strand, counting down.
GCGCTTTAATTGGTTGAATGCATCTTTCTGTATTTAAAATTTCCGTCTAGCCTGAGCAGATCCTTATCGTAATACTGTGGCATCTTTCATGCCAAGCACCATTTTCCAGAAATATGAACAGAGAATTAGATTTCAAAGTTATCCATGGAATATAGATATAGATCGTCATCCAATTATTTAACTTACGATTGGACTGAACAGTAACCTTCCACAAGAAATCAAGTTGCAACTTATGACTTGTCGGTCAACGAGATAAGCAATTGCAGCTATTACAAAAACGAAACTTAGCAAGAGTGGTAGTCAACCAGGAGAACAATTGTTTTGTTGAATTGGATGTGTGAATATGACACCGCGCTTCCTGAACAGATGTCATTTTTAGTATCGTTTGCGTGTACTAATAAATGGCAACACCATTCGATAGGAATTTACGTCAGCTGTCAAACGTTCTACGTGACATTTGGTTGAAGTGTAAGCGACATGTGTTTTTCCTTCCCCAAAAGGTCGGTTTTCGTTCCAAGTAAACATCATTTGTGGGAAGTGTTATTACACTATTTTATTGCAAAGAAAAATGCAGCAAGTGCAGTGCAAACTAAACGTTTGCTTGTGGAGATTTACGGTTAGCATGATCCTTCTAATACAACGTATAAGGAATGGTTTTGACGATTTGAAAATAATGATTTTGGCACTGAGGACAAAAAACATGGAAAACCACAAAATTTGAAGAAATAAATACCATTGTCTATCGGCGCTGGATGATCACGTTTGAAAAGCTTCAATTAGGTTCTTACTAGCTTATTGACAATTATTTTTTTCCAAGACATCACTAAATACTTTAAAGATAAGTTCATGACATGGTGTGTTGCTCCTTTTAGAATGAAATGAAATAGTAAACTAAGTTGAATAATTTTTTCATTGCAATCTGATGAAGTTTCAAAATCAACACCTACAGATTCACTTGTACCAATTTAGATCATGATTATAAATAATCTCGAACTCAATACGATAAATCTGTAATAATCCGCAATAGCAAAGTTCACAACCCTTGTTATTGATTGATTGTAGTCGTCAAAACTTTGATAAAAGTTGTTTTTCCCCAAATTATTGACGATGATTATGACTTTTTGGCTTCCATTTACAAAATCGACGCGAATTGTATTTAAATTACAAGTACCTGTAATTTTTCCCTTAACGAATCGTAAACTCTGTTGTAGTCTGATAAGCTTCAAATATTTCGTCTAATTAAGCTATTTGGTTGAAATAGACATATTTATTTAACCCTCTATTCATTTTCCTTAGCAAATTTGTGTACTGCATGATTCGTCGACTGAACATTGCCTTCCCGAATCCATTATATTCAACATCGTACAATTAAATAAGATACTTTCTTCCGCAACGCTGAATATCTTATACAAAACACACAGCCAACACACCTACATTAATTGCACACATAATAGCAACGAAAGAATCTTTCGAGGAGGCAAAAACAAGCGAGATTCCATTAGCATAGCAAAGTATGCAATAAAATTAGTTGGCAGTATATCGTGAAGGTAAGATGAAGATTCACGCAGGAGCCTGTAGAGCGCGAATAAAAATTTCTGTAACGCTCAGCAGAAGACACTTTACTCAATCACATGTGGAATGTATGGTTAGTTGTAAATTAGAACTGGGAATTTCAGGCAATTTTGAGCAGTGGAGGATGCGGTTGTGTCTCGATAATATGACTAATTGACTTTTAATTTAAAATCGGATCATCGAAATTTGCAGATTATGGGAAGAACTTTTAATATGATTTGCAACAATAATAATCGATGGCACAACAGCCAATGGGCCTTGAGGTAAGGTTTGAATTAGTTCACCAGCGGAACACTAGAAGATGAATGGTCAACAACACGCTTGGTTGTTTTTATTATTCTGATTACAGTTGAGTTGCACTAATAATCCGACACCAAATCCCATTTCTAAAAACAACATGCTGCCAAGCAGCCTCGAACCTAGTACTCAGTGCATACGCACCAAGCGCTCTAACCACTAAGCCACCCACCATTCAAATTGTGATTTTTAACATAATATTTGAGGGGAAAATATTATTATTTTCTGTAGAATAGTATTTCGGTTTTCATCATCTTATCGATGTTTACTTAGGTAAAGAATTACAAACTTATGGCAAATTCTATACATGCTTGAAGAATCATGCATGGCAAAATGCATACAGTGATGGTTAAACGCATTAATGAGTTAAGTGTGACATGTGATCGTTTTTCGGTGTGCTTTAATATTTTGGCTTGATGCATGCTTTTATTTTGGTTAGAATCATTGATTGTGCATGTTTCGTGAAAAAAAAACAATATTGTTTATTGAATAACTGAAGTTTTAATCAACTGTGAAGCCTTCAAAAAGGACTATATTTAGGTATCGTTGTGTTGTCAAGGCCTAAGTAAACCATCTCTTGAGAAAAGCAAGTTGCCACTACAACCAACCAAGTATAGTTTCTACATAATATAATTAGGAAATTTGATTGCTTCTTATTTCATGCTATTATTCTTCTCTCTCAATCAACTTTATATTTACAGCCTGTAGTTGATATTTTTCTATGGCTCCCAAGTTTTGTGCTCCCCTGTTTTTTGGATATCTTTCACTTAAAAATTCAACTCATATCTTTACAATAAAGACAATCGTTAGTTTCGAGATTACTAGTAGTTTTTGAGAGAAAAAGTGCAATTTTGTAAGAAAAAAGTCGAAGTTTTGCTTTCGTTCCCGCTTGATTTTACGTCACAACTGAAATATCGATAGTATTTACTGTTTGTTTGAAACTTTAGAAACACTTGTCTAAAAGGGGAAAATCGAGCCTTTGGTCGAGACTATAAAGATTTAATTTTTTATGGGAAGTGCACAGACTTCCTCTTTCCATTTATTCTTTACAACTTGTACCTATCTATTTGTCTGTAGTTGTCCAAAAATTATCTGAAATTTGTCTAAACCACTATTAGATCCAGCAAAGGTATAAATTTGTTTTAGTATTTTTAGCAAAAAATTGTCTTTCGCTCGAACTCTCTCATCTTCTCCTTTGTTGATTGTTAAACATTAGTCTGAAATTTATTTGAGTCATTTCTACAACTTCAAACTTGATTTAACCAACGTTTTTAGATCTAGCAAAGGTATAATTTATTTCAAAATTAAAAAAAAAACACTTCTCCTAATTTTTGGTCGAAAACTAGTTAAACTTACTTTTCAATTCGTAAATATCAAAGCTTCGAGCTGCGCATACAGGGTTTTCCAATAGGAAAGAAACAATGTTGACAAGACTGCGGCCATGTTGCAACGTCAGCGTCTGTCAAGTCTGTTGTTTATTGTTCATTGTCATTGATGTCAAATCATTATGGCAAGTTACACGATTGAGCAGCACGTCCAAACAAGAAAGCTTTATTATCGAAATTAATGTTTGTTAGTTCAAATGTTGCACCCATTTTACGGCAGACGTGATGGCTCTCCACAATCGACACTCCAACGTTTAGAGGGCGAATTCAAGACGACCAGCAATCAGCAAAAACAATCAGCCAATACCCGGACGTCAAAGGAACGCTAGATGGGTCGAAAATTGTCGCTGTTCATGGAAGTGTGTAAGAGAACCCGAGGCAGTCAATTCCTCGCCGAGCGAAATAAGGCCGGCTATGCTGGTAAAAGTGGTGCAAAATAGGGCCTTCCTAAAATGCAGTCCCGGTGGTCATATGCCAGAAATTATTTTTAAACACTAAATGCCATAAAATTTCTAAGCTGTTTTATCTGCTTAAAAAGTTATATGCCTCTAGAAAACATCCTATACTTCTAAAGCCACCACTGATTCAGACTACTACTAATATGGTTTTCATGTGAAGGAACAGAAGAAATATTATAAATATTATATAATATTTAAAATACTACATGTTTAAAATATTCTGCTTCGTTTTTTGGCAATTCTATTTTGACATTTGTCGCGAAAATTTTCAAGTAAATAAAAATTATTATGTTATAGAGTACATCCAAGTTTTAATGATAAAAATTATATTTTAACAGTAAATTTTTGAAGTCGACTTTTCGCCAAAAAAATCTAATCCACTCCACCGAAAATATCAAATCATACAGAAGCAATCCAAACTCAATCAACGTAACAAGATCAAAACTCTCACGTCAAGAACTCATCACATATATGTATTATCTTTCATCCAGAATAAATCCTAAATTATCAGTTTAGAGATCACGACTAAACGTAGACAGCTTTAGCTAAGTTTTACTGCCCAGAAAGTCAATTCATGAATAAGTCCTAGTGCCACGGGGACTAAGGTTATCGGTCCAGAATGTCGCCATCTCCTCAAAATGTCCATGTTGCGGACAGAGAAAGGATATGGAAAAGCATTGAATGGAATACGTAAATATAAATATATGCATATGTATTGTATGTGATGTGAAAGGACAAAAAAGAAATGCTTTTACATGGTCGAATAGGAAATCCGAAAAGGTTTCTTTTTTGCCAATTTTCTATTCATATCACATAGACGGTGCCCATTAAGCTAACGTTTACGGATTTAACGCAACACTCTTCGAGGTTATTGTCACAAAAGCTTGGGTTCAATGTTGAAATGTATTTTTTATTTCGGTGAAATTGCATAAACAGTAGAAGGCATATTTATTTGGATAGGAAGCATTTTTAGTTTGTCTTCTACGACCACAGATAAAATCAAGCCGTGTTCAATTGGGAGAAGTCAATAATGCTTCATTTCTGTCTACAGCAGAAGCAACATATAAATGCTAACATTTTTGTATGAAATTGCATGTTTCGATAGAATATTCAAGATTTAAAAACATGAACAAATCTTACGTAGAAAATTGGAGACGCCCTTAAAGATGCAGATACTTGAAAGGATGTATGACGAGCTTGTGTCGTTAAAAAAAACAAAAAAATTACTCATGTAGTATCACTTAATTTATGCGTCCAAGATATATTAAATGAACAGTTTCAATGACTAATTAATAAGCAAAAAAACAAACGCTCAAATGCCGACGATTTACTATGGATCAGATATATTCATAAGATCAAACTGCTTATATTACAGTCTGATCGCGAATTCATCGGACGTGGAAAAATTTCAGGTGATCGTCAATTTTTCTATGTAAAAGCTTTGCAATCAACACTTTAGGATATTTGTTTCTCGTGAAATTGCGTGTAACAGACTCTATATTTTTAAAAAAAGAGGGCGACTTATGTTCGTCCCTACAGACCCTACAGGCGAAAGAAGTGAATTAAGTTGGCACGAAATTCTACGAGAAAAAACAGAATGTATTCTTAGATCGTCATACTTCCAAAATTAAATTCTGATACACAATCTTCATCCTTACTTTCGATGTCAAATTTTTTGGGCCAAAAATAGCCAGAATATCCTTTAAGGTTCCCAGTGTGGAAGCTAAGCTATGAATACCAATTCGGACTTTACTCGTTCGAATTGGATAAAAGGAAGTTGAGAATCTATTGAATACCACTGCTCGATATTTCACCATCCAATGCTTTTATCAACCCCGAATATAAGGAACGAAAGAAGTCCTAAGCGTAAGAAATGAAGACTTTAGACTCGAGTCATTTCTAAAACATATCCTACGAAACTTGTTTATATACATGTTGTAAATGAAATACTATGTGTGTCTTACAAAATTCAACAGGGGCTCTTCTTATTCGGGTGTTGGCTTGGATTTTTAATGTACAAGATACTGATTTTTCTACTAATTTTTTTCCTATTAAATGTAACATCTATTATTTATGGCAGATTAAAAATAGAGACATATTTTACAGTTTTTATTTTCTTGGAGTATTTATAATTCGCGACCTGTTTATTTTTCACAAAAAAATTTTTTTTTGTTTGAAATATGAAAATAATTTAAAAATATAAACTTTATAGAACATCGTTACATGAGAAATTAAAGTCGTTATAAATGAAAAAAATATTTTTGGCTTCGAAATTAAAACAATGAGGTCATATATAAATGGTTCCAAAATTAAGCTTTGATGCATAATCTTTATCCTTACTCTGGGCAGCAAATCTTCTTGCACAAAAAAAGAATAATCATATTTTTTAAGGCCTTTGTTTTCCATAAAATCTGGAGAAGTTAATTTTTGCCGGCCTTCATTAAAAAAAAATTAGGTAAAAAATTGTCTCCTACTGAATTAATTAAAAATTAAGAGTTAGGTCTTCTGTTTGATGCTTGTTTTTAACAATTGCTATTGCGTAGAAATTTTTCAAATAGTTTTTCTTTAATTTAAAAGGTTACTATTCGACGACAAAATTAGCAAAAAACGATTTTAAAACTACAAAATTGCTTTTAAGAAGTGTAATTAAATTTTGCAGACATAACGAAAGCCGCAGTTATTTTGGATTCAATTGTTTTAAATAAGCTAAAATTTTAAGATCCCGATTAGATACAGAAAAAATAGTTCTACAACAGCAAGTCAAAGATTGCTAAGCACATTTTTTCCGAAAAGTTTTTTCATAGTAGTATATGAAATGGGAAATTTGCTTATCCCAAAAGTTTAGGGTCTAAAATGAGGTTAAAATATTTAACTTGATGGATAAAATTTCACGTAACACATACTGTTGCCAGGTTGAATTTTTGGTATCAAATATATATATATTTCTATATAGGAAATAACACTACTTCCAGTGTGTGTGTTTTTTTAAAAGATCGCAATCTTCACTTCATTGCTTCCATAAATCATTCTATGACATATCAATCGCCGTAGTTTCTAGCTTAACAATAAATTGTGTTGCATTCTCCACGGCAGGCCTCAATGCAATGACCACCAGTTGCAGGCCTCACCAATTTGAGCGTCACCTAGATAATAGACTCCTGCAAGAAATGCAAATCCGTCCATCGTATAGTGACGATCACTGTGAAAATTTACTATCCTGACTAGTTCGCCGAGTCGTGGGTGAGAAAACATTAAAATAAACCACCTTTCACAATAGTCGTTTTTTTATTCATAACTTCTTATCACTCATAAAATATACCCAAAAATTGAACAACTGATCCTTTTCAACATATATGTATTTCATAAAACGTCTTTTTGAATACACTCCAAATAAATGACACTCAAGTCCTTATAATAATTTAGCAGTAATGGAACATTATAATGAAGCATTACACAAATACACAGCATAAAACCCTAAAATCTAGTTTTATGGTTCCTAGTAGAGGCCACCACAATAATCACTAGGTCCGCCATATCGGAGCATTGGCTGGAACATGTGGGATGAGATCTTCTCGCAATGGAAGCAGACTCCTCCTGCTTTAGCGCAAGATCTAAATTCCATCTATCGCGTGACTAATAAAGACAGAGGTAAGACATACTTTCCTTCACGTTTTCATTGAGTATAGTCTGATAAACTTTTGAAGAGACTCAATCTTTAGTAATGGAAACACGCGGTAAATATCAATGGCTAAAGCATTTCTTACGTTTTTTCATTCGCTTTTTACCAACTAGATAACTTTATTCGCCTGCCAATAGAAAAAAATAGCAGAATCTATCATGCCGCTACACATACGTGCACACGATTTTAGGACCTGACTGTAAGTTCCTGTAAATTTCGTCAACTTAGAACCAGAACTCATCCTATGCCTAATGACTGACTGCTTTGAGAACTGTTTTCGCAAATCTTTTGTCTCAGAAGTGGCATCTTTGATTCCGAATGAAGGAATGTTTTAACAAGTAAAAACAATTGATTTTACTCTAAGATACTATTTGTTGCTTTTTGGAAATCTAACTCGTCTTAATTTCCACAAATACATTTCTTTTGTACTTAAATGTAATCGTTAAACAAATATGTTGATTTACCCTTTTGAATTGTATGTCGAACATATACTTTAAAATGTTATCGGCTTGTTTAAATTCTTGTTATCTTTTGTTGCTGATTTTCTTGTTGGGTTCTGTTGCTGCTCTGCTATGGTTTCAAAGGTCGACGTAACTCGGATTCCATACAACGTTTTTCCGACATTGGAGTTAACTACTTTTTATCATCAAGAAACAAAATTTGTTAAGAACACTAGGAACAAACTTGTTACGCATCTGACTTTATCATCTGTTCGACGCCAAGAGAGCTACCATACATCTCTCGATCTCGATCACATCTTGAAATGTGGTTGTGTAGGGTTTTTTTACCTACCTGTATATTTAAACACGAGAGAATAGTTTTACTTTCGTTTTGTATTTACACACGAAAAGTTACAGTGACTGTTTGGAACGCAGCGTCTACGTCTGGCTCTCACCAGGTCCAGGTTGAGAAGAAGGCTTCTTGTCATTGTGACTTGTGAATTGGTTTTAATTATTGTTATCACATCCAGGCGGCTACGTTGATGTAAGGGGCGCCATATTCGCATATGACAGTCTGCATGAGAAAGAGACGCATACACAACTTTTACTTCGTTTATGAAGAGAAAGTATTGCCATGCATGCGGGACATCAACTCTTATACGGGTATGCGTATTGAATGCGCGAAAATAGATAAATTTGAAAAATGACGTAAAAAAACTGTTAGTTGATAGTTGAAAATTTCCAGAAGCGTTTTTATCTCTGGTTGTCAAGAAGTCGACATGAAAATGTCTATACTTTGGATGTCTCTAGGATTTGTTGTATTTATAAAATGAAAATGAATGTATTTATAAATGAAACACAATGTCCTACAAGTTGAAATTTATCAACAGAATACAATGTTGTTTAGCTTTACGGAGAACGGGATGAAATTTTCAATCATAAGTATTTCTAATTGAATGATTGAATCTAGTAAACGTATGATAAATTATCCCAAAATATTTCTTACTCTTTCATAACTTAAATATCATTATTTGATATCCTTGGCACAATATTAGTTTAATTGAATCATTATTTAGTGACTCGTCATCCTGAACTTCTTACGAAGCCCAGTTCCTTTTTTTCAAGTGATGCAACTGACGATAATATGTAAGACAGGACAAACAAATTAAAGAATCATTTTAGAAACCCTGACGAACCTTATGGGATAACTTCTACAAAGAAGCATAAACGAAATACAAAACTGAACAACGATGTGCATTTAAGGGCCAGAATTTTCAACGTAATTTCAACAAATATCGCATACGTCCGACTAATTCAACCATTTGTAGCCTATTTCACCTACCTTATTATCATCCACCGAATTGTTTCCTTTCCATAACATCCTTCGAATCACCTCAAAATGTTCTCCATTTAACAGCTAAGACAACATCAAAAAACTTTTTATGGCAACTATAATTCATCTTTAGCAAGATGTACGTGCTCCTTGTCCTATCCGAGAAGACGATGAAAAAACAACAGTTTTCAAAGAATCAGTCGGGAATGTCTTCATCCAAAACGTGGTGCTTCCATCCGCAATGGATTTCCACAAAAAAAGAAGTGCCAGGTGAAAGAAAAAAAGGTGAAAAATAATAAAACAGAAAAACAAAACAAAACAAGGCACGAGTCACAAGACAAGTTCAAGTATGCTTCGGTCCTGAAAGGGAGCCAACTTAAATGAACAGAGAGTTTGGAAAAGTGAGTGCCTTAGAAAAAGAAAGCGAACCGGAAAATGTAGAACAATAGTAGGAAAATGTCAGCCAAGATGGACATGGAATAGCTTTAGTGGGTCGTTCAGGTCAACTATTCTAGGATGTTATTGTTTTGAGATGAAGACAATAGAGTCGTCCGTTGAAGTGTCTTCACAAAATCACTTCGTAAAGAAGCTTTCGTCACGTTTTGGGCAATTCAGTCATTTTCAAGCGACTAGGATAACCTATCTTAGAGTAAAATATTTGAACTTGTGCGAGAGTTAATGAGGTGTTTAGTTAAATACATCGTTAACTTCCGAATAAATCGATTGATAAGATAATCAGGATTGAAATTAAAGACATAAAACGACGTTGAAACAAGGTATAAATTAGGTGTTTACGATTGTGTATTAAAGGATTATTTTATGCTTAGGCAGGAATCTAATTTATTCATATTGTCTTACTATAATTTATTGAATTGAAACCTAAATATCAAACATAAATTAAGGACAACGTTACAAGGTTACTTTCATCCTGGACATGGTGAAGCCCCCTTGTGGAAGCAACGTGGTGGTTGTGGTAAGGATAGATAGCCCGCGCTTGGTCAATCAGTACCGCCATTATCGGCCCTGCATGCCAGCGGCAATCCTGAACTCCCTCCCCCCTTGAAAACGTTCCGCATGGGTATGCGGGACATGCCCTTCCTTGGGCAGTATTTATTGGAGTTTTTTTCAATAAGTCCTCTTCCAGGACTATGTTTTAATGGTTAATTTCGTTCATTAAATTACTTTCATAATCTGACCCTCGTAGCACTTTCAAATAATTGTGGCATTTTAAACCTTTGAAAGAAAATAAGAATTTATCTTATATGTAAATTTTAATTGTAGTCAGGCAAATTATTCAATGATTTTTGTGCGTCAAAAAACGGAACCACCAATCGCAGGCCTCATCATTTGGAGCGCATTCTGACTAGAAGCCACCGATATGACGCATCCCGTGAAAAATGTTTAAAGTCAACAGTATAGTAACGATTCCGGGTTAACACTTTTTCACGCTGACCAGATTACCGAGTCGTTGTTGAAGAAAAGAAGTAACGAACAATTAGACTCTTTTAAAGTACCTAAAACATGATGTACCCTGCACAGAAGATCACGAAAACGCACACTACTTTATTTTCATATTTTTTAACACCAACTCATAGCTTATTACTTTTTGTTAACAGGACAATAAACTCATAATTATTATTCACTCCAACTTTTTGTGATTCAGCTATACCCACTATAACTTATTCAACTGGTAAACATGGAAAAGTCAATTTATACTTGTTGCGGATCATTTTATTACACATTTTGTATTTTCTTCCAAAACGTTAATCAATTTAAATTGCATCGTTACACTGTCAAATAATCGCCATTGGCAGTACTAAAATCCGAATTACTAATCCACCACTCGCAATGTATCTCTCGAGAGGTGAGAAACGCGTTTTTCTTTGTTATAGTCGTGGTGAGTTCAGGTGATCGAGCGAGAAGCGGCTCTCTTTGGGTGCGGTCGCCCATCTGATTGGACAAATTATCGGATTGCCATATATGGGCCTAAATGTTCGGACTCAAGACGCGAGCAAGAGGGATAGGGGGTGTGAGTGCAGAGGTGGCGAGAGTCAGTCGGGAACAAGTCGTCGTAGTCGCAGGTGGAAATGTTTGAGAATTGTCTTAGTTGATTAAGGGGACAATAGTCGGGGAGTTGCATCGTGTTTCCAGAGTTGTTGGGAGATTGTATTCGTGGCTGTGATCAAGGCATCAACCCGACCGCTGTTCACCTGGGCCGCAAGTGTGGCGGTCTCCCGAGTGCTGCTGCTGCGACATCACATCCTAGACGTGCTAGCGGGTGTTATGCTCGGGATCCGAGAAACCCTCTTGGGTTTCATCTGGTTCGGACCCGACTTCTCGGCGTGGATAAGGCGCTCGAATTCGGAAGACAACGTGCTTGGAGGTCATGATAGTGCTTAAACTGTTCTTCCAATACATTTCTTTTCTTTCTCATAAATTGGTAAAATGTGTTTTGTAGCATCTTCAGCAAGGATTGTGTTTTTTTATAGTTAGAAATACTGTTTTTGTTAAAACCACAAAAGTGTATATTTTTGAAGTGTTTATGAAATGTTAAATGTTGTCACCTCTGGACTGCGGCCACAGTTGGTGGCCTCTTCTCGGCAATCATCTTTCATGTGGCGTCCGAATTGGTAGAGCAAATGATGATAATTGGCTGGGAGGGGGTGTGGTAGTGGGAGCACGCAACATACTGCATATTTTTTCACATGATATGATTACATTGATCGTACGCAGCTTGAATTTGTTGTATGAGATTCGTCATTGATGAAAATATCGTTGCAATCAGGAAATTAAATTCCAAATAGTTTAAAATGGCTTTGTTCGGCTAGCAGTTCAATGGTGGTATTTTAATAGCCAATGGAAAACATCCTCCCCAATTATGTACGTTCCATTCCCGAAACTCCGTGGAACAAAATATTTTCTTTACTTGTATACCAACTTACAAATTTTTTCGTGCAAGAACAATTTTTATTCAAAAGATATTTAATTTTACGAGCACAACACAATTTACTGTCCTTATCCTTCGGTTGTCACTCCCCTCCCTTGAATCTTCCACTTTCACTTTCATTTGATCCCTCGGTAACTATTTTCATCCCGATTGACTTTCGATCGATTTCGAGCACTATCGAAACTTTTACATGTGGTCATAGTTGGCCGTCTAGTATTATCATTATCATTATCTCCGCTTCTCCGTTTACCCAGGACTCACGATAGACTCCAGCTTGGGTCTTTTCCCTCTAGCCTCGTAGTTTATGAAAGACTTTTGCAAAATGTTCTATTTAATTAAGCTCTAATTTATCTTTTAAGTCTCTATTCTGTATCTATTTTTTCCCACATTTTATAATTGGAATATTCTGTTAAATGTGTTGAATAAATAAATAAATAAATCAGCCGAAAGTCAGTATGTCCTGAGTGAGTTGGAAAGAGGCGGCTATATATGCTTTAGGGTAGCGAGGCACGATAGAAGGAAAAATAATTACTACACATACGTAAATTTAATTTAATTTAATCTGTACATGTGCTAAGAAAGGGCGCTAAAACGTCATTGAATTTTAAATTTAAAAGAAAATTCAGGTGAATGACGAAAATATAACAAGTTTGACCAATATTAACAATTCCATTTGTTTTACAAAATAAATTAAATTTAATTCCAGATGAAATTTATTAGAATTCTACTCACTTAGTTTATTGTTTTAAGCCGCAAAGCAAAAAATAATCACCATAAGCAGCAGCCACTGAAACGAAAAACACATGCTTTTGAATATAATTGTTTTGAAATACGTATAAAAGACAGTTTTCTTCTTCTGAGTAACAAAAATTTGAGGTTGAATTTTGTCTGGTACAGATAAATATTTTTAATTAAAATGTCGAAATAAATCATTAAGAGGTAGATAATAATAATAAGAAAATAATGCAATACTTCTAACTTCGAATCAGATTGACGTGAACAGTTGCACGCCATTTCTTTAAAAAAGGACGATATTCTACTACCACGCGAATTATAGCTCAAAATTTTTGTATTACTAAAAACTCTCTTATTGAATTCGGACAGCTAGCAATATCAGTTTGATTTAAAATTAAACGTAAATAATGGAATAATGTTGTGAACAATTTTTCTGGTTTATTACGAAAGGAGGATGAAAATCGCAAAAGGTTTTACGTCCCCTTAAGTGGATTTTTTTTTATATATTATGAAATTTCTTCACTACAGGTGAAATTGATGGTATACACTTTTAACTGGATTGAAGAAGTTGTTGTTAATTTTACAGACAAAGAATACTCCAAATAATGTACAACATATTACCATATTTTTATAACAACTTGCAAATTTTTGTGTATGACTGCGTCAAAAACTTTTGATAAGCAATAAGACTGAAATTTTTGGGCAAGCAGTAAAAATTCTTAAGGTATGATTATCTCTTGGAAGAGAGTTCACCTCGCAGGGATCGGAAAAACAACATAATTTTTTTTAACGCCAAAAAATATATTACAAACCAAATTACAAAATTATTTCTTAAATTTTTCATAATTTTTTGATGATCTAGAATTATACGCATTCATAAGAAAACATTTCTTCGAATTAATTTATTAAAAGTTTTTGCATAAGAAATGTATCTTTAGTTTAAAGACAAATTCACAAATTTATAAAAAAAAAATTCTTCTTCTTCCAAAGAAGATTTTTATTTGAATTTTCCAGAACAAACTAATTAGAAAAACAAAGCTTTGAAAAAAGTTTTCGTTGTATTTCAACCAGAATAAAATTCCCACAAAATGCATGAAACATGAAATTTTTGTATATACACCAATGATAAAAATGTAAGCGAAAATTCACTAGACTTTATAAGGAGACAAATCTTGCATTGAAAATATTTTCGAAATAAATTCCAAATATTATTTTATGCGAATAAAATATTGATTAAAATTTGAAGAGTGTGTTATTACGACAATGAGTAATTCATTATTTAAGACATTTGGTTTTTAAAATTTATAAACTATTTTTCAAACAGAAAAAATAATTTAACAAAACGCTGTCCCTTCTTTTTTGAATCTGCTCGATAATAAGCATTAAATGATTTTTAAAATAAGTTCAAAACTGAAAAAATACAACTTAATGAATATCAACTTTGAAGTTCAAATAAAATCTATGTACTAAAATTTTCAGAAAATTTATCAAAATTCCAAAAGAAAATTGATATAAATTTGTATCAAAATTTTGGATGCAAAATAAATTCTACGAGGTGTAATTAAAATCTGTTATAATTATTCTGGTAGAAAATTTCTCAGTGAAATTTTTTATACTTTGAATTCTAATAAGAATACTATCACATTTTGAAGAAGAAAATACTGGAAAAACTAAAATTTTTGACATGGATACTTTTTTTGAAATCGGAATGGATATACATGTTTGTGTTTCTTTCATTGAACAGATTTTTTCAATGATTTTTTGCATACAGAAATATTATTTGAAGGTAAAATTCTTGAAAAGTATGATAAGGTATGTGGGGTTGTTCAGAATTTCGAAATTAAATTTTTTTATCTCAAAATTGATTGAAATTTTATGATTATTTTTACCGAAGTATCTTTGAATTTTGAAAAATTAAAGAAGTTGTCCAAATTTTCATAAAAATCTTCGATAAAGAATGATTCTGGAATTCACATTTTTGTTATGCTTAAAAATTTCAATATTCATATAAAATAAAATTTATGTATTAAAAAATTTAAAGAATATATATAAATGAATTTTTATGTGTCAGTTTAGTTTTTATCTAAAATTCGAATACCTCTCAACCATCAGCTCCATTTATAAGCTGCACTAAGGGTCAACATCGTTGACCGACCGAATTTCGGAACTTATTTTGTCAGTTTTAATCGTTAAATTAGCCTTATTATTTCTTCCAGGTGGAATGTTACTATATTTATTGATGAAATAATCACTAAAATAAATTTTATTAATTCGATTGAAAATTCATATAGAAAGAAACTAGCTCCTTCCTTTATTACATTGAAGTAAAGTCACTGAATTTAATCCCTTAACCGAATTCTGGCACCAGTTGTGAATCAACCATTTTCCTCATAAAACTTACTAAAATTCAACCGAAACTAATTAAGAAGATGCAGATAATATTAATCTTGACACACAATTATAAAGTGCAAAATATTTTTAATGCGAAAGTACAAAACACAACACCGTATAGTTCAAGAGAACCCCGCAAAAGGAGCAAAAAACTATCGTACGCCAAAGATTAACTTCCACCCCAAATGAATCTATTTGTTTCATTAGCTGTTTTTCGTCTGCTTTCACTCGGTTTACACCAGTAAAGTTTTGTATCCGCTTACAATAGGAACTGCAACTTCATAATCCCTACAAATGTATGCAAAACATGCCATGTAACATTTCCTCTTCGTTTTCGATATAATCACAAAAATATGCACATAGCGTGAATGCAAGGACCAACAGTTTTTCAGCTGACTGAATGCAAACGTGGCAATCGTGTTTATTTCACAATCTGTGCATAAAAAGGATTAAGGCGTAAAATGAAAGAATAGTGTTAGCTGATTCAGAGGAAAATTCAGTTTAAAAATTGAAAAAAAAGTCCTTTTCATCGACAAAAGATGAGCAGTGTATGAACTATTTCGATGTGTTCCGAGTTTTAACCGAGAGATGGCAAGAGGTGTATCCCTTTATGATTAGAAAAAATGCATATATGAGGTCTATTTCGAAGCTCACAACATCAAGCTTGCAGACTTTTGTAGGTCATAGCATTGGTAATAAAAAGTTATTTCCATGCGGTTATCAAACATCCAAGGCGATCCAATTTGTCTTTGAACATGCAACACATTTATGGACTGTCGCTGATAGACTAGTGTAGAATTTTATCATGGCTTTTTCTTTGACCAAAGTAAAAGTTTCAAGCATTTATCGCCTCAGCCCAATGACCATCAGTCAAAAGCCCCACCATTTCGAGCGCCCTCCGACTAAAAGCCTCTGCGATAATGCATGCGGTGAAGAATGGTAACAGTTGATTGCATTATGATGGCCCAGAGTTAATACTATTCACGCCAGGCAGCTTAAGTAAAGTACAGTAAAGAGAAATAATTAGACTTTGACCGGAAATCCCTTACACCAAAAACATGTGGTAAGGAGATCATAAAACGTCCTCTATATCATTTCATAATTTAGTAGACTTTTTAGTTTTATCTTTTTTATCACTAGACAGTGTGTCCAGAAATGACCGCACAAGCTCCTCACTTAGTGATTCTTTAAACCATTTTAGGCAAAGAATATTATGAAATGTTTTTTTTCCATTTCTTACCCCTTTAGCTGCGACAGGAATTTTAAAGCTTAAATAATTGTCCTTCTCAAATTATTAAAAACGCAACATCTAGACAACTATGTAAGATACAACATTCAAACAAACAAACGAAAACAAAAGTTTATTCCACTTTTTTGAAACTGCTACGTAAATATCGAGTAACCATGTTGGCAGAAGCAGCTCCCGAAAATCTAAGAAATGCACTTTTCTATATAATTTTTTTGCATTTTTCCTTTGATATCTCCGATTTTGACGTTCATATTACCCATTTTTCTTCTTCAAAAATTAGTTCATTGCTAGATAAAGAATCAATACATATGTTGCATGTTCCTCCCTAGAAAGGTACTTTTCTTTTCAGGATTGCCATTGACATACCTTTTCAGGATTGACATTGGCATACCTTAAAACGCAATGATGAACTATTGGCGTTTGTTTGGAATGGGTTTTTAATATTGATACCATCCTTAGTTGCGGTTTCAAATATAATATATCGATTTTCAATTGCTACTACATAGATACAGTTCCTAGGTCAACTTCATCATCAAGCACCTCAAATGAAAAATGTTTTTGAATGTTTTAGAGTTTCTAGAGCTTGCTTGCAAGATCACGCTACAAACTAAGATTATTTATTTCATTCGGTGTGGCTATATTGGAAACTAGAACATTAAAATCAGCACGATGATAATACTTCCATCAAGAGACCACGGCTAACATCCAACTCCCCGCAATCACAATCTCAACATCATTTCCGTATTGCCTACTCTCGATTGTCACACATGCGATAATAGATCTCCGTCTCTTGCTATCAACCCAAAGTCACTATGTATCGTGTGAGTGAGAAAGAGGCAGCTATATAGGTTTTCGGGTAGCAACGCACAACGCTAAGGCATTGCCAAACATATGTGAAATATTGTTATATTATCGGTTTGTGTAGGCGCGAAAACGTCAATGGGTTTGAAAGTTGTAAAAATAAAAACGGTATTGAAATAAGAAATTCGTGCAACATATTTCATTTTCAGGTACTGTTCTTCGTTCATATTTATTTTGTAATCTTTGATTAAGTTAAACCCCAAATTTGTAAACTAATAATGTTTTTCTTAAGAAAATCCGCAAGAAAAATAACCAAAATACATTCAGACTCGGCACTTGACTCCTTTTCTGCATACTTATAATAATTAACAGCCATCTAGAACCTATGAATTGCTTTACTATATTTGCAATTGCCGATAACTATTTCTGTGATTTTAGATGAATTTCCTATTCAAAAAAAACATCTTGGAATCCGTGGACAAAATATGAAGACAGCGAGGAAAAAACTCAATAAGATTACATCAAGAGATATGTGAAAGACTGTTCCTATCAAGTTGATGGATCATTTCAGCCATTAATCTAGGATCTTTTTCGAAGATATCCAGTATGAATTCCTTATAACTTCGTGACAATCACTTCACTTGTTGGACCAATATTCAAGAACGAGATTAGGGGTTTTGTGGTCCACAAAACTGCCATAAGGATGTTTCTTGGAAGATCTGGGATCTAAAAGCTTTGGTGATGTATCTACCCAATCATTACCTAGACCTCTAACGGTTGTTATACCATTTTCACATTTCATTACAATAAAGATTGACTATTTTGTGCGATAGTAAGGAATTGATGCATCAATGTGTTTGCTAGTATTAATTTTGCCAATTTCTGCTGAGCTAAATAATATTTTTGCAGTACAAACCGTAAAATTTATTCATAGAGTGGTGTTTCTGTTTGGCTTCCTCATCTGCTTTTAATTATAGCTTGACTTTATTTTCGGTTAGCTTCTACTGTATTGCGGGAGGTTTTTTCAATATATCCTTAGCGTAAGTAGTCAAAACGTGCAGGTCCTTAAAAGGTAAAGTTCCGTAAAGGATGAATTTCTGCCAATAGTTTACTACTTGCTTCTGATTTGATTTGAATACAAAACATTCGATACTTCGTTATGATTAAATCCATAGTAGGATATGTGTTGATTTTTCGAAGAGAGCATTATTTTAACGCACGCTGCTCCCAGCCAGGATGTGCATCATTGTGTTACCACTTACCAATCTGCAGGTATGTATCACTTTCATATAAAGGACTGCATCCACGACCCATGCATGAAGTTCGGTCATGTTATCAGACTATGTCAACCATATATGTAAATATATTTGTTCATATAGTTTGCCACTGAGTTGCAAATTCATGTTGTAAATAAATGTTGAGCGCTTCACGTGAATTTCGTGGAAAATACACGAACCAGGCAAGAATTCAAATAACAGAAGGTCGTAGCCTTATTCACAGGATAACATCCAAATTTGGCACTTTGGCTTATTACAGAGCATATGCATTTCCACTGGTATAAATGGCAGTTTTGCAAATGAGCAATGCAACTACAAATTGATATGGCCACCGCAACATCACTACAGTGAGTTGTAAACTGTTGCAAATATTATGACTTAATAATCAATTTATTTGGCCACATTGCGTAGTGAAAATGCTATGCAAAATGAGAAAATAATTTTGCATGAAGCTCGTCCAAAGCTGCAGAGGCTATTGATTTGAGTAGGATATCATTCTATCGAAGGATATTAATTTTGAATATATTTATGTAGTGATAGAGATAAGCTATCATGAGACGTAAAAGTTGTTAATATTGAATCGATAATAGCACTTTTGTTTATCTTTTGTCTGGCTCTGACGCTTTGATAGCTCTAGGGACATTTTCATTTATGAAAATTATTTTATGACATGTTTTAAAATTCATTTTTTCACGCCATAAGTAAATTCGCTCCATTTTAACAACTTTAATAGTACTCCGATTGTTCGATGCCCACCAAATGCTTTTTTTATAACAAAGCAATCAAATATTATCAATTCTCTCTAGTATGACTTTGTGTCCAACTATCAGGAAGATATTCCCTTGAAAATGTACCTTGGTTAAATAAAACAAATATTTCATCCATGAAATATCTAAAAATCCTTAAAACTTTTCTTAATTTTTCAAATTTGCCTGAAAATTCTAATTTTAACATAAGCATCATCATCATTCTCAACTTAAGAAAAGATACATTATCTTTAAATCTTCAATTTGTTTGCAAATGTTTTCAGCAAACATTTCATCAAATCCAACCAAATCATTTTGTGCTTGAAACTTTTGCTTGCTTAGTTTTTGTGTGCTTATATCCTTGAGATTGTTTAAAATCTGCTCATCAAATCTTAAGATTCTTCATCTGTCATAGCATATGATACGTTGTTTCGGTCGCATATCAACATTTTTAACCCAGTTTCTTTTGGTCCGATATACTAAATCTTAACCAAATGGACATTTCACATAACGAACTTCAATTGTCGTAAAATTTATCTGTTTAGCATATTTTCCTATTTTTTAAAGTTCCTGCACATTTTCCCAGCTCAGTTGCTTCTTTAATCCATGCATATCTGGTAACGCTTTACAATAATCGCGGGGGGGGGGGGCAGTCCACACTGCGGGAAAAATTCGCAGCTTTCTCTCTCTCTCTCTCACGCAATACATAATAGTTTACGGCAGTTGCATCAGCTTTTGAAATACATTAGCCTGGTGCATAGCATAAAAAATACATAGCACGGACACTCCAGCCAATTTGCCTCATATCAGTTATACAACCAAAGTGGCCAGGTTGTTCCTAATTATAGGTAAATGCATATCCGTGTACCCTAGCATGAGTAACAGAGTAAGCAAATTGCGTGTGAAGGGTTCGTGCACGAAAAACAGGGATGCACATAGAAGCTAATTTCATTAATTCGTTGAATCGCGACTGTCAGCGAGAAATGTCAGTGTGTATTTGACTATTGGCGATCGGAATATCGCATGTTGTTTTTTTTTATAGATTTTTGAAATGAAAATCGAAACAAATAATAGTGACAGTGCATGCGTTCGCAATATTTGTGCATCGGTGCGCCACTAAGCAACGTGTTATAATCGGAAGTGTTTTATGGCTACGATTTCGAACAGTGTGAACAAGTGGAGGAGCTCTACGAAAAGGAAATAAAGTTCCTTCTTCGGTGGACTATTTGTTGAGGGATACAGAGCAACAAAGAAGGAATTGCATTTCCTTGGAACTGCACCACAGAATCAGTGAAAACTCCTTGCTAGTGAACGTGTGCATGTATTAATAGTTGGGTGAAATAATAGTGAAAGAATCCGCGGTAACGCTATGTTTGAATGGTTTTTGCGTTCGTTTCCAATTATCAGCTCTGAGTGACGGGTACAGCGCGCCAGAAACCGAAAATTTGCAATTCAGTGAATGAGAGAGGTTTCAAAGAATTTCAAAAACCCTTATTGGGAAAAATTAACGAATTCTCAATTTAGTTGATCTGCTAAAACATCTTATTTATGTTTTTCAATACTCATATATGAAAGTTTTCAATAAAATTTATTGGTATTTTAAATTGCAATGCCGCGTATGTTCGTTGTTTCTGTTGATCGGGCAATCCTAAATGCTTCGATCGGTCGCGTATTCACATCGGGTACTCGCCGCATTCGTTGATTTCACGCACACTAGCGTTAAGTCAGCTGATTTTGGCATGCACACGTACACTGTTAACTTTTATAAAATGGCGAGCTCGTGTCTCTACATATGCACAACCTGACCTGTAAAAATTTGAAGACGAATTTCAACCTACTCTTTCGCGCGCGAGCTTAGAAACGAAAGCCAGAGCGCTCTTTCTGATGGAGGGATAATTTTGGCATGTTTTGTCTCAAGTTGACTTTGACAACTCGGAATGTCCGTGCTATATATTCTTCATGCTATGCGAAGAACCGCGGGACGTACTTGATACAAAATGATAAAAATAATAATTTCAACCATTGAAAATAACGCGAAGTTTTATTTATCGTGCCATTCAAAGGTTTAACGAGACCCAGAATATTCATGAAGTTCCTACGACGTAACTACTCTTGCAGTTGTCAAGGACATCGAGACTCGTATTCATCGAAATTCACTTCGTAAGCAACAAATAATGGCCCGAAAGATTAACATCTCCGCCAGAAGTATTGGCTGCATCATAAAAACGGATTCGGGATAGACGCCTTTCGGAAATCAA
The DNA here is from genome assembly GCA_963942545.1 of Oxycera nigricornis. NCBI lineage: Eukaryota > Metazoa > Arthropoda > Insecta > Diptera > Stratiomyidae > Oxycera > Oxycera nigricornis. Next base: position 92,767,437 of record OZ012661.1, on the reverse strand, counting down.
CAGGACAATTGCTGATGGAACAGTTGCAAAAACTTAGGACCACAAGATGCAAAGAACTATTTCAAAAAAAAAAAATTGGCTATTGTTCTGCATGCTCGTGACTCTGTCCGAAACTTGAATTGTACACTTTTATGAAAAAAGCACAACATGGTAGACTTTAAAAAAATACACAAAGTTTTGAAATTCTTTTTAAAGCTCACCATTTTGTTATTTTTTTCATAAAATTGTACAATTCTACTTCGGGACAGAGTCACAAGCATGCAGAACAATAACCAATTTGGCTTTTTGTCATTACCGACACCTCCAAGTGCCGAAATCACTTGCGCCAACAAATTTCAGATGTCAACTTTGTTGATCAAAGTAGTAATAATAATAATATGTAAAATTAAATTAAAACTTATTTTTACTTACTTCATAGTGCCAATAAACACATATGAAAAAAAATTTAAACGATTCTTTTATTTATTCTTATAAAAAAATCCCTAAAAACTGTTTCAAAAATCGGCTGGAACATGAGACTTCTACCTTAATATACTATTTTCTAAATGGCCAATTTTCTGAGGTTATATGTAAAGACTGCTCATTTTTTCTTTCATTCATTCATTTTTATGTTTTTGTGGAAGTACAAGTGAACTCATTTGAAAGTAATCAAGGACTGAGTTTAAAATTTATAAATGATTTTTGTATTGTATTGTCAAAAATTAGAAGTTAGAAACTAGCAGATTTTTATTATTAAAACATTTTATAAAATCTATTGCATGTTTCTCTCCGACAACAACAGGAATCAAAGAAATTATTTTACCCTCGTATCCTGAGAAAATGTTATTTTTTACACATCTGAACATATTGTGCATGCCATGTTCATATCACAAGTGTATCAATCAAATTATCCAGGATTTTTTTGGGCGCGAATCATCATAAAAAAAATTACCATAACATTTAAGCATAAATTTTTAATCAACACATGAATCCAGAAATAGTAGTGCCTGTGCGAAAATCATAAATCAAAACAGTTTATCTGCTGATTATGGCATAGATACTATCTTCAAACAACCGATTCATATTTTTATCACGCTCGTGTTGTTCTAACCTGTTGCAATTTAATTTTCCTTATTTACGACCGAGCTATCCAAGTCCAAATGGAGAAGGTGTATGCGCCAACTCGTTGATAAATGTTTGTAAATGTATTTCCACGCAAGCACTAAATTATCATGGGGCGGAGGGTAGGTTTATTTTTCCAGGATAATGCTTGAAGGCGATTTTTGTTAGGAAACAACGATTAAGTTGATTGTATATCACACACAAACGACTTGGTGACACGAAATGTGGTTCGGCGGATGCCTTACGGACTGTAAAAATGGGTTTATTAAAAATAACTTTTATTGATGTTCTATGCAAGAGTTTTAGCGACAATAGACAACAAAAGCTGTGATTTAGAGACTAGAGTAAATTGTGTCGAGTAGCTATAGTTAACAATTAATAGATTAGGTGCGGCCACCATGACTACAAACTGGGTTTTTGTTTCCGTTTTAGGGTTAAATTGCATCAAATCTTTTTCTAAAGAAATTTATATATGTAATAGACCTAAATCACAATGCCTGCGCCTACTACTGCATTGGATGATGTTGCATAAAAATATTCAAAATATGATATATTGCACCAATACCCGTTTTCACGTTAGGTTTTATACCGGAATGTCGGAGAGAAACGTGCAATAGATTATATAAAACTTAAACTTAATGAAAATCTGCTACTTTCTAACCTCTAATTTTTTGAATCATTTGGTCCATCGTCCCGAAACCATTTTTATGTTCATTGTAATATTAGTTGTGCTAGCGACTTCATTTGCTTGAACGTAAGGCTATGCACGCCTTATTTATCAATGTTCTATTATTTATTAAGCTTTGAGAAAGATTTGATCTTTTCCTGGAAGGCACATATATTTTGTTCATCGTTGGGAGGTAAAAATTTTCAAAAGATACCGAGTCGCTCCTGCTTCTCGGCATGTCAATTTTTTACCGGATAAAACCACCTCCGCCTTCTTATTGATATCAAAACTATCAAATGACCTTTTTAACTCCAAAAAAATTAGTCAACTTATAAGTCATTTACAAATCATTAATCGTAAGTTTAAAAAAATTGTTTTCTCTAGTCTTATGCTAGAATTTAAAAGCAATTCCCCAATTAAATAGCTCTTCCTTGCTAAAAGCTGTTTTTCAACATAAAAAGTACACGGAACTCGCACAGTCTATCAGCTCACATATCCTTAGCTACTTACGGGGTAGGTTACAATTTTCAAAAAAAAAAACATATTTTTGAATAGAAAGAAAAGAGATCATTTTTAAATTTTGTACATATGTTAATTGGTACTTTAGGTATACAAAAATATTTTTTTTGGATATTTTTTTGTGCTTTTTACCTACAACAATTTTAAAAAAACATCAAAAAATAACGGCGGACGTGATTTCAGGTGACTGGATCATCTGGGAACAAAAAAACGCCAAATTGTTCCTTGTTTAAGTGCCTACGGGAGGTACTGATTTAATTTTTTTCATTTAAAGATAACAAAATGGCGACCATTTTTTCAAAAAATAACTATTTTTGAGAGTGAAAATCAGAAAGTTTGGTACTAGTCATAATGTTTCAGCTCCCGGCTATTGCCGTAAAAAATCAGAATGGTCGGTTGAGTAGTATTTCTAAAATTAAAAACATGAATTCGAGAAAATCGCCTTTAATTTTTTACGAACTACGAAACACCTTTCTAATAAATCATTCGAAGTTAAATCTTCGTATATTGGCTTCAGAATTTCTTGATCAAAAGGTGGACCATGCTTATACTTTCGTAATTCGGAATACCGAAACACAGCGGTGCGTCAAAAATGCTGTCCCATGGCACCTCGCTTTATACGCTTGATTTTTTTTTTAAAAAATTAAAATATCAATCCAAAACCTATTAAATCGTATTTTTGATGAAATTTAGTAACGAAGCCTTCCACCTGCATTTTTTGGATTTTTGGAAAAATGTAACCTAAAAGACCCAAAAAAAAACTTCACCGCATCGCCCAATCTGCAATTTTCAACAATACGAGGACGATGGGCAACTATAATTCACCAAAAACGATAGTTAAAAGGATTAGATAGACTGTCATATTTGCATGATTAATGGAGTATACTTTTCAGTTCTTTAATTGATCATAAGGAAACAAATACATCGAAAAAGTTAAGGTCCGCATATATAAATCAATCCATTTGGTATTATAGTCCAGTCAAATGAGAGTTTAACTGTGCATTTTGGACTGACATGCAGATTTTTATTGCAATGTGTAGCCAATTCTATACAAGGTTAGCTTAAGTTCAAGTTTCCGGGGTCACAGCTCGAATCCTCTGGGCTGCACCTTAAAAACAAAAGAAAGTGGGACACCTCCTTATCTCAAAAACCATGGCTCTTACAAATAAGTTGTGTATGGCAAGCTTGCATGGAATCAAATTTCTAGCAAAGTCGTGCATACATCACTTCTACATGGTGCCAATAATAAAAAAGTTACGAGCCAAAAACGACACCCAGACACGGGGGATTATCTTTTAAGCGCCACGAAACACGTTTGTAATCTTTTTTAAGATAATTTTGTCACAAGTCGTTTGCGGTATTGATTGTTTTAATCACTGTACATTGGCAAAAGTTATTGCATCCCAAAGGAAAGAAAGGTGCGTGAAAAACTCGTTTTTAGGACAAGTAATCGGCTTCCTATGGCAAAATCCCCACATCACGAAGCATTTTGGTAGGCATAAGCATATCATAAATCCCCAATATACTAAATACACCAGATTGTAAATCCCCCATATCCAGAATGCCCCGGGATCCTAAATCCCCTAGATCCTAAATCCCCCAGATCCTCAATCCGCAAGATCCTAAATCCCCCAGATCCTAAATCCCCAAGATCCTAAATCCCCCAGATCTTGAATCCATCATTAAATTACTTATAACAATATCCAATATTAACTGCATTAGCGTCTCTCCTCTCATTCTCCCAAACCTGATAATATAAGTTTGGAATTTAAAAAATAATCTTGATTTTTTGTTTCAAATTGCATTTTTTTTACAAATTTAATCAGAATTTTGCTAAAACACACAATAATAATAACAACATTATTTTGAAGGTATTAGGGATCTGCACGAATTAATAGTGCGTTTCTACAGTTTTAAAATTAAGCAATTTTTTCAGTTTTTTCATCCTCAATAAAAAACGGCTAAACCAATTTTGCTGAAAACTCATTCAGTTCCCACGTCAATGCGATTTTCAGTTTTTGGAGATAATCGAGACGGAAAATAATTCCGAACGCACATAAGTACATACACACTCACCGACATCTCTCTAAAAACGATGGATTTGGATTCTAGAGATCTTAAAATGTGGATATATGTCAAATTTTGGGATTCGCAAAATCGACCCCATTACAATAATTTCCCACTGGGAAGCTAATAAGACAAAATTCATCAACTAAATCTTTAATAAAAGTAATATTTTGTCAGTTTGTCTCATTTATTTTGTGACACTTTTCGCACTTAATTTTATGTTTAATTATTGACTTAAACGCCAAGGAATTGTTTCAAACTTCATAAATCTGATGAAAATCGAAGAAAATTTAAGTGAGTCCAGAAATATCCCGAGTGCATAGCAGCTCGCATAAAGATATATGCGTACTGGCGCAAATTTTTTCATGCCAATTTCTACAAATTCAATATTCCTTACGATTCTTATATTAAACGTATCAATTGCTTTAAACTGGACAATATTCGGTGAGGCAGTGTAATGAATTTAATGAAAGCGAGAATTGGCAACCATTGCCTCCACTGGACTGTCGAAACGATCGCCACCAGTCGAGCAATGGCGATAGCGGTACGCACTGGCGAGATGACAGTGCACAGTTTGATTCTTTCAACCATTTCTGACGCTGGCATACAATTAAAGTTAAAAATGGCATTAAGGGCGGGGGGGTAAGGTTTGTTTCGTCTAAAAAAAAAAATTTTTCATGAATTTTGTTAGAAAAAATTATTACCGTAGGTTTATTTTACATATTATTATATAAAAGTACATGTGAAGAATATTTGAAAAAAAATTGTTCCAAAAAAATAAAGAAATAACGAATTTATTGTAGATCTCCGCAGGCGCCTAGAAAAAAAGTTTTTGTGCGGTGACCAGCCCACAGCATCACTGGATCATCTGAAACCAAAAAATCAAAATGCTTTCTTCAGTTTATTACTTTATCTCTCCAGTCTCGTTGAGTTTTTATAATTATTCAATTTTTTAATTTTTTGCACCATTTAGAAGCCTAAATAACGATTTTTGACGAAAAAACCTATTTGTTATTGTAAAATTGTAAGTAATTTAAAAAAAAAAACTCAACGTAACTGGAGAGGTATATATATGTGGAATATGTGTACAAAATTTCAAAACGATCGGTTTAGTAGTTTTTTCTGTAGGCTGGTCACCGACTTTAAAAATTACATGTTTGAGAAAATCAATTTAGAGTTTTGTACACTGAAAAAATGAAAGTATATTTTAAAAAACGATTTTCTTATAAAATACGTACATTCATCATCGAAGCCGGGTCCATACAGTACCTCACTATCATCCACGTTATCTAAGGCATATTTTTGCTCCTGTCGATAAAAGTAATACAATAGAGACCGAAACAGTTGCCGCTTAGCGCAGGTAGCTAAAAGGCGCGCAAACCTAAGAGGTACGGTAATCCAACCTACTGTAATTTCATTAGTTTTGCTCCGAATGACCTACAAATTTAATACAATATTTTTCAGATATTGTACTTTCAAAAACAAAAATGAACAAGCCGCGAGGTGCGACCCTTGAGGTCCACACGGTCAACTTCCCAGTAATATCCACATAAACATCAATAACATTACAACAATGAGAGGTAATAGTAACAGGAATGAGTTAATATGAATCATATCGTCTACGGGAGGGTCCATTGATTATGTAAGGTTTTTGGTCGATGAGGACAGATTGAATATTCACGTGGATCAATCGCGGGGCCTATTTGGTGTTGAACATTTTTGTTGGTTTTCAAAATTTAAGCAATTTTTTTAAATTAAAAGACTATAAAAACTATCGAAAATCTGCTCAAATTATGCAAATATCTTAAAACTTTAATTGAATTTACAACAATTTTTTTAGAATAAAAGATATAAAGTAATAGCACTCGTATGATTTTTTTATTTTTAATTTAGTTTTTTCATAATCATGGAATAAAATTTTGCCAGTTTCTCTCCAATAACTGATAAGAATGTATAAATTTTATAAACTGGATCACTGTGCTGTGCAAATCAAGTTAAAAAATATTTTCTATGAAAAAAAAACATAATTTTTCGTATTTTCTTCTATTAAATTAAAAAAACGGCTAAAACGAATTTTTATAATGTTAAAAACTTCACAAAGATGTTAATACACGTCAACTGACACCTTAATGATGCAAATATTATATCTGGTTCGTGAGATATAGTGAATGATAAAAATGACCTTGTAAATCATGATGACTTTTAATGATTTTTTATTTTTAATTTATTTTTTTACGTAATCATGAGGAAAAATTTTGATGATTTTGCAAACATTGTTTGGAGTACATAAATTTTATAAACATTGGTTACTAAGACTTGACAATAAGGTTAAAAATTTATTGTTTTTGAAAAAAAACCTAATTTTTTTCACTTTTTTTTCAAAAATTTGAAAACTGCCGGAAGAATTTTTTTAAAAATTTGATAGAATCACACAAACGTTAATACGCGTCGATTGACACCTTGTTCAAAAAAATCGTATGTTTGGTTCGCGAGGTATAGCGCATGACAGAAATGACCTTCAAACGGGCAAAACAGCAAACCCCCCCGACCGAAGTTTTCCAAAAACTAATCAGCTCTTAAGATTGCAAAGACGCTTCGATTGACACCTTAACGAAGTCGATACGACTTTGTTTACGTGAGTTATGCTCGTAGAAAAAAGTGTCCACGAACGTACGTACGTACGTACGTACACACACACACACACACACATACATCTCCCTTTCTAAAATCACTTTATATATACTCTATAGACCTCAAAACGTAAAGAAAAGTTGAAAATTTCAATTTCGATTTTCGAGGCGATTACAAGAACTTCCCATATACTGGGAAGTTAAAAAAACATAGTTGTCAAATCTTACCCCCCTTAAATGATTTCAGAAATATACTGTATTATTCACGATTAATATTTTGATAGCTTTTTCAAATTGCTAGGGGTTTTTCTGTCCAATACAATATTTTTATTTTGAATGTTTCTTCGAAGAAGTTGGTAAATTAAAACAATTTACGATAAGGGTAGTTTGAATAGCTCTGAGGTGGAAAGTGTAATAACAGGTTTTCTTTATATTTAATTGAGATTTTGTTTTACTAAAGTCATAAACATTATAAGCTTAAATTTAACATAAAACATATTGATAAAATGAAATATTCAAGTGATGTCTGGATGCATTTCCAATTTTTTTTTGACTTTATAGTTGACACGATAATATTCTCAGCCATTAGTGGGTGGTACTTATACACGTTGTACACCGGGAAACGCTACTCCCACACAAAAATCTAGAACACAAATGACTTTCACAGTCAACATTCTAAAAAACCCATCAAAACCCATCTATTTACAGATTCATCATTGATTTTTCCGTTTAATTGGAAACTCAGATTCATTGTTTAATTCAACAATGGAAACTCTGAATTTCAATTCAACGCAAAAATATCAAAAACTTCTGCATAAATATTTCGGCAAATTTATCTTGTCGAAAAGGAAACTGAATTTCATTATTTTAAGTTGAAATTCAAGAAAAGATGATTAAAGATATTTCTTTTCCTTATTCAAATCGCCTACAACGCCGTGGCATATTCTGTGAATAGAATATCTCTCCTCGGGCGTTCAAACATCCGGGCACGTTTCTATATTAAACATTCATGAGAATCTTAAAATGAAATGAATGTTTTCGATAAAATAATTCCAGCATTTCGAGAGTATCCCTAATTTTCGCCGTGAAATCGGCTCAGTCTACTTTTCAAGCACACACCTTTAAGGGCCATGATTAAATTACAACAACACACTCTGCATAATTTTCGGTTCGTAGCAAGTTCGAAACATCTCAACAGCACGAAGATAATTTGAATTTAAGCTACATATGCAAACAAGATTCCCTGACAAACTTTGCCCAACTGCTAAGTTATTAAATTTTTCTAGGGCTAGAATAGTTAGTGGAAAAGTGCTTGAGAAATTTCTGAATAATTTCATGGAAAGCTGTTTATTTATGTATACATGCTGTCACAATAGACGAAGAGGTGAAATGGAATTGTATCCTGCTTTTAGTCGCAAGGACATCCTTCGGTAGTGAATGAAATGTTTTGGTAGTTTTAATAGATGCTAATTTTAGGTTCATGTGGCTTAGAAATTGATAGCAGGTAAGATTTCGCTGTTTCTGAGATGAATGATGACTTTTGTGCTCGTAGTAATGATTTAATTATTAACACACTGTATACAGAACGAGAAGTACTTAATTAAATTCTATTATGAAGCTCCGATTTGAAATTGATATGTACCTTCACTTGTAATTTTGACTAATTAAATTTGGATTCCTAATTTTGAAAGAATGGTAAACTAAAACGAAAGAATCTCTGATATTCAACAAAATGTCTAGAAAATATGTTAAATCCCTCTATTCTTAAGCGTTTTTCACAATTCACAACTTTTTTCTTAATTCCTCATTCTGCGGGTTGATGACTGAAGCGAGTCGGGAGCGGAGCCCTCTAGCATATTCCTATAATAGTTCAGTCAAATAAATGACTTTCTTTGCAACGGAATTAACAATAGTGCACGTTGAGTTTCAAATCAAAAAGCTGACCCTACAGAGAGTCAATTTTAGCTTCCATCTTGAATTGAAGTACTATGCTGATATTTGACTGTACGGCAGTGGCGGGTCTACGGGGGGTCCTCGGGTCCGGACCTTCCCCCCAGGAAGGTCCCGATTGGACCTGAATTTTAAATCCTGATATTCTGTCGCCAAAAATTTGCATATTTTATTCTACGATTCGAAAATCCAAAAAAGATTGTAATGTGCAAATAAATGAGATCTCGTATTTTGTCATACATAATATTATTATTCAATTCAATTTTAGCAATAATGCGAAAACTAGAAAAAATCTTAACCGTTTTTGAAATTCCGCGGTTTTCTCAAGAATTCTTGTAGAATTTCGTCTTCTGTTAGTCCAATTTTTTGCCGGAAACGTCGAACACTGGAACAAATCCTAGAAAATCCTCGCAGACATTCAATTTCGAATCCAAGTGTCGTACACACATGGAAAGTTGCTCGATGCTAGAAATATCAGTCGATTCGTCCGCCAAAATTGAAAATCTTTTTGCTTCGTTCACTTTGGCAACATTTTTTTCCTGATCAGTATGTGACAAGTTTCAATTATTTCATTCTAAATTGTTTTGCTTAAATACGTTGCATTTTTCGGACCTGTTGAGAGATGTTGCTTCAGAATATTGTCACCTTCAGCTCGATATCGTAAAATTGCATGAAAATTCCCTTCGTTCGAGGAGTCTTTTTCAGTTTCATTGGCAGTCCTAGAATTATACAAAGGTCCATCGTCTTTGTGACCACGAAGAGCCATTTCTTGCCTGCCACACAAAACAATAGCGCCAACTATGGGTTTAAGTCTCTCATAATTTTTTTTCATGGTTTTTTCTTTCTGCTCGTCGATCATCAAATCGATAGGCTTACTTCTTCCATATCACGTAGGTGTTCAATACCAAAAAAAGATTTTTTATGATAATCGAGATTTTCGTGGTTTCGGAAGGTTTCTTTCGCATGCTTCCAAACATTGAACGGCTTAGTAACGAGCTTTACTAGCTTGACATCATGGGTTCCACCGGCTTTAACACCAAAAGCTACGGAGTACTTACAATATCCACCGTCTTTGGCAGAGTATGCTAACCAGCTAAACTCTTCCAACTATTTCGTTTGAAATGATAAACTTTTGACACCAGCTTTTGATTTCGGAAATTGAAATTTGGCCGATGGTCTCCATGAATCATCGATAATTTTGAGTAATTCGTCTGGATTTGGTGCATTCCGCAGATTTCGAGCAACGACGCCTATGTAGTTTTTAGGAAAATGCACGATATTAATTTGAAATGATGCATTTTTGTCAGTCTGTCGCTCGCTGGGAACTGCCACATCATGAGAATCGTTAGTGTTGTTTGAAAATGGATCTTCTGCTGATTCGACTGTCTCATAAGTACTTTCTCCAACATTCTTCTCTGGTTCAGATCCGGGATCAAAACGAATGAAATAAGCGAATAAGTATCTCTTTATGTTCTTAGCTTGACTCAAACGGAATGAGACCGATAAAATTCTCCAACCTTTCGTATCTCCTCAAAATATTGACACAGTTGATCACAAATAACGACAGATTACGACAAAATGACTGAATGACAGATGCATTTTGTTACAGTAAAAGTTCGGAAAAAATCTCACGCCGCGGCGCTGCCATAGCAGTATTGTTGGCGCGCTATTTAAAATATCGAACACGTGAGACATGTAGAATACAGAAAACGACATTTCTTGAATGTGCATATTTTCATATTCGTGATTTTACGTTTTTGTGACTACAACGCATGATAGGTATATGCTTTGATTTTTTATACCTTCAATTACGGCGCATGTATCAATGTATCAAAAAATCATATACTGTGTCGTGAAAAGGATGTTCTGAATTAAAACGTATGTACACACAAGCCACATTTTCGTAGTTTTATGCGGGATGTATCTAGAGAATTAGAAAATGAGGTTATGTTAGGTCATGACGGCAGAAATTTTTTGGACCCCCCTCTTGTCAAGATCCTAGATCCGCCACTGCTGTACGGAAAAAAATCCGCAGGAGGTTTTTGTTCGCCACTAACTTTCTTTTTCCGTTAAATATTTTTCTTTGTAACACCTCTTTTGGACTACACGACCTCAACCTTTGGAATGGACCAGCTCCTCGCCAGCTAGATTCCAGTCAGCCGAAAAGTTATTTTATGTTTTTTTTAAAATAACTAGTGCAAATGACAAGGCGAATCACACCATGGGTGGCTTTTTGAGAATGTGAAAAAATAGTAACCGGCAACGGATAATTTGGGTTAACGACAGAACCGGAAGACTTACATAAGAGAAGATAGAATCTTGAAGAGGATGAGTCTCTGGAATCATTTTAAAACGGCTGAGGACATCCGAATAAACTTTGTCGCCAGCCATTTCAACAAGAACTGTATGGCATAGACCACAAAAAGTTGGATTATCTGCACACACCCCTTCCAAAAATTCATGTTTGACCATTGAAATGAGAAGGAAACGTCTCGAATGGGCCAAAAAAGAATAAAAGATGAACTGTAAATGATTGGAAGAATGCTATCTTTTCGGATGAGTCAAAGATAAACATATGCAGCTCCGATGTCATATGGTATGCGCGCCGAAGAATCAAAGATCGGGTAGCAATGAGTGCATCAAAATAATTTTAAGGCAACTAGCAAGCAGAATCATCCGGGAATGCTTTTTGTACCATCAACTTGGACGATTGGTCTTGCTTGAAAGAACTGTTTAGGTTGTTGACAATAAAAACATCCTGGAAAAAATTTATTGCCTTCCCTTGAAGAGCATTTTTTCAATAGTGCTAAAGCTATTTTGCAGGACGACTCTGCGTCTTACCATTGAGTTTAATGGGAAAGAATCAATGTTTTTTTAAAATTATTATTAAGTACCAAACGAAAATCGGCAATTTAATCTTTCATCCACTCCCGCTTATTTTACATGTTAGAATTACTTGAACAAACTCGAAATTTTGCCCTTGTCTTGGCCTGGCAACAGTCCCTATCTGTACTCTTTTGAGAACTTATGGCACATAATGTAAGTACAGGTAGCGCGACAGAAGCCTTCAAATTTACGAGAATTGGACAGGATAATATAAAACGTCTGGTAAGAGGAAATATAGTATTATCACAAGTTTTTAAAAAATTGGTTACATCCATACCGTGCCAAATTAGGTAAAAAAAAGTATATTTTCATCAATATAAGCATCAATTCTTTACCGAAATTTTTTGTTTTTCGTATTACCAGGTAAAATATTTATTTATTTATTTATTTCGCCAAAGCAAGGCAATCACAGTCAACATATGAAAATATAAATATATAAAATATACATTACAACAATATACTTAACCCTAAAATACGTGCTACATTCAACGTTTATTTATACTGTTGTATGCACGTCACAATTTAGGGATGGATAATGGAAGGGCTTTAGAAATGCTGGATTTAAAATTGAACTTGGAGATGGTAGGGGAGTAGTGTTTGCTCAAAGTGTTAAATATTTTACAGCACCTATTAACTGGTTCGTTATCTGCATACCTAGTAAGATGCTGATATTCAGTTAGTAAACGTGTATTACGCGTACTTCTTACAGGCACATTAAGCTTTATTTTATTCGTCAAATACTCCACTTTAATGTGGCCCCTAATCACGTCAAAGGCGAAACAAGAGGACAACACTGTTCTTCTGGTTTTAAGAGTAGAAAAATTCAGAAGCTCCAATCTAACTTCATAAGGAGGCAAGATTTGATAGTCATCAGGGCTATAAAGGTCTCTCAGAGCAAACAACAAGAATTGTTTTTGAACAGATTCTATTCTCGTATCATGAACTCCGAAATGTGGGTTCCATACATTGCATGCATATTCAAGTAATGGGCGAATCAGTGAGGTAAATAATGATTTAGTTACCCACAGATTTTTAAACTCTTTGGCTCGTCTTTTAATAAAGCCAAGCTGTTTATGAGCTTTGGAGAGAATACTATCGTAGTGCGAATTGAAGCATAGTTTCTTGTCTAGGACAACTCCAAGGTCAACAATGTTTTCTTTCTTATCCAATACCGTATTGTTGAGAACGTATGCATTGTTCAATATTGTGGTTTTACGGGAAAAAGTCATCACAAAACATTTCCCAACTTTTAGATGTAGTTTGTTAGCATCACACCATTGTTGGAGGGAAGTTAGTTTTGATTGGAGGAAAACAGTATCAGATTGAGACTTAATGGTGTGATATATCTTCAGATCGTCAGCGTAAAGAAAATGTGATACGTCCGAGAGTTTTTCAGATAAATCTGATACAAAAACATGAAAAAGTAGAGGGCCGAAGTGACTGCCTTGAGGTACACCAGAGTGTACGAGAATTGGCTTGGACAAATATCCCTGAAATTTAACTAATTGACTTCGGTCTCTTAAGTAGGAGCAACACAATAATTTGCTATCATTATCCTTTTTTCGCATTAGTTCGGTGAAAAAGCAAGTCTGTTAAACAACAAAAAAATCAAATTTTACCGTGTTTCCACATTTCACTGACCACCACTGTACATTTTTATGTTTTGTTATAAGATTTAATTTTGTTCACTCCACAATACTACTTAGGGATGGACCAATGCCAGAGAAAGTGGACCTTGCTTCTCCGATTCCCTGTTTTCACCATGGTTTCAGGTCAGTCATCCCGAGTCCCTACTCCCGAGTAGGGAGGACATCTATAGAAATTAAGTAAAAAGGGTATTGGTAGTGTGATATTTTGCAGTAATATACTTCTGAACTGTAAGAAAATTCTATTCATAGTTTGAGATGATAGCTTATTTCCTAAATTTCTCAGTTGCAAAAATTTGGTGCATGAATTTCATTTTCTAAAAAGCAGAAAACATTTTTGAGTTTTTTTTGGAAAAATTTCTCCTCGCGTTGAATTCGAATAATTCAATTCAATAATTCTAGATTTTTCACAAGATGTTTTCATATATAAATACCCCGAAACAATCAGCAAAATGTTGTATGAATGTCTTTTACAAACCGTTTTCGTGAATATTTCAAATTTAAAGTTGATTTTTAATTTGAAAACGTATAAATAGAATAAGAATCCCATTTTCAGCATTTGTTTCCACAATAAATGAGAATTTTTCGTCACAAAATTTCTGAAGAGAATTTTTCGAAGAGATGTTTTTTTACATTGATTTTAATTTGAATTTCAGGAATATGATTTGATTTTGTCAAGATATCGACGAAATTGAATAAGGTTGAATATAAATAATAATAATAATAATTGAAAGTATAAACTTAAACAACATTCAAGATATTATTTCATGTCTATTTTTTGAAAGAGTCGTAGACACTCTAATATTTTCACCTAAGAAGTGTCTTTTTCATTATCTTTCAACCAATAATTTATTTAAACTTCACAATAGATGTTTCCATGTATTTTTGGAACTTCTATAAAAAGTGTTTTGGAGTCAAAATTATGGTTTTGAATTATTTGATTTTAGTGAAAATCTCCTGAAAATTTTTTTGTAAAGTTTTCCAAAAATTTCCAATGCTAATTCTAATTCTGATTCACGATGACTAAACATTATTTCCATGTAGAATTGATTTACGGTCACACACTCGATAAGAATATGAGCTACTTCAGCTAGAAATTTTGTCAATATGTCAGCGAATTTTATTCCAACATAGATATCGTTAAAATTCAGTTTTTTCGACAGAAATCAATAAAAAACACGATGCGCTTGACTTTCTCCTACCAACTAGAAGTATCTTCACCTCTCAACGGGTACCAATAACTATTGCATCCAGCAAGTTTCCTTAATCTGTCTATACGCTACCTACACACATCCTAGCCGGTTAAATCCCAACGAAAACATGCTTCGAAAAGACAAAATTTCTTTTGATAATTTTTTCCCCGGAGAAACAACAAGTCCATCCTGCATATTGAAAGGTTTGTTCCTACCTCGTTCCTTCCGACTTGCTTGCCAAGTTGCGCATCTTGAGGATTTGTCTATAAAACTTTTACTAGGACAATGTAAACAGAATATCATTGTTGTTTAACTTTCTCTGTATTTGACTTGATCTTTTTGCTGCTTTTTCGCAAATAAAGCAAATTAAAGTCAAATAACGATAACAGAAAAACTTTTGCAACAGAATGATTATTCCTTTTGTATTGCAAAAGTTTCGGCTAATGTTTGGCTTATATTGTTCGCGTTTGAGTAGAGTTGAAATCGAGTTAGAGTTGATTAAGTATGTCGCTATTGAATTTTATTGTTTGGAATATATGTGGGTGCTTGATAAAAGAAAAATAGGAAAAAAAAAATTAATTGGCTTCTTTGAGAGGATACTGCAATGATGTTTGCAAGGAAAAACACAATGAATAAATATGATTTCCAGCTGCTCTGCTTTGTGAAAATAATAATGATCATATATTGTTTGGATTAACCAACAAAAATCTATTGTAAAGTGCGAAGAATAGTGAATTTTTGGAACTCTTTACCTAAAATATTAATATAGTCGTTTGAAGAAACTGGATGTGTTAGCCACGCCTTGAATTTTGGCTAATGCATGACACACATTCACAGACCAATAAATCCAACTCTTCTCAAACTAATTCCACCATTTCATACCTACCTACCATTAATTGCTCGCAAATGAAATCAAACCCCTAGCAGAAAACTTCCCTGAATAACCTGAGAAAAAATAGATGAATGAAAATGCGGAGGGCATAGCTAATCTGACTTTCCTAACAACAATCGTCAGCAGTCGCCATATTTTCTGCCAGCAAATTTCTCTGCATAGGGACATTCATAAAAAAACCAGGGCATGTTTGGATGGCCAAATCTTCAAACAAATCGATCACTTTCTCAGCGGGAAAAAAGCTTCTGCCAGTATTCTCATCGTAACACTATCTCATCGAATCAAGACATCTTTATAGGATCGGATCTTGTTTTGATGATCTTGTTTCGATTTGGACTGTACATTTTTAAATTACACTCAAGAACTACATACATACTCCATACAAAGTTGCAATATATATACTAATTAAAACACGTTGCAACCGCGAATTATAAAGTGTCAAATTGTTCCCGTTCACATGGCTATCTTCGTATCGTTATTTAGATGATGTAAGCCCTTTTACGTCCTTTTACGTCACATGGCTATCTTCGTATCGTTATTTAGATGATGTAAGCCCTTTTACGTCCTGTGTTGGCCGCACGCCGGGCAGGCTCGGTGTCCACAACAACATCTTTACCATGTAAAAGAACTCGAAAAACACAAGAACTCAAAAATTTGTCTCTTTTCACTTGTACTTCACGACTCTTCTACGACTTCGCGACGGCGGTTGACGGACTGTACTACAGTCGCCAATACCAGTTTTTCTCTCTGCCGACAACGGTAAATTGTACAGGCCATGTCAGATAGAAAAAATTAACACATCTTAACGCATATGATTACATACTTGGATTCAATACGATGGAAGAGATCAAAAAATTCTGGAGAAAACAATGAATACTTTCAGAGCACTTATTTAATTAATTTGGATATGACCGTCACAAAGTCCGACAGGCATCTAAAGCAGAATGAAAGCCCCACCCTAGTACTTATCAAAATAACCTTGTGTATTGATGACATGGATAGCATGGAACGGTCTATCGGTCACTAATTCAGCAGCTAACATATTTGGGATTTATGCTCAATAAAAGCAAAACCGCGTGCATACTAAAACAAGGTATAAAATCGATCTTCAGACAGAATATAATGTATGGACAACCGCATCTTTAAAAATGTTCACTAACTTATTTACCTTAATGATCACATCACACAAAAATATTAAGGAAAAGTTCGAAATTGGAGGGCACATTTATCTGTCCCATATAGTGCATTCTTCAGTCCCTCGATGTTTGAACCCATCAAAGCATAAAAAATTAGCAGTAGACTTACAAAATGTTCTTTCATTAAAAGCTAATAGAAGAATATGAAGAGCGAACCCTGGCACATTTCTCTAAAACCCCTGTACTCACTTTTGTGCCCTACATATTGAATAAGATTTTGAGGTCAACGAAGGAGGCACACTGGCGAAAATCTGCAAGGATTTCAGTCGATAGAAAAAATCTTTGTATTTAACAATCCCAGAGAGATTGAATGAGGGGCAAATCTACGGACTTTTTCGGTCACAAATTCGCTACTTTGCGTATACCATCCCCTCGCATACAGATTAAATCGTGTCCTGAAATGAATCCAAAACCTCTTTCGGGTCCTTTCAGTGTTGATGATCTCTGATTTTTGCAGTGGTAACAGGTGTCTGATCAGAAGAGTCACCTGAAACGAAATCAAGGAGTATGAGGCTGATAGATTAATCAATGAAGAAAAAATATTGGCACATCCATTTCGTGCGAGCTTCACAGGATGACTGTAATACCCTAATGTTTAGAAGTAAATAAACTCAACGTTGATATACCATTTTCCATTTTTTTAAAAGGGAATGAGAAATAAAAATGTTTGTAGGTTATGTGAATTAACGAAACAAAATACATGCAATCATTTTTACACATTCAGATATTAAATGAAATTAAATAAATTGATTGTTATTATTAATAAAATTGAAAAGTAAATAATAAACTACACAGCAAATCTTCTAGAGTTTTCTTGATGGTCCTCCCTTTTTCTCGACTTTTACTCTGTTCAAAATAAACCGGCTGAAGTAAGTACAGGTACACCTAGTGCGCCTAAACATGCGATCACGCAAACACGAAGCCATTGCAGGGTGGGCCCAGGCTGCATAATATATGCCTGGCGTGCTCCACTGACGTCTGTTTCCTGGCGGGAGTGACACGAACACTCGTGGGTTTTGTCTCAACGTATTTTTTTTTAATTTCAGCGTTTATTTCGGTCTGTAATGTAGTTTGTAGTGTTCGCTCTTAAGTAGGTCTTGATTACGATGTTTTTTCGGTATATGCAAGGAAATTGTGAGTAAAGTAACGTACGAGGTAAAGTCTTAACTTGAACTTTGAAATTGCATTGATTTTGTTAACATTTTCGGTAAATGTGCAATAGGATTGCTTTAATTACCACAAATGAGATTTGCTAGGGAAACGACCCACAACGTTTCGTGCTGAACTGACTTGACCTGCCAGCAACCATCGCACCTCAAGCTTTGTAGAGCCGAAAAGATTTCGTTGCGTCGTACTCAGGAGTGAAGATTCGTGAAATCAGTGAAGCAGGAGTCTCATTTAATTCAGAATTCGCCTGCACTTCTCTCAACTCATCACAAGGTAAGGTTTTAAGGGATTGGAACCATGGTACTTCGATTGAGTTCTTTTATTGTCCGCACATTAGACTGATCATTTTCGTTGGGCTGGTACTCCTCAAAGAGACGAATCAGCAAAAGATCTTCATCACTAATGTGATTTATTTCCCGGCCGGTTTAATGGATCACTTTTAAATATAATGGCACCAATATTTATCGCCATTCTGGAAATCCAATCATTTCTCTCTACTTTTAACGTCTTTGGACAGTCTACGAGTCGTCAGTGAGACACAAAAGTCTAAGAGACAACCATTGCGAGATTGAAACTTCAATTTGAAGTATATTGGAAGCATCTGGATAATAAGAGAGCTCCTGGATAAGCTGCTGAGTAAACCAAACAAATGTTTGAAAAACTCACCTAACGCTGGCACCAAATAAGCCTTGAGAGCTTTAGATTGAAGGACCCGGTCGTTTTCGAAGAATACTGAAAAGAATAGTAGTCTTCATTTCACCTTTTGTGTGCTTAACTATGTATGTTATAAGTTTTTGAGTATGAGGGTGATATTCGCATGACATTATTGGTTACTGATTGAAAGTGGTATGTAAACACAGCTCATCAACTGACTGCAAGTAGTAAGACAGATACTTTTAGTCAGTTTTGCACTGCGCCCGATAGGAACAGGATGTACCACTACATGCTCAAAGTGTGGTAGTGCCCTAGCCTAAAAGACGACCAAATTTCTCTATTGTTGATGGTAGACAGTGTAATACTATATCGGGGAAATTGTTTGGAGATTCGGTTTTCACTATGTCCGGCCGGCTGTTTGCTAGTGTGCAAGTGTGTGTACTATGGGACTGATGCCCGAGGTGGGTTTTCAAAAACGCAGATTGATTGAAAGCTGGTTTGAATGTGGGTTAAGTGGTTTTGATATGAGGTATCGTGATCGAAGTGAAGAGCCCAAGTATTGTGTTTGAATAGAGAGGTGTATAGTTCTAGTAAGATCAAAAATCACTTGTTTTGAATGAAAGTGGTCTGGAAAATCATATGTTTACGTTCATAGCTTAAAAATTGTGGAAGCACACGAATAGGTACTAGAAGATCATCTACTAACTAACAAAATAGAGCATGCTTAAAGAATCCTGTGAATCTAATCGGAAAAAAGATGAAGATGCCGATTTCTCGACATTTTCATGACGGGGCTCACAAGAAGCATTGATATTAGGACCCTCGTGACCTTAAATGGTACATGCCTTGTGTAGATGTGTTTCATGTCAATTTTCCATTACAATCACACGAGAAAATGAGGCAAATTCTATGCGAATCGTATGGCGGTGTCTCTTTAATAATGTTAAACGGGCAGTTACTCAACAGATATCGTAACTCTTGTTGGGTTTTTCAAGCTTTTTGGACCTGTGCGAAACAAGAAATAATTCAGACCTCCACAAACCTCAGAATGAGAACATCTGTCGAAATTCTTCAGAAAGACAAGAGAAAATGAGAATGTCACAAGTATTATTGTTACAAATGCATGGCGGAAAAGTAATATTTTTAGACGAGAACATTTTAATCCTCTTGAAATTCAATTGGCCTCAGCTTGCCAGACAAAACAAGTGAGTTTAATGATAAATGTCTTTTTTATGAAAAAATTTGATGATCGGTGGATAGATGAATAGAAGGATTCTTTAGGACATATATGTGAAGTAAAAAAATAAAAAAATTGATAAAAATTTTTTCCGCTCTTAATACTCTATTATTATTTGAGGACCAACTAGCACCATACCAAAGAGATAAGCTGTACATATTATTACTGATGAGCATTGTCTGAGAAATGTTTGAATAAGTTTTAAATGGTTTACTATTTTGTCTTACCAAAAAATTTAAAAAAAAATTTGACCGGGAAACAATTCTGATGAAAGAAATTAACCCCATTCCATATATTTTTAAAGAAAAGGATAATGAGTAAAGTGGCACAGGCAACTATCAATAGGACTTTACAAAGCTTGATAGAAGCAATTTTGGCAAGCATTGCAGGCCAAGTTACCAAACATAAACTTCAAACTTAAAATCAGGATAATGAGGGACTAATCACCTCTTGTTTATAATTGAACATTGAAAGAAAATACTCAGTTAACATTGATTGATGGCTTTTGATCGAATGTGATTTCGTTTTCATTAATTGTTTTTCTTATTTTGAAAAATTTACGTCTACTCAGTTTTCCAGTGAGACGTTGCAGGCTATTTTCTTAACATAAAACTCGTTGAACATAATATACATGGAATCAAATACTTCCAGGAACTTTGATTAAATCAAAATCAAATCTCAACGGCTTACTTCTAAAAATTTCTAATAAAACGTCTCCAATAAGCATTCTTTCATGATTGTGCAGCATTTAGATAAAAGCTGAAGATATCTAATGAAACGATCAAGTTCATAATGTGTCTCAATTTCCCGAAAACAGACTAATTTAAATTCCATGTGAAAATGAGAACGGTAAGCAGGCAGACAAGCTGACTCATCATCCTGGAAACTTATCAACAACTCAGCTTTAATTTTAAATTATCACGTTTATTTCCCTTGTGTTTATCTTACGCAGTACTTCATTAAAAATATTCCCTTCAAAATACTCATAACAAGTATACACCCTTAAGCTTTACGCCTTGCAAAATCTTCCAGACAGAGTATTACGTACCTTGAACAAAATTTCAATCCCCCCCCCCCCCGTCATCAGAAAGGCTAATGAGATTCGACTCAACAAAGTCTGTTGGAAACAAGAAAATAATACCCTTGCCAAGAGAGAGGGTGAGCGCCTCTGAACCATGCTTGTTGTAAGGAATCATAAAGGACTCACCAAATATGATTCCGAAACCAGGAAACCGAGCATTGTTATAAAGGAAGTGTTCTGTTTGTATGTTTGCGTTTGCATCGAATAGTTGAAATTGTATGCCTGGCAGCTTTTCAATTTCTGGTGTCGTGGCTCTATCCACATCTACATTTTCTTTTCAGTTATTAGAGCTTGCTTTTCCATTCGTTACGAGCGCCTTCTGTTTGGAATCCTGGTCGACCAGACTGTGGTGCAATATATAAAACGGAGATGGAAGCCAGTTCCTTTTATTAGGGTGTAAAATAGACGATGGAGGAACGGACGTTTGTGCAGAAATAAAGCACCAATCATGGATTTAACGAAGCCACAAGTGCTATGCTGGGCGGCTTAAAAGGCTTTGCAAATGTTCCTCCTAATTTCAGGATTTTTTATTGTGGTTCAAGGATGAAGAAATTGAAAGAAATATGTAAAATACAGAAAAGGAAATAAGTCAAAGTACAAGAATAATACCAAGAAGATTATAAGTAAATTCACTGGGTGTGACTGCAAATAAAATGTGAACATTTTTTAATATCATTCATGCGTCAATGCATTTTAAATCGTCGATTCGATTCGGATGTTTTTTTAAAAAAAAATTATTTAATCCTTAATAAAAAATTGAAGGAAAGTCAATGTCCCTGCATTGAATTTAATTAAGAAAAATAGTTATTTTCCGTTGCTTTCAACGAAGAGGAAGTTCACGCGAGTCAAACATGGTGCGAAAAGCAGGAATGACAAATTCTAGTTTTGTGTCACACAAGCATCAAAGATTATGAAGCGCGGGTGGGGAAAGAGGTCCAAAGGACGTAACACTCGTAGTCAGCAAAATGATACACGCATCCAAAACCACTCGTCAAATGTTTAACGCACTGGGCTGTGTTAAACACGGGGTAACGAGTCGCGAACGAGACTGATGTATTGTCCCAATATCACATTCCGATCTTAGACCACACTCACCAAAAAGTCGATAATAAAACGACGTTACATGATGATCAGCCAGATCGGATATATTTAGATCGAGCACGCATGGAAAGTGTGACTATTGATTGGTTTACAAATTAATAATTCATTTAGGTCACGATGCAGTTCTTGAACGTACGCATGAATATACATTTTTGAACATAGTGTAATATCCCTTCCTTTACTTTCAAAATTAAAATTTATGCATGAAGTTTGAAAAGAACTGTCAGAGAAAGGAATAAAATTAGAGTAAAGCAATTCTTTCAATTTCAAAAACTCTCTTGCCATATTTGATCAAACGAGACAAAGTCCGCTTAGCACTTGCCATTAAGTTTGGTGCTTGCTGCTAAATATTTGGTATCATTGTTGGACTTTGTTGTAAACGAAAACACAGTGATTTTATCACGACACTTATTACACCAATCAAACACTTAAAGCTCGAGTAACACACAAAATATACTTGAGGAGCTATTTTGTAGTGTACAAATGTAATTGTCAAATCGAGCTTAGTACAGATCCCTGTGGCTCACTTGCTGATAGACCCCTGTGATACGTTTGTTGAAATTTTAAATGATTTTGATTAATTCTTTAGTGTATTTAAAAACACACCCACCGATTTGAGGTCTCCCTCCTTAAGCAAATCACCAATGCTACACAAAAAGATTGTACGACACATGTTGGGCTTATTCCTTACTTTGAAAATTGCATTTATTCATTCACTTCAAGTGTAGTACGACACTTTGCCCATAACAAATGTTGAGGCACCATCCTTAGATGGGACGTCTAATTTATTACTCATTAAGAAATCGTTCTACAACTACATATAAGGTAAGACATGTTGACAATTTGTTAACTATTTGCTTGAGTGCCGGAACAAACCTTGTTTTGGGTCACCATAAGTGTGACAACAAATTTATGGTTTTGTGGGTCACCCACAACGCGTATTGCCGGGTCGTGTGAACCCTTTGCGTAAGCAAATACTTAGGACATGCATTGGAACGTGTTTGTTTATCAGTTATAGAAAGTTGCGTGTTCTCTTGATGAGCCAGTTTTTTTATATTTTATTTTTTTGGCACAGAATAAATATTTTGATGCATAATAGATTAAGCAAAAATAAATTGTATATAATAAGCTTGTAAGAAATTTGTGTGAAAGAAAGAACGATCGAAGTTATTCTTGTCACACTCGGCAGATAATTACAACTTTGATTGCTCTTGCGTCAATCGACAATTTAGAAATATCAGCATGAAAACGTTGCTATTAGGTTAGACTGAGTGTAAAAAAGAAATTGAAGATAATTTTTACAACTTGGCACGAATGAAAACCATTTCTGGATATTTTGTCTGTTTGTCTATCAGAAGTTTTCGTGTGATGCATAGGCAATACATCACACGAAAATTACTGCACGGATTTTGATGAAACTTGGCATATGGATAACTTATATTTTGAGGTTTTTACATAAATTGAATACCCATTTATCGAAGACCCTAATCAACATTTTTGTCAAATATTAATTAAAAAGCATTTTTAAATATCTGACATAATTTTAATGATCCCTTTGTTAACCCCACCAATGAACTGAGTATTTCAAAAAGGACTCAATATGGAAAACTCAACAGGATTATTAAGTAGATCATATATTTTGAGTTGGTGTATACACCGTGATAAACTAAAGAAATGATAAGAAGATTTCTCTTGATCCATTTAATCTTTATTGATTGAAAATTTGTTGAAAAGTGATTTTTAAAAATAAAATTTGCACGTAAAATTCACAACTGATGTTCATCAAACATTTTCTCGTCAGTCCAATTTGCTTGACCCAAATAAAACCCACATCAAATTAATGACGCACATATTATGACGTCGCTTCCAGATTAAATGCAAAATCCTCAGAATATTATTCCATCGTTTACAACTTCTTCAAGACCATTTCAATGAGGTGTGTTATTCTGTCGTTAATAGCTACACGAATATTTTGCGTTGCGTGCACGTTTTGTGGCTGACATTCTTAAAGAAATACCACAGCCCGTGGCAGGTTCTTCGGATTCCAGACGGATTACGTGAAGAATGTTAACCCTAGTTAGCTAACGTTCCTGAATACACCGTATAAGCTAACCATTCGACTTTTTTACGATCAATTTTTAAATGTGCCTTTTAGTTAAATTTTATGATATTTTGAAGAAGTTTATTGTATTAATAGGAAATATAGAGTATATGTAAAAGATGTCACTACGCGACACAGTCTAACGATCACTGAATTGGCGCGGAACCGCACGTGTGTAAGTAAAACAATGGCAACGGGAGTAGAAGGTATTTATTGGATATTCGTCATTTTGACGAACATTAGCTATCTAGGGTTAAACCACATGGCATCAGGCAAAGTGGCAATACGAAAATGATTTTTGCAGAATTTCGTTATTTTTTTGCTTTGTCGCATGTGATAATAAATGAACGTAGAAAAAGACGTTTGGTAATCTTAAAAAAGCAGGGCGAATCGCCTTACGTATCTCAAAAAAACCAAACGAAAATGTAACTTTGCTTAATTTTTATAATCATTCCCAAAAAAGCAGTTGCTCACTTTCCAAACGATATTTGAATAATCATTTTTCTCATCAACATTAAACAATTGTGACTAATTGTTGACTTTAATTGTGAAATCGTAACACTTTGCAAGGACAACTTTTGTCTTCGTCTGCAACCCAATTAGCGTAATTGCCTATTCTGCATATTTCAGGCCAATATGTCCCCAGAGTCAATTAGTTGAAATGACAACTTATCATACCGTGAAACCATAACGCTTCGCTATTTCGATTGTCCTTTCGTAGTATAATTTTTTTCCACGCGTACTGCCTGTAATCTGTCTTTCATTTCCACTTTTTATCGTTGCTCGTCGGATATTTTTTGAACACTCTCTACACTTCTACACTCGACACTCAAATAAGGATATAATAGTTGAAAATCGATATTTTTATATTGAAAAATGTGACGATTAGATTGTGGCAATTGGAGGACATTTAAAATAAATATTTTAATCAATATTTTAAGTAAATTTGTCATGTCAATTATTTTATATACTTTAAGATACTTTTATTTTACTTTAAATTTGGTTGGAAAAAATTATTTGAACAAACAGAACAGAAATCAAATTTTATATAAGGTGGAACCCCTATTTATTAGCCTGCAAAGAAATGCGCAACCCTGATGATTGTCTTGATTTTAATGTAACAAAAAGCATCAATTTTAAACTCCCGACAGCTCTTTCGCAAAGTGAATTTACATCAGATAACTCCTTAATCATAACTGAATCAGTTATTTCAAAACAGCAACGTATGCCATATTCTCGATTTCGAGAAAAACGCAAAATAAAACTACTTAATCTAAAATTTTGAAAGTTGCAAACCTATTGGGAACTTTGAATAATTTCTTGATGTTTTCCAACAGATAGCGTTATCTTCGCTTTTTTACATCGGAACATACTGCAGCCAACTTCATCGTGAAGCTCCACGATTAGACGTGACATGACAGTCTATGTCATTCCTCCAAAGTGCAAAACAAAATATTCTTTCATAGCGTTTAACATGTCGAGTTTTGTACCAAAAAGAGTAATTGTGAGGAGTTTTACTGCATATTTTTAAAAAAAAAAACTCTGCAGCTGGGGCACATAACACATCTTGTGGAGACTTACGGCAATCATGTTTTTCAGAAACAACGTGCCGCATTTACATATATAT
Organism: Oxycera nigricornis; assembly: GCA_963942545.1. NCBI lineage: Eukaryota > Metazoa > Arthropoda > Insecta > Diptera > Stratiomyidae > Oxycera > Oxycera nigricornis. Next base: position 92,741,722 of record OZ012661.1, on the reverse strand, counting down.
GCATATATGAAATCATATATTCAGATTGCGATAAAGTATATATTGGACAGACAATCAGGACGGTCCAGAAAAGAGTGCAGGAGCATATTAGAGCAACTGAACTACCCATCAAACATGGAAGGACTGATATTGAGTCATCGGTGGCAAAACAAATCGTGAAGGAAGGCCACAACATCACTAGGACAAACTCAAAATGGTTAAAAATGATCCAAAAACATTCTAGGTTGGATAGCTACGACCCTCGTAAAGGGCCTAATAAATTGATTGCAAGAACCCTGGAGTTGAAACGTGTTAAGCACAATCTAGGTGGTGGTTTTTTGGACCTTATTGAATTGATCCTGTAGGCGGCATAACGTTATACCGGGATCTAGTTATGGAGGTAACGATCCAATAGGAGGATATAATTAATTAGTATGTAAGCCCAGTATATTTAAGAAATATTCTGACATGTATTCTCTTCAGACACAGTGAAACACTGAAGAAGGATACAATTAATGTCCAAAATACACATTTGAAAATAATAAAAAACAATTCGCACCAAAACAGTTTGAAGGCGTTGAAGAAAAAAGTTATTAAGTTCAATGATTCTACTATAAAATCATATGATAAACGTCTAAATACTGCTTACGTTTACAATTATCATGAGTCCGTTTAGCCTCGTATTTGCAAATATGGTCATGAATTTTTACGAAAAATTCCTCACTGTGGTGTTTCCAATTGTGTTCAAGCCTCTTAGATACCTTAAAGATTTTGCTCTTACCAGATAATCACGTATACGTCTAGGAGATGCACCATGTTTTTGCATACTGTGTGGATTTTTCTTTGAACCGTTATGTTATATGAATAAAACTTTTGCCAGATTTTTTTTTGCATGCACTAGTTGAAATATCACATGACTCATAGACTTTTTTGTGTTTCCGTTTTTACCTTTGTAGCTCAATAAGACTTTACAAGTATGTATCCTGTGTGTTTTTGCGTTCTTGTGATTAGAAATTTTCATTTAGAACTTTTCTGTTTTTCTTAGAACCTTTGGAATAACAATTTTCAGCATATATATAAGGGTAGGTTTTCTGTTGTTTTGCTAACATCTCTTTACCAGAGGAAGAATAATCCTTAGACTCAAGATTTTCAGATCAAATTCTATTTGTATTTTTTTTTCGTTTGCCGCTCCATTCTTTCACTTAACGAAAGCATTATCTTCTAAATCACTGCTCAACATCACACACACACACACACACACAATTATATAACGGAGCCAAAAATAGCCCGAAATTAAATGAAAATTGTAAACTTAAGAACTTTCTGGATTTAAAATTGCCAACTTTTTTTTAAAAAAATATTCTGTCAAGACATGCAACGGAAAACTAAATGAAAATGTCGAAATAGCTACTCCCATACTCAGCAGAGACCTGGAAGACTACCTAAAACAATTCAGTCCATAACTCTTTAAAGTGAAAAAAAAACAAATGAAGAGAAGAAAAAACAAAGGTCTCTAAAAGTAACGACAATTCACAATGTTGCCACCAAAAATGGGCATAGGTAGAAAAAACAAGGTGCGAGATTAGCAGAAGGGTCCTATAATTCTGATGACTACTATTCGATCGGACGACAAAAGCAGTTATGTCAGAGATACCAAATAAAGATTCAAATGGCAAAATCTGAGATACTTTCCATTCATCCAAACAATGTCTTTAGCCTGAAACATCCGTTATACAATCACGAGAGTAGCCCCATCAATTTTTCACTATTGGGACATTGTCATGATCACCAAGAAACGAACCAGTTTCAGTAGTGCCCACTAACTCAGGTCTGGTCTCTAAAAAACTAAAGATGCGGTAGCTGCTGACATGCCAGCTTAGATTGGCACATAATGTCGTGGGTAAGTTTCCCTTGCACTGTCTTGAAGTTCAATACCTTATATTTCGCCATCTTCATGCTTTACCGAAAATACTGAAAAAATCAATTAAAACCAATATCCGAGGATAAACCCTGTACGATTATTTACTAAAAAAACTCGCCTAGAGAGCCGAACATCAAACTACTCTACTAAGAACTATCTCACAAAACGAACGAACGATACCACCATTTGATGCGTGAGCAAAACAAAACTCTCGGGCAGCCATGCCACTTCTCACAGGACGACGGGTGTCAGCGGAACTTATCAGGCATAGATCGTGCTGCTGGGCTCACCCTTCCAAGGCAAAGTGCTTGCGTGAACGCATGTTAATGCGCACTAGGTCCTCTAATGCTTAGCTCAGTAGAGATGGCCTCTACCCGCTAGAAATTATATTATAGGTAGGGCCTTCAAGAAAGCTCTCATGATTTTTGCTTTACTCAATTTTTATTTGGTGTACGAATAATTTCTAGAAGGAGCACCGAAAAAGTTTCAAGACCCAGAACTGCCAAAGTAATTCAAAGAAGATCCAATTCAAACGCTTTAATATTTGTCGAACGCGTTAAATTTTAATGATGATACATTCTGATCGTACTCAAAAATATTTTCAATCATGATGTGAAAAATAGATAACTGCCGCTCAGATCACAGTAGGAAAACCTCTTGGATTATAGTCGGATAACATCCTTGTTTGCAGTTTGAGAGCATACCAAAATACATTTTTAGAGTATCTTTTACAAAAAAAACTCCATTCTCTAATATGAATGGCATTTTTCATGACCGGAATGTACAATTCCACAATAGCAATCACAATGCCATCCAGCTAAGTGTAACAAAATAACTACCAGTCACATATATTTTTTCTGTTGCTTCTGATTGATGTTTCCCTTCCAGATTGTGAATTACAATTACGTACTTTGTCGGAACAATACAATTTCGGATATTACCTTTCTACCTAAAGACCTTAGCACAATGGTCGGCACTCGAAGACAATGGCAACGCACTCATCTAGAATAGTGCCTAATTAGGAAATGGAAAGCAGGAATAAAAGTTGAAAAATTGTTACGTGTTGATTCCCAGCTTTTTTTCGTGTATGTGTGTGTGTGTGTGTGTACGGTATTGTCTGCGATGGAAATTACGTGCAGCCTTCCATATTCTTGATTGTTTCCAAGTATTATCAAACTGGATGATTGAGAGAAATGAGGTCGTAAGGGAGTTCTTCGAATGAATACATAATTTTAATCAGAAAAATGGATATACACATCGTTGCGTATATCATACAATAGAACAAACACACATAGCACATGTGAAGTAAAGGGGTTTTCTAGACGAGATGAGTCGTAAGCGTATGAGCAGCCTAATTTACACTACTTTGAGCAAACAAAACACAATTGTGATAAGGAATTACTTTACTTTACTTACTTTTTATTTTATTGAATTCAAAAAATATTCTTCTACTTACTCAAACATAAGTTACGAAAATGCATATCACTCTGGAAATTGAAAATTAAGATGCCATACCTGAAAAATAGAGAAAACATTTATCAATTTATGTCTTGGGTGATTTTTAAATGAGTATAGCTCAGTCCTTAATAAAAATCATTTTCACTCATACGGCAGAAAATAAGTTAAATAAATTCACTGCATGTCTCGCTCGCAAAAGGGCACCATGACGACAACCACATTACATGGATGTAATAGTATTCTATGAAACCTAAGGCTTTAGGTTAAACCCGATCTACTAGACGATTTTTGTGTGTCTATTCAGACTTCTTAGATTAATGCAGAGCTCTGATATTGAAAACTGAACTTTCTTTACCTACTCATAGTAATAATCAGTGGCGGCTCTACCTTTGGGGCTAGTGGGGCTCAGCCTCACCACTTATTGATGAGCCTATATTAGTGCAAATGTAATAAAATATCATTATAGATTTCAATATAGTTTTCAGAATTTAATTTCATTTCAAAATTTAATGTAGCATTTTTTTCGCCCATGCTGTAGTTTACTTTCACATAGTCTTCTTGCCACGCACTGTAGAACCATTTCTTTTTCTCTTCGAGTCGCTTCGTTGTGCCTGCACCGAGTAAAAGCTAAGAGTAAAATTCAAACATATTTTCTCTTTGACAATTTTCCACCTTTACTTCGAGGAAGGGGCTACATGGATTTTGCCCCGAAAAAGAGTATTTCGATTTGAATGTATGCGTGAATTCTATGCTGAAGCGGCGGGATTGTGCGTGTTTGAAATAACATGTGTATACATCGTGGACGGGCTAATCATATGCAGCCCGTTCAGTGCTTCGACAACGTTTAGTCTTGGCATGGTGTCGATAATACTTTTGAGCAGGCATGTGCAACATTTTTTTATGACGGGCCGAAGGGGGTGAAGGTGATGGCTGTTAATGCAAACGTAGTCTCATCAGTGTAGTGCATGGTATTAGTATTTAGTGTGCCTTCGTAGTGTTTGGTATTTTTTAAAGTTTTGTAGTGCTTAAAGTTTGTTTCAGAAAAGGGTAGAGAAATTATTTATTTTGAAAAGTGCGATAGGCCTAAAAGTTGTTTCGTTGGAAGAATTTAAATGTTTTTAAACAATTTTTTTTTATTCAGAGTGCACTGAACTTTTATTAAAGCTTTAAATGTTATTCAAAACACGATAATAGGAATACATCTTTGATTGCCAGCGAATCTACTTTTGGGGAAACCGATCACTTAAAATCGCTCAACGCTCCACATGTGGTACCTCTTGGGTGGAGTGGAAACTCACATAAGAACTTATATTGGTGATAGAAAAATTCGTACCAGTAGCCCCACCATACTTAAATCCCACGAGCCGCCACTGGTAATAATGTAAGCGAGATTCCCAATAAATACAAAAAAAATGCCGTCTATAACATAAAAGAATAGGAAAACTTGACCTCAGTGATTCATAAACTAGCCTGGCCAATATAGGGCACTAATGTAGTGACGGTCACCTTTGCTGCCTTTTCTGCTACTTTCACCAAAACTTCGGATGTCACCATGAATTTCGTTGAATTGGCGTCATTTCCACTGGGGTATTTCTTGTATATATTTCTGTAGTTGTTCCTGCAGTCGTTCCTGTAGTTTTTTCTACCGTGCAGTGTAACAAAACACAATCATATCCCCATTCATACACAAAGGTAATGTTTTGTTTTCCATCGTTTTTTGGGAAAGTGATTGAACTCTTAACTTGACTTCAGGTGAGTTTGTCATATGGACGCACTCTTTTTCGTGTGGTAAATTCACGAATCAATCTGAAAATGCCAACTCTTTCGATCCTTGCGAAGCTGGAATTGATGTTTTGATTTTGCACGAGAAAGTTACCGGCCACCGTGTGGAGTGTTGGATTTGCTTCCCTCATTGTTACCAATTATGGCCTGACAAAGCTGGACTCCGGTGAATTTGATTGCTATCCATCTGATCACAGTAAGAACCGTCTAGTTCTTATTGCACGGGAATCATGTTTGCTGTGAGTGCATATTGGTCTGCATACTAAGTGCATAGGTCTGTATATTGAGGCTCACAACGGACCATCCTTTGGCAGGGTTATTCTTCGGTGGGCTTAATCTAATCCCTAATAATAATGTCTGTGTCGCCATGCATATATTTTTGGGTTACCACAATGGTTACTCTTCATGACAATCCTATCAAGCACGATTTTAAGCGCCTCAGATTCTCCTTTAGAACACTTATAAAACTGTCTCAGTCCTCTTCACCATTCGCCCAGCTACTCTTCTTTGCCCCCGATTGTTGGTCATCAACACTATATCATCCTTTACCGTGTTTACATGTATATAAGATTTTGATTTTATTTATATTGGTCATCGTGTCATGAACTGTCCCGATAAAGCAACCAACTTTTCAAGATTTCAATAACTTTTAATTCGCATTCGAATGCGAAGCTGAGTGAGCTAGCAACTAATAGAATGGATCAACTCCTGGATTTCCTTAAGAAATTAGAATGATTACAGAAAGCATTAAGAGGTTTCCATGTCTTGCAGATATAGAAACAATGAACCAAAAACGGTCTTATTGAAGCTAAGCTAGAACAGCTAGAACCTGCACTTGAAGACCCTTTTAAATACGAGTTCACCGGACTGGTGACAATGCTGCATGCCCCACCGGTATTATGACGATTGCCAGCGCTTGTCATGTTTCGGAAGAAGGGGGAAGAGCCCTTTTAGAAATCCATTTCCCACGTCTTCTTCCGGGGGCCGCGTGAGAATGCCCGAACCGTGGCCAGGATCGACTACGACATAAAAAGCCGTAGAAATGGATCTCCCATATAGCAGCTTGTGATATCAACTGATAGTTTGAGAACATCTCAGGCTATAGTTTGAGATGATTTCATAGTACGATTAAACAATATTTTAGGTATACAGTAGTTTCAAAACAGCGAACAGGCTCTCAAACTGTAATATGTGTAGGATTTCGAAGTACATCTTGTCTCCGCTATGTATTTGTCTGGCGCTAACATTCGTTAGTTGAATTCTGTAAATATCTCGTTCACTCAGTTGTGGACTATCGAGGCGAGCACACGTCTGAAATACACGTCTAGAATAAATATTATAATTATTTCACGTCTTTCATTGTGGAACCCCACATTTGGTGACCCCGACTGGAAACATCAGAATGTCGCACGAGGAAAAGTCACAGGACGTCGAAAACCCTGTCATCCAGGACGACGGAAATGCAGAAAGACAGAATATCACCATCGACGAGCAGCTCAGCAGCATCGTGGCTTTCAAAATGCCGCCATTTTGGCGTGCATGCCCTGCGTTGTGGTTCGCAAGAATCGAAGCGCAATTTCGGACTTATCGAGTAACTCGCGACGAAAAAAGGTTCGACAAGGTGATTTCAGAGCTCGACCCCGAAATTTTGCTACAAGTAGCCGATATCGTCACAACTCCACCGGATTCAGGTAAATACGACGCCATAAAGACTCGCATCGTAAACACGTATGCACTTTCCGAAGAGGCAGAAATACGCGAGTTATTGACTGGTATCGAACTGGGCGACCAAAAGCCGTCTCAACTGCTGCGTGCAATGCAGCTCAAAGGCGGAAATAAAGTGTCGGAAAATGTGCTTCGTTCGTTGTGGATGCAAAGACTGCCAGCCGGCGTGCAGTCTATATTGGCTATTTCGGAAACGGCGTCGGTTTCAAAGCTCGCGGAAATGGCGGACAGGATAGTGGATGTGCGTGATCCTGTCAATGTGGCTGCTATAGCTGGCCCCGTATCGTCTTCGAGTGACATAGTGAGCGAGCTAGCCGCAATCCGATCTCGCTTGGATCGCATGCAGGTGGACGATCGCAACTATCGTCGTCCGAGGCCAAGCCGCCAGTTTACATCGCGAAATCGGTCAGCATCGCGGAAACGATCAAGATCCACTAAATTGTGCTACTACCACGAAAAGTTTGGTGCTACTGCTCTCAAATGTAGGCAGCCCTGTTCGTGGGTACAAAAGACGCCGGAAAACTAATAGAGTCGCTGTCAGGGCAGCCGTCCGACAGCGACAGACACAAGCCTCGACTCTTCGTGTACGACCGCATCAGTAAGCTGACGTTCTTAATAGACACAGGCGCTGACGTCTCAGTTATTCCGCACCCACATCATCTTCGTCTGACAAAGCAAACATCATACACATTATTTGCGGCAAACGGAACACCTATCAACACATATGGCCACACAATCCTAGCCGTCAACCTGGGATTACGAAGAGACTTTCGATGGAAATTCTGTGTTGCGAACGTCGCAAGGCCCATCATAGGAGCCGACTTTTTAAGGCACTACGCCCTGTTGGTAGATATTAAAAACAACAGGCTAGTGGACCAAAACACAAAACTCTCCATCCTTGGACGGAAAGGCAAAGCAAGCTGCGGTTCTATCTCCACGATAAACCAAAACGTCAAATACCAGTTTTTGCTACATGAATATCCGGATATCACGAATCCTTCGATGCAGAAAACTATTCCAAACCATGGCGTCTTCCATCATATTGTAACAACAGGCCCACCAGTAGCAGAGCGACCACGCCGGTTAACTCCCGAAAAGTTAAAAATTGCAAGACAGGAGTTTGATTACCTATTGCAAAAAGGTTACTGTCGACCTTCTAGCAGTCCTTGGGCTAGTCCGTTACATTTGGCTCCCAAAAAGGACGGAACGTGGCGACCATGTGGTGATTTTCGTCGTATGAATGCCGTCACAGTTCCAGATAGATACCCAATGCCACATATCCAGGACATTGTCGCTGATTTGGCCGGAAAATCTATATTTTCAAAGATAGATTTACTTCGGGCATTCCACCAAATCCCTATCGCTGAGGCCGATATTCCGAAAACGGCTGTTATCACGCCTTTCGGACTCTTCGAGTTCACCGTGATGACGTTCGGATTGAGAAACGCCGCACAATCATTTCAACGATTTATGAACTGTGTGCTGAGAGGTCTGGATTTCTGTGTGTGCTACATCGACGACATACTTGTCGCGTCAGAGTCGCCTGAGCAACACATCCAGCATCTTCGAGCAATTTTCGAACGACTCAATACGTACGGCGTCATAATCAACTTAGCGAAATGTACATTTGGTGTCGAAGAAGTGGAATATTTAGGACACAACGTCAACCGGCATGGCATCTCACCACCAGTTTCACGCGTGGAGGCAATCAACAGTTTCAAACGCCCGACTACCAGTAAACAACTCCGTCGTTTTCTTGGTATGCTAAATTACTATCGCCGATTTATCACCAATGCAGCTAACATGCAAGCGCCACTGCATGACTTCTTGCAACGAAACAATAAGAACAAAACACTTAGCGAATGGACGGCGGAAGCAGAAAAAGCGTTCGAGCAATGCCGAATGAGCCTAGCAAATGCTACTTTGCTCGTCCACTACCAGCGCAACAAACCGCTTGTTTTAGTGACAGATGCATCCGACGTGGCGATTGGTTCTGTGCTAGAACAACTGCAAGAAGGACGCTCGCGACCGATGGCATATTTTCAGCGAAAGTTAACAACGGCAGAGAAAAACTACAGCACCTACGACAAAGAGCTACTAGCTGTATATTCCAGTATTCGTCACTTTCGACACATATTGGAGGGTGCTCAGTTTGTAATCAAAACAGATCACAAGCCACTGATCTATGCGTTCGCTCAGAAAACCGACAAAGCCTCGCCACGCCAACTACGACAGCTCAACTTTATATCGCAGTTCTCGACAAACATCGTACACGTGAAAGGTGACTGTAACATCGTTGCAGACACGCTTTCACGCATTGAAGGTATTTCTTTACCCACTACGGTCAACACGGACGAATTGCTTGCCGAACAGGACAAAGACGACGAACTTAAAAACCTCCTAAAAAGCAACTGCACGTCGCTCAAATTACAGCCCGTAAACATAGGAGAAAACAAAACCCTGATTTGTGACACCGCACAACCGACTGTCAGACCGTTTGTACCCGCAAAGTTGAGAAGAAGAATATTCGATACGTTTCATAGAAATTCTCATCCTAGCGGCCGAGCAACGTTCAAAGCAATCCACAAGAAGTTCGTATGGCCGGACATGAACAGCAATATCAGCCACTGGGCTCGAACATGCACACAGTGCCAAAGGTCTAAAGTGGGAAGGCATAACAAGAACGAGTTTCAGCCTTTTGCGATGCCAACAAAACGGTTCGAGCAAATCCACGCCGATATAATAGGCCCGCTCAGTACATGCCGCGGTTTTCGATATTGTTTAACGATAATAGATAGATTTACGCGATGGGCGGAAGCATGCCCAATGCACGACCAAACGGCAGAATCTGTTGCTGAAGCACTTTATGCAACTTGGATCGCACGCTACGGTGCCCCAGCCATAATCACCACCGATCAAGGCACTCAATTCGAGTCGGCACTCTTCAAAGCCCTCTCGAAATTGATAGGATGTAAACGCACGCGCACCTCACCGTATCATCCAGCATCAAATGGCGCAGTAGAGCGTTGGCACCGTTCTCTCAAAGCGTCGATAATGTGCCACGAAAACAATGCACACTGGGTTGACTTGCTACCCACCGTTCTGCTTGGACTTCGCAACTGCGTCAAAGAAGATTTAGGAACTTCCCCCGCGGAAATGGTTTTTGGAACGACACTCAGATTACCAGGGGAGTGGTTCATAGATGATGATAACGATTGCGATCCACATGTGTTTCTAAACAAATTTCGTCAACACATGAGAAACATTCGTCCGAAGCCGATTGTGCATCGCACCAACAAAAACTTCTTCGTGCACAAGGACCTCAATACATGCTCTCATGTATTCGTGAGGGTCGACGCTGTTAAAAAGTCCCTAACTCAACCATATACGGGACCGCATAGAGTCGTGAAGAGACTATCAGCCATCGTATTCACCGTTGACATAAACGGCAAGAAATCGAACATATCAACAGAGCGACTCAAGCCAGCATATTTGGTTGCCGACATGAACGAATTTTCACCGACATCCAGCTTAGTCACATCGCAATCATCGTTAGGAGCTACAAGACAAATACCATCAGCAGAAACAGATAATGCATCATCAAACTTCGTGCATCCTACTATCAATCGTACACATCCAGCAACATCCAGTCAACATGTACCCAGAATAGTAAGATGGACACCGCATACAACTAAAACTTCCGCAAATCCAACTACAACTGCAAGTCCAGTCGCCGTTGCAGCTCAGCCATCAATTGTGCGAAGAAATACTTTGCGATCCGAATCATCGCCAACTTTCTCAAGAACTATGCATTCTCCAATAGTTCCGCGACCGGCTAATGCACAACGAACATACCCGCCGAAACGTCAAAAGTATCAATCATCGTGACACTGACATCGCCACTTAGGAGGGAGCATTGTAGGATTTCGAAGTACATCTTGTCTCCGCTATGTATTTGTCTGGCGCTAACATTCGTTAGTTGAATTCTGTAAATATCTCGTTCACTCAGTTGTGGACTATCGAGGCGAGCACACGTCTGAAATACACGTCTAGAATAAATATTATAATTATTTCACGTCTTTCATTGTGGAACCCCACATATGTTTTCAACCTGCCATTTTATATCCCTAACTAAAAAGGAGAAAGCACGACCTCGTACTCTTACATCGGAATGAGATTTATCATATATGTAGAAGACATTAATGATATTCAATTCCGAAAATATTAGACCGCAATACCCATTTCGAGAAAAAACCTTTCAACGTTTTAACCCCGAGCAGAAGCGGAACAGTGTAGAGAGCAGCGTGCGTAAGACCTTGACTATAATTTGAAAGATGCTAAACTTTAAATCTAAGACAACATTTTATGGGATTACACTGTAGTTTTAGGGATGGGATTACACTGTAGTTTAGCAGGGAAGTGATGCTGGGAGCATCAGTACTGGCCGGGGAGGGCCACCTTCGCGTACCTGAGGATGGTAATCAGTCCAGTGTCTGCAGTCGGGCACAAACGAAATGGGCTTGAAAGGGGCTCAAATCCACGAAGACTTACCAGGGATCAACCTGGTACCACAGGGAGGTCAAACCTCCTTCCGAATGCGGTGAGGACCCATACAGGGGGTGCGAACGTGGTGGCTGTGGTTAAGACCGGTGTGCGGAAAAAGCCCACAGAGACGCGCCTTGACGTCGACGTGCTTCCGAACATTGTGACTTCTGCAGCATCTCTGGGGACATGACGTGGAGTTACGAGGTAACCCGTGGCCGAGACAGAGAGATCGGCAGAGGATTAAAAAGGGCTCATTTCTACCAGTAAGGTCACTGAGCCTGAACTCACTAGACAAACTGGTACTCCCAAGTGGTAGTAGAAGGGTGCGTGGTTGTGAAATTTAATAACCTCGATAGGTAGTCAGTTAAAATACAAAACATTCTGTAGTTGTAGATAGTGAAATATACTTGTGAGACTCCAGAATTCAACGACTTGAAGGTAACGTAAAAATGAAACAAACATTCAAGGTTTGTGAACTTTACCAGACGTATTACTGGTAAACTAACACATTCAGAAAAAAGTGAATAGCTTACAATAAAAAAATTGCAAGCCTAGCATTGAAACATATCATTAAATTTTCCCATAGATTTCAAATGTTTTTTAAAGTAAATACTGCCTTGATACTGGCTAGTAGTTCAGTTGCTTCCTTCTTTAATCACTATAGTAGTTCCCAGCCGCCACTGTCCTCCATTTCGAAGTCGACGTGTCGGCTCGTCATTGCAAATTAGATTCTATGCGAAACAATCATGCTACCAATCTAAACATTTGTTGATCCCTACTTCCGATCCCGAACTTCCAAGATCTTTGTCTTGAGGCTGTATCGCAGCAGAAAAACCGAAAATGTTTATTCAGAACGCAAAATTTAAACATGCCAAAATTGTAGTCGATATCACGTCATCGAATTCATGAAACGGATTTATCGTTTTCTAATTAAACTATCGATCGTTTTATGTTCATTTTCACTTTTATTTGGGTTTTTTTTTATTTACGCCAATATTCGTAGACATGTTTCAATTGATTATTGGGTCGTAACACAACACTCTATCGATACGATCGAATCGCTCTAATTAGAAGGAGTACGAAATTAACGAGGATATTTCATCCTGCAGCTTTATGGCTGATTGTAATGCCACCGACGGCTTCTTTTATGAACGCATGAATTATGAAGAATTGGCTCGAGTCAAGGCAAATCGAAATGCTTAAATTAACTTCTTTCGTCTGTTTGCGAGAAAATGGACGGGCGGCATCTTAATTAAAAGATAGCCAGCGAAATGATGGCCACATCTGCTCGATAAGTAATAAATATCATGAGATTGTAAGCGAATATGAAATCGATGAGCTGAAAGGAAATGTGTTGTCGTTGATCAAGGTGAAAATGGTATTTCGAACGACGCAGCATTAGCGAATTTAGATAGTCGAGATGGAAACAATGTTGAGATTAATGGAAGCAATTTTCTTGAACGTGGAGATAATCTTGGATAGCAACTCTCATACGTCTACGAATGAGGGGACAAAATGCAAAAGTGTTTAATACTGAACAAAAGAGATCAATTTCGTGATTAACCGTCGTTATTGTACAGAAAAACGAAGAAAGTGCACTCCCATTACCACTTCCTTTGAAAGATGTTTGGAAAACGAAGTTCTATATCCTCTGTCGAAAGATTGCTGGAGCTGCTCATTCAAAAACACGTGAAGGAACTAGAATGTGCAGATGGCAACGTTATAACAACAAGCAACAGTGTCAGATCGCTTACAATAAGCTTCAAATTGCGTTGTAAATAAGGACCAATCAAACCCAGACATCTGAAATTGTGTCATTTAAGTACAAACAGAATATTTATTTTCCTCATTTGATGGTGAAAATGTTTCTGGTCCAACATTTGATGTGTTCTATAAAGTATTCTTTAGCCAAAAATCATATCAAAATAGTCACATTAATATGAATGATACAAAATCTATCAAATTAGTGATTATTTTAAGCAGGTTTTTGAAATTCGTTTTGACCCAGAATGCTGATCATTTTGAAATTGAAAACCATTTCAAAGTTGACACCAGAATATTGGAAGACTAGCAATTTCAGTACCTTCAATAAAAAAAAGGATTCTTGGTTTTTTTATTGATGAATCCAAAACGAAAGAAAGTCCTAGCAAAAGGTAGGTCATCTCCAAATTACTAAAACTGGCTGTAACAATCATCGAAACGGAAACACACCTTATAAACCTATGCATCGAAAAACCAACCCTAACAAAATATCGGAACACTCCACAAACGATCCGGATACCAGGTGGCAATTTATGCTCCAAACTCTTGCACTCAAGAGTCTAAAATGTGTAGAGAATATCTTCAAAATTCTATTATCCCATCAATAAGAAATAATATCACTAAAATTTGGCAGCCACGACACATGGAAATCTTTGAAAAAAAGCACATTGTAAAACTTGAAACGAAAATTATTTTCTAAGGTCTGACACGGGCCAAAAAAGAACTTTTTTGCCATTCAAAGTTCGATAAAAATTATAGTGTTTTAGACTTGGCAATAAAGTTCTACAGCTTTTGCTTTTTTTAAATCAAAAATAAAGCAAAAAAATGCGAACGACGTAAGACGTAATAAAGAAACCTTTTCTCTTCAATGACAAAGAGTAGATATTTATTTCTTATGTTTTGTCTAAGATCAGATCCTCACCGTCCTCAAAAAAAGTTAAACACGATCAGTCAATTACAAATCTTCTGGTCTAGAAGGCTTTCGAAACATTGTAAGTCCCCTCGAGCTTCCTAGAAGATGATACTTTGAAGACACCAGTCAATTGCATCCCTCCTGATCTAAAAGCTCTTCGAAATTTCCCAAGACTCTTCGAGATTTCTAGAAAATGATATATAGAGGACATCAATATACATAGTTCTGTAGCATTCTAGGCGTTACGATAGCTTCTAGCGAATATTCGAGATTGTCACACCAACCCTATAAAATCGAATGGGCTTACGTTGAAAAGTAGCGAGAATTGAGCTTCGACTGAGGAAAAATGTTCGAGTAGTCAATGAAAATAAATTCCACCGAGCAAATGAAAATAGCGATCCCAGAGGATTCTTAGGTGAATCCCAGAAAGACTAAAAACGGTTTGAGTACTTGTATGTGTACCGAGTAATAAACGTGTTGTGTTTTGAAAAACTGTCGTGAATAAAAAAGGAGGTACGGCTAAATTGGTGATAGCGTAAACCGTGTTAATTTCTTAACAATTAGAAATAAAGTGGGTGAATATTTAATGCTTAAGACTCATTAATCCAGAAATCCTTTATAAACCCAAAATGAGTCTTGAATTCACAACAGTAGGTGCGTTTTTTTGGCTCCCGCTCTGGAGTAGAGTTCCAAACCCAAACCAAAAAAAACGAATCAGGTTCTATACAGGTTTAAATTTTGCGATGCAGTTGGTAGCATTGTCAGCACGAAGGTGACACTGTCTTGTGACATTTAATAAGTGAAATCAACGAATTGAAGCGGTTATTATTTCAACAGAATCTGTATTATTTCGACAGGGCGAGTTATTAAATAAAATTAATTAGAAAAGGTGCATGTTTTCCGCTCCATTCGATTTATTCACTCACTAAATTGACAGTTATTGCAGTAATGCCAACTTATCATGATACGGCTCTGTTGGGCTCTAGAAACCCTAATGATAGAAAAGCTATCCAGTTATAGGTTTTGTAACCCAGTGAATTCACTGGGCTACGAAACCTGGATAGTTGTTGTTGTTTACGTGTGTTTTGGGGTAACTACTCTAGAGCGGGAGCCAAAAAAACGCGCTTAGTATATTAACATATATTTCAAAGTGACGATATCATTATTTGCCAGTTTGGTTCATGAGATTTTCATGGCATTACTTGGACAGATGCTTCACTTATGTGCGTAAATTTGGAACCTTAATCACTGTCTAAGTGTCGGACAGTTTTTCGATTCTAATCCATCAAAGCCTTTTTGCATAAACTATTGGACAAATAAAGATACAAAAAGCAGTTTCTTGTGAAAAATTTGTAGTGAATGGAGTATTTTTATAATGAAAAAAGCATGTGACAGCTTTTGGAATAATTGAAATCATTTTGAGAACCTTGAAACTAACGGCAAGATAACAAACGTTAAGGGTTGACAAACGAATCTTGTTGGCCTCTTGAGTAGTAAAAAGTAGATAAGGCTCCCTCAGTTCAGGAAAAATTACGTTCTCCGATGGTTTCCTTTAGCATTTGCTCTTACTTACTGTCTACAAGAAAACCCAAAACAAAAGACGGATTTAAGAATCATCGCAATGAACACCATGCCTTCTAATTAACTCGACTTATTTCTTTTCTTTCACGCGCATACCAACTTTATCAGCGAGATACAAGACTATCTCAACAGTGATGATGGCATTATCTTTTTCAAAATCAGATGCAAGAGATAAACATGAAATCAAATTAAAGCTGAACGTAAAGATGAACGTATTTGTTATATTTATCCTGAGCCACGTGATTTTATCGAGGCTAACCGGGCACAGATTATGCTGCCTGGGCCCAGTCTATCACGACTTATCACATGCGATACCGCATAACGTGTGCGGTTAGGTCCTTGCTATACTAAATCAGAGCTCATTATACTTTCCATAAACGGGGCAAAAAGGTTTACGAAACAAACTTCAGAGTTGCGTCAATTTATTAGATGTTATTGCTTTTAAAAATAGTTAAGTTACATTTCTTCAACAACAAAAAATCTACTTATCAAGAGTCACTGTGACCAATGAAAAAGGAAGTTCATATTTACCAATTCTCGGTAATGATGAAACTGTTGAACGGTCGGACGCTTACATATGAAGAAGAACTTTGAAAGGTTATTAGTTATAATTATTAGTTTTTAATCCTCACACCGAACCGTATTTATGAAGTTCAAAGACTGCTCAATGCGGAAATTGTACGCAATTTTTTTAGGAATGTTATTATTCTTCCTTTATTTGACTCTACTGCAGACATAAAGTTGGTGGTGCAGCAATTCTCGACACATACAAGGAAGTTCAAAATTTGTTCCTGCCTTTATTATTTTAATTGTGTATTTTTTACACGTATTATCGATTTTCCTGATTACTATTACTTTACACTCACTCACTAACTTCTTTTTTATAACACCTTCAAAGGTAAGGTTTTGTGGATTTCCATAACGGCAACAGTTTGCCAATGGTTACAAACCTCTTTTCTTGACACCCAGCTAAGCAAAAAACACTCAAACCGTTTCAGATTCGACAGGAAACTCATGACTTCAAACACTTAAATTGTTACTATGCTGACGATACGAATTGTACGAATTTTGTTTTCTTTGTTGCTCCATAAATAATTTCTTGTTTCAAATGTCTTCCGCAACCTGTTTTCCTGCTGTCGCACCCAACCGTCATATGTCGGTACACAATCCAACTTGATATTTTTCAGCCGTACATAATCGCGCCAACACCAGCAATTACTTTTACCGACAACTGAAGGGCGACAGTCATCCTGACATAGCATAGTAATTCTCTAAAAATTCGTCAAAATATGAAGTCAGTGTTTTACAATTATGTCAAATTTAAAATCGTTGTTTATAGGATACAGGATTATGAATTTGGTATCCACTTTTGAAGAAACGAAATGGCGGATAATTTTAAGTTTATAAAAAATACTTCGAAATGTGATTTTCAAGTTCACTTAACATAAATTTTCGAGACATTTCAGCATGTAATTTTTTAAAATGGCGTAGTTTATACTTTATTTGCATAAAAATAACGTAGTATAACTAGCTTGACGTCTATCTGGAAGGTTACTAGAACTTCCTTTGACCAAACTAGAAATAGTTTTGTTAGCATTATATTACATATAATAGTATTTCAGAATCAAGGATGATGATTGGGGACCCTTAAGTGCTTCCTTCCTAATCAACAAGTGTCTGCTAACTGCCATACTGTATATACTGCGACTGCGATGCTACTCGTTACGCTATGTATGCGCATCCTCACAACTGTGACGTATGGTTACTACCTAGGAGTATGCGTGGTGAATATGCTATGGTGTGGTGAGTATATATGGTTAGATGGCGGACGGGTATGATGATGATAGTTAAGTTATTTGAAAAATCAGGATAACATGATGTGAAACCTTATATTTATTAATAACCACAGAATTCTCATGTGCAGATTCAGCACATCGAAATTCAGGAAAAAAAGGGCAGAACAACACTTTTTTAGTCTCATGTCATGGAACGAAATACAGGTATCCCTTCTTTTGAACGCTCACTGGATCATGTTCAAGGATAATTTTCAAGATGAATCCTGCAGGTAGTCAGAAACATCTGCTTGGCTCACACGATGTGACGACACATCTGGAAAGGTAGACTAACGAACGACAAGATTTAAGGATTTCAGACCATAGCTCTTCCATTGTTGTCGATGACGGATCATGGCGCTTTTTGAGTGAGAAGCGGTGCCCATCCCTTGTGATGCCATCGTTTCCACTGGATTTATTACAAACTGTTGCAGGCTGCTCCAATGATTTGGAATAAGTATGGATTGGTCCATAAACTACTGTACTATCGTCTTGGATTGCACCAGCAAACCAGACTAAAAATTTATTTTTAAGATTGTGTTCCCAAGTTTTGACTTTAAAAATGCATTCGATTGAGACAACAATCTGATATCCCCTCTTATTACAAGATAGTTTAAATTTTCAAGCATTCCTTGATTTCGGAGACTTGTGAAATTTTTCCACTTCATAGAAGTAATACACAGAAAACACAACACTGACGAAGGCACACAATACAACCTACATACATACATATCAACCCAAACCCTCCTAGCCGATGGAATGTGACTATGCATAGCAGACAAAAATTTTGAAATTCCTACAAAACCACAGACTTTCATCAAAACCTTTGAATAAATCGAACACATTTACATTTCCGAAACGCTTCCAATTCAATTGATATGGCTCCAGATGCTTACTGCCATCTAACCAAGCAAATGATGCAGGATATTGCTTATAAATAAAAAGTAAAAACAGATACACATCTCCCAGAGGATCTTTCTCGTTCTCTTGGACTCCAAATTTCAACTTTGTCTTCATTTCTGTAGTCTGCCACTGAAATGTTCGTAGGTGAGTGAAATACCCAAACAACCCACTTTCTAATATCGAACCACAAGGATAAGGATATCTCCCGAAAGGCATCTCAAACAAAATCTCCAGATAATATTTCCACTTTACATTTTTCAAACGATCATCCACCTCCATAAATCATGGCACTTACTCAACACGTAGACCTTCTGCAACCCTTCAATTACTTGAATCATCTCGATAAGAAGAAAGGACATAAATTGGGGGACAAACCGAAAACCCAACCAACTCAATAAATCAGTATCCGGTTGAGTAACTCATTCATTCGGCTGACACAGCTTCTGTTACAGCCGACCAGTGTGTGGTGATAGTCGACTCCGGCTATTTAGATCACAGCTCATCCTTGGTGCGATATGGACTCAAGGATATGATTGGAACCTCCCAGTTCCATATTTTAGAAGCTGGACCAGAAGTCAGGGCTGGAAGCTTTCGAGGTTGGTCGGGTGGAAGACGGGTTGGAAGGACAATGAATATAAATCAGTTTAATGCAATAATGACCCGAACCCATCACACAATTACGGAGTCCGATTCGAAGGAGCGGTCGCAATAAATCGTATGCAACACATGGTGAATTTGTCCGCAATTACATTTGCGGCACATCATGCATATTTTGGGCGGAATGTGTTGGCTGATTTGGCTAAATTTCAATGAAAGATAACAGAAACTATTTGGTAATTAGCAGCCTTTTCGACGAAGGAGGAAGGAATCAGTGAAATTTTGTGGACTTGTTTGTTGGTATCGCGATAAAAGTCGTGTGGACTATAATTCATTTAAAAGTTAAATTAATAGATTGGTTGTGGTTTTGCAACTAGTTTGCATCCTGAATGGATCGACCAGAATTCCTAGGACATCCTACAGCGATCTACCGTTCAGGAGCACATGCTTTACACCTAGGAATCAAAAAAGAAAAGATCCGAACATTAAATCGGAAAAACCCAGAAACCATCCGACTCTTTCGCTGTAATTTACGCTTTAATACTTGAGTGGTGAATGGATTTGGAAAGATAAAAATATTTAATTTTAGAAGTTCATGATTCCTTTTTAAAATATCTATGATTTGTTTCAAAATGCTAACCATCCGTGCTCGGAAAATTCTTAAGCGGAAGCGATGCGTTTTGAAGTTTCCAGTTACAGTTTTTATTTTTACAATGTTATCTTTTTCGCTGTGATTTACAAGAAAAAATATATTTTATGCAAATTAGAAGAAGTTCCAGAATATTATGTCGGTGTTTTTATACTGAAATCACGACCTTATTGATTCCTTCTAGGCAACTCTTACTTAGAGGAGCAGAAACAGTGGAGTAGAAGTAGAAGAGCAGGAGCAGAGAACCAGTAGCAGAGGAGCAGGAACAAAGAACCAGGAGCAGAGGAGCTGAAGGAGTAGGAGCAGAGGAGCAGTAGCAAAGAAGCAGGAGCAGATGAGCAGGAGCTGAGCAGCACGAGCATAGAGCAAAGGCAGAAGAATAGGAGCAGAAGAGCAGGAGAAGAGGAGCAATAGCTAAGGAGTAGGAATAGAGTAGCAAAAGCAGAGGAGCAGGAGCAAAGGAATAAAAGCAAGAGCAGAGGAGCAGAACTAAGAGGCACAGAAGCCAACGAGCAGGAAAATATGTCCAGAGGAGCAGGATGCCCAGAATTAGGAGCAGAGGAGCAGGCACAGAAGCAAGCGGCGCTGGAATAAAGGAGCAGGAGCAAATGTACAGGAGCAAGAGCAGCAAAGGAACAGAAGAGCAGGGGCAGAGAAGCAGGAGCAAAGGAACAAGAGCCGAGGAGCAGGAGTAGAGAAACAGCATTAAAGGAGTAAGAGAGGAGGAGCAGTAGCAACAACAATTTTAGTTGCAAAATAGAATCAAAAAATATAAAAGTCCGACATTCTGTTTTTATAACCTAAAATGTTTAGTTGTAGTTCCTATCGTAGACATTTACTTATACTTCAAATTTCGTTGAATTTTTTTGTTTCATGTTAGCCAGTTTTCAACGGAGCTTCATTATGACCGGCATTTTGTCGTCATGGTTGGAAAAACATTAAAAAAATATCAATTTCAAAAATTCTACGTCCACATTTTATTATGTAAACGTTTCAAAACATTCCAGTAAATATTTCGATGTAAAAATAGCTGAAATTACACGCCATAAATCCAACCTTAATAAACAATTTAATTTAAGATTTTAGAATTTTTTCATGGAGTGATGATTTTCACCGCCAAAAAACAAAATGGTGACATTTAGCGTATACAAATAACATTTGAAGTAGAGGGTAAGACAAGCTTACCACCCCAAATTGTCACGAAAATCCATGTTGACCGAAAAATTTCGGAAATAGTATCCGTATTTTTACCGTCAACGACAGGACTTTAAACTGGCATATACGCTTCGAATGACATCTTAACGAAGTCGATTTTTTGAATGAATTTTTGAATGTTTTAAGGTCTTTAGGATATCTAAAGACCTCAAAACGTAAAGAAACATTGTGTTTCAAAAAAACGTATCGCTAATTATATCTCCGTTTAAACTGGTAAAGTTTATTAGTTTGGCAAATAAATGCATGCGCTATATAAGGGTTTTTGCGTTCAGTCCTGAAGTTTAGTATCTTTCGATCCTTGGGAGATAAAGCGCCATAACACTATCAGTGCCATATATAAAAGGCGGCTTAAGGCAGTGTTCTTGGTAAGTCGTCCAAAAGGACCAAAAATGAATTTCACATAGGCTGCAAGATATACTAAAACTACTCATTTGTTAAGAAGTGGGTGAAGATTTTTAGAGAGTCTGGCAATGTTGACATGAGCCAGGTAGAGGTTCTAAGATAGCTACCTCTAAAAGGAGAGATAATGTCATCAGCAGCTTGTTTTAGAAGAACACGGCCTGGGTCTACGAAATGCGAGACAGAAACTGTTGAAGAAAGGAGCTAGTGTACTAACTAGTACGGTAAATTGGCGATTGCAAGAATCTGGCATCAAAAATAGAAGTACACTTGCAAAGCCGTTGTTGACCGAGAAGCATATCGGATAGAGACTAAATTGGGTAAAGCGAAATTTGGATCGTGATTCGACCAACGTGATTTTTACTGAACCTGAACCTTGTTTTGTGTTATTACTGGAAGAGAGCCCGGACGAAAAAAAATGGAAGTATTTTGAGACGCCCAATAAAACACCCAACAATTTGCATGTTTATGGATGCTTCTCGGAAAAGGGATTCAGGAAGCTAATCGCTTTTATGAAAACCTTGAGTTCTGTATAAAACTAGCTTGCTTAAATCTGTGGAGCCGACAGTCGCGATTGGATTCTGCAAGAGGACAAGGACAACAATCCCAAACAACGGAATCGTATCTGTACCAGCTGGAAATTAGGAAACGGACTCACAATTTTTGATTGGACATCCCAAAGCTCAGACACGAACCCGAAAGAAAACGTGTGGTCACTACGAAAGGAGCAACTAAAATGCAAAAATCAATAAAATGCGGCAAAATGTAATACGCACAAAAATGGAGTCAGAGTAGCACAATAAGATATCAAGTGATTCCATTGATATAATTGCGACTGGATTCCATTGATATAATTGCGAAAAATTTATTTCTGAAGAAATAAAGTTTATCTGGACGATTCATAGTGTTTTTCATGCTTTTTTGTGAAACACAATAAGTGTTAAAAATTTCAATTAGTTAGTTATAAAGATTCTCTTCAAGTTGCAAGATTCATCTTAAAAAATTTATAGCCATTTAGTTTAAATTTTAGTTCATACTTGTTTAAGGGGGAACACCACTGTAGAGGTAGAAAAAAGGCATTGTTTAGGATTTTTTTTCTCAAAAACCAAACAACATATCGAAATTTGCTAAAAAGAGTACAAGTATTTGACATCCTCTTTGATTTTTTTCAGAACTTTAAAAAACAAAATGGTGGCTCCCTAGCATTTCTCCAGAAACGCCTTATTTTTTCATGACTTTACGGCCGGACCGTTTTGTCCTGAACTGTTAAGATTATGGTTATCAAACAAATAATTGTCAATGAAACGTAATAACAGCCAGAGAAGTGCGTAGCATTTTTTTTCTAAATTGATTTTTCACAAAATGGCGTCATTTTTAAAAAAAAGTAAAAAAAAACGAAAAAAACGCTCAAAAATTGTTAATAGCAATGGAAATATGCAACATAAAAAATCCTATGTCCTTCCATGCAGACACTAGTTTCGAACATATTGTAAAAATTTCAAGTAAATCGAACAAAACTTGTTTCAGAAAGGAGTCCGGCCAGTTTGAGAAACGTTGTGCAAAGAGAGATAAACGCATTCAAAGTTTAAGTTATTGAAAAATCAAGAATAAATTTGACATACCTCTAGTCTGCAAACTACGTACTTCAGCGTTCTCTGCTAACGTTCAACTAACAGAGCACGTGTACAGTTTTCAAAGATTTATATTTAAAATTGTTCTAAATTTCAATACCTACAGCGCGCGGAGATACGCGCGTATCCCCGCGGATTGCGCTCCGGAAGGGCAGTGAGAAGCGCCGCGCTAATTTAAAATTTCGAACACTTAGAGATTTTTCCACTCTATGAAACTTTTAGAGCAACAAAATATTTTTTGATTTTTTGAAAAACCTACATCGGTTTTCCCTCTAAACGGGGGGGGGGAATCTTGTATTTTCATAAAATCGATCCAATTTTTTTTATTCCATAAGAAAGTATGGTACTTCAAGAGTATTTACACCAAACTTGAAGTAAATTTGAACAATATTACCGGAGTTATAGAGATTTGAACACCGCGCGGTCGGTACGTGCGCTCTGCCTTACCTAGCGTATTATACGCATGCAGCGCGGTTCTACCGCGTAAAATCAGCTCCTTTCTTTTTCATCAAACATCACAACATCAAAAGGATGCTCTGAACATCGCGAATGAGGCGAACGAATTACCGTATGGACCTAAAATCGACGACTCGATGTAAATCGCTAAAAAATAACTTTAATTCATTAAATCGCGGTAAAAAAAACTTTAAACGCGGTTTTCTCGAAACTTTGTTTTTCCGTGCGGTAGGCACAATTTCTCGAAAACGAATCGACCGATTTTGCTGAAACTGTGCACAGTTCCTATTTATAGTATTGACTCGTGCTTGAACGAAGGGATTTTAATTCGGTCGACTCGTTTTTGTTTTAAAAACGATGAGAATCGGATATGCAAAAAAAATATGAGACGCAAATTCATTCAAATCCATTTCAAAACTTAAGTTTCATTTTTTTTTCAATTCCTTCGTTCAAGCACGAGCCAAGGGCATAAACTATAAAACGATTTTTGAATTTTTGATTTGAGATGAACTTGCACCGAAATATTCTGCCTACCGCAAAAAAAGGTTGGACGAGGAAAACTGCAGGAAAATTGATAATTTTCAATGTTTTTAGCTAAAAAAAATTAGAACTTTTTGAAATGCTAGACTTTTATGTGTGTAAATTTGAAATCAAATAGATTTGTGGTTTTTAAAATGCATTTGTTTGAAAAAGTTGTTTTTGTTTTTCCTTCAAGACCTTTGTAACCCCTTAAATACGAAAAATATTCCTAAACACAGCACAAAATCAGGAAAACTGTCTGATGAAGCGGTGCTATCTTTTTACACAGTACAAGTTTGCTACCATTAAGTATAACGGAGATTCTCAGTTTTAAAACTACTAAGGGTCTCAAAGTTGGAGGCTCTGTATCCCAAAAAAAGGCATTACAAAGAAAAATATTTAACTAAAAAAGATAATCAGGGTTGAACAAAAACCTCTTGCGGTATTTTTTTTCCGTAAAAACAATGGTGTCCCTTCGACTGCCTACCTGGGTCGTTTTCGTCCGAGCGAAAATGAAAAGTTGTTGTAAAAAAAAGTTACGCCACTCTAGTACCTGTCTACCAACTTTCGCTGCCCCAATCCCGTGCTAGCCATCGTGGTGACAATATCAAAATCGATCCGGACGAAAACCACCCACGTAGGCAAACAGCGTTGATCTCGACGGTAATTTTTCTCCGTTTATTCGTTTAAAAGTATTAATTGTAGCTGTAAAAGTGCCACAAAAAATTATGACCGCGAAAAAAAATTTATTAAGTCAAAAGAAAAGAAAAAAAAATTATTAAATTTTTTTTCTTTAGTTTTTCGAATTTTTTTAAATATATTTTTTATATATTTTTGTCCCACACAAAAAGACAAAAAAAAACTAATTATTGTTGCTTCAAATGCGAAAAACCGACGTGCGAATAAATATTGACTTTTTATTGATTTCTAACTAATTTTCTTGAATTATTATATTTTTATTATCGTTTATACTACGAAATATAGAACGAAATTATTGACCATTTTGAGGTTGCAAACTTAAGTGTTCATTAACGATAATTGAATGCGGTATATTTATTTCTTGAAAGCTACACTCTTTTCCTTTAATTTTCGTTTTTTTTTGCTTCGATTATCTTTCTTCGTCTTAAAGTTATGATTTTTTTTAGTGAAAAAATGCACTTACTCTGTTTTCTTTCATTTTTTTCTTAAAAAATATATTAAAAAATCTAATTGTTGATAATTTTCTGGTTGATACTTTAAGCTAAAAGTTTGAAGAACCTCCATGATTTTTTTCAGATTTTTTGCAGCACTTTAACAGCTTGAAAAAACGGCAAGACGAAAACGACCCATGTAGACAGACTGAAGGTGCCGAAAAAACGTAGGCAGACGAAGGGTTAAGATGGTGGATAATTTGGACTCCTTGTAAGGTTAGCTTTTTGTTTTGAAACTCAACGTGCAGCGTTATCAATTCATAATGCAAAACTTGAGGATATTGTTGCAAAGAGATTCGTTTATTTGACTGAATATGCTACAGGGCTCCACCCCCGGATCATTTCAGTCACCAATCCGCGGAATGAAGAATTATGAAAAAACTTATAAACTGTAAAAAAAAACCTTAGAATAGAGCGAAATTTTTTATAATATATTTTGTAGACATTTTGTTGGGGAACAATGAATTGAATCAATTAATCAAATCAAAGCAACAAGTCAATGTTGAATTTTTGATGAGTGAATGATGAATGAATGATGTATGTATAGATAAGAATTGCGAACTGATTTTTTTTCCTTCTGGACCTATGTAACCCCTTAATTGAAGATATTAATTCTGCAGCACGTACATGTGTGTAGACTCATTACTAGAAGCTTTAAAAACTTTTTCTGAAATTGATTTGAAGTAAGCAGCATTTCATTTCACGTAATATTACGAGGAGTCTTCTCTCTTGTGTGACGATTTGTCATGTATTAATCAAGAAGCGATATTCACACAATTGTTGAGCACGCTGCAATAAACATTATCGCAATCGCTATATCATTTTGTTTCAATATCGACTATCAACCACTTCTCGCCGAACGGACACCCAAAGTCCGCACATGGACGACACCAGGACTCGCTGTATATTCGGGCACATTTAATATCGTCTACCCTCGGGAGTAGGTTCATTATCGATTTCCATGACACGAACCAAACAGCCCCAAACTATTATCGCGGTGCACGAAACTTAGTTGCCGTAGGTGTACACTTTTACACTATCAGGGTTGAAATCTATTTTGTCGACAAACGGGTGAAATACCCCATTGAACGTAGATAGATACGTGGAAGGGTGGGTGGATGGTAGAGTGCTCGACACGAGGACTCTGTTGCGCTTTGATAGCGTTCGAGTGGTATGGCACAGTCGAAATTGGAGTTATTACTGCTCTAAAGTAATCGAAGCATATGCTAAGGACGAGCTCAAGCGCTCTCGACGTGGGAACATTTTTTGGGGGGCGGCTACTCCTTACATGTATTAATTAGAATATTTCCATGGTAGATAAGGTTCCCTCTTGCTGTTGAATGTTATTGATTGATATTTTTTTCCAACGTGTGGTGAGAATAGCTTGGTACCATGTAACTGTGCACAAGTTAATTGAATTCTCTTGTAGTATTCCAGTTTTCATTGGAAATTCTGTTAAATTCAATCGCTTGGACTGCGAGAGATTTCATTTGGGACTTTAAGTTAAGAATTTTTTTGTAAAATTATGATCCACTTTCAAATATTTTTTACACAAACCGTAACTGTCGATTCTTACGCAGATCCGAAGAAAAGTATTCCATAAAAATAATTGTTTTCATACCCGAGACTTACTATGCAGCGTTGATCCAAAATTACAAACGCTTTGCCCATATAATGTTCCGAAAATAATTACGTTGGTTAAAAAGCTAGACTTTTTTGAAAGAAATGAAATGTTTGTATCAAAAGTATCAATAAATTATCCTTTCAAAAAAATCTCCATATTTATAAGAAAACAAACAAAATATCATTCTAATATTCATCCTATCCAAATTTCATTCCGTAATTAAATTTCAAAAGTCAACCTAACTCGACTCCCTTCAAAGGTTTAATCGAAAAGTCAAACAGAAAGTGTAAATTGTCTTCACTTGTGAATGTGCTCACAATCACTGACTCACACAGCAATAGGGGATTCCCTAAACAACGGTAGAAAAAACACTGTATTGATGTAAGGGTGAAGTAATTCATTGGAACTAAATCGAATTAAAGGGGTGAAATTGCAAGCTAATAGCCATCCATGGTGGCTAGCATACAAATTGGAGAATTTATTTACTTTTTGTGTTGTTGGTCCATGATCAACAATTGGATCATCGTGTTGCTTTGAATGGTTTTTACGGAGTACTTAGGTGTTCTTCAACGAAATGGATACTGGGATTAACTTTGCTTGAATTGGCTATTAGGGGCGGATGAAGTAAAATGAGAGAAAATCGAATGTGGAAAACAAGAAGTAAAATATTCGTGGATTTAAATCGGAAACTGTTGATTATATTGTATTTTCCATTCCAACTCGAAATTTGTATACAAAGCAGTGGCGAGGCGTTCATATAAGCCGATTGCCATCGGCTTACCTTTCGAAATATGTTCCAAAAATGTCTAACACTTCAGTTTTATAAGGGAATGAAGTGTTTATTTACTCGCATGCATCACTGTAAACATGCACAATCGTTCCACTTGATCGCAGTGTTTATTCCATCAAACTCCATTCTCTTCATTCTACACATCCTCATAGTTCCATACTAGTCAGCAAAGCGATCAACATCTGTAAGAGTTGCAGCAAAGCTTTCCGAGTCTCGAATTAATCAATAATTTAAGGTGCCGTGGGTATTCAGCTCCCGTTTGTTGGAATGGCAGCTCGGTTTTCCTCAATAGGATATGGAAACAAATCGAAAAGCCGGTAGCATTCCCGGCTTGCGAATCAGCTGTGAAAATTGATGCTAGAAAATCATCAAAAACTCCCAATTAGAAATACATACTGTTACAATAGTCTTTATGTCTATAACTTGATTGTCATAGCAGGAAATTTACGTAAGCTCTACTAGTAAGCTACAGAACTTCTCTATATGCTCATAATATACTGCTTTGTCTGATAAGGGTCCATGTCTCTCAAATAGTAAGCGGCTTACCCACAGTAATTTTTCATCCCTCGCCACTGATACAAAGCTGAAATATATACTGGGCACATAAATTATTTTTATGTAAAAGTGATAGAAGTTTTGATTGTGACAGCCGCAATTTTTGTCAGTGAACTGTCGCAGCCATGTGACATTTTTCAACGAGTAAACGTGAACGTGCCACCATCGCCCCTACTGGAATTTCAAGGCAACGTCACCCTATCAGGCATTTGTGACGATAGTAAACTCTAACGTCTAAAGATTCATATGAAGTTTGTAAGAAGAATGTGACAGTCAGAACGTCAAGACGGACAGCACGCGTTTTTGCTAAGAACTTTTGGCGAACTTTTGTTTGTTGCCACTAAAGTCGTTCAGAAATTTATGCAAAGAGATTGGTCGTTTCAAACGGCAAAACTCAAATTTTTTACACTGTTTTTTTTTTATATTCGAATCAAAATGAAAATAAAGGCTTACAAAGAAAGCTATGAGTAGGGAAACCAACAACGACAGCATTTTCACCAAATTGAGTGGTTTTTCCAGCAATTACCAACATTTTAGTCTTAATGAGAGCGAAAGTAGCCATCTGAACGACACCTAACATTTCTTGCCTCAAGCCTGGACTGAACGTTCTTGAGATCTTTATAACATAATTCGAACGTAAACAGCAAAATAGCAAAAACAATTTTGACCGATCCCAATAGGGATATTTTCAACAGAATATATCGCGCAATTCATCTGTCAATAGATCGTCTACACTCTAGATTATGTGACATGACAGCGTGTTTATTTCATTTATTTTTTCCCTCTTTTTTGTAAACCAGCTCGAGTTTCTGTATAAACACATAAAAAAACTTCAAGCCCTAGATAGCTAGTCCTCGGTCTAAGCAGCTAGGAGAACTGCCAGTACAAAGAAGCCAAGCCAGGACAAAGAAGGAGGGGTTCCGGCCGATCCTCAGAGCAGCATCCCTTTGACAGAATGCTGAGGTAAAGGGATGGCGGTTTACAGGGGCTATCATAAATTCCAGTGGCCTTAAAGGATGATAACCCTAAATTTACGATGATCAATCCAAAATTTTGCTATGTGACTCAATCGAAGAGGCTACGCTTGCACTTCCTCGAAACCTTTCCAGTGGTGTATTGGTGCAAAGGGAGATGGGGCTTCGGGGATTTGTTCCCTGCCAGTGTCGGTGAGGAACTTATTGTGTGCAACTTTGTGGCTGTACTTGACACCCAAAGCAAGTTCAGTCATTTCGAATACAGTTTGGAACCGGTAGCTATTCGCCACTCCTTCTGTATTGTGGTGCATTAGTGTACTGTTGCGTTCTCAACAGAAGTGCCGCTTCCCAAAGAGCGGCTATGATGCTGATAGGTCCGATCTGTACCAGGCATAATGAAGTTGGATGGAGTTATTCAGCAACCATTCTGTATCGTGGTGCGTTGGCGTGCTGTTGCTTTTACGACAGGGGTGCCGTTATCCAAAAAGCGCCAAGAGTGCTGATAGGTCCAAATCCTCACCAAGGATTATGAAGGAGTCCAGGTAAGCTCTGGATAAGACTGGTACTTATACTCGAAAAGGCAATATCCATACTTGTTATGGACCACTGACAAGTAAGTTTATGGTGGCTTTGGTGCGAGCTCATCGTAATTCATGGCCTAAGAAGCCCATGGTGTGAAGACGTATCTGGTCAGGTGACCACGTTAAACACAAGGTACATTCTTATTTTCTTAACAACTGCGCTTTGTAACACTAAGTAGGGAAAGAAACGGATAGGTGAGGCTCCGCCAGCCTCAGGTATGTTTCAGAAAAATCGTACAGCCAATATAGTACGCTGCAGAAAAAGTGTCTGGAGGTGTTCATCAGCAGATGCCTAGTACTTGACCAAAAGCAGCTATGAGAACTGTATCAAGTCGGTGCAAAGGAGGAGAGGCTCTGACCGATTCTGAGACAATCCTTACTTCCAACAAGGAAGATCTGAGTTAAAGAAATGACAATCAACAGGATTTGGCATATATTTCAGCAATGCTTTAAAGAGTAGTCTCCCCTTTAAACGGCACTCGTTCCAGAGTTATGCTATGGAACTCAATCAAAGTGATGGTGCTGTCACAACCATGAAGCCTTAACAGATTTATATTGGTACCAAGGGAACCCGGGTCCCAGGGATTTTTCTCGGCTGGCGCCGGTGAGGAACCTATTTGCTTCCAGCTGGCTGGGTGTTATTACTACCCAAAGTGAGTACTAACATTATAGGAACAGCTTGAAACCGATAGCTATTCGGTAACCCTTCTGAATTGTGGTGCAAAGCTGTGCTGTCCCGTTCTTAACAGGGGAGCCGCGCTTCAACGAACGGCAAGGATGGTGATGAGTCCTATCCGTACCAGAAATACGAAGGAGTCCGTTCAAGCTCCAGATAAACTGATACCTGACTGGGAAAAGCAGTGCTCATCCTTTAAGTGTGGATTAATAAATAGTACGTGTTTGAGGCCCATGGTGGCCCGTCGCTTGGAAGTCGTGGTGTTAAGGAGCTACCTGACAACCACTTTAATCCCACTTAGTATTTCTTACTTTTACGGCACACACTGGGAAAGACTATTTTCAAACTCAAAAAGTTGTTAGTGCTCTTTGCAGAAATTTATAACAATGCACATGAGTCAAAATATAAGTATAAATTTTTTGGATCAGCTGCGGAGTAAGCACGACGCTAAACATAAGTAATGAAATTTTATAATTGCTCTTATTTACTAAGTTGGAACAGAAGAATTAAACATGGTTAATCTTCTCAGCACATGCTCTTTCCTACTATTTGGTTTCAAAATTTCGGGATATTTTAGAAGATGCATTTCAAAGCATGTTTGACATTGAAAAAAATAAATATTTAAATCTTAGCAATATATTTGCACCTATTGTTCAACTTTATTTAGGAGTTTTTGTTGAACAAAAGGAACTTTTTAAATGAACATCAGTCTTAATTAACGCCAAGATAACATATCAAAGTCCATTAAATAATCATGCCAATTGTTGGGCATCATTTGTTTCTTCCTAACAACAATAAATTGCCCTTCTTGGCGTGTTTAAAGCTAATTTGACCAACAGATGCGTCCTTAAACTGGAACCAGTTGAAACACAAACATTATGTAAAATCAAACGGTTGCTTTTGTTTACAGGCAACCTAAACTGTTAAAGAAACACTGACGGGCGAAGATGAACCTTTTTTGCAGGAGTCAGCGTATGTGTGTGTGTATATGTAAAATATAGGTTACACTATTCATCCTGATATAAAGCGTCCACCTTTCAAAGACCATCATAGCATTTACAGGCCTCGAGGCTCAGACATACATATTGTTCTGAACATCAGTTCCGTGTATCGAAAGTTAGAACATGACCGCCAGGATGCATCCGAAGGACTCTGCTGGTAGAAAGGGAAGATGTGGGGTTTAAAAAGCTAGCAAACAAGCAGTTTCATTGAAATTGACAAGACGGAAATTATGTTTGTAAACTTACTTTTTACTCAATGGAATCATAAAACCAAGGATACAAAAACGATATGCGGGAAAATAGGTTGGATGCAAAGAGCGCGTCGAGTTGGTTTTGAGTGAATACAAAGAGTTTGTTCGATTCAACATTTGTAGATGATAAAATGAAGATAGAACGCTGGAGAAGTAGACGAAAGTACAGGGTGATGTTAAGAAGAAGTTTACCAAGAAGTGTGAGGACATAGATGAAACTTCTTGCGAAAAGTAACGATTCAAAATGTTTCTTTTGCTGTAGTCTCATATATTTCACTTCAGAAGTCAAGTCAAACTAGATAATCAATGAACCGAAAGGATTATGTAAGTAATTTTCGTCGAATAAAATTTCAAGATTCTAAGTTGTCCTTAAAGTCTCAATGTCCAAAACGTTCCACTGATTGTCGAATTCATCTCGAAGAATCGCTCAGAAACAATTGCTCTTGTAAAAACTCTAGCACCCGGTATTCTCATGAATACCAAACAGATATATCTTTATTTCATCTTTTGGTGCCATTCGTCTCGGTGGATGAAAAACAACAGTCGTAGTGACGGAGCCGCACCACCTTGAAGATTCTTCTAGGAGCTTTGATTGTTATGGCATTGTACGTTACTGATTGCTGCAGATATATGACTAGCATGGAATGGTATAGGATTTAAGATGAAGACCTTGGAAAATACAGGATTCCAGGATCGCTTCACATTTCCACAAACGACACCAAAACACACAATCGTATATATTGTTATTCGAATTTTCCGTCATTCGTCTTGTATAAAATATCGCCATTGTCATGGAACGTGCTGAAAATGTGATTGTGGTAACGAGATACGACACCGCAATCTTTGCTACTTCGGAAAGTGGAAAGCCAAGGAATGTACATATTGGGTCAAGGCACTACACAATAGATATGTGAGTTGAGCACATTGAACTTGTACTTTAGGAGTGTTTGACGATTGTTTTTGTTGATCCTGGATTACATAGAGGATTAGTCCTTAGCTTTGGAGCCATTTTAATGATTGTGGTAGAAGTTGAACGAATTCAAACGTACAGCTCCTGGTTCAAAAAAGGGGTGGAAGCAAGCTAAGGCTCTTGCCCCGGAAGGCATCTTCAGTGTGCGGAAAACTCAAGTTAAAATGCTGACATAAAATTTCTTATTATCAATTGATAAATCCGAAGATAGATTAACAGGTCTAAGGAAGTTTGATTCTTGTAAACAAGATCGATTTTTAGATGACAAAAAACTACTTTAAGTGGCAAACAGGACGAACGATGGATCCAACTAGTAAAAAAAATATTGCAGAGCACCCTCAACACTATAAACTGGTGTGTTTGAATGAAAAAATGCACCGGTGGCTGGTCATCTCATGAAGAGGGAAGCGTAAATGGACTCAAAAAAACATTTTGTAGATTAATCCCTGGTTCTACCAACGCACACGATGTGATTCATTAAATTTGAATCGTAGACTCCTGTTTATCGTAGTTTTAGTGTTCAGCAACGTATTTCTTGCTATTCAACTACCATCGCTAAACGGTCTACGAGTCTTGACTCGAAAGAGTAACTTTTTTCATCGACCACAAACAAGCAGGTGGAATCGAAGTCAGGCTATGAGGAATTTCTTCAGGTAGGCTTCAGGATGACGAAGACTTCAACACTTTTAATTTCTCGTCTTAAGGCAATTGACCAGTCAACAGAAAAGGAAAAAAGTTTGAAATCGTATTTAAAACAAGCCGCGAAGTGCGACCCTTGAGGTCCACTCGGTCAACTTCCCAGTAATATCTAGATAAACATTAAAAATATTAAACACAATAATAATTTTGAAAATAATACTACCTTGAATAAGAATAATGAGAAATATTCATAGCAGTAACAGGAATGAGTTAATATTAAGCATATCATCTACGGGAGCATCCACTGATTACGTAAGGCTTTTGGTGGATGGGTGATGATGATTGATTACCACAAATGCAAATTTGATTGAAATTTTGATGGTTTTCAAAATTTTAGCCGTTTTTTTAATTAAAAGACTGCAAAAAGTATGAAAAATCTGCTCAAATTATCCAAACATTTTAAAGCTTTGATTGACTTTACAACAAAGTCTTTAGAATAAAAGATATAAGGTAATATCATTCGGAAGAACCCTTTTCATATGGTAACTTTCAATGATTTTTTTATTTTTAATTGAATTTTTTTTTCAGAATCATCAAAACAGTTTTATCGGTTTCTCTCCCAAAACTGGTAGGAATGTATAAATTTTATAAACATTTATTACCGTGTTGTGCAGATCAGGTTAAAAAAACATTTTTTATGAAAAAAAACCTTAACTTTTCGCATTTTCTTCTATTAAATTAAAAAAAACGCAGAAACGGATATTTATAATGTTAAAAAAATCAAAACGATTTTAAAACACGTCGATTGACACCTTAATGTTGCAAGTATTATATCTGGTTTGTGAGATATAGTGAATGGAAAAAAATGACCTTGAAGAGCATGATGCCTGTTATGATTTTTTTTATTTTTTATTTAATTTTTTATGTAATCATGAGAAAAAGTTTGGATGTTATTTGACAAGCATTGCTTGAAGTATATAAAGATATAAAAATTGACTACTCTCTTCCGTAAATCAGGTTAAAAATTTATTGTTTATAAAGAAACCTAATTTTTTTTTTTGGTTTATTAAATTTAAAAACGGCTGCAATGATTTTTTTTCAAAATTTGAAAGATTCACGCAAATTTTAATACGCGTTGATTGACACCTTGACAATGTAAATCGCATGTTTGGTTCGCGAGATATAACGCATGACAGAAATGACCTTGAAGATCATGATGCCTGTTAATGATTATTTTTATATTATTTATTTAATTTTTCACGTAATCATGAGAGAAACTTTTGATGTTGTTTTTACAAGCACTGCTTGAAGTAGATAAATTTTATAAAAATTGAATACTGTCTTTTGTAAATCAAGTTAAAAATTCATTGTTTATAAAAAAAAACCAAAGTTTTTGCACTTTTTTTCTTAAATTAAAAAACGGCTCCAATGATTTTTTTCAAAATTTCATAGATTCACAAAAATGTTAATACGCGTCGATGGACACCTTAACCATGCAAATCGTATGTATGGTTCGCGAGATATAAAGCATGACAGAAATGACCTTCAAAGGGGCAAAACAACGACCCCCCCCCCCGACCGAAGTATCCCAAAAACTAATCAGCTCTTAAAATTGCAAAGGCGCTTCGATTGACACCTCAACGAAGTCGATACGACTTTGGTTACGTGAGTTATGCTCGTAGAAAAAAGTTTCCACGAACGTACAGCCGTACGTACGTACACACACACATACATTTCCCTTTCTAAAAACACTTTATATATACTCTATAGACCTCAAAACGTAAAGAAATGTTGAAAATTTCAATTTCCATTTTCGAGGCGATTACAAGAACTTCTCATATACTGGGAAGTTAACAATATCAAAGAAGTCAAATACAGTAGATTCATGTTCAACTGCACATTTTAAAAGAAATGGAATGATGTTTGTGAAGTAATTTCAAAAAAAAATTATTTTAAAGAAGTTTTCGGCAAGACAAGAATACATACAGTGTGTCGCATAAGTTTTATGACTGTGGCCTTCAAAGACAAAAAACATTATTAGTTGTGCAACAAAGTTCCCGCTTTTTGTCAGTAGATGGCTCCAGCAGTAAGTGCTGATCGATTTTGACATATCCAAAACATCACGAACCAAGCTGATACATATGGTAATCAAACCGTTTTAGTACATTAGTGATTCTGTTTTAACGTCATATACTTTTGATTGTGTCAAAATGTCTGATTTTGTGCCAAATAATCGTCATTTGCAGGAAGTGTTAATTTGTTTCTTTCATTCGAAGAAAACGGCGGCTAGAGCACATCGAGAGCTCAAAAAAGTTCTTGCATGTCCCCATTACCACACCTCCTTCCCAGCCAATCAACCTCCACGTGCCCCACCAATTCGGGCGCAACATGGAAGATGACTGTCGAGAGGAGGCCACGTGCGGAGCACCCACCAACTGTGGCCGCATAGTGGCGGTCATAGAACAAAATTTGTAGAACCGGCTAGCTCGCCGGGTCGTGGGCTTATCACAAAAGGAAGAAACCGGACAAACATTTCAATCGCGATCAAGCTGCGGGATTTCACTTTATTCTCTGTTTTTTCTATTTTTCTTCTCTTTAGAAAACAAATCCTAGCGAAATATATAACCCTTCTTAGGCTCTACTTTAACACTGATCGTAACAGTCCAGATGCAACAGCATTTAAAATTTCATAAACACTTCAAAACCAATAAAACAAGCGGTATTCGATGGGAAAGCGTTACACCTTTGTATAGCGCCACAGGTCCCTCATTTTTAATCCGTTCCTTGAAGACGTCACGCATGCCGTTTTTATACGTTCCTTCGGGAGCCGTTTGCAATTGGCTTTTTAAGAACGTCTACAGACATTCCAATCGCCCAATTCGCTATTCCTGCCATTTCACCAGCGACTATCGTTGGTATCATACCTACTTTTGCTCCGGGGCCTGCTCGTTCTTTTGCTTTCTCTTGGATATATTCACAGGTTAGAAAATACATACCACTAGCTGGAACATTTCTTAATAGTGCAGCAAATGCACCCCTCGCGCACTGGGCGGACTCGAACTGGACTTTTTCGTGATGACTTTACGCTGCGAGGACGCGAACAATCCCACAGCCTCGATACTCAGACCTCAGACTTGTGCGACTGACGATCGCTGCTGCTTGGGCGAACGACCAAAGGAACGCCACAACTTCCACGAAAACTCCACACGTTATGACCTTTTGAGCTTTGCCACTCGCTTCCCGCTGGCAAAACGTAAACTGCCGTCGAGACTTGCTACTCCTTCGTTGCCGCGTCTTTCAATCGCTGCTTGTCGGACCATCATTTCGTTTGTTGTTGAAGTCATACCGAAATTAAAATTTGCCACTAACTTTTACCTTCTGCGACTCTTGCTCACAATTTACTTTTTTACACCATCTCTACTTGAACATAACACATTGCGTCCGTTCACCATGACTGCTCGATTGCAACTCTTCTCCCCACACATCTCCTTCCGGTCTCGAGTCGGTTCATTTTTCTTCAATTATGCCCATATATGGCAATCAGCGAATTAGGCTAATCAGATTCTCGCTCGATCACCTGAACTAACCACGACTAAAACAAAGAAGAACGTGTTTCTCACCTCTCGAGAACCTCAAATCAGGCGAGTGCGTTTGGTGAGTGAACACAGGAATCATTTTTTTGCCAAAAATTTAAAGTTAATCGCAAAAGGAGACAAGAGCATGCAAGAGGAGAAAAGAGCGATCTCTCAACACGCGCAATTCTTTGGCAAAAGCTATCAAGTACTTGTTGGTAGAATGAAGCATTCACATTAGTACCTTGAAGAACAAATTCTTTGTGGAAGATGCCTTTGGAGTTAAAAAATAGCCAACATTGTCTACATTTTTGATTTTTGAAAACGCTTTATTCCTGAATATGGCCAATTTTCGCCGTTCCACTCAGCACTTTGGCGTTTCGTTTCAGGATCGTATGCAAAACACTAACTTTAATCACCGGTCATAATAGATTCAAGAAAATTCGGATGTGTTTCCGTCATTTCCAGCGAGTCTAGTGGACGTTGCTGTGACTAATCGGCGGCTAGCGCACGTGGAACGAAACGCGCGGTTCCTTTTTTTAAAATCGTGCCTAATAATGCATTTTTTGATGGTTTTTGGTATTCCAGTATTCTAGGTAGTACTTCTATCAACTCACAGCTTGCATTACGATGGTCCTCCAACACAGCTGCGATTTAAGCGATGTGTTCGTTACTCTTCATGATTCATAGTCGTCCGCTCCTTTCGTCGTCTTCAAACTGACTCTCTACCCTCTGCAAAACGATTGTATCACCGAAAACTCCACTTTCTAGCCCTATAGCCGGGAAAAAGATGGGGGAGGCACTGTCGGTTTCAAATATGCCTTGGAAAAGTCACAAGCCGAACAAGTAACTTGCAGAAGAGTATTCGGGAGTGTCGACCAGCAGATGCCTAGTATTTGGCCAAAGCAGCTAGAA
This sequence comes from Oxycera nigricornis, assembly GCA_963942545.1. Lineage (NCBI taxonomy): Eukaryota > Metazoa > Arthropoda > Insecta > Diptera > Stratiomyidae > Oxycera > Oxycera nigricornis. The sequence goes on along the minus strand of OZ012661.1, from coordinate 92,704,118 downwards.
GAACTGTTCAAAGCCAATGTAAAAGTAGAGAGGTCATGACCGATTGTCAGAGTTACATCCCTTCAACAAAATGCTGAGTTCAACGGGATGGCGATTGATAGGGTCTATCATATATTTCACTGGTTTTAAAGGATTATAACCCTAAATTGCGGCGATCGATCCGGAGTTTTGCTATGGGACTCAATTGAAGAGGTTGTGCTTGTCCTTCCTGAAATTCTTACCAAGCGTATACTGGTACTAAGGAAGTCAGGGACAAGTCCCTGCAGGCGTCTATGAAGACCCTATTGGTTGCTGATTGGTGACACCCAAAACGAGTACAGTCACTTCGAATTCAGTTTGGAACCCGTAGCTTTTCGACAATTCTTCAGTATTGTAGTGCATTGGCGTGCTGTTGCGTTTTCCACAGAGATACCGCTTCACAAAGAGCAGTATAGATGCTGATATGTCCGATTTGTACCAGAGATAATGAAGGAGGCTATGCAAATTCTGGATAAGACTGATACTCATATTCGAAAATGCAGTACCCATACTTGTTATGGACTACTGACAAGTACGGGGCTCTGGTGCAAGCTGGTCGTAACCCGTGACCTAAAAAACCCTTGGTTCTAAGATCTACCTGGTCAGGTAATCACGTAAATCACAAGGAACGTTCTGTACCACCGAAAAACAGTAGCACAAAACATAACAGATCCATCATAGGCAAATATTAACATTTTGAACGTTGCCGTCGCACTTCCACCGGCTTTAAAGCAAAACTTAATCACAACACCTTGAATAATAACACGTGAAGTGCTACTTAACAGCTGCTTTTAATCCGATAAGCTTGAATCTTCGTATGGGAGAGAGGTAGGTTGTGGTAGCTGGTTCCAAAAATTTCATGAAGATACCGCTATTAGTATCCATTTTATAGCCACTGTCTAAAATTTTATGGAATATATGTGTATATTTTTCAACGGACTGTTAAAATGTTAACACTCTGATATTGAATAATGTCGTGGTCGTTTATTACGTATCGCCACTTTTATCAATTTTCAAATATATTGATTTTCGCGCCTTTACTACGCGAATCAATGTAACAATTGATGACGCGTATGTGTGGCAATACTTTTCTTCCTATATTGCCTCGCTACGCGAAAGCATCATATTCACCTTTCTGTCACTCACACAGCACATGCTACCTTCCGGTTGAGAATATGAGACAACCATTTGTCACGGGATACTATGTTGCGATCGGAATCGAGGCAACAGACTGGTGCATCACGATAATGAATACAGCTTAGTCAGACTCCAATTCCTTTAAAACTTTAAAAAAATTCACATGATGCGAATTATTTGCTCAGTCGGACGATCAGATTGATCATAATCTTGTCGTAAACGTTGATGAACAGCTCGTATAGATTCAAAAACACTTTAAATATACTCTGAAGATCTTAAAACCTAGAGATATGTTGAAAATTTCATGATAGAAGTATTTATAATTCAATGGTGTTTCTGGTTTTCCCTATTGAAAATGCTCTTCCAATATTACATCGAAAATATGAAATTTTCTTGAAAGGTACATATGTATTGAGCCCTATGAGAATTAGTCTTTCTTATTTTACACTACTACCTCAACGGAATCGCAATTTTCATTTCATTTATTTTTAAAGTCTTTTCACTGAAAACAGCAAATTATATCCCGTGCTGAATCATCAATTGATTTGATAACAAGGCTTCAATATTCACCTTCCTCATTACTACCCGGCCCATCTAAACGACTACACTTGCCTGAAAACAACCTTTCATCTAACAGTTCGATTTCTCCACCTAAGATATAATACCACTTAAATATCGTTCGTGTCAACGAGCTATCAGAATTAATTTTCAAAAGATTGTTTGCTAATTCATTCTTTTGGTCCGTTTAAGACACCAAAATTCTGACCTAGGGAAACACTCTAGTATGCCTTGGCGAACGGTTGGGAAACAGTTCCGTTTCAGACAAGAATCTCAGTACTAACTCAAATACTTCATTAATGTCCTTCTTTCGCTTGGTGTTTGACAAATTATTTTGTTAATTCTCTTTCAGGTATTTGCACTGCCATTAACAGTGGTAATTCATCTACTTCCTCGTAATGACCTACGATAGAATGTTGTGATTGGATTTGAAGGAAACTCTTTTCGGGGAATCATTAAGATATTTGCTGGTGTAAATCGTCCTGCCATGCAAATCCCAGTTGAAAGTTCACCGAAGAAAAGCACATGAAAAGTGATCGATAATAAAAATTAAATTTTGTCACTGAAGCATCAAATCGGTCTCGTTCGAGGCTGCTTTTACACATCCTCGTGTAATAGCGCACGCAGGCAAAAATAATAATTTTTGGAATCTTTGGGTGGATCCAGAAGCGGCAACCATGCACACCGAGAAAAACCAGCTTGCAGCGCTCAAGCGGGAGTCTGGTTTGGGCAGCTACCCGACCGGTTTTTGCGGAGAACCGCTAGCGGACGGACGAGTGGGATTGCTGCCAGGGAGACAAGATTCGTTTTTTTGAGTTTGAGCGGACTGGACTAGGCTACCCGATGTACACGGCGCTTGATGGAGCTGCCGTCCTAGCCAGCCAATCGGCCGCTGCTGTAGCTGTGATAAATCCATTTCCTCCTGGCCCGACTAAAGGAGATCAACTGAACGACAAAAGTTCGTACTTGAAGTGACGAAGTGATATTAAACAATCCTATTTTTAATAAGCGGTTCAGTCAAAAACGGAAATAAAATGCTTTATAATCTACCCAGCTTGCAAATAACGGTTTGATGTTTGCGAAGATAGACCGGCCAAGGTGAGTAGTGGTGGGCCTAGTGGGCACAACACATGCGGACACGCAAGCGCTAGGCCATGGTAGGGCGGGCCCAGGCAGCGACATCTGCGCCTGGCGAGCTCCGTTGAAGCTCGTCTTCCAAATCGAGAGTGGCACGGCCACCCGAGAGATTGTTTCGGTACGCGGTAGTCTTTCGTTTTCTTTTCTTTCTTGCCTGTTTTTGTTTTGAGTAGCTTCGGAATTCCGCCAATAGACCAATGTAACGTAAAGATTTTTTTTTTCTCTCGGGCAGCCCTTGAACGCGGTATTATCTCGGTACGCGCGCAAGAATTCTTTGTGTAAAGTAACGTAGGAGGTATAGCCTCACAAGATGAATAGTTTGCTTTGTTGAATGAAATTTTTTTTGTCGATATGTAAGCGGGCAATTTGATGGCTGAATCTCTGGAAATGAGATTCGGGACTGATGCTAGAGAACGCACCCACGACGATACGCGCCGAGCTGAGCTGGCCTGCCAGCAGCCATCACTCCTCTAGCTAGGTAGAGGCCGAACTCAAATTCGTCTGAACGACACATGGGTTCGTTGCCTCGTCCCGGGGACTTAACGTCCATTGGGGCCAACAAGACGAAAGTCCTGTTGGCTTGAAATTTCGAAGCGACAACGTTCGCTCCTACTCATTTCATTACACTCGGATGGAATTTGTTGTCTTCACAACAAGATGCAAAATTACGCGATTTGTCACATTTAAGCTTGATGATGTGAGTTTCAAGCCATCTAATTAGCTCCTAGGTTTAATTCTGGACTCCAGACTCGCGTGGAAAGCAAATAGTAAAAAGTACGGGCAAAGTTTAATGCACAATCTACTGCTGAAGAAGAGCTATTGGGAAAAAATGCGAATTGAAACCCAAAATTTTGTCATGGCTTTACACGGCGCTAGGGAAACCAATCTTTCTGTATGACACAGTTATTTGGTGGCCAGCTATTGCAAAAAACATCAAATGGAAAGGTCAGACGAATTGGAGGTAATGCAATCCTCAAGTGCTCAGCAATTCAAATCGAAGCTCAACATCTATGGCATGAAGGACGGAGGGATGGACCAACGCCAGGTGAGATAGACCTTGCTTCTTCGATTCTCTGCTTCCATCATGGTTTCAAGCCAGTCATCCCGAGGAGGGAAGGCATGCAAAAAATACTCCCAGAAATCATTCTCAACCAAAAAATATCCGATTATTAGGAACGATTTCTAGAGGCATAGTACTTCCAAGTCATCAATAGTTGCTGGTTTATCAGCATAGACAAGTGACTTGACGTACTACCACAAAACATAGTCCAATGGAGTCAAATCACATGATCTGGACGGCCAGTTCCCAGGTCCATTTCTTCAGACGATTCGTTCAATTGCACTGCACTCGTTGGATCTTATAGGGCTTTAATCTAAGATCTTTCCTCAAAATTGTCCATATAGAGGACGGACAGCACACACGTTGTTGAGAATAGCGTATCGAATCGATAAATTTAAATCTCCAGTCACAATACCTTCTAGAGCGGTGATAGCTGCCTTGGTGCGCATTGTTCGAGCTCGTGTAGGATGATCATTGTTCAAAAGAGTATATTTGGACGAAAATCGTATTATGTACGAGCTGCTAAGATGGACGATTATTAGCAGCATAAATTGGACGATGTGCTCTATAAGTTTGACGCACAGAACGTGAATTCCGGAAATAAATTTTTACTATTTGGAGACGTTCGTCGGGTTTAAGTCTTAGCATAGCCATTTGCCAAAGTTAAATGGACATAGTGTCAAAATAACAAATACAATGACAGATATCCCTATCGAAAGGTCTATACCTTTTAAATAACACACATTACTTTTAAACAAATAATGCAACACATCTATCTTTATCATTTCTCAACGCGCAAGCAAGCATTTAAAGCATTGAACACATTCATCATCAAACACGAAAGGAAAATTTTCGTTCCTCACAAGTACCATTTTTTACAACTTATTAATGTATATCGTGAATCACTTTAAAACCATTTTTCCTAGCTTCCACATGACTACGGAAAATAAAATCACAACTGACTGTCTGATTCACTCAACACAAATCATAAAATTCCATTCAATTCCAATCAATCATCAAAATATCCTTGCCAAAAAATCTTTTGCTTTTATATTAATTGCATTTTAAATAACGCGAATATTTTACAATTTCATTTTCACTTTATCTTGAAAACACGAAATCGTTCGACTAAAATCAATTTTCAATGTGCATTCGAAATCGTTGTTGTTATTGCAAAACACATTGCCATTTGAAAATAGAAACAACAATCATAAATTGTTAAATATTTTCCAGAATGGAAAGCAGGAAAAAAGCATGTAACATGTATGAATTCCATTTCGATCGGTTCAAGAGCATTTCTCTGGATTATTTCAAACATGGAATTTTGATTGTTTGAAATGGGATCGGTACCGGCACGTTGACAGTATAAAGAAAACCGCTTCGGACGCTCCACGTATACGTATCAGTTTTCAGTGTGGATTTGCACATTCTTAAAATAGATATTCTCACTTGTATCCCGATCTTGTTGATTAGCATGCCATATATTTGCTGATTTTTTTTCTGGCTAGAAAGCCTCTTTTATTGGGGCTGCCGTGAAGATTTCTTTTTAAAATTCAATCAAACTCAGAAAATAAAACAAATTTTAATAAAATGTGTGAATTGCGAGAGAAGATGCGACGAAATTCGAAGTCGCTGCAACTATAGTCCCAATGACCGCACGGATGTTCAGTCCCGGAGACGAGCCAATCAACCCTTTCAGTTGGATGGACTAATTCGAGTTGGGCATCTACCAAGCTAGAGGTGCGATGGCTGCTGGCAGACCACCTCAGTTTAACGTGAAATATCGTGGGTAAGTTTCGTATCTTTGATCCAGGAACTCACTTGCATCTTACGACCACATTATCAAAAATACCGTCGAAATCAATAAAAACTCAGAAATCTCGAGAACATCGGAGTATAAACCATGATCAAGACTTACCTAAGAGAGCAAATAGTCAAATTAATTTAACACGGACTACCTTCCGAAATCAACAAACGAGATCACAATCTGTTCTCTAGCTGTGGTCCCATTCGAGGCTAAACCTCTTACTTCCATCTATTCAAGAAAAAAAATACACCGAGAAAAAATTGTTATCAAGACCTAATTGAGAACACGCACACAAAACTTCTTTGTAAACGGACTAAATATGACTGAGGAAAATGTCGCGCGAGTAAACGAGCTCATGGACAGCTATGCCACTCCTGCCAGTACCAAGGACTTCAGTGAAGCTCACCAGGTGCAGATGTCAATGCCTGTGCCCACCTTACCATGGCTATGCATAATTGCATGTGATAAGCGTGCTAGCCTTACTTATGCTTATCTCAATCGGGGCCGCTTCTACTTACTGAAAAATAGTTGAGTGGGAAAGCCCTGAAAGAATCTCCCAGAAATGCATTCTAACTCATGATTTTAATAGAATCCACTGAGGAAAGTTATAATGTCAACTGAAAGAAAAAATGTACAAAATAAAACAATAAAACTGAAAAATAAAACAGTACAACTAATGATGATGCAAAAAATGGAAACAAGGGTAAAATAATACAAAAAAAAATCAATATAAAAATGATGAATTGTTTTTTGGTTCTTATAGCGAAGATTCGGGTAAAATTTGTGAATATTAAATTTTATTTCTTCATTGATTTTTATTAAATTTATTTGGTAATACTAAAAAACATAAACTATTCAGTTAGACTCGTCGATAATAAGCGATTTTTATCACTGTTTCTAAAAGAGGCTGAAATGCTAACGTACCAATTATTCTACCTACATTCACATCATCTGTAATTCTACGAAAATCCGTGATCCTGCTTACGTTCAAGTTCAAAGAATAAAATCTTCTTAATATCAAAACTTTCTATCCATTTTTGATATTTGTCTCAAAAGAAAGTTCATATTTTCTGAGTCGATAAAATAAAAAAACGTCTATAAAAAGGATATAAATTATTAAAGTGCAGTATTTTGGAATTTATTTCTTAAAAATAATATCGTCTGAATATAAACCTTAACGTTCATGGCATTCATTTTGTCGAACGGTGAAATTTCCAGTGGCGGCTCGGCAGGTAGACTTCGTGATGTCTGCGATTTCAAAGCGAATATTTTCTTTCAAATGCGCCAGAGAAGTCGGTTTATTGTTAAAAACTTTTGATCTGAGATAACCCCTCATAAAAAAGTCCATAGAAGTTAAATCAGGACTGCGTGAAGGCCAGTCTATGTTATATCGCCTCTTCTGGAGATCAATTTGCCAAGGAAAATTTCACGTACTCTAGGCAGAGATGTATTGGACGTGTGTGAAGTTGCCTCGTCCTGCTGGTTATAGCCAAAGAAGTTTTGCAGTTCTTACACAAAAAAATTGTCTAACATTTCCGCAAAATGTCCTCTTGCTTCTTCAAAAAGGTAAGGGCCAATAATTCCTCGTGCCGACATCGCAACCCATACAGTCACTTTTGGTGACTGAAGTGGCCTCTAATGCTTGTGTTTCGGATTCGTTGCACCTCAGTAGCGGTAGTTTTGTTTATTTACGTACCCATTAAGATAAAAATGAGCTCCATCCGAAGACAAGATATTGTTAAACGTCAAAAAACGATCAATTGCCTGGTTTACAAAATCAAGCCTATGACTGGCATCCTGAGGTTTTAATTCTTGCACCAATTGAATTTTGTACGCGTGCAATTTTAGATATTTACGCAGTATGCCGTATAATGATGATCTATGCACATTTGAACCACTTGCACGCTTCCGAATTGAAAAATTTGGATCCTGACGAACAGACTGGTTTAGATTCTTCACGTTTTCTGCCGTTCTTGATGACCTTGGCCGCCCCAATGTAGGCTTTTCTAGTGTTGAAACGGTCTCTTTTTTGACCCACTTTTGAATGAAAATGATGATTCGGGCATCATTTAAGTGACGAATACCTCGAATACTACAGCACCTTCTGCGAATCGCCGTTTTTGTAAAACTCTCGCGCACACAAAGCGCACGATCCGCTCCCGAGAAACGCTCCATAGCGACTGAATTCGCAAGAGTCAGTCTGCCTTCTCGCATACCCGCCCCCTCTCTCCCCTCTAATTCGATGCGTTTACGCAGCCATCAAAATAAATGTCAACTTTCTTTTGAGACACACTGTATTAATCATAATTATACCGAAAAAAATCTAGCATTGGTGGAATTTATCGTAGAAGTGACAATCAAAATATTATCTGAATTTGATGACCCAAATTAATATACGATTCCTTTAGACTTGTACGTTTGGAGACAGCTTCAATGGATAGTATCTCCGGTAGAGTTGTGCCCAAACGTTCAAGCCAATATTTGTTGTTCGGGAGTTCCAGTGCAGGCAGAACTGCTGCTCAGACATCTATGCGAACCAGGGTCGAATACTTAATTAGGCAGACGTTTGACACATTCAAGCAGGATGTCCTTTTGTTGCTACTGTGTTTCCCACAGGCTTCTCGACAAGCTCTTCTCTCTTTCTCTCACTCTGTTGAAGATTTGCAAACACTGCTTGCTAAAGATTCACTCTACTGAGACTAAATATCCAAAGCAGTAAATGCAACCAAAATTATTAACTTATATACTTTCGATGATATGCTCGTGTTTTTCACCGAAACTCGAACTTTTAGGTAAGAACCCTCAATCACGAAAAAAATACGCTGGTCACCACTTTTGTGAGGACCTGGACTCGATCTCACTGTGGCTACATTTTTTGGATAAATTGGCCTATCAATCATTACACCACAATTCCTGGAGTTCAAATCCCAGGCAAATGTTTTTGTGACCATTCAGATAGATTTTTAGTAAGCTCATTTCAGGACCTCTTTACGTAACGGAAATTGTCTATACGCGTCGCTGGCTATACACAAATTGCCGTGGCCTCGGCCATAGTCGCCTCAGTGCACTTCTATCCCGTATATAGGTGAAATGGTATAAACCACCTCAAGTATTTCAGGGACAAAAATTTCGAATTCACTCGCATCTTGATTAACCGCAGCTTTGCGCCTGAAGTGAGTAACTTTCAGCGTCCAAGGATGCCACTTCGATGGTCGGGTGGATTGTGAAAGACAGACAGAAAAAGAATAAGACGAGATACTACAATCCAGCGCACTGTGATCCACTACAATAGTATGATTTTTTGGTTACACTCTTTTTTTTATTCCCATTAAAGCATATTAGATGCTGCATGTGTAAATATATCATTTTTAAACATATTTGGTTTGTCGTTTTTTTATTCGCTACTGTTTTTTTCTGTTTGTTTTAAAATCAATTTTCTCCAATTTTAACTTTTATTTCATACTCCACTAATCATAGCTCACATACCTCATTAAATCAACCTCATTTCATCAAAACCCACTATAGGACAGCATTATTTAAATTAGCGTCAATTGCTTCCACGTCATTCCAACATTCGATCAATAATAGCAAACGATAATTCCGCAATTAAATCCATCAAAATTTGTCGTTTATGCACCGATAAGTAGTAGTTACCACCATAGTTAATTGCGTCAATCCGGCAAAAGCATATATCAATCGGGCTGCCACACACACAACTTCACAAACATCCATTTTGTAGATAGCAGGGCTGCTCACCTCCACCCTCTTGGGGAACAGTACAAATGTTGTTGTTTTTTTATTGGAGGTTGAAGAACTTTTACACGATTAAGTTTCATTGGACATTTTGCGATTTCACGTAGATAAAGTTAATGATATCGTCACTTGAATGAGATAATTAGTCACTTAATTTTTTGGTGTTTTTAGATACGTGTACATATATAATTGAAGAGAACCCTGTCCACAATGTAACGCAAAAATGTGGTCAGTTATTGAAATATGCTAAGGAAATGTATCCATCATTCGGATTCTCCGTCAGAAAAGTTTCAAGGGAATTGATAAAACTATTTTCGCCAATATTTGAAAACGAAGATTCAATTCAGTTATTTCTGTTCTCGTATTCAGGTGACGATATATGCAAGGAAATTATAGATTATATTTGAGAATCGCTTCCAACATGTTTGAGTATGAAATGCTTTGAAAGGTACAACTTACTCCACCAAAAATTGAATGAATTTAATAATCAGAATAAGAAGAGTGCTTTGAGACAAGCAAAAAGGACCTCATGGAAGGATTTTTGTGAGTCAATTGAGAAAACAACGGAGACATCCAGGCAGGGTTCTTGACTCTATCAGGACTTTCTTGGATGCCCTGATGTAGTAAAGAAAAGTTGCACTAAAACGTTCGACAGCGCGACGTACGTCGAAATCTTTCTTATCCTTGAAATCTCCTGGACTGGATAGCGTCAGACCAATAGTCTCTAGAAAGAATCTCTATTAGATGTTTCCAGCTTGACTGCATCCCAAGAACCTGAAATTGGAAACTAGTAAGAGGGAAATAAACGACAGCTCAGTGAAGAATTTCAGACAGATTAATTTGGCATCCTTTCTTTTCAAAACACTAGAAAGGTTAATGGACACCTTCATAAGGAGCAAAATTGGGGACCAACGATTGCGGTCACAGCGTGGGCCATGTCCATAGAGGCAGTATTACATGGGGCAGATCCATAGAGGCAGTATTACACTCCATGGCCTCTACAGTTGAAGATGCTTTTCCTTTTAAGGAATGTGGACAATGGGCAATCTATTGTCGGCACTAGAGGAAAATGTTTTTAAGGTCTTCGCATACGCGGGCAATGTGGCCAGCATAGTCCCTGACAGATTCATCGACAATGCGTCTGAGTTATCAGCAGCTAGGCCAAGGACTGTGGCCTTGGTATAAATACCGCTAAGACAGAACTCGTCCTTTTTACTGTAAAACGTAAAATTTCGGACTTCTGGATTCCCATACTTAACGTGCATTTAAATCAGATGAAATACTTAGAGACCGTATGGGCTTATGATCTCATCTGGAAATTGAATTTAGAAGCGAGGTGGAGGAAAACTACAGCAGCCTTCTTTATTTACAAGGCGCTCTTTGCAACCAAATGCAGGCTTAGGCCACGAGTAGTACACTGGATGTAGACAGCTATAGTCAGGCCAATTTTCACCTATGGGGATATAGTGTGAGAGGAGGTATTGACTGAGAAATGCAACATGACTCACCTGAGTAAGGTCCGAACAGTAGCGTGCTTAAGAATAAAGGGGGCATTGCACACCAGTTGCACTAGAAATAACCTTGAATTTAGTACCATTATTGCTACAGTGTAAAGATGTAACAGCTTTTAGTGCTATGCGTCTCAAAAATGGGATTGCTGGTGGGAGATACCCTATGGGTACTCCATCATATTGAGAAGTATCTATGATGATCATGGACTATACAATGCATACATTAGACTTTGGCAGAAACTTCTTCACCGTTTATCCTCAAGAGATAAGTGGTAAAACGGGGCGGGGGCAGAAATCATATGGCTCGAAAACCAACACAGGTGCGAATGCCGGAATATCCGAGTACTAGAGCCTGAGCACCCCGAGTACTGCACAGGCAGGCGTAGTAGCAATTTTGTGAGCTACAAAGGAAGTTAGCAGGAGATGAGATGTCCATAAAAACATCACACTCTTTGTAGGCAGTCAAGCGGCCATAAGATCGGTAGAATCTGTTATAGTGTCCTCCAAATTAGGTGGGACCTGTAGGTCTAAACTGAGGTGGATTTGCCTAAAAAACAAACCAGCCTTTTGTTGGGATCTTGGCCACAGTGAGGTGCAAGGTGGATCAGCTTGCTAGGAAGAAATTCCGTAGCGTACAACGGAACGAGACTGTGAATATAAGAGTTTCAATGCAGAATCTAAGGCAGGAAGTAAAAAAATCGCCCTAAGTGCTGGCATTTAGGAGATGAAGGAATTTGGGCACATGTCGCATTGCTTGCTAATGTGGCTCAAATACGACACGAATCGTACTCTAAGTCTATCAGGTCTGGACAGAACCCTAATGAGGAATCTTTTGGGTTAACTGACGGATCATGTAGCTTTCGTTGAACACGCAAGAAGAATCGAGCCCCCTGCTAGCGACCTATGTCACAGCTGCAACGACGAAAAGGAGACAGAGTCAGTGGAGCACCTTTTGTGTAAATGCCCAGCTTTAGCTGCTGGGAGCCTTACGCACTTGGGAGCATTCTTTTTTTCGAGGAGCTGAGTGTGCTAAGTAACACAAAATAAAACGGCTTTCAGATTTCTATAGTAAATCAAGTTGGTTCATAGAATGAAATCAGAAGGTCTCCATGTCTACCATGAACCAAAAACGTGAGAGGGAAGCCGTTCGGCTCACCATCCTCATAACCTAGCCTATTCAAAATAGGGATGGAATTAACTTTATTTCTTAGTCTAAAATACAAAAAAATTCTTATCAAAATAATACAAAAACATAACATATCATATATTGTCTTTTTCTTGAACAATTTAACAATTTTAGTACAGTAGCACCTCGATAACAAGACTCTCAAAGGGATCTTTCAAATAGACTTGTTATCAAGGTACACTCCTAGCCGGGGGTCGTGTTATTAACGTTGTGTAGGCAATAAGTCGTGTTATCGAGTTTTCACGTTAAATCATGAGCCCAAAACTTCCATTCTTTTCGTTTTGCAAACGCGGAAACTATGGATTTAAAAGTTAAGAGTCGTGTTATAAAGGTTCAGTTACGGAGCTCAACGTGATACTGAGGTTGGAGTCGTCTTGTAAAGGTTTGTTTGCTTAGAGTGACGTATTATAGAGGTTGTTATAGCCATAATCTGAATTAGAGAAAATACTTGTTGTTGAGGTTTTCATTTAAATATTAGTCGTGTTATAGAGGTATATACTACACTAAATCCTATGATTATTTCACGGTGACTAGAAAAATTGACTTGTTACCAAGGATCGAGGGTCGTAGTATCAAGGTTCTACTGTATATCAAATTCAAAAAAAATATGTATCTTACAAATAAAACATCAATATTAAACATTCTATAGCAATTTTGGTAAAAATGCCCTATGAGTAACTTTTTTCTTTACTGAAATTGAACTGTGTAAATGATTGTCTCATTTTCAAAGAAAATTAACACCCGTCAAACGATAAAAAAAGAACTAAAAACATTGCAAACAGCTTTAAATTTCTATCAACTGTTACTTTTCTATAATTGACCATAATCAAAAATTTCATGAAAAATATGCTTCAAAGATTATTAATTACAAATAAGAACGGAATCCTTATTGATGAAACTATGGAAAGAGCTTGGATTTAATAAAAGAACTCACTAGAAGTCAAGTTTTTGACATAATGCAAATTTGAATTGTTATCATAATTTGGTATGAAGAATCTTCGCTCCACAAAATGAAATGCATTCAAAATATTTCAATAAATATATTTTTTTTATTGAATTTTACTTTCACATCAGAAACATTTTGTCTTATAACATTTTCCATAAATTTCATGGAGGAAAATTAACTTGATTCGAAACAATCCCAACCTGGCAGCTCTGTCCATTGCGAACCAATTAATTGATTTATCTACGAGCCAGTCGACTTAATCTAGATACGTGCACTCGAGTTGTGAATGGCACCATATGAAAGTCGCATTCCTCCAGCATTATCGAGATCTTTTGTTGCCTCAACTACGCTACAACTACTTATAGTTTCCAACGTGCCAGGCGCAAGGACAGACATTCCACAGTGGAAAATAAATTTTCGCGTCTGCTTAACATCAAAGTTTTCGGCGCGAGCACAACTACACAACACCCGTTCCCACGTCTCGTTGCCAATAGTCCAGATACAGATTCCAGGTTGGGAGTTTATCTTTATCACGTCACTTGCCGGATGAGAGATACACGTATCTGGAATTCGTGTGGGGTTGATTGGGGAGGAGGTGGGTGGGTGGCTGGCACGAGATCATTGCATCCACGACACAGCTGCCTGTGTGCTTGTTATTAATGGAAATCATCCCCCCGTGCATATGAGCAATCTTCCCACGACAAGGACTTTCATTCTTTGCCAGAGATAAAGATTCATATGGAACTTAACTGCATATCAAAATAATCAAAAGATGATCAGATGCACTATTCAGCAAAACGAAAATAAACAATTCAGATTGCACTTTTTGAAATTGACGAAGAGTTCACTATACATTTTTGAGCTATTGCTCGGTAGGGTGGGAGAGAGATACAGGGAGATGAAATTCATTATTTTTTGAATGGGAAAATATTAAAGGAAACATCTTTCTGTCAATAACTGTTTGAAATCCACACAAAAGTAAAAAATAGCAAAGATGTTTGCATACAGCAACATTTATGGTTAATTACTTCAGAAACGAATGCAACTATTTCTGAAAAATATTATAATTATTTTAATGGTTTGAGAGTTCATAGGGGAATTAGTGATGAGAATTGATAACGACATCTAAATATCTTGGACAATATAATTTATTTCAGAAATGCATTTACATAGTTAGTAACTCTGAATAAAGTGCAAATCAAACAATTTTTCAATGTTTAAAACAATCAAAAAACTTACACCCTTCAAGCATAAGAGATTTCATGTTTACGACATCATTTCAGAGACGAAGCCAAAAATATATAATAGACATAGGCATAGAACTTTTAAAACACATAAAATACGGATAAATTATTGAAAGGGCCAATTTTCCGGCTTTATGAGCTCGTTCTTTTAGATTTCAGGCATATAACCAACGCGACTGCCATTTAGCAAGGCCATCTTGTCGGAAAAAAATTGCACAACTTTTTCCAGTAAAGCCAACCTTATTTCGTCAACATCGCGTCAAATTATTTACGATCCCTACGAACCAATTCCAGAAATGAGCATCACCGCTGAAAATGATTTGACCGTATCGCTTCAACTTCCAACGCATTTATTAAGTAAACGTGTACACAAATGATGGCCTAATAACTTCAATTGCACTGCACTGATCTTCCTTCAAAATTTTCCATGCAGTGGACGGACAGAGACCATTTTGTTGAGAACGAGGTTGAATCGATAAGTTCGGATCCACAGTCAAACTACTCTCTACAGCAGGAATAGCTACCTCGGTACGCACTGTTCGAGCTCGTGTGGGATGAACATTCTCCAATAGGGTATGATATAAATCTTTCCACAGTATTGCGTATGAGCGGCTCAGACGAACGATTATGCTCTATACGTTTGGCGCACAGAACGCAAATTTCGAACATAAATTTCCACTATTTCGAGACGTCAAAGTGTATAATGTCAAAATCATAGCATAATTGGACGGCTATAATAATAAATATCCCTATCAGAATTTAAGTTAAAATCCAAAAATCTTCTTGCAAAATTTCCTTAAAAACGTGTATTTAAACTATTAAACCATATGTACATTTCGTCTGGCACATCCAGACTTCTTCAATGTATGTAGATATGTTTTAATAGTTTAAATTCACGTTTTTAAGGAAATTTCGGAAAAAGGTTTTTGGATTTTAACTTAAATTTGTGAAAGCGTGAAAATAAGGGTTCAAACAGAAGTACTATATCTCTAAAAAGGCACCTTTTATTTGTTGTTTTATTACATCAAATATCATATCATATTTTCGAGAATGAATAATTGTATTCCCAGTTCAACTTTTTCACAAAACTATTCTTAATCACGATTGAATCTATAATATAATCTGCTTATGTCGCACGTTGATTTTGTACCCATAATGTCCTGAATAATAGAAATCAGTAGTGTTTTTGATTAGTTGAAGAGCCTGCGATGCAATTACAACCATCTAAACATATTTTCTCGAATCGTCCTTATGAGAATTTACATATATTTCAATGCAACGCTTCAAATGCATCACCTAAAAAAATATAATTTTCATGTCATATCAATGGCATAGCGAATGAGAGATTTCTTTTCTTTTCTTTTCTTTTCTTTTCTTTTCTTGGGAAATGTGTTTGAAAAGCCATATTTAAAATGCTTTGTGCACTGCAATCGGAGCTTTAAAATCGTAAACTTTTTAAGAAATTTTAAATTACATGCTAGCTTCCATAATCACCTTAAGGGGGAGTAAACCGAGTCGATTTCTATACTGAAAAATCATTATTACTACATTTGTACATTTCCTTCTGAAGTTGGTGATCAAAATGTAAAGAAATTTCGACGATCTCTTCAAGAATATAATCTTATTATTTGAGGCAGAGAAAAATTTCATGAAATTGTATTTTCAATATGGCAGGAATTTAAAAAGTGGGAAAAATGTTATTCGGGTTTGTGCAACTTTGAAAAAAAAATCCTTGGTAAATATTTAACACGACGAAAAACTGTCTGCTGCGTTGAATTGAAAAGTTTTTTTTTTTGAATTTACAAAAAAAAAGTTGCGCTGAATTCAATAGCTTTTTTTAAATTTAAAAATCAAATCTGTGTCTATTGATTCATAGGGTCTCGAGAAAAATGCTATTTTATCTGAAAAACTTGAGAGGTAAAAATCACTTTGATCCATATTTCTCGCTCGTTTTCACAACTTTTAATTGATTTTCTGTACTCGATACTGTGAAATGACTGTTATGTTTAATTCTGTAAGGGCGCCAAAAACTCTGTTTTATTATACTTTTTGGTATATTGGACGGAAAAACTTCCGGTAGTCATCAGTTAACTTTCCTTAGCGATTTCTATTCATTTCGTTCGCAAGTTCTGTTCCTTGCGTGTGATTACTGATTTCTTTTTCTCAGGATGCATTGTAACGTGCAACGTTTTAATAAGTGAACCAAAAAGGTTTATTTGTAAGCGACTTCAAGACATTTCTTCTAAGGAAACATTTGAAGCTTTTTCTAGTCCCAGACCGAAATTGTTTCATTTCAAACCACTTCTGTGTCAAAAACACCTAGTTCTGCTGTTTCAGAGGTATCGATTAACTCAACTTTTTGAAAACTTAACCCGATTCGGGCGAAAAATCACTTTTCGATGCCTAATCTCCTTTTTCAATAATTCTTCGGGGTACTTCTGGCTTTCAAATAAAATTTTCAAAGAAGTTTTGCACACGAGGCTGAAGAATTTCACAGGTCATTAAAAAATTAAGTGTCATTTTCATGTTGTTCATACCTACTCCCCTTAATAGAAAACCATTTGATATCAAATTGCCGCCTAAGATTCCCTGATTATTTCAACACTCAATCTATAAAAAAAACCCTGAAATATCCTCCACACTGAGAAAAAAATGTATAACATCGAACGTTATCTATTTGCTAAACTTTATGGAAGATTTGAAAATCGTAAATTCACCATCTCGTTTCGAAAAGTGTCCTTAAACAGCCATTTATCTGCCTCGAAAAGTTTGAATACTACGCGACCGGTAATACCACCATTTTATGTCGCAAAGATTATCGAGGACATGACTTGTTGGAACAGAATCCTAAAGAAGACATTAAGATAGTCGTAATGGTGCCAAATGTTTTATGATTGAATTGTATCTAAAGCTCTTTAATTGTACTTTAGACGACGGAAATTATTGGATTCTATTGCGAAATAATCTTCTTTGACGACATTCAAATGATATTAAACTTGCGCCCTGGGGGTGAAGAAGGTTGGTTGTTTTTCAGTATCTTACCGGAGGTATTTGCTGTAAATTGGTCCGGTGAAAATATTGAGGGAATAATTTAAATTTCAAATGCGAGCAGAAGGATAATAAATTATTGAAGAAAATTCATTTACGTCTTTCTGCACGGTGCTTGCCCGGAGGAGACAAAGCATATCCGCATAGAAACTAAGCTTTGTGCTTGCTGTATAGGAGAAGTGCATTTAGGATTCAAAGGAATAATCAAAAGGATAGTGGCAAGGTTGAACTTTGCCTTTTGAAGCAAGTAATCATCTTTGCTGCCATTGTAAAGGGATGCAAGGAATATGAAATGAAGAAATTCGACCTTACGATGAAGGATCTTCCTATTTCTTGGTACGATACTTTATGAATTGAAATGAAGAAATAAGTTATTTTGAAAAGGATATATTTGCTGAGCATTTACTATGAATAGCAGGTAGAATTGTTTCGAAATAAGTACATGGTTGGTTTTTTTCGTTGAATTACACTTTGTGTTACCAAAAATTGAATAAACATATTTGCAGTTATATAATCAAGAATGAAATGCAATATTCCTGCAAACATTCAAACACAGTTTATGTCCTACCTAATACAACATTCATAATCAACCAAACAATCCCTTTAAAAATCCTCAAGCTATTTCACCATGATTAAATCACAGAATAAAACGTTCTTTAATTTAATTTGCTGTGATTTAATTTAGAACGTGCTTGCAGCCATTAGCTACCTTTAGTAAGAGACGTTGGTAGTTCGCCGTTTTGTTCTGGCAGGATATGTGTTTCTTGGTCTTTGGCTGGGAACAATTTCTCAGTTGGTGCTGGGTGAAGTTGCAATTGTGTTTTCAAACACGTTCAGAGAAATCAGGGAATGAGATGGCTTGAAAATACATCACGTCCGAGGCCACTTTGATAAAATAAATATAAAGTTGAAAGCAAATGGGAGTATCGTGGACAAGAGTCATCAAAAAGAACAATGACTGGAAGAGTTTCAAACTAATAATTTGCTGAAGTAAAAAATAACAGTGCTTTGCAATGTTTGCCAAAAATTACCATAAAAGATTTGAAATCGAAGTACACACATCAAGAATAATATCGTTGATACATTGACCCATCATCAGTACGAAAAGTGTCATCAGCACAAAAAAACCTATCATAATGACCGAGAGATAAGCACGAAAAAAGACCATACTTATCTCGATAAGTACGAAAAACTGCCATCTATGTTTGGGTAGAATAATTAGAAACCATCTGCCGTGAATAGAATTTGACATTATTTATATCAGCTGTTTAATATCTTCGAACCAAATCTGACGTGCTATCGCAGACAGTTGACGTTTGTCATCGAAACGACACCAACGACCGAATGATAATGACGACACCAACGACGAAAACATGTGTGTCACCCCGTCATTTGAAGTTTCGTGCTGATGACACTTTTCGTACTGATGATGGGTCAATGTGTTAACGCTATAATTGTTCACATTTGTTCTTTGAAAAAATATTCATTCGCAATGGATAAGAGTTGGTTAGTTGTAGTGGCAGCACTTTTTACTTAAGAGGTGGCTCACTTAGGCCTCAACAGGCCCATTGTGATATCACAAGAAATAATGACGACACCAGAACCCGACTGGAATGGTCAAAACAATTTGTATTCTCTTATGAAGCTGGCTATGCAGGTAATATTTAAGTTAGCTACTTCCATGAGGACATTCTAGAGCCTAGAGTTTGCATTCGTCTTCTGGAAAATGTAGAGCATTCTAACTGAAAAATTTTCACCATTTCTTCCTCTTCTTACGACAGGCAACTACGTAAACGGAAACACCTAGTCGCTCTGCCTGTATGTCTATGTCTATTAATCAATGCCGCTTTAGTGCAGACATAATGAAAATTTATTGTTTCACCACTCGTGTTGAGGAGTTGCTTGGTGCGTTTTGGAGATGGTTGTTCTACATGTTTCCTCCAGTAGTCAGGCTCTGTTTGCAGCATCTATACATACAGTGAGCGTCAAAAGAAAGTGTACACCTATGTGTAGCATATTCAAAACCTCATAAAATGAGTTCTAGACGTCGGATTTTAAAAATGTTTTGTGTTTTGAAAAGGTCAATAAGTTTTCGTGTTTCAATTGCACTTTGCTTACCCATTTTAGATAATGTAGAAACTGGATCGTTCTATGGTGCAAATAAAATTAAGAATGATTGAATTATCGCGTCATGTCAACCAGGTTGGCATTTTTGAAGAACTTAATACTAAATCTAAGTTTTCCCGATAAACACATCAAATACAGGGTGTGCTGCAAGCTGTACACTTATTTTTGACGCGTAAAAAATGAAGTAGTTTTTGTTACTTTGTTGTTGAATTTTTAGTGCAATGTTTTATCATCAAATTTTTTATTTTGCTATTAGAAAATAGAAAAACCTTTTCAAACACACAAAACATTTTTAAAATCCGACGTCTAGAACTTATTCTATGAGGTTTTGAATATGCTACACATAGGTGTACACTTTCTTTTGACGCTCACAGTATAATACCGCTTGAATCTTAGCTTTATGAAAGCGAAAAGATTGCCAACCTGGAGGGTTAAAATATAATCTTGGGGGCAGTGCCAGCTCTGCTTTACGATTCCCAAGTATATTCCTATGCTTTGGTACCTATGTAGTAAACGGACACTTCAAAATGAAGGGACATCTCATTCAATTGTGTACCACATTCCATTGCAATTTTGGATAAAAAAATACACGTTGGATATGGATGACCATCGTAGGAATCGTTTAAATTCCTTAAAGTAATTTTCAGGATTTTTTTATCCAGTTTTATGCCTTGTTTATTAACATGAGCTCAGTCTGAAAGACGCAACAGTTATCAGGAAGTTGTGAAGATAGCCTTAGGCCTGGATGTTTCGAGAAAACATCATAGTTAATTTTCCTCTTCATTTCTGATCCATTTGTGTAGATGTCTATCAATTCCTGTGCCTCAAATCTATCCCATTCATTTAGATCGAAACAGATCTACAGTTCATATTCCAGCAAACAATTATACTTACTTGATTAGTTTCATTATATAAATATTTGAGAAATATAATCATAAATTGAATTATGTATTTTTGAAAACTTTTTCTTATTTTTTTGGCTCTCAAACAATTCGAACGAGTGCAGAAACTGGCTCTTCGATTTGGGCCTAAAACTTTAAAATTTAATCCTATTATTGCTATTGCTTCCAAACTAATGTGTCGAACAAACCATTACAAGTTGCCTTGAAAATTATCAAAACAGACTAACCCTTAAATGAATGACGTTGTAAAATGTCCACATACAATTCAAATAACCAATTCCAAACTAGTCAATGGGTGCGTACAGTTGCACAATTATTACTAAAAGGGTAATAGAGGGTGTGTTTTAAAGGTATAAAACTTTCGATAAGAATATTTGTCATTTTAGCTGTCAAATTTCGCTGCCATTTTGACATTATGTTCAATTTACATTGACAAATTATCATGCAAAGACTTATACTTAAACAACGTTTCGAAATAGTGAAAATTTATTTCCGAAATTCGCGTTATGTGCGCACCTTGTCCAATTTATGGTGCTCATAATCGTCAGCTCCTACGCATTACAGTCAAAAAATTTATGTCCACGTATACTCTTTTGGTCAATGTTCATCCGAAACGAGCTCGTACAGTGCGCACCAAGGCAGTTATCGCTGCTGTAGAGGGTAGTGTGACCGAACCAAATTTGGCGATTCAACTCTGTTCTCAACAACTACATCCACTACATGGAAAATTTTGAGGAAAGATCAAGGACTGAAGCTCTATAAGATTCAACTGGTGCAGTGCAATGCAATTGAAGCCATTGTACCATCGTTTGCGTCATACGTTCGGTGAATGGGCTGAGAATAGGTTGGACGTTGAAATGCATTTTTACCGGCAATTTTCTGATTGCCAATAGGTCTGACTACAATTGACGTCCGAGCCCGCAAGTCGAGCTCGTCAAGTTGTCTTGCGAAAAGCTAAGTAGCTGTCAAAATATGGCCAAATCGTGATCAAACATAAGTTCAACTATAGTAACGCATAAAGTGTCTTTGACATGGCGGGTGTCTTGGATATGAAATGAGTTGTCATCGGTGACAACTGCCGTTTCAATTCAAAAATTTCTAACTCGAAATGCTGATTATCCCGCATTTGTAGAAACCTAGCTTGATAATATTTCGATTGTGATGGATTGTTTGGAAACTGCACGATTTTTTGTTTTCGATTACCATCACTCACTTCATTCATTAATCCACCGAATTCATAACATTTCCTAATACACAGTTCACAGTCCTACATATTTAAAACTCAATTTCTTCCCACTTTGAGTGAACATCAACCTTACTTTCAGCACGTCAGCTAAAGTTCCTCGGGTCCGGACCCGAGAAACTCAATGTAGTGTTGGTCGTAGAGCCACATAAAGTTTGAGAGGGAAATAAAAGAAAGGGGTTCGCGAATGCACTATTAGTAAAAATGCATTTTTAGCAGGAAGCGCAAAAATACCTACCAAGTATATTTTCTTAGCGGCCTTGGTTCCGCAAGTACAAAGGCGTTATTTGTCGAAGACAAATCAGCCGTAATAGGGTGAGAAATAAAAAAGACCAGTGTTCGTTTTAAGGAACAGAGCAGCGTTATGTCGCTCTTTGAAGTCAGTTCCACTTCTGTTCGTTTCTTTATTATTTTGTCGTTTATATACACTATTTTACTTACAAAAAATGATCTTAAGTCTATTCAGCATAGCACTATTCAATACACAATATTGCACATGTGGTTGTAATTTAAAACAAGTGAAATGAACTTACATGTGCAACATCATTATCTTTATTCCAATGCTCATACGCACTTGTCTATTTTGGGCTCAATGCCTTTTGTGTGCATTGTCTTAGTGTCGCACGCGGTCAAAGGCAATGGTTGAAAGAATGTGTTCTTTGAACATAATTTATTGGATTCTTTGTTTTGAAGTGCTCGTGTGCATGTTGCTCGGGATATTCCGCAACTTGTGTGGGCTCTCATTTCCGTAGGCAGGATATGTAATTGCTTACGGCACGTTGGACATTATTAGTATGGTTGAGATTTAAGATCTCTACACCTCCGTCCTTTAGAAAAGAAAATTTATTGTATTTGAAGAATATAAGAAATTTTCGTAAAATGATAATTGGGTATTTCAATGCTTGCTGATATTACATTGTTGTTGTTCTAGGTCTATTGATGTTTATGTACAATTTAAAAATATTTGTTTAATATATAATCTATTGGTGCATAACATTAAAGTATTTATTGTTTTGATAATGTGCTTCTTATTCTTATCTACAGTTTCTTCTTAAGTCTATTGTTGTGTATTAGTTTTTCCTTATTGTCTATTGATATTAATGAGTTTACACCTTGTTTTTCTAATACAATATATGGTCCGTTGTATGGTGATTCATGTTTTTTTTTTGTTTTCATTTTTTACATAGACTTCATCACCTATTTCTAGTTCTAATTCATTTGTATTTAATTCTTTCTTATATTTTCTATGATGTTTTGCTTCAATTAACAATCTTCTAGCTGTCTGTTGAGCGTTATAAAGACGTATTTTCAATTCTGATAGATAGTTATCATAATCATATATGGTTGGTTTTTTATTTAAATCTGTGGTATTAGGTGAGGGTGCTAAATAACCATGTACTAATTCAAATGGTGTGTAATTAGTATCAGTATGTGGCGTAGTGTTATATGCGAATACATAATAGGGTATCCATTTGTGCCATTCGTGATCTTGACAGAATGATTGCAGATACTCGTTGAGTACTCTGTGATTACGTTCTAATGAACCTATGGTTTCATGATGGTAAGGTGTTGACATCGTGTGTTCAATGTCTAAAAATTTACAAATAGATTTTAAAAGTTCGTTATTGTATTCTGTACCTTGATCGGTTTTGAGTTGTTGGAAATGTCCATATCTTAATATTATATTCTCTACTATAGCTTTAGCTACTTGTTCAGCTTCTTTTGTAGTTATAGGTATTGCTATTATATATTTGCTTAGTTCGCATTGCGCAGTTAATATATATCTAAATCCGTTTGATATTCTAAGTGGTCCTACAGTGTCAATTTCAATTGTTTCGAAACATTTATTAGGGGTATCGGTTATTACAAATTTTTCTTTAGTATGTCGGACAATCTTGTTCTTTTGGCAGATTTCACAGTTTCTTACATAATTCTTGGTCATTTTGTTCATATTCTTCCATACATATCTTTGTTTTAATTTCGCTATCGTTCGTCTGATACCTGTGTGACTATTATTGTGATGTTCACTAATTAACCTTAGTTGATCAGTTACTTGTTTCACTTCTTTGGGCGGTTCATAAATAATTACCTCAATTCTCATTTGCCTTTTACTTATATTTTCTTTGTGCACTTTGTTATATAATTTCATCAATTCATTCTTCTTCATATATTTGAATATTTCATCATCATTGCGTAAAGCTACCTTGCTTATATTGTTATTATGTAGTTTGTTAATGAGTTTCTCCAGTTCCTGACCTAAGTCTCGGTGAGGATTATCGCTGCATTCTACATATATCCGCCTTTTATCTATAATTTCAATTCGTGGCAAATTATTATTATTAATCGCGCGTTTTTTATTATATCTTCGTATATTATCTTTTAATATTCGGAATTCTAGAATTGGTAAGTTTCTAACGTCGGATACAGAAGTTCCATTCCACATGTAGGGTTGATCAGACTCATTAATGGTAATAGAGTTTTGTTTCTTCCGTTTTTTGCTTACTTCCGATACTTTTGTAGCGTTTTCTTCTTTTCCTTTCGCTTTACTTCTTGTCACAATGTTTATATTTTTTGGTATCATATCTTGTAGCTGCTGTGAGTCTAACTTTATTCTTGATAAAGCATCTGCATTGGTATTTATCCTACCTTGTTTGAAAATAATTTCGAAATCATAGTCCATCAAATCTATTCTGATTCTTGTCAATTTTGACGAAGGGTTTTTGTGCGTAAAGAGAGAAACTAGTGGGCGATGGTCTGTAATGACTGTAAATTTCCTCCCGTATAAATATGGTCGAAAATGGTTGATTCCCCAATGAATAGCTAATAATTCTTTTTCGATTGTTGGCTTGTTTATCTCATGTATATTCAGTGAACGGCTTGCATACGATATAGGTAGATCTTTGCCTATTTCACCTTGTGATAGAATAGCTCCTAACGCATAGTCAGATGCATCAGTTGTGAGAATGAATTCTCTATCGAAATTTGGGTATTGCAATATTGGGCTCTCGGTAATAGTATTTTTAAGTTTTTCAAATGCTTTTTGACAATCTTGAGTCCATTCGAATGGCTTATTCTTTTTCGATAACTCATTGAGTGGTTTTGCTATTGCTGCGAAATCTTTTACGAAGCGTCTGTAGTAATTGCAGAATGCTACAAATCTTTTCGTTTCGTCTGCATTTTTGGGTGTAGGGTAATTGTGAACTGCTTTGCATTTCTCTGGATCGGCTGTGATACCTTTGGACGTGATTAAGTGTCCTAAGTAAACAACTTCATTTTCCATCAAATTGCATTTGTTTGGGTTCAGTTTTAAATTGTACTTACGTAAACGTTCAAATACTTTAATCAGATTGTCGTTATGGTGTTGTAATGAACATCCGAAGACAATTATATCGTCTACGTACAAAAATGCATTGGCATCAAGGCCTGAAAGTGCGATGGTTAACATCCGCTGAAAGCTGTTGGATGAGATCTTGAGTCCGAATGGTAATCTCTTAAATTGGTAATGACCATTGTTGGTCGAAAATGCAGTTAGCGCTTTTGATTCATCGTTTAGCTCTATTTGGTGGAATGAGCTTGTCATATCTAGACTTGAGAAATATTTTGCTCTTCCGATTCTATCTAGAACGTCTTCTAAACGAGTTAATGGAAATTTGTCGCTTACCAACTTTTTGTTAAGTTGTCTGTAGTCAACTACTAATCTCCATTGTTTGGAATCATTTTCACTCTTTTTTGGTACTATTAGAAGTGGTGAGTTATGTGGACTGATAGAATGTTCTATTATGTCTTTTTCTAATAAGTCATGTACTTGTTTGTTGATTTCTTTATAACTCGTATGTGGTAATCTATAATTCTTCACGTAAACTGGAGTGTTGTCGGTTGTATGAAGTGTTTGTTTATAGAAATTATTGGACGTAAGTTTTTCATTATCTAGGTAAAAAATGTCTTGAAATTGTTCACAAATTTTTTCCAAAGTATCTTTTGCATGTGTATCTGTTGTTTTTATTTTTATTAGCTTCCTTACTTTTTCCCATCTCTTTAGTTTATTCTGAGTTTTATATGAAGTTTGCTTTTGATTGTAAATGAAAAATTTGGACAAAGGTTTTGTTTTGAATTTTAGATCAGAAGTGTTTATAGATTGTTCTTTATCTGAAGTATTTAAAATTTTAACGTGTTTAATTCCTTTGAAAGGAATAATCGTGTTGCCAATAAATATGTTTTCGTTAATTTGTTCAGCGCAGATTAGACTGTCTTCTTCTACGTTAATATTTATTTGTTGAATGATTTCTGTTCTAGGGGGTATTTTGATTTGAAAAAGTTCAGTTTGCAATGGAATAATGTGTTCAGAACTGTTTACATTAAGAGAAATAGTATAAGTTTCATAGTCGATTTTAACGTAATGTTTTTTAAAGAAATCTCGTCCAAGTATTCCATCTGTTAATAGTGGAAAATCATCGTTTACTACGTGTACCTTGTGCTGTAGTGAATCGTTATTTATTTTAAAATTTAAAATTGTTGTCCCTATAGTACCAACTTGTTCTTTAGTTATGCCCGTGAGTTTGCAATGTTCTTCTGAGTTAATTTCTTGTATTCCTGATGTGGCCGATAATTTGCATATGGAGATATCCGCTCCAGTATCTATTAAAAATGTTAGTTTCTTATTATCTGTTTTAATATGGACATAATTTGTAGTTCCTTCACTGTTAAATGTTTCGACATTCCCTAGTTTTGCGTTTTTATTCCCCGAGTGACCATATTTTGGACCATTTGTGTGGTATCTGGGGCTAATTAGTTTCCCTGTCGATTATAATTTCGGTTTGTAGGATTTCTGTTTGTTGGTTGAGAATATGCACGGTTACTATTATTTCTGTTAATATTGTTGTTCCTATTGTTATAGTTAATTCTATTTTGATTGTAATTCCTACCACTGTTATTGGTATTGTTAATATTGTTATTATCGTATCTAGTATTGGGGTTCCTATAGTTGTTACTATATCTGTTATTGTTATTATATCTATTGTTAATGTTATTATTTTGACGATTATAGCTATTATTATGAAAATTACCTCTATTATTTCTGGGGTATCTATTAGATGAGAAATGGTATATTTCTCCATTTTGCATTATTGATCTATTTTCCTTTATGCTCATTTCTGAATTTTCGGCTAACGAAATTGCTTCTCTGTATTTTGAGATTCTACTAGCTTCTAAAGTCTGTATAATATATTTATTGCGTAGACCTTTCTTAAAACTGTTCAAGGCAAGAATATCATTTGTTTTTGATATCGTATCCCGACCTTGTTCACCGATATCACTTATTTGTGTTAACGTTAGTTCAGCTAATAATTCATCTAATCGTTCTGCAAATTTAGTAACTGATTCATTAGTTCCTTGTTGAATATCTGTAATCATAGTCAATATACACGAAGCAGATTTTGTGGGTCTAAAAATGTGTTGAAGATTCGTTTTTAGTGAATCAAAGTTGTCGGAGGATGGTAAAGGGCTTAATTTTGTTCGTGTAGAACCGTTCAATTTGGTATTGATTATAAGGGTTATAAAGTCTTTCTTTTGATGTGCTGGGACTGATTTTTCAATTATTTCGACAACGTTTAAGAATCTGTGTAGATCATTGAATTTGTTGGCAAATTCGGGAATTACTTTTAGAAAATTGAAGATATCCATGTTTAAAGTGTTATCTAATGTGGGTACTGTATCATCAGTCATTTTTTCTTTAATGCTTGATTGTATTGCCTCAAAAATCTCTTTGAATTTTAGCTTATCAGAGAGTTGCTCAGCTTCTGGTTGTTTATTATTCTGTAGTTCTTCTTTGAATTGAACTCTTAAATCTTCGATTGCAAGGAGAGTTTTGATGAGAAATTTATGTGTATAATTTCTATTTGGTGTCTTTTTTAAGTTTGATGAAATATTCTTTAAGTTAAATAATGCAGACATCTAGCTCATGATATATATTATTATTCTACAATGCTTCAGTCTTATTTGCTACCTTGAATACATTTTTTTTTTTTTAAATATTTTTTCTTTTTAATTTTTGTGTCGCCTAGCATTTTTCCGTTGTTCGTGGATATCCTTCCTAATTTTTTGTATATTGTCAGCACTTGACTCGATGCTGAGTTGAACGTATAGCTCCTTCAGGTGTTTCCTTTGTTTGAAAGCTTTTCCTCCTCTGGTCCTCTTCTTCTTCGTATCTGCTGGTTTAATAGGCCTTGGAGCGTAGCTTTGATGGTTTCGGCTTTTATACTGCTCAATCGTGATTGGTTGTGGGCCTGGTTTCTTTGATAATATTTCCTCCTTGTTGATCGCAGGATTCCGTGGATCATACCCTTCCGTGCCTTTTTGGGTCGTCACAGGGTTATTGGCAGTGTTTGCTGCGCATAAGGCAAACAGCTCATCAAATTTCCTGTTGATGACTTCTAGCTCTGCTGCGTTCATCTTGTCGCGTCTTCATCATTGTAGGGCCGTTTGATTGATTGCAGGATCGTTCAATTGGTTGCAGGATCGTTCAATTGATTGCAGGATCGTTCAATTGGTTGCAGGATCGCCATGTAGTGTTGGTCGTAGAGCCACATAAAGTTTGAGAGGGAAATAAAAGAAAGGGGTTCGCGAATGCACTATTAGTAAAAATGCATTTTTAGCAGGAAGCGCAAAAATACCTACCAAGTATATTTTCTTAGCGGCCTTGGTTCCGCAAGTACAAAGGCGTTATTTGTCGAAGACAAATCAGCCGTAATAGGGTGAGAAATAAAAAAGACCAGTGTTCGTTTTAAGGAACAGAGCAGCGTTATGTCGCTCTTTGAAGTCAGTTCCACTTCTGTTCGTTTCTTTATTATTTTGTCGTTTATATACACTATTTTACTTACAAAAAATGATCTTAAGTCTATTCAGCATAGCACTATTCAATACACAATATTGCACATGTGGTTGTAATTTAAAACAAGTGAAATGAACTTACATGTGCAACATCATTATCTTTATTCCAATGCTCATACGCACTTGTCTATTTTGGGCTCAATGCCTTTTGTGTGCATTGTCTTAGTGTCGCACGCGGTCAAAGGCAATGGTTGAAAGAATGTGTTCTTTGAACATAATTTATTGGATTCTTTGTTTTGAAGTGCTCGTGTGCATGTTGCTCGGGATATTCCGCAACTTGTGTGGGCTCTCATTTCCGTAGGCAGGATATGTAATTGCTTACGGCACGTTGGACATTATTAGTATGGTTGAGATTTAAGATCTCTACATCAAGCTTAACGAAGATATCAACTTTGACGTAAGCTCTAACGAAACGTTCCACACTTTGACGCAACGTATGTCGAATTTAGCATAGCTGTCAGTTATAGGGTGCTGCGTACCATCCCAGGCCGACTTGCGGGCTCGGACGTCAATTGTAGTCAGACCTAATCGTCTGAGAAACAAATCGTTTCAACAGGATGACGCAACATGCTATACAGCGCGTGAAACCATTACTTTATTGAATGAAACCTTCGGGGAACGAACCATCTGAAAAAATGGAGCTGTCATCATGTGATTTGACATCTTTGGACTACTTTTTATATACGGTGGAATCGGTGGATATCGAAGCTTTGTCTTCCTTTTCTCTCTAAATTTTATTCAATGCTGGTACATTTTGCAAAAAGGAGCATGACGAGCAAGAAGGCAAACTGATTAACCTACATTCTATTCATGAAACTCCGGACTTGTTGGTGTTCTCGCTAGTACTTAAAAATCTAGCAACGTAGTTACCAAGGATATTAACAGAAGAACTTAAAAAAGTTGTCGCAAACACTTAAACCCACTCACGTGATCGAACTATCAGCTCAAAATCGATATCCACTTCCCTACATATTTACTACTTTATCAAATAAAGCATTTGGGAATTACCCGAAGAGTACAGGCAACTCAGATCTTATTTATTCATTTAAAAGGGTCAGAAATATTAAAATACATTATTTTATGACTTCGAGGAAACGACGATAATAGACGTTACTCAAACAACTTAGAAATCAATCACTTTGCAGAATTGCGATATGTCTTTTCTATTCTCAAGAGTTTTTCGAAAAAAAATCTTGTCTGAATTTTCTTCACAAGGAATTTGTTGACACATAATAAAATTGTATAATAAAATAAAAGACCCAATGTCAAAATGAAAACTTATTGCATTTTGAATTAGATAATTTTGTGCTATAGTATTTTTAATTTATTGATCGGTATCAACATAATTAACGATGGAATTGAAGAAATTATCAACCATTATTAATGGAACACTACTCTCATTTTGAATCCATACCCAATGACCTCTTTCGCAGTCCTACTCATTTCTTTTTCGCATTCAACTCACTGAACACGAAAACAATTAAGTCTATTTGTGGCATGCCCCATAAAATCGATAGCAATTATTCATATCAGCAAAATAATAAACCACAAAAACAACTAGTGAATCTAATAAATTAGCCATGTACGTGCCAATCCCGACCGCGAAAGTGTTTTCATACTCAAACCCCATTGAAAGCCAACCAACCACCCTCATTCACATCGCCTCGACCTCCACCACCTCGAGAAAGGGAAGTCAACTAGTCTCTGCTAACCTTTCGCTCGGATATAACCTCTTAGTGTCTCGTTTTCATGTGGGTTTGTACGTAGGCAGGTCCTGGCTTCCACTAACTTCAAGCTTCAGGGATTTTCGCACCCTCAACGGCTCACACTCGCACATCATTGTTCGCGAGTGTACACCATGTACTTGTAAGGGAGTTTGTTGCAAGGTGAAGCGTCGTCCTGAATTAATAAGTACGGTTGGAAGAGGTGCCTCACTAGCGCTAGTTTGCCAAGGAAAGCACGCAAACATACTTACCAGCCTGGTTGCGACCGGGATCTCTAAGCTATCCCAATTCCCGCTTGTTGCACCGACTTCCATGTAAGTTAAGTGTCTCTGATATTTTCGCATAATTAACGTCGCGCACTGTCTGTGTGTACCGAGGAGCCTTTTAGCCCGAGTGTTCTGGGAATCCGGAATGGAATTCATTATAAACAGAAGGTTAGTATGAACATAAGGACGCGCATTATATGTGCCCATTATTAGCGAAAGACCAAATGAGCAAGGATGATTTCTAAGCCTATTCGCAATGAATTTCTAAGTGGAGTGGGGGGCGGGCGAAATAAAAGCCGCCGTTTTGAAATTGCTACGGCAGCAACATTTGAAAAGAAATACAACTCGTTGACACTAAGAGTACGTAATATGGTTGTGGCTGTTGAACATAAGCTTTTAAGCAAGCGACATAAAGATAACACCTTCATTGCACATAAAAACCTACAACTCAAATGAGAACTCTGTTTGGGACTTTATATTCTCGGTCCTTGATTTATTATCGCAGGCTGGCATCGATAACATCTATATCTGCTGTCGACTGATTGATTAATATATCTTTTTAGATCTGCTACAAGCCAAGTGATTGATGTAGCTTTTTTGAAGAGGAATCAATCAATCATCGCTACAATAGCTTCAATGTGTGATCCAAATTTTCAAATAAAGAACAAACTGTGAATCTTTGCTAGCGCGGCAACTACTTGTACGACAAGCTGTAAATATCCTTTTTGATAGCAACGTGTCAACGAATATTTTCAAGATGAATAAGAAAATTGTTTCAATGGATGTCCCTTTTATATCGAAACATCTATACAAGTAAATAAAACTGAAACGACTGTCGGTGATTTCAAAATTAATACCGATTTCTAGGTAGGATTAACTGTTTACAAGATATCGAAACATAAATACTTACTTTCAAAAACATTTTATCAGATTATTTTAGATACATTTTATGATATGCGGATACAAATCAATATGAGAAAGGGTAATTTTTTTATAAAACGTAAACAAGTTTACTCTTTCCTATACTGATTTTGTAATGCATCCAAACAACAACAACAAACATTTAACCAAAATTTCGTCTTTCAAACATTAAAATGATGTATTTATTATCAAATAAATACATCGCTTCATGAATGAACAAATCTTGCTTACCACCTCGTTAATTTTCCTCGCGACATCGTAACGTAGTTGAAGCACTCATATCTAAGCACGACACTACTCGTTGCTGCGCTCAATGCACTGTTAGCATTGATATTGCCTTTTTTTGTTGCTTGAGTCATGTGGATCATTTACAAGTTGTGATTAGTTATTGAAACGAATGCTTTTTGTTGAGGAATGCAGATTTTTACAATGTACATTATTAGTTAGGTCATAAGTGTTTAGGCTACCTGCAGGTCTTAGCATCAAGAAATTTTATAAATTACGAATAGGAATTTACAGAAAATATAATCTTGTTACATCTTTTGAAGGAGCATCATATAGTAGCTATCCTTCTCGCCACTCAAAAGACCTCCAGGATTGTGCCTATCTAGCGGCACTTCAGGTCATGGCTATAATCGACACTTTAACTCTTTGGCCAGTGACATGAAAATTGTGCCAGCCATTTTTCCCTTGGTCTTTCTCGTTTTTTTTATTTGTCCATCTTCATATCAAGGGGTCGTCTAGACATTAAAGTTTATCCCGTCATGGAGAGTTTCAAACCTTCGATATGGAAGACTTCCGTTTTTGCAAAGGACCAACGATTGAGCCTCATTACAATTGGTTTCATTTTCTCTTAAAATGGACCGAGAATAATCTGATATGTTTTTGAAAGTAGCTTTTCATCCATTTCTTATAAAACTATGTTAAAAATAAATTCAGTAAATATCTTGATAACATGACGTCCTGGTTTTTTATGACGATTCTTAGCCCTTCACAGCCTGCAGCAACTTTCGATCATTTTAAGTAGAAATTTGATAAGAAACGGCTAACTATTAACAAAGTTTTACAATAAATTTTACGAGGGGGCGTCTCTAGGGGCTCGCAATGTGCTCACAAGAGGATCACTTAGTCACTCATAAAGAGCTCTTGAGAGGGTCGCTAGGGAATTTTTAAGGGCTCACATAGATTCGCAAAGGACTCGTGTGTGGTTCAATAAGAGTTCGTGAGGGTGGCACGAGGGGGTCAATTAAGGTTCGTGAGGGTCTTACAAAGAGGTCAATTAAGGCTCGTGTCGCTATGTTGAAACCTGATGTGGAGTATAATCGAAGAGTCGCGATTATCGAAAGTGTTCGTGCTGGGGGCTCAGCAACAGAAATCATTCGGTTCTTCGGAGACCTGAGATTGACTGTGTATGGTCCCGAAATGCAATGAATCAGACAAGTTCAACGAAGGTGTTGCAACACAATCGAGGAAAACCCACGTGAAAGAGTGCGTGTTCAGGACGCCCAAGTCATTCAGCGGGCTCAGGAGCTGATTTTCAAGGATCCAGGGCAATCAATCCAGAAATTGGCATCGGTTGTCGATGTAAGTGAAAAAACTTCATGCGAAATCGTCGAGGAGGATCTCCGATACAAGTTTTACATTGTTAAAGTGAGACAGATGCTTTCCCAAGCCGCCAGGACAAAACGAGTTGCACGCTGCCACCTGCTTTTGTGTTTTTTAAAAAACAATATGGCTGAACGCGCCAGATTTTTTTTGGCGAACTTGTTTTTACTGTCGCCGCAAAAATCAATCGGAGCTCGAATGACTCTCCCATGACGCTGAAGATGTTTCCATTGTTTTCATAACGAAATTTCCGGCGAATGTTTACGTGCTAAGTGTTGTGTCCAGTGAGGGTGATGTCATGGCTCCAAGTTTATTCAACAAAAGAAAAAATATCACAAAAGAAATTTATTTGCGTGTTCTCGCAAATGTAGTGAAGCCGCAGATGACGACTGAGTCGTCCGGAAAGCCGTATGTTTTCCAACAGGTCGCTGCGCCCTCCTCTACAAGTCATTTGATTCAAAATTAAATGTCCGACTATGTCGACATGAATTCTGGCCTTCCAACAGCTTAGATTTAAATTCTTTGGACTTCTATGTATGGAGCATGGTCGAAAGGGTAACCAAAAAATCCAGGCATTCAAATGTCGCATTGGGATCGTGACTCCTTAAAACCTGCTTCCAAACGCTTCAGACCGAAAATGGGAACAGTCATACAAGCATAATTGTTAACTTATAAACAATTAAGTTTAAAAAATTGTAAGAAAATAATTTCTTTCGCATCCAAAAAACAGTCGCCATAACTTTATTCGCCGAAAAAAACTGTTTTTGCCGTCCATTGTTTTGTCTGTTTTTTTTTTTTAGTTTCAAGAGTGTAATGACAGACCCAAGTTTCATCCACAGTTGTAAATCTACGCAAAAATTCACAGGGATTTCGCTTGTAAAGTGCCAAATTCGCAGTCGAAACAGTTTTCAGGCTCAATTTTTTATCGAGCATTCGCAAATGCGGCATCCACCGAGCACAAAGCTTCTTCATGCACAAATGCTAATGTAAAATGTTCAGTTAATGTCCTAGTAGTCTCAGCTGTCTCACTTACTTTCAATCTGTTGTCCTCTACCACGATTTTATGAATTTTTTCTATTATTTTGACAGTTGTGACCTCAACGAGGCGTCCTGAACGTGGTGCGTCATCAGTGCTCATGCGACCTTTTTTAAATCCAGGAAGCCACTGTTTCACCGTTGAATATGATTGAGAAGAGTTTTTCAGTATTGAATCCATTTCGTCTTTAATTTGAAGTGGTGTTAGGCCTTTCAAATAAAAATATTTGATGACCGCACATTTTTCAAATTTTTCCATTTTCACATAAGCACTCGAGACGACTTTTTCAAAAGGCTATCAAAGTTACACTAACAAAATAATCGATTTGAAATTTGGTATACAGTCTGGTCACGGATACAGGATCTGTCCGAAAAGTAATGTCACCGATTTGATTTAAAAAAATATTAGCCATACAACATTACATTACAACATTAACAGTTTTCAAAATACTCTCCTCCCGCATTGATACAACGCCTCCAGCGACATTTCCAGGCATCCAAGGCGTCACGGAAGGTCTCTTCCGGAATCTCCTTTAGTGTCTTGGTGACCTTCTCAACTGTCTTGAAACGATGGCCTTTCAAAGGAGTTTTCAAACGAAGAAACAGAAAAAAGTCCAGGGGAGCCAAGTCAGGACTGTAGGGTGGTTGGGGAGTCGTTGATACCCTTGAATCGGCCAAGAAGCCAGTCACGGGGAAGCGGTGTGAGCTGGCGCGTTGTCATGATGGAGTTCCCAATTGGTTGCAATGTCAGGTCAACGCGATGAGCCCGTCGTTTGAGTCTTGAGCACTTGTTTGAGGTCTGTGCTACTAAACGACCAATAGAACGACGATTTGAATTCAAAAGGTCTCTCCCACGCTTCACATTGTCGTCATTGGTTGACATTAATGGCTGTCCAGCGCGCTTAATCGCCAACATCTTCACGACCCTCTAAAAAGGCTTTGTGCCACCGAAAAACTTGCCGTTTTGACAAAGAACCATTGCCAAAAGTTTTCTCTATCATTGGAAAAGTTTCCAATGCTAACTTTGCGAGTTTTATGCAAAACTTGATAGCAATCCTTTGCTCCAACGTGCGCTGCATTTTGACTCGCACGGTATACAAAATCGAGTTCCACTTAAAACCGTGTCCTTACTCTCCGGATGGACGAAAAATACTGAACGATCGCTTGTTGTAAAGCTGTTTTTACGCTCTATTGTAACAAACCGGTTAAATTACGTTACGGCGTAAAGTCGCTTCACAATCAAGTCAGTGACATTACTTTCCGGAAAGACCCTATAGTCTTATAAAATACGAGGAAAAAAATTACACGCTGGCGCCATTCCTGGATCAGACCGGAAACTTTTCACCCCACCCTCGTATCAGCTCAGATAAACATGATACTTACCAAATTGACAGTGCCATTAATACTGAAGCTAGATGAATTTATTGCGGCTTCCAATGAAAGAAATTTTTATGGCAATTACCGCGCAGTCATAGCCTTGTCATTCCGATATGAAAACTGCACCGCTCCACACAGGATCTACCAGAAGTGAAGTGCGTGGATACCAGAAATCAAGGTCGACATTGCTGTGTGTCATCATTTCCCTTTAGAACTGCGTTCATAAGAAATTTTATATCACTATCCAATCTTGTCATATTCTTTTATATATACAACATATTATTTTCTCGGGGAGAAGTTAACAAATTGTTCAGGCAAACAACGGCATAACATTCATGATATATATTCAGAACCACATGTGATATTTTATGGCAGCTCAGATGATCCAAAAAACTTTTCAAATGGACAGTGCCATTAGAGCTACAGTTGCTTAAGTATTTACTTATTATAAATTCATCTATTTCACAACAAAACTCATATTAATGACGGATAATTTTTTACTAATAATCTCCAAGACATCAGTTTAACGCCATATTGAATACATATGGAATTCCAAATCTACCGTTCAAAGAAACGAAAATGTAAGATTTCCTTTAATACGTCGAGATAGTATAAGACTCAATACCTTTCATTTTTCAATTCAAAAGTCATATTTCAAAATGAGATTACATATAGGTCGTATTATTCACGACGTTCCCTCCATGAAGAATCGAGGCTTTAGGTACGTATAGTACATGTGAATGTGCGCCTGAAAAGGTCAGGCGAGGTAAATTGAAGGACTCGGCAAGGAAATTCAAGCGATTTTACAACAGTGATAACTTTATGGCTCTCAGTGATGTACGGATAGATAGTGATAGAGTTTATGGTGTACAAACCTTAAAATTTTGGGAGGCAAATGATACATCGATTTTGGTGTAGATGATATAGAAAACGGAGACGTGTCATATGTTCATTTGTAACTTCCTTCATAGACATATACTAAAGTTAACGTCTTATCTAATTAAGGATGTTCAATGAATACTGGAATAGTTGATGAGGTAAATATAGTGTCAGCGAGAAGTAATGAGAATAAGGGTGGTGATTTGAATATTTATCTAATTGAACCTCTTCTCTTATTTGACATTTGAGACAAATTTCTGACGACCTGAACGAAAATTGGGAAATCCTCAAACGATACTCCATATCTGATAGAAATTACGTAGACAGCGATGGATATTAAACATTTTTTATATTTTTTTTTTGGTTATCTATTAAATAATTTCGGATATTTTGAGTTAAATAAGATCAGTTTTTCCTATATTCTGAAGCATTTTGTTGTTAAGTTTTAATACCGCTTTCCATTTTTTCAAGAAGCATCATTCTTCCGCGTCAAATAAATTTTCAAAGTTTTTTTAATGGTTTTTCAACTGCTAGAAATTTTTTGCAAATATGGCGCAAGAACAGGGCCATGCATATGATGAAAGTGGCTCCAACAGTTTCATCTGCGTGACCAAAAAAGTAGGTATGTGGCATTACATTATCAAAATGGAGCATAACGTCCTTTTTCAATGAATCCGGACGGTTTTCTTGAACCAGCAATACTCAATTTCACTTTATGCAGAATGTTCTGAACAAAGTTAATAGTTTCATTGCAATATAAATCCTTAAAATCAACGATCCTTTTGAAGGGCTTTTTAACTGAAAGTATGTTTTATTCATATGAACATTGGCGGGGCAAGACCTAAAAATGTATCTTTTTTCTCTTTTACAAAATTTTTGTTACTTCTATGTATCTTTCTAAGAGAAGGTTTTACGTTCGCCACGCAGCGTGATCGATCCACAAACTCAAAAACATGGGACTGCCCTGTCCTTGAAGACTCCAAACCACAGTGTGGGTAAAGGCTGTCTTTTGGAAAATGGTATACGCAGATCGCCACTTCACCCAAACAAGTTATTAATGAATTATATTGTAGGGATATTGCATTATATAACTAGAGAGTAGGTCAATTCAGGCTAGGGGTATCGAATTATATAAATATAGAGGAGGTTCATGTAGGTTAAGGATATTGAATTATGTACATTTATATTGAAGTAGATAGCTAAGTAAGAAGTAAGTGTTTTATGGAGAGTGTTTGAGAACATGCGCGCGAAGGCTGCTAAATTTAAGTATCTTCAACAGCAAAATGCATCACAATTAAAGTCACAGACCATGCAGATAAGTTGCCAGCAATCACAACAACAAACAACGCTCACACAATCGCCGCAACAGATCCAAATGCAGACTCCGCTCGGTCTACTATACGCCAATGGAGTCTACTATGCGCCTGTGATACCCCCAACCATTTGCACTTGCAATTCATCATGGTTCATGGTATAAAGACTAGTGAAGGTAACCCCACTAGAAAATCGTCATCCTATTTCGCTCGCACATCTAACTCACTTTCCGTCAAGTATTCACTGAAATTAGGGCTACCAAAGTAACAAATCAGAGACGGCACGTATGGCATGCCAAAATATAACGGAATCTCACATTTGAATCAGGCGTTACAAAAACGCCACATATTAAAATTTAGCAAATTGTCAGGTAACAAAAACGAATGTTTACTGTAATCAATATTATAGCTTAGGAAACAAACAAATATTCTCTAAAGAATATTCAAATGGCACATTATTTATCTTTTTCTTCTAATACGTGTCACTCTACCCAGCAGGAAAATCACTTCTTTTTTGCCGCAAAGTGTTGCTGAAATTCATACTGGGCAAAATGTCATGATTGTCTGAACACATGACGTCACCGCAGCTTCAGAAGAGACTACCTTTTCGTCTTTATATCATGACCATGGTTAACGACTGCCACGATTATTTCACCAGCACGCCAACCACATCCCACAAGCAGCAGCCACAGTATCTCCCCCCTCGAGGTGCAACGCTCTGGCCAATCACACGAAGCTTAAATCGCCAGCTGGCGTGCGTCGACAAAACCGGTCTTAAAGCTAGGAAAGCTTCAACGAGGTCAGCAACCTCGGCGAGCCGTTGACCGACTATACAGCGAAAACGAGATCGGAGATCCCTAAAATAAGCGGGAAAACAGCTGGCCAGGACACTTTTTCGTAGTCTAAAGCCGGTCGAGGAGGAAAATCAAGAGAACACCTGGCGAAATCAGTTTATTGGTGCAGAATCTTGGCCTATCGAGGAAGAAAAGCGGTGAACGGGCGGCAGCGGGGCAAGGCCAGCAGCGGCGTAGGATTAAGGAGGAAATTGTAAGTAGAAGTAAGCTTAGTTAAGATTAGTTAGGTAAATTAGCAGAATAAATATAAAATAGTGAATTGACTTAGGTCTTGGAGTGATTTGTGTGAAGTGGCGAGAGGACGTCGCGGTCTGTTTTCTTTTCCTTCCTAATTCCTTTTTTATGGGTTGGTGGTTTCGGGTCGGCGTGAATCCTGTTTCTTTTTCCGGATTCGCGGACAGGGCAGTCCTAGCGAAGAAACGAAGTGGCGCCCCTTAAAAAAATATACACACACCATTCTTCACGGGTTTGAGCCGGGGGGAGGGGGCTGTCCAAACCGTGACCAGGATCGCCTGCGGTCCAGTAACGGACGTTATACAAAAAAAAATTGTAACAAAGTGGCTTCTAATATTGTGCTCTAAAAACGAGCGATTTCATGTGCACGGGTTCGAGAAGTAAATGCTTAAGTTTCGTTAGGATTCGTCTGGATTGAGTGAGAGGAGAACTGCAATAGAGAGAAAAATTGGGAAGTATTACAAGCCTGCATACTAAGACATCTGCGAGAAAATTTATTTATTGTATTAGGAAGTTTTACAAGAAGGCGGCGTATATCAGTTGGCAGTAGATATTTCAGGTGAAGTTTTTGTAACTCTGTACCCTGCAAAAAACAACTTGATATGGATTCGGTTCATTTGAAGAAATTAGACTTTTTTAATACATTATTTTATTTAGACGTTCTCCCAGGGACCCAAAGTTCGAACTTCTATTTTATTCCAAAAATCCCCTCCAAATTGTTGGAAACCTATATGCTTGAGCTGAGGAGGATTTTTGTTGGGTTCTTAGATACATGAGATGCAAGAAAATGTCATAGAGGATCAGCTTGCTAAGGAGAGATCCTGTGGCACACAAAAGCATGAGGCGGTGAAAATGGGAAGTACTAAGACATTATATATAGACATCGTCGTTTGAACTAGCATTGAATCGTTGAAGAAATTGGAGCACATTTGGCACTGCTAGGCTTACGTGGTCCAAATACGACACAAAACGTACTCTTAGTTTGTTAGCTCTGGACAGATCTTTATCGAGGAATTTTATGAGTTTACTGTCGGCTCATGTAACTACGCTCTCCTTCTGAGAACTATCCCAAGCCAGTGTAAAGAAGGAGGGATTCTGACCGATCTTCAGAACAACATCCTTACAACAGGATGCTGAAGTAAAAGTGTGACGAATAATAGGGTGGCATACTGATAAATGATGATAAGCCCTAAAATACAGCGATCAAACCGGAGCTTTGCAATGGGGTTCAATTGAAAAGGTTTTGTCTGTGCTTTCTCGAAACTTTACCAGGAGTATACTGGTACTAAGAGATCCGGGTCCCCAGGAACTTGTCCCTGTAGGTGTCGGTGAGAAACCTGTGGTGGTTGAAACTTGGTGGTTATGATTATACACCCATTAGCGGGTACTTTCATTTGAATGCAGTTTGGGACCGAATAAATCGGCTACCGTTTTGTATTGTGGTGAATTGACGTGCTGTTGCGTTTACGACAAAGGTGCCGTTATCCAAAAAACGGCAAGGATGACCATAGGTCCAAATCCTCACCAAGGATTATGAAGAAGTCCAGGCAAACTTTGGATGAGATCTGGAACCTGTACTCAGAAAAGCAGTACTCATACTAAGTTATGGGCTACTGACTAGTACGTTGGGGGCGTTGGTGCGAGCTAACTTCGTAACCCTAGCTTAAGAGGCCCGTGTTTGAATGATTCAGTTAGGGGAAAGCACCTTAAATCTGAACTTTATCTGTCGGGTCATGTACCATTTGGTGAGCACATAAGTAGGATCGGGCTCCCTACTAGCGACTTATGTCGAAACTGCGACGACAAAGAAGAGATAGAGAGTCAGTAGAGAACACATTGTGCAATTATTTAGCTATAGCTGCTAAGAGGCTTGAGCATTTGGGGGCATTCTTTTTTGAGGAGCTGAGTGAGCTTTGTAATATAAAAATGTACCAACTCTTGGATTTCTTTAAAAAATCAGGACGTTTCATAAAATCAGAAGGTTTCCACGTCTACAGAGCACCTTGGATCGAAGACGGTGTAAATGAAGATGAAGCAATTTAGGCTTAGCATCCTCATAACCTAACCTAACATGCTCATATTCTTTTTATATAAATCTGAAATTTCAATAAATGATTTAAAAACCCAATCGAAGTTGCAGTGAATTTTCTTTTTCTTAATAACCGCAAAGATTTTAGTTCGTTGCTATTTTTATCTCTCCTCCTTTGAAAATTGATGAACATTCGAATAATCAATGCTTGATCATTTTTTCATGCTCGTATAGTTTAAGCTTCACCATATTTATTTCTTTTTTAGGTGAAAAGCTAGAAGACAGCTTTATTTTGTAACTTAAGGGGGAAATCACATTAGACGGTTCAAAAAATTGAGTTTTTTAATGCAGAAATCGAAAGTTTAGCTATGCAGGAGTATGCTCAAAAAATATTTTAGGCTGATATTCGAAGTTCTTCTTAAATTTTCGGAGCAAGAAGTGAAGTGTGCTCGAGTATGTCGCACGGCCTATTAAATGGAGCGATCGCAGAAAAGCTGAGCAAGACCGCGCAGGTATCTTTATATGAATATATCTTTCTTTGTATGTATTGGGGCAGGTATTACAAACAAGAAGATGCATTTTTCCTGGTATCCTTGTATATATAGGACTGATACAGAAGTCACTTCAATACCAAGTTTTTGTTACTTTGTTTTGAAACGCGTTTGTTTCGGGTTTTGTGCATTGCATTTCAGCAAATTTTTGACTGATTGTCAAAAATCAAAGATTTTCTGAAATTTCATTTTTGCGTATTAATAAATCTGATATAGGGATAAAAAAAATTATTCAAAGCTTTTTATGACAAAAACACGAAAAAAACCGCCAAATTCAATTTTTTTAACGCGTCATAAATTTTCAATTTTTAAAATTTTCATTCAAAATCTGGTTCGTCGAGGAGTCATACATATAGATAATATGAAAAAAATGCTTGGATTGCTTTCACATTAAAATTATGGACTCCAGTATGCACGGCAATGAATGTCTCGGACGACGGTCCTCCACTAAAAACAGCTTCTTTCGGAATTTTGATGATAATCACTTGAAAAAATTATGAAATGTAGTTTAAAATATAGATTAAAAGCCTATCAATTTCATTTAGTTCTCATTATTTGTTCCCCTTAAAAAAATACGAAAAAAGCGTAAAAATAAGCCTCCAAATGTGATTCCCTCTACCCCCCCCCCTAAAAGCAAAAAAAAAAATGTTTATTTGTTATAAAAAAATACTTACTGGTTAGATTTTTTGCAAACTCTTTCCCAGCACAATTCCCAACTGTATTCTTACCTGTAAGAGTTTAAAAATAATTGTTAGTTGACAATATCTGGACTTCTACATATATTTATGTAAAACTATATTGAATCTTATGTCCCTTTCATTTTTAGAATGGTACTTATCATTTATACGACTAAGTGCAATAGTTTTACGAAGTTCTTGAATCCTTACCGCCCATTCAGACATCGAGCCCGAACAAAACACATTTAAGTTGAAAACAATTTACAAGAACTCTTCAACGAACACATGCAACTAGATAGATATATAGATAGATCACCCCTAAATAATGGAAAACCACAGACCTTGACATTTCTTGTGGCTGAAATCGGCTTCGTATCGGAATATTTTCAAGTACTACACTTACAGCACTTTAGAAGAGTTGCATTGCAAAAAAGGGGTGGCTTTCTTAAAAAACTTTTTCAAATCAATACATCTAAACGACGTCCTTATTTCGCTATACATATAGGTGCCTTATATCCACACATGCCAGATGGTATACTGGCTGTAATCTGATAACGTTAAAACTGCTTACAAACAGAAAAGCATACAAGGTCGAAAACATAATCCCATGATAGCATGAACAATGTAAAATGAAAAAATGACAATAGGAAATTCACTCTGCATCACAATGCAATTTTTCTTGTGAATAAATACACAAAAAGCACAATCATTAATCATACCTACAGTCAAGCGATTTGAGAAGTGTTCAAGGATATTTGTCGGAAGGACTTGGAAAAAGTTCTTATAAGGTAAGGACGTTTCAAAATGCCACGAAACTTCTTGAAATCTGACAGTATCGATTTTTGAAATAGGATTCAGTTCAGATAATAGAGTCCATTAAGTTACGTAAGGTTCTGCTGATGGCACGTAAAAATATGATCCATAATTGTGAGATATTTGTCAGTACTCTACAAGGAAAGAAGTGAAGTGAAAATGAAAATCGTTAATGGCATTTTTTTTAAACAAGCCGAAAGTGTATTAAATTTTTAGGTGATAGTATTTCAAAGATAATAATTGAATTGTTTACTTCAGAAATAAACTGAAAAATTGTGAGGATGTCAATTAAAAAATACATTTTTTGTTTTTTTCCAGAAAATGTTGATACATACAAATTTTTATATTTTGTAATTTCCATGA
This sequence comes from Oxycera nigricornis, assembly GCA_963942545.1. NCBI lineage: Eukaryota > Metazoa > Arthropoda > Insecta > Diptera > Stratiomyidae > Oxycera > Oxycera nigricornis. Next base: position 92,660,915 of record OZ012661.1, on the reverse strand, counting down.
ATGAAGCCTTATCTACAGAAAACACTTTATAGGTAATTAAGTGGGGAAGCGTGGTTTCGGGGTGACGGACGGCATCCTCTTCAGGTGCTGTCATTTACCATCCGCCACCAGACAGCACGACCACGATTAGGCTTATTGATGGATTAAGCTCATCATACTAATTTTTATAATTATTTGTTTCCACGAAGTATAATGAAAAATTAAATAAATTTTTAGTTCGTATGTGCCTACGTCGCTTTTGCATACATTAGTAAGGATTTGAACCTCCTAGTCTAGTGGTGGCGGATGGTAAATGACAGCACCTGAAGAGGATGCCGTCCGTCACCCCGAAACCACGCTTCCCCACTTAATTAAATTATGGAACCAGCCTTTAATCTGGAAGTAAATGTGCAAGCATAGTGCTAGCAAGTTGCAAACCAAAAAACACACTAGTAGGCGAAAGTTATCGACTAGACTAGGAGGTTCAAATCCTTACTAATGTACTTTATAGTTATTTTGAAAAGAATCTAATGCTTGAAAGATGCAAATCAATAATATCTAGCATTTCAATAGGATTTTTAAAAATACATTCAAAAAAATATTCAAGAATGGTATAAAACAAAAATAAATTGTTATTTTCGAACCGCTATAGCAATCAGCAAAACAGGATATCAAAAAATGGTTTCGATTCAGTCACATTTTAATTGCGCTATCAACCGATATGCACCTTTACCGACAACTATTCACGCGGCGATTCCCGGCAGCGCGGCAGGTTGAGGAATCGAGTGTTTGGCATCACTGCCAAGATCTGTGATATAGTAAAAAAGCGAGGTAAAAACTACCAGACAAACACGTACGCAACGTCATATATCGTAAAGTAAGCAAATAAACATCCAAGTCATAGTATATGCATGACACAGTAGGCAATCGGACAGTCAAAAGCACACTGTGCAACACCACTTGCGGTTCTACGGGACATAACCATATGCTCTGCTCTGTCTAGCACACGTATTTGATTTTTTGTTTCGCAAAGAAATCGCGGAACTCTCTCTTAAATCACTCTTAATTCCTAACTTTATGTTTTGGTTTCAAACAACGCATTTTCCCACTGTCTTTGGTATATACTGTGATCTAAATGATCCGCAATAAAGCGGAGACAAAGCAGAGTCGAAGTACTGGCCATGGACTGCGTTGCGACAATCCATGTGAAGAGGACTCCTCTTCGTTATCACAAGTCCTATAAGAATTTAAGCGGGCACAATTATCTCGTTTTGTGCAAGCAAATAACTTGACGTGATAGTTGTGATTCATTCCCAGCAGCCACTGTTTTCTCTACGTCTACAAGTAACCAATAACGACGTTAGTGCGGCTGAAAATGCGGCCAACGATGCGGCTGACAGTGCGGCTGAAAGTGCCGCTGACAGTGCGGCTTACTGTGTCGCTGGACAGTGCGGCTGATAGTGTGGATGACAGTGTGGCTCGTAGGAAGTTGTCTTAATTTTGTGTAAAAAACTTAAAGATGAAATTGTGTCTGACACAAAGTTTTTCAATGTAAAATCAATGCTTCTTTATAAAATGCGCTTGAACACATTGATTTAATCCGGGAAACATTTGAGATTAATACGGGCAAATTTCAGCGAGAAAAGAACCACAATAAAACTGTAGTTTTGAGGATTTTGAATTTTGACGAAAGAAATTTTAGAAAATATCGTGCCGAAACATGAATGACACTAATAGTCAGATGTGGAGGCGGAGAAAGAGGAAGAGAAAAAGGAGGAAGAGAAAAAGAAGGAAGAGAAAGAAACAAACCAGATTCAGTCACATGTACCCACGCTTCAAATTTGCTGCAGACGCCGAATCTAAAATCTTCAGATATAATAACAAATATTGAAAATTTTCTATATAAAATAAAATGATGAACATTGTCTTAACGCGAAAATTGCTTTGACACGATTTAAAGATAAATTTGTATCTCATTACAAAACGTGTTAATAAAATCTTTCTTGTGACTCATTTCCTTTCGGTGACTAAGCGAAATCTGAAAGACAATCATGTTTTCCTTTATACAAACAAATAAAAAGGCACATATAACCATAATAATCCTCCCAAGACTTTTAGCTTTTGTGTTTTTGCTCATCATTCTAGTAAATTTTTTACTTTCCACCATTGCTAAATAAGTACCACAACCACAATGGATGAAAACTGTTCGGATACCTCCCATTTGGCGCTCTTTCATGGTCGGCAAACAGTCAACAAAATCTCATTTGTTCGTTTTCAAGACATCACAATGGTATTTAGCAAGTTCTTTGAAAGTCATACTCAACTATTACGGCTTTTCACAGTTCATAGACGTGGCTTCGCAAAAGCAGTAACAGCAAAAAGCACTAACAGCTATCCCCATTCACCCAGTTTCACAGTACCTAAGCTGAGTAGCGGAAAATTGAGGACAGGACCTAAAAAAATATGACAAACATATACACATATACGAAATGCAGTCCATGTATCTGAAGCAAGCGACCACACTCGACAGCAGCTCGTCCTCGCACAATAGTCCTTCGTATGGAACTCAAAAAAAATCGATACACACCTGTACGAGCTTCCCCATGGAGCCTGTAGATACAACGGCAAGATTTGGCTTTCGCCCGGGAAGAAAAAAAGGAACTAAAGGAACCTTATCGAACATGAGATTTTTGCGGCAGCAAGACGACATTTTTAGTTCTCAGCAACATGTCCTAGCAAAAAGGACACTCAGCAGGGTGGCGCGCACGGAATAAAGTAGACAACCTTGTGTACTATGTCGTTATTGCTTGTGTTATGGCTTTAAATGCAACCGCTAGTATTCGCACAAGGATCAGATTATGAGGTGCCACGTAGCGTGCGCTAAAGTGAATTCCACTTAACTCGAATGCCGTCGCTACTGTTATCCTTATGGTAGGCATGCATGAAATACTATGCACATCTCGAAGACATTTGAATGACCCGCATTTTTCACAGCCTGTAAGCAGTTTCGAGTAGAATGAGTTGTATTTTAAAATGTATCATTTATATTGTTAGTTTGTTACTACACTGACCACTAGACAACTCACTAGTCTAAGTTATTTTTACTTTAGGGATTGTCATTCCATAATATAGTTAAAAAGACCACGCTCAGGGGAAAAAATCCTAAAAGATTCTCAATAGGCGGTTGATTACAAACGGCTTTATTTAATATTTTTCTCTGACTGAAAATATAGTTTTCGTGTAGTCCTTACCATCGATGTGATAACACATGTTTCTACATGTATCTTAAAAATTATGCAAGTTATTAAGATGATGAGACAATTTGATCATTAAAAATACTTTTCCCGTTTAGATTTATAAGTTGATACGAACAGCTTTATAGAACAATAAAATTAATTATTAATAGTATATCAAATAAAAAAAATTCGTATATAGGTAGATCCCGTGAAATCGTTTCAATCGTCTACACACACATTAGTTTCACCATCTCTTGAAACCAATCAATACGATCATATGTACATAAGCACGTTCTATGCTCTTATCATTTTTCTGACTTCAATACGCGTGGAGTTTACACGGATGAAGACTTCGAGCGATGGACTCTAGGTCTGCCATACCCAGGTTCGCATCCCCATCATGATATGAGTATTTCATGACCAGAAAAAATACGCCCAGATTTATCAAGACAATATCATGAGAACTATGGCCGTATGAAGAATTCTCAATCGTAATAGTAGGCAAAATTTAATTTCTATTAACATGTGTGTGTCTTACAAAGTCAAGCTATCAAACTAAAAGTTTACGTATTCAAAAATCTACGAGACGTTCTATTGGTTTGACGCCGTAAAACTATTAATTCAATCTAAAGAGCCGAGGTCGAGAGGGGGGAAGGATTTTTGTTTTGACTCCTCCAAGGTCATTTCTGTCAAGCACTACTTCTCGCGAACCAAATATGGGATTTGCATTTTTAAAGTGTCAACCAACGCGTAGTAATTTTTTTATGATTCTAACAAATTTTGAAAAAATATTAGCCGTTTTTTAATTTAATAAATTACAAGTGCAAAAAATTAGGGTTTTTTTCATAAAAAATACAATTTTAACCTGATTTGCGCATCTCACTAATCAATTTCTATAAAGTTTATAAACTTGAAACAGTTTTTACAAAAAAATTGGTAAAACTTTATTTCATGACTACAAAAAAAATCATTGAAAATCACTGTATAAAAAGGGTTCAATCAAAGAATATTAATATCTGGCTTATTCGGCAAATTTCTAATAATTTTCACTGTGCCGTTTTTTTCATTTTAGTGAAAAAACTGCTTAAAATTTTAAAAAAATATACTTCTTCGATCAAATTTGCATTTATGGTAATCAACGCTTTCAATAGAAAGATGATTCCATGATTGCAAAACATATTCATAAAACAATACACCATTCATATTCATAATAAAAAAAAAGTTGATAGAAATATTATAACCTTATTTCACTTACTCTAATGACGTGATTTTTTTTAAAAAAAGTCTTCTCTATCCAATTCAAACTTCTGCCGATAATTGCCCATCAAATAAAATTTCTGAATTTTCTATTACTTACTTTCCAAAAACATTCATACGATTGATCCGCATGAAGATTCAATCAATCTAGTAAACTATTTGCTTGAGTGCCAGAACCTACATAATCGGGTCACCATAAGTATAACAATTAATTTATGGTTTTTGTGGGTCGTGTAAACTACTACTAAAGTAAAGCATGAGAACGTGTTGATTTATTTTTTTTTCTTCTTGGTACATAATAGATTAGGCAAAACGCTTTGCACATAATTAGTTCGTTAGATATTGGTATAAAGAAATATAGAACCAATTTTGAAGTCAACCTTGCCACACTCAGCAAAATTTTCATTATGAGGTCTCTTATCGTATTCGGCAATTTAAAAATACCGACATTTCGCATGCCATTCAGATAAGCGTTGAAACGCTGCCGTTAGGTAAGGTCCTCTTCATTTGAAAACGAAATGAAAATTAACAAGAAACATTACAAAGTAAATAATGTAGAAATTGTACTAAAGTTGGATCTTTGGGTGCATGTTTAATGTTGAAGTTAAGTTGCATTGAAAATTTATCATTTTACCAACTTACTGGCAGTGAGTTTCCGATGATGTCGTTGTTGCTGATGATTTCAAAAACCCTGACAATTTTATATATTTTGGGTTTGAACCTCCGTGTCTAGTTGACAACCCGCCCACTAGGGTGCTTTTTTTGATTCGCAACTTTACTAACACTATTTTTTGCACATTAATGGTCGACTAGGCACGGAGGTTCAAACCCAAAATATATAGAATTGCTATGTATGCATAATATACGCTAACGAAAAATTGACAGTCGTTATACTACGCGGATACAAATAATTTATAAAAAAGTTGAAGTATAATGAGCTTAATCCATCAATAAACCTAATCGTGGTCGTGCTGTCTGGCGACGGATGGTAAATGACAGCACCTGAAGAGGATGCCGTCCGTCACCCCGAAACCACACTTCCCATTTAATCCTGACAATTTGTAATAAATCCAGTGGAAGCGGTTGCCTACGCGGGGATTAAGAGAGTAACTTCTCATTATGCAGTGGTTCGTTCTGCCATTGATGGCAAAAGATCATCGACGAGCAGGAATTTAAGATTACTGAGCACACAATTGAAAAGAGCGTAAGGTCACTCAGTGCTGTCGTGTATCTTAGGTTTTAATAAGTCAAACGACTTTCAAGTGCGAAGTTCTTAATAGTGGAAAGTACGCTTGCTAGTCTCTTGCAGGATATTCATGTATGTGAAATGCTTCACAGGTCATTGTTCATACTCACGCCTGGATTTTTAACGAATTGAACGGTTTTCCATTTCCAAGTGCATAGCATAGTAAAGTACGTTAACTAGTTTCTTGAAGAAGAAGAATATAAGTTATGTGCTTCACAGGTCCCTATGCATACTCACGCATCACTAGAAATACTGCAGAAATAGAACAAACAAAAACAATATCGGAACTATATTCAACAAGAGCATTTTTATCGAATTTGTTACGTACCATAAAGTAAATTCAAATTATCTTCGCGCCTTTTCTGCCCGAAATAACTAAATCATATAACTACCTACCTGGCAATGATTATATAACAGTGTAAAGCTTGCCAAGTTCCGACAAAGCTATTCAAACGCGTCATCTCGCTCCAACCCTCGGATCGTGCTTAAGCTTTCGCAAATACGAGGATCGATCACGCTACGCGAAAAGTAGCTTTTGGATGTTGGACAGGCCGGAGATAGAGCGTGAGTGGAGAGTGTCGAGGAGACTGTCGAAGAGGCCGGTCACGAAATATTTGAGTGCAGCTGGGAAGAAAAGTTTTTGGCGTTTTTACTGCGGTGGCCGTGTTCCGCTCGTGGCGATACGTGCTAGGGAACCGCTAAATTGAGTTCCAGGAGACGGCGAATTCGCTGGTAAGTGGCCCAGCGAGTGTAGGAGTGCGAAATCCGAGCGAAAACGGGGAGAGTTGATTTGGTGAAGTTGCACCCGTACATTCAGCTCAGCGAAGCTCGAGACAGAAGCGGGACACGAGAATTATTGGTGTGGCGTTGACTCACACCTGAGTGAAAGAAAATCTTGAAGTCAATTGTATCGGCGACGGTGGAAATAATTTTTGGTTGCGATAGTGAATTTTCACCGGTTTCCCGATAACCAAAAATGTCTACCAAAGATCGCCACGTTTTATCGCGAGCTCCTGCTATATGTCCTACCAGCGGTGGGCGATGCCCACTGAGAAGTATTGATGTCCAACAATCTATCATCGATCAATAGTAACACCGAAATTTAGAAATTAGCGTTCGGGCATTCAGCTCCCAGTGTATTACTGTCGTGTCGTAGAATTAACGATGTAAGTGAATAATTTGTATTCCGAATTCCGGATGAGACTGTGAATTGTAAGATGTATATGTAAAACAAAAAAAAAATTTGATCATCAAGTTCTTGAAATAATTAAATCATGGAATAAATAAATAAAATAAGTGATGTGATTTTTCTTTCTATCATTGGTGACGCGTGTGCGAATGGGTTTCGTGGTTCTTCTCTTCTTCTTTTTTGTCCAAAACCCACGACTCGGTGAGCTAGTCGCGGAAAAATGTTAAATCGGGACCGCCACTATGCGGTCGACTTTGAAGCAGTCCCGGCGGCGCGGATGCGCACGAGGCATCCGGGGTCGAGGAGCGTCCAAAATGGTGGAGCACTCGATCTCGGGTCCTCGGGTTTAGGCGCGTAGTCGGGACTGTGACAAATTGGTGAAAATACATTTGAAGTGGATTCAAGAGCTTATGATTTTGTGTTTACATATTTTATTAGGAATTTGGTATTGACATGCTTCACACATCCTTCACAGCTTGGCTTTAATAACTCGGATTTTCCACTAAGAAGCAAAGGTTAGGTTTCTATCATCCGATTCAAAGATTGTCCTGTACTAATTCCCACTACTTTCATATTCGACCTTGGGTGTGATATTTGCCTAAGAACAGATATTTCCACCCAAGCTTCCTAAAGAATAGAGCTTGTTTTTTTCGGGTCGAAATTGTTACTGACCAAAATTAATTTAACAAGAAAACTTAGTCCTACTTTTGTCAGATATACCGAATTTTATCACACATTAAACGTTTTTCTCTACAATTCTAACTAGGTCACGATCAGAAACACTTACACAAAGAAAACTTGCCTGTTTCGCAAGCTCAAACCCTTCCAATTGGTGAACAGAAGTTGTATCGATTTCGCAAAACGTACACGGGCTAATAATCCCCTGGCAATTGTTAAACATCCAAAATGAAAGTATTAAACGTTTACCCTTTTCACCAACAACAACAACAAATTCACTCAACAGAGAATCCATTTTATTTCCTACGTGTCTACTTAACCTTTCAACATCAACGGAGAAAACGTCCTGGCGCCATCATATGCATATGAAGTGTACATAGCCTTCACGTTTCCAGGAGTCAACCTCACATATGTCGAATAATCGCTACTCCCCGGGTATACTATTATCTATATATCGCTGGCTCGTGTGAGACATGCATGACCTTCATACCAATTGAGTCGAGTCCGATTTTTTTTCACTGTCGACCTGCCTTGTTTTTTAGTGTATTTATTCCACCTAAATAGTGACACCACGACCGTTTTCGTCAAAACTATAAATAAAATGTGGAAAGTTCTCACTATAAAATTCATTGAAAAACATTGGATTAGTGAGAGTTATGGCAACTGTAGCCGTTGCGAAGGACACGGACAATTCAGATTCAAGTAAATTTAACTTTAAAATAGGTCAAAAGATAAGCGGTTGATGTTTTATGGAGATTTATCTCAGTTCTTTTGTAGGGGAGCTAAAATATCACAGCATCAGTAGAAGTTATGTAGGATAAGATACATTTCAAATCATGAAACAATATGAAAGGTTTTTGTTGTTGTTGCGGAAACGCTTCGAAAGTCAATAGAGCAGAAATCCTGAAAAGGGTTCAAGCAATGGGCATGGGTGCAGTCAGTTTAGGATTATGCGAAGAAGCAGTTCTTTTTCAACCTGACAAGGTAAGTATTGGATAAACATGATGGGGTGATGATCCTCTACCACTCCACTTGATGTGGTAGAACGTGATTGATAAGCAACACTGAATCCACAGATGAGACTAACTATATTTTATCAAAAGATTGTCCACAAAAGGATAAGTAGCTCAAAAATTTAGCTACAATCTGAAAATAATAAGATAAGCAACTAGTTTCCCTAAACGTTTCCATAAATTCTAGCCCGATTCATGCTCTTAAACCTTTCATAAGCGCGTAATTCAAAGCATTATAAAAGGATTGTTCTGTGACTTTCATACGAAACCATTTATCAAATTTATCACAGCTTGAAATTGTTTGTAACAATAAATGTTCACATTGCTATGAGTTATTGCGGCCGCTTTTTCTGGTTGAAACCTATTTTTTTATTCCAGTATTATACGCCAGGAATCGTAGCATTGCTAGCAGCAAGAGATTGAAACTTGTAAACATTGCACAGCAGGATTCGTAGATTATGCTTTAAATTACTTCATATGCTAACATAATCTTTGAAAAATGAGCATCATTGCGGCCAAAGTGCCATTCAAAAATAGAAGAGCTAATGTTTTATGATGAAAATCTATTCAATGGAATTTTTTTATTAGGATATTGTGTTAGTCTTCATGTGTGGTTTATTGGGGATATTTAATTTGGTCACTGCGATAACATTATATTTCGCCTGCCAAGCCAAACAGATAAGAGTCACAAACTATAATAGATACTCAACTTATTCTAGCCACGATCACAAACGCAAATCTAAAGTAAATCATCCCTAAATAGAAAACACACCCTTACATGATAAACACTATTAAAATAATGCCCACTCAATCCACTGTTTTCCACGGGCGGAAAATAAACTCCACCATTATTTGGGAGGATGAACACTCATGCGAATATCAATCATATACGTAAGAAAGGTCTTTTAGGTCATATTTCATATTTTTACAAACAAAAGGAAGCTATCATCTTGTCGCATGACATGAACACATATCAACAGTGTTGACCATGTCATCGAGCTGGCAGCTGCTATGAGTGCTTCCTTCCACTTTAGATGTTCATCCATTTAAGGTTTATTGCTATGACGAAAAGAATGGCAAAGTTTTTATTGTGGTAAATGGTCAACCAGGATGTCACATGAAATTTGAGTGAGTAATGAATCACCAACACACATGGATGATATTCTTTTGTCGGGTGGAAAAAAACATAATGTTTGCATGTATTATGAGACCAAGAAAAAGTTGCAGATTTTGCATTAAGACGATTTGCTTGGATGAGCATTTAATGTTCATTTGGAAGATTGATATTTGAGCTATGATTTTCTAGTGAAAGCTTGTGAAAAAATAAAAGTAGCACAGAAGATTTGCAATGGTGTAACCTAGTTAAAATCCGGACTTATTCACGTTTTCGAGACAGGAAAAAAAACGAAGCTTGAAAAATCTTTGAATAAACATTTATCGGATAAAATAATGTTTGAGCTTCCAAAACAAACAAAGACTGTTAATTTTAAGCTTTAAGCGGATTATCTTCATCTCACGTTCTTTCACATTTTATTCAAAAAAAAAACCGATCCACCTATTCCGATTACTTCAGCCGACAGCTTCTAACTACCAACAAATTCACAGCTATCCGACTAGAAGTCATCTTAGGAAGAACCAGAGCATATATCAAGCATTGCTAAGGCATGCCTTCAAAAATAAACTTTTCTGCAACAAATCAGGTCAGACTGTGATAGCTTCGTCAGGACCACGTTTGGACCACATTACGATATGCAGACCATAAAGTTGTAATGGCGTTTGCAGCAGTTGGTGACATTTGGCGCGTTGCAAATCATAAACAATCAATCTTTTAATAAAACACTTCAAGTAAGTTTTATAGACAATTTAGCGTTCTATAACTATGATTCAAGATATTTCTCGTAAAGTCAACGATTTGTTATATATGACCTGGTCAGGAATACTTTATGGTCCCATAGTTTAGAAACTGCAAGTTTTACAATCAAAAATGTCGGATAAAAAGGATAGGAAATTCAATCTCCAGCAAATAGGGCCTTAATATTTATTTCTTGGGACCAACGGTTGCCGAGATGATAGCGAAAGCTTTGATACAAAATAGCGCCCAACACGAATTTTACGAGGTCAAATTTTTGGTTTTATTTTTGCATCCCCAATTAACCGTCTTAGACACCACCTCAAGTTGGTTGGTTGGTTGTAGTGGCAGCTCTCTTTATCAAAAGATGGCTGGCTTAGATCACAATAGGCCCATTGTGATACCACAGAAGATTGAGACGGCACTAGAACCCAGCTGCTTGGTGACGAGAACCATTTCAATTCTCGTATGAATCCGGCTATGCGACTTATGTTCAAATCAGCTACTCCCGTGAGGCTGTCCAGGAAGGGTAAGCCTAAGGTTTTCATGCGTTTCCTGGACAGTGCTGGGCATTCACACAGAAAATATTGGATTGTCTCTTCCTCTTCTTCCGATCTGCAGCTTCGGCAGAAATCGTTGAAGGGAACGCAGTTTCCGCATGTCTGCCCATTAGGTTGTTCTGCAGGTTTCTTTCAACAACTAGGCTCTATTTGCAGCCTTGATGTAATGCTGCTTAAATCCTAGCTTTATAGAAGCTAGAGGTTGGCCGACTTGGGGTGTGAGTGTATACTCCTAAAGCACAGTGCCAGTTCTCGCTAAGGGATCCGCTTCGCAATTTCCCGGTATATCACTATGTCCCGGAAGGATAGTTTCAGGCCTAGCTGTTCTGAGAAAACGCCGCTGCCAACTTTCCCATCCATGTTGGAACCATCAGTATAAATGTCGACCAATTCCTGCGTCCTACCTATTTTCATTGCCCAGTCATCCCTGCTTAGGATGACGGACTTGAAACCGTGATGGAAGCAGGGAATCGGAGGAGTGAGGTCTACTTTCCCTAGCGTTGGTCCATACCTCCGAAGTATGGTGAAGTGGCCAATATTTCCCTCATGCCAGAGATTTAGAGCTTTCAATCGAATCGCAGATCACTTGGCCTGCTGTCTCGTAAGGAGCCCCGTCGGGAGCCAGCTCAGTAGCATAAACAGTGCCTTTGTCGAGGTAGTACGTAAGACCCCGGTGATTGCAATAGCTGCAATCCTTCTGACCCTCTTTAGCAGGTTTACATTTGATGACTTCGCCGTAGCTGGACACCAAACAACTGCGCCATACAGAAGGATTGGTTCCACTATTGCCGTATAGAGCCATGATACAATTTTGGGTTTCAATCCCCACCTTTTTCCAATGGCTCTTTTGCAGCAGTAGATTGCGCATGCAACTTTGCGTGTTCGCTTTCCATGCGAGCTTGGAGTCCAGAATTATACCCAGATATTTAACCTGATGAGACGATTTCAGGCTTATCTCATCTAGTTTGGGTGGGAGAAATGGTGGAATTTTGTACCTTCTTGTGAAGAGCACAAATTTCATTTTCTGCGGATTTATCTTTAGAATGCACTCTTTGCTCAACTTGGTAAGAATACCTAGGTCAAAATTCAGCTTTTCAGAAAGGGTATTAATGAATTTGTCTGATATTGCTATTGCAACATCTTCGGCATAGACTACGACTTTGCAGCCAGTCGCCTCTATTTTTGACAGGAGCTTCTCCACCACTTAGTTCCATAGAAGGGGTGCCACTGTAAATCCTCCTTCTTAGGGTGCTGATTCCTAGTGTGGAGTTGATGTTTCCGCTGCTTAGCAGTTGTCCGATGAACCCTATCAGGTTGTCGTCGACATTGCTTTCCCCGAGTGCTTTGTCAATAGCCATATGGCTGACATTGTTGGAAGCCCCCCGCCTCAAGTTAGACCTTAGAATTTTCGCATTAGGAACCTCAAATCTTCATTGATTTTACTCGACTATAAATGACGCTCAACCTTTCATTCACCAACTGTCTCCATGGATGAATAGTTTAAAAATATACGATTTTGCTTAATTGTTCGAGCACAATAAGGAAGCTAAAAGTCGTCAAGAGATGCATCCTTCACGCTAGTATCGGGATATACTACTGTATATGCTATAGGCTGGAATGAGATGTAAACACTTCGTCTACCAGAAGATCTACATCCTTCCAAGTTGATATTGTAATAATAAAACATACCCGGAATCAAATCGCAAAGTTGGGTCATTACGCGAAGACCCTTTGATATGGCCGACATACTATCTGAACGATATGCAATTTAAACATCGTCTGGATAGTTTTAATCCTCTACGGAATCATGGATTTTATCTTCTACGGAACATTCGTATCTCTAGATAAAATTAGATATACTCTTGATTTTCGTGGTTGTTCGATTCATATCCTGCACATAGGCGTTCAACCCACAAAAAGATAGTATACGTTGTGGATATGAATTCAAGCAATTCGATAGCGCTGTTGATTGCGATGAACATGACCACCGAAAATATTTTAGACTTGACGAAAGCGGTTTGAGTCAAGTTGGTGTGAAATCACGAATAACATATGCATACTTTACATATAACAAATTATGTTCGTCCTAAGCCAACAACGACTAAAAACTGTCGCATGTTCAATGCTGGCGTGCCTCATCCCCCAGACAACCAGCCGAAAGCCTCACCAATTTGAGCGTCCTTCGCGAAGAATCAACAAAGCCGACCACTTAGTTGCGGTCCCGTTAAAAAAAAATTGACCTCGTCCAGCTCACAGATTTGTTAAAAGTTAAACAGGACTCCTTCCGGAAGTCTGTTACGTTCGCCGTGCGGGCAAACACTTCCGATTGTAGGTAGTATACGCGGGTCGCCACTTCACACAAGGCGTATTGAAAGAATTAATTGAAATAAGTAAGGAATACATTTATCTAGATTAAGGTATTGAATTATATAGACATGAAATAGATTTGGTTAGGGTATTGATGTATGCATGTAAATATAGAGCAGATATTCAATTATATACATATACATTGGATTAGATAGATAAGTAGAAAATAAGGTTGTTATGGAGAGGTAGTTCTTGATCGTGCACACGAAGCTTTGTAATTTAAAGTATTAACAACGGCGAAATCAGCTCTATGGGATAGTTTTCTTAATTAGAGATCTTTGATACTGACGTATACAAAAACATGCTGAACTCGCCGTCAGCGTCCAAGCAATTGAATGCAACGCACCGATGAAACGAGTCAGGTTGGCAACGTCGTTGATACCAATCTACACAGCAGTCCTCCATTGCCAGCGGCACAATGTGTCCTCCCAAGGACCGCCCACACACAAACAGCATCCGCATTATCCCCCCTCCCCGAAACGCAACGCTGCGGCCAATCGCACAAAGGTTAAATCACCAGCTGACGTGCGTCGACAAAACCGGTCCAAAGCTAGGAACGCTTCGACAGGTCCAGCAAACTCGGCGGGCCGTTGACCGCCGATACAGCAAAAACGGGATCGGAGGATCCCTTAAATATCGCCGGCAGAACAGCTGGCGGGACTTTTCTGGTGCGAAGTCTTCGACGGTTCGGGTCTGAGTTTCGTTGGGAGCTGTTCTTGTCGGTGCGTATCGCAAGGAAGTCGAGAAATTGGAGCTGTTGTGTGGAACAAATTAAGGAGAAAGACGTCGGCGAAGCTAGAGGAGAAGCGAAAACGATGAGCAGCGGAAGAAGTCGGGGGAAGCAGTGTTCAGAATAGGTTAAGGCAGAACAAGAATTGTGAATAGAATTAAGTATACATAGATAGGGATAGTTAGCTAGGTTTAAAAAAAGAATTAAACAGTGCCTTAAGAATACATACAATTGTCGTTATTGGTGTGAAGTGGCGAGCGGACGTCACGTTTTCGGCTCTTGTGTGCGTCTGTTTCAATTTTTATACTCGCCCGATTTGGTTTTAGGTCGTCGTGAATTCTGTTCTCGTTTACGGATTCACGGACAGGGCAGTCCCGGCGTAGAAACGGGTGGCGCCCTTTTGTTAAAATATATTCCCACACTCCTCGTTGCGGGTTTAAGCCGAGTGGGATTGCTCAAACCATGGCCAGGATCGGCAGTGGTGTGAAAGTGAACGTTACACGAAATAGAGTTGTAACACGTCAACTACAAAATGCTGCCGCAATACCGAGGAGATTATACACATCTGCGCTTATGACACTTCAATTTTTTTTCATAATTTCACAGGCATATGTGATTATGTATAAGAGTAGGTGTGAGACGCATGGACAAGACACAATATGCACCCATGGAAATCAGCCACCAGGCAAGCCGAGAGAGCAATGAAAGAACATATTGACGCAAACAACAGAGCGCTGTCAGGTCGCGGTCGCTGAGCCGGGATAATTGGAGGTATCTACTGCAGGAAGCCAAAGTCCGATTTGGACTGTAGTGCCATTGATGATGAGCATAGCACTAAAGACAAATAAAAACTGGAAAGAAACAGAAAATTATAGCGAAATGATGTTTCGGGTTAGATAAAATTTAGTGCTTAGAATTTATTATCGTTTTAAAAAAGATGGTTCTCACTTTGAACATTGTTTGTAGAAAAAAGTACATAAGCACTTAAATGGTGTAAATGCTTATGTACTTGCTTTCACAAAATGGCTTCAAAGCGAAAACCATCATTTGAACTTTCTATAAATATATTTCTTATTCAACAATTAACTTTTGACGCCATAGCTATAAAATTGACTATTGTTGACTAAGCTCTTATTGACGGAGTATGAAAAATTGGAAACAGGCATTTTAAATTGAGTATTGAAACGCCAAACCAGGATAATTAGTCTATCAAAATTAATGAAGAAAAAATCATATACTGATTAGCAGTTGAAATAAAACGTTTATTTTAAATCGTTTCGATAAAGAATAAGATTTTCCAAAAATTCAGTAGTTATTTTATCACTTATTGGATAAAAATCTACTAAATTCCAAAAAATTAACTAGCGTTTATTGTAAGCAAAAAATTCGCGCTCATTTTATAGAAATTGGCTTGTTTTTGAAAAAGCTTCAGTGAATTTTGTCTGACGACGTTCAATGGCAGGCACCGGGAAAACTGCATACATTTTTTTCATCAGTTCATTTTGAGTATTGCCAAGTAATTTTTCCCATTATTCAGTTTGTGAGCAACGCTACGTAGCACAAGCTCAGACCTCCCTATCCATGCACGTAGCCTAGTTTGGATTTTTTCAAACTCCTAGTCCCCCTAAATGGAGCACGTGGTGTATGAATGACTCTTAAACAAGGTGGTTTTACTTTCAGACTGAATTCATACTAACCCAGATTATCATCTAAA
The DNA here is from genome assembly GCA_963942545.1 of Oxycera nigricornis. Lineage (NCBI taxonomy): Eukaryota > Metazoa > Arthropoda > Insecta > Diptera > Stratiomyidae > Oxycera > Oxycera nigricornis. The sequence goes on along the minus strand of OZ012661.1, from coordinate 92,645,097 downwards.
TGTTATCATGAATCGTTTACTTGCGTTAAACCAGACCAATACGAGCTTAATCATTCATCATTAAAAAAAAGCCTCACCCACGCGCTGACCTCTAGTCGGCAAATCCACATTATTCTAGAGGGATGAATTCAAAGGACCAATATATATCAAATAATGTCCGCGATCGGTAGGCTAACGAATTTCATCAAATTAAGATGAATCTAGTCACATGACTGACGACAGGTATTTTTGATTATTTCTAACTGTACCAAAAATTAATAAAGTGCGTTCAAAAATGGACAAAAAATTGGCCATTTGACTTCAAAACTCGCACAGTTGGTGAACAACCTGTTGACAATGGAAATCCTCAACAAGTTTATCTTATAAATATATCTTTAATATAGAAGGATAAATGATGTTCGAGCGTATGTCGAAGTCAACAAAATCACTATTAAAATTGAATTTCTTATGCACTTTAATACAATTTTCATCTCCAAAATTCGACGCATTCCTTCTACACACATCCTACGAATAAACATTTGAAATTATTCAGCACAAATACCCATCAACAATGTTTCAAATTCTAGTACAAGGAAGTGTATACCAATACAATTGTAAGTGACTTTCAAGACCAAAATAAAACGACTCTTTGTACTTTATCATGCCATCATGAAAATCACCAATCATCACTTGAATGCCAACTAAATGGAAATATCGGATATGGCGATAAAGATCAAAATCTTGCGAAAAAATCCAAACATCCTGGCCTTCATCCTATAGAAAGTCTAAACAAATCTTTCATTGTTCCCAATAATTGATTTTGATTTTTTCAACTGGTCGCCCGGTTTTTCAGCTCAAGGTTGTAATTTTCACGGCAAGGTGAATTCCACTGAAAAATTGAAAATGTCTTGAAGAAAACGCAAAAAAAAAGATCTTCAATCGTTTGACATTTGTTTAGATTGAAAATTAAATGAAATTATCTTAATTGAATTGTTGGCATGACTCATAGATTGTTTTTAAAATGAGTAACTTTTGGAATTCGGATTTCATATCCGAATGAAGAGAAATTGAATAACTTCGTTGATTGCTGGAAAAATGTTACCGTCTTTCATTTGATGCTGAGTGTTTATAGTATTTGATGTTGTTTTTAATAAATTCTCAAAGTGTCTTAAGAGGCTTTTGAATAATTATACTTGCTCTAATATTAAATATTAGAGTGATTGACATGGAGTACACAAACTAGCATTGAAATACATCTGCAAAATTTCAAGCGAGTCGAAGCATATCTGTTTTCGTTAGAACATTTTGAAATATACAAAAAGGATCCGTGTTTATATGGCTTACGGTTTACAAATATTTCTAACGCATTCTTTAGGATACTTACATACTATATACTTTAGAAGCGCCCATTAATTATGTTAGAATTTGAGGGGTCCAAATTTCACAAATGATGCTTACGTATTGAATTGATGCTTGAGAGTTTCTCATCAATTACACTTACTAGAAAAAGTCAACATACAGAGTGAGTTTCAATTCTACATTGCTCAATATAAGATGGAAACGTCAATATACTCAAAGAACTTATTTTTCAGGACCGAGTTCCAATATGCTTCCTTGCCTGATATTACATTAAGATTCCTTTTTTGAAGCGACAGCCCCGCACCTAATCACCATAACTCGCAAAACAAGCTTGCACCGTTCAAACTCTAGAATGTGGTCCGGCAGCTGCACTACCTTCTTTTGACCAAGGGACCGTTATCGGGTCGAGAGTCGAATCGCTGGCGCATGCAAAATAAGGAGCTTGGATCGAACCATGGACACGGGTGTCACGTTGATAAAAAAAAAGTCGCTGGTTTCGTCATCCACTAATTTTCGCAAAACTTCCATGAAACGTAAAAAAAGGATGTTAAATTTGCCTTAAAATCTCTTAATGTTGATTGGAGGAACTTGAATAATTATAATCATTTCAAAGTGTGATTATACACGACCACGTGAAAAGCGATTAAAATAAATAAGCATGAATACAAACTTGAGTTCTGACCTTAATGTTGATGTCGTGTATTTTTGAATTGTGTTTGAGAACCGGAAAAGAAGTGAGTGTAATTTGAAATTAAGCCAGTTCGTTCCATTGAGTGATTTTCAAGTTAATCTTTGGCACGTGATTTTTCTATGAAGTTTAGACTCGTGCATTTTCTGAAGCTGATGGGAATTTTCGTGAAGAACTGAAGGAACTCGAAAAACCACAAGAGGGTGGGCTGTTCTATGGGCATGCAAAAAGGAAGTGATTAATATGATCCGCTTGTCTTATTGCTGATTGAAAATAGCCTTGAATAAAAAAATCGCCAAAAATTATTTTGTTACGTCAAAAGTTCCGTTGCATTTACGTGGCGAAACTAATGGACAAATTGAACCAACAAGTGATTGGGGATGCCTCGTAAATACAACAACAAAAATTTTTTTTGGACCGCATTTTGACCACAACTAATGAAATCAAAGCATTAAGAATGAATTTGCATTTGGTAATATAGTTTTGTAATTCTTGTAAATTACTTTGACGTTATATGAATACTTTGATTTACTTATTCTGTTTGAAATTTTAAATAGATTTACTTTGTAAAAGACGAACCAAAGTTTCTATACGTGATTGTTGAAAACAACGGCATGAAATATCCCAAGCGATGGAAAAGCAAACGAAAAAAACCTTTAAAGGTATTTAGTAATACAGTTTTATTATTTAAATTTCAAACCTGGGTTCTATATATAATCTTGCATATAGGTTAAAGTAAATCTTACATAAATAATCTCAAAAATAAAACCAGAAGGAAATAAAAACGAAGAAAAAAAAACAATTTTAAAGTATATCTTCGTGATTAGAAGAAAAAAATGGTTGAACATATTTAAATAGTTATAAAAACGATAAAAAAAATCAAAGAAGTAAAAATGCAATGCGATGGCTGCCTTGGTACGCACTATACGAGCGCGTGTTGGACGAACGTTGTCCAATAGAGTACACGTGGTCAATAATCTCCCTGAGCTGCTCAGATGAACGTTTATGAGCACCACAAACTGGACGAAGTGCTCAATCAGTTTGGCGTACAAAAAGCGAATTTCAGAAATAAATTTCCACTATTTTGAGACGTTGTTCAGGTGTGAGTCTTTGCATGGTAATTTTTCAAAGTAAATTAAACATAATGTCGAAATGGTAGCAAAATTTGGCCATTACAATAACAGATATTCCTAACGGAAGTTCCACATCTCTCAAAAAACATCATTTACAATCGAAAAGTAATATTAATATTCTTGAATAGCTAAACTTGTGAGTTTGAATTTTTTTATTTAGATCATAATATGTAAATAGTCCGACATGGCTTGAACAAATAAATTCCTGGTAAAACAATCTTTTTGTCCTTCCAGGAACATTTCACCATCAATAACCATAGTCCAATTTCGTTATCTACATCAAGAAAATCTTCCTAAACGGCGCATGATCCATACTACGAAGAAATTAGGGATAACTTTGGCCAACGAGTTTCTATCTGAAGTTTGTCCTTATTATTATTTAAGATTAATTTGAAATAAATGCCATAGGAATCATTTTTAGGAAACATTTTGATGTTTACTCACATTGTGATAGAAATTTTTGGAAAATGAATGAGAGTAATTTAACCTTTGTGTTGTTCTTAGAAAGCGATGCAGAGAACAATATCTTATAATCAACTTCGAGTTTTTAAATCTACACTCAATTGTTGAGCTTTTGTGGTACCTTGATTTACAATATTGCTATTCTTTTTGTTATAGATCTAAGAATTCAGGCATTGTTTGGTAAATATTAAAGAAATTTGGCAAAAGTATTTATACAATGCCAAAATTTTTCACAAAAGTTTCAGTCATTGTGTTCCATCTACCTGGATTCTCCTATACTCTTCCGAATTAATAACCTACGTCCATTCCTCGTATTCTCCGCTACGAATCGTTATCCTCCAGCTAAATATTCTACAATGTGTATGTAGGAGCAGACGAATTTCTTTCCCAAACGTTTTCTAAAGCCCGGACACCTTATCAACTCCTACACGCTTCTTTACACCCCGTTTTCAACCTTATACAAATAATTTTTTTCCATTTTCGCTTCGTGAAATCCTTTAAATTTGTGTGTACACCTGCACTCATTCGCCTGTATCCAGGACTAAATAATAAATACACGATGGCAATGCGAGATTGAATTTTTAAACAAGTTCAGACGTACTTTCGGGTGGCAGGGTCATCAGGGCGGCCTAAGCTCACTGTATCCCTGTATCCTTGTATCCTTGCATCCCGGTATTCCACCCACATATAAACCATCCGCATGTGCAGAGTACGTTATGAGCGAAAACACAGTTTTGTGGCCGTTGTTGGCTGCTCAAGAACGACTGGGTCAACGTGAGGGCTTCAGGATTTTGATGGGCGTACCAGAGAAGAAGGGATGTGAAAGGCGTGGAATCGATGTGAAAGCATAAATTCACGCTATACAACTATCATTTCACTCCAGACATGACTTACCAACTAATGCAATTTCCATTATGAAATCTGCTATCGAGCGCTAATTTGTAATTTGATAACAAATTGACGACGGAGCGAGGGTATTTATTGTGTGTAATGCAAAGTGGACACAACTGCTGTGCCGGGTCGATATTGGAATATTTAACAGCAGCTGTAGCGAATTCGAATTGGGGTGGGAGTGCAGTTAAGCTTATTCACGTGTTTATTTCGTGGCAAATTATTTGGGTTGACTTAACGTGTTGCCTATTATCTGCATTTGAAAACAAAATGTGTGTTGAATTTTACGTGGGCTTGGGTCAATTACTTCTCTCGAGGGATGACTTATCATATTTTATACAGTCGAAGAATGATCAATTGTTTTGTCAATACATAGATGTTATATGCAAAACAATATCCTGGGTGATACCAACTACAAAAGAAGACTATGTTCTGATCGGTACTGAAACATTACAGTTGATAACTTTCGCTTCAAAATCATATTACATTTTTTCTATCCGTCCTAAAGACAGACATGTTGAAAAGTTCTATCTGCTTAGTTGATCGAATGATGCGTTAAAAAGACTTCAACATTTGAACAAGGAATTTGATGATAAAAGTGATAGAACTATTACTTGTCACAGCTGCCATATTTTTGAGTGAAATGTCACAGCAAACTGTCGTTTGACATGTTTATTCAACATTGACAGATGTAAAGCCACACAACCGTCTTGCTGAATTGAATTATTGTTTTGTGATCTTCTGTTTCATGCTGTTTTCTCTCGTGCTTTTCTGTTTTGTGCTATTGCTCACTGTTGGATAGATGATTTTGTCAATATATACAATTATGTGCATGGATTTGATTTATCGCACCTTTTCTTCAATAGAATATCAAACTTTTGGTGTAATTATAGCTTAAATGAGAGTGAAATCCAAATACAATCATCTTTAGCTGACTTCACGACTCGAAATCATACAATAGTTTCTTGTAATGCTGTTTACGGGAGGAGATGTTATGTTAAGTGTTTAGTTTATGAATATTCATCAATCGACGACATCCATGATATACTATTTGATTTTCGCATGTAGCAAAATCAATGGAAATATGGTGAATTCTGTTCGATTCATCAAAGACAGTCGTTTGTAAGCAATGCCATCGAACTCCCAACAAACAAGATGTTGCTTTGTGCAATTTTGAATTCATGCTAACCAAAAATTACATTGCTCTTATTTGAAAACCCTTTGCAAGTTTAACAAAGGCACTTACATTCTACTAATAATGCTTACAAAAGACAAGTTCAGTCTACATCTGTATCAGGGTCCAACATACTTGGAATTGAATTTTGTGAAACACAATAACGAATCGGTTATGTAATGTTACAACCAGCATGACCTTTTAATATGCCTGAAAGGTGATGTTGCGCCTTGCACTCTCTAGAAAATATTCTGAACAACGTTCGAAATGAATAAGGTTTTCGTGGTAGTATATTGACATGCTAAGGGTTTGAATCATAAATAATTCACTTTTTGAAATATTATTTAAATGGAAAATTTAAATTCAGATTAGAATTTTGCATCAATAATTGTGTATATTTTTTTAACATATTCTAAATATATTTCTATTAATTCGACAACATATGCAGTTTGAGAAATAATTGGTAATTGATGTATTAAAATTTTATTCGTCCATGAAAATTCAATATTGAATTGAAACAGATATCGAAAATGTTCGTATGATACCCCGTAGGACATATCTGAACATCTTGAAAGATTAGAAACATGTTTTACAAGGTGTTAACTCACTACCAACGAACACGCGAGATTAAAAAACGGATAACTGCCTTTGATTAAAGTCTAATCTGAATGAAATAATTTAATAGAATTTTTACAATTGTCCATTTTTCAGGCAATTGGAACTTGTATTTTTTGATAACAGAAGAAGCATTAACAGTCAAGATGAATATAATGTTGACACTCATAACAAAATTATGCCTCAGCGACGAAAATAATGCTGTTTTTAATATATTTATTTCATTTTCTCTTTTATTCTAGCTGAAATATGTGTTTTTTGAGGCACATAACTTTTCAACCAAAAAAAAACAAAGATAAATTGTTGAAATTGCCAATTTTTTGGCTTTATTAGCTCGCAAATTTCATGGCATTTAGTGTTTCAAAATAATTCTTGGGATATGATCGCTATGACTGCGGCTTAATAAGACCATCCTGTCGGTCCAATTTTGCACCACCTTTCTAGTATAACTGGCCTTATTTCGAAAATAAAGCATCGAATGTTGCCTTCCAAGCCATCAATAGTTACTGGTTTGACGTGGATTTGGCGTACCTCTCCAAAAAATAGTCAAATAGCGTCAAATCACATGATTTGGGCGGCCACTTCCCATGTCCATTTACAGATGATTCGTTCACCGATGGTTTGGCCCAATAAAGTAATGGTTTCACAAGCTATATGGCATGTTGCACAATCCTGTTAGAACCACTTTTCCCTCAGACGATTGCCATTGATGTCAGGAGTCAAAAAAGTACGAATCATTTGTCGGTAGCGATCGCAATTAACGATAACGTTGCTGGTATCTTCAGATTTGAAATAGAAAGAACCAATTATTACGCCAGCATGCAAACTGCACCATGCATCGACTTTTTCTAAATGTATTGGGACTAGCAAAGTCTCTTAAGGACTATCTTCACACCAAAAACGGCACATCAAGGCAAAAATGAACTTCATCGCTGAAAATGATTTGACAGTAAAAATGAATCTCAACTTCCAACCCCTTCTAAACCCATTCACTGAACGTGGGACGCAACCGATGGAATAATGGCTTCAATTGCATTGCACTGCACTAGATGACTGTTATAGGGCTTAAATACAAGATATTTCCTCAAACAATTTCATGTAGTGGACGGAAAGTGGTTGAGAATCGATACATTTGGATCCTCAGTCACAGTACCCTCTACAGCCAAGATAGCTACCTGGGTACGCACTGTGCAAGCTCGTGTTGGATAAACATTATCGAACAGAGTATACGTGGATATAAAACTTTCCATCGTATTGCGTATGAGCTGATCAGCAGTGGCGACGAAATGAGGGGGAGACAGATGGGGCGGTCCGCCCTTTGGCACCCAGGGCACCACGGGGTGACAACGACAACTCACTCGTACATCCAAAGAAGGGGCATAAAATCTCCCTCTTTAAAGACATATCAATAAATAACTGCCTACCTTGTGTGACTTCAGTTTTCTATGCTATCTTTCCTTTTGGTGTGAAGTCCTAGAAGAAGTTAATCCGACACAAAAGCATATACAAACATCTGGGATATCATTGGAAAAGTTGTAGTAAAAATTAAAGCTCTTTAAAATTGTCTTCAAAGTCAACGCAACCAAATTGTGGAAAAGGCTTTTTGCTACGCAACAAAAAAATGTAAGTACTTAGACATTCCGATTGAAGAAAAAAGGAAGGAGGAGATTTCAAAAACGAATGCCTGGAGAAATGGCCCGAGATGCTGGACTTTCACTACCAGAGAAGCTGCAGGGAGCAATGTTAGAATGCCACGTTAGATTTTACGAAGAACTAGACCATCTTTACAGGACAATGGATTATATTCTGGTTACATTTAATGTTATTCAGCCTAAAACGCTGGTAACATCATCAGAAGAAGATCTTCATGGAATGGTACCGAATTTGTTAAAAATTTACGATGAATTTTCAGCAGTGGACATCGTGTTGGAGATTTTACGATTGAGGCGCAATTCGGAAGCCGCCATTTGGAAGCCGCCAATATTTCTGCCCAAGAAGCAGTTGAACGGACGTCTATTCTGAATCTGTTCCAAAAGCGCTATGTCTTCGATTTTTTTAACAATTTGTGTTTCGGTGGCTTCATGTCAAAGAAGCTTTTCAAAGTTCAAAGTAATAAAATATTACTTACGTTCAAAAGTGAGCCAAGCGCAACTAACCAATCTTTCGATTTAGTCAATTGAAAGAGACAGGGACGTCAATTTTGATAATGTGATCGAATATTTTAGTAAAATAAAGTCTCGTAAGCATGTTTAGTGTTTAGTGTTTTATTTTAAGTAGGGGTGCACAATACAAAACCGCCCGGGGTGCCAGTCTACCCTACGCTGCCACTGCTGCTCAGATGGATGATTATGTGCACCCTAAATTGTACGAAGTACTTTACAAATTTGGCGCACAAAATAAATTTCCAATATTTCGCGATGTTGTTCGTGTGTTAGTGTTTGCATGGTAATTTGCCAAAGTAAATTAGGGATAATGCCGAATTACAGCAAAATTTGACAGCTAAAGTTCTATACCTCTAAATAAACACCCTGTATAATAAAGTTCTGATTCTACACTAAAGTTCAGACTGAAACAAATTCTTTTTGCAAATTGTCAATTGATTTTCAGGACGAAAATCAATTGAAGGTCAAAGCTTTTAGGTCGTGGGCAATCTAGAAGTGCCAATCAAATAGAAATTTGCGGAATATGAATGTTCACACTATATTAACAATCGCAATATTTCATCAGGATCTTGAATTTTGAAATGGTTTCCAGGAATGGACAATGTGTATGTCGTATGGAACACCAAAAGATCGATAGCCTTTACAATTGAAGCCAAAATGCTAGCCCTCACCCGAAAGTGCTGAAATTACACAAAGTCAAATTAAACCGTCTAAATTGATCAATAACACAGACCAACGATGAAAAAAATTTTTTGAATAGTTTTACCTAATTCCTGTGTTATTTGGCAAGCTGATTTCGAAAATAATAATAAAAAAGCCCTATTATCAACCAATTTCTGACATTTTAATAATACAAAAAAATATTTTATTATTCAAAATATGAAAAAAATATGTTTAATCATTCAAATGATATAAGTATGGCAATAAATTCTAGTGTTGTAAGGTTGGCAATAAAATCAAATGTTATAAGGTTGGCAGTAAATGCAAATATTATTAGGGTGGTAGTTCTGATAAATGTCATAGCTGTTTGTTTTCTTCCAGTTAACATAAACTCTCATTGCAGTGTCTAACCCATTGAACAAGGAACTAGAGGAATGGTGAAATCCGTGTAGATGCGTATATGTGAGTTGGCCGACTTTCTGCTGCTAACGGCTAGTCGTTGACTGTCAATAATCTATCACTGTCACTTTCACCGTACAAACAACGCCGAGAGTTTTGAGGATTATGTCTTCCGCGCAAATATTTTGCCTAAATATATTCTTGATAGAATAATTTACGTAACTATATTGCGTGTTATTAATTAGTGACAAGTGTTACTGTCGACGAAAAGTGTAGGAACCAATTTTAAAGCTGTGCATTAAGTGTTATTAACGATGAAGTGTGTTGTAGCTTATTGTGCGAATAACTCGGGTTCTCGACCAGAAGGAGTATCTTTTCATGTGTGCGTCTATACGGAATTTATGTATTTTATGTTTGCGCAAGTTAATCGAGTGTTTTTCAGTGATAAATGATTCATTTGGTTGTATTGAATTTTCTTGCAATAATTTCTGACAGTTGCGCTGCTACTGTCAAAACTTGAACAGTGGTGTAGTCAGTATGGGCGCAAATTAGTTTGTTTAATTAAATTAAATGAATCAAAAGTCTAAATTCGATTCTTTTTATTCGACTTATTTATGAAACCATAGCATGCAAGATATGAGTGACACCGTAATTCCGCCGAAGCGGAATTGAATTCAGACTGTATGGCTAAGTATGGCTTATCGTGTTTGTAAAAACTCTTCTAACAGTTTTTGTTATATATTTGTATTTGTAGTTCAAAAACGTCAAAGTAACATTGATGAGTTTGTGAAAAAAGTATAGTTTGCATATTTTGGTGTAGAAAATGTTGACAAATGTTGGGTACCTGACAAAGTATGCTATGTTTGTGTCGAGGATCTTAGGAAATGGTAAAAGAAAGAGAAGAAAGATTTCAAATTTGCAGTACTCATGATATGGAGAGAGCAAAAAATCATTCAAATGATTGTTATTTTTGCGGCATTGATGTTTCTGGATACAACTCCAAAAATAAGAAAATAATTTTCTGTCATAACCTTACTTCAGCTGATCGGTCGGTTGGACATGGACCAGGACTTCCTGTTCCTGAGCCACCTCAATTTATTGATGACGTTTTGCAGTCCAGTCCCGAATTTAATGAAAGTCAACTCAGTGATGATGAGTTCCAATGTTTTCCAGAAAATTTAACACCACAGTTGTTTACACAAGCTTCAAAAAAACGATGAGTGCAAAGAAAAAGGAGGATTGGATATCATTTAAAGAAGTTGTGACTAAGTTTTTGAGCAATGTAAAAGCCCTAACTATGAACTTATCGTAGCTAATATGATAGAAAAGTTCAAAACTCTTGGTTGTCTGATGAGATTTAAAGTACACTGACGTGAATGAAGATCAGGGGTAACGGTTTCATCAGGACATAAAAGAGATGGAGAAACGATACCAGGGACGGTGGAATATCAACATTACTGTTGGTAACTTCACAAAGAACAACCAAATGCATCACATCGGAGAAAAAGCTATGCACGAAACTTTACAGAGAAAAGGGCAAGGAAATACAAAAAAAGCACCTAAAATATTCACATTATAGTTATTTAATATTTTCGTCATTAAAAATTGTAACCTAATAAGCAAAACTATGATGTTTTATTTTTTTTTTGTCCTGTGTAGTGAATTGTGAATTGCTGTTTTGTAGCAAATAGAATTATTTGCTACACCAAAAACTTATTTTACTAATAACCAGTTCAACGCCGAATGTTTGATACTAAGTCCCTCTATAACTTAAGAAATTTTTAACTTCCCAGTATATGGGAAGTTCTTGTAATCGCCTCGAAAATCGAAATTGAAATTTTCAACATTTCTTTACGTTTTGAGGTCTATAGAGTATATATAAAGTGTTTTTAGAAAGGGAGATGTATGTGTGTGTGTTTGTGTGAGTGTGTGCGCACGTATGTACGTACGTACGTACATTCGTGGACACTTTTTTCTACGAGCATAACTCACGTGAACAAAGTCGTATCGACTTCAATGTGGTGCCAATCGAAGCATCTTTGCAATTTTAAGAGCTGATTAGCTTTTTGGGATACTTCGGTCGGGGGGTTTGTTGTTTTGCTCCTTTAAAGGTCATTTCTGTCATGCGTTATATTTCACGAACCAAACATACGATTTGCATTGTTAAGGTGTTAATCGACGCGTATTAACGTTTTTGTGAATCTATCAAATTTTAAAAGAAAATGTTGGAGCCGTTTTTTAATTTAAGGGAAAAAAATTGCAAAAATTAGGTTTTTTATAAATAATAAATTTTTAACCTGATTTACGGAAGAGAGTATTCAATTTTTATAAAATTTATATACTTCAAGCAGTAATTGTAAAAACAACATCAAAACTTTTTCTCACGATTACGTAAAAAATTAAATAAAAAATAATAAAATCATTAACAGGCATCATGATCTTCAAGGTCATTCCTTCCATTCACTATATCTCGCGAACCAGATATAATATTTGCATCATTAAGGAGCCAATCGACGTGTTTTAAAATCGTTTTCATTATTTTAAAATTATAAAAATCTGTTTCAGCGGGTTTTTTAATTTAATAGAAGAAAATGCGAAAACTTAGGGTTTTTTTCATAAACTTTTTTTTCTCAACCTGATTTGCACAACACAGTAATAAATGTTTATAAAATTTATACATTCTTATCAGTTTTTGAAAAGAAACCGGCAAAACTTTTTTCATGATTCTGAAAAAAAAATTCAATTTAAAATAAAAAATCATTCAAAGTTACCATATGAAAAGGGTTCTTCCGAATGATATTACCTTTTATCTTTTATTCTAAAGACTTTGTTGTAAAGTCAATCAAAGTTTTAAAATGTTTGGATACTTTGAGCAGATTTTTAATAGTTTATGCAGTCTTTTAATTAAAAAAAAGCGGCTTAAATTTTGAAAACCATCAAAATTTCAATCAAATTTGCATTTGTGGTAATCAATCATCATCACCCATCCACCAAAAGCCTTGCGTAATCAATGGATGCTCCCGTAGATGATATGATTAATATTAACTCATTCCTGTTACTGCTAGGAATACCTCTCATTATTATTGTTTAAAGTAGTATTATTTTCAAAATTATTATTGTGTTTAATATTTTTAATGTTTATCTAGATATTACTTGGGAAGTTGACGGTGTGGACCTCAAGGGTCGCACTTCGCGGCTTGTTCACAATTATTTTTCCTATTTTTTGCTTCAAACTGAACAATTTATGTCTTAATTCAAAAGAATGACTTCATCAAAATCTAACCGCCATTCCTCATCAGTTTTCCTAACCCCAGAACAGCACGTTCAATCTGTTTTATCTTTCTTTGTGTGAACAGAATTTTCTATTGATTTATTTACATTTTCATTGCTTTTATTACGGGCGATTTTAATAAGAATGTGAGCAACCTGCATTCTATGTGTAATATGCCGCAACCATAATATACTGTTTATTGCCAAATTATGAGTAGCTACGAGTAGATACTCCACCGTAATATTCTAGTAAAGAACACCGTTGAAGAGATGTTTACAACATCAATTACATCTTGGATTTTATTAGCTTCTCGTTTGGAAGCTGAATAAAATCCATATTTGTAGGCACTATAAATGTTTCATGGATGTTATTAAAAAAATATGTTTTGAGTTGTGTTTTTATTTTATTCAAAAAAATTAATTCGTATGGGAGTCAATAAATCGTGAAGATTTGATTCGAATAGTATTCGGACTAAATTTCGATTTTCTAGAGTTGTATAAAAAAGTTTACTATCTGATATGCTTCCCCGTACTAAATTGTGTCTTTCACGAGCATTGGATGATTGTGTGCTTTGCAATTAAGCACAGTTTTATTTTTCCGCAAGAACTCATTAAGTAAGCAACATGATCCGTCCAATTACCGAGTTAATTGTTTGTTTAAATCTTATAAGCCCTTATAATTAAAGATAAAATGCCACGTTCATGAGTGAGTAAACAATATCCCATAATTTTCTAATTAGAAAGGAACATTCAAACTGTTACACTATTTATTCATAAGATACAGCACGCAAACGGACAAACATTCTAATAAACAATTCTAATGCAGAGTAGCGTGTCTCAATGACACGTAACAGAGAACATATGCATATTAGTCCGGGGGTGGTCTTGTTTTGGTTGCCATTGCTACACACATTCATGTTTTCGTAACTTTTGAAGATATTTTTGTTAAACGTGGAACCAATTCAAAATGCTGCTGTCGATTTTTTTTTTGTATGGAATGCGTTCTGTTTAAGGAATAATACAAAGTTACGTGAGTATTTGTTTTTATTTGACAATGAGCTTTGGGTGAAAAATTATTTTGATGGTTATGAATTTACGCTCTTATTTATGGGTAAATTAGTAATTATGTATTAGAAGTAAAGTATCTGGCAGGCCGGAGTAATCTATACTTAGCAGAACATTTGGGCAAATAAGCATTATTTTTAATTTAGTTTGACAAATTATCATGCAAAGACTTACACCCGAACAACACCTCAAAATAGTGGAAATTTATTTGGTGTACAACTTTGCTTCCGCCGTTTTTTTTGTTATTTTAAGGCTTTGTTTAAAAAAATAGTTACATATTTGAGAGCACTAGTATCAAAGGCGGCAATCTCCACTTTTTGACGAAATTGAGTTATATACATGATCTTTTTCGGTTATTCGCGCTCTAGCTAAATATATGATTTTCGAGTATCAAAAGCGGTTTTATCCCACTACAAACTGCATTGAAACATCGCCTGTGAATCAAATCCGGCAATCTCCATTGCGCGCTTAGAATCAGAGTCGGTTTAATGTGTATTAGTATGTTCAATAAATTATTTTTAATTATACGTTTTCTTGAATTAATTTGAATATTGTATTCTTTAGTCCGTAAATCCATTCCAAAATACTTGGTATTCATTTTACAACTCATGTTAATGTCATCTTTGGTATCAAATCCGGCAAAATCCAACTGTTAGTATCAAACACGGCATTCTCCATTTATTTTTGTCCATTTTTTCAAAAAGGATAGAAAATTTAGGTATATTGACCTTAAAACCAGGTGTAGTTTAGCATTTTCTTTCATTAGAAACTATGCTCGCTTTGAAATAAGCAATAATAAGAGTGTAGCAGTTTTTCGCGCATTAACAAAAAGTGAAAATGGTGGAGATTGCCGCCTTTGATACTAGGGCTCTCATTTATGTTTGAAAATATTGTCCATCGCTTGACACTACTTTCGCCCATCTTTCGGGTAGCATACGAATCCCTTGCCGGAAAAACTCCTCATCCTTTGCTGAAATCCATTCGTCGATCCACTTTTTGACTTCTTCATAAGAGTGGAAGTGCTGGTCGACCAGGCCGTGTGCCATCGATCGAAAGAGGCGGTAGTCAGACGGAGCAACATCTGGAGAGTACGGCGGGTGAGGTAGAACCTCCCATTTTAACGTTTCCAAATACGTTTTGACCACTTTTGCAACGTGGGGACGAGCATTGTCGTGTTGCAAAATTACTTTATCATGTCTCTCGTTGTATTGCGGACGTTTTCCTGTAATGCCTGGCTCAGACGCAAGCAGAGTGCACCTGTGATTTTTTCAGTCGCTTTTAGCAGCTCATAGTATACGACACCGAGCTGATCCCACCAAATACAGAGCATAACCTTGGAACCGTGAATATTTTGCCGTGGTATGGACGTAGTGTTATGGTCGGGCAATCCCCATGATTTTCTGCGCTTCGGCTTGTCGTAATGAACCCATTTTTCATCACCAGTTATAATACGGTGCAGAAAACTTTTCCACTTTTGCCGTGTAAGCAGCTGCTCACAAGCAAATAAACGCCGTTCAACATCTTTTGGCTTTAATTCGTATGGTACCCAGTATCCTTTCTTCTGGATCATTGGATCATCCCCAAGGCTTGAAGACGTTTAGAGACAGCTTGCTGCGTTACTCCCAAGGAAACTGCGTATTCCAGTTGACTTGGGCACGAGTCTTCGTTCAGTAATTCCTCCAGTTCTGCATCTTCGAAAGCCTTCTCTCTTCCACCACTGTGCCGGTCTTCAACAGTAAAATCACCGTTCTTGAAACGTTGAAACCACTCGCGACAAGTTCTTTCACTCATTACACCACCACCATAAGTATTTGTAAGCATTCGAAATGCCTCAGCAAAAGATTTTTTTGAATTAAAAAAAATAACACTTCCCGCAAATGTCGAGCATTCGGCGTATAATCTGATATTTAAAAAAATGAAAATATTATGATAAACTCCGAAATTGGCTTATATTATTGTCGGGTTATGTTAACAAATGTCAAAAGTAAATGACTGACATCTGTAGTCAATTTATTTTAACAACTACACACTACTAACCTAACATATAGAAAACGGCGGGTTGTACACCTAATATTTCCCAAATTCGCGTTCTGTGCGCCAAACTTTTAAAGCACTTCGTCCAATTTATGGTGCCCATAATCGGCTTAATAGGTTCGTGGGGTCGTAAATAAGCAAAATTGCCGTTTTTGGTGTGCAGATAGTCCTCAAGAGACTTTTAAAGGCCCAATACAGCCCGAAAAAGTCACTGGATGGCGCAGTTTGCATGCCGATGACATATGTAATTGATCCTTTCGTTTTCAAAACTGAAGTCGAAACTAACGTTACTGTCAATGGCAATCGCTACTGACAAGTGATTCGTAATTTTTTGATTCCCGTCAATGTCAATCGTCTGAGGGACAAATGGTTACAACTGGATGGCGGTACATATCATACAGCGCGTGAAACCATTGCTTCATTGGGCCCAAACTTTGGCGAACGAATCATCTCAAGAAATGGACCTGTGAACTGGTCGTCCATATCATTTGATTGACTTCTTTTCGTGGGAGTACGTCAAGTTCCTTGCTTATGCTGATAAACCAGCAACTATTGATGACTTTGAAGCAAACATTTGACGCGTTATTGGCGAAATAATGCCAGTTCTGCTGGAACAAGTGGTGTGAAATTGGGCCGATCGGATGGCCTTCCTAACACACAGTTGCGGTGGTAATATTTCAAAAATTATTTTGAATCGCTAAATACCATAAAATTTGCGAACTAATACTAAATAAAGCTTCGAAATTGGCCATTTGAACAATTCACCTGTGTTTTTTTGTTTGTAAAATTCTATGCCTCTAAAAAAACACCCTATATTTCATATTATCAAAATCAATGAAAATTAAAAACACAGCTACCATAACTTCCCTAGGCTTGTAATCATTTCTTCCTAATTGGTTTGATGTTATAGTGAATGGTTCGATTCAAATTCGATAGTTGATGAGTTAGAAATATTTCAGATCAGCGAGACTTGAGAAAAAAATCCATAATTGGTAATTGTGTTTGGTTTTCAATTAGCGTTGTATGGCACCATTTGAAATGAATATTCTCTTAAGAATTGAAGCTTGAATTCAAAAGAACTTAAAGTCTCAAAGACTTCAGGAACGTCTAGTCCGTGATGACCGACACAATTTTTAATATTTTTATAGTACATAATGTGATAGTTGAAGGAAGTCTAGTTACAGATTTCAAGACAATATTTTTATTTTTACATTAAGTTCTTGAATACTTGCATTATTTTCGGCTCCAAATTTGCCGTCAATTGCAATGAAATCAGTTTATTTCAATAGGACTGTCACTTGGAAGACTTTATTAGTCTTTCGTCTACTTACAAGAAAACGGACATTAAATATCGTTCAGACGGGTGTTTTGCCCCCTCCCCCCTCTCACAGACTAGAGGTTCGTTAATTGCTAGCAGACCAGTTCAATCTACCGGTAACGCGGTTGTTGTTTATCCTACAAAGTATTTGACCTTGTCTTATTAAATGGAAGCCCAATAACAATACGAGCAAATAAACTTAAACCAATCATCATCAATATTCGAGTCTATACGTTCTATTTTACTCTAGAATAATGTTAACACGTCGATCAACTTTAATATCACGATTCAGAGTCATACTGAGAGCTAAAACTACCCAACTCAGCCTCACTATATCCCAGCAAGAAAAAACAATTGCAACAATAGCAAAAATAATACGCAAACAAACAAAACCTTCAAGTGGCCGTACATTGTCCCTGAACGTGAGTTGACGACGTCAGTTGGGCTTGCCAGACATTTTTGGTGCTTTGTTTTATCCCACCCTAAGGCATGCTGCATGAAATGCGCAAGAAGGTCCTCCATTCGATTATACAATGGAAAACTCAGTCTACAAAAGTTGCTTGTTATTCTCTTAACTACATGATTTCATTGTTAGTTCAAATTTCATTGAATGTTTTTTTAAACTTAAATTGTGATTGAAAGTTACTGACCCAGGTTTCTTATTTTTCTTTAGAAGATTTTCATTTAAAATTTTAAGTGTTTTCTTTTGCGTATACGTACTTTTACTACATAAATAATTAATTTAAAACAAACGAAAATTGAAGTGAAATGTGTTTGCTTGCAGAAAATCTTGTAGCTTGATTCGATTTAATGTCTAAAAAAGATTTGTGATGTAAAAGTAGTAAAATTACATAAGTTAAGCTACTCGACTGCCAATGCATTACTATTATTCTATTTTTTTTTCTTTTAAATTAAAAAATCACACCCCCATTATTGCATACGTCCCATATATGTAGCAAAATATTTTCTCTCACAAAATAAAATATTTCTTGTTTGGAAATTGTCCATAATGTAGAAACTTTTTTTTAAGTAACTTTCAGCAGAAAATATTATTTTTGTTTCTTCTTGGAACTTCACGCAATGTTCAACTGAATAATACTAGCTTTATTTGCTCTTATAATACCATATAAAATCCCGCAGAAAATGTCCGTTTAGCACCCATGATCGTTATGAAGAAATCAATCAATCGGTCAGATCGGTCGTATGGTGGCGTGTGCAACAATGGATGTATTAGGCGCGTGAGTGAGTAACCACAAAAACAAGCCGCGAAGTGCGACCCTTGAGGTCCACAAACATTAAAAATATTAAACACAATAATAATTTTGAAAATAATACTACTTTAAATAATAATAATGAAAGGTATTCATAGCAATAACAGGAATGAGTTAATATTAATCATATCACCTACGGGAGCATCCACTGATTACGTAAGGCTTTTGGTGGATGGGTGATGATGATTGATGACCACAAATGCAAACTTGATTGAAATTTTGATGGTTTTCAAAATTCAAGCCGCTTTTTTAATTAAAAGACTGCAAAAACTATTAAAAATCTGCTCAAATTATCCAAACATTTTAAAACTTTGATTGACTTTACAACAAAGTCTTTAGAATAAAAGATATAAGGTAATATCAATCGGAAGAACCCCTTTCATATGGTAACTTTGACTGATTTTTTATTTTTAATTGAAATTTTTTCAGAATCATGAAAAAAAAATTTGCTGGTTTCTCTTCAAAAACTGATAGGAATGTATAAATTTTATAAACATTTAATACTGTCTTGTGCAAATCAGGTTAAAAAATATTTTTTATGAAAAAACCCTAAGTTTTCTAATTTTTTCTATTAAATTTTGAAAACCGCTGAAACGAATCTTTATAATGTTAAAATAATCAAAGAGATTTTAAAACACGTCGATTGACACTTTAATGATGCAAATATTATATCTGGTTCGTGAGATATAGTGAATGGAAGAAATGACCTTGAAGATCATGATGACTGTTAATAATTTTTAATTTTTTATTTAATGTTTCTTGTTATCATGAGAAAAAGTTTTGATGACGTTTATTCAAGCATTGCTAGAAGTATATAAATTTTATAAAAATTGAATACTGTCTTTCGTAAATCAGGTTAAAAATTTATTGTTTATAAAAAAAAAACCTAATTTTTTGCACTTTTTTTTCGTAAATTAGAAAACGGCTACAATGATTTTTTTGAAAATTTAATAAATTCACACAAATGTTGATACGCGTCGGTTGACACCTTAACCATGCAAATCGTATGTTTGGTTCGCGATATATAACGCATGACAGAAATTATCTTCAAAGAGGCAAAACAACGAACGCCCCTGACCGAAGTGTCCCAAAAATTAATCAGCTCTTAAGATTGCAAAGACGCTTCGATTGACACCTTAACGAAGTCGATAGAACTTTGTTTACGTGAGTTATTCTCGTAGAAAAAAGTGTCCACGAACGAACGTACGTACGTACGTACACACACACACACATACATCTCCCTTTCTAAAAACACTTTATATACACTCTATAGACCTCAAAACGCAAATAAATGTTGAAAATTTCAATTTCGATTTTCGAGGCGATTACAAGAACTTCCCATATACTGGGAAGTTAATAACAAAGAGATTATTATTGAGTTTGGTTATTCGAAAGAAGTTGGTCACTTTGATTCACGAGAGGAGGTCCTTTCAGGAACTGTTGCGATTTAATCTGTTTCGATAAAAATCTGCGTGTATTTAACTGACAGGCTTTCGGTTTATCTAAAAGCCAAATATGTTTGTAAAAGTGAAGTAAAAACAAAGGCAAACTTCTAAAGCCAGTCATAGAATTTTATTTCGGTTTAAGAACCAAAGATCAAATGTCGGCATTTATTGATGGATTTGGGTCGATAGTACCACTCAATTTTGTTGTTTCGATAAAGTATACAAAATATTGATATAATGGACTAATCACCACGTCTCCAATTTAGAAAGTATGTAAGACTTTACTATTGAATACACTTCAGCACACCACCAACTCAAAACTGTTTCAATTGTTTTCACCACATTAACCTAGTTACTGATCAATCGTTTAGTATGAAACAATTTTTTTTTTGTAAAACGTCATAAACCTAAATAATCGTCATTTTGTTGAGAAAAGGATTTTTCAGTTCAATTGTACTACGAAGCTAGGTTTGGAATTAATGTTCAACAGAAAACTGCCTTACATCCTTCGATGATGATCGGTGCAAGCATGTACCGTTGCCGGCAACTGCTGTTCGTGACAGCGGTCCGAACATCCCAATGAAAGGGATGTCCACACTCTAGCGCAGCCAATAGGTTCATTATAAAAATGTAAAAAGCTGACTTCGCGTCCAACATTGAACCGGAAAATTTATACTGAAAAACTTTATGAAATAGTTTCCAGGAAGAGACATTCACATAATATTTAGTTGAAACTTTCTTTAAATGAAAGTGTTACACAACAATGTTATAGAACATTTCTGAAGTGATATTTTTTGGGTAGCTTAAACATGAGAGACACCGAAAATATATAATAGGCTCAGCGGCAAAAAATCGTGTTGACCAGCGCAACGAATGGTGTGGAGGTACTGATTTCGTTACTTCCATTTTTCCCAGCCATCAATCGATTGCACAAAGTAGAATATGCTTTTCTATAATTTCTTTTAAAGATGTAAGTAATAAGTGGATCAAACATTTCTTGGGAATATGAAAAATACTTAAAGAATTGAATTTCAACACTGGCAAGGGGAGTACTACTTGCTTTACTTGCATAGTAAAGCCGTCAAGCCTATTATAAGTAACCTCAACTCATTTTAAACCCCCACAACCTAACGTTAAGAAAACAATGATAAGGTTAGTATACCAAGGCCTAGATTAGGCCAAGCTGGATTACAGTGACCACCGTAGGCATGTAGAAGGTTAAAATAATCTCAAAAAAGTTTGTTTTTTTAGAAAGTTATAAAAAAATTCAATTTTTGCAAAAAAAATTAGAAATTATTTTATAGAATAAAATTTCACGATAAATTTTCCGATATGAGCTGCTGGGGGACTGGTGTCTTATCTAGAATTATTTCTTTTTTGAAAAGCTTCTGAAATAAGGGAGCATTCACAAAATACGCAACGATTATGGGGGTGGCTGGCTGATTGAAAAATTGTTGCATGCCATTCTGTAGAGGTGGGTGGGGTCTGAAGTAAATGTTGCATAACTTATTAAACTTATACAAAAAATGCCCCGTGCGCGATACATGAGAGTAGGCTGTACCAAAATATTTTGGTAAAAGAGCGTTACGTATTTTGTGGAAGTCCCCTTACTGAAGAATCCTCTCAAATGACAATTTTTTTTGTCGAAAGTTTTTGGTTGAATTTTAAAGATGCCTTAAATCGAATTCATTTACATATTTAAATTTTATAAAATGTCGTTATTTCCAATTATCACCGTTTGTGAAGAAATCTATTGATGCATAATTTCGTCTATTTTTGAATTTCCCAAGAATTCATTTCGACTGAATTACGATCCATCTATCACTGGCACTTCCATATTACTTTCAAATAAAGCAATTTTTGGTCAGCTTTTTTCGAATAAAGTATCTAACTAATCAACCAAACGTGTCCTTACACAGAATGCACAATTTCCTGACGTCACCAATTTTCATTGTAAGGCTCAGTGAAATCCCAAAAATAGACTACTTGGAAATCAAAACTAAATAGCCATACGTACATCTCATATTTTATAAGGTATCCTTTCTTGAAGGTCATGAAATAACATTGTTAAAGGACATTTCGGCAAACGTAAACATTTTCCACGAAACTACTTAAGAAAAACCCAGGAACTATAAAACACTCTACAATTTTCAACATCTCAAAGGATACATAGTCCTGGCCAAAGAAAAACAAGCTATCCCGGAAACTCGACTAAAAAGTTTAATGGATTGGATTTTGAACGAGTTTCAATTAAGGCTTGGAAATTTCACCATCAAGTTTGATTAGAGAATGAAGTCAAATTTCGATTATTCAAGGATATCCAGGTTAGTCCCTATTGACTACGAATCTCGTCAAGGAATTGCATTGGACGGCCAGGTTTGAAGTCAATTTACTATAAGTTTTGCCACAAAAGCTATGAACAGTGTATTTCTCTAAAATTGGAGTCCGTGTCTGATCCTTTCGTTTCAAACGTGGATTGTGTAAAAATTTCGCAAAAATCTACTTCAAATAATTGCATTTGGTTACGTACATATTAAAATCGACATGACCATGTAATACACTTAAAACCTACCTTAATGTCTTTCGCTGAGTTGCTAGGATTGGCACTATTAGAAATATCCTGCGAACAATTCAGGTCCAAGCTCGAATACCAGATCTCGACGTACCTGGAAATTGGATGAACGTCCTTCAGGCTGATGAAAAAACCATCAGCCAAGAATAATATCCTTTTCCGTTCTGAGTCTTGCAAACTTTAGACGTCGACCATCATATCAAGGCGATGATATGAAACGGTGGAGCTGACGTGGATATGTACAATCAGCCACCACAACGTTTATATATGTAACATGTACAATTGTATGGAACGTATGTAACGTATGTAATATGATTGTTATCCACTCAGTGATTCCTTCTGAGATCTGTGCGCCGTATCCTACATAGTGGATATTGCCTGTATAATCCCAATTGAATATAACAAGTCTCGTTTCTTGCGAAATTGCGCACTGAATTATAAAAAAATAAGAAAAACAGTCGAAAAACCCATAAAAACTTGCAAAAATTCCAATTGGAAAAACACAAAATTGCAGGCTCAGTTGATTTTGCAACGTGGAAATTTCAGCACGAAAATCAGGAAGAATTATAACCGAATTGATGTCGATGTAAACTGAACCACTCACGAACACGATCACTTGACACCATTTCTGCGAATTTTCACTGGAAAATCATCACACGCGAAATTTTCACCAGACCAATTGGAACAATTTCGAATGCGAGCACGAGCACATTTCGTTATACCCCGATTTCTGGCCCCGAGCTCGACTGGCAGCTATTTCTCCCGAATTTCCTGCTAACTATTATTCCTACTTAATTGACTTTCCACTTTTCACTCCAGCCGTTTTTCCAAAAAAAAAATATATAGCCTTCCGCAGGCCGAGTACTAAGATTTTTCCGTTTCGTTTCGTCGCAATTTTTGGTCGCTTTTCCAGAGATCAGACCGCACGAAGAACAGTACCTCGTATGCAACAGCCTGCTATCCCGTCAGATACACCTATGCCTGCTGTACACGCACGTATGTATCTTTACATGGCACATGGCATGGCCATAGATAGCATTTCCCGGAGCGCAACACAGCTTGAAAATGTATGTATGCGAGGCAAAAAAAAAACGGGCAACTCAAAAACGAGGAAAAGAAAAACACAATTTTCACTTTTCTTCGGTCATTGAATGAATACTGTGCTCGACATGAAAATACGAAACAGACTAACTACTCCGCCACCGCTTCGTGTTTTCCGAGTTTCCCTCAATCACAAAAGGAAAATCTTCTGGTCATGCTTTTTTGTGTGCCATTCCGTTTTCCGTCAGTTTGCGAAAGAGATGAAAATGCTGTTGAATCCCGATTGCGAACGAATGATGAATTTTCCCGGCCGAGCAGCCGACAATGCCCAAGCCGAATGGAAAAATCTGGTTTGGAAAAGCTCCATATTCCCGCGTACGGGAAACAACAAGCGAAAATACCTGTGGGACAGGTGATTTCAGGAGCTGGAAGGCAATCACGGATGGAAGCACAGGTAAATCGGCTTCAATATGCATATGGCCGACAGCGGGCATGCTGACCCTTCTGCAGCGATGAAGGACGTTGTAAGCTGTTGCTGTTTAAATATTTAAATCGCACCGATTTTATTCCTATTAATCAAGTTCCATGAACCTCGTCGCGCTCATTGCGCATGTTTCTCCATGATAATTTGCAACTGGAATGTCAGAGGTGGACAATCTGAAAGTTGGATGGGGGCAGAATATGGAAATCAGAATTAAAAATTTAAATTAAAATTAACATAAAATTTTAAAATGCATAAAACATAAATCGACGCTGTTTACTTGGAAAGCTGCCAACATTTATTAAACAAAAGCCTCATTGAGGCACAGTTTTCGTAGATCTTTTAATGTATTATTTCTTAACTTTATCTCAACAAAAACTCAATCGAACTGTAAATAAAAAATACAAAAAAAATCGTTTCTTTTGATGAGACGAAATAATTGCAATGGAACGATATTTTTTTTGGTTTTTAAATGTTCAAGGGCTTTTTAATCTGAAAGGCCTTTAGGACGTTTAGTCCACATCTATCCATGAATTTTGTTGACAACTTGAATGCTTGAGAGAAGCCCGTTTAGCTCAATTTGGTACTCTCGTCGTGTGCAACCCAAATTTATTTTCACGAGACAAGGCCATTCCGAAAGCGAAAATCCTTTACTTTACTCGATCCGAACATTACTCCAAAAACAAAATACATAAAAACTAACAAAACAAGCCACGACGTGCGATCTTTGAGGTCCACACGGTCAACTTCCCAGTAATATCTAAATAAATATTAAAAATATTATACACAATAATAATCTTGAAATAATGCTACTTTAAATAATAATAATAAGAAAGAGGTCCTCATAATACTAATTGGGATGAGCTAATATTAATCGAATCAGCTACGAGAGTGTCCATTGATTACGTAAGGATTTTGAGGAGAGGGGTTGATTGAATATTCACGCGGATCCATCGTATAACGAAGCCTTTTCTACGCTATTTGTTATTTTCCTATCGACGTTTGAAAGATTAAAAGGTACCAGCGAAAATGAATGCAGTTTTTGTTACTACGCCGACTGAAGAGTTTTTTTGCATGATGGCCATTTTGAATAGTTGCGTTCAAAATTTCGATGACTGCGGCATAATCACTGTTTTTTAGCTGCAACATTTTTTCTAAAAGTTTGACAGTATGTTACAAATGTTAAAACGCGTCCATTGACAGCTCAATCGTGCAAACCGTATGCTTGGTTCACGAGATATAGTGCATGACAGAAATGATCTTCAAGGGGTTAAAACAGCAAACTCCCCCGACCTAAATTTCCCAAAAACTAATCAACTCTTAAGATTGCAAAGGCGCTTGGATTGACACCTCAACGAAGTCGATACAACTTCGTTGAGTTATGCTCGTAGAAAAACTGTCCACGAAAGCACGTGCGTACGTACATACATGCAAACACACATACATACATAATTCTTTCTAAAAAACCCTTTAAAAATACTCTAAAGACCTCAAAACGTAAAGATATGTTGAAAATTTCAATTTCGATTTTCGAGGCGATTACAAGAACTTCCCATATACTGGAAAGTTAAAAAAGCTGAGAAAAGCTTAGCTTAGAAAAGGTTAGCCTTACGTTCTCCATGAACAATTTGGATCCATTTGGACAAGCTTGAATGTTTATAGCTGAGTCCACTATTTCACGGTCTCCTTCGTGCAAGTTCGCATAATGTGCGCGGTTAGGACATTCAAGTACTTACGCCAGTAATGTAACAAGGGTCTTTTCGTTTACTTTTCTTTAATCTATACTACAAATATGAGCTCCTTGCAAGCGGATTGCGTTTGCCGTATGATATGCGGAGGAAGCATTTGAGTGATTTGAATGCAGCGAGATATCGATTAAAACGGACTGTTGCACTCGAAGGGTTGCAATAAAGATAGACAAGCTCATAAATGGGTCGTTGAACACGATCCTTAATATTCGACGTTTACTAGTGTATTGACAGAAGAAATGGAGACACTACTTACAATCTTTTCCAATTTTTGAGTGGACATGGAGACTCTCACACGTACCTGAATCGCTTTAGGCGTGAACCCATTTGTCCAATGTACAAGGATATCAACGAGACAGTGCAACGTTTCTTCTTGGACGACCCGCGCTATACGGAGGAAAAAGCAGCTCTGAGTCAGGCACTGCACATCCAAAATGAAAACCCATGCGCGACACAGGTTGTGCAAGAAATTTTACTTAAGTGTTAACTCCACTTTCCGATAGGAGAACTGTCTCACGCTAGTGTAAAGGAGCAACATCCTTTCAACAGTATGCTGCAATAAAGGTGTGACGAAAAATAGGGTCTAGAATATATTAATTTCAATGATGATAACCCCTAAAATACGGCGATCAATCCGGAGCTTTGCTATGGGGCCCAATTGAAGAGGTTGTGCATGTACTTCCTCGAAACCTTACCAGGTACCAAGCGATCTGGGCCTCAGGGACTTATCCCTGCCGGTGTCAATGAGGAACCTGTGGAGGTTGAAACTTGGGGGCAGTGATTGACACCCGAAGCAGGTACAGTCATTTCTTATACAGTTTGGAACCGGAAGCTATTCGGCAACCCTTCTGTAGTGTGGGCTATTGGCGTGCTGTTGCGTTATCAACTGGGGTGCCGCTTCCCAGAGATCGGCAAGGATGCTGATAGATCCGATCCTTACAAAGGATTTTGAAGGAGTCTATGCATGCTCTGGATAAGATTCAGATACCCATACTCGAAAAAGCAGTACTCATAACATAAGTTATGGGCTACTGACTAGTACGTTTATGGAAGCTTTAGTGCGAGCTTATCGTAACCCGTAGCTTAAGAGGTCCGTGGTAACGTTTGCAGCTAACAGAGGTGGACATGAAACGGTAAAACAAAGAAGGTGGCTAAATGCGCAGCCCGCCTCGTGAAGTAATGTTGACGATTATATAGGGAGAATGGGTGTATTTTTGTGGTGAGCAAATTCCACATTATTGGCCACCGTCATTCCTCTAGGTATGATTAATGGTACCCCCAAAGTGGCTTTCACTTCCCCAAAAAATGTTATAACGAAAAAGAATGAAAAGCAAGTAGCTGCAATGACGCCGTTCAAGTGACTGTGGAGCATCTGAAGAGAAATGTCATTTATTTAGTATGGCAGTTTCAAACCTAGATGACTTGCTGGTTTCAGAATTGTAGCAGCACGAGAATATAATTGCACTATGGCACCACCGAGCAATTCTCCTTCGTACAATATGGCCGCAAAACGGATCGATCTACTCTCTCGTCAGCCACCACGTCGTGCAGACGTCTCTCGTAAGCTGCCGCGTCGTGCACAAATCTCATACCGAATATTTATAAATTTTGTTACTCCAAGTTTAATAAACTATGTAAAAAGCAAAATACCTACAGAGTTGTCATTTTACACGAAATAAGGAGCCCTCTACTTCTTGTAACTGGAACGAGAAACGCCAATAAGGAAACCCTTTTGTCCGTCCAAGAATTGATTCCGTACAAATATCATACAGGAGCTATTGAACTCGTAGGATCATCTACTGACTACCTAATCAACAATAGTGTTAAAAAATGAAACGAATAAGCTGCGAAAGGCGATATATTTATTAATAATATATTAATATATTTAAGTTATTGAAAACTTGATGGACTCTTAAAAATGGTGATGACACCCGGATGACGTTGAAACTTCGATGGTGACGATGGATTTGATACAACGACGCCACCGCTTCTCTCCATTGTGTGTTCATTGATAACGGGAGTCAATGTTTAGTTACAGTTGAAATTTATGAGATTTTTACAATATTTTAATGAAATTTTATATAAAAATGTATCTTACCCTATCATTTTATCTCATAACATACAAATATAGTCAGTTATCCATCAGTATGATTGATTTTCGTTGCTGAGTCTTGCAGATTTAACGCCACCATGTAACCTTTAGAAAGTGTTTTTCAAAAGTATGGAACTTTTATTATAGATATCCACCATTATAGCTGTTAAATTTTGTAGTCATTTTGACATGGTGCTTAATTTACTTTGGCAAATTACCATACAAAAGACTGCACCCAAATAACGTCTCGGAATAGTAGAAATTTATTTTCGAAATTTGCGTTCTGTGCACAAAACTTATGGATGAAATGCTGTTCATAATTCTCGATCTGAGCAGCTCATGTGCAATCCGATTGGAGGATTTATGACCATGTATACTCTATTGGACAATTTTCATCCAACACGAGCTCGTACAGTACGTACTGAGCAGCTTTAGCTGCTCCAGAGTGTGTTGTGACTGAGCACCCAAATTTATCGATTCGACGTCGTTTTCAATAACTTGACTTCTGTCCGTCTACTGCATGGAAAATTTTGAAAAAAGATCTTGGACTAAAGCCCAATTATTCCAGTGCAATTTAAGCGATTGGACAATCGTTTGCGTCGTACGTTCGGTAAGTGAGCTGAAAGTGAGTTGAAAGCTGAACCGAATTTTTACCGTCAAATCAGTTTCAGCGATGAGACTCATTTCTGGCTTAATGGGTTCGTAAATAAGCAAAATTGGCGTTTTTGATGAGAATTTTCCTCCAGAGACTTTGGAAGCCCCATTACTTCCTGAGAAAATCACTGTTTGGTGCGCTTTGCATGCCGGCGGCTTAATTGGTACTTTCTTCTTCAAATTTGAAGACAAAACCAACGCTCCCGTAATAGCAATCGCTATCCACAAATGATTCGTGTTTTTTTGATTCCCAACGTCAATGCCAATTGTCTGATCACCTAGAAGGCAAATAGTTTCAGCAAGATGACGCTACATGTCAAACAACGCCTGAAACCATTACTTTATTGGACTGAACCTTTGGTGAACAAATCATCTCAAATTGGTCGCCCAAATCATTTGATTTGACTGTTGTTGCTGATAAACCTGCATCTCTTAATAACTTGGTAGCTAACATTCGACGCATTATTGGCGAAATAAGGACCGACAAAATGGCCTACCTTAGACGCAGTCGCGGTGGTCATATGCCAAAAATTATTTTTAAACAATAAGTCATGCCATGAAGTTTTCGTGCTAATAAAAACCGGTCATTTCAATCATTTATCAATGTTTTATTTGTCTAAAAAAACAGCCTAGACAACCACTGGCAGGATTTTCAACGTCTTTCCAGCAGAAAAAAACTCTTAAGTCGATAAAAGTCTCAAAACCTATATAATTGAAGTGTTTTTTTTTAAATAATGAAATATAAAGATATTTAACTGTCTATGATATACAAAAAAAACTAATCGGGCAATTTGAATAGCCATAAACCGCTTTTTTCATTTCCTGAACGCGGGGCGCGCAATATTGACATCCAAAAGGTCTAAGCATAATTTTCAGCTTTTTTCAGAGAATTTTCCTTCAATTTTTTGGCTGGGAACGTCCGATATTAAATTTTCAAAGACTGAATTGAATTCGCGCACCAACACAAAAAATTGTTTTTAGATCACTTATTTCCCGTCAGGCTGCGCCGTTGAATGCGGTTGTTGTGCAAGAGTAGGATTCTCGTCTTCAAAATCGCTGTCAAAACAATGTCAATGTTAACCAAAAACGTAAACAAATCGCAGTCAATTCAACAATCCGCAATTTTCATAATGAATTCAACTGACTTTTCTGACTTTACCAATCGTTTACGAGAAAAGATTCGTATCTATCAAACAGCCGCACGTAGTTCTAAACGTGAAAATGAAACAGATTCCTTCCGTCCTGGATTAGGTGAAATTTCGCAGATGATCGCGGAGCTTGAAAACATCACTGAAAAGGATGTTTCCGGGCTGGCATCGCGAATTAAACGACGAAAACGTGCCGATTGGGACGATTTGTTCCGTTTAAGTCATGCATTCTTGCAAAGTGAACGAAATATTGTAACATTCGTGAAAATACCAGGCGCAATAAATGTGGTCGTTAAGGAATTGACTGGTTTGAAATGAAGGATTTTTATCAAGAGATTTTTTCTAATTATTATGTTTTTAGGCAGCGATTCCAAGTCACAAATAATGGCTTGCGAAGTTCTTTGCAATTTGTCGCTCGGCGATGGTGTTGCCTGCGAAAAGATTGCAGCAACTGCCGGAAGTTATCTCATAACGAACCTGGACAGTTGCGACTTAACACTGCAGGTGATTTATGTTTAATTTAAGCTGTTGCGGTCCGCTCTGCACGTAGCAGCATCAACAGATGATAAAATATGCGTTATAGAATCCTTTCCACATTTGCTTAGCGATAAATTCGAAATAGAACAAAATTTCAGATTCTTTACTTTGATGAGATTTTTGAGATGATGAGAAACTCTTTTTTCATCGTTGATAATCCTCAAAAAGACACCAAGTCGCTCTTGCTTATCAGCATGTCGGGCATTCACCGACTAAAACCACCTCCGCCTCCTCTAAACCTCTCTTCCCATCAATCTTTGCTTGCACCTCAATGTTTTTCTTCACAAAACTGTTATTTACATTTATTTCAATCCTTAGAAAACCAGCTTGTGGATCATCACAAACATCTTAAGCACAGATGGCAAAGGCTTAGACATTCTAGTTTCCCAGGAAATTGTCTCGAAATTGCTGCATTTGTTGATTGAAAATCATCATCCGGAATTGAATCAAGATGTTCTCCTTGCTGTCGACATTCTATTGGATAAGGACACAAATTTATTCAGGTAGGCATAAATTCAGTCAAACGGCGTAACACATTGATTGCATCCGCACTTTACAGCTCTGAACAACAACTGAAATTGCGCACACATTTGCAAGCGTGCAGAACTAAAAGTGGCATCCACTTGAAAATACTTTTCACAATTTATTTTAGTACCGAAATCCCGTTTATTGACGAAACCGATATTGATGGGATACTAAATGAATCGATTTCCTCTTTGCATGCCATTCAGAATGTTGAATCTGAAGATCGGCGTGTAAATGTCTTATATTCAATTCGCATCGTAGCGAATTTAGTCGTAAAGTTCCCTACCAGCTGTGAATCCATTGATACCATCTGCATAACGTTTCAAATGGAATTCGTTGATCTGATCAACAAATTATTCACATGGAATGTCAAGGAACTGAACAGAGAACTGATGTGGCTTTTGGGAAATTTTGCGGCTAGCCAAAAGATTCTGAATCAACCGAAAAACGTGTTAAATGGAGTGAAAATATCAAAGCTAGTCGTTTTTTGAATTTTTATAATTTATTTTATTGAATTTTAAATAAAAGTTGAACTATGAAAATGTTACAGATGCGCAAACTATTCTTGGTCATGTGTTTCATCTGAATTTATATTTTACTCCACATTTCATGAAGCCCCTTGGCGATTTTTTCTTAACCTAGTGTATGAGCTACGGTAGAATGGTTAAGGGTCGCGTCCCGGGTGATTAGTGATTCCCTACAGTAGTTTAACGACTAACTTTAAATGGGATATTATTAGACAGGATATCATTTAATGTGTATAAAACGGATACTATTACAATTACCTGTATCGCTGTTTGTTCTTAGTTCAGAGTGTATTTTATTAATTTCTAAGCTTTCTATAGCGTCTATTTTTGGAAATTTGGGGACTACTTTAATTATATCTGAGTCGTTAAAGTTAATTATATATTTATATATTATTATGTGCTCTGCCACTAACGATTTGAAGGTATGATATTTGAGGCTATTCCCATTTCTTAGGAAATACTCAGCATCTTTTTTATGCTCCACGAATCTGGTTCCCACTAATCTCCTGGTTTGGCCAAGATACACTTTTTTGCACTCAGGACAGGTAATTTTATGCACTCCGTTGACTTCTTCTTTAGCCCTTACATCTTTTTCTTTGCTATGCCATTTTCTTAGCACATTGTTGCTGCTGTTCCCAGATACTATCATGACGTATTTTCCCAGCTTTTTCTGGATCTTGTTGAATCTATCCGAATTTGGTATGCTGATTCTTTTTGCTGCCAACTTTTTTGACATAATTTCTTGTGTAAAAAGTATAGAGAGGCTGTCCTGCTGGAGTTTCTTACGTTTTTTGGCGATGATATTTTCAATTTCCTTTTTTTTGTAACCATTTTTTGTTGCCGTTTCCATTATATACGCTAGCTCTTTGTTAAAGTTTCGTTGTGACTTCGGAATGCTAAGCAGTCTATGGACCATACTATAATATGCAGCCATTTTTTAGGGGTAAATATAATTTGAATCGAATGATATGGTCCTTTGGGACGCTGTTGGTTCTCTATATACAGCGAAGTCTAAGTGGTTGCACACACGATTAATCATTATGTCAAGGAAAGGTATCGATCTGTTCTTTTCATTTTGTTGGGTTGCTTCGTTTGCGAGATAATAAAACACGCGGTATCGTCTTGAGAAAATAAAATCCGTACACGACAATTTCTACGTCTTGCTTTCATTCAATATATACATGGACTGGCGAAAAAGGTTCAGTTGCTGTTTTGGCACTGAGCGGCCGCTCTCGCCGTTTGTAGCGCGCCCTCTATCTATTCAAAGATGCACGAACTATTGGGAAGGCGATCACGCATAAACCAGTTTTAAAAGTAACCCCAGAAACTTGAACTTAAGTTAACTGCTGCACTGGCCACACATTGCAAAAAATGCTTGTCTGCAAGCCCAGAATGCACGGTTAAACTACCATTTGACTGGATTATTATCAATCAATCGATTTACCGTATCCCTAATACCTATAAGACGAAAGGCCATGTATTCTGCACCTTCTTGCAGGAATAGATGCAACAACAATCTTTTGAAGTTGCACACAAGATTGAACAATAGTTTAACATGTTGTAATCGATGCTATCTTCTTCTTTTTCGTCATTGGGAGGTGGGAATCTTCAAAATGTATCGATTTGCTCCTGTTTATCGACATGTCGGATTTTTACCGACTAAAACCACCTCCGCCTCCTCCAAACCATTCACTCTATCACTCATTGCTTGCACTGTCCGTGTGCAATGTATTTCCTGAATGCTTGTTCATTTAATTAGTACTTCCCAGACGATGTACATCGGGATAGTCCTAGTATCTCAAACAATTTTTATTCAGAGTTCAAAATATCCAATCTAGTTTCACATTCTTAGAATAAATCATAGCGTTTTTAATTATTGAATTGAGTTTTCAGTGAATGTTTACGTAGCATGATTTTAAACGGTATTATGTTACGCGCTTTTCTTATTGTGTGAGGTAGCTCATTGTAAAAATTTGATGCGGCTTTAATCGGAACCATCCTCAGGCGCTCTGTCCTAGCAAATTTTATTAACTTTCAAGTTCCCTATGGGAAGTTATTGTAATGGGGTCGATTTTGTGAATCCCAAATTTTGACATATCTCCACGTTTTAAGGTCTTTAGAATCCAAATCCACCATTTTTAGAGAGATGTCTGTGTATTTGTGTATGTACGTATGTGCGTTCGGAATTATTTTTCGTCTCCATTATCTCAAGAACCAAAGATCGCATTGACGTGGGACTAGTTTCATTTGACGCGTAATTACATAACTTAAAATTGAATTACTTTTCAGCAAAATCGGTTAAGCCGTTTTTTATTGAGGATGAAAAAACTGAAAAAAGACAAAAAATACTTCAATTTGAAACTGTTGAAACACACTACTAATTTGTGCAGATCCCAAATACCTTCAAAGTAATATTATTATTGTGTGTTTTAGCAAAATTTTGATCAATGTTGAAAAAAATGTTGTTTAAAAACAAATCAAGATTAATTTATAGAACTCCAAACTAGTATTATGAGGTTTGGAATGTGTGACGCTAATGCTGTTAATAATTGGATATTTTTATAAATAATTTAATATTGTTAATAACAACAACAAATAAAGTCAATTATAATCATTCAGTAACGATCAAACATTCTTAATAACGAATAATTATAATTAATAATAATTACAAACCCTCAACAATGGTTGTGGATTCCGGAGCCGAGATAGATGACGAGATGGAGGGCGAGGGGGAGGGCGAGGACGAGGTTGCCGAGGCTTTGATAGAGGACGATCAGATGATGGAGGTGTCTTCTTTTACCAAAGCTTTTATGATAAAAAATAATGAAAGTAATTATA
This sequence comes from Oxycera nigricornis, assembly GCA_963942545.1. Classification (NCBI taxonomy): domain Eukaryota; kingdom Metazoa; phylum Arthropoda; class Insecta; order Diptera; family Stratiomyidae; genus Oxycera; species Oxycera nigricornis. Next base: position 92,611,009 of record OZ012661.1, on the reverse strand, counting down.
ATAATTTAGAATAATAATTATTTATAATAGTAAGTATTAATAATAGCAATTAATAATAAAAACAAATTATAGCATTTCTATTCACTCCACTGGGAAGTTAGTCGCGTGGGCTTCAAGGATCGCACTTAGACCACATTTTCTTTATTAAAATATCATTTGCGTTTCTCATATTGTAGTCCCCCCTTCATATCTAACTTCATTGTATTCATTTCTTTCATGGTGCAAATTTTCAAAAATGAATTTTCCTTTTTCCATGTAAATCAGTCTACGTTAAATTCTTGTGCTTTTTTATATACTTCAGATGTAGCGGTCATTCTTTGCAAGTTGTATATGGTCTCGTATGCTTTGGTTAGTAGCCGCGACATGCTCATAAGGTTATTTTTCGTAGTCTGGCTCTAAATTATGATCATTGAAGAATTCATATATGATCACAGTCATTGGTCATCCTTTTCCCTACTGGTTTCCTCTAGAAAAGAGAAAACTTATAGTTCTCTTTTCTAGAGGAAACTTTGACAATCGTTATGTCAATCACTGTGATGTCAACAATGCATTTCAATTGTCAGAATTTGTATTGAAAACTGCATAAACAAGAAATAATTAAAACTGATGAGGAAATATTCAGGAACTAGTTAGATGTACAGTTCTCTCTTCAAAGGTTACAACAAGTATGCGAAAAGTGTTTTTGAGTGACGCTAGAATATAGTTTTCTACATCGAAGAAGTCTGAAAGGACCCCAAATCCGTGCGCTTCCTTGCTGAGGTTCTTCCTGCGACAACAGCCGCAATGGACGAGGGCTACACTTGTCGTGTTTGCTGCCTGTCGAAGAAAGATGTGGAAATAATTTTCAACAAAAGGAACGAGGATTTGTTGATGAAACTGCAACAAGTCGGAGGAGTCTCGGTTAGTGTTGTTTGATGGATTACCTTCTTTTCTACTGTATGTCCCCGATGAAAATGAAAAGAAATAATATTGGGAGGTTGTTAAGCTAACAGTTTCTTTTTCAAAGTTAGGAGGTGACCATCTTCAAAAAGGGACCGATCAGCTCGTGCATCTTGGGGTTTCTACCGACTAAAACCACCAGTTCCGTGTCCTTTTAATCACTCTCTCCATCAATTTTCATTAATTGTCCATGTTTTGGGTACCAAAGCACTACAACTAATAGTATTAACTTTTCTCCAACAGATTTTGGAAGATGACAATTTGCCTCTGGGCATTTGCCGGGCGTGCTCCCACGAATTGCAACTCGCCTACGATCTTATATCACAGTATGAGGGAACTTACGAAAAACTCAAAATTGTTCGCCTGTACCAGGAAAATGTAGAAGAAACCCCACCAGCAGTCAGATTCCGTGAAAGGGATAAGAAAGCGAATACGAAGAAGATGCAGAAAGGAGTGCAAGCAGGCAAAACAGCTGCTGATATTGTCGTCAAGGAAGAGATATTTTCAGACGACGACGAAAGAATCGAATGTTCTGAAAGTATAGCCGTGGTAATTGTGTGTAGATTTTTAATGTTCCAATTGAAAATAAAACCAATTTCAGACTGCCTGCAGTAAATCCATTGATAAAAATAAAAATAAAGCGATAAACGCTAGCAGCGAAATGACGAATGCAACGAAAATGCCTAGATTTATTTCAGATGATTGTTATTACGAAAGTATACGTTCGAAACGATCATCCAAGCGGAAAAACAATAATGAAAACCGTGAAGTTCTCAACAATTACGCAGAAGACTCGCTTGAATTTCCTGATGCTGAATTTACAATGGAAAGTGGGGTCATAGATATTATAGTGAAAGAAGAAACGCAATTGGAGGACGAGGTTCCATACAGTGCTGAAAATTCTGAGCAGAATGAGAGGGTGCAAACAGTAAAAGCAGATTCGGAAGAGATAACTTGCGAAGCAGTCAGTTCGAAGGATGGAAAACGAAGAGACGAGGAAAATGAAGTTACCCGATGCGGTATTAGCAATAAAAGGTATGTGATGTCTCTTCAACTAATAATTATACAGAATACTGGGTGAAATTTCGACAGTATAGTAATGAGCCCTTTGAAAACATAGTAAAACCATATTTCAACAAACCATACGTAATTGAGCCACAAACATGCTCTTAGTGCTTGCCATGCATCAAACTAAGGTCACAGAATTTACAGACGTTCCTTTCGCTTGAGTTCATTTATTCATTTTGATTGGCAAAGCAAACTTAATAGTCTTGATTGTAAATCTGCTTTGAATTCTCTTTACTTTGTCCAAAATGACTTTATTAGTAAATTTGTTCTATTAACGTGGCCTGCGAAACCTAGCGTTCCTCTTTGGTTTTCTACTGAGATTGTTTCTCACCTGCACACCAAAAAATATAATACATAGAAAAAGGCGCAAAACTAAGGCCATAGCTGACCTGAAGTGTCTCATACGTGCAGCCAAGAGTATTTGCAACGCCTTGAAGACTCTGCATCCAGAGATGAAACCATAATGTGTTTTCATACGTTCGCTCGCTCCGCAAATCTTTTTTCTAGTGGAACCATCCCATAACGGCCGTCCGCCAAGGAAATGGCCAAACTGTTTTCTGCCTATTTCTATTCAGTATTTTCTTCTTCCTTTCCGCGATCTTTTCTATATTCTTTTTCTGCTCGTTCTTGCTCTGTTCCCTCTAATTGACATAGAGAATCTTATCAAAAACCCTAATCCAAGCATCAACCCCGGTTCCGATGGTATCCCCAATATATTTATTATTCCCGTCTCCTTCCTTTTTCAGTTACTCGCCATAATATTTCAAAAGAGTCTCTATGCATTTATTTTCCCCAATACATGAAAGCTTTCACATATTTGTCCTATCCAAAAATCAGGCAATTCTTCTCTAGCTTCTAACTACCGACCGACGTTTACTATACCATTCTACACCCAACATGGTTTTGTTAGTGGTCGTTCTTCTCTCACAAACCTCTTGGAATTGATTGATTTTACGGCTAAATCCTTGGGCAACAGAAGTCAAACTGATTGCATCTACACCGGCCTATCCAAAGCTTCCGACTTCGTTTACCACGCAATCTTGCTAAACAAATTGAAAGTGTATTAATCACGGCTCTTTGCGCAGGTGGTTTACTTCTAAATTAATGGCCCGGCAATGTAAAATCACCTTTTTCAGTGAATTCTCAGATCCTTTTACTCCCACATCAGGTGTCCTCTAAGGTTCTCCCTTTCTCTCTCTTTGTGAATGATTAGCTATGTCCACACTATGCGTTTTCTGCTTGCGGCACAACGTATGCGACATCGCAAGTAGCGCATGCGGGAAACGCATGCTGCTCATCTGTCAAATGTGTAGCGCATGCTGCATCGAAAGCGCTTCCAGCAAAAGTGGATTCTTGGTCGTCACCGCATGACTTGTGCAAGTATGGCAAACGAAGAACTTTTAAATTTTATTGAATAATATAGGAAAAGTGAAGTGTTATGGAATATTAACAATCCCAATTATAAAAATTAACTCAAACGGAATGATGCCTTGGAATTATTGTCAGAAATGTTCAAAACTGATGTACAGGCAGTATAAAACAAAATTAAAAACGTGTGGTCATATTTTTGAAAAGAGCACCAAAAAATTATAAAAAAGGAAAGCGGTGCTGAAGCAGAAGAACATTTCGAAACTTGTTGGCTTGGCTGTAAGCCAATGTTGTTTATTTTAGATTCCGTATCACCGAGGGAAAGTGGTGAAAGGTGTGGTAGTAGCCTTGCAGCCCTTCTACTATTGCTCTTAGAACATCCGGTAGCATTGATGAAATGAATTGCTTCGAAACTTTAAACAAATAAACCAACGAAATGAATGAATCACCTGTCGGCAAATATCTAAGCGCGATTGCGAGTCTGATTTTTTCAGGAATTGCCTCTCGCAGCTGAGTCGATTGTCTTTATTTTAGGCTCGACAACACTTCAAAATTTTGTCTTGACATTCGTGTGAAATTTTTGAAAAGAATATCTTTGTCTTCCGCTAATTCTTTCAAGATTCCAAAATTTGGATGTTTGAAATACTTTTTTGTCCATATTGACCGTGTATTCCTTTTTTTGCGTTCACTTCGCAACAATAAATAATTTGCACTAAAAACAGCAAGTAAAGCCGATTCCGACATATTCATCTCGCGAGATACCATCGACTAGTGTGGACAGTAAACCGCATGCGTTTTGGCGAATGCGTCTGTCGCATGCGATTAGACGAAAGACACACCGCAAGCAGAAAGCGAAAGCGCATAGAAAAAACGCATAGTGTGGACATAGCTATTTGCTTCTTTTCGTTCAGTCTCCTTGCCTACTGTACGTTGATGACTTCAGGATCTTCAGAACCATCTCCTCTATCTATGATTGTCATATACTTGAACGTGACTTAAGTGTGTTTCAATCACGGTGTGCCCTCAATAACCGAACCAACAATGTTGACAAATGCTGTAAACTCACTTCAACCAACAAAACTAATCCCTTCCTGTTTCCTTACTTCTTACAAAAGCATTTTCCTCCCATCTCCTTATCGCGGACAATCGAAGAAGGCGCGCTTTCCGGCACGCCGTTACAGGTTGGGCAAAGAGAGGTGTCCATCGCGTCCAAAGCGATACAAATATGCCCGAAAGCCTTTGTGTCCATTTAAGAACTAGGTTAGGTGCTGGTTCACTTCGTCATGCCTTCTTTCGAGGATAGGCATTAAGCGATGTGTCCAACGATCCTTCGTAGAGGGATACCACCATTCTTGACATTATTGCAGTGAATATCTGAATTCTGAATTGCGCTGCTCCGTTGTAAGTTTCAATGAGCTGCTTATTCTGGTCTCAAAAAACTGTCGGAATCCCCACCGTAATGTCGTTGGGAATCAGCGTTGCCAGACGTCCCATATTTCCCGGGACATTCCGTATTTCAGGCATAATTTTAAACGTCCCGCCGGGACAGACTCTGTCCCGTATTTCAATATTATTCGATTAAAATACGCACCCCTCCCTCCTTAGACTCACCTAAGCCTCCCCATTAGACTCCCGCTTAGCACCCTTAGACCCCTTCTTGCCCCCTGAGCCGTCCCCCAGACTCCCCTCATCCTCCCCCTTAGTCCCATGAACTCCCTCTTAGCCCCCTTAGACTCGGTTGAACCGGTTCAAAAATCTAAAACTAAAGCGATAAAAGCACCGTATGACCGGCACAAAAATGTACCGATTCAGATGCGGGTTGCCATGGGCTATTCGATCCCGTTGTCAAAAGTGTCAGGCGATTAGCATTTGTCCCTTATACGATCAAAAAAATCCGGCAACCCTAATGGCAACCATACCAGCAATAGCACCCGCTGCTTCATCGAAAATGTTTCCGAAGCAACTGCAGACTCTTAAGGACTCTTCAATAAGGCTAATAGCTTTTTTTGCGCTCGCGATGACCAAGACATTTTTCCATATGAGAGCTGCATGCATATAGGCAGGTAAGCTGAGGGTTCTTACCAGGCTTAGATATTTTGGCCATGACTACCCTATATGCCATTCCCCATAAGGTCACGCCAACATCTATGCGTAGTTGCTTGAAGCACTTACGCTTGCTTGTTAACATCGCCAACTTTAGCAAGTTACGCGCATTTTTGTACTCCCAATTCAGTTCAGTTCCTCGTGTTGGACACGTCCTTGAGCTCGCTAGGACATAATAATAGTACATGGTGGCATTCAGAGCGTAACTTAGCTATAAGACTCCTATTGACACATAATGCTACATTTGATACTCCACTCAATGGGATCTTTCTAAAACACTATCCATCTCTTCCAGGCGCCACGATGATGATCACAGAACGGGATCTAACACTTCGGATTGCTTGAAATGCGAAAAACAAATACAAACGTCTAAATACGAAGCCAAAGCGAAAGAGAATCAACTAAAAACGACAAATCTCAACCGGACGAAGCTCATCGAATGTCCCAAGTCAATTGTACTTTTGAAGAAGCTGAAGATCAACATCCTTCAAGAAAATGTTTTGCATGTGAATGCTTTTGATCAAGGTAAAAACTCTACTGTTTTTAAATATGACAAGCATGATGAAAAGCGCTCAGGTCAAAATGGCTCAACGCAACAGGATACTTTACGTTGCCTTCCTGAGTTGGATACGTGTGACAAATGGGATCAATCGCTTACCAACGCCCCACAGCTGGAAAAGTCTCAAAATGGACATGCAAGTCGCGGCTCTTTTAAGTGTGAAACATGTGACAAAAGGTTTACGTTGAAGAGAAATTTAAGACGGCATGAAATCATGCATTTAAACACTGATTCTTTCAAACGTGCACAATGCGAAAAAGGATTTTCATCTAAACAATCTATAAAACAGCATGAAATGATACATTCCGGTCAAGTATCTCTTCAATGTGACGAATGTGGCAAATTATTTGCAACCGAATACAGAAAGAATGAACACGAACTGTTGCACTCGAATCCTGATGCATTTAAATGCGAACAATGTGACAAGAAATTTTCAAGGAAGCAAACATTAACAAAGCATAAAATCACGCATTCAAATCCAGAGTTGCTAACATGTGAGCAATGTGAGAAATCTTTTGCAAAATTGTATTCGCTAAAAGAGCACCAAATGCTGCATTCGAATCCGGATGCATTTAAGTGTGAACACTGTGACAAAAGATTTTCCGCTAAGCACAAATTAAGTGAGCATAAAGTTTTGCATTCGAATCCGAACGCATTCAAGTGCGAGTATTGTGACAAACGATTTTCCGCTAATCACGAATTAACGCGGCATAAAATCACACATTCGAATCCTACGTCGTTAACATGTAACGAACTTGAACAAACGAATTTAAAAGCGAGTTCCATGAAGCGGCATTTAAATCGAGAAACATTCAAGTACGATGAACGTGAAGAAAAAATATCCACCACACCAAAAACAAAGCAACATAAAATCACACATTCGAATCCTGAACTGTTTCCATGTGACCAATGTGAAAAATCATTTGCACATGAGCATAGGAGAAATGAACACCAAATGTTGCATTCGAATCCGGACGCATTTAAGTGTGAACACTGTGACAAAAGGTTTTCGTCTAAGCACAAATTAAACGAGCATAAAATTATACATTCGAATCCTGATGCATTTAAATGCGAACAATGTGATAAAGTTTTTTCGACTAAACAAACTATAGCGCAACATAAAATCATGCATTCGAATCCAGAGTTGCTTAAATGCGAGCAATGTGAGAAATCTTTTACAAAAGTGAATTCGCTAAAAGAGCACCAAATGCTGCATTCAAATCCGGATGCATTTAAGTGTGAACACTGCGACAAACGATTTTCCGCTAAGATAAAACTAAGCCAACATAAACTTTTACATTCAAATCCTGACGTGTTTAAATGCGAACACTGTGACAAAAGATTTTCCGCTAAGCACATATTACGGCGGCATAAAATCACACATTCGAATCCTGCGTCGTTAACATGTGACAAACTTGATAAAACACATTTAAAAGAGAGTTCCTTGAAGCGACACCAAAAATTAAATCCAGAAACATTCACGTATGATCACCATCATGGAAAAAATTCCGCAAAATCGAACCAACATAGAATCACACATTCGAATCCTGGCTTGTATACATGTGAACAGTGTGGGAAATCTTTTATATATATGTCTTCGCTGAAAGAGCACCAAACGCTGCATTCAAATTCTGACGCATTTAAGTGCGGAAATTGCGACAAAAGATTCTCGTCTAAACAAAAACTAAGCGAGCATAAAATCACACACACGAAATCTGAGTTGCTTACCTGTGAGCAATGTGGTAAATTCTTTGGAAAATTATATTTGCTGAAAGAGCACCAAATGTTGCATTCAAATCCTGACGCATTTAAATGCGAACACTGTGACAAAAGATTTTCATCTAAGCATGTTTTGAAACAGCATAAAATTATACATTTAAATCCAAAGTCGCTTACATGCGAACAATGTGGTAAATTCTTTGGAAAATTGTATTTGCTGAAAGAGCATCAAATGTTGCATTCAAATCCTGACGCATTTAAATGCGAACAGTGTGACAAAAAATTTTCCGCTAAACAAAAACTAAACAATCACAAAATTACACATTCGAATCCTGAGTTGCTTACATGTGACAAATGTGGAAAAACATATTTAAAACAGAGTTCCTTGAAGCAGCACCAGAAGTGGCATTTGAACCCGGACGCATTTAAATGCGAACATTGTGACAAAAGGTTTTTATCTAAGCAAAAACTAAGCGAACATAAAATCATACATTCGAATCCTGAGTTGTTTACTTGTGAACAATGCGGAAAAACATACTCAAAACAACTTTCCTTGAAGCGACATCTGAATTGGCATTTGAATCCAAAAACATTTGAGTGCAAACACTGCGACAAAAAGTTTTCGTCCCAATTAGGTTTCAATCAACATGAAATCGTACATACGAATCCTGAGTTGCTTACATGTAAACAATGCGGTAAATCCTTTGCAACTGTGCATAAGAAAAATGAACACAAAATTTTGCATTCGAATCCTGACGCATTTAAATGCGAAATATGTGACAAAAGGTTTCTATCTAAGCAAAAATTTAACGAGCATATGACCATGCATTTGAATCCTGACGCATTTAAGTGTGAACAATGCGACAAACGGTTTTCCGCTATGCACAAATTAACGCGGCATAAAATCACACATTCGAATCCAGAGTTCCTGAAATGCGAGCAATGTGAGAAATCTTTCGCAAAAGTCACCTCGCTTAAAGAGCACCAAATGTTGCATTCGAATCCTGATGCATTCAAGTGCGAACACTGTAACAAAAGATATCCTGGCAAACAAAAATTGAACCAGCATAAAATCATACATTCGAATCCTGACGCATTTAAGTGCGAACACTGCAACAAAAGATTTTCCGCTAAGTACAAATTAAACAATCATAAATGCACACATTTGAATCCTTCATCGTTTACATGTGACATATGTGGAAAAACTTATCAAAGGGAACGTTCATTGAAGCTGCACCAAAAATGGCATTTGAATACTAAAACATTGAAGTGGAAGCAACGCAATAAAAAGTTTTCGACAATTTCAAAATTAAGGCAAGATAAAATCAAACATTCGAATTCTAAGTTGTTTACATGTGAACAGTGTGGGAAATCCTTCACGTATATGTATTCTCTAAAAGAGCATGAAATGTTGCATTCGAATCCTGACGCATTTAAATGCGAACACTGCGACAAAAGATTTTCATCGAAGCACAAATTACGTCGACATGAAATAGCACATTCAAATCCTGAGCTGCTGAAATGCGAACAATGTGGGAAATCATTTGCATACATGACTTTATTGATACGGCACCAAATATTACATTCGAATCCTGATATATTTGCGTGCGAACAGTGCGGCAAAACGTGTTCGTCGATGCATAAACTGAGCCAGCATAAAATTATACATACGAATCCTGAATTGCTTAAATGTGCACAATGTGGTAAATCATTTGCGTGTGTTCGATTGCTGAATGAGCACAAAATATTGCATTCGAATCCTGATGCATTTAAATGCGAGCAGTGTGACAAAAGATTTTCCACCAAACGTAAATTAACCGAACATAAAGCCATACATTCAAATCCTGAATTGTTTACCTGTAAAAAATGCGGAAAAACATATTTAAAGCAACTTTCCTTGAAGCGACACATGAAGTCGCATTTTAATCCTGAAACATTTGAGTGCGAACTCTGCGACAAAAAGTTTTCATCCAAATTAGGTTACGATCAGCATAAAATCGCACATTCGAATCCTGAGTTGCTTACATGTGAACAATGTGGAAAATCATTTACGACTGTAAATAGAAAGAAGGAACATCAATTGTTGCATTCAAATCCTGATGCATTTAAGTGCAAACAATGCGGCAAATGTTTTTCATCTAAGAAAAAATTAGGACAGCATGAAATAACACATTCCAATCCTGAGTCGCTGAAATGTCAGCAATGTGGGATTTCATTTGCATTTTCATATTTGTTGAAAGAACACCAACTGCTGCATTCGAATCCTGACGCGTTCAAGTGTGAGCATTGTAACCAACGCTTTTTACAAAAGCGACGCTTAACGATTCACCAATTAACACATACAGATCCTGATAAATTTAAGTGCGAACAATGTGGGAAAAGACTTTCGTCCAAACATACTTTAATGCAACATCAAATCGTGCACTCAACATCTGAATTGGCCAAATGAGACTTCTGCGTGGAAATCAATTGCGAAAGTTTAATTCTTGTTGCAGCATCCAAAGTCGCATCCAAGCATTGCTTACTTCTGATAAGGAAGAGGAAAAAGGATTGCAATTATCTAAAGTCGATGTTACCTGAAATTTTCAATTTAAGACGTTTTAACAAAAAAGATAGAGAATCGAAGATGGCAGTGGTTTTCCTCCGCAGTTGCTGTTTGAAGACGTAAATTAATTTTGAATTTTTTTGATCGTTCAGTTCTTGGTTTATTAATTAAGTTTAGTTTTACTCTGAAGATGAAGTGTTAAGGCCAATTATAACATACCAATTATATACCAACTAGTCAATATATGTCTTTTGAGTTAGTAGGGTGCAATTTTTTTCAGAGATAACTCACTTAGACCTCGATAGACCCATTGTGCACAAAGAGATGGGATCGGCAATACTATTGCCTCAATATCTCAATAACCGAGATCCCTACGAACAAGTCGTGAATGGGAAACTTTTAGATCATAAAATTTTCAACAGCCTATCTACAATAGTTTATACGGGACATACCTCTGTCAAAGTGATTAAATAAACCGCATTTGCTCTAATGGCGGGAGATATGTAAGATGACCAAGAAGTATGGAACTCAATCCTACGTACTTCACTAGCTATTAGTATTCACTTCAAAGAAAAATTTAGTTTTTTGTTCTAGGAGCGACCGTTCGAGAGAAAAGTTACCGGTAACTTTTTAAAGGTGGATCACACAACAGCCGAATACGGGATCCTGTGGCCGCCATTTCGGAAAAAAATGTTTTTTTGTGTACATTTTGAGTTATACAATATACTATCATTAGCGGATTTGGTGTTTTTTAATTTATTTACTTACGAAAAATCATGAAAAAAAGGTGTAATGATGGAGACGTGGCAGGATCGCCATGTAATAATCGAAAACTGGCAGGATTGCCATGTGATGTTTGAATCGTATTGAGGACAGCTTCTTTCACCTGTATCCTTTCTTTAAAAATACGAATTGTTTAAATTGAGGGAACCGTGGATATCCCTAGTGTACGAACCTAGCCAAGCGGTCGAACCGCAGATAGAGTGGCGTGGAGAACATGTCTCTCGGCCGATATTTCTAAGTGTGCAATATTAAAACACAAAGGTTTTCTGTATCGCGTATGAGGTTTGCAGAGAGAGACTTGACTTCGCTACTATGTCGCAGCGTCGCGAATTATTACTTCGCGCGTCTAAGTCAGGAAAGCAAATCCTCTCGATCTATATTTCCTTTCTTCTTTTATACAGTTTTTCAAACTAATAACTAAGTTAATTTATTGCTTAAAGACTAAATGCCTAATGTAATTTTACAATACAAACAGTTCGATGATCTATTTGCACATGCAGCAACATGGATCATCGAATTTCATTATTGAGACTGCACATCCATAAATCGAGCGGCGTGTCCACTTGACCCATGACATGATGCATGTTCGCACATTAGCCTGGTCAAGTGTCTAGACGATTTCAATCGTAAATCGCTCATACTAATCGATGAGTGTAGCGGCAGAAAACATAACACGTGCGTATCGATCTATGCATGTGCACTTGTTTACAAATTGAGTGGTTTATGACTTACTTTCTTGTGCGGGCTAAATTAGCTTATACTAGGTGACATCGAATGTGTTACACTACATTACATTGGATGGTGCAGATTATGATACACTATAAAGGGGTCTCTAGAGTAGTGTTACCCCTTAACTGCTGTGGAGGTGGCTCCATATCAATTTGGTGATGTTGTTATTTGGTGTTGGACCAATATACCGAGTAGCAGGAATATTAACCAAGGTAAAGTACATCGACATCTTAGAAAACATCATATTGCAATGGGCCGAGGAGATTCTTCCTATTATACGGAAGTTTAAGCCCAACAATGATCCCAAATATACAAGGACGCTTCAGGAAGACAACAGCGTCGCCGATTTAGACTGGCCATCAACGATTCCGTACTTAAATCCAATCGAGCACTTTTGGGGAGACATAAAGCAAGCCATAGCAGTAAGAAATGTCACAAAAATGGACCAACTCTTCGAAGTGGTGAAAAAAGCATGAGCATCACTACCTTTGAAGAGATGCAAGAGCCATTACGACAATACCGAATCGCCTACAAAAGGCTGTGAAGCAGATGGTTTGCTGACAAGTTAATAATATGTTTCTGTAATTTATTGTTGTTATTTAATCAAATATTTGCTTAAATAAATGAATTTGAAAATATTTTTTTTATTGCGTGTCCGCTCGGAATCTTGGGTTTTCCAAAACTCCTTTTGTCCTTTTAGATGTATCAATGCCTGACCTCAATAAAACACAGGTAAATTATTCAAATAGCAAATTTTTTAGCTTAAGTACCTCCCAAATTTCATGTAATTTAGTGTTACAAATAATTTCTGGCATATGACCACCGCGATTTTGTCTTAGGAAGGCCACCCTGTCGATCCAATTTTGAACCACTTTTTTCAGCATAACCGGCCTTATTTCCCTAATACCTCATCGAATATTAGCTCGCAAGTCATTAATAATTGCTAGTTTATCAGCATTGACAAGTGACTTGACGTACCTCCACAAAAGTAGTCCAATGGACTGATCTGGGCGGTCACCTTACAGGTTCATTTACAGATGATTCGTTTACCAAAGGTTCGGCTCAATAAAGTAATGGTTGTGCTGTATGGCATGTCGCAACATCCTGGGGAACCATGTGTTTATCAGACGGTTGCACTGATGTTGGGAATCAAATAAATTACTAATCATTTGTTGGTAGCGATCGTCATTAACGGTCACGTTAGTGCAGTCTTTATGAAAAAAAAGGACGAATTATACCGCTGGGAAGCAACGTGCACCGTATACTGACTATTTCGGGATGTAATGGGGCTTCCAAAGACTCTTGAAGATTATTCTCACACCAAAAAACGGCAATTTTGCTTTTATACGAACCCATTAAGCTGAAAATGAGCCTCATCGCTGAAAATGATTTGAATTGAAAAGTGCAGTTCAACTTACAACTATATCTCGGCCCATTCACCGAAAATACGACGTAAACTATGGTCCAATGGCTTCACTGTACGAGCTCGTGTTGGGTGAACATTGTCTAATAGAGTATATGTGGCTATAAACCTTTCTATCGTTTTGCATATGAGCTGGACGATTATGAACACCATAAATTGAACGAAGTGCTCCATAAGTTTGCAAATTTCGGAAATTGTTTTCCACCTTTTGGGGCGTTATTCGGTTGTAAGTGTTTGCATGGTAATTTGCCAAAGTTAACTGAAGACAATGTCAAAATAGGGACGAAATTTGACTACTACTATGATATCGGAAGTTCTATACCTCTAAAAACACCCTTTACAGAACAGAAGAAAGAAAATGTATCCCGATGATTGATGATTGATTTAACCCCAATTGGAAGTAAAAGTCAAAAACGATTTCTTCTTGTTCCCCTAATTACAATCTACTCCCGCAAAAAAGGTGCACGTCAAATAGATTCATGAATGTTATTTCGGGAGTCATGAAACCGATTCCTTTTTTAAATGTATTGAATAATAACTTTGAATATTGAATAATAAGTTTGCAATTTTTTATTTATAAATGCTTATCAAAAATGGCAAAAATTTATAAACAACAAATATACCTATAAATTGTTAAAACTGGACACTCGGAGCTGTCGGAAGACACAAGAGAAAAAAGATTCATAAATTCCTCCATCGGAAAGAATGCTCTGGTTTTTATTTCTCGACTCGCGCGGAAAAGAAAGAGTAAAAACTCGCGGGAAAGAACGAGTGAAAACGAGCATCGAAATTTCTCCATGTGGAATTGGGCAAATGTATTGTAGCGAGGTTGCAATTGTGTGTCAGCAATTCTTATACATATACGCCGCGACCGAATCAGTGTGAGAATAACATATGTACCGATGCAAATAAGAACACTAAATGCGTTCACAACCCCACACAACGCGTTGTTTGGGCTGTAATTTGCCTCTAAGGTTCGTGCTAATAATTTTCTGGCTTGGAAGCTCAACACGACTGTTAGAAAGGTTCAATTTGTTTTCAAGGCGTATTTATTTGGTTGTATTTTCATTTAATTTCTAATTTAACGTCACAATCTATTCACAATAAACAATTTACCGCGGCGGCAGACATTTTTATTTTAAGCTGATAGCACTTCACACTATTGTCAATCTGACACGTGCTGTTGCTGTTTGACAGCGACATTATCCACCGAAAATCGCCGTAAACAAAGTGTTCGAAAATGAAGCATAAACGCAAATTGGGTATTCGTCACAAATAAACTATGATCATCCAACTTATAACAACTATTTCTTACAGGTGTCGGTCTTAGTAAGGAAGAACGTACTGTAATTGTCATCGGTGAAATTATTCAAGAACTATTGGAAGCGCACGAAAAGAAAAAAAATGTGGATTTGAATCGAATTAAATCTCGTCTGTCTTCGAAATATGGTCTAGAAAGTGCTCCGAAATTAGTAGATATCATTGCTGCAGTGCCGGAAGATGCAAAAAATGTCCTTTTGCCGAAACTTAAAGCGAAACCAATACGAACTGCTAGTGGTGTAAGTTGGAGTTGTTGTTTTTGTGTATTTTCCGCATTAAGTCGAAGTTCGTTTGGTTTAAATATTTACCAAGTGAAAAAATTTATTATTATTTAGAATACAATTTTGGTATGAAATCCAATCGATCGCCTCATTGAATTTTGCTATTTGAATTGCAACCTATTTCGATTTTATCAAACATACAGTAGACCCCGCTTAAGTGCGCTAGGAAAGTTCGGAAAAACTTGACGCGCATATCCGAATTGTGCAGTTAGGCGAACTCGCTTTAGTGCACATTGACGCACTTAGCCGAATTCGCTTAAATGCGTCAGGAGCACTTATCAATTCTCTCTTTTAATTATTTTAGCGTAAAGCAATTTGAAAAATTAGAATGATGATAAAAGAAAATAACGTTTATTGGCAAAATTTATGAAGGAAAATATTTACACACTTCATTTTACATTTCAAATGGTAACCAAGAAGGCCTATACTATATAAATGCCAGAATATTACAAATTTTTCTCGAAATACTCCGTAATTTTTTTTTGTTTAAATGTTCGCTAAAATGCCTCAAACACTTTCTCTTCCAAATTTTCGAGATCAGAAAGGTCTATGTTTCGTTCGTCCAAGTAAATTTTGAGAGTGGCAATGGCTTCCGCGGTGTCCTTAAAGTTAGGTTTTGGCATTTCGACGCTTGATGCTCACTTCCATCGTCGCTGCTATCATCACTGGCTCCTTGCTGCTCTTCCAGGAGAACTTGGCCAATAACTTCATCGTCATTAAGCATTCTCCAGCATTCTAAATTGACATCAGAGTCAACGTACTCTTGAAAATCGCTATTTGTCGATAAATCATTTGGCAAACTTTCATCACCTTCATCTTCAAAAGGAGCGATGCTCACAAAGCCAGCCTATAAAAAGCAAAAAAATAATTCAGAATATATTTTCATCATGAAAAAGGGCTTAATTACCTTGCGGAAACAATTTTGGATACTTTTATCTTATACCAGCCACCATGCCCGTTTAACGTACAGAATCACACCATATAATGTATCGATTTGATGAAGTTAGTTAAAGGAATTCCTCGTTCGATAGCCGTGATTTGCTTTTGTACAATTATTTGCCTGTAGTAAGATTTGAAGCATTTAATTATACCTTGATCCAGTGGCTGTATCAAAGCAGTAGTATTCGGAGGAAGAAATTGGATTTCTATGTTTTGTAGCTCTGTCGTTATTTTATGGCACGATGCATTGTCCACAAACAGGACAATCTTCCTTTTTTCAGCCATCAAATCAGTATCCACGCCTAAAAGGATTTCATTCCAAATGTTTGCGTCATCCATGCGTTTTTGTTCGAAAAATAAGGAAGTGTAAAATTTTTGTTTTTAAAGCATCGTGTATTTTTTGAGTGGCCAATAATAAAAAAAATTTTGTAGGTTCCCGTTGCATTACACAAAAACAGTATTGTAATCCTTTTTTTCTGGGACTTGGCACCACGAAGTTTTTCTCCCTTGTATGCAAGAGTCCCCTTTGGCAGGGACTTTTAGAATAGTCCACTTTCACCTGCATTGAAAACGTTGTTAACTTCGTATTTTTGCAGTCTGGGAGGCAACACATTTTCACAATATGCCGTTGCTTTGTCGTTATGTGCGTCTTGCGCTTCTCCATGAATTTTAGTGAGTTTAATATTTTATCTTTTCTGCCACCTGTAAAGCCAGCCATTTGTTGGTTCAAAATCAGTGTTCATATTTACTGCCAATTCTTTGGCTTTATTCATAACAATCTGCGCAGTAATTATGGCATTATGTTGTCGGTTTTGGTCGAACCATATTTTCAACGCTTTTTCAACGTTTTTGTTTGATCCACTCCTTTTCCGCTTTGTGTTTAAATTCTGGGCTGCAAGGTCCTTTATTTTTTTCTCCAGCTGTAATATTCGGTTGACCGTACTTATTGTGCATCCATACTCCTTCACTATTTGTTTTTTTGTTTTGTTTTTCTTATTATTTATTTGGTTAATGATGTTCAGTTTCTGCTTAACTGTTAATGACACTAATTTACGTTCCATTTTATTTGAAAACTTTACTGAAACTCCCGCAAGTAATTTTAAAAAAAAAGCTCCGCAGGATCAGAATCCTATCTTTATGTCAACGCTAAACACGCGAAAAACACTACATATCAAATAGTTTAGACTATGTACGTACATATCAAGTTTGCTCAGAAAAGCAATGACTGGTCCCGTAGAACTAGGCACTTGAAATTCTAAAGGAAATGATTACATATGTAAAATTTTTGACCGAGCTACATACATATTTAAATATCTTATGACCGCTAAAATTCTTTCCTATTGAAGAACTGGAGTCCTTGTATTTTACATATGTACATACATATGTACTATCAACTCATACACACCTACAGTTGTTCTCCTACAATTCTTATCTCCTTACGAATGTATCTATAGATTGTCATAGTTTTAGTGGCAATGAATCCTTTTTTATTAAACCTCGTCGTCATGAAAAAAAATCCCTGATCTATGTTCTAAGAATGCAATAAAATTTGCAAAAAGAGAGTGCTATATTAGTTACATATTATTACCTCACCATGAAAACAACAAGCTGCTTAGCATATTTTTACACGATGAAACTGCACCTATAAATCCTTTTCCAGAGAAAAAAATTCCTGCATACCTGAGAATATATTCACACCTACACACAATTGCTTATACAATTCATAGCCCTCACCGGATTTGGCCTTTTTTTATGGCGCTAATTCTTATTTATTGATGATATGCCAACGAGGCAAAACTGTTCGAAGTCCATTTAAGAATATGTATCATAAAATGCATGCACCGAGGATTTTCCATATTTTCGATAAGCAGTTATCCGCTTCTAGTTCAGTAAGACAATTAGAAAAATGTTGAAAATGTTGTCGTGAGTAGCTGGTAAGATGTGACTGGTTATGTGTGTGAGTATGTGCAACGGCTAGTCTTCGGGCAAATGTAATGTAATCGCACTATGTGCTCGAAAATGATTAAGAATGTGTTTCTTTCGTTCAAAAACGTTTTGATTAATTACAGATCGCTATTGTTGCTGTCATGTGCAAACCGCATCGTTGTCCACACATCTACATGACCGGAAACATATGCGTGTACTGTCCCGGCGGACCAGACAGTGACTTCGAATACTCCACGCAAAGTTACACCGGCTACGAACCGACTTCAATGCGTGCGATTCGTGCGCGCTATGACCCATTCATCCAGACGAAAGATCGTGTCGGACAACTAAGCCAATTGGGACATTCTGTGGACAAGGTGGAATTCATTGTCATGGGCGGCACATTTATGTCGTTGCCCGAGGACTACCGAGATTTTTTTATACGCAACTTATTCGATGGCCTGTCTGGATTCCAAAGCAAGGATGTAGCCCAAGCTGTACAGTATTCAGAATTGTCTCCGGTCAAATGTATAGGCATTACAATTGAAACGCGTCCCGATTATTGTCTTAAACGGCACTTGTCGGACATGCTCTCGTATGGCTGTACACGATTAGAGATTGGCGTCCAATCCGTTTATGAGGACGTAGCTCGCGATACGAATCGTGGTCACACCGTGCGGGCGGTGTGTGAAAGTTTTCAATTGTCGAAAGACGCTGGATATAAAGTTGTTGCACATATGATGCCCGATTTGCCTAATGTAGACATTGAAAGGGATATTGAACAGTTCATAGTACGTATATTCGATCATCATTGTAAATGATTCTTAATACTTATGCTTCATTGTAGGAATTTTTCGAGAATCCAGCTTTTCGGGCCGATGGATTGAAGATCTATCCGACATTAGTTATTCGAGGGACAGGTCTTTATGAATTGTGGAAAACAGGACGATATAAGAGCTACCCACCATCAACTCTAGTTGATTTGGTTGCAAAAATTTTGGCATTGGTGCCGCCATGGACGAGAGTTTATCGTGTGCAACGCGACATTCCAATGCCTTTGGTCAGGTAATATGAATATTTCTTTATTATTTAGTGCAGAGATAAAGATATCATGAATCCAAATGATTAGCTAAACTGAACCGATATATACTCAAACCGTATGCCGGCGAATGGAATCGTTTGGATATCCGATAATGCGTTGTTTCGATATAAAAAAAACAATTCACACGCGGCTCCCAAAAGTGTGAATTCACTGGAAAGCTACTACAACCCTCTCAAAACCAGCTTCAATTACAGATATGTGATTGATATGACGTCTTTGCAATCTGCTGATAATTTTTATAATGTTTTATAAACTAACGCGCGTTTTTTTATTCAACATGTACGAGATGCAAATAATTTTGCGAGCATTTCAATCCTGTACAGGATGCAACTAAAATAAATGATGCACCAAAAAGAGTGTTCTTTAGCCTTCTCAAATTATTAAGCTCTACTACTTCCAATGAAAAACAAGCCGCAGTTGATTACGGGCTTCAAATCGTCAGTCATCTTTGTACACAACCCGTCATCCCATACCTCGACCATATTTTTTGATCCAAGCAATAATGGCCAATGCTTCCCGGAAAAAAGTTTGAATGTTTCTGGTAACCCCGCTGGAAAATCGCATGGTCGTGCCAAAAGTCGACATACATCTCTCTTACACTTGCGTATAAAATAGGAGCATCCGTCGCACTAATGAGAATCTAACGAGAAACGAAGGAAAATTTCGAGTCGCGACCTTAGATTTGAGATTGATTATCGAACCGCCGGAGAAGGCGGACACGTAAATAAAGGAAAACTCGATTAGTACTTTTGAATTTTTTCGAGCTTGAGTTTTTATACACGCTACTAGGTCGTAGAAAGATAAGTAGTTCGCGGAGAATTCGAAATAGTTCTATCAACGGTGTGAGTATGTTTTATCCGCACATGACATGGACATGATTTTTGTGCGGTGCAGACGCGATCAGTTATCAAGATAAAAATATTTGTATGCATTAGGAAGGGCTGTCGCTTGTATTTAATATTCAGCTAAGATTCGCAAGCGATTCGATATCTGAATGAGACAACAACATATAATGCGGAGGAACAACGTTCAGTCGAAAAATATTGTACGGGCTGCCCGCGTTTGTGAACGGCGGACTCAAAGCAGAGGCGTCCCTGAATATTATTCGTAGGACTTTCGATCCGAAAGAGAGCGAAAATTCCTGATTATGATTTACATTAGTGGTTACATAAGTCAACTATTTCAAATTGCCCGAGTATTTAAGTCTCGATGTGGTTTCGGGGTGACGGACGGCATCCTCGCTTCCCCATTTAATTACGATGGTACCAGCCAGGAACCAAAAAACCTCCATTAATGTGCAAAATAGAGTTAGTAAGTTGCTAACCAAAGCACACTGATGGGCGGTGGTGTCGACTAGACACGAAGGTTCCAATCCCATAAATAGAATTGCTACGTATGCATAATATACGGGGAAAAATTGACAGTCTTTATACTGCGCGGATATAAATAATTTATAAAAAAATAGTTGAAGTATAACGAGCTTAATCCATCAACAAGCCTAATCGTGGTCGTGTTGTCTGGTGGCGGATGGTAAATGACAGCACCTGAATAGGACGCCGTCCGTCACCCCGAAACCACGTTCCCCATTTAATCTCGATGTAAATTTTACAAAACTTAACTTCATTTAAAACTTAGCTTACCTGTTGTGCAGTTGCTTTTTATTGGTAGTTTTCAAGTAGTTTCATTTAGTGTCGTGGTCCAGATGATAAAGCGTTTGACTACTACACCGGGGGCGATGGGTTTGGCTCACAGCCCTAGCAGGTGTAAATGAGCAAAATAATAACCCTTTCTGACCCTTATGTTTCCCATCAGCCAAGGCTATGCTCTGCAGCATAAGGTTGTCCCCTGAGCCAAGGTAATAAACTAAAAAAGGAACGAAAGATCCGCAACTGACACGCGATCAATCTGCACGTGAATGCAAACGTAGAGCGGGTTGGATTTGAATCAATCTTGAGCCAGGTCCGGGTAGCCACCATGCTCAACTTAACAGCAAAATATAGCAAAACCAGTTTTCATATGAATATAAGAAAATACATTTGTTTCCTTTATTATACAATTTCGATTTTATTATTACCAAATGTACATTTCGGACATTAGCTGTGTCCTTCTTCAGTGTATTATTGTGTCTGAACAGAAGAAATGGCAAAATCTTACTTAAATATACTTAGCTTACCTCCTTGCGAGTCCAGAATCCGACGCTCCCAAGAATCAAATACCTTCCCAAATTGTATAAAGAAGGCAATGAATTGAGAGAAGTTATCACAGCAAACGGCTCACCCACGTACAAAATAGCCAAGTGGCTTGTAACAGAGTTTCAGAAACTAGAGACACCTATAAAACTTAGATCAATAAAAAACTCATATGAATTAGCTGATCTACTAAATGGGAAAACACTTAATGACGACGAGATCATGACATCGTTTGACGTGAAAGCCTTGTTTCCCAGCATCCCGATAAAAGACGTGGCTCTTGGATCAAAAGAAGACGCCGAAATGGAGAAATAAAGTGAAGTCTTACGTGAAATTTATTGACCTTTGCATGAGAGAGAACTACTTCACGTTCAGAGGGAAATATTTCAAAACGACATCAGGCGTAACAATGGGGAACCCGCTCTCCCCTTTCATTAGCGAAATCTTCATGAACTCAATAGAAGAAAAGATTAGAGAAAAGGAACTGCTACCAAGAATCTGGATACGTTACGTGGATGATGTGTTCGCGGTATTCAAACAGAGTAGGCCCGAAGATGTAGTTGAAGGCATTAACAAAATCCATAGAATTCACTATGGAAAAAGAACAGCATGGTGAGATTGCTTATTTAGATTTAAAAGTAATAAGAGCAAACAACAGTTTTGAATTTGACATACAAATCAACTCACACTTAAAGGACGATACCATATACATCCAATCACTCATTCACACACAAAATGGCCGCATTCAACTCAATGATTCTCCGAATGGTTACGACCCCTCTAAATACTGAGCGCAGCATAAAAGAAAAAGAATACATCCTAGAAACGGCACAAATGAATGGAACAATCATCGAGAACCGTATCAAGAACATAGACCATCAGAGGAGAATACGAAAACTAACGTCCCTACAATGTAGCGAAAATGGTCGAGCTACCAAAAAACGGGTAGCTATTGAACGCCCAACTCTGAGCGGAGAACTAAAGAGTATGTTAGCCACATCCAACATCGAAGCGACAATAACGGGCAACAAACTCAAAACGATTCTGGGGACAACCAAAGATCCACAATATACAAAATATACGAGATCACATGTTCAGATTGCGATAAAGTATACATTGGACTGAAAATCAGACCGATCCAGAAAAGAGTGCGGGAGTACATTAGAGAAGCTGAACCAGCCATCAAACATAGAAGGACTGATATTAGGTCTTCGGTTGCAAAACACATTGTCGAGGAAGGCCACATCATCACTAGGACAAGCTCGAAATGCATAAAAATGGTCCAAAAACATTCAAAGCTGGATGTCTATGAAAGTCTTTTGATTGCGAGAACCCCGGAGTCGAAAAGTCTGAACCACGATCTAGGTAGTGATTTGTTGGACCTTATTAAATCGATCCTGTAGGGGTCATAAAGTTATACCGGGATTCAATTATATATGAGGAGGAGGATATAATTAATTAGTATCTAAGCTAAGTACGTTTAAGTAAGACATTGTTGCAAAGTACCATCGAACATCCAGCAAAGGCGCATGCTTCTCTGAAAAATGATTCGGAAAGTTGATTGCTTTCACCAGAAATCTGAATGCTGAATTTATACAAGAGGGGATTGTTGAAGTCTGCTGAACTGCTGTACGGACTCTAAAACTGGATCCTCCAAGAAAACGATGATCCCAAACATCTTACTCGCCTCTGCAAATCTTGGAAGGAATAAAATGGAATAACAACCTTGGACTGGCCATCGCAGAGCCCAGAAGCGAATCCCATTAAAAATGAGTGGTCACTCATGAAGATCAAACTGAAAGGGGGGAAATATCAACTACGCAACAATTCATTTGAAGTTTAAAACAAATTTGGAGAAGTCTAAGTGTGGATTACGCTGAAATATTGAACCAAATTTGTCAAAAAAGATGATAGGCGATTATAGATTGACAACGGTGATTAGACGTCATATTAACATAGTTGCGAAATTAACATATAAATATAGTTTAAGAAATAAGTATGAGTACATAAAATGAATTTCGTAGTATTAAATGCTTTTTTGAGACACTCTCTTCTGGAACACACTGTAGCGCGCGCATTAAGTAGGCTTGGTACGTGTCTAGTTGCCGCGCTCTTCATTGCGTGGTAAATTGTTTTGCCGATAAAACTATACCGTTCCTTTTTTCACGAATGAATCAGAATATACGCAAATCCGCAATAGGCAAAGGGATCTATTAGCATTCATTCGTTTTGTTGACTCCGTTGAAATGCAAGCAACCTCTTTTTCCTTCATCTTTGCTAATACGTTCACTTAAATTTGCAGCTCTGGCGTTGAACATGGCAACCTACGCGAATTGGCGCTGGCACGAATGAAGGACTTGGGCACGGAATGTCGTGACGTTCGCACGCGTGAGGTAGGCATCCAAGAGATACACAACAAAGTTCGTCCCTACGAAGTTGAACTCATACGACGCGATTATGTTGCGAATGGCGGCTGGGAAACATTTTTATCGTACGAAGATCCAACACAAGATATTCTAGTTGGATTGCTGCGACTTCGCAAATGTTCAACGGAAACGTATCGACCTGAGTTGAAGAATGCATGCTCAATAGTTAGAGAGTTGCATGTGTACGGTTCGGTTGTTCCAGTCAGTGCTCGTGATCCTACCAAGTTTCAGCATCAGGTACGAAGCTAGAATTTCATATTTCATGGAAACATTTACTGAACACATTCATTTCAGGGTTTTGGCATGTTGTTGATGGAAGAAGCAGAGAGAATCGCCCTCGAAGAACATGGCAGCACTAAACTAGCTGTTATTTCGGGTGTCGGTACAAGGAACTACTATCGCAAGATGGGCTATAAACTGGAAGGACCTTACATGACGAAGATGTTAGTATAAATAAACACTGTTTTTGTTTTAAAGTCGGTCTAATAAACTGAACGCAACTTGATAAAATGTATTCGTTCTCTTTATTTTCACTTAGAAATGTAAAAGGTAATTCGTAAGTTTACTTTTCAGTCCTTTTAACAGGAAAATATAAATAATGAATCTTTTCTATAAATCATTTTTCTTTTTCATATTTAAAAAATAATTGATCAACGATATCCCATTTGCGGACATCTACAATATTCAATCACTTGAAAGTTTACCGCGACTATCTACCACAGCTTCGGAATGTTGCTTCCGTTGTTGTTTTTTTTTGATATTTCTAACCATTTGAGAAATGTCACATCTCGTCAGCTATACAATCGGTTCGGCCGATCCGAATACCGTGAAAATAAAAAGTCCAATAAGATTTATACCGGCTATTGTGCTAAACACGACAGGCCAACTTTGCGTCAGTTCCAAGATGTGTCCAGCTAGATAGACCCCAAGGAAACCTACAGAAATATTTTATATGTGGTTTAGCGTGAACGAAAATATGTTTGTATTTAAAACAAAGTTGAAGAATTCACCGCAAAAGAGATACAGCTTTTTTTGATCAATTTTCGAATATGTAGTGCATATTATGATTGATGCTAAAAAAGTGCGAATAGGATAACAAATGAGAAAGATGCAGTTAACTTCGGAGCTGACCTATTTCGAGTTTTGTCGATGTTATATACTTTTATTTCAATTTTCAATAGTTGTAAAAATGGAGCGGCATTGGTCTTGCTGCAAAATTTTCATTTATATAATCATTACCTGGAATGGCTCCAACGGTGTTCATAAGTCCAAACACGCTGCCCGAATAGCCAGGTGCCAAGTCTTGGGGATTTACAGTGACGGCATTGTTATGAAACCCCGTTCCACCTGGAAGAAACAAGTTATAGTGCACAATTTCTCCACCTAGAAGCAATTCCTTGCCTATAATAATTGTCATGCAAGTCAATGCATAATTGAAGTTGCTCGTGCGACTCATAATGAACAATGCAACGTTTTGCGAGACAAAGCATGTACCCTGTATTAATTTACGCACTGTCGAAGTCGACCACTCCTTGGCGATGAGGTAGGTTGTCAGATATTTGGCCAGGAAGGTACAAGGCGGCAATGCCAGCCACGGTATCATATTTACAACCCATCCTTTGGCATGTGGATAGCCATCGTGGAAGTAGGTCGGCAACCACGACAACAATACGAAAAAGCAATTCATCTCACATGCATGCGTCAGCACACACGCCCAAAATGACGGACGCAGGAATAGTTTCAACCACGGCACTGAATCCTCTATGCCCTGGCCTTTTGTGCATAAGCGACTCGGCATCGATACGTTTATGATGCGATTTCGATCAGACGACATTGTGTAGTAGCGTAAAACCAATGCCCAAGCTATGCCCAGACATCCAATCACACGAAACACGCACGGCCATCCAAAGTAGTCAAGAATGAAAGAGCCTAGTATTCCTGTTAATAGCGTTCCCATTGCAGAGCCCGATGTTAGCATACCAAAGAAACTCGTGCGTTCGTTCGAACTTAAGTTCTGTAACGAGAATGTTGGTAAATGTGTTCTAGATCGTGTTGAATGTCTTTTACTTGACTAGTTATACTTATCATGCTCGGAAAGTGAACACCTTGAAAGGCTCCATTTATTATTCTAACAGTCACTACAAACGATATTGCGTAGTTTTTAGCTGTAGGTGCTAAGTAAATAATGTTTGGCATCCAAAATGTTAGCAACGACCATCCAATCGCGGCTAGAAATATCACTCGTTGTCCGCCAAATTTATCACTAAAATATCCGCCAAGGACCTGCAATAATGTGTTCAATAATCTTCAGAATTTGTATGGAATAATGTAATTTTTAGCATCTTAATTTTAACTATGAATGAACGAACAATTGTTATACCTTTAATTTCTGTAACGTTCACCACTACACCGCAGCCGATCCTGGCCACGGTTTGGACAGTCCCACCCGGCTTAAACCCGCGAAGAGGGATGTGGGAATATATTTTAAAAGGGCGCTGTCATCAAATACTTCTATTTAAAAGGTTTTACACCAAAACAAATAAAAGAAGAGATGGTTTTAACACTAGGAGACTCCTCCCCATCATATTCAACTATTAAGCAGTGGGTTTCTGAATTTGAAATGGGTCGTGTGAGCAACTCTGACGAGCCTCGCTCAGGACGGCCCGTTGAGGTCACAACTTGAACAGAAATGATTGAGAAAATCCATCAAATAGTGTTGGAAGGCCGCAGGTTGAAAGTGCATGATATAGCTGAGACCTGTAGGATGTCAGCTGAACGTGTGCGAAATATTTTGCACAACCATTTGAGCATGGAAAAGCTGTGTGCAAGGTGGGTGCCGCGTTTGCTAACGCTCGACCCAAAATTGATTCGAAAAAACATTTCTACCGACATTTTGGCGCTGTATAGACGTAATCCAAACGAATTTTTGCGTCGATTCATAACTGTTGATGGGACTTGGGTCCACCACTACACTCCTGAAAATAAAGAACAATCAAAACAGTGGGTTGGAAAAGGAGAACCAAATCCAAAGAAGGCAAAAACAATTTTATCGGCAAACAAGGTTATGGCTACTGTTTTTTGGATGCGAGAGGAATTATATACATTGATTACCTTGAAAAGGGTAAGACTTTCACTGATCAATACTACGCAGAGTTATTGCAACGTTTGAAGCACGAGGTGAAAATTAAACGACCTGCCAGGACTGTCCTGTCCACGAATGCGGAAACGGGAACAGGATTCGCGACGACCCAAAACCACCGATCGGATAGGAAATTTCCTACCAACAAGGATCGAAAAACAAAGAGCTGACGCGACGGTCACTTTGCCACTTCACACGAGCCAAGCCAAATTTAATTTAATGCAATACTTTACTTTAAATCAATGCACTATTTTATTTTGATTCAATGCACTATCAACCTAACTCTCTATACTTAAGTCTACTTACAATTCTGTTTCTGCTTAATCTACTCCGGTGGCTGTCTCCAGACTCCTGATCTCGCTCGTTCGCCGCTCGTCGTCCTCATCTTCTCAACCGCAGACCGATTTCGCGAAACCACCAGCCTTTTGCCGCTCAACCCTCGTACACTACGTGCCCTTCCACCATACTTAACCACACACAACAGGCCCGCCAGCTGTTCGCCCGGCGATATTTATGGGATCCACCGATCTCGTTTGCTGCATCGGCGGTCAATGCCCAGTCGAGTTTACTGAACTTGTCGAAGCTTTCCTGGCTTTGGGACCGGTTTTGTCGATGCACGTCAGCTGGCAATTTCAGCTTCGTGCGATTGATCAGAGCGTTGCACCTCGAAGCGGGGGGGGATGCTGTGGCTGCGGGGTGTGGTTGTAGTGCTGGTGAAATAATCGTGGCAGACGTTAACCATGGTGAATTCCAAGTGCAAATGGTTGTGGGTGTCACAGGCGCATAGTACACTCCATTGTCGTATCGTAGACCGCGCGGAGCCTGGATTTGGATCTGTTGCGGCGATTATGTGAGCGTTGTTTGTTATTGTGATTGCTGGCAACTTATCTGCAGAGTCTGTGACGTTGACTGTAATTCATTTTGCTGTTGATGATACTTAAATTACGCAGCCTCGCGCGCACGGCCAGGAACACTCTCCATAAAAACCTTACTATCTACTTAGCTATCTAATCCAATATCCTCAACATACATACATCTCCTCTATATTTATATAATTCAAACCTATAGCCTAAATTGACCTACTCCCTACAATATAATTCATTAATAACCTGGTCGGGTGAAGTGGCGAACGTAACATTACCAATTTCCAAAAGACAGCGTTTACCCGCACGATGGTTTGCGGTGGTGGCCTTCAAGAACAAGGCAGTCCCATATTTTGCCCTTATGTGGTGTGGATCGACCACGTTGCGTGGCGAACGTAACACAATGAATTCGGACAAATTATATATACGCGTATCGCTTCTGTAGCTTCTATAATTGGGCTCCAGTCTTGCGCCTATTTTCAATTTCTACATAATTTCTTACTGTCCTTTCAAGTTCTGATAGATATTTAGTATACGAACAACACTTTTTGTCATAGCGAACATCTGAGATGCATTTCTCTGTTAGCATTCTCTAGATTTTAGTTTTTTATTTGAAATAAAGATATCGTCCCTGTTCAGGCAGAAATCACCAAGAGAAAAAGTGAAGATTTGAGTGAATGGCATTCGAGATTTTGGATTGTTTGAAATGAAAGAAATCGAATAAAAAACTTGCACTTTGAAATAAGAAGACTTGATTGTCAATTCGTAGCTTAGCTTTCGGATAATTAACCATAAATTGAAGAAAAACTTATCATTATCTTATTTCTTAAACGCAAGTACGTTAGGAATTTCTGAAAGGAAACATTTAAAGAAGTTCGTACACCCATTCATAAAAAATCGCCAAAGATATGTATAAGAAAATTATCGAATTTGACACGCACATAGGCAATTGCAATAGATATACAGCATAAATTTTTCTATTTCAACGTAAACAAAATGAAACCAAAGCATAACTTATAAAAATACAAACAAAATCTTGATATGTAACTTCATTCTTAAAATAATGAAATTAATAAATACCTGAATCGCAATTCAGGCAAAGTCAACAGTTGTGACACATAGTAGATACCAGGGCCGTATTTGTTTAATAGTTGTATAATTTTGTATTGATGGATAGTCGGATAGTCTTTTCTTCCTAGCATCCAGCTTTTGTCGTCTCCTTGCTTTGGTTCCAAATTCAGTGAAATGAAATAACCACCAATCCAAAATTATGCAACTATTAAACAATTACGGCCCTGATATCTACTATATGCCACAATTACTCAACATCGTCGCATTTATGGCTGATCACGATGGGCATCGTCCTGGTTTATTGTTTTTTTGTCGAATTGGCATCGCAACACGAAACAAAGCCTTTTTGGTCGTATGTTCGTTCCCTGAAATCCAGTACTTCATTCCCCGAGTCTGTAATTCTTGACAATGTAACAGCTTTCTCGCCTGATTCTATGTGTAACTTGTTTGCTTCCTTTTTTCCACTTCTTTCACTACAAAATCGCCTTCGACGCTAAATCCTCTCTTTTCATCCAATCATCCCGTTATACCGCCGTTCCAAACATTCCCAGACGAGGTTGCATTCTTCATAGACCAATTAGACGCTAGTGTTGGTCCTGGACCTGACGGTATTCCAAACTCATTAGTCAAACACTTTGCTTCCTCTATAAGCACTCCACTGGCTTTAATTTTTAATATGAGTTTATCATCAGGAATTTTCCCCGAGTTTTGGAAATTAACTAATGTCTTTCCTATCCTTAAATCTGGTGATCCTACCCAGGTTATAAACTATAGACCTATCTCCCTCCTTTCGTCTTTTGCTAAACTACTTGAGCGTGTCGTTCATTTCAGAATTTATTGTTCCCTCGAAAACGTAATAGCTGCTGAGCAGCATAGATTTCGAAAAAATCGATCAACTGCGACTAATCTAGTGGAATTTGTGAACTCAGTCTCATCTGCTTTGGATGCTCAATTAGATGTTGTTACTGTCTTCACTGACTTCTCCAAAGCTTTTGATTTAGTTAACCATGATATTTTGTGCTGTAAACTCTGACTTTATAATTTATCCGAAGTTTTTATAAACTGGTTCCGTTCCTACCTCTCCAATCGTAGAAATAGAGTTAGCTTGTTTGAAGTATACTCCGATCCTCTTTTTCCTTCCTCTGGTGTTCCCCAGGGCACCATACTTGGTCCTCTTCTCTTCTTGATTTATATAAATGATCTCCCCGCTCGGATTAATTTCTCATGTCTATTATACGCAGACGATTTCAAGTTGTTTTGTGTTTTAAAGACTTTGAATTATTATAACATGTTTCAAAATGATCTTGACGAGCTTATAAGATGGTGCAAGTGTAACCTTCTTAATCTAAATGTCTCGAAATGTCATCTTATGATTTTTTTCTCAAAACATTCCGTTTTATTCCTCTTTTTAAACTTAACGACTATCTTCTACATCCGAGTTAGGAGGTGAAAGATCTGGGTGTTACATTTGACTCCAAACTGAAGTTCAATGCCCACATCGTTCGAATTATGACCAAAGCATCACGTATGGCCGGGTTCATTCTTCGAATGTCCTAATCCTTCAAGAATTTGTCATCCTAAGCCCAATTATTTATGTCACTTGTTCGTCCGATCCTGGAATACTGTTGAATCTGTTCAACGGAAGTTCACCCGTCTTGTATTTTACAAATATGGTCTCACTCCTGTGTCCTATATTGACAGACTTCAATTTCTAAACCTCCCGCTCCTTAAGTCTCGTCGAGTTTATCTAGACCAGTGTTTTCTGTTCAAATTGTACCTTCGTGGGAGTTCAAGCAACTTGTTCGCGACTTTGAAATTTCGTGATCCTGCGAGGTCCTCTCGTTCTAAAAACATTTTTGAAATTCAGTTTGCGCGTACTGATATATATTTTTATTCGCCGATGCCTCGGTTACAACGTATGCCCAATATCCTGGAGCTTAGTACTTACCCCCATTCTTTCTTTTTAAGAAAAAGTTACTTGCTGCGATAAATCGCTAAAAACTATCAACTTTTCTCTTTTTCTTTTCTTCTCCCCTTATTTTCCATATTAAAACTTTGAATTTTTCTTTATGATTTGTCCTTTCATTTTTCATAGGTTTACCTTTTGTAATTGTAAATTTACTTCAGTTATTTTTTATAATTTGTTTCATTTTGTAATTGGCTTAGGCTGTTAAATGAATAAATAAATAAAATAAAAAAGACGCAGGGTTGTTTCTAGGCGCAAGGGATGACCTTCAGCTGTTGCTTCGACCACAACAATTTTGGTTTATCCAACCGTTGGGTTATTAACGAACAAACGGCCAGCTGATTCCCGAAAAAATGTATTTATTATTGCACATTGTAGATTTAACATAAAACTAATAACTTTCAATGTTTCATTTAAAAAAATAAAAAGTCATGGGAACCAGGTGATTGCAGACTAAGCGTGTTGCTCCCTACATTGCACTGCTACTGTTAGGAACAAAAACTTAGAATTAATAAAGAACGCTTAAAACTTTAAAAGTTCCTATTTTCAAAACCGAGGAGAGCGGTCTAATACAGGATGCCTCAAAAGGAAGCTTACATTTGTTTACCTAAATCGAATCAGAATGGAGGGGGAGGAGGTATGCGAGTAGACAGCCTGGCTCTTGGGAATTCAATCGCTATTGAGCGTTTCTCGGGTGCGGACGGTGCGCTGTGCATGCGAGAGTTTTACAAAAACGGTGATTCGCCCACTGTATTGCTTAGAAAGTTCTGCAGTATTCGAGGTTTTCGACACTTAAATGATGCGCTAAGCATCCTTTTCATTCGAAAATGGGTCAAAAATTGGAAAAAAACGATTCAACACTAGAAAAACCTACATCGGGGCGGTCAAGGTCATTAAGGACGGCCAAAAACGTGAAGAGTCTAAACCAGTATATTCGTGAGGATCCGAATCTTTTAATTCGGAAGTTCGCAAGTGCTTTAAATTGTGCATAGATTATCATTACACCGCATGTTGCATAAAGATCTAAAACTGCACCCGTACAAAATTCAATTGGTGCAAGAATTAAAACCCCAGGACACCAGTCATAGGCTTGACTTTGTAAACCAGGCAATTGATCGCTTTTCGACGTTTAACAATATCTTGTTTTCGGATGAAGCTCATTTTCACCTGAATGGGAACGTTAATAAGCAAAACTGCCGCTATTGGATTGCAACGAATCGGAAACACAAGCATGAGAGTCCACTTCATCCACCAAAAGTGATGTCGGCGCGAGGAATTATTGGCCCTTACTTTTTTGAAGATACAATATAACAACAATACAATAAAAAATAAATAAATACAATAAATTCAGAGCGTTATGTGGAAATGCTAGACAATTTCTTGATGCAAGAACTGCAAAACTTCTCTGCCTGTAATCAAAGAACATGATTCCAGCAGGACGGGGCAACCTCACACACGTCCAATACGTCTCTGCCTAGACTACGTGAAATTTTCCCTGGCAAATTGATATTCAGAAGAGGCGACATAAACTGACATTCACACAGTCCTGATTTAACTTCTATGGATTTTTTCTGTGGGGTTATTTCAAATTAAAAGTTTATAACAATAAACCGACTTCTCTAATGCATTTGAAAGAAAATATTGGCTACGAAACCACAGCCATCACGAAGTCGACCTGCCGAGTCGTCATTGGAAATTCTACCGTTCGACTAAATGAATGTCGTGAAAGCCAAGGTTTACATGTAGACAATGTTATTTTTAAATAAATAAATTCCGAAATACTGCACTTTAATAATAAATAAACATTTTTAGACATCTTATTTTTATGTTAACGACTCACAAAATATAAACTTTCTTTCAATACCGGGTGTATTGCAGGGATTTACTTATATGCCAAATTTCATCCAGATCTGAGAGGACGAGGTCGTACCTTCTCTTTGTTAGATGATTTAGATGAAACTATCGGAAAAGTGTTTTTTACAGGTTTTCCTTTTTTGTTTCTTTTTGCGTACAATTTATAAAAATGAGTGTGTGGTCAAAACATGGCAACCAACAGATAAATAACCATTCCTAAAGTAAATTGAGTGCGAAACAGGAACTAATTGTTATTTTAATCTTTATTCTGTGAGAGTGAGTGATGGCGGGGAGCGCATGAAAATTTCGTATCGAAGAATGAATTCGAATAGGAGTATATTTGTTTCTTGGCATTTTCAATAAACCCAATGAGGCAACGAGTTGTGACTAAAGTGTTGGCTTGTGAAGACGAAGCAGCCCCTAGGGAGGAACATAAGCGTGTGTCGGTGAGCCAAATTGTCGTTCGACGGCTCATAGAGGTAAATTGGGTAGTCTGTAACGGGCTGACCGACACTTGAAGGCCTCAGCCAATATTCAGGAATAGTTTAGGTCTTTTGTCTTCTAGACACGGTTACAATATTTAAGGGTTTCTACAAGAATAGAAGACGACGTACATTTTTGATTGAATGAAAAAGCCAAAAAATCACATAATTGGCGATTGATCACTTTTATCCGTGTAGGAATTGACTGAAAATTGTGGCGTTTTTTTTATTTTGGAGCTTTAAGCAGCGAGTAAAGCGTCAGATTTTGCAACAGAAATGACCACCCTGACGATCATCGTGGCAGGGTTTGGTGAGGCAAATGCAGCGCATTTACATTGTCTTGTTACTAAAAGTTTCTCTTCTTATTTCTTTGAAGGAACGAACAAATATCAATTTAAAATTGACCGCTTACAAAGCCTAATTATAGTGGTGCGAACAGATGTAGAAAATCTAACTGAAAAATAAAAAATTTCAAATGCAGCAATTAAATTTCATTGTCAACACTCAACTGTAAGTGACAGGAAGAAATGTATCAAATGTGCGTAATACAAAGATTTGGATTTTCTGGGTGAAAACAAGACCATGGTAGATTATTCTTGATTGTATACAAGACGAGATAACCAGGCCACTTGTTCAGTCCTCGTAACACGTTATTTTCCTGCCAAAAAAATATAATAGTTCTCACATTGAATGCGGCTTGGTTGTAGTGGCATCCCTCTTTTCTCAAGAGATGGCTCTCTTAGGCTACGAAAGGCCTATTGTGATACCACAAGAATATTGGAACGACACTAAAACCTAACCATGGGATACTGTGAAATATTTGAATTCTCTTATGAAGCTGGCTATGCAGCTTATATTTAAATTGGCTACTTACGTCAGGCTATCCAAGAAGGGTAAGCTTAGAGTTTGCATTTGTTTTCTGGATAATGCTGGGCATTCACATAAAAAACATGTTGAACCATTTCATGTTCTTTATCTGAGCTGCAGCTCCGACAGAAGACGTTGAATGGAACGCCCAATCCAGTGTATACAATATACAATATGCACAATCGAGACCTTTAAACATCAAATTTCGTTCGAAGAAACTGCACCATGTGTTTGTATAAATTTGTCGTCTCCTGAACAATGTCAGATGTGCAGAGGATAAAGCACTTACGTGGACATTATCTTTCACTTCCACACACGAGACATTTTTGTATCCAATTTGGCTTTTTCTAAATCGATTAGTCAAAAAAAAAACAGAATAACCTTTGTGTCAACAAAGACGTTTCATCGTGCAATTCCAGGAACGTTGGTTTTTAAGTATATTTCCGTGTGCAAAATGAAAAGCGCATATACCAGTGTACACATAGACTGTGGCCCAATCGTCCTGCGTGTCTTCCTGTCAGTGTAGATAGATAAAACTTTAGTTTCATGGGTCATGTTGAGGAGTTGCTTGGCGCGTTTGGGGCTGGTTGCTCTACAGGTTTCCTTCAGTAGCCAGGCTTTGTTTGCAGCCTTTATATAATGGTACTTGAAATTCAGCTTCAAAAATGCTAGAGGATGGCCGACCTGGCATGCTAGTGTATAAACCAGGAGCTCTTGCTAGGGCAACTGCTTCGCAATTTCCAGGTATATTCCTATGCCCTGGTATCCAGTTTAGGATCATCTCACAGTGAAGTGACATCACGTTCAGTTGTGTGCGACTTTCCATTACATTTCCATTGCTTGACTGTCAGAGAAAATGTTCCTGAATTCCTTTTAGAAATTTTTTGGTTTTTTATCCAGTTTACTGCCTCGCATGTTGCAATGCCCTCTTCCTGGAAAACGCTGCAATCGTCCCGAAGCCGAAAAGATGGTTTAAGATTTAGCTGTTCCGAGAAAACAACAACGCAGTCAACCTTTCCCTCCATTTTTGGTGCAACCGTGTACGGTTAGTATTACAAAATTTCTAGCAGTCAGTTAGTGGAATGCAAACTTGAATAGCATCGCAAATGCAGGAAATTTATCAAAAAAAAATTCCAATTCTATAGCACTCAATGAAAGTTAGAACATTTATGAAGGACTGAAAGAAGATACAAGCACGTAAAGCAGGTTCTATGTTAATAAATTCTTGCATTCTCGTCCGATAAGGGCGTCTCAGTGTGGACAAAGCCTCCAGATTGCACTCTAGTGGACGACTTGAGACGTTTTTAGAGTTTAACGTTCTTGAAGATACAAAGAACTGACCATGTAGGAGGTGTGTTCAAAAAGTAAGATGACTTTTCAAATTTCGCGGGCAACATACATTCGATTTTTTATTTTTTTTATGTTGGTACACTCGTCACGAACATATATTTACAGTTTTAGCTATATAATATGGTTAGTTTGTTTGTGAGAGGCATAACGGTTAGAAGTGTTTTGCGTACTCGTCGATTTTTTGCTATAGGAAAAAAATAGATGAAAGAATTTGCATGAAATTTTGTGTTAAAAATGAAATTAAGTGCTCCAAAACACTTGAAATGTTGACTGTGGCATACGGTGAAACTGTTCTGAGTATAAAAAAATGTTTACAAGTGGTACAAACTCTTCCAAGATGGCCGAGAAGAAGCCAATGACGAGCTTCGCTCTGGACGCCCAAGCACGTCAACAACAGATGAAAACGTTCAAGCAGTGAAGAAAATTGCTTTGGAAAACCGTCTAATCACTATCAGAGAAGTTGCCGAGAATGTTGGCATATCGGTTGACTCGTGCCATGAAATTTTTTCGAACGTTTTGGGCATGAGACGTGTGTCAGCGAAGTTTGTTCCGAAACTGCTTAATTTTGACCAAAAGAATCGTCGCATGAGCTGTTGGCAAACGTCAATGATGATCCTGATTTGCTCAAAAGGGTCAAACTGGTGACCAATCATGGGTATATGGTTATGATATCGAAATCAAAGCCCAATCGTCCCAATGGAAGAGCCCAGGTGAACCAAGACGACAAAAAGCACGCCAAGTTCGATCAAATGTCAAAATTTTGCTCACTGTTTTCTTCGATTACCGTGGCGTAGTGCATCAGGAGTTCTTAACATATGGTCGTGCGGTCAATAAAGCGTATTATCTTGAAGTTATGCGCCGCTTGCGAGAAGCAATACGAAGAAAACGTCTGGAATTGTCGAAAAACAATTCATGGCTGTTGCATCACGATAATGCCCCTGTTCACTCATCTTCGCTTGTGAGAGGTTTTTTTGGCCAAAAACAACACCACAATCACGCCTCAGCCACCATATTCACTCCCGTGTGACTTTATTGTTCCCAAAACTGAAGAGACCTATGAAAGGACGGAGATTTGCAACGATTGAGGAGATAAAGACTGCATCGCTGGAAGAGCTCAAGGCCATACCTTAAAGTGCTTATGACAAGTGCTTCGAGGATTGGAAAAAGCATTGGCACAAGTGTATTGTATCTGAAGGGGATTACTTTGAAGGGGGCAACATAAATATTGACGAATAAATAAATATTTTTTCCTAAAAATACAAATTCACCTTACTTTTTGAACACACCTCGTACCTACCATGTATAGACAATTACCGACAGCCGAAAATACTGTTTAACGAAAAAGTGGAAGGACATGAAACGCAAGAAAACTACTTCAACGCTGAGCGAGCTCAGTCAACGTAGACAGATCGTCGGTGCCGGTTCCCTTAGTAGGAGGACGTAGATCAGAAGTCGTATGTGAATGTCCACAACCATGGCAGCCGCGAAACTAAATCCCAAGACTGGCTTTAGAACTACGACAAGGGCGACAACAACACACAAAATTACATTTCTCCAATCAGATTTTCACCTGTGTCAATGTGTATCCCCAAAAGAAAGAACTCAACACCGTCCCAGAATCGGTTTTGCTCCATTTCTGTTCGGCAGCAACGACCGGCACCAACAGTGGCATTGTTGTTCTTGTCGAGTACAGCATGCAGGTGCCAGCGATCAGCGTCAAGAACCATAATCGTTTCTCACTTCTGCAAAACAGTAAACGATAGAAAGTCAATCATTGCGTTTGATAAAATCACTTGCACCCGATACAAACCTTGTCCATACACTTTCGTTTTCGTGCGATTCCCTCAAGAGGGAATACTTCATTTTCTCGTCCATTCTGAGTTTCATTTAACGCCACATATTCGCACGTGGCTTTTAATGTTGCAACGCACGTAATGTCTGACGTAGGAATATCTTAGTGAATAGTGTTTCGCGGCAAT
This sequence comes from Oxycera nigricornis, assembly GCA_963942545.1. NCBI lineage: Eukaryota > Metazoa > Arthropoda > Insecta > Diptera > Stratiomyidae > Oxycera > Oxycera nigricornis. The sequence goes on along the minus strand of OZ012661.1, from coordinate 92,574,019 downwards.
TCAAAAAACATGCATTTTACACAATTTAGACGTGGACTGGACAAGTATACAAATTTTATGTTTGACAGATATGTGATGTGATATGAAACAGCTGTGCGTTGAGGGATTCTGTAAAGTGAAGTGGTAGTGAGCGGTGGCATGCAAAAATACGTTATAGAAAATCTTTCGAAAAGGATTGTTCTATTTTGGACACTTGATTATGTAAAATTAAGATGAACTGAAAAGATGTTATAAAGCTTAGAAAAACAATGCGATCCGAAACTTTACTTTTTCTTATAAACTTTCCTATCTAGAATTCTTCGATCAAAAAACGAGTAACTAATTATAAGTATCATTGTAAATTCATGATCCGTTATCGATTTTTGGAATTTAAACACGCGATTTTAACTTAAAACTAATCGCGAAATTTTTTTTCACTTCTATTGTAATGACTAGGCAAACTTTGGTAATATCCCTTATACTGATTCTTATCGTCTGGGAAGTACTATGTCCTAAAATTTTAAATACGGAAAATTACTAATTCTGATGGAAAGAGTGATTGAAAGAAACGGAGGTGGTTTTAGTCGGTAGAAATCCGGCATGCCGATAGGCAGGAGCTGATCGGTATCTTTTGAAAATTTCCACCTCCCAACGTTGAAAAAAACTCCTGGCTTGAAAAGGATTGTTCTGTTCGCAGAGCTCTATCCTAGAAACGACGCTTTTTCTGCTTTCTACCGATTCTATTGTATAAAGAGTGCAGGGCTTGTTACGAAAGTAGTTATGTACGCAGATCACGCTGTTCTCAGATACTCAGGAAAAACTAGTGTTGAAATTGAAAAAAAGCGAATACTGACCTGAACAAGTACTGTTATTGGTTACTTTAAAGCAGATTAGCGATGAACAAAATAGAATTTATTATGTTGAAATAAAACAAAAAAAATGAAATGTAAATTTCTTCAACATTCACCTAAGTACTTTATTTATTCTATTCTCAGGAGTTATTGTCATTGATTTTTATGAGTATTTTTAAGACTAAAAATTAATGACACACCCTTCCAGAGAGTAGAAAAATGAAGTACAGTGGAACCTCGCTATTCGTCCGCCTCTCTACTCGTACAACTCATTATTCGTACAACTTGTTCAAGTGAAATTTAAATCGCCATTCGTACGCTTTTTCGCGATTCGGACTGCGTGCACGCATGCGCTTGAGAATAATAGACAAAGCCTGGGTTGAAGTTTTTTTGAGGACACTAAAATCCTCCTGGAGAAATCTGTGGCCAGACTGTGTGGCACTGAAAGACTTAGAAGACACTGCCACGGAAGCTTTTGTAATGAATAAAATTGTGTCCCTGGGAAAATCCATGGGTTTGGATGTAGACAGTGATGATGTGGAGGAGTTGATTGAAGATCCCCGAAATGAGTTGACAACTGAAAAACTTCAAGATCTACAGAGAGAACAGGAGGAAGCGATTGAAGATGTGTCTTCAGAGGAAGAGGAAAACATTTCAACTAAGAAGAATTGTGTCACCATTGGGAAAATATAGAACACATTGTCCAAAAATGGCATCCAAACACAGCTGTGGCGAATAGGAGCGTTAACTTATTTTAGGAGCATTCTAAAAAAAAAGACAAAAACAATCAATATTGGATACCTTTTTAATATGTAAAGGACCAAAAATCATCTAACGTTTTTAATATAGAAAGTGATGAGGAATTGTAATACATATGTAAGTAGAGTTTAAATAATAAGAATCGTATTAAAAAATTAAACAATTGTACATTTATTACTTCTACTGTTCAACTCATTAGTTTAAATTAAGAGTTTGGAACCGATTAATGCAATTTACATTATATCTTATGCGAAAAAATGATTCGGCATTAGTACAAATCGCCATTCGAACTGCCTGCTAGAACGAATTGTGTACGAATAGCGAGGTTCTACTGTACTTAGGACTCATAATAGACGAGAAACTTACAGGGACCCCACAATTAAATGATCTGATGAAAAAGTGTCATTTTTCGTTGGTCTTCTATGTCGTTTCAACTTCTTTCTAACAAGAAATAAAATCGAAATTATGTACTCTCATTTTTTTTCTAAATACTTGATATAGAGTCAGGTTTGAAAAAGTAACTTCATGCTTATATTTAGACTAAGAACCAAGGCGCATCAAACTATTTACAATCTTCCTAAGCTAACCCTAACAACCAAAGTACGCAAAATAGCCCATGAACTAAATTTGGAAGACCTGATTTCCTTAGAAAGAGCTAAATTTATACTGCATCGAATATAGAACAGTTAAATTAGATAGAATTTCCGGAAAAAATATGTACATTATGAGATATGCAAATAATAATGCTATCGCATTGGATACAAGTGAACGAATTAAAGAAGATCCTTAAAATATATTACGAGGCAAAATAAAACAAGCAACCAACCCAGACACACTTAAAATGATATTAAAAAATACTAGTGAATGAACAAAAATCTAAGTATCTACTATTAGTTTCATAAAATTCAAAGTTAAAGATTGAAATGAAATTACAAACATATGTCCTAACCATAAGGACTCTAAACCCCTCAAATTAAATACTGCCATAAGATCTCCAAGCCCTCAAAAGGGTAAACAATTGCAATACGTTTTAAAAGCTTTACAAAACTTTCGGGAAGTTCAAAGACATTAATCTTAAGAGGATTTTATTCGTAGGGTAGTGAGACTTTTCTAAAAGGCTCTACTATCGTACAAAAGAGTGTCCAATGTGCTGCGAGTGTCCCTGGTGAGATCACGACCAAACGGGAATCGTTACCAATAGCTGAGACACTATATAAAAGCGAACGACATCACATCCGGTGGAGTTAGTCAGTTTCTCGACGTCCGAGTGAAACGTGTGTTTTAAACAGTGTATACAAAAGACAGTGGGAAAACTCGCGACCGGGAAATAAAACTAAATTTAAGGGAGAACTTGAAGAAATTTAAGAGAGATCACAGTAAAATAACTATGCGAAATACACATGCGAAGAAGGGTAGAGCATTAGCTAAGGCTTTTAAGAATTCATAGTCCACTTTTAACTCTAGGTTTAATTAAAGTCTTTGTGTGAACTAGTCGTTAAATTTAGAGTAAAAAGTATACTATGAAATCTAGAAGTCACACAAAGTGGCTTTGCTCTATGCTTTGCTCTGCTTTACAGGTTAATTTCCTATAATGGTTTCGCTGTGATCTCTCTTAAATTCAGTTTTCAAGTTTTTCCCCCGGCCAAGAGTTTCCCCACTGTCCAGTGGCGTGAATAAAGAAACGATAATATATTAGTCAGTTTATCATGGGTTAGAACCCCCTAGTCTAGTCAACAACTTCGTCTTCTAGTGTGCTTTTGGTTAGCAAGTCACTAACACTATTATTGCACATTAATGGAATAGTTGAAATATAACGAGCTTAACCCATCAACAAGCCTAACCGTGGTCGTGCTGTCTGGTGGCGGATGGTAAATGACAGGACCTGAAGAGGATGCCATCCGTCACCCCGAAACCACACTTCCCATTTAATAATATACCGGGCTATAAGCCTCGAAACCAGAACCCCCATTAATGTGCAAGTCCCTTGTCAATATCATCTTTGGTTCTCGAGATAATCGAGACGAAAAATAATTACGAACGAAAATACGCTCATAAGTACATACACACACACACACACACATCTCACTAAAAATGATGGATTTGGATTCTAGAGACCTTAAAACGTGGAGATATGTCAAAATTTGGGATTCGCAAAATCGGCTCCATTACAAAAAAATACACTGGGAACTGAGAAGTTAAAAATGGACAATTTATGAAAATTGATGGAAAGAATGTTTTGAAGGAGACGAAGGTGGTTTTAGACGATTAAAGTTCGTCATCTCAAATAGCATGGAGCGACTATATTTGAAGGTTCCAACCTCCTGTTCAAAAAATATCTAGAAGCAGAGCTAAAACCGTATTCTAGTAAAGTAATGTCGTCTATGTGTCTTACTTGTGTGACCAAAAAGCGTGCTTTTGTAAGCTAGGTGGTTTTATTTTCGATTTGTTGATTATTATTCTGCCTTTAAGTTGAGTGCTTTAGTCGCGGAGGTCGGTATGGTAAAACAAAAAACTGAAACAAATTTTTTGGGTTACCTGGAAAGCCACCGATTTTTCGAAAATATTGATAGTTCGCTGAATAAAGCGTTACCTATTTTTTCTAAAACAACAACATCTCATCAAAAAAAAATTCCATTATTATAGCATCATGTACCCACCCCATCCGCTCCCGCCTCTTATTATAAACAAATTTATTTGACGTCAACGTCAGTCTGACAAATATGTAAACAAGATAAGATGTCAAGAACCTGAGATAAAATAGAAATAGCTGTGCTAAATTAATAGTAGATCGCATCGGACGCAGCATCAGTGGGCGGGCATGGATGATAAGCTGATTATTGTCACTGGTTTTGGACCATTTGTCGGACACGAATTGGTAAACGCCAGCTGGGAAGCCGTTCGCCAACTGCCCGACCACATCGAATTCAATGATACAAACTATAAAATAGAGAAGATTCTGGTTCCAGTGCAATACGATGCAGTGGACAATACGGTTGAACAAATATGGAAAAAGGACCCCAAGGTAATTGTGAACATCGCTAATATGCTAACACCGAATTTTTGTATGTAATGCCTTATTTATCCGTAGCTTGTGATTCATTGCGGAGTCAACAGCAACGCGAAATGCTTACACCTCGAAAAGTATGCATATAACAATAAGTTCTGCCGGCCAGACTACACAGGTAAAATCCTGGAAAGCCCCTCTGTTTGTCTCACCAGCGCCGACTCATGCTGTGAGAAAATCTCCACGGATCTGGACGTTTTAACGATGACCCGAAAACTATGCACGAAAGCAACCGATGAACCGATATTCCTATGTTCGAATGATGTGGGTAACTATCTTTGCGGCTATATTTACCTGAAATCGTTGGATAAAAGTCGAGAGCGAAGTCTGTTTGTACATGTTCCGCCTATTAATCAACCACTCTCGTCCGAGGCCACAAGTCGAGCACTTTATTGTGTTATTGAAGAATGTCTACGTCAATTGAAGCCGAATGTGCAATTGGGGTAACAATGCGAAACAAAATTTATTTTATCGAGCGATTTTGGAAGAAAATAAGCTTTATTTATAATGTTTTACAATACATATTTTAACGAACATCTTTTTGAGTTTTTTTTTTGTCTCCCTAAGCTTATGTAACTAAGCCTGTTTGTGTGACTGTTGTGAATTCCGAAATTATTTAATATCTTTTCGATTTTCTCTTGAAGTAACTTCATTCGTGAGCGTCCGATTTTGGAATCTACACAAATCCAATTATTTGAGCTATTTTCAAAAGATATATGCATACATTTTTAAAAATACTCGTGTTTTTTTTAGATGTAAGGAACTTTCAAAAGTGATATCTGCCATTGTAGCGGTCAAATTTCACTGTAATTTTGATATTATATTTAGTTTCCTTTGGTAAATTGACATGCAAAGACTTACGCCTGAACAACGTCTCGAAATCCCAATCTCCCAAATTCTAATAATACTCCTTTTTTTTCTACCTTTTCTTGTTTTTTTTTTGCACTAACCAAACTGAAATCCAATCATTAATTAAATCTTTAGATTCCAGCGTAGACCACGGGCCAGACAAGCTTCCTAATATATTCATCAAATCCTTATCCTCATTATGCATTCCACCTTCTTATATTTTTAATGCTGGTTTATCCTCCGGTATCTTCTCGAATTCATGAAAGGTAGCAAACATTTTTCCTGTACTCATGTCTGGATTTCCTTCCAATGCTTCCAATTTTCGTCCCATTTCGTTATTTTCTTATTTTCCCGAACTCCTTGAACGCATTGTCTACAAATAAAGAATGCGAAGCTATCAATTGTAGGCTGTCCCCGTTCTAACACGGATTCGTTCCAACCCGTTCAACCAATACGACTCTCCTTGAACTTACTCAAACTGACGCAAAAGCTCTCGACAGTCGTACCCAAGTTGATGTAGTGTACACTGACTTCAGTAAGGCATTTGACATTGTCAATCTTAATGTTCTACTTCTGAAGTTAGCTCACTTCGACCTGTTTGGTCCATTACTCTTCTGGCTTGAGTCCTACATCAGTTATCGTTCATTCCATCCTACCTCTGGCGTTCCTCTGGGATCTATGTATTCTAGGCTCTCTTCTTTTCTCACTTTACATAAATGATTTTCCCTCTGTCGCAGCGTCTCAGTGTCTTCTGTATGCTGATTACTTAAAAATTTACCGAGTTATTCCTCTGGAAGAGGATTGTATTGCTCTCCAAAGGGATCTGGACGCGATCGATTCTTGGATTCAAACTAATTTTCTCTCTCTTAATGTCCAGAAATGTCACAAAACGACCTTCTCCTTAAAGCCCAGTCCAATTGATCATGTCTACACGTTACACGATCTTCCACTTACAGCTGTTTTTCAAATAAAATATCTGAGAGTGGTTTTCGACCTGAAACTTAAATTTGAGCCTCACATTGTGACAATCGTCCAATTTATGGTGCTCATAATCGTCCATCTGAGCAGCTTATGCGCCGATACGATGAAGAGATTTATTTCCACGTATACTCTATTGGACAGTGTTCAACACGAGCTCGTACAGTGCGTACCGAAGCAGCTATCGCTGCTGTAGACGGTTGAGTGGCTGAGCATCCAAATTTATCGATTCGACACCGTTCTCAACAACTTGGCCTCTGTCCGTCCACTACATGGAACATTTTAAGGAAAGATTTTGGGCTCTACAAGATCCAATTAGTGCAGTGCAATGTAATTGAAGCCATCAGATCTTCGTGTGTATCGTGCGTTCGTTGAATGAGCTAAGAATGAGTTGGAAGTTGAACTGCATTTTTTCCGTCAAATCATTTTCAGCGATGGGGCTCACTTCAGGCTTAATGGGTTCGTAAATAAGTAAAATTGCCGTTTTTGCTGTGAGAATGATTCTCAAGAAACTGGAAACACCATTACATCCAGAAAAGTCACTATTTGGTGCGCTTTGCATGCCGACGAAATACTTGGTCCTTTCGTTTTCAAGTCTGAAAACGAAACCAACGTTACCGTTGATGGCGATCGCTACCGACGAATGATTCGTCATTTTTTGATTCTCAATATCAATGCCATACAGCGCGTGAGACCATTGATTTATTGAGTCGAACCTTTGGTGAATAAATCATCTCAAGAAATGGACCTGTGAACTGACTCTATTGAACTATATTTTGTGAGAGTACGTCAACTCACTTGTCTATGCTGATAAACCAACAAATATTGATGGTTTGGAAGTCAACATTGGACGCGATATTGGCGCAATGAGGCCAGCTCTGCTGGAAAAAGTGTTGCTAAGTCGGATCGACAGGATGAATGGCGGCCATCTTAAGATGCAGTCGCGGTGGTCATATGTCAAAAATAATTTTTAAACGCTAAATGCCGTGCAACTTGCGAGTTAATAAAATCAAAAAATTTGCCATTCCAATAATTTATCTGTGGTTTATTTGTTTGAAAAGTTCTATGCCTCTAAAAAATACTCAATAAATTTATTTATTTATCTTAGAATAAAGAGAGAATTGCTGGCTAATCAAAGCTCAAGACTCATTGATAGCCAGAATTCTGTGTGGGAATATTTTCTAAAACGGGCGCCACCCGTTTCTGCGCCGGGACTGCCCTGTCCGCGAATCAGGGAACGAGAATTGTATTCACGACGACCCGAAACCACCGAAAGGAATTTGAAAAAAAAATAGAACAGAAAGGAGACGAAAATATGACGATAGCTCCGCCACTTCACACAATATAAATTCACTAAAATTAGATCTTAAATCCCTACTTTGATTCACTATTGTTCCTAACAAGCTCCGTCCATCCATGCTACTACTTAAAATTTCCCTTCCTTATTGCTAACGCCACTGCCTCCTGGTTGCTGCCCGTTCACCGTCTGTACTCCTCGTCATCTTGCTCCTATCCATGACCAATAAGACACACCGTTTCTAATAGTCTTAGACGCGCCACCAAACAATTCGTCCGCTTATATCTTGCCATTTCCAGACCCCTAGAATTCAATATCCCTACAACCCAATATAATCAAAGTCCTGCCTAGTGACTCGTGTGAAGTGCGGCCCGCGTATGCGATTTATTGTCGTCAATGTTTGCCCGCACGATGGTTTGAGGTCTTCATGAGCAAGACATTCGCTTATTTCATCCTTATTTTGCACGTGGATCGGCCACACTGCTTGGCGAACGTAACATTCGTTTCTATTGTTTTTTCAGGATAAGATTCATTTTGCCAATAAAAAATGTCATTCTAACGCTGATTGTATTCTTCAGTTAGTTTAATCTTTTGCCACCCGTCCATTAACTGAAAAAAAGAAAGCCATAAAATTTGCAAACTTGTCGTGTATTCACTAAAATAAAAGTATAAAAAATAGCTAAACGTAAACATTTTAAGTTTTTCAATTGTGACACTCTGTTTAATTATGTTACTAATAATCATTATCACTGTCACTGTTCTCATCGTCCCGATTCCGTTCTAGCTCACGCCTAAATAATTCTTTAAATGCCTCGAACTCGGCTAAGCTAACAAGTGCTACTTTCGACGCGAATTTACTCTCTGATCGATCCATAATCTGATGCAAACGAGGATTTTTCGATATTTCACCTGGCGGAGCTTTTGGCGATCTCGGTTTAAATATTCCCAGTCGTTCGAGAAACACATGCCTGGTTTTAATTTCATCAAGCGTGAATGAAAAGGCTTCGGATTTAACAATCTCTGAAACATCTAGCCGCATCACGTCGCGCATATAGTTGAATTGTTCCTCTATAGTTTTGAAATCATCTTGAAGTATATTTGGCGAGTTCATTAGTATAATCCATACATTTTTCGTGGTATCAACTAAAGATTTTATGTTATTTATTTGTATCTGCACATCACGATCGGCTAGAATATCCAACAATGATGGATATCTGTAAATCAGATTTTCCACACGGGTTTCGCCGAATTGACAACCACGCCAGAATTCTAGGCTTTGTTGAATCTTTGCGACGGGACGCGATAATAATTTGGGATTTTTGGATATAATGTCAATGAAATTTCTGGTTTTGAAGCCATATTCAGAGAACACGTTGTGTGCTTGTTGCCAAACATCAAATGGAACGTGCTCAAGATTAGGATTGATCTTTATTGTTTCTGCTATGCTCGATTGATTGAAGGTCTTTTCCTTGGGAGCGTGCTGAAAACAATTTTGTTATTTTATTTGATGGCAGCAATATTTAAAGTTGATTTAAATACCTCTTCTGGTACATGTGCAGGACTGTTGGCTAAGGTGGAGTTGAACCGAAACAGCCAAGAATGAACTGTCCATCGTCTGAGCATCTTTCCTCTAGGAACTTATAGATATCTATAAAAGAGGTTAGGTTCGTTTAACTATCAAAGAGGTTTGAAATAGGAACGTTTGTATGAAGTGATTGAAATTTTTAGAGGCAAATTAGATGCGTTTCTAATGGTACACAATCACTCAAATTTTTGTTGTTGATCGAATTGATTAAGTCAATTTTATTATCGATGTACACGTGTCAATATATCATTAAAAAAAGCTTTAATCTTCACACATTGCCTATAATGCCTCATTGACTGTGTTTGATATTTTTATTTTTGAAGTTCTCCCGAGAGTTTAAAATAAGGTTCCCAATGGTTTTAAAAGTAGGCAGCATTATTTATTTTCTTAGCACTATACATCATTTGAAAGCTTCATACTTACGCTATTTATATTGTTAGTAACTGGCTGGGTATTCCCGGTTTTTTATTACCTCTCGGAGCCTGTTCGGCACCGAATTGACGAGCTTTGCTGTCTCTTCAGCACTTGTTTTCTCCTTCTCTTCTGTGAGAACAGTTTTCAAAATTTCCTTACTTGTTATTGAGTGTTGTCGAATTTTCTTCTCTAGCGAATCCCATAAGTGTTCGATGGGGTTTAGGACTGATGATTGTGGGGCTGTATGTAGCTGTTTTGGGACATGATAGAGTAATCAAAGCGTCACTATCTCGGCTGTATGCTTCGGATCACAATCATGTTGAAAGCAAAATTTTGAATCTAAGCCGAGTTTAATGGTACTCTGCCTCAAATTATTTTTCAAAATGTTGAGATATGCAATCGTCGATTCGATAAACTCTAACTTCCCAACGCCAGTACTTGCCAAACACTTCCACACCATTACTCCACCACCACCATGTTTAACAGTGAGTAGGAGGTTTACTTTTTGGAGTGCTGTTCCAGACTTCCTACACACTAACTTGCGTCCTTTTATGCCAAAAATGCAATATTTACTTTCATCTGAAAATATGACATTCTTCCAAAACTCCGTTTGCTCATTTATGTACTGCTTGGCAAATGCAAGGCGCTTTTGTCGATTGACTGGTGAAATGTGCGGTTTCTTCCGAGCAACCCGTCCGTGGTATCCAGCCTTTTTGAGGGTTTTTCTTGCAGTATCCGGACAAATATTTTTGTTGAATTTTTTCTTGATTTCAGTTGCTATTTGGAATGCAGTCAGCCGTGGATATTTTTTTTCCATAGTGACACGATATGTCGTTTTTCCTTGCAGGACAACTTTGATGGAAGACCGGAACGAGGTTTGGATGTGAGTTATCCTGTCGATTTGAAATTATTTATAACCCTTTGGACTGACGAATATTGCCTTCCCACTATTTTTGCTGTATCTCTGTAGCTGTTCACTTCTTTCCATAATTTTATAATGATTTTTCTTTCACTCAAACTGATTTCTTTCCTTTTATCTTCCATTGCGAAAAAAAACTATTCACAACACAAACTTTGCAGGAAACTATTTAACCACTTGCCAGAACAGCTACTAATGAATAATAAATGCAATAAAACAATAGAAGAGTGTATTTGAAACGATTTATTCCGGGGAATCCCATAATTCATCAAGTGAACGCAGACATTTTTTGCCTCGGTTTCGTATGTTTTCTCAGAAAAGGGCCGTTATCTCAAAAACAGTAAAAGCGAAATAAAGGAACTTACATGTGTCGTCTACTTAAGAAATACCTCATAAATATATGAAACCAAATCTGGAAACTAATTGTTTGTTTTTGATCTTTTAAAGTTACAAACTGACTGACAGCGGGTGAACGCAGACTTTTTCTAGCAAGTGTATGTATATATAAAGTCGACCAACAACAGCATTTTCCTGACCCAAAAGACGGTTGTCATGACCTTGCCAGCAGACTGAGTTTGTTTAAGTTTGTTTACTTTGAAATAATATGGTTCCCTGGGCACAAAGGCTGCCCAAAATTCAAGAAAGTAGACAGGCTAGCAAAGGATGCAACCCTGAATGGAACAACAACGGCAACTCCTAAAGAAACGGACGAAATTCTTACTGAAACAGAAAATGAAATAAAATCTAAATGGGACAATAAAATCAAAGAAAGAATGTACGATAACAATAACATCCCTTGGTATCATTCAAACCTTCACTTCGTCAAGAAAACATGGTTTAACAACAGTAAACTCCCGCCTAGAATCATCAAATGCACTGACAGAATCCTCACTAACAGAGCTTACACTAATGATCGTCTAAACAAAATCAAAATAAGAAACTCTAACCTATGTGAAACCTGCGACACCAAAGATGACATTAAGCACAGAATCTCCCACTGCAGCGAACACTCAAGTGCTAGACAAAACCTTGAAATCTTTAGAAAGTGCTTCAACATAAACGACATCTGTGCCAAAAACAACAGTAAATGACTAGAAGAGTTTGGCAAATTCATAGTACTAACAAAAATAGACATTTAAAGTAACAAAGCATGCTCACAGGACCCAACACAAAGTGCTAAAGACAAAATCTGAAGAAATCAGCCCCTAAGTAGTTCCAATCAAATGAAACTAACAAATAATATAGCCAAAGTGCAAAAGTGAACCCGATGGCTAGTACGTATAACGTCAATACAGCCAAGCACAGATCCTCCATTTAGGATCTATCTCAAATGTTGAGACTAGTTTTTAAAAAAAGTTTAAATTTGTTTGGCTTCAGCGAAGTTGAGTGATGCCATTCGAGTGATTGCTTTTTTGGTTTCAGCAGTGAAATGGTAAGCCCATAACGACGGAGTCCAACAATTCCTCCTTGTTTCCTGCACATTGTTGCAAACGAGTTACTGATAGGTTTCTGCTTATGGTTTTCTGTTAGCATTCTTGGTGCCCACCCCGCACACATCTTGTGATATTTAGTTTTTCTGAAAAAATCTTGTGAATTTTGATGCTGGAAATCTCAGAGACCCGAACAGCAAGTTCGCTTCGATCTTCAAGTAGTATGCTCTCGAACTTTTCAACAATGCCGTCTGAAACTGACGGTCTTCCGCTTCGCTTTCTACTGAATTCTCTACACCATTTACGGACATGTGGAACAGCTATGAACTTTATTCCATAAACTTAGATTAAATGTCTATAGGTTTCGCGTTTAAAAAACCTATCACATCTGGCGGTAACGGCAATGGGTGCCAATTCGTAGGGCTGCTAGACCAACGAAGCGGGAGTGGTACGGTAGAGAGGGGGAGAGTCGCTGCGTGTGCCAGTGTTGGCGAATTTTGCCTAACACATCTCAATTTCAATCTACGGGTTTGGGAACCTTATTTTACGAACGATCCTTGTATTTATAGTGAAAAATCTTCCTCAAATGGATTACCAGCCGAACCAGAATTTCAGAAGTTGGTGTGGATGTTATTACATTTAGGCATATCAGTCGCATTACCTCAAATGTAAAAATTAGTCCTGATTTACATAGATCTCAATATTAAAATCAAACGAACGAACGATCTTCAATCGAAATAAATGCATACATTTTTTTTTAAATGATGCAGTGAGAACGTTGTGAGTGAAGACCTAAACAGCGACATTTGACGGGAATGCTTGTTTCACTGTTTTGGTTGGTATAAAATTAAATTCTTAAATGACGATTGAATATGTAACAGCAAATCGAAATATAGGCGGTGGTGCCCACTGGAGACTAGAGAACAGGAAGATTAGGTTAAGGGTGGCGGCTTGAGTTTCATACAGGCTAAATTGTCTATACGAACAGTGGGCTCGTAAAGGAGAGGCTAAGGGGGCGATCCGTCCCGGGTGCCAAGCATCAAGGGGTGACAACGACAACTCACTCGTACATCCAAAGAAAGCGCACAAAATCTCCCTCTTTAAAGGCATATCAATAAATAACTACCTACTCTTGTACCTCATCATCCACACATAGGTGGGAAATATTAATTAAAAATGTAGACGTGTCCGCTAAACGACTATCAGAGACAATATGGAGTGCTCATCATGACGCTGTTAAATCCCCGAAGAATAATTTTGAGAAGCTTGTATCAACACTCGAAGAGATGTGCGATTCCAGCACCAGCAAAGAAAACGTCGAAACAAGAGAAGCAGCATAAACACGCGTACCAGCTTTGTGTGACTTCAGTTTTCTATGCTATCTTTCCTTTTGGTGTGAAGTCCTAGAAGAAGTTAGTCAGACACAAAAGTATATACAAACATCTAGGATATCATTGAAAAAGTGTGTAATAAAAATTAAAGCTCTTGAAAATTTTCATCAAAGTCAACGCAACCAAATTATGGAAAAGGCTAATTGCTATGCAACCAAAAAATGTGAGGACTCCATTCCGATTGAAGGAAAAAAGGAAGAAAGAAATTTCAAAAACGAATGCCTGGAGAAATGGCCCGAGATGCTGGACTTTCACTACGAGAGGAGCTGCAAATAGCAATGATAGAATGTCACGGAAGATTTTACGAAGAACTAAACCATCGTTACAGGGCAATGGATTTTATTCTGGTCACATTTAGTGTTATTCAGCCTAAAACGCTGGTAACATCATCAGAAGAAGATCTTCATGGAATGCTTCCAAATTTGTTAAAAATTTACGATGAATTTTCAGCAGTGGACATCGTGTTGAAGATTTTACGATTGAGGCGCCATTTGGAAGCCGCCAACATTTCTGTCCAAGAAGGGGGTGAATGGAATACATTGGAGCTTCTCAGATTCATTGTAAAATGGGGCTATTCTGAATCTGTTTAAAATTTAGCGCTATGTCTTCGATTTTTTAAACAATTTGTGTTTCGTTGGCTTCATGTGAAATAAGCTTTTCAAAATTAAAATTAATAAAATCTTACTTAAGGTCCACAATGAGCCAAGCGCGACTAACCAACTTTTCGATTTTACCAATTGAAAGAGACGAAAAGTAAATTTTGATAATGTGATTGAATAGTTTAGTAAAATAAAGTCTCGTAAGCACGTTTTGTATTAGTGCTTTATTTTAAGTAGGGGTGCTCAATAGAAAATCGCCCGGGGTGCCAATCTACCCTACGCCGCCACTGTATACGAATACCACTTCGAAATTAATGAGCTCTTTTATGCGACGGAAGGTAAAGCGAGCGTGCCTTTGACACGAACGTTTTTATTGCGGTTGCAAAGTTTGCGATGCTTCTCAAGCGGTAGCGCGAGACTGCCGCGATATTTGGGAAGAACGGACTATCTAGTAGTGTATTTCTCTTTCTTGATAAAGTTGGATATTAGCAGAGCAGGTGCTCCACGATCTCTGCAGGTTCCGGGTTTTTGCAGTTGTTACTAGGCGCTTACGGTAGGCATGCGGACCAACCAGACAATGGTCACTAAGTATGCTCCCCGCCATAATATATCTTCATCTAGATAGGTCTAGTAATTCATGAGTCTTTTGCGTGTTATAATCTCTCCAGAGAACCTTTAGCTGATGTCGTGACAGAGCGCCACCTGCTTCAAACTTCCTTAAGGGTTTCATGATTTGTGTGGGTATTGACCGCACTGAAAGATGGTGGAATATTTACTGCCTACTCTGCTTTTATGGCAACTGTCTTCTTCGTTAGAGCGTCCACTTTTTAATTGCTGGGTATGATTTCATGTACAGCTACCCAATTTAGTTCCACCTTACAGATGGAGCTACAGGGTAGGATCAAAACTAGTAGGACTGAATTAATTTAATTTTTTTTACTGAACTAATCGTTACAAATCCTTAGTAGTCCTCAAAATATCACCCTCGTGCTTCGACACAACGCTTTCTGAAACTCGCTTTCCGGGATCCCCTTCAATGATGCCGTCACGGCTCCTTGGACGTCTTCTACGAAACTAAACCGTTTTCCCATGAGGTCCTGCTTCAGCCGAAAAAAAGGAAGAAGTCCTGCGGTGCTAGATCTGAACTGTGAAGGGTGAGGCAACGTGGCAGCCCTGTACTGGGCCAGAAACTCCCTCACCATCAGCGCAGGACTCTTGGCATAAACTTGGCGCACACATTTCGCAAGCCAAATCCTCGGTCATAATTTTTTGGACGCTACCGCACGAAGTCACTAACTCATCAACAATCAGATGAATGTTTGTGCGCCGGCCGGAGTTCAAGAGCGCCTTTACGTTTGCCACATTTTCATCAATCCTTAAAGTTGACGGGCGACCGGCGCGCTGGTTGTTTAAACGAGCTTCCGCCCCTTCCGGAACAGCTTATGCCCCTCGGACACTGTTGAGCGGCTCATGGCAGCATCCCCATTAACATCCTTAATCATTCCGAGGGTCTCTGTTGCGGTTTTTCTAAGTTTGACGGAGAAATTGATGGCGTGGTGCTACTCGAGACTCTTGGATCGCGACGACACTTCTTAACAGAGGTTCACGGAAATCGACGTGCCTACTCTCCGCTTGCTTGCAGGTGACTGAAAAAAAATATCGGTCTCTTTGGAAGGCTCCCCACTACCACTCCTAAGTGGTCCGACCCCCTCCACTGCTTGGTTCGCGCTACAGAAATTCATTCCTACTACTTTTTGATCCTTCCCTGTATGCCTAAATAGTGCCGGACAACAGTCAAGTACACTCCTGAACTTGACGGTGCAGGATTAAAGCGCTTGGAGTCAAGCCGGATGACAATTTAGTACACTCCTGAACTTGAAAGTGCAGGACTGCAGCTCTTTAAGTCACTTAAGGTATTGAAGCGAGAATATTTGTCTTTAGTTAGTAGTAGAATTTCGACGATCTTGTGTATTGCTATTATTTTCGCCTGGAAAACAACACATTCGTTCGGTAATTTGTATGATTTGTTATCACGAATTCTTGGAATGTGAACCAATGATCCTACTCATTTTTCTGTTTTCGAACCGTTGGTGCATTTGTTCAGACAGTTTGAGGAGATGGAACCGTCGGCGCGCTGCGATTCTCTAGTAGGATACAATGTTTGCAATAATCATAATAATCAATAATATTTATTTAAAGCGTAATCAATTTTAGCAGCATTCGATCAGTTGGAAATATGTTTAGTATGAATAAAAGTTCACCAATGGCACACACATGAGAGAGTTAAATCGTTCTCGACTACTGTGGCATGAAATTAGCACAATCACCATGGGAAAGCGTTCAATTTTATTATTTATACGATACTGCTCAATTAATTAGTAGTCATTCAAACATGAAATTAAAAGAAAATCGTACGAAAGATTTTTCATTTATTCCGAATGAACAATACCGTTTACTATCAACAAAACAGTAAAATTAATTTCGTTCAAAACAGTTAGGCATCTATTGAAGATTTTTAATTTTTTCATCAAAATAATCAATAAGATCGGCCATTTCTTTGTACTTAGCAATAACTTTGGCATCATCTTTCAACAACCATTTATACTCCAAATGTTCATGAGATAGAACTGGAGATTTCAACGGATCTATTAACTCGGCTAGCCACCAAACAACTGTTTTCAATTTTCCCTTAACATTATACTGGATAGTATTCGTTACATCTGTATATATTTTCAGATCTTTCTCGGTGTATCTACAAGAAATTATTTAATAAATCTAAATACATATCAAGAATTCAATATTTATACCCCGCCTCTTCAGTTGTTTCACGAACAGCCGCCACAAGATCGTCTTCTCCGATCTCAAGAAAACCTTTAGGCGGTGTCCAATGATAATCACCATAGGAAGCTTGTAAAAGTAAATATTCAATTTGATCCCCGATACGTCGAAAAATAAACATTCCAGCGGCACGAAATGGTCTCGACATTTTCGCTTCAATAGAATAACAGAATTGAATTAATACAATTAATTAATTAAGAAAATAGTATGCGGAACTACTGCATAGCATAGATTCGAGGAAAACTTCAATAAGATAGAAAGTAATGATGGTTGGATGTAAGGAATATAAACGTTTTTCTTGCTGAAATGCTTTGAAAAATGAGAAGAACTGCATCGATTTAGTTATTTGCCAATCTTTTACCATTGCGTGTGGAATATATACTGCACGGTTTCACGATAAATGTTTACTCTAGCACATGCGAATTTTTAATTGATTGCAATGTGCATGTGTAAAAATTGAGATGTGCAACACGAAATGTAACGTTAATGTACATTTGTGTTGTGCATGCAAGGCGAACATAGCAGAAAGAGCGCACAAAGCGGCATGCGCAATCTACTGCTGCAAAAGAGCTATTGAATCATGGCTCTATACGGCGATAGTGCGATCAATCTTTCTGTATGGCGCAGTTATTTGGTGGCCTGCTATGGCGAAATCATCAAATGTAAACCTTTTAAACAAGGTCAGAAGGATTGCCGCTATTGCAATCACCAGGGCTCTACGCAGTACCCCGACAAAGGCATTGTTTATGCTATTAAATTGGCTCCCGACCAAGCTCCTTACGAGACAGCAGGCCAAGTGCTCTGCGATTCGATTGAAAGCTCTACATCTCTGGCATGAGGGAATATTGTCCACTCTACCATACTCCCGAGGGATGGACCTACGCCAGGGAAAGTAGACTTTGCTTGTCCGATTCCCTGCTTTCACCATGGTTTCAAGTCAGTCTTCTCGAGTAGGGATGACTGGACTATAGAAAGAAGTGAGATACAGGAATCGATCGACATCTACACCAATGAATCAAAAATGTATGAAAAAGTTGGCTGTCTTAGAACAGCTAGGTCTGAAACTATCCTTCCAGCTTCCAGATCACTGCAGTGTTTTTCAGGCAGAGGTCATTGCAATATACAAATCAGTGGACTGGCTGAGAAATCTCAACATTTTCTCCGAGAGTCAAGCTGCTTTCCAATCATTATCCAACGACGACGAAGCGCTGCTTAAATGGTTTACCCTTCAGCGGACAAACAATGTTCCGCTAAGTGGACCGATACTGCAAACAAAAGCTAATTTTTTCGCTCAAAAATTTGGAAAAATGGAACCTATTACATCATCATGGATACAACGTTTTCGCCAGCGACATATTATTACGTGTGGTAAAGTTAGTGGGGAAGCTGCTGGTGCTCCTGCAGGTGTGTCTCAAGACTAGCTGGAAAATGTATGGCCAAATTACGTGAAGGATTCTCTGATGAGCAGATATTCAACGCCGATGAAAGCGGTCTCTTTTATAAATTGACACCCGACAAAACAATGCGATTTAAGGATGAAAAGTTGTCTAAAGATCGATTAACTGTGCTAGTAGCAGCAAATATGACTGGCCCAAAAAAGGTAAGCTACTAGTTATAGGAAAGAGTGCTAGGCGACGATGTTTCCAAAACGTTAAGTCACTTCCAGTAATTTACAAAATAATAAAAAAGCCTGGATGACAGGAGAAATTTTTACTTTATGGCTTCGAAGATGGGATAATAAATTTAAAGTGGTAAGTGATAAAATTTTATTATTAGTTGACAACTGTCCTGCGCACCCAAATGTAAACAATCTCACTTGTATCAAATTAGTCTTTATGCCTCCAAATACGACCTCTGTTTTACAGACCAGGGTGCAATAAAGTCTTTGAAAGTCAACTATCGGAAACGTCTAATATTGCAAATAATTCAAGATATTGAAGAAGGAAAAACAACAAATATTAACGTCCTTGATGCAATAATAATGCTTCACAGGGCATGGGATCAAGTTTCTTCCTTAGCAATTAAAAATTGTTTCCAACATTCGGGACTACCAGGTGAAACTGAGATCCCATTCGAACTTCAAGAGGAGTCACTTCAACAGTGGGGAAGCCGTTTGGAAAACCAGGAGTTGTTGCAGGAAAGATTGGATGAATACGAAGAAATTGACCAACAGTTGGAAACCTATGAAACGCCAGATGACAACAGCATAATAGCATCGATTGGAAATGAGGCAAACAATGAAGAAGATGATCCCGATGGTAATATCCAGGATGATATAAACCCACCTACATTGTTGCAAGTTTGGCAATCAATGAACACACTCTGCAAACTTTTGAACGTGTCAGACAATGTTACTGATCAAAATAAGTTAATTTTTTTCCATCACGACAATTCATTGCACAAACTTTACTACGAATCAAAGTGTAAAACACAGACAAAAATCAAGCAATAAAACAATTTTATGAAGACTTTTTCTGTGTAAAAGTGTCGAATTTAATTTTTTTTTTGAAAACCTTAAATAAAAACTGTAATCCCAACACTTTATGTACATATATGCATTAAAAAACATGGATACATACTTCATTTACTGTCTCTTGTCTTAGAATAGTATTTTAACTAAACATTGGATAAAATGATTAACGGCTATAACGACCGAATTTGCATGGTCCCTTGAAGATCTTTATAACCGATACCTGGGAACTGCGTAGCTGATGCCCTAGCGAGAGCTCCAGGATTATACATTAACATCCCAACTCGACCATCCATTGGCCACCGTCAAGCTTAGTTTCAAGCAGTATTATATAGAGGCTGCAAACAGGGCCTGGCTGCTGGAAGAAACATGCAGGACAACCAGGCAAACTTGGCACGCACTAAGCTCAAAGCACACCAAGCAGCTCCTGAACACGAGTCGTGAAACCTTGAGTTCTATCGGGTCCATACTGACGGGGCATTGCCTCATTGGCAGACATACAGAAAGACTGGGTGCCCCTTCAACGATTTCTGCCGCAGCTGCAGATCGGAGGAGGGGGAAAGAATCCAACACTTTCTATGTGAATGCCCAGAACTATCCAGGAAACGCATGCAAACTTTATGCTCGCCCTTCCTGAAAAGCCTCACGGAAGTAACTAATTTAAACATCAGGGACATAATCAGCTTCATACGTGAATCTAAATGGTTCTCATCATTCCGTAGGTTTAAGTGCCGTTCTGATTTTTTGTGGTACCACAACGGGCCTGTAGTGGCCTAAATGAGCCTATTTTTTGATAAAGAGGGCTGCCACTACAACCAACCAATCAACAAACAGTGCTATTGCCTTTGGCTTATTTCAAACTGCTTAACGTAAATATTTCATGCGTCCAGATAGTTGCCACATGGTGAAAAAGACCGCAATCTTTACTGGTAGTCTGTGCTAGTTCTATGACTATACAAGGATCGACGCCGTTGATCTTATGCATGGCAATATATGTCCAGGCAGGATTAGGGTCTGTTTGGTGGATATGCATGTTGTAGAATTGAGGTGTAAGCGAATGAAATTATCCTAGCAATCTCGCCGATCAGCTCGCAAAGAACGGAAGAGAGTGTGTAAAAGAAGTTCCAGAGTATTTATCTAAAACAGAGGTGAATGCTTTCACGAAGTATGATTTCGAGTGAAAGGAGTGCCTGACGGTGGATTAGTGATAATGTGTCCCTGGACGGAGTTTCGGCTCAACTTTGAATGCGGTGTTTCCCCCATTGAAGTAAGTATCTAGGGTCTAGGCACACCATTGAATGGGGTTTACCTTCTATGGCGCGTGGAGATGGCGTATTCCTCCCTATCGTTTTTTGATACGTAGCTGGTTCCCTGGCAGTGACCATTTTCAGTTGTTATTTGGACCGTTTTAAGAATGAATTGCGTTGAGTTAACAGTGTATTTATTAAGAATTCATCTTACAGACTAGTATAGCTCAATTACAAGACAAAATAAACAAAAACGAAAAGAAGTACATAGCATAGTAAAACTAATTACGTAAGATACGCCTGACATTCTATTTATAAATGTGGAGTGAGTGAGGAAATGGACCAAGTTGCAGAATATTGTGGTTTCGGGGGAGTCGCACAAACATCGATGAATGGAAGAAAGTCTCAGTCCTAGCATTTAGAACGCTAAATATGTTATCAGATCTGGCAGGACGTTCTGAAATAAGATACTCCGAAAATGGATCTTTTTCAGAAAATGTATATAAAAAATAAGCTATTAAAGATATCAACTTGAAATTTGAAGTGTATATACACTCTGCGAAATAATTATATAGGCAGTACATTTTTTGCAATTTTAACAAAAACTTAAGAGCATTCCACTTTAAATATATTGGATTTTATTTGAAAAGAAGAGACAATTAAAGTTAATGATAAATAACTAGTTCCTGAGTTAGCACTTTAAAAGTAATTATGAAGAAAGAAAACTTAGTACGAAATATATATAAAGGCGCTTTTGCTGGCATGAAGAAAAAAGAAAACATTATAAAACTAAGATGAAGTGTGACCCCCTCTATTCTTGACCACCTCTTTTAAACGGTTTGGCATAGAGTCTATAAGCGTTTGGGTGTAGGATGGCTCTATTTTGTTCCACTCTTCTTGAATATCCAATTTAAGCTCCTTTACACTATTAAATTGCCGTCCGTGGTTATAAACGTTTGATGAAAGTCTAGCCCAAAGGTTCTCTATCGGGTTTAGATCGGGACTTACTGCTGGCCAATCAAGAGTGGGAATGCTACGCGATTCTAAAAACGATTTTGTTTTGCGCGAAGCATGAATTGCCGCATTATCCTGCTGAAAAATGAATTCTGATGTAGACATTTCTTCCAAAAATGTCACAAGAACATTATCAAGCAACTGTACATAATAATCAGAATCCATTTTTGTCGATACAAAACAAATCGGTGTAGTTTTCATATAGCTTATGCCAGCCCAAACCATGAGCGAACCACCTCCAAAATTTCGTCGTTTTCGAACTTCTGGCGTAGTCTTCCTCGAACGCCAATATTTGTGTACACCATCTGGGCCATCCAAATTGAATTTTTTTTTCATCGGAAAAATCACCGTTTCCCATTCATCGACCCAAAAACGATGTTTTTCCGCAAATCTCAATCTTGCATTTTTATGCTTTTGAGTTAGGGCAGGTTTGCCACACTTATTGCCATATGTTAACTTTAAATTCACTTTTAAAATCTGTTGCATTTGACGAACACCAACTCCTGCCTTAGTTGCCGCACAAATTTCTTTCGCCGAAAAATGTTCTCCAGGAGCAAGTCGTTTTATTTCTCTTATATCACGTTCAGTGATTGCCGATGTTCGTCCTTTACGTTTCATTGTGTCATATTTTTCGACCATTTTGCAGAAATTATCGACCACGCCAGCAGATCGCTGCAATTTCCTTGCGATTAGCCGATTTGAAAACCCCAGATCCTTATAGGCAATGATTTTCCCCTTCTCGTCTTCAGATAATAACTTTTCACGGGGCATACTAATAAAAAAGTAAAGATTGATTTTGTAATGGTGCTAGGTCTGGTGAGTAAGGTGGATGTTCTAACACTGGGATGCTGTACTTGGCCATGAACCGCTTAACAGATAACGCGGAATGAGCTGGCGCATTGTCTTGGTGCAAAACCCATGATTTGTCCTTCCACATTTCGGGTCGTTTTTTTCTTACTCTTTCACGTAGTTTACCAAGTACCTCAAGGTAGTAATATTGATTAATTGTTTGACCTTCAGGAACCCAGTGAAGGTACACAATCCCATGAATATCGAAAAAAAACAATCATCATTGCTTTAAATTTTGGCTTGCTCATTCTTGCTTTTTTGGCTCTCGGTGAAGTTGGGGTCTTCCAATGCATAGATTGGCGCTTCGTTTCCGGATCATAATTAAAAAACCACGATTCATCACATGTTATTATCCTTTCCAATAAATTTGGGTCATTTGCAAGTGTCAGTACAAACATTTTTGCGAGCTGCTTGTTGTTCAATCGTGAGAATTTTTGGTACCATTTTTGCACACACTTTTCGCATGTTCAAATTGTCACGTAAAATTTGCCGTACACATTCTTTATCAATGCCTACAGTTTCAGCAACTGCACGAATACTTAATCGACGGTCAGACCGAATCAAATTAGCAACTTTTTCGACATTGTCATCCGTTTTTGATGTTGAAGGACGACCTGGCCGCGAATCCTCTTCAACGTCTTGTCGATCATCTTGAAAACGCTTAAACCATTCAAAAACACGAGTCCGCGATAAACATTCACTGCCATACATTTCTTTTAGTAAATTATAAGTTTCGGTAGCAGTTTTTCCAAGTTTGAAGTGAAATTTAACAACTATTCGTTGCTCTATTATTACGCTAACCATTTTTCCGGCAAAAGCAAATAACAACACTAACGTAAATGAAGGTTACGTCTCAACGATGTTGTTTACAGAAACGAGACTAACTGCATTCTGTAGAGGAAGACTCAAACTAAACAGCTGTTGTTCAATGCCGGTTGGCGCATGCGCACTCGTTCCACTGCAGCGTCAGTCCCGTTATTTAATAGCCACACCTCGTAAATATATATATATATATATATATATATATATATATATATATATATATATATATATATATATATATAATCTGACTTAGCCATTTGCACAGCACAAACCTGGTGTTTCAGTGCTGATCTTGAGTGCATTACAATGTTCGCAAAGTTTGTTCATTTTACCAATAGTCATCATATAGTTAAATGCGACACAGTGCAGATTCACACGCGCTTGACTGCGATCATTGGGGCTACTTTCATCTCGTAGGCGAGAACGTGATCTTGCCATGAGTTCTCGATTAACTTGGTTTCTCTGTGTGTGCTCTTGTTCGTTATTTGCTCGTGCCTGTTTTATTCCTAATTGATTATTTTCAATTCGCGACGCTCTTTGGTCAACTGTTTCATTCGCACGTGTATGACTCATTTTTGATCTGGCAGTTTCATTCCTTATCGCTCTTTCTTCTTGTGTTGCATTTCTATCTCTAATGTTTTGTTTTTGTTTTGTCTGACGTGTTCGTCGGCCTATATTTTGTCGTATTGGTGGCATTTTTCCCAAATAATAAATTTAATCAGCACTTATCTCTATTGTCCGTTTTACAATGACTTGACTGAAATGAAAAATACTCCACTACGTTAAAAAATACTAACCGTATTATCAGTCACATTTTTGGAGTTTTTAATTTTTTTTGGGTAAACCTGGCTATAAAATTTTTGTTCAACCTACTTATAAACCTTCCCAGTAACAAAAGAAACACGTTGTGAGAATTTGGGCTCATTTGGTTCAGTGGTTTTCGAGATCATAAACGACGAACGAAATCTTACGAAAACTTATTTTTCTATATATAGATTAGACTGGGCTTTAAAGAGAACGACTCCAAAAATCGATCGCATCCCGATCCCATTGGAGAGCAAAATAATCTTCTACCGAGCGAATAACCCCGTAAATTCTTAAGTAATCCACATACAGAAGACACTGAAACGCTACGACAGACAGAAGGTCATTTATGTAGAGTAGAACAAGAAGAGAGCCTAGAATAGACCCCTGAAGAACGCCGGAGGTAGGATGAAAAAGAGAAAAATGTGCTCCACATAGACTAACACGGTATGAATGAGAACTGATGTGGGACTCAAGCCAGAACGGTAATGGACCAAAACAGGGCAAAGTGAGCTAGCTTCTGAAGACGGATATTTAGGTTAACAGTATCAATGCCTTACTGAAGTCAGTGTACACTACTTCAACTTGGGTACGTTTAACAAGAGCCTTTGCGGCAGTTTGGGTAAGTTTAAGGAGATTCGTGTTGGTGGAACGGTTTGGAACGAATCCGTGTTGGAACGGGGACAGCCTACAATTGAGAGGCTTGTATATTTTATTGTAGACAATGCGTTCAAGGAGTTTGAGAAAACAAGAAAGTAACGAAATGGGACGATAATTGGAAGCATTGGAAGAAGATCCAGACTTGAGTACAGAAAAAAGTTCACTAACTTCCACAAATTTTAGGAAGATACCGCAGGATTGACCAGCATTAAAAATATAAGAAAGTGGAACGCATAATGAGGATAAGAATTTAATGAATATATTAAGAATCTCGTCTGTTCCGGGGCCTATGCTTGAATCAGCTTAGAATATTCTAGCCACTTGATGCATACTTAAATGTACTTTTATTTATATTTTCAGGCTCGTCGTTCCACCACCACATCCGCCTTTGTAGTCATAAGTTAATAACATTAAAGTAATAATGGAAATTTTGTTTAATGTATACCTTTTGCTCATATTAGACAATATTTTAATCCTTAACGTTTTAAAATTATTAGTGATTCAACAGTGATTATGGTAATCCAATTAGAGATGCTAAAAAATGTTTTTTATATTAAATGTCTTCAATTACCTGTTGTTTTATATTAAATGTACTATTTATATGTTGTTTATTAGGCAGGTAAAACGCCAAATATGTAGAACTCAAAGTTTAGGCGCTTTTAAACAATTTTAATATTACAATTTACATTCCACCGGCTTTGACATTACACGGCACATGTCAGACGCATATGTTTCGCGCAGTTCTGACCGACAGTGGTAATGTAGTTCCATCCGTCAAATGCACACATAACCTGCCCAGTTCCCTTCAAAACATTACATCGTCCCAGTGAGCCTCGTTCTTGCACCGGAACATGCGTAAAGTATTCTAAAATATCATTGAATGTGCTGTGAAGTGATCGAAAATTATCACATTTGATAGTTCTACGTGTAATCCGTGATTGTAAATTAAATCCACGAAATGTTGATGCTATCCCGTCTACTCCTGCAAAACTCCCTGCGTCCAATCCTTCAAGTCAGCCCCAGACAGGTGAGCACACTTGGAGCCCTTTACGCGGCATTCACGGTGCGGGACCTGACAGCAGGATCACATGGTGAGGCGGGCACACTCATCAGTCGATTCATCAAGCACATTGCTCTGGAGAAGTGCAAGACCGATCCATTAGTTCCGCAGAAAATCAAGTACTCGTCCTTCTATCCGGTAACCGATCTATCCAGTCTCCGAGAATCAATCCTGAATGTACCGACCGATCAGATCCCGCGCTTGATCATATACACCTACACCTACAAAACGAATGGCGATCCGCACAAAGTCACACAGGTCCTGAATCTGATCGATTCGTTGTGTTTGGAACGCATCGAGGAAATGGACCACGACACCCTTTTGAGTGTTCTGTACGCCTTTATGTACTTGCTGCCGAACAAAATCACGAAATTCGAGTTTTATCCGCGCTGCATTCAGAGATTGGTTGCCGAAATGCGTACGGACTGCCCAAAAGACATGTTCGTGGAGGTTTGTTTCTATCTAGGACTCTGGAAGAAGCACCGCAGGTCTATTGATCTAATGAATCGCATCGTTACGAACCACCTGGAGCACCAGATCGATCAGCTCAACCAAATAGAATTCGCAATCGTTACAAATGCACTCTTCAAATCCAGTACGATCAGCAACATCCCATCGTTTAATGCACGTCTCGTTGACGAGGTCCTAAAATGTGACGGAAGCGACGATTCTCTGTTGGTTTCATTCGTGAAATCCATGCGTTTGAATCGATTGAAATCCGATAAGGTGTACGAACAAATCATGGAGTTGAATTCCTCCCGAAAATTGGAACGTATGCAATTCAAGGGT
This sequence comes from Oxycera nigricornis, assembly GCA_963942545.1. Classification (NCBI taxonomy): domain Eukaryota; kingdom Metazoa; phylum Arthropoda; class Insecta; order Diptera; family Stratiomyidae; genus Oxycera; species Oxycera nigricornis. The sequence goes on along the minus strand of OZ012661.1, from coordinate 92,547,351 downwards.
CTCGCTCACTTGCTTGCATTGTTTGCCGACGGACTCTACAACAGTCCCGAAGTGTGCACGTCTTTTGTTCGTATGTGTTTATCGAAGCTGGACCGGATGGATCTGAATCGGCAGCACGCTTTCAACGATATGCGAGCAAAAGATCTTGCAACGTTCATTTGGGCATGTGCCACTTTACGCTGCAGCCACCATCTATCCGAACATTTCGGATTCCTGGAGGAATTAGTTCAGCATAAAATCGAACGCGATGAGTATCAATACGCGCATGACGATCTAATCGAGACAGTCCTTTCATTATGGATGCTCGGTCACAAATCGCGTGATTTAGTGCAAGCCGTTTTCGATCTACGATCGAATTCAACGAACACTGCAAATGCGGAACGCGTGAAACTCGATTCGAGATTTGAACTGTTGAAAAGCTGCATTCATATTGAACATCCCAATTGGCTACCGTCGTCCAAGAAAAATCAACATCTTTTCGAGGAAAGTCGACCGGCTCCGAACTATTTAGTGGAAAAGCAAACGAATTTGCAGAATATTTCCAACTTGATACTGGAAAATAAAGATGAACTAGGCGTGAAAAGCGTAAAGAATGTAACGCCAATTCATCAGCTGAATATTGCCAGCATTCTCTTGGAGTTGAATAGTGGCAAGAAATGTTTCGTGGAAGTGCTAGAGTCTGGGCACGTCATGCAGTTTGAGGAGCAACCGGTGGTTTTTGTCGATCTGAAGATAAGATTGTTGGAACATCTCGGCTACAGCACACACTTGGTAAGATCCAAATCGAACGACCCGTGTCAAATATTTATATTCGAAACAATTTCATTACAGATTCAGCCAACAACAAACAGCGATGAAACTCTAGCGTACATAAAGGAGTGTTTAAATAATACAGATATGGAATTGACTAGAAAGAAAGGGGCTGTATAGGTTAGAGCTGTATTGTGTAGTCTAGTATTACGAATAAAATGTTAAAATGTAGATTATTTTCTTTTTTGAGTTTTAAAGATGATACAAAGTTCAAGACTCGTATCAGAGCGGAATAAAATATCGAAGGTCGTATTGATATTTTAAACCTACGACGTTTATCACTCCATTAGTTGGCGCAGTTAGTTACGGAGGAACAAGTGGACGCGACAAAGCTTGTGTACTTCCTTTCTCTTCTCTGTTCAAACTCCGCGCGAAATCTCCGTCAATGCTCAACCGCGGTTATGTTTTCACCTTTTGAATATACAGTAGACTCCCGATTATCCACCAGACAGCAATCACCAGAAAAGAATCGAAAAGTCGCTTGGTTGTTGAATCAAATGAGTTGAGGCTTGAAGAATCGAATGAATAAAAGAGTTGGGTGTCGGGAAAGACGAGAGTTGTGATAGTGGGGGAAGGCAAGAAGAGTCGCACATAATTCTTAGTAATGAATCGTTTGATAGAGCGCTCTTTCAAATGAATTCTCATTTACTTGCCCACCACTAGTGATTGTCTCAGGGACGCATTGACTGCCGTGTAAGTAACGTTTGAGTGTTTAATTATGTACTTTAATTATTGCTGTATTTTTATTTTCGAGTGACGAGTTTAAGTTCAAGATGGATAAACGGAAAAGAGTTGTTTTGCTTATTGAGAAAAAGCTCGAAATTTTCGGAAAGTTTCAGAAAGGACATACGATCAAATCATTTACCGTTGAGTTTAATGTACATGAAGCAACAGTGCGCGGTATAATCAAGCAAAAGGAACATTTGTTAAAATTTGCGGCTTCATCAAATTCCTCGTCTTCTATGAAAAAATACAAAACAATGAAAAAATCAACATACGATGAACTGTACAAAGCTTTATTAGAGTGGTTCAATAACCAGCGAGCACTACGAAACCCCGTAAATGGGCTTGTTTGTGCAGCAAAAGAGAAAAAAATACACCACCCTGGGCCTAGAGGGACCGTTTGATGCTGATGTTTGGTTGACGAGATTTAAAAAAAGACATGGAATAAAAGAACTTAATATTCAGGGGGGAAAGTTAAGTTCTAACCAAGAGGCAGCAAAAAAAATAAGGATTAATTTCAACAAATATGTAACTGATGACAATTTGTTACCAGAACAAATTTATAATACTGATGAACCCCATCCAAAACACTAGCTGCGGAACAAGAACAAAGTGCGCCTGGTCACAAAGTAAGCAAGGAAAAATTGATCGTAATGTGTTGCTCCAATGCCAACGGTACACATAAGCTTAAGCCTCTGGTAATAGGGAAAGCTAACAAACCTCGATCGTTTAAAGGAACACGGGCGGTAAATTTGCCGGTTCACTACTATCGGTAGAAAAAGGCATGGATGAACAAACAAATTTTTCAAGACTGGTTCGATAAGAAATTTTGTCCTGAAGTTTGTGATTTTTTAAAATCAAAAACCAACAGCTGTTCTTATCCTCGATAATGCGCCTTTCCACCCTGATGAAAGTCTTTTGTGGTCAGACCATGGAAAAATTACTGTTGTGTACCTGCCAGCAAATGTAACGACTTTAATACAGCCCATGGACCAGAGTGTGATCGCAAATCGGAAGCGCCACTATCGTTCCAGTTTCTTGAAAAAACTTATTGATAAGGAAAACGATTTAAAAAGCTTTTTAAAAACAAACTTCAGCATCCTGGATGCAATTTATGAGTGTGTAGCTGCCTGGGAAAAAGTAAAATCATCCACGCTCACCAAGTCCTGGAAAGAAATATTTCCCAACATCGAAGTAGAAGAAGAGGATAATCATGCCTTTGACATAGAGACCTCAGCTGATTGAGCGAAAACTGTATCAGGTGAAAAGAACTTCAACGAAGAGAACATTAACGATTAGCTAAATGTTGGCTGTGACGAGCAAATATTGAGGCGTACGTAGGGAATAGAGAGTGAGAGCGAGGACGAAGAAACAGTTGCCGAGACCAAAAATAACGTATGCAACTGCCCGCCACAACGTAGAGGGACTATTAGACTTCTTGGAAGGTGACTACTTCCATTCACAATGAATATGTATGCATTGTAATTTAACATTTACCAGGATATTTTAGGTCATTTTTAGACTATCCACGATTTCGATTATCCACGAAAGCTCAGCCACCCATTATCGTGGATAATCGGGAGTCTACTGTATTCATTATTAAATTTTCAATCTTAAATATCAATACGGCGTGAACTTTCTGTTACATTTCTCTCTTTTCTGCTCGTATTCAGGAAGTGGCACGATTTTGCATTTTTCAAAAATGTTTTTGAATTTGTTATAAAAATGAGGAGTCAACGAATCGTAACATTTCTATTTTTAGAAACTTTGATTTTCCTGAAAGGAACGGGAACGATTAAAAATTGACAACACCTGAATATTCTTTATAGGTTTACACGTTCAATACTGATCGGAAAAGTAGAATCTTGCCCACCCAGCACCAAACAAACACTAGAAGCATGTTGTTACGTTCGCCACGCAGTGTGACCGATCCATGTGAAAAAGGCGAAACTAGTGACTGTCTTGTCCCTGAAGACTCCCAACCACCATGCGAGTAAACGTTGGCGATATAGAATGGCATACGCGGGCCGCACTCCACACAATCTTATTAAGATTAGTTAAGATAGTGGATGATATAGATTAGAATAGATCAATTAAATTGAAATGAATTGAATTAATATAATGTTTAGTCAATAATATAATTGTGTTAGTTAGAAAGTATGTAGGAAGTAAGTAAAAGTAAGGTAATCAGCAGGCGGAACAACCTCCTCAACTGGCCCACGTCCAATCGCCAAATCCATCGCCAGCGCCAAAAAGTACACGCCCCTTCCCACAAACAACAACCGCCATGTCCACCGGTGTGGTGTTCAACGTTGTGGACAAATTGATCAGATTAAGTCCTGATTTAACGTGCTTTCACCAGAATTAACCATTAAAACACGGGCCTCTTAAGCCACGGAACGTACTAATCAGTAGTCCATAACTAGTATGAGTACTGCTTTTCCGAATACAGGTTCCAGATCTCATCCAAAGCTTCCTGGACTTCTTCATAATCCTTGGTGAGGATTCGGACCTATCATCATCCATGCCGCTTTTGGGGTAACGGCGCCCCTGTCGTAAACGCAACAGCACGCCAATGCACCACAATACAGAAGTGTTTCGATTACCGTGCCAACCGGTTCCAAGCTGTATTATAAATGAAAGTACCCGCTAATGGGTACACAACCCCCAAGTTTCAACCTGCACAGGTTTCTCACCGACACCGGCAGGGACAATTCCCTAGGGCCCCTTCCCTGGTGAGGTTTCGAGGAAGCGCAGACACAACCTCTTCAATTTAGCCCCATTGCAAAGCTCCGAATTGATCGTCGTATTTTGGGGCTTATCATCATTTATCTATATGCCACCCTATTTTTCGTCATACCTGTACCTCAGAATCCTGTTGTAAGGATATTATTCGGGGGATCGGTCAGAATCCCTCCTCCTTTGCACTAGCTTGGGACAGTTCTCAGAAGTAGAGCGGAGTTAAAATAATATGATCAGCTGACCCACACGGAAATCGCCCCAAAACTAGTCGAACGAGTGGGAAGCGGAACGGGTTCGTCAAACTCAGCGGGCCCTTGCCCGTTGATGCAGCAAACGAGATCAGGGGAATCCCGCATGTATTGGGAAGATGGCAGCTGGAGGTCTAATAACGGTGTTGCTTATGGTTGGTCGCTGGTAGGAGGAAGACGTCGACGGAGCGTAGACGAGGAGTACGGACGGCGAATGGGCAGCAATCAGGAAGCAGCGGCGTTAGAAAAAAAAATTGTAAGTAGCAGTTAGGATAGATAGGGCCAGCTAGGAAAAATAAATAAATTCTAGTAGTAAGATTGAATTTGTTTGAGTTGGCATTGCGTGTAGTGGCGAAGCGGTCGTGATGTTTTCGGCTACTTTCTGTTCTTTTGTGTTTTGAATTCGTTTTTTTCTACCGATGGTTTCGGATCATCGTAAATCCAGTTCCCGTTTCCGGATTCGCGGTCAGGGCAGTCCCGACGAAGAAACGGTTGGCCCCCTTTCAGAAAAACTTTCCCACACCCCTCTTCTCGCGTTAAAACCGAGTGGGATTCCCCAAACCGTAGCCAGGATCGGCTGCGGAGTAGTAGTTAGCGTACAGTGCAGAGAGAATTGGTGTTAACAGATACCTTTGCGTGATTCCTGAACCACATGATCATAGAACGTGTTAAATGCATCAACAAAGAGGTGGTGTCAAGATAAAGGCATAAAGGGAGGAAAAACTGCGTGGCAAAAAGGACTTTGTGACTCAGCGTAGGGGAAAGTACTTTATGACTAGCCAACGGGTCGAGCCAGACACAAAGCGTTAAGACTATGATTTCTTCAATAAGTGTAACGGGAAACACAAAATTTTTCGTCCATGTAAAGTATCGAAAAGTTACTTGAAATGTGGTTATTGCATTCTTTGTTATGGATCTCCTCAAATATAGTATTCTGGATACTGTCAATAAAAAAAATTATTTTGCATTTATCAATGGCACGCAATGATAATTCATGGTAGTCAAGCAAAAGTCTGCCTTAATGCCTATTTGAAATGAACGTGAATGAACTGAATATTGCCATGATGAGGTTTTTTAAAAGTAGCTTTATATCTAACGGGCACGGAACGGTGCGGTACGGCACGGTAAGGTGCAGTATATAATCGCGACCTGACGTGCATCGCAAAACAACATAAAAACGAGTTGAGGGAATGCAAGCTGGAATGGGTTGAGCGAACTCGACTGGCCGTTGACCGCTGATACAGCGAACGGGATCGGGCAATCCAATAAATATCGCCGGGAGAACAGCTAGAGGGGCTGTTCGTTGCGGTTGGTAGCCAAGGAAGGGAAGATGTGGGTGTACGGAGTTCAGTCAAGAAAGTCGAGTGTGAGCAAAATCTGGAGAGTTCAAAAAAATGGTGCGACATCTGTTCGTAAGCAGCAAGACGAGGACAACGAGCGGCGGTCAGCAATATGTGTAGGAATAGGAGCCAGCAGCGTTAGCATAAGAAGAAGAACAAAAATTGTAAGTGGAGTTAAGTATAGAGTTAGTTATATAATAGTAAAGTAAAATAGTGATTTTACATAAAACTGCTTATTGTGTGAAATGGCGAAGCGGACGTCGTGGCTTCTTCAGTTCGATCCCTTTTTTCCTCAAATTCCCTATTCCCTCGACGATGGTTTCTACAGGACGAAAATCATCATTTTAGGGGGTATCGAGCGATCCCTCGACGATGGTTTCGCTCAATGTCGTTTTCACTAAAGAGAAATCAAGCATATTTTCAAAAACATTCAACCCTCATCAGATTGGATCCTGACTTATGCATTCACATACTATCAATGCATTTTCACAATTGATTAAGCCAATCTTTAACATTTAAATCTAAGAAGGTGGTTTTGGGTCTTTGCGAATCCTGTTCCCGTTTTCGCATAACCGGACAGGGCAGTCGCGACGCAAAAACGGGTGGCGCCCTTTTTAAAAAATATTTCCACACTCCTCTTCGTGGATTTAAGCCAGATGGGATTTCCCAAACCGTGACCAGGATCGGCTGCGGTGCCGTTGCATTCGCCACATTACTTACAGGTGTAACATACTCGCCATAAACTGAAATATAGAAAAAGTAATCCAAATACAGATAAAAATGATAGTGCATACTTTTATACTTTGCTGAACGTACTCTAACCGCAATTTAAAAATTATTAGATATGGATATCCTTGGAAATAACAGACATTAATATTCGATCGTCGGTATAATTCCATATATTGTTTGCATTCTTGGCCTGAATTTATTTAATATATATAATATAGTATTTAAATTCTTTACAGCAGCATTAAGATGGACTAGCCTTCTATCGGGTTTTATCATGCCGACAGAAAATGTGTCCATTGATAGTTTATACAATAACAAAAATATCAATTTAAAATCATATTTATTTCTTAAATACGATACATTCTCTTGAAGATAAATGATACATTTTTATTCACCAGACTTACACATTTACACATTGACAGTATGGTAAAAATTTACTGCGATTCAAATAAATATAGTTGTTGTGTACACGGAACAGACATTTCAGGAAAATATTCCACTCGATTGACATATTCTGTATGCATCATATGAGAAATATTAATTCTAATGAATTTGATTAAAATTTAAAATTGTATATTTGTGGTAGACATCAGACTAGCTTAATTGTTACGTGACCATTAAAATGGTTTTTGCAATTTATCATAATTGGTTTTATTTTACAGTTGTTCTTGCTGTTATTCATTTCACACATAAGGAAATATTTACGAAAAAACGAGAAAAAAATAACTACATACTATGCGATATTACTTGTAATATCATATCTATGCGTAACATGTTAAAATGCTATGATTTTTTTTCTTGTTCTAGCTATCCAGTTATATGATCATTTGTTCTTTACAATAAAACAGTATCAAAATGTCTTACTTGTAACACGATTAACCGTAAATTCCAATTGCAAATGTTATCAAATGTAACTAACGTAACACATCAGTTAAAGATTTATTCATTGGAATTGCAAGTTAATTGTGAAAAGTCCATTCGGAAGAGAGAATGAATAGATTTTCGATTTTGTTTTCCTCTACTTTTGTTTTGTTTATCTAAAATGTGCACAAAATGATTATTGTTATAAATTCCATTGAGATTTTACTGAATTTTGGAACGATTTAGCGAATTTGTTTTTTTCTTTTCTTTTGTTTTTTTTTTAGACAAAAACCACAGCCTTTCTTTTTATCGAAGTTCGCTATCGTTTTAAAAATAGACTTTTCAATTGTATGCTTTTCTTTTATGATTCTTAAATGCGTATATTGCATGAATATTTTCAGTAAGAGTTGTTTAGTTGTTAATAATCAATATGTTTGCTTCTGTTTACAAGAGTTTGAATGCCAGGTAAAATTCATATAGAATTGAAAAATAAGTGAATACATTTTGTTTCAACCTAACCATTTTGATTGTGGAAGAATGGTACAGTGCATCAATGAATTTTTATTAATATTAGTGACGGATTGATCTACAGGGAGGCGCAAAAGTTTCTGACCTTCGACATGAAAAATCAACCCGAATAAATTTATCGGCAAAAAACTATCTTCAAACATTTTGACACCCACTTTAAATTTTCTTATAGCTACATAGCTTTAATTTATTTCCATAAAGAGTGAAGACTCAGCAAAAACAGGTACGAAAATTCGAAGAGGATTTGTAGGTAGGCCTAATTACAAGTAAAATACGAGACCCATAAGTACTTGGTTTTTTTTTAATTAACTCCTGTACAGTAAAAATATAAATTTATCCATTCAGATTTGGTTACTTGAAGTGAAAGTACCAAATTTATCGAAAGACCTCAATTTTAGCGCTTTTTTATACAAACCCTAAAAACTTGGTGAATCTACAACGAATTGAATTGGATTTTTTTTGCGACGATAATGGTAAGTGGTCGAATTCAAAAACGTATTGCAATTCAACGCATGCATTGAATGGGGTACAGCTGCAGTGACATATGCAGAATACTTAGGATCAGCAAGAACACCGTGAAAAAATGATGCAATGCCAAAGAAGGAAACGTGGAGAATATGCAAAGAAGTGGTCGACCGTCGGTACTTTCTGCAGAAGCAAAAATAAAAATTCGAACATTGGTTCCAGGAGTGGAGATGCAAACAGTGACGAAACGGCTTAACACCTCTCCGGCAGCCATTGAAAACGTCGAGACGAACCGTTCAGCATTACATTCGGTCCACCAATTGGGGCCGGCAAGCCTACAGACAACGCAAGAAAACTCTCCTTTCCAAGAAGAACATTCGAGACCGACTGAATTTCTGCCAAAATCTCAAAACCCTCGAATTTGCTAATGGCAATGCCCGTGATGAAAGGCTGCTTGCAAACATCCTTTTTACGGACGAGTCGTGGATCCAACTGCATCCAATACAAAATCGACAGAATAGGACCGTCAGAACCAGCAATCCTGCAAATATTCCCGTAATACAAACTCCGAAATTCGACTTAAAAATCCTGGTAGCAGGCGGAATGAGCAGTCGCGGAAAAAACCAACTTCACTTTGTTCAGCAAGGAGTGTCTGTTAATGAAGAATATTACAGGGAAAATATTTTCCCTGTTTTTGTGCAATGCCTTACTAATCGCCAACAATTCAAGGACGGAAAGGAAGTGATGCAAGATGGCGCCAAGTCGCATACAGCATTGAAAACATGTGTGGATTGATTGGCCTGGTAATTCCCCAGATTTAAATACCATCGAAAATCTGTGGTCCAAATTAAATTAAAGGAGAGTGTCTTTAGAGATCCTAGACCAAAATATAGGCAGCAGCTGATTCGGTGGGGTGCAATTTCTGCAAACTACCTAAAAAATTATGTGAAAGTTCCAAAAAACGACTTTTAGAAGGTTTCGGGAGTCCGTTGGTTAAGGCTGGCTGAGTTTTCCGTACGGTGATTACGATCCACGGCGAAACGTACAACGCCGAAGTATACGTTGTGCCCGACTACGCCATGAGTCACTCTATGCTACTCGGAAAAGAGTTGACGAGATGCATGGCTGTCAACATTAGAGGCGGGAGAGTTACAATAAAGAAGTTACCAATGAACGAGAGTAAGAAAGAAGATCCCAAGAAACAAGAATTGAAGAAAGAAGCCAACACCGGGGGATATAGTGACGATGACGCAACGTATGATCTACCCGTGAACTGTGTAGAAGCGAACTCGGTGGATGTTGTCGATCGATATCGAGACGAAATCGAGAAACTGATTGAAGAACATACACCGCGGAGAGAAGTGCAGACTGATGTAGAGACGAAAATTGTGCTGCAAGATGAAGTGCCTATCTGCTTGAGACCACGAAGATTAGCCGTCAAGGAAAAGGCTACACTCAACAAACAGGTCGACGAGTGGCTGCGTGACGGAGTTATCCAGGCAAGCAAAAGTAAATATTCAAGCCCAGTCGTAATAGTACCAAAGAAGAATGGTGAGTACCGAGTTTGTGTCGACTACAGGCAGCTAAACAAAAATGCCGCTGATTGACGATCGTATCGACGCACTTGCGAACGCTCAAGTGTTTTCGGTATTGGACTTGAAGAACGGATTCTTCCACGTGCCGGTTGCTACGGAGAGTCGAAAGTAAACGTCGTTTGTAACACCAGATGGACAGTATGAGTTTTTGAAGACGCCCTTCGCATTATGCAACAGTCCTACATCGTTCCTACGATTCATCGATGAAGTATTCCACGATCTAAGCCGACGAAATGTCGTATTCACGTACGTAGATGATTTAATCGTACCAGGTCAAAACGAAGAAGAGGCACTCGCCAACCTCAAGGAAACGCTCGCAGTTGCTGCTGAGCGAGAATTAACGATCAATTGGAAAAAGTGCGTTTTTTTGCAAAGAAACGTCAAATATCTCGGACACGTGATTGAGAACGGTAACGTTGGTCCTTCACCGGCGAAAATTAAATCCGTGAAGAACTTTCCGATTCCGACGTCAAAGAATGCCGTGCAGAGTTTCCTCGGATTGACGGGTTACTTCCGGAAGTTCATTCGTGATTATACTAAAATCGCGAGACCGTTATCCGAGATGGTGAAAAGCAATCAAAGATTCCGTTTCGGGGCGGAAGAAGAACAGTCTTTCGAGAGGCTGAAGCAGTTACTGATAAGCTAACCGATATTGAGAATATATCGTCCAGATTCAATCACGGAGTTACACACGGATGCCAGCAAGGAGGGTTATGGAGCCGCTATCTTGCAAAAAGTCGATGACGAAGATCGATTTCACGTCGTTTACTTCATGAGCCGCAAAACTTCAGACGCCGAGAAGAAACTGCATTCGTACGAGCTCGAGGCTCTTGCAGTGGTAGAAGCAGTAAAGAAATTTCGTGTTTATTTACTCGGAATTAAATTCAAGCTGGTGACTGATTGTTCAGCTTTACGAATAACACTAAGAAAAATTGATATCTCATCGGAAGTCGCGAGATGGGCGTTAATGTTAGAAGAGTTCGAGTATGAAGTTGAGCATCGCGCGGGGACTCGCCTCAAGCACTTAGACGCGCTCAGTCGCTATCCGGCGATGATAATCGGAGACAGACTGATGCCGATGATACGCAAACAACAGGATGATGAAGATTATATCTGCGAAAACGGGATTCTGATGAAGAGGAACGGCGAAAGAATGTCATCGTGCTGCCAGCGAGTATACATCGAGATGTTATTCGCAGAGCACATGAAAACGAACATTTCGGAGTGAAAAAATCAATCAGAATATTACATTCCAAAATTAACTGAGAAGCTCGAGAAATACGTAAGTTGCTGCGTGCTTTGTATACTGGCCGAAAACAAGCAGGGAAAGAGAGAGGGTATGCTCAGACTTATACCGAAGGGTGATGTACTATTGTCGACTTATCACATCGACCACCTCGGAGCGATGACAGCAACGTCGTAGGTGTACAAGCATTTACTCGTCGTTGTCGATGGTTTCTCGAAGTTCTTTTGGATCTATCCGACGAAAACAACTAATCCGAAGGAAGTACTGGACAGGTTGAAGAGTCAACAAAAAATCTTCGGAAATCCGCAACGAATCGTTAGTGATCGCGGCTCAGCGTTTACATCGAACGATTTCCGTGACTACTGCGCAAAGGAAGTACCAAGGAGAAACGGATAAGTCGAGCGGGTGAACCGCATCATCATTCCAACCCTGATGAATTTGCCTCACGAATGTTCCGATAAATGGTATCGGTATGTAGAAAAGGTGGAATGGGCAATCAACAGCACTTATCAGAGGAGCATAGGAACCAGCCCTTTCGAGGTGCTCTTCGGAGTAAAGATGCGACAAAAAGAAGACGTCGAATTGCTGACATTGGACGAGCAAGAGACAATATCTGAAGAGCTACGTGCTATCGCGAAGGAGAACATCGCAAAAATTCAGCAAGAGAATAAGAAGAATTACGATCGGAAGTGCAATATCATGTAGGCGATGTAGTTGCCAATGAGAGGACGCAGTTCGGTCCTGGTTTGAAGATCAAAGACAAATTTCTGGGTCCTTACAAAGCCTCAGAAGTAAACGGAAACAATCGGTACGAAGTGATTCACGAAGGTGACTGGGAAGGTCCCAGAATGACCAAATCATCAGCAGACCATATGAAGCGGCATGAGTACGATTCTCCAGAGACCGGAGAATGGCAAGAATGGCCGAATGTGGGATCGGACCTTGATTCGATGGCTACGCGCACGACCCCCCCCCCCGCTTCTCTAGTGAAGGTGCGCTTCTTAGCGATCGACAACAATGATCAGTTAAAAACTCGAATGCAAGGCGGAAAGACGTTCAACTGATATTTCTCTGTTTAGTGATACTCCACGAACAAATTACCTACATGTAAAGAAAACGAAGGTGGACATACTTCATGCTAATTATTAACTATATTACCTAATGTGTGTAGTTTATAATAAAATTATAATATTAAATCAATTTCTTTTCTTTCAAATTTTATACAAGAAATACTAGGGTCAGAAACTTTTGCGCCACCCTGTATTTAAATTGTCGACGTCGTTGTTGGATACTATTTTAAAGCAAGCCAATCAATCAGAATAGCGATTTTTACATAATATATAATAATAATACTTTCAGACAACTGTATGCATTTCTAAACGAGCCGTGAATGCATCAAAAAAGCTGTTAACATTAAAAGCCAATATATATGCTTACATTCTTTGATCGGTATTTGTTTCGAATGCGCAATACACTTATTTTTTCGCTAAATAAGTAATGATGCCGGAATGCTACATTTAAATAGGAGCATATTTTGAATACTTAAATTTTAATTTTTGAAAATCACTCGTACTTTACTGATGCAAGCAAAGCACCGTTCACCGAAAACTTTACTAACAACCAACACCAAACAATATTACCCCATACCGAATGTTGTAAATTGTCCTATATAAATTTTACCGACCTCATGGAATACATAGTTGTTTCAACAAGTAAATTCTTGTGTGTCTTTATAAAAAAAATAACTAACTTTTACAATGCAAAAATAGACAATTAAAACATTTTTATGAAAAATAAATACGAGCAAAGAATATTTACAACTTTTCATACATAACTGTACTTAATTGTGTACTTAAATCAAGGCGTTTTAATATAAAAATCAACAAGTATCAAATAATATAACCGCACGACATTCAGACGTGCAGCAAAACAGTTTTGTCCGCATCGTTATACGACTGGAAATCGTAAGCATTTCATACGTCATGACTAAGAAGCGGAGTATCGTAACGTTTCGAGTTGAGTCCGGTGCATGGAAGAAGCCAAAGTGCAGGATGACTACGCCCGAACACATCAGCAAGGAGAGCCAATTTACGACGATGCGGTCGATATGTACCTTTTTGTTGGACCGCTTCGACAGCCGTTTCGTCGTACAAAATGGCATGCATTTGATCGACCATGATTGCCAGCACGAATAGCCCAAAAAGGGCTGATTCTAATAGTAAAATGACACTGTGCAGCCTGGAAGACAAATGTGGAATCAGTGAATTAATGAGTAGGCGGTCAGACAGTTCACGCCGAAAAAATAAAGGAAGAGGACGTCAAGCGGCTTTGGAGACGAATCAATAATTTTTCGTAGAATTATAAAGACTCTTTTGCTGTAATAAAATTAAATATCCTGTGCCCGGTGATTTTGATCCTACACAAATAGTGATCCAAAAGAGATATTAAACGGTGCGATTTTATTAACAAATTAAAGATGTGCGAATTTGCTTGACGGTTCCTGAATAAATTCGAAATATCAGAAACATAATGCGTTTGATGGTTTATTATTGAAATATGTATCACATTAGGACCGTAACTTTAACTATAAATGAAATTAGAAAACAAAGCAACCTTTGATTAGGCACAATCATTTTTCTTTTATACAGGTATAATTAAAGTTGTGAAGCTCCGCAGGCTACAGTTTCTAGACACACGCTGAAGGGTAGAACTCATGAAAATCGACCACCAGACAAGTCGAGAAGAGGATGAGAAAACAGTATTGATGCAAACACATTGATGCGAATACCCGAGCACTGTTAGGAGTAAGGAAGGGAACGGGAAGAAACGATCGCTGAACCAGGATAATTAGAGGCATCTACTGGAGGCCAAGACCCGATTTGTGCTGTCGCGACATTGATGATGAAGGTTGGTTTCTTCGATCCAAATATTGTTTGCAAATAAAAATAACGGTGCAACAGGAACTATTGAAATTCGCTTATGAAAGTCACGATGGAAGAAGCGATTATAAATTACCCTGCTTTTTCTAGTACCAAATTGGACTATCCAAGCCGCTGATCATTGCTGTAAGTACTAGCAGGGAGAGTATACTCCTCTGGTTCCTGTACAACGTATCGATTAAATTCTACTTGAACACGATGAAGTAGTTCTCTGAATTAATTGAATTTTTTTCTGAATTAAATTACTATTACTTAAACACTCTTATAATCAATAGCACAGAAATCATTAACACCGAGGATCCAACCAGATTGATTTCAGGAACATTTTCGGACCACATTGCTCATTAAGAGCAATTAAGATTATTAAAATCAAACAATACAAACTATATGTTTGTAGATTGGCCGCGTTTGGTCCATCGCCTTATACGAATAACGATAAAAACGCAAATAACTACAAAAATTATACCGAAAATATACATAGCGCACATCGAAACTAACAGATTTATTGACGTAACGAAACAACTAATAGCGAAGAAAAAAACATGAAAGTTCTCGAAAATTGAACGAGACTATAGTAGAAGTAAAAGTCGCTACAGTTACGAAACTAATAAACTCTAGAAACGATACGTGGATATCTGGAATGGTAATCTTCCAGAAAAATTAAACGAAAAGCTTTCAAATTACTATTAAAGGATCCCACGAATAAACTGAAACTACAGAACTGCCAAAAGTCATCAAAAACGATTGCAACAGAATAATTAACTTTGCAAAACAGAATTACTATGCAAAAAAACTTGAGCAAGGTTCCAGTGATCCACGTAAACTCTGGAATATTGTAGATAATGATCTAAGAAAGAAAGAATACAACAATAATAATAAAAATACTGTAGATAGAAGCAAATTCGGATAAAATTGCTAACGTATTAAGCAACCATTTCACGACTATTGGACACAGAATTACATCAGAATTGCCTAATATAGAGTCTTCAAGACAAAATATCTCGGCCAAAGTATCTTTTCATTTGAGACTGACCAAAAGAAAAGAAGCTATTGAAACAATTGATTCTTTTAAAAACCACACAGCGCCAGGGTCTGATGAAATTTCTACCGACGAGATAAAATTAGTAAGGGAATACATAGCAGACATACTAGTTAGATTAATAAGTGCGTCAATCAGAAAAGAAGAATTTTTCGAGCATCTGAAAAAAAAGCGAAAGTGAGACCTATATTTAAGAGCGGATTAGAAACGTCCAATAACATTTCTGAACGACTTGGGTGAAAATAATAGAAAAAATATTAACTTCTCGAATTAAAAACTATTTAGAACACAGCCAAATATTCGATGGAAATCAATTTGTATTCCAGGAAGGAAAATGGACAACAGATGCTATTGATGAGATGGTGAGACACATAAATACACAAATGGATAACGGTCTTTGTTTTGGAGCAATCTTCGTTGATCTAAAAACAGCCTTTGACACAGTAGTTCATCACACATTAGTTACAAGATTGGAGGAAGTAGGAATTTTGGTACGGCGAAAAATCTTCAGAGTATTTGCTTCTCTGAAGAGCCACAAAACAAACTGAAATCGGCAACAACTACAGCCAATCAGCGCGAATAAGTGTTGAAGTTTCTCAAGGATCTATACTCTATATGCGACCCATTCAACACGCATTGGAGTGGATATATAATACGAATTATCGCCAAGGCATATAAGATTATCTACAACCAACGAAGACTGACTCCCACGGTCGACGAGGTGTCCATAAAAGCAACCAAGAACTCAATCTGAATGGGTTGATTTGCATGGAAAAACGGGAATTCATACATAAAAATTTACAACATGATAAATAAAAAGCAATCAAATGGGGAAATTTGGGGGAAAATGATTATAGTATGAGAAAAGCGAATAAGCGAATAGCCCTTATAACTAGCGACAAGGAGTTTTTTTGAATTTACATTGCATTAACACCTCTCTATAATGACCACTCCGGATAACGACCGCAATCACCTGTTTTTCCCTCAAAATCATTTAAAACTTTCCATAAAGACCACAATAAATTGAATTTTTTTTTCAAGACTCCAGAAAAAATGACACAATACCTTATCGTATTGTTGTAATAAAGCTTACCGAGGCGCCCCGTCGACATTAGTACAGTACATACTCAATGGCTAAGTGTATAGTATAGTAGTACACTGAGCTATTGTGTAAGAATAAGAATGTTTGCGATGTTTGACATTTTAACTTTAATGTTTGCGTTGAGTGGATGTTCAAATATCTAGTGTCCTGTCCTAATACGGACATCATCGTCCCGAAAAACATTCCCAACTCTTCTTTTCATTTAAGAACAACTAATAAAAAAGAAATAATTAAAACTATTGATTCTCTACGAAACCATACTGCACCAGGTCCTGATGATATTTCCATTGATGACCTCAAATTAATCAAAGAAAATATTGCTGATACTCACGTGAAATTAATAAATAAATGTATTAAGCAGGGAAGATTCCCGGAATACTTAAAAATCTCTGCAGTTATACCGATTTTTAAAGGGGATGATGAAACTGACCCAAACAATTACACACCAATCTCACTCTTGAATTCCTTAAGTAAAATCTTCGAAAAAATTGTAGATTCTCGAATCAAAGAATTCTTATTGCAAAATGAAATCTTGGATAGAAACCAGTACGGATTCCAGGCGGGCAAAGGTACAACAGATGTCATTCCTGATGTAATTAGATTTGTAAATGAGTACTTGGATAAGGGCCACTACGTTGCAGCAGTTTTCGTGGACCTTAGGAAAGTCTTCGACACAGTTACACATGAAACTTTAATCACCAGGCTCGGTGAATATGGAATTGTTGGAGAAGCAAATAAATTAATACGCAGTTACTTGACGGATAGATTTCAAAATACATTAATTGGAGGTATCAAAAGCAAAACTGCTAAAATTAGCATAGGTGTTCCGCAGGGCTCGATCCTAGGACCAACGCTATTTCTACTTTATATCAGCTCCTAAAAAAGCAGACCTTTTTGCGAAAGTGGTTATGTACGCAGATGACACTGTGGCTCGTATACCCAGGTAAAACTAACTTCGAAATTGAGCAAAAAGTACTGACCTGGACAAGTATTGGTATTGGCTTCTACAAAGTAGATTGGCAATAAATGCGGGGAAAACAAAATATATTATTTTCAAACAAAAGAACAAGACTGACATACAACCACACGTAAAAATAAATGACACACCCCTCCAGAGAGTAGAACAAATAAAATATTCAGGACTTCTAATAGACGAGAAACTAACATGGACTCCACACAAAAATGATCTAAGGAAAAAACTGGCTGTTTTCATTGGTCTTCTACGCCGCTTCTACTTCTTTCCAAAGAAAAAAATGCAAATTATGTATGCGCAACTCCTTTCCAAAGTTTCCTACGGCATCTTGAATTGGAGCCAAACTTCTAAAGGTAACCATCTCCAGACTAGTATCCAAGGCGTATGAAACTATTTAATCTCCCTATGCTAACTCCAACGAGCGAAGTTTACAAAACAACCCAAGAATTGAATTTTCAAGACTGATTTCCATGGAAAGAGTATTAGTATTCCAACGTTTAGTTTGTTCTCTCAACCGGCAACTAAAAATTATACATTTTATACTCTCATTTTAAGCATTCCATATCAATGGTCTTTATTGGAGGTTCGACTGTATATTAATAAAATTTGCTAGGACGGAACGCCTGTGTAGTGATCCAACTATCAGTGCGACTAATTTCTACACTTACCCCATGAATAAAATTAAATAACCAAGGTATCCTCTTTCAAAACAGCACTGAGGAAGTATCAACTTGAAAAGCAAAACTCGGAATACTAAGATTCACTAAAGCTCAAGGCGTAGACAGCCATACCGAGTGGATTTATTTGTAAAAGCAGACCAGTATACTAGAATTTATGATGGAAAAAATTTATGAGAATAACAGTGAATAAGTATATTGCACAAGGATGGTGGAAGTAAAGTGTGATGGAGAGAAGCCCTGCAAGAGACGGAGGTGATTTTAGTCGGTAAAAGCCCAACATCCTGAGAAGCAGAAGCGACTCGATATTTTTTGAAGATTTCCATCTTGCAACGTTGAAACAATAGCCCTCCTCCCAAAATTATTGGGATCAAATCAAATTAATTCCTACAATTTACTGATTTCGTGCATATTTCGTTCCTGTCGTTTAACGAAATATAGTTAAAACTAGAAATATAGAATATCATAAACATTTACGTACATTCTTGCCTGCGAATCAACAATGCTCGTGTTGCAATGTTCGCACGGATAAATCCATGTTCCCAGGACCAAGCCCACCGAATACAGCGCCAAAATGCCGACGTACACGAGAAATTGCAGGAAATACTTCTGATTCCGCTCGCCCACACAATTGTTTATCCAAGGACAATGGTGATCCATGCGACGAATACAGCGCTTGCATATGCGACAGTGATGAGCCCGCGGCGGCCTGTACGTCTCGCAACGAGTGCAGACCGTCCATTCGCCGTGACTGTGGCCATTCTTCTGGCTCGAATGCAAATCGGAGAAGTCCAATCGATTTTGCGGCAAAGGGACCGTGCCCGGATCGGAGAGGACCGCCTTCAAGTGCGACATTGACAGCAAGAAGACGACTGTGTTGAACAGGACGACATGAAGTGGCGCCCACAAACTGAAATGGAAGCCATTGTTTGTTTACACTTTGCCTAGGTCAATGGAGACGAGCGTCGCCAACACATCCCTACATACCTGGTCGCCATCGTTTGCAGGATAATCCATCGCGTCACCACATAATCGGCGTAGAACACGGCTCCGTAAGTTACAAGCAAACAGACAATCCCGCACGGATCGCGAACAAACGTCATGTTTAACGAGTTCGGCGTCGCCGTGAATCTGTTTCACTACTAGGAATGCACTCAGCTTGAATTTTATCCGAATAATAATAGCTTTTATGTGATTTACAGACTTCGGGACGACGACATCGCAACATCAACAGTGCAAATCAACCTGCCAAAACCATCCGAGTTTGACAGCTCTAGTGTCAACGCAGACGTTATGATCTTAAGGACTTCCACCGAAAATTCCATGGAGCAATTTAAAAATTATAAATCTAATGTTTTAAATCGATTGAGAAATTTTTGCTTTATTTATTAATGGGAATATACTGTTAAAACTGGTTACAAAAAAAAATTCCAACGTTGGAAGGGTGAAATCTTCAAAAATATACTGATCCATCTCCTGATTGTTAGCATTCCGGGATTTTATCAGGTTTTATAGGCAAGACTTGTCTACATACTGTTCTACCAACTATAACCACCTACGTCTCCTCCAAATCAATCTTTTCATTGATTTTCATTAATTAGGTTTCAGTGCATAGTATCTCCCAGACGATAAGAATCGGTATTAAGGATTTTTTTTTGATTGGATTTATATTTAGGATATATATTGTTACGAACCAAGCGAAATCCTTGCTTGCTACTCTAAACGTATTTAAAAACAAAGACCGGGTCTTCTCCTTGCCTCGGTATCTTCATGGGTAAATAGCAATAAAAACAGGGACCAGCGCTATGAACACATCTTGGGGGAGTGGTGACCAGCTGTGTAAACAGAAAAGGGTCGAGTAGAAAAAACAATCAGTAGGAAAGTAAGATACTAACCTTGAATCACATGAAATTATGAAATAGGATTGTTAAATGAAATGAATGATAATGAATGTGTGAAAATAACATGGGTGTGACGAAAAACGACGAAAGAGGGTTGCTGGCTCCTGGATCATCATAGATGATCGTGGCAGATTAAACTTACCGATACGTAAGGCGAGGCAAGGAGTTGTACCGTAAGTGTCGAGCGCGAACACAACGAGCCTTCTTAAGAAGCCCTTAATAATATTTTTAATTTTAGTTCATATTGAATCAATTTTTAGTTTTGATTTTTCTAGAGCTAATTGTAAATTACTTTGCGCTATTTTTTAGTATCATTTTAAAAGCATTTGATTTGGCTGTGTCTTTTAATTTGTCTGGTAAATTATTGAAAAGTCTGGCTGCTTTTTAAGGCGTCTTCTTTTAGTCGTTTAGTTCTAGTAAAAGCGATAACATTATTAATGCATCTTATGTTGTAAACATATTTTTCGCGAAATTTTGTCTAATTTTTCAGTATTATATTTATATTGATTTAAATTTTAATGTATGTATATATTTACCTCTTTCCGTAGAAGTCAGGACTTCTATATTTCATTCTTAGCCTACTTTGCATACTTTGCTGTTGAGGTTAGCTTCAGAAGATTTCAAATGGTTTGAAATGCCTTGATATTTAATCTAAAGATGAGCCTGAAGTTACTTTTTAAAGCTTGACTCTATTTCAAGATACAAAGAGGAGGGGTCAAAAAGTTCCTAGAAAATCCCAGATGGCATGCAAGGCAACATAAAATATTTTTTCATAGTAAGTGTCACTTCTGACTAGAGCGCTATCAAAGTTTAAAGCAGATCCACCAAATTGTTTCGTTTTTATCGTCGATCAAAGTGAACAACTTTTGGTAATTTATAACAATGGAGAAAAGTGAGTGCCCGAGGGGTGATGAAACATTTCTATTTAAAAGGCCTTACACCGAAAGAAATCAAAGCTGAGTTGGATGCAGTTCATGGTGAATTTGCTCCTGTGTTTGCAACCATTTACAACTGGATAAATGAATTTAAACGTGGCTGTACATCAACAAAAGACGAACATCGTTCAGAACGTCCTATAAAAGTGAGTACACCCGAAATGATCGAAAAAATCCATGGCATGGGTGTTGAGTGATAGAAGAAATAAATTGCGCTAAATAGTTAAGGCCACGAGGGTGTCAAAAGGAACCATCATTTCAATTTTACATGACAAATTGGATATGAAAAAAATCGGCAAGATGGTTGCCACGTTTGCTCTGAAAAAAGCGAAGACGGTGAAATCGGCCGGCAAGGTTATGGCCATGGTTTTTTTGGGATGCATGTGAAATTTTTTTATACACTATTTGCAAAAAGGAAAAATAGTCACCAGAGATTATTATGCGTCGTTATTGAGTCGGTTGAGTGAAAAATTAAAGGAAAAACGGCCTCATTGAAACGAAAAATGGTTATTTTGGAGGACTTTCAAAATCATATTTTGCTGTCGGCTTAAAAAAATTGGAGAAGTGCCTTGAAAAGTGTATTGATCTAAAAGGAGATTATATTGGGAAACAAAAAAAACATATTTTTCTATCTTTTTTAAGGACTTATTGACCCACCCTCGTGTCATGGAAAAATTTGGAAAGAAGATGAGCATACATAATTGGGATTTTATTCTTTGTTGGAAAGAAGTTGAAGCGAAGTAGGAAGACCCACGAAAACAGCCATATTTTTCTGAGTTATATGCGTGGGGTCCATGTTAAGTTTCTCGTCTATTATGAATCCAAAGAATGTTATCCAGGGAATAGAACAAATAAAAAAACAGGATCAGTTTTGTTTTATTGTTTGAAGATAACATATTTCGCTTTCACAGAGTTGATTGCTAATCTGCTTTCTAGCAGCCAAAATCAGTACTGGTCCAGGCGAATTTTCACTTTTTGTACAATTTTCAGATTCCCTAATTTTATGAGTACTGCGTCACCTGCATACATAGCTACTTTCGCAGATAGCCCTTTTTCTTTATGGAGTTGGTATAAAACCAAAATAGCGTCGATCCTTCGAGTTTGAGCAGTTTTGTGTTTTTATATTTCTCCAATAGATGTTTATGAAATCGAACCACCATGTAAATGCATGGTGAATCCTTTGTTTTTCTCCCAATTTCATGTTTCCGAATTCAAATGATTAATGTTGCTTGTATTATTGTGTCAAAAGCTTTTTTGCATCTATAAAAATTTCGGGAATGTAGTCACCTTTATCCAAATACTCATTTATAAATCATGTTACTTCTGGGATAGCATCTATCGTATTCTTGTCCGCTTAGAATCCATACTGGTTTCTATTCAAGAAGTCGTCTTGCGACAAGAAATTTTTGATTCGGTTTTTTCGAAGATTTTGCTTAAGGGTTATAATTTTGAACAATCAATTTTTAATTTTTCAATTTATTGTACCTTCAAAAATCACGTCTCAAAATTTTATTAAGATATACCCAAAAATAAGGAAGTTACGACAGTTTTCGCGCATGCCTTTTTCGTTTGGTAAGTGATATTTTCGATAATCGAAACTTTAAACGCGTTTTTCTCGAAATGACATTTTTCCAACTGCGGACACTTATTTTCCGGATTGGTCGAACCGATTTAAGTCAAATTTGGCGTGCTACTTTATTCAAGTAAATTGTGTAGTAATCTACAATATAGGCAAAAAATCAATCCCAAAAAATTGGCAAGCAAAACAAACTGAAAAAAGCGGTTTTTCGGGAAAAAAATTCAAACAACCGCTATTTTTTATTTGATATTTTTTTCAAAATATTATGGTAGATTACCACGTAAGAAACATTTCTGTTTAAAACGCGGTTTGGTTTGTTTATTTCAAATTCTTCATTCTTGTGATTATCTGTCCGCAGTGGGACGTGTCATTTTTCGAGACATCAATTTTGGCGTCCTCTACAAATTAGTAGAAAAATGAAAAAAATAAGAATTTTTTTGTAATCATTAAAATTTTAAAAGTTATATACAATAAAGGAGCTGAAAAAATATTTATTGAAAATTAGGCTGTTTTTTAGCATTTTAACCAGTATTACCCCCTTAAGGATCAGGGGTCAGTTTTATAGTCCTTAATTAAAATTGGTGTGATTGCCGAGATTTGCGACTACTCCGGGAATTTTCTACACTAAAAACATTTATTTATTTATTTTATAAGAATATCTGTAGCATTTTCTTTGATTAATTTGAAGTCATCAACGCAGATACCATCGCGATGTGGCGCATTATGTTTTCTAGAGAATCAATCATTTCAACTGTTTCCTTTAAAAATCAATAGTTTCAAATATTTTTTTTTCAACGTTGGGAGGTGGAAATCTTCAAAAGATGCCGATCAGCCGGATTTTTACCGACTATAACCACCTCCTCCTCCTGATCACTCTCTCCATCAATCATTCATTTTCGTTCTTATTAATTGTCGTACCTTGGTGCTTCCCAGACGATGTAGATCGGTATAAGGGATAGCACCTAACTATCAAAATTTAGGATCATTCATTTTATTTTATCATTCATGTTATTTTGTTGTTTGTGTTTGATTTCGTTATGCAAAAACTTTGAGTAAATATGGAGCTGATGTATTCACTTCCGGTTTTGTTCATGTATGAGATACTCTTTTAGCGTCATTTTAAACATGTTGAAGTTTGGTATGTCCTTTATGTAGTTTGGTAAAGTATTGTAAAAGCCTGCTGCTTTATTCACGAGATCCTCCTTTAGTCGTTCCGTTCTAGCATATCTGATCATTATATTGTTGGCACTCCGGACATTATAAATATTTTTTCCGATATTTTTTCAAGGTTTAATGAGCTATATTCTTTTGAGTGTAGATGTTTATAGATGAATTTAGCTCTCTCCATATTAATTAGGCTTTCTAGGCTAAGCTATTTAGCTGTTTTGTATACCTCGACCGTAGCGGTTAGCATAGAGAGATTATATATATTTTTATAAGCCTTGTTTATGAGTCTGGAGATGGCTGTAATGTTACTTTTGGAAGTCTGATTCCATATCAGCAGACCGTAAGTAACTTTCGAAAGAATATGCGCATGTACAATTTGAATTTTACTGCTAGTCGGGAAGAATCTTCAAGAATGAATTGTTTTAATTATTTCCTTTTCATGGGTTATTTTTGAGTGAAAAAAAGAAATTGGTAATGTGTAAAATGATTATGATGTTACTGTCGTTTTTGAATTCAATCCTAAAAATCCCGCCTATATACTCTCCACAATGCACCCCGAAAATGACAACAACTGTTCAGTGAGTGAGCGAGCTCGCGCAATATTGACAACCGAATAAGTCATTAGTCACAGTCGAAGCAGGCAAAAATTGAAAAATAGAAGACGTGAACCGCGCCGTATCCTTTGTCGTCTCCGTTCCAGACACAACAAACCATCGGAACATCCTTTCAGACAATCCGTGGCGAACAATAAATTGATTTTTCCATTGAATTCGGTGCGTGTACGAAGCATTCCCGGACAGAATAGAAAGCTGGGGCGCCTGCATTTGATGTAAACTTTTCGGTAGACGGAGTTTTTCATAGTTTTCGATCGACGTCGACCTGAAAAAAACATCATGGGTCTGTTCGTGCAATCGTCACCGTTCGATGCGGATATTGGTAAATATGTTTGGTGTGGAATATTAATCGATTTTGGCGTTTGTACGGTTTCAGAGCGAAATGCTAAACACTGCAAAACGCAATTCGTTTTTGTGAAAATAAACACAAGTAGATTGGGGCCCTGTCT
Source organism: Oxycera nigricornis (assembly GCA_963942545.1). Lineage (NCBI taxonomy): Eukaryota > Metazoa > Arthropoda > Insecta > Diptera > Stratiomyidae > Oxycera > Oxycera nigricornis. The sequence continues at coordinate 92,522,689 of OZ012661.1, read as the reverse complement.
GCGACCGCCGACGATTTGTATTTACTTTTTCGTATCAGTTCCAACAGCTCAGCCGACGGCAAGCCCTAGAATACACAATTTGATAACAAGAACATTGGATTTTGTCCATCGTCGCAATGCCTCGCATTTTTATCTTGTCTGAAACACATTGCCAGCTATTGATGAGCACGGTGAGGTCAAAGAGTCGCGACTTAATCTTGTGACGGCAGTGGAAGCGACAGAAAAGACATGTCAGATGTATTGAGCAAACAAATTGCTCGGCTTTTTGTAACAAGTGTGCGGACTGGCCCGGCTCGGCGAGCCAGTTGCGCACAAGATGCTGGCTCTCCTACGAGAACCACATCATTCTGTCGCGCGCTTCAATGTTGGCGAAAGTAATCAATCGGTTTCGGAGCGGTTACGCTTGGCCTCTCCGCGTCACAATTTAATTAAGTTAATTTGACGCAAATGTCGCATTTGCTATTTGAATCATTCGGAGGCGTCTTATCGCCAACGCTGTAAACGTTGGTAATTGACGATAAAGAGTCCACAGCGACGAAATGATTCATGAGCCTAAACTTTGAGGTAAAACTTCATCCTTGCGTATTACACGATAAGAAGTTGATTTAAAAGTTTCGGCTACAGTTATGCTTACGAGTTGCTCACAATATATTAGACAGCAGGCATATAATCATAAATCAACCAACCAACCAAGAAGAGCCCACAATGTCAATGAGTCCTCCGATATAACTCGTTCCCATTAGGTTAGTTTTTTACCTGATTCGACGGTAATTGAGGAAGGTCCATTATCCGGTGCTATCTCTGAAAGGTGTTACAACTATATTTCGTGTAACGTTCACCACTACACCGCAGCCGATCCTGGCCACGGTTTGGCAATCCCACCCGGCTTAAACCCGCGAAGAGGGGTGCCACCCGTTTCTGCGCCGGGACTGCCCTGTCCGCGAATGCGAAACCGGGAACAGGATTCCCGACGACCCAAAACCACCGACCGAATAGGGAGCTTGAAACCAATGGACACAAGAGCCGGAAACGGGATTTCCACTTCACACGGTTAACACACTTTCTTTATTCTTAAGGCACTATTTATTTTTTCAATTTCTTAAAAACCTAGCTATCCCTATCTATACTTCTTCCTACTTACAATTTTTTCTCCGTCTCCTTAAACCTACTTCCGCCGCCTGTTGTCTGCCGTCCTCCTTATGATCGTCGTCGAACTCCAGTCCAATTTCTTCCAAACGCTAGTACACCACCGAACAGCTACGTCGTCGACATCTTCCTCGTAGTTGCTTCCCCGTCTCAGAGCAGCACCGAACAGCTCAAGCTTCGCACCCAATCAGTCTTTTCCACTTGTACACCACTACTCAAGCTCCGCACAGAATAATCCGCCAGCTGTTCTCCGGCGATATTTAAAGGTTCACTGATCCCGTTCTTGCCGTATCGGCGGTCAACGGCCGACGAGTTTGCTGAACCCATCGAAGCTTTCCTAGCTTTGGGACCGGTTTTGTCGACGCACGTCAGCTGGCGATTTCAGCTTCGTGCGATTGGCCAGAGCGTTGCACCTCGGGGCGAGGGGATGCTGTGGCTGCTGCTTGTGGGATGTGGTTGGAGTGCTGGTGAAATAATCGTGGCAGTCGTTAAACATGGTGAATTGCAAGTGCAAATGGTTGTAGATATCACAGGCGCATAGTAGACTTCATTGGCGTATCGTAGATCGGGCGGAGCCAGGGTTTGGATCTGTTGCGGCGATTGTGTGAGCGTTGTTTGTTGTTGTGCTTGCTGGCAACTTATCTGCAGGGTCTGTGACGTTGGCTGTAATGCATTTTGCTGTTGATGATACTTAAATTACGCAGCCTCGCGCGCACGGTCAGGAACACTCTCCATAAAACCTTACTACCTACTCTTAGCTATCTAATCCAATATCCTTAACATACATACATCTCCTCTATATTTATATAATTCAAACCTCTAGCCTAAATTGACCTATTCCCTACAATATATTTTATTATTAGTTGGGTGAAGTGGCGATCGTAAAATGTTACGTTCGCCACGTTACGTTACCGTTATGTGCGGGTAAACGCTGACTTGGAAATTGGTAATGACCAATTTCAAAAAGACAGCGTTTACTCGCACGATGGTTTTGGGTCTTCAAGAACATGACAGTTCCATATTTTGCCCGTAAGGGTTTGTGAGTCGACCAAGTTGCGCGACAAACGTAGCAAAGGACGAGAATACAATAATGTCTTGGAAACTCCTCGATTTTGAGCGGACACGTAATTACCAACACATAAAAATTCGCCAAATAAAAACTATAAATTACAAAAAAAAACATATTAGCAACATGTCGGGAACCCCTTCTGCTTCACAAACTCTTGTAAACGATTCGGAATTGTCGTCATAAGTCTCCTGCATTTCTTCAAATGAATGGATGTCCTTGATTCTTTCACTGCTTCGAACAATAGGTCCATGTTTGTGAAATTTCTTATACGGCTATTCCTTGCTATATGTTTTCCCAACGTGCTCCATTAGATTTAAGTCCAGAATCGTTGATGGCCAGTCTAAAACGGCGACGCTGTTGTCCTGCAGAAACTTCCTTGTGTGACGTACCGTTTGCTTGGGGTCGTTGTCGTGCTGAAACTCCCATATAATACGAAGATTCTCCTCAGCAACATGATGTTTTCTAAAATGTCGACGTACTTGTACCTGCATTTCTTCTATATGATGTATTGGTCCAAGACCAAACCATTAAAAACGTCTACGAAAATTGATGGAGCCACCTCCGTGCTTAGCAACAGTGGAAGTGTAGCGACGGTCGGGTTCCTTACTTCTTGGTCGTCCTACATATATCCTGCCATTAGTTTTGTTTCATCGCTCTAAAGAATGCATTTCCACTCATTTTGTCAGGTTAAATGCTTCCGTGCGAAATCCACTCTTTTATTCGATTATCTGCCGTTACCAAGAGCTTCTTCATGGCTATCCTATCATGAAGTCCGGCTTCCGCGAGACGTCTTCTGACTGTTCTCACCGAAATATCGCTACTTCCGCCGAAAAGTTGGCGATAAATTTCGACAGCAGAGCTTTTTGGGCTCCGTTTCAATGTGCGGATAATTTGTCTGTCTATAATATGAGTTGTTTTTGGGGCTCTTTTAGCCCGTAAAATATCTTGGGTAGTCCTGCGGGTTTTCACGTGTTTCAGGGCGGCTGGCAATTTGTTGATAAGCAAGCCTAACTCTCTGAAGTCTACAATCTTTTGTCTGACTAGACGAGTGCAATTCTTAGCCTTTCCCATCGTTACTGAAATTAAAAACCCTTTTTAAAACTTTGATAATCATGTTGATACTGAAAACAAATGCAACTGGATTTTTCAAACTGATCATAACGAATTTGCATGCCATCCTATTTCTAGTAAAATACCCATAAATATTGATAAAACTGCAAATGCGGCCCTTGCGGATGATAGCTTGCAGGTAGCTAATTGCTATGTTAATAGTCCTGATTGTTGGCATATGCTCTAAAAACGCGGCAAATATTGTCAGTGTAGCTTGAGCCGTTACGATGGAGTGGTCTAGCAAAGAGAACCGCATCGCTGTGTTTGCTTTACACAAATATGAAATGGAGAAAGGCCGAATTTTCGAACCACGCGTGTTTTCGTGTATCGAACTATAGCGCTATTCATTGATACTGGAGATGTAATAGACCGTAAAGGATCCGGCAGACCTCGCTCGGCTCGGAAGCCACAAGCCATCAAGCTGTAAGGTCCAGAATCGCAAGAAATCCTGTCCACAATCAGAAAATCATGTCTCGTGACACGAATATTACGCCAAGAACCATGAGTCGTATTATCAAAGAAGACTTGAGGCTTGCATCTTTCAAAAGACAAACAGGACACAGACTCAATGACGCTTTAAAACGAAATAGGGTGAAAAAGTCAAAACAGAATACTTTTTACAGACGAGAAAATCTTTACCGTGGAGGAATCCTTCAACAAACAAAATGGTAGGATATATGCACGGTCTTCTAAAGTGGCTACAGAAAATATTCCGAGGGTTGAACGAAAAAATTATCCAGCATCAGTGATGGTTTGTTGGGAAGGTTTCACTTCTATCAATTTCTGTGAAAAGGGCGTCAAAACAGCTGCCAAAAACTATCTTGATGAAGGTAGTGGAGCCCCTTGATTGTAGTGGCAGCCCCTTTGTCAAAAGGCGGCTCAGTTAGGCCAAGAAGTGGAGTCCCTTAGCTGAATCATGTTTGAAAATAAACAATGGAATTTCCGAAAATCACACAAGAGTGACTGAGAAACCATGTGCCAGAGTTTATCGCCGTTAATTTGTGGCCATCAGCCAGTCCAGACCTTAGTCCCCTCGACTGCAAATAGTGGTCAGTATTAGAGGGTATGGTATGTAAAAAACGTTACCACAACCTGGACTCGTTGAAAAAAGCTGTGGACAATTTCCCGATGGAAGTCGTGCGAGAATCAATAGACCAGTGGCCTGACTGACTTCGGCGCTATATTCAATCAAAAGGCGGTCATTTTGAATAATTTCTTTTTCATTATGTAGTGTGTTAGTTTTACAATAAATGATGAAAAAAATTAAAAATCCAACAAGTAGTTTCATTATTATAGTTAAAACATCTTGTATCAATATTTATGACACGACTAGGTACAGTGTTTCTAATCACGTGTCCGGTCCAAGGTTTGGGTTTTCCAGGATATTGTTGTTCTGCCGTCCTTATAGAGCTAGAGATAGTAGCATCGGCCAACTCTTTGAAACGTTTGCGGTATTGCTTATTTCAATCACTGTACCATGGCGGGAGTTATTGTGTCTCGAAGGGGAATTTAACACCCGTTTATCTGGTCCTAAACGGGTTTTTTTCTTGTGACTTGTCCCCCTTCGCGACACGATAACTCCCGCCATGGTACAGTGATCGAAATAAACAATACCGCAAACGTTTGGTGATAAAACTCTCTAAAATTTATTTTCGAACGAATTTCGCGGTAATAGGAAAAACAAAGAAGTTGTGGCGCGCGAAAAATTTTCAACGTCTTTTTTGGCGTGTAACTATTTTAATATTGACAGCACGTGAAAATAATGTATCCACAAGCTACTGCAAATTAAATTTTATACAAGTTTCTCATATTAAAGTTTTTTGTGGGAGCGGTGCTTTCCGAGATATGGGGCGGTCCCACTTTTTATTGTTCTCAAGATGGCACCAAGGGGATTGGAGCTGCGACCCCAGAAATTTAAATTTAAGCTCACATAACTGAAATTAAAAATTTTCTGCCCACTAAAATGTTCCGTGAGTTTTGCAATGGGGGGTTTCATCAGAAGCCGATTATTTGGCCTAAAAATGCGTTTTTCGCGCGACTTTCTCCCCTTTGGGATGAAATAACTACTGTTAGTGTACAGTGATTGGAACAATCAACATCGGAAACGATTTGTGACAAAATTATCTTAGAAAAGTGTTCTAACATGTTTCGCATAAAACGTGACACCTTTTTGGGTGTGGTTTTTTACTTGTATTTATTTATTATTGACACCTTTTAAAAGTGATGATGGACGACTTGCTAACAATTATATTCTCCGCAAGTTTACCATACAAAATTTTCTTGTGGAAGCTACGGTTTCGTAGATATGTGTGTCCCACTTTTTTGTTTGTTTTTAAAATGAAGCCCAGAGGCCATCAGCTGCGACCCCAGGAAATTGAACTTAAGCAAACTATACCATTGCCCACGCATTGCAATAAAAATTCCTCTGCATTTAGAAAATGCACGGTCAAACTCCCAATTGACTGGACTAATGGGCAAGGATTAATATTATACATTGAATAGAATTTCATGAAACATAAATCCCATCGTGAATATTTGAAGAATAATCAAGATGAAGATAGCCGGGCAACTAAAGAGCCCTTGCAATCTTTCAAAATCAATAAAAAAAGACATGGATTAGCTTCACTCCGAAATAAGTTGATGCCACGCAAATTCGTTCAGATGAGCTAATAGCGTTGTTACTGTTCCTTCAGATAAAAATATTGAGAGATAGTTTTTCTAACACAAATTCTTCTAAGAAATCGTCCGTTAATTGCGAGTTTTTATCCATTTTTCACGCAACCGTTGAAATCATGTGATAATGCATGTGATCACAACAACTTGGTTGCATTTGTGGACGAAAAAATATTGCCGTTTTATTTTTATACCCAGAAAAGCTTGTTGATTTGTCAGAAATATGTATGGGCTATGATAAAGTGCGCTAAACACAACCTTCTCTTGCTGCAACTAATTTGTTACACGACAAATTATCTACGTGTTTCATATTTGTGCAAATTCTTCTCGATTGTTTGAGGTTTTTTCTGTGATCATGCGGGATATAACTTCAAGTTAGACGTAGGTGCGAGATTGAGGCATGTTATAGAATTAAATATTTTATTTCAGTGTATACTCGGTCAGTCTCCTCCACATGTTTTTCTATAGTTAGGATAGAATCTAGATTAATGTTCCAGTTACATTGCTTGCTGCTTGAATATGTATTTAAATGACGATTTAAGATGTGCTTAGGTTCGTTGAGATGCTTATTGTATTGACGACTTCACAAAACTTGGATAAAACAAACTTTTCTTCGTACTTTCAAAAGCGATGTTTGTTCTATCCGCTGTACTTTCTTTATAAATTTTTGAGTTGGCGAAAAGCGCGCTGTACAATTCCATTCCGATTAAATATTACCTAAAATCACAATTTGAAACTATAAACAATGCAGAATAAAATTATTTTCAAATCCACTTACCATTCAATTTTATTTCTAATTCTATAGAAAAAGCGACCAGCGAAAAAAACACATCAGAACCGTGGGGCGTGATAATCGATATTTGCGACAAAGTCGGACCGAATTCGCGAAATGCAAAAGATTGCCTGCGTTCGATTATGCGCCGTATGGGACATAACGATCCGCACGTTGTTATCCAAGCCATAACGTTGCTCGATGCGTGCGTGAATAATTGTGGAAAAACGTTTCATTTGGAAGTTGCTTCACGAGAGTTTGAAAATGAGTTCATACGATTATTGTCAAAGGCTCAGCCGCAAGTAGCGACCGTAAGATATTTCATCCAAAAAAAATATACAACAATCTTTATTTATATTCGATTCACTGAGCTCCTTTTAGTGCCTTAAATTTATCACTTGTATACGCACATTTTGTCTGATGGAATTGAGATTAATCCTAAGCTTACATCGAATCGAAAATGTGTGATTTATAAGTGAAAAAGTTTTGACTTCCAAGGAAACCTTTTAACATGTAATCTGTAACATTTGCAATTTTTTCCCCAGAAAATGCGGTTGCTGCTTAAAAAATGGGCGGAAAACGATTTCAAAAATGATCCTCAGTTAAATTTAATCGCGTCACTTTATCAGAAATTGAAAAGTGAAGGTCATGATTTTTCGGATAATCAAAAAGCACCCAAAACCTCGATACCGTTGTCGGTGATAAAAGATCCAAATGTCGTAACTAGTCAACAAGAGGAGGATGATATTGCTAAAGCTATTGAACTCTCGCTGAAAGAATCTAAAGATAGTCCTAAGAAACAACAGCAAACTACCAGCAGTAGCAGCTCGCCATATGTAAGTCGATAATTGTTAGTTATTATTATGTTTATGTTGACGATAACATTTATTTGTAGGCTTCTTTGTATCCGTGGCTAAACAGTGCTGCACCTGCTGGCGCCACGGCCATGCCTTCTTCGTCGGCACCGCAAGCAGAACCACGAAAAGTTCGTGCCCTCTATGATTTTGAAGCGGCCGAAGACAACGAATTGACTTTCGTTGCTGGCGATATAATACATGTTCTTGATGATTCGGATCCAAACTGGTGGAAGGGATACAATCAACGGGGCGAGGGACTGTTTCCATCGAATTTCGTAACAGCTGATCTGAGCGTGGAGCCGGAACGATTGGATTTGAATGCTAAAGTAAACAAGAGCGATGTTGATAGCTTGCAAAGAGAAAAGGCTGAAAGTAAACTAGAAGAGGATAAAGATTTCATTCCTGAAATAAACGAAGAGAAAATCGATCGATTGTTACATCTGCTACACGAGGCTAATCCCGAAGACTCATCTCAGGACAGTGAAGAAATGTTACGTTTAGAAAGTGAAGTGAACAAAATGGGCCCGTTAATCGATGCGGAATTGGAGCGTGTTGACAGGAAGCATGCCCAGCTAACGCAACTATCCAGTGATTTAGTTGATGCTATAAATTTGTATCATACGTTGATGCGAGAGCCAGATCGGACGGCAATGCCGCCACCTAGCTCTGCGCTGCCAGGCTCTTTAGGTTATATGCATGGGCATTATAGTTCGCCACAAAGTGCATACGGTCATAATACAATGTACAACATGCCGCCAAATATGTTTCATCCCGGCCCGATGGCAGCTACGTCTGTACCAAACTCTATGCCGTCGATGCCAATGATGCCCGGGCCACACCAACAACAATCTCCACATCAGCAAATGAATCAACAAATTCCACAAATGGCAATGATGGGGAATCCCACGAATCCAGGCAATTTTCCTAATCAACACATGGTACCGATGCAATATCAAAATGGTCATCAGCCGCCACAACAACAACAGCAACAACCCCAATTGCAGTCGCAACATCCTATGTCTCCTCCTCCGCAACAGCAGCAACTACATAACTCGATCCCGCCACATACATCTCCGCCATCTGTTGGACCGCAAATGATGCCGCAACAAACCGCTAACAATATGAATCAACAAGCACCGCCATCCGCTTTCCATCCAGTGGGACCATCTACATCAATCGGAGTGTATTCGCCACAGTCAACCAATTTCGTTCCAATTCCTAATCAAGGCAACTATCAAATGCCGTCGCACCTGGCCATGATGCAGAACAATCCGACGATGATGGGTGGTATGATGCCCGGGCAGCAACATCATCAGCATCAGCCGCCACAAACGATGCCGCAATCTATCAGTCATAATCCGCAGATGCAAATGGTACATCAGATGTCAGCTATAAACCAACCGATTACGCACAGCCTTCTGGGACAGAACGATTCGAAAACAAACATTCCGATCTATCAGCAGCAACGGTAAAAAGTCCAACCTCTTTGAGATTTAATTAAATATACATATATAAATATGGATTATCTGAAACTTGTGTTGCATACAACTTTGATCTTAAATGCTTGGTTTGATAGTTTGAAAGGTTCAATTAGAGCAAGCCTAGCTTACGGTCTTTCAACAAGAGAATAAATTCGATGAAATCGTAATGCAATTTCAATATATACCAAAATTATTTGCAATAGTTGATTATCGTCACATCAAAGATTATTCTAAATAAAATCGCATAGATCTAGGATTCATTTAATTCTATTTGAGCTGAAATAACTTATCTTCGGAGAACACAAACATTATTCGAAATTCAATCGAATCCAAGCATAATTCGGAGACAATTAAATATGTATCAGCTGAACGAATTGATCTAAGTGAGCGTTTGATAAGAACAAGTCCTTCAGTTACTACGCTGCACATAAATCATTTACTAACCATACATTTTTCATCAAGTGGAGATATAGTATAGTTAGTTTCATTGAACGTGAAATATTTTAAATCGATGGGCTACAATCATAATTAGAATGTAAAAGCAGTGAAAAAACACAGTCGTCGATTTCTGCAGCGAAAAATTCAATTGATATTTGGAAAAAATTACGAAAATTGTCGACGATTTCCAATAATAGTAGACGAAACCATTTATAGCTATTAATCTGTAAATATCAATAAAACTAATAATCTTAACCGAATAATTTAAGACATATTAATGAAATTAGAGAATGTGGCATATTTATATCGAGTGGTTTTAAAAGGGTTATGTTATTAAGACGTGGAACAAACTTATGTCGATCAGAAAGTGTTTGTGTGTACGATGAGGGGAAGAAAATCAAACAAATACTTCACAGCATATGTACTCTCCAAATGATAAACTTGTATAAATCTATGAAGAAAATGCGTAATTTATAAAATTTTATAGATCTAAAATTTTCATTCATCGTGTTTAAAAAAATTGATTTAGTAAAATTGATTATTGTTTGATTGAAAAACTAATAATAATAAAACAATTTACAACGTAGTAGCCGGTGATTTCTTAAAAAAAAGTTTTATACATGCACAATTGGTGGTTAATATAATATTCGTATAAAACGGATAGAATGCATTATAACGACTAAATGATTCGAATTTATTCGTCATTTGTTTATTTCGTGATGTATGTTATTTAGTTTCGACACTCTATTGGGCACATTATGCAACAGCTCACAAAAACACGTTAAGTAAACTTTTTAAAAAAATGTCTGTATAATACATATTTCGGTAAAATTTACTATTCAATATAAACAATAAAATAAATACGTTCTATTTAAATAAAACAAATTTATGCTTTTTATATGAATCTATCCTTTCCCTCTTGCTCCTATATATATAAAATAAACTGTTCCAATTTAAATATTAAATTTAAAGCAAGTTGTTTCAATCTAAATAATTATTGTTATTAAGATTAATTATCACGGAAATGTAATCTATTTGTATTATGATCAGGGGAAGAGGTTTGATTCCGTTTCTATCAACAGGGGCTTTATTATCGGATCATCCATGCAATACTCAATGTTATGATGTTTTTATCATTGCATTTCAATTATAATTTAATTGCTTTCAGTGCAAAAGTGCCAATGGAACTGAATTTCATTCTCGAAACATATTTTAAAAATATAGAAAAACCCATATTGTTTATTTTATCGACTAATAATTTATCATACAAGTAGGTCAAGTGAACAATTGCAATTTTCCATTTATGGCCATATTGCACTTAGAGTGCGTTATGTTTTCTGGCTATATTTGCGAAAACCCTGCATTTCTGCCTGCTCTGAACAACGCATAGAATGAATTCTTTCGATTTGTTGTCGTATTTAATTTATTTCAGTGACTACCGCACAGGCAACACATCCAACGTTAAATATCATCATAATTTTAGTGTAAAATTGCAAAAATAGTATTTAAATTGTGGTAATGCATCGTTTTTACAAAATTTCTATCCATGCAAAATGCTTTAAATTATTTACCACCTACCATCAATTTTTCAACATAATTTTCTTTAAATATTGTTTTTATATAGAAAGAAAAAGGATACTTATATGAAACGCCGCAAATTTATTTATAATTAAAGAATACGGAAAAATTATTTATACATTTTTTAGGGGCCAAAAAAGGAAAAAATTGGCGGCCGTTTTTAAAAAAAAACTGTTTTTGAGGTTAGAAATTCAGTTAATTCGCAACCGACCTCATAGATCGTAGTTCATGCGATGCCCATATATGTATACTACAACATACCAAAAAATCACAGTAATCGGTCAAGTGGTTTTTTCAGTTAGATGTTCTTGTAATCGCCTCGAAAATCGAAATTCCAATTTTCATCATATTTTTACGTTTTTAAATCTTAAGAGTATATTTAAAGTGTTTTTTTGGAAAGAAGTATGTATGTGTGTGTGTTAGCTCGTGGACGGTTTTTTCTACGAGCATAACTCACGTAAACAAAGTCGTACTGACATCGTTCAGGTGTCAATCGAAGCGTCGTTTCAAAGCTGATTAGTTTTTGCGAAACTTGAGTCGGTTTTTTGTTATTGTTTTGACCCTTCCAAAGTCATTTCTGTCATGCACTATATCTCGCGAACCAAATATAGGATCTTACTAAAGAAAAAACAACACTTTTCATGATTTCAAAACATATTCATACAAAAACAATACACCATTCATATTCATATTGAAATAAGGTTCATAAAAACAATATAACCTAATGTCACTTGCGCTAATGACGTGATTTCTAAAAAAAACTCTACTCGAACTAATTCAAACTTCTGCCAATCATTGCTTTTCGAATTCATATATGTTAAGCTCTCATTAAATAAAACTTCTTATTTGTTTTATTACTTTCCAAAAACATTCATACGATTAATCCGCGTGAATATTCAATCAAGACCCCTCCCCCACTCCACCAAAAGCCTTACGTAATCAATGAACGCTCCCTAAGTTGAAACAATCAATATTAACTCATTTCAATTACTGTTATGATTACCTATCATTATTATTATTTAAAGTAGCATATTTTCATTATTATTATTGTGTTTAATATTTGTATAGATATTACTGGGAAGTTGACCGTGTAGACTTCAAGGGTCGCAACTCGCGGCATGTTTTAAATCGTGTCAACCAATTTAAAAAAAAATCCGAGAAAAACTCATTTAAAGTTTTCGAACGGTTTATTTGTTATACAGTAAAACCTGTCAATAACGGAACCTGTTAATAGTGGAATTCGTGTCAATAGTGGAAAAAAGATTTGGCCGTTGAGTTCTCCCATACAAATTGACCTGTCAATAGCGGAAAATCAAAACTCCGAATAGTGGAAAACAAATTCTTGGAAATAAAATTTTTTTCGTCTATTTTCGTCTTTTTTCCATTTGAAACTATATTTTTTTCCCAATTTCACAACCAATGATTATAAAAATTGTGCAATACAATGTATACTACATCAATGTCAGTCTTATCTTTCCCTTTCGTCGGCCAAATTCTTTGCTATTTATTCATGCAAATAAATTGAATGAAGAATGCGACAATGGAAATTCAGAGGATAATGAGGCGAGCAGCGAATCTGCTCCAGCGAATCAAACACACTGAAGCGTTGGACATGCTTAAAGAGCTCCGATTTTTTGCATAAAATAGTAGAATCCACCGATCCATTAGAACAGGATGATTTGATTGCAAGCAAAGCAAAACAGTCTTCGATAACCAATTACTTTAAATAATAATGTTTGTCATTCGCTGCTTTTATCATTTTCAGTTTTTCTTTCATTCATTTATCAAAACGTAGTTTTATCTCAGTACATATTTTTTTTCGCGTTCATTATATCACTTGATTTGATCAATAAATGGCCATGAAAATATATGCATTGGTTTTTTATTTAATTTTACTCTCAATAATGCAAAATCATAAAATCTAGGGACGAAGGTCTATCGTATCATAAAAAACGACTAAAATGAGGGCTGCCATTCAAACATTGTTCACATGATAAAGGACATAGGGAATTTTAGCATTTTGGAAATGATATTTGTGACAAGAAAAACTGTATGATTGAAGGATTGATTTAAAAGTGTTGCGCGTATAAGGACACAGCTGAGGAGTTATCATCAAGTCTAACTTAGCGCTGAAACAATCCATAGGACTCGAAGATACTTTAAGGAGAATGAATTATAGAAAATCCCATGTTAATACAGAAAATGAAGACAACTTTCTTAGCAAGGACGCGAATATAATTTGCTGTGGACAGAAAATTTACCACACATGCCACATGTACCAGAAGAAAAGTTAAACGAACAGCGCACGACCAAAATAATGAAATTAGTAACTGTTGTTGTAATTTTTAAAGTATTTTTTGCATGTTGTGGACATACAAGGAAAACTCGCTAACTTCAAGATACAAAACAAAACTATTGTCTTTCCTTAGATGGGATATTTATTAATTTATTTTTGTATATATGTATACGTATTTCAAGCACCAGTTGTGCATTTTTCACTACATTTGACCACTAGTCAATGCAGCCATGTACTGTAGAAGGGCACAACTGGTGCTTGAAATACGTATATACAAAAAAAATATCCTGTCTAAGGAAACACAACAGTTTTGTTTTTTATCTATTGGATAACGCGTGGAAAACATCGGCGACAAAAATAGTCAATTATTCTTCTTCAATACATCATACAATCAATTTGCAAACGAATATGTAATTCGAATGGTTATAAATGGTCAATTAGAAAAAGTTGTCATGTGGCATGACCAAAATTGAGGTCTAATTGGACTACTTCATAAGTTGGGAGCCACTGATGTAAGATTACACGTGCTACTAACAGCTGATGCGAATAAACATTTCGAAATGTCATAGAACAGTGAAATTGTTGCAAAGTGTGTGGTTGTTAAGTGTTTTGCTGTGTTTTGTTTGAAAACGACTGCAATATTTTTGGATTCGGTAAGTTATAAAGAGTCTTGAGAATCATAATAATGTATCGCATTGATTTTACCTTTGCAAAGTACACATTCCTATGCCGAAATAGAATTGTTGTGATGTCGCGCTAACTGGGTGCTGAAGCTATCGTCAACAAATTAAATTATTAGTTAGATTGACTTCTTGAAACTTTACGTAAGTACGATAAGTAGACAACTTGCATTTTGTCGGTATCCGCCGGCACAAACAGACGCGGTTCCTAGAGCTCTTGAAGGCGTGTTGACATTCATTTTATCAACTTCTGATTAACCTTCAAGCGGGCGCGCGGTCATTTGTAACGGGAGCGGGCGCGCGTAACCGAAAAGACTTATGGAAAAAATAAGAAAAATAAAGCACTAATTGTTTAATATTTATTTATTTATTTGTACTCAGATATATTATCATTTCCTTAAAATTTTGATTTCTCAAAAAAAGTAATTAAAATTATGAAAAAGAAACAATTATTAAATTAATTAACATAACTCAATTCTTCTTTGAATCAAAACAAAAATTAGGAACACAAAACCATTTTACATATCTTAGACTAGTTTATATACCTAGTCTAATAATAAAAATTGCAAAATAAGAATAAAAATTAATTAACTTTCGTTTAGTTTTCATCAGAATCAGTTTCTTCGTCCATATAACATTGATTGCAAATAAATATTGTATGACTTCTGCAAATATTTTTCATACATAACTTACATTGCGTTTTTGATTGCCTCCTTTTTTTGGCTGGACATATTTTACAGGTTCCTCTGCATGTGCCAGAACTACCTGCTTCTGTATCAGCAGCACTATCCTCCATATTCAAATGCTCCCCTATGTTACTTTTTAGTTTTCTTGGAAGGCCTAACATCGTTGAACATCTTTGGATGTACTCTTTTGTCAATTCAGTGCCTAATGCCCGTAAATACATTCGCCTTTTCTGTAGAGTCACATTATTTGCCCTCAATATCACCATACTATTTATTCCTGCAATATCCAGAAGACCAAAGAAGAGTGTCAATGGCCATCTATTATACTTCCTTGAAACCGAATACATTTTTGCTTTTTTATCGACTTCATCGACACCCCCCTTTGTTTTATTGTAAAAAGTAATGATGCTGGGTTTGCGCTTTTCATTTGTACTTTCATCAATTTCTGCAGCACAATGAAGTGATGGTATAAGAACTACAGATCTTTCCTTTTTAGGCATGTAAGATACGAGTGTAGCTGTATCTGAAAATCCAAATTGACTTGAATATTCGGGTCGGTTTTTATCTATAAAGCAAGGAGGTATTTCTTTCTTTTTTTCACGCGTGGTACCGGCAACAGAAATCTTCTAATTCTTGGCCAAATCGTTCATCAGCGGCACACTGGTATACCAATTGTCGATGGTAAGGTGTAATTGGTGTAATTAGCGTCTACACGACGTCTGCCGCAGTATTACTCAACTGATATGGGCCTTTAGGCTGTTTGCCAGCATAAAGTTCAATATTTAGGAGGTAAAACGTAGCAGCATCGACTAGTGGATAAAGTTTGATTCCGTATTTGTCGGGCTTTGATCTCATGTACTGACGGAAAGGACATTTTCCTCGAAAGCCAACCATCATCTCAACGATTACAACGTTCTCTCCCACTGAATATGGCAAAAGACAGTTTTGTGTAAACATATCTAAAACTTTTCTTATTGGCGCAGCTTTGTCTAGAGTACGGCGAGCTTGTCGCGTAGTAGCATCATCAAACCGCAATGAATTCAGTAGAATTTTTACTCTTTTCACTGACATAGTAGTAGGAAAAATAGGAATACCTGTCCCATCACTTGCATATAAATCTTCTAAATTGGAGTGTGATGTCTTCAAGGATTCCGCTATGTACAACAATTCGAAAAGTGCTCGAATTTCTTCAGCATCTGTCGGTTTGCAGTCACGTATTCTGTTATACGACGGTGCTTTTTTTGGAATAAATTCGTTGGTATATCTAACAACTTTTTCAATAATATTCTCTGAAATGAATAAACTCCAGGCTTGCGTAAATGTTATCACCCCCACACCATTCCTACGAGTGCCCGCATCTTCCGTGAGAATATTTTGATCTTGACGCCTCACTCTGTTATTGTTAGATTTTTGCCACTTCGTTACTTTATCGCGGCCTGTAAAACAACTTCTTATCTCTGAAAGTGGCAAATCATCGTCTTCCGAGTCCGAGCAGTTTGATTCCTCTGCAACGATGTGGTCGGAAGTTTCAGAGCCTTGGTCGCTGAGTTCTGATTCACTCTCTTCTTCGTCTTCTCTTAGTAATTCCTCGAGTATTGCACTTTGTGGTAACCGTCCACGACTCATTTTATATAAAAAATCCAAGCTTAATTCGATAATATTGAATGATGGCCGAAGAACTACTACGAGCGTGAACGAGTGTATGTCGCGTTGAGCGTCGCGCGTAACCTTTTCGACGACAGGCGCGTGTAGTGTTTTCGACGACTGCACCGGGACTAAAACAATTGCGATCTGTGGAGGTGAAGGTAGAGCGACGGTTTATTCTCTATTTTACTCTCAATGACATAGCGACAGGCTACTAGATAATAATATGAACGAAAATGTACTAAGCGCGGTCGATTCGACTACGACGTTAAAACAAAACTGCTTCTCGGAAAATATTCCTAGAAAATACTCTTCCAGCCAACATGCTGCTGCGAGTTAAAGGCAACTCTTAAGACTAGCTTAAAGAGATCCCACAAATAATGGAAAACCGATTCCAACTGCTGCAGTCATAGTCACCGGCAACGATGAATCGTCAACAACAGCAGCTGCTCGTCCTTCAAAAAAGGTTAAAAATGTCTCCAATAACATTTCCTTCTATTTCCCGGCAAGTCCATGCAAAGCAGATTGTTCCATTCTTCATTAGGGGACTATAAAAACTTCTTCAAGCTACATGTATTGAAGAAAGTGAGATGAAATCACAGCGGGGCTCAATATCGACAAATTAGCCGCAATGAAAACTTAACCCGCCAGCGGTGACGCAAAATTATCTTACATAGTTGGTGACGTCGGTCTCAGAGACCGAAAATTTCGAGTGAAGATCAATCCAAAATAACACAATTTCTGCAAATGTAGCAAAATGAACTTAAAAAATACAAGGTTAAAGTATAATAAAACACAACAAATTATTACACCACATCACGTTTATTAATAATAATAAAATTCCCCCGCAACACTAAAAAATTATGTTATTTTCATACACATATTTTTAAGTTTAAATCTAAATAATTTACATGTCATTAATTTACTCAAAACAGCCTTGGATACAGTTTGAAGACTAAGCAATCGTCAAAAAAATTAAAATGTTTTAAGTCATTGAGTAAATAATAAGCCACAAAATTATTGGAACTTTCATTCACTTTCCACTGAAACTGTACTGCACAATATGGCTTATTGTAGTCGCAAATAAAAGGATTTCGGATTAAAATTGTGGATGATTATACAATATTATGTAAGGATCACATACGATGATGTTTTTGTCTGAAAGTCCTTTGTACATTTGGCTTGCGTTTCGTTACGGACCATATGTACTCGATACGTGTTTTCAAGTCCACCACAACAACAGTTACGCAAAATTATGCACAAGTATTATTTTTAGATATTTGAGACACCATCCTGAATCAATTCATTTATAGGTAAAATTTGAGATACTACATTTGAATCATTTGCTGATCTGGTATAAACTTCCTCATAGAAAAATGCCAGCCAATACATAGCATACTCAAGTGACCACACATGTAAAAAAAAATACTCAATTGAATCATTTCACTTACGTAAATTGTGACGTCGGTCTTACAGACCGGTTTAGGGCTTATCTCTGGAATTCGCACTCACGTTACCGATCGACTATCAAGTGAAGATGTCCGATCAGGCAGCTATGCAAAATTACAGCCAGAATCGACAAAGGACTAAGAAATTATTCTATGTTTTCTACGAAACCGGTCTCACAGACATATGCGTCACCGCTGGCGGGATAATTTGGGTACAAAACAACAAAACAATGCTGACAATTCGACAAGTGTGAGATGTCTTGTCAGTCGGCGCTACCGAACTCACCACATGAGAAAAAGGCGCAACAAAAAAGATTTCGCGGCAAACTCACTTGTGATCGAGCTCAAGTTCAAGACCAAAAAGATAATGTTAGTTTTCAATTTGATAAATTGGGGTGGTTAGCGACCATAAACGATAGCGGAGCAACCCAAGGTATATAAACTAGACATGGTAGTCTATTCCCGATTCCCAAATGCGTTCACTACTGCACATGTACGTCACTGAGGCCTGAAGTCGCCGAAAAGTGCCCAATAGGAATAGCATCAACACTTTGGAAAACATGTTCCGCCCAGTAGGAAAGGGAAAATGGCAAGTGATGTTGGAAATATAAGGTGATGTGACTTGAATTGAATGAAAAGGAAAAACTCAAGAACGGCGCACATCGTACAAGAAACAATTGTTAGTGCAATTGCACTCCCGAAAGGGTTTCGGTAATAGAAAATGCGCTCCCACGAATGAACAAGTCACCATCGTCACTTCACTTGTCTTTCGTTTACACGTTTCCCACGCAATGCACCGACTATCCACCGCCGGTTTCCGCCATTTATACATTTTGAATTGTGGCATCTCGTTTTCTTTCGCCTTGCCAGATGTGCACCCTATGTTTTGTTCATTCGGCAGCCCAAATTTTTTTGGCCAAAATGACGCACGTAAGACCAAATGTGCGCATGGGTTTACCATGTCTAGTTTATATACTTTGGGAGCAACCGCTTATTTTGGAGTAGCGTACTTGATGGGGATGAAATACCAGGAGAGGAAGTAGCTGTTGTTTTAGTACAGCGCAGAGGTGTAAGATGAATACAATTTGTGAGTAGAAATATTCACAGTTTGTTTTTCAACGTTGGGTGGTGGAAATCTTCAAAAGATACCGATCAGCTCCTGCCTCTCGGCATGCCGGATTTATACCGACTAAAACCACCTCCATTTCCTTCAATCACTCTCTCCATCCGCAATTAAAATTTCAGTAGATAGTACTTCCCAGACGATAAGAATCGATATAAGGGATAGTATCAAATTTGTAAGTTTTAGTATCCTTTTAGATAGATTATATGTTAATAAATTATTTCATGTTGATTACGTTTGGCTTTGATTTCAGTGGAGCTGATTGTACTTGTAACTTACTGCGAATGTTGGTCCTGAATGAGGTATTTTTTTAGTGTCGTTTTGAAGGAAGTTTGGATCGTTATGTTTTTAATTTTGTCAGGTAGTGTATTGCAAAAGTTAGCTGCTTTGTTGAAGGAGTCTTGTTTTAGCCGATCAGTTCTGGCAAATGCGATAGCTATATTATTCATATTTCTCATTCTGTAAGTGTTTTTTCCTTCAATTTTATCTAATTTCACAGTGCGGTATTCATTACGGTGTAAATTCTTATGCATGAATTTAGCTCTTTCCATGGAAATCATGCCTTGGAAATTTAATTCTTGGGCTGTTTTGTAAACTTCGCTCGCTGGAGTTGGCATAGGGAAATTGTAAATGGTTTTATACACCTTGGTTACTAGCCTGGAGATGATCATGAGGTTACCTTTAGAAGTTTGGCTCCAATTCAAGATGCCGTAGAAAATTTTGGAAAGGAGGTGCGCATACATAATTTGGATTTTTTTTCTTTGGAAAGAAGTAGAAGCGACGTAGAACTCCAATGAAGACAGCTAGTTTTTTCTCTAGATCATTTATCTGTGGAGTCCATGTTAGTTTCTCGTCTAGTTCAGGGTTAGAGTCGCAGTGTAAGTATATTTAAGTTCGTAACATAAGAACGAATTCAATTCCATTTTAATTAGACAGTGAAAAGATTAGGTGGAGTGCATATGATTTCCTGCGGTTGATTTTTCATTGCAGGTGTTTGCCCCGAAATATTTCTCACCCCAGGTTCAGTACCTGGGTCGTCTCGGCGCACAAAAGTTAAAAATTACTCCGCACCAAAAACGACTGCGTAGCAAAAGGCGCGCGTAATAGAAGATGCTCCTATTGAGCTACGAAAACCAAGTGCGTCAATAAGGAAATTAATATACAGCTTCATTTTCTTAGTGTAGGGTATGTTTTAGAGGCATCGATCTTGCCAAAGAAATAAAACACAGATAAAGTATTGAAATAGCCAATATTTTGGCTTTATTGGCTTGCAAATTTCATTGGCATTGAGTGTTTGAAAATAATTTCTGTCACCGCAACTGCGTCTTAGGAAGGCCATCTTTTCGGTTCAATTTTGCAACCCTTTTTCCGGCATACCCGGCCTTATTTCGCCAATAACTCGTTGGCTTCCAAGTCATCAATAGTTGCTGGTTTATCAGAACAGGCAAGTCACATGATTTAACCCCACAAAAAAATCCATGATCTGGGCGGCCAGTTCCATTATGAGATGATTCGTTCCCCACATATTCGGCCCAATAAGGTCATGGTTTCACGCGCTATATGGCATGTTGCGCCATCCTGTTGGAACCATTTTTTCCTCAGACGATTGGCATTGATGTTGGGAATCAAATAATTACGAGTCATTTGTCGGTAACGATCATCAATACAACAATAACGTTGCTTCCGTCTTCAGGTTTGAAAACAAAGGGACCAAATACGCTTCCGGTATGTAAACCGCACCATACAGTGACTATTTCGTGATGTAATGTGGCTTCTAAATTCTTTTGGGAATTACTTTCACAACAAAAACGACATTTTGCCTATTTACGAACCTACGAAGCCAGAAATGAGCCTCATCGCTGAAAATGATTCAGCGGTAAAAGTACGGTCCAACTTCCAACTTAGTATCAGCCCATTCACCGAACGTACAGCGCAAACGATGGTCCAATGGCCTCAATTGCTGCACTAGTTGGATCCTAAAGGGCTTTAGGCCAAGATCTTTTTGCAACATTTTTCATGTATGGAAAATGAACGAACGATCGAGAAATTAAGGTCCTCTATCACACTATCTACAGTAGCGATAGCTGCCTCAGTACGCACTGTACGAGCTCGTGTTAGATGAACAATGTCCAGTAGAGTATACGTGGACATAAATCTGTGCATCGTGTTGCGTATGAGCTACTCAGATGGACGTTTATTAACACTATAAATTGGACGTGAAGTGTTCTATAGGTTTGGTGCACAAAGCGCGATTTTCGGAAAAAAAATTCCACTATTTCGAAACGTTTTTCGGGTGTAAGTTTTTATCCCCCAGATCCCCAGATCTCCGATCCCCCGAATTCCCCAGATCCCCCATATCCACCAAATCCCCCGATTCTCCATATCCCCGATCCCTTAGATCCCAGATCCCCCGATCCCCAAGATCCCCCGGATCCCCAGATCTCCGATTCGCCGGATCCCCCAGATTCCCCGATCCCTCAGACCCCCCGATTCCCCAACTCCCCGATCCCCAGATCCTCCGATCCTCCAGATCTCCCGATCCTCCAGATCCCGGATCCCCCGATCCCCAAGATCCCCCAACTCTCCGATCCCAAGATCCCCTCCGATCCCAAGATCCCCCCAACTCCCCCGATCTCCAAGTTCCCCCGGATCCCCCAGATCCCCGATCCCAAACTCCCCCAGATCACCAATCCCCAAGATCCCCCAGATCCCCTGATCGAAGGATTTGGGGATCTGAGGGAGTTTTGGGGATTTGGCGTATTAGGAGGTTTGGGGGATCTGAAGGATTTTAGGGGATCTAGTCTGCGTCCTAGATAATTCATGATGTGTCATCGAATTTATCACTGGACAAGTGTGATGGTATCATTTACGAATATTTATGACCCCATAAATTTGAACCATGGAAACAATGACTATCTATGGGAATGATGATCATTGATTTGTTTAGAATGAGGGATTTAGCGGATTGGGGGGTTTAGCGGATTAGGGTATTTAGCCGATTGGGGGATCGGATCGGATTCAGGTCGGATAGAGGTTCTTCGAGAGCGGGCTTGAAAAGTGATTTCAAAATGCCAGTGAAATTTGACTGCTACAATGATATGTACCCCTATCGGAAGTTCTGTAACTCTAAAAAACACCCTATACTTGTAGGAAAAGGGTCACCGAGAGTCACAGAATTTAATATCAAGCAAATGGTCAAAAGTAGCAACCTGCATGACTTGGCTGTTAGAGCACTAGCTTTTTATACACCGAGTACCAGGTTTAAGGTTACTTGGCCACGAGTAGTTTTCAAAAATGAGATATGGATCCGTAGCGTAATAATCACGGACGTGCGTGTTGCTGATCAGTTAACTTCCTAGTGTTTCCTTTGATCAAAGAAATGAGGTGGCTCTAACATTACCTCAAAGTCTTAAGCCCAATGCGAGCTGTTATGCCATCGATTAATAACAGTCTAATGTATATTTAATTTATGATTTGTTTAGTTTCCAAAAAAAAAAATTCACATTCACCATGGACACAAATCCCCTTAATTTAAATAAAACGACATGCTTTCGAACATTTTTCGCAAGTCCTCCCAAAGGCTCCAATGTTGCAACGACATCGCGGCTCAACACGATGTGATGGATCGTATTTTGGCGTTAGTGGACTATCTTGTAGATCGTATAAACATTCTGCAGCCAACACGCTGATGCATAAACGAGTGTTTCCATAATAGTTGTAGCTATTCAAATTGTAAGTCAATATTGATTCAGCCATAATATTTGTTAGATATTTTCGATCTAGTTCTAAGAAGCAGATTAAAATGAAAGCCATGTGCGCCACTTCAATGCTATGAAAATACCTAATATTTCGCGTCGTGAAGTAAATCGCAACTCGCGTTTCTTTAGATCGATAGCGTCAAAAACGGCGCGTTCAACGCCAACCAATAGGGATTTTTTAAATTTGATATAAAAATGTTCCACGAAAATCCTTTCGCTGGCCGTCAAATTAGGCAACTTGAAGTTCGCCTCATGCGATCGAATTGGAATTTGAACGTCTTCCTTGGAACATGTTTCTTTGACCATTGCGTTCACCGATGTAAACGAACTCTAAATAGGATAATTTATAAAATTGTACGATTTGGTATGAATTTTTTACCCCTGGAGTTGGTGTTCGACTTTTCACACTCCTCAATTCAACGTTCGAGTCGATTTCTTGCGCGGTTTTGCCGATAGCTTCAATTTGGCCAAAAGATACTGTTTTTGACATAGAGTTTGCCAAACTTTTTGACCACAGAGGCAGTATAAGAGAGCTGGGAAGCGGGCAGGATTTCGTGATGCCAAATTGGGAGCTTCTACGACTCACGACCTCATCGGATGCTTGGAGAACGCGCTCGATTTTCTTAAATGATTTATGGTGGAGGTTTCATGGTTTCTTAAAATAAATGGGTGGTTTGAAATTGTCCTACTTACCAGCAGTACATGCTTTTTAACACGAGCAAAAAGTTCACCAATTCGTCGGTACATATATTCACGAGCCTGCAGATCCTGTCCCAAGTTTCGAGTAACCTTAAATATTTATTTTTGTATCTATTATTATCGCCTGTATATTAACATACGCTCTCCAGGACTTTCTCCAATATGTACTTCGCGTTCCTTAGAATTTTTTCGTTGCAAATTCTGTCGGTCAGTGGTCCATTATGCAAAGATAAGGCAGTTGAAATAGCATCTTTTATTTCTTGAATAGAATGTTTCCACTCGTCCAATACAAGAGGCAATGAGTTTCTATCGATTGTGTTTTGGTAAGATCTTCGATGAGTCTTGCCTTCGGCCGACTTTTGTGGTTTGTGAGTTTCTTACGCTTAAAAATATAAAGTGGGTTCACCTTTTGGAGTCTTCGGTGCATCATCGTAGCTAATTTCTTCATTGCATCTTTTTGATGACGTCGCATAGTTTTGTTTGCAATCTGATTTTGAATACGATTCCATTTTTTCTGCATAATTTTTTTGTGTTTCTACGATAAAACCGATAAGGCGATACAAAATAATGAATAGTTTAAAATATATTTTACTTCAACACTATTCTTTTTCAGAAGGCTAGCCTGAAAGCGAATCTTCTCAATACGACCTTGCTTCCATGCGCGATACTCCACTCGCTTTTGCCAATCGGCTTGAGCCTGAATTGAAAAAGAAAAGCTAGAGCCACAAAAACTCTTGATTATATCTTCTGACCAGAAAGTATCCTGAATTTCTCATTTAAATTGCCCGCGTTAGGTATTTCCAAGTATTTTAAGTTTTTGTATGTTGGTAGGACTGTCTTAACCGACTGACTTAATTAATATGCCAAAAATGAGCGCGATCTGTCAACCAGTTTGTTTACAGCAGCTGGTTGAATCAGTTCACCTCAGTAGTGCTCGGCGAATTTTACAATGGAAAAAAATTTGTCTCAAATTTTGTGTTTTGAACGAAATTTCGTGTGCTGAATCGATGCGAATGCTGGAAAAGGCTTACGGTGAGTCTGTTTTCTCGAAAATTCAGGCTTACGAGCGGTACAAAGCCTTTGAAGACGGTCGGGAGATCATCAAAGACTTGCCTCGTATCGGACGGCCATCGACCTCTTCAACTGACGATAACGTCCAAAAAATTAAAGAAACCGTGCTCGAAAATCATCACGCTAGTGTTAGAGAGATAGCACGCGATCTCAACATTGCTCGTGAATCAGCTGGTTTGATTTTGGTCAACCGAATGGGCATGTGGCGCGACGCCGCTTGGCTCGTTCCGATTGAGCTGAATTTTCTCCAAAAACAGTATCGGCAGCAGGTTGCTGAAGACATGCTGAATCGGGAAAATTTGCCATATTCACCAGATTTGGCTCAGTGTGACTTTTTTCTGTTTCCCAAACTCAAATTGCCGCTTCAGGGAACCCGGTATGACTCCATAAACCTCATCAAAAAAAATTCGTTGAAGGAACTGAAAGTCATACCAGATAGCGCCTATAAAAAATGTTTTGATGATTGGAAAAAGCGTTGGCATTTGTGTATTGCTTCAAATGAAGCATATTTTGAAGGTGATCCAATAAATATTGATGAATATAAAGAGTTTTGCGTTTTACTTCAAATTTCCGGGTACTTTTTGGTCAAAAGGTAGATTAAAAATAATACTTTTAGCATTTTAAACTCTTTCATGTCATTTTGGCGTTTATGTAGAAACTTTTTAATTTTGATATCCTGTTTTTTAAACTTATTTTGCAGAGCAATTATCCGAAGTGTCTCTGCATCTTTTGCACAATTGATTCGATGTTGGATAATTTGTTTGCGCATTTGTGATTCGTCGTGCATTTTTTCCTTTCTCAACTGCTTGAGTTTGAAAATTCTTTCAAAAATCTGTTGTGACTGGTTGACCGCTTGCAGTGCCTTGTCACGGCGCTGTTCGTCCAAGAGCTGCTTCACGCGAATTACTTCTGAACTTGTTCGACCAAGTGTGTTTTTCATTCGGTCAACGTGTTTGGATGCGACTTCTTCAGCAATTTGCAACAAGAACATATCGCGACGATTCATTTGCTGTAGTGAAAGAAGAGTGAAAGGAGGAGTGATTGCGATTCAAAAAAATCGGAGAATTGTACCAGCTTTTCGACTTCATTGTTTATAAGATCAATATGCAAGCGGCGAATGTATTGACGATAGCTGTTGAATTCTTTTAGAGTGCAAATAACATCCTGGTTGTCGGTAACTCTTCCGATTTCTTTTAGTCTCTGGAAAAAGAGTCAGCAAATATTTTTAAACATGTCTCATATCATAGCCTTTCAAAAAATTTGGAAGTAAAGAAGCTATTCAACTACTCAGGTATTTATACGAATGTCTTGGCAAAACGTTTGAATACTATATAGCGCTTCAAAGCTATGAAAAATAAATGAGAAAGTGCGTTTCGATGCGTACGATGGCAACCTCATCAGGTGGTGTCACCTCATCTTTTACAGGACAGCACGATCGCTGTTAGCTCATAGGTTGAACGAGCTTCTCATAACCGCAGCTAGTAGGGTGGAGTAGCAGCACCTGATGAGGTCTCCATCCTTCACACCGAAACCGTACTTCTCCGTTTATCATGATGGTATCAGGTCACGCTCGGAAAACAAAAACCTCCATTTCGTGTGTAAATTGTGCTAGCAGAGTTGCGAATCAAGCCCAAAAAGCAGTGCATGTCAAATACACGAATGTTTGAATCATAACGATCTGTATAAAAATTTTCTCTCCTTCTGCTTTGCTGGATACCGGGGTATAGTGGATTTCTGGAAATTGCGAATGATGCCCTAGTGAGAGCTGGCACTCAGCTCCAGGATTATACACTAGTACTCTAAGTCAGCCGTCCTCTAGCCTCCATTAAGCTAAGATTCAAGCAGTGTTACATGGAGGCTGCAAACAGGGCCTGGCTCATTTCTGGTTTTTTAGGTTCGTAAATAGGCAAAATACCGTTTTTATTGTGAAAATAATTCCCAAAAGAGTTTAGAAGCCACATTACATCACGAAAAAGTGACTGTATGGTGCAAAGTAAATTTCCCCTATCCCCCAAATGCCCAGATCCCCCGATCATCCAGATCCTCCGATCCCCACGATCCCCCAGATCTCCCAGATCATCGCTCCCACAGCTCCGCCGACCCCGCAGATCACCCGATCTTCCAGATCTCCCGATCCTCCAGATCCCCCGATCCTCCAGATCCCCCGATCCTCCAGATGCCCCGATCCTCCAGATCCCCCGATCCTCCAGATGCCCCGATCCTCCAGATGCCCCGATCCTCCAGATCCCTCGATCCTCCAGATCCCCCGACCCTCCAGATCCCCCGATCCTCCAGCTCCCGGGATCCCCCCGTTCCCCCAGATCACCGGACCCCAGATCCCGATCCCCCAGATCCCCGATCCCCAAAGACCCCCGATCCCCCAGAGGATCGAAGGATCTGGGGGAGTTATGGGATTTGGCGGATTAGGGGGTTTGGGAGATCTGGAGGATTTAAGGTGGATCTAGGCTGCGTCCTAGATAATTCACGACGTGTCATCGAATTTATCACTGGACAAGTGTGATGGTATCATCTACGAATATTTATGACCCCATAAATTTGAACCATGGAAACAATGACTATCTAGGAGAATGATGATCATTGATTTTAGAATGAGGAATGGGAGATTTAGCGGATGGGGATTTTGCGTATGGGAGATTTAGCGGCTTGGGGAATTCAGCGGATTGGGGGATCTAGTGAATTGGGGTCGGAAAGAGGTCCTTCGAAAGCGGGCTTGAAAAGTCAAGATAAGGTCATCTGTAGCTTGTTTGAGTAGAACGCGGCACTACGAAATGGGAAACAGAAACTGTTGAACAAAAGAGCTGGTGTATCAAATAGTTCGATAATACGGAGATTGCAAGAATCTGACATCAAAAGCAGAAGTACACTTGCGAAGTCTATTTTGTTAAGTTGGGCAAAGTGAAGTTCGGAAAAAAGCTAACTCATGTCCAGAAAGTAACATCACAGACGTTTTACCACAAGTTGCAGATGTAGTAGAATTTCGCCTTCAAAGTACAAAAGCAGCACGCAAAGGGTTTCAACTTTTTTAGCATTTCCAGAAAACATAACTTGTCTCAAAAATAAAAGAGGAAATGCAGAAATAAGAAAAAATTCAAGATGAGAAAAAACCAGATCGAAAAAAAATTAGAAATCATGATCAATGTTAAAAAATGTACAGAGTCATCAAAAAAGAAATAAAATTTGAAAATTTTAGAACCAGCTAGTTCTTCAGACTCAGACGAAATTGATATTGATAAAATTTGTGATGTTGGATCTGATAGTTTTAGTGACAGTGATGAAGACAAATGCGTTTGGTTTGAAGAAAAATATAATGACACGAAAAAGGACGAAGACTTATATCTATCTGGTTCAAGATGATTTTATAAAAGATGTACTCGATATAATGATAAATCCGATGAACTAATGTATGATGTAAGCCCATTGAATTTCTTTCTTTTTAACAACACTCTGGTCCATCTACCCCTAAGGCTTGGCCCATCTATCTCGCACATATTCGCTATAGATGTACCACGCAACTATTTTGTAACGGTTTTATTTCCATCTTGTAATTTATCAAATCACTAATTAAATGTACAAAAATTGTATATAAATACATGAACTATGAGATGAAAAGGATAAGAACTAAAATAAGGCTCTACGTTAGACGGAATTAATTTTCAGAATTTTTTTTTTGGTTCATCTATCCCGGACTTACCATATGCAATAAAGTTCTTACTTCATTGAAATAGTAAATTAAAAGTAAATTTTCCGACATGCTGAGAGGCAGGGAGCGAATAGGTACCTTTGAAACATTTCCACTTTCTAAAATTGAAAAAAAAAGAACTTACCTTAAAGTTTACTGGCCGACTGTAAAAGTTTTTCAAATGCGGGTCATGTAAAGGATCGTAGTCAAGTTTCACCATGTAACAATTTGGATCGTATAGTACGAACTCTGAAGGTTTCCATAGCTGTAAAGCAATTTGAATATTGAGGCGAAAGTCTAGGCAACAACTTTTCACAATGGTACCCACTCGCTTTCCAATTTTCTCCCTTGAAAATATAATTTCATTTGTTGGTGTATTCAACATGGGCAACTTGTTGCATAACGGTACGCGATCCCATCCTGGCAAAGAGTTAATTGGCAAACCAGAAGCAGGAGGTGGCACTTCTTTGCTAATTTCATCGATTTTCGTGACGGGAAGCAGAGTAAGCAATTCCACCATGTTAAGATTTAATATTCACTTTGCACAAGTAAAATCAACAATTTTATCTGTTGGTTCAATCAATTTAGCACTTATTTTGCTATCGAAATCAATAAAAAATGTCTCAAAACCCTTGAAGTCACATCAAATCAATGTGAACAATTTGATTGATTTTTAAATGATTACTACGACGATAGAGATTTGTTGTCGTTAAATTGTTTCGTTCATCCTCGAATCTAAAAAGGGTCCAGATCGACAATTGCAATTTTAGTTTATCGTTGAACTACTTTAACGTAACTCGCAGATAAATCTCGCCTAAACCCATTAGACCGTCAACAATTCCATCTGGGCTCCATATAAAAATTCCGTAAACATAAACAACATAAAATGGAAATGCGAATCGCTCTGTGCTGCTATACATTTTCCCATTTTCTTATTTTATGGAAAAAAGGCTGTAAAGTTGCCGAAATAATTTTGCTATTTCGTGGAACCGGAAAGACAATACACGTACTTAACACGAAAAGTTTGGCATCCGTGCTCGCTAGTTTCCCTCGCAAAAAAATCCCATTCATAACGATATTTGTTTCGTGTGGACTTATGTCTTGGGTTCCCTTCAAAAGTGATGTTTGAATAAGGATATGAAGGCGAAACGGTGTTTGGGGAACTTTTACAATAGCTGAAGATTATCTTTTCACATCGTCACATAAGAATGTTTTGAAGCAAGTATTGCCGTTCATTGGTAATTGTAAAATAAAAACAAATCTTAAGATGATAGAGGTTAAAAAAATTTAAAAATATACTTACCCGTTTGTTCCATTTGGTTTCACCTAACAACCTCCGCTTTCAGTTAGCCAGATCCTTCACGATTCTTTGATCACAAGTGGATGATTTTTGTGTTCGGAGTTGGCATTTTATATACAATTTTTGAATGCTCTTCAGCGTATGAAAAAGGAAAAAACAGTCAAAATCTCTTCCTTATACTCCTGCCAACAACGTAGCTCGTTTCGTTGCCACTGCGTCATAGCCACAACCTACCGAATGTTTAGAGGAACTTAACAAATCAAACGCATTCAAAAATAATTGGTGCAAAACGGGGACATTTCGAAATATCCTGTCCCTATCGGACATAATGCTAATTTAGATTGCTAGGGCCTTCATACTACTGGAGTATCACAAAGGAGTATTAAATAGTAGTGACAAAAAGTCATGATAATATTGAACAGTTTTTGAAAAATCTAATAATTGAAGATGAACTCAAGTGGAGTCGTCGGAATTTTCAACAAGGCGATCGATTGTGTTGAAGGTGGTTCAGTATTGAAAAGTTCCTAGAAAAGACAAACAATTTTTTTAAATTTTATGAAAAAATGTACATTCAACACCTCCTGAATCGTGAGCTGCCTTAGATTTATCGTATTTACGTTAACGCAGCTGTACTGTGTGTAGGGACACGATATCGAATAGAAAGTATCGATACTGTACTCATGAGTAGTATCGAAAAAAATATCGTACTCATAAAAGAATCGAGACAAAAAGTATCGATACTTCAAAGTATCGAGTATTTTCTTTAGGGCCTAATGCGCATACGTCAGGACATCAAAGTCAATGTTAATTAGTAACGTTAGTTTAGCTGCAGTAGAGCAGAACATTAAAAAGTAAAGGGAACATAAATTTAATACAATAATAAAAAGCAACTGTAAATTCAATATTTAAAATTTTTATTTAAAAACGTTAAGTTATTTATTTATTTATTACTTTAGGCACACATTGAAGTTCCCATTCCTCCTCCGTACAGTCGCTTAATAGAAGTTTATCAAGCCGTTTTGGCGGGAAGCGGTTTCGGATTTTTGTTATGGTACTTCCTGCTTTAGAAAATAATCGTTCTGATGGCACTGACGTAGTGACGTCGCAGGAATTGATAAATATTCTCGTGCCAACTTGTAAAATTTTGGGAAAACAACTTCCATATCTTCCCATTGTTTCAAAGGATCTAAGGAAAGTGGTGAAAAATGTGCATAAGTAATGGCTTATTTCATCCTGAAGATGAAGAACTTGTTTTGTTTCGTTTTTTCATATGAGCCAACTTCTTATGGTGACTCCAGAAATCGTATGTAACTTCTACACATTAGACAGCTTCCAATACTTGCACGTTCTTTCTTTCTCCTCAAAAGGAGGTGTAATCAGTGCAATAATAGTACAGATGCACGTGCAACACGAACGCCCCAAAAAAGTGTGACCTGGTCAACACAAACGCGAAAAAGTAAGAATCTTACACTCACTTTTTGGTCAACAAAAACACGCCTACTGATTAGTGAAGTGGAACTGAACTGCGAACGGAACGAACGATTTCGAACTCAATATTATGTTTTAGAAGGTTCAGCACGATTGAACTACATCATAAACATGAGCCGTAACGTAACCCTTAAGGCCAAGTTTTAAGTGGGTAATTTCTTAGATTTATTTGATACGATACCCGTCAAAAAGTACTCATTGAGGAAAACTATCGAGTACAAAGTATCGAGTACAAAAGTATCGGTATCGAAAGGAAACGTACTCGATATCACAAAGTATCGATTCTTTTTTCGTGTCCCTAACTGTGTGTCGACAGGCATTTATTCTTTTGGAAAATCGCTATAAAAGAATATTCAAATAAAATGAATTGTTTATTTCGTTGTAAATATTTTAATAAAAATTTTGAGTATAAATCTTTCTAAAAGAAATTAAGTTGTGGATTTTCTTATAAAATAAATTAAATGAAATTTTTCAACTACGTTTTTGGATTGACATTTTTCGATTTCGATCTGAACTATTTTCTGAAATACTTTGCTGTAGTATGTTTCCGAAAAAAATACCGAATCATTCATATAGATAAGTCAAAAGAAAAATCCTCGGTGCCAGTACATCGGGTCTCACGTTGGGCGTTATTTGTAATTATTTGTAAATTAAAGCTGATGACAAAAATGGAAACCAACAAGACTTGCGTCTCATCGACTCTACAGACGTTTCGTCCCGGGCAAAGCAACGAACGTTTCATGCCGTCCAGACAAATTCGTTTGGCCTCTCGAAGAGGTACGATGACTGCTAGCAGACCCACAGAGTCCGGTGCGTATTCGGTGGTGATTCGCTTTCGGCAGTCTGCGTCCGTACTATTATCTGCAATTCAGTCACTATAAAGCTCGCATTATGAAACAATGAAAAATTAAAAAAAGAAAAATCAAACACAATCATCTATTAGGGCTTCTACTTTACTCTGCGTAAATACCGAGTTAAAACCAAAGAGGTAATAATATAAGTGCAAAAATCATGATCGTTTTAACAAGAAGCGGCTCAAGTTATGGCATCTCAGATTTGGACGAAATTTAGCAAATAAGTAGAAGACGTCAAGGATATTCGATCCATAAAATATTAGAGCGCAACACCGATTATTCGATCATTGAGAAATGTAAATTATACTAAAAACTCATTGTTGAACGGTTGGATTATTAAAAACTGTAATCTGAGAAGCCATAACCTGAGCCTCTCCTTGTAAGTAACGGCGACACAATTAAAATTTCATGTTGGAAACGCGTACAAAAGTTTCAAATTTTTATGGGAGTTGTTTAGATGTGAATTTTAAAATGATTCTACGTGTATAATCTTGAATTAACCGTTTTGAGCATATAACAAACAAAAGCACTGAGATATAAAATCATTCAATCTTCGTCGTTAGATGGATAAGCACAAAAACTAATATATTTTTCAGTCAAATATTTTTGATGCTTTACTCTCTGTTGTTCTGGCTAATGACGTGGCTATCAATACCATTTAAAAACCTATTTGAAACTTGGCAGACATGCGGCTAGTTCAAACTTGAATTTCGACGCCATCCCCACATGTGACTATTCGTGTGAGTAGCCGTACCTATCTCCTTGTTCTGAGGTTAAAACCATTATTTAGAGCTATCTAAGGAGAAAAAAACAAACTACGTTACGCAAACTTAATCCCGGGAAATCTAAAGATCGATATCATAAAAAATTGATCCAAAAATTCCTCAGATGACTGTATTCTTCTAACGGAACGACAGACATTAGCAGAGCTCACCACACATAGATGGTTCAGCCTGGGCCCGTCCTACTACGGCCTTTCGTTCGTGCCATTGTATAATAAGCGCGGTTAGGTCCACCTTTCACATGTGTGTTTGATCTTTGAAAAATATTATGCATATTCTTATTCTAGTGGGGAGTTTTAACTTTTATTTACAATTATTATTGTATAGTATTTTAAAGTTGGACTTATAGTGACCCTCCTGATTAAAGGTATTTATAATCGTTTGTCCTTTTACCTTTTTACCTATTTTTCTGTGCGTCTGTCTGTTGCAGTCCTTTTACACGGAAACGCCTAAGGCTCTTTAATCATTAGAATGATATAAAAGTTTCGTTCCTGGATCTTTTTCGAAAATAGTCATGATAAAAGGTGAGCTTTTAGCATAAATAAGAGACGGAGTAGAGCAAAAAAAATGGGAATGAAAAGCCAGAAGCATCACATCACGTTCGAATAAGTGTAACAACTGGGCACTTTGCTTGCTCATACAATAAAAGCCAGATCAATAGTAATAAATATAACAACTATCGAAGTAAAAATTCGTACATCCCCAGGATGCAATCAGCAGAACCTGTAGCAAAAAATTTCCCACCGGTTGCTATGTACCCTATAATGGATTCCATGAAATTTTTATTCGGAAATAAATAAATAAGTTCGCAAATAATCCAAACAGCAGCAC
This sequence comes from Oxycera nigricornis, assembly GCA_963942545.1. Classification (NCBI taxonomy): domain Eukaryota; kingdom Metazoa; phylum Arthropoda; class Insecta; order Diptera; family Stratiomyidae; genus Oxycera; species Oxycera nigricornis. The sequence continues at coordinate 92,489,205 of OZ012661.1, read as the reverse complement.
TGCTCGAATCCTCTTGTGGTGTTATTCATTGTTATGAAATGTACGTACGAAATTTGAAGGGTAGCATGCTGTTGATGTAATGTAATGTTAGGCTTTCGTTTAATGCTCTCAAGTTACACAGGTGGTGGAAAATGTTGCGTGTTTTTACAATGTAGGGAAACTGTTTGAGTTTTCTGACTGAATCGCTTTTGCTTCGTAGAAGTTGTTTCCGCTAAAAACGATTGTGAGTAAAAGTTGAGGGTGGATAATGGTGAAGTGACCCCTAGTTAGGTTTTGTGAGAATTTTATAAGGAAACTGTTTATATGAATTCGTTTTATTTCTATTATAATCGAATCCAGCGAAGCCTCGAGAAGGTATTTAAATGGTTCCAAGTCAGTGTTTATTGTAATTAGTTATGTAGGTACAATTTTTTGGAATAGCTAACTAAAATTCATATAAACGTAGGAAGGAGATTTATTGCAACGTGATTCTGTAGAAAAGGAATTATTTTGTTTGAAAGGTCTTATGGGCGATCCGGTTTAAAGTACCGAAATGTTCCGTGAAAAAAAGATAATACTATGTTATAATTTCTAAATTGCTCATTCTATATGTTGCATGCAATTAATATAGTAATCATTGTTAAGCTAAAGAACACATATGACCAATATTGTAAATGTTAAATGGGGAAAATGCTAGGTCAATGTGAGAGCAACTTCATCAGATATTGCCTCGTCAGCTCTTCACAGAGCAATACAACGGCTGTCGATCAGATATCCTCAACTTAAAACACTTTGAAACCTGCGATGTGTAAGGCACGGCACAGATGGCTATAAATGACTGCCCAGACAACACGCCAAATTCAATTACGGACACCATAAATTGCGATTTTTCACTTTTTCTGAGGCTTGGAAACGGGCAATAATTAAAGCTCTCCCTAAACTTGGTAAAAACCTCACCTTTCCTCAAAATTGAAGACCAACCACCGCCAAAATTACGGAGCAAATCATTTTCTCATCCCTGAGCGATGAAGTTTCAAGCAGATCTATCATTCCGGAAGAACAATTTGGGTTTCAGGCCCCAACGCTCTTGCGAACTTCCGCTGGCAAGAGAAGTTCAACATATAAGAAACAGCATGAATAAGACCCATTCAACAGAACTTGTGATATATCCAGAAACTGATAGAGAAAAGAAGAAAATCAGTGGACGAGTATGCTAACAAAAATTTGGTGGGCTGAGGCTGTCATTTGAGAAGGGTCCTTTAATAATAATCTATAAATTTATTAACTTATCAAGGACTGTATCGGAAAAAATGGCATTTAGTTTTCTTGCATAGCTCCTGTTTGGGATAAGTTTAAATCTTCATCAGGTATGCAAAATAAGCTTCAAAATGTGACAAAAAAGAACGTCTAACCTATTCGTATTGGAAGATCACTTTTGAAAAGATGTCTTCAAATCAAGAAAAAGCGCGTAGTTTAATTATGTGGAAAATCTCCTTGGTAAATATTCTGTACTAGCAAAGGAGACCAATTCGTCGATTGCAACAGTGAAACAAACAATTATAAAGTACAAAAAGGGTCTACCTGTTACTAGAAAGTCTGGATCAGGGAGAAAAAAGGTCCATCCGAAACAAATTTGAGCCAAACGGTAAAGAGGAAATTTTTGTAGCGTTCTAACACATCCAAAAGGGCAAACGATGATTCAGAGAATTAAGAAGCATTATAATCTTAGATCATATAAAGTCCAAAAATTACCCGATCGATCCGAGAAAAAGGAGAAAGAAGCGAAAAATCGGGCTCGAAAGCTATACAAGGATTATCTGACCAAATTCGATTGTATTGTGTTGGACGATGAAACATACGTGAAGCTCGATTTCGCACAGTTGCCTGGTTAGGACTTCTATGCAGCAGGATCAAAGGGTGGTGTTAGTCCAAAACGTAAAACTAACAAGCCGTGAGGTGCGACCCATGAGGTCCACACTGTCAACTTCCCAGTAATATCTACATATGTAGATATTAAAAATATTAAACACAATAATAGTTATGGAAATAATACTACTTCAAATAATAAAAATGTACCTCTCATAGAAGTTATTGGAATGACTTAATATTAATCGTAACATCTACGCGAGCGTCAATTGATTACGTAAGGATTTTGGTGCATTGGTTTGATTGATTATTCACGCGGATCAATCGGAGGGGGGACAGGTTACAAAGCAGTCTTTTTAATTAAAGTTAAAACATGGTGCTGTGAAGACTATTGAAAATCTGCTCAAATTTTGCAAATATTAATAAACTTTGATTGACTTTACAACAATGTCTTCAAAATAAGAGGTTTAAAGTATTATGATTCGAATGAACCCTTTTTACATGGTGGCTTTGAATGATTTTTTATTTTTTATTTAATTTTTTTTGTAATCATGAAAAACGTTTTTGCTGGTTTCTCTACAAAAATTGATAAAATTTTATAAATTCTACAAACATTTATTATTACGATGTGCACACTACTTTTCGAATTTTTTTAAATAAATTAAAAAAACGCTTTAACGATTTTTTAAATATTTAAAAACATAAAAATGATAATACGCGTCGATTGACACTTTAATGATGGAAATATTATATTCAGTTCTCGAGATATAATGAATGACGTAAATGACCTTGAACGTTTAATGATTTTTTTTTTTGTAATCATGAGAAAAGTTTTTGCTGGTTTCTCTACAAAAATTGATAAAATTTTATAAATTCTACAAACATTTATCATTACGATGTGCAAATCAGGTTAAAAATGATTTTTTTTATGAAAAAAACAATACTTTTCCAATTTTTTTTAATAAATCAAAAAAAACGCTTTAACGATTTTTCTAAAATATAAAAACATCATAAAAATGATAATACGCGTTAATTGACACCTTAATGATCGGAAGATTATATTTGGTTCTCGAGATATAATGAATGACGTAAATGACCTTGAACGTTTAATGATTTTTTATTTTTTATTTAATTTTTTTCGTAATCATGTAAAAAACTTTTGCTTGTTTTTTCACAAAAACTATTTGGAGTATATAAATTATATAAACATTGATTACTTAGGTTTGAAAATCAGGTTAAAAATTTGATGTTTTTGAAAAAAACCCTAATTTTTTGCACTTTTTTTAAAAAAATTAAAAAACGGCTCCAAGAATTTTTTAAAAATTTGCTAGAATCATATCAATGTTAAAACGCGTCGATTGACACCTTAATCATGAAAATCGCTGGTTTGGTTCTTGAGATATAGCGCATAACATGGTTGACCTTCAAGGGGCGAAAACAGCAAACCCCCCCGACCGAAGTTTCCCACCTCAACGAAGTCGATACGACTTTGTTTACGTGAGTTATGCTCGTAGAAAAACTGCCTGCGAACGCACATACGTACGTACACACACACACACACATACATACTTCTTTCTAAAAACACTTTATATATACTCTATAGACCTCAAAACGTAAAGAAAAGTTGAAAATTTCAATTTCGATTTTCGAGGCGATTACAAGAACTTCCCATATACTGGGAAGTTAATAAAAGAAGCAAAATAGGTCGATGAAGCAATTAATAACACTTTAAAAGACGTAAGATCTTAGATCCGAAAGAATTATTTATGAACAAATTTTGGCAGAAGACGAAACTTCTGAAGAGACCAATACAGAAAACAGATGGACCTTTTCATTTAGGGTCTAGAGAGGGCTTGCACTCTTGTGGAATAATTTAGAAGAATTATGGACATCGAGGTGTATTTAACACTTTTTGATTTTTCAGAATATTCTAAACTATTTGAAGTAAGCTCATTTAACATTATTTCCCTCCAATTTCTAAGCTGGTAAATTGCTCTTTGAAGCACAGTTTAAACGTTACACTTCTTATTAATTTTCTTTTTGCTAATCTAGAAAAGGATTTTCATTTATGAATTGAAATCAATTTGAAGTTACAAAGCTATAGCCTTAGTTTCATTTTCATATGCAGCATTATATTTTGGGCTGATTTCATTCAGATAAAATCATGAACATTTTTTTAAAATCAAACTGGATAGTCCAACAAAAAAGTAGTTAGTTCCTGTCATCCATATTACTTCCAAAAATTGTATGTGGACATAGAGTTGTATGAAGCTGAAATAGCAAAAAACTCATTCATATCACTCAATCGAAACAAATATGTATCATGCACTTTTTGAGAAGGTTTCAATCTGTGCTGATTCGTAATAAACAACATATTTTACAATACCCATATTCTCGTCCTTACGTAGACCGCGTGATTGTATGAACCCGCGTAGCCAGTAGAATCGTGCACTTAGTTTCTATTACACCGCAACATAGTGCTCCACATTCATATGCATGTGTGTCATATGTTGTTGAGTGTTTTTGCTATCCTATGTTCTCAACATGTACATATGAAAATGTATGGCGAAACAGGTTGTTTTAAAGGATATTGTTACAGAGACATAAATTCAATATTATCGTGTAAACGATCGTAGAATGGCATACAAAACAAATGAGTCGGGTAGACAAAATGTCCTTGTTGAAACTCTCAGCTGTCCGTTAAATGTGCTCACGCTCGCCACTGGTTTAGGGTAGGATAGAAGCTTTGATTTTTCCTTTCGATTGCTGGAAAAGCGGGGAAAATCGAATTATGCGCAGTGAAAATTCACTGGAAGTCGTGTTTGGTCAGGAGATTATAAGAATTATATATTTATTTGAGCATTTTCGAATGGAGTGTATTATAAGCAATTAATAATAATTATCTTTTTACTTTTCAGATTAACAGACGCTGCTATCAAAAGGGTAAGTGATGAATTTCTAGATAAATTGAGCAATTATTGTGTCAACTTTAGAAATTTTTTATTGCTTGCTGAAGCAAATTTTTATTATGCAATGTATGTCATTTCGTTCCGAATTTTTTTAGTTACTTGTTAATTCGCTTTGATATTTTAATTGACAAGAAGAATAAGTCTGTTGTTCAGTTATTACTCAACAGATTAGCATTATTTATGCATAGATGATACTAGCAAAATTATTCGTAATAATATTGTGTACCATTAATATATTAGCATTTCTCAAACAACTATCAAAGGTGACTTACCTTATTTAGATCATTCCCCACTTGTTCACATATGCACGTAAGCATTTTATTTCATCCATCGCGGCTGACATGTCATCGTCGCCCTAAGGATCAAGTAACCGAAGACTTGATATCTGAACCTCCATTCCTATGTGACTGGAAGCGTGCCACGAAATGTAAATTAACACGAATGAAAACTAGATGTTTCTTTGATATTTAATCATTGATCTTTTTTCACATGATAGTCCAGTCAAATGAGAGTTTGACCTCAAATTTTGGGATGGCAGGCAGATTTTTACTGCAAACTGTGGCCAAATCTATAGTAAATTTAAATTCAAGTTTCTGGGGTCGCAGCTCCAATCCTCTGGGCTCCATCTTAAAATCAAAAGAAAGTGGGACACCTGCATATCTCAGAAACCATGGCTCTCACAAGAAAGTTGGGTATGTCAGGCTTGCGTAGAATTAAATTTGTAGCATACATCAATTTTACGTAGTGTTAATAATAAAGTAGTTGCACGCCAAAAATTACACCCATAAAAGAGGGATTAGCTTTCGAGCGCCACAGCTTCTTTATTTTCACGTTTAACGCGAAACACGTTTGGAATCTTTTTTAAGACAATATCGTAACAAGTCGTTTGCGGTATTGACTGTTTTAATCACCGTACTTTTGGGGTTATCGCATTCTAGAGGGGAGAAAGTCACTTAAAATCGGTTTCCGATGGTAATACCCCCCATCGATTCCACCTACACACGATGCAGCTCGATTTTCGGGTATACCGTCAAGTTCAAACGTGGCTTGGAAGATTCAAGAATCCATGTTCCTGTGGTTGGCAACGAAATTTAAGAATGTTTATACCTGTGCGAAGCAGCAAACCACCTGCTTCTTCCGAGCTACTAAAATTTATATTTTGCAGATGCCAAACAAAATGCAGCTCAGCCTACGGTTGTCGAAAGACAGAATTTAACTGCTCAACAGTTTGTTTGCATTGTTGTGGTGAAACTTGGTCGAGCGTATTGCTTTCCATTTATTCGACGAAGAAAACTTGGATAGTGAATATTAACCACAAAAGGTTGTTAGTGTACAACACCTTTCTCAGATTATGCCTGAAGGAAATTAAGAGAATAGATTTAATGATTCTCTACCAAGTCATTTTAAACAACAGAAGCTCCAATAATGGGGTAAACACAACCCGTGGATTAGGCATATAGGGGAAACCGTTAAAAGCAGAACACGCATTGAGGCGTTGCACCACAGTAGAAATTTCATAAAATCGATTTAATTTTTATTGGTTTAAAAAATCCGTTGAACCCTCTAGAATAAGAGACAAACGGTTTTATATCTGTCAAAAATCGTTTTCATTGAAATTTCGTGCTTTACCGACTGCTTCCAAATGACTACCTGCGGTAAATAAGACACCTGTTCGTCGGGTACAGCATTATGTCTTACCATTCGATTTCTAACTTCTCTAACACACTAATAGATGTTGTTAGAAACAATTTCAAGGATGTTGAACACAAAGTACGTTAGCACAGCGTCTTTTGACGTTGAGAGAAGACAAAGTAAAGTATAGTATAGTCAAAACTTTAAACGCGTTTTTCTCGAAACACGTTTTTTCAAATCGGCATGCAGCATAAATCAAACAATTTTCTATTTTTCATTCCAAACTAATATCACATTTTTAAAACAACATTCCGCATAGAAATACGTATCCGATTTTTGATGAGTTAATATTTCGATTTTTTAGGTACAAATTTTTGGTAGTAAAATGAATTTTTTTTTCAAATGTTTGCCAATATATCAAAAATGAATATTTTCAAAATCCCATACGCATTTCTATAGCTATACCAATGTAGTTTAAGAAGTTTTTTTTTATTTTGTTCCAGAATAATTTTTGGTGCACTTCTACTGGGTGCCGCGGAGCCTCTCCAAAAAAACCGTTCCGCAGAAACAGCTGTTGGGCAGCCATTTTGTAATATTTTTTAATAAGCAATTTTTCGTTTACACTTCAAAACATGCTTAATAACATCCTTAGAAAGAATTACCATTCGACTTTTCCTTTCACTTAAAAAAAGACGGAAAAAACGTCAAATTTTCACTCTTTACTGTTGTGTATGTAACTCCTAAAGGCAAATTTTTCGCAAGTCGTGTGCGGTATTGCCTGTTTTGATTGCTGTACACTCGCGGGAGGTATTGCATCCCAAAGAAGAGAAAGTCGCCCGAAAAAGGCGTTTTTAGGCCAAATGAAAGGTTCGCGGGATCGAACCTCTCATTGCGAAACTCACGGAGCATTTTGGTAAACGGGCGGATTTTTGATGCAATGTTTAGTATGTCTTGCGGTGAGCTTAATTTCAAGCTTCTGGGATCGCAGCCCTAATCCTTTGGGTTCCATCTTGAAAACAAAAAAAGTGGGACTACACCATATCTCTGAAACCGTGGCTACCACAAAAAAGTTCAATATGGCAAACTTTTGTAGAATTTAATTTGTAGCAAATTTTGTATACACCACTTTTACGTGGTGTCAACATTAAAAGAGTTACACGCCAAAAACGACGTTGAAAAGGAGGGATCATTTTTCGGGTGCCAAAACTTCTTTGTTTTCCTTTTTTTCGCGAAATGAGTTCGGAAATAGCTTTTAGACAATTTTATCGCAAGCCGTTCGCGGTATTGTTTCTTTTCATCACTGTATACTGGTGGAAGTTACTGTGTCTCGACGGGGGGAAAGTTACATGAAAAATATATTTTAAGACCTTTAGGACATTGTAAAAATGTGCCTGGCAGCCCAAAATGCACGGTTTGTATCAAAATTCGGACCATTTTACCGGACTAGGATACTTATTAGTTATTTAGCATGGGTTAGAACCTCCTAGTCTAGTCAACAACTTCGCCTTCTAGTGTGCTTTTTGGTTAACAAGTCACTAACACTATTATTGCACATTAATGGAGGTTTTTAGGTTCCAGATTTTATGCTGGTTCATCATTAATTTAATGGGAAGCGTGGTTTCGGGGTGTCGGATGGCATCCTCTTCAGGTTATACACAGCAGTTGAAGTATAATGAGCTTAATCCATCAATAAGCCTAACCCTGGTCGTGCTGTCTGGTGGCGGATGGTAACTGACAGCACCTGAAGAGGATGCCATCCGACACCCCGAAACCACGCTTGCGATTAGGATACTTAGTTTAATTTAGGTGTAGAAAACTTAGTATGATCTTTTTTCACATCACACTAAGTGTACTTTCGATGAAGAAAATTTAGTATGCAAGCGTAGTAAATATGCAAACAAATTATAGTATTTGTGAATTAAACTGGCGAGTACTGCACGTCTGTTGCACCGACCTCAAATATAAAAAGAAGCTTTGACCAATCTTTAAAACAAATAAAATTAAAGGCTGTCATCGCCCTTTGAAGTTTTAACTTTTAAAAATGATTATGCTTATTTTTATTAGTTAAAATCTTCGAAAATACACATGAGATAAGCTATTCCCTACTTGACGAAATAGCTTAAATCTAATGAATACTGCAACAAATTTAGTGCTACAAAATGTGAAAAGCTGCCAACTTTCCAGAGGAAATCAAAACAGCTCTAAAAGGATATTTACTGCAAACGAACAGCTAAATTATTCCTGATGTTCAGTAAATCTGCCAACACTGAGCAATAAATTTAATTTTCTTCTGAAATTGCATTACAATTTAACTTCCATATTGACCTTACAACTCAAATATTTTGATGCATATTAAAAGAGAGTTTTTCCGTATGCCAGCCAATTGCAATGAATCCAAGCCACAAAATCCTAGACTTGGACTGAAAATGATCAATAAAGATGATTATCTAACTTGGTATGCGTCTGATTCAGTTCAAGCTTGGTTTTGTTTTTGCTTTCATTCAACTGCACTAACTTAAATAGTAACCACTGAACAAAAACGTTCTATCCGACCTGCACTTCTATCTATGAACATTTCATTGAAATGCAAATCTATACTGTTTCCCAAACAAACGTGAATGTGATGGAAATTCTGGGGCAAAGTCTTTCCATTTTCATGACGGAAAGCTTGCATTCTCCTCCACATTTCCATGATGCCATGGTTTCGCAAGCTAACTTCAAGTTCGCTCAGTTGCTGGTCGAGTTCCGTTCGCGAATGTTAACCGCACTTAGTACGAATATTCGTCGGCAATAGTATCTAAATTTTCATTTTTTCTTTCCTATCTCTACCCCTATTGGTTTTTCATGGTGATTTCTTTAAGTTTCGGAATAGTAGTCTAGTGACAAATGTTCGGTTCGTTCAGTAAATCATTGTTTTTTGGAAGTATGACATGCTTTGGTGAAGGGTTCAGTGGAAATATTGGTCTTTGAAATAAAAAAGGAATCTACCAGAAAAAAGATAAAAGCCGCATCGATATCAATTTCGTCGTGATAACATCGAACTGCTCGTTCCAGTTTGTACTAAAAAGTGTTGTGATTGGATAAGTGGCCTCTTCTTTAGTATGACCGAAGGACTTGCCAAGGAGCCATGACCCGGTGACGACGTGCCGTGCAAAGATGTATTCTAAGTTGCCTATTCATATTGCGGTGATTAGAACGACATGAGAGGACGGTTCAGGTTGTGTGTGCCGTGGTCATAAATCAAAGGAGTTCGGGTGACAAGTCAGGACAATACTGAAAGTGATTGTGAAACCAGCAAATCCTATTCAAAACGTGTTAATTTTTTCCATTTTTTATGTAAGAAAGAACAAAATGAATATATAAGTGTAGAGTAAGTGCGAAAGGACTGTGCTGGATGGACTATGTAATGTGGGTGTGTGTTGAGTTAGATTGTGCGCTGCTTTGTTTATGCGGAAGGAATAGTAGTTTGTATCATGCTCCCAGAGCATCCCAGTCAAACCATCAACGGCAGCCGACACGACCAAGGACTTAAAAACAGCAGTGTTTTGAATATTGAAATCCATTCCGCGACGGTAGGTGATAAGCGGCGTCAGAACTCTTGCACATTGAGCAGGAAGCGCCGATTCCAATGGATTTCCTTTCAAGACCATCCCACCGAAACTGAATATCGTCGAGGACGACGTCTAAATGGGATACAATTACCACTCCATCCGTTGCAGTTGTTCGGATGGGTCATCATAATATTGTTTGGCCTAGCCGCTTTTATCGTGCTGGTGCCTTCGTTTGCCGAGGAGATTCAGCAACCCTTGTTGGGGCTATTGTCTGGATTGTATATTGTCCATACAATATCGCATTTATTGGCGCTATTGATTGATCCAGCTGACGCGGAGCTGCGACGATTGCATCGAAACGATCGAATCGTTCCAGAGTTTGACCGATCGAAGCATTCCCATGTTATCGAGAACGGACGCTGCCACCTCTGCAACATTAAGACGAGCAGTGGACGCACGAAGCATTGCAGCGTTTGTAACAAATGCGTTGGAAAGTTCGACCACCATTGCAAATGGTTAAATCATTGCGTCGGCGGTAGGAACTACGTTGCATTTCTAATGTGCGTAGTGAGCGCGGTGATTGCTGCCCTGGTCATATTGACCGCTGCAATAAGCCAAATCGTCCTGTACCACTTCAAACCCGAGTGGTTGAGTGGCTGGTACGATAAGGAGAAGATTACAAGCGTCGTAGACGGTAACGCGACTGCTAATGCGATCCTGGAGCAAGTCTTCAATCAGACTAACAACGATGTGAACAGTACCGATTTTTACAGCAACGCCACCCTTAATATGACTTCAACCGTCGCTTCGACAGTGTCAGAAGCGCCTGAAAACAATGGGATTAGCCTACATGACACTATATTTCTTGTATTTGTCGGAGTGCTAGGGTTGCTAGCTGCAATCACTGCCGGTCTTCTACTGCATTTGTGCTTCTTTCACATTTACATCTCATTTTTAGGACTGACAACTTACGAGTACATTCGTAATCATCGACAAAATACATCATCGTCATCGACAAGCGGCAGCAGCAATACCAACGGCAACAATGCCAACTCAAATCTTCATGGTCCTTCCAAAAACTCCTCGCCTACTTCACTTTCGAGCCAGATCTTCTTTTGCTCAAATGCCAAGCATCCGAAATCGATTGTGGTTTCCGATAGCACTGGCGGATCTCGACCTCAGACTCTTCACTGCTGCGAAAATTCTCGAGAGTATCATCAATCCGAATCAGTACTGTCGTCGAGAACATACTATATGTGTTCGATGCTTGAACAGGAGGATCTTGCAAAGCATCAAATGATTCAAACCGGAGATGCAGCAGTGTTTGTGGGCGATCGTTGTAATGGGGCGCCAAAGCATAAGTCGACCACATTTCACTGTTGCTCGCAGTTCCAGCAGCAGCATAAGATAACAACAGCACAATCGACCACCACATCGACTTCTTCGCCAATAGCCATGGCGGGCGAATTTGAATCGACCACTCGATCGTACGTTCACTTCAGCGAACAATGCACGTTCTGTACATTCCGGATAAAGACTCCATCGAGATCCGAGAGTATGTCCTTACAAGACAAACGGTGTTGCCTGAAAACGATCACTAAACACCACAGGTGGCGGCGAAAATGGAATTGTTGCTCAAATGTGCCAGACAGTCCCGATGTGCCGAACGATATAATCTCCAATATATCGAACACTATTCCTACCAATTACGATGCGACTAATGTAGTCCAGCAATATCAGCACGCTAGGAATGGCGTCAAGATGAACTCGGCGCCGACTAAGCATGCGGCTGCCAATTTCGTCAAAACCAACGGTCATCAATGTCATCCTCGAGGAAATGCGAAGGTGCCAAGACCTAGACTGATAAGACCATGGCCAGTGACGAGATTCAGGCACATGCTTCGCATGATTGGACGATATCGTCGACCGCATTGTCGTCATAATACAGCCAACACCGCGACGCATTCTACGGTCAAGCAGAACCAGGTTCGTCCGATTCCTTCGAACGACCGGGGTGGCAAATCGTCCGCGCACGCAGCAAATTCCTCCCAATCGCACCAGTCCATCGAGAAGATTTTGCCAACGTCTGCAATCCGCGGCGAAATCGTTTATAATGTTGGCGAATTGACGCTACCACCGGCTCTGCCACCACCAACACGTCGCAGAATCCCTAATCCTACCGATCTAGATGAACTGGCCGAAACGCTTGGCTTCTCAAATCCACCACGCACGTCCTCACCATCCTCCTATCGGCGTCCGCCACGTCGAAAAAACTTACGCACGCGTTCACCAACCCTTTCACCAATCCACGAGTCCGGGCTGTCGAACCCGACCTCACCGCAACCATTCAGACATGCAGCGGCCTTGGCTTGCGCCACTGGTGCAGCCAGTGCTGTTGGTTCCATCAATTTGAAGATGTGCGGGAATTCAGGATCGACCGCAGCTTCTTCAGGAGCGTCCAACGCTTCATCGAGTGATTTGGAAGATTGAAGTGCACTCGGATTGTTGATCCTGCCCAAAAAGGATCATCAATAGTTTGTAGGCTTTGTATAAAGCGAACAGGTTATGATAGGCTTTTGCCTTGGTGAAGCAGATCTCAGCTTTGCGTATAGGTGTTAGGTAATTTGCAGTGCAATGTTTTATACATAAGTATACATCATAATGAAGTTAAGTGTAACGTCCTGTTTTCTATGCTTTTTTTTTTATATAGAAAACATATGTTTAGCCATTCAAAAGATTTGAAACGTATCTCCGAAATTAAAATCTAGTCAATCGTCGCCTGTTGATAAGTGATACTGAAGTTAGCTGTGCAATGCTTTATTTATTATTTATTATTTCTCGGACATCACTTCATTAGTCTTATTGACAAAAAAGTAAAAAAGAAAAAAGAAAATCCTTAAAATAGTATAAAAAATAGTTCACATTTAATTTTTATTGTATCAGAAACCAAAATAATTGAAAGCCATCCAAATAAGAGTTCTTATTCGACGCGACTGTTCCTACAATCCTCCCTAATATATTTTACCGTGATTATTTCAAGAACGCATTATCAATAGTTTATAAAAATAAAGGATAGGTTATTTTATTTTAGGGGCGTCACAGTCCAAGCCCAATTAAAGCATCAAGTCACGGAAAGCGAATATTTAGTTTTTGTATTGAACTGTGTGACTTACATAAATCACATAACGAAAAGAGTACAACAACAAAAATGTGTGAAAAAACGATCTATCGGGGTAGTCGTACAGTTCAGCCGGAATATTCTGTCACAGATGGGCTCACCAGGCATATCCATATATGTATGTATATGTATGCGTCCACTTTACAAAGATCTCCCACTTGCGATAACGCATATTTTGCGTGGTTAGGTCCTTCAATTTCATCTTTTTTGGGCTACTTTTACCTTCTGTAAATGAGACGAGAAACACCCAACCGAAAAACAGAATATTCAGCCACAGATGGTCTAACTAGGCATATTATTTGTTGCTGCCTGCGTCCACTTGAAACTGACCTCTCAGAACTAATAACGCATGATGTCGGTGGGTAGGCCCTTCATTCTCATCTTTTCTTGGGCTACTTCAACCTTTGTAAATGAAACGAAGAAGGCCCAATCGAAAATTTGCAAGTTTTAACTCCTAACACATTATTATATTCTTTATGTTATGTTAAATTTAGTAAATTAGCAATATCTCTATCGTTTTTGTCAAATAAAAAATCATAATTTTGTGTAGTTCCAAAAAAATCATCAAAAAACAATAAACAATTGAAATGTACCATTAATAAGGGGTTGAAACTAAAAATATTATTTAGTTTTCCCAGGTCTGGACTATAGGGTGGGTCATGCATTTGTTGAAAACAGCATCGATGAATGGTAGTCGTCGCAATATAGATCGTTTGCACGGGCGCATTTTCGTGCAAAAGGAGTACATATTTTGTTAATTTTTCACTTCTTTTTTTTGATAGCATCCTTAAATTGTTCTAGTAAGGAAGTGTTATGGTGACGACACGTTGTTTGTAATAGATCAATAGGATACCAGCTTTGTCCCAAAACATGGTCATCGTGATTTTTCTGGCCGATTGTGAGAATTTATATTTTTCTGGGCAGAGGTGTGCCTTTTTATGTCTCTGCATCGAGTCCTGCTTTGACTCGGGTTCATGATGTTAAACCCAAGTATCGTCACCAGGTACAATCCGGGCCATAATATCTTCCTTCTGCTCTCCATAGTCATCCAAAAACTCGTGTCAGCTTTCTCAGAACCCATCTTGAACTGACTTGTCATTTCAAGATGTTGATGCTAGGATGTTTAAAATGGTGGATTCTGATACTCCAACCATTGTTGAATGCTGCTTCTTTTTCAACCGAACATCTTGCACCAATACAAGCTTTTCTACTGTGTCAATGATTTCTTGCGTGGAAGCCTCAATCGGCAGTCCGGGTCAACGGTTGTCTTCAATCGAGTCCCTTCTTTGTTGGAAGAGGATGTGCCCTTTATACACCATGGTTTTACCAGGAGCAGAGCCCTCATAAACAGCTAACATCTCTTCAGAAATTATCTGAGGTGTCTTTCCTTGTTTAATGTGGAATCTATTAAGGCGGGATGCTGCATTTTCTCCATACTGGTTTATTTTATTCAGGAATGTCTTGTTCGCTCGCTGATCTCTAAAAACTTAGTGACTCAATTTGGTTTAAATTGCGTATTTATACTGAAAATGAGTAACTTAGTTAGTAACTAACTCGGCAAGAATCCACAACAACGCCAACCTTTCCATTTCGCAAACTTTTTGACTAATAGTTTTAGTACAACCGTTTTATAAAAACACATGCAAATGCATATTTCCATCGCACTGAAAAGTCCTGACTAAAAAAATGTCATCTTAAACTATAAGAAAAATTTTATGAATCAAGAAAAACTGATCTAATTGTTGCCGTATTTATTTTCTCTTGCAGAATTCTTGCCTTGCTACACTCAATTTTGGTTTAATTCCCACGATGCTCCACTTTAGGAAAAGTACTGGTTTGAGGTATCCTTGACTCTTCAATTGGATTGTGTTTGAGCCTCATATCTTCATCTTTTTTGGTCTCCTTTTATCTTCTGTAAATGACTCGAGAAAGGCCTAACTGTAAATCAGAATATGCGACCACAGATAGTTTCACCAGGCATATATAGTTGGTGCTGCCTGCACCCACTTGACAATAACCTCTCACGAGCAATACCGCATGATGTTCGTGGTTATGCCGTTCTTTCTTATCTTTTTTTAGAGTCGTTTTAACTCCTCCTCCTACCGTATTTATTTCCTTTTTCAAAAATTTTGGCCTGCTAGATTCGTTTTTGATTTAATCCTCATAATGCTCATCTGCAGGAAAAGTACTATTTCGAGGTATATTTAATTCTTCAATCGGTATCTGTTCGAGCTTATAACCTGGTGTATATTTGATGATTCCAAGAACTCTCTTTGATGTTCGTATCCATTGAAGACAATTAGTCACTGATCAAAAAGGATATTATAATTCAAAACTCTTTTAAAAGTTGTTGATTTTTAATTTATTTTCTAACTGGAGAACGATTTTCGAGGATATTTTAAATTACACACGCAAATTTGTTTGTATTAATTTCTGTGGGTTCAACGAAGTACTTCAGCTCTGAAATATATACTCGGAAACACATAAAATTTTCCGTTGACTAACATTCTAGGACAGATAACAAAATAGATGAACTTCTTTAATGCGAAAAACCACCAATGATATCCAATTTTTCGTTAACTACCGAACTCACGCAACGACTTCCATTTGCTCAACTCTAAAAGCTATGCCAACGTTCCTTGATAAAAGCCAAAATCATACAACTGACATTGGAAATGTTTATCTAACGGTTAACAAGAAAATTTACGTTTATCGCTAAAAGCGAGACAATGAAGTTTCCTTTTGCCGCGTAACGTATAAGCTTGGCGTATGGATTTATTTCATGAAGGATATCGTTGTATGTTGCCAGTGTCTAATGTTCAACGGTCCGTGTTTATATTTCGGGTGGGTGTAATAATTCCACGTAAGTTTAGGGTAGTTTATTACCGCCCAACCGAAGGGATAGTAGTTTCTGAGCGTTGTTGCATTACTACAATTATTTTGGGCCATTAAATTGTTCTCATTTCCGATAAATTGGTTCACTGAGCCGATAGTGGAAATGTCGCCTCGTTTGTTCAGTAATTACGTTTTTCGGGGATGTTGTACCTAGGGTGTAAGGTTTTCAGTAAGTTTAATGTAATATTCAATTGTTAGTAAGCATTTTCATATAATAGAGTAACAGAGTTTGTTTCTGAGAAAAATATTGATGAAGGAGCATTTTACCTACAAAGCCCTATCGATTTTCCCCCGGTGGCTGCCGTCAATTCAACATTTGATTACGTATTCAGTTATTCTAGAATGCTGAGAGCCAATATTTGTGCTCATTCATATAAAATTTTAATTGAAGTTCAATATTTTTCGACAATATGTTAATATCTTCATATTATGATAATCTTCTTTTCGATGGTACTTTGTGATCACCGAAAAATCGATGATCAGTTTTGATTATAGTATAAGCGTGCAATGCCAATTGAGCGTTTCAAAGGGAATTTAATTATTCAACAATGACTTTAACCTAATAAAAAGGTATCTATTTTCAAATAAAAACTTATTTCAAGCCGAAAAAAATATCAAGATATTAACCTTGCTTCGAGC
The DNA here is from genome assembly GCA_963942545.1 of Oxycera nigricornis. NCBI lineage: Eukaryota > Metazoa > Arthropoda > Insecta > Diptera > Stratiomyidae > Oxycera > Oxycera nigricornis. Next base: position 92,472,496 of record OZ012661.1, on the reverse strand, counting down.
TCAAGTGCTATGTATGCGAATTTATCCGACAAATATAATTTTGAGATGCTTTTCAATGTGACTATTTCAAATTTCCGAGAATATTTTACAAGTATCAGAACAATTTTTTTATAAATAAATAGGAAATCACCATTTTCCAAGGTTTTTTTTTTTGGTTTTTCTGAAGGGATATAGCTCAAACATTAAACTCACTTCGAACGGTGCTATGCTAAATAGTTTTTGCTGTATCTACTGTTTTGACTGCGTCCGACGGAAGGTTTAACGCTCAGCTGAAATGCTTTATAAATTTAATTTAAGTTTCAGCAGCCTGAATCATAAAAAATTCAAGTTTTGCCCATAAAACTGTCTCATAATTGCAGAAATAAATTCTAAACCGATTTTCGCATCTTATTTTTAAATTCCAAACTAGCATGTATTAATTCGAAGAAAAGAGAACGTTTGTTTAGTGTTCATCATGTCACTAACTACTCTCATTTCCAGATAAAAAACGCTTTAATGCCAGTGAGTCAAGCGATAATGATTGATTCGCTTGAAATTTCGTCTTCTTACATATGTGGAATGGTTACCTGTATTGTTGATGTGTTATAATACCTTTTATGCTAGTTGTGTGTGCATCACACTACGGTAGCGACAATGATGTTCAAAGATTGGTCCCCTCTGTTGATGCTTTTTGATGTTGCCATGTGGTACAACAAGTTTAGGCGAGGGAGAATAAAGAATATTTGCTTGATTTTTGACTTATGTTCTTTGTTCTCGCTTGTCTAGATATGTCGTAACACACAGCAACACCAACAACAAATAAAACCAAATAAACATCCAATAGCATGGCAAGAAATCTTTCAACATAGCTGTCGCCGCCGATTGCTGCCCAAATCCTTTCAACATAGCTTCTTCAAAAAAAAACAAGCACTATTTATAAAAAAGCAAGTAAAATGTATGTTTTTTCTAAAAATATTCCACAAATAATAAATGATAAAAGAACTAGTTGAAAAGAAAATATTATGGATTAATGATCTTTTTCCTCTTGTGCTTAGATATTTTTTGCGTAATGAATTAAAAGATTGAATCTGTCACAAAAATTAAAAAAGTTTATTTAAATTCTCGTAAACAGGAAACATAGAAAAATATCACAAAACAGCTTTTTTCTTGGAGCAACGTTCTTCCACGATACTCCAACATGACTCATTTAGTTCGCGTTCATACGAAGGTCGTGAATGATGCGCCAGCAAAGTCCGTTACCGACCGCAGTGCAACTCGGAGCGCTTTAAGGGGTCTACCCTCTTTTAGCAGTGTAAAAACGGGTAATTTTCAATAAATTTTAGGATTGGTTTAAATTATAAATATTGATAAAGGAGAGGTCACACTTAATAGACACACTCCCGAAAAACACAAAATTTTTTTTTTATTTATTTTATATGTGAGTTTTCAAAATTCTGGTTGAAAAAATGTCGAAAAAACGTGAGGGGTGTGCGCTGTTGATGCAATTTTCGAGATGGTTGGTCTGAAACAAAAAAAAATCAATTAGTTTTAGGTTCAGTATGTTAATAGCTATAGCGCGAATAAGGCGATTTTCGATTTTTGCAAAATTGACAAAATGGCGGACATTTTGAAAAAATATGAAAAAATATGCATTTTCATGGTTTTTGGCCAAAAAAAATATTTCAAATCAAAATTTTGAAAAACTCTCTATTCGCGCTATAGCTGTAGTTGTAAAGAATGTCTGAATCGGTTCAGTAGTTCCCGAGATTTCATCAACGCGGCGTCGAAAAACGTTGTTTCGAGAAAAACGCGGTTAAAGTTTTTTTTAATGAAGAATCGCGATTGGGTGACAAAGTGAAAGTTGCCCAAAAATACAAGTAAGACTGCTACGATGTTTATAAAATTTTAACTTCATATTTCTGCATATATGTACTTTCCAAAAATGCAATAAAATAAAAATCGATTTTTTTTAAAATGATAAAGAGGGTAGACCCCTTAACTTGGCGCTATAATTGCGAAGTTTATATAACGCTTGTGTACGTAAGAATTATATATTTATTGTATTCCAAATAGATGATTATTATTATTATCTGGTGAATAGAATGTAATGGCTTTTTTGTTGTTGTAGTTTTTAAAGGCACAGTACACTTTCATGAAATATTTGAGAAAATTTTTCAAAAATAATGACTAAAAATCGATAAATTTTAATTTGAAATTTTCATCAAAAATTAAAATCCTCTGTTGACTATTTGAAATTGTTTCACAATTGTATGTCCCTCGACTACTAGAGGAAGAGAAAGGACTTTACGTTTGAAATCAATTTTAAGGATTGATTCACAATGCCGCGTAGTGGGCTTTTAGTCTCGTGACGCAACACATACATGAAAGATTCTTGCGGATCGATTGGTACGTCGCATATCCTGCGCTTTTAGCTGCATTATTAATAGCCACTTTAATAATCTTTCTTCTTGTGCGAATTTATGATATTAACGACTGTTTCGAAATAAGAACGCTTTGAAGACCGAATGAATCTGATTATCATCGCAGACATCTATAGTTAGTTATTGCACTTTTAGTATCATTTCTTAACGAAAAATCTAAGAATTATCTAAACTGAACGTATGTCACAAACCCTGACACAATTTTTGAGTAATTTTTAACTATCCTTGCGTAGTTTTTAGATTATCAATGCTACAAGACTAACGAATCATCTTCATCGAAATTTGAAAAATAAACAACAATTTTCAATATCAAAACCTCCGTCCTGTTAATTAGAGCGCATGAACCTCTTCATCTTGATGATGATTGATTGATTTTAAGTATAATATTTTCAAAAAAGGAGCTACCCCTACTTCTTAATTATGAAACCTTTTCGCTTATTCCACATGCTATGATATTAAGACCAAGAAATTTGACCCTAATAATATCAATTGCCGAATTCTGTTCTCAAAACCTATTTCACGAAATCGATATTTGACCAAACAAACAAGCAATAAATCTAGTTCTGCAATTACGAATTATTTATGCATAATGTGAAAGTCTAATTGCTAGAAAAAAAAGAATTCATAAACGATTTCGACCCACAAAACCCGACCCATATTCAATCAAAATGCGAACAAAAAATAAAAGTTTCGCGACTATTTACAATTCATAGTAAATCAAATTCGTTTTTAAAAGGATCAATAAATCTTAAAAACAATCAATAAATCCTACAAACACGTTCGTAGCTATGATTTTGAACGCTAATATGTTAAAGTCAAAACTACTATATAATTTTTTGGCCCTGAATTTCTTTCATATGGAAATGAAGTGAAATTGTGCTGTGGCGTTGCTTATTGTAACGAAAGTCGTCCAACCCCCATTTCCAGATAGTTCGGTTTGGGGTTGAGGTTGTTAGTGTATTTATTTTAATGATAATGAACTTCAGTTGATGTGCTATTAAGATAAGCGACCACCTTTTTGCTGGTTTCGGTTTGCATGCGCTGGAATATTGAATAGGGTACGAATACACTGTTGGTAGATCTAAAAATATTCGATGAACACATCCATGATAATGACAATGAAATTACTTCTGATATGAAAGCAGTATTGAATATTTTATGAGAGACATAATTTTTTTATTATCGTTGAATATTTACTGTAGACTATTTTCCTGAAAAATATACAGTTTGGCTGGTTATTAGCTTTGTAAGTATGGCCTTGTGTCCTTTTTATTCTGTGTTACCTTATTTTATGATGGTGTTGTGTATTAATGTATTTTTTCAATGTATTTTTCGAATAGCTTGCGCTTTTTTCCTACATAATTTCTAAGTTTAACCGTACAATTCGTGTAAAAATAGCTTTCGACAAATTGTGGAAAAAAACGATAAAGAAGATAACGATCGATAGCGGGTTTTTATTGTAATCATTATCTTTCCCTAATCGCCAAACAATTTCAGCGCAGCAACATTTTCAAAATATTCATGGAAAACCATACTAGCATACCTTAAATTTTTTTAGCTGATGACTCATATCTCAGCATTTTTATGATAAAAATCGTCCTCACAGTCGAAAATCTTTGCTCTTCATCGTTTGCTGAGCGATTTCTTTACACGTCAGCAATGGTCGTGTTGCTCCTATCGGTGCTTCCTTGCCTAGTTTGTTCTTCGTTCTGCCAGTATCTGTCCATTTTACACCGGAATGTCAAGGCTACTGGTGCGGGATGATTTGCTGTCAAGATTCTTGCTGCATTTTTTTCACTCGCTGTCGATTGAAAAAACAATGCAAAGCCAGATGGCTGTGCATTATTACAAGGAGAATAAAATCTCAGAGCCATTAGAGATGCAGATGTTGCGAACCTTTCCAATAATCATTTTACACCGATTTGTCTTGCCCTGGTTCAAAACAATACCCATTATCAAATTCTGAATGCTGATGGAAATTTTGTGACTCCTAGAAATTCTGAAGGTAAACACTTATTATATGACGATTGTTGCAGTAAGGTAATCCAACAAATTTCTCGAGAAATTTTCGATCTCCTACGATACACACCTTAGTATTAAAAATCGTGTGTTTCTAGATATCCTTAAGAAATCAGTCGTGGCTGCTATTTGGATAGATCAAATAAAAAGTATTGAACAATCCACGATCTATAAGTCTTGTTTGTACTAGTCAAAAATATTTATTTATATATCACATACAGTGGCTCTCACTTAAAATGGTGCACACCGGTTTATGTACAAAACAGACTTTTGTTGGCGCGACAAATGCAATAACAACCAAATGTATTCTCTGTGATGCACGTAGAAAAATAAATAAAATAAAATTTATTAAAACGAAGCAATACGTACACTTTCCTTTCAGGCAAAATGGTACAGCTGTTAATCTTGTTACTCTACAGAGCGGAGAGTCGTTTTTTTGCTAACTAGTACTTTGTTGGCAGTCGTTTATTGCAGAGATCTTCATTTAAGCGTTTCGGTATTAAATTCACTAATTTCTTAGTGTATTCTGCAGAAATTTTATTGCATTCTTCTAAAAGAATTTTCTAAGGTCATTTTTTTAGTATTCGGATGCTTCCTAATTTCTTTGTCCAGCTTTGCCCACATATGCTATATTATTACACTTAGGTCTGGTGATTGTGGTGGGGTTTTGATCATTTTTGATCAGTTGTATTGACACCATTCTTTGACGAGAAACCAAGAATGTTTTTGGGTCATTTTCGTGATGTAATGCAAAATTATTCTTGATGAACCTGAGCACTTTCTTTGAGATTTTGACAAAGAATGTCTAAATAGATGTGTTTATCAGCAAACCATTACTCCACCACCGCTTAGTTTTACACTAGGGCAGAAATTTTTCTTCGAATATTTTTCAACTCATTTTCACCACACATATGAGCGGCCATATATTCCGAAGATGTTCGATTTACTTTCATCACTAAATAATACCGTACTCCAAAACTAAAGATCCTTCCTAAGGTACTCTTGTGCAAATATCTTTCTAATTTTCCGTTTTTTTTTTGGATGACAAATGACTTTCTTGCTACCAGTCCCTTATAATCCTTGCTTTGAAGCACGCGTCGAATGGTGTCAGCACTAACCTTGTTGTGTATATGCTGTTTGACTTCAGATGCAAATTTGGGTGCACTCATTTTTTAATTTTTTTGAAAAATGGTAGTATCTATCTCTGATGTGCAGCAGAAAGTACTTTTATCGTGGTGTTTCTTTGTTTTGTCCGGCCACTCGATTTTTGTTTTTGAACCTATCGACAATATTTTGATCCGTTGTATGGCTCTTTTGAACAATTTCGCCTATTTCCCTGGAAAGATTTTTCACTTTTATAGTGATGAATAACGAAATTCCTTACTTCTATTGTCATATGAGGCCCCATTTTCGATTGTTGATTCTAGGTGGACCACTGGGGAAACAGTAATTTGGCTGTCAAAATATACCCGGGTCTCCTGCGCGTGTTTTGTACTAAACACTACACAAAAACGTCTACACAATTTTGTGTGTGTATATACACAAAATGTCTCCTGCTCACATATTGTTTTCTAAAACAAATCATTGTGGAAATGTGTTTGGACGAAGAAGACGTACTATCAGTGTCAGCTGTGGTCGGCTTGATTCCTAAGAGAAGAAAGCCTAAAGTGCGTGTAAGGCCCTATCTTTAATAAAAGCTATCAATTGTAAATTACTACTTGAGTCCATTTTTATCTGCAACTGAACACAAAAACACATGCGTGGCCCACGGGAGTTGTCGAGAAATGATTATACCATCCCCCTCTTAACCCGCGGGGGAACAAATGTGTTGATGTTTTCCATCGGACATGGAAAGCAAAAACACTGTTGATACCATCAAAAATGTGTAGCGAAACATGAGGGCAACAATGTTTTGTGTTGATGTTTTGTGTAGATGTTTTGTGTACAGCAAAACATGCGCAGGAGACCCGGCTTAAGGTAAACAACACACTGAGCGACGACTACAGGTAAGCAAAGCAGTAGCTAACTCACAGACTGATCAAAAACCGACTGAAAATAAAATAAAATGCCAACTGTAACAATTTGACTGTGGGGTTAAAATTCGAGCGCTTTTCATTTGTTATTACTTTTTATTTGACCATTCTTCTTTGTTCCGTCACTTTTAGTATTTTCTTTATCGAGTAGAACTGTGCAAATTGCTTCCATAAGCTTTTTGAATGCAGAACGCGTTTTAGTAATGGAACCGACGGTGTACCATTTTGAGTGAGAGCCAATGTACTTATAATCATTTTTGAAGTGCTTGATAGCCAACTGATCCACATTCAGTTCATGTTTGGTCTTCCTTAAAAGCATTATTATTATCGTAATAATAGATAACATACGAATTTGAGTCTTATGTATCTGAAGGGGTTTTTACATAGCCTCAAGTTAATGGGTGGCATATTATGTACGCCGCACGAGCAGTAAAGTGGCATTCGAACGCGCAACAACTGAAGGGTTAAATATCGTTGCGACATTAATTTGATATTGAAAAAAAATATTTTTCGTTGAATTTTCAGAATGGAAAGATCATGTGCCATCTTTTTTTTACACACATGTCACGACCAAGTTATGAATATCAAAATATTTGCTTCTCGAAGGTTTGTTCCTTTCTGAAAAATGGGCATGAGAGAAGAACACGTTCGCGAAGTTAATGTATAAATGTATAATTTTAAGCAATCCTTGCCAACAGTTCTCTGAATTATTTATTCAGTTGTCTTCTTTGTGGCTGCGCTTATTTCGCTTTCATTTGCGTTTCGCTATCAGCATTCAAATTGTTGGTAAGCCTACTTGCATTAAAATCTTTTACACGTTTTGATGTAAAACTTTTGACATTAACGGAAAGCAAGCATGAAATAAGCATGAGTGTAACTTTTTTTATAATGTGATTATCGTAAATTGTTGGAATTTAATTATGAAGCATGGTTACGATGTAGGTATTTTTTCTTTTAATGTCATGTCCTTATTATTTTTTGGCGTCTAATATTCTTATATTTTTGTTGTATATCCGGAACTACGTGTCCTTTCTCTCTTCCTCAAGCGTTTGGGTTTTTTTTGCACATAAACGATTTTCTTAGTGAAATCAAATCTTAAATAATCCTCGGTATTTTCCTCGCCCGTCGTAAGAATACGATCGTAAACTCTTAAAATTCCTAACATGTGGACGTTGTCTTGTCAAACTTAAATATTAACGAAAATTTACTTTTTTTGAATTAAAACTTTAACAATTAACTACTTTTACCTTGAATGCAGTTACCGACAACCATTCATTTGATTGGATGACGTTGAATGTCGAATCCAGGTGAATTTGAGTATATCTGTGTAAAATCTCCAACGCAAAGCAATGAAAAGTTCCAAGAAAACGGCTTTTTCTGAAAAATATTGGCGTAAACTTTTGTTTTACACAAAAACCAGCTACTAAAACTATGTCTGACTTTTTTGGAAAATCTGTGGAACTAAAATGTTTTAGAAAATCAGTTTTGTGACATGCAAAAGGCGAAGTGAAATGGTTCGTTCTGGGTTTCATTTCGATAAATTTTGAAGTGTTACATGATATTAATAAATTTGTAAGAAATTGGCATAACCAACTCCGGCAAAGGTATTTCGGTATTGGGTCGAAGTGTCATATAAACGACAGACTCAATCTGTATTCGGTCGAATGCATTTTCCAAAGTGAGAATTTTTTTTCGTTATACTAAAAATCAAATGCTCTTTTGTCATGTTTATCATTGTGATCGTTATAGCATCCTTCAGGGATGAAATAGTGCTATGAGGATGTTTTTCGGTATCACGCTCAACCACGCCCTATACGTAATAATCCATGAGTTTAAGGTCCTGGGAGGTAGGTGGCCATAAGTTTGGGGCGATATGGTCACGGAAATTCTCGGCCATTCAATGCTGCGTTGTCATGGCTTTGTGGGAAGGAGCAGAGTCCTGTTGGAATATGTATGATCTGCCCCCGTATACTATGAATCCAAAGCTTCACAACTGTTTCTGAAACTTCAATGTAGTAGTAGCAGTAGCAGTATTAACTCGAAGCCTCTAAGGAATTCTTTCCTGGGGTGGCATAACATGCCCTTCGTTCCTGACAACTCCTTAAACCATGACAGTCGCCGGAAACTTCATGTGCATAGCACGGAGAACCTCAGCAGGATTCGAGCATAATCACCTATCATTTCTCCGGTTGGGGTTTTGGTGTTGGTCCAAAAAAATTCATTAAAAACAACAACAACATTTTAGGAACTTCGGGATGCTCAAGTTAGTTTAAAAGACGTTTTCTTTGGATAGTTCTCTGATTTTAGTTTTATTTCGACATAAGCTGTACTCTGCATATAACGTAGATTTTATAGCGGAAGTCTTTGTGGACAACTCGGCGGATTACACACACACATACCTTAAAATCCCTCGCAATGGCCCCCTTTGAAGGACTTTCGTTAACGATCGCTTGCACTTGTTGGACAAATTTTATGTTTGTATATATATTTTTGCGTTTTGTAACATTTTCCAAATCGCCGCCTGATGCTTCCAACTCGCGACGAACCTTATTTACGAATGATCGACAAAATTGGAGACTTCTAAATCGGTACGTTTTGATTGTATAACGACAATAACAGAATGTCTCTTCATATCTTGCATTACTGTATAGTCCTCTATTGGTGATCTTATAAGAGAAAAACAACAAAAAAAAAAATACTCTTGAAAAATTGCTGACATACATATGAGTGTCCTTAAATATCTTACACAATCTGTAGATGTATGTCTTTTACTATTAGTCGGAAAGCAGCATGTCCTGTGAAAGTGGGAAAAGCGGCTGCATAGGTTTTCGGGTAGCGTGGCACGATGAGAAAAGGAATTACCAAGCGCGGACGAGGTCAGTTTAAAAATACTTGTTCGCGTAGTGATGGTACGATAAGTTAATAAGTTTGAATATATATACAGGGTCTATCCGCAAAGTAATGTCACCGATTTGATTTAAAAAAATTTATTGGCCAGATTCTTCTACAACATTAAAAATTTTCAAAATACTCTCATTCCGCATTGATACAGCGCCTCCAGCGAAATTTCCATGCATCGAAGGCGTCGCGAAAGGCCTCTTTCGGAATCTCCTTTAGAGCCTTGGTGCAAGTCTCTATGACCTTCTCAACTGTCCCAAAACGATGACCTTTCAAAGGAGTCTTCAAGCGAGGGAACCGAAAAAAGCCCAGGGGAGCAAGGTCAGGATTGTAGGGTGGTTGGGGAATCGTTGGTACTTTTGAATAGAAAGCGGTGTGACCTGGACCTGGTCCAATTGGTTGCGATATCAGGCCGGACGCGATGAACCCGTCGTTTGAGTCTTTTTAGCACTTCCAAGTAGAGTTTGGCATTAACAGTTGTATCATGTGGTACAAACTCGTGGTGGACGATTCCCCTTATATCAAAGAATACAATGAGCACCGTCTTGACCTTTGACTTGCTCATTCTGGCCTTCTTGGGCACGACCTTCTAAAAAGGCTTTGTGCCACCGCAAAACTTGCCGTTTTGACAAAAAATCATTGCCTAAGGCTTTTTCTATCATTGGAAAAGTTTCTACTGCTGACTTTCCGAGCTTTATGCAAAACTTGATAGCAATTCTTTGCTCCAGCGTGCGCTGCATTTTGACTTGCACGGTATACAAAAACGAGTTCCACGTAAAACCGTGTCCTTACTCTCCAGATGGTCAGAAAATACTGAGCGACCGCTTGTTGGAAAGCTGTCTTTCCGCTCTATTGAAACAAACGGTTTTATCACGTTACGGCGTTAAGCCGCTGTATCATCAAGTCAGTGACACTACTTTCCGGACACACCCTGTATGTATGTATATATGATAACGCAACATACGCGTCATGATAAATACGAAATTTGGAAAGATCGAATAAATGTGTAAGGTTCCCATGACGCGACAATCAAGAAACTACAATGGAAAAGTGCAGGAAAAAATGAGCTATGGGGCATGTAACAACTTCTTGGCATTTTATAGTCCTCAGTGATCAACACCAGAGCAGCTTTTGGGAGGCATTGTTAAGCCAGCGGAAAGAATTTCAGTAAAGTTAATAGGTACCTAAATCATGTCAAAGAAGCATATGTATACGACTTTGCATAGCCAATAGAAGCCGGCTTCGACTCGCACTCTCTAATTCCAGTCTATGACGACCTCAAAGTCCGATTGGCTTTTTGGCTTAATCGGTGAATCACTCATTACAACGCCAGAGCGTCAAATCGGTTCTCTTTCCATAAACTACATGAAAATTTGGAGGTATTTGTAGAAAACTAACGTCCTCCTCGAATGGAGGTTCCCTTAATAATAGTCCCCCATGTATGTATATTCCAAGTACAGCTCCGTTTTATTTAAATTAAACATCGGTGTCTGAATTTGCCGACTGTCTAATGATCCCCGTTCTTACCTGCCTTATCGTGGTTCGGGTTATTAGTTTCAATCAAAATTGATAAAATAAATGTTTTTTAAAATTTTTTTTTTCAATTTTCTACGCATCCTTATTTAAAAATAGTCTAGACTACCCGAAAAACATCAAATCAATTATTTAAAAAAAATATTCATTGCACAGCTAACATATTAAAAGAAAATTTGTAGAAAAATGAAATATTTAAGAAGTCAATAAAATAATTTATAATTTTCCCTAGAAGAGTTGGATGGCTCCATAAATCAACAGATTTTGAACTAACCGAACAGCTTAAAACAGAATTTAATGCGCTATTGTACAATATTTATCTGCAACTAGGGTGAAAAGCAAAATTGTCAGATTTTCGACGAATTAATCAAGTATACATATTTTAAAAAAATATTGTACATGTTTTTTAAAAAAAAATTAATGTAAATTAAAGCAAAAACAGTCTTAATTTGACAATTATCACCTAATGTCTACTGACAACAATTTTGTCCAGTGAAGCTTATTAGATAGATTAAATATTAAATAAACATTCAATCACGTATATATATATGTACATACATAAATAATGTCCGGAACATGTCCGTCCACATATGCAAATTATGATGTTCAGCTCCGATCTCGATTTATTCGAAGAAAAAAAACTGTCCAATCAATATTGTATCTCACATGATTGCTGCATTTTGCACTAAACATAAAGATCACTACTGAAAATTGCAACATGCATTGTTGTAACAATTTTTTTATACGTTGCACAGAATGCTTTAATGAAATTTTTCAAATACGAATTAAATTGCTTAGTAAGAACAAAACGAAATAAAAAATCTAATATTATAACATTATTGTGTACGTAATGTGAAAATAAAAGTTTTACCTAAATGTTTGTATTAATTATACAAGATAATGAATGTGATTAGTTAAGTATGAAAATAAATTATTTTTTTATATATTGTCCGAAACGAACAAAAGACAAGACATCAATAATTATTTGCAATTGTCCGAATCGTTTGAAAATTATGGAAATTGTGCTTGAAAAATTTGAATTTTCCAAACGATTGCGGTTGGTAAAAAAATGTATCTAGGTTTAGCGATACATTTTTATTTGTGGAAATAGCAAATAAATTGCTAGAATATGATCTGCTAGAGTTGTGTAATTAGACAAGAGTGCTAATATGAAATTACTGTAAAGAAGAGACTTGAAATTAGTCATAAAACGTAGATACTGTAAACAAAATGGTAGATTAAGAACAGAAATATTTTTCTTGTTGCTAAACATAGCATATTGTATTTGATTACATTAATTTTTTCATGAAATAAAGGAAAAACAGAGGAAATTGTTTAACGTTTGTGGGATTGTTTTATTTTTACTTCACGGTATTCTTTAATTTCTAGCTGTGCGAGCTGAAAATGACCTTTTGACCTTTTTCGCCCACAAATAAATGTATTTTGAATTTTCACGATTTTATTTTCGTTTATCTAATGTTGTTTTCTTGTCTTCTTATCTTATCTATTCAGTAGATTTTTCTACTAACATTTATATTATTAGCTATCAAATAGGAGAAAAGCACGAAGTAGATGTGATGCGGCTAGTTGATTATATCGGTTGTTACTTTCGATGTAAAAAGGAGAGCAACACGGGATAAAAAAGAAGCTGGTTTTAAAACTTCACTTCATGACCTCATAGACGTTTAATCTTAACATTTTCTCTTTATGTAAAATTCAATCACTGTAAAATACTGATCACACACAATTACTCAAAAACAATGAATCCTAAAATATCAGAAACCAAAAACAATCATCCCAACGACTCAAAGCTTGAACTTCTACGTTATTCCATCAAAATTTGATTACACCGAAAATCATATCACATAAACAACAACGAAAACACGCACGAACAAATCGTATTCGTCAGGGGCCCGTTCACTCCCCCTAACGCATCAAATCTCAGCAAGTGCTATCACCCTTCTTCGACCTACAGCGTACGATACCGCTCAGTGTACGCGGGTAGGCTCTCCACACTTACCGTTTATTGTTTATCGTTAGATATCATTGAACAGCAATTCCTGATGCAAATGCACCATCACGAGTAGAAAGCTTTCAGACGATTCTAGAGAAGTCTTCGGGGAGTAGTCGGTGCAACGGGTATAACCAAAAACCGGTCTTGGGTGGCGCTCAAAATCACAAAGCCTTACCATGGGTTAATCTGGTAATATAGAAGCCGTGGCTCAGAAAGTTTTATACCTTCCTACGGTCGTGGTGAGGACCCCTTTAGGGGAGTGCAGTGCGTGATGGTTGTGGTTGGCCTATATGCGGGCACAGTTCTCTAAATTTCGCCGTATAGTCGTCATACTTACGTGTATGGGGACTGCATATAAAATCATGACAGTAATGTCGTGGTAGTTCGTTTTCAACCGGCTGCCGGGACCCCAGAACCGGAAGAGGTTTAGGTAGGCCTCGCTTCCACCGGTAAGATCGCTGAGCCTGCACTCATTAGGCAAACTGGTACTTCCACATCCAAGTGGGAGGACGCTGGCAAGCTACATCGTTTCTGCCCGTTGTCCAAATCGTGAACCGTGGAGTTACCCCCTCTCCGGGTAGAGCAGGTTAAACACCAGGACTTTTCTGAACAGAAATTTCAATTCAATACTAGCAAGAAATGTGATAGTCTTATAAATGTACGTAACAAACTGATACAAACAATTAATTAGAAACTAGCCAGTCATAAATTCCTCCCACGGGCGAAAAAGACAAGTTTTCCATTGGTTTTTTTCTTTAATCAATGTGTCTTTTCATTTATTCTTTGTTTAATAAACATACAAAATAATTATCATATCGTCACTTGAAAGACAAAAAGTCATAAGCGATATTTTGTAAACACCACAGTAAAGCGTTTTAAATGTGTATCACTTTTGGAAAAATTTGATGTAACTACCAAAAAATGATCATAACGCGAAAAAAAATCAATTCAATCCATGCGAAAATAAAACATACATTCAAAAATCTTAAAAATTTAATTTTGGAAAAAATACAGTTGATTTATATAGCTTTCTGAGGGTCAAAACAGATAATAGTAAAAAACTGTCACGAGATCCGGCTCCGGCGATTTTTTGATAGGAAAGGCCACAACGCGACAGAATTTTCATCTTGCCCTCAGAAAGTGCCCAATCCTACGCCACCAATAATAAATCAAAAAAATGGTTTATGAATTTAGTCGTTGTTTGTGGACTAGCTAATGAAGAAATGGTCTTATGATACCAATGTTTAAAAATATGGATTACCGAAGTAAAATTAAACAAAACACTTTTTTCCTTTTTCTACGAAAATGTAGATTTCATTCTATGTTAAACTTCCAACAACTTCATCTTTCCCCACGTTTCTACATGTTTTCTTGTCTTGGAAATTTCAAATCTTCGTGCAGTTTGGCGGCATTGAATGCAAGCAGTTGCAATTGCAAAATCGAAAAAAAACCCGAGGATTCGATTGAAATAACAAAGCCTACCATATTTGTGTTATATTTTTCCAAACAATCTAGTCCATAGTTCAGCCCTGTATTTTTAATAGGCTACAGTGGTGATATGTTCCCATGCTTACAAGGTTAGACTCATGCATGATCCATGCTAGTCTGAGTGCTCAAAATGGAAACAACTTAAAAGTCTAGAGATATCTTACCAGAAAAGGAGAGAGAGATTTTCAGAAGTAGTTGAAGTACAGACATCATAGGCCATAATCTTTGACCGTCATGTAGCTCGCGCCGCGGTCGGGTGGGCCCACAAGCTGCTGGCCCGATATGTCTTCGAGATAAGCAAGCAGATCATGTATGGAAATTTGTGATAACATACATATATTTCAAGAACATTTTCCATTACTGACCGCAAAGTTCCTGGCTTCAAGTTTCTTATTCCTACATAAATATTCTGCTTTAGTTGTTTAATTGTTTCAGATTTCCAAAGATGACGAGCCGTCAAATTTGGTGAGCGAAAAGTTTAAGCTAATTTTCCCAAAATTGTGCGTTCAACAAAAAGCACGGAGTGGCTTCATTGTGCCTCTGACTGGATACGAAGTGACTTCATCTTACTAGAACCATATTTTCAAATTATTCTCGAACAGCGGATGCAGAAAGATATTAATCATAGTCCGAGCTCCGTTAATGATTCCTGGTTGATCCTCTTGATTTTCAAAAAAATAAGGACCGATAATTTTATGAGCCACATTATCGCATCGAACAGTTAATCTGAAGAGATGTTGTTAATGTTCATGGAATGGCTTGGCATTCTGAGTGCCCCAAAATCTTCAACTTTGCTTGTCCACATATCCATTTAATTGAAAATGCGCTTAATCTTGCATTATTAAAGTTGCTTGTATAATTATCTGTATCTCTGGCTACCTATGTACAACGAATAACATAATTCTTCTTTGCCTGAAGCTCCTGAGGCAACAGTTCTTGTATCGTGTGAACTCTATAGCGAAAAAGTTCAGTTTCAAAACTCTTTGTAGGGATCTTCCAGACATGCCTGATTAGGTAGAGTACGACGAGTAGAAGCAGATGAATGTTCACTTACACTCTGCCGTACAGCTACCACATTTGCTTCAATTCCTACAGACGGACAAAGTAACCCTTCGAAGAGAATATTCCAAGGATGTTTGTTTCTGAAAGCGAAAAATAAAGTTCCTAATCATTTTCTCACTGAGCGCTATTTTCACATTAAAACCACGGCGGCATTTTCATTGAGTTGAGAATATAAACGTTTCAGAAGAATGAAAAAAATCAATAATTTTGAGACGTTGGGTTGTAGCCATTTTCTATCTCCAAAAAAAATGTATAGTTTGTCACAAAAATATAACATAAATAATTAAAACCCAATAAATTTTTGTATATGTTTAGCCTCTCAATCTTATTTTAGGCCACACTGCAGAAGTTATTATCTACTCTAGCAAGTCAAATAGTTTGCCATCCCAGGATTACCATCTTTTCACCTATAATATGTGCCTCTCTCTTTAGGTCGGATTCTTTTCCAATTTCTCGTCAATTACTATATAAGTAGTCTAAATCAGAAATCATTATTATCTATCTTCATTAAAAATGAAAAACAATCTAAAGTAGAAAAATGCCAGCCTTCATTCAAATTAGTATTGTTTTTGCTATTCTCCTTCTCTCTTCTCGCATAAAATCCCAAGCATCTGCGAAATGCACTTAAATCCATTAAATTCTTGGCAGTTGCTCGTTGTTGTCCTTTCATTCTTCTCATGTTTCCATAAAAATGTTTGCCTATTTCATTCTGAAACAAAAGCTCCGAAAACCACTTGACACGACCTTCATAGACCCTTGCGTATGCCCGCAAAAAAGGATAACAATGGAAAAGTAGAAAATCGTTGTGTGGCGTCAATTCTAAAGTGGAGCAAAATAGCAAAGGGAAAGGTCATAAATCATGTGGGTTGGCATTTGCCACACCTTGAGCTTGGGTTTTCGTTTTGTGACTCCAAAAGTTTGCAGGTTGATTAGGAGTGAACGCGTCGGTTTGCTGCTGGAAAATATTTTGCTGAGCTCTTAATGATTTATTTTAATAAACTTCCAGCCGAAGATAGCTTTGTGTTTGAGATATGTGAACCATTTCACTGAGCTGAGTAGTATATTAAATTTGACTTTAAGGAGCGGAGGTTAAGTAGAGACAAGCCGCTTTTGATTTAAATATGTCCTTACTGAATGTAAGGTCACTGTATGCTACATTGATTTAGTTATTCTACATATTTCTGTACATTCAAGCGTGCTTGCTTATAAAAAATATTCCTTTACAATATTTCCCTTCATATATGATCCTTAAGAAGGAACGGATAATGCTTTGTAGACAGATTTACTTCTACATCGTCTTGACAAATATAATCTTTAATCCCATATTGTTGTTGACCTTTTCCAGATAAAAAGAAAGTAATGCTCCGATAGTGGAAATTTAATTGTTCATTTTGCTTCGAAAATTTCATGTTCTGCTCATTAAAAATAATTTGCTTGTCTTCTAAATGTTAATGATTTTATGGGAAATTTAAGCATCTCACACATCCTTATTGGTTAAGCTATCCTCACTGCCATTCTTCTGCTTTTAAATTAAGCGAAGTAGGTACCAAAAAAGATAAAAATGTCAAATTTTTTCAAATTGATTCAAAAAAATTCTTCAAGTTATCCTGCATCCAATGATAACTCCAAATCTTGCAAAAAATTATCGAAATTATGTTTCCGAGGTGATTAAATAAAAAAAGTATTTATTTATCTCTTCTAAAAAAATCCAACCCCTACAAAAGAAAACAAATCAACAAAATTTTATTTATACAATGTAGTTTATTTAGACTGGCAACGCCTGTTGATATTCAGCTGTAGGGCATATCCACGGAGAGCAGAGGTCAGTATGGCAGGCCGGAAGCTGTCAATTAGGCGAGTGAGACCGAACGCGATGAGAAGTGACAGCGTGGTGGTCGGTTTAGAATCGAAATAAATATGAGCCATCTGTCGTTTTTATAAATATATTTTATTCAAATAAACCGAGTTTATAATATTTATATTAAAAAGAATTACAATAGAAAAAAGTGGTACCATTCATGTATAACTATTTGTTAAAATGTACATTTATATACAGGGTGCGTCACCAAAATCCGGACACTTTTCAAATTGAATTTCTCGTTACATGGTTGCCGTTGGCGTACGAGTTGTAAGCCGACATAAGTAAAAGGTGTTAACCTCGAAATTGTCAGTCTATCAAAAATGAGTCAGGAGTATAACCGAAGAGCCGCGATAATCGAAAGTCTTCGCGCTGGACGGTCAGCACGGAAGATTATTCAATTTTTCCGATGTACGAAATTAACTGTATTTGAGGTTATTACTAAGTACAAAGCTCAAGAACAGTTAGGTGAAGGTTCAGCTACACCGGCAAGAAAGCGGCGCTCAAAAGAACACACCATGAGAAACCCTGAAGTCACCAAAAGGACTGAAGAGCTGATTCTGGAAGACACGGGGTTATCGTTACAAAAACTGGCATCTATTGTGAATTTGAGGAGGAACCTACCATGCGGAGAATTGTTGAGGACCTTCGATATTTCAGCTGGACGGGGCTCCAGCTCACACGAGCCATTTGGTCCAAAACTGCGGACAATTTTGACATGTTCTGGTCTAAGGAATTTTGGCCTCCAAATAGTCCAGATTTAAATCCTTTGGACTAATACGTATGAAGCGTGATTGAAAGGGTTACCAGGTCTCGATATCCAAATGTTACATCATTAATGACCGCCATTGAGTCAGCGTTTGGCAATATTGACAGCGCAGAATTGCAGAGGACGTGCGAGCGCTTCAGACCGCGAATGGAGGCCGTGATTGAAGCTTATGGAGGCTACATTGAATAATAACAATGTCAATGGATGCATGAAATGCCATGTAAGACGTTTTTGTACTTAAAGTTTATTATTCACTAAATAACACGATTTGAAGGATGTTCATTGATTTGTCCGAATTTTGATGCGTTCTGCCTGGCTAGGTGTGAAATTTTAGTGTGTACTTTTCCGACTTTGTGGTTCTTCTCCTTGTCGTTTCTTTTTAAAGCATCACAACGCATCTTTTCTGGTTCTATGCTGAAATGATGCAGAACACTACCCCGGAGGAGGAAGATTTTCTATTTTTAATAGATAAATGGTGAAAGGAACTCAATTCATCCCTACACTCTATTGGGATGGTAGATTAATTAATTAAATTAATTAATTTAATTAATTTTGTGGATGGAAATGATAAAAAAAACGCCAATATGAGCGAAAAATATGAATCGCTTCGTTTTTTGTCTCTCCTGAAAAATCGTTTTTTCCGGATAAATTGGTAATTTTTTTCGAGATTGGATAACCAATCCGCACAGATTTTTTTTATGGAAAAAATATGGCTGCCAGTTTTTAAATATATTGAGTACTTACCAAGAAGAATAATTCCAAAGTTGAAAAAAGTGTATTGTTCAAGTTGCTACAGTATGAAAACAACCAACTTCAGGGAATTTTTCTCTAACCTTAAATGTCAAGGCAATATAATTTTTTTTGAATAAAAACTGTCAAGAAAAGCGTAAACTGGAAGCTGAAACAGAAAAAAAACTAGCACTGTCCACAGCCGACCAACTAGAAGTACCTTCCCGTACTTGTGAATATATTTAATTCTGACTAAGAAAAAATTAAATTATTGTGCACAATCCTTTTGCCGAGCGTGGGAAACTAGGGTAACAGATATTTATTGATGGACAACGGGATGACTATCAATGAAATAGATAAAAAAATGATAAAAGTTTAATGTTGCAAATACAAATTCTAAATGAAATAGTGTAATTTGAATTTTGCTAAGAGATCCCACTCCATTCTTTCTTGTTTTGAAAAGTATCTCGAGATTTAATATTACTTGAATTTATGAATTTGAAACGATAAGAGATGAATTTTAATTGTACTAGGTTTTCTATATTTTTTTGATTTGATAAACGATATGAAACATTTAAGATATTGTAGGCTACATAAAATAGATCCCCTTTTTTCTCCCCCGCCATTAATAGTATTTATAGTAAATTGAAACCGAAAAGCATAATACCGATTAATTTAAGGCACGTATATAGCGAACGAAACTCAAATAGCGATTTTTTTTAAAAAAAAGTTAAAGAGCATAGGTTGAGTTCGAGTCCTTTTTTCCAAAATTAAAGCTAAAGTAAAAATAGTAAACAACTAAAATCAGGCCAGATAGGAAACTAAAGTATTTAAGTTAGTAATTACACATGTTTCCGTCACAGATGATAGCTGATAACGTTTTTCTTTGTCAAATAGATATTTTGGAAGTCTTTTTTTATTAATAAATTTATTCAAAGTTTAAAGTAGAAAAAACATGGATTAAAAATTTATCCTTGAGAGTTTGCCTAGAGGTCTTCCCTCCTTCTTGCTTTTCAGGCCGGCTGAGGTAGGTACTGGTCAGCCTAGCACGCAAAAACACATGCGGACACGCAAGCGATGGAACATAGTAGGGCGGGTCCAGACAGCGACATTTGCGCCTGGCGAGCTCCGCTGTAGATCATTTTCTTTCCGGCAGTAGCACGGCCACCCGGGAGGTTATTTACGCGGGGAATCTTTCGTTGTTTTTCTTAATTTTATTTTGCATAGTTTCGGGATTTTTGAGCAGTACCGACTGCGATAAAGCAGAGGATATCTGTACTCTCGAATAGGTCTTGTACGCGATTTTATCTGGGTATGGACGCAAAAGTTTCTTTTGTAAAGTAAAGTAGGAGGTTCAGCCTCACATGAAAATATGATTTGATTTGTGTTGATTTTCTTTGTCGGAATCAGTAATCGGGCAAATAGATGCTGAATCTCTTGAATTGGGATTCGGGATCTATGCTAGAGAACGCACTCACGATAATACGCGCCGAACTGAGCTGACCTGCCAGCAACCATCGCACCTCTAGCTAGGCAGAGGCCGAATCCGAATTAGTCTGTACGACAAAAGGATTCGTTGCTCATCGACGATACTGAACGTCCACGAGGTCGACTTGTAATTTTGTTGCGATATCATTCGCTGCAACACACATTTCATTACAATACTCACTATCCTTAAACCTTAATAATTACTTGCTCAAACTGGGCAAAATAACAATTTATTTTTGGCTTGTCTCCTAAAATACTGAATTTAATACAACAATAGTATATAATATGTTTTGATCTTCAGTTTTGAAATATCTTTATACAAAACCAATTTATACAATGTATCGCCCGACTCGCAACAAAAATTTGTCATCACCCCATCATGCCACCAAAAGTCCTTTCAGATTTTTTTATATATTAATGAAATTTCGAAATTCCATTAGAATTGGTTTTTGTATGTATATGTATTAGCCGAGAAATTATTGCGACAAAATTACACATGATGCGATGGATAAATTCCAGTGAATCCTGAATAAATAAAGTATTTGCGACTTTCATTCGCCTCACATTCGAAGCCGCAAGTGATAGATGATATGTTTTGGAATGTAAATTGATGCCAGTTTGATTGATTTGTATGTTTAGGTGGATTTCTTTTCAACGCCACAACATGTAATACGTCAGTGTCAATAAAATGCCTCATCATAGAGTATGGAAGTGGTATGAAGTGCTTTCAACATTTCATTGCTGCCGCGAAAGCAAATCTTTAAATTATTCCCCGAAATTTGTACTCTTATGCTATCCTGTTTGCAGAGTAGCGTTTACTTACACAGTTCTGTTCCATTTGGTGTGTATCTATATGTGCTTAAATCCTTCTGATTTATTATACAACTTCATTACATCGGTAATTCGACTGTGGAATTTTCTTTCTTCACTGCTTGCAATTTTCTTTCCATTTTTCTCAATCAGGACGAGCAGTTTTCCCTACGTATAGATGTGCACGTTGTGCCGGAAAGAAGCGGAAGTTCTCCAGCGTTGATCATAAATTACGTTTGGAATGTAGGACAATGCAGCAAATTGCTTTATTAGACGACAAAAATAATTGAAACAGCATAACCAAACGGGCGAAATAGGAGTTGGCGTCATTCCTTGCCGGAATTATGAAGTGAACAAGGAAGGATACTTCATATTGTATGCGGAAATGGTAATTGAGTTGAAGTTGAATACAAATGCACTCTACAATAAGAATTTATTGGAGTCAACGTTAGTGATATTAAAGACGACGATATTAAAGATGATTATTTGTCTTCAAAATCTAGCCAGAAATAACCGTGGAATTCAGTCCAAAAGGCAGTTTACTCGAACAAACACCTACTAATTATTTGCATGTCATACAATGTGGTTATATATATTGGTAGATAGTTATTCAGCATGGACACTGTATTTTGTGATAAATAGACGACGTCTTTTGGAAACCGGACTACATGGCAGGATAGCAAAGAAAAAGCAACTTATGAAAAGAAAAGGTTGCACTTCGCAGGAGAACATTTAACCTGAAAAAATATGCAGAAATTCATCCTGTAGAGCGCCAAAACAAAAATAAATTGCATTGGGTCTAGTGGCAGGAGATATGTAACACGACCACGAATTAAAGAATTCGATCCTCATTACACTTCAACTGTTGTTAAGCACGGAGGTGGCTCCATCGATGTTTCAGGATGTATCTCGTGGTTTGTTGTTAGGCAAACATATCGTATAGAAGGAGTATTAACCAAGGAAAAGTACGTTAACATCTTAGGAAACATCATGTTGCCACGGGCTGAAAAGAATCTTCCTATTGTATGAAAGCTTAAGCACGACAACGACCCCAAGCATACGGCAAGACACACAAGGAATTTTCTGTAGAACAACAACGTTGCCGTTTTAGACTGGCCATCAATAGATCCGGGCTTAGATCCAATCGAGCACTTTGGGGGGATATAAACAAGCCATATCAGAAAGGAATTTCACAAACATGGATCAATTGTTCGAAGTGATGAAAAAAGCATGGGTATCCATACATGTGGAGAGATGCAGGAGACTTATAACGGCAATGTCGAATCGCCTAAAAGAGGTTGTGAAGCAGAAGGGATTCCCGACACGTTACTGATATTTTTTTGCAATGTATTTATAATTTATTTGCTTGAAGGGGCGGATTTGTTTTAAAAAAAATCGATTTTCTAAAAACATGATTTTAGGGTACTATATATATGTTTAAATAGTGTACAAACTTTTATATTGGCTGGCAAAGTCGAGAAATATATATATATATATATATATATATATATATATATAGCGAAGCAATAGAGCGTGTGTGAGCGCGCTCAGTAGGTGCTTAAACTTTAAGGGGGGAAATACATGTAACTGCTCAAAAAAATTGATTTTTTTCTATTACATTATAATGTTCCAAATACTCTAAGAATACGCCAAAAAAAGTTTTGAAATGATATTCGTATTATTTTTCGAGTTATAGTCCGTTATAGGCAGCGCGGCGTTCCCCAGTAAGTCGAGCACACCTGCCGCGCGTCCCTGCCTACTTTCTCTCCGGCTCTATGGGCGGTTCTCTAATTGAGTATCCCTACCATATTCTTATAAATCTGAAATTCTAAGGAAATAGGACCTGGAACCGCTGACTAACGCGTAAGTTATGATAAAAACGAATAAATCAATGATTTTTATCCACCGCAAACTTTAAACGCGTGTTTCTCAAAGTAGTACTTTTTCAACTTCCGTACAAAATATCTCAAAAAATATTGAACCGATCCGGCTCAAATTCTTACCACATTTTGTAATTTTTGAGAAATAATTTGTTTGTTATTGTTTATAACGCGATTTTTTGGAAAAATAATCGACTTTTTATTTAATCTAAAATTAATGTAAAAATTTCATTTTTTTATTAATTTCATTGGTCAACATATGAACTATACATCTCATCTACATATTTTTCTTCTTCTGAATGTTGCAGGATCTCCGGAAATGGCGTTAAGTTTGTTCGAGTCATTTTTTGAGGTGTTTTTTTTTCATTCGCTTGCATCGCCGCCATTTTGTGTTGAAAAATTATAAAAAAAATATTTTCAAGCACTTTGAGACGTGTACTTTAAGGATATCATGTTTTCAATCTTCTAAATAAACAGCATATATTTTTTAAATCAATCTGAATTAGCATTATTTTTAAATTTTACATGTATTTTCCCCCTTAAACGTGCTTTTCTCGTTTTTTCGACCTAGCTGACACGATTTTGACAAATCTGTATTACCGATTGGGCTGAAATTTACTGAGTATTCAGCACATGTATAGCTGCAGCTCCTACCCGATGCAGAGCAATTTGTTTTTGTATATTTTTAACTATTCTCAAGCAATTTTGTTGCAAAAAGGGTTTTGAAAAATCGCCATTTTGTTTTTTTCGTCCTAAATGTTTAATTCTGACACGGACTAAAGTCAATCAGTTATATTTCAACATATCATTTGGATTTCTTGTTCCAGACGATCCAGTCCTGAGATATCATGTCAGCCAATTGTGTGTGTGTGTGTCGCCGGTGTAGCCACCATTTTGTCAATAAAAGCAAACAATTTTTTTTTTCAATAAAATTCAATGTTTCTTCTCGAATGTATAAAAGTTTTATAATATTTAAATAAATCATCATCATCATCAATGGCGCACCAGCCCAAATCGAGCCTTGGCCTCCCGAAGACACTGCCTCCAACTGTCTCGGTCCAGCGACCGCGTCCTCCAATTAGCGAATGCCAGCAAGGATTCGCTGTCGTTGTCAACTGCATCCTCCCATCGTTTGCGTGGTTTTCCTAGTGGGCGGCTTCCTGTTGCTCGGCCTTTCATGGAGCGTTTGGGAATTCGCCCGTCATCCATACGCTCCACATGGCCAGCCCACTGAAGTCGTAGCAGTTTCGTCAGAATCGATACCGGTGGCTCGTCATAAAGAGCGTACAACTCATGGTTGTACCGGATTCGCCAGTCCGGTCCGTCCTTCACGGGCCCCAGAATACGTCTCAAAATGCGGCGTTCGAAGACGTCAATCCTTTTTTCTGAGGCTTGAGTCAAAGTCCATGTTTAAATAAATACTTCTAATAAATAAAATATTGAAATTTAATGCAAAAACTCGGACTGCCCCCTTAAATAAATGAATATCATAATAATTTTCATGTGTTTCTAATTACGTGTCCGCTCGAAATCTTGGTTTTGCGAAGACTTTATTGTCCTGTTGTCCTTTTAGAAGTAGTATCAGCCAACTTTTTGCGTCGCTCAATTGCCATTGAATCTGGTAAAAAACGAACCTAAGGGGAATGAGTTACATATATGGAAGGATTCATTGACAAATTGGATTTTTCCTAGTAAGCTTCAAGTGTTACTAATTATATGTTCGCAGCTGTGTTTGCCTATTATACAATACAGTTGTATTTAAAAGTTGATAGCTTCATGCAGCACGTTAGTCGAAAGAGGCCAACATGAGGCTTACTAAAAGAAACAACCCTAATCTGACCTAAATCTAATAGTTTTGATCAATCGATAAAACTCTCCCTAATATTTACACTTGAGAAATTTCGATTGCAACGTAACGTAGTCCATTGAATTTCACACCCCATATACTCGGGACACAATCAAGAGGGAAACCGAAGAATCACTGCACGTACAAAATAAAGGAAATTATGGAAAGCAATTTTAAAGGAATCATAAGAGATTTTGAAGACAAGCTAGGAAAATGCTCTGAACTGAATCGCTTAACATCGAAACTCACTGTTCAACGGCAAATTAAAGCTTCTGGTTGGATGCGTTGTAATTTACTAAAGCTAAGGCGGAATGTGGGTAGAAATTGAGGAAAATGTAAAATTGGTAGTTTCAGACGATAATAAATTTAACTGAATTGAGTCTGCCACATGTCTAGGATTGTTCTGTACATGGCGCAGTAATACTAACCCCATTGCTACCATAAAACATAGTAGGGAGAAAATCAGGGATGAAATATTCTTTTCGGGGCCAATTTTTTCTGGCATCATCTCTGAAGGCATTTAATGTTAATGGCATCGTTGCTGCTACATGATTTGTTGACTTGATAAAAACGAATCCAGAATGTTGCGTTGTTTCTTGCTGATGCAATAGAAAAGTGAATTTATCACCAAGAAAATTAAACACATTTTGGCTAAGAAACATTTCGCTTATGGTGCCTTGCAATATCTGTACATAAGTTTGTGCAGATGGGATTTTAAATTTCTATTATTCTACTCGAATGTTCGACAAAATATTCAGGTAATCATCGAAGAGACAAATTTTCAGTTGCGGAAACAAAAAATCGTAATTTTTAATGTGTGTTTCAGATTGAAAAAAGCTCTCTTTTACCAAAGAAGAATCAAAAAAACAAATTCTTAAAAGAGCCAAGTAACACGTGGGTCAGTAAGTCCCGGGACTGACACACAAATGGCGCCGGCAATACCATGCCGGTTTTGTTTTTCGGTAGTACCAATCTTCAAAAGCTAGGTGTTAAAATTTCATGACTTTCGGTTCAGTGGTTGTCGAGATATCGAATGTTAAGTGACGCTACATTTCTTTTTGTTTTAACGATGGATAAAAACGAGTTTCGTGTGCTAATCAAACAATGTTTTTTAATGGGGAAAAATAGCGTTGAAGCTCAGCAATGGCTTAAAAAGTGTTACCGGGAAAAGTGCCCATCGAAAACAAGCATTTGCCGATGGTATGCGGATTTTAAACGCAGTCGAACAACCACCGAAGACGCGGAGCGCCCAGGTCGTCCAATTGAGGTGGCTACGGCCGAAAACATCCAAAAATTCTGAAGATTGTTATGTCCGACCGTAAAGTGAAGTTGCAAGAGATAGCTGCAGGGGCGTGGCGAGCTTCATGAATTTGGGGGGGTGATAAATGTTGAAAATGCCGACTTGATTAGAAAAATTTGCCGACTGTCCGACTTTACAATCAAATTTCTTGAATATGCCAACTTCGGCACGAAAATGCCGACTCGCTACAAAATTTTAGGGGGGTGTCACACCCCCAACACCCCCGCCTCGCTACGCCCCTGGATAGCTGACATCCTACAGATAGCAAAAGACACCGTGTTCAAAATTGTGCATGAAAATTTAGGGATGAAAAAACTTTTTTCCAAGTGGGTGCCGCGTTTGCTCACAGCGGAACAAAAACAACAACGAATTGATGGATGATTCGAAGCGCTGTTTGAAGCTGTTTACGCGTAATAAAAAGGATTTTTTGCGTCGGTACATAAGAATGGATGAAACATGGATCCATCACTATACGCGAGAGTCGAAAAGAGCGTCAGCCGAGTGGAGAGCAGAGGGCGAAAGCCGGCCAAAACGTCCGAAGACAAAACAGTCAACAGGCAAAGTCATGGCATCGGCATTTTGGAACACGCACGGAGTATTGTTCATTGACTTTCTTCCGAAGGTCCAGACGATCAATAGCGACTACTACATTGCATTATTGGATCGATTGGATAATAAATTTAAGCAGAAAAGGACCCACCTGGCAAGGAAAAACCACTGTTTCACCAAGACAATGCACCGATCCACAAGTCCATGAAAACGATGGTGAAATTAAATGATTTACGATTCGAATTGCTTCCACACCCTCCATATTCACCAGATCTGGCGCCATCTGATTTCTACCTGTTCGCAGATCTCAAGAAGATGCTCCAGGGACAGAGATTTGGCTCCGATGATGAGATTGTAGCCGCAACTGAAGCCTATTTTGAGGCAAAAGACAAATCGTTCTATAAGAAAGGCATCGAAAGTTTAGAAAAACGTTGGAATGATTGTATCGCTATAAAAGGTGACTATGTTGATGAATAAAGTCGAATTTTGCAAAATAAATGTGTTTTTACTGCTTAGTCCCGGGACT
Source organism: Oxycera nigricornis (assembly GCA_963942545.1). Classification (NCBI taxonomy): domain Eukaryota; kingdom Metazoa; phylum Arthropoda; class Insecta; order Diptera; family Stratiomyidae; genus Oxycera; species Oxycera nigricornis. The sequence continues at coordinate 92,445,274 of OZ012661.1, read as the reverse complement.
TAATGACCCACGTGTTACCATAAACGACAAAGTTCTTGATAAATGTACGATAAAAAAGCGGGCAAAGTTAGCAAAAATCTGTAGCCGCTCTTATCAAGAGTCAATTATTTATGCAACGAGATTATAGCTTCAAAGTAGACAGGAAAAACTGGTAAGCATCAATTCCCAGGAAAGTAAAAACAAATGCATTGAAGCGAAAAACATGTCTCTTCGAAAAATATAGTCAGCAAAAAAAATCCTAATGCATGTATGAAATAAATATTGGAATGAAATATTGATGAAGCTATTTATCAGACAATTTAAACCATACACTATTTTTTAAGAAGTCCATTTTTTGATATAGAAACTAACAATCGAAGCAAAACCAAAGCTAGTGGTAGGATCATTCCGTGTTCCTAGAATCAACTCTGCGGTCACTTCGTGTCTCAAAGCCAATTTGGCGAAAATCAATAAACCTATCGTATCTGGCCATAAATGCTATAGTGCTCAGTAATTGCAGCATATAGTAGATACTAGGGACGTAATAAAAAAAATTACAACACTGACCGGGAATCGAACCCAGGACCTCATGATCGCGGAACAAGTACACTGCTCCCTATACTGCTGCACTACTAATAGATAAGCATCGCTGAAAATTTTTCAAAATTGGTGGAGGGGGAGGTGTTGCGGTCTTATATTCTAAGGATCGAATATCCTTGACGTCTTCTACTTATGTGGCAAATTCCATTCAGATCTGGGAGGACGAGGTCGTGTCTTTTCCTTGTTAGATCTCAGTACTTTCCCAAATTATTCAACAAACAAAATCCAATTAAACAACCAATAGACTGAGTTTGTCGTTGGTGTCCCCTTAAGGCTCTAAACATCAGTTATAATGGCGCATTAATACTAATCACACATTGTATTAGGTCAGTCCATATGTCCCCGCATTTTCAAGGTAATACATGAAAAACAATATATTTTAATATCAATCGATTATATATTTTCCTTCATTATCTACAATCTCTTCCCACTTTTGTGGTATTTGTTGCATTCAATCGGAATAAAATTTCTTATCTTTTGAATTAAAAAATGTAGTTAGGCTGATTTGAACATCACCTTTGTCTCGAAATACTTTTCCACATAAAAACGACTGTAAACTTAAAAAAAAGTATACTGCTTGGAGCCATGCTTGATGTGACATAATTTTTCTCCTGTTAATTAAAGAAGGGCGTTTTTTAATCACTTCTGCATACAAAGTACTGAGTTGACGATAATTCACATCCGCTGTGATAGTTACATTAGGATCCCGCAAATTAAAATAAACAACTCCTGATATATCTCACCAAACAGATAGAAGAATCTTTTGTGTATGCAGTCCTGGTTTGACTGGTAGTTGATTTTGGTGTCTGATTTGCATCAACCCATAGCCTTTCTGCACGACATTGTCAAAGACTATCCATATTTCGTCCAGACACAATAAGATTGAGAAAAGATTCAGTTTTATTGTGACGTAACAGATGAAAACAAATGTTTCCTCTTTCCTGGAGTTTTGATGTTGATAACTGATGTGGGATCCATTTTTCACGTTTGGATATTTGTTGTATCTGCACCATATACCGATGAATGGTTCCATGCGAAGACTTTAACCTCTTTGTCATCATATCTATGGATAAAGTTGATTCTGCCTCTACCAGTATTTTCGACCCCGTGTCGTCACATTCAGTGGCACGTCCTGAGCGACGCGCATCTTCTGCTGTAGTGCATCCATCCCGAAATTTACTAAACAACACCTGTGCTTTCCTTACACTAATTTTTCAACATGAACAGTATTTATCTCTGCTGCAACATTTTTACCACTTTTTTAAAGCATAGTTGGTGTTTTCCATTTTTTCACTATCACTTTACGTTCGATCTTCTCAAAAACTGATTATCAAATGATTAACTATATATTATATATATAAAATTAAAAAGTCACTTTCCAAACAAATATCACTCATTCAAATAACTAAGGGAAAATACTCGGTAACTTATGGGGTGACCTGATACTTCGTAATGAAATTGATCTTCATTATGAAGTAGTGACATACTAGTGGTACTTTATTGTGTATCACAGTTGAAATGTCATTCTAGTAGTACTTCATTGTGCCTGACGGTCGAATTGTCGTTTATATTAGTAAGAGTAAAATTGAAGGCAAATGCAGATAACCTTTATAGCTTCATTAAAATTGCGATGTTGAAAGTTCTTTTTCATTATGAAGCAGCCTTGTTTCATAATAAAGTTCTATTTTATAATGAAGTCTAATGTGTCACTATTATGAAATTCGCTAAGGTTATGTCTCTATCTTAAATGCCATGATTCACCCTCACTCTAGTCAGTAGTAGATTTAATTATTAATTTACTACCGACTAGTAAGTCATTTTTTCCGTTCTAGTTTTTTAAGAACGTAACCTTTTCAAGTCACACAGACACAAGTACACATACGTATATGCCAAAAAAATCTTCCTTAGAATTTCAAAAACATTTTGTAAACCAAAGGTTTGGCTATCAGTGTTTTAAAAAACGTTTCAAAGTAACATAAAAGAATCTTTGTTTATTTTTAGGCATATTTCACGAGCTTTCAAGTATCAAAATATAATGTAGATTTAAAATCAAATTCAAATTCTAATGCCGCGCCGAAAAGTCTGTTTTCATGGTGTAAACTTATCTTTTCTACTCAACTTTAAGAGATTTTGTCGTATCTATGTCCTTTTTAAATTTCGTATCCTTTCCCGGCTAATAAAATTTCCTCTGGATCTGGGCGTGTTTATTTAGGCAAATTTACATGTTAACATTTACGTAGGGTATGCTTACTAAGGCTTTCTAAATCTTACTATAAAATGAAAACGATGGAAAAAGATCTGTTTGAAAGCTCACTGTATAATTTGAAAAATGAGTATCCTTTTTCTATCGATTCATTGCTTTTGTTTGCTTTGTCTAATTAGAATATATCGATTTGATTGTTTAATAGTCGAAAATTTAACCCTTGTGTCTGTAGCCATTTTTTTGCATATGATATTTAAACCCGAGTATAGTATAGTCGTATATCTACTAAAGAGGCAAGAGTTAAGGCTACTAAAAAGAGTGTTAGATACACCACTCCTTTCGGTCGGCCGATGAAAAGAGAGGCTTTGAATAATTTTCAACCGTAGCGAAAATTATTCAATGCTACTGAAAATCACCCGGTAGAGCAAGAAGCTAAATATTATCAGCCACGCGAACTATAATCAAACCAATTCACTGTGCCTTGCGCACTAGAAACTAATGAACTTGTAAATTATTGTGTATTTAAATTGACTAAATGCATCCGAAATCAAAAATTGCTTAATTATTGGACCATGCCATGATATACGAGTCCGAAGACAATTAAATCTGCAATCAGTGTCAAAGAGAACGCGAGAAATTGTTGGCCGATTTTAAAATTCTAAAGATGCAGTGCGGCGTACACCAATGTAAGAATAATTCAGGCAAAAAATGACGAGAACACTCACCGAAAAATATGCTTGACGAACCTGTGTTGAAAAAGGAGGACGCAATCGACATCGTTATCATCGAACCTTTAGCAAGTTTTGAATCGGCTAAAGCTCTTATATCCAAATCGTTCATCAGGACGACACTCTTTTTCTCCGAACGCGGATCATCCAGGACAAAGGTTAGGACATCGGACGGTCGTAGAATGATTTCCGTGTACACTATAAGATAAACCTGCATTCTGACAAGTCACCAAGTGTCTACGAATTTAACCTATTTGAAACAAAGTCAAAAATACCGCTCGTGGTGCATCGGTGCCGGCTTTGCTTTTCAGTGTTTTATACAACGTACGACGACCTGAGTGAACCTAGTCATAGTGCCGTTAAAGTTGACGATATTATATTTCCCAACTACCATCGTCTAGTTACTTTCATGGTTAATTGTAACAACTGCACATCCAAACAAAACTCGCCTCCTATTCTTCACGTCACATAATGTTTAAAACTTATGAAAGGTCAAAAAAATGCTATTAAATTTTTTTAACTAAATTTTTCTATTTTCAAGAGATGTGCGGTATGAAATTGTGTATTCTTATACGGGGAAAACTTACAAAATGTTTCCAAGCTACATTTTATTTGACTAGTTTACCATTGGAAATTTCTATAGTTCATACTATCATTCTTTGCGCTCCTTGCTGTTTATCGCCGTTTCCCGTGTGATCAAGTGTTTGCTTTTATTTGAATCATCAGTATTTATGAAAGTCGAATATATTTTATTGTATTCTATCATCGAAAATAATATTAGAACAATGAAACGGCCATTTTTGGAAAAGAATCACATAGAGCATCTGCCTCAACTTCTTGACAATCAAAATTCAAATCCCAGCATTGATGAAAAAGGTTTTTTTCTGTTAGATTTTTTGTTAAAATTTAGTGGGTTCAGAAACATTTAGAATGAGCAAATGTACCGGATCGGATTGAAACACATTGAAATGGATCGAAACAGATCACGGATTGGAAAGAATCGGGACGGATCGGATTGGAGTCGATCAGATTGAAACCAATTGAAACAGATCAGAGCAAAACTGATTCGACGGAAACAGCTTGAATCAAATCGTAGCAAAATCGGTTTGAACGGGTTGGATCTGTCCGATTCGGATCAAAAATCAAAATCTCAGGCTGAGAGTAGAGAATTTCTATGAGATTGTTACGTTATGCGGAATCTGTAGTATTCACTATAATTTTCAATGATTCTGACCATTCGCGGATACTTTGGGGTCTGTTATTTTAATTTTAATTTTAATTTCAATTTCTATACATGATCAAACATATCAACTTAAATAGAATGTGCATGTAAGAATTCTCGTCCTGCTCAGCTGTAAATTACTTTTATTAACTTTCAAGTTCCCAGTGGGAGGTTTTTGTAATGGGGCCGATTTTGTGAATCCCAAATTATTATTATTTCAGTAAGTAATAAGAATGGCGGCGCTCATCATTCCAAAGGGAAGGAAAAGGAAAAAGATACAGCGGGAAATAAAAAGAAGAAGATAAGAAAGAGGAAAAAAAATAAAAGAAAACGAAAAGGAAAGATAGAAAAGGCGTGAGGAAGAGGAAAGGGAAATAGGGACGTGATGAGCAGGTCAGAAAACAAGGACGAAGTGAATTCCGGGGCCGAGGAGGAGGTCGAGGCTTTGGTAGGAGGTGTCTTCCTCCATCAAAATTTTTATGGCTAAATGAAGATAATAATAAAACTATTAGAATTAATTACAATATTTTTGAATGATAGTAATAATAATTAATAATAGAAACAAATCATTGTTTCTTTATTCACCTCACTGGGAAGTCAATCGTTTGAGATTTAAAGGTCGTACCTAGACCACTTTTTTGTGATTTATCATTAAGCAATCATCCCAGGCACAATAATTGTAATGATTTGAATAAATTACAGCTGTTTCGCTCGTGTTGACTTCATAAATTGCTACTAATTGTCTTTGAGTTTTCTTGCGAAGAAAAATTTCAAATTTATGTTTCTTAAAGTCAACTCAACACGTCAAAACACAGTTAATTTTTTTGTTTGTACTTCTTTGAAATATCCAAAATTGGCAATAAGCATTCTTAAGGTACATAACATCATCAAATTTCCTCCAAAAAATTACCAATTATCTAAAATACATAAATTTTCTATAAGATTTCGGGTACAGTATCTTCTCAGTAAATGTTTAGATACTTGATTAGATAAGAGCCTTTTTCAACTCGATATTCAGATTCGAGCAATACCAATATTCTAGAGATAACTATTCCAAAGAAGAGCTATAAAAAGACATTGAGATTGGCCGACAAGGACGAGATTTTTACTTCCATCGATAAAAGCACAATTTTATCGGTTGTGCGGAGGCGATTGGCTATCGTAGCGTTCCGACCGTAAAGCGCCACTCTAAGCGAAATTGTTGCCGAAGCCATCACAACCCACATTTCCCAGCGAAATTTGATATGGGGGGATGGAAAAATTGAACAAACCAGCAAGGACGAAGAGCAGCAAATATCGATTTTATTAGATACACGAAGGAACGTCTGCAAGCCCATGATGCCGTGCTACTAACCAAGCACGAGTTGGCCATGAATGTCCTTGAGACATGTCTCTATGGTGCTCTCAGCTAAGGGCGCTTTAATTTCAAGGGTCAGCATCTAATTAATTTCGCTAATAAGAATGACGGGGATAAATGCGCTCCGCTGGTAGATTTGTAGAATAACGACCGAGTGTCCATAAAGGGTGTTATTTTTAAAAATGGCCTAGATTGGCAACGGGGTGTTACAACAACAGTCTTACTTTCAGGAACACGCGGATGTAGTGAGGTGAATGTAGGGCAATGTCAAAGGGTATAAAAGGTGTGACGAAATTGCGAAGCGCTGAAACAGATAAGGGCAAATGTAAACTTGAAAAAAATGTACTTTAAACTTTGTGCATTAACGGCAACTTTTCGAAGCTGAGTATCTTTTCTAAATGGATTTTGACTTTGACTTGAAACTTTAATCAAAAAGTCTACATTAGGGATATTAAAATTGCTGAAGGCTGATAACGCAATTATTTAGTGTTTTAGGATAAAGGAGCCAACGATCGACCGCTGAAAACTTTCAATCTTACATCATTACTCCTGCCTTAGGAAGAAGCGGATATTGGCTTAAAATATGATAACAACAGAAGAAGCGGATTTCGGCATAATGAATATTAACAAAATAACCTGTAGCTATTGCCTTTTCTGACTTGATTGGGTCATTTTGATACTATAGCATCGATTACTGGAATTATTTTCAGACACAGGATATATCGTTGAAGCTATTATCCCTGTACAAATAATGTTGGATAGTTTCAAAGGGGTCGAAGCTCAGATCTTTTCAGTTCAGGAGTTTTTTTAAATACATGTTTGGATGCGACACGGTAAACTCCACAACATAAAACTTTGATGAGCTGTTATGATAAGGAATGCATAGTTTGGATTAAGCCTAGCCAAACATTTGGCATGTGTGTTCTCCAATTGAAGAGCTTCTTTTAAAAAAGTTATATCCACGATATTGAATGAAGAATCTTTCCGACCATGTCTTTCTTTTAGTCGATGTTCGAGTTACTAATGATTCTCTGAAGACTTGAAGTTGGCAGGCCGTGTTTCCATCCAAGATAATTTATAGGACTTTGTTTCGTGTTAATGATAGGTTGTCAAAATGTCAATAGAACCTTCTAAAAGGAAGCCCTTCAAATGGTGATCGATTTTCTATGTCACATTAAAGAGATCAAAATATTGCCCGGTCTCAAATTTCGACTCCGTCCAAACATGTGTTGTTGAGCTGGGTGAATGGTTCATATTGTTTGACAGAGACAGAATGACGAGCTATATCGGCGTATTGTGTATATTTGAGCGCTGCATGTACACATGGGGTATTTTCAGAAAAAAAATAGTGTCTAATTTTTCTACAGGAATTCGGAAAACAACGAATTTATATGTAGCGCTGTTCAGTTCCAAAAATATAGATTTCGACTCTTAGCAAACATATCAGCTATGGTTTTCGCGCCAAATTGGCGTGGTTCGACTGACAATTATTAGCGTATTTCCCTTCTTTCATCTTTCACAAGCTACAGAAAAAGCATGTTTCTAAGTAAGGTTAGGTTATGAGGGTGCTAAGCCTAAACGGCTTCCGCTTCACTTAGACCGTCTATGGTCCATTGTGTCCTGAAAACGTGGAAACCTTCTGATTTATTCAATGAACCATCCTGATTTCTTAATGAAATCCAGGAGCTGGTTTATTCTAATGGTACTGAGCTCACTCACTTTCTCGAAAAAGAATACCCCTAAGTGCTTATGCCTTCTAGTAGCTAGAACCGGACATTTGCACGAAAGGTGTTCTACTGACTCTGTCTCCTCTTCATCGTCGTAGCTCCGACATAGGTTGCTAGCTGGAAGCCCAATTCTTCTTGCTTGTTCACCGGAAGACATATGGATCATCTGTAAATACACAAGGTCCATTTTTTCCTTTCTGGTATCTCAAACTTTTCCACAAATTACATCCAGCGATGAGCCTTTAGCCAAACTTAGACATTCCACAAGTGGCGTTCAGCGAGATCAGCGTGTAGCTATACACCGAGATGGGGCAAAGTGACGGCATCTAGATAAGCAAATAACCCGAAATCGCATGATCTCGACATTCCTAGAGGTAAGGCGAGATAACCGGTGAACATACATAGTAACTCAAACATGCAGGGCGAGCTGGGACAGTTTGACCGGCAGCGAGTGTTTTCGTTTCATATCGTTGCTTCGCGATTTGTTCGGGTATTTAAATTGAAACTAAGGTCGATTTCCAAATGTTCTCCATGGTTTTGTGTACGTATTAAGCAAAAATTTGCGTTGACGAACGAATCGTTCATTCGGTGTTAGATTTGCTGCAAAATGTGTAAACGCGACATAGTGCAAAAGCGTTGAATTTTTGGAACTCTACCCGCGAAAAAGTCGCCAACGTGAGACGGTACAGTGCGAAAACAAAATGATGCTGGTTTACATAACATCAAGACATCTGCTCAACATATAGTTCAAAACACATTTCGTGCAAAATTGAATTAATAATTTAAAAAATAAAATAAAATAAATTTTTAAAAAAATTAATTATTTAAATAAAATAAAATTAATTTAAAAAAAAATTAAATAAATTAAATTAATAAAATTTTAGATTAATGGATCCTTCCATTATAGAATTGGTGACGAAAAGTGACCTGACCCACGGAGTTGATAATTCCAGTGCTGTTGATGGTCCTAATTGAGATTCGCACACGCTTAGTTATTTGTGTGGAGAAACTTTTGGCAACTTGATTTGGGATGTCCGCACGCATAGGTTTTCACGTTGCTGTGGCATTGAAGATAACGTCTGAGGACTATGCCGTAACCTTTGTCGAAAAAAATCATCACGTGTTAGTGTTCGTTATTTTTAATTTTTGGGCGCCTTTTTAGTATATTTTTAACTATGTATTGCAGAGTCCGTTTCAGATTTATAAGCCAGATTAATATATTATATTGGCTTACTCAGCATCTTCAACGGCATAGTTGGCTTTCAAAATTACTAACACTGGTGTCTACTGCTTAGATATTTGTCTACTTCGTTGAATTGGTTTAAAATTCACGCTCAAAAAATCGGGTTTGATGACTTTATCTTAGGAAAATTCACTGATATTCCAAATTTTTATAAAAACAACTATAAATCTAGCCCTAAAATTGCATCAATTCCTTTTCATCAGCTTCTGTTGGTTTCGTGAACTTTGTCGTCAAATTTTCTGGGATTAAATTTGGAGTCGTCCTTGAGCACTATCATTTTTTTAGCCGCCTATTGCTTAGTCGGTTTTTTATATTAATGTTCCTCTGTCATGAAAAATTTGATATTTTGTCTTATTGCTTATCTTTTTGATCCATGAATAATTCGATTATCATGTGAACGCATAAATTTGTTAAAAGTTTATAAAGGAAAAAATTCAAAGAAAAGCTTAAGATGCAATACTGAATTCTACAACTTTAAACTCTATTAGAATCGAGCTGTGCAGCTAAACAAAGAATTTACTATCATATCCTTAGAAAAAATGCCCAAGATTTGCTCATCACGGCGTGGCAACCAAACAAAGAATAAATCAATAAAAGCGCAAACAATAGAAAGAACCGTCTCGTAAGCCCTTCCCTCATTTAATAGGTTTTCTTCGAATTAAGGGTGGCGATTTGCATGCACGACCAAGTGCAGTGACCTTTCCTAAGCACCTCCAACACTTCCGATCGCCACACTCCCACATTTAATTTAACAAAGAGCACTATCGTGGATTGCTAGTGCCATCGTCATCTTTATGCGGCTAGAATAGGTTAAGCCCATTAGTCCAATACGACAGAATGCTTAGTATCATGTGTGGCTGAGCCTGGGAAAAAAACTAGAGAAAATGCGTATTATTCGTACTACGTACCCGACTCACCCGAACCACCTACGATTCAGTTTGTTTTACTTATTGTAGCGCACAGGATTACTAAGGGTGGGAAGGTGGTTACATGGCGTGTCAGAAAATATATTTATTCTCCTTGGATACGTCGTGTAAACATTACAGCGTGGCTTTCTTGTTCACATTTGTTATTCCACGTGTTGCTTTTTAATCATATTTTGAGGTGGGTTGGATGTTTGCAAGGTTGTGGTTGTCGAATGTTGACAAAAGTACGCAAGATAAACCCTCATGTTTGGTTTTGAGTTCAAGATATAAATCATTCCAAAAACACTATGAAGAAAGACGCTCCTAATGATATATTTTTCTGAAAATCTCAAAAAAATACTCAACTGTTTTACTGTAGGTAGCTCTCAACTATTTAAACTCGCATCATACTCCTTTTTACATCTTTAATAGTTGAATCGTTTGGAAATTTCAATATGGGACTTTATTTTGGTCCTGTCCTCGAAAAAAACAATACTTTTCATCTACAGGATGGCGCAAAAGTTTTTGATCTGAATCATGAAAAATCAACCCGAATAAATTTGTCGGCAAAAAAACTATCATCAAAAATTTTGACACCCACTTTAAATTGTCTTATAGCTACAAAGCTTTAATTAATTTCCATGAAGAGTGAAAACAGAAATTTATACGATCATACGAAAATAATGACTTTTATTGAAGACTCAGCAAAAACAGGTACGAAAATTCGAAAGGGATTTGTAGGTTAGCCTAATTACAAGTAAAGAGACCCATAAGTACTTGAGTTTTTTTTATTAGCCTTAGAATTTAACTTCTGTACAGTAAAACGACTTTTGAAAATATAAATTTATCCATTCAGATTTGGTTACTTGAAGTGAAAGTACCAAATTTATCGAAAGATCTTAATTTTAACGCTCTTTTGTACAAACCCTAAAAACTTGAATCTTCAACGAATTGAATTGGAATTTTTTTGCGACGATAATGGCAAGTGTTCGAATTCAAAAACGTATTGCAATTCAACGCATGCATCGATTGGGGTACAGCTACAGCTACATATGCAGAGTACTTAGGATCAGCAAGAACACCATGAAAAAATGGTGCGAAGCCAAAGAAGGTAACGTGGAGGATAAGCAACGAAATGGTCGACCGTCGGTACTTTCTGCAGAAGCAAAAATAAAAATTCGAACATTGGTTCCAGGAGTGGAGATGCGAACAGTGACGAAACGGCTTAGCACCTCTCCGGCGGCCATTAAAAACGTGACGAGGCGAACCGTTCAGCGATACATTCGGTCCACCAACTGGGGCCGGCAAGCCTATAGTCAACGCAAGAAACCTCTCCTTTCCAAGAAGAACATTCGAGACCGACTGAATTTCTGTCAAAATCTCAAAAACTTCGGATTTGCTGATGACAATGCCCGTGGTGAAAGGCTGCGAGCAAACATCCTTTTTACGAACGAGTCGTGGATCCAACTGCATCCAATACCCAATCGACAAAATAGGACAGTGAGAACCAGCAATCCCAAAATATTCCCGTAATACAGACTCTGAAATTCGACTTAAAAATCATGGTAGCTGGCGGAATGAGCAGTCGCGGAAAAAGCCAAGTTCACTTTGTTCAGCAAGGAACAGGGGAAAATTCTGCCTGTTTTTGTGGAATACTTTTCTAATCGCCAACAATTCAGGGACAGAAAGGAAGCGATTTTGATGCAAGATAGTGCCAAGCCGCATACTTTTCTTTAAAATTTTATACAAGAAATATTATGGTCAGAAACTTTTGCCTCTCCCTGTATTTATTTCATCTATGAAGTGATTGGACGACCATTCTACTTTCTAAATTCTCTGATTTATTGAAAATTTTCGTTCAAGCTTGTACATATAACTTGTAAAACCTCATACCTTAGAAAATTCGTGTTATACCAATCTGTATTAACCGATTCCGTATTATACGAGTCCGTGTTATACGTAGTATTAATTTAGTAGTTAATTTACAACACCTTTTTTCTCTTTTAAAATTTACATTTATTAACAAGACAAGCGTCTTGCGTCTTTACAATTCGAATTAAAAAACAAGAAGAAACTTACATTCTACATCTTAGCTTCTTATATTAAAAAATAATGCTGATGCAGCGTCTGGCGAAGCCATCCGTGGCTAGCGTAATTCCTATGAAGATGCACTTGTGGAAAATGCTTACGTTGATCGTTGCATTTTTCATAGATGTTGTGCAAGCGTTTGATCATGTTTGGCGTTAAGTCTTCCCCCTTTTAAGACGATGGTCCTCAATCGTCAAAGATATGGGCTGCTGTTGAACCTTAGTATTGACATATAGTTAGCAGCCGGATCATCCAAGTTACTTGATCCTGCTGGTGATTGAGACGCTGGTTGTTCGGCGTTTGTTGAAAGGAATCTTCTGTTGTTAGGTCGCCATGCCATATTTCTCTCCTATACTGTAACTCAGGTTTTGCGGGCAGACCGATGTTAATATTGCAACATTATCATGTGAGCAAAAATTACACTTTTAAACACAAACTATAGTCCGAAAATATAATCACTAAACCAATCATAAACCATGTGCGAGCCCGCCATACGACGATCTATGACGTGCACTGTTGCATGATATGCGCGGCTAGGCTCTCTATGTACTTAGCCAATCACTATGTGTACTGTACTATTTGTGTACAAGTAGTGAATCAGCAGGGAAACTCTGAATAATGATTGTTTACGCTTCATATTTCGTGTTTATTGCCACTGTTTCCGTAAAATTAAATAAGTTTCCATTGAAGACAAAATCGTTTACGTACCTTATTTGCCGATTCCTACACTTGCGAGGAAATAAAATTAGGACGCCTATCTTACTCCCAAAATTATTTCACGAAATGGGGAAAAAACTATGATGCGTTTTTTACTAACAAAATTACATGAACAAACGTTTATTTAAAACTTCTAGCAGCAGTGTTCAACCGAAAATGAGTCATGGAAATTACGAAATCTTAAAGGTTAGAAATGAGGATTTATTTAATGGAGATTTGTAAATTGGATATTTGTGAACTTTCCAATTCCTAATAGAATCAAGCAAAAAAAAATTATCAGTTGAGAGTCAATAAACGATCAACCTTAGGGACAAAACAATGATAAATTCTGTACCCGAAATGTACAACAAATTAAAATCAGTAAAAAAGGCCACAGAAACTTTTAATTTGTAACTAATGGTTTGCGTCTCCTTGTTATCATGTATGCTATTTCAATTATATTAAAGCCACTTTTAATTATATTAAATCTTGACAATATACTCAACATCACGACACAGCTCTACTTAATATTCTTATCTACTAATTTATTTATTTGTCTTGTTCCAAAAATAGATTTCATTATCCTTAGTTTGAATGCTACTATACATTGTACATAGAGGTGTATGCCTCTATGTTTCTTTTGATGTTGCCTACTATAGAATCCTTTAAAAAGACCTCCAACGACCTCACCAGAAATGTTTGTTCCAAACCGAGACAAATAAATAGTAACCTTGTTAGAACTGCCTTTCATTCAGCGAATTGATGGGCAATTAGGCTGTCGCTGATGTCTCACCAAGAAAGCACTTCTGCACAAAATTGAATTTAACATGACAGCCTAATATCCCGCCAATGTGTCCTGCGATGAAATGCTATTCGATGTGGAAGCAGCAACTTGAAAACGCTCGCGAAAACAACCCGTTGTTCCAAAGGTTGCGTGCTGAATCTGCATTAAGTGAATTTGCGTGTATCTGCACGGCAAATAAATTATTCGTTGACCAATGAATTTGCCATGAATGAGGTGAAGGCCATTTAGAGGATATCTTAGCCGCACCTTAATCCTCGTGATGAATAAAAACACTCGTTGATGAAATTCAGGAAGTTTTTTCGGGTGGTAGAATTAATTTGGAATTGGATGGCGTCATTGTTATTTTCGGATAGAAATTGTTTTGTGGAGTCCATCAGGACCACAACAAATGTCGTTTTTAATGAATTAATATTGTAATAAGGGTAGCGACTTATGAAGCAATAAAGTTCAGAGAACTGCAAATGGAAAATTGTACTTTTTCATACATGGATGAAACATTCCCTACTCAAGCTGAACAACTTTCTTGGAAAACATTATGTTTTGGATAATGAATAACACTGCCATTATTCCTATAGTCGTTGGTTGAATGTCTTTCGAAGTTACCGTCCGTAACGTTACGATTTTAACTCTATTTGAAGAACCCATGTAATGTACAGAAAGCGTTCTTAGGTATAGCGTGGTTACCTGACAAGATATGTTTTCACACCACGGGGTTCTTAGGTCACGGGTTAGGATGAGCTCGCACCAAAGCCGCCTTCAACATACTAGTCAGTAGCCCATACAAGTATGAGTGCTGCTTTTCCGAGCATGAGTACCAGACCTTGCTTCGACTTTTTCAATATCCCTGGTAAAGATCGGACCTATCAGTATCCTTACTATTCTTTGGAAAGCGTCACCCCAATTACCACAATACAGAAGGAGTGCCGAACAGCTACCAGTTCCAAACTGTATTAGAAATGAATGTACTCGCTTTTTGTGTGTCAACCATAACCACCAAGTTGCCACCAATAGGTTCCCCACCGACACCTGCAGAGCACAAGTCCTTAGGGACGCGGCTTTTTTCGCACCAGTATACCCCTGGTAAGGTTTCGAGAAAGTGTGTGCAAAACTTCTTCGATTGAGTCTCAAGGCAAAACTCCGGATCGATCGCCGTGATTTAGGGATATCATCCTTCCCATCAAGTCCATCAGTCCCTGTTTATCGTCATCCCTTTACCTCAGCATCCTGTTGAAGGGATGTTGATCTGAGGATCTGTCGGAACCCCTCCTTCTTTGCATTGGCTTGGGACAAATCTCCTGGCTGCTTAGGCCAAGTACTAAACATCTTCTGATCGACACCGCCGGACACTTCATGCAGTGTACAATCACTGCAAGTGGGCAATTTTATTTTGCAAGGCCATATATAATATTGATCATCTTCCGTTTCAGACACTTTTCTTGCAATACCAATCGCAGGAAGACATGACAGGCAACAATTTTATAAAGAGACTGTGTTACGTGCCACATCATCTATTTACTCCGCCCTTTAACGATATACCTTGCCACTCTTCGCGGGATGCATCCTATCAGTAGGTTTTGGTCAGATGGCGCTCAAATTGGTGAGGCTTTCAACCAGTACACTCATGAAAAATGCAACAATCGATACTCAAAGATTATGGTATTACTCCTAAACAGTATGAATAATTGCCACAGCGGCTCTATTTGGTGGGATATTAAAAAAACTGTCCTGTCTTTACAAACAATATACCGAGTATTGTACGGTAGAAAAGAAATATCAAGTGGTATGATCGAATCGAATCAAACAGATTTATGATGTTCCATTTTTCACTACTACAAGCTCTCGTGGACTTGAGGGGTTAAAAATATTTTATGGGCTACATTTTCCCTTCGTTTTGGGTTAGGATGCCTTTCCCAGATGATTGATCATTGCAAAACCGACTAATGTAATCGTCAATGCCGCTCATTTCGTTAACACCGTACTTTAATGAGCAGCAATTTATTAGAAAGTCCGTTGTATTTTGTTATGGTTTCGGATTTTTTTTGAAGTTGATATTCCTGTTGGAATATGAAGCTTGTGTTAACTACATTTTGGTAAAGATGTCCAATTATGTCATGTATTTACTTTATTCAATTCTGAAGAGTAAAAGTCCAATTTCCTGTAACCTAGCCCAAGAAGTGCTCGGGATCAAAATAATAACTCCCCACTCAAATTAATGTAAAGCTGTCAGCATTTTCGTCTCCTTCATTTTCCATGTATCTTGGCACTAACAGTTAAAGGTCTATTCTTGAATTATGGCAACCTTATCAGGTGCTGCCACTCCACTATTTCTAGATGTAGAGCGGTCGTGCTGTCCTGGGAAGGTGGCAGCACCTGATTGCCAACCTTCACACCGAGATCGCACATATTTTCATCTAATGACCCTTCTACATGAGTCACCTTTGCCAATTTGAAAAGATTTGAAGAAATTTTCAAGTCAGTTTGAACATTTGTGCACATGAAGAGCTTTGATTGTTGTCTGACGATAGGATCTCGATGCGGGCTAAGAAGATTTCTTTCGAAGCTCTAAACCTGTAAGGTGCAGTTTGATTCGTGCCTTATTTAGATCAAATTCGCTTCTTTACTCAGATCAAACATCTTATAGCCATTTCCCCCTGAAGTCAACGTTCATAAATCCTATTAGTATTTCTTTGGTGTAAACGCAAAACATTGCCGGCTATCACGTTTTTAAAGGAGTGCTCCGAACATAGCGGTTCGCAGTGTCTTGACCTGTTTCAAAGCAAAGTTTTTTGTAGAAGCTATCTTGTGTAGATCTATTAGTACCACATAGCTTGTATCATTTGTGTGTAGTGTTTGGACAGAAAGCGTTCCTAGATTTAACGTGCTGTCCTGACACCACGGGGCTCTCAAGCCATGGGTTACGATGAGCTCGCACCAAAGCCCTCATAAACGTACTAGTCAGTAGCTCATAACTTATGTTATGAGTACTGCTTTTCCGAGTATGAGTTCCAGATCTAATCCAGAGCTTTCATAGATTCCTTCATTATTAACTTCCCAGTATATGGGAAGTTCTTGTAATCGCTTCGAAAATCGAAATTGAAATTTTCAACATTTCTTTACGTTTCGAGGTCTATAGAGTATATATAAAGTGTTTTTAGAAAGGGAGATGTATGTGTGTGTGTGTGTACGTACGTACGTACGTACGTTCGTGGACACTTTTTTCTACGAGCATAACTCACGTAAACAAAGTCGTATCGACTTCGTTGAGGTGTCAATCGAAGCGTCTTTGCAATCTTAAGAGCTGATTAGTTTTTGGGATACTTCGGTCGGGGGGGTTTGCTGTTTTGGCCCTTTGAAGGTCATTTCTGTCATGCGTTATATCTCGCGAACCAAACATACGATTTGCATGATTGAGGTGTCAATCGACGTGTATTAAAATTTGTGTGAATCTATCAAATTTTGAAAAAAATTGTTGGAGCGGTTTTTTAATTTAAGGAAAAAAAGTGCAAAAAATTAGGGTTTTTTTTTATATACAATAAATTTTCAACCTGATTTACGAAAGACAGTATTCAATTTTTATAAAATTTATACATTTCAAGTAATGTTTGTAAAAACAACATCAAAACTTTTTCTCATGATTACGTAAAAAATTAAATAAAAAATAAAAATTCATTAACAGGCATCATGCTTTTCAAGGTCATTTCTGTCGTGCGTTATACATATCTCGCGAACCAACCATACGATTCGCATGGTTAAGCTGTCAATCAACGCGTATTAACATTTGTGTAAACCTTTCAAATTTTGAAACAAATTTTGAAAAAAATCGTTGGAGCCGTTTTTTAATTTTTTTAAAAAAAAAGTGCAAAAGTGATTTTTTTCAAAAACAATAAATTTTTAACCTTATTGTCAAGTCCAATTAATCAATCTATATATAATTTATATAGGTACTTCAAACAGTTTTTTTAACTGCCATCAAAATTTTTTCTACTGACCACAAAAAAATCAAATAAAAAATAAAAAATCCTTAACAGACATCATAATCTTCAAGGTTATTTCTGTCATGCGTAATATCTCGCGGATCAAACATGAACGCGTATTAATATTTTTGTAAATCTGCTGCATTTTTAAAAAAAATCGTTGGAGTCGTTTTTTAATTTAAGAAGAAAAAAAAGTGCAAAAAATTAGGTTTTTTTCATAAACTATAAATTTTTGCCCTGATTTGCGAGATATAGTAGACAATGTTTATAAAATTAAAATTTACATACTCCAAACAATGTTTGTAGAAGAACCATCAAAATTTTTTCTCACGATTAAGTAAAAAATTAAATTAAAAATAAAAAATCATTAAAAGTCATTATGATTTTCAAGGTCATTTTTATCATTCACTATATCTCACGAACCAGATATAATATTTGCATCATTAAGGTGTCAGTTGACGTGTATTAACATCTTTGTGAAGTTTTTAACATTATAAAAACTCGTTTCAGCCTTTTTTTAATTTAATAGAAGAAAATGCAAAAAAAAATATATATTTTTCATAAAAAATATTTTTTAACATGATTTGCACAGCACAGTAATAACTGTTTTTAAAATTTATACATTCTTATCAGGTTTTGAAGAGAAACCGGCAAAATTTTATTCCATGATTATGAAAAAAAAAAACTAAATTAAAAATAAAAAAATCATTCAAAGTTACCATGTAAAGAGGCTTCATACGAATGCTATTACTTTATATCTTTTATTCTAAAAAAATGTTGTAAATTCAATCAAAGTTTTAAAATATTGCATAATTTGAGCAGGTTTTTGATAGTTTTAATAGTCTTTTAATTAAAAAAACCGCTCAAATTTTGAAAACCAACAAAAATTTTCAAGACCGAAAAGGCCCCCACCGATTGATCCGCGTGAATATTCAATCTGTCCGCATCGACCAAAAAAATTACGTAATCAATGGACCCTTCCGTAGACGATTTGATTCATATTAATTCATTCCTGTTACTGTTATGAATACCTCTCATTGTTTTAATGTTGTTGATGTTTATGTAGATATTACTGGGAAGTTGACCGTGTGGACCTCAAGGGTCGCACCTTGCGGCTTGTTTCTAGTACAGATCGAACCTATTAGCATCATTATCGCTGTTTGGGAAGCAGCACCCCCGTTGATAACGCAACAGAACGCCAATGCACTACGATACAGAAGGGTTGCCGAATAGCTGCCGGTCCTAAACTGTATTAGAAATGACTGTACCCGCTTTGGGTGTCAACCACAGCCACAAAATTGCAACCTCCACAGGTTCCTCAACCAAAACTGGCAGGGACAATTCCCTGGGGCCCCGGTTACCCCTGGCAAGGTTTCGAGGAAGTGTGCAGAATCTGTTCGGTAATTTAGGGTTATTGTCCTTTTAACCATAAGAATATATGATACCTGTTAATCGTCATTTCTTTGCCTCAGCATCCTGTTGAAGGGATGTTAATCTGAGAACCGGTCAGAACCCCTCCTCCTTTGCACTGGCTAGGTACAGTTCTCGAGGCTGCTTCGGCCGAGTCTAAACATCTGCTGGTTGACATACTCGGGCACTCTTTCTGCAGAGTACTTATTCGGCTATGCGCCTTTTCCCAAGCATACTCCAGGCCGGTTGTACCTCCCCGACCACAGTGTTGGAAAGCGGGGTTTTAATCATTGAAAAAACATGATTTCTTCATGAAGTTGTCAAGAGTGAAGCGACGAAATCGGAAATCCAATTTTCTATCATTGCACTGGGATCTATCGCAAGTAAATCCACTTGATCCTTTCGCGCTTTCTAATGATTGGGTCACCTAACTCTGTGTTTGGTTTTGCCAACTTCGTACACTTTCATCGTGTTTAAAATACTACCATCATCCTTGAAGCACGTGTGGACTATGATCGTTAGCTACAAACCTTTATTTAGAAATCACCGTCTGGCCCAAAATTCTTGTCATCTCTCAATTTTGTGATGCAAGCCCACCTCCGTTCTTCATGGCATGATGATGTCAACTTTGCATCCGTCTTTTATGATGAAAAATTAAGACGAGCTAGCGCTTTCTTCTCTAGTCTAATACATATACTGTTTACACTAGACTAAGTTGCCTAAACATATAAATAAATTAAGACGATGTTGTGGAAGGACTCTGAAAAAACTCTTCAGTTTCATTAGTAAAGACACACCAGCCTAGATTAATCGTTGGCTTCCTCAAAATAATGCCTCCGACTGTTTCAGTCCATCGAACACTTCCTTCAGTTTGCCAATCTTATAAGCAATGGGAATCTGCGTTTACTAAATCATCCCAGTGTTTACGTACGTGATATATAATGAGAAAGTACATTCAAAATTGAATATGTGTAATAAATGTGGTTCGAAAAGCATAAAGTTGCGGAAGAATATAATCTGAAATGAATATACCAAACATGTTATTTCATCATCTTTCAGGGCACTGTAAAAATTACGCAATAATAACTACGAGATACCACACAAGAATTATGCTTGCTTGCTTCTTCAAGTGAAATACTTGGAAACACGGTAAGGATCCTAGTAATAGGATGCGCCTATTATTGTCCACTAAAAGTTCAATTGATACTGAAACAAATTGTAGACATGATTCGAACTAGAATCGAAAAATAATATCAATTCAGTTGCATAACATGACTTCATTAGTGAAAATTATCAATTTTCGTCCTTATTCTCGTTCAAACAACTCGCAGCATAACTTTATCCGCCATCATAGCAATCAAACGAACAAATTACGTAACAGCACTCCTAGCAAACGACAAACTAACAAAAATCCCATTCAATATTGAGAAAACAGAGTGGAAAGAATAACACAACCAACAAACACATCCTTAACAAAACAATTTTCGTTTGAAATTCAATCAATAGAATTCAAGATGCCGCAACGCAACACTGGCCTGGGAGCAAGGACAAAAAGTCTGGCTGGCTCGTGTTCATCTTGCGCCGTTCTGTTGGGAAGCAATGATCCTGATTGGGATTGGGTCGACAACAACTATGCCGACGAATGGCGCCGTAATGGCATCGCATGTCCTTTTATGTTGTCCTATTAACATTGTTATCAAACAGAAATGTAGCCTATTTGAAGTCCGGACATCACAAGAACCATTTTCGGAAGACTCTCGACATGACTGTGACCCATTTGTATCAATCCCTGGATATTGCAGGACTTGATGTCAAGTCCTCGGAAAGACTGTCATAATTTCTTAATTGCAATACACTTTATGTAAAACTCTCAAATTCGTTGGATTCCAACGATGAAATTAATTCGGTCTTGTGTTTGTCTGAAACGGACGAAAAATGTTGGTAATATCTTGGGCTTTGATGATGATGGCAGAATTTCAGTAGAAGCATTTGTTTTTGTTGGCTTTTTGGGTTTGTAGGATTGTTCTCGTTAATTGCTTGCTCGTTAATGTAAAATTTAAACAAACTGGGCTTGTTTGCATAATTTTTCAAGGAATATGATTAGGCTAGGAGTGGCTAACGTTACATAAGAGCGTATTCAGGGTGGACGAAACTTTCAATGGACTATTAAGTCGAGCTTCTCCGAAATAAATGGTTAAAGATCAGTATCCTTAATATGCTCAGATTGCTTGAAGGAATAAGTCCACGTGAAACTTTATCGGGTCATAAGGAAAAGGGCGTGACCGTTCTTTTTCGTATCAATTTTCAAAATCGTTTTTTTAAAAACCCTCGCTATTTCTGAACGAAAAATATATTGAAAAACGAGGTAATTGAATACGTATTATTAAGTACAAAAGGCTTGGAACAATTTTCATCTAGGTTTCTGTCAATTCCACTGGCAGAAACAACGAAGTATCTATGGTATCTCACTGTTTCATTTCATTGTACTTCATTATAAATTCTAATGTGTCATGAGTGTAAAATATGGAATATCTAATTCATTTGTAGTAGGTTGTACCAATTATTAATTTTGTAGCAAAACTGAGAGTAGTAATTAAGTAGTGGAACTACATTGGGCATGGTAAGAGCGTGACGCTCTGCATACCTGCAGTATCACGAATCGACCTAAATTAGGTATTTATCCTAATCGGTACATCTTTCCTCTATTTCGAGATGAAGGATTGACGTTAGTTCAATTTTGCGTTTTGTAAGGAAAACACCCATTAAAACTGAGTCAAATTTTTAAAACTCGGTTCGAGGCTGTATTTTCAGTTTGCCATGCATTAAAATCAAAAACGACTCATAAGGCTGCCTCAAAGTATCTGAAAAAGTCGGTGATATTCGATATTAACCCAACTCTCTGCTTACCCAGCTTACTGCTAACCTTACTGTCTGCTTACCCAGCTTACTGCTAACTTAGCTGTCTGCTTACCCAGCTTACTGTTAACCTAGCTCTTTGTTAACCCTGCTGCTAATCGAGCTGGCTGCTAACCTAGCTGTCTGCTAACCCAGCTATATGCTTACTCTGCCGTCAGATAACTCAGCTGTCTGCTAACCCTGCTGTTTTCTAACTCAGCTGTCCACTAACCTAGCTGTATGCTAACCCGGCTGTTTGCTTTCTTTTCTGTCTACTCACTTTGCTGTCTGCTAACCGAGCTGTTTGCTAACCCAACTGACTGCTAACCTAGCTGTCTGCTAACCACGCTTTCTGCTAACCCAGCTTACTACTAACCTTGCTATCTGCTAACTCTGCTCTCTGCTAACCCAGCTGTCTACTAAACTAGCTGCCTTCCATTCCTGCTGTCTGCCAGTTTGCTATCCCTGCTGTCTGCCAACGCTACTGTATGCTGACCTAGCTGTCTGCCTACCCTGCTGTCTGCTAACCCAGCTGTCTACTAAACTAGCTGCCTTCCATTCCTGCTGTCTGCTAGTTTGATATCCCTGCTGTCTGCCAACGCTACTGTAAGTTGTCTGCCTACCCTGCTGTCTGCTAACCTAGCTGTCTGCTAACCCAACATACTGCCAACCCAGCTTCCTGATAACCTAGGAAAAATGAAGATGACGTAAACGAAAGATGATAAGGCGATAGTGGAAACATTTCAGAGAAATCCGAGTACTTCGTTGAGAAAAGCATGAGAAATGTTATGCAAAATAATATTAACATGTCACTGTATATGATCCGCCGGTGGTTTAACGAAACGAACAGTGCAAGCAGAGCCACAATATAAGGAGAGTGGGCAGTGGGCTGAAGCGAATAAGGATCGTGACTGGACCACAGTAATATTCACGGACAAATTTTCGTGTGGCTAACGAATACAGTGATACGTGTGGGGCGAAAAAAGATGAACCCTGAATCGAGTTGGAAAGTTACATGTTCATAGTAATTTTTTGGGCTCAAGAATTTGGCAAACTTTTAGCTTTTACTGGCATACTGACGGCTCCAAAAATGGTGGAGCTATAAAAAAAAAGATTGTGGTCGTTCGTCAAAATGCTATACTGTAACGATAATAAAGAGTGGATCCTTATAGAGGATAATGATCCCAAACATCGAAGTCAACTCTTCGCAGCATTTAAAGAGAGAAATGGGAGGTGATTATAAAAAAAACGGAGACTGGACGCCTTATAATTGATTTTGCCATAAATATAATAAAGGTCTTTCCAACAATGAATAAAGTCTTTGGATATTATCAATAGTTTTCTTTTAATTACGGCCACATTGTATACCTAATCGTGCCATAAGTTCTACCACAAACTCGACCGCGCTCGCGAAACTGTTGCCCATGTGTGTTGTTCCTGCTGTCACCATTTTTAGATACGTCATACGTTATGTTGATAGCTGATGTACATTTTAAGGGACTCTCAATCATCGGCCTATAAAAAAGAAGAAGAAGGAATGACGCCGTGGAAGAAATTGCACTGCTGATGGGTGTTACAGCCAAAGAAATAACCAAAAAATGGACTGTTTTAAGAAATCAGTTCAGCAGAAAAAAGTTTCCTATACCGAATCGATCCTCTATCTTTAGCTCCATATAAATGTTACAATTTCGAGACAGTAAGTAGGGCCTTACACGCACTTTAGGCTTTCTTCTCTTAGCAATCAAGCCGACCACAGCTGACACTGATAGTACGTCTTCTTCGTCCGAACACATTTCCACAATGATTTGTTTTAGAAAACAATATGTGAGCAGGAGACACTTTGTGTATATACACAAAAAAATGTGTAGACGTTTTTGTGTAGTGTGTAAAACAAAATACGCGCAGGAGACCCGGCTTTATGTTTGTTCGTTCATGTGTAAAAATGCAGTGGGGTGCAAACGAAAACTGAATAGCAGTTGTTGCATTACATAAGTGTGGAACATCTGCAAGTGAAATTTTCAACTTGTTGCACCAATATTGAAAATAACACAACGATTTGTTTATTGTGCGATCCAAAGATTCAACGAGATCCAGAGTGTTTAAACTCGAACCCGTTCAGGACGGCTACGTGACGTGCGTACTCCTGCAGTCGTGAAAGCCATCGAGAGTCGAATTCGTTGAAATTTACTTCGCAAACAACGAATAATAAAGAAGTATATCTCGCATCAGAAAATCGGATCTTCTAAAGCCCACACCACACAAGCAGGGTTTGAAAGCAATGTTGCAAAATGTTTACGGCGTGGAAAA
Organism: Oxycera nigricornis; assembly: GCA_963942545.1. Classification (NCBI taxonomy): domain Eukaryota; kingdom Metazoa; phylum Arthropoda; class Insecta; order Diptera; family Stratiomyidae; genus Oxycera; species Oxycera nigricornis. The sequence goes on along the minus strand of OZ012661.1, from coordinate 92,421,135 downwards.
GGAATGGTCTTTTTGAAGTCCAGATTTGAATTATCTGGACTACAAACTGGAGGCCGAGTTAGGGAGCATGGTCTGCAAAAGACGACACTCAAACATAAAGAGCCTTAAGCGAGCTTTAAAACAAGCAATAGCTAATTTTCCTTTAGAAGCAGTACGTAAGTTTCAATTTAAGGTAAAATGTTGTTGAAATATAAATGGCATATACTTAGTCGTGTCATAAATTCTGTCACACAATTTCAAATGCGCGCTTTCTCAGAAATCATCCTGGAACTGTACCGTTATGTTACAATTTATAACAAATGAACTGTAAGGCGTAATATTCCGATCAGTTTGGTAACAGTTTTTGACTAGTAATCATGGAATGGGGCGTGAAAGAAAATCGTATCGCTATAATAGCACTCCATAAGTGTGGCAAAAGTGCTTCTGAAATTTTGAGTTTGTTGAAATCGCTTAAAATAAAAAAAAGATTTATTTATCGTGCAATATAACGATTTAATGAGACCTCAAGCATAGATGATAGAGCAAGGACCGGTTGTCCACGTACCGTTAGAACAGCCAGTGCCATCAAAGCTGTCCGAGAGCGCATCCGTAGAAATCCGCTGCGCAAACAAAAAATTTTGTCGAGGGAATTGGAAATCTCCATAAGATCGATGAGTAGACTCATTCGAGATGATCTTCATGTGAAGGCTTATCGTCGGTCAACAGTCCACATGTTGACTCCACGGTTAAAGGAAATAAGATTGAAAAGATGCAAGCGTCTCTTGCTTTGGCACGCAACTGAGGGGCATGAAAACATTCTCTTTACCGATGTAAAAAAATTTAATGTGGAGGAAGTTTTTAATAAACAAAATGATAAGGTTTATTCAACGTCATCAGAAGAAGCTAAAAAACGGTTCCCAGAGTACAACGAGGCCATCATCCAGCTCTTGTAATGGTTTGGTGGGGTGTATCTCATAAAGGTGTCACAACACTCCATTTTCGCGAAAAGGGAGTCAAAACTGGTGCGGCGGTGTATCAAACCAATGTGCTAGAAGGTGTTGTGAAACCTTTATCGTTCACTCTCTTCGGTGGACAACATTGGGTCTTCCAGCAAGACTCTGCTCCTGTTCACAAAGCAAAGAGCACACAGCAGTGGCTACGCAACAACATTCCTGCTTTTATTGCACAAGAAGATTGGCCATCCGGGAGCCCAGATTTAAATCCGCTGGATTATGCTTTGTGGACAAAATTAGAGAACAAGGCCTGTAGAACTCCCCACCGGAATTTGGACAGTCTGAAAAAATCCTTGGTGAAAGCAGCAAATGAAATGTCGTTGGATACCGTGCGTGCCGTTAGAGACCAGTGGCCAAAACGTTTAAAAGCTTGCATAAAAGCAAAAGGAGGTCATTTTGAATAAAGTTAATATTATTTAATAAACAATACCATACTAAAATAAATTTCTTTGAAATAAACATTATATCTTTTATTTCTTAGATTTCATGCTACTTTAAAGTTGTGACAGAATTTATGGCACGACTAAGTATACTAGGATAACTTATTCTTCAAGATTACCGAATAGTATAGGATATAATTACACAGAGAGTCTTATTTACTAAATTGGGTTCGTTTGTCGGAGAACAGCTAAAACCCTAGTTTAATTGAAAAGCAGCAGTGCGTTCAACGGAAAACAATTTCCATCAGAAATACCATTGTGTGTTAAGCCATATTCAGCTGTTTCTGAACTCAATGTTGGTCGTATTTGAAAATTGGCACGATTCAACGTTCTAATGAGTCTCATTAGCTTGAACACGAAATAAGCAACTGTCGTTACTTTTAGAGATTCAGCGAAAAGTCACACATGTATTTATTTCACTTTCACAGAGTATGCTCCGAGCAAACACTGCAATTTACGATTCGCATTGTAGTTATAAAATGTATGCATGACGATTGCAATTAGAAGGAACATGTTGGATTTAGCGATACTCCACCATGTCTTTTATGTGAGTTTGGTTACGAGACGTGGTATGATGGCATGTTTCACACATGAACTCCTACTAGAACGCAGCATGCACGAAGCAGAGAGCGAAAATTAGCTGCCAACTTTATCACGTTAGTGCTTTGTGTTGTTTCATGCATTCATGGACATGGACACATGTGCTGCAGAATGATTTTTTGATTGCTACTATTTTAAACTCTCTAAAACTTTTCATGTCCCTAAAAACCATTCATTTAAAAATGAATGAACCCCAATCCAAATTAACCGAAAAAAACTACACTTCTGGAAGGTACTTTAGCAGAAAATCTACTTAAATTACTCAACGATTGTGAAGCTATTTTTGACCCTCTCCATAACTTTTGAACTGCGCCTAAATGTAAATTCATCTTAAGTTGATCATAGGATTCGCCTGTCATGTTCGAACCCAATTTTCCAGCTACAGAACACCGATTTGCATAGAAATGTACATTGGACGATCCTAAAAGTGGAAAAAGTTTTTGACGAAATTTTCTATTATAGTATGGCAAACGATTCGCCCTCTTTTCGAAGGAGCAGAAGGATGTTTGAATTTATGCTTATTTTTCTACGTTGAATCGTGTGCCTGGGTTTAAAGATACCATTTGCATATTTTTAATATAAATTCAATGTGTGCTTGTTACACTTGAAAAGCCAGTGACGAGGGTAATGTTGACCACAAAAGTTTAAGTATCAGAAACGAGGACATTTGCGTTGACGAAATGATTCAAATTTTTGTTGTTGTTGGTAAATATGCTTTGTTGATGATGAAGACATGACTTAATTTGAATGAAATTCCAATTTAATTTGCGAAAATTCGATAGTTCAAAGGCAGCAACAATTTTCAACAATCATCAATCATCATGAAGGAAAAAAACTGAGATAAAGCAACAAGGAATGATGAAATCCTAATTTACATAAAAAATGACTCCAAGCTGTTACACAAATTAATCACTGGCAAAAGTGATAGCATATGACTGCTAAATAGTTGTAGGATAAATTTTCCATAAGAAAGTTTGACTTTTTCTGTTTTTAAAAAGAAACTTTCTGACCTGCACTTTTTTGTCTTATATTTTTTTGGCTCTTTTTAGGTTTTTGAAGTAATTAATTAGGTGGCACAGTTACAAGATATAGACACCAAATCCCCCATTAACTACTCATTTGTAACACTTTAGCTCCGATCATATGGGGTTTGTGAACATGACTCTGGCCTTTTTTGTTGAATTAAAACACATTTACCTGTTCAGAAAATTAAAGAGAAGTAAAAGTGTGCTCCATTGGCAGCTATAACCTTCGCTCATCTTTCAGGTAATTTACGTACTCTTTACCTGGAGAAATCCTAGTCTTTTGAGCTGATCCAATTATCAATCCAAATTTTTCGTATGACGTGAACCGTTCTCCCGTAAGATCTGACTGCATTGTTCGGTATAAGTGATAATTCGAAGGAGCAATGTCTGGCAAATATGGCGGGTGGAATAGCACTTCATAGTCGTGTCCATCTAAATATGTTTTCACGACTTATGCAGTATGCGGTTTGAATTATCATGTTGAAGAATTAATTTACAGTTCCTATTCGCCCATTCCGGTCGTTTTTCTTCTATGGCTCGTTTCAAACGCATTAGTTGTCATCGGTAAACGTCTCCATTAATAGTTTGAGAGGGGTTTCGAGCAAATCATAATATATAACACCTATTTGATCCCACCAAATGCAGAGCACAAACTTAGAACAGTAGATTTCTCTTTGGCTGTGATGGACCGTGTTCACCTGGCATCGCCCACCTTTTTTGACATTTAGGATTCTGATAATATATCCATTTTTCATCTTCTGTGACTATTCGATGCAAAAATCCCTTTCTTCGGTGTCTTTGCAGTAGCATTTCACAAATTGTTTTTTGACGTTCGATGTCTTTTTCTTTCAATTTATATGGACCCCATTTACTAACTTTTTGATTGCTTTTAAACGCTTTGCAACAATTAATCGTTCAAAATTTAATGTTGCAGCCAATTCGGATTGAGTTTGGCAAGTATCCTCTGCCAATAGTGCTTCCAATTCGGTAACTTCAAATTTATTGGGTGGTTTTTCATGTTTTTTGTCCTCAGTGCCAAAATCATTATTTTGAAACCAATCCTTACAAGTTATATTAGAAGGAGCATGCTCACCGTAAATCTCCACAAGCAATCGATGAGTTTCCGCTGCACTTTTCTTTGTAAAAGAATAATGTAGTAGTACTTCCCGGAACTGATGTTTACTTGGAACGAAAATCAACATTTTCAAGATGGTAACAACACTTGTCACTTACATTTCAGCCAAATGTCACGTAGTGCGTTTGACAGCTGACATAAAGCCCTATCGAATACGAGTTCTGCCATCTATTAGTACACGCAAGCAATACTAAATACGACATCTGTTGGGGAAGAGCGGATTCATATTCACACACCCAATACATACTACGGTCGATCCTCTACATATAGTCCAGTCAATGAACGTTTTCCCATATAATTTTGTCAGCACCGATTTTCATAAAAACTTGCATTTAGGTTCTACTTTCTTTCTACTTCAAAGTTGACCCTGTACCGAAGGATACTTTTACCCTGGAGGTAAAAAATGTTTCATTGAAAATAAGTCTGGGAATGGATAGATAGACTAATTCTAAGCAACTTTTATATCGGATGTTTTTTTTCTGGAAGTCAATACTTTTCGACTAAGTCGCGAGTAAAAGTGTGATTTTTTAACCAAAAAATTCAAGTTTTCAGCCGCTTTTTCGCAAAAAAAAACTCAAAAATGTAATATTTTATCGAAAAAATCATTCCCGGTGAAAATTAGCTTATAAAAAAACCAAAAAATGTGATGTCTGACCACCCAATCTAAAAGGAGCCATAGCTTGTTGAAGATTGGTTCTTATTCGTCAAACGCCAAAATTGAAATTTTCAACGTGGAATAACCAAGAAAAACAACGCATTTTTCGGGAAAAACTCTTAGAACCTTTTTTGAAGTGTATGAAAAAACCTTTATTTTTGGTTTTATTATAAAAGTAACTAGCATTAAAACTAACCGAGTTATAACGAAAATAACGTTGATCCCTTTTTTTACGGCTACAAAAAATGTGAAAATCACCCCCTAATTACCACCCCAATTAAAAAAATCGTTACCACTTTACAATTCATTTTATTTATGTAATTATAATATGCTCTGGATGTGTTGTGAGTTTTAGGATGTTTTCCAATAAGATTGATTTGCAAGGCGAAAAATGTCACCGAGAGAGGAAGACACCATCCAAACTTGACGGACTGGATATCTCGCTATGGTCCTGATCAGGAATGCTTGCTATACTGTGATGTTCAAATGACCTAGATGTCCTGCTCTGAAACTCTGATCTAGTTCTCATCAGGAAAGCCTGATACACTTTCATCTTTTCATTGCCTGCATATTAGGCTCTGATCTGACGTGGTCCTGATCAGTAAAGCCTGGCACTGATTTAATATTACACTAGTCTGGATACCCTGCTCTGACCCTGGTATAACAGGAAAGCCTGAAACTTTTTCGCTACTTCATTGGTCCGGATATTCTGCTCTGGTTCTAACGTGATACTAATCCGAAAAATCTGAAGAAGCTATCACAATCTGGACCTGACTTGCTCCCAAGAAGGACATGCCTTCTTTGAAGGCATACAATACCTGATCAAGTCCTGATATATGTTCTGATTCTTTTCGAGGTCAATTTTAGTCAAGTGCTTCCACACTTGAAAGTTACGCAATCTCATAAAAACAGCAACATGGTTCATGGTTTTATTATGTTCAAAAAAGAGTAATATTCTTCGAACCATAGTAAATATCTGAACAATAGTAACATTTAGGTGAACCCTCGGTAAATGCACCCAAACTTTTCGTTACATTCAAAGTGAGGAGGATAGTTATGAATCTCCTCTACGCTTCTTTCGAAATTCGTAAAGATTTGAAATTGATTTCCACTGTTGTTGACCGTGTCGCAGACCATAGAGTGTTCAATTTGCTACGATGCAAGATTTCATTTGCGGAGAATTTTTCCGGCACTTTTTCGTAGTATTGGTGTGATTTTTTTGAAAAATTGGTTCGATACAATAAAAGAAAAAGAATTTCAATTAACTTTTCACCCTGTTGTGTTCGGAACACGACTCAAATGCTCTAAACTAAACATTATTTACCTTGTAAGCATTTCTTTTTTCATTCTATCATTAAAGCTATTAAGCTCTAATCTATAATTTCGTAGAGCCTGTTGATAGGAAATAGCTTTTACGAATTCGGTCAAAAATACACCAACACTGCCTTAAGCTATGCAATTTTTTTTATCCCTTTGCCTGCTTTCGTGCCACTCCAACGATGTACTTCCTGCTTCAAGTGCAACAATTAAGGTCAATGAAAAAGACGAAAAGGACTTTTTTTTCATTTAACATTCACTGCGTCCACCTGTTTCTCTTCTCTCAAAGCTGTTTTCCTACAGATATTGTTTGTTTGTTTGCGTGTTTGAATTTTTCACGAACTTGCACTGCCACTAATTGCCAAGCGCAGTGAAAGCTATACAAAAATCAAGTGCCCGGAAAATGGAAAGCAAGTGAACAAAGCAAGTACTCTTGGAAAAGGCTATTCAGTGGAAGACTTAATGAATGCACCGAGCCAACACTTTTGGATGCAGCAAAGCATATTGCGGATGGAACTATTAGTCCAGTCATTGAAGGTAAAATACGGCGATACTGTATAATTTTGCCAAAAGCGCCGATTTTACCTTGAATATGAAGTTATAGCAGCCTAAGGCACGCTTACTTTTTTTACGGGAGAAAACTACCTCTTTATCTATTAGTTATAAAATTGTAGATTCAAGCTTGTAGTCGAAATCTTCATGGCCTTAATATTTTTTTCGTATGATCAACGTTTTCCGGGACGAAAGCAAAAAACTTGAATCTCTTATGCAACATCAGAATTGAAAATTTTCCCATAATGGATCGCCAATCAGGAGCGGTCGTGAATGGGCCAATCTCACTGGACTATGGATGTTGACCTTTCGCTTATCAACTTTCTTAGATTTATTCAGGACCGTTGGTTTCTCAGTTCAGCATGTGCAGCTGAGCATGAGGTTCAATCCCCGACACAACAAATGGAATTCATCCGGGTTGTTGAAATGTAGAAAATGAATGAGGGGCGGATATACGACAAGAGTGATACCAAATGATGGATATTGTAATATTTTGTGTGCATATGTTCGTGTGTGCATTCTTGGTAAGAAAAATCTTATAGGTTCCTTGTTAATTCCTGAATATTTATGTGCGTTATATGCATCACTTTTTCCTCATCGGACATGCTTAATCGAATCCCGATCAGATTCAGGCAAATTGTTCTAGGCAGGCATACTGGCTAGGGCCAATTTATTTGGTATCTGTTTTTCGAGTATCTTTTTCATGCGGATTGAATTACCAGACGGCTTCTTGTTTCTAAAATCCTTTTCAGTTATGCTCCGATCTAAATGCAACCTTTGTAGATGTTCCATCCTGTGCCAAATTTTACAAACTAGCTGCGAACAGTTTCTTTCTTACAGATATTGTAGATATTCAATCCAACGTTTGATCAATTTGCTATTGCAGCTCTATTTTTTTTTCAAATTAGATGCGAAAATAGCCCTCAAATCTTCAGATTAAATGACATTCCCCGTAAACGCAGAGTTCAGGATGTAAAAAATGATGCTAAATTTTAGAACAAGCAAACAATGTTATAAGGATAACACTTTTTTTATGACAGCTGGTAATGTTGAGAGTTATGTATTAAATAATTAAAGAATCGAAAAGTTTATAGGCATGAACCAGATAAATTTAATACCTACTTAATTTGCAATAATACATTTTGAGACGCAAAATCAAAACGAAAAATATAGTACTACAATAATATAATATAAAAGACCGAGATAGAATCGGTGTTAAATAATATTCCCAAATTGATATCCATCAACAATCGCTTTCAAATAATCGAAATATAGCTGCTTGAAAACAATATCCCATTTAATTGAGTGTATCCCTCTCTATATTTGCCTCTAGAGGGTACTTATTCTATTATGTTGATTGTAACAAGGACTTGTTCAACTCACTCTTAGATACTCGTCTATGTCGAATACAATTGGATTGTTTCAAATCAGACAAACCACTTTTCATGGCGATTTTTTCGAGAGCTTCTCGTATTATATAATTTTATTGACTTCCATCGAAAGAAGGTATTGGTTTTCAATGATTTGATTTACATTCATTTTTATGTGGATATGTCTTCAAGATAATTTCACAATGATTTTGTATCTTGTCTACTGTCTGGGTTCACTTGATGATCCAATCATAATACAGCAAGAAATAACTTCCTTTTTAACTTGTATATTTAATATTTGTATTGACTGAAGTTTGTATGCTTGTGTTCTTTCAACTATATAAAATATTTATAATTTATTATTATTAAACTATTCAATTTACTTACGAACAACTATCTTTTTTATCAAATTTTAAAAAGACTAATAGCCAAGATGTTCGACTTTCACGCCTTTTGGCAATAACAATCGATTGTTTCTCTACCTAATTAGAATAATTTGCCTGATTATGATCAAGACTCGATCAGGTATGTGAAGCATAAGTGGGTTCAGAGATTTATCAAGAACTGATGAAGGTTTTCCAGACTAGAAATGCAAACACCCACAGAAAGTTAATGGCAGCGCTTATTATTGACTTGTTTGTCGTGATTTTTATTTATCGTTTTGAGAAAGCATCTTTACTTCGGCTGGAATCCATCTGCCATGTCGGGGATTGAACTTTAGACTCAGTCGCACATGCTGAACATGAAAACCATCGGCTCTAATAGTAAGGCCGTAAATTTTTGACTTGTCTGGACGTTTTCCTGCAGATTTGATAAAATTGTTTAAAGTTTGCAGCGCTCCAAATGTCATTGACTTCGAAAAAAACCGATAAGATGTTTCTGACCAAAATTGCAAAAATACACAAATACGTCCGTACAAAATAATATCAGTATTTGGTATCTCGTAATTTTTTTTCTTTCATTTTTTTCATTTTAACACCCCATTTGTTGCGTCGGAAATCGAACCTCAAGCATTGATCCTACGAGAAAAATATTACGGCCCTCAATTATTCACTTGTTTGGAGGATTTTTCATAGGATTGAAAGTTTAAAATTTGCAACGCATCAAATGTCGTTGGTTACTTCGGAAAATCTCACCAACACTTTATTGTTTGGATATCGTCATCATCAGGAGAGCATATTACACTTTTGTCTTCTCAGGACCTTAGAATTCTGGTTGCATCCTGACATGATCCTGATCAGAAACTCCTGATACTTATTTCAAATCATTCATTGGGCTGGATATTCTGCCCTGGTCCTGACAATGTTTTTATCAGGAATCAGGAAAGCCTATTAAAAGTTCTTCTTTTCAGGGACTGGAAATTCTGGTTGGGCCTTGACATGATTCTGATCAGGATTGCCTGATACTTATTTGATATCATTCACTGGGCTGGATAATCTGCTGACATGTCGTGACATTGTCCTGATCAGAAATATTTGACAAGGCTTTTCTCGCCTGAACCTGACTAGTTCCCAAGAGCGCATGGCTGAACAATGTCTGATCGGGTCCTGATATATGTTCTGGTTCTTCCTGTGGACAATTCTAGTGGGATATATTCGGCGTCACTCTCCACCGACTTCGTTTATGACTGAGTAATTTCATTGTGATTGCAAAGACACTAATAGAAGAGAGGGTATGGACAGAATCAATGCTTTCTTTAATCCTGAAATTACTGTCATCTTCCACTCTCATCCTATTGAGTATATGACAGTTTGTGTGAAGTTTCAATCAATAACCTTCATTCTTTTCTTGGTATTTAATAAACTTTTTTCAAAGAAATATATTGAACAAACTATTGATTTAGTTTTGCATAATTATTCTGGAGTATATACACATTTATATAGGGTGCAACATGTGTGTGTTTCTTTTGAAAATTACTGTTGAAACTATTCTGATAAATATGTTTGAATGATTTATGTTTTATTCTAGAGAATAATAAAAACAAGTTCAGTAACTAACCCTTCAAGTCAAAATGTGCTGTTACACTCATATTTCATGTAACGTCCGCTACTACACCGCAGCCGATACTGGCTACGGTTTGGTCAATCTCACCCGGCTTAAACCCGCAAAGAGCGGTGCGGGAATAGTTTTTTCTAACAAGGGGCGCCACCCGTTTCTGCGCCGGGAGTGCCCTGTGCTCGAATCCGGAAACGGGAACAGGATTTGCGACGACCCAAAACCATCGACCAAAAAAAAAAAGGAATTTAGAAGGAAATGAAAACATAAAAGACAAAAGTCCGGCCCGCGACGTCCGCTCGCCACTTCACACAAATTCCTTCAATTTCAAGTAAAATAACTATTATATTTTCATTTAATTTACTTAACTAACCCTATCTCAGCCGACTTCTACTTACAAATTTTCTCCTTAATCCTACGCCGCTTGCTGGTCACTGCCGTCCGTTCGTGGCCTTGCCGTCCGTTCGCCCTTTTCTTCCTCCAAAGCCCAAGACTCCGCACCAAATAATCCCGCCAGCTGATCCCCCGATCCCGTTTTTGCTGTATCGGCGGTCAACGGCCAGCCGAGTTTGCTGAACTCGTCGAAGCTTTCCTAGCTTTGGACCGGTTTTGTCGACGCACATCAGCTGGCGATTTAACCTTTGTGCGATTGGCCATCGAGTTGCACCTCGGGGAGGGGGGAACTCTGGCAGCTGCTGCTTGTGTGTGGGCGGTCCTTGGGCGGACACATTGTGCCGCTGGCAATGGAGGACCGTTGTGTAGATTGGTATCAACAACATTGCCAACCTGACTTGTTTCATCGGTGCGTTGAATTCAAATGTTCGGACGCTGACGGCGAGTTCGGCATGTTTTTGTATACGTCAGTATCAAAGATATATAATCAAAAGAACTATCCCATGGAAATGCTTTCGCTATTAATATGTTAATACTTTAAATTACGCTGCTTTCGCGTGCACGGTCAGGAACAACGTCTCTATTACAACCTTACTTCTTACTTATTTGTCTAGTCCAATCTATACGTGTATAATTCAATATCTCCTCTGAATTTACATGCATACATACATAAATATCCTAAGCAAATCTATTTCGTGTTTATAAAATTCAATACCTTAATCTAGATAAATCTATTCCTTATTTCTTTTAATTAATTCTTCCAATACGCCTTGTGTGAAGTGGCCCTTATGGGTTTGTGGATCGACCGCGCTGCGTGGCGAACGTAACAGTGCATTCATATTGAATTAAATATTAAGAATTTTATTAAATTTCTCAAATAAAAACATTTTACAGACGTTCAAGTATTATTGGTAAAAAGCCCAACTACATAAAAGATAAATCCAAAGTTTTCTTTGTCCTTATCGTCAACGCTGAATTCCTAAGCCCACAGCCATCATCAACCCTTATTTCGTAAAGCTCACGAAGGCTCTCGATACCATTTTCCATCCTTCAAGGTTTATTTCGTATTTTCTTCCTCTGCAGGAAAAAGGAAGCAGGATCCTGCTTGAAATGCTGATAAACGCAAAATTTATGCCTCTTTCTCTCTCGTTTCATGTACATTCCATATATATTGAATTAATTCTAAAACTTACTGTACGTGACATTCCGCAAACCTTTGCCAACAAACTAATAGGCACAGAATATACTACTCGTGGATAGGTTATCATTGAAGTCACGCTTCCGTTACGCTGAATTATTCCGCTCTCATCATCTCGAATCCTTGCAACCGCTATGCAAGGGTGGCTCTCAGTTAAGGAAAGAAAGTGGAAAATTCAAAAGGGTGAATTAAATCTGAGATACTGTGTTGTATCGCTTCTTCAAGATCCTTCTGTTTGCATTTAATATGCGAATATGTAGATAATCACACGCAAGGGTCTTAACGCTATGTTCGATAGTCTTATAGCAAAAAAGAAGAAATTAGATGACACACATTCATCTTGAACGCATTCCTTTAGAAGATTTCTACGTTTTCCTCGTGTAGATATTTTATGCTGTTCCCTGTAACCGAAAGTGCCGCCTGTGCAATATTTTTAATCTAAAAACCGGCTGCTACGTTCGACTTTCTTCCCCGTTTCCGATTCGTTAAACAATTCATCATGAAGGAAAACCTGAACAAAGGTGGCGCCTGCAATAGTACGTCTGCAATATCTTTTCGGTGGTTGAACGTCATCGCTCAAGGGAATCCCCTTCTTGAAACACTGCTCCAGATTGTTTCCATGAACAATGGCTTTTGGGGTAACATAATCGCTTGGGGGTGTATATACGGCAACCAGCAAGACCTACTGCCTTCGTAATGAAGCTTATCTTATCTTGGAAGACGAAGTAGTTAATAAGATACAAGCCAGACAATATTCTGACCATTAAATTGGTTTTCAACTTGAGGAACATAATTGGTTCAATTTTCAAATGTGGTCTATTTAAATTCTTGTAAATTGCTAACATCAAACTATACATCCATAGTGGTTTTTCCTCCCTATTTCATCCCTTAAAACCATTTCGGATTGTTTGGCTCCCGCAATAACCATAATTAGTGGCCGTTGTGTTTATTTGGCATTGATCAAACATTTTTGGAGTGCATAGATTTGCATGAATGCGGTTGAATTAATACATGCTCATATTTGGAATTCAAATAGACTTGAGGAAAAATGATGAAGTTAAGCTAAAGGCGATGCAAGAAAATATTTGAAAAAGTTAAAACAACAAGATAAAATTTGACACAAATCATGATTCAACTCATAATTATGGATTGCCTGGAAGATATTGTGACAAGAATCATAAAATATTCTAAACAATCTGCTTCTATTTGATCCAAAAAAATCATAGCTGATATCATTTTTCACGATTTTATTTTATTTAGTTCAACGTTTTTATATCCATCATGCATTTCCTTGAATAAATTATGAACAATTTTCAGACTAACAATTAAAATCATTCAATTCAAATTAGGCAGTTTTTCAAAAAGAAAAGTAAGATTACAAGCAAAACTATCTGGTGTCGTATATAAAGGACTCCAGCCAAAAATCGTTTCCATTCATTTTGTAGTGTGACTGAATCAATTTTTTTAGCATTTTTAACTTCCCAGTATATGGGAAGTTCTTGTAATCGCCTCGAAAATCGAAATTGAAATTTTCAACATTTCTTTACGTTTTGAGGTCTATAGAGTATATATAAAGTGTTTTTAGAAAGGGAGATATATGTGTGTGTGTGTGTGTACGTACGTTCGTGGACACTTTTTTCTACGAGCATAACTCACGTAAACAAAGTCGTATCGACTTCGTTGAGATGTCAATCGAAGCGTCTTTGCAATCTTAAGAGCTGATTAGTTTTTGGGATACTTGGGTCGGGGGGGTTTGCTGTTTCGCCTCTTTGAAGGTCATTTCTGTCATGCGTTATATCTCGCGAACCAAACATACGATTTGCATGATTAAGGTGTCAATCGACGCGTATTAGCATTTCTGTGAATCTGTCAAATTTAAAAAAAAATCGTTGGAGCCGTTTTTTAATTTAAGAAAAAAAAGTGCAAAAAATTAGGGTTTTTTTTATAAACAATAAATTTTTAACCTGATTTACGAAAGACAGTATTCAATTTTTATAAAATTTATATATTTAAAGCAATGCTTGTAAAAACAACATCAAAACTTTTTCTCATGATTACGTAAAAATTTAAATAAATAATAAAAAATCATTAACAGGCATCATGATCTTCAAGGTCATTTCTTTCATGCGCTATATCTCGCGAACCAAACATACGATTTGCATCGTTAAGGTGTCAATCGACGCGTATTCACATTTTTGTAAATCTATCGAATTTTAAAAAAAAATTTGCAACCGTTTTTTAATTTAAGGAAAAAAAGTGCAAAAAATTAGGTTTTTTTTTCATAAACAATAAATTTTTAACCTGATTTGCTAAATTTTGTAATCAATGTTTATAAAATTTATATACTCCAAGCAATTTTCTAAAAACACCATCAAAACTGTTTGTCATGATCACGAAAAAAATTGAATAAAAAATAAAAAATCATTAACAGTCATCATCACCTTCAAGGCCATTTCTGTTATTCACTATATCTCACGAACCAGATATATTATTTGCATCATTAAGGTGTCAATCGACGTGTTTTAAAATATCTTTGATTATTTTAACATTATCAAGATCCGTTTCAGCGGTTTTTTTAATTTAATAAAAAAAATGAGAAAACTTAGGGTTTTTTTTCATAAAAAATATTTTTTTAGCCTGATTTGCATAACACAGTAATAAATGTTTATAAAATTTATACATTCCTATCAGTTTTTGATGAGAAACCATTACAACTTTTTTCATGATTCTGAAAAAAATTCAATTAAAAATAAAAAATCATTCAAAGTTACCATATGAAAGGGGTTCTTCCGATTGATATTACCTTATATCTTTTATTCTAAAGACTTTGTTGTAAAGTCAATCAAAGTTTTAAAATGTTTGGATAATTTGAGCGGATTATCAATAGTTTTTGCAGTCTTTTAATTAAAAAAAGCGGCTTAAATTTTGAAAACCATCAATATTTGCATTTGTGGTAATCAATCATCATCACCCATCCACCAAAAGCATTACGTAATCAGTAGATGCTCCCGTAGATGATATGATTAATATTAACTCATTCCTGTTACTGCTTTGAATACCTTTCATTATTATTATTATTTAAAGTAGTATTATTTTCAAAATTATTATTGTGTTTAATAATTTTAATGTTTATCTAGATATTACTGGGAAGTTGACCGTGTGGACCTCAAGGGTCGCACCTCGCGGCTTGTTCCATTTGTACAATATAAAGGGCTTTACCATCCAAAGTCGTATGTAGAATCATGTCCATAACGCCACAGCTTGACACAGTCTTTGATACCCCTTCGAACAATTGGTCCATGTTTGTTAAATTCTTTACTGCCATGGTTTGTTTTATGTTTTCTCACAAATGCTCGATTGGATCTAAGTCCGCACTCATTGATGGTCAGTCTTAAACGGCGACGCTGTTGTCCTCCAGAAATTCCCTTGTGTTTCGTGCCGTATGTTTGGGGTCGTTGCCGTGCTGAAACTTCCATATAATATGAAGATTCTCCTCAGCCCATGGGAACATGATGTTTTCTAATATGTTCACGTACTTTTCTTCTGTACGGTATATTGGTCCAACATCAAACCACGAGAAACATCCCGGAAGATTGATGGAGCCACCTCCGTGCTTAAAAACAGTTGAAGTGTGGCGACGGTCGAATTTCTTACTTCTTGGTCGTCTTGCATATCTCCTGCCACTAGGACCAATGCGATTTGTTTTTGTTTCGTCGCTCCGAAAGCAGGCAGCTTTGGGGATAACGATAGTGACCTAGTAAATTAAACAAAGTTCTGATTAAGAACTAGTAAACTTATTAAAGTTATTTTTGAAGCGATCAAATCAAAATTGGCAACCAAGTAGTAACTGAGTTCGAATTGGAACTTTTGAAAGTTTAACAGCAGATCCGAAACTAAGAATTCATCAACAGCAGACCAATGCCGCTTATGAAGCTAAGAAGATGGACATATGTCATGCGCCACATTTTCCACTTTCTAGTGTTGACCTAACATTGTACCTTTTTTTGAATCCATTGACTTTTTCGCACCTTCACTATGCAAACCAATTCCGTAAACTTATTCCGCGCATACTTATCAATGCCTTATCTCGCTGTTCCTCACTATCCGAAAACCTATGTAGTCACCTCCTTCTCACGCACACGATGCATCTTGACTTTCGGCTGATTGTAGGAAACGGACATATATTACCGTGTGTGTGTGATTGGATAGTAGGTCGAAATTGATTGATATTGCGATGGATATGTTGGAGGCTGATTGAACACTAGAGCTCAGAGTGATGTTTTTGAGTCGTCGACTTGAGCGGACGTATATTTACGTGTGCCCGCGTTAAAGAGCTAATTTTTAGAGCCACCGACAAAAATGAAAACATTTTAAAAATTAGGAAGGGAGCCAAAATCTCTCAGTGGATTCTAGTCAGATAGTGCTCAAAATGGTTAGGACTTCGAAAGATGATCGTCGGGCTGAGACATGTTTGCAGAGAATGCAACACAGGGACGATTCTAAAATTGATTCTTCGAAAATTTGCTTCAGTTTTGCCCTTCAGCGATGTCTACCAACACCTTATAATGGATCTTCCGTGCCTTTCTATATAAGACACTCTACAAGACATGGATGTACAATTTGACCATCCAGAATTACGCAACAGAAAAATCTAGTCTTTATATGTGGCATGAAGCTTTTTCTGCTCTAGGAGCAAAGGAAATTGCTTCATGTTTGTACCATCATTTGAAAAAAGTAAAGAGACTTTAAATAAAGTCAATTTTTATTCCAATTTATGTGGGGATCCGAATAAAAATACTCATGGCGGGATCAGAATAGAACTATCCATGTTGCAGCGATGTTCGTAAAATTTTGATCCGACCATCGACAATTCTATATTCCATCCCGACGATTGGTATCGGTTGATGAGAAAGAAAGGCAGGAAAAATCAATTTGGTATTTATGAAATGCTCCGTGAGAATGTTTTCAGCCCTGCAGCTCTGCTGAAAATAGTTCTTGTGAGTTGGAAAAAGAACGCATAGGAAGTATCATTTAAATGGCAATCCATCCAGCGATTGCACTATAAGGCAAAAAGGATAGTCCACTATAAGAAGTGCTTGGCGGTCAGCAATGATTTCGAATTATTTAGCTTCCTTCGAAGAGAAAAGAACCCAATTTCAAAAACTTTCCTTTGAAATAGAAATACAATGCTTTACCAAACTCCATTGAAAAAAAGGAAAATTTGTATGTATTGCCAAATGTAATTCCGCTCATCTTCCACGATTTTAATCAAAATTTGCTGACTTCTATGAGGGCTGATAAAAATGACCCAAATTTATTGTAAGAAGATGTTGATGAAAACAATTGGAATATAGTTAATGGAATTTCATTTTTCTTCCAATGCTTTAGATCTAGGTATTTCTTTCTACGTTTTTAAAATAAATGTATAAAAAACTGTCTTTAAAACTGCGTAGTTTTTAATTATATTTGAACTTGAGTCAAGGCACATGTTGCATTGCTAGGCTTATGTGGCCCAAAATTCGACTCGAAATGTACTCTCAGACTGTTAGCTCTTGACAGAGCTTCAACGAAGAACCTTGGGGATTTTCTGATGGGCCATATGTATTTCGGTGAACACGCAAGGGGAATCGGGCTTCCTGCTAGCGACCTATGTTGAGGGCTGCAGCAACGAAGAGGTGGCCGAGCCAGTAGAAATCCTTTTGTGCAATTGTCGGGCTCTAGCTACTAGGAGGCATAAGCACTTAGGGGCATTTTTTTCGAAAAACTGAGTGAGCTAATTAACATAAAAATGGACCGGCTCCTAGATTTCCTTGAGAAATCAGGACGGTTCATAAAATGAATCGGAAGATTTCCACATCTACATGACACAATGGACCAAATACGGTCTAAGTGATGTGGGCACCCTTATAACTTTAGCTAACCTAAGTCAAGATACTGCTCTTAGTGGTAAAAGTCGTTAAAGCCGAAATAAATATGATTAGAATAATTTGCCCAATTATGATCAACACTCGATCAGGCATGAAACGCAAAAGTGGGCTCAAGAATTGGTCAAGAACTGATAAGGTTTTCGTAACTACAAATGCAAACAAAATACACACAAGCACACTCAACAAATTAATAGCATGATAATTGACTCGTTTGTCGTCATTTTTTTTCTTCATTTTGAGAAAACATTTACTTCGAATGGATTCCATCTGCCATGTCGGGGATCGAACCTCAGACTCTGCCGCAAATGCTGAATTTGGAAATCATCGGCTCGGAGATAGTTGATAAATGAAAGGTTGAACCATATATTTGACTATGTAGGAGGTCTGCGTTGGGTGCCATCTTGGATTAACGTTTTTTACCATCGGAAATTATCGATCCTACGTAATAAATATTTAGACACTCAATTGATGACTTGATTGGATGTTTTTCTGATAGCTTAAAATTTGCAGCGGGTCCAATGTCGTCTATTTCAGGAAAATATCACTAACACTTTATGGTCTGGATATCCTGATTTGGTCTTCATCAGGAAAGTCTAGTACACATTCGTCTTCTCAGGGAAACTCTGGTTGGATACTGACATGGTCCTCATCAGGAATGACTGATATTTATTTGATATCATTTATTGATCTGGATAATCTTCTGAAAAAGCTTGATCAGGACCATGACAAGAAATGTTTGACGAAGCTATTCTCTCCTGGACCTGACTAGTTCCCAAGAAGGCATAGCTGACCAATGTTTGTCTTAGATTCATAAGTCGTTAAAGACCAGATAAATATGAATAATTATATATTATAATAGATACTTTTTACAACTGCATGCTTCCCCCGGTAAATCAAAGCAGGGAAAAATAAACCAAAATGTATCCCAGATTTACAATAATAAATTCAAACTTTTTCTACGCTTCTGAAGTTTTTGACTTAAGTCCTTTATATCTGGTACCAGAGAATAACTTTGTCGCTGGGTTTATGTCCAACGAATTCTAGTCCCCAATTATTTCAATCAGACTATGAATTGACAAAATTGAAGAGTTCTTCACTATCAGTCTACTGCCTTTCTAAAGAAATATCGTCCTTTTATGAATGATCTACTATTTTGCTCTGTCGCGACTCCTGAAGTGCATGAAGGAAATACAGTTGAGATAGTAAAAAATCAACTAGACGACGTACAGCAACGCACAATGGAAAACTTTTCATTATTTATTAGCACAAGTTGTTAGTATGAATGGCGCCAGCCGTTACATAATGTAGTGGATCTACACATATCTACACAATCAATCAGCATTTTACTATAAACTAAACCCACAAATTAATAATCAATGAGCAATCGTAGAATATACAAATGCATAACTTACGATCACTTTGTAATGCTCACTTTGCATACTCGTTTCGCATTACACTCACACGAAAGTCAATTCATGTTGTCACTAAAAATAGACATATGAACGAATGTTTATACTAACCCATTGCGATCGCTCTAGACGAAGCGGCGCCTAGCATTGGCATGTGTAATGTACACACAAAGTACGAAACCTGAGTAGTCATTACTCATGGACTATTATGAGTGTTGCATATTACTCATGGACTATTATGAGTGTTACATTTCACTCATGGACTATTATGAGTGTTGCATTTTTAAATTGGGTCATATGGAAAAGTGCTGATCGATATTTTGATTGGTAGAATGAATTTACCATATTCAATTCTTCCAGTTTTAGAGTAGGGATTATGTATTAAGTAGAATAAAATATTAGAGTAGGGATTATATGTTAAGTTGTAAAAAGTGTATAAAAGGAAAGTGTACAAAAGAAAATATAGTCATAGTCTTACTTTTGACTCGTTTTTAATTATCTACTATTGCCGTAGTTTGGCAATACGCTCGAGCCGTAACTTGGCTTTAGAAGCGCTACAATTAAAGCGTAAGCAGTCGCTAAAAGTAAAACAGAATAAAAATATCGGCTAGCTTGGATCTTGAATCCTGCGCCAGATATGTGGCAATTAACTTGCCGGTAGGTACTTCTATTTAACCCTGTTCCCTCACTAAAAGTGCGCTATTCCTATACAGCGCTAAATCCCGGATCACACTTGAGGAATACAAGATCCGGCGTTCGGCGTCCAACACCGAGAAGGCATCTACTGCGACGAACTATCATTTAAATGCAAATCTTTTACATGGCGATCCTGCAACCGACGATCCTGCAACCGACGATCCAGTAAACTTCGAACATCTGAAGGATGATATACCACAGTATACGGAAGACCTTGAAGACGGTGAAATAGCCAATATAACAACAGATGAAGAGTTCCACAAGGCATTTGAAAGATGTCTGATACGAGCACAAAAAACACCAGCGGCAACCTTACACGAGGAGTATGAGCTTAGTCCAAATCTACGAGCTCCACCATATAAGCCATCATCGCTACCTGGTCCACGTCCAAGGAAAATAGAGGATTTCGTGAAACGAAGTGGAATAGATGAGCCACGTATAAATAAAATAAAACGTCGACAACGTGGAGGACGCAGATACAAAGAAAGGCGTGAAAAAGCTATACTCCACAGGCTAATACACATTTCGGCCAAGGAACAAAGGAGGCAATTTACGGAGCGGCTAAACAAACTTAAAGAAAAAAAAATTGTATAAATAATTAAATTGTATCATATATATATTAACTTCTTTAAACTATGGGAAATAATTGCAGTACTCAGGCTAATATTTTTATTGAATACAAACAAACAATAAGTACAACAATTGTTTTCTTAATAATAATGGCGTGCCTATATCTTTATAATAATAGTCAAAAAAGGTATGCAAGGAAGATAGTAGATAGGAATATCGGATTAGGACGAAACAATGTATAGCTGAAAGAAATTCTAATTGTCCTCACAGATGTCGGTGGAGAAGATAAAACAGATATTGTCTGAATTACAAAATAATTTAATAAATTTAAAGAAAACAAAGACCTATACGGTCAAAACTCTTAAAGAGAAATTAGAATACGCAATCGATGCAGAAACTGTAGGTAAAAACCTTTTTAACGACATTAAGGAAGGCAATGAGATAGAACTAAAATCGACATTTTCATCAGTTTGTAGAAACCTAATTACAAACCTGATACAACGGCTGAACGCTGCAAACATATTGGTAAAAATTGAAGACAATATCATCTACACAGAGATGGCAGAATTTAACATAGAAAGTGCAATCAAAATTATACCCACATTTGATGGGAAGTTCGCTGAACTAGAGACATTTTTAACTATAATCAAATTAATAGAAAAAAAATTATCGGCAGAAGGTAAAATAGAGTTGCTGAATCTAGTTCTACACATTAAACTCAACACAAATGTGAGAACAGCAATAAACATTTCATCAATTACTAGTATCAATAATTTAGAAACAGAGCTACGACTCAGGTACAAAAATAATAAAACAGTACCCCAAATACATACACAGCTCGCAGGCATAACCCAGAAACGCATGCCCATAACGGCATACAAAGACAAAATATTATCTTTAATAAGTGATTTAAACCAATTACAAATTGGCACGTTAGGTGCAGATGTAAACCAAGCTGCTAAACAAGCAATACAGAGCATAAACGACACATATGCTCTTACTATATTCAAGAATGGTCTAAACGATCAAATTAGGGACACTGTGTTCGCAGCACGACCACAGACTTTCAGTGAAGCTATCACATTGGCCACTGAAATTGAGAACAATGAATCTCAACCTTCAACAATTATGTACGTAAATAAAAATAACAAGTACAATAATTTTAATGCCAGAAGACATAATAACCACAATGGTTATTATAATAGAAATGACAATCGTGGAAGTTCCAATCACCCACGCAATAATTTTAATAATAACTCCTATAGGACATATAATAGATACAATGATAGGAATTCTAATCCTACCAGAAATTTTAATAGAAATAAATTTGATAATAATACAGGAAGATATAATAACAATAATAACAGATACAACACTAGAAGGGTAAAATTGATAAACAACCAGGGAAACGTGACAAGTTCCCGAGAGGAATTAGGCAACCTCCCGGAAGAAGCATAGTTTTTGAAGCCGAAACAAAAAACAGTAATAAATACACTCTAGAGAATAAGGTATACAGAATAACGGGTATGAGCACAAACTATATAAAAATATATAACAAAAATGAACATAGATATCTACAACTATTAATAGATACTGGAGCCGACATCTCCATATACAAGAGTAATAATTTAAGTTCATATGATATACAAGCACAAAACAGGTGCAAACTCACGGGCATAACAAACGAAACTACAATGTCACTCGGAACTATCAAACTAAAATTCAACATTGAAGATATCATTATATCAAATACATTTCATGCGGTAGATGAGAAATTCCCTATCGAAACTGATGGCATTATAGGACGAGACATGCTAATCAAGTATATGTGCAAAATTGACTACGAAACGTATACCATATCCTTCAGTACACAAGACAGAGATATAGTGTTACCAATGTACACTACAAAAGCTAACATGGCACACATAACTATTCCCGCAAGAACAGAAGCGATAATACCCATAGACGTAGACAGATCGGAAGACAGCATAATACTAAACAAAGAAATCGAAAAAGGGATATTCTTAAGCAATTGCATAATTCCAGCGAAAGGTATATGTCATGTGAAAATACTCAATACTAACGAACATGACATAACTCTGAAAAACTTTCAAACAGAGGTAGAACCACTGAGGAATTATGACGTATTAAAGACAACTCGGAAATTTGACAAAAAACGATTAGACGAACTATTAAACGTAATTAATACCAACAGTCTCGATGAACAAGCAAACAAGAGTTTGCAAGAAATTATAATGGAATACCAAGACGTTTTCCATCTGGAAGGTGAATACCTCACAAAAAATAATTTCTACCAACAAAAACTGAACACTTGCGACGAAAACCCAGTCTACATAAAAAATTATAGATTACCACAAACTCAGAATGAAGAAATTCTTAGGCAAGTACGGGAACTAAAAGATAATGATATTATCGAACAATCCACAAGCCCGTACAACTCTCCATTGTTAGTGGTACCTAAGAAAAGCTCGGATGACACCAAGAAGTGGAGATTAGTCGTTGATTTCAGAAAACTGAACGACAAACTGGTGAACGATAAATTTCCTTTGACGAGGTTAGAAGACGTCCTAGACAAACTAGGTAGGGCAAAGTACTTTTCAACCTTAGATATGACTAGTTCGTTCCACCAGATTGAACTGGAAACAGAATCAAGACATTTAACCGCTTTTTCCACCAATGATGGACACTATCAATTCAAAAGATTACCTTTTGGATTGAAAATATCATCAAACAGCTTCCAAAGGATGCTCACTATTGCCTTAACTGGTCTAAGTGACTCAGCATTCTTATACGTAGACGACATCATGGTTTTCGGATGTAGCATGAAACATCATAATGAAAATTTAAGAACAGTTTTACAGAGACTTCGTAAGTACAATTTGAAGTTAAATGCAAATAAATGCAAATTTTTAAAATCAGAAGTAGTGTATTTAGGACACCTTATTACAGCAGATGGTATAAGAACAGACCCTGCTAAGCATGAAGTAATTAAAAATTATCCCATCCCAAAGACCGCGGATGACGTGCGAAGATTCGTAGCTTTCTGCAACTATTATCGACGCTTCATACCAAACTTTGCAGAAACGGCAAAGAGTTTGAACTCGCTTTTAAAGAAAAAAGCACCGTTTGTTTGGGAAGAAGAACAGCAAAAAGCATACGAACTTTTAAAACGCAAACTGATTTCACCTCCTATACTACAATACCCAGATTTTGAAAGACCCTTCATACTTACTACAGATGCGTCAAATTTCGCACTAGGTGCTATACTATCGCAAGGAGAAATTGGTTCAGATCTACCAATCTCGTACGCGAGCAAATCCTTAAATAAGCACGAATTGAATAAACCTATCATAGAAAAGGAACTATTGGCGATACATTGGGGCATAAACTTTTTTAGGCCATATTTATATGGACGGAAGTTTATAGTCGTATCAGACCACAGACCTTTGGTATCATTGTTTACACATAAAAATCCATCTTCAAAACTTACTAGAATACGTCTAGATTTATCGGACTACGATTTCGAGATCATATACAAAAAGGGTAATATAAATACAAATGCGGATGCGCTGTCAAGAATACAAATGAACACTGAAATGCTAAAATCCATGATACCTCCGACAAACGATGAAAATATTAGCAAAAAATTATTGGCGATAACAAGAAGTAAAACGAAAAAGGTACAAAGTGAAAATAAAAATACAGAAATCGACAAGCAAAGTGGCAACCAAAACGAAGAGATTGATCACCTCCATGCGTTTGATTGCATTTCTTTGTCAGATATTAAAGGGGCGATGAAACTGAAATTTTATATGCTAGCTAGCAAGAAATACAAGAGAGATGATATATCTATAACTAAAGAGAAAGATTTTATAGTAGTGCGCTACAGTGATAAAGTTGTTGAGAAACCAGTTTCCTTCAACGATAAGCTGAAAGTTCATGATAACAACAACGATAATTCATACACGAAATTAGTTTCTGTCATGAAGAAGTTGTTAATATATTCAAAGAACAATAGCATAAATGCACTATCTTTATCCTCTAATGATGATATATTCAGGTACGTACCGAGAAATGAATTCAAGAAATTATTTAATGCGTTGCAACGAGAAGAAATTTATAAGTTAAAAATATTAATATACAGACCGCCCATAAGAATTCAAGACGTCAAAAAGCAAAATGAATTAATTATTGAGTACCACAATTCGCCACATGGAGGACACATAGGAGTACATAAAACATTGCTAAAATTGAAACAGAGATACTGTTGGAAGGATATGAAGAAAATGGTCAAAAAACATATAAACCAATGTGAAAAGTGCAAAATGAATAAAATAACTAAGCACACCAAAGAGAAAATGATAAAAACCGAGACTCCATCTACTAGCTTCGAGATCGTAAGCGCAGACATTGTTGGCCCGTTGAGAATTTCCAACAACTACAGATACATTCTCACTATTCAGTGCGAATTAACGAAATTTATAACTGCCATACCCATAGAGACTAAGGATGCTACCACAGTAGCAAAAGCTATAGTAAATAAATTTATCTTATTATACGGTCATTTCAAGATTCTAAAAACGGACTTAGGGACAGAATTTACAAACAGTCTAATGAAAGAAGTATGCGAGTTACTACATATAAAACAAATATTTTCAACCCCTTACCATCATGAGTCGTTAGGTGTAATAGAAAGGAACCACCGCGTATTAAACGAATACTTACTGTCCTTCGTTGATAACAACAACTGGGACGAATGGATACCTTTCTATACATTTTCATACAATACAACTCCACACATTGACACAAATTATACACCTTACGAACTAGTATTCGGCAAACTATCCTATTTACCAAATGACATTTTAATCGATTCAGAAGAAATATACAATTTAGAGAATTACAGAAATGAATTAAAAATTAGATTAAAAATGTCTCTAACAAAAGCAAAGGACTTAATTGAAAAAGCTAAAATGATTAGAACAAATAAAGAATGTTATTCAAAACCATTAAACATAGAAATAGACGATCTTGTTTTATTAAAAGTAGAGAACAGAAGAAAACATGAGAAACCGTATAAAGGTCCATTTAAAGTACTAAGTAAAAATAATGTAAATACACTATTGGAAATAGATAATAAGAAAAAATGGATACACAATAATAGACTTAAGATTTTCAAAAAAAAAAAAAAAAAAAGGGGAATAACAATGAATAAAAATATAATATAAGACATGTAAAAATACCTAAAATAAGTCTCGAGTTTGTACCCAAACTCTCACCTCAAAAGGTTAAGGGTGTAGTGGATCTACACATATCTACACAATCAATCAGCATTTTACTATAAACTAAACCCACAAATTAATAATCAATGAGCAATCGTAGAATATACAAATGCATAACTTACGATCACTTTGTAATGCTCACTTTGCATACTCGTTTCGCATTACACTCACACGAAAGTCAATTCATGTTGTCACTAAAAATAGACATATGAACGAATGTTTATACTAACCCATTGCGATCGCTCTAGACGAAGCGGCGCCTAGCATTGGCATGTGTAATGTACACACAAAGTACGAAACCTGAGTAGTCATTACTCATGGACTATTATGAGTGTTGCATATTACTCATGGACTATTATGAGTGTTACATTTCACTCATGGACTATTATGAGTGTTGCATTTTTAAATTGGGTCATATGGAAAAGTGCTGATCGATATTTTGATTGGTAGAATGAATTTACCATATTCAATTCTTCCAGTTTTAGAGTAGGGATTATGTATTAAGTAGAATAAAATATTAGAGTAGGGATTATATGTTAAGTTGTAAAAAGTGTATAAAAGGAAAGTGTACAAAAGAAAATATAGTCATAGTCTTACTTTTGACTCGTTTTTAATTATCTACTATTGCCGTAGTTTGGCAATACGCTCGAGCCGTAACTTGGCTTTAGAAGCGCTACAATTAAAGCGTAAGCAGTCGCTAAAAGTAAAACAGAATAAAAATATCGGCTAGCTTGGATCTTGAATCCTGCGCCAGATATGTGGCAATTAACTTGCCGGTAGGTACTTCTATTTAACCCTGTTCCCTCACTAAAAGTGCGCTATTCCTATACAGCGCTAAATCCCGGATCACACTTGAGGAATACAAGATCCGGCGTTCGGCGTCCAACACCGAGAAGGCATCTACTGCGACGAACTATCATTTAAATGCAAATCTTTTACAATAATAATACGTTCTGAATACTAAACCGTGTCCTATCGACATTTCACCTTTCTCCCATCCATTGCAATTTTCACTCGAACTTTGTATCATATTGCAAATATGTAGTTTGCTAAAAAAAACAGAGTTACATGCAAAAAGTGAAAAGCTGTGACAGTGCATGAAAGTCTAAACGTACGCGTAATGATGTTCAAACAACCTCTTAAAAATGCATGAACGAACATTTTCAATAAGACCGTGTTCTGGTTGTGTTTCGAGATGGTAGTTGATTAAAATGGTAGACATCCGGACGAGGAGCTCTTCAAGAATGCATGGACAAACTCTTGGTTGCACTCATGCCACCTTGATGACTTCCTTGCTTGACATGCACACGATTGAGTAGCAACAAAACGTTGTCACCGCCCAACCCATCGTGATTTATGAAGAATGGACGTGCCGTTGTTGATAGAACGAGGAGAAGTTTCTTGACTTCAACAGCAATGAATTTTAAGTGCACTTGGAGATTCGAGAAAAAAAACGTCTGACCCACTTTGCAAGTTGTTTTCCTAAGAAACACTAAACACAGATTCTAGGATCTTTTTATGATGTTTTTTTTTACTGATATAGACTGCATCCTGAAAATGAAAAGTATGAGGACATTTATAATTTTGCAGTGTTTTTTTTTAGATTTTTTGATTTATTATTCGTTGCATTTGAACTTAGTTTTGCGAAGAAACTGTGGAATAGAAAATATATTGCATGTAGAGAGATGCAGAATGTCTTCAAAGAGAGACACCTCAAATACTTAAATAAAAACCAACTTCTAAGGTTTATATGACATGCTATTATCGCTTTCTCTTATATTTTCGACTTAGTTTCACTGGAAACAACTTTATCGGCTATGAATTTATATTATTTTCCAAGCTTCAAACGTTCAGACCTTAAACTAAATACGTGATTACCTAATTTTTAGCTTACATGTGCCCAATCATCTATTTTGGATTGCACTAGGATGCCAATTCGTGACAAAGAATCCTCTCTTACACAGAAAAGTTGTTATGAAAAAATTAAGAAAATAAAATTTTAAGTATCGTTCCTAAAATAGATACAGATAATCACCTTTTTCTGGTTTGCTTTATTTGTCCATTAGGCAACTTCTTCATGTTGCAAACTGAAAGACGTGGCTATTTTGAACTTCTTCTTATTATTTGTAATGAATTATAGCTCGAGACATGAAAACCAGATTCACATGAGGCGGACTTTCAATTGGACTGCCAGTCGGACTCGCAATCTGATCAATTCAACAGGACCGGCAGGGAATGAATCTCAACCATCATCGAAAGTTAGTTGCCCGCATGGATCGTAATGCGTTTTCATATCTTCATAACTATTTTTCGAAATGTTATGGCTCTATTTTGTTTCGTATTTCTGAATAGTGTTCCCCTCTCATTATTTCGGTAGCTCTGTAGAAGTTTCCAACTGTATTTCCATCAAAAAAGCCCCAGACTTCACGAAATCCCGTCATTTTCCACGAAAGGCACCAAACATTGGTCAGATCTTCTGCTTATCTGCCATCTAAAATCGTCGTCTAGAAACGAAAAATTAAAGTCTTAGGTTCGTCTTCATAAAACTTTTATCATTAGAAGTCATTTTAAGATTGTAGAATTTTAGCACTGCTCCTTCATGTTTTTCTTTATTAAAAGCTGATATACTATCTGCCGGTATTCCAAAATTTCCATAATCAAATGTTCTTTAAGGCTCATTTATAGATTTTTTTTATTTTGTCCATTCACAACTTTTTCTCTCATAATTGCTGTATTGGTAAATTGCTTCTCAACATTTCTTTTATACTAATTGTATCGAAATGTTGTATGTCTCGCGATGGACGAACGCTTAAACCGACCACATCAGAACTCAGACCCCACGTTGGATGCCATTTGTAATGAGAGTGTGAACGATATCGCGAGGAAAATTCTTGTCAATAAGATTTTGGTTTTGTAGACCTAATGGACATTATCTCCCAGAGCCAAGGCAACGAACCATTTTGTAATGCAGACTAACTCAGGTTCGGCTTCTACGTAGTTAGAGGTGCGATGACTTTTGGCAGGCCAGCTGAGTTTGGCGTATAATTTCGAAGGCGTTACTCTAGCTTTGGTCTCGAACCCTATTTCAAGAGATTTAGCCATCTAAAAGCCTGTTTTCAAGTGCCAACAAAATATTCAACACAAAAAATCAAATCATTAGGCTTTTGAAGCTATTCCACTTACGTTACATTACTCGGAAAATTATTGTGCGCAAATCGAGACAAGAACTTGTTCAAAGCCTACCCTAGAGTACTAAAAACCCTCTACTTTCTCCTAATCGAAACTCTGATAAAATTCCCGAAATTATCGAACAAAAAAACCTTCAGAAAACGATAAGTTACTGCGAGCAAACAATCATTCGGGTGACCATGCTA
Organism: Oxycera nigricornis; assembly: GCA_963942545.1. Taxonomy (NCBI): domain Eukaryota; kingdom Metazoa; phylum Arthropoda; class Insecta; order Diptera; family Stratiomyidae; genus Oxycera; species Oxycera nigricornis. The sequence goes on along the minus strand of OZ012661.1, from coordinate 92,392,184 downwards.
TCCACGGAAGGAAAATGACCTTCATTGGAACTCGCCAGGCGCAGATGTTGCTAGCTGGGCCCACCCTTCCATGACCTAGCGCTTCCGTGTCCGCATGTGATTTACGCCTACCACTCAGCCAGGGTTGGGCTTTTGTCTACTGAAAATTTTCATGGAATGAACTACCCTCATAAAATAGAACTATTAATAAAAACCACATAACAAAGTCAGTAATTGAAAGATGTAAATTTTTTTAAAAACGGAAAAAAATTTAAAAAAAAATTATGAAAATTAAGAACACGTAAACAACATCAAAACTTACATCTTCATTTGTCCGGCAGGGAGTGCTCTCCATCGCTGAAACTCTAGACTTCAGTCATTTGAATACAATGCAATCTAGGAAATTATACAAAAAATGATGAAATAAAATAAAATATAAAAGTAAGAATTACTAGGATGGTTGCGTTCTTCCCCCTCCAATTCCAATGGGTACAGCTAGAAATTCTTGTCCATATGTGGTTCTCATCTCTCTTATATGCATTTAAATTCTGTATACCTTAGAATTGACCTCATATAATTCAAGATTTAAAATTTGCTTATAAACACCTACAATATCTGCTACTTACATATATCAAGTGTATAAAAATATTGTTCTTCTAATGAAAACATTATTTCTCAACAAATGCTATTCTGTTTATGTTTTTTGAGATTTATTTAACTTATAAAAACATATTTGTGAATGATTTCATCTTCACAAAGCGTTCTAATTCTTTTCAAAAGAAACTTCCTTCTAATTTGGTGTGCTTTTTATTAGATTCGGAATCGATTTTCTACCGTAATCGTTCGGTATTCCTTAACGAGGAATCTATTAAAAGAAATACAAAAAATTAAAAGGAAGTTTCTTTTGAAAAACTATAAAAACATGCCCAAAAAATACGGATCAAAAATTTCAAAACTTGAATTATAATTTAATAATTTTACAATTAAATTTTGTAAACCAACAAAGGGCTTCGTTTTTTTAAAAAAAATATCGTGTTATATGCTGCTTATCATGTGGCTGTTGCTGGTCTTACGTTAGATTGGATTTTTTCTATTAATTGATTAAATAATTATTTAAAAATCAAAACCACCACAAAATCTGCTTTCAATTGTCATTTAAATTTATTAAAATTTTGGATTTATAATTTCTCCAGGCGGCATATTTCAACCAAACCAAATGATATTCAGTCTTAGCAATGGCATAGCCAGTAGATGATAAATCACGAGATCTGAAAACTTTTTTAATACTCTTTTAATTTTCCACTAAAATCCTCATCAGCGAAAAAAATGTACGCCTACAAAAAACGGAAAAAAATCGCTTCATTGCCACCCGGATACACGGTACGATCCAAAACTACGCTTGAATCTACCTGCAACCCAACTCTCGACCCGATAACGGTCCCTCGGTCAAACAAACGTCTGGTGGTGGTGTTTATGTGCGGGGTTGCCGCTTACGATCGATCGGAGGTTATGTACTAAATTTTAATGTATATAGAAAAAGTAATTACACAACAAAATAATATATATGTATATATGTATATATATATATGAATATATATATATATATATATATATATATATATATATATATATATATATATATATATATATATATGGTATTGCGAAGAAAACTAGAATCTTACATGTAATATTAAGCAAGGAGGAAGATCGGAATTTTGCTATGCCGCGCCCCATTTCATACTACTTCCATAGTACTTTATAAAATCTTCTTGGTGGTACGACTTCTTCTTGCTCCAAATATGATAAGTATTAAACTCTGTGGGAAGCCACCATGTCTTGGCTTGAGCCGCTTTACCTGCGAGAACACCAGCCTCGAAAAGATGTAAACTGTTTGTCAACCGTTAATTATGCTACCGGGATGTACATTTTATAGGATTTGAAATTATTTTTAGCTAAATATCCCACCAAAACAAAATGTCACGAAAAAAGGAAGTTGCTAACTTCAGAAACACAAGAATGCAGACCAAAACTATCGTACAACCTAAGAAACGATGAATTATCTGAATTTCAACGATAAATATGATTTATTTCGAAAAAACCTTCTGCATTTGTCATCCTTACAAACAGTTTAGCCATTACAGTGAAAACGAACAGTTGTTGAACAGATTGTATACTCCTTGTATACTCCTTGGAGCATCAAATATGTTTTATAAACTGACTTAAAAAGTTTACATTGAAAGTTGAGAAGTAACCAGAATTCATCAGAAGATTTCAGGATCTACATGGAACAAGAACACGATTTCGCTCCCTTAGTAACTTCAATCTGCACAGAAATCTGGAAGAAATATAAGTCATGAAACTACCCTTCTTGTTTTCAGTTCACTCCACTTTTCCTATTTGAAAACTTAAAAACTTGAACCCCCGCGGCTTATTCCATTGCACGTAAAATCTCAACTTGAAAATTTCACCCCGACTACCAGTTTCAAGGACAACTTACATCATGGTCCCGATTTGCATTCATGCCGTTTGCATGCGTCCCGTGCCAAGTGCACTCACTGAATATAAAATGTTCATAGCAAGCAAATTGTCCACTTTTCCTTTCAACTTTCTTTTCTTTTCGCCCGAATTTCACTGGAAATTCAAATTCTACAGCTCAGAACTCACAGAATAGCAAGCAGAAACATTTAAAATTAATCCAAGTCTGTTTTTGTATTATCTTTGTCTCACACTCCCTCCCCGGGGGCAATGAGAAAAGTCCGCACGCTACACCTGTCGGCTTTTGGCACAATTTCAAAAAGGATCTTCCGTTCGTTTTAATTGCAAATTTCCATAGAGTACAGAATTTTCTTCATAGACTATTTTAAATCTTCCGCAAGTGAACCTGGACTAATTTTATCATGGATTTTGTCTAATTTCAGAGATTTATTTTTAATTCGGTGTTGGCATGTCGAAGCAAACGGTGCAGAAAATTGGAAAGAAAACTGGCTGGGATTTCTATCACGATGTGCTTGGCTCACCGAAATATGTGGTAAGTGAATAAAAAGGATTAACAAAATAATTTACATCAGAAGAGTATGATTTCGCGTATTTTTTTTGATGAGCTATACATTTTTGTATGTATTTCCTGACGTTAGTCAGAAATATAATATTAGATTTTCTTCGCGCGTCTACAAATTAGTTGAGAGCATACTATATGTGAGAGCTCTGTCCCCTTGTTTCATTTTCCATTGAAAAATTTACTTGGTTTTTTATGACGACTAGATATTCGTTTTTTGAAATATTCTAGACGAACAGTGAAGTATAAAAACTGTATCCTAATCCATACACTACAAATTAAATGCATACACATAGTCTCCATGATCATAGCCAATGGTTTCGAACGTATCGGGTGAATAACTTAAAACGTTTGCAGTTGTTACCAACTTCATATCTATCATACGCGCCATTTTTGTCACAATGACAGCTGTCTTATGCTGAAGAGCATACAAAGAACTTTTGAATTTGATCTGTCGAAGTGAACACACAAAATGTTTTTTATTTGGTTGAAAATGTCGAATTACATGCCGACAAAACACCATTTGCAGGAAGTTTTACTCTATTGGTTTAATTTGAAGAAAAATGCAAATCGTTTGCTCTAAGAAGCATGCCCTGAATATGCTCCAGATGTAAGAATGTGTCAGAAGTCGTTTCGCGTTTCTAATGTGACGAAGAGCGTCCGAGTCAGCCAAAAAAGATCTATGGTGACGAATTAGAGATTTTACGAAGCGCAAACTCTTGTCAAACGCAAGAAGAGCTGGCAAAATCATTGGGAAAAAAGTGGATCCACAATGATAATCCAAAGCGGGAAAAAATCCTATGTGACGTCTGGCCAACGAGGAACATGCCCTGCCGAATGCCAAAACTGAATATATGTATATTGCCTCTGTATTTGGTGGGATTAGAAGGATGTCATCCATTATGAGCTGCTAAAACCTGGTGAAACTATTTCGGGATGGCTGTACAGAAAACAGTTGATTCGTTTGATCGAAAAATAGCCAGAAATTGTTACCAGACACGAGAAAGTTGTCCTTCAGCATGACAATGCTAGGCGTCATGTTGCTAGATCGGTTAGAACCTACTTGGACAATAATGGATGGGAAGTTTTGCCTTATCCGCCGTATAATCCAGACCTTGCCCCTTTGAAATATCACTTGTTTCGATCGATGCAGAATTCTCCTACTGGAGAGCGAAACGTATGCTTCACTTCAGAACAGAGTATCGCAAATTAGCTCGATTCATTCCTGATCTTAAAAGAAGGACGATTTTTTGGCAGGGAATTCTTAAGTTGCCTGAAAGATGAGAACAAGTCTCAGCATCCGACGTTCAATAGTTTTTTTTGGCTATTGAAATGAGGCTGTATTTTCAGCAAAATATACGAACTGTTTAAATTATTCATCCAATATGTAAACATGTGTAATGCACCACGATACGATATCCTTTTCGTAAGTGTAAATCGACGCTCCAAGCGAAACCGGATCCCATACGAAGAATATACATTTTTTTTGTTTCTTTGAATGTCTTTTTGACCCTATAACACTAGAATAGAAATATCTTACATCCCCACTTCTCGAAAATAACGTTCATTTCCATAAAATAACACAATACCTGTTGCATCTCACATGAAACTTCTTTCATCCTCAACTTTCCAGGCAGCCCCGATGGTCGATCAAAGTGAATTGGCATGGCGAATGTTGTGTCGTCGTCATGGAGCGCATCTCTGCTATTCACCCATGTTTCATAGTCACCTTTTCGCCAAGGACCCGAACTATCAGAAGGAAGCCTTACAAACTTGTCCCGAGGATAGACCATTAATTATTCAGGTATGTTATTTGCTTACGACCATCAGCCCGGAAAATTTGATAGCGTGTGAGAAGACGCTCGGAAGGACATTTCTGGACTGCTGGGTTCCAGTGCAAACTCCCATCGGGCTAATTTGCTGATGCTGTTCGAGCGATCATTCCCATTCATTATGGCATTTTATGGTTCTGTGATTGCAGTTTTGCGGAAATGATGCGAATGTGATACTGGAAGCGGCCCGTATCGCTGAGCATCATTGCGATGCCATCGACATAAATTTAGGATGTCCACAAGCGATTGCGAAACGTGGTAATTACGGAGCCTTTCTACAAGATCGATGGGATTTATTGACTGAAATCGGTGAGTACAGCTTGGTGCTATTTTTCAGGGATAATGTGTGTCATTATTGAGCTGGGTCCTTGAAGCAGGAGCAATCCAGAGATAGCTATGCAAAATGAATGAGAAAGTTTACAGTGATTCAATTATTTGCCTCTCGACATTGGGCAGTAAACATAAATCAAATGGAATGAAAATGTCGGCATTTGAATTTATGCGAGTAAATAATTCAGGAGTCAGAATAGTAATGCAATGCGATTGCTAGAACATATGCTGAATTCGATCGAATTGACCGTTTGCGTCAGAAATGTCAAATACATTAATTCTGTCGACCAATTAATAGTCGAATTAGAAATAAATGTAATTTGCATTTTGCTTTATTATGTAGGAAGCAATAAAGCCTCATTCTGATTTTATCTCACCTTCAATTAACGAATGATTAAAAGAATTTCCAACAATAATTTTGAGAAAAATCTTACAAACTGCTAGAAATATTTGAAAAACTGTGGAAAGTAAAATCAAAATACTTATGACTCTTCACTTACGTCTGTCTTATATTAGGCTTATATTTTGAATTAAAAAAACCACATGGGATACTTAGGATTAATTCAAAATTGCATCACTCAAAAACACTTTCCGTCAAATTTTTCCCAAGCAACCTCCATTCGTTTTGGTGTCACTTTTGATTTTGTATGCATATGTTCTTGTTATTGTTCTGCCCAGGTCAATCAAAAAGTTTGAACGCTTACGCAGCTGTAACTTAGGGGAGGAAATACATGTAACTGCTCAAAAAATCGTTTTTTTTTACTCTTACTAATGTAAATGTTCCAAATACTCTACGAATACGCCAAAAAAAAGTTTTGAAGCGATATTCGTATTACTTTTCGAGTTATAGTCCGTTATAGGCAGCGCAGCGTTCCCCAGTAAGTCGAACACACCTGCAGGGACGCGCGCCTGCCTACTTTCTCTCCGGCGCTATGGGCGCTTCTCTAATTTTGTATCCCTACCATATTCTTATAAATCTGAAATTCTAAGGAAGTACGAGTATGACTTGGAATCGCTGACTAATGAGTAAGTTATAATAAAAACTAATAATCATTTAAACGCGTGTTTCTCAACGTAGTACTTTTTCAACTTCTGTACAAAATATCTCAAAAAAATATATATAAAAATATATATGACATCTACAAAAGTCTTATGTACTAGTTGAACCTACATGTTTTTGTAATTTCGGAGAAATAATTTGTTTATTAATGTTTAAAACGCGACTTTTTTGAAAAATAATCGATTTTTTTTGTTTAATCTAAAACTAATGTAAAATTTTCATTTTTTTTTAATAAATTGTATTGGTCAACCTATGAACTATACATCTTATTTACATATTTTTCTTCTTCTGAATTTTGCAGGATCTTCGGAAATGACGTCAAGTTGTACGAGGTATTTTTGAGGGTTTTTTTTCATTCGTTCACATCGCCGCCATTTTGTGTTGAAAAATTATATAAAAAAAATATTTTCAAGTACTTTGAGACATTTACTTTAAGGATTTCATGTTTAAAATTTTCTGAATAAACCACATATATTTTTTAAATCAATCTGAAACTAGCGTGTTTTTAAAATTTTACATGTATTTCCCCCCTTAAGTGGTTTCACCTGAGCGTCGCTGGCTATAAGATTACTTTTCAAGATTGGTCATCTGTGGGTTTTATTTTTGAAATTGCGCTTACAGCTGCATCCCTACATATGTGGTGTGTCTGTTTATAAACGATAATGATGCTGTAAAACATTTTATTTTGACTTCATACATATTTACTTCTACTTCTATCCTTACAACGCTCCATGCGAGTCTGCCATTGTTTGAAACAGTGCTTGCAGTATTCGTCTGTCAGCTCCTTGAGGACGCGTGTCGCTGTTTCTTTCACAGCTACAACCTACAACGGACTCAAATCTTGTTCCTTTTAATGCAGATTTCACCTTAGAAAACAGATAGAAATCGCACGGTGCAATATCTGCAATATAAGGCGAATGGTCCAACATTGGGATGCTATACTTGGCCAGAAACCTCTGAAGGGGATAATAGGCTTTATGTATTTCTAAGAATCGATGTTATTTTTTTAAACTTATTTCGATAGTAAATATTCTCAAAAATATAGTGTGAAAATTTTAGAAAGATTCAGGCATTATTATAGTTATGCTCGATTTAATGTGCACGCCCTGGATACACTCGTAGACACACGCGGCTCTGTAAGGCTCCACCCTTGCGTATAGTATCTAGCTTCATATATACCAAAGATGTTCGAGTGATACATGAAAACAAGTATATTCATTGAAATATTGAATTTAAAAAGAGAATTTTGACCTCATAACCTTGCCTAACCGATATTTTGAATACTAGTAACGTTTTAAATTTTGGAGGAAAATCATCTTTCTCAAAACACTAAATACATTTTTCTCAAAATCACTTTTTTCATGCCGTGACAAGGATTTCACCGAAACTACAAAACAGATCCTTCTAAAATTTTACCATTAATTGAACACATGTAAAGTTATCGTGTGAACCACGGGCATTTCAAAATATTAATTTTTTCTATTTTCTTAAACCCAAAAAATCACAAAAAAATGCTCGAATTTCGAAAAATCATTTTTAACTGTCCGCCATTTTGTTATTTTTGTATATCACTTGATAGGTTTGGTTCAAACGATAGCCACTGGCTTTTCAAATAAAATCTTTTTTGAAATTTTTGTTTCAGGCCATTTCTCGCTTCAGGATCATTGTCACCGTTTAATGTGCATTTTTATGTGGCTAGTAGAATGCCACCATTTTGTGTAAAATAATAATAATAATAATACATAAAATAATATTTTTAGTACGATTCGAAAGTGTATTAAGTGAACCCAAAAATAATTACATTGATATCTACTCTAGGGGTCTTGCAATAAATTTTTAAAAATATATCAGTTTTTTGGGTGTATAAAGCATATAATCCCCTTAACAGACAATGCGGAATAAGCCAGCGCATGGTTTTGGTGGAGAACACATGACTTATCCTTTCACAATTCGAGTCGTTTTTTCCTTATCCTTTCACGGAGTTGAGCAAGAACTTAAATGCAGTATTGCTGATTATTAGTTTAAAATTCAGGAACCCAGTAAAGGTGTAAAATACCATGAATATTATAATTCCTTTGGTTTTTGATTTGCTCATTCGAGTTTTTTCGGATTTCGGTGAAGTTGAGCTCTTCCAGTGTATTGATTGGTGCTTCATTTCAGTATCAAAAATAAAAAAAACACGATTCGTCACATGTTATTATCCTTTCCAATAAGTTCAAAGTGTCAGTACATAGTATATTTTGTGAGCTTGTTGTTGTTAGGCATCATTTTGGCACGCACTTTTCGCATGTAAAACTTGTTATGTAAAATTGATTTGCTTTGCTTTGTTAATATCCTTACATCTTATATTTTCTTCCCTGAACCCCTCTTTATAGCTTCACAGTAACTTTACTAGACTCAATCCGTGACTTGCATCCCTTTTTCTTCTGCTTTTACTTCTATATCTACTCCAAACCTAATGCCATGGAGTCTCAGTCTCCGTTGATACCGACATTCCAAACATCTTCAGTCATTGTTGCAAACTTCATAGGCCAATTATACACTTTGATCCTACGCCGGGCGGTATTTCAAATTCATTAGTTAAACACCGTATTTTCTGTATATAACTTATTTTAATTTTCAGCTTGACAAAGCTTTTAACAAATTGTTAGTTTTTTTCCCTAGAAGTTTCCTCGGGTATCATTAACGTTAAATTCTCGTATAATATTTTCATATTCTACCCTTTGACATGATGCGAAAGCGAGCCTAGTTAGCCACTCAAATCTGTCATTTGGCATGAATCAAATTACTGATTGACTTTTTCCAAGTCCATTAATATATTGACCCTGATCTCCATTGGAGGAGGGGGGGCGGTTTAATTTCCATTAGGCGCAACTTCAGAAGAAGCCTTCCTTTCATACGCCACTTTCAATTAGGCCGAACGAAACTTTGCAAAGGCTTCTATGGATTGATTCGTTATGCTGAAAGAGAAATCATTAACAAGGATGATAATAATGATTATAGGCCTGGTTAATTCGTTCGATGGATATAGTATCCATCCAGTTGCCTTGTTCGTTGAAGGTTTTTTATTTTTGATAATAATAAAGTCAATAATGTCATGGCAGAAAAGACTACTATATAAATATTTTGAGGGTCTATTAAAGCTAGCAAATTACGAGTTTAATAGTGAAGAGCCAAAAATAATTCTCAAATCGATAATATAAAAAAAGGGTCTTCATTATAAATAACTTTGAAGGTTTACAAAATATTTAAATAGTCTTAGAATAATTGTTGCATTCTCATAAATATTAAATATTATTAATTTATGAGAATGCAACAATTATTCTAAGACTATTTAAATATTTTGTAAACCTTCAAAGTTTTTAATAATGAAGACCCTTTTTGATATTATCGATTTGAGAATTATTTTTGGCTCTTCACTATTAAACTCGTAATTTGCTAGTTAATACTAATTTTAACGAGAGAATAAGACCTTGGTTTATTGAATATTATTCCTGATACTCTAAATTCAACCACTGCTCCTCTCCTCCATATTTCTCCGGATTCCCATCATCTATCCCTGCTGTTTAAACTCCTTTTTTGTTTGCCAAAAGCTTAGAATGTGCTCAGCATACCTGAATTAAACTTTTGGAAAACGAACTACATCGCCTTGTCGGAGGAACTCAAATCGGTAAACTGGGCTTTGTTTCTTGATAGTCTTTATTGTGAAGATTCTCTCGTTAAATTCTACTCTCTTCTCCATGGCCTTATCTCTCGCTTCAGTCCCTACCATCGTCGTATCACGGTTACTGATCCTCCCTGACTGACTCGTAATGTCTTAACTATCTTGAAATTAAAAATCCAATAGAACTCCGGAAAACTGTACTACCTGCCAGCCAAACTGGAAATTAAAAGAGCTATGCGTAACTGCTTCGTTAATATCGAAAATTCGTTGCACTCTAACCAACCAGAGCCGTTTTCGTCATAAGTCAACTCCGTTAAGTCTTCCTTGAGTCCTGGGACGGTAAACAAGGTTCGATTCCGGAACAAATCTACGAAATCTTTCCTGAGTTTTTTTCGCCAATATATTCTGCCTCCACTCTACCAAATACTATTAATATTACTTTTGGCTTTCCACCTATTCGTGATTTTATCTGCACTAATTGAACTGAAATCCAAACATTGATTGATTCTTTAGGTTCCAGCGAAGGTTTTATGTCAGGTGGACTTCCTAATATATTCATCAAATCCTTATCTTCACTGTGCGTTCGACTTTCTTATATATTCAACGCTAGTTTATCTTCCGGGATCTTCCCTTATTTTATAACTTAGCAACATTTCCCTGTACTCAAGTTTGGTTCCTCTTCCAATGCTTCCAATTATCGTTCCATTTCGTTACTTTCTTGTCTTCCCAAACTTCTTGAACGCAATGTCTACAATAAAATATGCCAAGCTCTTTATTCTAGGCTGTCCCGTTCCAATATGGACTCCTTCCAAACCGTTCAACCAACACGAATCTCTTTGAACTTACCCAAACTGCCGCAAAGGTTCTCAACAATTGTACCGAAGTTGATGTAGTGTTCACTGACTTCTGGAAGGCATTTGACACTGTCAATCCTAATGTTCTACTTCAGAAGTTAGCTCCCTTTGGCCTGTTTGGTCCCTTACACTTCTGGCTTGAGCTCTACATCAGTTTTAGTTCATATCGTGTCAATCTATGTGGAGCATGTTCTTCGCTCTATCATCCTACCTCCGGCGTTCCTCGGGGGTCTATTCTAGACCCTCTTCTTTTCTTACTGTACATAAATGACCTTCCCTCAATCGTGGTATCTCAATGTCTTCTGTAGGCTGATGACTTAAAAATTTACCGACTTATTCGCTCGGAAGTGGATTGTTTTGCTCTTTAAAGGGTTCTGGAAGCGATCGATTCCTGGAGTCAAACTAATTTTCTCTCCCTTAATGTCCATAAATGTCACAAAACGATCTTCTCCTTAAATCCCAGTCCTATTGATCATATTTATATGTTACAGGATACTCCACTTACGGCTGGTTTTCAAATAAAAAATCCGGGAGTGATTTTCGATCCGAAAATTCAATTTCAGCCTAAAATTTTAGCAATAGCAGCACGTGACTCTCGGGTCTCCGGGTTCGTATTAAGGCACTTTTATATGTTTAATGACATTCTTTTTTCTGTCAACCTATACACTAGCCTCGTTAGACCCATCCTTGAATATTGCTCGCAAGTATGGTCACCACACTACCAATATTTAGACTCTGTGATTGAATCTGTACACTATCACTATCATCTCAATCTGGCTGATAATGACCTCGCGATAAATAAGCAAAAGCTATGTCATTGGAAGGTTATTCAAGGAAAAAACTTACTGTTGCAAGTGCCATCTATGGGCAGAGCAAGTAAACTAGGTTCAAATTTACTTGTCAATTCGTCATATGGCAGCGAATTTCGAACAATTTGAAGGTAATTATTATAAAGATGGTTTTAATAGGCAATATATGCATGTACTCAATGTTTGTGGCACGAAAGTGAATCAATTTGCAATTTTTTTCACATTTTAAAAGCTTTACTGACAGTGCAATTGTCAGTCACAATGAGCGACACGTAGTGTGTTACTACCTGAGTCGATCCAAGCTGATGATCAGACCTAATGTGCTGTAGATACTACTTCCATTCATCGATGTTGCCGCTCCCACGAAACCACAATATTCAGAACTTGGTCCGTTTCATCACTCACTCTACATTTTTAAACAAAATACAAAGCGCTTCTTATTTAATTAGTTTTATAATATAATGCATTTCTTTTCTTTTGTCTTCTTTTTTGTTTTGTAATTGGACTTTATTAGTCTGCAACATGAAATCTTAATGAATAAATATGCCAGAAAAATGTCTATCTATCTAAAAAGACGTGGTATTGATTTTGTTATCAAGTTATGTCGTTTCTTGGACCACCATGATGTTAATGTAGCACTCGGAAACATTTATAAGAAGTTTTTGTAACACTCCTGCTTCATTTCGTAATCGAACGTTCCAAACTCCCATTTGTTTTGCTGATATCGTTACCATTTATCTAATGCAATTCAAGTCGAGGACATGTTTTAGGATGCACTGCAATATGCCAGAAAGGTTCGTTGATCCCTCGAGAATATTGCATTCTAAACTCTGCACTGCCGGAATTGTTTGCTTAATAGTGGGGATCACGTTAAAATGAAAGATACATTTTGTCCTCCCAACTACTTTTCCATTAGAGCGCCTTTTTATTAGGGCTTTATTTTTATTGATATATACGATGTGGTCAAAGGATTTAATGTTTATGATAAAAATATTGCAAAATTATATTTTCTTCTGTTTACTAAAACGAAGAGTAACAATGCAAAATAATTTTTATCATTTGCTAGCAAATACTCTTCATCAACAAGAGCCAGAAGAATATAATATATCACCTATCTATAATTCCGGATTAAATAGGCTAATCTGAATATCGAGTTTGTAGATTACATTATCTATATTGGATTTGCCTTCATGACAATCAGTCGAAAATCATTTGGAAAACAGCCAAGTTTCGTCAAATTCCAGTTTTAATAGAACCATTATTATTTTTATAAAACATAGTAAGTAACCATAATTACCATTTCTATTTCAAAGGAATACATTACAAGTAAATGAAATATTAAATCCCTGCAGTCGTTCGGTATTTTTTTGCTATGCATAATCATTGGACTAGGGCGACTAGCCAAAAAGCCTTTTACTATATATACTGCACTTTGTGCTGATCCTTACAGGGAATAGCATCGTCCCAAAGCAAGAACTTGTAGCTTATTAAAACTGAAATTGCATCCCATCAACTGTTCTTATCCACTCCAGAAATGAAGTAAATTCCTTAGGGGATGAGAAATCTTTGCGACAACGTAGCGAAGAACGACACAGCATTGGTTGACTTGTTGCATCCGCCACTGCAGGACCATATCGTAAAGGGAAATATTACTTGGCATTGGATTCATTAACTTCGCTAGAATAAACTTTATTTTTATGAGCCACGAAAGGGACCTAATAAGTTGAGACTTTCCAGCAGGATATCGATAAATCAAGCAAGGAATTCGCGAAGGACTTGCGGTAGAGATGCTCTCGTGGACTTGGAATGCAATTGTAGAACTTTTTGAAGAGGCGACTGATATCCACGATAAAAGGTTTATTAAGTTTGAAATGTGCACTTTGTAGAACGAAGTGAGGAGGGAAAAGATAAATTAAGCCTTTTTCGTTTTTCTGTTGCTAGTGTATTGCGGCAATGCGTTGGAAATTCTTTTTAAAGTCTACATCCTGTTTCAATGGAGTCATGTCAATGGCATTTCAGATAATTAATGATCTTTGGCGTTGTTTTGTTTTTGTTGAGTTTAAATGATGCATACTTTCAGAATATTCTGTTTTAAATAGTTTCAATTGCGTTAGATTGTTCATTCATGTTATTTAGTGTTGACAGAACAGGATAACTTATAACGAGATATTGATTATCGATTCGTTCCTTTATAAAATTATGCTCTTTCACTTTTTATGTACGCTGCTAACTGCTAGAATGTTTTGAGCAAACATCGGCTAACGATCTGCTTAAAGGTGTGCCTCTTGTGCACTTATTGCGATTTCCAATCCTTCTAGATCTCACGGCCGCGCGTTCGTTGAGTCCTGCGATCCATATGCATGTATTTCCACAATTTTATTGCTTTCAGCTGTGGGAGAATTTCATCCTATCCTTTTGTTCTTATCTGGGCTTTTTCTCCCTCCCATATTGTCCTTCCTCTTTCAGAACTCTGTTGAGTCAGCCTCCTTTTGACAATCAGTCAGTCTTGTTCTGAGCTTTGATAAAAGTGGAAACAAAGAAATTGTGAGCTAACTAACGGTAAACGAACTGTACCATTGCAATCTCAGTTTGAATGACGCTTTCCAATATTTATTTCCAATCCAACTATTATTTCCTGATGTTCCTCCGTTTCTCTTCCTTTCACAGAAGATAAAAAGAATACATTAACTAGACATGTACATGAAAGGCCTGACCGCGCACATTAAGCGATCTCTCTCACGTGGTTTTCTGTAGAAGGGTGAGCCCAGGCAGCGACATCCATGTTTGTCGAGCCCAACTAAAGCCGCGTGGTCTAGGGAGATAGTACGGTGACTCGAGAGATTAGGTAGGGTTCGGATTGAGTAAAAGGTTTTACAGTCTCGGGGTGGTTTTGTATTCGGTGTGTTTACGAAGAAAATAGGTCAATTAAAGAAGAAGGTAGAGCCATGATTAATGATCGAGTCTTTTGTATTATTAATCTAAGTAATTTTCTGAATTCAAATAATCAAGAACCAAGAAAACTAGGAAAAATGACCCACGATTTTGAAGATGATTGTGGAAGTTTTCAAGTAGTAACTAAGTCAAAATTTATATGTCATGCCTGTTTGTACTTATGAAAATAAAAAAAGGATGTCGTCGCTGTTTGCATGTCTAGTACTCAAAAATTAGGATTCATGTCCTGTTGCGAATACGATCAAAAGCGTAAGATTCATGTCAACTTAAAATATATTTTCATCAATCATTTCAACACGACCCAATTCTTTCGGGGCGCACAGCATGTACACCGCATTCCTGCACTAACTCAATGCCAGGACCTAACCACATAATCCAGATGGCATTCCGTATAAATTCACCGCATCAATACGTGTCCATTAAGTTTTTCATATGCCTGGAACTTCTCGTTTCCAGTGCAAACTCTCAACGAGCAGCTTTCGATTCCCGTCACGTGCAAAGTTCGCATTTTCGAAGACAAACAAAAAACAATTGACTATGCAAAAATGCTCGAGGCGGCCGGTTGCCAATTATTAACAATGCATGGCCGAACACGCGAACAAAAAGGACCCCTGACAGGACTTGCCGATTGGAGCTACATCAAGGTTGTAAGGTGAATATGAGGGCGCAAGCTATTCATTCCGATTACAATTCAATTTACCGCAAGTGTTTGTTGAAATGCTAATATATTTTGTTTTGTTTATTTTCGGGTTCCTTGCTGCACAACAGGGAGCAAATAAACATTCCAATGTTTGCCAATGGAAACATTATGAGTTTGGAAGATGTCGACCGCTGTTTGGAGGAGACAGACGTGCAAGCAGTGATGTCTGCCGAAGGAATCCTTCACAATCCCGCACTATTCGAGGGCATTGCACCGAAAACCTGGGACATGGCTGAAGAGTACTTAGATATGGTTGATAAGTATCCATGCCCGATTTCGTACGTTCGTGGACATCTTTTCAAGTTGTTCCACCATTTGTAAGTATCAAGCATATTCATAAATTTAATAGAGCATGTATGAAACAGTAAGCAAAAATATACCCTTGCTGGGAAGATAATATATTTTCGATGGTAAATGTAACGCTGCCAACCGCTCGGACAAGCAAACAAACAAATAAAATGAAAAGCAATTAAATGTTGGGTGATTCGCTACAGATTACTATCTCTTAATTGGATTCAGAGCGAAAGGGTCTCGTAAGCTGGTTAATGTAATTATTTTTCATTCGCAGCTAAACTCAAATGTTGACCGAAACGCTGCTGTTTGCATTACTTTGTCGAAGCTAGCGAACTTTTGATTGAAGTAACTTTACTGCGGTACACACATGAATTGGAATGAACTTTGCACATTCAATTTTTGACAAAATAAGAAGCATGCAGTACTTTCCCACCCCAAGTTTCTGTAGTCTGTCTGTACATAATTTCTGGTAATGGATCCTCACCCAAACCGCATATAAAACAGTGCAGAAACTTTAGGAGTGCAAATAGAATGTTTTTCTGTTTGAATTCTCTCTTAAATGGGAAACAAACACACAAACTACATGTTGTACAGATTAGATCGTCATTACGACAACGAGCAAGTTCATTTTTTGTTCCAAGTCTTTCAGACGAGTTATACATAGATTATGCCCTTACCTTATCATGGACATTTCCAGAATAAAGGAGCATTGATGCTAAATACTAGATGAAACTCATTATACTATCTATTTTCTACACTAAAGACCAGTCAATTGTAAAAAAATGCCAATCCAGGAAGAGATATGGGAGCAGTTTTTGATATTGTTAATGTTTTTTGTGGTGCTAAATCCGAGCTTCAACTTTGCCACCTCGGAAAAGGGATGTGTATTTTTCATCTGCGCTAAGCTTATGTGGACCAAATATGACAGGAAACGTATTCTTGGTCTGTTAGCTCTGCACAGAGCTTCAACAAGGAATCTTGTGGGCTTATTGACGGACCAAGGAAAATCGATGACAAAGAGGAGACAGAGTCAGTAGAGCACCTTTTGTGCAAACGTCCGGCTCTAGCTGTTAGGAGGCATAATCATTTAGGGGCATTCTTTTTCAAGAAGCTGAGTTAACTGAGTAACATAAAAATGTACCGACTTCTGGATTCTCCTAAGAAATCAGGATGATTCACATAATGAATTTGAAGAATCAGAAGGTTTACACGTTTTGGTTTTTAGTTTTTAAAATGGATTTATAGTCCAGAAATAATATTTACATGTCAATATCCTTAAAGCTAGAGAATTTAATATCTATGTTACAAACTAAGTGACCACTTGGGCACTCAGAGTTTAACCACCTTTATTAATTTATATGGCTCATCTGTCGCTTGTATTCTTACTGATCCGTATTAAATGCAAATTTAAAAACGAGGTAAACAATTTATACTTTACAACTTAATCTAATTCAACCTAGGCGAGGTTGTATCTGCCAGCAGATTCGTCCCTGCGTGTACCTAATCTTACCGTACGGACTAAATGTTAGCACATGTCTGTCAGCAGACATAGACCCACAATGTGATGAATCCTTAATACTAACACCGTGTTTTTGATACTAGAGTTCTTTACAATTCATTGAAGATCTGAACCATGCCTGACTCTAATTTCAATATGTTAACTAACTAACTAACGCCTAAGGAAACCGTCGTACTAAGGAAACCGACTTCACGACGTGATTTCGGATGAATCTCACGACTACTGTGTCGACTCTCGGTACCTTAATGATGTCATAAATCTCTTGGTTGGAGACGTCGTGCAAGTAGCCTGCTTCAGCTTCCCTGTACATTTCAATGCAAGCGCGAAAAATCAGTCTCTCGAAAACTCTTGGCTTCTTCATAGTGCTTGGACTCTGGTTAAACCAAATCGGACATCCATATGTCAGAATTGGTCTGAACAGAGTTTTATAGCACGTCAACATGACGTCAGCGTCATATACTTGGAGAAGAAGAGCCGTTGAAGAGACATGAACACTCTTCGCGCTCGCTCCAGCATGATGTTATCACGCTGGTTGAGATACAGATGCTAATCACCCAGGTATCGCACGCACGTTCTGTTTGGAACGCGCTCAGAGCCTTCTTCGCCACCGTTTGCCACGATGTGGAAACCTTTCCAGCTGCGCTTCAGGTTTCGGTTGACATGCTGCAGGGTACGTCCTCGGAGCTGCGGTTTGACCCCTTTGGACTTTTTTCTGGGGAACCGTGAAGAACTGATGTGCCAACAATCCAGGAACGATTAAAGTACTGAAGGCCAATATCATTCAAGCAATCCGTGAGCTACAGCCCGAAACCATCGACATGGTCTTGAAAAATAGGAGTGACAGAATGCGCTACTGTGAAGCCAGCCGAGGCAGCCACTTGAACGAAGTTGTGTTTCATCATTAATGGAAATGTTGGCTCTTACTAATGAAGCTGTATTACATGGGAAAAATTTAATTTTGTTCATTTCATTGCATTTTTAAAAGGAAACTTGTATTTGGCCCACCCTGTATATTCAAAACAATTTGTGAATTTCGTATATTTTCAATAATACATCGAATGATTTCATCTTACTTCTACATTTCTTTTAGATTAAACCTCAAACCAAATGCCGAAATACGTGAATCACTCGCCGTTGCCAACCTAATACCACATTTTCGTAGTGTAGTCAAGGAGCTCCGCGAGAAATATGAACCATATCATGATGGAAAATTGATCTACATTCCTGAAGAAATAGATCCAAATATTTCAGCAAACAACGAAGACGTAAGATTCGATATTTTGTTTAAACCGCCAATAATTTTCTAATCATGATCCTTCTATCCAGAACTACAATTTATCACTGCCGCCGTGGCTTTGTCAGCCATACATAAGACCACCACCTGAAGAGCATAAGAAAATAATCGAAGAAAAAGTTCGCCGGGCAGCAGATCCCAATAAATTACGAAGGCAATATTTTGATAATTATGGATGTGAAGTTTCACGGAAAAGAATGAAGAGATTGCGTAGAAAAAATCGAAAACCGATTAAGCCAGAAGATGTACAAGAACGACACATAGAAGGATGTGAACAGTGTGGAAATCCTATGGTAAGAACTTTAAATTGTTTAAGAGCTTTATCATATATAAATGTTTTTCACTATCAAAAAGTTTTGAAATTTGCGGTTGTTTTCAACGTTATAATGAAAAAACTGCCTTGTTGCCTGCACAATAACATCGTCAAAAATGAATAGACATAACGAATTCCAAAAGATTCTTGCACTATAAGATAAAAGCTATAATCTCTCAAATCAGATTTAAGCCTGGTTCAGACAACGATGATTGAGATCCCGACAGTCGCGATAACTCTAAAACAGGCTCGTTCGACAGTATCACAACGGTATTTGCGAGGAATAAAGTACAGCCACAAATGCAACTCTTCAACTCCGCATAAATGGCAATGTCCGTTAAAATCGTCATTGCTCTCATCATAGAAATCGCGTCGTGTGGCTGAAGAATGCATTCTACGTCGCTTGTCCTTTACAAAACTAAAAAAAAATGTTACGCTAGCTTCTGCTTCTCAGCCGATCGTGGCTACGGTTTGGGCAACCCCACCCGGCTTCAATTAGCGGAGAGGGGTGTGTGAAAGTTTTTCTAAAAGGACAGTGCCACCCGTTTGTGCGCCGGCACTGCCCTGTCCGCGAATAGGGGAACTGGATTCACGACGACCCGAAACCAACGATAGACAAGAGGATTCGAAGAGAAAGGGAGCCGAAAACACCACTACTTTAATTCAACTTATCTTTCCTAACTAGCCCTATCCACCTTTACTGCTACTTAAAATTTTCCTTTTTTTATTTCTAACGCCGCTACCTCCTGAATGCTGCCCATTCGCCGCTAGCCGTCCGTACTCCTCGTCCACGCTCCGTCGACGTCTTCCTTTCACCAGCGACTAATCAAAAACTACCCACTAAGCAATCCGTTCGCTTACGTCTTGACTTCTCGCACACCCGGAACAGAACAGAACAGACCGCCAGCTGCTAATTTCCCAACATATATGGGATCTCCCTAATCCCGTTCGCTGCATCAGCGGTCAACGGCCCGCCGAGTTTGCCGAACCCGTTCCGCTTTGCACTCGTTCGACTGTGAACGGTATGATAGGAGAAATGTGCAGAAGTATTTGGAGAGCTGTTCCTGAATACTTGATGGCTACGTTTAATGCATATATGCAGCAACAGTATTTTCCGAAGAGATTTAAGGTGGCTAAAATGGTGATTCTTCTAAAGTCGCCCGAAAAGGATAGGGGATGTCCTCGATCTTACAGAGGCATCACACTTCTCCCAGTTTTGAGTAAGGTGTTGGAACGCATCCTTATAAACAGGTTAGCGTCAATTTCTGCTCACGTGCTGCTGGATAGTCAATATGGATTTCGCAGTGGTAAATGCACAGAGGATGCATGGGAATTTGTTAAAACGTCGGTTGAGTCGTCTCCATTTAAGTATGTATTGGGAATATTTGTGGATTTCAAAGGAGCGTTTGACTATCTTAGCTGGTCTGCTATTATTGACAAGTTGAGGGAGTTGAAATGTGTAGAACTGGAAATGTGGAAGAGTTATTTCTCTGACAGGATTGCTTTCGTTGAGGATGGTCGAGATAATGTGTCTATAAAGGTCGAAAGAGGGTGCCCACAGGGTTCAATTGCTGGTCCTTTTATATGGAATTTACTTATGTATGAGCTTCTGGGGGCTTTGGAGGTGTTTGGCAAAGTTTGTGCCTATGACGACAATCTTCTTTTGATAGTTGACGGAGACTCTCGTTTAGAGCTTGAACAAAAGGGAACTAGGAGTATGGCGATCGTATCCAAGTGGAGATCGAAAGTTGGCGTCCAGATCTCCTTACAGAAGACCAACATGATGCTACTTAAAGGTTAATTGTCCCAAAGCAGGCCCCCTGTGTTAGGCTCGAAAATAGGGGTCTACCTTATGCAAAGGTGGTTAGATATCTTGGTGTTACGATTGGGGAGCGGATGAATTTTCTCACGCATATAAAGTCTGTGAAAGGAAAAATTATGAAATTGGTGGGTTGTTTGAGGCGTGTTATGAGAACTGAATGGGGCTTTAGAAAATCTGCGGTAAAAATGATATACCAAGGTTTGTTTGTTGCGTGTGCTGCATATGGTTCGTCCGTTTTCTATGAAACCTTGAAAACAAATAGAGGAAGTAGGGCCATGAACACTATACAAAGGTGTATGCTATATGGATGTCTCGCGGTTTGTAGGACTGTTTCTTGATGCTATGCATGTGCTTTTGGGTGTGCCGCCCCTTGACTTGGTGGTGATCAAGAGGGGGCTTGCGTTTAGAGTGAAAAGTGGACTGACTCTAGGCCCTGATGAATGGATAAGTAAGGAAGACATGAGGGGAATGTCTCCTTTACAAGTGAATGAGTTACTTGACTTGTGTATGATGTCGGAATGGCAGAATAAGTGGAATAAAAGTTCGAATGGTAGAGTAACGTATGGCTTCTTCGATAATGTGTGGCTGGCTAGAGACAATCAACATGCTGATCTCTGTTTAGAACTCGGCTATCTGTTAACGGATCATGGTAGCCTTAATAGATTTATGCTGAATAGAGGGTTGTCTGCTACTGATGTATGTCCGGGGTGTAAGTACGCGATTGAAACATGGGAACATGTCTTGTTTGAATGTTCACAATATGAAAGTTTGCGTAATGATGCTATTCCGCTTGATAATAGAAGTGCGCCTACGGTTGGGGCTTTGCTTTGTAGCAAAAATAATGTTGAGGTTTTGAATGAGTTTGCGAAAGCTGTTTTCTCTATTAGGGCAGGAATAGGATAATGATTGTGAATGGACGTAGTTTGACTAGGAGAAATTAGCGTAGTGTAGATAGTTGTAAGAATTTGTAGTTTAAACTTGTTAATTTCGCATGTAGTGTATTAGATTTAGTTTTTGGATGCATGTTGTTTAAGGATGGTAGAAATAGATTAATGTATATGGTTGGTTTAGCAGTTAAGATTGAATGATAATGCATGAAATGAGAGCCTGAATTGAATTTTGTTTTTAGCCTGTTGCATTATTTGCTGATGCATGTAAGGTGCAGGGGAGTGGAGCAATAGAATGTCCTTGCCATTCTATTGTAAGCTCTTGGGAATGTCGACCCCACACACCTGAGGCACTCGTGGAAAAAAGTCCGTGCCTACAGGAGCTAAACCATAGCAGCCCTTCAGACTGTGTCCCTACCCCTGGGATTGTAAAGGTACCACGGGGTCGAGGAGCCCATGATAGGTTGCTATCATCCTCGACACGTTGAGGCCCACTTGTGGGAGCAACGTGGTGGTTGTGGTTTAAATATGCTAGATAGTCCGCGCTTGGACAACCAGTACCGCCATCACCGGCCCTGTAAGTCGGCGGCAATTCTGGGACCCCCCCCTTGGAGACCTCCCTCATGGTTATGCGGGGCGTTTCCAAGGGGAATGGTGATTATTGACACTTATCTCAATAAGTCCTCTTCCAGGACCGTGTTTTAATGATTAATTTCGGGGGAAGCACGTTAAATTTCTCACTTATTCTGATCATATTATTGGAACTCCGCTTTCCAACGCTGTCGGAGAGGAACTGGGGGAGGCACAACCGGTCTCGAGTATGTCGGGGAAAAGTCGCATAGCCGAACTACATAGTATCTTGCAGAAAGAGTGTACGGGAGTGTCGACCAGCAGATTTTTAGTACTCGGCCTAAGCAGCCAGGAAAACTGTCCCAAGCCAGTGCAAAGGAGGAGGGGTTCCGACCGATCCTCAGAGCAACATCTCTTCAACAAGATGCTGAGATAAAAGGAATGACGATTAACAGGGTCCATCATATATTCCACTGGTTTTAAAGGATGATAACCCCAAATTACGACGACCGATCCAGAGTTTTGCTATGGGATTCAATCGAAGAGGTTGTGCACGCACTTCTTCGAAATTTTACCCGGGGCATACTGGTGCCAAGGGAGCGGGGGCCCCAGGGACTTGTGCCCTGCCGGCGTTGGTGAGGAACCTATTGATTGCAACTTGGTGGCTGTGGTTGACACCCATAGCGGATAAAGTCATTTATAAGACCGGTAGCTATTCGGCAATCCTTATGTATAGTGGTGCATTTCCGTGCTGTTGCGTTATCAACAGGAGTGCCGCTTCCCAAAGAGCGGTAGCGATGCTGTTAGGTCGGATTTGTATCAGGGATAATGAAGGAGTCCATGCAAGCTCTGGATAAGATCTGGTGCTCATACTCGGAAAAACAATACCCATACTTGTTATAGGTTACTGACTAGTACGGTTATGGGGGCTTTGGTGCGAGGTCATCGTAACCCTGGGCCCAAGAAGCCCGTGGTGTTAATACAACTCATCAGGTCAACATGTTAAACCCAGGAACGCTTTCTAATCATTTTATTGGCCTACAGCGTTGAACACCAGCGGACACGGCGATTGATATTTGTGGAAGGGGCGTGTTCTTTCTGTCGCTGGCGAGGTTGTTTCGTCTGTTGATTGCCTTACTTCTACTTACTTCCTTCTGACTTTCTACCTACAACAATTATATACTAATATTTACATTAATTCAATTCAATTCAATTCAATTCAATTCATCATTGTGTGAAGTGTGGCCTGCGTATGCTATTTATTACCGCCAAAGTTTACCAGCATGGGGATTAGCGGTCTTCAGGGGCAAGAATGTCACTAGTTTTGCCCTTTTTTCCACATGGAGCGGTCACATTCCGTGACGAACGTAACAACATGTTTTCCGCACTTATTTATCGCTTGAGACTTTAGGTTTCTCGGATCAGCTTCAAAAATAGACCGGGTTCTTCGTCCGGTTGCGATCACTGTTCTCAGATAAATAGTGCAATCAACCTACTGACGATTTTTGCTCGGCAACTATAATTTTTTGCGGTTTGTAACGAGTTTGTAGGAGTCAACTAGTTTTCGGCTGCACTGTAAATTGCTTATTATTGAAGTCTCAATCAAACATGATGAGAGCTACGATTATTTCAACAGACATTTTGATGTATCCAGGGTTGGGATTTGGCCGCGCCTTATTCCCCACAAACATCGTTGTGGCCCTGTTGGACGAGCCAGTTTTCAAGTTATCGTGGCAGTCAGGATCCCAGTAATCGTCGTCTAATTCGGGCTGTAGATTTTATTTATACAAATAAAAATAAACGGTCTTTCGAGAAATTGCGTTTTTCACGAAAAAAATTTATTCTTTATAAAAGATTAAGTAAATAAAATATCTATAAAAAAATTACAGATTATAAACAAAACGAGTGCAAAAAGTTAAAAACAAAAATAAATATTGAAAACTTTCGAAGCCTTCGTGGAAGAAAAAAAGTTGTTTCCAACATGCTCAGAATTCTCGGTACCTAGTCAGGTTAAATCGCTGTAATTTCGTCAATACTCTAAATTTTTGAAGTTTTTGTTTGATTTGTTCTTTAATCACAAAACCCCTCTTCTCCCTTTATGTAAGGTAACATAAAGAGGAGGTCTTCTGTTAATGTGACCCTGGTCAGCAAATTTTCGAGTGTTTATCGATTGTTTGGTTTCCCTTCTATGCTTGTGACCGCGCAATGCTCGAGTCTATCCAACGTAAATTTTCACGGTCCCTGTTTGTCGAACACAATCGAACGTACTCTAAGCATTCTAAGTTATAAAACTTTCCACACTTTTCTAACAAAGGACCTTTCAGGATGACATTTTTCATCGGCCATTTAATATGTTGTGCTTTTAGGGAACATTTTACTCCATTTTCCACGCCACAATACATAACACCGCTCATTTCTGAATGATGTATTTATTTTATTTTTACCTCATCATTTATTTGAGTTTAGTAAATGATGGGACAACCCGATTCAATTCAACTTGGTCCTGCTATCTCGTCTTTTTCGTGGCTTAAACGATCATTACCAGCCAATGTTGGCACAGCTTAGTTGTTATTTTCTTTTGAACATTTTGTAATCGCACCTTTTATCTGCTTATGCATGGCTGATCCTGGCTCATCTTCAACGACTCGACCAGACCGAATGCGGTTGAACCAGCTGCAGCTCTTTCGAATATCATGCACATTTTTTTCGTGAATCTTGCATACGTTGTGGTGTCCTTTGGTCATACGATGGCTTTCATAGAATCCAAAGAATAATAACTGTCTCAAAAGTTGCTTATCGTCGTACATGTTTATCTTCTATTATTAGATATTCGAATTCAAATGCAAACGACAAAATAATGTCGAAACGTTAAACTTAATAAAAAAAACGAAATCTAATTACAGTCTTAGAAATCTTCGAAAAATTTATCTCCTTAACGGGTAAATACTTTTTCACACACCCAATATATTAATGTTCTTACAGCTTAACTTTTTTTGAACATATAATAATTAACAATTCATATTATATTTTCAGGGTTTGAAATGCGAATTCCGATTTTGTAGAACGTGTTGTCGTGAAAAATGTTTCACCGAGAACTTTGATTGTCCCGGACACAAACTTTTTATTAAATCCAACCGAGAAAAGGCCAGACAAAACGTAAATGGACAATCAAATAATGGTAAAATAGTAAGCATTAACTCTTTAAATAATTGTTATTTAGAAAATAACAATAGTGAAATTCAAAGAAGTGATTCATAGCTACATTTAGTTAAAGTTCGTTTAGGTATAACAAATGAAATATTTTCCACAAAACTGTTTTTATAAAAACATTAAAATGAAAAACTGATTGAATTGATTCACGAATATATTTTAATTAATATATTTTCAATTGTTATTTAAGGACTTTTGATTTAAGAATAGTATGTCAATTTGAACCATGGCAAGTACTCAAAATATTTCATATAATCTCAGAAAGCTGTCTGTAATGTATATTGTCTACCAATTTTGGCGTGGTGTTGAAGGATAAAGAAGAAACAACATCTTATTTATGCGTCGTATGCCTCATATCAGACAATCCTGGTCCTTATCACGCTGTTGAAGATAGAGAAATCGGAAAACTTGGGCTTGTATATGATGAGATTTGGCCCTTTCTTCAACGTTGGGAGCTTGAAATCTTCAAAAGATACCAATTAGCTCCTGCCTCTCGGCATGCCGGATTACTACCGACTAAAACTACCCCTGTCTCCTTCAATCATTCAATCATATTCATATTTCAGTTCAGAGTACTTCCCAGGCGATAAGAACCGGTATAAGGGAATATTGCTACGTCAACACTTATTTTCATATTGGATTCATCAGGAAACCAAACTAAGGGTGTGTCTCCCAGCAGTGTTTGATGTTTGAAATTTGAAAATTACCTTAAAGACGAACGATCACTGATTATTTGTAATCTCTTCTAGTTGTGGATCGGGCATCATTTTTAAGGGAGCCTTGAATTACTCAAGTTTATATTTTACTGCCTTCTGTATTTGAATGCTACCCGAGGCAAAACGTCGATTGCAGCAGTTAGGCAAGATTTCATTGCAACTATAATACTTAGATATGCTACTTTTCAGAACTTTTTTTTCTTCAAATTATTAGTCGGATGGTGGTTTATCATTTTGAAGTTTAATTCCCAAATCTTGCCAAAGAACCTCCGGCAGAACCTTGCTATTTTGATTGCTGTGGCGTGAGTCTTCTTGATGTCACGTTTCCAATTAAGTTATTTCCCCTCAGTAAGAACATGCTACGAGGATCATTCAATGAGTAACGAGACAAATTGTTGTAGTTTAAAACCCGTTTATTCAATCAGTACAAAATTTTGGCTACTTTTCAACATAATCCCTCCCAACACTTACACACTTGTCCCATCGTTCCTCTAACTTTCTTATGCCACTGGCATAAAATCCTTTTGGTAGCTGTTGGAGCCAACTTTGCACGTGAATCTTAACTTCTTCGTAAGAGCCAATTTTTTTTGCCACGTAGCGCTTCCTTAAGAAAACCAAACATATGGAAATCTGATGGAGCAAGATCTGGCTATAAGGAGTGTGTGGAAGAATCTCCCCGCCTAGTTTTTGAATGCATTCTTGAGTTATCTGTGCCGTATGCAGGCATGAATGGCAGGCTTTACTTTGTTTTCCAGCATGTTACAGTAATATTGACTGTTGATTGTTCATTGGTCATCCAGAAAATCGCAGAAAATATAGCCTTGTGAATCCCAAAAAAATTCAAGCATCACTTTACCTGCTAATGGCTGTGTCTTGGAATTTTTTCCGCATTGGAGAACTTGTGTGCTTCCACTCGAGGCTTTGTCTCTTCGGCTCAGGCTCGTAATGGTGGATCCACGTCTCATCGCACGCTACAATTCCTTTAAAAAAGCTTCTTTTTCAGTTAAACATCGGGCTTTCAACTGTTGACTGATTTGAAGACTTTTTCTTTGTGGATGCCCGTAAGCTGTTTTGGCACCCATCTCGCACAAGTTTCTTTGCATAGCAGCTTATTGTGAATTATGTTATGGACAGTTCCAACACTTGCATTCACTTTTTCTGCTATCAGTGCAGAATAAGTAATTGATTTAACGTGCTTTCCCCGAAATTCATCATTAAAACACGGTCCTGGATGAGGATTTATTGAAATAAGTGTCAATAATCACTTCTCCCCTTGGAAACGCCTCGCATAGCCATGCGGGAGGTCTCCCAGAATTGCCGCCGACTTACAGGGCCGTGATGGCGGTACTGGTTGATCTTACCACAACCGACACGTTGCTCCTACAAGCGGGCCACACCTTGTCGAGGATGATAGCAATCTATCATGGGCTCCTCGATCCCGATCAGAAGTATTAACAAGGATGCCTACTTGAAATCCTAAAAGTTTCGTATTGAATTATAAAATAATTTTTGACCTACATCAATTTGTCTCGTTGTTTATTGAATGAGTCTCGTATAATACGAATTCCAGCATATTTAAACTACGGGGCACCACCAGAAGCTCCCAGACAAATTTGAAGAAGTGCAACGTTAAACAAAAAATACCTAAAATTCACAAGCAAGCACTTATCACAATGGCACGCGAATAGTAGGCTGACTATGGCAAGTGGGAGTAGAAATAGGAAATGCCAAATATGGCAGTAATACTTCTGATTTTATTCCTTATTCTAGCAGCTCCTTTATTTTAAAATTTATGTATTGTTACAACTGTAATTCCTGTAACGATCACTCTTACATCGCGGCCGATTCCGGTCACGGTTTGAGCAATCCCACCCGGCTTAAACACGTGTGGGAATATTTTTTTAAAAGAGCTCCACCCGTTTTTGTGCCGGGACTGCCCTGTCTGCGAATCCGAGAACCGGGAACAGGATTCGCGACGGCCTGAAACCCAGCTAGACCGAAATGAAGCTAGAAACAAATGCACACAAGAGCCGGAAACGCGACGTCCACTTCGCCACTTCACAAAATCAACTACACTTTCTTTATCATTAAGGCACTATTTTATTTTTTCAATTTCTACCTAGCTAATACCTATATATACATAATGTCTACTTACAATTTTGTTCCTTCCTCTTATCCTAAAGCTGCTGGCCCCTGAATCATATGCCACCTGCTGATCGTGCGCCGCTTGCTGTTCGGCGTCCTCTTCTACCTGCTTTCACAACGCGTAAGATCTTCCAAGTTTCTTCCCCTCTTCTACCTTTTTCCACAAGCGTAAGATCTGCCAAGTTTCTTTCAATCTTCCGCGATTTCTTCAATCCGCTAAATCCGTAATTCTCCGCTTCTCGGCTTCACTGCGATCAGCACCCACAAGGACCTAGAACAGAACGAAACCTCCAGCTGTTCTCCCGGTGATATTTAAGGGATCCCCCGATCCCGTTTTTGCAGTATCGGCCTTCAACGGCCAACGGAGTTTGCTGAACTCGTCCAAGCTTTCCTAGCTTTGGGATCGGTTTTGTCGATGCACGTCAGCTGGCGATTTAAGCTTCGTGCGATTGGCCACAGCGTTGCACCTCGGGCGGGGGGATACTGTGGCTGCTGTTGGTGATGTGGTTGGAGTGCTGGTGAAATAATCGGTGCAGTCGTTAATCATGGTGAGTTTCAAGTGCAAATGGTTGTGAGCACAGTATAGGTACACCCAGTAGGTAATGTTTCATATAAAGGCGCACTATCAAGTACGGCCCGCGGTTCTACGGGACAACGTCAAATGTTTGTTTACATTTATCATCTGTTTGCTGCATTCAAGTAAGAGAACTTCGATGGTTTGCTGCCATTTATGACAAAATGGCAGCTATCTACTGGTCGGGGCACTGCCATGCACGTTTCATGCTAGGCGTGAAAAACGCCGTTAGAAACTTCGGTTCATTGAATTACAATGGTTAAACGTCTTTGCTGACACAAATTTCATTTGCTTTTAACAAATTGATTAAGAGAAAAAGTCAAAATGCCTGAAAAAATGTCTCATGTGTTGAAGTGAACGATGAAGTCCGCGAAAATGCTTTGTGCCTCTGCAAATCTGGCAGTGCTTGGCATTCGTCAGCTTTTGCAAGCACATGGCGCCATTTCTTGGAAGGAAAATACGAGCTTTTAGGCTTCGATTGCATACTGGGTCTACCTATACTGTGGTTGTGAGTATCACAGGCGCATAGTAGACTCCATTGGTGTATAGTAGACCGGGCGCAGCCTGGATTTGGATCTGTTGCGGCGATTCTATGAGCGTTGTTTGTTGTTGTGATTGCTGGCAACTTATCTGGAACGTTACTTCCTACTTAGCTATCTACTTCAATATAAGTGTACATAATTCAATATCCTTAACCTACATGAATCTCCTCTATATTTATATATTTCAATATTCAATACCCTAAGCAAATCTTTTTCATATTTATGTAATTCAATATCCCTACAATCTAATTCATTATTGACTTGTTTGTGTGAAGTGGCGAACGTAACATTACCATTTTCCAAAAGACAGCGTTTACCCGCAAGGTGGTTTGGGGTCTTCAATGACAGGGCAGTCCCATATTTTGCTCTTATGGGTTTGTGGATCGATAAATTGTCACCCTATACAATTCTGAAACTAAAAGAAGCTAATAAATAGCAAAAGTGGAAGATTAACTGTTATTTTCAAAATAAACGTTAATAAATTTGCATGAATCTAGCATTAGATTTTCCATTTAGCATGGCGCCTGCCATCTACCGCCATGCTTCAAAGCTTCTCATGTCTATTTACGATTGACACTGACAGCAAATTGTCTACTACCCGACTTTTGACATTTGCTTCTTAACCCCATGCTGTATTTAATCTACTAAGAAGTGTTGTACGGAATGGAGAAAACGAAAGGATATTACGACTTTTGCATTCCCTATCGCAATGACAATACATCCCTCATCCGAATCCTGAAAGAATCCTACGAACGTAAGTACAGTTTCGATAGATTGTAAGCTTCTCTAACAGCGAACAGTTTTTAGTTGGATATCGTACAGTCGCCGTAGAACAAACATTTGATCACTCCAAAAAGGACAATGCTAAGCGTTCAAATGATATATTTCCGCCACCTCTTAGCTTGGATTTTCTTAGTGAACTGACGAGCAAGCTGAAAATTCTGCAACGACTAACAATAATATACAATGACGTGAGTGTCGCTCATCCCATGGTGCGTACCTTTGATGCATGTCCTGGAAAGATCCTTAATCACTTTCAGATTTTCAGACGAACTCCTTGAATCTGAAGAAGTACCACCTAATAGCAGGCTTGCCGAAAACAGATGCAGCACTCACGGTAAGTCGTGGGAATCTAGTTTCTAGCCAATGCACATTGCACTGAGCGTACAATTGATTCTAGCACTGCTGTACTGTCTTTAACGGAGACATTGTCAGCATTGATCCGAGCACAAAACTATTGGTGAGTCGCAAAGCTTATCAAATAGCTGCGAAGCGAGGAATGTGCTTTGAAATCAAATATGCGCCGACCATAGTGAATTCGTCGCTACGAAAAGACATGATCCGAATCGCGCACAACTACCACGCCAGAGGTAAATCTAAGAATATTATATTCACGAGCGGCGCCACAAATGGATTTGAACTACGTGGCCCGTACGACGTGTCTAATTTGTATCCTTTTCAAAACGATTGGGAGTTTTTTCGAGAATATATATTCAAAATGCTCATCATCTTCAATATATCTAAACGACTATACTCTACATCTACGAGGCACGTCCAGAAAGTAAGAGTACTCGATTTCTCTAATTAAAAAAAATGTATTTAAAACAAAGTTACAGGATTTTGTAGGTAAATATGTCAGTTGTTTTTCCACGTAGTCTCCTTCCCGTTCTATGCAGATTGTGAGCCGTGGCACAAGCTTTTTAATGCCCTCCTGAAGGAACTCTCCCACCATCAACTTTTGCTAGTTCAGGAGCTCTTGTTTCACCTCCTCGTCAGTTGAAATTTTTTTTTCCACCCATGTGAGTCTTCCGGGAAGTGATAATATGGAAGTCTGTAGGCGTCACGTCAGGAGAATATGCGGGGTGGTTCAAAATATTCCAACCAAATGAGGCCAAAAGCGATTTGGTGGCACACTCCCTTCGTCAACATTCCCCTCCGTTTGTTTTAAGTTTCTTTCCTGAGTTTTTTAGGGTCTCACAGTATCGTGCTGCATTAATCGTCTCCTCTTGATGGAAAAATTCGATCAAAATGATCCCTTATCGGTCCCAAAACATAGTGGCCATGATTTTTTTGCCCGAAATTGAAGTTTTAAATTTTTTGGCAGAAGGGGAACTGATGTCCCGCCACTATAATGACTGTCTTTTTGTCTCAGGAGTGTAATGAGCTACCCAGGTTTCATCTCTAGTTACAATCGAGCTCAGAAAATCCTCAGGAACTCGCGAGCGCTAGCGACCCGATTCAGTTTGTGCTGTTCTGTCAGTTGTTTTGGACCCCCTCTTGCGCATAACTTTCGAAAGCCCAGCATTTCTGTAATGGTTTCGTGTAAGAGAGATCTGGAGAGTTGTGAAAACATCGCTGAAATTTTTCTCAATTTTTTGCACCTCATCGTACAAAATTGAAGGTCTTCCACATCTCTGATCGTCATGAACATTCGTTCTGCTTTCATTAAACTCATGACACCACTGGAACACGTTCGTTTGGTTCATAACACCCATGGTGAATAGAAATAGAGGTAGTCTCACTTTTTTTCGTCGTTGGAAGGTGGGAATCTTCAAAAGATACCGATCGGCTCCAGCCTCACGATATGCTGGATTTCTACCGACTAAACTCACCTCCGTGTCCTTCTAGGCAATGTACCCAAGACAATATAACTATTTATTTATCCATCCGTATTTTAAAAAATGCTTGGCACTTCTCAGACGATAAAGATCGGTATAAGGGACAGTGCCTAATTTTCGATATATAAAGTCATTTATTTTCGTTTATATTAACATTTTTGGTATTTTTCTAATTCCTGTGGAGCTTCATTATGAGCTTTGAAAAATTTCGGAGCTGATGTTTTCATTTCAAGTTTTGTTCACGTATGAGATGTTATTTGAGTGTCATTTTAAATAATTTAGAGTTTGTTATGTCCCTTGTATAGCTCGGTAACGTATTGTAAAAGCCAGCTGCTTTATTAACAGGGTCCTCTTTTAGCCGTTCCGTTCTAGCATATCCGATAACTATATCGTTGGCATTTCTGACATTATCTATGTTTTTATCCGAGATTTTCTCTAGGCTCAATAAGCTATATTCTTTTAGATTTAAGTGTTTATATATGAATTTCGCTCTCTCCATATGTATTAGAGATTCTACACTTAGCTATTTTATACACCTCTACTGTAGCGGTCCGCATAGGGAGTCTGTATATAGTTTTATAAGCCTTGGTTATTAATCTGGAGATGACTATTAGGTTACTTTTTGAAGTTTGACTCCATATCAGTAGACCGTAGGTAACTTTTGACAGAATATGGGTCATCCTATTTCGCTCGCACATTTCACGCACCGTACGTCATGGATTCAATGAAATTAGGACTGCCAAAGGAGCAAATCGGTGACGGCGCATAGGGCAAGACAAAATATAACGACATGTCACATTTGAATCAGTCGTTTGGAAAATGCCACATATTAAAATAGTCAGGCAAAAAAACACGAATAGGCACTGTAATCAATATAAAAGCTTAGGGAATAAACAAATATTTTTTAGAGAATATGCAAATGGTTGTAGCGTTGCAAAATCAAAGAAGCTCTTAAAACGCGAGCACATGTGATGTGTGCTAATATTTACGAATTGCGACGTATGTAGTAAGAAAACCCAACGACTCAATAACAAATTGCACTTTGATTCTATAAATACGATAATGAAGTAGACAATTCAGTAAAAGGAATCGTACCCGGCTTATTCTGGAAAACTCATGTCCTTATTGCAAGAAACACGCATGTGAGTGTTTTTAATAAACACAATAATAATAACTCCTTGTCGAGCAGAATATGGAATATTTTTATCCTCAGAAGACAACATTTATGAACACAAAATTGAAATGTAACAACTTTACAAATACTTTTTTTTTGTCTGTTACAAATATTTCGGTGTAAGCTGTATAATTTTTACACATTCTCATGCAACATATGCACATTATTCATCTTTTTCTTCCAATACGTGTGACTCCACCCAGCAGGAAAATCACATCTTGTTTGCCGCAAAGTGTTGCTTAAATTCAAACTGGACAAAATGTCATAAGTTTTCACGCAGCCTACGTTATCACAGCTTCAGAAGAGACTACGGTCGTCTATATACCTTTGCCATAAACAGTTTTGACACGTGAAAAAATTTCAGCGAAAGGAAATCGTATGACAGCGCGCACCTCGCACTTGGCGGGATTTTTTATTGACATATTTCACACAAGTAAACACTACTTGGCGAGTTTTTATACTACTCGCCTGTGCTCATTCTGTTCAGGCGAACTCCCACTACTATTCAGTGTTGCCAACCTTGAAGAAGAAAAACTCTCACAGCATGAGAAGGCAATCAGTACTCTTACTTTCTAGACGTGCCTCGTATATTCGTTTGATACCTTTGTAACCCATTTTTTATGCTACCATACCATTCCCAAAGATTGTAATTGTAATCTATAGTTCTTGTTACAATCGAAACACACGCGTTCTTTTCGCTGCTTTATTTCTTACTAAAACAAATGAATGACAATGCCTTAATATACAACTATACCTAATCTTATAACTACGCTTACTGCTGTCAGTGACATTTAGCGGTGATTCATCTCTGGTTCGTACCCCGACTTAGCTTTGTTCGTTACATCCTGCCCCTCGGTGTTGACATCCTGGTCAGCACAAACATTTAAACGATAAAGCTTCGTTGCTGATCGTTGGTACGTGCCTGTAGAAGTCCTAACGTTTGCAGATCAAACAATGTTGTGTGCACCGGTAAATATCTTGGTTATTATTCCCAGCGGCCGGCCATTCTTCTCTTGGTAAATTTATGTCGTTGACAATCACTACTTCCCCTTCTCGAAGATTTAACTCATCGGATGTCCACCTTCGCCGGTCGATCAACGTCGGTAAATATTCTCGAAGCCATTGCCAGAATAAATCGATGAGTGCTTGTGATACTCGCCACTGTCGTCGAAGTAGTAGGTCTTTTTCATCAAATATTCCCGGTGATCTCACATATACTGATTTTCCTATTAAATTTCTCTGGTCGACAAAACTGTACGTTGCATTGTCAACTACGGCGGCTATATTTTGCACCATGCAGCAGAGTTCAAGTAGTGAGTTTCCATTCGTGACGCGAGGCAGTTCATCTACCATTTCAAATATTTCGCGGAGGATTGTATCTGGTTGTCCATATTTTGTTTTCAAAATATTTATTATTACACTTGGCTCACTTGCAGTACACAAAAGGAGTTCAACGCACTGTCTTGCTTTACCACGTAAACACTGATCTAATCGCATCACATTCTCTCGGTCTGAAAATCCACATAGTTCAATCGCATTTTTATATTGCGCCAGAAATATTGGCCACTTCAGATGAGATGAGCCATGGAAAGTCATTATGTTGTTCCCAATTGTTTGACGCGAAAGAAATTTGTGAAATTCCGTGAAATTTCCAAAGTAATTTTCTACCGACATTTTCACTATTTACCGCGTTTCCTTAAGGGATGATTAAATCCGGCTCGACGGACCACTTTGTTACAATCGAAACACACGCGTTCTTTTCGCTGCTTTATTCCTTACTAAAACAAATGAATGACAATGCCTTAATATACAACTATACCTAATCTTATAACTACGCCTACTGCTATCAGTGACATTTAGCGGTGATTCATCTCTGGTTCGTACCTCGACTTAGCTTTGTTCGTTACAGTTCTTGTTTATGTTTTTAACTGCTCAGCTGCGTTTATTAATATTAGGACAACCAAAAATACGCAAAATCAATATTTACATCAAAAAACTTTGGGTCTCGGACTATTTTCCACTTAATTTTAATAAAACTTGAAAAAACACAAGAACGATAATTTCCTTCGAAGTGCATATTTTATTTTAAGCAGTTACCTGCTACCTTCCTCAGTGTTGTATCGTTACAAAATTACAAAGTCTGTGATGCCTATATATACCTAACATAAGTGGATACAATTAAGGGATATAATTAATGCTAAGTTTAAATAATGATGAAAGGCGATTGCCTGTATCGGTGTTTAATTTGTTCGCCACTGGTTCCTTGTTGATAAAAAGGCTTTCGTAGGGGTCCAATTTCGATTGCTTGGAGATATCCTTGACCACTGCTACATGTTCCTTCGATATCTCTGGGTGGCTCTCAATGATGTGTTTCGCGATCGCTGACTTCAATCCAGTTGGTTGTTTTCGCCTCTCTCGCACCAGTTCAGCCTGCCTTACGTGCTCCTGGAGTCTTACCCCCACCAATCGCTTCGCTTGTCTCATGCACGTCTTAGAGCATTCAGGGCAGGTCACCTTATAAATACCGCTTTTCTCCCGTACACTTTTTGGGTCTTTAGGGCTAGCTAGGACCGTTTTCAGCTGTGCATATTTACTTGAACCCACGCTTTCTATATTCGTTCTTTTCAATATTCGTTTAATATGTTTAAACACTGGGGAGTAAGTGACGGCCACTC
Source organism: Oxycera nigricornis (assembly GCA_963942545.1). Lineage (NCBI taxonomy): Eukaryota > Metazoa > Arthropoda > Insecta > Diptera > Stratiomyidae > Oxycera > Oxycera nigricornis. The sequence goes on along the minus strand of OZ012661.1, from coordinate 92,356,596 downwards.
GTAGTGTTCGGTTGCATTGCTAGATTTGTTAAGTTCTTGAATCGGTCTCTCTTATGTTTCTTGTTTACTATTTGCTGGATATCGTTTCCGGTGTAGCCGTTCAGTTTTGCTGTGGCTTTTATGTACGCTAGTTCCTTATTGAATTTATCGTTGCTTAAAGGGACCATCAGCAATCTCTGCACCATAGAATGGTAAGCAGCCATTTTTTGCTGCATAACATGGCTTGATGACGCCGGTATAGTTCGTTGTGTTGCTGATAGCTTTCTCTGGATATCGTATTCAAGTCTATTGTTCTCCCTAATGACACTGGTTTACAAAATTTAACTTTCGTTGTGCCACAGTGTTTCTACTATGTATTAAGTATTGTGAATAAAAATAGGCAGTCATTTTATTTTAATCACGTTTCAATTTTATTTGAAGAAAAAATAATTACAAGGAAAATATTAAATAGTTCTGCAGAAATATGCGAATTATGTGGTTTGTAAAAACAGTCTACGATTTTCTTTTGATCGTCCAGCAGTAGTCAGCCACATCCTTGGACTCCATCTACCCTGGTAACGCTTCTCCATCGTTAAAATGTCCTGATGGAACCTTTCTCATCAGTTACAGCCCCTAAATTCTCTGGGGGAAAATCCAGATTTGAGTCTAGAAAATGAATTTTAAGCGACATATTGCAACCCAAAGCTTCATACAGTATACCAATAATGTCTTCGTACAGCAGCTATTTGGAATTCAAATGATAAAAAACAATGAATTGTTGCAACAAATTTGAAAAAGTTTTAATGCAGATTTGTTCATTAAACAGTTTTATTTAATTTAGAAACAAAAACTAATCCATTTAAAATATTCATTGCAAAGTTATTAACTATAAAGAAAACAAAGTCGACAATTCGCCTCCAATAATGTCTTCGTACATTTAAGCTTTCGCTTGCCTTTCGATCTCTTTGCTGACAGTTATTGATCATAATTAGTTCCCACTCAGACCGGTTTGTACTTACAGTAAATAAAGGAACATAAATGTTAATTTCTTGGTTTTGCTCAGTTTTAAATCGAAATAATGCCTGATAAATACTTGTCGTTGAAAGAGCGTACACTTAATTGAATTTACACGTAAAAGAGCAAGAATCATACGCGGAAATAGCCAAACTACTATCGCAGAGCCGTTATACTATTAAATCTGCAATCGGGCGCTTTAAATATGAAGGCCGCGTAAAAAATAAGCCTAAATCAGGACGCCCTGCAATTCTCACTGATGCAGATCGGCTGCAAATCAGGCGTATGATTGCCAAGGATCCGTTCATAAGTGCACCAAAAAGTAGTGGAGAGCTCCTCCAACCCAATCGAAAAGAAGTTCATCCAGAAACAGTACGAAAAGCCGTGATTGATGCCGGATTTAAGTCTGGTACACTTCGTAGGATGCCACTGGTAAGTGATGTTAATCGGAAAAAAACATTTGGACTTCGCTCGGCAATACTAAAATGCATCTCTTGAGTTTTGGCGCAATATTATATTTTCTGATGAGTCCAAATATAACATTTTTGGGTCTGATTGGGAGACTTAGAGTATGGAGAAACCCAGAAGATGCTTACAACCCCAAACACACCGTCAAAACTGTAAAACACGGCGACGGTGGCGTAATGATAGGGGGCTGTTTGGCTGCAAGCGGCGTTAGAAACCTAGAAATAATTGAAGGAATCATGGATCATCGGGCATATATTGAAATTCTAAAAAGAAATTTGAAGCCAAGTGCTGAAAAATTGGGTGTATCAAAAGATTTTTACTATCAACAAGATAACGATCCTAACCACATGGCTCATAATACTAGGATGTTCTTGGCGTACAAAATTCCACATTTGCTCAAAACACGACCGCAATCCCATTGAGCACATGTGGAACAAGCTGGAAAAAAGGATCAGGACTCATCATATTAGCTCAAAACCTACGCTGAAACAGGCCCTTCAGCAGGAATGGGCAAAAATAGAGCCAAGCTATGCAAAAAAAATAGTAGAATCGATGCCACACCGCCTTAAAGCCATGGTTAAAAATAAAGGCTACCCAACCAAATATTAACAAAAAAATTATCTATAGTTTTTAAGATTTTTCATAAACTGTTTCGTAGGTGTACGAAGACATTATTGAAGGCAAATTGTGGACTTTGTTTTCTTTATAGTTAATAACTTTGCAATGAATATTTTAAATGGATTAGTTTTTGTTTCTAAATTAAATAAAAATGTTCAATGAATAAATCTGCATTAAAACTTTTTCAAATTTGTTGCAAAAATGTATTGTTTTTTATCATTTTAGTTCCAAATAGCTGCTGTACGAAGACATTATTGGTACACTGTATGTCAAAAGGAGCTCGTTAATCAATTCTTTGTGGTTCTCACTTTTATGGTTACCCAAAAAAATTGCAACTACGTTCTTGAAGCATTGCCATTGCCATTGATTTTTCTAAAACGTTTAATTTTTCTTCGAATTTCGGATCTTTTATTAATTACCTGATTTGAGGTCCTACGAAAATGCCCTCTTTGATTTTAGCATCGCTTATTTTTGGGAAATTTCTCTTTTAAATACAAAAATCCATTTCCATTGCAATCCATAGCCTTTACAAAAAAAGTCCTAATTTGATATGGAGTGGCGGAAGAAACACATCAGCAGGCTTCACAAGTGGTGAATGCTTAACATTTTTCTGTTCAGGAGCTAGAGAGTTACGCACATGCCATACCTTTTTCTTGTAATGATTTTTTCTGTCCCTACTGTCCCATTCGCACAAAAAGCAGCAAAATTTAGTATAACCCAACTGCAGTCCAAGTAGTAAGGCAATAACTTTTAAATCGCCGCAAATTTTATAGCCATATGTATTATACTGGATTTTTTCAAGTAATAGTTTCATGATCTCACAAGTTTCTTTCATATGCGTAACGTGTGCTAAAGGAACAGAGGGAAGTACATTTCCGTTATGGAGTAGAACTGCTTTTAAACTCGTTTTGGATGAGTCGATAAACAAACGCCACTGAGAGGGATTCAAATTCTATTTCCAAAATGTTCATAACTGAATTTATATCATGACAATAAACCAAGTCCCCATCTTGAGAAAAAAAACCTTTAAAATGTTCATCACGATTTCGAAAATGGCTTATTTTGGTTTCTAGATGTAGCAAATTTCATCCTTTCAAACGAGATCCTAACAGTTCTGCCCGTTTTTCTGATAAATTCAAATCGCGACCCAGGTCATTTAGATCTCCTTGAGTTATCAGATGTGGTTTATCTTGAATTTCTTCAAACTCTGAATCGTCATCATTATCATTGCTCAATTGGCTTGAAGTAGAGGGTTGTGATTCGTCAACCTTAAACGATGTAGACGAAACTGGTATCGGTAAATTATCATTATGAGAAGCAGGTCTTATTGCTGAAGGTAAATTAGGGTACTGAACTGTGTGTTTCGCCTTAGCATTTATGCCCTTTATTGGAGTAAGACAAAAATAGCAGCCTGAAACATGATCTCTAGGCTCAGTCCATGTCATGGGGACAGGAAACGGCATATGACGTGATCCTTTCTTCCAATCAGTTAAATTTTTTACACAAGCTTTGTCCTGATGAGCCACCGCAAAATTAAAATACTCGTGATAGCACTTCAAAATAAATTCGAAAAAATTTCGCCTTCGATTTTTGAAAGTCACTTCATCACAGATATAACAGAAAGAGTTAGGATCGTTAATACACTTTCTCGGCATATTCGCAGAATCACAGAAGTTAATTTAATCCCAAAACAATCAAATTAATAACGGAAACAAATATATATAGCACGCTTTTTACTGCCGTACAAATGCGTTTATCGCTGCAACACCAAAAATGAACTTGACCTCATCACAAGAAAACTGAGGGTGACTGAAACAAAGTAAGTGCGTTTTCGTAATGAGGGTAGGTAGTCAAAACACGATCATCCATCAGAGTTCGTGTAGCATGACCACTGTTGACCAGTGTGATTAGTTTGTCTGGGAATGCAATTCGGCTGTCTGTTTTCACTTCCACACTGAATTGTATGATCCTATTTACTTTGTTGATCGCTCCTAAGATGTTTTCTAGGTCCTTCGTCTTCACTACCGCAATAATGTCGTCGACATATCTATGCCATATTCTAGGCATAATTCCTTTTTCTTCTATTTCTTTTTCAATGGAGGTCATGAATATTTCGGCTAGTAGTGGAGAGAGTGGGTTACCCATCGCTGTGCCTCATGTTATTTTGTAAAATTTCCCACGGAATGTGGAGTAATTTTCACTCATATATAGATTTGCAAGCTTGATGTATTTTTTTACATTTCTCCTTATTGCCGCTGATGAAACGTTTTTGAGTAGCCACTTTTCGAACTCGTACAATGCTTCTTTTACGGGTTTACTCGGAAATAGCGCTTGTACATCGAGCGAGACTAGAGATTCATCTTAATCGATGGTTTCACAATCTTCACTTAGGTAACGAGTACTTTAGCTTCTTTCCACCGCTGTGGAATGTAAGCCATCCGTATACATGCTGTAAAAATGGTGTTTAGCAATGGCAGGGCCGTTTCGATTCCCTGCTGGATCTCAACAGGTGAGATATTGTCCATGCCAGGAGATTTAAATGGTTGAAATGAGCTGATTGCCCAACGTAACAGCCTGTCATTTACAGGCACATTGGTTGACAGACAGCCCGGGAGCGTATGTGAATCTGTTTTGTCAGCCACTTCCTCACTACCCGGGAAGTGCGTATCCACGAGAACGACCAACGTTTCGAAGCTGGATTTCGTCTCCATTTGCGTCTTTGACAGACCCTAAAAATGAGAGACAGCTCGTCATGACTTTTCTCAGACGACCGACATCCTTGGAGTTTTCTATTTCTGCACAGAAATTTCTCCAAGAGATGCGTTTAGCTTTTCTGATGGAGCATTTAAACTCCTTCAGTTTGGGTTTATAAGAAAACCAGACATTGGATTCTTTTGCCCGATTAGTGGACCTCCTACATTCCTTCCGCAGCTCCGCAATGTCACTATTCCACTATGGGGGCTTATAATTGCCTCTAGGCTTCGTTGGACTACATGCAGACCTTGCTGCTTCATTGAAGGTCGATGTAAGGGTCCCAACGGCTTCCTCAGCACCGCATATGTCTTCAATCTTTGGAGGTCCACCTTCAAGCGCAGACTCGAATACTGATTGGTATTTGACCCAATCCATCCTCCTTTTGTTAATGAACATTGGATTTATCGGAGGGTCAAAAGCTACATCAAACCTTATATTTAGATGGTCAGAGAATGAGCATTTATGTGATACATGCCATCCCTCTCTACGGCTTGCCGTAATGAAAGAAGGATCCTCACCTTTGTTAACTAGGGCTAAGTCATGCAATAAAATGAATTCAAAGAGTGACTCATCCCGTTTATTCGTATCGGTGCTACCTCAAATACGAAGATGTGTTTGGGCTGCCTTTCCACTGCTATGGCAATGGTGTCCTGGTCACTGAAATCATGCAAGGTTAAAAACTTTAAGCCATCTTTTATGATTATGCAAGCTCTCGGTTTACCTGCTGTACTGAGGGATACTGTATTGTATCCCTTCATGTGGAACCCGCAAACCCAGTTTCCTACAACCCAAGGCTCCTGAGCCAGTATTAGCTCCTCTCCTTTTTGGGACAAGTGGAGGATCAATGTGGCAGATGCCGCCTTAGAGTGATGGAGGTTTATTTGGAGAAACCTCAGCATCACGACACAAGATTTTGTTCGCCTCCTCTTCAGATGAGGACACCCCTCCTTTTCAACCAAGTCGAGGGATTGGAGAAAGCTCTCAGCCAAATCCGCAATGGAGGTGGTGCTTCTTCCGTCATCGGAGAGATGATCTGATTCGAAGAGGTCCGCGGTCGGGTCTGCTGATACTATTTCAGTCACCTCGCTCCCACTCTTTTTGCTCGGTTTCTGTACTGATTTTCCAGTACGATCCTTGCGGTATACTCGCAGGGTGATAGCCGAGAAACCCTAGCTTATCACCCCACTCTTAGACTCCAAAGGAGCTAGCGACTCCTCATTGAGGATTCTAAAAGCCTCTCGCTGTCCATTGCTAGGCTCGCTTACCTTAGCTACCTTCCAATTGTCCACCGGTAGGTCAGCATTGCTTAGCTTAATCAGCTCAACAATTTCTTCCGGTGTGGATGGCTCCGCCGGTAGCCATGCCCTGGACCTAGGCCGATTTGCGATATCTAACCTGGAGACAGCTTCAAGCATTGCTCCGGGCCAGACTTCTCCCAATCTGTCGATAGCCTGCTTGTACAAATCCGCTGAACGTTGATCCGCGCAGACTATGAGCTTGACATGACCCTGGTACCAACCAGCGTGACGACAACTTGGTGAAGGGCCTGGATTTGTCTCTAGTATGGGTTTGTACACCCGAAGAAGAGCGATTTCTACCATCTTCCAGTTTGACGGTGAGATGGTTCCATCGCTGCTACTCCTGTCAGTGACAGCCCATACCAGGCTGTCCTTGGCCGCTTCGCTGAAACTCCTGCCTTTGACAGGATTGGACGTGACCAATCTTGGTCTTTTAGTGACCGACAGTTGGGCACTCTGCTAATTTGGGGATGCCTCATTAGATCTGCATCTTTTATGAGCTGCCACTTGCTTTGAAATAGAGGCTTTGTGAGTGGTTGCCCATTCAAGGGAGATTTTGTCCTTCTGGGAAAGACCATCGGAAGACAAATCTTTCAGCCTTTTCAGTACTTTGAAGGCAGATCTTCTGTCCCTGTAAGCCATAATAGAGGGTTTCTGCTGCTTTTGAACACCTGAAGAAGAGGTGGTGTTGTAAGGCGCACCAGCAACAGTTCGGGCCAGCTTGTTTGCCATTGCCTTAGCGTTGTCGCCAACGCCCATAGGCTTAACTGAGGGGTACTTGCCCCTGGCATAGCTGCCTTGGTACAGGCACCCTTCGAAGAAGTGGGGGGATGGCTGAACATCGCCGTCTTCTTCTTCCACTTACCTTCCGGGCCGAGTGGATCCTCTTTAGTATCTTTCGTACTCATTGCAATTGGTTTCCCCCCCCCCCCCTCGCAGCCGCTATCTCCATTCGTTGTGCAGTTCCCTTGACACCCATGGTTATCTATGCCGAAGCAGGGAGGCCATGCGAGGGTTGGCACATTCCCTTATGAGGATATGTGCTCAGAGCCGGGCCAGGGATTAATCTGAAAGCCATTTCCGCAAGATGTCACTCTTGCGTACTCAGGTGACAAAATACCACAACTACCAGCTCAAAGCGTCAAATAAAGTCGTTAAGACGAGAGAATTGTTCAAGAACATACGAAGTCGTGCCGTGTTAGATCATTTAGTGTTATCCAGGATGCACCGCGAGGATGCAATCTGCCTTACATTCCGCTCGACTTGGTAAAAATGTATCCATTTTGATGCGAATGTCTTCTTAAACTCATTGAACGCATTGTCTACAATAAAATTGATCAAGTTCTTCATTATCGGATGTCCTCGTCGTTTCCTTCTAAAACGGTCAACCAACGCGAAACTCTTAGTCTGTATAATGAAATCTAAATAAATAAATAGAACAGTTCTGTACGTTCAAAGTAAACTCTCCTTCACTCCAACAAATCATCACAGAGCTCTTATATACGGATTAACAGAGGAACAAGGAAAAAGTTCAGTACTAAACACATGTCGAACGTTATTCCTTAAAGCTGGTAAGCTGCACAACATTAATCAACAATAATTCCATTCTAAAATGTTTATATTCCAGAATCTCGACGATTGGGCAAAACAATAATGTTTGTCCGACAATTGGGTCCAACAGTTTTGTCGTCGTCGTCCGACGAAAGTGATAGCGACGATGACGAAGATATGGACAAAGTCGATAAGAACGAGAGGAAGCTGGAGAATGATGATTGTAGTGAGCAGCAACCAAATAAAAAGAAGAAGCTAAGCTAGTTTTGAAGACAGGACAGTTGGAGTTCATAAGCATGTTTTTATGCAAGTCAATTGATGGATATATTAATGAAAATACGTTATTCTCCAAGTAATTTAGTTATTCGAGTCTTAAAATATATATTTTGCATTTTGAAAAATATTTTCTTATGCAAAGAAAATAAATAGGAATATTTTTTGATGCAAAGAAAATTGAAAGTAATATTTTCTTATGCAAAAAAATGTTGTAAACGGCCCCTTAAGTCAACTGACATCTGTCATAACCTCTATGAGAGGAGCTGTCATCTTTTCTATCTTCCTTCTCGAATAAACTGTCGCCATGTAAAGACGTGTTTTCTTTATCCGGTATCGACATCCACAGTTGCCATCAACAACAGGTTATGGGCCCAGGAGTCGAAAATAAAACCGGAGAGAAACGTTTAACAAGTGTGTGCAATTATTTTCCTAAATAATTTCAAGCTGTCGCGTATAATCAGAAATCAAAATTCAACGTGGTCAACGTGCAACAGCCAAGCGATGCCGAAGGGAGAAATCCAATTCGAGAAGCTGCGAGGCAGAGAAAATTTTGGAGATTGGAAGCGATCGATGCTTGCATTTTTACGCACACGTAAGTTGGCGAAGTGTGTCGCGCCAGCCCCCGACACGGAAACAGATAGCGAAAAGCTGCAGGAGGCCATGGGTTGGCTATACCTCGCGTGTGAATCAACGGTGACGAACCATTTCGATGATGCGGCGACTCCGCTGGCCACATGGAATATGTTGGGGAAATGTTTCGCAGAATCCGGACTAGATCGTGAAGTGGCAGCTATCGTTGGCTTAACAACGACGCGATTAGAAAATTGTGCGTCAATTGACGATTTCATCGGTAAGATGATGGAGTCATGGAAACGGTGCACGGACGCCAAGGTGATCATTGAGGACAGAGTCGTCGCTTTGCTAATGATCGGTAGACTTGGAGTGAAATACCAGCCGTTTGTGATGGGTCTCGCAGGTAGCGGTACGACCATCAGTGTGGAGAAAGTCAAATCGATGCTATTAACGTTGACTCCGGCGAGCGACAAGGCAGATACAGCATTTTTTGGCAGTAGCGGACGGCTAACGAAGCCAGTCAATGTAAGTGGCTCAGAGAAGAGCAACGGAGGTGCAAGAACAAACGTGAAGTGTATCGGATGTGGTCAACTCGGACACTACAAAAATAAATGCCCCTCACGAGCATCGAACGTCGAGTCCAGACGTGTATACTACGCAGGGAAGATACCAGACGCGAAATACGCGAATGCATTTACCGCAGTTGCGGGTGATTATTGCAAGGAAGATTGGTTCATCGACAGTGGAGCATCGCGGCACATGACGTTTCGTCGAGACATATTATCGGATTTCAAGAGCATCAAATATCCGGATATTTCTATCGCGAACGACGAACGTTTGCCAGTGAATGGATGTGGGACCGTGCACATCAGTGTCAACGGAATCGGCATTGTTGTTCGAAACGTGCTGTTTGTTCCGAAATTGGGAGCAAACCTACTGTCTGTAGGAACTATAACAGATGCCGGAAACAGTGTATCGTTCAGCAAGAACTGGTGCAAAGTATTCAACGCTCGAGGACAGCAGCTGATCCAGGCGAAGTCATACAACGGAGTATATCGTGTTGATGCACAGCATGTGAGGTGTATGTTGGCAAAGGATAGCGAGGTGGTCGACTGGCATCGCCGACTGGGTCACATGAGCTATGGAGGAATGGAGCGGTTGCGGTCAGCAAATAGTGGAGTTGTATTCGACGGAAGAAAACAAGATCTGGATGGATGTGTCAGTTGCGCTGAAGGAAAGCAAACGCGTGCTGCTTTCAAGCAGAAGGCGGTCACAATAAGGACACGGAATGTACTCGAATTTATTCATATGGACCTGTGTGGACCTATGGAGACACCTACATTAGGAAAAGTCAGGTATTTCCTCGTTATGATCGATGACTTCTCACGAAAGGTATTTGTTTCTTTCTTGAGCGAAAAGTCAGCAGTCGCACAGGTATTCCAGAGCTTCAAGGCCTTGGTTGAAAACCAGACAGGACGCAGAATCAAACGATTGCGTTCAGACAATGGCATGGAGTTTTGTAATCAAACCATGGAATCGATTTGCTCCAAAGCCGGAATTATCCACGAAACATCCATCCCCTATACTCCTCAGCAAAATGGAGTCGCTGAAAGAATGAACCGTACGCTCGTGGAGCGTGCTCGCTGTATGCTTGCTGATGCGGAAATGGAAAAGCGACTGTGGGGTGAGGCCATCAACTACGCCGCATACCTGGTTAATCGTTCGATCAACAGATCAAGTGGGAAAGCCACTCCAGAAGAAATCTGGACAGGACAAAAGCTTAATTTATCAGAAGTTAAGATCTTTGGATCACCGGCAATGGTGCACGTGCCGAAGCAGAAACGCCAGAAATGGGACAGGAAAGCAGTCGAGATGTATTTCGTGGGCTACGCGGATACACAGAAAGGCATGCGCTTTTATGACCCGGCAAGCGAACGCGTGTTTACCAGTCGAGATGTGACATTCCTGGCACCAAAACCAGCCAAAATGGGATCATTATTCGTTGCGGATAGTAGCGACGAGGATGACGAGCCATCGAAGTCAGTTGGGGCTTCAAAGCCAGCTCAACTTGATGAATCAGCCGAGAACGTGGGTGAAGTGACCCCTATCGACGAGCGGATATTGGACGATTCAGATGATCCGGATTTTAAACCAGCCATCAAGTTGCCTAATACGCCAGGCGAGCCGAAACGTTCTGAAAGAAAGAAAAAGCCAGTTGTTCGAGACGGATTTGTCTCATACTTCGCACGAGACTGTACGGCGGAAGATCCAATAAGCCGTCAAGAGGCCATCGAATCACCTGCTCGTGAGAAGTGGATTGAGGCCATGAAGGACGAATTGGCATCATTTGAAATCAACGGCACTTGGTCGTTGATGGACTTACCTGAAGGTCGAAAGCCCATAAAAACTATGTGGATATACAAAACCAAGCGTGCTGAGGATGGTTCAATCGTGCGGTACAAAGCACGGCTCGTTGCGAAGGGATGTTCGCAGAAATTTGGAATTGATTACGGTGAAACGTTTTCACCAGTCGTTCGATATAGTTCACTTCGCATTTTGATTGCACTAGCAGCTCAACGTGGACTGGAAATTGACCAAATGGATGCTGTCACCGCGTATCTTCAAGGTAATTTGGATGAAGATATTTATACGTTGCAACCGGACGGATTCGAAGATGGCTCCGGCAGAGTGTGCAAGCTACATAAAGCAATGTATGGGCTTAACCAAAGCGGTCGACAATGGAATCGGTGCCTCGACGCGGCATTGCTGTCATTCGGATTGTTGAAATCGGAGGAAGATCCATGTGTTTACATTGGAAAGAACGGTGATTTGGTTGTTGCCATTTACGTCGACGATTTCCTGATCTTCTGGAAGGATGCCACGACACGAGATGAACTAAAGCAGAAGTTGTCTACAAAGTTTTATATGAAAGACTTGGGTCGGGCGAAGACTTGTGTAGGCATGACGATTAAGTATGAGGAAAACTTTATCACTCTCAACCAGGAGTCGTACGCAAAAGAGCTCTTGGAGAGATACGGCATGGAGAATTGCAAACCGGTCGGTAGCCCTTGTGATTCGTCGCAGAAGCTGACAGGGTCTGACGGACTCAAGTTGGAGCAAGATGTCCCGTATCGTGAAGCGGTTGGTTGCCTGTTGTATTTAGTACAGGCAACCCGTCCAGACCTGGCATTTGCAGTGAGCAGTGTCAGTCGCTTCAACGATTGTTATAAATCAACTCATTGGATGGCCGTCAAGCGTATTCTGAGGTATGTTCGCGGCACCAGTAACTATCGAATTGCATATCGGCGAGGAGACACCAGACCAATAAGCGGATTTGTCGACGCAGACTGGGCGAATGAATCGGACGAGCGGAAGTCGTACTCTGGGTATGTATTCATATTGGCAGGTGGAGCTGTCACATGGTCGTGCAAACGACAAAAGTCTGTTGCGGTTTCCAGCACAGAAGCGGAGTATGTCGCTATGACACACGCGGCAAAAGAAGCATTATGGTTAGTTCCAGTCATCCGCCAGTTCGTGGAGTTGAAGAGCATCGTCATTAAATGTGATAATCAAAGTGCCATGGCATTGGCAAGTCGAGTCGCATTCAGCCCTCGAGTCAAACACATTGCGGTGAGCTACCATTTCTATCGACAATATGTCATCAATGGGCTCATCATACTTGAATATGTTTCATCAGACAAGAATGTCGCCGACTGTTTAACCAAAGCAGTTAGTTTTGGTAAGATGGAGTTCGGAGCAAAGGGCCTCGGTTTGGTAGTGGACTAACAGTGAATCAAGTTTAATATAGAATTTATTTGAATTGTTTGTCAAAGAGAATTGTTAATTTCTAAGTTTGGTTCTGTGATTTTATCACTGATTAGTCCAAGTTGGGGTGTTGTAAACGGCCCCTTAAGTCAACTGACATCTGTCATAACCTCTATGAGAGGAGCTGTCATCTTTTCTATCTTCCTTCTCGAATAAACTGTCGCCATGTAAAGACGTGTTTTCTTTATCCGCTATCGACATCCACAGTTGCCATCAACAACAAAAAAAAATATTTTCTTCTGCAAAGAAAATCATTAAAAATAATTTGCTATGCAAAGAAAATAAATAAACAGAAATATTTTCTTTGCATAAGAATTTTTTTTATAATTAATTACATTTGTAATTAATTAATAAATCGAAATTTAATTTCCAAGTAATTTGCCCTAATAATTCTTTGCATGGAAAAGGAAGCGGGTGGAAAGCACATAAGTCGAAAGTCGAGCAAATCAATCTGGTCGTACCAATTGTTTTAATACACCTTTTCAATAGATAGGCAAGCAATCTTGTTTAATAAAAAATAACAGTACAGCATTTTTTTTTTGAAAATATTAAGCAAATATTTAGTGATAAAAATTTGTTAAAGACACGCCCAACACATTCTTTTTCCCGCCCTGTTGAAAAGAACTTGTTATTGACTTGTGTGCTTATTCCGTCCTTGCCTAAAATTGAAAACGTCATCGTATACCATTTTGTCATAATTTCATTACTTCTCCCTAAAAATGAGACCTCATTTTTTGCTTTCTTCTTTTATCGCCTCGGCATATATTCTTCATGTTTTTTGAAATTGCCTGCCTTCAAATCGCTGTACTAAACTTTTTTTGTTAAGCGCTCTTCTCTCAGCCGATAGCCAAGTAGAGTGTGTTTGCTTGACTCGGGATCTTTTGGATTTAGTGTTTAGTTTATGGTCTGGAAGACTACCTCATCCATCCGTCCAGCAGCCAAAGGAGTAACGGTTCCGCCGTGACCCATTCTCATTGTTCCTTTCTAAGAGTAGAAGAAGACGCCTTTCAGCTGTCTAAATAAAGAAGGTACACTTCAGAAGTCACCCGAAACGAGGCGTCGTCAATCCTAGTGAAACAATGGCTTCCACAAAAAAGTTTCATATCGTAGACTTGCGTAGAACTAGGGTTTCAGCAATTGTTACATACATTATTTTCATGTGGTGTCAATAATAAAAGAGTTACACGTCACAAACGACGCTGAAAAGGGGTTTTCGGGTCACTTTACTTCCTTTTTTTCCCTCTTTTTCTTTTTACGGTGATATTAGGTCGCACGCGAAGTAAGTTCCCGTTTTCAGATCCGTGATCAGGGCAGTGTACCGGGTCAGAAACGGAAGGCAAGGGCGCAAAGAAGTAAATTGTATAAGGTGTTTTTTAAAGTCATACAATTTTTTAAATAAATGAAACACATTAATTATTGAAATTGCCATTTTTGGCTTTATCAGCTGGTAAATTTTATAGCATTCATTGTTTAAAAATAATTTCTGGCATATGATCAGCGCGGAAGGCCATCCTGTCGGTTCAATTTTGCATCACTTTTTCGAGCATAGCTTGCCTTATTTTGCCACTAACGCGTCGAATGTTGGCTTCAAAGTCATCAATAGTTGCTGGATTATCAGCAAAGACAAGTGGCTTGACGTATTTCCAGAAATAATAGTCCAATGAAGTCACATCAAATAGTTTGGGTGGTCAGTGCACAGATCCATTTCTTGAGATGATTCGTTCACCAAAGGTTCGGCAAAATAAAGTAATGGTCCCACGCGCTGTATAGCATGCTGCGCCATCATTTGTCGGCAGCATCCGCCATTAACGGCAACGTTGAATCCATCTACAGACTTTAAAAAGAAAGGACCAGTTATAAGCGCAGTCTCGATGACAATACATCATTTTGTTGATAATTTTGAAATTTTAATATCGATAATAACAGCAATAATCATTTTTTTCAATTCTGAGATGTGGAAATATTCTGCCATTGTTTTTGCTCCGTGAAAAATGCGATTATTGTGATTGTTCAACAGTAAGAATTTTGAAAATAATCGTACAAAACAACGTTGCAAGATGCAAATGACCCGCTTGGTTATTATTGAATAAATAACAGGATGAACTTCCGTAACCTAATTATCTATTTTCCCGGCGATTACCTAAAACTGCCCGAATCGTAAATATCGAAAGCAGCATGAACATTTTTATGGATATTAATTTTTTAGTTAAAAATAGCTTCAGAATGGTAATCGAACGAATTTATTATAATATAAAAGCTTAATTGACGTAAATATCTTCGAATTACAACGTATCGGCCGAGTTACAACGATTTGTTTACAACCTTTCACAACATTTGTCCCGGCATTTCGCCATTTTCGTGCTGTTCGTTTCGAGTTGAACCGCCACTTATTGCAGATGGCAGCACGCATGCCATTTCGCTGTGTACTATCGCCGCGCGAAATCAAATACCAGCCGCCGCACACACGACGACGACGAAGGCGACGGAGCCGAGACCGATTGAAACAAAATGGAGGGTTTCGATGTGGTGCGTACGTTTTGATTGAAAAAACTGTTCGCCTGAAAATCGTCGATTTTCAATCGAATTATAAACTAAAAAGTAGCTAATTGCATCAATTGTGAAGTGTGCTGTATGGAAATCGTTGTTTTCGTGACGCGCGAGTGCAAAACCGGAACGTACGTGTGAATGGTGGAGTGTGTTTGAAAATATAGGGAAAAGTTCGTCGGGCCTGAATTTTTTTCATTGCAAGCAGAACTTGGTCGTCTGATCATCGCCCCCCGTGAGAGGAGCTTCCACACGGCCTGTTGTCTCGCCGGGGCTGTTTGTTTTGCTTTTGCCCCCTTGGAAAATTGTAGATAGATTGATTTTCGGTGAATTAGGTCCGGAGTCGGGAATCGCTCGAGATTTTGTGTCGCCGTGCCGTTTTGTGTTTCTCGCGATTTTCCGAGGCGCGGGTCGAGCCCCGGTTGAGTGGAACAGTCGCCAGCGACAACATTCCCGACACGTTTCGGTGTGGCTGCAAGCAGACGGCCGTTTCCTGCCCCTCGCGGAGCGGCTGCGGCGGTCCAGGACCAAGAATCGTCCGTTCCGGGACGGGAAGCACAGTCGCAAATTAGTCCGGCCGGTGTGGGCTGTGCGGGTCCCATCCGCGAGAAGTGGAAGCGCGGCGTCGCTCGGCGGAACGCGGTCCCTGCCCGAGAAAAGCCAGCCTTTGCGCGACACGCCGGAATTGGTCTCGTCGCCAGTGCGTGCGGAAAATGGACTGAACGGCGAAGGAGCCCCGAGCAGAGTGAGCATCCGCGGCTTTGCGGGTCGCAGAACATTTGCGGACGTCACCGCCGCGTCGCCGGAGGCACGGATTATTACCATTGGATTACATGGACTAGCCAGCGCCGAGCCACTGGGCCCCCAAGTAAGTACAGGTCGCCATAGTTTTCCGGGGAAAAGCCCGTTTGCGGTCAACTCACGCGGAAATGGCCGCCCGCGGCAGGTAGCGGGCCGTGCGAGCGTGCAAACGCCGCATTTTCGGTGCAAATCGCGCGATGGCCGGGCGAAATTAGGTTTTAGCAGTCGTCGCCATCGTCGCTGCCATCATTGAAAAGTTCAATTCCTTCAGTTCTTTTTTCTCGCATTGGTCGGCCGTCGTAGTTGTGCCCGCCCCGCTGCCGTCGCCGCATCCGTCTCGGCGTATGTGTGACGGCCGCGCTAGCACAGCGGGCGCGTGTGTTGGGTGCCGCCGTGTAATTACCATTGTGTTCGGACACGGCGCGGCTGGGTGTGTGCGTGCGCGGTTAATGTTCGATATGTCTCGTTTTCGTTCATTTCGCCGTTGATTTGCTCGTTTGCTGCGTTTTCTTTTGGATTTCGGTGCGGGTTGGCGCGGCAACGGCGGCAGCGATGTCAGCAAATGGAATCCGAATTGAAATTATAGCAAAGCGAGCGAAGTGTACGCGAGCAGGGCGGGCGGGCGGGCGAACGAACGGTCGGCCGACAGGCAATGCCCCACGTCGGGCCGCGCGACAGAGACGGCACGAGCCTGTCTCCATCGGAAAATAGGAAAAAATAATTCCGATCCCGAAAACCGAAACAATTTCCAAAGACACAAATGATGATGAGGAGAATTGAAATTAAACTTACGCGCGAGTGTTGCCGTGCGTCGGCTTTTGCACGGGCCATCGGCTGTCATGGCTGACGGGCGCCGTCAACTGTGGTCGATAAAGTCATATTTGCACGGCCGGGCGATTGTTTCGGGACGCTTCCCGGGCCGCGAACCGCTCTTAATTTCCCGATTAATTCGTGTGGTGCATTCCGGGCAGCGGCGCACATCAACCATCGACCGCGACAGCTAAATTGTCCGACTGTTAATTGTCGGGAAGACAACCGTACAATGGCCGCTACTCAAGGTGGTGCGTTCATTGCTTGATTTGAAAATCTTTCAATGCACTGCGAACCGCGTAGTGTCCTTGCTGTCACCTGGTGTCTCGCAACCTTGTCGGGAAAGCGAGAAATACCACGTGGGCAGTGAAATTCTTCCTTCCGCCAAACAGGCTTTGCATTGTTAACATGGCAGGAAACAGAGGCGACTTAGTATCTTTTTGAAGGTGGATTTCCACCTCCCAACGATGAAAAAAACATGTTCTGACCGAAGAACCACGTCTGTGCTGTATCTTCTCGAAAAATCTATGTCAAATGCAATAGTACATAGGCACATTTTACCCTTACCTACCGAACATTGGGGATCACATGATCCCAACCATGAAAATATGTGCTTCCTTGCTCGAAGCAAAGTTCTTCTCTTGAAAAAAAATTATGTTTTTTTCCAACGTTGTGAAGTGAAAATCTTGAAAAGATACACATCCACTATTAGCATACGAAAATAGTCGATAACCTTAACCCTTGTGTGTGGGCACAATTTGTAGGACATTATTACGGCAACATACAGTATTGGACAAAACTAAAGCACCCCTTTGCGAAAAATCAGTTATCCGCTGATATTATCAAAAATACTTGATGAAAAAAATTTGTTCTTAGTTTTTATCATTTATTTACATATGTATTATAAAAAAACATAACAATGACAATTCACTCTTTTCAACAACAACAACAAATAAAACAAAAATATTTCTCAGTAGTCAAAAGTTGCCTGGACATAACTAAAGCATCCTCTAGCTGACAATCAGAATTTATACCAAATGTTGGGTAGCTTTAGTATTTCGTCGCCAGTCCTTTATTTGTAATAACAGCAGCACATCTTTTTGGCATAGAGAATATTATATTATCAATGAACTCTTCACGAATATTTTCCCACGCTGTCTTAATAGCTTCGAAAAGTAACGGTTGTGTCCTGCAGTTTTCCCTGTTGATCCTCCTTTTGGCAATTTCACACAAGTTCTCAATCGGGTTGAGATCAGGAGATTGCACAGGCCAATCCAAAACCTCTATCTTATTCGTTTGTAGCCAAGTCTTCACAGCTTAGAGGTATGCTTAGGATCATTGTCCTGCTGAAATCTTCACTTTAGTTGCATCTCCTCTTCAGCGTGCGGCAGCATTATGTTTTGTAAAATGTCAACGTATACGAAACGATCCATAATACCATGAATTCGATGAATTGGTCCAATACCTTGTCCAGAAAAGCCACCCCAGACTAGGACATCACCTCCTCCATGATGCAGTAAATCTTTGACCTTCTGGTAGTCGTACATGTATTATTCCATCGGAATATTTTAAAATAAATTTCGATTCGTCGTAAAATAATACA
This sequence comes from Oxycera nigricornis, assembly GCA_963942545.1. Taxonomy (NCBI): domain Eukaryota; kingdom Metazoa; phylum Arthropoda; class Insecta; order Diptera; family Stratiomyidae; genus Oxycera; species Oxycera nigricornis. Next base: position 92,338,482 of record OZ012661.1, on the reverse strand, counting down.
GTTCGCCACTTTTGAATAGTCCAGTTTAAATGGTCCATGGCAAACTTTAACATGGCCCTCCTGTTCTTTTCTGAGATGAAAGGCTTTGTGCAGGTCGGTAAGCCGGCCTCCTCCTAATTGTCTTTGCGCATACTGTTAACTTCAAATCAATTTTAATTTGATTAGAAGAGACCGTAGGTTCATTGACAATCCTCTTGTTGATCAAAGAAACATCTCTTCGTGCTGTTTTTCGAGGCCTTCCTCCAGAATGTACAGGAGATATGCGACCCGTCAGCTCATATTTTTTTTTTGATTAGTCGCTATATAATTGACCGATTTATCGAATGTCCTTTACTAATATTATGTCGAGACAATCCACTTTTATAATCAAATATAATTTTATGTTTAATTTCACTACAGTACGTGTTTCTTGCCAGGTTTAGTCTCTTAATGTCTCAACATAATGAACAGAATGCGCAACACTATTCACGACAGAAATTTTGCACAAATGCTGAAGTAATGATGAAATTTAAATGATTCATATCAGACAAATGCATTTCTGATGCAATAACTATTTCCTGCTAACCGGTACGAAAAAAGTGAGTATAGAAGAGGGGTGCTTTAGTTTTGTCCAGGCAAATTTTGAGTACTGAGAAATATTTTTGTTTTATTTTTTGTTGAAAAGACTGAATTGTTATGTTTTTTTATAATACATACGTAAATAAATAATAAAAACTAAGAACAAATTTTTTTCTTCTAGTTATCCTGATAATATCAAAAGAGAACTGATATTTCGCAAAGGGGTGCTTTAGTTTTGTCCAATACTGTATATATAATTTAATTTAATCGAATACTGTTCGCCTATCTGGAGCCCACACAGCAAATGTGACATCGACATGATTGAATCTATCCAGCGCAAGTTTACTCGTACTCTGTTTTATAAATTCAACATTCCTTACGCTCCTTACAATGATCGTCTCAAAAAATTCGAGCTAGTCACTCTACAACAACGTAGACTAAACTTGGACGAGTCTCTCCTTTGTAAGCTTTTTCTGTATATTCTTGACAGTCCTATCTGCAACGAGCTTCACTTCCGTCACTCTTCTCGCCCCTGTAGACACCCTACGATTTTTGCTCCTCCTAACACCTCCTCTAACTTATATTATAATTCTCCCCTGATCCGTTTACAACGAAATCATGATCGTATGCAGTTTGGCTCCTTCGGTCATTCTTTTGCGACATATAAGCTTAAGATAAGAAAATTTATTTTTTCCTCTTAATTATTACTTTCGATTTATATTCTTATGTTTATCCTATTTTACTATTTCAATTATTAATTTAATTTTTTAGATTTATTTTATTCATTAATTTTACTGGTGTTTATAGCTTTGATTTGCTACTATGTAATTGGATCACTCTGTTTAGTAGTTATTGAAACAATAAACAATATTCTTTAATAACACAAGTTGGGCGTACTGATAATAAATGTCCACACAGAAGACAGGTAGGTTTTTCATCCATTAAAAGTGCCTTCGGGATTTGGTAATGCGATATTTAGGCTTCTCTGTTTGAGTTACATCGGCTCATTAAAATAAGGTGAAAATCGCTCCACTACAAGCCGAGAAAATGCTTTTTTTATAACTTTTTTTTAAAAAATTCGTTGCAAATGCTCGTCACCTTTGACCGGTTGTATCTCAGTAACTAATGAACATCATTCCTTTTAAAAAAAACATTTTAAAGTTCTATCTCACGTATTTTTTTGAATTTAATTTAAATTCATGGTTACCGAGATATTCAATTTATTTATTAGCAAAAAAAATGTTTATAATTTAAAAAACTCCTAAGGCCGCCTTAATAATCCGATTGGCATTGCATTTGTATGCAATGTGTCGGCTAAGGCTCAACGCGGTGGGTTGGAGGGGGAGGGGTGGTTACTAGGGCTGTGCCGATCTATCTTATATATTCACTTGAAAAGAAGTAAGGAAATGGGTTTGGGTGATGAGACTGAGCCTATAAAAACTGTTATTTTACCCCATAGAATTAATTTTTTTAAAAAAAATTCAACATACATACATATCCAAACAACAAAAAAATGCGTTAATCAAAACGGTTTATTGTTAAATAGAAGCTCAAGCCAAAAAAGGGATGATCGAATGATAAATAAAGATCAAGAAAATGTGCCAAAAAACTATATATTTCATAAACTTACTCACGGATTGTATAGCTTGTGAGAGGCACTCTTTACTGCTGAAACATCGTGAAGTTGAAAGGAAATTTAATTCACAATTCTTTCCCGGTATTTTACTCAAACTTTCAAAATACATTCTACCATAAATAGAGATTTCAAATGACAAACAACAACAAATATTAGTTGAAATTTCATTCCTTGCTGCCCGAGAATACAAAAGCTCCAGGAAAGAACAACAAACACTATCTTCCTGATTTGCGGACTCGTCTCAAATTGACTATGCGGAATATCCTCAACCAGCGGAATTATACACTGTTAATATTATACACGCGGAATATTAGACAAATTCTAATTTTCCTTGTATTTCGCCGACACTTGACATCCAAATCAAATTTTCGTTTAAGATTACCTTAAAGCCAACAATATACTAAAAATCTCAAGCCAAGTCCAGTCTTGGCTTTTTATCTTTCTAATTTTGCATAAATTAAAACGATGAAAGAATAATGCCGATAGCCACAAATTTTTTCAAGAACTTTTCATGAGGAAATTCACTGTGCCTACACAAAATTCATCAATTCATAAAATTACTCTGCATGCACTATCTGGTTTCCGCTTTGAATGAGCTCGGTGAAAGTTTACACGCGAAAAGAATAGTTTTAAACTCAAATATTTCAATTGGCCCACTGATTCCTCAGACATTAAATCTTTTAACTTCGGGCAGATACTGAATCTTAACGTCTAATAAAAGTTTTTTTTTGTGTTTTAAAATTAATCCACTTGTACCAAACATATCAAACTAATCGCGCAACCCACAAGAAAAAACATAGCAGCTATTCCGAGCGCCAAACTTGACTAAGGTGTCGGTACTTTTCCACGTTTGGGGCAGAGTGCAAATGAACCCGCTTGCTTGCAATTGGACGCGAATTTCAAATTTTCTTAGTTGAAAATTTCATCTGCATTCCACTTGAAATTCGCGGTTGAACTATACCTTCCTTACGCAGGGGAGGCAGCTACGCTCCCACAAGGCTAGCTACTTGGTGTAATTTTGCAGACTTATTGGTATTCAAACATAGGTATACATGTCGCAGTGTTTTTTGCAATTTTTAGAAATTAATGCTTCAAATCTAGTAAGATAATTTAGTAAAGGTTAAGATTATGGCCGCCACCCCCGAAGGTGGGTAGTAGGGGAACGAAAGAACGAAAAAGTTCGCGGCGGTCACGGCCCCACTAAAAAATGGTTATTTTCCCTATTTCCAGAGATCATATGATACCGTAAAATTGATCTCGGAAGTGACTTAGACTTCTTTAGAAGTCGAAAAAATTAAAAAAAAAAGTTTTATTTTTTGTAAAAAAAAATTAAAAAAAATCGTGAATGTCATTTTTATCACAAATGTTATATAAATAGGAGTCACACTTTGGACACACGTTTTGTTGCTAAAAACGTACTCTTAAAAAATTATCTATGTTTATGTTACCTTCGACCCTGTAAATGGTTCAGTCAGTATGCGAACAATAAATTCATCTCTTCTCAAATATGGAAATCCATCCAATATATTTACTGACAACGTTCGATGCCGTCCAGATATGACTAATAATGGTTTCACATGCTGTATGGGATGTTGCGCCATCTTGTTGGAACCATTTGTTCTTCAGACGATCGATTTTAATGTTGGGAATCATAAAATTACGAGCCATTCGTCGGTAGCGGTCGCCTATAACGGTAACGTTGGTTCCGTCTTAAAATTTGAAAACAAGCCGTGAGGTGCGACCCATGAAGTCCACACGGTCAACTTCCCAGTAATATCTACATAGATATTAAAAATATTAAACACAATAAAAGTTATGGAAATAATACTACTTCAAATAATAAAAATGTACCTCTCATAAAAATTATTGGAATGATTTAATATTAATCGTAACATCTACGCGAGCGTCAATTGATTACGTAAGGATTTTGGTGCATTGGTTTGATTGATTATTCACGCGGATCAATCGCAGGCGGGACAGGTTACAAAGCAGTTTTTTTAATTAAAGTTAAAACATGCTGCTGTGAAGACTATTGAAAATCTGCTCAAATTTTGCAAATAATAATCAACTTTGATTGACTTTACAACAATGTCTTCAAAATAAGAGATTTAAAGTATTATGATTCGAATGAACCCTTTTTACATGGTGGCTTTGAATGATTTTATATTTTTAATTTAATTTTTTTTTGTAATCATGAGAAAAGTTTTTGCTTGTTTCTCTACAAAAATTGATAAAAGTTTACAAATTCTATAAACATTTATTATTACGATGTGCAAATCAGGTTAAAAATCAATTTTTTTTGAAAAAAACACTACTTTTCCAAAAAAAATTAATAAATCAAAAAAATCGCTTTAACGATTTTTTTAAAATATATAAACATCATAAAGATGTTGATACGCGTTGATTGACACCTTAATGATGGAAAGATTATATTTGGTTCTCAAGATATAATGAATGACGTAAATGACCTTGAACGTTTAATGATTTTTTATTTTTTATTTAATTTTTTTCGTAATCATGAAAAAAACTTTTGCTGTTTGTTTTCACAAAAACTATTTGGAGTATATAAATTATATAAACATCGATTACTAAGGTTTGAAAATCAGGTTAAAAATTTTGTGTTTTTGTAAAAAAAAACCTAATTTTTTGCTCTTTTTAAAAAAAAAATTAAAAAACGGCCCAACATTTTTTTAAAAAATTTGATAGAATCATATAAATGTTAAAACGCGTCGATTGACACCTTAATAATGAAAATCGCATGTTTGGTTCGTGAGATATAGCGTATAACATGGTTGACCTTCAAGGGGCGAAAACAGCAACCCCCCCCCCCCGACCGAAGTTTCCCAAAAACTAATCACCTCTTAAGATTGCAAAGACGCTTCGATTGACACCTTAACGAAGTCGATACGACTTTGTTTACGTGAGTTATGCTCGTAGAAAAACTGCCTGCGTACGCACGTACGTACGTACACACACACATACATACATACATACTTCTTTCTAAAAACACTTTATATATACTCTATAGACCTCAAAACGTAAAGAAAAGTTGAAAATTTCAATTTCGATTTTCGAGGCGATTACAAGAACTTCCCAAATACTGGGAAGTTAATAAAGACCAATTATGCCGCCGAATGTAATGGGGTTCCGAAAGTCTCTTGAAAACTATCCTCACACCAAAGACGGCAATATTGCATATTTACGAGCCCAGAACCCATTTCTGAATTAACGAGAAATGAGCCTGATCGCGAAAAACGATTTGATGGTAAAAATGCGGTTCAACCTGCAACTCATTCACAGTCCATTCACCGAACGTACGACGCAAATGTCCAATGACTTCAATTGCTCTGCACTAATGGGATCTTATAGGGCAGGGGTGGCCAAAACGTGCGCCGAGAGTTTTGGTACGCCGAGAACGCGCCCGCGCTAGCGCCGTCGTAAAAGCGGGGATAAGAGGTAGCGAGGAGGAAGTGTGTCTGTCTGTCTTCGATCGCTGCACGCGCTGGCGAGCGCGACGGTCAGCTTGTCCGTTCGACCGCCAGCCAGCCAGACGACGAACAGCCACAAAAGCGCAGCCAGCCTACTCGGCGTAAGCGTAGCGCAACCAGTGCGCTGGGCGCTCCAAACTTGGCCACCCCTGTTATAGGGTATTAATGCAAGATCTTTCCTCAAAATTTTCCATGTAGCGGAAGGGCAGAGGCCAAATTGTTGAGAACCGCATCGTATCGATAAATTTGGATCCTCAGCGACACCACCCTCTACAGCAGCGATGACTGCCACGGTACGCACTGTACGAGCTCGCGTTAGGTGAATATTATCCAATAGAGTAAACGAGCACATGAATCTTTCCATCGTATTGCTTATAAGCTGCTCCGAAAGACGATTATGAAAACCGGAAATTGGACGAAGTGCTCTATAAGTTTGGCGCACAGAACGCGAATTTCGGAAGTAAATTTACACTAGAGACGTTGTTCGGGTGTAAATCTTCGAATGGTAATTAGCCAAAGTAAATTAAACATAATATCAAAATGATAGCTAAAATGACAAATATCCGTATTGGAAGTTCTATACTTCTAAAACAACACTCTTTAGATGGAATATGAGATATATAGCGGACAAAATATGTAAAACTGTTTCTAGTATCCGGACATACTTGTCCTGAACAGTAAAGACATTCAATAACAATGGTTAAAATTTGCAGACACTTCAATTTGCAAGAAATCTCGCCATAGAACTTGCTTTTGACAAAGACAATAACAGACGATCTTCGGTATCGCTAACTAAATGAATCAAAGAATCTGACATGAAAAATAACGATTTTCGAATTCGCTTATCTCAGATAACTAGACACGTAAGGCACCATTGTCATGCATACTATGACTAACCAAAAGTAAAAACGTTGTGTTTGTGTTGTTGTTGTGTTGTGTTTTAAAAAACAAAGAATGAAAATATCAGCATTTTTGGTTAATAGAATATTTATATTCTATCAACCAAAAATGCTGTCACAGTGCCTGAAGACCAATTATGCCCATGCGCTATTTTCGTTGCCCTACAACTTGTGCCAAAAATTATATATATTAAGAATTTACCAATAGCTGGACGCCCAAAGCGGCATACTGATGAAGAAACTCGTACTATAGTAAATGAAGTCAAAGCAAATCGAAGTTCAAGTGCAGTGAAGATATCCGAAAAAATTACGGACACATCTGGAAAACCAGGTAGCACTCAGGAGAGCACTCCACAAAAGTGGCTTGCATGGCAGAATAGAATATCAAAAGTACATAAATCAAGAAAAAAACGCCTACAATCGCCAAAATATACAAAAATGAGGCTCCAACTTATTGGGAAAACATGTGAGAGCAAATTTGAAATATTTGGTGTGAAAAAACCTCAAAAAATATTGCGAACTAAGTATGAGACATTTAAGGGAAAATGTATTACAAACACTACCAAGCAAAGTGGAGGCTCAATTGTGGTCTCGGGCTGTATAGCGGCAAGTGGTGTGTCTGGCAAGAAGGATTATTTGATTATCCTAAAGGAAAAGTGTAGACAAATTAGGCTTGAAGGAGAGCTAGATCTTCCAACAGAATTCAAAACATAAGTCCGAAATTGTGTAGGAATGTATACTTTATCGGGGTTCTAAGACACTTGATTTTTCATCACAGTTCCCAGATCTCAACCCGAACCTTTGGGAACATTTGGACAAAAAAATAATGCTGAGAATTATTTCAATCAAGGAGGACCTAATGAGGGCCTTAAAGGAAGAATGGGCCAACATCGCTCCTGACGTGACAAAAAATCTTGTCGACTCGAAGACTGAAGGAAGTCATTAAGTCCAATGGAACATTTTTCATTTCATTACAAGTGAACTCTCTCTCATTTCGTTCATGTCATTTGGAAGTTAAGGAATATCGCGACTATGAATCCTCTTATCTTCCGAAAATCGAAGTGCGAGTTTTACGTCCCTGAATTTTTAAAAAGGAGAAGGGGAGGACTTGCAGCACTATTCGGTGATCAGTTGCATCATTGCTGTCAAGTCTGGCAACACTTGTGGCTCGCCACGAAAACCGGGTGCATAGCGAATTTTGTATGGGATCAGGACAAGAGACAACAATGCAAACGGAGCGGTGACCAAGGAGGCAAACCTCCGCAGAACCCCAGCGTCACAACAACAACAACAACAAAACACACCACCAAGAGCACAACAAACAGAATCACCCAACAACGGTGGAGCAAGTGAACATCGGCGGCGGCGACGACGACACGAGATTGTTGGCCGCCGAAGACTGTCCTCGGTGGCGGCCGGGCCTCGTCGAACGGTAGAATCGGGCAAGTGTTAGACATGTGCGCCGGGCGCGGCGGCAAGGGAGCCCGCACACCCGGCCAGGCGACGGCTTCGTCATCGGAATCACCGACGTCACACGACTGGCTGCCCCTGACTCGAATAGTGTTGGCGCTCGTGTCGTATGTAGTTCGCCGCCGCCGGCAGCCATCGACGGCCAATTTCTTGCGGAGTCGCGTAAACGTCAACGTCAACGCGTGCATGAATGGGAGACACGAGCACGGGACCCGCTTGTCGCCGCGTGCCATGTTCGTCGGGCAAAACAAGTCGCGACTGTTGCGAGGCGTTGCCATCGTTCGTCGACAATCGGGGGAACACCTCTTGTAAACAGACTGAATCGAAGCGCGGCTGGATGGTCGTCGTTGGACGCACATGACGAAATTCTGGCGGCGGTGTTCAGAGGAGCGCCCGTTTGGAAGCGACACCACAATCAGTCACATGCAGAAAATTGGGAAAAGTAGCATCCAGCATTTCATGTGTGAGATCAAAAATGTTGAAGAAAAGATGTCTCCTCTTCAACAAGTTATGGATAAGGTCAGGGAAGCAGACTAACTTTGGACATTTTTATATTCTTTTTGCACGACACAAAGCGACTTCATTTATTACCGTGACGGCGGCGGAAGGTCTAAATGGTTTGCGAGAGTTTAGGAGGTCGTCCTCGACTGTCTCGTCTGGTAGAACACCATCACAAAACTCATGGATATACCCAAATGCGTCCTCGCGTGAACGATTCGTCATTTTTGTTGATATGTTCTTCAAGAAGCGCTCTTCATGATATCTATTGTAACAAACCCAAAACTTGTCCCCCTTCGGGACGCAATACCGCCCACCAGTTTACAGTGATCAAAACAAGCAATACCGCAAAAGACTTGTGATAAAAATGTGTAGAAGCTATTTTCAAACGTATTCCACAGAACATAAACAAATAAGTTGTGGTGCTCGAAAGATGATCCCCGCTTTTTCGCATGTCGTTTTTGCGGTGTAGCTCTATTATTGTTGACACCACGTGAAAATTTTGTGTGCACAAGGCGCTGCAAATTCAATCCTACAAGACAATTACCTAAAAATTGTTCAACATTCACTGGCAAATGTCGAGTTTACTTGTAAAATGGTATCCTATTCAACTCACTAGGTCTGCCTGCAAATAGCACTTGCAACAATAAATAAACCTTATTACGCTTCTAATGATGTAACTTCTACTACATTACGGATAGCTCTTTATCAGATTTAGCTCATTACGAGCTCTAGTGTATCAGTAGTATAATATAGACTTTTCCAAGGCTTTCAAAACTGTTGACGAATCGATCCTATGTCGTAAGATTATTCTATTTGAAGATTCTGGTTCTCTTTTTTGTGGTTGAATTACCTTCATTTGGTCTGTCATATTTCCGTTTGTGGTAACCATTCTGCTCGATCGCGTATTTCTCAAGGTTCTTTACTCTCTTATTTTCATTCTCTTCTTTAATAACCTTCCTTCTATTTTTCATTCCTCCTGCCTTCTTGATGCTGATAATCTCAGATTTTTTTTATTATAAAACGGCGAACCTAATCGTCCCATTTCTAATTGAACGACAAAACTTATTGAACAACATGTTATAAATGAATGTCTCCAACCCAGCTTCGTTGCACTAATGCTTTAGATCCTATCGCGTAAAAGATAGAACGAAAGTCAATTTTAATTCTAACTGAATCCGTTCACCTAAAAAGTACAGGCTTCAGCTTGGACCTTTTCTTCCCTGGTTTGCAACATAAAAAACATAAGTTGCAAAAATTATTCATCCTTTCCTTTAGTTTCTCTTTTAATGATTCTAATTTGGTTTGTCCTTTTGTCGCATTTTTCGTTGCTTAACCCGCCAGTGGTGACGCAAAATTATCTTACATAGTTGGTGACGTCGGTCTCAGAGACCGAAATTTTCGAGTGAAGAACAATCCAAAATAACACAATTTCTGTAAATGTAGCAAATTGAACTTAAAAAATACAAGGTTAAAGTATAATAAAACACAAAAAGTTATTACATCACATCACGTTTATTAATAATAATAAAATTCCCCTGCAACACTAAAAAATTATGTTATTTTCATACACATATTTTTCTACGTAACTGGTCTCACAGACATATGCGTCACCATTCGCGGGTTAAACTATAACATAGATGATAATAATAATCTTGTTGACACCTTCATTTGTGTTTGGAACATTCAATTTCCAAACAAACCCGTTCTTTCCCCTCAGCTTAGATTCAAGACAACCTCGAGCACGTGATTCGAGCAAACGCTCCTGTAGTGACGCATTCTCTAAGTCTCCCGCCATTTCATTGTCAGATGCTTCATCTGTAGAATTTTCTGAACTCTCAGATTCTTCAGAGACATGGTTTTCAGTTTCTGAAGCTTCCCCATCGATGGCTTCGTAATGTTCTTCCTCTTCAATGAGAGCAGTGCTGAGGTAACTATTGATTTATGACACCTAAAAAATTACTTAAGTATGTGCACTTATACTTACGTTTCTACTTGAAAGTTAACACACACAAATGGAATCAAAACGCGCAAATCTTTTTTTCATTTCGCAACTCAATGGTCTCAATGATCCCGAAAAAAACAAAGTCCACACAAAACGAAGTTTGCCGTCTAACTGCCTATGCGCCGATTTGCGAAAAGTCTTCAGCATATTAAAGTAACTCAAAACAATGACAGATGGAGCTACTAGATCGATTTTGTGTAGCCTATATTAGAAATATATAACCGTAAACTTATCGTGGGGTCAAATTGACCCCTAATTATCATTACGGGTTAAACCGCAGCCACCACGCTAACATCCACTAAAGGGACCTTACCGCATCCGACAGAAGCTGTCTTTCAGAACCTTGGCACATCCATGGAACCAAATAGAACCTTGTTAAGGTTTCAAGGTATAATAGAAGGCGAACCTGCACGGTCTCCTTTCGGTGATATCTCTGAGTACACCAGTATATTAGACCGATCACGAAACTAGGACCACTTGAATGCGTCACTTTTGATAAGTTTCATCCAAAAAATGGTGCTAATAAAGGGTTTTCCAATAAGAGGTTTCATTTTAATATTAAAAAAAAAACGAGTATTTCCACCCGCTTCGATATTATTCTACTACAATATCATTCAAATGGCCGCCACGGCTACGCTTGCAGCACCATATCATTTTCATGAAATTTTCCATGACCAATTCGCACATTTGCGGCTGTATGTCCTCGATAACTTCACGAATTCCATCTTTAAGGTCTTGAATTGATTGTGGAGCATTGGCATAGACCTTATCTTTCACGTGGCCCCAAAGAAAAAAGTCTAAAGGTGTTAAATCACAAGATCTCGGTGGCCAATTGTAATCACCTCTTCGAGAAATAACACGGTCAGAAAACTTTTCTTGCAAAATTGCGATGGTTTCGTTGCTTGTATGGCACGTAGCGCCGTCTTGTTGAAAATAAATGTCGTGCACATCAATATCTTCCAATTTCGGCCATGAAACATTATTCATAGCTCGGTAGCGCGATCCATTCATCGTAACAGTTACGCCAGCCACATTTTCGAATAAGTAAGGTCCAATCACACCGCCAGCCCAAAGACCGCACCAAACAGTGACACGTTGAGGATAGAGAGGCTTTTCAACAATAATTCTTGGATTTTCCGAGCCCCAAATTTGACAATTCGGCTTATTCACGTAGCCTCCGAGGTGAAAATGGGCCTCATCACTGAATAAGATTTTTCGATGAAAATCTGGATCATTTTCATGCATTTCAAGGACTCAATCGGCGAAGATACGACGTTGCTGGTGATCGACCGGCTTGAGTCGACAAACCTGGGTTTTCGTCAACACTATGGGCTATAGCAGCAATATTCTCAGTTGTTCTTGAGCAACGCACACGGTTTCGATTCTTCACATCACTAACTCGTCCTAACAGCTCAAATTTTCCCACCAGTTTCACTATTGCCGGCCGGAAAGGTGCTTCACGACGACCAAAACGTGCTTTAGTTTTGCGAACTGTGACTGCAAAATTTTCACCACTTTTGTAGTGAATTTTTACAATTTCAATGCGTTGTTGAAGCGTGTATCGTTCCATTTTTAATAATGGCGTAGTTTTTACTTGTCAAATGTCAAAAGATGACAGCTTCAAACGTGACAACTACCCAAATAGCGGGCTATTCAAAATGAAACCTCTTATTGGAAAACCCTTTATCTACAGTATATTTCTGTGGGTGTCATCTTCTTGGAACGGTATCCTACGAACTCGGATTCAACCAGGCCCCACGGCATTAAGTGTCTGTCCTCAACAGGTGGAATGAGCCAGAAGTGTAATCAGACTAAACAATAACTTAAAACATGATCTGCAATTAATGGTATCCTTCATTCACCAGCGCAGAACATCCGCAATTATGGTAGCCCAACAGCATTGTGCGGCAAAATATTTTGAGGATTTCCATGCCAAAAGGTACCAATAAACTCCCCGCTATATTAGCCTTTCTCATTTTGCCAAATGTAGCTTTGTTTTCGTAGAAAACTTCACTTTTATATTAAATATATTTACGTGGATATTCAACCAAGTCGACTTAACTTCGAACGATTTTAAAAATGATCCAACATTTTGTTTGGGTATCATTTTTTGGGGAAGAGTTTCATAATCACAAAAGCTCCTTGTTTCGATTTTCCACTATGGATGTTTGGGGATGACATGCCAACAAATAAGGCACGCTTCCGATAACGACACACTCTACGCTCGTTCTGCATAGAATATCTACACACTAAGATCCTTATATTGTTCCAAGTATATTGGGCAAGCCCAGAATATCGAAAATCTTTTTCAATGAAATCTTCTCAAAACGGTCTCAGCGAAAGGCAAAATAGATTCGCAAAAAAAAAAAAAATGTATGACAAGCTCCCGAAATTTCCACCGTCCCCAATTTCGTGGAGTTAACACAGCTCGGAGCCGTTTGTCGTGGCAACGGCACGAGTATCTGTCAATGTAATGTATAAGTGCACTATCATCGGATATCTTTTCTAATGTAGCTGGTAACGTTGGTCAGATTCACAGCAGCAGCAGCAACAACAACACGACACAAGAAAGACGAATTGAAGCCGCCGCTCGCCCCCCGCGCGTTCGTACTCACACACATACGCTCGCAAGATGATAATGCGGCGCGACCCGACCCGATTCTGCTTAAATTAAACATGGCGATTTTATAATTCGAATTGTTTTCATTACATTTCTTTGCGCTGTGCGACAATTGTCCGATTTTCCTCCATCTTTCGTGCGCGGAAAATCTCACTTGATAGATTTGCTTGGATTGCTGCGATTGTGTGTGCGTCGAGCATGTTTGGTTGGCTGGCGGATGAGCTGAGCAGCATTTCGTGTCCCCGGCCGCCAGTTGTCGTGGGCGAGAGGTGAATTGAATCAGGCAGCACGGCGCGATTTCGGTCGTGCGGATTTTCTTTCCCGAATAGTTGCGCTTGTTTTGGCAAATGTTTGCAGAGTGTCATTTGGGAATTTTCGTGGTGCCGTCGTGTGCGGTTGCCATGTTTGCCCGCCCGCTCGTCTGAAGCGAAGAAGAACTGTTTGTTGGCGGCCGTCCGCCTCCGCCGCACCGGCCCGTTTCGTATGTCCGATGCTGCATGTTGCTGGTGTAGTTGGTCGTCGCCGTTGCCGCCGTCGCCGCCGTCAGCCACTGTGTGTTGCTATTAATTTCGGTGTATGCGCGCTTATCGAACGCTCGTATCGTAACGTATGTATGTCGCATTGTGTTGTGTTGTGACATGAAAATAGGAAACGTGCAGAGCGGAGAGACGTCTTCGGCGTCGACGACGGTGCCTGTGATGAGATGAAGTTTCGGTGGTGCTGTTCAAAGTAATATGACAGCAATGAGTATTGGTGAGTGAACATCTGCCTCGGGTGGGGTTGCCGATTGTGCCAATTTGAGATATTTGCTACCAAGGAATGTGAAAACGTGTGCCGGTGTCATTATGTCGGAGAGTGAATTGTGTTTGGATACAAACGTCATGTGGGTTTAAAAACATACAAAAGATGTAGAAGTATCGAAAAATCATTGAATTAGCGACAAGAAGTGTTTGTTAAAACCTTTATAACATTTATAAATCCTCTGTTCAAAATTTGTCCCATTAACAAACATCTGATAGAAAACAGACAAGTGTCACGAAGCTTGAGGTTTATCTTAAATTCAAAATGACGTCTGTTCATCCGCATTTTATTAAAGAGAATGCCATTACAGTTACTGTTAATTGATTAGTTGAGACCTATATATCTGAACTGAGGAAAATTTTCCTGAAGATCAAACTTTTGCCCTGTTCTGGGCTCCTGGGCACATTAAGGTGCACAGAAATGTCAAAGCGAATCGGCTTGCTAGAAAAGGATCCCGTGAGTGTAGGAGTCTTGCTGCAGCAACTAAGACAGGATGTCAAGGTATCTGCCTATAAGCTAGCATTAATGTGCTGTAGAAACATGGGCGCATGTTGCACTGTTAGGCTTATGTGGCCCAAATACTGTACGAAACGTACTCTTGGTCTCTTAGCTCTGGACAGAGCTTCAACGAAGAGTCTTTTAGGTTTACTGACGGGTCATGTAGCTTGCGGTGTACACGCAAGGAGAATTGGGTTTCCAGCTGGCGACCTACATATGTAGGAGCTGCTGCAACATAGACGAGACAGAGGCAGTAGAGCACCTTCTAGCTGTTAGGAGACATGAGCAGTTAGATATATTAGCTGAGTGAGCTAGATACCACTAGAATGGACCAACTCCTGGATTTCCTTAAGAAATCAGGATGGTTCATAGAATGAATTAGAAGGTTTCCCTCTACACGGCATAGTGGACCAAAAACAGTCTAAGTGAAGCGGAGCATTGGCAGCATTTAGCTGATCATAATCTAATTGTTAATTTAGATTGCTATATCCACAGTCTCCTCAACTTGCTGATACCACAACTTCTCGAGGTTTATATGTTGGCATGGAACAAATGTGGTTTCAGCAGGATAGCACCGGAGCCAGCAAATCAAGAGACTATATGGGTGTTGTGAAACAAATGTTTCTCCACCATCATCCATTTCTCACGCTTTCGTGACATCCACTGACCCGCTCGATCACCTGCAAGCGTGTGATATTCACAAAGTTCGATCACTAAATGATCTAAATGAAGTACAGAAACAACAGCCATAGAAGAGAAACTGCAATGAAAGTGACGGTGAATTTTAAAGAAAGAAATTCGATTTGCTTACATGAAGAAGGACGCCATCCGCCTGGAATGATTTTTTGCTATTTTTTTTATTTTTAACTACATGTTTGAAGTTGAGTAAAAGATAGAATTTAAATACTTAAATTTAGATAAAAAGTGCGTTTTAAAAGTTTTATTTATTTATTGTAAATAGTGGCCAGTCATTTTGCGTCACCCAAATATTTAAATTCAGTGAGTAGTTGAGGGGCATATGTGACAAATGAATTATGCATCTGCAATTTTATTGTGGCTTTCCACGGTCATCAGTGAATATTTAGGGAAACCGTCTAGGAAACTTGTCGCAACCTATGTTCTTTAAATCGTTTCAACAGCGCTTATTTATGCTTCATCCTTGGTATTTGTTGAATTGGGGATGCATCAGTTTCACTGTCTTCATTAACATGCGCTCGAAGGTCCATTGGGGTAATTTTTTTCTGTTGCTTTCGAGTTCCTTTTAGTGATAAATTTTTGTTTTCTTATTTGTTTTTTTTTTGTTGGCATTTTTCCATAATTTGATACAGAACATTGTTTCTTTTCTTTCAAATAATGCCACTGATGAGATCGCCAACATCATTTTCTTCCTCTTAATTTTTCTGGTGAACTCAAGATCAGAAGATTTTCGTAATAATAAATGAGCCCCGAAACAAGGTAATATACTACGAAACCTTGGCCGCGATACATTCCGTAACTGAAGTGTTACTAAAGTTGGTAATGTAGCAATTGATTAGGAAGCCCGATTTTCTTTAGTTTCGCTTGTTGTAAGAAATTGTAGAGAGAGAGAGAGCATGTTGTGACGGACCAATGTTTTCAACTTTATATTTTAATAGTGTAAATAAGCAAATCACCAGCATACTTCTTGAGCAACAAAATAATCTCTTCGAAACTACCAATTATCTTTAAAAATCGGTCTACTGAATCGATATTGTTTTCAAGTATGTAATCAACTTTAGAAAAGAATCACCTTTCCCCAATTCTGATACTTATTCTCTCAGTTCTTCAAATAATGTTACTATCTATGGTTATCGGAAAGAACGTTTTTGAAAAATTGTGTTAAAAAACACATTTTTATGACAAAATTTTTATAATTAAATCAAATGTGCTCGCAGAGAGAACCTTTGTCTTATGTTCAGCATTATTGTGAGTAGGTTTATGTCTAAGGTTTGAAATTTTTGTTGCGGTCTCGAAAATCTATTCCCTGGTAAATCTTCCAGTGGAAAACCTATTATTGTTTGCTGTTTAACCCCATCATATTCGTCCAAAATGTAGAATAGAAATACGAATTCAACACTCAATAACATCCGTGCTAATCAACTATTTCATAGAATCCGGGTGTAGTGTATTGTTCAACATTATGCTACCATCCAATGTTTCATCAAAGCTATATGGATATACCTTTAGATGTAGATTTAGTGATTTTGTCATATTTCTATGTTTGTATAATACGTGCCTTAAAAAAATGACGTAAACGGCTATACGGCTTGAACACTTAAATTCTGTCAAACGAAACATCAAACTTTCTTTTCAATTTCAATAATATATGTAACTATTTTATTTCTTATTATTTGTATGTTCGATTCTACATTTGTTTACAAAATATGATCTTTTTACACTTTTCTGATCTTTACTCGGAGTCCTTCCATCAGACTTTTGATTTGGTCTTCGCCCAAGTTTTTGGTTGTTTGATTCCATTCTTTACGGAACTCCATAGCTTTTAGGGTCTTCTTTAAAATGCCTTTAACGATTGCCCAATATCGTGCGATCGGTCGAAGCTCTTGAACGTGTGGTTAACTCTTTTCCACAAAATTTACACGATGTGTTTGAAACCATTGTAGCGTATTTTTCGCGTAATGGGCAGGAACTAAATCAGGCCAAAATATTATAGATACGATATGCCTTTTTGCAAACGGTAGTAAATGTTTCTGAAGACATTCCTTGATGTAAATTTCCGAGCTGATCGTACGTGTTGTGAAGAATGTAGTGCTCTTTTTACTGCCAAACAAGTGCTTTTATGCCGAACTTTTCGAACTGAATTGATCTTTCTTATTGTGGAAGGTCGTCTCCTGGCAGCAAGCTATGAAATTAAGGGCACTCAACTGTTCTACACTTCTTTTTAGCATTTTTTGTTTCTTCTATGTCTTTACGTTTTTTTTTTATTTTGAATTTTTGCACTGTAGACTGCAATGTTTTACACTGTTTCCCGTTATCACGAGTTGATGCCGACCGATCCGCATGAATTGCCTGCAACACACTGCCCTCCAAACGACGTCCATTTCTCTGTTTGTCTTGCCTATTTTACAGTTCTTTCCGATACTTTGACTTTTGACGCAATTGACTTCATAGTTCTCTTCAAATACTTCATGAAAATTTTCTAAATTATACTCAATGTATCTTTGTTTTCAGTCATTTTTACCGTATTAAGGTTTAAACTTTTGAAAAACACGCCGACGCATAAGACAAATAGTGATGTTTAGATTCAGACAAATGTCAATCAAATATGGGTTCTGTCAAAATACCTTGCAAGCAAAAACAAAAATTGGACAGAACTTAAGTGTTCAAGCCTTGGTCAAAATTTCACGTTGATACAACGGTCCTGTTTTTAAAAATTACCAAATAACCGAATGCAATCGTTCTCTCATGCAGAAACGTATCTTTTAAAATTCTCAACAAAAAAAATAGTTATCTAATGGATATTAATATAGGAGAACTCCATTTGACTGAATTTTGTTTAATTAAATCTTCAAGCTGAGGAGTAGCTTGCATCCTGCAAAGCTTGATACGAAAGTGTAATCTGAAAATTGTCACAATTTTCCTATCCATAATCTTTCTGCCACTGTAGTGCTCGTGCGGCAACACTGGCAAAGGTGTTATGTCTGTCGTTTAGGTGGAACCGGGCCCCCCGATTTTCCGCATGAACTTTCCGCTGTGGCTTAGTTCCGGCGCGACGGGTCGCGTGTGCAGGATCTGTTTGAACACCGTTTTTCGCTATTGTACGGTGACAGGACAGCGACGAGCTGTCGATGGTGTTGCCGCTATCGGCCCGGGCGCAGCGTAGTGTGTGTCACTGTGTCGTCATCGCGGCACGCCGTCAACGAGGCGCACAGCTGGCGGATTTACGTTTTTGAAGGGGAGGTGGGACAGGCGCCCGCTAACCAACCGTTCGTTTTGACTGGGGTCGGTGTCAGTGGCGGCATTCGAGTGTCTCGGCTGGCACTGGCATCCACGCCGCCATATCATCTTCGCGTCCACGGGACTGAACGGCTGCGCCGGCGGCGACGGTTCGCTGACAACCGAGCTTTCCAAGTTGCGGCTGGAACTGTCGAAGCTGAGGCCGAAGCAGGAGGCGACGAACGACCTCCTATTTTTGTGGCTGGCGTTGTTGGCTTGGATCGTCGGAGTATCTTGTCGACCGCAAATCGTCGGGGAGGCGCTGGGGCTGGCTGACTTGACTGGCTCATGTGCTCACTTACTCATCGGTGGTGTTGTGTTGAATTTCTTTTAATCAGCGCAAGGGATGTAAGCCCCAGTTCGCCATAACATTAAGGGAATTTTCGGCCAAAATCAACGCTAGGTTGGCATTGTTGCAAGCATTGCAACGAGATTGTCGGGCATTGCATTAGATTGAGTTGAATCGTCAAAATATGCCAAAAAATATCCTTCAATGTGAAATACAGTCGCTTACAGCTTAAATCATGTGATACAAGAAAAACCTTTAATAACTCGCAAAATCTGAAACGTACATTAATAAAAACAAAAACATATTGTCAGCGCCAAAAAAATGTAAACACCTTTTTTGATTCGAATCGAAATCTTTTATATAAAAAAGTAATTTGTATGAAATAAACCCGGTAAACGTTGAAATTATGTCCCCCTTCCTGCGCGAGGGAGTGCACACATTTATTTTACATTTACGGTAAAAATAACACGCACAATTTTTTGAATTTTTTTTAGTTTTCGCCAAAAAAACATGTCTAAAAATTACTTCCAAGATCAATTTTACGGTTTCATATGATCTCTAAAAATAGGCAAAATAATCATTTTTTAGTGGGGGAACCCCGTAACTTCTCATGGGGCCGTGACCGCCGCGAACTTTTTATGCCATAGTAGTAGGGGAACTCCCCTCTTTCGATCCCCCTACGTCATAATCTTAACCTTTACCATAAAAACTAATATTGCAGCATTTTTTACCAACATAAAGTCCAGTCAATGAAGGCATTTGGCTCGCAATTTTTTTCGGAAGCGATGGATTGACGGGAAATTTGAACTGTAGCTGGAAAACAGCCCAAGGAACATAAGTTATTTAGTACAGATGTGTGCTTTTACCCTACGGTAGATGCCACCTCTACTCGGAGTTTGGCTTTGCTTAAAAAAATTAAAAATAATCTTACGATTCTATTTATGCAAAAAAAATTCTACAAGAATTTTTTGAACAATCAATACTATTTGAGTTATTTGCGCCTAAACTTGTTCGTTTTTCAGTCTAGAAAATGCATATTTTTGAGCGTTTGTTCGCGAATATCTGAAAAACTAAAAGCTTTATCAACAAATGATCATAAGCAAAAATAATGGTAATTAACAAACTAAGAACGTTTTTTTTATTTTTGTAGTTGGTATAGAACCCAACTTATGACTCCCAAAAAGATTCTGTTAGTTAATGGGTTTCTTGAAGTAACGCTGTCGAGTTTTTTCGTTTATTTTGTTTATTTAATTTTTGGTGTAATTTTAAAGCCAAAAAAAAAACGAGAAAAAAAAATATTTTCGGAATTGTGGTTTTTAATCAGAAAAGTTCCTATTTAAAAAAATTATAGTCTAAAAATAAAATTTCTCGACAGCGTTACCTTGTAAAATGTTTACAGAATAAATATTCCAAATTTCAAAAGAATCGGCCCGTTAATTTTTGAGTTCCCTGTCTCAACGACTTTAAAAACAAGCCGCGAGGTGCGACCCTTGAGGTCCACACGGTCAACTTCCCAGTAATATCTACATAAACATCAACAACATAACAACAATGAGAGGTATTCATAGCAGTAACAGGAATGAGTTAATATGAATCATATCGTCTACGGGAGGGTCCATTGATTACGTAAGGTTTTTGGTCGATGAATATTCACGCGGATCAATTGGTGGGGGCCTTTTTGATCTTGAAAATTTTTGTTGGTTTTCAAAATTTAAGCAGTTTTTTTTAATTAAAAGACTATAAAAACTATTAAAAAGCTGCTCAATTATGCAAAACTTTGATTGAATTTACAACATTTTTTTTTAGAAAAAAGGATATAAAGTAATAGCATTTGTATGAACCCTCTTTACATGGTAACTTTGAATGATTTTTTTATTTTTAATTTAGTTTTTTTCATAATCATGGAAGAAAATTTTGCCGGTGTCTCTTCAAAAACTAATGAGAATGTATAAATTTTATAAGCTGGTATCACTGTGCGGTGCGAATCAGGTGAAAAAATATTTTTTATAAAAAAAAAAACATAATTTTTCGCATTTTCTTCTATTAAATTAAAAAAACGGCTGAAACGAATTTTTATATTTGTTGAAAACTTCACAAAGATGTTAATACACGTCAACTGACACCTTAGTGATCCAAATATTATATCTGGTTCGTGAGATATAGTGAATGATAAAAATGACCTTGAAAATCTTGATGAGTTTTAATGATTTTTTATTTTTAATTTAATTTTTCACGTAATCATGGGGAAAAGTTTTGATGGTGTTTTTACAAACATTGTTTGCAATATATAAATTTTATAAAGATTGATTACTATTTTTCGCAAATCAGCTTAAAAATTTATTGTTTATGAAAAAACCTAATTTTTTGCAGTTTTTTTTCTTAAATGAAAAAAACGGCTCCAAAGATGTTTTTAAAAACGCGACAGATTTACAAAAATATTAATACGCGTACAATGACACCTAAACGATGCAAATCCTATGTTTGATTCGCGAGATATAACGCATGACAGAAATGACGTTGAAGAGCATGATGATTGTTAATGATTTTTTATTTTTTATTTGACTTTTTTTGTAATCATGAGTAAAAATTTTGATGCCATTTTTATAAAAACTAATTGGAGTATGTAAATTATATAAACTTTGATTACTTGGACTTGACAATAAGGTTAAAAATTTATTGTTTTTGAAAAAAAACACAATTTTTTGCACTTTTTTTTTAAAAATTAAAAAACACCTCCAACGAATTTTTTTAAAACTTGATAGAATCACGTAAATGTTAATACGCGTCGATTGGTACCTTGATCAAGGAAATCGTATGTTTGGTTCGCGAGATATAACGCATGACAGAAATGACCTTCAAACGGGCAAAACACCAAACCCCCCCGACCGAAGTTTCCCAAAAACTAATCAGCTCTTAAAATTGCAAAGACGCTTCGATTGACACCTCAAAGAGGTCGATCAGACTTTGTTTACGTGTGTTATGCTCGTAGAAAAAAGTGTCCACGAACGCATACACGTACGTACATACACACACACACACACACACACATACTTCTTTCTAAAAACACTTAAAATATACTCGTAAGACCTCAAAACGTAAAGATATGTTGAAAATTTCAATTTCGATTTTCGAGTCGATTACAAGGACTTCCCATATACTGGGAAGTTAATAAAAAGTCTCAGAGCTTTGGACAAAAAGTGAATTTTTTTCTCTACTCACACAGAATCGTCAATACCTGGTCCATAAAATGTAAAACTATCAGCAAGGATGTCTCGAGCATTTTTTTTATTTATTTATATTTATATATTATTTATTATCATCGAAGGACTCGACCTGCTTTGCACTCTTTTGCAGCTTTTTGATCAGCTCTGCTAATACGAATGTTATCCTCTTCGCGTGCCCATTCATGAGAGATACTTATATTGTACAGCCCATAACTTCATCAATTTTATTGGATTAACTTCAAATTTTTATGGGGAACTCTTGAAGGAATATACAATAGAATGAAAAAATCGAAAATTTGACCATATCGCCCCCTTAATAGTGTTTGTAATACATTTTTCATTCAATGCGTCATGCATGTTTGCCATAATTTTGGAGGTTTTCTTGCACCAAATATTTCAAATTTGCTCTCATCTGTGTATAATATGTTTTCCGAAAAGGTTGGAGTCTCATTTTTGTTCAGTTTGGCGATTGCAGAGTTAATTTTGATATGAATGACTTCTTGCGTGGTATTCTGCCATGCAAGCCACTTTTGTGGAGTGTTCTTTTGATGGTACTAGCGCTTACTGGTTTTCTCGATGTGTCCGTGATTTTTAAGTGTATATATCAAAAATTTTCTTTATTGTGCAGTGATTCTTTTCAAAAAAAAAAAATGCCGATCACGCGTAAAAATTTGCCTGTTTTTACTCAAATCCAATATGACTTTTCCAGTCTCTATAGAAGTTTACTGTCACATGTTCAAAATTGATGTTTGCGATGATTAAACCGATTGAAACAAAAACATTCTTTTTTATATTACAACACAAAATACCTGCTTTTATCAAAACCAATCATAAAGATTTCCCCGGTAAATAAGAATTCGCGAAATTTAGTGCTGCCACTGTTTACTTTATTTTGACAGATGAAAAAAGGAATTACTATGAAGGTGTTTTCTCTCATTGTTGCATGTTAATTCATACATTTTTTTCGGGAGTATAATTTTAATTTAAAAAGTTATTAACTCTTGAATACGACATTTTATGGACCATTTATAACAAATCTGTAAATTGCCGAATTAGAAACGAAATACGAGTGTTTGTTTTATGTTCTTGACGTTCACAGTATTTAATTTCGTAATCTTAATTATTTTCAACATTTTGACCTCGAAAAATCACCTCACCGTTGAAAAATTTGCGGTGCTGATATGATCGAAGCTGCGTTTTACTATTAATGGATTATATTCATCGGCAATGCACCGGTTCACACATCCTTAACAGCAATGGCAAAATTGTTTTAATGATATATGCGAATTCTTCCAGAATTTTCTTATTAAACAAACCTAACCCAAAGCGACAACCATTTGGTTCCTTATTGAGAAGGTAGTTTCAAAAGAAACGATTTGCATCCAATAAATGTGTCAATAGAAACGGACACATATTTTGAAGTCTTTGACCAATCATACTACATATTTAAAAATTAGACAAATTTATAAGGACAGTTGGAATGCGTGTGGAAATTATATTGAGGAATAAAATTGGGTAATGACAAACAAATGCTTTAAGCTTTGCCAGTTTCGAGACTTTTAAATCGCTTTAGTGTGAGGTCTGATATTAACACCGGCAGTGTTTGTTCCACAAATAAACAATACACATGCGATAAATCACATTCACCACCAGCTTCGTTATTGTCAAAAACCTTGAGACAGAGCACAGCTCTGATGCACTAAAAATCCGCATTCGAATGGAAAGTGTATAAATTGGCCAAGCATTTTAAAGATTTATCGAATAATATATTGCGAACTATGCATACAAAACGTGAAGTAAATCATTGGTTTGATCAAAAATTGTTAACTATCGAATATTCCAGTCACAATTGCGAATATGCATTTGCTATTCGCACCTCCGATTAACAGGCGGAAAGCAAGGAAGCAAGACCCAATATGTTTTTGTAACTTTAATATATTTCCAATTATTATTGTCTTGGAGTTTTCCATACCACCAACGACAGAACTATCAATTCTTATTCGCCCGGTGTCCTCCAGCTGAATTGATTTTCAACCCTTTATCTGCACAGCTGAATAAAAATGATGAGAACAAAAGGCAATCGGTTGAAAGTTGAAAAAAAGACAGGCCCAGCCCCATGCAGAAGTTTGAAACATGAAACTTGTTAAAGCAAGAAGTAATATTAAGGAAACAAAATAAAAAGGGAACCGCTTTCAGACAGGAAATATGCTAGGTAGTCAATCATAAGGATGTTGTGCGTATTATATTGTGAACTACAGTGGAAAATAAGCTAAATGCATCGAAGCACTGAATGATGATGACGCCGTATTTGGTAACACGTGAACCATGTTATGACGCCAGATGTGAGACAATTAAAAAAATGGAAATGAAGCCAGGAAAACGATTGTAAGGTGCCTTCATGAATGGCTCTCAAAATGTTCGAAGCGATTGCAAAAATAACCAGAAATCTCGCCGATCTCTTTGAAATTGCAAGGACATGTTTGCATTGCATTTCATGTAACTATGTTTTTCATGTAAATTCAAGAGTTGGGATTGAAATTCTTTTAAAATGTAAGAGCCAAATATGTCTGCTTAACATATTCACCAACTCGAAGTAACATTCCAACTGTATATTTCTAATTGAATATATTATGTTGGGAAAATTATTAAAAATTCGAAATAACTTCTAACAAAATTGTTTTATACGATTCATTAATTTATGTTGTTGATGTTTTCCGATTATCCCCTTTGTGGGGCAATCTTCCCATAATTTGATGGGTGCCGAATATCAACGAATATCCAATCGACGAATAGCAAATTTTCAGCCTGATTTGCAAAACACAGTAATCAATGTTTATAAAATTTATATACTGTAAATAGTTTTCATTATTTCTCTTAGATAATAGAGCAACTTTTCTGGCAACTCTTTCGTATAAACTATGCTCTTGAAGTCTTCTGCAAACAGTACGAGCACTTACGTCAAGATTTAATTCAATCTTAATGTTTTTAGAAGACTTAAACGGCTCTCTTTTTGAGGTGCGAGCATTGTGTCGATCGGTTGGGGAGTAATTTTTTTCTTTGCCCCAAGATTTTCCACAGTTGGCTTATGTTTGAATGCATTTTCAATCATTTTCTTCGACATTACAATTGCAAAAAGGCTGACAAGAATTTCATTTGAACAAGAACACTCGAAATAAACACAATGGCTCCATTAAACTGACCAGACAAAATTGACACGTTTCCAGAAATTGCGTTTCTGCGAAATAATGGAAATGCACTTTAAAGGAGATAGCCTCGGCATGTTGTACTAAACTTATTGTACTGTTCATATAATAGATGGCGGAAGAGTAAGCGTATAAATTTGTTCTAAAATTTATACAAGAACCGTATGCAAAGTCGTGGCTCTATTTTAATGACCACCAATATATGTATATGCATATATATATAACTTAACAATATAACATAATCAAATCGTTTTATCATTTTTAAAATATGGTAAATTTTTTTAAAAAACCTGTTCAGCCGAATTCAACTGAAAAAATGCAAAAAATCAAATTTTTCATTAAAAAAAATTATGTGTATTTAATTTTTTCCTTAAAAGTATTGTATTTTCTATGTATGTAATTTTCACTTAAAAAAGGATTTAATATATTTTTAAAAAAAAAATGTTCTATGTGTTTAATGTTTGTTTTTTAAATTGTTCTATTCATATAATTTTTTCTTAAAAAAAATTTTTTCTTCGTATAAGTTTTGTAATCAAAAATATGTTTTATTTCTTTAATCATTTCTAAAAAAAATTGTTTATAATTTTTTCTTCTTAAATTGTTACTGTTTCTATTTATTTAATACTTTCCTTTAAAAACTTATTATTTTTCAATCCGATAAGCAACTTGTAACGGTCAATATTTTAGAAAATCGGACGCTTTAAAGGTTCAAAGGGAATATTGGGATGATACGATTAATATCAACTCATTCTATTTTCTTAAGGGGAAACACCACTGTAGGATTTTCAAGAAATCAAAATTTTTTTTTGTTGCTCTAAAGTATACCTTATCTTCATAGAAATCATGTAGCAAAGTTTCATATGGTGGAAAAATCTGTAAGTGTTCGAAATTTTAAATTAGCGCGGTGCCACTCACTGCTCTTTCGGAGCGCAATCCGCGCGTATCCCTGCGCGTTTCCCCGCATTGCATATTTTAATTGTTTTTAACAATTTTCGAGCGTTATTTCTGTTTTTTCTACATTTTTTTCAAAATGACCCCATTTTGTCAAAAATAAATTTAAAAAAAAAACCTACGTACTTCTCTGGCTGTTATTATGCTTTATGGGCAATTATTTGTTTGATAACCATAACCTTAACCATTTCAGGAGAAAACGGTCCGGCAGCGAAGCCTTGAAAAAATAAGGCGGTTCTGGAGAAATGCTAGGGAGCCGCCATTTTGTTATTTAAAGTTCTGAAAAAATTCAAAGAGAATGTCAAATATTTGTACAATACAGATCTTTTTACCAAACTTCGCTATGTTGTTTGATTTTTGAGAAACAAATTTCCAAAAAATGACTTATTTTTTACCTCTACAGTAGGTTCTCCCTTAAATGAATCATAATTATTTAGGGTATTTTTTGTGTTTGTTTTCAAAAAAATTTGTAAATACTACAGACAAGTTGTTCGTATGCACTTGAAGGCTCGCATATCGCGGATTGTTTGAAAATTGTATAAAGGAGGGAGGGGGGGGGAATTCATAGCTCTAGTCGTCATATGAACAGGTGTTTTTCGATTAAAACAAAAATTAAATTTTTCCTACCATTAAAAGTTAACTGCGAACTTTTGCACTAGACATTTCACGTATAGTTCTGAACTATTAGATGAATTGTAATAACGTGTTCATGAAAGAAACTAACAAACTTTGAACCATGTCGTGCATAGAGTGGTGGTTCAGACCCTTAAAATAGAGCGCGTAATTATGAAACTGCGTATGAGGAGGGCGCGTTATACGAGAGATGACCACGCTTGGAGATAGCTCGAATTGTTTCTTTAAAGTGTCCGCATATAGTTTTTGGTGGACTTGAAAATGTTTCGGATCATTCGATTTGTGACTATCAATTCGTATTTATTTAACAAAATTACATTGTTCCGAACTCTTTCCATATGTGTATATTAATGAATTTTCTGCTTTCTTTACAGGTTCACTTTGAAAAGCTGCAAAATACGTCTCGACCTCACAATACAGTACATGAACACAAGTATGTATGCTCGACGATTTACAAGATGTCTACCTAGTTTTCTTGCATTTATAAGACGTTCTTACGTGGTGTGCATATCGCAATATATATGCTGTTGTGTTTTTTTTAAATGTAGAAAAAGAAACTAATAAACATAATAGCGCGGCGACTCATTAAATTTCGCCGCTTCGGATTGCTTGCCCGCTTGCTTGCGCGTACTCTTCGTGCACCAGGCGTAGATTTGCATCTCTTTTGTCGGTGACGTCTATCTCTTTTGCGCGCCCCAATGATATTCGGTGTATTTCTGTTTTATTATTGAAATTGCTCGCGTGTACATAAAATTTTCAAGTGTACGAACATTTTAAGCTTTCATCAATTACAACTACATATCTCATAATAATAATAATTATAATCGATGTAATGGAGGACAATCAGCCGCGATGACGTGAATGGCTTCAATACAAGAATGATTTGACTGTATTTCGGTTGTTTTAAATAGACACAACACTAGACTAGATAGACCCCAGGCTAGAGGCTAGGCTAGGTATGCAGCACACGATTCTTTTTTACCGAATGCTAACAAAATGAACGACAGTACGGAGTGGAAAGTCTCGATTCGCCATGTCAGATGTGGAAGATATAGATGCAAAGCTCGCAACATGCCTGAACACCATTTCCTCCATATTTTCTCGGTTGGGAATCGTAAAACTTCTTGCTCCACTAAGGGGGCTGGCAGCACAATTTAGATAAGAGACTAGTCGATTCGGCTGGGAAAAAAAATCAACTTGAATATGTTCTTTCGGATTGAATGGTCGTAAAATATGTCTGATGCATTTATCTAATCTAATTACCAATCGGTAAATAGAAAAGTTGATAAGAAATACAACAATGACGGCATGTATGATCCGTATTTCATTTCAATTGATTTGTCGCGGTGGGATTATTTGTATATTTATTTCATTCAGTTTGTGTCCACAAGCTCTGAATAAAGTTCACATTGCCTCCTGCACTTGTACAGATTTATGACTGGCGTATTGTGTGTATGGATTTTACCACATTTTCTCCATGGAAGCATGGGCTGGGCGCCCTTAAAGCAACTCGTTTGATACATTAAACGATTGCGTCACTAGTTCTGTCGAAGATGGCCGCCCGGTGCTTGGTCGTAATGAGTACAAAATACAATAAAACAAAGATTCAAACGAATCTTAGGGATTTGTCTTCCATCATCCCCCCTCCCCCCTCTTTCTCCACCCGCCACATACATATGTTTTGTCTCGGACCATCGTTCGTAATGTAGTTTTTTGTTGTTGTCGTATCTAGATTTTTTCCTGTTCAGAGAAGCCTCATTATGAAAGTGTACTGTAATCGAAGCAACAGAGATTGTTTTCGCTTAGAAAAGGTGAAGTCAACGAAAAAAAAACACAGTGGAGAAGAAATAGTGTGCAGCAATGGTTGGAATGGACGCGATGCAATTGTGTATCGTCCGTCGTATACAGAAACAACACCCGAAGACGACTCCGACTCCACTCTGGTGTAGTACAGTAACGTACAGAATAGTCAGTCAGTCATTTGGGTTAGCGCTCCGGCATTTTGCAATATGTACATATATAAAATGTGTGTTTCACAAACTCGCCAAGCTTGCTGATGAGGTTATTAACCTTCCGCGCTTAACCATAGAAGCCACCATAAATGTGGAGTACACTTAATCTTGAGTTGATCAGTGAACTATTTCTTTTCACTCTATTTCTTGGGGCCACGACGCGACGGCCCGATTTGATGCTTCTCTGCAATAACATAAAATGTTCCATTTGAATTTTGTCTTTGTCGCCGCGTATCGATCCGATTCGTCTATATTTCAATATTTTCTTTATAGCCATTTATTAATTATTACTATTATTATTAGATAAGATGGCGCAAGCTGCCAGGCCAATGTCATACATATGTGTTTGTGTATCCGTGGAAAATACCAATTCGATAATCCGATCACCGTTAATCTCCACTCTTCCAAATGTGGATGTGTGGTGGACACTTTCACAAATATATATATTTTTTTTATGTTTACAAAGCACTAAAATCGTGTTTGCATGGCGCCGTGTTTCGAATTGCGACAGTATTTGAAGCACTAAACTGTTTTCGGACGTGGCCGTAATGCCCAGCTTAATTGCACTTTGGAGCATTGAATCGCATTCGAGCGGACTATCATATTAATTTATCAAATTCATCAATCATATGCATATGTATGTGTGTTGTAGAAAATAGTTTCTTGACATTCGATCTAAACTTAATGCCAGAAAAAAAATCGATTGCTGAAATTATCAATAAAAACTCATAGTTGTATCACATTTTATAAGGCTGACAAATAAACCAATGATGGATGATATAAATGCTACAGTTCTTGTAAAAAGTTAAAGTGCGGTCTTGCCTATGTAAATGGTTTTCGATAAAAGTTCAAGAATTTTCAATTGGCACATCCGCCATGTTTGCTAGTTAATGTTGTAACTTTTTCATGAAAAATTGCTGTGAAAACAGACAAACAGAAGAGATACTATCCAAATTCCTATCCAATGCGAACAACTTTTTGTGTTTGTTTTTAGAATAGTAGATCATCTCGCATCAAATCATCCAAACTCATCAAAATAAATATTGAATTTGTTTCTATACGCGGTACTACAACACTCTAATAGAATCGTTCGTTAATGATATCAATTATAATCCAGTCAAATGGTCGTAAAGATTACATCAACCGCAGTGGATCTAATTGTCCAAATTTCTGGGGCCGTAGACCACCCCCCCCATATATGCACCATTTTGAAAAAAGAAAGAAAATAGGGAACCTCCATATTTCGCTAACCGTAGCTCTCATTCAATTGTGTAGAATTGCATTTGCAGCAACTTGTATCTGGTGTTTTTTAGAAGCATAAAACTTTCAATGGGGATATCTGTCGATGTAGTTGTCAAATTTCGCTGTCATTTTGACATTGTGTTTAATTTACATTAGAAAATTACCGTGCAAAAATTTACACACAAAAAACATCTCACAATAGTGGAAATCTACTTCCGAAGTTTGCGTTCTGTGCGCCAAACTTGGTGCTCATAATCGTCTATCTGAGCAGCACATATGCATTACGATGGAAAGATTTATGTCCACGTATACTCTATTGGACATTGTTCACCCAACACGAGCTCGTACAGTGCATACTGAGGCAGCTATCGCTGCTGTAGACGAAAGTGTGACTCGAGGAGGATCGAAACTTATCGATTATTCGTCTCTGTTCGTACACTACAAGGAAAATGTTGACGAAAGATCTTAGACTAAAGTTTTATAAGATTCAACTAATAAAGCGAAAAAATTGGCAGTTTCCGAAATGTATATGTGTTTTATTTGTTTGAAAAATTCTCTGCCTCTAAAAAATATCCTATACATATAACAACCTAAAAACGACGACCAAAAAGTGGCGATTCATTTTTTTTAATTGAGTATTTCTTTGTTTTTTTTTACCGCAAAACACATTAAGAACTTACTTGTATACAATTTTGTCAGGAGCCGTTTGTAGTATACCTTGTTTTTATCACTGCAATCCGACGGGAGTCATTGCGTCTCAAAAGAGGAGTTGTCAATTGAAAAACGCGTTTTTACGCCAAACAAATGGTATCCGATGACAAACTCGCAAAAAAACTCACGGAGCATTTTGGTAGGTAGGCAGATTTTTTTTCGAAATGTGCAGTGGGTCTAACAGTAAGCTGTAAGTGTTTATTGTCAATTAAAATTGCAAAAAGGCAAACGAGACTTCATATAAACAAATTTTACATGAATTGTAACAATCGATAACACAAACGACTGTTGACAAAATTATTTGAATTGGTCAATTACGTCCAGTGATGCGGAAAACAAGGCACGGGAAAGTAATTTTTCCATCGTAAATTTAAAAGAAATATACGTGTAAAATAAAATATCTTAAAAAAATATAAAATAAAATGTAATAAAAATATTTAAAGTAAAATATATTAAAAATATAAGAAAGCATCCACATTGCTTATTGGTTCTTGATGAGCTATTCCTCAGCTCAGCAAATGATGTTTTTCGACATCAAAAAGTTTTCAAATTTCCGGTAGTTTCCAATGCAGAAATGAAAATTCCATCCATTTTTTTACAATCACAACATCATCAAAAAAGGAATAAATATAAAAAATTCCAAAAGATTCTTGCACTATAAGATACATAACAGTTATAGTCTCTCGAGCCACATTTGGTTTTTGAATTTTTTACAATAAAAATATGGGTATTAAATTTTGTTAATCGTATTTCATGGCCTCTCTGTCAATAATGGGGAGGGGGGGTTGGAGTGATGATTGCAGTCTAGTATTTTAGGGATTGAATATTTATAACGTTTTCTTTCTGTATGGCAAATTTCATCCCGATCTGAGAGTATGAGGCCGTGCCTTCTCTTTACCCAAGAAACACCCAACACGCTGCCAAACTGTAATTGTTGTACCAACTAATAACTCACAGATGCTCAGATAGTCCTGTCCTTTTTTATTGTTACTGGAACTAACTTATATATCGTATTGAATCCATTAGCTAAAATTAACAACTCGTTAACTGTTTAAAATAATGTCAAGCACTGTTGTGAAGCTTCTCAAGAAAGCGTCAAAAGTGGTAAAGTACTCGTCCAACACCATAACACGAGAAAAATCCCCAAACAACGATGTAGCCACCACCGTGCTTAGCAACTGTTGAAGTGTAGCGACGGTCGAATTCCTTACTTGGTCGTCTTACATATTTCCTGCCATTAGAGCCAATGCGATGTATTTTTGTTTCGTTGCTCCGAAGGATGAATTTACACTTATTTTCCAGGTAAATTGTTCCCATGCGAAATTCATTGTTTTCTTCCCATTAGTTGCCGTTTCCAGGGGCTTCTTCCTGCCTATCCAGTCAAGAAGTTCGGCTTTCACAAGACGTATATTGACTGTTCTCATCGAAATATTGCTACTTTCATCGAAAAGTCGACGATGAATTTCGACAGATGATATTTTTGGGCTCCGTTTCCATGTGCGAACAATTTCTCTATTCCATCTGAGTTTTGTTCCGGGCTCGATTAGCCCGGGAACATCTTGGTTAGTCCTGCTGCTTTCCGCGTGTTTCAGTGCTCCGAAAACCATTTTTTATGAGACACTATAGGCGACTGGCATTTTGTCGACATGACAAGTCTAATTCTTTCAAGTCTACAATCTTTTGTTTGATTAGAGGAGTGCAACTCTTAGCCTTTCCCATCGTTATTGAAATTAAAAACACCTTTTAAAAGTTTGAAAATCACGTTTAAATTGCAACAAATGCAACCGACTTTTTCAAACTGATCATAACGAACTTGCATGATAAGCTATTTATAGTAAAATATAGTGTTATAGTGTTATTACGTTTCCGCTCCAAGTCTTGAGTTTTTAAGGACTTTGTTGTGCTGTCGTCGAACAAGATTTTGTTGAAGAACATACATTTCTGAAGGAAGCAATCCTAATTCTAGACGGGGCTAAAACACTTACGTATGAAAGCCTGAAGCCCGGCCTAAACATACAAGGTGCGTCGAATCCTGAAAGTATATTTAATAGATTTTTGTTAAATTCGATCCTATTCAAAATCAGAATTTACTGAATGGCTGGGGCTCAACTTCAGTTGAGAATTAGATGACTAGTTCAGAATTCCTCATAAGGAGTGGTGCGAAACGTTTGATTCCGTTTGTTTGTTGAAATTCGCTTTAAGTATTATAATAAACAGATTAGCCCGGATCATAATAAAGGTGTTTGGATATTATAGTCAATAACACTTGTGAAAACATTACCAGAACAAGTGCTAATACAACTTTTGGTTCAAAAGTCGTCAACTGTAGAGAGACTGATTTCTACATGTAACCAGAAACGAAAATTATTAAGTCAAATATTCCACTTGTACACGACGTACATGAATATTTATTTCTTCACGATTACTATTCCATTCAACCTAGAAATTTCTATTTTCTCGCATGCAAGAAGAAATACAAATACCGCTTCCAGCAAGCAAATCCATTTCATTAAAATGCAAAAATTCCCATCTGACACACATACTACGAGTACGCGATGGAAGCTCCCAATAGATGTCATTCACTTCCATCGATAAGTCGAAAATTCTAAAGAAATGCGCTGTGCTCCCAAGACGTTTTGTTGCGGTTGCGGCGACCTCGGTATATTGTGTATGCTTGGATCTAGTGCCATTTTAGTCGAAAGGTAATTTGCAATCGCCGAGCGATTATAAAAATACCTTTCCCTCAGCCAACGACTGACTTCTTCGGCGATACGTGAAGCCGCCAAGCGTGATGTGGTGGTGATTCGTCTGCTCAACGTATGTATGACTATATCAAGTCGAAAATCAGCTAAAGCCGAGGCTGAAACTGAAGCTGAAGCTGCTGATATTGCTGTTGCTGACACAATACAACAAATCTTTCTTGGATATATAGCACATATATGCATGCTGCTACGTATTTCCTGATGTTTTCCTATTTCGCTTAATAATGTGTTACGCAAGTATTATATCTGTAAAACAGGTTTATGCTCTCCTATAAGGTCATTCACACTTAACGCACTAGACAATTTCTTCTTTGCTCGTTTTGACTAAAAAAAATCACGATGATGATGATGATGATGAAAACGCTTTTATACTCGTGTACATGTTTATATATGCACGGTTTCCATGTTGTCGGTGAGAATTATAAATGCGCAGAGTAACACATTCACACTGCTGCCAAAGTAGCCACTGTTCTCAGAATTTTTACGCTATGATTTGTCTGCATATCTAACAATCTGCATGGCGTGTACTTAATCCGGTTTAGCTTTTCAATTGCAATTCCTTAGATATACCATTCATTGTAAACTTGACCACTTAATCGTGTTGCAGTTATTCAGTCGTACATGTAATAAAACTATTTTAATTTATGTCTCCACGATATATTAAAAAAGTTTAGTTACGAATTAAGCATTCCATTTTGACATGCATTTGAATGCCATGAACCTAAGTAGCTTTTTTTTTGGGAAAAAAATGCTGCTTGTTTCAAACATGGCATAATTTAGTCTCCCAAAAATAGCCTAACCGTGGCAAACCATGAATATTTATTAATTTAGAAATACCAGCTGTCAAAAAAATGCTTAAACACAACTTAAGAAGTTGATGGAGCACGAATGAAACCACTGGCATGCATTGCTCGCTCGCTCGCAGAAATCAAAACCTCCGAACGCATTATTTACGAAGAGTTTCGATTCTAGAAAACCAAATCAGTTCAGAATTTGTTAGACGTGAAGGTGTACCCTGACTTCATGATCCTTTGGAGACAGAATTTGTTGCATAGCGACAAGCACAGACCATACTCCGTCGGGAAGTATCAGTCCAATTTCGTGGTGCAAGCTTAGAGCCTTTCATTAGTCGAAGTGAGGTTCATCTAACACCTCTTCCGGTCTATAAACGTGCCCAGATCCACGGAGAGCCTGTATCAAACTGCTGAACATTTTTCAAGACAATCAGAAGCACCAAAACTTCTTTTAAGGGGCTACATACACCTGTGTGCAAAATAATAGCAGTGCCGATAAATTTAATTAAATTTTCAAAATCAACCAGTTTCGTTGTAAGGAACTATATAAAATGTATTCATAAATTTGGCAATACAAATATAGCAAAGACAACAATATATTTTAACATCCCTTTGCCCAAATTACATAATTTTTATAAAAATGTTTTAAATGAGTTTTTCAAAAAATAGCATTTTTTCAACTTATAACTAATAATGATGCAAAAACATATATTTCAATGGGGGAAAATAGCAATATTAAATTTCCAAATCAATAGTATATTGTATAGCCTTTGTTGGCTATTATTTTAACACATCGACGTGTCATTGACGCTACCAAACTTTGACGTCGTTCCGTGATAATAGAATTCCATGCAGACTCCACTAACCGCCAAAGATCATTCACTGTTTTCGGCTTTGCTTGAAAAACAGCCTGTTTAACATCAGTCCATAAGTTCTCTATGGGATTAAGGTCGGGATATTGAGCTGGCCAGTCCATAACTTCTATCCTATTGGTC
This sequence comes from Oxycera nigricornis, assembly GCA_963942545.1. Lineage (NCBI taxonomy): Eukaryota > Metazoa > Arthropoda > Insecta > Diptera > Stratiomyidae > Oxycera > Oxycera nigricornis. The sequence goes on along the minus strand of OZ012661.1, from coordinate 92,303,221 downwards.
GAAAACCAAGTCTTGGCTAAACGACTGGTGTGTTTAGGATCGTTAACTTGAATAAGAACCCATTTCAGCGGCATACCTTCTTCCGCAAAAGGTAACATGACATTTTCCAATAGGCCGACATAAATTTTGGCGTCCATCGTGGGTTTGATCCAAAATATGGGGCCAGGGCCGTAAAATGAAAACGAGCCCCAAACATTGATTTCTGCCCCTCCATGCTTAACTGTCTTCGTGGTATACCGTGGATCATGAAAAGCATTTAGCGGTATTGTCTCCTTCCCGGACAGCCAAATAATACAAGTTTTGATTCATCAGTCCAAAGGATATGCCTCCATTTGGAAGCAGGCCAGTCCTCATGGTCTCGTGCAAATTTTAACCTGTTTCCGAACATGTCTTTTTTTTAGTAATGGTCTTTTCCTCGGACTTCTACCTTTTAATTTGGAGTTAATAAGGGTTCTTCTGATTGTACAAGTGTTGACATCCAACTTGAATTCCTGTTTTATACTCGTTGATGTTTGACATATCTTTTCATGTCTTTTCGTACAAGCCGAACAACATTTTCGGCATCTCTTGTGCTGAGTTTCTTTTTTCTGCCACGAGTTTCAGGCTTTTCCACCCACTTTTTTGCATTCGAGACCATTTTACTAGAGCAGCAAAGTGTTTCTTCAATAAATTTGTAGGTTTTGCCTTCTAAAAGCATTTTTTTCGATTAAATCTCTTTTTTCGCCATTGCAATGTTTCGAGCGGCCCATTATTTCTAAATGGTCTATTTTATACTAACAATAAACTTTGCACAGTTCCTTTTTATATTATTGACTCGTGCGTGAACGAAGGGATTTTCATTCGGTCGATTCGTTTTTGTTTTATACGAAAAAAATATTTGAAAAACGATGAGAATCGGAAAAATACTAAAAAATATGACACGAAAATTCATTCAAATCCATTTCAAAACTTTAAATTTCATTTTTTTTCGATTACTTCTTTCAAACACGAACCAAGCGAAGAAACTAAAAAAAATTTTTTTAATTTTTAATTTGAGATGAACCTGCACCGAAATAGTCTGCCTACCGCAAAAAAAAGGTTGGACGGGGAAAACTGCAGGAAAATTGACAATTTTCAATGTTTTTAGCTGAAATTTTTTTTACAATTTGAAATGCTAAACTTTTATGTGTGTAAATTTTAAATAAAACAGATTTTTGGTTTTTAAAATACAATTCTTTGTAAAATTTGTTTTTTTTTCTTCCATCAAGACCTATGTAACCTCTTAAATGCACATCAACCGTTGAAAGGCAGAAGAGAATAAGCTTTAATTTGTGAAATTTACTGTAAAGGATATTGTTCCTTGCAGATTCGGTTTTTCTATCGTGCAGTTCTGATTTGATATATTAGCGGGTACAGCACTCACAGACGCCCCTTGAAGTCGTCATACTTCCGAGTATGGAAACTTCTTCTGGATCTTTGGGGGTTCGACGTGGAGTTGCGATTCAACCCGGTGCCGAGACTAAAAGATTGGCAGAGGTATAGATAGGCTTCCAACAGTAAGGTCACTGAGTCTACACTCAATATGCAAACTGGTACATATTTCCATCTCCGAGTGGGAGGGCGTTGACAAGCCGTATCGTTGCAGGCCGTTGTCCAAATCGTGGACCGCGAAGTTAAACCCCATCTGGGTGGGTCTCCACGTAAAACACAGATACATTTCTGCATGAAGTCCCACTGAGAACACGTATCCGAACGCGGCTGTCCTATGTACAATGTGCATGCCAGAACTCTTGAAAATATTTAATGTACATGTCAAAAAATGGTCATCACGCTTCAAAATTCAGTTCAGCCGACGCGGAAACGAAAATTAAATATCTCAATTTTGGAAATTTTCGAAAAAGGTTTTCGAATTTAACGAAAATTAAATTTATATATCGCTCACCGGCTGCAATAACGGCACAATCAACTTTTAAGCATTCTGAGATATTGGACAAATTTGAAAATAGCCAATTTTATTTTGATTGTTTAGGATTTGTCAATCTATATATTCTAAAAGTTTTTGCTGCAACATATCCATATGGTCTTAAGTTATTGTCACAGCAACAAAATTTTGTTTTTATGTTCAAAAAAAGGCAGATATTTCAACATGTGCCCCTATTGTATTTAGCAAAAATATGTAAAATTCAATGAATACACTCTCTGCAATAATGACACAACTAGATTCTCGCAATGATACATTATTAGTTTTAAGGTAGTTGGATGTACAAACACTTTATTTTATGAAAGGTTTTGATAAACTAACAAAACAAATAACCTCGTTTTGACGTTACACTTAGAAATGATTTTTTTAACTTAAAAATAACAAGAATATTGCCTTTAGTGAGTATAAAAAATAAGGTAGTTTAAGCATAATTTCAAAAAAACATTTCCAACACGATCAATATTCTGTTGGTTGCGAAGAAGTCCGCTACGTAGGTTCGTTTTCAGAAGAAGAAACCTAAACGCTATTGTAAAAATAGCTGTAGCTTTTCTTGATGGCATTATGGCTTAATAAATACATCTAATCAGCATGCTTCTTTTGCGTTATCGGTAAAAAATCATAGTAAACTTTATGAAATTTTACTTCGTTAAAAGACACTAAAGTTGCTTTTGTCAGACAGTCTTCTTTATAGTGTCTATAGAGTTCAGTTATAGTTTTACCTCTTTCAATGTATTGTTTCTCAGCATGTGCGCCTGTATAATGGCTTTCGATTTTCGGTATGGATTTAATGTGTTCACGCACTTCATTTTTAATTCCTTCTGGCACAACTTTTCGATTAGTATGTTTCCCTCTACGGTCTTCCAAATTACCTTCTTGTCTTTTGCTGATTACACTTCGTATAAATCGGTTGGTTATACCTAGAGTTGACGTAAAAAATAGCTTGCATACCCCAATTTTCTGATCTTCTTTATCAAAATAAAAAGCATTGTTATTTTTTGTATGTTTGGTCTTGCTATGTCGAGCAATGAATTCTTGCATTAGCGTGAAAATAAAAGTTCTCTGTTTAAGGATGTAACCTAGTTCCCAGTATTTCATAAATATCACTTGCCTGTCCTCTTCTGAAAATTTTCTGAACATTTCTGGATACATTTACCACTGCATGGAGGCTTAATTTTTCTTTCTGGCACTTCCTGTTCTTCATTTATCGTTCTATATGCCTTGCCACTATTTCTAAGATGCTTGGTCTGAGTTCTCTTCTATTCCGACGGAACAGCCTTTCTTTTTCTAGTTATTTGTCTCCTGGTAGTATTATCACCTTCTTGCTGACTAAAATCTACCAAAGGATGTACTCTTTGGGTATTCGTTGTACAAGTAGATGTATAGTTAGATTCACGACTGGCATAGCTCGGGTCTTTGATTGAATCGTCTGAAGAAAATGGGTTTTCAACGGTTAAGTTGTTAGATTGAACTCTAAAATCAGTTTCTTCACTGTTATTAACAACAATAGAAGATACAGAATTTTCATATCTCTTTGCAGGCTTAGTTCCAAATTTTGATTCTGCAAAAAATTGAACAAATTAGTTTCAAATGAAACAAATCGCTAATGATTTCACGGTGACTATGCATCGTGGATGGTTATTAAAAAGTGTTAGAAACCTTTAACAACTGGAATGTAGTTAGTATTAGATGCAGATGCTTTAGAGTGAGTATCCAACGTCCATTCGGAACTGACACTATTTTTTTTTAATCTATAACAATATACGAATAGGTTTATTGTACATCTATGGAAGAATCGTTTTGACGTACCTAATTCCTATGAAATTGAGCTTCTTGATAGACCTAGTATTGATATCAGAATTCATTTTTGTCACTTTGTTCTAAACCAAAATGAACTACGAAACTACTACACTGGTACAACTTTAATAATATCCTAGGATGTTGTATACCATACTGGCACAACTTTAAATGTATCACATTTGCACATACACTGTTTAATATCAAACATTTCGATATACACAAGTAAAATATGCCGTTATTGCACTAACCGATGATGCTTACACGATGAGAATTCGCGGAATAATAATACTTGTGCCACTGTTGATGCCTGGTGTGGTTTCCGAATTGGTACATGCAACAGTGACACAAGTGCCATACAGCAAAACTCAGAGCAAATAACTTTGTGCCAATATTTATAATGGTAGAATACAGAAATACAAGTAACATGAGGAGCTTAACTTAAAATCGACTTTTTCTAACTTGTGCCGTTATTGCAGCCGGTGAGCGATATCCTAAAGTCTTCATAACGGAACTACATTTATAAGTTCTAAACTCTTCATGACGCCCAAAAAAATGGCCTTTCAAGCCTCACTTTAAAATTCATTCCAAATAAGAAAGCATTATGCTGAGATTTTGTATTAATAATAATTGTTATTCAGAACACATGTAATATAATATAGCTGTCCTTTAAAAAAATCTAGCAAAATTGTCAATTACGCTTTCAAAATTTTCAAATAGTCGTTAAAAAAATTCCAAGCCTATGGAAAATTCGCAAAAATTCGGCATAGACTCTAAGAACATCATTATTAATGAAATGTCAAAAGTCCCTATCGTCAGATGATAAGTGCTTAATTTCCTACTGCAGTCATCTTTATGTCGACGGACGGGACCAATAAAGATGCGTGTCCAGATTTGAGTGCGGATTGTGTGAGGTGCGCTTTTATCTGCTTGTCTCTTATCAATTATTGTTCAAACATAAATTCTTAATTGATATTGTGGGCTTGTTGCTTATCTCTCATAAGAGGAATAGAAATGTCCTCCTGCACACTTTAATATAATAATACCAAAACTTTATCAATTCTGTATGGTCTGACACTCTTTGTAACGTTCCTTGGAGAACACAATTTTTTGATAATGTGGCAATTGTTTGTCGCGCTCAGCAAAAACTATAATTTGGTATGTTGTAAAAATACTCCGTGTCCCTGACACACTCACGATCGTCATGCGAAAATCATACGATATCACCATTAGCGGATGAATTTGATGGTGTCGTGGGCAGCTGCGGATGAATTGGCGCGTGTCTGGATGATCGCATTGCGAACAAAAGAGATTGAAGGATTCTACGTCAAATAGTCGATAATACTAAACGCGTAGCGAAAGCTGATGAATGTTTAGCATTTCAGACGGTATTTTCTCAATGGCTTGCTGTGTGTGGCTTAATTCTTTCGCGAATGCGAAATTTTGCTGTGCAAAAGTAGTGAGTATCTACATTTTGTATTGAAGGAGAAGATTGCACACACACTAATTTCGATACCGATTGCGCAGAAACGAATGAGTGTCGTAGCCATAGCATAAAAAATACATATGTTAGCACGAACACTCTGAGCTGTCCAAAAACATGAGACAAAAGATGCAAAAATTACCCCTTCTTCAGAGCGAGAGAGAGAGAGAGAGAGCGTGTGCTCTGATTTTTGCCCAGACTCGTCAGGGAAAGAACAAGCAGAAACACACGATGGAATTTCTCCATGTGAAATTGGGCAAATGTATTGTGGCGAGGCTGCAATTGTGTGTCAGCAATTCGTGTACGTATAAACGTCGCGACCGGATTGGTGTGCGAATAATATTTATACCGATGCAAATTAGAACACTAATACGTTTGCACAATTCCACACAACGCATTGTATAACAGATATGCGAAAATTGACTCTAGTGTCCGTACTACGTAATATGCATAGATATTACGTAGCACGGACACTACAACACGTAATTAAAACCTAAATTTAGAAGTCGTCTGGGTGAAGAATGACGACCACGATTTCTAAATATACCGCCTCGGATTTCAAGCGAATAAATCAAATAAGCGCTGACCAAATGTTCCTTACGTCGCAGACCTTATTCGGGTGAAGCGTTATGCACCGGCTTAAGGTGTTCAACTTGCTCAAAATTTACGATTGTCTGTAGGTGCGTAAACTTAAGAATTAAATCCACAGTATATCCGATAATGTTCTTCCGTCCAGTTACTCGGTGTTTTCAAGTATTAACCGGGATCAACACTATTCAATTGGCTTGTGATTCAGTTGGTTATGAATACTTCGCTGTTATCTTGCCAGCCAACCGCGCCCCAATCATATTCCTCTTCGACGCGCTAAAATTAGTGAGGCCCAACGAAGAGCATTCTGATTAATAACTCACGACAATTTCCCCACAATTAGATTGTCCAGCAACATCTTCCAGTTTCAATTCAAAACAAAATTTCACATATCACATAAGCAACCTCACGTTTTCCATCGGTATTATTAGCCTTCGTGAATATAAATATAGTCGTATGTGGACATTTCCAAAAGTTTCTGCTGCTACTACTCCAGAGGTATTTGCGGGTTCGTCTCTGTCCTCTCGCGTGCATGTCACTCGAACTAACGATTTAAAATTCACCTTCGACAATCAATTTAATTGAATTCTCTTCTTGCAACGGTCGCGGTCAATTTTTTTGGCCAAGCTTGATCGCGTACTTGTATAAATTTAGGCAATAGTGCGTGCTCCTTTTTCTTTCCGCATGATCAATTAATGGGATGCCCCTTAAGTTTCGAACTGGTGTAAAAATATGAAGGGCCCCTGCTGTATTATTAAGTAGTTTATTTAAGACTTGATTAAATATTGGAATTTATTATTTCATAGAAACAGTTTGTCGTATACGTGTCTTTTTGGCAGAATTCAACTCACTCTTGATCAAGCCTCAACAGAAGCGATAAACGGTGATAGAGAGAAAAATTCGCTTCTGATAAAAATTATTCAAGGCCTCTTTTCTATTTTAACCAGCCGCAATGAGTGGCGTGCCTACCTTGCGTTCACTAAATTCTCGTAGTGTTTGCATGGTTTGCTCGACTTTGCTTTTCATGGTACCATCATTCATACGGTCCATCGAAGTTTTCGCTGCTTTGCAAGGGTCTATATTGTTGGCTCACCAAATAGTGCATATATGTTGTTACGAGTTCGTCAGTTCGGTGCTCCCTTAATGGGTTCCAAGATGCTTCTTAGAATTTCGTTGCTCAAAGTCAGACAAAATAGTAAGCATTTTACATTTGGCTAAATCGCGTTTACGACTGCATCCAATTCTCACAAAAGTGATAGGCAATAGCTGAAAAATCACAATGAGAGAACAGATGCTCTTCTCTGTTCGACTGTCGACAACCGTGATCTGACACCAGCAACTATCACTACCGGCAACAGCATTGCTGGCGGCGATCTCTCCGATGTGTACATCAGAGCTTGCACTAAGTAAATTACATAATATACACATTTATATTGAAAAATCAAATTGAAAATAAAGTAGAATACAAAAATAAGCCCAAGGTAATGAGAGTTTCCTTTCATTGGCTCTGCAGACTTTTGATTCATGAATTTATTTACGATATACACGCACTCAACTCCATTCTGAATGAAGTATCTGAATGTGAAGAAGCCATGGCTAGATTATATTTTTGAAATGAATGGTATGCGTTTTTTAGCTTAGGAAATGGGCAAGCGTGATTTTTACTTTGCTGTTGATCCCTGGGCCAAGTGAAATATTATTTTTCAAACTAAGAAACACACCTATGAACTCTGATTTTTTGTTGAGTCTAGTGGATAATTTCACGCTAAGGATGTAATATTCTCTTTTTTTTCGTTATCCTACAAATTGAAGGAAAACAATTTCTACTCCAAAAATTATGGATCTTTGCAGTCATTTTAGATATGACAGCGAAAGTTGATCATTAAGGAGACGGGAATAATAGACGCCTTACAATATTATGTTGGCACATAGATGGTATCTAAAAAAAATTCCTACCATAAAATTAAGACTAAAATATGCTGCATTCTGGTCGTCAATTGAAATACGAAAAGGTCCTTTCACTAAACTTCTCTTCATAATGCATCGTCCAGAAATATCAGGACTTTCTTACTTCAAATAATTTCATTGGCACGTAAATTATATTTTAATTTTAAAAGATATCGCATATGTCCTTATCATCGCCATCATCCTAATCACCGCTAGCCTGTTATTTGGCATAGTTCACGTAAAATTTGAACAATCCGAAATGCGAATGCAAACTCGACATTTTGAGAAGATGGAAAAATCGATAATTCTATGTGTTTTGTTGGCTCTAACCCACCATCAAAGAGTGATGTAAAAAAAAGGAAAATTATATGTATACGTGTATAAATGTAAAGTCGAGAAAAAGGATAATCTGTACCCATTCTATCGACTCACTCTCAGCCTCCATTAGGGGTTCGGTACACACTCACACAGATATACATTTGAAGCAAATAGAACAGACGACAGATAGTACTTGCGTCCTGCTTCTCCAACCATTCACCCCATCAATAGTATGCACATGGTAATGTACGTCGAGAAAATAATAAAAATGAAATGAAAATATTGTATAAGACATAAATAAGTAAGCCGAAGAGAAGAGAGGACAATATCTTGCGGTTCACTATTTGTGTGTCGAGGCTCTTGGAAGCATTGAAAGGACACAAACAAACAAAAAAAAATTTGAATGAAATGAGTTTTGTGTTGGGCGTTCATTTGTCGTTAGTATTGATTTTATTTCGACTAGTAGTCCTTGATATTAAGTAATGTGTCGCACGGATGGATAGTTGTCTCCATCTCTATTCGGTGGCTATGTTCTCTTTGTTGTCCTGCCTGATATTCTTCTCCGTACTCTCGTCCCTTCATTTGTGTCAGTCGGATCAGCAACGCCAACTACACGAAGCTGTTCTCATCCAAACTTGAGGAATTTCGTCATGTTGCCATCCTTACCCTCAAACTACGTCCCGCGTGTGCAGTTAAGACAACACAGTAAAATGAAATGAATATATAACCGGAGAACAGCACAGGCTATGCTTATGCCAGATGGAATTGAATAGTGTATGTCAGGTTCCTATTGATTTCTAATTAAAATCACCATTCATTTTGAATTTGTCCTTTTACTTGTGGAAATTACTGCTTCCTTGTAACGCAAGCAGCATTCGAGAATGTTCGCAGATACAATTTTCCAGGGTTAAACATCGTCAGACGCATGCTATACATTGTTTGCAATTGTGTCATAAATATGAATCTTGAATCGCTTTTCTATGCTGCTTATGACGCAGGACTATAAAACTGTCCACGGGTAGGATTTTTCCGTTTGCAATCCGTCGAATCAATGAATCTCTCTGATATCCTTCACTGCACAAATATCAATAATGTATTAAAGCATAAATCAGAAGAGTCTGTCACGACTAAATCAACAAAAATAATTAGAAAAGGCAGTGAGGCACTCTGGGAGTGTCCGGTGGAAAGTTTAGCTACGTTTTGCAAATGATTATGTAAAGGTTAAACAGTTGTATATAGATAAATGCAGGAAAAATTCAGGAATTAATGTGACAAATTGAAAAATCTAGGATGCATATAATATGACAAAATATGAAATTTGTTTATTGCTTGAATTCACACACAGTAACTTAAAGTAAAAAAAACAGAGGAAGCAGGGATTTGAACCCTCTACCTCTAGAGCAAGAGTCGGGTGCTCTGCTCACTGAACCATCCGCTCTACTCTTATATTTGTACATCATTGCTATGTATTGCGCTCATTTTGAATTTTAAGACAAACTTCCGTTCGCTTTTTCGTTCGGTGCGCTTTTTCGTTCGGTGCGCTTTTTCGTTCGGTACGCTTTTTCTATGCTCACTTCTTTCGCTTATTTTTCGTTCGAACCTCGGTAAAGGAAGCTAAACTTCCAATAATTAGAATTATTTGTTGGAATCAATCGAATTCACCGCTAATTGTAATGAACCGTCTGCCGTCTCTCTTAAAATTAAAATTGTTGCAATCAAAGTTGATGCACCTTTCCAGTAGCAGAACAATAATTTTCATATTGATCATTGTGTCGAAAGAACCATTTAAACTATGATCATTGATTTTATTTTACTGCAGATATTTATATAGATATGACTTACAATCAATGCGGTTCTTAGATGATCCAAATTGTTTGAATATTCTATATTTTTATTGTTCAAAATCCACCATGTTTGCGGGGTAATGCCGTACGTTCTATGTTATATATTTGAATCATAAGCGTATTGCTTTTCCCCTTGAACGTGGTGCTATAATCATCAGTAGCATTATATCCCACAATCACATAAAATTAATGAAAATCTTTCTAGTATAATAAATTAACCATAAATTTTACTTTTCGTTTCAGATGTCCCATCGAAATATAACAGAAATATGCCAAGAACATCAGTAATTTTTTTATATAAAAACTCAAACATAGACACGCTCATGCAACCGAAACGAAATCATCATTAAGTTTTAATCATTTGACAATTTGAGCGTGCAAATATAAATTCAAGAAAACGACAACCCTTAAACGATAGCTTTTATTTTATATATTTATGAATAATGCTTCCTAATTCGGATAAAGACTATAACCTGTACCAAAACATTGCAAACAGTACGAAAATTAATAGAAATAATAGAGAATATTGTAAAAAGTGTTGATGGATGAGTGTTGGATGGGTTTTCACAGGACGTCAATTCTCTAATGGATGGAAATGCACAAAATATGTTCCACGGAAATCATCAAGGGTAAGCATTTGGAAATTTTGTCGTACACATAAATTTGCCGGGGAACATGTTTACATTACTGAACATTTCAGAGATGCTTACTATCGATATGATGCAGCCGCTGCAGCAGCGCCTACACCAAGGGCAATGGGCCCACCAGGAGGTTACCCGCGACATCGTCCACCGCATCCACTACCACAGCAGCCACAATATCCATCGTACCAGCCATCGGCGGAAAACCTATACCCAATGGGTGCCGATCAACACACTGGAATGGGAATGGGTGACTTAGGTGGTTGGGGTAGTGGTCCCACTGGACCAGGACAAGGGGGTTCGTATGCAGCACCCGGACTAGGGGCGTATGGACACCCGCAATCAGCACCATCACCACAGAGGCAATCACAACCCCAAGGGTACGTCAATTTCGGAGTTGTTTCTCTACAACGAGAAATTCAAGCAATCGCTTTTATTTTTCTTACATGTTGCGGCTTCCGAAATACTTCCATTTCTTATCTAATCTCTGTCCTTTACCTTCGCAAGGATCGTTCATCTTTCTCACGACAAGCCTTCCAATCAGTCAAAAATCCGCATAACTTGTGCCTCGTTTTCAATTGAACTTTACAATTCTCATCAATTCGCTCACTATTTAAAAGCTTCATATTTTCACTAGAGATTATTATGACCGGCAATTCTGAATTCCAGATATCGACAGCATTTGGGCGCATATCCGCAACAGGATCAGCAAAAGCTCTCATTTTCTACGCAGCAAAGTTTAATGGGCAGCATGATGCAGCAACCCAGTTATGTTGGACTAAATCAACAGCAACCGACCCAACAACAAAGGATTGCACAGCATTATCCGCAAGCTGGCAATCATCCAATGTATCCCGGTCCGCCACAAAGTCAGTCGGCTCCTACGGGGCAGCCCTATAGTCCCTATCCTACTGCTGGAATGCAACATCAGCCTGGACGACCGCCCCAGCACGTTGCATACAGTCACGCGTCACTAGATCAGTCAAGGTAAAATAAACACTGTGAAAAAAAAAATTCCCGGTACACTATATGTACGTTTCTTTGTTTCTTTGTTTTAGTTACGGACATGTGCCTAATTCCTCCGCGCCAGGTCATTTGTTACCAGGTCAGCAACCACCGCCACAAATGACTGGGCATCCACCCCAATCTCAGCAAAATCATTTAGGACAACCCCCGCAAAATCATTTACCGGTCCCGGGCCAATCACAGCCGCCGCAACCGTTACATCCTAGTCAAGTGGTACATCCATCGCAGCAACAGACACACCCTTCGGCTAATCAGTCAAATCTGAGTGGATTGACCACATTGCAATCGGCAGGAGCGCAACAGCAATCTCAGTCCCAGCAAAATCCTAACTCCAATCAATCACATCTCAGTGCGGCACATATGCACACTCAAAATCCCGGGGGGCTATCGCCACACCCGGGAATTTTACATCCAAACTCCGGACCGGTTACAAGTCAACATCAGTCTGGTTCCGGAAATCTGTCGTTATCGCATGGAATGGTACCCGGCTATGGTGTTCAACATCAGAACCCTCAACAACAATCGCCGTACATGACCGCTTCTAAGCCCCAGTCAGCAACGCAGCTTAGCAGCAGTCCACAGTACAGAACACCTTTCCCGCAATCGTCTCCACAAATGTCACCACGGCCGCCTCAGATGTCTCCGCATTCGCAAATGTCTCCGCGCCAGGTAATGTCGCCAGCGAAACCGCCACAGTCGCAGCAACAGTCTCAGCTGCAGACGAATCCTTCGAATACGCCGTCACCCCATCATAATCAAGGTCTATCGGGTATGACCAGTCCACGTCCGATGCAGCAGCAAACTCCGCAACCAATTCAACCTCCATCCAAGGGTGGAGCCAACTCCCAGTCGCAGCCACCGACGCCTGTAAATACTCTGCAAGCTCTAGAGCAGATGGTAATGCCCTCGCAAAATGCACTAGGCCCGTCGGGTGGCAACATAGACTATCCGCAAGCCTATCGGCAACAGATGTCTAGTAGCAATCCTATGTCGCCGATGGGGCCCAGAATGCCCATGTCGCCTCAGCAGCACCAGCAATGGACGCCGCTGATGAATATGCAACCAACGGGCTCGAATCCGTCGCTGGGTGGCCTTACGTCGCAAACGCAGCAGCAACCGCCACAGCAGCATTTATACGCACAACCATTAAGTCATCAAGCTCCGCAGCAAATACCGCCCCCGCATTCACAAACGCAAACTCATTCGCAAGGGCCGCCAAGCCAGCAATCACTAGCAGGCGGCCTTCAAATGAACGACCAACTCCAGCATTCAATAGCTGATATTACGTCGCCGCATCAGCAACAGCAAGTTCCTGTCTCGCAAACCCTGTCGCTTCCCCATCATCCGATGGTCCCGCAACAGCAGCCCCAGCAGCATCTGCAACAACAGCATCCACAACAAGCGCAGCTGCAGTCGCAACCACCGGACCACATGCAGCAACAATCTTTAGCACAGACGCAATCAAACAGCTCCATGCTGAATCCAGGAATGTTGAGCGAGAATAGCAACTCCATGGGCGAAGTGAATCTAGTGCAATCTGCTAGTTCACCTCCGTCGACTCTACCGCCAACGGATCACGCGCAAAATATTCTCATCGATACATTCACGAATCCAGCGATGTCGACTCCTTCGCCTCAACTCAAGGGTATCGATCACAATTCAAACGATTCTGCTAATATGACGCACGAATCGGGTCTGATTGTTAATAGACCGCCCTCCGTGGTTGGACATGACAGCAATTCAACAAACTCGATGAACCATAACATGATGTTCAGCGTGCCTGCCGATTCGAATTCGATGGGAGCAGATTATGAAAACTCCAATCAGCAACTAATCACCCTCGAATCCAAGCAACAGCCGCAATTGGGCGAGCAGCACCTGACCCAGGATGGAAGTAATTCGTTTGGACAGTCGCACTTGCAACCTTGCGACGAGAACTCTCAGAAGTTCGTGGTGTCTCCAGAAGACGATCCGAGAGAAAGCTTTGTCGAAGAAGAGCAAGTGAAAAGCCCCGAACAAGTCGAAGAAATGAATGAGTCCTCAGAGAATCATTTGCTTTCCCATTCACCTGACAATAATTCAAATCAAGCATGTGCAGAACAGCAGGCAGAAACCGAGAAGCAGGTGCCGCCAACGGACGCGACCATAGACGAAAATAGTGATCTGCTGATACTTCAACCAGTCAGTGTCACGCAAAGCGTTCCAGATGTGCAGACCTTCCCCAGCGGGGAGCTCACTCCGCTACAACCAGCAACGATCGCTATTCCAACCGCGACTAGCCAACCACAGCAACCGTTGACGCAGGAATCGCAACCGATCCCGCCAACGCAACAGCCTCCTCCTCAGATACAACCAATGCAACCCACGAATCTATTGACTCCCAGCACCATGTTGACTCCAGCCGTGGGAATGCACTCGCTGGTTGCAGCAACTGGCCTCCATGCAATACCCCCAGGAATCACGCAACTGCCCCCTCAACAGCCTGGGCTTTACGACCCGCAGCAGCAAATGTTGTTGGGCGGAGTGTTGGGAACGGTTGCTCAGACGGGTTTGCAGCCCATTTCGCTGGCTCCGCAACTAATAGGCGCCCATCCGTTGTCTCCTTACGCACCCGGTCCAATTCTACATCATCAGGAACGAGCCGCGTTGCAACAACAATTGCAAGAACTCTATTGCATGCCACCGTCTCCGGAGCAACAAGAAAAGATCATCCACTTGCAGGAACGGCTCAGTGTCCTGCAGCAGCACGAAACGAACGACCAGTGCAACGGAGGACCCCAATGCATTTTACAAAATCCAATTTATGGAAATCAAATGGTCGAAAGTCCTCAAGTTTCAAGCACAACGGGACGAGGCCGCAGCAAAGGATCGTCGAAACCTCGAAAGCCTCGAGTGAAGAAAGAAAAGAACGCTTCACCAGTCATCACGGCCGAATCAAACAATGGAAATAGCATACCTCCTTCTTCGCTTCCTGTTTCCGAAGATTGTGTGACACAAGGGGCAGGCGACACATCTGTAGGACTATCAGACTTCAACGAGAGCGGCGAATTGTCGCAGGATAATTCGTCAAACGAACTGGACACGTCCACAACGGATGCGAAGAAGCCGAAAAAGCCGCGCAAGCCGAGACCTCCGAAAGATCCAAACAAGCCACCTAGAGAAAGAACAGCGAAAGAGAAGAAAAAGAAGGAGCCGAAGGATCCAGACAAGTCGAAGAAGAAAAAGAGTAAAAAAGGCGAACCCAACGAGAACTCATCCGATGCGAAGACCATTGATGATTCGTCGGAGCCTGTGGCTGCTTTAGAAATTTCACAAAACGAGGAAACCGCTATTCCTGTTATAGAGGAACGACGATCTACGTTGAATGACGAGACTCCCGACTTTGATGATATTCCTGTTTCGAAGATAATTAAAAATCCACAGCCGGTCGAAGAGACGCCAAAAGAAGCCGACGAAACCGAAGACTCGCTAAAAGACTCGACTGAAAACGTAGACGGCAACACTCCTAAGAAGAAGAAAAAGTCTTCGGGCGGTTCATCCTCGCGCAGGCGACCACCTGGCAAGTCGTCGTCGTCAAAGAAGAGAAAGAAAGGGCGCATAGTGCCCGAATCGGATGGCGAGGCGGACGATTTGCTTACAACGCCACCGCCGTCGCCACAAAATGATTCCGAAATCGATAGTTCGAAACGTCGATCGGCTAGGAATACTCAGCGTAAGAAATATATAGACGACGTGATGATAAGGTTCTCTGACGACGAAGGAGGATTGATTTCGTCACCCGCGAAAAAGGAGAAAATCAAAACAATCCCTGCCACGTCCGTTTCGGGCACGAGCAGCGATGGAGAGAAACATGATTCGAATTTGCCACCCGATGAAGTGAAAGTTCCAGGCGAAATTAAAGAGGAACTGGGAGAAATCGAAAAGCAGGACGAAGCGAACAAACCGAACTATGTTTATGTAAATACTGGTGATGAAGACTCCATGGTTGTGCAGTATGTTCTGTCTGTTCGAATAGGAAAGCGAGAGTTGAAACCTGAACCTCCACGGCCTCTGCCACCACCGAAGGTAGAGGAGGTACCTCTCGAAGAAAAGCCTGCGGAGGAACTTTCAAGTGGCGATGGAGAGTCAGTGATAAAGGAAGATGGGGACGAGAGTGAAAATGAAAAGGAAGGCGCGGAAAATCCAGAGGAAAACCAAGCTGTGCCTGAAGAATCTGAGGAAAAAACTAAAGAGTTGGTTGAGGAAACGGAGGAAGTGGAAGAGGAAATCGAAGCTCCAGAAGAAACGAAAATAGAGGCCAACGATAGTGAAAGTAGCAAGGATGCGACGATGAATGAAGAAGATGTAAGCGACACGTCGCCGAAACAAGAACTGGAACAGGAGCAGGATAATAGCTCAGACGAGAAAATGGAGACCGACACTGTGGAAAACAAACCAAGTGTTGAGGAAATGGACGTGGACGAGGAGAAGACTGAAAAGTCAGAGCCTGCTGAAGCTGTAACCGAGACCGAAACCGAACCGGAAGCAGAAATTGAAAAAGAAAACGAGAAAGAAGTTTTTTCTGAAGTTCCAGAAAAACCCAAAGAAATTGAGGAAAACACCAATACTAAAGAAAGCCTTGATAACAATACGAAAACTGTTGCCGAGGAAACAACGTCTGAGAAAAAAGAACCAGTTTTTATCGAAGTAGAAGAATATTTAGTGAAGTATCGTAACTTTTCCTATCTCCATTGCGAGTGGCGCACCGAGGAGGAGCTTTATCGTGGCGATCGTCGCATTGCATCCAAAATCAAGCGATTCCAGATGAAACAGGCGCAGCAAATGAACATATTTGATAATATTGAGGAGGAGCCTTTCAACCCCGACTTCGTTGAAGTTGACCGAGTGCTCGACATGTCCGAGCATACTGATGCGCAGAGTGGTGAAGTGTCGAAACACTATTTGGTGAAATGGAAGAGTCTCGCTTATGAGGATTGCACGTGGGAACTGGAGGAAGATGTGGACGAAGATAAAATCGAACAGTTCCATGTTTTCAATAAATTGCCACCCAGATCGGAATGGAAAGCGAAGAAGCGGCCCACGGCCGAACTGTGGAAAAAGCTGGACGCGACACCGATTTTCAAAAACAACAATACGCTTAGGCCATATCAATTGGAGGGGCTGAACTGGTTGAAATTCTCGTGGTACAACGGACGCAATTGCATCCTTGCCGACGAAATGGGTCTGGGCAAGACAATACAGAGTTTAACTTTTGTGCATTCTGTTTGGGAGTATGGAATTCGGGGACCGTTTTTGGTGATAGCTCCACTGTCGACCATCCCAAATTGGCAGCGAGAATTCGAAGGCTGGACCGATATGAACGTGATTGTGTATCACGGCTCAGTGACCAGCAAGCAAATGCTCAGCGAATACGAATTCCACTATAAGAACGACAGTGGCAAAGTGATAAAAGATTTGATAAAATTCAACGTGCTTATCACGACTTTCGAAATGATTGTGACTGATTATAATGATCTGAGGAACTTCAATTGGCGCGTGTGCGTGATTGATGAAGCGCATCGTCTGAAAAATCGCAATTGCAAGCTGTTGGAGGGATTGCGTCAACTGAATCTAGAACATAGAGTGTTGTTGTCGGGCACGCCGTTGCAGAACAACGTCAACGAATTGTTTTCTTTGCTGAACTTCCTGGAACCGCAGCAATTTTCGTGCTCCGATTCGTTCCTGAAAGATTTCGGCAGTCTGAAAACCGAAGATGAAGTGCAGAAGCTGCAAGCGCTGTTGAAACCGATGATGTTGCGACGTCTTAAAGATGACGTGGAGAAGTCGCTCGCGCCAAAGGAGGAGACAATTGTTGAGGTCGAACTGACCAACATACAAAAGAAATACTATCGAGGCATACTCGAGCAAAATTTCTCGTTCTTGAAGAAAGGCACGACTTCCGCGAACATTCCGAACCTAATGAACACTATGATGGAATTGCGGAAATGCTGCATTCATCCGTACTTGTTGAATGGGGCGGAGGATCAAATTCAATATGACTACAAAATATCAAATGGCGACGAACACGATGCGTATTATAAAAATTTGGTGAATTCAGCGGGAAAAATGGTTTTGATCGACAAACTGCTTCCTAAGCTGAAAGCAAACGGACATCGAGTGTTGATTTTCAGCCAAATGGTTCGATGTCTTGATCTGTTGGAGGACTATCTGATGTTCAAAAAGTATCCATTCGAACGAATCGATGGCAGAATTCGTGGAAATCTGCGTCAAGCCGCGATTGATAGGTTTTCCCGGCCCGATTCAGATCGATTTGTGTTTCTGCTGTGCACGAAAGCAGGAGGCTTGGGTATCAACCTGACTGCTGCCGATACTGTTATCATCTACGATAGCGACTGGAATCCGCAGAACGATTTGCAGGCTCAAGCACGTTGTCATCGTATCGGTCAACAAAAGATGGTGAAAATTTATCGACTGCTTTGTCGCAACACATACGAGCGTGAAATGTTTGACAAGGCTTCGTTGAAACTGGGTCTTGATAAAGCAATTTTACAAAGCATGAACACTCAAGGCAAAGACGGCACTAATAATAAACAGTTATCGAAAAAGGAAATCGAAGATTTGCTACGGAAGGGTGCGTATGGCGCCGTAATGGATGACGATAACGCCGGCGATAAGTTCTGCGAGGAAGACATCGATTCAATTCTCAAGCGTCGCACTCAAGTCATAACAATGGAATATGAAAAAGGCTCGACATTCTCGAAAGCTTCGTTTGCTGCTTCGGGAAATCGATCCGACATTAAAATTGACGATCCGGACTTCTGGAATAAATGGGCGAAGAAAGCGGAAGTGGACCCAGAAGCTGGTGAACGTGACGAGACGGAGGATCTCGTTATAAGCGAACCCAGACGTAGAACACAAATTAAACGGTATGGACATGATGACGGCGTTATGGATATGTCGGAAGAATCATCCGTGGAGAATAGTGACGAAGATAGTATTGGTAAGTTAGTTTGTTTAAGCTTCCTAAATATGTAAAGGGGGCATTAATAATTTTGTTTGGCTTTGCAGGACTTCGAAGTAGACGGCGAAAAGAAAAATTGGCTGCAAGAAGGCGGGGCGCTGCTGCAAACGATGACTACATTCCGCGCGATAGGGATACACTGGCCGCATTAGGTTTAGATGAAATCCAGTATGGATCATGGGCAAAGTCGGAGTGCTTTAAAGTCGAGAAGGGACTTCTTTCGTTTGGGTAAGTACTTCTGATTTGTATTTGCTGACAAAAATTGAAAGCTATTAGGAAGCTTAGTTGATATATTTCTGCGATCATGGCAGCCTTGAACGTGTTCGAGAGTCTTGCAAAGATAAATAAGAAAAACATTTGTCATTTGTCTTAGATTCTACATTATAATTGTTGAAACTTTTAAATTTGGCCTCTTTCAAATGATCGAGTCTAGCTTCTTAGTCCCGATTGTATCCTTTAGGTTCATTTTTTCGAGGCGTTTAGAGAGATGCGATGAAATGGTTGTACAACAGTCTTGCGAATACCAAGCCCGAAAGTGAACGGGCAGGCGCTGTTGGGTTTTTATCACTAGTAATGTAATGAAATGTGTAGTATTCGACAATTCAAGTCAACAAGACTTTCGTCTCGTTGACGTCATTTACGTTCAGTTGTGGGGACGAAGCAACGAGCTCTTTTGTCGCGCAGACTAATTTGGGTTCGGCCTCTACCTAGCTAGAGGTGCTATGACTGCTGGCAAGCCAGCTCAGCTCGGCGCATAATAACATGGGTGTGTTCTTTAGCACAGGCACAGGAGATTCAGCCCTACGTTATTCTACTCAAGAAACTCTCACGCGAATACCGAAAAAAATACCGCGACCAAAACCTATCCGGGAGAGTAAAAATCAAGTACTAATCCCCGAAAATAACGATGAACGAAATTAAAAGCGATAAGCAACCCCGCGAGCCAAAAGAAGTCTCTGGGGCGGCCGTGCTGCTCCCGGAAGAAGATCGAGCTGTAGTGAAGTTCACCAGGCGCAATTGTTGCTACCTGGGCCCATCCTATCACGGCCTAGCACTTGCGTGTCCGCATGTGTTTTGTGCGCTAGACCCACCAACACCTAATTCAGCCGGGCGCCAACTTGGATTTTAGCCTTTAAATTGTTTGTTGGTTTGCCCATTAGTTTTGCCATTTTCTTCCTCAATTTTTCATGAAAATCCACATAAGCTGCAGAAAATGCACGGATCCAAAGTTCACAGGAAAACCACTTGCAGGATGAACTTCTTTCACAGGCCAATTTAAAAATCACTTAATGGAACGAATTGGCCTAGTATCAAATAACATCAACAGCTCTTCCGCTTCTCAAACACAATTTCAAAAATACTCGAGTTCAATTGAATGCCAGAGCTTATGGTTCATTCCTTCGTACACTTTTCCTGTGATCATATCATGTATCATATCGTGGCTCTATACGACAATAGTGGAACCAATCCTTCCGTATGGCGCGGTTATCTGATGGCCAGCGATGGCATGAAAATCAAATGCACCTGCTAAACAGGGTCAGGAGGATTACAGCTATTGCAATCACCGACAAAGGCATTGTTTATGCTATTCGATTGGCTCCCGACGGGGCTCCTTCCGAAACAGCAGGTCAAGTGTTTTGCGATTCGATTGAAAGCTGTAAATTTCTGGCATGAGGGGAATATTGGCCGCTCCACCATATTACAGAGGGATGGACCGACGCCAGGGAAAGTAGACCTCACTTCTCCGATTGCCTGCTTGCATCACGGTCTCAAGTCACTCGTCCTTAGTAGAGATGACTGGATCATGGAAAGAAGGAAGATACAGGAATCGATCGACACCTACACTAATGGATGGAAAAGTTGGCTGTAGCATTTTCTCCGAACAGCTAGGCCTATAACTATCCTTCCGGCTTCCAGACCACTGTAGTGTTTTTCAGGCAGAGGTCATTGCAATATACAAGGCAGTAGACGTGTTAAGAAACCAGAAAATTTCCTTAAGAAATCTAAATATTTTCTCCGACAATCAAGCTGCTATCCAATCACTATCGAACGTGTATACCTCAACCAAAATTGTAATGGAATGTCGCACACAATTGAACGCGATATCGCTTCACTGTGAAGTGATTCTTTGCTGGGTGCCGGGTCATAGTGGTATATCTGGAAATTGCGAAGCTGATGCCCTTGCGAGAGCTGGCACTGAACTCCAGGATTATACACTGACACTGACCTTCGTCAAGCTAAGTTTCAAGAAGTATTATATAGAGGCTCCAAACAGGGCCTGGCTGCTGGAAGAAACCTGCAGGACAACCAGACTAACTTGGCACGCACCTAGCTCAAAGCACACCAAGCAGCTCCTCAACACGAGCCGTGAAACATTAAGTTTCATCATATCCGTACTGACGGGGCATTGTTCCATTGACAGAAATGCAGAAAGATTGGGTGCCCCTTTCAACGATTTCTGCCTCAACTCCAGATCGGAGGAGTTGGAGGAAACGATTCAATATTTTCTGTACGAATGCCCAGCACTATCCAGGAAACGCATGCGAACTATAGGCTCGCCTTTCCTGGACAGCCTCACGGAAGTAGTCGGTTTAAATATTAGCTGCATAGCCGGCTTCATACGAGAATCTAAATGGTTCTCGTCATCCCACAGGTTCTAGTGCCGTACCTTTTCTCCATGTGGTATCACAATGGGCCTATCGTAGCCTGAGGGAGCCACCTTTTGATAAAGGGGGCTGCCACTACAACCAACCATGTCATGTATAACCTCACGGCCGAAATGCTTCACTTTTCACGTGGTCAGACAATATTTAAAAAAAACGTGGGATCAATTTTGGGGCAAATTGCACAATTGTTCACATTTAAAGTTTGTTTGGAAGCGATTCGAAAATAAATTGTTTGACTCGAAGCACGCAACGTCTTTCTAGGAATTCGCACGAATCTTTGATTTCCAGAAATTTCACAAATATTTTGATAAACTTTTCTGAAATCTGCTGTGTTCTGTGTTGCGTTCGCCCCGGAAAGTCGATCTGTTGTTTCCCGTCCGCACTACGATCAAGACTCCTTTCTCTATCGATTGCCACCCAACTGCCGATCCGAAAATTGCCCAGACCCAAGGCAAAGGTAATATGCCTAGGACAACATTCTAGGGTCGCAACTGTAAATGCCTGGTTTGAGAGTTATGCTCGCTTCTATGTTCCTATTGATCCTCATCATTCACCTCTTTTGCTTGAAACGATATTTATTCTGAATAAATAAATAAATAACCAGCAGCCGATGTTATATACATGGCAAGAACATTCTTTCCCATTTTACATCTCCATCTCAATGAAATAAATGGGATTTTTTTATCGTATTAAAAGTGCACAATGACGATTTTGAAAGAAAAAAGGACATTCATAATGTCGATTCTGTGCATGAAAATCCATACAAACTACGTATCTTCATAAAAATGATGCGATATGAAACGAGAAAACGTTATGTCTGAAATATATTTGCTGTGTAAAATAATGTAGACCACACTTTATCGAGCTTCAACTTATAGGCTATTAGCCCAATTAATTTAACAGTTTACAGTCATAAAGGGAACAATTTCATTTCTGCTTTCTCAGCAAATATTAAACACTATGGCTCGGCTGCTTTCTTAGCCGTAGAAATAATTGCAGGCATGTCAGCCTTATTCATGATTTTCAACTTAAAATGAAGATTAGCTAATTTAATCTTGCAAATATAGATTTGTCGCTTCAGAATGTTTTTCTCCTTTTCAAGTATTGCGAGGTTATTTTTTTTCGACAAATAATCTACAATCTCAGGACTAGTATAATTTGAAATGCGTTTATTTAAAGCATTTATTTGGTCCTGTGATCTATCCGATTGCGCCTTAACCGCTCCGATAGACGTTTTCAACTTGGGCACAATATCAATCAAAACAGTATTCTCATTTTTCAACTTTGTGTGGCGAGCTTCAACTAACTTAAGACTTCTGGTTTGTTTTTTCGACGCAATGAAAATCTGTTGATAAGTTTGTTTCAATGCGAGTAGTTCTTTGTTCTTAATTGCAAACTGCTTCTGCATTTCGGTTTTCTTAATTTGAAGAAATTCAAAATCGATGGGCGTAAGCTTACTATAAAGACTGGCTCGTTTCTCAAGTTGAGATCGCTTTTGTACAAACTGCTTCTTTTGAGATGCGTTGCGTAAACGGTATTGACCCAAAAGTCCTGATGTGTTTTTAAGCAGTTCTCGCATAAAATGTGTAAATTTTTCGGATGACAAACGATTATTTAGCGCTCTGGAGAGATGTCTGTCCACATATCTTAAAAAATCAGCCCTCAAAGTTAGTATCTCTTTGTCGCTTAGGATGTGCTCTTCTATGTCTGCCTTCAGCGCTTTAATGCAACGTTTGCTCTGCCTTTCAATATCGATACAATGCCTATTCACTTCATCGCATAATCTCTGAACAATTTCAATTTTGGTACTATAGTTAATTTTGGACTCGGACGATTTAAAGGATTCTGATGTCCAAAAGGTTTTTGCACGTTTACGAATATCGTTCGAAGATACTGATTGACTTTTACTTGCCTGCTCGGATTTATTCAAATTAATTTTGGCCGTGGAAGATATATTTGAAGCTGTGTTGCTAATGTGGCCGTAAGCACGATTCGAATCTAATCCTAGCAATCGAGGAATCCTTCTGTCCGACTGCGATGTGAAAATATCATTTTGCAGCAGAAAATGTTCAAGCATAATATTTTCCAGTTGAATGCAAAGATTGTCGTCCTTGATCGAAGTTAAGGTTTTGTAAAGCTCGTACTGGGACAACTTCTCAAGTTGTTGTAGACTATTGAAATTTAGATCGCCATGGGTTGTGGTGGTGGTTGTTCGCATACCCAATGACTTGAACATTGGTCGGATTGATGAAGACATGCTTAAAATTATTGCTCAAATCGATTGAACGCTATAAAATGAATTGTTTTTTTATTTAAAACGTCAAAGCGCTGTGAACTTTGTTTTTCCAGAATACTAAGTGTGAGAAATGCAAATCAATCTTATATAATTTGTGAGACTCAGCTGTATCTTTGAGATTTTTCGTGGGAGGTGGAAACCTTCGAAAAGCACTACCTCACAAGGGTATCAGCTTGGGTGTCACGTGAAAGAATAGTGTGGCATTTCAGTCACATTAAAAATATCGTCCAATACCTAGGATCCTCAAAATTACCGGACGATATTAATTCACAAGAAAGTCTCTGACTTATATGGTCGACAGGCTTTTCCCTGTCTTCTTGGCTGAAATAAGATCCCAACAATTTTTTTTATTTTTGGGTGGTGGAAATCTTTAAACAGACATTGATCACCTTCTGGCTCTTGGCATGTCGGGTTTCTAAACAAATTATATAGATATGACTTGTCTACATACGTTCCTACCGACTAAAACCATCTTTGTTTCCTCCAAATCACTCCAATTCTCGTTGATTATTCATTTTTAAGTTTCAGTACACAGTACTTCCCTAATGATTAGAATATGGTCAGGAAGAAGTACCTAATTCGTGGACTTTAAAATACTTTTGATTCGATTTATAATTCAGAATATATATTGTTAATTTTATTTCATATTGAATCAATCTTTAGCTTTGATTTTTGTGAAGCTGATTGTAAATTACTTGGAATGTTGCTTCTGTAGTAAGTATTTTTTTCACAACAACTGTTCACAGAATGCATTTACTCTAATGACTTCAACCTGAACACTCGCCTATAGGCACCTTTCTCTTGGCTGAATTTCAAGCGACTTGCTTGGGAACAACGAGTGCAATGCGCACCACAGCTACACTAGAAATAATCTTGAATTTATTGGCATTAGACCTGCACTGTAAAGATGTGGTAGCCGTTAGGGCTTCGCGTCTTCAGTGAGATCTGAACTAAAGAGGATTTGTTTAAAAAACAAATTAACATTGTGCTGGGCTTCAGGGCACAGTGAGGTGCAAGGTCATGTCAAAACGAATCAGCTTGTTAAAAATCAAAAAAAAAATCATCACAAAACACAAAAAATTCTGACAGTGGGCCAATATGTGTAAAATTATTGGCAACTATTTTACACTGGCTTGAAACACTATAAGCATATTGTCTACAAGTCTTTCGCTTTGATAAATCAATTCCCTGAGTAGAAGGTTCTACTGGGGCAAGTCTGTTTCTGAAACTCGCATCAGTGTCATCTTTAATTCCTTTTGCAAACTTGAATTGATAACGTGTCTTTGCATATGTGAAACGCCCAAGGATCGTGCTAATTTCTTTAGAAAATCTCTTTCTTATTCCTTGGTTCTGATAGTTTAAAATGTGAGTATTGACGCTACACAAATCAAGAACTCGATATAAATTACCATCATTCGTCGACGGTTTAAGTAACCTGAACATTCCTTGTCTGTTTCGTCCACATCTCTTTGTAGTATTGCGTTATTTCAGACTTTTCGGTGTACTCTTCAACGGTATTACCGTGTTGCATTGACGATATCAAGACTGCACTTTTGTTCTTCTTCGAGACATGTGAACACAGAGTTTCCTTCCTTGCTCGTATATAGCTTCATGTCTTCAACTCCTTAGCGCTCAAATCGATGATGTTTGCTGCAGAGTGACGAAAGATATGGGTATTATTTTTTCCATCGTTTGTCCTGTAGTGACGGGATTCGGTCTTTATGAACGAATCGGTCGCGACCGACACATCACTAATTCGCAATTCATCCGTGCTGCAAGCGCTAAATTAACAATTGAAAAAGCGAGCTTCACTGGTCCTAACTAGGGATGTTATGGAACGACAAAATATCGTATTAGCTCCAACCGTTCCAGCTCCACCAGCGTATTAGATTCCCTTAAGCGTTCCAGCTCCAAACGGCTCCGAGTTTCAACTTGGTTCCAAGTTGAAACTCGCAGCCGTTTGGAGTAATTTTTGTTGTTAGAAACGATGATATTCGTGATTGTGACTGAGCGGGTAGATATAAAGATTTTGCAGTCTGAGTTATCGAACATTGTGGGGCCAAGGGGCTAATGACAGGAAGCGATGGCTCACATTGCCCAGAAGTAGGGATGTTATGGAACGACAAAATATCGTATTAGCTCCAACCGTTCCAGCTCCACCAGCGTATTAGATTCCCTTAAGCGTTCCAGCTCCAAACGGCTCCAAGTTGAGACTCGGAACCGTTTGGAGTAATTTTTCTAGTTAGAAACGATGATATTCGTGATTGTGACTGAGCGGGTAGATATAAAAATTTTGCAGTCGGAGTTATCGAACACTGTGGAGCCAAGAGGCTAATGACAGGAAGCGATTGCTCACATTGCCCAGAAGCTGAACTATAACTTGTGCTTACCGTCATGTTTGTTTCACCCTCGGTTTCTTTAGTCTTGTTTTTTTTCTTCTCAAACTCGTTTAATACGGTCAGGTCTATAGTAGGATGGAGCCTTTTCATGTGTCTTCCCAAATTGGAAATTTTACTTTTAAAAAACACTTTTGTGGAACAAAGCTTACACTTAGCAAAGTCAGGGCCCTCTTCTTTAAAATACACCCATAAATAACTTCTTTTGATTCGCTTAAACATTATCGCAATCGGAAATTATCAGAAGCAGAAGTTCCGAGAGGTCTAATTTGTTTAAATGCCCAAAACGCCCTGCTGTTGACAACATAACATATGGAAGACAAGTCATCGTTCTGGAGCTATCAGTATCGGTTTCGGCTCCAGTTTCGGTTCCGGCTCCAGTTTCGGTTTCGGCTCCAGTTCCAGTCTATATGAATTATGGAGAAACAGCTCCGACCGGAGCCAATATGTGATTCACGTTGGAGCCGTTCCAAACCGTTCCGAGTGCGTATTAGGTTCCATGGAACGGCTCCGCTAATCTCGAACCATCCCTACCCAGAAGCTGAACTAGAACTAGTGCTTACCGTCATTTTTGTTTCACACTCGGTTTCTTTAGTCTTGTTTTTTTGCTTCTCGTTTAATACGGTCAGGTCTATAGTAGGATGGTGCCTTTTCATGTGCCTTCCCAAATTGGAAATTGTACTTTTAAATGACACTTTTGTGGAATAAAGCTTACACTTAGCAAACTCAGGGCCCTTTTCTTCAAAATACACCCACAAATAACTTCTTTTCATTCGCTTAAACATTATCGCAATCGGAAAAAAAATACAAATTACGAAGATGAATATTAAAGTTCAAACACACAGGTTGAATGCAAAACGAATGAAGAGCAAATACGCAAATTTCTTTGTAAGGAATTATCAGAACCAGAAGTTCCGAGAAGTCTGATTTGTTTAAATGCCCAAAACGCCCTGCTGTTGACAACATAACATATGAAAGGCAAGTAATCGTTCTGGAGCTATCAGTATCGGTTTCGGCTCCAGTTCCAGTCTATATAAATTTTGGACAAACAGCTCCGACCGGAGCCAATATGTGATTCACGTTGGAGCCGTTCCAAACCGTTCCGAGTGCGTATTGGGTTCCATGGAACGGCTCCGCTAATTTAACAATAATTTAGATGGATTTTTAGAAAGAAATGTAATGGAAACTAACGATTTGTATCGATTAAGTTGGCTGAAAATTGTTTGAAAAAATATGAAAGATTTAGGCGACAACTTAAAACCAGAAAACGTTTAGTTTTTATCAATACGTCTTTCGTTTATTCAGATTGCGTCTTATATTTTGATTGTCGTCAAAATATTTGTATATTTTTGCGGTTTTCCATGTCCTCAATGGTTGTGTTAATGAATTTACGATATTTCGCTCGGCTGTTGGATACTTTTATGTTCCATAGGTAAATCTTCCGCTCCCAAAACTTTTTCTCCTTTTTGCATCGTGCAAGTTTATGCTTTAAGTTGACATAATCTGAAGCACTTGGCGCTGTGAAATCGTTCATATCTGTTTGTAGCTTCTCAATACTTTCTTCACAGATTATCAGATCATTTTTAACTAAATTGCAGTCTCGCTTCAATCGTGAAATGTTCGCGTTAGCCGACCGAGCTTCCGAAACAAGTTTGTTGTAGTGTTGCTCGCTTGAATTCAGTTTCTTTTGATTCAGATTCAACGTAAGTCCAGCACGTCCTGATATTTTTTTAAATGCCAGCAATTCGTTATTCTTCTCATGCAATTGTTGCATGCACTTTGACCTGTCGATTTGAAGCTGTTCAAAATCAACCGGGCGCAGTGTATGACTTAGTCTAGTTTTCTTGATGAGTTGAATTTTTTGTGTGTCAAATTGTTTTTTGAGCGTGGTAAGACGGAGCCGATCCTTTCCAATCATAGTCACTCCGTTTTTGATCCAATCGTCTATAAATCGAACGAATTTTTCAGCAGGAATATGTTCGTTAATCTGGTCTGGTGTTGGAGAATCTAAAACATTTTCGAATGCTTCTTTCGTTTGAACAGTTTCATTGTTGCGAGTATTCCATTCTTGTATTTTGGCTTTCAGGTCCCTCATATCGGACAAGGATCGAGACTCAATCCTTGTTATATTTTTGGTGAATTCTTGGCAAAGCTTTTCTGCTAGCTCAACTTTCATGATGTAGTTTATTCTGTTTTCCAAAGTTCCACGAGGCGAACCCAATGTACGCACGGACATGCCTGCGCGCCTAGATAACGATGTTTTAGTCGAGGTAGAATCATCCATGACCATGCCACTAAAGCTACCTCTATCGGTGCTTCGTGTTCGAACATATGGGATGTGATCATCATTGCGCTCTCTCGATAATGCTTCAACTCCGGCAAATTGAATTTTAAGAGTACGCCGTGGAAATTGCAATGCATGCGTTACGCCTATCAACAACTTTGGATCATTTTTCTGTAGAAAATCCTCAATAAGAAAATTTTCCAGTTGCGTGTATATGTTCTCCTTTTTGGTGTCTTCGAGCATTTTAAATAGCTCCTCGTTGGTAAGTTCTTCAAGGGCGGAATCGGTAAGCTGATTGCCGGTTTGCGGCAATTCACTTGTTGCTGTTCGTAGCAGCGCGGAGCGATGGTTTTCTACGAAAACATTAGACATAATTATCGATAAATTAGTTGCAATAATTTTAAGTAAATATAATAAAACTTAATGTCGTCGGACAATGCGCGCTCGATTGAAAACTAAATGGAATGACATTTGAATATATTTGTGTTGCATAAAAGCACAGCCTGCTTTTGTATTGATTGTTTTGAATTTGAATAACATTTATTCAATTTTTTCTTCTCCAGTTGGGGTCGTTGGGTTGATATCCAGGAGCTCGGCCAATTTAAAAGAGGCTGGCGTGAAAACGACATTGAAGATTGCGCACGGATCATTGTAAGTACACGATTGGCGACTAAAATTTCAAGGTTGTTGGCTTTTGGCTATCCCGTGATGAATTTACCATGCTAATATTGAGAAAACTTTAGGTTTTCGCTGAATTCAAACTCTCTCAAATATTTACTGATAAGTGTCAAGAAACCTCTCTCTTGTGGTTGAACCAAACAGGAACTGTTCCAACTATGAGTCCAAACACGTATTTGAATCTTTTCAGCTGCTGTATTGCTTACACATTTACAAGGGCGATGAGAAAATCAAAAACTTTATTTGGGACCTGATCACACCAACGGAGGACGGTGAGGTACAAAAGATTAGTCGAGATCACAGTGGCCTTCACAATCTTGTGCCACGAGGTAGGAATGCTAAAGGTAAAACTAGTTTATCTTTTACCTATCAGCTAGCGGTATTTATTTCGACTACAAATATTCAATGTTTTAATATAGGTCGAAATGGCGGCAAGGGCGGTCAAAAGGATCCGACCAAACAGCAACAGGATCGCGATAAAATACCGGGAGCTCAAAATATTCTTGATCCGAACCATTGGAGCAAGGACGAGAAATATGACGCCGACGCGTTCTTGGAGGGCGCGTACAAGAAACATTTGGGGCGCCACGCCAACAAGTGAGTCGTGTTGGATCAAACCGATGTTTTTATGAAAAGTGTAACAATACTTATTCTATGCATTTCCATTGCAGGGTGTTACTTCGAGTGCGCATGCTGTACTATATTCAACATGAAGTGATCGGAGATCTTGTCAATCAGATCAACGAAGGCGTTCATGCCAGGTAAATAGAATCGACATTGTTTCTTCTATTTTTTTTGGTTAATATCGTATCTATTTGTAATATTCACATCTGTTTTGGCCAAACAATCAATCTGGAACGCTTCTAAGAAGAATGTCTGAAAATAAAAGCGAAGTACAAATAATATCTAATGATTTCACGCAGTAAAAAATTGATTTTAGCAAAGGTTGGCCGATTTGCAGCCGTGTCTAAGATTCAAAATGTTTACTGTCGAGATTGTACATATCGTGTTTGAACTTAGATACAATATAACTACCGAATGAGGTCTAGAAGTCTCTGAAACCTTCGTGTAAAAGAAACTTACAGTCTCAATTTGTGCAGCTGTTCCTCAGAATCGATGAATGAAACGATTGTTGAATATTTGAAGCAGCTTTCATTGTCGTCGATTGAAAATGATAGCAGTTAAGATTCGCATCTGTATTATCTGTAGGAAAATCAGAATTCCCTTGCCCAATTACACACACGCCAATAACGGTATTGGGTCTACAACAATTCCTAGCTTGAGATCGCCCCAGCAATAATTTGATTGGAACTACTTTTTAAATATTCGAGAACAATAGTTCACATGCACGGGAAGTTCGGTTCTTGATAGAATTGTTTAAAGTGGAATAGTCTTTAGCTTACACAGAATACACAATCGTTTGCGAATAGTTTAAAAGATAAAAAATCGATTTAAGTTTAGCAGAATAAAGAATCTATCAAAAGTGGAACTTTCTACACGGTCTCGTTTTTGCACTGCATTTTTTACTCGAACAATAATTTATTAAATCACCGGGGGTAGATTATTTATTGTGGTACAATTCCTGAGAATAAAATGTTCAACTCCACAATCAATCTGCACGTTATCAGCAGCACATATTTTCCTCTCAGATTAATCGCATTTCCCTTCAAAATCATCAAGTATCGCGCTTAGCCTAAGATTTAGAGTGTTAGACTATCATGCAAAACGTCGATAGTTCGAGGCTCACTCGAATCAAAGCTAGATGTCCGGTTTCAGTTCACTTAGCCTGGAATGAGTTTCTGATCATTGCTTGGGAAGGAGTAAATGTGCGGTCGAAAAATGATGCTGATCACATCGTTTTCCGAGTGGATCGCATTGATATAGCTAGCAGTTCTCTAACAAACTTCACCGCTAGTTCCGACGTTGTTTAAACAACGTCTCCAAATCCAAGCATTCGTTAACAACATGTTTTATAGTTTCAGAGTAATATGGTGGACAGTGGACATCGTGTCATTAAGGAGACAACTTTGGAGAAAAAGTCAGAATAATAATATTCAACAGAATATCAAATTCTCATAAATCTCGAGGAAATTAAAAGAAAAATCACTATATGAAAGTCTTAGGTGCATAACCTCCCTTTGTGAATGTATAAAGGAAGTTTGCTGATTTTGCACTGCAAAATCGTGTGCAAAGGCTATTTTTTTGGACTGCATTTCGACAAAGAGCATTTTAAATAGCTCCTTCTTAAAGTTTTGCGGTCATGAAAATACGAAAACTTCAAAGCTGATCTTTTATCTTTCCATTTTCGTATTTTTCCGCTGTGTATCTTTTTCCTCCTCCAGTTTCGGATTCCATTAGGTAATTAACCTGCAAGAATCTTAAGGAAATTGAGACTGTAAATGACTTATTTGATGGTACCTCTCCGAAAGTAACCGACCGAAATGCACACCAACAACAATTGTTACGCTAATTTCGTTTCGTTAAATTTGCAGGGACGGTCTTTAAGATAACATGGCTTGCTTAGTCTGTCCTTTACTCGACTACTTTCTTTTTCGCGCACCTACATTATTTTCTCGAAACAAAGTCGTAACGAGAACAATATTCCGTTAGTTCACACGATCTTGACGCTTCCCGAAAAGGGAAAACATACGACCAAGAGGAAAAAACTAATTTTTTCAGGGTGAAAAGTTCTTCCAATGCCATCATTTGGGCTCAAAATTTCAGTAATTTTAACCCTTCGTCTGCCTACCTGGGTCCGAGCAAAAATTAAAAGTTTTTGTAACTTTTGTACACCGCTAGGAAGAGCGCTGCTGTGCCTCTTTAAAAAAAATTTACGCCCCTCTAGTACCTGTCTACCAACTTTCGCTGTCCCAGTCCCGTTCTAGCCATCGTGGTGACAATATCAAGATCGAAAAAAACGTGGGCAGACGAAGAGTTAATCTGATTGATGCAACGATTTTCAGTCGGAACAAATCATTAAAACATTCAATGTATGCGAATGACTAAAAATATGGAAAGTAGAGACCAAACGCATTTTGATTATTTCTTAAAAATTGTAACGTTTTGAAAGTAAGCTTCTCAATTGTACCGTTGCCGGCAACTGTTCGATGTGGCAGTGTTCGGGACATTCCAGTTGAAGTGATGGTCGCATTTCAGCTCTGTCTTTTCGTCACAATTACTTTTTTCATTATTGGACTATACATTTGTATTCAGTGTAGTGTGTTGTTAAAATTTAGCTCCTATATGAACATTGCCTTAGTGATCGTTAATTCATATCGTAACTACTGTTAGAAATTTCACACAAAATATGTTTATTGCAGTGCTGGCAAATCATTGCAATCTTGAAGTGCTTGCAAATCATTGTAAGCTACATAACTCAGCATCGATCGATGATTGAATGATCTACATATATTAATGAGACATGTTTATATTCACGCGTTCAATAAATTTTCATCGAACTATTTTGTAGTTAACTCTGTAGAATGAAACCAGTGCAAATTTAACCGTGTAACAGCGTACACTTCTGGTTTTCGTTTGTCAAATGTGAAAATAGATAATCCGTTCAAATAAACACTTTTCGACATTCTTCACCACAAAGCGTTCCAGATTTCGGATTCCGTATCTATTATGATTTTAAATTGACAGAAAATTATCTTTAAATATATTATTATCAATGAGATTTCATAAAAACAATATTTAAATTGTTATTTTATGACGAACATTTATGATTTGCTTTCCAAACGTTTAATTTTAATTTGATATTACATTTTCATTGAAATCATTTTTCATGTGGATAATGCCACCTACTTAATTCAATTTAAAATATCCCGTTCTACCGATGTGTTCGATATTACAATTTCCATGTGTGTTTTTCATATTCTCTTTTTTATAAATGGTATTTCATATATGTTTAGATTGTTTTTTTTTATGAAAGAATTGCTGAAAATGTTTATTGCCACATCAAATCAATGAACTGGTTAAGTTGAAAGATACGATTCATTTCTAGCTTGAATAGAACGCCACTGAATTTGTTTTTCCGAAGTTAAATATAGACAATAACAGCATTTCTTTCATATACCGAAAGAAAATCATTCGTTATTCAATTACATTGAAACTAAATATTCGTATATTTCATAAAGACTAAAAAGTGCAAGAATGTTAACTAAGATATTTAATTGTCCCGAAAACAATTCAGAAACAAATCAAGTTTAGAAACATATATGTTTTCGTTATGACTGATATTTTTGTAATGCATATGTGTAGATTTCATGTGCGTCCTATTCGCAAGAGGCTTTAACCACCATTTTAACAATAAATTTAAAAAAAAAACTGTCTTGGGATGTGTATTTGAAATTTAATGTGAAGTTGATTCAATTAAATATTTATATTTTTTTCCATAAATTTATTTAAATTATTCTATCTGCTTTATATTCCCTGCCCCCAACCCATTCTACTTTGGATTATCAACTATCTGTCTTAGATTATAAATTTCATGAATCTCATTATCAGCAATAATTTACGCTTAGCTTTGAGACAGTTCAATTTCTATGTTTCCATCACGCATATTTCATTTTGGTTTTTTTTTCTCAACAACAAACAAAAAAAATATAATTATTGTTTCTTTCAATATATAATGGATTGTTGTGTTCTTCAGCTCTTTCATTCGTTCATTAATTTAAGATGTGTATGTTAAAGGAAATGAAATGGTAAACTGGTTTAGCTTTAATTGTTTCATGCAATGTTAGTTCATCAGGTCAAATGAAAGATCCAAATTAGTATTCATCATGGTTTAGGCAGGTATTTATCTAACGGTGTAAAGAAATCCTTTAGAACATAAGTCTATCAAGGACACGATACTGTGAAAACATACAATACACACTCTTCAATTATGATAAAAGATAGCTGCTTGAAATTTAGTAAAATGAAATTATTGGATTGGGGTTAACGTAATTACCTTATCTGGAAATAATGAAAGATCTTATCTGAGTTGCTTTACGGATCGTCATGTCATTAATGCATGATTGAGGCAAATAAATTGAAAATAAGGGTGTAAGTGCTACAGAAGTCATAATTATGTATGTGAATCAGATACGAAGAACATGCCAACGATTCTAAAATGATACAGTGTGTTTGGTAATAACGTGACCGTAATTAAAAGAAAACTAGTGATACTATCCAAAAACTTTAGTCATTGATGCAAAGCAATCATAATATTGATGGCGAAAAACATTAATAAGGCGTCTAGTCCGCATTATTTTTTATAATCATCTCACATTTATGAGTACAGTTGAGAGCCAAATGTTCTGCATATTCTGCATCAAAATTTTTCCATATCTTTTTCAAAACCTTTCCAAGATCGATTCGTTGTTTATATTTCCTCGTAATTAATTCTTCATATACGCCCAGACTATTTCTATTGGATTGACATCAGGCGATTGCGTTGGCCACTCTAAAAGCCTCTCATTTTCCATTTTAAAAGCTGCGCAGAGTCGTCTTCGATGTTTGGGATCATTATCCTCGACAATCTGTCCTGCTTTATCACAATGGGCCTATCTTGGCCTAAGTGAGCCGCCTTTTGACAAAGGGGGCTACCACTACAACCATCCTCGACAACGAACCACTTCTGATTGTTGCCATGTAACATTTCGACGGATGGCTACAATCCTTGTTTTTTATATAGTTCCACTATTTTTGAAGCCGTCAGGACAAACTAAAAGTTTGCAAAATTCTTGCACAGAAAAGCCACTATAAACATGGACCTTTCCAGGATGTTTTACAGTTCAATCGATCCAGGGTTCTTCTTTTTTCGCGCCACACGTCTCACTGTATTCGTTAGCCAAATTGAGGATTCGTCTGTAAAGATTACTTTCGTCCAGCCACGATTCTTATTCGCTTGGGTCTATTGTAGTCTCCTTTCGATCTGTCTCGGTATTAATATTGGTTGCAATATTGTCGCTCTGCTTGCGATGTTCGTTATGTTAAGCCGGTGACGGATCGTATATATTGACACGTTAATATTCTTTTTGCATTACATTACTTGTGCTTTTCTCAACGAAGTACTCGGATATTTTCGCCTTATTGTCTCTCGTTGACGTCCTCTTCAATTTTCCTCTGCCATACAAATTATCCACGTTCCCTATAAGGTACTTTGATGCAACCTTATGAGTTATTTTTCGTCTTAAGGGGTGGCCAACTAGAAATGCTGCCCCAAATTGAATTTTAAAAATGTCACTCATTTTTGATACAGTGACCGGCATATACATTGAGACAATTGCAAAAAAAATTCAGATATCACGATTCAGAGGAAAGTACGGCAGTGCTAACATCAAATTTATTGATAAAGTAACAAATGATCACTATTAACAACAAATACTTAAAACAAAGCAAAACGAGTGAGTAAAAAGGAAAACTAGAAACATGCAAACAAAAAATGAACGCGGCAGAAACATTGAGACAACACAATTCATTCACATATCGACGCTACTGTGCTGATTCTGAATAATCAAAAACCGCAATAGGTTCATCAAAGTAAATGAGTCTCACTATTCCTGATACAATTGAGCAATAAGTGTGCGCGAATGGACGATTCCTGTCGAAGTGAATTGAAGATGTCGAAAGAATCGGTTAATACTTCCTTTTACAAGCGACAGTTGGTTGTGTATCATCATGTGAAGGGAAAAACTGTTCGGGAAATTATGTCGTAATTGCAAATGTCGCGGCCTACTGTCTGTCGTATAATAAAAAGATTCAACAACGAAGATACAATCGACTTTAAGACATTACCGGGACGCCCCTCGAAAGTTTCCGAGAAAGATAAACGGTTTATTGTGCGATGTATTGTCCAGAACCCAAAAGTGAGTGCTTCGCAAATCGCTGGTAACCTATCCGCGAGACGTGATGCTTCAATTTAGGATAGAACAGTTCGTCCAACTTTGAAAAAAAAAGAGATACAACTCGTGCATGACCCGACGAAAAAAAATCATTAGCTCGGCGAACCAATTAAAACGCATCAACTTTACTGCCAAGTATATTCATGCACCCGCAAGTTTTTGGAACAATGTCATATTCTCTGACGAGTAAAAATTTAACATTTTTGAGAGTGACCGCAGGAAGACGGTTTGGAGGAAACCGAATACGGAATTGCAGCTCAAAAGCCTTCTGTAAATCTGAAACATGGTGGTGGAAACGTTAAGATATAGCGATGTTTCGCGGCTTCGGGAGTCGGATCACTCGCTATCATTGATGGAATTATGACTGCAGAGACGTACATGAATATTTTGAGGCAGATCCTACATAGTAGCGCAGAAAAATTGGGGATTCTGAGGACGTTTACCTACTACCAAGACAACGACTTGAAACACAAAGCCCATAAAACAAGGAAATAGCTGTTATATAACTGTCCGTGCGTTCTGAAAACGCCCCCACTATCACCAGACTGCAATCCAATAGAATTCGTGTGGGATTACTTAGAACGGCAGATCCGCAAAACCGCCATTACCGGTCGCAACCAGCTCATAAAGCGTCTCAAAGAGGAATGGGCTAAAGTTCCACTTTCTTACCTCCATAAATTGGTTTCATCGATGCCGCGACGATTGATTGCTATTCTAGAAGCTCGAGGCTTACAGACGATATTTTCATTTTCTTTGCATTTGTTTCAATGTATATGCCGGCCACTGTAGGTGCTTTCCTTCCAAAACAAACAATTAATCTAACGTTACGCCTTCATCTCGAAACAGAGGAGAGATGTACCAATTAGGATAATTACCTAGTTTAAATCAATTCGGGATACTGCAGGGTATTCGGCGCGTCACGCTCTTACCAAACACACTGTACATGCGTTTATTTCAACTGCTGCATTGATCGAAAGATAGATCGATAGAAAGGATGAATCTGTGGCTCCTGTTTCATGAAAAAAGGAGTAACCACCATTCGCGATGACGAAAATCTAGTATAGACATCAGTCGTCGCGACAATATGTGGGTCCTTGGAAAAGACTCAAAATGCCAATCGCATACGCTCTTGTTTATTAAACCTTCGATGGCACTTACATTTTTCTCAAGAAAGGTTCATCCAAATTAATAACTATGAACAAAATATTCAATGTATATTAATAAATTAGCGCAGATCGTTTTTGTAATTTTTTTCTTCAAAATTTCCTCGATTTATAAATACCAGCTTTAAATTTTTAATTCTTGCTTCAACATTTGATTTTTGGCGCTTACACCCTCTTCCAATTGCGTGCCTCAATCAAAGAACTATGTCATAAATTTCAGATTTAATTAAATCATCAACTAAATTGGAAAGTTATTAAAGCATAAAACTTATCTGCAAGCATTTAAATGAAAAATCCCTTCCTGAAGTTTCTATTAAAATCTTTTGAATTACTGGCGTAAATGTGATCCTTAAAACAAGTCGAATTCTATTCGAAATTGGTCCCGTTAATCATAAATTCAATTAACTACTGACTATAAAATTGATTTGTAGAAAATTTAATGTTATTCTATCATTCCATGACTGATACTTTCATGTACAGTAAAAATATCTGAAGTCCTTTTTTTTGTTACTCTCTTCAAAAAACCGAATGAAACTCAACAATTGAATGTCGTCCTTAAATTAACATATAAGTATCTGATTGAAGGAACAAATAAAAAGTGACCAAAAGAAAAGAAAAACATGAAACAAAAATGAATGGCGAATCGGGCGTTTTAAGCTACACGCTAAATGGTGTTTTGGACAAATTCATTGACAATAAACAAGTACTTTTGTTTTTATGAAATATACAGAAAGCATTTACATAAATATTTACCGAATCGTAAAATATTAATTCTCTATTTATATATGGTTTTATGGAAAGTTCCACTGAATTTAAATGGCAAGTGTTAAAGTGTACAAGTTTACACGTTGAATATTTTATGCATATCTATAATTGCTTAGTGATTTCATTTGTATATTTTATAGAGAAGAAGTTAAGTGGGATTGTGATCTGCTAGCTTGTTTTTCATGGTAAGAGCTTCGGTTTGGTTAACCAAAATACTTGGGGAAGTTTTCAATTCGTCTGAAAACATAAGCAAAACACACCTAAATCGTATTATTTCTTCCCGTTTCAAAAGAAATCTATCTCGTAGCTTTTATTTATCAAGTAAATTCAAGAATTGAATGAATTTCATCCAAAAAATAATACAGTTTGACAAATATGTCTTTAATCCTCGTTATTGTTGAAATACTAAGTCAATTAAGCTCAACTCGTACTTGAAGAATCAAAGAATACAGCGATGTTTATAAAGATATATCAAGGATAAATTAGAGTAGGTAATAATTGATAATCTATGTAAATATGTAAAAGGGGTCAAACTTGTAACCAAAATTTAATTAAAGCTCGAAGATTTTGAATAAAAATGGCGCGCATTGAATTTATTTTAATTGAGTAACATCCACTAAAGGCAATTTATTACAACAGATCGTATCGTTTGTTGTTTCAACTTCTACAATAAAAATAATGCCAACCAGTCTTGCATAAGGATAAACCTGGCAATTTGATTTTCTTAATAACTCAACAGTTATTTTATGTTTTGTTTCATTTCCACTCCAAGCCTGGATTATCTGTCGAATAATTCGTAATCAAGACATACACTTTACATTGTCCCTATTCACATTTTGTATATCTTACGTGCATGCAAAAACGCTAAAATATTCTCGGAATAATTGTACAAAATTTCAGTTTCATTATTTCACGATTCGGTAAAGTTAATTTGCGATAGTCTTAAAATAAACTTTTAATGAAATATTTCGTTAAAACGAACTATTTAAGAAATAAGATTAAAAAAAACTATCTAATTTATTCCAAATTAAAATTTGTCAAAATTCAAAATTGGGTTGATCATTCGTTATATATTATTATTACGTAGCGAGCTCCCCATTCGCCCGCCGACAACACCCGATCAGATGCCAAGTTCGTGGTGGAATCCGAATTGTTGCGACAAGAGTCTATTGGTTGGAACGTACAAGCATGGATGCGAAATGTATCGACAAATTCGAGCGGATCCTTCATTGTGTTTCAGTAGTCATATTGGTCCCGGTGACGATGCTCCTGTTTGTAACATTAAGTAAGTGAACAAAAAACAAAACAAAAACAAACAAAAAGTATTCCACTTAGAAACAATCAGAAAGTTGATTTGAAAACAAGTAATTGAGTATACACGTTGTGAGTATATATATATATGTATGTTGTCACTTCCAGCTGAACTGGATGGAGTTATTTTTTTTTAAATAGTACGTTTTAGACTTTTTTTCCTGGTTCCATTTGATCACGTTGCAAACTATTCAAATTAATACTTCATTATGCTTTTTTCTCTAATAATACTTTGTTGCATGCCATCATAGTACCTTCACATTTGATTTATAGTTTGTAGAAGATAAATATCACCTGTATATTTCGTATTGGAAACGAATTGATAAGGCTAGTGATCCTTGTATTAATTTCATATTTATTTTATTTTCTAAATAGCATTGAAGACGATGCTAATTCAAAGCATGAAGACGGAGATGATGTTGATGAAGATGGCATGGCCACTAAAGATTCAGACTCCAAAGCTGAAATGGATAGACCTAGCTCATCGGGTGAGTAAATATAATTAATTGCTTGGATTATTGATTTCATAAATTTAAGCAAGAGACGGCAAGGCAATAGACGTTCGTACTTATCTTTGTCCCCTTATTTTGTGAAAATTGGAATTGGCTTCTGAAATTTTTTGTGTCTATGCATTTCTACAATTGAAAAACAACGATTTCTACCACACATAATATCAAATCGTTTCAGATATATAGTGCTGTGAATAATTATAGTCTCAAACATATTTTTCGTTTTTTTTTCAATGCATTTTTAGGAAATGAATGTTTTGCCTGAACATGTTATTTTGGGGTTCCCAGGAAATTCTTTCAATCATCTACCTTTCCCCCTTTATTTCAACCACGCTAAGTACAAAGTAAAAATCCCAAAAGTGTCCTTTTCAGCTGTGAATAATTGTTCTAAGTTTGCCAAGAGTGTTTCTAACGTGGATTTGAGTTTTTATATAGCATTTTAACACTGTGAAGATGTGCAAGTGTAATGTTTTAAGTTTTGAAATTTTGTCGATCCCTAGAATGCTCCGTGGAAAAAAACTAAGTGATGTTGAAAAACATAGAATTATTTATTTAAGGATCAGTGGAAAACTCAGGTAGAAATCGCGAGTGAAATTGAAAGATTGCAGAGTGTAGTTAAAAATTTGTTGAAGCTTGGAATCGAGAATTATGGGTAAAAAAAAGTCATCTAGACGTCCTCCAAAATATCTGAACTATCGAACACAGGAGCTTCATCATCGAAAATTGTAAGTCGGTTAAACTTGCAATGTGATCCGAGCTTAGTTAGAAAATGGACTGCATCCTCCAAAAACTTTAAATACCACAAATGTTTGCCAAAACCCGAATTGACGAAACGTCACATCGAAGCTAGACTGAAATTCGCCGAAAATTTCATCCAAAAAGGAACCATTTGTGATCATGTGATCTTCAGCGACGAGAAGAAGTTAAATTTCGATGGACCAGATGCATTTAACTACTACTGGCGCGATTTACGAAAGAATAGAAGAATCATGCCAAGAAGAGCACAGGGAGGTGGTTTTGTGATGATTTGGGCAGCTTTCAAAAACATGCTAGGAGCTAAATCTTCGTCAATAGTAGACTCAATGCTTTCGGATATCAGAAGTTACTAGAGGATCATCTACTGCCTTTTGTGACGCTAGCGGAAGTCGAAAACATCATTTTTCAGCTAGATAATGCACCCATCCATACGGCAGCCTCAACAAAAAAGTGTTTTCAGGATTATGGAATCCAATTATTACCATGGCCAGCGGTAAGTCTCGACCTGAACCCCAAAGAAAATTTGTGTGGCATCTTAGCGAGGAAAGTC
The DNA here is from genome assembly GCA_963942545.1 of Oxycera nigricornis. Lineage (NCBI taxonomy): Eukaryota > Metazoa > Arthropoda > Insecta > Diptera > Stratiomyidae > Oxycera > Oxycera nigricornis. Next base: position 92,262,335 of record OZ012661.1, on the reverse strand, counting down.
GACGACCAGGAGAAGTCATCCATTGAAAATGTAGTAGAACTGAAGGAAAGAATAATAGTAGCGTGTAACAAGATATCAGATAGCGTATTAAATAGTCTTTTTGATAGCGCTTCGAATCGGTTGTTAGATGTAATCAAAAATAAGGACAAATGAACTTTATTAAAAGGAAAACTACACTTTTCCACAAATGTTACAGCGAGTTTTTATGTTATTTTATTTTCGAAAGGAATATTATCAACCTTTCATCCCTACTACATTTTCTTAAAGGTATACTATCCAATGAAATCAATAGTTATTTGAAATCATTTTTTGTTTTTATGAGAGACTCAAAAATATAATTGAGTCTATAATTATTCACAGCACTGTAATGAAAAACAATTCACTAGTGAGAATGATCGCAAGTTAATACATTCAGTGCCATTTTCAAATCATATATTTTTGGCAAGTTCTCTCTAATATTTTCGAATGAAGGTCCTACTGCTGCTAAGACTATTTGTTCTAACTACATATTTCACATTTAGACTTTACAGATATTTTTTTCTGCTTTCTACGTTGTACAACGTAAATTCCTGGAACTTTCACTAACACAGCCATGTGTATAACTACTAGGTATTCTGTAATAAATGAGTTTGCGGGTATTTGGGAGGTGGAAAAGAAGAAACCAATCCACAATTTCGATTCAAAACTTTTAATGTGTTATCAATATTTGATAATTTCGCCCTTAGATCTAATGACGATAGCAACCCTTTGAGGTGTCGACGCCGTCAGCCTGGAACACTCTTCCTGTGAGATTTGATTCCAGTCTTGTTGTAAAGCTTTGAGTAGGAACTCTTTGTTTGATATTGATATGCTTCTTTAAAATAATTCACAAATGTTCATTCAGATTTAGATATAGTGTTTGGAGGGGTCAGTACAGTAGCTCGATTCTATTTTTGGCCATCCAAGTCATTGTGAGCGCCGATTTATATGTTATTTGACATCTTTGGAATTTTTATCCTCAAAAACTAGGGACATTGATGGGGCTAGAGCTGATTCCAGCTCTTCAATGTATTTCGTGTTATTCATGCGCCCATCACAGAGAACTATTTTTAAAGCCCCACTAGCGGCCATGCAACCCAATATCATAATACTCCTTCCGACATGCGTCACCGTCGAAACCACGCACATCGCGATTTTGCATCAATTTTTGTAATAATATATCATACTGGAATGAAATAAATATACCTCAAAGTTAAACTCGTTGGACCACAACATTTTGGACCAGTCTTTCACAGTCCAGTATCTGGATTTGCGAGCCCATTGCAAGTGAATCTTCTGGTTCTTCGAGAGCCACGGCTTCTTCCTTTCCTTGCATCCTCTAAGGCCAGCTTCTAGGAGTCTCCTTCTTACCGTAAACGCAGCCACTTGCTTTCCTTTTGCCTCTGATAAAATTGCAGCGAGCTCTGTAGAGGTTCCCCCCCCCCCTCTCCTACCTTGTTGGGATTCTCGCGTTCTATGGCTATTGCCTTTCCGTCTGTTCTTGATCTATTCTGGTGAGTATCAGTCTCCTTGAAGCGATTCAATGTATATTGTACAGCACAACGCGAGCATTCCACTTCCCGGGCTATTTTTGCTTGCGATATTTCTTGTTTCGCTAACTCGTCAATTCTATGCCGCCTTTCCGCACTAAGTTCAAATTTTTTGAGCATTTTCGATGGAAAAATATATCGTCTTTCCAAACACGGCATCAGTTTAAAATATTGGTATAGATGTTTTCACTACGATCACTTGCAAAACACTACATATTGAAATCACTTAACACCCAAAAGACAAAAAAAACATGTGTTGCACCATAAAACATTCTTTGTATTCCGATCTGTTGATGTCCGTTTTCGGGTTAGCCTGCACCCGATGCAATCATAAAACAATAACGTCGACATTCCTTCAGGATTTCAATATAGTGCACAATACTTAGGGTGCCTAATACATATGCACATGGCTGTATATTCTACAGCGTCGGTAATATTTTTGAAGAAGTGCGAGGTTTACACAAATGTTTTTGATTGGTAGTAATTAACGGAATTAGTCAAACAGGACGTTTTAGCCTAGAAGAGACGAGAGAAAATTTCTTATCCTCTTGACAATTATATCCATTTTTCCAGAATTTTAAAGTTTTGCTATATCTAAAAAAAACCTGAAAATCGTAAATTTTAAGTTTAAGTTCCAGCTGATGATGATCAGCTGAGATGACCGTGTGTGGTCTGCTTCAAAATATTTAACTTCAAGTTGTTCCAATGCCAACTCGTCACAATTTATGGCATATACAAAGTATCAAAACAGTGTTCAGTTTTTGTTTTGAAAAGCGTAATTTTCGTGCCACACTAATTTTACGATGATTTTACAATCGCGGTTATGAAGACAAAAGGCGTAAAAACATGAAATTAAGTCTTCTTTCTTCGATTCAGATATGGCTTCTGTGACATACTACTGGCAGGAGCTTCTTAGGGTGGATCTTTCCCAAAAGCACGTATGACTCGTTGAATGCTACTATACGAAGGATGAAAATAACCTCTTTGAACATCTCGGCGTGTGAGAGCTTTATTATCTGCAAGACATTAGAAAGAACGCGGTTTCTAATGTGATTTACAGAATATCAGACGAATACACAATACAAAATTCTATGGTGAACGCATTTTATCGATTTGAGCACTACATATATTATGAATTGGACCTATAGATAGTTTCAAGAATAAGATGTTCAGTTTCATCTTTTGTAAAAAGAGTATTCAATACGAGCAGCTTTGTATTTTCTGCGGTGCTTTTCCCCGCTCCTTACAGTTCTTACAATCTGCATCTAATTGGTCTTTTTGATGATCGGTGATTTTACAGTGCGTTGTAAATGTTTCGCATGGGAAACACTCCTCGTTATTTAATTCTGCGAACGGAATATTCAGCTTTTGCATTTCCAATCGGTATAATTCTGAAAATTACCATACATCACCATATCTGATACATCAGATAGAAGAGATAGTCTCATAGGATAACCGCTAAATGAGACGCTGGTCCGTGACGTGACGCATGGCGGCTCAAGGTGAATCTTTAACTTTATCCGAGATTATTATTTGAGAGCTGCTGCACGACAGATCCATCGTTACCTGGAGAAGAAAGTATAGCTCGGTAATTAACTGTATTATCGCAATCAACTTCAATTTAATTCCAGTTACTGCTTGATAAATATTCATCTACCTCTGTTACGTACTTTGTTACGTTTCTGTTACTTAACTTCTTTGCTTCTTCGCTGATAAAAAATATGCATATCAATTCGCCGTCCATTAAATCCATTTTCGTTCCATAGTTAATGTTATGACTCAAATAACTGCCAGGTACTGCTATTTTACTGAAGTTTCTGAAACAAAAATGTCAGCAAGGATCTAGGAGAAGATATACAAAAGGTTCAAATAGTGTTGACAGTGTCGTACCGCAATGACCGTGATCTCCTTCTCTCTGGCAAGGCAGACGGTGGTGGAGTTCTCATCGGTGTTCATAAGTCGATTTCTTCTTCCCTTTTCTCTCAATTTCATCCTTCTTACCCCGTCGAATCTATCTTCGTGAAAGTGTCGACTACTTGCTACTCCAGTATATTAGTTGGCTCGGTCTATATTCCCTGTAACTCTTCTATGTCTGTATATGAAAATTTTTTTAATGAAATATCTACCTTCCACAGTTCCCTTAATCGTTCTATCAGTCTTGTTATTTATGGTGATTTCAACTCCCCGTCAGTAGAGTGGCCCTTATATCCATCCTCGGTTACCAAATCTTCTAATCCCCTTTCCATTCTCATTTCCACATTTCTTTCACAGCTTTCTCTACTACAGTTTAATACATCTTTTAATGTCAACGAGCGTCTACTTGATCTTATTTTAATAAATTTGCCCTCTCATCTTGCTTTAGTAGCTACGGCTGATTTTCCATACGTTCCAATTGATGCCCATCATCCTCCTCTCAATATACAGCTCTCTCTTCCTTTTCACAGGCATCGTCACTTCCACTTTCCTCCAACCTACAACTTTCATTAAGCTGACTTTCCTTCTCTAGCCCGTGAATTATCCTCGATAGATTGGGCTGCACTTTTCTCCAACCTCACTTGCGAGGAAGCTGTAGCCAATTTCTATCTTATTCTGTCTAATCTTATCTCCCACTTTACTCCGCTTCGCCGTCCTTCCAGGAAAACCGACCCACCTTGGCTCAGCAAAGAAGTTATTGATGCCATCAAACTGAAAGATAGAGCTCGCAAACAGATGAAGTTATGTGGCACGCCTGATGCCCAACTTGAATTTCGTAAGTTGCGGTCTGTGGCCAAGCAAAAAATACACCAAGCTATACGTGCTTACCACTGTTTCGTTGAAAGCGCACTCCTCTCTAATAATCCCAAACCTTTTTGGTCGTTTATAAGATCCCTTAAATCATCCACTTCTATTCCTAGCTCTTTTCACTGGGATAATATCCTTGCCTAATCGGCTGTGGATATCAACGAGCTATTTGCTACATACTTTTCCTCTACGTTCTCACCTAATACTCCAACTTTTTTCTCCCCTGACAGCAACTCTCAAAATCCTGTGAAATCGGCCATACTTGTAGATCCTCTCCTGGTAAACTCCGTCATTAACTCCATGGACACCAATGTCGGTCCGGGTCCTGATGGCATCCCTATTTTTTTTTATTAAATCTTTATCATCATCTCTGAGTACTCCCTCGCGATAATCTTCAACTTAAGCCTCCCCAGTGCTGGAGAACGGCCAACATCGTTCCTATCCTGAAATCTGGTGATCCCTCATCCGTTAAGAACTATCGTCCTATATCCCTTTTATCTGCTTTCCCAAAAATTCTTGAGCGTATTATTCACTCCAATATCTACTTGGCTTTAGGGGACGCTATTGTCCCTGAACAGCACGGTTTCCTCCCTAAACGCTCCACTATCTCAAACTTACTTGTTCTTTCTAACACTGTCTCTTGACAATCATCTTCAGGTTGATTGTATCTACACTGACTTCTCAAAGGCTTTCGACACAGTTGATCATTTCATACTTTGTCGTAAGCTTCAGCACTATGGTGTCTCAGGCCCCCTTCTTTCGTGGCTGTATTCCTATCTATCCTGTAGGTCTTGTCATGTCACTGTTCTAGGCACGCACTCTACTCCATTTCATCCCCAATCGGGAGTGCTACAAGGGTCCATTCTTGGCCCTCTGCTATTTGCTCTTTATATAAATGATCTTCCCTCTGCTATAAACTCTCCCTGTCTTCTTTATGCTGACGATCTAAAGATATTCAGGGTGATTCGAAATCTTGAAGACTGCAAACTTCATCAAGAAGACCTTATCATGCTGAGTTCTTGCTGTAAGCTAACTGCCTATCTCTTAACATTACTAAGTGTCACTCTCTGACTTTCTCTCTTAAGACTCTGCCCATCTCCTTTTTGTATTGTATTGACTCAATCCCATTAGAAAAGGTTGATCGCGTGAAAGATCTTGGAGTCATTTTCGACCCGAAGCTAAGGTTTGACGCTCACATCCATTATATAGTTACCAGAGCCTCAAAGCTTTCGGGTTTTGTGTTAAGACATTCCGTTGTTTTTACCAACCCTCACTCTGCTGTCCAATTGTTTGTGAGTATCGTACGTTCTATTCTGGAGTATGCATCCCAAATTTGGTCTCCTTATTTCGAATCCTATATAAACCTTGTCGAATCAGTTCAGCGTAAATTTACCCGCTTTCTCCTTTTTATATTCAATATCCCTTACACTCCCTCTGAAGAACGCCTTTCATTACTCAACTTACCGTCTTTAGCTGCGCGAATAACGTATTTAGATATGTGCTTTCTGTTCAAGTTGTTCCATAATTACATTGAAATCAACATCGATCACCGAGTCTCACTGAGACAAACCAATAGACCATCTCGTTCTACCGATATATTTACTTTACCTTTCGCCAGAACGGAAGTATACTTTCATTCTTCGCTGCTCCGTTTGCCTAGAACTCACGATAGGCTCCAGCTTGGATCTTTTCCCTCCAGTATTGCAGCTTTTAAAAGAATCTTGGAAAATGTTTTATTCAAGTAACTTCTTCTAATTCTCTTCAATTTATAATATAAATTAGCTGTTATTTCACATTTTTGTGATTGGAATTTTCTGTTGAAATGTGATAAAAATAAATAAATAAGTAATGTCGGCAGTTGGAGATCACTTTTAGATGATGAATGTCTCAATATCACAAAAAGAATAATCAGAATAATCAAAAAGCACTTGTCAAATGTGGATGTGCGGGGAAAAGCGATCTATGTTGAACCTTTTCTCATAATTGAGTTTGATAGGCTCTTCAATTTTAGTTCAAAACATTATTAATTTGTACTTCTACTTCATTTTATTTCAACAAAATATATAATTTACGAAGCGATTATACTATAATTGGAACATTCTCTCTTTTAAGGACTTGAAGAGGACGAGAATGCTAGCAACGCGTTCCATTCCATGGGTCTACCTGTCGACGAGAATACATGGCCGTCCATGCAAGATCTCAACACACGATTGCGACGCGTCATCACGTCATATCAACGTAACTACAAGAAGGAAGAAATGAAAATGCAACAAAAAGCCAAGGTATTTACTTTTAGGATGTGCCCATCATTTCTATTGTTTATCGTTTTGATTTAGCATACACGTATGTTTCGTAGATTTGGCAGTGTTTTTAATTTGCAAAGATAGGCTGTAGAACTTTTGTTGTTTTATTTTGATTTGATTTTTGACAAAATTGCTAGGAATACAAAAGTCATCTTTGACGAATATAGTACACCAATAACAATTTAATTGATTATGCATAGAATATAACAAGGAGAGAATAGTATACTATTTTGGCACGTACATTGATAACGTTTGGTCTATTCAGTTGAATTTAGTTTTGCAAAGTTAACATCTAAACTCTTTTCCTTTCACTAACATTTTTGCTTCAATGAAAATTTAAAAAAAAAAGAATCGCAAATTTGATGTCGATTAATTGTCTGCTATAAATCTATATACATATATTCGTACGCTCCTATTATCATAATATAGTTACAAGCATTGGTATCGACTCCACCACAACAGACACCAACCACATCAATGGGTGGTGTATCAATAATAACGGGTACCGGTGCTGGTTCGGCTGCATCATCTCAAAACAATACATCCACGGGCGTTTCGATGCAAGGCTCTGGCGCAGGCGGAGTTAGTGGAAATATAGGCGCAACAAGTGGTGGTGTAGGGGCGACGTCCTCAACAAATATTTCCGTAATGGCCAATCAAAATCAAAATAGTAGCCAATCACAAGCACAATCGTCCGCACAAGGATCTCAAATGCCATCAGCAGCCGATATAGGACTGATGCTGAGCCTCTTGAATCCGGCCGATCCAAGTCAATTAGCCAATTTGGATTTAAATAAATTGGCCATGTATTTGGTTAGTATATTATCTATAAAATATATTAATAACAACAACAACGACAAAAACACATCCAATTGGTCTAGTTTCGATGTAAACGATCCTTCCAAAAAAATTCAAATGTTTTAAACACTTTGGCATTACGAGATCATTTTTTCTAAAACAAAAAAAAACATAAATAAATCATTTATTGTGATTGATTGTCATTGGTTGTGAGATTTTTCATCTTATTTACATACATGCAAATTTTTATAATAACGGCATAATAGATTGTTCATGACAAACGGCGGACGCGCTGGCCTCTTGCATTCTTTAAATTCTTTTCAAAATTTCTGATAGTTTCCACAGTTGGTGCGTGGATAATTGGCGAATGTAAATTATTGCTGGTTTGTAACGAAGAAGGGACCCCATCCGAATTAGTGTCGTGTTCCAAAGTTCGGGTACTGAAACCTAGAGCTTAATGTGTCTTGTTTAGAGGTGGGGATGAATTCACGAAAGCAATCTTACTTACGGACTAAAAAGTATGAATCCTTATTTGAAATGAAGCGTTCACCGCGGCTTGAATTAAATACTTTATTTGGCTAGAGATTCGATAAACAATTACTTCTGTAGCTGCAATTTATTATTGGACATCTGATTCTAAAAAAGAATTAGTAAAATATTATCAGGGGGGTCGTTTTTCTACAAAAATAAGTCTTGAACTATTTTGAAAAGCTTATGTAAATTGTTCCGAAGAACTTTCTTTTGTACACTTGGACATGAGAATGGTTTCTAATTGTTCTTAAAAAAATAATCATAGTTGTTGTGAAAAACTGTCTTCAACAAATTCTCAGAAGTTTTGTGTAATACAAATCTTTTTTTGGACCGTTGCCAAAAACTTACAATGGAAGATGAATAAATTTGCTAGTGTTTCTCATCACAATGGCGAAACAATATTGTCGATCGAACAAACCCCTTTCGCCTGATACAAAAACAATTGTCAGATCTACTAAAGTCTTAGTCATTGATAAGAAGTTTTAATACGAACATCAACTGAAAGGCTGGGGCCCTCTAAAAACATTCTATATACATTTTGATAACATATCAGGGGCAAGAAAAACACGACCCTTACATTAACTTGGGTAGATCCTTTTTACGCTGAGTGCCAACTTCGTGTCTTCAGAGAGCATTTAATAATTTTAAAATCGACCGAAAGAGCACACCACTAAACAGACTTGGTTGTAGAGACCCTATTTACCCTGCAAGGTCTTTTTATTCAATTTTGTAGATACGAGAATTTGGCATATTTTCTTAAAATTTATTTTTATTTTTCAACATAGTCTCCTTTTAAGTCAGTGCATTTTTTCCAGCTATGCTCTAACTTTTTCAACACTTCCAAAAAATAGTCTCCGCAACCTACTCCTCTCTGCAAAATGACCCCTGTCCTCCAAGCCAAATTTTTAGGTTAGAAAAAGAGAAAAAAGTCACTGGGCGCCAAATCTGGAGAATACGATGCATGATCAACCAATTCAAAGTGCAATGCGTGAATTTTAGCCGTGGCGATAGCTGAAGTGTGAGCAGACGCGTTGTCCTGATGGAAAAGCCCTTTTAACAGTCTGTCGTTATTGTTTTACCTTTTTGAAGATAATCGATGAACAAAATTCCGCGGCTATCCCAAAAAACAGTCGCAGTCACAGTTCCCGGCCGACGGAACTGTCTTCGTCTTTTTCGGAGCAGGTTCACCCCTTGCAACCTACTGCTTTGACTGTTCTTTCGTCTCAGGAGTGTAGTGGTGGATGCAAGTTTCATTTACAGTTATAAATCGACGCAAAAACTCGACTCGTTTCACTTAAAACGCTCCAAAAGAGCTTTGGAAATGTTCATTCGAATGCGTTTTTGATCCAAAATGAGGAAAAAATACTGTCCATCAGTTAAACACAAATATCTTGTGTACGAAAAGAACTAGGAAAAAAAAAACAAAAATACCACTTGGATCGAAATGTACGCCTTTAGCTTCTACACACAGCTTCAATCGCGGAAGAAATTCATCGATAGCCGTACGCAAGGCATCAAGAGAAAATTCTGCAACAGTTTTCTTCGGAGGTGACTTTAAGGGCGGACTCCACGTTGCGGTGAGGTTTCAAACGTGCTTTCTCTTCACAACGCTGAGCACAATTGATAGTCCAACGGTTTTAAATCGGGGCTTTCTGACGCGCAGTCTTCTGTGCGCATAAATGCCGGAACGTTATCCTTCAGCCATTTTTGCGTCGTTTTCGCGTCGTTTTCGCGTTATACTGCGGAGCGGAATCCTGCTGGAATACCCTAGGCTTGTATCAGTATCTTTTGGTAAGCTTCTGCCGAGGCTTTAACCCCTGTTTCGCAAAAAAAGAATATCGGTGAGCACCGTGATACGAGACGCCCGATCAAATCATCACTGAAGCGGCATGTTGATTTATCTGGACCTTCGAAACCTACTCCTGGGCTTCATAAGAGCTTCTAGCGTAGCTACGATGATTCTGTTTGTTGTAAGGCTCTTCCACTGTGAAAAATGTCTCGTCGGTAAACAGAATGTCCTTGTACCGACCACAGCCAATTTGTGAACAAGTTTTTTCGACCTTTCGTATCAAATTTGCTGCAGTTTATCGGTTAACATGTGTCCGATGTATCTCTTGTAGGTTCTCAAATGTAAATCATCGCGTAGACTACAAGAAACAGTGTGCGGTGCGATATTCATTTCACGAGTGAGGATTTGTTGCATTCGGATTGGGTTTCTTCGAATGCGGTTTCGTACGGCGTCCACTCCTTTTTTGTGCTTCGACGACCGATCCGTGGCCGGTTTATTACGTCGCCAGTGTCATTGATGCGTTGAATTTCGAGCTTCTTACTGATGTTACGCGATTTAAAGAGGGACTAGATTTGTTTAGCATTCTTCACAGCCTTACGCAAACTGATTAAAGTAACGTGCGTCTGATATTCCGACCACTCCATTGCTTAACTGCAATGCTACTGCGAAAAACGTGAATATCTTGAAGGAAATAATCCTCTCGAATAGAATTGACAACGTAGGGAAACGAAAATTCACTCGTTTTCAACGTCGTACAGTATTTATGGCCAGACTATGTATATTCCGAATCAAAAGTTGTCTGAACTACACACTATAGAGCTCGTTCAGTTCTCTATGGATACTGATTTCATGTTGACGCTACATTTCATTTAGTTTTTTGATATTAATGTTCGAGAAACATGTCATGTTATTTTGTGGTTCTTCGATTCCTGTTGCGAAAAATTCATCACAAAAATATAGCAAAATATTCGTAATTTTACGGTCAAAATTTTTCAAATAGTGTACGGAATAAAAAATCAATACTTTTCAACAAATAATAATTGACTGTAATCATAATCAGCATTTGCGGTATACAATTAACTCTAATTGAATGTAGTATGCACTCTTTGTGAATTATTGCAACACATAACTAGTTAAAATAAATTAGTTCGTCAAACGTGTAGTATTCCCTTGTCTCTCATATATGGTTGATACTATGTTTAGTATTTATTTTTACATTTTTGTTGCATGAACGAAATTGATATGTAAAATTTTGTGGTGTGGGAAAACAAAAGTCACGTCAAAAATACTCGGCAACGATCCGTATTCTACAATAATTGTTTTGTTTCTTGTTGATCGTCTAGAAAATGGAACGTCAAAGCAAAATCGAACAGGCAGCTAAAGAACGTGAACGCGCCCGGCTGGAGAGCATACCGAAAAAGTGGAATCGACGGGAAGAAAATGAATTTTTACGCGTCCTTACTGGTTACGGTATTGATTTGCAACCGACAAACATTCCCGCGCCGGATTGGATGAAGTTCAAGGCAATGTCCAAGTTAGATCGGAAAAGTGACGAAACACTCAGTGATTACTATAAAGTTTTCATTGCCATGTGTAAACGACAGGCGGGTGTGAAGCTGTCGGAAAGTGAAAAAGGGCTGGAAGGTATTATCGATGATATCAGTGAAGATCATGCCCGATTAGTGCTGGATCGATTGGAGTTGCTATCGAAATTGCGGGAGATCGCCAGGCAACCAATGCTGGACGAACGTCTTAAACTATGTCAAAACAATTATGATACTCCGGATTGGTGGGAACCCGGTCAACATGACAAGGAGCTTATTGCGGCCGTTTTAAAGCATGGTCTATACAAGTCCGAGTATTTTATTTTCAACGATCCGATGTTTAGTTTTTCCGATTGTGAACGTCGATATTCACGAGAGCTGGAGGCACAGTTTCAAAGAAACATCAAAATTGAAGCGGTACCGGCACCTAAGGTGGAAGAACCCACTCCCGTTGAAGATGTAACAATGACGAAGGAAGTTGTCAATGCTAAAGAAGAGCAAGTGGAAGAAGTTAAACCGGATGTTAAAGATGAAGTGGACGTGAAAACTGAAGACGACGAAGTAAAGGAGAAGGATACGGATACTTCTGTGGAGAGTGTTGATGTGAAGAAAGAGGATGACAACGAAGAAAAGGAGACTGTGAAGGAAGAAGAAGAATTAGCCGAAACAAAAGAAGAAACCGAAGAAAACGCCACTAAACCCACAGAAGAGGTGGAAAGCCAAGACGAAGAGAAGCCCAAAGAGGAGCCAGAAGCTGAAACGACAACTGAAACGACAGAAAACGTCGAGGAGAAAGTCGTCAGCGAAGAGAAAGAAACGACAGCAGATGTATCCGAGCCGAAAGAGCCTGAAGTGATTGAATGTGTGAAGAAAGAAGCCCCCGAAGTATTAGATCTTGTTTCATCGGGAGATCCAGACGACGATGAAGTAATGAAGGAAAAGGAAAAGGCTGTGGAGGAAGAATGTAAAAAACAAGCTGCTGAGCTGAAAGCACGATTCCCTGATTTGGAGGTTATTCAGCCCCAACTCAAAGTGAAGACGGAGCGCGATAAGCCAAAAATCGAAAACATGATGTTGGTTCGATGGTTCCGTGATTTTGCGCTTGAAAAGCGTATTTCACATATTATCACTTGCGTGGAGAAGAATCAATGGCCGCTGGGTAAAAACTATTCCGCGTACATTGGATGCCAAGGAGTTGATTTGGACATCCCGCTCTATGAAACGATAAAGCATGTGAACATGATGGATCGTCGATCAGCCACGCCCGATGTAATAACAATCACAACGGATCAGGGCGTCCCGAAACATCTTCAGGCGCAATTGTCGGCGCCAAGTCCATCGGCGACACATAATCCCATGCCTCCGTCTAATATGGGAGGTGCATCTGGGGTAGGAAACGTTAATGTATCACCAGGTGGCATGGGCAATAATCCTTTAGGCGGCGGATTAGGCAAAAAACGTAAGAAGCACATTGCAATCGACGTGGAAACGGAACGAGCGAAATTACACGCTCTTCTAAACAGCAGCCAAGGATCAAGTAAGATTTGTAGATTTCAATGGGAATTGAATATGTTTTAACCAATTTAATTACAGGTCAAAAATGGGATGATGACAGCGGTAGTTGTGGGCCTACAGGTGGTCAGGATTCGAGAAGAAGTAGCTCGTCACTGCAACCGCAATCGAGACAACCGCCTCCAGCGCATCAACATCAACCTCTCTCCCGGCAAAACCAGTCGACATTCAATAAGCCCGCTTCACTGCCCTCACCGCAGTCGTCTATGGGCGCCATGGACCTTTCGTCCGGTTTGCCCAAAGTGAATATGAACGAAATGAAAAGTCCCATTGACTTGAGCGAGGTGCAGGACTTCTCGATGGGCTCGAAAAAGCAACCATCGAATTTGAGCATGAATTATGGTGGTCCGGGTGGTAAAGGAAAGCTAGACGACACCTTAAGCAAGCTTATGAAAAAGAATAACTGCGTAAGTAGTCCTGTTATATTCTTAAGAGTTTAGAGTCGTCCGACATTTATTGACTAACTTTGAAAACAATCAGTTCAGTAAACAAGCGATAAATGCTTCAAATTTCAAATGCAATCACAATTTATTTGCCTACAGCAGATGGACGAGCCGATTATTGGGAAAGAGAAGAAGCGAAAGAAGCTGGACGAAATCGTATTGGGTCTATCAGCGGCCAAGGAGCAAAAAACGTTTCCAGACCCGTCACTTCCATCCTCTAAGAAGCCGCAAATTACGCCAAGTGTGTCAGTGACGCCGGCAGTTTCGCTGCCACTACCATCAAGCCAAGCGAATCAGAAACCTTTTACCGTAACCGTCACGAGTGTTCCAGGTGAGTGCAAATTGGCAGGTGGGGTGTGTTGTAACGTAGACCTGAATCTTCGTTCTTCATAGGCACATCAAAAGGAAATGCTACGAATCAGTCACCGACTTCTAATTCAGGACTGGCTGCCCTGCAAAATATGGCAATGGGTGGCAATGTCTCGTCGAAAGACAGCTTGAACGCATTACTTGCCCAAACCATGTCGGCTGATCCGCAAAGTCTCATCAAACAGCAACAGAAGCTACTCCAACAAATGCCAGCCTCGCAGCGAAAGGCGTACGAGGGAATGCTTGCTGAAATGAAGCAAGCCATGGAGTACAGGTAACCATCGCGTTTTTTTTTTATATATTTTCGCAAATGAAATTGACGCATTTCGAATCCCCGTTTACAGTGTCAAGTACAGTTCGCATGATGCAAAAGTGAATAAATGGCTTGCCGAACAGAATGCTGCATTGAATGATCAACTGAATATGGACTATCGTCGTTCTACTCGTCAACACGACAGTAACATGAACGTACCGACTTCATCGGCGTCCGTTTCGTCACAGTTGCAACATCAACACCAGCAGCAACAACAACAACAGCATCAGCAGCACCAGCAGCAACAACAACAGCAGCAGCAGCAACAACAACAACAGCAGCAAGCTTTGCAACAACAACAGCAGCAGCAGCAGCAACAAGCCCAGCAACAGCAGCAGCAACGAATTGGTCTGAATAGTTTGACTGGCGAAGAGTACGTGCCAGTCATTAATAAGCAAACAGGCAAACGTATATCTGGAAACAAGGCGCCACAACTGAAGCGACTAATGCAATGGTGAGTGCGGATTACTGTATATTTTCAAATAACTCGCTGATAATACGTTTTCGATGAACTAAACTGAACTGAACATTTACAATTGCTGTAAACTCTACTCTATTTGCTTCATTTCAGGCTAAGTGAGAATCCTGCGTATGAAATCGATCCTAAATGGATAGAATTGATTCAAATGCAAACCAATCCAATGCCCGCGCCGTCACCTAAATCGTCAAACATCGACACTAGCAATGTGGGCAACACCTCATCGAATAAAGGCCATGACGGACGTGGTGGTCAGCAGTCATCTGCAAACAGTTCATCGTCCAGCGGAATGGGCTCGAATACGTCGCAACAACAATCTAAGAAAGGTCGTCCGAGCGCAATGGATCAGGCGAACGCGATGCAGTTCGCTAGCCTGGCCGGGCTGAATCCGAATCTATTGTCAAGCATTCCTGGGCTTAGTTTCGATCCCAAGAATCCGCTGCTAATGCCATTCGGCGGCATGCCGGGTCTGGGCGGAATGGGTGGCCTGGGCAACTTGAATATGAATTTCTTCGCCAATTTGGCGGGGCTAGGCAGCATCGGAAACTTAGCTGGTATGGATACTCAGAGCTTGGCGGCATTGATGGCAGCCGCGAACGGTGCCAGTCTGGGCAACATGACTGGATCAAGTGGTGGTAAATCAGGTGGGTCAACGAACACCAACACTAAAAAGAACAAATCGAGCAATGAACAGCAACAACAGCAGAACCAATCGCAAGGAAACCAATCGAATAAATCGCAGGCGTCCAGTACTTCGAGCTCGTCCGCTCAAAACAATGCCGCTTTTCCATTCTTGTTTCCCAATCCGAGCTTGTTGTATCCGCCGCTTGGGCTGAGCGGCTTGAACCCATATTCTTTGTCTCCCTACGATCAGCTGGCGCAGCAATATAATTTGCTGAACGGTGGTGCTGGCGGAGGTGGAAGCGGTGGTTCGAACACTGGTGGCGGCAACACGCGACAATCGCAAGGTAAGTCTAGTTCAAGGACTAGCGGACTTGGATCGTCAGGAATGAGTGGCTCCGGATCTGGTGGTCGAGGGCGTGGCGCCGCTTCGAATCGCAACAATGAAACATCGCAATTGTCGAGCCTTTTAATGCCAACCGCCGACCCACATCTGCTGGAATCTCTTAGTCGAATGACCGGTATGGATATTGCGCAGGCATCGCGCTTAATTGGTAGCGCGCCTGCACCCACGGCGGCAGAGAAACGTTCGGCGTCCATGGCGTCGAAAGATGCACAGGAGAAACAAGCCGAGAAAGATCGACAGAAGTGGATGGAGAATTTAGCACGCAGCGCACTGCCACCAGATTTAGCTGCTATACAAGCGTTCACACAGGGTAAACTGCCCATGTCGGGTAGCGGTTCGGGCAAAAGAGGCTCGAAAAATCAACAACAATTCCACATGGGATCGGCAGGTATGGACTTTAATCGTGAGGTACTAGTCGAAATGGCAGCGCAGGCTGTTGCAGCTGCAACTACAGGATCTACAGGCGGCAGCAAGCGCAGCCGTGAGTATGACGTGAAAGATGCTTTCGAGCAAAGCATGAAACAAATGGACTTGTACACAAAAGCGCTGGGACTGGGAGCGGGAATATCGCTGACACCCACGTCGTCGATGCCCTCAAGTGATAATCAAAAGCCGAAACGTTCACGAACGGGAAGCCACATATCGAGTAGCTCTAAGGATGACATCATACCCTTGAATCTGGGAAGCTCATCGGACAAGGGTGGGCGTGGTGATTTGTCGTCATTAGATAAAGTCACGCTGACTCCCTTGGCAGCGGCTAGCATAGCTGCCTCCTTACCCTCGCAGACGACTATAACGATAGCGCCCCCGGCTAGCAGTGGCGCTAGCACAAGCAGCGGCTGCAGCGAACCACGCTCGTCCCTGACCGTTTCGAGCTGTGAAGGCAACTCGACATTAAAGCAGCAGCTCCAACAACATGCATCCGACACGGAAATCGAGGATTATGTGATGCAGCAGCGGTACTCGAAACCGCCCACACCAATCGAAACATCACCGTTGTCGGTGTCGGCGGCTCAGCGCCCACCATCACGGCCGGCATCAAGAGCAACAATCTCACCTAGCATGAACATACCCGCCGCAGCCCCACTGCCCCCGCCGACACCACCTTCATGTGCATCGTCGACTATTGATCCACGATCGCCGGACGAACCCATGGCATTATCCAGCGACGCCAAGGCATCGATTAGTGAAGAAGAAATGGGTGGGGCGCTTTTGGGAGCGTTAGGCTCGGGATCGGGTGCTGGTCGCAGCACCGAGGAAAGACGATCCGGTCGTTTGAAGCGGCCCCGATCATCGACTACACAAGATTTAGACGGATGCCAGCCACCCGAGCGAAAACGGGAACTCCGTTCAACGGCCCGAACTCGTCAGTCGGGAAACGTGGAAACATTGAATCTGTCCACGTCGCATAACAGTGACAGTAGCAAGGACGACCGATAAAGAAGCGAGTGTATTCAGGGTGTGGTACTCTTTCGGAGTGGCTGGGTGCTAATGTGTTTTTTTTTTAAATTAAAATTTCAATGAAACTGGACTCTCGGGAAGGGCTATGGCTGCAGGTAGCTGGATTTTTTAATGGTTTAGCTAATTTTCTTTGATTGTAAATCTTTTTATTCTGAATGCCTTCCGTTTGAAATGTGTCCCACGTCGAATCGGAAGAACAGATCAGCTGGCCGTAGCCCATCCTTATTTTAGAAACATATTTTATCTGTTTCCAGTTTCCAGCATGCATATAAATCTAGCTAGAGGACAAAGTACTAATTTTCACAGCCACATGCTAGTGGAATGCTAATTGTGCTAGTTGCTTGGATGAATGCAATGCTGTTTTATGGGTTGCTGCGTATATTCTGCATTGCATTCACTGCTAGAGCGTGCGCGCGCACGCACGCACATGGATTGAGTTGCTGACAGTCCATCAAACAATTAGCGTTTCCTAGCAATCAACGGGACGATTAAGCGACGGAGTTATTCGGAAGTTTTATATTGAACATGTTTCAAATTGTAATGTTTTGATGATTTTTTTTTATATATATAAATGAAACTGTCATAACTCCCTCAGCTTCTGCTAGTATAGTCGTTTTTTAGTTATGTACATAATTAAGGACGAATTTACGTAGTACATTAAGCGTAAACGTTTTAAGATAAGATAAAATATGAAATGAAAGCAAGGTAAATTAAACAAACAAACAAAAACATAGATTCTGACAAGAAAAAAACTTAATTCAATGCAAAGTAAAAATCCCAAAAAAAACAATGATTAGTGTTACTAAACAAGAAGGAAAATATTTATTTATCTCTTTTTAAGTAAAAACAAAAAACAAACAAACAGTCGCTAGTAAGCAATTTAAATATATATATTATAACATACAATTCATAAAAACACACCCTATAAATATTATTTACGCGTCTGTAGCATGTAATTACGATTGAATAAAATAAAAACAAGACTATGTCTCTAAGTAAGTAAAACAGAAGAAGAAGAAGAAAACTACGTATGTGGAAGAATAAATAATGAATAAAATGTACTGAACAGTTGTTGTTAAGGACACAAATCTAACGATAAAATAAAAGCGAGACAACAAGCAACACAAAAAAAAATTGCATGATAATTACAAAACTTATTGTTTATATTTCATGTGTCGTCTATTACGACCTGAATAGCAGTAATTAATATATATAGATTACTTTTGGCTGGACGTGCGCAATGATGCATGTGTTCCGATGTGCACGTAGTGTCGCGTCCAACTTCTAATTATTTGTTTTGTTTTTAATCAGGGGGTTTGCTTTCTTAGAATGTGGACTGGTTGCTGTTCTTTTTTCTGGAGCGCTTTAACTATATTTATTTGGAAGTAAAATGCGAATATGCTGGACGGGTCGCGAACGAAAGAAAAAAAACATATGCTGCATCCGTGAACGACTCGGACAGTTTACTCTCGGTAGATAAATTTTTCTATGGTAAAATTCAGCTAAAATAAATATAATGATTTGTGCATTTGGCACATGTTGAACCGTTCAAGCGGCGTATTGAATTGATCCGGGCGGTCAAAATAACCGATTAAATTCAATTGTTGAAGATCTAACGCGCACGAGCGTTCAACATCGACACATCCCGCTATGCTAAATGCAGCATACAATTTTTTTTATCTGTTAGTAAATAAAATTAAATTATTATTGAAAAATTCTTAGGAAATTTATAATCGAAATAAATAATGGAAAAAACACGTGGAAAATTTGTGAATGATCTTACAGTAAAGATACATATATAATCATAAGTCGATGATGTATAGTTTATTTAAATTGGGACATATACAAAACAAATAACACTTAGTTGTTTATGTAAAAATAATAATAATGATAATAAATAATAATGATACAAACGATCCAAAATTTGAAACAGAATGATGAAAATAGACGCGCGAAACGAAGCAAAAAAATAAAAACGGGAAGGGATATGTTGAATTCCATCATTATTGTGATTAAAAATATATTAAATAAAAATGAGAATCGATAATTTTATGAGTATTGCATGAAATTATCTGAACTACATGGAAATAATATAAAAATGAGAACGAAACGAACGCGATTAGAGAGAGAGCATACAATGTATAATGAATGTGTGGTGATGACGAGCGGTTATATTAAGCTACCGCCCCTCCAATGTACGTGCGTCTCCTTGTCGTCTTAATTTGTCCAATATATTTTATAAAATATATTTCCTTCGTTTTAATATATGATATGATATGGTTCATTTTTAATTTTTTTTTAATTTTATCTCTGTAAACAGTAAAATAAAGATAAAAAACTAAATAAAAAGTGATGATAAAAATTGTATCAATTGGTTTTGTATTTGTAATGACTAAGCGAAGTTTTTGTTCTGTTCGAATCATAAAGGCTGAGTCCTCGTTTTGTCTCAGCGCCGACGTGGGTTGATAGCAATTAATAAGGGTTTACCTATCGAACTCGGCATAAAGGCCCACATTGTTACCGTATCTCGAAGAGAAAGGACCGAAACTGTTCTTTAATATCGTTTGAGACCTTCGGGTGCCGGCCAGCCCGTCGAGGGCGTCACTCGTCCACTCCAAAGGACCCATATGAGCTGTCTGACGAGAATCCGGCTCACTGATACAAGTTTATCTTGCTATCGAAACAAACAGTTTAGCCACAATTCAAAATGTTAATGGCTTTATTCAAATGCCACACCTTTCCGGATTGGCTCTTGTTACAAATTGCAATTGCTTACAGAAGATTAAATCACAATCTGTCCCTCTTACACATTAAACTTCCTCTAGGAATGGTGATTTATCTGCTCTGTTTTGAACACCTAGGCATGGCGCAAGATGAGATCAACGGGATAGTGAATGGGAAAGGTATGTCGTGTGAATGTTTGCCACGCTGTTATTATTAATCTGTTGTCAACATCACTCTTCCGGTTTAACTCCGCTTTTCTTAGGAGAACTGTCCCAAGCCAGTGTAAACGAGGAGGGATTCTGACCGATCCTCAGAACAGAATTCGTACAACAGGATGCTGAGGTAAAGGTGTTTCCGGGCAGTGAGGATGTGGCTGATGAAGCTGATCCACATACGGCCTCGAACTGCCTGTCAGCCGCTGTGTCTGTAGATGACAGGCTCCTACGCTGGGCAATCAGCTCATTTCAACCATTTAAATCCCCTGAAATGGACAACATCTCACCCGTTAAAATTCAGCAGGGAATCAATATAGCGCTTCCATGGCTAAGAGCCATCTTTAAAGCATGTCTACAGATGGCTTACATTCCACAGCGGTGGAAAGAAGCTAACGTAGTCTTCATACCCAAAGCGGGCAAGACATCCCACTCCACCCCTAAGGACTGTAGACCTATCAGCCTAACCTCTTTTCTGCTGAAAACTCTGGAACGGCTGATAGAGATTCATTTGAGAGCTACTCTGAAACCACTCTCTTATGCGCAGCACGCATACACAAAAGGGAGATCGGTAGAAATAGCTCTTCACTCGCTCACCAGCTATATCGAAAAATCGCTAAGCGTTAAAGAATACACGCAAGCAGTTTTTATAGACATCGAAGGGGCTTACAACAATATCAACCACAAGGCTATTGAGAAGACACTCGAGGAAAACAATGTGGATGGTAACCTGATTAGGTTTATCGTACAACTGCTAAGCAGCAGGAGCATTAACTCCACACTAGTAGACAGTATCCTACGAAGGAGGACGTGCAGAGACACCCCGCAACGTGGGGTGCTATCACACCTTCTATGGAACTTAGTGGTGGACAAACTCCTGTCAACAATAGAAACGACTGGCTGCAAAGTCGTAGCCTACGCCGACGATGTTGCAATAGCAATATCGAGCAAATTCGTAAACACCCTATCTGAAAGACTTAACTTTGCCCTGAGTATTCTTACCAAGTGGGGCAAAGAGTGCGGTCTGAAGATTAATCCGCAGAAAACGGAATTTGTGCTGTTCGCAAAAAGGCACAAAATTCCACGATTTTTCCCACCCAAACTCTATGAGATAAGCCTCATACCGTCTCATCAAGTAAAGTATTTGGGTCTAGTTTTGGACCCCAAGCTTGCGTGGAAAGCGAACATAGAAGAAAGAACGCGAAAAGCGGCATGCGCAATCTACTGCTGCACTGGGTACCGGGACATAGTGATATACCGGGAAATTGCGAAGCGGTTGCCGTAGCGAGAGCTGGCACTGTGCTCCAGGAGTCTACACTCACACCCCACGTCGGTCAACCTTTAGATTCTATAAAGCTAGGATTTAAGCAGCATTACATCAATGCTGCAAATATAGCCTGGTTGCTGGAGGAAACCTGCAGGACAACCAGGCAAACTTGGCGTGCACTGAGTTCCAGACGCACCAAGCAGCTCTTGAACACGAGTCGTGAAACCTTGAGTTCTATCGTGTGCATACGGACGGGGCACTGTCTAATTGGCAGACATGCAGGAAGATTGGGGGTTCCCTTCAACGATTTCTGCCGGAGTTGCAGATCGGAAGAAGAGGAAGAGACAATCCAACATTTTCCATGTGAATGCCCGGCACTGTCCAGGAAACGCATGAAAACCTTCGGCTCACCCTTCCTAGACAGCCTCACGGAAGTAGCTGATTTAAATATCGGCTGCATAGCCGGCTTCATACGAAAATCGAAATGGTTCTTGTACTAAGGAATACGAAGCCCCAGGGACCCTGCCGGTGTCGGTGAGGAACCTGTGGACGTTGAAACTAGTGGGCTGTACACCCATTAGGGGTCTAATACAGTTTGAGACCGGATTAATTCGGCAACCCTTCTGTATTGTGGTGCATTGGCGTGCTGTTGCGATTACGACAGGAGTGCCGTTACCCAAAAAGCGGCAACGATACTGATAGGTCCAAATCCTCACCAAGGATTATGAAGGAGTCCAGACAAGCTTTGGATGAGATCTGGAACCTATACTCGGAAAAGCAGTACTCATAACATAAGTTATGGGCTACTGACTAGTTTATGTGGGTTTTGGTGCGAGCTCATCGTAACCGGTGCCTCAAGAGGCCCGTGTTTTAATAACTAATTTCGGGGAAAGCACGTTGAATTAGGAACTAATCTTCCCATTGGGGTGGCTCGACGCTCAGACGAGTTCCCAAAAGTTGGCAGAGCTTCGCCGACTGCTTCCTATATTCGGCAAAGAATATGCAAATGTGGCCTAAGATCGACGGGGTTTTTCGTGAAAGGTAAAATAAACTCAGCTGTGTACAACTAACAGTGGTTGGAAAAGCGGCTAAGCCATTCATTCAACGATTATGAAATATCAGAGTAGCATTTTGACCTGATACGACGACATGTTGCTAGGCAGCAACCTCATTAAACACTGAGCAGTCTATTCTATATATCGCATGTAAAACATTTGTTCGGCCAACGTTGAATGTTTCCGTCATTCCTTCTTGCGTTGTATATCGTCTTCATCCCACAATGCTTCCAATACGGTGTCTTCAGATTTTTTCAGCTGTCCTGGACATTTTTTGTCTTTCACATCAAAATTAGACCAAACCATTCTAGAGTGAGGATTTCATCATTATCATTTATAAACTGTTATCCAGTCTCATAATAAAAACTACAAACAGCTCGCTAAAAGCTAATTTTTAGTTAGTAGCCGCAAATACCCCACGGTATCAGTTACATATGTAAAGTTTAAGAAACCAGTTTGGCATTAAATTTATTTAAGAAGCGAATGAATTCATTTTGCAAACCAATTTTTCACAAGGAGTCTCCAGAGCCGTCGCGTTTGAAAGCTTAGCTTCATCAAATAAGGCAGCTCAATAAACTAATGACCGTAAATTTAGATTTTCATATTAGCATGGCTTATATTTTGTTACGTATGCTGAAAATATGAGGAAACAGCTTAGCTTAATCATGGAAAATCGTAATTCAATGAGCCGTCAACACTAAGCGACAATTGTACAACGCCTGACAAAATTTGGTTTAAGTTGTCTCAATGTGAACTGCATTCCATCTTTAACTTTTTTGTAGATGTTAACACATTCACGACCTTACAAATTCTTGATTATTTTTTTCCAAAAACGTGCTTCATGCATAAATAAGTTTATTGTGAACTTGAAAAAAATCACATATATATGTTTAATATAATTCGAGATACAATTGAGTGCAAAAAACACAATAAATTGCTATAGTATTCGAGATATTTGTTTAGAAATACTGTGCTCCCCTACAATCTTATTCGAAATGAGCTGAAATAGAAAGTAAACAAAATTAATAGATTTTCATTCTTTTTTTCTAAATAAAATGTGAGCTAGCATACTTATTAAAATCGGATGATTTATCAATGATGTGCTCGAATTCGGGAAAAGATAGGGCACCGTCATCGTCCAGATCAGCCTCTGCGAGAATATTTTGAATCAATTGTTTAATATCGTTTTCACTAAGACAATTGTCGGGTCCAACTAAACGTTCAACCACTTGCTTCAGATCGCTTATGCCCAGCATATCGTCACCGTCAAAGTCTGCAAATTAATTGGAAGGATATATATATATATAATATTGGAATACATTGGGAATGGGTGTAGTCAACAATGAAAGCGTTTTTCTAAGTTTTTTAATCGGATATTTGTGTTCACGCTTATCGTTTGTTTTCGAAGATTAATTTCTTTCGAGTCGCGTTTTCTGATTACGTTTTGATGAGTCTACATTTGCATCCCCATTTGAGTTTGTTGGAAAGTGATAATTGTAAAAAGTTGCTTTATAGTGTAGTGGAATCACATGTTCAACCACTTGTCCATCTGTACTCATTCATGCGTATTATGCCACGCATGCCCGTTCATCTCACTAATTTAAATTCAGCCACGCGTGCCCGGAATATGCTCACGAACAGTATTAACACATAAATCACAAGGGTCATTTAATATGTATTACATACGGAGCAATGCCATCCCAAACGTGACTAAAAAGTGTCAAGTGGACACGGCGCTCTTTTGGTGACCACTTGCAAGGCGTTGGAATCCTTGCAATGTGATTATGGGTCAACATGTGAGATACGGGAAACTAATGAAATAAATTATAGATTTATTACAAACATATGCATTGGTCCTGTGGGAAAATAGTTTTAAGTCAATGTTTTGTGAATAGAAATTAGGCTAAGTTTTTGTATAAAAGGAGAAAGAATTTTGGAATAAAGCAACATTCATACAAGTGAACTTGGACTGCCTGTATCGGCACCCTTTCATTTGAGTGTTCATTGCGGCGCTTGCGCTGTGCAGAAATATAGGCAGCTCACGCTTGCCATCAGCTTTGGCGCTAGACGCCGATATTTAGGTGAGTCACTCCTTTCCTCTTAATAAATAACAATGGCCCCTAACGAAACTTATTTCATGGCGATCCTGCCACTCCAAACTTATTTCAATAGTTTCGAATTTGAAACAATAAAGAGCGTCTAGAATCAGCTCGGTATTTTTTGTACTGTATTTTTAAAGTTTTTCGACAGAGCCTAAGCCCAAAATTTCTATAAATATTCCAATTTATTTTCGAATGCATAGCAGATATTCTGTATTAGTTATTTTTAACAAAAAGAGCGTGAGTGAGCTTCGATAAAATAAGAAGTTATTAACTCAGGATAAACAGAACAAAAAGAAAAAAAGAAAACAAACAGAAATTTCAAATAACATTTGTATTCGTTTAAATTTCTTCAAAGTTTTTTTAAAAATGGAATAATCAATTAAAAAAATTAAAATTTTCAAGCGAAACAAATCATCCTACGACTATTTTTATTGCCGGAAATTTATTTGTCGGTCAAACATCAGTATGTACTTGGTTTGGTCTCCTTTGGATCCCAGGACTGCTTGCATCCGTGATGGCATAGATGACACAAGTTGCTACGCAATATTTCGAGGAATAGTATTCCATTCATCTTGTAGAGCCTTCTTTAGAGAATACTTTTAAGGAATGATACTGTACTCATATACTCAGGGAAAACTAAATTGAAATTGACCGAAAAGTGAATACTGACATGAACAAGTACTTTGGCTTTGGCTATTACAAAACTCAGGTAAAACGGAATATGTTATATTTAAACAAAACAAAAAAAAAACTATGGCACGACCAACCAGACATTTGTATAAAAAATGTAGTCTAGGTGCGACCCTTATCGTCCACACGACTAACTTTTCAGTGGGGTGAATAAAGAAACTATGATTTGTTTTTCTTATTTATGTTTATGTATTCTATTATTATTCTAAAATATTATAATTATTTATTTTTAATTTTTTGTAGCCATAAAAGCGATTTGATAGTGGAAGACGTCTCCACCCTCGTCATCTACCAGATCCAAAATCCCCCATAACCAAAATCCTTCATTTCCTAAACCCCCCAGATACTAAATCTCCCAGATCCCGAATCCCCCAGATTCCAAATCACCCAGGTCCCGAATCCCCCAGATCCCGAATCCCCCAGATCCTAAATCTCCCAGATCCCGAATCCCCCAGATCCTAAATCTCCCAGATCCCAAATCCCCCAGATTCTAAATCCCACAGATTCTAAATCTCCCAGATCCCAAATCCTCCACATCAAAAATCCTCCAGATCCCAAATCCCCCAGATACAAAATCCTCCAGATACAAAATCCTCCAGATCCAAAATCCCTCATATCCTAAATCCCACAGATCCCAAATCCAATATTAAATTACTTATAACAATATCCAATATTAACTGCATTAGCGTCTCTCCTCTCATTCTCCCAAACCTGATAATATAAGCTTGGAATTTAAAAAATAATCTTGATTATTTTTTTCAAATTGCATTTTTTTACAAATTTGAACAGAATTTTGCTAAAACACACGAAAATAATAATATTACTTTGAAGGTACAGTAAATCCTGTCAATAACGGAATTCCGTGGGGAATTATTTTTTTCCACTATTGACACGAATTCCACTATTAACAGGTTTTATCGAGTAAAAATGTATTTTCAACATTTTGCGTCGACAATTTCCTTTTTGTCTTTAATAACCATGTACATAGCAGACTTGCCACATTTGTATTTTTCTTTCAAAACTTCGATTCCAAATTTTGGCTTCATGATTTTTTATCAAATTGTACTTTTGTTTTAAAACGTTGCATTGGTTTATTATCCCCCTTTTTACGATTCATTTTCAATAGCGACGGAAAAATGTGAGAGTAATGAAGTTCTAATTGTGCGGACAAAGTGCTTTTCGCTCAAGTGCAATTGACGAACTGAACAATCTATGGTCGCAAACACAAAGACAGTGCAAAATTTATAGCTATCGAATCAGCAAAAAACTGAATTTCGATTTCTTAGAAGTTTTGATTACACGATGCTGTCCAAACATTAAAGAAGTCTAAACAATGACTCGAAATGAGAAAGAAAACGATACATTTTTTTGCCATGCCAAATTGCCGCAACAGAAGCGGTAAATTTTGCATTTTACGAAATGAAACATTGATTTCGAAACGATTTTTATAATCATTGGTTGTGATATTGGAAAAAATATAGTTTCAAATGGAAAAAAGACGAAAAATAGACGAAAATTTTTTTGTTTCCAAGAATTTTTTTTCCTCTATTCGGAATTTCGATTTTCCGTTATTGACAGGTCAATTTGTATGGAAGAGCTCAACAGCCAAATTTTTTTTCCACTATTGACACGAATTCCACTATTAACAGGTTCCGTTATTGACAGGTTTTACTGTATTTGGGATCTGCACGAATTAATAGTACATTTCAACAGTTTTGAAATTATGCAATTTTTTCAATTTTTTTTCCTCAATAAAAAAACGGCTAAACCGATTTTGCTGAAAACTCATTTAGTTTTAAGTTACGTAATTACGCGTCGAATGAAACCAGTCTCACTTCAATGTCATTTTTGGTTCTTGAGATAATCGAGACGAAAAATTATTCCGAACGCACATACACACACACGGACATCTCTCTAAAAACGATGGATTTGGATTCTAGAGACCTTAAAACGTGGAGATATGTCGAAATTTGGGATTCGCAAAATCGGTCCCATTACACAAAAAAAACTCATAATAGACGAGAAACTTACATGGACGCCACAATCTAAGGAAAAAATTGGCTGTTTTCGTTAGTCTTCTACGTCGCCAACTGCTTTTCAACGAGAAATAAAATTCATATTATGGACGCGCACCTTCTTTCCAAAATTTCTTGCGGCATTGTGAATTGGAGTCAAACTTCAAATGGTAACCTCATGATCATCTCCAGACTTGTAACCAAGGCGTATAAAACAGTTTACAATCTTACTGCTCTAACTCCAACGGCAGAAGTTTACAAAATAGCTCAACAACTGAGCTTAGTACTGATTTTCATAAAAATATCTAAATTCATATATAAGAATTAACACCGAAATAATATTAGATAAAATTTCAGGGGGAAAAATGTTTGCAATTTTAGAAATGTGAATACCATAGATATATCATATCTTCAAGGAGATGTAGGATTCAAACGATATATCGACAAGTTCACTATATAGAGATTATTATATATCGAGGGTAAAAATAAAAATAAATGTTGTAACGAAGGTTTAGAGTTGTGGTTTCAATAATCCTTTTTATTAATAAATTCATGTGTATTAGTGAATTTTATTTAGATACAGAAGTATGAACATTTTTATTTGCAAATAAGAAGATTTATATTCACAGGATTGTATAGAAGCATCATTTTTTCTGCAAATATTGATCCAGTTTTGTTTGTGTTAAACAATTATTGAGGCGTCTGCTTTCTATTGCCATATCAATAGTGTGTATAGCATCGAATACTTTTTCGCCAACATTTGATTCTGATAAGAAAAGTCGCACGCGATTGAGCAATGTCTGGACCTCTTTCGGGGTAATGTTAGAAGCTTATTCTTGGTCTCCCTCTTCTTCATCATCAACATCAACTGTTTCGATCAAAATTTCGTCGTCGTTAAGCATTCCAGCAAGCGCAATATTGTCGTCAAAATTAACAAATTCTTCAAAACTGATTGGATGTTCTTGATTCTGCGTCAAGAGATTCCACCCAATTGGGGTTTGAATTTCATTTACTGATTCGGTTGCTGACGTATCCTCCTTTAGAAGCCCAAAAGATCGGAAATAATTTGCGATTGTGGCTGTCATTGCTTTTTTCCGTGCCTTGTCTGCAATATTCATAGCAGAAAACAGTGTAATTTTATGGTCAATATTTTCTTCCAGATTGTCTAAGAGTTGCATGACAACTTCCGCTCGATAAAAAGTTTTGAAAACCTTGATTATGCCTTGATCAAATGGCTGTAGAATCGAGGTAGTGTTCGGGGGCAAAAAAATTACCTCTACATTGCTCAATGGAGGAATATGGTTGTGGGCCGCCGTGCAATTATCAATGAAGAGAAGAATTCGGCGTTTGTTTTTCTCGATTTCTACGTTTAATGATAAAATCCATTCACTACAACGTCAACAAAATGGTTATTCGTTCTTTGCTTCTCTTCCCGCCATGGCATTTGTCACCTTTATAACACATGGAGCGATCCGGAAGGCATTTAAAAAATAAACCGGTTTCATCGGCATTAAACACATTTTTCGCCTCATAGCCTTCAATCTGCTTTTCCAATTTTCCCTTCCACTCCGAACAAATTTCGATGGAAACACTTGCACTTTCTCCGCAAAGTTTTCGAAATTCTATTTCGTGGCGTCTCTTAAAACGATCAAACCACCCATCGCTAGCCCGAAAGTCCTCACTTGGAAGCCCTAACTTTGAAGCAAACATTTTTACCTTTTCACGCAAGGTTTGTCCTGCGATTGGTACATTCAAACTTCTCGCCTGATTAAACCACTTCAACAATGCTTTTTCCACTTCTGGGAATTCACCTTTTTTGAACCGCTTTCTTTTGCTGTTGGTATCGGCTGCATTGATAGCTTCTTTATTTTTCAAGATCGATGAGATTGTCGATGGCGAAACATTATAACGACGCCATTTGTTTTCGCCACTGTTTATTTATTATTCTTTTTTCACTTTTATTGAAAGATGATTTCTTTTAGAACCCATGCTAACGACTATATTGACCAACGTTTAACATAAATCACCAGCAGCAGTGAGTGTAAACAAACATAATTCTGAAAACTCATCTCCAAACTTGACTCAAAGTTGGCAGTAAAAACGAATTATACGACATTTTACCGCAGAAAAATATATGTTATACCGAGGGGACCAAAATACATACGTTGTATACGAATAAACGAGATTTTTTAAAGGGACCAACACTTTCGTATTATATATCAGGATATATGATATATCGGAATGCGAAATATCGAGATTCCACTGTATATATCTTGAATTATAAGCCGAGCAAAAAGGATTCCAAGTCCCACGAACTAGATATCTCTTATACCGATTTTTATCGTCTGGGAAGTAAAGTACTCTGTACTGAAATCTAAAAAATGGACAATTAATGAACATTCATGGAGAGAGTGATTTCAAAGAGATGGAGGTGATTCTAGTCGATATGTTTTTGAAGATTTTCACGTTCCAATGTTGCAAAAAAATAATTAATGATGAAAATTAATATGATTTGATAATACGTTTTTATATACTCAAACGATGAATTATGTCGCCTTATAGATTTACTTACCGAAAATCCTAAAGGCATGCTCGGCCTTCACGGCTTTCGGGCATGCATCACTGAACACGGACATCATGTCCAAAAAATCTTCGAACGTACAGTCACCGTCATTGCTTGAGCTAAACACTTTGCATATTCGATCCCCGAAAGGATTCACCCTCAACTCGGGATACTGTAGGATTTTACTCATTGATAGCTTGGCATTTTTATTGTGTCCCACCTTTTCCGGTGCCAATTGTTTGAATTTTTTATGAGCACTAAAATTATAAAAGAAAATTTTATGCGAGAATTTTTTTTTAAATCAATTCACTGCATACTTACAATAAGATTTCCTTTTTTGTGAAGAATGTCAAGTCCTAAAATTGAATTTTTCATAATCAGGTGATGTGAAAATTAGAAAATAAACACAAAGAAAATCCATGATTTTGTTTTGAACATTGTTTACCTCGTAATCTTGGAGCTCTTCTTCAGTAAATTGGCTTTTAGTTTGACCCATTTTCCATGCAAGATTCAGTTGTTGAGATTCGTTGATAGCGTCTTACGTTTTTCGTCACTTTTAATTCATAATTGCCACTTGAAATATGAAAAATCTTACCGAGCACGAGATAAATGTAAATAGTTGTGACAGATGAAGAAAAAAAGAGCTTTAAGTTAGCTTTTGGTTGTGACATATTTAGCCAAGACACACGCTAAGGTCACAATCAATAAAATATTGTGTAGAAATTGGACATATTGTGAATAGGAGGCATACAGTTGATACAATAATTGTCAGGCCATGTGTTGATACTGTCAGTTTGACAGTGTAAGTTGAGATATCGTTTTATTTTGTGATATTATTTTCTCGAAATCCGACGCAATTTGCTGAGTTTTAACATAAAATTTTTGCCAGTTGAAAGTGTGCTTAATATATAATTTGCAACATTTCTTGATCATTGATGATCAATTCAATATCTGCATTAGTTGCGAAATTAAAGGCTTTTGTGGTGCTACTTACAAATTGACAGTTGTCTATTTGGATGCCTTCCGCGGAGACGTTGGTGTGAAATAACGATAAAACCGTTCAAATGGTAACTTGACTAGATTTATTACAGACTAGACATAATTCCTCTTATTCTTATTAGGCAAGCACAGCAGTACTGGCTGGTCTGGGACTGGCAGCAATTGGTTTCGTCGGCAAACATGTCATGCGCCGGATGCCGGCGATGAGTGAGAAACTCACGGAGGCGATGAAAACACTTCCCAAATTCGATGCAGAGTCGCTGGCGAACTCAAAATACTACAAGGGTGGGTTCGATCCCAAGATGAACAAGCGGGAAGCTGCTCTTATTCTTGGCGTCAGTCCAACAGCGTCAAAAAATAAAGTATGCCATTTGGATGCATCGTTGAACGATATAATTGAGATATTTGGTTGCAGGTCAAGGACGCGCACAAGAAAATAATGCTGTTGAATCATCCTGATCGTGGCGGGTCGCCATATCTGGCAGCCAAAATCAATGAAGCCAAGGATCTTTTGGACAATGCTAAGTAGTCAAACGTAGTTGTAGTCACATGAGAGATAGCCAATTGTTAATTATTCTGTATAAAGGAAGTTTCATTTGAATCATGTTTTATGTCTGGAATGGCATTCCAAAATGTAACGTAAGAGCGTATCGATCGGGCGGTGGTTGGTATGCGACTGACTTTAGAACGCAATGCATGAGCAATGCGTCTCGGAGGAATAATTTTAAATTTTGGATCATCGATGAAATCTATGTCGTATTTAAAGCTTTTGCAGCGTCCAAGTAGTTCGTTCGCGGTCGTCGATTCAATATTATTCACTCGCACGATGAACCCGAACTGTTCGCACGTTGTCCGTCCAATGATTGGTACTAAGTTTTTCGGTATGATTTTGAATGTGACGTCGCATATTTTATTTTTCGATGCACACGCTGCTTTTACTTCACCCACTACTGGAACACATTCATTACTGTACGTGACGATCCGTTTGGTGTTCGATTTTCGTATTTTGAGACCAACACGTGCTGCTTCTTGTTGAGATAATACGTTGCATTCAGCGCCTGTATCCAATTTCACAGTCACAGTTTTGTTGCCAATTCGCAGTGTTTCTGACCATTTGTCCTTGCATGAAATTATATTTACTCGCGCACTACAGTCATAACCACCGTTAATCGTGCTAATAGAATATTCTTCACTGCTTATGTCCGAATCACTCTGCAATGCATTTACTGTTTTGTCTCTTATTTTCCTTTCACTATTTTTCTTTGACTTTATTCCACTTTTTGATTTTCGATCGTCACTACTTGTATTTGTTTCTTTCGCGCGACAGCTCTTTGCAAAATGACCAACTCCCCTGCACTTATTACATTTTTTGCCAAACGCCGGACACGACCTCGGACCATGCTTCGTTCCGCATCGACGACAATTGAATTTTTTGCCTTCGACTACGACACTCACGTTCACTGAATTCTGATCGAGTCTCGTATTTTGTAGCTGATTTATTTCCTTCGACGTGCGTTCAGCTGCTCTGCAAATTTTCAACGCTTTGTCGATTTTCAATTCGTCTTCGGTCCATAACTTCTCTCTGGTTGCGTCCGCGTAAATGCCAACAACAATTTGATCCATAACGAACTCGTCTGCGTTTGTACCGTATCCGCACTTTTTCACTTGCGATTGCAACTTCTGAAGAAAATCTTCGAAATTTTCGTTTGATTGTTGCTTGATTCGGTGGAACTGACAACGCTCGTATGTTTTATTTTTCGATGGCACAAAATACGCAGTTAATTTTTCCTTTATTATGGCCAGTTTTCCACTCTCTTGATTTGTTAGATTTAAGTTTGCCAATACCTTCAAGGCTTCCCGGCCGACGCTCGCTTTGAAATTTGCCACTTGGATGGTTGGCGATTCCTCGGTTATCTTATTCGCGATGAAATAATTTTCGTATAATTCCCACCATTCGGTCCACTCGATCGACATATCGATGTCGCTATTTACTATTAATGGCTTTGGCGGTTTTATTCCACTCATTTTTAAATTTGGAGTAACAATAAAGCACGTCTACTAATTTTCGTCACGATGAGTCACTCGTGCACTGCAATTGTATAACTGCACTGTTCCTTTGTTTCCGATCGTATGATAGTACTGTTAACCACGTTCACACCGTTACTTTGTTCACTTGCAATGTTTTAATCAATGTCAATTTCACTTTATTAAAACTTTTCCGTCGCTTTCGATATTATTTCCTTCGAAAATGCTTCAGACGATAATAAAGACCCAACTTCTGACACCATGTAACGTAAGAGCATGCATTGCGTTCTAAAGTCAAGTGCGAATTAAATAAAATGGTTGAAATGAAAGTAATTCGACCAGTTTCAAAACCAACGCCAGCGGTTAGTCCGATTGTCGTCGTTCAGAAGGGCGAAAAAATTCGAATATGTATGGACCCGACCGACTTAAACAAATATATTAAGCGTCGACACAATCCACTCAAGACGGTTGAAGAAATATCGGCACAAGTGAAAGGAGCAAAGTACTTCACTAAATTAGACTGCCAAAAGGGATTCTGGCAAATACCCGTAACGGAGAGAACATCAGATTATTTAACAATTTCCACCCCGTGGGGTCGTTATCAATATTTGAGATTGCCATTCGGAATTTCGTCAGCTCCAGAAGTATTCAGTGAAATCATGAACTCAACCTTGGATGGCATTGAAAATTGTGAAGTGGCAATGGATGACATATTTATTTTTGCGGCAACGTCAAAGCAGCTCGAAGCAATCACGAAAAAAGTCGTCGATCGTTTGAAAGCAGCAGGATTCACATTGAACAAAGCAAAATGTGAGTACAACAAAAAATCCGTTAAATTTCTTGGTCACATTTTCACGGCCAATGGAATAGAAGCGGACAAAGATAAAATCGAAGCTATCAATCAATTGCGTGTTCCAACAAACACGAAAGAATTGCAACGGTTGTTGGGCATGGTGAATTATCTGGGAAAATTTATTCCTAATTTATCCGAGTTGACCGAACCGCTTCGCAGATTGCTGCTCAAGGATGCTTTATGGCATTGGGACCATGAACAGCAAAATGCGTTCAAAAAAGTGAAAAATGTGCTATGTACAACGCCAGTATTGAAATATTACGACGTCAACAAACCAGTAAAACTATCAGTGGATGCGAGTTCTAAAGCAATTGGTGCATGTTTGCTGCAGGAGAACCAGCCGGTGGCATACGCTACAAGAGCACTGACGCCCGCTCAACAAAATTATCCACAAATTGAGAAAGAGGCGATGGCAATTAAATTTGCGTGCGAAAAATTTCATGAATATGTGTACGGCAAGCAACTTGAGGTAGAAACAGACCACAAGCCACTCGAAACAATATTCAAAAAGCCATTACAAAATGCCCCACTGCGACTACAAAAAATTCTATGGGACGTTATCCAATATTCACCGAAAGTGAAATACAAAAAAGGAACGCAAATACCGATTGCAGATGCACTCAGTCGCATACCAACCACCGCCCGATCAATACGCTCTTACGTTACACAAAAGAATCAACAATGCTGCGGTTCAACATCCGTCTGAACGATCTGCGTCCCGTAGAGAAATGTCTGTCTCTAATTCTAAGTCAAGCGTAAAAAAAGGGCGAAATCAACAGCAAAACTGCTCAAATTAGGATTGCGATTCTGCAAGGCTCAAAACAATAACGTACTTCTTAAAAGAGCTCGTTGTGTTCGCGCTCGACACTTACGGTACAACTCCTTGGCCTTACGTATCAACAAGACTAATCTGCCACGATCATCTTTGATGATCTAGGAACCAGCAACCCTCTCTCATCGTTTTTGTCACACATTCATTTCACTTAATATTCCTATTCCATAATTTCATGCGATTCAAGGTTAGTATCCTACTTTCCTACTAATTGTTCTTTTTACTCGACCCTTTTCTGTTAACACAGATAGTCGCCACTCATGCAAGATGTATTCAAAGCGGTGGTCCTTGTTTTTATTATTTTTTACCCATGAAGATACCGAGGCAAGGAGAAGACCCAGTCTGTGTTTTTAAATACGATTAGAGTAGCAAGCAAAGATTTCGCTCGGTCCGTAACAGTACTAAATTTTTTGTATATACTAGTGCTGTAAGATAGGACTTCCCATGAAAGTTGTTTTCTACGAGGATAATACTGTGCTTATTAACTCGGGGGAAAGGCGAATTTGACGTTGAACAAAAAGTTAACACTAACTTGAAAAAATGCTGGCTTTGTCTGCTACAAATATTAAGCACCTCTTCGAATTACACCGAACGACTCGATTGTTCCTGTCACGAACTGATTCCCTGCCTTGCCTTACGTGGTAGGAACAATATGAGGAGAGGCTAAACAGTTTTGACCATAAGTATTAAAAATGCTGATAGAAATGTATAAAAAAAATATTTTTCTATGAAATCTCCCTTGGCTTTAATCCACTTCTTACATTTGCCATAAACGGCTTTCAACCCAGTAAAAAAATATTCAATATCTTTTCCATCGAAATGCTCGTCAACAGCCGTCACCATTTCTTCGTCACTGGAAAATCTTCGTCCTCCAAAGTCTTTCTTTGAATAAGAAAACAGGAAACAATCGCTGGGGGCTAGGTCTGGACTGTTTGGTGTGTGGTTGATTTGTTCAAACCCTGTCTTGACCAGGGCATGCTTTGTAACTCGCGACGTGTGCACGGGTGGATTGTCCTGCAAAAACAGGACTCCTTTCGCCAGTTTACCTCTGCTTTTCTCGACAACCACTTGACGCACTTTTGTCAACAATGCGGCGTAATAGTTCCCGTTCATTGTAGTCTTTTTTAGGAAGATGGTCGATGAACAGAATTCCTTCACAATCTCAAAAAAAACGTGGTCATGAACTTGGATACCGATCTTTCTACTTTGAATTTCTTTGGTAACTTTTCTATCTACTACAGATGTCCAAAAACTCCTGCGAAATTGTGACCCGATGTAATGGCGATGGAGATAGCGTATTCGAGGCAACTTCTAACGCCTGAGTCCTTTCGCTATAAATATCGAAAGTTTAATTTAGGGGAACTGTTGGATAACCCTAATGCGTAAACCTATGCAAGCGGTCAAACCGCAGATAGAGTGGCGTGGAGAACATGTCTCTCGGCCGATATTTTAAAATGAAACGCAACGATTTTTCTTTATCGCGTAAGGATTGCTGGAAGACTTTGACTTCGCTACTATGGCGCATCGTCGCGTAGTACTATCTCCGCGCGTCTAGGTCGGGAAAGCAAATCCTCCCGATCTATATTTCCGTTCTTCTTTTATACAGTTTTCAAACTAACAATATGCTTACATACTAAGTTAATTTATTGCCTAAAGACTAAGTGCCCAATGTATATTCTTATTACAATGAGTTCGATGATCTATTTGCCCATGCAGCAGGGTCATCGAATTTCATTATGTAGACTGCACATCCATAAATCGAACGGCGTGCCCACTTGACCCATGACGTGATGTATGTTCGCACATTAGTCTGGTCAAGTGTTTAGTCGACTTCAATCATAAATCGCTCACACTAATCGATGACATGGGGAAACCTCTGCCTTGGCATAGGTTGATGAGTGTAGCGGCAGAAAACATAACACGTGCGTATTCGATTTATGCATGTGCACTTGTTTATAATTGAGTGGTTTATGACCTACTTTCTTGTGTGGGCTAAATTATCTTATACTAGGTGACAATGAATGTGTTACACTATATTACATTGGGTGGTGAAGATTATGATACACTACACCGACGCTGCTTGTCCAGCGGAGAGAGCATTTTTGACAACCATCACGCGCACACCTTTGTGACATGCAAATGATTATGCAAAATGTCACCAATTCGTTCCCTGGTAATGCTTACCGTTTCAGCTATCTGCCACAATTTGATTCGCGGGTCTTCTAGAACAAGTTTTTTTTTTGTTTTTTTCAATATTTTCTTCAGTAACGGCAGTGTTTGGACGCCCTAACCTTAAATCACCTTCCAGCGACTTCCCGTTCTGTTTGAATTCTCGACTTCAATGGTTTATAGTGGCAAATGAAGGTTCAGACTCGCCATAAACTGTAGACATCTCTTCAAATATTTCCGTCGACGTTCGCTACTTCTTTGTGAGGAATTCTATGACAGCTCTGTACTCCAATTTCGTACAATGCACGGATGACGCAGGCATTGTGATGTTAACGGTTCAATTACTATAAGCGTTATGATGCTAATGACATGAAACTCAGTGTTTATACAAGGTATATAGACTACAGGTATGAAAAATTCAGCACTTATACAGGGAATCCAATATGTTTTCAAGCCGTATTGTTATATCCCCGATTCAAAAGACAAGCATTTCCCGACTCTTTTATTTTCGAACAAATTTACAAGCAAATCTCCGATGATGCCAGTAAAATTATTTTGATGTCGACTTTGGAAGAAAATAATTTTACACAATTAACACAATTTAAATTTTGTACGGATGTAAATGTAAGTCTTTGTGAAGAATGCGACTTAAAGATGATCTGGGCAAATTAAAGACACTAGACCGTTTTCGAGTCCAGGTTGTTCGCGAACAGACGCTCTTACCACGCTCCACGATTTCGGGATCTCTTGATGTTCTAGATCCGCTGGATCGTGGTAAATTTATTGTTGAAACGGTCTCCTCGAACTTCTGCACCCATTTTTTTTAATTAGTTGAATCGACGGAGCTTCATTTTTATGCCGTATGTTGTTATGAGCACAATATTTTCGTTGCGGTAGAGTTGAAAAATTGTTGTTTCGATAGTACTCACATATGCAGAATGCACGTTGTGCTCCGGTCAAGGTATATAAACTAGACATGGTAAATCCATGCGCAGCTTTTCTTCTATCTCGCTCGCACAGCTGGCATTACGTGCGTCATTTTGGCCAAAAAATTTGGGCTGCCAAATGAACAAAACATAGGGTGCACATCTGGCAAGGCGAAAGAAAACGAGGCGCCACAATTCAAAATGTATAAATGGCGGCAACCGGCGGCGAATAGTCGGTGCATTGCGTGCGAAACGTGTAAACGAAAGACAAGTGAAGTGACGATGGTGACTTGTTCGGTGCGTGCAACAATAAAGCTTATTTCCAACATCACTTGCCATTTTCCCTTTCCTACTGGGCGGAACATGTTTTCCAAAAAGTGTTGATGCTATTCCTACTGGGCACTTTTCGGCGACTTCTGGCATCAGTGACGTACATGCGCAGTAGTGAACGCATTTGGGAATCGGGAAGATGTTACCATGTCTAGTTTATATACCTTGTACTCCGGTGAACGACGCCATGGCACTAAATTCCTATTGGTCTCTCTTTCGATGCGTAACCCCTCTGCTCAACACGGGCGTCGCTATGCGACGAAGCTACCAATTTAAATGTTAACGGACTTTTGGTCCATACTGTATAAACACCAAGGTATATAGACTACAGGTATGATCTTCCGTGTTTCCAAACTCGTCCGGGCTGCGCACATACGTAACTGATGCCGGAAAATTCCCAGTGCAAATTTTCATCTCGCTTCGATGAGATTGAAATTCTATTCCACTTGGAAAGTTGATGGATGTGTTAATTGCGTAAGTAAATTTTATATGAAAATTACGTCATTCATGCATGATAAATAAGCAACTGCCAACGATGATTTTGATGTACTTGTATAATTAAGCATCTTCATAAAAACGATGTGGGTATCAACGGGTATGTTAGGTTTCTCGGGAAATTATGGTATAGATTAAGAACACCGCACGGTACGGTCTATAGACTTGAATTCTGCAGAAACGTGACAAACAAATTCAATACCAATCATTGAAAAAAGCGAAGCTTAGTTTACAGTTTTATTTTGTTTACGTTTTCTTAAATTAACATTGTCTAATAATTGTTTATTCAGAATCTGTGTTTTAAACTACATCTTACACCTAAAAAAATAAATGCTTAACTAAAACTGGTAATGCAGTGCTGGCAGCAAGGCCTATCAGAGACTGAATAAACTGTGGCCCTACTTGCAACGAATCAGAGTTGAAAATGTTAAAAACATCATTTAATTCGTTGAGTTTGTTAACCAACTCGCAACTCGGATGTTGGCCTTCGTAGCCCCCCCCCCCCTCCGTAATCTGATGCGTCCAGTTGACGCTGGAAGACGGTTCTGAATCGGAGTACATGCTCACCACATCTGGGTGGCTCTGTGCAAAGCGATGAAAGATGTAGCCGACAAGATATTCTAGACCACCGTACTTCAAATCAGGCATCTCGTGCGAGGGGTCTTCTGGTATATCTTCCGCTTGCACTAAATCACGAAGCAAAATTGAAGTTAGTGCATCAGTGTTGTCAGTTACCTCGGCGGATGGATTCCCTTCTTTGTCGAAAATAGTTGCAGTGACTTCCATGGGAGTATCATCTACGACGTAGTTTTCTGTACTTGTTGATTCCGAAGGGTATTTCTTTATTTGCACACAATACTTCTACAGCATGGTAGCATCAATGCGTAAATTTCATGTTTTATTCCCATTACCAGAAGCGGCAGTCCTTATTTTCATGAAATTTGTGCGACGATTCGGCATCAGTTTCGTCATTTTTAGAACGAGATAGATTGAGAGGATGCGAAATCTTCGTATTTCGTGTATTTCTTCCACTTCATTTTTAAAATGGCTTACAACATTTTTAATTGAAAGTCAAACTACGTATGCCTTCGAAAGCGTTACTGATTTATCAGCGCACATTTCTGTCGCAGCTTCATTAAAAATAGCTAAAATATCGCACGCTCTTTCTATTATAGCCCAATCTTTTTGCGATATTTGCGGTAAATTTGAATTGAGAAGACCTATGGTTGGCAGTAGCGGTTCCTTTACCTGTAGAATCCGTGAAAACATAATATAGGTTGAATTCCATCTTGTTGGAACATCTTGCTTTAGTTTAAGCTCTGGCAATCCCATTTGTTTTTGCATTTGAGCTAACTTGTACGAAGCCTGCGAACTCTTTTGGAAAAATCCGACAATTGTTTTGACTCTAGAAATAACATTAGAAATTTCTGAAAGAGATTTCTGAACAATCAAATTTAAATTGTGAGCAAAACAAGGAATATGTGGCCAATTACTAAGACGAATTGCAGCAACAATATTGTAAGCAGTGACGCTAACGGCGCTTTCTACCTTTTCGGTCAATTCCCATTCCGAAATTATATTTTGCATGCAAAATGCTAAATTTACTGCAGTGTGCCGACTCTCGTATTCAAAGCAATCAAGTAGAAATGACTTTATTTTCACGCGTTCATATATAAAATGCGCGGTTATTGCTATGAAACTTTGCGTATTAACTAATGTCCAAGAATCAGTTGTAATAGTTGTCGTATTTGCATTCTTTAAATGCTCTTTAATGCTCGCTTTAGTTTTTTCATATAACTGAGGGATTAGCCCCGTTGGAATAGTTTTCCTAGTTGGTAAACTATAGCTAGGATTAAGCATTTTCAGCAATTGGCGAAATTCGGGATCTTCTACGATAGAAAATGGTTGAAACTCTTTCACTATCATGCGTACCAATTGGTCATCGATTTGCTTGGATCTGCTAACAGGCAACGGTTTTGAAAAAATATCTTTGAACGGATGGAGCACGGTAACAATGCTATCAAAACTATTTGTTACCTGAAAATCCCTAATTTCGGTAGCCTGTGACTGGACCTGTGGCTCCGATTGAACGTGTTTGGCTGAAACTCTTAAGTTCTCAACTCCAGGATGCTTTGACTTTAAATGCCGTCTTTAATTGAACACTGCTCCACCTTTCGTCGAGAGAATTGTAGAACAAAGTCCACATTTTGCCTTTTCCTTGGAAATCATTGAAAAATAGTTCCAAGTCCAGCTACTTTTTCTCAGACTGCTTTCCATTTCTCTACTAGGACATCATTACATTTAATTGTAATTCAAATAATCTTTGAAACCCACTTACCGTCAATATTTTAACACTACAAATTGATCAAATAACTAGCAGATTACACCCAATATGATTGTACTCACAACCTTTGAAACGAATGATTTCCAGCCATATATTATATATATTATGTGTAAATAATATTTATGCTAAATCCGAAAGGAAATCAAAGTCGATTATGTTTTGACGCTCCGAAACCACAAAAAATACTCGAGCCACTCACGCATCAAATGTGCGAGTCGGGCAGCTCTGTGCATTGAAAAGCGACACAGTTCTTGTGTGGTGCTACAAATAACACACCAAGTGAGTTGTGTGCCTGCCAACCGAGCACAAAACCTGCCTCAAATGAACGAGCGTGATGGACTTTGATGGAAGTAGCAAAGTGAGCGCTGTTGTGTTGACATCACACATCAGTAGCCTCATCACTAATGCTGCTGATTGATTTGAACACAAGTGCCGAGGCAAAAATCCAAAAGCACAAAGACAAGAATGAAGTAATTACAATTAGTCTTATTATTATCGTTATAAACATTTTGCTGTGTTGATCGTAAAATCTATACATAGAGATTAACATTTTCTCGCCAAACTGCAACACGTTACGGTTGCAAGTAACCGGGAAGCTTCATTCGCATGAATATCCACGTAGTAAAGAACGACACGACTATGAAGAGGAATCCCATGGCTGTCACAAGCAAGCGATTCAGTTTTGGCTTTCCAGGCGTATGTGTTTGATCCATGATAATGAAACCAACGCCTCCAATAGTGAAGAGGAAACTGCTCGCCAATCCTTCCATGATGTATTGCCCGTTCACGCGGTACGGCATGAAGGCTACCGGACGCGAATGACCGTGCTCGTCTGTTGTTGATCCAACGCTTGGCGGTTCAACGATCACATCGTAAATTATGCCTTGAATAAAATGCATTGTAAGGATTAAGGGATGCAACAAAACTACTTTCAACAAACCTCCAGTGACAAGGAAGTAAGATAGAAGAACTAGCGAAAACATGGTCATCGGTGAGGGCTGTCGGAACCATGATGGGCGTCTTATTTTCAGGTTTGGCACCTCTAGGATGGCGAACGGAATACTGTAGAGTGACTCTAACATTTTGCAGCAAGTTAAATACAATCTTGAAAATTTGTTTTCAGGCGACGGCTGGCTTAGTGACGTGACATCGGCCTATCCAGCTGTCACTGTTGACAACTCCCAGAATTTGAATTTCAATCCCAAGCATTAATTCACAATAGATTAAGGCTCCGTTCAATCCATCAAATTGTAAGCTTTTTTTTATGAAAAATATTTGGTGTATCTTAGCCATTAAAACGATAATCTCAGAAATATTTTGATTGCAAGTGGTTTCAGTTGCGTTTCTGATAATTTTTTCTGATTTTCGTGGTACCTAGCAATCGGATTAGATAGATTCGTATGCGATTTGATGTAAAATTGTAACATAAATAACCGAAACCGAACGATACCATATGTCATCGCGAAGTTTGACTTGTCCGTTGGATTAATGTCAATATGACAATTCGCATTAAAATTTAGTACACGTCAGTCTATGATTCGAAACTATTTGTTATTCCAGTTCTAATGTGAAGAACTCGCCTCCTTGTACCCCAAATTAACCGAGTTTGGGCCGTCCCACATGGTTTTCAGTAGTTGCAACCGCGAATCAATAAAAATGCGAAATCGTTCGTGTATCGCGTGCACGAGTCTACTGCTAATTTCACTAATTTCTAGGTAAGTACGTCAAATCAAAAATCATTCACAGCCGCGTTCGTCGCACGTTCAATTGTTGGGGATGATTGTTCAATTTGAATTGCAAACAAGTTGAAGGGTCATGTTACCGTTATTACGTAAACCCTACCCTTGATGTCTTACTACGTTCTATAGTAAACCCGTTTTGTTGTTTTCCTCACAACAGCTGTCTTCTTGTTCTCGCCGTTGCTTTGGAAGCCACAAACCCTGGAGGCGTTGCAAGTAATCATGATGGCAATTCTAGCGAATCCCTGCTCGCCGAAAAGAGCGCTAAAGCGGCAGTCGAAAAGGATGTGACTGCAAAGCTGTCGGCGCGAGAGATCGCGGGTGCAATTCTGTCGGGACATAAAGTGCCGCCCGAGGATCGCCGTGCAATCGATGAAAGTAGTCGCGTCGGTGACGAGAATGTAGGAAGTGTAAACAGTGTCGATTCTCGTGATAGCCAGAATAAACATTTTGGCCGTGTGCCAAATATTGTGGAGAACTCCAACGGGGAGAATCTCCAAGCGACGGAACATGATCACCTCGAGGAACCGTCCGCGTCATCATCGCCTGACGGCGAACGAAGTGTACAAGATGCAGACATCGCAGCTTCATCTCCGGACGCAGCTGATACGGACGCAGTGGTTGCGGAAGAAACGTAAGTACATATAATATAAGTTTGCGATGTGTTTGTGCAGCCGTTAGAGCGTTTCGCTTTCATTCGACGCTCTGGTGATTTATTGTTTTTGGTCTACATACACATATACATATGTATGTATAAACAAACATCATTTGAAACCGTTGTGCAAGTGCCTAAATCGACTGCGACCTTACTTGTTGCGGGCGGCATTATGGGTAATATTCGCAGATTGAGTATCAGCTGTGATCTCGTCGCATGGAGAATATCAAATGAGTTGGACTGCTATCACTTTCAAAAATTCAAGCACAATCCGTTAATGTTCTTAGTTGCCAAACACTTAATTAGGAAAAAGGACAATAGAAAAAAAATCTATAGTAAAAATATTCAATACTTTTTCAGTAATTGTCCAGAAGTAAGGTTCCATCCCAAATCAGCGTTGAATTTTTTATTCAAGATATACCGAGTCGCTTCTGCTTCTCGGCATGTCGAACTTTGACGCCTTCTCCAAACCCCACTCTCCATCACTCTGCTTGCACCTTCCGTGTGCAATATGCTTATTCACCTTTTGTATGTTCC
The DNA here is from genome assembly GCA_963942545.1 of Oxycera nigricornis. Lineage (NCBI taxonomy): Eukaryota > Metazoa > Arthropoda > Insecta > Diptera > Stratiomyidae > Oxycera > Oxycera nigricornis. Next base: position 92,218,826 of record OZ012661.1, on the reverse strand, counting down.
ATTAGACGATGAATTTCGGTGTCAAATTTTGCTGACATTTTGACATTATGTTTTATTTACTGTGGCAAATCACTATTCAAAGCCTTACACCCGACCAACGTCTCGAATGTAGATTTAAAAATTTATAGAGTACTTCGTTCAATTTATGATGCCTATAATTGTTCAACTGCGCAGCTCATACGACCTACAATGGTAACATTTATGCCCACGTATACTCTATTGTACAATGTTCATCCAACACGAGCTCGTACAATGCGTACCGAGGCAGCCATCGCTGCTGTAGAGGGTAGTGTGATTGATCATCCAAATTTATCGATGCGACGCTGTTCTTAACAACTTGGTTTCTGTTCGTCCACCACTTGGAAATTTTTGAAGAAAGATTTTGGATTAAAGCCTTATAAGATCCAACTAGTGCAGTGCAAGGCAATTGAAACCATTGAACCATCGTTTGCGTCGTACATTTGGTGAATGGGCAGAGAATGAGCTGGAAGTTGAACCGCGTTTATACCTTCAAATTATTTTTAGCGATGATGCTCATTTCTGGCTTAATGTGTTCGTAAATAAGCCGTTCACAATTCACAAGAGACTTTGGAAGTCCCATTACATCCCCAAAAAGTCACGTTCTGGTGCGGTTTGCATGCGGGGGGGAAAACCGATTCCCTCTTTTTGAAATCTGAAGACGGAACTAACGTTACCTTTAATGGCGATCGCTACCGACAAATGATTCGTAATTTTTTGATTCCCAACATCAATACCAATCGTCTGGGGGTATAATATTTTAGTTTATACGATGGCGCAACATGCCATACAGCGCGTGAAACCATTACTTTCTTAGACCGAACCTTTGGTTAAAGAATTATCTCAACAAATGGATCTGTGAACTGGCCGCCCAGGACATGTTATTTGATTCCACTGGAATTAGGCATGAATTTCCCTGTTTTCATGTAAATCAACCCATTCCGGTCGAGTTATTTTATAAACTTCGGTCGTCGGAGTCAGCTTTCGAAGGATGTACGAGGCACGTCCAGAAAGTAAGAGTACTTACTGGTTGCCTTCTCATGCTGTGAATTTTTTTTTCAAGGTTGGCAACACTGAATAGTTCAAGGGGTTCTCCTGAGCAGAATGAGCACAGGTGAGACCGTGATAGTATTAAAACTCGCTTCGTAGTGTCTACTTGTGTGAAATACAATATGTCGATCAAAAATCCCGCCAAGTGCGAGGTGCCCGCTGTCATACGATTCCTTCTCGCTGAAGGTAAAACAGCAACCGAAATTTTTTCACGTGTTAAAATTGTTTATGGCGAAGGTGTTATGAACCGAACGAACGTGTTCGAGTGGTGTCGTGAGTTTAATGAAGGCAAAACGAATGTTCATGTCCATCAGAGGTGTGGAAAACCTTCAATTTTGAACGATGAGTTGGTGGAAAAAATTGAGAGAACTGTTCGTGAAGACCGGCAATTGACACTAGATGAAATTTCAGCGATGTTTCCACATCTCTCTAGATCTCTGTTACACGAAACAATTACAGAAATGTTGGGATTTCGAAAGTTATGCGCAAGAGGGGGTCCAAAACAACTGACAGAACAGCACAAACTGAATCGGGTCGCTCACGAGTTCCTTGAGTGATTTGAATTGGAAGGTGAGGATTTTCTAAGCTCGATTGTAACTAGAGGAGAAACCTGGGTAGCTCTTTACACGCCTGAGACAAAAGGACAGTCATCCCAGTGGCGGCACACCAGTTTCCCATCTGCCAAAAAATTCAAAACTTCAATTTCGGGCAGAAAAATCATGACCACTAAGTTTTGGGACCAAAAAGGGATCATTTTGATCGAATTTTTGCCTTAAAGGGAGACGCTTAACGCAGCACGATACTGTGAGACCCTAAAAAAACTCAAGAGAGCAATTCAAAACAAATGGAGGGAAATGTTGGCGAAGGGAGTGTGCTTGTTGCACGACAACGCCCGCCCGCACACGGCCAACGCCACCCAAGCGCTTTTGGACTCATTTGGTTGGGACATTTTGAACCACCCCGCATATTCTCCCTGACTTGGCGCCTTCAAACTTCCATCTTTTCACTTCCCTGAAGACTCACATGGGTGGAAAAAAAATTCAACTGACGAGTAGGTGAAACAAGAGATCCTGAACTGGAAAAAGAAAAAAAAGGAGAGTTCTTTCAGGAGGACATTAAAAAGCTTGTTCACAGCTCACAAGCTGCATAGAACGGGAAGGAGACTACGTGGAAAAATAACTGACATATTTACCTACAAAATCCTCTAACTTTGTTTTAAATACAATTTTTTTAAATAGAAAAATCGAGTACTTTTACTTTCTGGACGTGCCTCGTAGATAGCCTTGGTGATAATTGATGATCCGTCCGTTATATTATTTTTCCATATTTAGAGTCCTTATGAAGTTATCGAAATGAATGAATATGTGCCTTCGTGATTTGGATTTTAGTATGAATAGAAAAGTATCTGAATCAATGTAGGAGGCCAAGTACAGCTGCGAGTTTATTCCCCAATCCATTAATCTATGTCGCCCATAGTTTTTCGTGTTCTGTAAGATCCCGGTATTTCGTTTGCCCAACACTTGTTGAGAGTATACTGTAAACTTTTATCAAAAGTTCTGTATCCGTTTCGCTTTTTTTTGTTTGAAGATACTGTATTTCGTTTTGTTTACGTTCATAGTTAACCTGCTATAAAGTAACCATTGCCAATATTTTTCAAAGTGCCTGTTTGTTTTATGTCAAATTCGTTCTAATATGTCCTCACTCCTCAAGTAGAAGTTCATTTTATGGCTTTGTGATTTAGATTCAGCTTATTCTTCTGGAATCACTTGAAAACTTCATTGATATCCGACAGAAGAATCACTATAGATTCCTCTTCTCTTATTGGCCGACTTAGTTTTAGTTCATCAGCAAATAATTTGTATTCCAAGATCAGTTGCGAACTAATACCATTTATCAGGAAACTAAATAAAAGGGGACCAAAGTGTGAGCCTTGAAGAACTCTTGATGAAACGTCAATTGGGTAAATCTACTGGAGGACAAGAAGCTATGAAGTTTTCCATAATAAATGTAACATTTCAGAAAATAAGAGCTGATTATTATTTTCTGGCGATTTTAAACTTCCTGCGGCAGACACGCAGAAAGATTGGGTGTCCCTTTCAATGATTTCTGCCGGAATTTCAGATCAGAGGAAGAGGAAGAAACCATCAAACACTTTCTGTGCGAATGTCCGGCGCTGTCCAGGAAGCGCATGCAAACCTTAGGCACGCCCTTCCTAGACAACCTCACGGAAGTAGCTGATTTGGACATTGGCTGCATAGCCGGCTTTATTCGAAAATCTGGATGGTTCTCGTCATCCCGCAGGTTCTAGTGCCGCCCTTATATTCTGTGGTATCACAATGGGCCTCTCGTGGCCTAAGTGAGCCACCTTTGGATAAAAAGGGGCTGCCACTACAACAAACCAACCAACCAAACTCCCTGCGTCATAGGAGCATGTCTCCTTTTTAATAACCTAAACGGTAATAAATAGTTTTGGTGGCTAAATAAATTGAAAAAAACCCTGCTAGATGTCAAACCAGTTCAGTTCAATAAAAAAGATCCACCTTGAAGAAAAGAAACCAGCTTTAAGAAGCAATTTTAATGAACGCAAACACCGGGTCTACCCTCTTTTAGCAATGTAAAAACGGGTTATTTTTAATATTTTTTAGATAGGTTTCAATTATAAATATTGATAAAGGAGGGGGGGGGGGGTTACACTCAATAAACACACTCCCAAAATACACAAAAAAAACTTTTTTTTATTCATTTATGTGATTTTTTATCAATGAAAATGCTGGTTCAAAAAATATCGAAAAAACGAGAGGGGTGTGCGCTGTTGATGAAATTTTCGAGATGGTCGATCTGAAACAAAAAAAAAATCGAATAGTTTTAGGTTCAGTATATTAATAGCTATAGAGTGAATAAGGTGATTTTTGATTTTTGCAAAATTGGCAAAATGGCGGACATTTTTCGAAAAATTACGAAAAAACATGCTTTTTTCACCATTTTTGGTCAAAAAATATATTTAAAATCAAAATTTTGAAAAACCCTCTATTCGCGCTATAACTGTAGTCATAAAGAATGTTTGGTGAGAATCGGTTCAGTAGTTCCCGAGATGTCATCAACGCGGCGTCGAAAAATGTTGTTTCGAGAAAAACGCGATTAAAGTTTTTTTTTATGAAAAATCGCACTTGGGTGACAAGTGAAAGTTGCCCAAAAATACAGTTAGACTGCTCCGATGTTTATAAAATTTTAATATGATATTTCCAAAAATGCAATAAAACAATTGCTGATGATGAATTGATTTTTTGAAAATTATAAAGAGGGTATACCCCTTAAGCTAGTATCAATTCTGAATGTAAGAGCTCTGATTGTGGTTTGAAATCGACTTAGAACATGAAAATTGTACAAACGGTGCATTTAATTTTAAGACGTAATAAATACCAGTGTTGAATTAACAATCCGATGATGGCGCTGAATCTGAAAGATCGACACCATAGGTTTTCCTCAATAATGTGTTCATTGGAAGCGAGAGTCAATGGTTTGTTCAAGTTGAAGTTTTAATAAAGGTTTACAGAAAAATGTATGATATCTTTCATTTCATCTTATGGGATTAATTTGTAGCCAGTTATTCGTCAGTATGTTTGTTTTTCGTTGATGAATCTCTCAGATCCAACGCCAACTTTGAGGACGCCCCCATCGAAATATGAATAAATATCAGCATAGACATTTTTTTATGTAATTTTTTAAACTCCACAAGTTGAGTCAGCATAGCCAAATGACAATCACCCTGCGACACTTTTGGATATGAAATCTTGACCCTGACACAGATATCTGATAAAAACTCTTGGCTTATCCGATAACTAAACACTAAATCGTATTTTGGAAGCATTAAGGAACGAACCAGACTGGCGAATCCACCACACGCTCTATTAGTAAGTTTTATTCTAATCAAACACTAATCCGTTGGAATTTTATCAGGATGCAAAATATATCAAATAAACAATATCAATCGTGTTTCGCGTTAAAAGATAGATTCTTTGCTATCGCATTTCTTCAAAAAGCGTAACAAATAACTATTGCTATGAAATTCGATATCAGCTTGATATCTTGGGAATTCCCAAGACTGAAATCGGCACGTGTATTTACAATAAAGCAGATCACAAGTGTGAATGCAAGGTGATTTATCAAATCAAGTACTAAATTTATTTCACATGTTAGTTCAGCAAATACTTATCCAATTTTACAGATAAAGTTCTGATTAAAAAAATAGAAAAACGATGCTTTCGATTTGTGGCTAATATAAATGAGAAAGTAGGGCCATAGACCAGGGCGGATCTGTTTTCAGTTGGCTGTTGAGGGAGGCACACTGATTTTTGCAGAAAAAGTTGTGGAATACCTCGTTTAACAATAATTGATTTATCCTCCCTCACAAAAAAGTCGGAAACATTAATAAAAAAATCAAAATGTTTAAATTTAAAAAAAAAAACAATTTTTCTCTCCTTTTCTCACTTCTAACTTTAAAACGATTCATTTTAAAGCAAAGTTGTGCGGAAATAAAAGTTGCGCGAATAAATTCTCTATAAGATATGATTGGTTTAAAATTTTGTAAAATTTTATTTCCTTGCCGCAAAATAGCAATAAATATAATAAAGGGGAAAAACGCCTTTTTTTATTTATTTTTGTTACCGCTTAGAATACACGTAGTACCTTCATAATTCGCCAAGAAAATCTTTATAATATAGTAAAACAGTCCACAAATTTTCATCAAAATCAATTCAGTAAATTTCGCATAATAGTTTTTTAATCCAAATTGGAGCCATGTTTCCAACCAGCACTGTTTTAGAGTTTATTATCAAGTTTAGCAAAAATAGCCGAGGCCGTCCTAATAATCCGATTTTATTTTTTAAAATTCATTGTTAGGTGAAGTGCTTTTTTATATGTGAAAAAAATTCAAACTTACTTAATCGTTTAAAAGTTAGGAGGGAGAAAAGTAGGAAAAACTCGTTTTTTAAAATAATTTGTAAGCATTTCGATTTTTTTTATTAATGTTCCCGACTTTTTGTGATGAAGTACTCAACCAATTGTTTTCAAAATTATCAGAAGTATTAATTATATAAAGCTCATATGTGTAAAAAAAAAGTTCATAATTTTTTTTCAAAATTAAACGATTTACAGTGCCGAGAAGAAGTGATGCAAAAGCTCATATTGAAGAAATTCTTTGAATTAACCTTTTCATATTTTTAAAGCTAATGAATAAAAAGTCCGTTGGTTTTTTTCTTGCTATTAATATATTTCCAAACAGTGATTAGACACAAAAAAATCAACAAAATATTTAACTTTTCTATAAGAAAAAAATTAAAAAGTAAATCAATTCATTTTTGGCTACCGAGAAAAAGTGATGCAAAAATTAATCCTCGATCATCTTCTACCAACTGTAGTGGGTAACTGATAGCAACCAATGGTTCTTAATATTTGGTAGGATTTCCTTTTCGATCTATGACAGCTTGAAGCCTTCTTGGCATTATTCTTGAGTGATCTTGCCCCACTCTTCTTTTATTATTATTGCTGCGGATGTTATGTGTTGCAAGTCGACGCGACAGTTCTTCGCAAACATGCTCAGTTGGATTGAGATCAGGTGATTGTGGGGCCATTTCAAGCAATTTGAAACATTATAAAGTATCCACATTCGAGTTTGGTTGGCGGTATGCTAAGGATCATTTTCTTACATGAATATGTAGTTTGTTCCCAAATTTAAATTTGAACGCTAGATCCTACCCGATTTTTTAAAATCTCGATGTAGACTTTGTGATCCATCGTTTTTTCTTCTAATATATGAAGTTCGCAACTCCATTGAAGGCCATACATCCCCATACCAAAATAGAACCACCACCATGCTTCACAGTTCCTATCATATTTTTCGTATCTAGCTCCGTATGAGGCTTTCTGCGCACTTTTGCTCGTCCATTATGAGAAAACACATTAAACTTGCTCTCATCCGTGAATAAGACGCGTTTCCAAAATTCGACATCCTTATTCAAATGTTCTTTGGCGAAATTTAATTTTTTTCTCGGTTTATACCGCTAACGAAGAATTTCTTTCGTGGAATACAACACACGCAACCCGATTTCCTTGAATGATTTCGGACTGTATGAACACTAACATCTTTGTTATAAATAGATTTTAGTGTTGCTGTGATTTTCGTCGCCGGTATAAAAGGATCTTTCTTCACTTCTCGTTCGATTACTCGCATATCACGTTCTGATAATATTTTCTTTCTACCTGAGCGCTTTTTATTTTCCAAGTTTTTATTTTTGCAGAACCTGTCTATTATCCTCCAAACAGTGGAAATGGGTCTGTTAACGATGGATGCAATTTCCTTGTATGGAACGGTCTGGTTATGAAGCCGAAGAATAATTTTTCTTTCATCTAAAGAAGTCTCTTTTCTCATGTTGATCGACTGAAAATTGGTTAGATAGTAATATTAATGAAAACCTAAACCTGAGGATTGAGAAATTACTTTCTTTCATGAATGTTTTCCTCCAATCGCCTGTAAAATTGATTTTCAATGATGAAAACAACTAACCATTGACTGCAATCGCTGATAAAATGACAAATTTTCAATGAAAAGCAATTATTGCATAACTTTTTCTCGGTCTGTTTTAAGTTAGAGGTTAATCTGGAAGCGTAAACAAACTTTCAGAAACCGGTTCTTGGGAAAATGATGTAGAAATTTTATCTTAGGCACATAGGGCTATGCTCCAAAATATTAATTTTGTCGATATTACTTTTGAGAGTTCGTAAATAAGCTATCAAAGTCAAAATTTTGTATATTCTAATCTTTTTGCATCACTTCATCTCGGCACTGTATGCGCCATCTGGTGAGACCGTGAAAAAAGTATTGAAATATAAGACGTTTATACTATACTATACGAGCAATTTTTTTGAAAATTTTTAACACTAGGATAGCCCCTGGCACGATGCACCCAGCGACAAAAATCTTAATTTTTCAGTTAAATATCGTTACACGTATATTCAAACGTGCACCAAATCGCGGAAAACTCACTCATTGCCCTAAATTTAGGCTCGTGCAGTAGTTTATACTCAGGACCAACAGAATTTTTCAACTTCCCAGTATATGGGAAGTTCTTGTAATTGCCTCGAAAATCGAAATTGAAATTTTCAACTTTTCTTTACGTTTTGAGGTCTATAGAGTATATATAAAGTGTTTTTAGAAAGGGAGATGTATGTGTGTGTGTGTGTGTGTATGTAAGTACGTACGTACGTCTGTACGTTCGTGGACAGTTTTTTCTACGAGCATAACTCACGTAAACAAAGTCCGATCGACTTGGTTGAGGTGTCAATCGAAGCGTCTTTGCAATCTTAAGAGCTAATTAGTTTTTGGAAAACTTCGGTCGGGGGGTTTGCTGTTTTGCCCGTTTGAAGGTCATTTCTGTCATGCGCTATATCTCGCGAACCAAACATACGACTTTTTTGAGCAAGGTGTCAATCGACGCGTATTGACGTTTGTGTGATTCTATCAAATTTTCAAAAAAATTCTTGGAGCGGTTTTTAAATTTTTTAAAAAAAGTGCAAAAAATTAGGTTTTTTTTTTCCAAAAACAATAAATTTTTAACCTTATTGTCAAGTCTTAGTAATCAATGTTTATAAAATTTATTAACTCCAAACAATGCTCGCAGAAACGTCATCAAAACTTTTTCTCATGATTACGTAAAAAAATAAATTAAAAATAAACAAGCCGCGAAGTGCGACCCTTGAGGTCCATACGGTCAACTTCCCAGTAATATCTAGATAAACATTAAAAATATTAAACAAAATAATAATTTTAAAAATATTACTTCTTTAAATAATAATAATGAGAGGTATTCATAGCAGCAACAGGAATGAGTTGATATTAATCATATCATCTACGGAAGGGTTTTTGTTGGACTTCCATCATTTAAGCAGTTTTTTTATTAACACTAAAACACTGTAAAAACTATTAAAAATCTGTTCAAAATATGCAAATATTATAAAACTTCGATTGAATTTACAACGATTTCCTTAGAATAAAAGATATAAATTAATGTCATTCGTATGAACCCTCTATACATAATAACTTTGAATGATTTTTTATTTTTTATTTAGTTTTTTTTACAATCATGGATTATGGTTTTGCTGGTTTCTCTTCAGTTATAAACATTTATTACTGTGCTGTGCAAATCAAGTTAAAAAATTATTTTTATGAAACAACCTTAAAACCCTAAAAGCCTAATTTTTTGCATTTTCTTCAATTAAATTAAAAAGCGGCTGAAACAATTTTTATGTAATGTTAAAATAATTGCAGCAATGTTGATACACGTCTATTGACACCTTGCATGCAAATATTATATCTGGTTCGTGAGATATAGCGAATGATAAAAATGACCTTGAAAATCATGATGACTTTTAATTATTTTTTATTTGTAATTTTAATAATAATTTTTTACGCAATCATGAGAAAAAGTTTTGAAGTTGTTTCTACAAACATTGTTTGGAGTATATAAATTTTATTAACAGTGATTACTATATTTCGCAAATCAGGTTATAAATTTATTGTTTATGAAAAAAAATCTAATATTTTGCACTTTATTCTCTTAAATTAAAAAACGGCTTCAACACTTTTTATAAAAATTTGATAGATTCACGCAAATGTTGATACGCGTCGATTGACACCTTATTGAAGAAAATCGTACGTTAGGTTCGCGAGATATAACGCATGACAGAAATGACCTTCAAACGGGCAAAACAACAAAGCCCCCCGACCGAAGTTTTCCAAAAACTAATCAGCTCTTAAAATTGCAAAGACGCTTCGATTGACACCTCAACGAAGTTGATACGACGTTGTTTACAAGAGTTATCGTCGTAGAAAAAAGTGTCCACGAACGTACATACGTACGTACGCACGTACATACACACACACATACATCTCCCTTTCTAAAAACACTTTATATATACTCTATAGACCTCAAAACGTAAAGAAAAGTTGAAAATTTCAATTTCGATTTTCGAGGCGATTACAAGAACTTCCCATATACTGGGAAGTTAAAAATCATTAAAAGTCATCATGATTTTCAAGGTCATTTTTATCATTCACTATATCTCACGAACCAGATTTAATATTTACATCATTAAGGTGTCAGTTGACGTGTATTAACATCTTTGTCAAGTTTTTAACATTATAAAAATTCGTTTAAGCCGTTTTTTTAATTTAATAGAAGAAAATGCGAAAAATTATGGTTTTTTTCATAGAAAATATTTTTAACTTGATTTTCACAGCACAGTGATCCAGTTTATAAAATGTATACATTCTTATCAGTTTTTGGAGAGAAACCGGCAAAATTTCATTCCATGATTATAAAAAAACTAAATTCAAAATAAAAAAATCATTCAAAGTTACCATTTAAAGAGGGTTCATACGAGTGCTATTACTTTATATCTTTTATTCTAGAAAAATTGTTGTAAATTCAATCAAAGTTTTAAGATATTTGAATAATTTGAGCAGATTTTTAATAGTTTTTATAGTCTTTTAATTAAAAAAAAATTGCTTAAATTTTGAAAACCAACAAAATTTTTCAACACCAAAAAGGCCCCCACCGATTGATCCGCGTGAATATTCAATGTGTCCTCATCGACCAAAAACCTTACATAATCAATGGACCCTCCCGTAGACGATATGATTCATATTAACTCATTCCTGTTACCATTACCTCTCATTGTTGTAATGTTGTTGATGTTTATGTAGATATTACTGGGAAGTTGATCGTGTGGACCTCAAGGGTCGCACCTCGCGGCTTGTTTTAGTATATGGTCACATATGGATATTTTGCTCGGAATTTTACGAGGCGTAATTCGCTTTTTTTGTTTGGCACTGCTCAAGCGCTTGGTAGAAACGGCCGCCATTTTTTTTAATATATTTTATTAATGTGAATCTGAACTTTTAATCTCAATATACATAGATTTCAAAGTTCAAGTCGATATCTTTAATAGCTTATTTTTTATATACATTTAAAGTACAAGTCTACTTTAGAAGACGAAAAAAGGCCATTTTTCAAAAATTTGGTTCTTACATATTTTATTATATATTGACATAAATCTTGTTTTAAAGTATTATTTCATTTCAAGACAAAAAAAAGACATAATTTTTATTTTTTATTTATCATTCTCTTTTATAGAGGGCGCTGAAACTAAGCTCTGAAAAATGGTTACTCTACTCCAGAGAGATAATCTATGGATTGGTAGATCTGAAACAAAAAAATTTAACGGCACTTTCAAAAGCAAGGTCCCTTACATCGCAACTCACCGTCAAAAATTGACTTTTTTTCGTAGTTTCTTTAACGCTAAAATTTTGTTTTTCAATTTTTTGCTCATATTTTGGTGGATTACGGTGTAATATTCTCTAACAAATAGAACGCATTAAAGTTTTTGAAAATCGGTTCAGTAGATCCGAAGATTATCTCTCTGTCATTTTAAAAACCGTTGTTTTGCGTAAAACGTGTTTAAAGTTTTTGTTCCATTTTACTGATAAATATTTTTGGAAAAATGGAAAATTAAACATTTTTCAAAAACACGCAATTGATATGTAGAAGTCCTAATTAGCACTAAGGACAGGTACAAAAGCCGCAAATATAAAGGAGAAACCGGTATTTTAGAGAAGAGGAATGAAGATATTTCTGGAGGAGATTTTGGAGTTCCAATGAGTCGGAAAATGCCAAAAAAATGAAATTTATAAAGTAGACTAGTACCTTAAAAAAGAGATATTTTCGCCGTTTCAACAGAGTATTGCCCCCTTAACCTTTTTTGCGTTGTTTCTAATTGGAATAGAATTTGTTTTCTCTGTATTAAATAATTGTTGTGTTATTGTTTTTTTTTGTTCTGTTACTGAAATATAGCTTGGCCCTCCTGATATCATGTAAAAACAACATTCTCGATAAAAATATCACTGAAAAATTAAGACTTTTCTCGTTGGGTGCATCATGACTTCACTTTTTTTATTCACTGTATATAAAACGCCATAGGAAAGCGTTTTTCCTAACGAATTGCAAGCTTATATTGTTTATCCTATCCAAAAATAAATGTGTTTCACTGTAAATTGCAATCCTAAACTTTTTCCGTTTCAAGAAATCTAGTAAGTCTTGCCAAAATATTTCTTCTGCATATACACATGATTCTTTTTGAGTCAATTTCTGTGACTACAGATTATGGAAGTCACTTTAATTCAGCTATAGCTTTTTAATGCTATTCAACTGATTTCTAGGAAACAATTTAACACTGTACTCTCACTCAAGTGCTATAAGTGACAACATGTCAGCCTATAAATAATTCTAGCAATTTTATAGTGCGGGCGGCATGAAAATTATCTTCGCCTCAATCGCTGAATGAAAATGTGGTTTCGAGTTGGATTGCCTACCAAAATGGCATTTCTTATGGTCCTATGCACGCATAGCACTGGCATTTTAAACGAATTTATGTGGTGACTGTTGATGCTATGAAATGTTGTGTAGGGTTCCATATATTATGAGCGCGATAATAAATCATATCTGAGCGTGGAGAGATTTTTATTCTGGGTCCAAGTCTTGCGATTCAGTAGAAGGTTGAGTCGATGAACTATACAATTAAATTGCATTCCCTCGAATACAATGCGAGATTATTGATTAGAAGCATGTAAGGATATTTCTATATTCAAAGTATAAAATGTATAATATTAATTAATGATAGGAATTAAACTGAATAATTTATAAACAGAGTTTCGTTATTCCGTTTGAATGTTATTCTTTAGTTGTTTTCTCTAACTCTGGACCACGCCATAGAGGATGGCTGTGATGAAAAGTAAGAAGGATCCCATTCTGTGAAAAAATAATTGACGTAGACGAACATTTTTTTTAAAAATTAAATAATGAATTTCAAGTTTTAAGTGTTGCATATACTACTTAACCAACCAATAACTAAAGACATTTTAGTCGATCAATTAGTCGCCTGAGTTTGTTTTTAATCAAAGGGGCACTTTGGCGTTACAGCTGTTATTCTCCTCGCCTTTTCAAGAATTTTTTTGTGGTGAATCATGAAAATAGAATATCATGTGTAGGAATTTGTAAAACGTACGAAGAATCTCGCGACGCCAAATTCGAAGTCAATGACACACTCTTCCCATTGTTCTCTAGAACGTTCAGTCGCGATAACGAGCTAACAAACCCTTTTCAGTCGTGCAGACAAATTCGGGTCCGGTCTCTCCAAAGCTAGAGGTGCGATGGCTGCTGGCAAGTCAGCTCAAATTGACGCATGTTGTGGGCAAGTTTCCTTAGCTTTAGTCCTGAATCTTACTACTTGAGATTCGGTCAACTTAATGTCCATTCACCAAATAACGACAAAATCAACAAGAAGCAAAAAAATAATTTCAAATTCGAGGCTAAAGCTACTTTCAAAACTCTCGTGTACATATCGAAAAAAGATCGAAATCAACGCCTAGCCCAGAGTACAAAATCAAACTACTCTACTATGGACTGGATCCCAGAATAAACGATCGATTTAAACAACACAAAGAACTGATGCGCGTGCAAACTAACTTTGTCACTTTCGCCAGGACGACAGACGTCAGCAGAACCCGCCAACTGCAGATGTAGCTAGCTGGGCCTGTGCCACCCTGGCCTAGCGCTTGTGTGGCGGCATATGTCTAGGCTTCTATCGGTTAAAAATTGTAGAAACAAAAAGGGAAGACCGTTAAGAAAATTCTCAGTTTTTTTTGGTTTAATTCATTTTTTATATACGAAGGGCGATAGCTTAGTTAAAAGATGATTAGGTTTAATATAAATTTATTTTTCTACGTAACCAACCCTTTGGTTAATTAACACATGTTTTTCCTAGATCCAAAATTCCCCTTTTAAAAAAAATCATCACCTTAGGCACTTAAAAAATCGTTTATGGCGGTTTTCACTTTTTCTCAAATGGTCTTTCAAACGGGGGAATAAATAAAAATCACGGGGGGCCAAGTCCGGTGAATAGGGCGGATGCTCGAGAATCTCAAAGCCAGCATCTTGGATTGCTGCCATGGCAACTGCAGACTTGTGTATCGGTGCGTTGTCCTGGTGGAACAGAACTTTTTTCGCAAGTTTTCCTCGACGGTTTTCATGGATTTCGCGAAAAAAAATCTTTTATTTGTTCAACGTAAAGCTTTTCTGTTATAGTGGCACCATGATCAAGGTATTCAATCAATATAACTCCTTGGCTGTCTCAAAAAAGAGAGCTTATGATTCGGCTGATGAAAATGTTTTAAATTTCTTTGGGATTTGAGAATCATGTCATTGATTACTGTTTTTTTCTCAGAGTCGTAATGGTGAAGCCATTGTTATGAATCGAGCCAAAAACGATCAGGATCTTGTTAACTTCCCAGTATATGGGAAGTTCTTGTAATCGCCTCGAAAATCGAAATTGAAATTTGCAACATTTCTTTACGTTTTGAGGTCTATAGAGTATATATAAAGTGTTTTTAGAAAGGGAGATGTATGTGTGTGTGTATGTACGTGCGTACGTACGTATGTACGTTCGTGGACACTTTTTTCTACGAACATAACTCACGTAAACAACGTCGTATCAACTTCGTGGAGGTGTCAATCGAAGCGTCTTTGCAATCTTAAGAGCTGATTAGTTTGTGGGAAACTTTGGTCGGGAGTTTTGCTGTTTTGCCCGTTTGAAGGTCATTTCTGTCATGCGTTATATCTCGCGAACCAAACGTACGATTTTTTAAAACAAGGTGTCAATCGACGCGTATAGACATTTATGTGATTCTATGAATTTTTAAAAAAATTATTGGAGCCGTTTTTTAATTTTTTAAAAAAAGTGCAAAAAATTAGGTTTTTTTCAAAAACACAAAATTTTTAACCTGATTTTCAAACTTAAGTAATCAATGTTTATATAATTTATATACTCCAAATAGTTGTTGTGAAAAAACCAGCAAAAGTTTTTTTCATGATTACAAAAAAAAAATTAAATAAAAAATAAAACATCATTAAACGTTCAAGGTCATTTACGTCATTCATTATATCTCGAGAACTAAATATAATCTATCCTTCATTTAGGTGTCAATCGACGCGTATTATCATTTTTGTGATGTTTTTATTTTTAAAAAATCATTTAATCGGTTTTTTAATTTATTAAAAAAAAATGGAAAAGTAGTGTTTTTTTATAAAAAAAATCATTTTTAACCTGATTTGCACATCGTAATAATAAGTGTTTATAGAATTTATAAAATTTTATCCATTTTTGTAAAGAAACTAGCAAAAACTCATGATTACAAAAAAAAATGTGATCTAAGTGCGACCCTTGAGGCCCACACGACTAACTTCCCAGTGGGATGAATAAAATGCTATAATTTGCTTTTATTATTAATTACTATTATTAATAATTACTATTATTAAAAATTATTATTCTAAATTAATATAATTACTTTTATTATTTTTATCAATTTTTTATCCAACCATAAAAGCTTTGGTAGAGGAAGACGTCTCCACCACCTGGTCATCCTCTACCAAAGCCTCGGCAACCTCGTCCTCTTCGTCCTCGTCATCCTTCTTGTCCTCCACTTCGTCCTCAACTTCGTTCTCCATCTCGGCCTCGGAATCCACAACTATTATTGAGGGTATTTAATTATTGTTTAAAATAATCATTCGTTATTAAGAATGTTTAACCGTTACTGGATAATTATAATTGACTTTATATATACAATATCAAATTATAACTAATATTATTTGATTGTTATTAACAATATTAAATTATTTATAACAATATCCAAATATCACCCAAACCTGATAATATAAGTTTGGAATTTTATAAATTAATCTTTGTTTTTTTTGAAATAACATTATTTTGCAAATTTGATCACAACTTTGCTAAAACGCACAATAATAACAACATTACTATGAAGGTATTTGGTATCTGCACGAATTAATAGTGCGTATCAACAGTTTAAAAATAAGCAATTTTTAGTCGTTTTTTCAGTTTTTTCATCCTAAATAAAAAACGGCCCAACCGATTTTGCTGAAAACTCATTCAATTCTAAGTTACGTAATTACGCGTCGTTTAAAACCAGTCCCACGTCAATCTGATCTTTGGTTCTTGAGATAATCGAGACGAAAAATTATTCCGAACGCACATACGTACATCCGTACATACGTACATCCGTACATACGTACATCCGTACATACGTACATACTTACATCCGTACATACGCACATACACACATACGTACATACACACTCACAGACATCTCTCTAAAAACGATGGACTTGGATTCTAGAGACCTTAAAACGTGGAGATATGTCAAAATTTGGGATTCGCAAAGTCGACCCCATTACAATAACTTCCCATAGGAAACCGGGAAGTTAATAAATAAAAAATAAAAAATCATTCAAGTCAATCAAAGTTTATTAATATTTGCAAAATTTGAGCAGATTTTTAATAGTCTTCACAGCACCATGTTTTAACTTTAATGAAAAACTGCTTTGTAACCTGTCCCCCCTCCGATTGATCCGCGTGAATAATCAATCAAACCAATGCACCAAAATCCTTACGTAATCAATTGACGCTCGCGTGGATGTTATGATTAATATTAAGTCATTCCAATAACTTTTATAAGAGGTACATTTTTATTATTTGAAGTAGTATTATTTCCATAATTATTATTGTGTTTAATATTTTTAATATCTATGTAGATATTACTGGGAAGTTGACCGTGTGGACTTCATGGGTCGCACCTCACGGCTTGTTGAAATATTTCCAATGAGCTCTTCGAAACCTTGAGTCTTGGTACCCAACGCGTGGATACCTATTTTATTCCCAAATGATCTTGCAAAATGCTACATGCACTCCCAGTTGAAATCTTCAACTCCTCAGCAAGAAAATGGACTATTACACGACAATCTTCCAAAAAATTTTTTTTTTGAAATTTTTGACCATTTCCTAAGTCACTGACATCAAAGGAGCATATTTAGAATTACTGGAAAAAAACCAAATGCGTACATGTCTCAGCGTCATTGAACGAAGTTAAAGTGCTTCATTTGATTCTCACTTGAATGAAACATTCAATGATCATTGAAGTAATTATTTTACAACAAGGTGGATTGACAATATCTACTCTACTTTAAACCCAAACATCACGAAAGTGTCAAATAAGCGTGAAAATTCATTTAAAATAATCTAGTCTTGTTGCAAATTGCAATTTATGTTAATTCAATCAGCAAGAAATCGGTGAATCGCACTATGGTGTGATGTACCTGCATTTAAATGAATTTCTCGACGTAGTTTGTGGCACCAGCTATAATTATCTCCATATTCGAATAGACTACAACGGAAAAATGTTAAGCGTTAAGCGATAGTAGTGCTAAATGGACTGAACATTCCGACATTGTATAATTGGTTGCAATTCGTTCGACTGTTGCCGGAATCATGGTTAATCTAAAAGACTGGTCTGGTAAATTGTGGTGAATCGATTGCTGAAAACGTTGACTCCTAATCAATATGTGATTATTGTTTCCCCGTAGGTACCGCTTGGTTGATTATAATACAAGAAATGATTGATTTACACGATTTTTCAGCCACATTTTGATAGATTTCTCTTAAATGATTAGTAGGTGGAGGACTTGAATTTTCGCTTGGTTGTTGTATGTGCAGTGTGTTGAGAGAACATAGTGTGTTCAAGAAGAGAGTGTGTCTAAGTACTTTCAATTTTTATGCCGTAATTAAACGCTCAAATTCAGAACTAAAGTCATCATTTCTGGGTTACAGTAAATCGTAAAAAATACGATTTATGGTGCATTTCAGAGGAGCACTCATAATATTACTCTAATCGCGGTCCAAATTATATCTTGCCCATCACAATTTTTTTGCACTTGTTTTTCTATAAGTAGAAGTTTGAGGTTTGTGCTCCTGTTTTTGATGCCAGAATCTTCAAGCCTACGTCTAATTGAATTCATGGACATCCGACCTCCGTTTCTAATTCGTTTACTCTTGGTCTGTCGCAGACTTAATGTCGAGTTTTTCCTGAATAGCTCAGCGATCAATTTATTGTCCCTTTTTGATGTACCTCTTTTGAAGCCTCTATATGGCTCATCATCGACATCATCATGCTCTTGATACCTCATAATTTACTTCTTTATATAAGAAGCACTAGTTTTGGTATATTTTGCTGCCTGTCGCACACTCATTCTGAGTCCTTTAGGATTGGTAATCAGAAAAACAATTTAAATCCGGGCAGCCGTTGAACGATCAGCAATAAGCGGAAAACTAAAAAGGATTTTAACGAGATTCAACATAGATGCGACAATAACAAGCCACAGATTCAAATCTCAAACATTGCTAGGCACAACTAAGGATCCACGAACCTCGACGGAAAAAAGCGGTATATACGAGGTTTCTTGTGCGGAATGTGACAAAATCTACATCGGACAGACTATAAGGCCGATCCAAAAAAGAATGCAGGAGCACATCAGAGAAGCTGAACTAGCCATCAAAAATGGAAGGACGGAGGTCAGATCATCGGTGGCAAAACAACAAACAAACAAACGGTCCCAACTGGATGCGTATGAGAGTTTGATGATAGCAAGAATCCCAGAATCGAAACGCTTGAATCATGACCTTGGGAACGGTTTTTCGGAGCTAATTAAACTAATCCTTTGAGATCAAGTTAAACCAGGGCTCCGGTAAAGACCTGGGGATCTAATTAACAATAAGTTTAAGATATTTAAGATAGATTATGCCACATTCGTCTTCAGACACAGTGTAACACTGAAGAAGGACACAACTTATGTCCGAAATATATATTTGAAATAAAAAATTGGAAATCCGGTATAAGGAGTAGTGTCTGTTATTTATTATAGAAACACGGTTTAGTATAACTCGTCGAAACTTTATTGATTTAATTTAAATCCGTTTTTTTATAAAGAGAACTCATTTGTTAACCTGCTGTCTTTGCAGAAAATTAAATTATAGTGACGCAATAAATCTAACGCAAAATCAGCACATAAGTTTTTGAACAGGTAGGAAGAAATTACTTGGTTGGTTGGTTGATTGTAGTGGCAGCCCCTTTTATCCTTAGGCCACGATAGGCCCATTGTAGTATCACAGAAGATAAAGGCGGCACTAGAACTTGCAGGATGACGACAACCATCCAGATTCTCATATGAAGCCGGCTATGCAGCCAATGTCTAAATCAGCTATCTCCGTAAGGTTGTCCAGGAAGGGCGAGCCCAAGGTTTGCATGCATTTCCTGAACAGTGCTGGGCATTCGCACAGGGAGTGTTTGATTGTTTCTTCCTTATCCTCTGATCTGTAACTTCGGAAGAAATCATTGAAAGGGACACACAATCTTTCTGCGTGTCTGCCGATCAGACAGTTTCCCGTCAGTACGGAAACGACGGAACATAGGGTTTCACGGCTTGTGTTGATGAGCCGCTTAGTGCGTTTCGAACACAGTGCGTGCCAAGTTTGCCTAGTTGTATTACAGGTTTCTTCGAGCAGCTAGGTCCTATTCGCAGCCTCCACGTAGTACTGCTTAAATCTTAGCTTTATGTAGGCTAGAGGTTGGCCGATTTGGGTGTAAGTGTATACTCCTGGAACTCAGTGCCAGCTCTCGCTAGGGCATCTGCTTCGCAGTTTCCCGGTATATCACTATAACCCGGTACCCAGCAGTGGCGAGGCGTTCATACAAGCCGATTCCCATCTGCTTCCCTTTCCAAATATGGTCCAAAAATGTCTAACACTTCAGTTTTATAAGAGAATGAAGTGTTTATTTACTTGCATGCATCACTGTAAACATGCTCAATCGTTCCACTTGATCTCAGTGTTTATTCCATCATACTCCATTCTCTTCATCTCCTCACCCTCATAGTTCCATAATAGCCAGCAAAGCGATCAACATCTGTAAGAGTTGCAGCAAAGCTTTCCGAGTCTCGAATTCATCAATAATTTAAGGTGCCGTGGGCATTCAACTCCCGTTTGTTGGAATGGCAGCTCGGTTTTCCTCAATAGGATATGGAAACAATTGAAAAAGCCGGTAGCGTTCCCGGCTTCTCAAATAGCAAGCGGCTTACCCACAGTAATTTTTCACCCCTCGCCACTGGTACCCAGCAAAGAATTACTTCACAGTGAAGCGACATCACGTTCAGTTGTGAGCGCCATTCCATAGCAATTTTACTTGCAATACGTTCTTCTGAGACACACTGTAGACAGTTTTTATTGAGTCCTACAATCAATTTATATCGCCATCATTGAACATTTTAATTTTTAAATCTTTGTAAAGATTGTAAAAAAAGTGTGGCCTGGAGAGCATATTTTCTACAAGACAGTTTCGAAGTTGGTCACGTCTTTCTTTCTGTCTATTTCTGAGTATGAATCAGTCAAATTTATCTTTTAAATGATCATATCTTTATGCTTCCATTTGCTGTATGTAGTTTTGATAAAGTTTCCACCGGTCGATTTATTGGCTTTGCGGCTAACCGCATGTTTCATGTAAACTTCGAAAAAGAAGTAAACACCTCAAAGTAGAGAGTTCCAAATAAATAATCTTTTCCTATTTTGTTAGTTGATGAAAACATCCTTAGAACTCGATTTGAAATTTTGAGATTTGAGAGATATAAAACTTTCGATAGGCATATCTTTCATTGTTGCTGTCATTTTGACAATATGTTTAGTTTACTTTGGCAAATTACCATGCAAAGACTTGCGCCTAAACAACGTCACCAAATAGTGGAAATTTGTTTTCGAAATTCGCATTCCGTGTGCCAAACTTTAAGAGCATTTCGTCTATTTTATGGTGCTCATAATCGTCCATCTGCGCAGCTCACACGCAATACGATAGATAGATTTATGTCCACGTATACTCTATTGGACAATGTTCATCCAACACGAGTTCGTACAGTGCGCACCGAGGCAGCCATTGCTGCTGCAGTGGGTAGTGTGACTGAGGATCTAAATTTATCGATTCGACACCGTTCCTAACGACATGGTCTCTGTCTGTCTACTACATGGAACATTTTGAGCAAATATCTTGGACTAAAGCCCTATAGCATCCAAATAGTGCACCAAATGAAGCCATTGGAACATCGTTGGCGTCGTACGTTCGGTGGATGGGCAGAGAATGAGTCAGAAGTTCAATCGTATTTTTACCGTCAAATCGGCTCATTTCCGGCTGAATGAGTTCGTGAATAAGCAAAATCGCCGTATTTGGTGTGAGGATAATTCTCAAGAAACTTTGGAAGCCCCATTATACTCCCGGGAAGTCACTGTATGGTGTGGTTTGCTTGCGGGCGGTATAATTGGTCCTTTCTTTTTCAAATCTCAAGACGGAACCATCTTACCGTACATATAGGGTGGTTGTTTAAAAAGTTTTCAATTTCGTTTCGTTTCCATGAGAAAATTTATAGTCAAATTTAGAATTTTACGAATGGTCAATTATTTCTATTTATTTTCAGCTTAGGCTTCAAATTGCTTCGAAAAGCATGAACATGTAAAAGGAGCCACAATTTGTTTAGCATAAATATACTGCTTATGCATTTTTGACTAAAAAATGGTCATGTTATTCAATAAATAAATTGAGAGCAGATTTGTTGTAGCTAAAAACTTTTTTTAGCTACAAAATTGGCTCCATAAGGTCCCTTCTTTCTGAAAACTGTTGTTTAATCTCCATACAGTCTGGCATATTTTTATTAAAATAACCCTACACCATATGCCACACTCGCATTGCAACTATGTAAAACGCCCTCGCTTTTCAATGATAGACATTGTCCATTTTCCTGTGGGCTAAAGGCTGATTGCAAACAATCGTGAACAAGTGTTTTTTTTCCCCGGTGAAGTGAAATACCTTTTTACTTCCTAGTGAAAGTGATCAATACGTTTACTGGATGTACTCCCTAGACTCCTCGAATTCATTGGAACGAACGGATGAATGGAAAGGTGATATTAATGGGCGAATAATTTAAGAACGATGCTGCAAGTCAATATTTCTATTACATTTTGTACATGACGTTTATTGAAATGCGATCTTACATAAACCAACTACGACTATAAAATATTTATAGTTATTTCTCGAAGGCATGGTCGTTATGCTTAGTGGTTTTTGTCGAATAGTGAAACCTGGTCGTTGATTATGAACTATTGCTTGATGTTTTTTTTTCTCAAAATTTTGTAGATACATTCATTGCATCTGCTGTCATTTGTTTGCTGTATTCATCCCCGAGCATTTAGTGGTAGTTAAATTGACTTTTATTGGCTTCTCTGGAAATTATGGTTGGAGCTTTCTAAATGAAAATTGAATTATTGGCCTGCAAATGGCATTGCAGTTCCTCGTCGTCTAAAAAACAATATTGAGAAAAAATACTTTACTATGCCATTAATGTGATTGAGCAGGAAAAATCAAGATTTTGTGGTTAAAATTAATCGGTTGAACTTTCAGCATCTCTTAAAATAGGTCTTATTGTTATCTTTCCAAGAAAAAAAAACGAGGAAGTTGGTATTTGCGACCCTTGTTTTTATTGCAGTAGCTTACAGTATCTAGTTTCTTTCATTTGCGGACATCATCAAGCATATTTTGTTTAAATTATTTAAAGCCGGTCTACCGTATTAGTCAAGTTTCGGCTATGAGTATTTAAAAAAATACGGTTTCGAAAATAACGCGTTTAAAATTTGAAGTAAACGCTGGTAGCGGACTAAACCTTCTACTGAAATCAGATTTTTGGCCTAGTGGAACATTGGTCAAAGCGTTCACCAGTCGTCGTTCCGTTGATTCTCGTCAGCCTCGGTCGCACAAATCTCAGGATTTTCAACGCCCTCATCCGATACGATCTCAGCTGTAATAAGTGAATCTAATTCTTTTTCATCAGGTGAATCCAGCGTGGGACATCTTAGTAATAATTCTAATTCTAATAATAGTCTTACTGCTTATTACCAAAATGTTCGTGGCTTAAGGTCCAAACTGTCTAACCTTAAAATTTCAACCCTTCTTTCTTCCCATGACTTAATCTGCTTAACAGAAACGTGGTTGAATGATTCTATTTCCGATACTGAGCTGTCTTCGGATTACGTATTTTACCGGCGTGATCGTGATTTCTCTCTTTTTGGGAAATCCGATGGTGGTGGTGTGCTGGTTGCCGTAACGAAATCCATTCCGTCCTCCCTTTGTCATCAATTTCAGCCATCTCATCCGGTTGAATCTGTTTTAGTGAGAGTATCAACTTCTAGCAGCTCCTATATACTGGTTTGCTCGGTTTATATTCCGTGTAACTCTCCTTTGTCGGTCTTTGAAACCTTTTTTGATGAAATTTCAACGTACCTTAACTCCCTTAAAAAAATTCCACATCTATTGTTATGTGGTGATTTCAACTGTCCCTCGGTTGAATGGTTTTCGTATCCTTCTTCAATCACCAAATCGTCTATCAGTCTTTCCATCCTCCTTTCCTCTTTTCTTTCACATTTTTCCCTGTTCCAGCATAACTCATTCCCTAACATAAATGGCCGGTTGCTTGATCTAGTCATGACTAATTTTCCATCTTCTCTTGTTTCTGTCTCTAACTCAAATTTTCCGTATGTTCCTATTGACCCACATCCTCCTCCTCTTAATATCTTGGTAACTTTGCCAATGACCAGGCAACCTGACTTTTTTCCCGGCTGCTTACAATTTCTTTAAAGCTGACTATCTCTCTTTATGTCGTGAGTTATCATCAGTTGATTGGTTCGCATTCTTCTCAAATCTCAATTGTGAGGAATCCGTAAACAAATTTTACCAACTGCTTTCCAATCTGATTGTCCACTTCACCCCCTGTCGTCGTTCTTCTAGAAAAACGGATCCTCCATGGCTCACTATTACGGCTCTCAATGCCATTAAGCTTAAAGACAGGGCTCACCAAAAGATGAAAAGGTCTGACTCACTTGAAACGCAACTCGAGTTTCGAAAGCTTCGGTCCTGCGCTAAGATGGAAATTCGTCGAGCTATTCGTACTTACCATTTTTCCATTGAAGACTCGTTCCTCTCCAATCAGACCAAGCTTTTCTGGTCCTATATAAGATCTCTAAGGTCTTCCTCGTCTATTCCTAATATGGTCCATTGGAATGATTCCGTTGCCTCCTCTGCTGTTAGCATCAATGATCTGTTTGCTTCTTACTTCTCGTCAACTTTTTCTTCTAGTGTCCCTGCCCCCTTCATTCCCAATGCAGCCTCTCACAATGAAGTGATCTCTTCAATTACAGTTGATCATCTCTTAATAAGCACTGTTATTGACTCCTTAGACTCCAATGTTGGTGCTGGTCCTGACGGCATCCCAAATTTTTTCATTAAATCATTAACATCTTCACTGTGTTTTCTTCTTTCCTTCATATTTAATCTGAGCTTATCTACTGGTACTTTCCCTCAATGTTGGAGGATGGCTTATATTTTACCTGTTGTCAAATCTGGTGATCCTTCGTCCGTTACAAACTATCCTCCCATATCCCGTCTCTCTGCTTTTCCTAAAATCCTTGAGCGTATTGTCCATTCATGTCTCTACACTGCCTTGGGTCATTTTATAGTTCCGCAGCAACATGGCTTCCTTCCGAACCGCTCCACGACCTCCAACCTACTGGTCATGTCTAATTCTATTGCTGTCGCTCTTGATAATCATCTTCAGGTTGATGCCATATACACGGATTTTTCCAAAGCTTTCGACACTGTTGGCCATTCGATACTATGTCGTAAGCTTGAGTTGTTTGGGGTTTCTGGTTCCCTTCTATTATGGATATCTTCCTACTTGTCCTATAGAGCCTATCGTGTTTCCGTTTGTGGTAGCTATTCCGCTCCATTCTATCCCCGATCTGGTGTCCCTCAAGGTTCCATTCTTGGACCTTTACTATTCATTCTCTTCATTAATGATCTTCCATCTCTGTTTGACTCTTCCTGCCTTCTTTATGCTGATGATCTCAAGTTATTTAGAGTGATTAGATCTCTTGACGACTGCAAAGTTCTTCAAAAAGATTTAATCACTCTCTGTTCTTGGTGTGAAGCAAACTCTCTCTTCCTTAATATTCCTAAGTGTCATGCAATGTCCTTTTCCCTTAAGTCTACGCCCACTTCCTTCGATTACTCCATTGACTCAATTATATTGAATGTGGTTGATCAAGTGAAGGATCTGGGGGTGATCTTTGATCCTAAACTGAAGTTTGATGGTCACATTTTCAGTGTTGTTACCAGGGCCTCAAAGCTTTCGGGTTTTGTACTGAGGCATTGCCGTATATTCTCTAATCCTCATTCTGCGTTGCAATTATTTGTGAGCATCGTACGTTCACTGCTTGAATATTCTTCACAAACTTGGTCACCTCATTTTGTCTATTTAATTGCCCTACTTGAATCTGTTCAGCGTAAGTTTACACGCTTTCTCTTTTGTAAATTTAAAATCCCTTATTTGCCTTACAATGAACGTCTTCTGTTTCTTCATATTTCTCCATTGGCTTGTTGCGGATCAATTCTCATTTTAGTCGTTCATTTTTTTTTCATTTCTTTCAAATTGGAATATATTCAATTTTCCCTCAGTACACGTCCAAATAAGCAGCATTGGCAGTACTAAATCCCAACTTAGTAATCCACCACACGCGCTGTCTCTCTTGCGAGGTGAGTTTAAGTGATCGAGCGCGAATCGGTTCACTTTGCATGCTGTCGCCTTCTGATTGGCCGAAAAGCTTCTGACATATTACCATATATGGTAATAATTGGAGCACAAATGCTTCAACGGGTGATCGCGGTGGAAAAAGAAAAGGTGAGAAAAAGTGGTTGACAGGGAGTCGAAGAAAAGACGTGGTCGCTGAAGGAAGAAAATTCGGTTTGTTTTTTTTTGGAAAAAGAATGCTTGCACGGAGAGTGTGAACGGTAATATAGCGAAACGATTGAAATAATGCTAAAGTTCGCGAATCGCGCGATATACATTTTGTTGGAGATTTCTGGTTTTGGAGTTGTTGAATTTCTAATTTTTGCGATTGGCAGTCGAAGTGAGGAGTGGAATTATTCCTGTTAAATAACCTACAGTATCGAGTGGGTTTCCAGAGTGAGTTTTTATGGGACCGCTGTCTGGAAACAACGACAGCGACAAGCAACGTCTTCGGCGGGGCCACATAGCAGACATGCAGAGCCTAACACAGCATTCGTCCCGGAAAAGGAGTTCAGTGGAAATGTGAAGCTTCCTGCGAACGGCCGACAGTAATAAAGGAAATTAAAATCAAAAAAAAAGGAAAGTGAATTAACGTAAGATGTTGATGTTGTTTCTGTAATTTATCTTATGCAAATAATTCAAGAAATGTATGTGATCTAGCTTTGAAATACCAGTTCTTAGGCATTTCATGTGTATTTAGCTTTCTTTGTAATAATACGATTATAAATAGTAAGTTCAAACGGGAAGCAACTTGCTTTCAAACTGTAGAAATTTCTTTAGATTTTTTTTGACAATGTGAGAAATTGTTAACCAGTAACTTCATATTGTATGTGTTAAGAACTATGATAAAAAAACAAAAAAAATTTATATATATAAACATAGGTGAAATAATATGAAGTGAGTTTTTTCTTCATGGTTCTCCTCTCCTCAGCATGTGCGCGATTGGGTGTTGTCCGGATATAGAAGTTTCTTTTGTCGATGTGCCTTTTATTAGCCCACGACCCGGTGAGCTAGCCGGTTTATAAAAAAACATGTTATCTATGGTCGCCTCTATGCGACCACTGTTGGTGGGTGCTCCGCACGGGGGCCTCCTCTCGGCGGTCATCGTCCATGGTGCATCCGAAGTGGCGGAGCACATGGATGGTGATTGTCTGGGATGGAGGTGAAGGAATGCGGGGCACACAACACATGGCGCCCAAACGTTTCGGCCTTTTTGCCTTTCTAAATTCTAAATTCTAACCTCTAAATTCATAGTGTTGTCGAAATTCGGAAAAGTGTCGGGTAATTCGCGTAGTTTGTTTGAATCGGGATTGTGATTATCTCAATCACACCCAGTAATCGCTTCCACGTTTGAAACCGTCGCAATCCCTGTTTCGACACACTTCTATTAAATTTATAAAATAAATTCACTTTTAACTTGTAGTCGTCGGATAATTTGTTCGAATCGTGAATCATCTCGTTTTACGTACTTCACATTTTGTTGTGACACACAATTTAAGTGTCTAATTAAATTTTGTATCTGATCGCGTATTGTCTGTTAATGGGGAGACCAAATATATCCTTTAATATATATATATACTATATAATCACTTCATGTTATTCCGATTCGTATGTGAATCGACACAATAATACTTTTGTAAACCACTGTTGTAAAAACTTTTGTAAAACAAATTATGTAAAAACTATGTACAATAATTTAAGTCAAAAATTTATGTAAATTCATGTAAATCTATTGTAAACCACTCACACTCACCCTCATCCAATCGGTTTCGGTAGTACGCGTTTAGTATCTTCGCCGCGTTTAGTATTTGAACATATCGCCCATTGGCGTTTAATTGATATAGTTAGCGTAGTTTTGTGGCGTTTCGCTTTAAGCGAGTAATTTGGACCGCTTTTTGAGTTAGGCAGAGTATCGTTAAGTTGTAATATAGTATCGTGTACTATAGTATCGTATTACATCGTATCTTATCCTATCGTTTCGTGTAATACCTTATTCGTTAAAATAACTAAATCTTCTATATAATCCGCGCAACCATTTAGTCGCTCTATCACTTAACACTACACATACTATCTAATATCTTAATCTATATATATCATTCTATCCTGCAACATGGATATTCCTCAGGCATTCTGGCCCAAAGTAGTATCTTCTCCGGTTACGTCTCGGGAAATCAGACCATCCCTCGAGTTAGGGAGTGAGTCCAATCCTTTTTCCATTAATCATCCGCTACAAGTGTCTGAAGTGGGAGGCAGTTCCCCACCTAATCAATCCGTGGTGATAAACATTCCGCCCGAACAATGTCAGGCGCCCATCATTTTCAACAGTCCGAAACACATTGTGACTGAAAAATCTATCCACACTGCGGATTTATATATGTTAAATCAAGGTGACCCTTTTCGGTATGTAAGTCCGACACAACCTGTAGGGGAGGTGAAAACTCCACCCCCTATGTATCCAGACGTTCCTTATACTCATAGTTTTCCTCCACATGTAAGGGAAACCTTAAACACCTCTGTCCGTCATAATGTACCCATATTTAAATGGGGCATTACGTTCAATGGAACCAACTCTAGTCTCAACGCCGAGACTTTTATATTCCAAGTCGAGACTCTCTCTCGCACATATCAGGTTTCGTTTGCAGAACTCATCGCGAGTTTCCATTTATTAGTTCGTGGACCAGCAGCGGTCTGGTATTGGAAATATCTCCAACTACATACCCAGTCCTTTGATTGGGACGGCTTTAAGGCCGCTTTTCTGAGTCGATATGGCTCTCTTACCTCCGATGTGGATATCCGACGACGTATTGACGCGCGGATTCAAAAACCTTCTGAAACCTTCATTGAGTTCTTTGATGCGGTTGAAGGACTGACCCTTCAGCTTCGGCATCCATTACCGGACACTGACCTACAAGTCATCCTATATCGCAACATGTCCACCCGTCTGAGCGATCATTTAGCTGGTCGCACCTTTAACAACACTCGCGAACTAGTCCAATGTTGTATTTCCGTCGAGAGTGTATGGAACATCAACACTCCTGTAAAACGGACTATTCCTTTCGTGCGGCGTTCAGTGCACGAAATTCATCTTACGTCTGGGTCGAAAAACGTCGATCCTATCAACTCTCGTCGTTCTTCTGGTAATCCATTCAGACAGGCAGACGTATCTCCTACAGTTCGCTCTTCCGAAACTTTTGCTAACTCCGTTATCTGTTGGAACTGTAAGCGTAGTGGGCATTCCTTCGGAAATTGTCCAATTCCGGTAAATCGACTTTTCTGTTTTGGATGTGGCCACGATGGCGTCCTGAAAAGTAACTGTGCTAAATGCAATCCTTCGGGAAACGGGCGAAGGAGTGTGTCGTTCGCGGGGAATCGATCCACTCCAGTCATCGCCAACAACATGCCTCTGAATCGGTCCGACCGAATAAAAACACGTATCCCAGTCCGACCCGAAGCAAATACGCTTCTGTAAATCAGGTACCTTCCCTCTCTAACATCTCTATGAGAGATGTCACCATCCAAACGGACCCCAATATCAATTTAAAACCTGTTGTGTTACCTGTTGAGTCCATACATAGCGATCTTGTTTCCGTGACGTCACCTCATATAGTTCATCCCTCTATTAAATCTAAATGTCGCCTACTGTCCAATAGTCGCCTACGTCGGTGTAAACGTACGGCATTATATTTTTATAAACTTCGTCAACTGCGTAAGGCAGTACTACACTCCATATATTCCGATGATCCTTCAGCGGATTCCCGACCTTTTCGTGAAATAGCCATAAATGGGCATAAACTCTCTGGGTTACTCGATAGTGGAGCTAGCGTTAGCGTTTTGGGTCATGGGGCTTTAGACCTTATATCTAAATTACAACTTTATCTGCATTCTTCCAAACTCCACATTAGTACTGCTTCTGGACAACATGTCTCCGCGTTAGGTTATGTAGACACTTCAGTCTCCTTCGGAAACTTAATCAAACCCATTCGATTTTTAGTAGTCCCTTCTCTAGGACATTCCGTGTATCTGGGCATCGATTTTTGGAACGCATTTAATATCGTACCTTTTCAGTTACCTTCTCTGCAAGTACTTAATACTGTTTCTAGCTCTAAAGGTGATGTGTATCATCATCTATCTACAGCGCAGCAAATGCAGCTTCAATCTGTTATCCAGACCTTTCCGTCCTTTAATGAGCGTGGGTTGGGAAAAACTTCTCTTTTGAGTCATACTATCGATACGGGTTCCGCTAAACCCGTTAAACAACGTTACTATTCAGTGTCTCCTGTTATTCAATCTCAGCTATATACCGAATTAGATCGTATGCTTTCTCTTGGCGTTATAGAGGAAAGTCAGAGCTCATGGAGTTCTCCCGTCACTTTGGTCCGCAAACCCGGTAAAAATCGGCTTTGTCTTGACGCGCGTAGGGTTAACGAGGTCACTATCAAGGATGCATATCCACTTCCGCTAATTGAGGGTCTCTTATCTCGTCTACAATCTACTAAATTCATAACCAGTCTAGATCTCAAGGACGCCTTCTGGCAAATTCCTTTATCTATGGACTCGCGCGAAAAGACCGCTTTTACAGTCCCTGGTCGTCCTCTTTATCATTTCACTGTTATGCCTTTTGGTCTTTGCAACGCCCCACAAACTATGTGTCGTCTCATGCATAAAGTCATTCCGCACGAGTATCATGACAAAATTTTCGTCTATTTAGACGACCTACTCATTACTAGTGCCACCTTTGAGGAACATTTAGATCTATTAAGTAAAGTAGCTCAATTTCTTACTTCCGCCGGCCTTACTATTAACGTCGACAAAAGTAAATTCCTTCAACGCGAGATCAAATATCTCGGATATATAGTCAGTGACGGTATCCTAAAAACCGATGCGGATAAAATTTCTAGTATTGTTGACTACCCCACTCCTAGGTCCGCTAAGGACGTACGGCGTTTTATGGGAATGGCGGGTTGGTATCGTCGTTTCATCCTTCGCTTCGCTAGTATCACTGCGCCTCTAACCGATTTACTTCAGAGCAAGCGTTCGTTTAAGTGGAATGACTCCGCTGAAAACGCTTTCTCGCAAATAAAACAAGCCCTAATTTCGGCTCCAGTTTTAATTAATCCAGACTTTAGTAAACCCTTCTTTATACAGTGTGACGCCAGTACTACCGGTATCGGTAGCGTGTTATTTCAGAAGGACGAGGATGGTAAAGAGCATCCTATTGCCTTTATGTCCGGTAAATTAAATTCGGCCCAACGTAACTATACTATCACGGAACTCGAATGCCTGGCGGCTGTACAAAGTGTAAAAAAATTTCGCGCCTATATCGAGGGGTTTTCTTTTACTATCATTACCGATCATGCCAGCCTCAAGTGGCTGATGCGGCAAACTGACCTTTCCGGCAGACTGGCTCGTTGGAGTCTCAAACTACAAGGATTTGACTTTCAAATCCAACACTGCAAAGGATCCGTAAACGTCGTCCCAGACGCGTTGTCGCGCGTACATGAAGGTATTGTAGCCGGCAATATCTCTATTCTCTCTGACCAAACTTTAACTTCAATTCTTCCGGAACATGCTTCTCTGCATCCTTTAATTCCTGAGTCAGCCTTTAGTGACTCCTCATATCTAGAGCGTATCGATCTTATACAGCAAAACCCCGATAAATTTTCTAATATTTGGGTACAAAACGGGAAAATCTATATTAATACCGGTGTCATGTCGGATGACCAAGTAAATATCCCTCAAACTAAACTATGGGTGCCCGACAGTGTACAACAACTGCTCATATCTCACAGTCATAGCTCCCCTGTATCCGCACATAGTGGTGTCCATAAAACCGCCGAAATATTGCGTCGGTATTTCTATTGGCCACGTCTCAAACTCGACGTCCGTAAATTTATTAGTCAATGTTCTGTCTGCAAACAGACAAAGTCTAATAACCAAACTCTACGTCCTCCTCTCGGACAAATGCGTATTTCTGAGCGTCCACTGCAACGCCTGTTCATTGACTTTCTGGGTCCCTATCCCCGTTCTAAGTTCGGAAATACGCAACTTTTCGTGGTGCTGGACCACTATTCCAAATTTCTATGGCTTAAGGCCATGCCTAAGGCAACTGCCGAGTCCGTTGTGAACTTTCTGTCCGAAAATATTTTCCATACTTTTGGCGTTCCTGAATTTATTCATTCCGATAACGGAGTGCAATTTGTGTCTAAAGTTTTCACGCAACTTCTGTCAGACTACAATATCACCCAAGTTCTAAATCCTCGATATTCTCCGCAGTCCAACGCTTCTGAGCGTGCCAATCAATCCATTCTATCCGCTATTCGCTCTTATATTGGTGACGACCATCGTAATTGGGACCGTTCCCTGGTGGAGACATGCGCTGCATTTCGGAACGTAGTGCATGAATCCACTGGTTGTTCACCGCATTTTCTAATGTTCGGATTTCAGGCTATTAGACATGGCTCGGACTACACTCTCCTACGTAAATTATCTTCTTTAGCTGACGGTCAACTAAGTGTCACGGAGCGCAACGACAAAATGCGCGATATTCAAATCAAGGTCCAAGCTAAACTTCAAGAATCCTACTTGAAGGGTAAACGCAGATACGATTTGCGTAGTAAGCCCCGAATGTTTCAGCCCGGTCAAGCTGTACATGTCCGTAATCATGTCTTGAGTAAGGCTGTTGATCGGTTTTCCGCCAAACTTGCCCCGAAGTTTGTGCCTGGAATCATTGTTCGACCTGTGGGACAGGTTGCTTACGAAGTTCGGGATATGTCCGGTAAAACTCTTGGTGTATGTCACGCACAGGACATTAAGAGTTAACTTCGATCTGTATATTTTGTTGATAGCTATCTGTATATATATCGTACATATATTAGTATGTCAAATTTTTTGGTGAGTTTGTAGATATCGGTAGTATTTAGTACAGGACGTGGTCCCTTATAAAATTAGTAGTCCAGTGAGTTTTCCTAATGGCCTCGTCGTGTGACGTATTGGTTGCATTAGTGTGGACGGGTATTGTATTAGTATATATATCTGCGTCGCATATAGTTAGGTTGTACCTTGTTTAGTATCTGTTCATATATCCTTAGGTTGAATAGTTGGGTTTGGAGTCTTAAAATGCTAGAGAATTGACGACCTCTGGGGTCCCTAAACTAGTCCGCGTTGAGCGTTGACGCCTGTATATAATGTAAATATTTTTGGTATATCTAGTATCATATTATTAATAATTGCTCACAGGAAGTGAGACCATTTTTTTTGTAGTATAACCATATCTCTTTATCTTTCGAATATTACCCATTTTACCTATCGGAATCTTATATTCCTCATCTTTTCATCTTCGGTATACAACCGTTTCAGTTGCTAGGCAACTTTCTTAGGGGTAGGGGGGGTTCATATTGAACTCTAAATGTATGTATTTGTCTTCGTCTTTAAGTTCTGGTTTGTTTCTTTGGCTGATTCGAGACTGGGGTTAAAGTCTGTCAGGTTAGACCTGAGGTTCTCTATGGGGTTTCAATACAGAGGGCAACGGTCGATCCTTTGTAGTTAGTACAGCTCAACCCCAGTGTAAAACTCGGAAGGTACACCATTTCGTTTTTCAGTGTCGTGTATTGTCCCGGATATCTCGTCGTAACATTATGTCTGATCTGTAATAGCGATTTCATTACTCATCTTTTCAACACGCCCGTGTTTCATTTTGTTTGATAACTCAGTAACCCGCCGTTGATAGGTTCCGTTCCTGTTTTGAGCTACTTCGACTACTAAGTTAGTTTTGAAGGCTTATTTCGGGTAAAACTGTCGATTGAGTAGAGTTACCTTAACGTAATACCGTATCGAGGAAATTGCGTGAACATGTATGATGATTTCGACGTTAAGACGTTTTGACTACATCTGCTGAGTTTCACGTAAGACTTCCCATTTTATTAAAACCCTCCTGGTTCGTTTGAGTGAGCATGATGATTTCGACGCGTAGACGTTTTGATTACATTTGCCTAGCCTCATACCAACCATGAGATCTTTCATTACTTAGAGTTCATACATAGCCCGGCTTTATTGTGGAGAGACTCTTCTCAGGGCGGGGTCGTCCCCACGTTCTGTTGCGGATCAATTCTCATTTTAGTCGTTCATTTTTTTTTCATTTCTTTCAAATTGGAATATATTCAATTTTCCCTCAGTACACGTCCAAATAAGCAGCATTGGCAGTACTAAATCCCAACTTAGTAATCCACCACACGCGCTGTCTCTCTTGCGAGGTGAGTTTAAGTGATCGAGCGCGAATCGGTTCACTTTGCATGCTGTCGCCTTCTGATTGGCCGAAAAGCTTCTGACATATTACCATATATGGTAATAATTGGAGCACAAATGCTTCAACGGGTGATCGCGGTGGAAAAAGAAAAGGTGAGAAAAAGTGGTTGACAGGGAGTCGAAGAAAAGACGTGGTCGCTGAAGGAAGAAAATTCGGTTTGTTTTTTTTTGGAAAAAGAATGCTTGCACGGAGAGTGTGAACGGTAATATAGCGAAACGATTGAAATAATGCTAAAGTTCGCGAATCGCGCGATATACATTTTGTTGGAGATTTCTGGTTTTGGAGTTGTTGAATTTCTAATTTTTGCGATTGGCAGTCGAAGTGAGGAGTGGAATTATTCCTGTTAAATAACCTACAGTATCGAGTGGGTTTCCAGAGTGAGTTTTTATGGGACCGCTGTCTGGAAACAACGACAGCGACAAGCAACGTCTTCGGCGGGGCCACATAGCAGACATGCAGAGCCTAACACAGCATTCGTCCCGGAAAAGGAGTTCAGTGGAAATGTGAAGCTTCCTGCGAACGGCCGACAGTAATAAAGGAAATTAAAATCAAAAAAAAAGGAAAGTGAATTAACGTAAGATGTTGATGTTGTTTCTGTAATTTATCTTATGCAAATAATTCAAGAAATGTATGTGATCTAGCTTTGAAATACCAGTTCTTAGGCATTTCATGTGTATTTAGCTTTCTTTGTAATAATACGATTATAAATAGTAAGTTCAAACGGGAAGCAACTTGCTTTCAAACTGTAGAAATTTCTTTAGATTTTTTTTGACAATGTGAGAAATTGTTAACCAGTAACTTCATATTGTATGTGTTAAGAACTATGATAAAAAAACAAAAAAAAATTATATATATAAACATAGGTGAAATAATATGAAGTGAGTTTTTTCTTCATGGTTCTCCTCTCCTCAGCATGTGCGCGATTGGGTGTTGTCCGGATATAGAAGTTTCTTTTGTCGATGTGCCTTTTATTAGCCCACGACCCGGTGAGCTAGCCGGTTTATAAAAAAACATGTTATCTATGGTCGCCTCTATGCGACCACTGTTGGTGGGTGCTCCGCACGGGGGCCTCCTCTCGGCGGTCATCGTCCATGGTGCATCCGAAGTGGCGGAGCACATGGATGGTGATTGGCTGGGATGGAGGTGAAGGACTGCGGGGCACGCAACAGGCTTCTAGAAGGATATATCTTGACCTATGCTAGAACTGAAGTTTACTTCAATTCTACATTACTCCGTTTACCACGAACTTATAATAGTCTACAGTTTGGACCTTTTCCACCTTCTCTTGCATCATTTAAGCGTAACTTAGCAAATGTAATTTTTAGTTAATGGATTTATTTCACTTTTTTACTTAATCATTTAATTACTTTTTATGATTTTTATTTACTTTGTTGTTTTTTCTTATACATTTTGTAATTGGAGTTCAACTCTGTTAAATGTGCTGGAATAAATAAATAAATAAATAAAAAAAAATAAACTGCTGCGCCGGAATTTAAATTTCGAGTACTTGAAGATTTCTTCCAACCATGGTTGGTTGTAGAGGCAGCCCTCTTTATCAAAAGATAGCTCACTTGGGCCACGATAGGCCCATTTTGATACCACAAAAGATTGGGACGACACTAGAACCTACAGAATGACGAGAACCATTTAGATTCTCGTATGAAGTTGGCTATGCAGCTAATATTTAAATCAGCTACTTTCGTGAGGCTGTCCAGGAAAGGTGAGCCTAAAGTTTGCATGCATTTCCTCGATAGTGCTGGGCATTGACACAGAAAGTGTTGGGTTATCTCTTCCTCGTCTTCCGATCTGCAACTTCGGCAGAAATCGTTGAAAGGAACACCCAATCTTTCTGCGTGTCTGCCAATCAGACAGTGCCCCGTCAGTCCGGATACGATAGAACTTAACTTGGCACCTTCACTGTAACCTACTCTACGAGAAATTTCTCTAAATGAGTAACCCTCTTCCTTAAAAGCCATCGCAGAACCTCTTGCTTCAATAGACATTTGTCGCTTCGAGGACATTTTTCTATCGAAAAACACTTTGAGTACTTTTTAAGTTCAAATCCTGTACTAAACTGAAATCTCTAAGAGTGACGTGCTCTTTTATAACACTGCCTTTAGTCAATACTACTGTTAAATAATAAAATTTCTAAGATGTAAGTGTAAATAATTGTTTAAGACAGGTCATTTTAAAGATAGGTGAATATTATTACTGTGTTCTTTTTTATGCCGGTAGGTGTATACAGGGTGTTTTGTATTCGGTGGCATTAAATGACACCACATATTCCTTGAAGTGTCCCAAGAAAAAAATCGTATGGGAGGGGGTGGTAATCTGACAATCGGAACTTAGATACATCTTAAAGTCTATTATGTAATACGTACTGCCACAAAATTTCAATG
Source organism: Oxycera nigricornis (assembly GCA_963942545.1). Lineage (NCBI taxonomy): Eukaryota > Metazoa > Arthropoda > Insecta > Diptera > Stratiomyidae > Oxycera > Oxycera nigricornis. The sequence continues at coordinate 92,182,386 of OZ012661.1, read as the reverse complement.
GAATACTACTGTGTACAAATATGACCCGGAATTTTCAATTTAATTTTTGCGGAGTTTTTAAGTTGGAAAGAGTGTCACTGACATCTGAGTCAAATTTCACGGCAATATCTTCATTAGTTGAGCAGTGACGCTCATTTTCGTAAACAGCCAAAATTGATTTTTTTCGATTTCTACCAAGCCCGAAAATATCCAACAAAGAAGTTCGAATAAATTTTGTGTTCGGAATGAAATTTCTGCTGCTGAAACGCTCAGAATGTTGCAAAAGGCTTTCAGCAAACAGGCCATGTCTAAAACACAAGTGTATGAATGACATGAAATGTTCAAAGAGGATCGTGAAGGCGTTGAAGACGAACCACGTCAAAGACGATCAAGAACATCAACTGATGAACATCACGTCACGTAAATCAAAGAATTGCTGCTGCAAAACAGTCGATTGACTACAAGAGAGCTTGCTGATGCTGTTGGAATTTCAAATTGGTCAGTCAACACCATTTTAAAAGATGTTTTGTGCCTCAGAAGAGTCTAACCGCGATGGGGGTGAAAAATGCTTAATTTCATGGAAAAATAGCGTCGTGTTAAAGTGTGTGAAATGATGCTTTCTGACTATCAGGATGAGCTCAAATGCACGATTATGGGATATGAGACTTGGATCTATGCTTACGACCCGGAAACAACCGATCAATCAAGCGAATATCGTGCTAAAGGTGAGACAAGACCGAAAAGATCGCGCCAAAGTCGTTCAAAAATCAAGGTTATGTTGACAGTTTTCTTCGATTATCGTGGTGTGGTGCATTCCATGAATTCCTTCCAACCGGACAAACTGTCAACAAAAAATACTAATTGAGTGTCATGCGTCGTTTGCGTGGAGCTGTGCGTCTCAAAAGACCGGATTTATTGAGAGGTTTCTCCACCATGATAATGTGTGAAAATCTCACACTGCGCTCGTTCTTCGTGACCACTTCGCCAAAAATTCCACCCATATCGTCCCGCAACCTTCGTATTCGCCTGATTTAGCACCGTGTGACTTCTTCTATTTGCTAAGCTTAAAGACCGCTCCGGCGACACCGTTTTAGGCTCAGGCTCCACGTCCGATTCCAAATCGGTTTCGGTTTGTTTGTTTTTAAGAATGAACGTCATTGCGGCGCAACCTTTTCTTATTTTGCATGTTATCTATAGGAGAACCGGGCGACCCTGCGTCCACGTCCGATTCGATCAAGAACGCCGGTTTTACAACCCGTCCGGTTCAGAGTGACTCGGATCGACGTTCCGATTCATAATCAGAGCGAAGGCGCTTCCTTCTCGCTCATTTACACGCTTTCGCCATAAGATCGGATGGCACCCGGCTCCACGGCCGGTTTTCAGAAACCGATTTTCTGTATGCGCATGCGTTGTGGTCATTCGTTAAAAGGCAGTGAACGGAGAAGATCATGGAGCAGGTGATAACGACAGTAGAAAATAATCCGGTAATATGGAGTATTGCGGATAAAGACCAGTAACGATGTTTTTTTTTCTTTTTCTGAAGCGCCAATACAAAAGCCGCTCCTAATAATTCAAAATCGAATTCATGCATTTTAGGATTTTAGCACTGACACTATTAATAACACAAGACAGATTTTTTCACGATGAGCACCGACACGAGAATGAACATTAAACAAACAATCTGATTCAAGGGACGTGGACGCCCGTCGTTCTTATTTCAGATTTAGAATCGGACGTGGACGCTGACGCCCGTCGTTCTTATTGTTTACGCATTCCAAATAATAATCGGTTTGGAATCGGACGTGGAGCCCGGGCCTTAACACGATAGAAGAGGTTGAAGCCGAATCGCAGAAGGTATTGATGGCCATATCGTAGGAAGACTTCAAGACAAGTGTTTTGATGAATGGAAAAACCGTTGGCATAAGTGCATTGGAGCCGAAGGGGATGAAATTGATTATGAAGAATAAATAAAAGTTTTAAAAATTAAAACAAAATTCCGGGTCATATTTGTACATAGTAGTATGTATATCAAAAATTGAAAAAAAAATACATATTAAAGTGTCAAAAAAATCCTAAATTTCGCAATTTTTTTTGGTAATTATTTAAAACTTTCTAATAACTTAATTTCCATCGTAAACTTTCAACATTCTCTTCAGGGGACTACCAAATACCACCAAAAAATTTACAGAGTGAAATGTTCAAAACTCGCTAAGTAACATCGATTTTTCCGCGTGGGGTTGAATATACCCCCAGTGGAACTTACGTTCGCATCATTTTAGGGTTAAAGAAAAAGTACCTATATGGAGAATTTTATTTTAGCAACTGTAGCATTTAGTGAAAACCTTTTCGTGCATGTGCACTGTCAATATGAACAAACATCAATGATTATTGACCCGTTATACCCCACAGTGGGCGCTGATTTTCGTCCTTGATAACTCGAACTTCATTAATTTGAAGTACTCGATATATTGATTTTTGGTTTTCCAATTCAGGTACGAGTTGCCGACATTATACCTTATCACAGGCAGAATTTCCGTTACAAATCTTATTCTATTGCTTCAGAAGTTAGGACTGAAACAACGTACAGATTTTATGAATCATACTCTTAAACACTTCCAATTTAATTTGGCATATTCCCAGCGAAATTTCATTCTGCAGTCTAACATGCATGTGCACGATTGATGTAAATTATTCAACATATACTGCCATCATACCATGTTTATGATCATATCGAATATATCCGATTAAGTAATACGTTTTCACACTAGTAAATGTGAAAAGCCGCAGCTACAGTGGCTCAATAAAGAAGTCGGACACATACCTACTTCCATTTCAAAAGAGAATAAACAGCCCAAGAATGCACTTCAGACAAAAACTAAATATATATTTTTAACTGCATATCATTTATTAATGAAAAATAAAAACATTGAAAACATAACTCAATTTCATGATTTTATAAAAATTAAAAGGAAAAAGAGTGTATAAAATTCATGCCAAAAAAGAACTCGGACACTTAATTCTTCATAAAGTTTAAAATATTATTAAAGGTTTCTAATATTTGGTTGGCAATCCATTATTTTTCCTTATGGCTGTTAGTCTTGCTGGCATGGACTCTACAAGTTTTTTGCAAAGAGAAGGATCAATTTTGGCCCATTCGGTTTGAAGTGCTGACTCCAATTGTTGCTTGTTCCTAATAGTATAATTTTTTAACTGGTTCTCCAAATAAGCCCATAAATGCTCGATAACATTTATATCGGGGGATTGCGGAGGTGTTTCCAACACATGCGGACAATTGTACAGCAGCCATAATCGAACATTGAGCGCTTTGTGCTTTGGATCGTTATCCTGGTAATATTGGAAGTTCTCTTTTATTCCCAATTTGTTAGCACTCTGCACCAAATTTTCTGTTAGAATGTTCAAATACTTTGTTTGGTTTGGTTAGATTGCGCTCTTGGAGCTCTTGGTTAGGTTTTCGCCACACATAACATTGTCCATCGGATCGAAATATATTAAATTTACTTTCATCTGCGAATAACACAGTAGACCAAAACGAAAAGTCTTTGTTTTTGTAGCTGTTCGCGAATTCGAGTCTCTTTTTTCTATTGCACTTGCTCACAAACGGTTTTTTACGGGCTACTCTCCCGTGTAAATTTCTTCTTCTCAAAACTAGCCTTATAGTTTCGGGGTTTACATTTTTCTTAAGATATTCCGATACTTGTCTGGCTAGTTTAGGAGCACTTAACTTCGGGTTTTTATAAATTTGTTGTACAATCCACCGTTCATCTGACTTTGAAAGTACTCTAGGTCTACCACTTTTTTGTTTATTTTCCACTGATTTTGATGATTTATAACGTTTAATAATGTCATGAACTGTAGAGTGTGCCCTATTTACGATTTTTGCAATATCACGGACCGATTTCCCTTCTTTATAATATTTTATAACAAGTTGTCTTACTTCTAAAGAACTTTGGCCACGTTGCCTTCCCATTTTCAATTTTAAGTTCACAATTTCACACAAATAACAAATTCAGGCCTTTAATTTGATTCAGTTGAATGCGCAAAGCTGTCAAGTACATAAAATCCGGGAATTCCCCTTTTAAACCCAAAGGGAAAAAGAGTACTGCCACCTGTCCGAGTTCTTTTTTGGCATGAATTTTACGCACATTTTTCTTTTTAATTTTTATAAAATCATGAAATTGAGTTAAGTTTTCAATGTTTTTATTTTTCATAAACAAATGATACGCAGTTAAAAAAAAATATTTAGTTTTTGTCTGAAGTGCATTCTTGGGCAGTTTATCCCCTTTTGAAATATAAGTAGGTATGTGTCCGACTTCTTTATTGAGCCACTGTATATCTTCGCAGCTATGTACGAATGGAAGGTAACATAATCCTGCTGTTACAAAATGTTTTGACTGGGATAGAAACTAGAATAATAAAGGCTGCACTGACTAGTCATATCAGATTATAATATTGTTGTCTTTCAAATTTTTAGTTGATAAATAGACATACATGATCCGAGACACATCGATCTTTCTATTAGAACGACATTTGATAAGACGATTCGTCATAATGCAGCAGAAGCAGAAGCGTGGGGGCATCATAACAGCATACTATGTATCTTGGAAGTTGCTTGTCTCCTTGATATGTTTTCGCATAAACAGTAGGTATTATAATTTTCAAAATTGAATCTATCATGCATGTCCATCAAAACACATAGAGATTTTGAACGGACAGGAATCGAAAATGCATCGAAAGAGCAAAAGAGAAGTGTCAGGAGCCATTGCACCCACGATTAGATCTCCTTATTGATGATGGATCAGTGCGACAACTGGACGTTGAATTCATTATTTGAACGAATGTTATTGCAGAGCATTGGAATCGTGTTTACACACATGTCGATTGGACAGCACAGCATGTGTGCTGTCGAGTGCAATTCATGCTATAACGAGCCTTTCATCAACCCATCATCGCCACTGCAGTGTTGAATCGATAAAGCAAAAAGAGTGGCCGACAACTGACTAGTCAATGGCCGGCCACTGCAAATCGCAGTTTTCTGAATGAAAGTAAAACGTATTCGTGAATCGATTACATATCAAATCGAAACGCCATTGTCCCGACAGAAGTGAAAAATCAATAGCAGTTTACAAACGCAAACAGATTGAAGCGCGAGAGAAATGGACGGGAAAAAAGCAATCGATTGAGCCATTGAATAATGTGAAATGAAAACTTGTGAGAACTTCGATTACGATGGTCCAAAAGAAAGCTTTTGATTCATAGAAAATGAGAGAAGAAAATTCATTAAATGTTCAATTGAAAGATACTACGGATCTCAACTAGTTTTCCCGAGCGTCGAAATACAGTTGGAATTGTAATCTATTTTCATCTTGCAGTTGCGGGAAGCCAGTATTGGTTTTATTTTCCTTGGGATCCTTAACAGAAGATGCATACATAGATTTACATACGAACGCAAGCCCCAATCGTTGCTTATATGTATTCTACATCAATCATTTTGCTTGGAATTATTGACAAACTGGATCATTTGTTTCCATAAACTTTATCAAATTCATTCGAAAATTGTTTCGAGATACAATGGTTACAAGGGATGATCGGTTTGGATTGACAGGATCTGCACTATCTAATGATGTGATATCGATCACGAAGATCATCATTTCGCTTATATGCGAAACTTTAAGCTTTAATTAAATATTACATTTAAATACTACTTAATAAATTATTAAGTATACAGGGTGTTTTGTATTCGGTGGCATTAAATGCCACTACGTATTCCTTGAAGTGTCCCGAGAACAAAATCGTATGGAAAGGGGTGGTAAATCTGAAGGGGTTTCGAGATATAAGAGGGGGAAGTACCCCGCTCCATAACCACCAAAATGATATCGAAGGGATGAAATTAACAATCCGATCCCGATCCCCCGATCCCGATCCCCCGATCCCGATCCCGATCCCCCGATCCCGACCCCCGATCCCGATCCCCCGATCCCGATCCCCCGATCCCGGTCCCCCGATCCCGATCCCGATCCCCCGATTCCGATCCCGATCCCCCGATCCCCCGATCCCGATCCCGATCCCCCGATCCCGATCCCCCGATTCCGATCCCGATCCCTCGATCCCGATCCCTCGATCCCGATCCCTCGATCCCGATCCCCCGATTCCGATCCCGATCCCGATCCCCCGATCTCCCGATCCCGATCCCCCGATCCCGATCCCCCGATCCCGATCCCCCAATCCCGATCCCCCAATCCCGATCCCCCGATCCCAATGCAAAAAGCAATAAACCAGAGTGGCGCCCAACGTGGCCATGAATGCTATGGTGTTGAATAATTGACCACCATAACATTTAGGCCAGCCGCTAGATGAGCCGCAGGTCCGTGACGTGACGCAGGTCTACTCACGGCGTGTTTCACACATCTAAAGGGAACAGCGCATGTTAGAGCGCAGGCTCACCATACGCAGAACCTGCGCTTGGTGAGCCTGCGTGGCGCAGTTTTAGCTTCGCAGTTTTCGAACGTTGGTCGCAGTGAATACTTCGTTGATAGAAAAATGGATGTTGATAGAAAAATTTACCTGTGTCGCAAAACTGCGCTACAACTAGCGATGATCGTCGCCGTGACTCACACTGCGGTGAAAAACTCACCATGAGTTGACCTGCGTCACGTCACGGACCTGCGGCTCATCTAGCGGCTGGCCTTATTGGCGTCACCCTGGTTTAATGCTTTTTGCCGAGTTGGCTTTGCGACACGAAGAGGAAGCAGGGTTGATTCGAGGAACAAAGGATGATCATACCATTAGCTACGATTTTGCTTCGATTACAACAGTTTTTAAGACTCTATCCGTTCAACAATGAGTTTCTTGTATAATTTATATATATATATATATATATATATTTAAATGATCGAACAATTTGCTGATTTCTAAAAATAAATGTTTTTGCAGTTGAACATTGCTGATTCACCTATAACTAATTACATCCACGAATATTCAAAAGAACAGTACCCACCGGTGATCCAACACACAACGACGACAATTATTCAAAAAGAAAAACAATACCCTGACGGGAATCGAACACACGACCCCTTGATCGCGAGCTAGTAGTGCCGCTACCTACACTGCACCGCTTCTGCCAGCTGTAAAAACTTAATAATCCATTAGCGACGCTAAAAACTTTAAGGACGTTTTTCTCAAAAACAGAGGAGTGTTGCGCTCTAATATATTCAGGATCGAATATCCTTGACGTCTTCTACTTATGTGCCAAATTTCGTCCAAACCTGAGATTCCATAACCTGAGCCTCTCCTAGTAAGTTGATTCCAAATATTCCTAAGAGGATGATATTGTCCACAAAATGGTCAAAAGAAACTTTTTGAACGTTACTTTTGAAATATTTTTTTCTCTTCCTGTCATTTGAAACATTTGCTTAAGATTTTCTAACGTTGAAAAATTATATTTCGCATGATCAATTCTCAAAATCAAACAAACCATTGGTAGATGTTTTGGAAAGCTGTTTTTAGTCAGTAAGATTAGTGGCAGACTGTAGACATCTGACCTTATGACCCGTACAGTAATTTAATATGACATTGAACATATTCCTGTGCATAGAAAACATGTACGTTGTAGAAGAAGTGATATGCCCGGACCCCGAACAATTTTATGGTGTCATAAATCAATTGGTCATCGATAGCACCTCCCACTTTTACATGTCAGCATTTATGGACATAGGTACCCACACTTTAGCGTTACTCTCACATGCAGCAATTAAATTTCTATCCTTTAATACGATAAAGAATTCTACAACTGCCACGACTTTCTTCCATCTTATCAATTGCTTACTTTTTAGTTTCCCACATAACACATCTTTGGACTGGTCCATGCTTAATGGTTGTATATCGTCGTGTTGTCGTTAATTGCAATTGCCTCGCATGGTCATGTGTTTTATGGAGAAAGGATTTTAGAAGGGCTCTAATTGTTGTGGATTGTAATAATTACGGCGCGTGTAGGTAAACATACAAAATGGCTCGGTTCTCGTCCACTTTATAGGACTTTCACTGTTTTTAATTGGAAAATTTATCGACTCTTTTGCTGATTGTTAGTTAAGTAAACTTGAGAACCGGTCGCGCTCAGGAAAATGCCCAGTGAAAAATCTAAATTTCCATATATGTGCTGGCGATCGGTTGTCGGTCGAATGTTGTTTTGCTGTATCACAAATCTGCAATTGCTGATTATTATTGAGGAGCGTCATGTGTGAGTTTTCTGCATGCCGCAGTAAATAAGAGCAGTGCTCAAGTAATATACTGTGTTATTGGCTTGCATGGCGGTGGTCGCCTTTCCCATTTTACTGGAAATGTATTGTAAAATATTTCATGTTTTAAGGTGCTATTCGTTCAAAGTCAAGTTTTTGATTAGATAGGACTGCAGTGAAAGATGTAAACATATTCACTTCATTCATTTCATTTGAATGATTTTTGTGAAAAGATCCCGAAATCGGGATCATAATTCACATGTGTTATTCTATATTGAAACATGCTCGCGAAACTTGATTTTCTTGCTACGAAAGACGTAAAGCTGTTACTCTTATATCCAATAGATCTTAAAAAAGAATTCTTTTTGACGAAATTGTACTTCCCTTCATTAAACTTGTTTGTAGAGTCATATCATTTTTCAAATAAATAAAACACTGATAAATTATTGAAATTGCCTATTTTTTGCTTTTACTAGCTCGCAAACTTCATGGCGTCTAATGTTTAAAAAGAATTTCCTGCATATGACCACCACGATTGCGTTTTAGTGAGGTCATCCCGTCGATCCAATTTCGTACCACTTTTCCCAGCATAGCTGTCCTTATTTCGCCAATAACGCGTCGAATGTTGGCTTCCAAGTCATCAATAGTTGCTGGATTTCAGCATAGAAAAGTGGTTTGACGTACCCAATGAAGCCAAATCACATGTCCTGGGCGGCCAGTTCACAGGTCCATTTCTTGAGATGATTCGTTTTTTAAAGGCTCGGCTCAATGAAGTATTGGTTTCACGCGCTATATGACATGTTGCGCTAATCCTGTTAGAAACATTTGTTCCTTAGACGGTTTGCTGTTGGGAATTATTTGTCGGTAGCGATCGTCATCAACGGTGATGTTAGTTCTTCATATTTGAAAAAGAAAGGACCAATTATGCGGCTGGCATGCAAACCGGCACCATACAGTGACGTTTTTGAGATGTCATGAAGCTTCCAAAGTCTTTGAAAAGTCAAAGTCAAACCAAAAACGGCAATTTTGCTTATTTATGAACCAATTAAGCCAGAAATGAGCTTCATCATTGGAAATGGTCTGACGGTAAAAGTGCAATTCAACTTCCATCTCATTCTCTCCCCTTTCACCGGACGTACGACGCAAACGATGGTCGAGCGGCTTCAATTGCTACACTAGTTGAATCATATAGTGCTTCAGTCCAAGATTTTTCCTCAAAATTTTCCATTTAGAGAACGGACAGAAGCCAAGTTGTTGAGAACGGCGTCGAATCAATAAATTTCTATGTTTAGTCACACTACCCTCTATAGCAGCGATGGCTGCCACGGTACGCACTATACGAGCTCGTGTTGGATGAACATTATCCAATAGAGTATACGTGAACATAAACCTTTCCATCGTATTGCTTATGAGCTGCTGCGATGGACGTTTATAAGTACGATAAATTCAACGAAGTGCTCTATAAAGTTTCCACTGTCTAGAGACGATGTTTGGGTGTCAGTCTTTGCAAGGTAATTTGCTAACTTAAATAAAACACAATTTCTAAATGACAGCAAAATTTGATAGCTACAGTGACAGATATCCTTATCGGAAGCCTGTAAAAAAAACAACCTACGTAAACGTGAATATTATCGGGGAAATGTAATACACGGTGGATTTATTGTTACCTATGGTAATTTTTGTACCCATATTCATATTTGAACATTTTCTACGAATATCAATAAGAGAAGCTTTGATATTTTAATATTAAAGCTTCTCACAAACCTTTTAATTTATAACATCGTTTGCTTGATTGTTTCTAATTGATTCAAATGTGAAATGAAATGAAACTTAATTAATTTTGGTTTTTATTTTCAGGTAAGTCCAATCCAGTTAATTTTCATTCTACTCGTTCGTAAGTGATTACATAATTCAATATGCATGTCTGTAAAATTGATTTCAGGAGATAAAATGAGTTTTATTGAAACTCGGATGGTACTCGATACTCAAAAATAAATAAAGAGACTGAAGTCTAAACTCCTAAATGGAATGAAATTCATCAAAATTGTAGCATAAAAATGACCCACTTTTTCATTCGTAATAGTTTCCTAGATGCACAGATCGTACCCATTTTAAAGGTATCTCGAACTTGTTTTGGTTTTGATTCTTACTCTTTTCGGTGCTGAGATATTCAAATTCAGTAAATTTCTTCAAATATTGTTTCACTGTTGGTACACATTACTGCTGAGAGGAAAAATATCATTAAAAATTTTCAGCTGTAACTTCTGTTCAAAGGTTTTTGGCTGAAAATTTTGCAGAAAAGTATAAATCAATCGATACATCCATTCAGAAATATTCGTCAAACATTGCGATTCAAATTGCTCGTAGGAAATTATGAGAGTTTTTTCATTTTCAAGCCAAACTAACTCGAAAATGCTTCTCATTATCACTGTTGTAATAAACACGGCGTGAATATATTAAAATTAGTACAGCTGAATCTCGATTATTTTAGCCTCAGTTATCAGAGTTTCCATATTAATCGAGGTGAATTTTCATAAATAAAAAAAAGCAAATGTTACTATAAATTGTTATTTTTATACAGTATCCAATTTCTTTCAATGGAGTACATTATCAAGCCTATACGAGGAAGCTTTGAAACCAGGAATGTTTATCATCAAATGGAAGAAAACGGTTCCATCTATGGCTCCGCCACTATCAAATCTTTTTGAGATTGAGGTCAAAGTCACACCTAGAACCAATTTTTTGAAAACTGTTCATCAGTTTCTGTTTTAAATAAGATCACAATGATATTGTTTATTGTTAAATACACTTGATTTTTTTGACTCACAAATTTTTATCAATACGACGCGTTTCGATTCTTAGATCGTCTTCAGGGTACACACAGTTTACAAATATTTCCTGGTTTATTCTTAAATAATTAATGATTGGTGGAGTGGTGATTGGAAGGGAAGGGTAATTTCATTCAGCAGGTTTTCCTTTCTCTTTGTGGTCCGCTCAAGGCATTCCAGGTGGTCCAATTTTCCCTCCTTGCTTATTTTATGGAGGATAATAAAATTGTTAATACTAAAATTATGACCTGTATCTAAAATGTGTTGGACTATCTCAAAATTTGGATTTACCTCTCTGATTGCTTTGATGTACTCATTGTATCTAATTTTAAAGCTCCTACCTGTTTGTCCTATATAAGCTGCATCGCAATTATCACAGGATGCACGATATACTCCTGAATGGGAAAGAGGATCATTTTTGCTTTTGTTGCTAAAAAGTATTTTTTTTTAAATTAATTCTAGTCGAATGAATGTAGGACACGTCAGAGTTGTATTTCAAATATTTGGAGAATTTATTATTGATGGGGCCTACGTAATTTAACTTTATCCATGATTGAACATTACCATATTTTTGAACTGGATATATTTCTTTAATAATTTTCAATTTGCATTTTTTGTTTATAAGGCCTAAAATTAGCTGTTTAGGGTATCCATTATTTTTGGCTATATTTTCAATGGTATAAAGTTCCTTCTCCAAATTTTCTTTGAAAAGTGGAGTTTACAGTATTCGTCAACATTGATAGTTAATTAAATGGGGAAGCGTGGTTTCGGGGTGACAGACTAAAAAAGGCGACTTTACATTGGCGGGCCACTAAATTTCTTAAGCTCTTGTGAAAATTTAGATGCACTGTTAACGTCCAGATAACTAAGGGCGGATCCCTGAACGCCCGACTTTGGTTGGTGCAGCAAGGATTGCGACTAAAGAATGAAATTTTTTGTTTTATCTTATTCAATGGGCGATCGAAATTATTTGTTATCCTTTTCATGGTGTCTGAGCCTATGTGTATACTTTGTTTCGCCTTCAAAATTGCTTATTGATGAAATATTTATCTTTTCTTATGCAGCTAATCAAACAATATAATTATATCAATTAGGAAATTGGTCAATTAATCGAAATACTTGCAGATTAGCGTAATAAATTCACGAGTGTAAAAGATGGACCATCCAGTGTAGTGTATCCTTCTTTCATAAAATCAATCGAAAACAAACCGACTACTGTCCGTTGCGTCTTGATCAGCTTGACGGTTTGATGCTCCACTGCCCATACAACTAGCTTTCTTCATACATAAACAATTATATGATGTAGGTAAAGATCATTGATCGTTTCCATACGAAAGTAAATGACGTAGAGCACATAATTCAGTTGCCTGATCATCACGATCTTGAAAATGTATTTCCAAGTTATTTACATGTTGTTTCCCTTGCATCTGGAATTGCAGTAAGAGTAGTAGACATGTATATCCATTGTAATCCCATGACATTTTAGATGGTTTTTCAATCTCAAGTCTTGAAGTACACTTTTCACACACAAGACGATCAAAGGAACTTCATCAACTTCCTGTGTACAATCGCAGACCATCTCAGTCACAATGTGTCTGGTGAGCGTGATTTTCCTTTCATTTCATAGAAAAGTACTCAGTGATCGACACATGCAATCTGATGTGTAGCATTATTACACTGGCGTTAAAAAGAAATTGTTTTCACACTTAGTTTTTTGTTTTGTTTGGAGAAGCATGTCGAGTATGTAGATTATTCATACGTTCTTTTTTTAAAGTGCTTTTTGGTCCACAGTGTTCATAAATTGACCGCAATGATTGATTTTTGCATTTATATCGGATCCGTATAAGTGTAAAATAATCCTGCGTTTTCCATTCGAAATAAAAATTATTAGACCGTCCGCAATGAATTTTGTTGCGAAAATGACTAAAAAATATATAGAAATTCGAAAGTTGAAGCCATCAGGACTTGCATATGTATGACATAGTGGACTTTCAGCCGAAGGGAGAGGCACCAGTCATAGCGAAAATTTTGTAGACGAATGGATCGGCCTTTTGAAAACCAGAGGGTAGGTGATTGTTGGCAGGCCAGCTCGCTTCGGCGGTCGTATGCAGTCGTGGCTGGTTTTCTCTAGTCTTCACTATTTCTCTTTACGTTAAATTCAATTTACAGAAGTTTACAATACGAAAAAAATCCAACATCAATCATCAATCAACATCAATATTCCAGGCCATACCATCTACTTTACTCTAATATACTCCATATACCTGATTATATAATCGCATCCAGTACCGTCCCGTCAGAAAATTACCTTACTCGACGTGCATTTTATCCCAAAAAGTAAATCAACAAGTAAATATTTGCGCCGGATAACCCATCTCAGCTTAGCTTGCTAGGCATTAATAGTGCTGCAAAGTCTTATCCTACTATGACGTAGCGCGTGCCAAAACGAATATTCAGTACGGTTAGGCATCCCATGACTACTGGTGAGAAAAGGAGGGTTGAGTACGACAACACTCTGAAAAGAAACGGTTGTTAAGGAAATTAGATTGTTGATCTTTCTACTCTCCTCTCAATTTTTCATATTTTCATATTATCAAATTCATTACAGAATATAAACAAAAACTAAATAGCTAAGATATCTAGTTTTTCTGTTTTGTTTTTTCTTATTTTCAGGAATCTTCCTTGATAGTTATTAAATGATTTCTTTTTTAAAAAACTATACAATTTTTGTTTATAAATAAATAAACAAAAATAAAACGATAAACAATATAATATAAAATAATAGTTTCGTATTTTGGATGTATTTTATGTATAACTACTGCTTTAAGCAATGCCATGCGTTTCATTTTTCGTTTCAATTGTCCTTTTTAGGGTTTCGTATCGTTCAGTCTGACGAAATTGGCTTTCTAATATGATTTGAAATTCACACATGATATCTAAGCAATAATCAAAGAAGAAAATCGTGTTTAAATTTGTGAAAAATTAATTGTAAAGGGGCGTCACACATGCAAGAGGGTTTTTTTTTTAATTTTTATTATGCTTGTGTTATTTCTTTAAAAATGACTTTGCTAGCAGATAACAAACTTGTTTCTTAGATGTTTTTTGAACGTAAATTAAAACTGGGGATAGTGTTGCATGAAAGCTAGGATTTTGAGGCATATTTTGTTGTTGCATTGATTGCTTGTTTTTGTTTTCGTTGTTTGTTTTTGTTGTTTGTTTGTTTTTGTTTGTTTGTTTGTTTTTGTTGTTTGTTTATTTTATTATACGCCTTACGTGAGAAGCTGCCAGTTGTGTACTACTCATATGCTGAATCTAAACATTAAAACCTTAAAAATAATTCATTATACAATAGAAAAAAGTGGCAAATGTTTTTTCAATTATTATTTTAACTTAATTTAATTCATTTAATGAATTCTTTTTTACAGTGTCGGCTCTACCTTTGGGGCTAGTGGGGCTCAGCCCCAACACTTATTGATGAGCCTATATTAGTGTAAATGTAATAAAATATCATTATAGATTCCAATATAGTTTTCATAATTTAATTTCGTTTCAAAATATAATGTAGCATTTTTTTCGCCCATGCTGCGTTTACTTTCACATAGTCTTCTTGCCACGCACTGTAGAAATTTTTTTTTTCTCTTCGACTCGCTTCGTTGTGCCTGCACCGAGTAAAAGCTAAGAGTAAAATTCAAACTTATTTTCTCTTTGACAATTTTCCACCTTTACTACGAAGAAGGGGCTACATGGATTTTGTCCCGAAAAAGAGTGTTTCGATTTGAATGGCTGCGTGAATTCTATGCTGATGCGGCGGGAATGTGTGTGTTTGAAATAACATGTGTATACATGGTGGACGGGTTAATCATATGCAGCCCGTTCAGTGCTTCGACAACGTTTAGTCTTGGCATGGTCTGGATAAAACGATCATCAGCACGCAATAGAATATGCTTTTATATTACAGTCGAAACGCAGAAATTTGCTTATTATGAATGGTTTGGAAGTATCGCTTGCGTTACTTCCACGTTTCCCAAACAACCAACAAACCGCTACAACAAATTCATTGGAGCGTTGCGAACGCTATCGAATAGGAACCTGGCGAGTTACTACAGACCCGTGCTCAAAGAAATTCTTCACCAAACAACAATTTGTCGTTTTTGTAGGCACCGTATGTCTGCCATATTTTTTACGACAAGCACGCACAGTTTTCACGATCGTTTTCAATGTAAAGCGCTACGATTTCAGCGCGTTCTTTCGGTGTGTATCGACTTATAGCTAAAATAGCACTGAATAACGTTTCAGAATTGTGTTTATCTGTCAAAATCTGCTGAAAAATGGCGGAGTTATTCAATGTTGAAATAGGGTACGTCTAGATGGCGCACACTGTACTTCTTTTTAATTTTAAAGGATCCAAGGCAAAGGTAAACAGAAGTTTGTCTCTCACATAAGTGAGTTAGGTTTTTGGTAGATTTTTCAAATCTTCTACGGCACGTATAAAATGGCCACTAGTAAAAAGGCCACTAGTAAAAAGGCCAGATCAAATATCAGATTTTCAGATTTTTCAACCTAATTTTTTTAAGGATGCATGGAATGTAAAGTTGTCTAAAATAATACACTAAAAACAGAATTTCACTTAACCTAGCATTCAGATGTAAAAAAGATGAAACGTCTACAGAGTTTCGGTAAAAAAAACATAGAAAAATGTTCGCTGCAAGCAGTAATAAAAAATCAACTGTGACGGACAAACATACCTAAGCAAAACTGTACTCGTACTGCATTTAGTAAGTAATATCCATAGACAGTGTCTAACAGACTGTAAAATCATTTTCGAGTAAAGTACGTAGACTAGACGATTATGTGAACTAGTGTGTCCACGTATTATGCAGCTCGTAAAGTATCTAAGTCGTCTAGTAAGGCGTTTATAATGTCACCGACAATTCTGTCTGGATTCGTGTGGACGATCGCCGGACAGTGGAAAGGCTCAGCTCAACTATGAGACACTGATCAGATTTTTCAGATGGAATTACAGACGACGAGAAGGAGAATTTACAATTTCACTAATTACGCTTTGAATGCACGATGGCAAGGCAAGGTGCATGTGGTGTGGATGGTGCATATGGTGCACAATGCACCCATAAGTGCATTGTTACGTGGTCACAGGGTGCGATACAATTTATTGGCGTTTGTTAAGCCGCGGCGCGGCACAGCCCGACAAAAGAAATAAATATCCAGTCATTCATATGTCGGTATGCTAAAAATCTTTCTCCACAATTGCGAATTTATTCTGTAGCGTTTTTCATTTCTCGACTATCATTAGCGAAGTGGCTAGTCCGCCATATAAGGAGTGCATATGGTTGCCGCGATCTCCACACTTGTATTATGACTATCTTTTTCAATTTCTCCTCTCTCGGGGCGATATCTGTCTCTATTTTGTTATCAATAAAAATGACTGTTTCGGTTTAAGGCTATCAAAATCGTACGATGTGTGCGCGCAGAAGATTTCTCTTAATAAATCAATTTTTCCCAGTCCATCTGTTCAGGTGTCAAGCTAATGTTCAATATAATGGTAATCGTTTCCGTTGCAATAAGATGTGGCAAAAGACGTGGCTGGCTTATGATGATGCAGTTTCCATGAAACAAATATGAAACGACAGAAAAGCGTAAAGATTTTAAATTGCGTTAAAAGGCCACTTAAGTAGGCTCGATGCTGCTCTTGGTCGCTGAACATTTGTCGATATGCTGAATGTTTGATTTCAGACGGATTGTATTCGTAAATGTGAAAGTAGATTTACTGTTTTTGGTCATTGAAGAATGTATAATGCAGGATTTTATGTGGGGTATTTTTACTTTCCTTTAGTTCGGCTCCCCTCTGAAGTAGTCACTATCAATATACAAACGGACTTCAAATCTATTGCAGCTCATTTAAAATGCTGAATTCTGCAAAATTGAAATATGATTTTTGAAAAGATCTCATGTTTTAGAGTAATTGGATTTTTTCTATAGAATTTATTTATTTATTTATTTATAATCTATACAAACCGTTACAAACTTATCCTAATTTTTAGAGAGAAAAAACAACGAATATATAATAAAATTGAACAAATAGATATAATGTTTTTTCATCAGAATTGAAATGATAATTTCAACTGTGTTTTTTAAGAGTCATAGAACTTTTCAAATATTATGTTGTCTAAGTGCGACCCTTGAGGCCCACTTTAATATTGTAATTGTTCTAAATTATTTTTTATTATCATTACTTTTATTATTTTTATTAATTTTTTATCTAACCTGAGATATGTTCGCGCGAACCTGGGGGATGTTCGCGCGAACCTAAGGGATGTTCGCGCGAACCTGAGTTGAAGTTCGCGCGCACCTAAAGGATGTTCGCGCGAACCTGAGGGATGTTCGCGCGAACCTAAGGGATGTTAGCGCGAACCTGAGGGATGTTCGCGCGAACCTGAGGGATGTTCGCGCGAACCTGAGTTGAAGTTCGCGAGAACCTGAGGTATGTTCGCGCGAACCTGAGTTGAAGTTCGCGCGAACCTGAGGGATGTTCGCGCGAACCTAAGGGATGTTAGCGCGAACCTGAGTTGAAGTTCGCGCGAACCTGAGGCATGTTCGCGCGAACCTGAGATATGTTCGCGCGAACCTGAGTTAATGTTCGCGCGAACCTGAGTTAATGTTGGCGCGAACCTGAGGTATGTTCGCGCGAACCTGAGGCATGTTCGCGCGAACCTGAGGTAATGTTCGCGCGAACCTGAGGTAATGTTCGCGCGAACCTGAGGTATGTTCGCGCGAACCTGAGTTATTGTTCGCGCGAACCAGAGGGATGTTCGCGCGAACCAGAGGGATGTTTGCGCGAACCTGAGGGATGTTCGCGCGAACCTGGAGGATGTTCGCGCAAACCTGAGTTAATGTTCGCGTAAACCTGAGGGATGTTCGCGCGAACCTGGAGGATGTTCGCGCAAACCTGAGTTAATGTTCGCGTAAACCTGAGGGATGTTCGCGCGAACCTGGGGGATGTTCGCGCGAACCTGAGTGATGTTCACGCGAACCTGAGATATGTTCGCGCGAACCTGAGGTAATGTTCGCGCGAACCTGAGGTATGTTCGCGCGAACCTGAGTTAATTTTCGCACGAACCAAAGGGATGTTCGCGCGAACCAAAGGGATGTTCGCGCGAACCAGAGGGATGTTCGCGCGAACCTGAGTTAATGTTCGCGTGAACCTGGGGGATGTTCGCGCGAACCTGGGGGATGTTCGCGCGAACCTGGGGGATGTTCGCGCGAACCTGGTGGATGTTCGCGCGAACCTGGGGGATGTTCGCGCGAACCTGAGGGATGTTCGCGCGAACCTGAGGGATGTTCGCGCGAACCTGAGATATGTTCGCGCGAACCTGAGGCATATTCGCGCGAACATGATGGATGTTCGCGGAAACCTGAGTTAATGTTCGCGCAAACCTGAGGGATGTTCGCGCGAACCTGGAGGATGTTCGCGCAAACCTGAGTTAGTGTTCGCGCGAACCTGAAGGATGTTCGCGCAAACCTGAGGGATGTTCGCGCGAACCTGAGGGATGTTCGCGCAAACCTGAGGGATGTTCGCGCGAACCTGAGGGATGTTCGCGCAAACCTGAGTTAATGTTCGCGCAAACCTGAGTTGAAGTGCGTGCGAACCTGAGATATGTTCGCGCGAACCTGAGTTAATGTTCGCGCGAACCTGAGGGATGTTCGCGCGAACCTGAGGGATGTTCGCGCGAACCGAAGGGTTGTTCGCGCGAACCTGAGTTAATGTTCGCGCGAACCTGAGTTAATGTTCGCGCGAACCTGAGTTAATGTTCGCGCGAACCTGAGTTAAAGTTCGCGCGAACCTTAGGCATGTTCGCGCAAACCTTAGTTAATGTTCGCGCGAACCTGAGTTGAAGTTCGCGTGAACCTGAGATATGTTCGCGCGAACCTGAGTTAATGTTCGCGCGAACCCGAGTTAATGTTTGCGCGAACCTGAGGTATGTTCGCGCGAACCTGAGGCATGTTCGCGCGAACCTGAGGCATGTTCGCGCGAACCTGAGGCATGTTCGCGCGAACCTGAGGTAATGTTCGCGCGAACCTGAGGTATGTTCGCGCGAACCTGAGTTAATGTTCGCGCGAACCAGAGGTGATGTTCGCGCGAACCTGAGGGATGTTCGCGCGAACCTGAGTTAATGTTCGCGCGAACCTGAGGCATGTTCGCGCGAACCTGAAGCATGTTCTCGTGAACCTGAGGGATGTTCGCGCGAACCTAAGGGTTGTTCGCGCGAACCTGAGTTAATGTTCGCGCAAACCTGAGTTAATGTTCGCGCAAACCTGAGTTAATGTTCGCGCGAACCTGAGTTAATGTTCGCGTGAACCTTAGGCATGTTCGCGCGAACCTGGAGGATGTTCGCGAGAACCTGAGTTAATGTTCGCGCGAACCTGAGTTAATGTTCGCGCGAACCTGAGGGATGTTCGCGTGAACCTGAGGGATGTTCGCGCGAACCTGAGGGATGTTCGCGCAAACCTGAGTTAATGTTCGCGCGAACCTGAGGTATGTTCGCGCGAACCTGAGTTAATGTTCGCGCGAACCAGAGGGATGTTCGCGCAAACCTGAGTTAATGTTCGCGCGAACCTGAGTTAATGTTCGCACGAACCAGAGGGATGTTCGCGCGAAGCTGAGGGATGTTCGCGCGAAGCTGAGGGATGATCGCGCAAACCTGAGTTAATGTTCGCGCAAACCTGAGTTAATGTTCGCGCAAACCTGAGGGATGTTCGCGCAAACCTGGGGGATGTTCGCGCGAACCTGAGTTAATGTTCGCGCGAACCAGGGCCTCAGCTGCACATGCATAATTTTAAATCCATCGGCTATAACCTATTCAGAGGAAGTTGATAATCGAAAGGTCGAATGAAATTTAAAGTCTACTCTAATTAGACTTTACACGATCCCTGCAGATTTAGAATCCAAAGTACGAAAATTCGCTGCTCTGATTTTGCATCAGGGATTAAAGCTTTTTGCTATTATCTTATATTGTATATTGATATTGTTTTATAGGGTTGATAATTTACGATTTGCAGCGCGTCAAGTGTCGTCGACTTCGGCAAACGCCACCAATAATTTATGGTTTGGATATCCTGCTGTGGTCCAGACATGGTCGTAATGAGAAATGCTAATGAACGTGAATGATATACTGTGACATTTCAAGGGTTTCAGGAACGCCTGATACACTTTCATCTTTTCATAGCCTTGATATTATGCATTGGTCCTAACATAGTCAACATCAGAAATGTCTAATATACTGTCATGTTTCAATGGTTTGAATATTCTGCTCATGTTCTGATCTGGCACGCCTGATACACTTTCATCTTTTCATGACCAGAGCAGGATATCCAGCCCTGGTTCTGGCGTGGTTCTAATCAGGAACAACTGGTAGAACAAATGTCTGATTGGATTCTGTTCTGATTCTTTCCTATGCCAATTCTAGTCGAGGAATTGAAAAAATAAAAACCGTAAAAATTTAAAATGGAAAGGAAAAAAAAAATAGTCGCTACGGAAGTTTCACAAAATTTAATTCACTCGCGCACTCAGTCTTCCATACAGAAGTATGTCGTAAGAAGTTTTAATTATGATCAGAAATTGTCGCAAATTAGGAATTGAAAATGTTTTTTTTCAGGCTAAGTTTAAAAAAATGTTTTCTATCTATAATTTTCTATAGGTCATATGTGTGACCATTTTTTTATGACTTATCAAATTAATTAAAAGCGTTTTTATGTATGAATTTCCAAAATAATATTATTTTCTACACAAGATAAAAGATTGATTACCATAATTTGCTTAAAATTAAGCTCCATTCAGGAAATAGTAGATCATTCATTAAGGATCTTCACTCTAGAGTAAAGACTTCATCGTGGAAATAATAGATAGAATAGAATGGAGTAAAAAAGCATTTGTTTTTATGCAATCCTCGACTTTCTGATTATTTTCAAATTGCGAAATGAATATTCATACCTTATTTTGTGTCAGCTTCTTTTTTGCTTCAACATTCTTATCAATTTTTGAACTACCTCCCCGGCCTCTTCTTCATATTTTCTTCGATCTTTGAGTCACGACATCCGTTTGATGGTACCCAACTCCAAACCAAACTTGCCAAGATTTCTCATAAGGTTCTTATGCTTGAAAAAATACCGTCTTCAGAGTAGAAGCGTAAAAGCTCTATCAACCAGCACCAAGTTTCGTCTTACAACAGGGTGCCCAACTGTAACCGAAGCGAAGCCTGGCTTTCTCAGGCCCATCATTCGTGGTACAATATTAATTCCTAGTAAGACTTCGTGGTCTTGAGCTGTTCAAGAACATTTCAGTTGTATCTGGCTGCATACACTGAATCAATTACCATCCTTTCAATGGAACATATCTTTTACAATCGATTCTTTTACAATTCGGTATATTTTCTATTTGCTCGCACACTTAAAATGTTCGGAATAGATGAAAAGAAGATGAATTTCGAATTTAAATACGAGATCTGTGCAAAACGTATCGCGAATTTTGAATTTCCGCGGGCTGCGAGTATTCGATTTTCGATATTTTCGTGACGTTGGTACTTATGTCCCTCACTTTTGCTGACAAGTTCGGCCATTTTGAATTTTTAGTTGATTTTTGACAGCTTTTTTGCTTGGATGTGTTTTGGCTTGTCTTCGATTTTTTCTATATTCCAAAAAATGGATCAAAGAATTTGTATCGAATTTTGTGTGAAAAACATATGGTGAAGCCACCATGAACCAAAGCAACGTTTATCGGTGGCACGAAATGATCTCAGAGCGCCGAAAAGACGTGAACGACGAACAGCGTGCCGGACGTCCGAGCACGTCAACAACAGACGAAAACATTGATAGAGTGAAGAAAATCGTATTGACCAATCGTCGAATCACCGTTAGAAAAGTTGCTGAGAACCTAAACATATCGATTGGTTCGTGCCATTCGATTTTTACCAATTATTTGGGTTTTGTGGAAGAACAATAATTTTCTTTTGCACCATGATAACGCCCCTGCGTTGCATGTGTGCAAATTTTTGGCCAAAAACAACACACTAATGATGCCACAGCCACCGTTTTCCCAGACCTGGCCCGCTGTGACTTTTTTTGTTTCTGAAACTGAAGAGGCCCATGAAAGGACGACGCTACGCCACGATTGAGGAGATATAGACGGCATCGAAGGAGGAGCTGAACAAGATCACAAAAAATGGTTTTTTGAAGTGCTTCGAGGATTGGAAAAAATGTTGGCACTAGTGTATAATATCTGATGGGGATTACTTTGAAGAGACAAAATAGATATTGATGAATAAATAAATAATTTTTGAAAAACATACAATTCGCGATACTTTTTGAACAGACCTCGTACAGTGAAACTTCTCTATAGCCAAAAAAGACCAAAAAATGCGCTCTTTATTAGGAAGAGTTCAAAAATTCCTCAATTTCCACAATTTGAAAGTGTCCGTTAAGAGAAGTTTTACTGTACAGGTCAATTAAACTCCACATGCGCTTCCTATAAATAAAGAACAACAACAACTATAGGAATATGAGCGATTGAATAGATAGAAGGCCATATGGTAGCCTACTAAATTTCCGTATGTACATACTAAGTATAAGTGCTTCAATACTATGTGTATCTGTAATTCGTTTTTTTATATGCAAAATAAGAGTACATTGTTCGATTTGAATTTCTAATCTGTTTGGAAACAGTTGTGCCGTGCTTTCCAATTGCATAGAATTCGATTAAAAAGCTGCAGATTAAAATTAATTTGGGGCAGTTAAAGTCGTCAATGAAATGACAATGGCTATCATTTTTGTTGAACGACAAAAATTGTTGGGTGTGTCGCTCATAATGTTGCACAATCTATGCAAATTATCATCTGACGTGGTGCCGATAATAGCTCATAATGTTTAGATCTGCATTTGAATACTTTGTCATCAGGAAATATATTGAAGTACAATTGATGGTTCTATGTGTCGGTAAATAGAACGAGTACCTATTGCTGTAGCTGAAAACTGAAAAAAAATGTGTCAACAAAACTAAGCTTAATCGTTTCGAATCCGATTGAAAATACAGAGAAAAACTATTTGTCGTTCTGCCGGATGAAGAAAAAAAATTGAAAATAAAAGTGAACAAACTTTTCGGATGATTTTCTGTTATGCAATTATGATGGTGATTTTCTTTTTTTGCGAATGATTTAGCGATTCAACGGAGCCAATCAGAAGCATTTTTTTGTACGTTTTTCCCCATGAAATAACATAAAAGTAACAACACCGTGTAGTTTGTAGTGATTGCTGTAACGCCACAAGTAACTCTCGAATGCAAGTAATTTGGTTGTTTCAGATAAGCATGTAATATTTTTACTTTCTTGGTGAAATACTGTACACCGACGTCGCTACGAAACTAGACGATAGGAACCACTGCCATTTCGAATTGAATTGATGATGTGATTGACTACAGTAAATGGAGAACAGTAACAGATTATTTTGAATTAAATTTTCAACTCAATTGTAATTGATGCCGGCTCTGATTTTGGTGTTAGAAAATTTGAAATACTTCAAGGTTAATCCAGTATCAAACTCGAGTAGTCTTGAATTATTGAATCTTATACAGCATTCTCTTCATTAAAGTTAACATTTATGAGTCGGCATAAATGGCATTTAGTGTTTAACATATTTTTGGCATATGACCAGCTGCTTGTCTGGCCATACCGTTGGTTCAATTTTGTACCACTTTTACCAGCAAAGATGGCCTTATTTCGCCAATAACGCGTCGAATGTTGGCTTCAGAGTCATCAAAAGTTGCTGGTTTATCAGTAAAGACAAGTAATTTGACGTACCTCCACAAAAAGGGGTCCAATGGAGTCAAATCATATGATCTTGGTGGCCAGTTCACAGGTCCATTTCTTGGGATGATTCATTCTCCAGAGTTCAGCCCAGTAAAGTAATGGTTTTACGCACTGAATGGCATGTTGCGCTATCGTGTTAGAACCATTTGTCCCTCAGACTATTGTCATTGATGTTGGGAACCAAAAAAAATTACGAATCATTTGACGGTAACAATTCCCAATAACGGTAACGTTGGTTCCACCTTAAGATTCGGAAAAAAGGACCAATTATGCCGCCGGCATGCAAACTGCAGCATACAGTCACTTTTTCGGGATACAATGGGGTGTCCAAAATCTCTTAAGGATTATACTCACTCCAAAAAACGGCAATTTTGTTTATTTACGAACCCAATAAGCCAGAAATGAGCTCCATCGCTGAACATGATTTGACGGTATAGATGCGGTTTAACTTTCAACTCATTCTCAGCTCATTCACCGAATGTACGGCACAAACGATGGTCCAGTGGCTTTAATTGCCTTAAACTGTACTAGATGCGTTTTATAGCGCTTTAATCCAAGATTTTTCCTCATAATTTTCCATGTAGTGGCCGGACAAAGACCAAGTTGTTGAAAACGGCGTCGAATCGATAAATTAAGATACTCAGGTACACTGATCTCTACAGCACCGCTAACTGCCACGGTACGCACTGTACGAGCTCGTGTTGGGTGAACATTATCCAATAGAGTAAACGTGGACATGAGTCTTTCCATCGTATTGCGTATAATCTGCTCCGATGGACGATTATGAGCACCGACAATAGGACGAAGTTCTCCATAAGTTTGGCGCACAGAACGCGAATTCCGAAAATAAATTTTCACAATCTCGAAACTTTTCCGAATGTAAGGCTTTGCATGGTAAATGCAAAGTAAATCGAACATAATGTCAGATAAATATGAAAATTCTAAGAATAAAGTTATATTGAAGATGAAACAAAATTTCAGAATTTCAGAAATGAATAAAAAAAATCCTGAAAAATCGAAAAATTGAAGATATCAGGACATTGTTTATTGATTGAAATAAAAACTCTTCATCAATCCACTGTGCATAAACAATACACAATGTACTAAAATTCAATTGTATTCGATTCCAAAAAAGTGGAGCGAACGAGATACATTTAATTTTTTTAAAGTCAAATTAACGTTTTTCTCCAAATCAAATTGACTATTTTTCAAATCCTAGTAGCGAGTGTTATACAGTAGTTATAGAATTTTCGAAATAATTTAACGTTTTAGAAATTCCCGATAAACTTACCTATAATGCAAATATGGGTAGGTAGATTTATATTTAAGAGAGATTCGACATGTTTGCAAAATACGAAGAAATTGAAGGCGGTTTGCACAAACCTACAAGTAAATATATTCAATATATTCAAGTTTGATATAAAAGTTTGAAACATCTTTTCAACCATTTCAGTTACAATTTCATAAGCGTAACAATATTTTTCATACTTTGAAATTAGCTAAAAATAGTTGATGTCGATTAATTACAGTCAAGCAAGATTGTACTGTATTTAATCGGACTAGATGGGACCAGATCCTGACCGAATCTTAGAAAGTCCGTATTAAACGAAATTTACCTTAAAATGCACATGACATATTTTTTAAATGGGCAAAACCACAAAAAACCGAGGATTTTTCTTTCTATGTAACTTAATTTTAGTGCTAATAATATTGCATGTATGGACCCAAGCTTTCAACCTTTGAACTGATGTAGGATTATATTCAAAATCAAAAATAAAATATTTGTGATAAAAATTAAAAATGTAATTCCACCTGGATTAACAGAATGTCCGAACTAGCGATGTCTATTTCGATATTGGGTAAATAACTTAAATGGTTCGTAGTTGTTACTAACTGCATATCTATCATACACGCAATTTCTGTCACAATGACAGCTGTCTTATGTTGAAGAGCGTATAAAATTCTATTGAATTTGATCTGTCAACGTGAACACACAAAATATTTTTTATTAGATCCAAAATGTCGAATAACGTTCCGACAAAACACCATTTGCGAAAAGTTTTACTCTATTGGTTTAATTTAAATAAAAATGAATCAGAGGCTCATCGTATCCTGTGAGAACCATGCGCTGAACATGTTTCACATTTTAGAATGTGTCAGAGTGATGATTTTGACATGGAAGACAAAGGTCGTCCGGGCGAACCAACAAAGTTCGAAGATGACGAATTGAAGACTTCACTCAGCGCAGACTCGTGTTAAATCGTTAAGTATGACTTACGAAGCAATTTGCAAGCGCCTAAAATCATAAGGATTCATCCAAACGTAAGGAGATTGGGTGCCATACGAGTTGAAGCCGAGAGTTTGGCTATTGTTTTCATAAAAAAAATCGAACTTTTTAAGTTTTTCACTCAATATCCTTGAATCCCGAATATTTTGTTTGGGTGTGTTGACTGAATAGTATCACTTTATCAGGATTTCCTAATTGTTAGTTTATTTTGGAGGAACATGCGTTCCTTTTAATAAAGCATAGTTATTATGGAAACATTTTTGATTTTATTTGAGAAAGTCTTAATTTATATTAACATGAACCTAAAACGTTCGAATATTGGTTTGCTTTGTCCGCAATAATAGTTACTAAACAATTTTTAATTCACAATATAAAATACAGTTGTGGTTTATTCGTTAAACTTACATAAAATCGGTTTAATTAATAAAACCATAACCGCCTGCATCCATCCTTATGCAACTTGCATGCAATCCGCTCCATCACGATACATCTAGTTGAAATCTTTCTTAAATAGATGGATGGATTGGTAGCGTTGCAAAGTCACAAATGCACATAGATAAGAGTATCTTAAATGAAAATAACTCTTGTGGATGCTGAACGGTGCAAACTATGTATGCATATCAACGCGAGCTGTACAAGACCCTCTCACTTCGCGAAGTGTTAACGCCAACACACGCTCGTCATATGGAAGGGGTGGGGGGCTGTCGCGTAAAGTTGGAAGCGTCTTGGATTCGACGCCAATTCACTTGGAGCACTTTCTGAGTACAAGTCGTGAACGTTCACGGGAACATGTTCTGAACGAGCAGAGAAGATTTCGCTCTAGCTCCAACCACTTTTTCTTTCAACTGTACCATATATCTCGTCTCGTTCGACGAAGTTCTATCCAAAAAAGAAAATCGCTGAAGATAGATCTTGCCGCAAGCGGTAGCGTTATCAGTTCCTAGCGTCATATATCTGTTCGGAAGACGAATCTAAAGATTGCGTTCTAGTGTGCGCGCATTCGCATAAAGTTCAGTGGCGATTCCTTGTAGATCACCAAATTGGTTTTTTGTTGTTGCGCCAACTTCCGCGTTCTAGTGCGATAGCGAATCTTTTCAATATAAAAAAAGTGTTTTTGTGAGTTTTATAATCTGTAGTTAATATGGGACAATTTACGCATATGCCACACATGCAATGTGAAGTCCCATAATCGTTCGTGGCATGTGAATCTTCAGTAGTACTTGTCGTAGATATATAAGCGCAATTGTTCAAGTTTTTAGCAAATATTCTGAAAAAAATGGTCTAAATTTTGCTTGGCTTCATCAAGTGATGTGCGGGCATAATTTCCTTCAATGTTTGGTTGTTCACGTGAATTTAAACTTCGAAAAAGGAAAAGTAGTTATAAGCTGCTCATATCATTACAGCAGAAATTGATGAAATTCCAGGCAAATTGTTGGCTTTGTTAGACATGAAATGTTCAGGATTGCAAGTAATATATAGTTGAATTAGTTCTCATTCCTCAATATACATCTATCGCGTCAAATTCACTTGGAAGAAGCTAATTTGATGACGCCAAATAGATGCATCGTTTGTTATTCAACAGCATATGTTCAACATGTGATATAAGTTGCTTACTTTTATTATCAAGTATACATCGGTTTGTTTGAACATATTCTCCGTGAACCCAAACCAAGATGAAAATTTCAAAAGCAACATGATGCCGACAAAAGTAAATTTCCTCTTGGACATGTGTTCAAATAAGGTGGGCAAGAATAAGCTGAAATATGTTTCCTCTCGCCACGTTTTCAATTTTAATAAAAAAATCATGTAAATATAAAAATTAAGTTTATTGTTACCAAATTGAAAAAAAGCAACCTTATTTTCACGTAAAATGAATAATTCTCCCACGCTTGAAACAAATTTATAATTGAGCCATAAAAAGTTATCATGGATAACGCATGACCTCCATTTTTGTTAAGCATAATATCAGTTTTCCAGCGATTTCAGTCCGACACTGTGCTAAATGCTATTTGCTATATTTAGTCATGCCGCTATTGTTTAAAAGCATTTAATAGTTGACTGACTTATCAGTAATGGTAGGTATTAATAAACTGTTTAGTATTCAAGCCAGCAATTATCGATGCACACGTGTTTTATTCGACACATGTGTATGATGTGGTCGGAAAATTTAAACGGACGTTGTGAAAACGAAAATTTTCTGCTTAAATTTGAATTTGCATAGATAGATTGCTGTTATCTTGAAATATTTAATGTTAGTTACGAGACACCCTATACTGTTTTAATTGTAATTTTACGGAAACTGAATCTGTGAAAATTTCTATTTAAATAAACGATGGATTGAAACAGCCTGAATGTTTGGGAACGAGAACTTTGAAGTATTGTTTGAAATACTTAATTTACTTGACGAACCGTCAAGTGGTCAGCTCGTCTGTCTTCATTACCCGATTTGAGCCACATACCTACTCATTTACATCTGAGTCTGATACCAAATCTCATTGGCATTGAACCTGGCACTCGGTGCATAGAAAGCTAGCGCTCTAATCAGGAAGCCATCCAGACTTCTATTAAATTTTCAAATTCTATTCATGTATTTTCCTTCTCTTTACAAATGTGTGTTTATTCAGTTTTCCATTTCTATTCAATTGTTTTCTTTCTATTATTAATGTGTATCAAAGACGCTGGAAGTTTAATCAAAAATTTGTCTCACAATTTTTATTTTCTACATAGATTAGATTTTGTGGCAATATGATAAATCCATATATTGACAAAAAAGTCGGTTTGGAATTTTTGATGCCCTCTGAGACAGAAAATTCAGATCAAAGTTTTTCACCTTAGATTTTGAATTATTTCTGACGTTAAGAAAATGTTATAATTTTATTAAAAAATGTCCAAACAAAATTTGTTTCTCTGTTTAAATTGAAGTCGCATTGATCTCTAGAACACTTAAACAAAAAATAAATAAATCTACACTTCACATCATCGAAATGAAACAAAACTGGAATGAATTAAATTGCAAATACCTGCAAAAAAGTCGACCACGGTTCACTGGGCCAACTTACTATTTATAGAATAGTAAATTTATGCACATAATTATAAATGTTTGCAGTATATTATTCTGATGTCCGTTTATGTATGTATTTTCATTTCGAAATTGTTACAATTCGGGCACTGAGTGACGAAATTCACGTGGTTGAGTGCATTTACGATTTTTTTTTTTGAAAAGAAACCATGAAATTAGTTATAGCGAACGGATTTTCTGACAAAATTGCTCTTGAAAGTTAGACAGATGAAAAACCTTGTTTGAACAATTAAATTCTTACTACTGGGATAACACATTTGTTCGGCAAAAATTCATTACTTTTGGTTTTGATTCTCTGTTTACTGATTGCCTGTTGATTTGGGTGTAGTAGAAGTGCAGATACTACGAACTTTTAATTGTATAAAGTTGTTATAAGCTCTCAAAAGTTAATGCAAGTCAAAGTTTATGAAAAATAGCCTTTTTTGATCAGCCATCTTGATTTCGTTCAAGCAGAAGCAAATATGCATAATCTATTTAAAAACTCTGAACTAAAGATAAAGTTTGTATAGAGCATAATTTTTTTATCGCACGCAATTTAGATTTATTTTTCAATATTCATTCCGATATGTTCTATCTCTATGTGTTCAAGAAAAGCAGGATTTTTTTTTATATTTTTGAAATGCACTTTTAATTTAGATTTCCTGTTTGTAAAAGGAATATTTCTCAGCTATGACTTAAGCTTCAATCACCCTGAATTGTACCTAAAAATTCGAAAAAATTACTACCTTTCTTTGCTAACATGTTCTTCGCGAGGGCGTTTCAAGCCCTCCACTAGACAGCAGACCAGGGCCGGTGGAAATCCTGTGAACTCTACCTTATGGCAATGTTTAAAACTTTTTTAAATCCAGTATACAGTCCATGCCCTTGCTCCTTCTTTCAATCCGTCAATGCCATTCTAACTTTCATTGAGTGAAAAATGTTCTTGAAACATGCAACTTATTTTTTTAAATGTCTTGCTGTCTGTCCTGCCTGCCTTCAAAGATCATAATGATCATGAGCTTTTCTCAATATTGATAATACTGCCAACGTTTTTCAATATGAGTTTTATATTTTACGAGTTCAACTCTACAATAGAGTTCAAACAAGCTGAAGTACATCTCCTTTTGTAACTTATAACAAGTGAGTCCAAAAAGACGTCGAATAAAATAGCAAAACGATTTTCCTAACTCAATCGCTTTAATTTTATTGTTTAATATTTTGAATCGATAAATTTACAAAAAAAAAAAAACAATAGGAAAATTTGTTTCAAAACCATTGAAACTGTAATATTTGAATTCGATTTATTGGAAAAATATTTGGAAGTCTTACATATAGTGTGTGTAAAGTTCAAAAATAGTATATATATGTATGTATATCATTTTAATTATAAACATGTTCTTTAATTGTTTTGTTTAAATCATCTCCTCGATATGTTTATGATATGTAGAAACACATGATTTTGTCTGTTGTAATTGCGAAAAGTATCAAAACATGCGTTTTTGACAGTGTTAAAACGAAGCTGAGCATGAATTTTTTTGGATTGTTGAGCAATGAATACAGGACGATTTTGAGTCGAGTGCGTATTTTTCCAGGCTTTACGAACATTTCTTTAGATTCCATCCTAGGCCCTGGGCCAGATAGGTTTCCTAATATATTCATCAAATCCATATCATTTTTTTTATATATTTTTAACGCTAGTTTATCCTCGGTTATTTTTTCTCATTTGTGAAAGTTAGCAAACATTTACCCAGTCCTCAAGTCTGGTTACAATGCTTCCATTTATCGTATCATTTCGTTACTTTCTTGTTTACTCAGACTCCTTGAACCTATTGTCTTCAACTGTCGCAAAGACACTGGACAATCGTTTCCAAGTTGATATAGTGTACACTGACTTTAGTAAGGCATTTGATACTGTCAACTTTAATGTTCTACTTCAGAAGTTAGCTTACTTTAGCTTGTTTGGTCCATTACTCTCATGGCTTGGGCCTTATATCAGTTCTTGTTCATGCCGTGTTAGTCTACGTAGATCACATTTTTCTCTCTTCCATCCTACCTTCGGCGTTCCTCAGATGTCTATTCTAGGCCCTCTTCTTTTCTTACTCCACATAAATGACCTTACCTCTATCGTAGCGTCTCAGTGTTACAGAGTTATTCGCTCGGAAAAGTATTTTATTGCTCTCCAAATGGATCTGGACGCGATCGATTCTTGGAGTCCAAACTAGCTTTCTTTCCCTTAATATCTAGAAATGTCACAAATGGCCTTCTCCTTAAAGTCCAGTCCAATTGATCATATCTATACATTCCATGATATTTCACTTACGACTGTTTTTCAAATAAAAGATCGAAGCGACTTCCATTGCTTCAACTTTCTACTTTGGAATCCGACAGACTCCTCTTAGATGTTTCGGCTTCACCACCGTCAATTAAACTCTAACTTCCCTGATTGGTTGTGTATTGTATATCAGAACGCCCTGCCAGATCTGATTTACCGTTCCATATGCTAGGACTGGGACTTACTACCATTCGTCTATATTGCGACTTTCCCTAATTACAATATTCTGCAACTAACTTCCTAACTCACTTTATATTTTTTAACAGAATATAAAGCGGATCTTATTTAAGTAATCTTTACTGTTTTATGTACTCTATTTTTTGCCTTTTTATCAATTAGGGCAGGCAATGCTGGCTGATATTCAGCCCTAGGTATGGCATGCCCACGGAGAGCACATGTCGATTATGGCAAGACGGCAGCTGTCAATTAATCAAGTGAGGCCGAACGCGGTCAGAAATGACAGCATGGCGGTCGGTTTAGAATCGAAATAAATAATCTATTTTATGCAAATAAACCGAGCTTATAATAAATAAACTCACATGAAGTACTTATGTAGTCTGTTTTTGTTGCATACGTTAAGATGAAAAACGCAAGAGTCAAATGTGTTTTTATATCATCACGTTCCGCATGCTCTACATATTATATACTAGTTTCCCTTTTAGTATGTTACATCGTAAAACTGTTAAATCTACTTAAACTGCATTTCATTGCCCACTCAAATGATTGTAAAGCCAAGTGCATCTTATCAAACCAAAAATATCTTCAATTTCAATGGCAGAAAACACTTTAGATGGTGCATTGACTTTCAATACAACAGCTAAACATAGCTTTTATGCTGTTTTTTGATGAGAGCTTCATACTTTGTGGCGCCTTAATAGATTTATTTCTATTTCTACACTACAGATAGCATTTCATTATCAATTAAATAGATTAAGATTAATATGACACGTGAATTGTAGTGCTTTGAGTATTTTTATTTACTATCGCCATTAATTCAAAACTCAAAGCACGAAACGAAGCGCCACGTTTGAAACATTCATATATTCCCTATTTATATAATCTTTGGGGCAAACTCTATGTTGTTGTGTCGTTTTGGTAATCTTCCAAAAGTCTTTTGTATTGACTATGTCAGTTCTTTGACCGCTGTTGTGTTTACAATTCACAGGTTTGTTTTTGAATTGCTAATAAAAATAATATGCATATATGGGTAGAGCGTTCGTATGCGTGACACTGAATAAATATAGACTAAGCGATACGATGCAGAGAGACGGCACAATAAAGTTTTGAAAATTGATGAAATGTGTCTTTGCGAATTCCAATCATCATGAATAAGTAAACAGTTGAAAATGCATACATATATTAGATAAAATCACGTGACATATCAACAAATTCATATATATTTTTTGTACGAATCTCCAACCACGACTATCTTTTCTAACATGATGTATCTTTGCCGAAAATCTTAACGAAAAATCCAGAAGCTTCTATCGTTCAAATGATTACTGCTAAGCGTTATTTAAATAAGACTGACACCTTCAACAAATATACGAGTCTCAAAAATATTTCACTACATAAATCTGTAATGCTTTCATCATCCGTTTGAATTGTTACCGTGAAAAAGTATCTTTGTTATCACTTCTTATCTTTGACATAATTTTCCTGAATGTTCAAAGTCATTATCAAATAGATAAAATGCGATGATGAAGTCATTACGATCTTTCTCGCACTTGTGACACGTCCGAATATTTGCGAACAAGCTTAGTAAGTAATTATCACATGAACCGTAATTACATACTATGAAATAGAATGATTGTTTTTTAATGATAATATATTTCTTTTTATCAAATAAAATCGGCAGAGATGGGTTTATTATTTTTTTTGAGTCATACTGAAATATAGTGAATTTATGCTTTCTCGGTTTTGACAAAAAGAAATCAATTTTGATATAATATTTCAAATTATTATGTAATGTTGTGGATTAACTTTTAACTTTAAACGCAGTTATCATTAAATGTTGATTATGGGATATTATAAATATAATTGCTCATTTTCGATCGTGCGAAACTTGACCCAAAAATTGAAAAGACCATTCACAAGTTATTGAATTGTTTTAAGAACAACACAAGTAGAGAAGCACTTTGTTCTTTAGGTTCTGATCTGTGTGTTTAACTCTGTTTTTGTTGTTATAGAATGTGCTGTCGTCAAGTTAGTGATTCGTAAATCATTTTCGAATTGTCTTTCAGAAGAAGGCTTAGGTATGAGGGCCGAACAAAATGTTCCGGGACTCATTTTATAAAACTTTATTAGTATTTGGTATGAGCTACAAAACATCATGTCTTTCAAAGTACTTTCCCTGGGAGTTTATACATTTTCCCCAGCGCATGAAGGCGCTCTGGATGTCCACTTCTGGAATAATGTCAAACTTCTTCGGCGATTTTTGTTGTATGGCGTCTACATCGTCAAACCTTCGTCCTTTCATGGGTCTTTTAATTTTTGGGAACAAGAAGAAGTCCGCTGGACCAGGTCTGGTGATAGGAGGGTTGGAAGATGACTGTCATTGTATTTTTCGCGGAAAATTTACGAATAAGTAGTGAGGAATGGACAGGCGCGTTGTCATGATGCAGCCCCACTTTCCACTTGCCCACAATTCTGACCTCTTCCTCACCACAGCTTCACGCAAGTTTCTCAGGGTTTAAAGATACCCAAAACTATTAACGATTGTTTCACCTCTTGGAAGAAATTCATGGTTGAAAACGCCTATCCAGTTAAAGAAAAAGGTAAGCATGACTTTGATATCGAATATGACCTGCTGCGATATTTTGGGTCTTGGGTATGTTTGAAACGTTCATTGTGAAGATTGGGCTTTAGTTTCCACGTCATATTCGTACATCTCTGTTTCACCTCCAGTAATGATAGTCTTCAAAAAGCTTTCATCGTCATTTGCCATTTGAAGAAGTTCTGCACAAACCTAAACTCTGCGATGTTTTGGTCATCGGCAATCAACCTCGGGACAAACTTTGCCGCCACTCGATGCATGTGCAGTTATTGGGTTCAAATTGTTTGGCTTGAACAGAATAAAATGTTACATATCTCTGCTATTTCCCGAACGGTTGGACGATAATCAGAATGTACAAGGTCCTTCACTTTAGTAACATGAGCATCTTCAGTCGAAACTGATAGTCTTCCTGAAATAGGATCATCTCCTATGGATTTCGACCTTTCTTAAACCGTTTGAATCACTTATAACACTAGTAACGACTCAATCATTCATCCCCGAAAGCCTTTTGCAACAAGCAAAAAATTCCTGCAAACGTTTTCCCCAACCTCACATAAAACTAGATACAAACGTGTTACTCTTCTTTCCCATTCATCACGAAAATCGAAGCTCGAAAATTAGCTACAAACATCATGAGATAAGAAAAGCATGCAGTTTCGTTATAATAGTTAATAAAACTCATCTATTTCTACAGAGAACCCTGAAATCATTTCATGAGTTGATCGCTCACTCAAAATCTCTTTAAGTTTTACTGCACAGAAAAGACTATGACAAAAGTAAGGAGCACTTATGAGGAAATTTTTCATTTATTCTTTTCTGTAGACTGGTAAAACAGATGTAACTCAAAGTTATTGTCACAGAATCACTGTGTGAAAGCTAGACTTGCCATATAATAATGCTAGTGCCTGGGCCCACCCCACACGGTCTACTGCGTGCGATAGCGCATATTATGAGCTGTTAGGCTTTCCACTAATAACATTCGATCGCATTAAACAAGGTGAACTTTAAATCGATCATTATTTGATCTGCAAAATTTCAAAATATATGTTACTCGTAAAATTTGGATACTCAAAAAAGACACTTCACCAAGATTTTTCCATTGCTAACTGACTTTTCAGGTGCGCACGAAAAGCAAGAAACACATACATTTATCTACGTGAAATTGAGTCTACAAGATTACCGAAAGTTTAAAGGACTCTTTTTGATTGTTAAAAAATTGCTTACCGCTATATGAACCTTCTTTTGTTAAGAAATCTCGTTTGATTCAAAAAAGAGCAATATAGATTTTAATATGATTATTTAAAATGCTTAATTGTCCGTGGCGATATTTCAAGCTACTACATGATCGATAAACGTACAATTTGTCACAAAAGTCAAGGTACAGGAAACTCTTCTGTGAGAAGAAAAACACATGACGTTGGAAACTCATTATTTTCGGTATTCTTTTTGTTTTTTTCTGTAACTATGACACGAAAAAAAACAATGTATAAAAAAATCTCTTATGTTTTTTTGCCTGCGAAAATGCGATACAAAACAAAAAACTAAAAACTGGGTTACGCAAATTTACGTATTTTATACTGTATGCATATTTTAATATCGAAATTACATTACAACACGACTGAACCAGATATTGTGTAAATAATTGATGAGAGCGATCATTTTCTCACGCTGTTTGCCACTTTTTGTGAATGTTTTTTTCGGGCACATCCCTCAGTTACTCAATGGAATGAATATGAGGGCTTTTAAAAGATGATGTTTCCAAGATATGTGGGCGTATATACATTATCTACATCATTGTACCTCAAGCTTTAGAGAACAGAATTATCCGTATCAAATTATCATATTGTTGAAGATGAAAGTTGCTTCATACCCCATTTTTTCTGTATTATCGTACAGGATTCTCTTCAAAATTTCGGTATACATATTTTGTTGACAATTTCTAAATTTTCAACCGCACAAAACGAAAAACATCTCCAAAACATAAAGCATTATGATTGGCTGTGGGCTGTTTAGGCATCTAGGTGATACCCACAAAGCTTGATTTCGATACTCCTTAATTTTCAATGAATCCAAAAATATTGAAACAAGTGTCTTCAATAAACATGACTCCACTTCATGAATCATGAGCTTTGATTTAATGCAAAATGAATCCGTTTCAAACGGTCCTTTTTGCTAATGAATGGCTTTTTCCTGGCGAACAAAATTTAAATCCAAAGCTTCAATTCCTTTTTACGATAATTGGATGTTTTTTTTGTTGAACCGTTTGCAAATATCAGCAACAGAATATTTTCTCAACTGTAATGGAAATTTCCTGCTTCTCTATTCGAGTTAGTTTCCCCGGAGCTCCACCAACTCACTCTAGTTTTATTTACAATTATGTTTTGTTTGTCTTTGTTTTCAAATCTATTTACAAAATATTGAATAAAAGATCGAATTCTGCTGATTATTTTTGAAATTTCTAAGTATAGTTTACCTTTGTATGTAGATCTTCTAATATTGTGTGAACATTAAAATCTACTTCCGGCAATTGTATCTATACAAAACAATATGCAAACATTTAAACAATTCTATTTACGAAAAAAACAATAATTCATTAGCTTAACTGTAGATCAAGTGAAAAAAATTGGAACCATCTAAATTCTCGGAAAATATTATACTCCTATCACCGAATAATATTCTTCAATGTTCATGGAGAACTTTATATGCGAATAGTTTTTTAGTGTTGAAAGCTTTTATTGAACCTTGACTTTTGTTACCTAGTGTAAATATACTTTTAGAAGAGCTGAGCTGTAAGCCACCGTTGAATTATTTATGAGTAATTTGGAGCCTTTTCCGTATTCCTTTTAGCTTTTTAATTATTTTCTGAACCTTACGTGAAGGCATTATCTCGTCCTCTCATATTTTGTTGAAATTAGGACGGTCGTGCTTCTTCCTTTTTAGACGAAAGAAGATTTCTATTGTTTTGATTTGGTTTCACGTCGCTCGCCTCCGTTTCGTGCTTGGATTAAACTCTACGAAATTCCCTTCGTACAGCTCGTTGATGGTCGTGGTTCTCGCACCAGCAACCTCGATTACCGTCAAGTGTTAAGCTGGCGGGAATTGTTTTTACATTTTAGTGAAAGTGATGATTGAAATATTGCATTGCCCCATTGACAGAAATTTTCATATGATTATCATCCAAAAATAATTGGCTACTAGACTTTCAACTTAATTTTAGTTCCAACCATGCCCACATATGTATGTATGTATCAAATAAGTGGTTAAAATTTCAGAAAGATCGGTTGATTAATTACGGAGATTGAACACTGTGAAAAAAATGGTTTAGAGAAAAACGTGTTTAAATTTTCTTTTATAAAAAATCAAAAAAGTTTTGTTCCAAAATGCAGAATGAAGTTAGCCTTGAAATAACTTTGAAGGGTATTTTTTATTCCAATATGTTCTATAATTTGTCTGTAACACTTATAAGAACTAAGACAAACGCTAGAGTGTTGAGAAGGGATGAGGGTGGGGGCAAGATAGGATCCAGCATTTGACTCAGGGAGGGGGGTCGCTGCCTCGAAAATCACAATAAAAGAAGACAATATTACAAAAAAAAATCTTAAAAATCACTAGTTTACCTGTATCCGCCCTTAGGTGGGGGGGCTCGATCCGAAACGTACACTTTGGGATGCGCTTGACAGCATAAGCCAAAAATCGAAATAAATATATTTCACGTGTTCGGATCACCATAAAATTTTGATACGATGTTCTTAGAGCAATATACTTTCGAAAACTGTCAAAAATTAAAAAAAATACAATTTGACAAAGTGGGTCCCTTAATCCAAAAATATTGAAAAAAAAATTTATAGAATTTTTTAATGCTTCCGACTCTCCTTAAGGTAGGAAATACCTGTAAATACCCAAATTTTACTTAATTTTCATAAAAAAAATTTTAATGAAAGATTTATTTAAGGTTTTTGAAAATTAACATGTGATTTATTTATACATTTAAGTAATACAAAAACAAATTTTTATTTTATTTTAATTAAAAATGGCGGATGTACACTAACTTCTTCCGGAAGGGTCGCAGTGCGACGTCTCAATCGGCTGCCATTCTAGCCTCGGTTCTATTGGTCTGAAAATAAAAACCAAAATTTTGTATGTTTATTATTGTCATAATTTCCAGATGAACCTAAAAAAATGAAGAAATTTTTTTTGCGGAATAAAAGACTTGAAAAACATAAAATGAATTTTTCACCGAATTTTTCGATAATTTTTCTTCGATAAAATTATTATTTCAACAAATTTTCAAAAACATGTAGGCTCATATGGTGAATAATGCTATTAAAAAGATATGCGCAAAATTTTAGGAAGATCGATCAATAACTTTTTGAGTTATCGTGGCAGCCAGTTTGAAAAATACGGTTTTGAGAAAAACGCGTTTAAAGTTTAAATACAGGAAGATTAAATGATTATAGTGACTTACCGACTAATCAGCGATGCCAGCGCCATATACTGGTCCTTCTGTAGTCTCGTAGAACTCATTTTTTTCGGCAAGTTCCTGAAGACGTGCTTGACGAGCTTCTTTAGTGACTAACGAGCTGCGCCGATTCTCTCGCGTCACTCTCTGCTCATCAATTTTATCGGCATATGATTTGCATTGTCGGCCAACAATTATATCCAAACTGTTCATTATTTGCAGAATACATGAATATCCTTCATTGAACACTCCAGCTGCAATATATGAATCTATTTCAATGATTTTTGAACCCGAATGCAGATGTTTTGGAGCGAGACGCCGAATGGTCGAGTTGAAACTTTCATTCGCGTTTTGTGTGTGACCACCTAAACATCTTTCGAGCAATTCATCTCGGGATAAATCTTCAAATATCAGCAGCACATACTTTTGGATCTCCGAATGTAATGAAATATAATGTAGTGAATGTCCTCACTCGTAGAAGCTGATAATTTTCTGGCACTTGCACTCGATTGCACGTCTTCATCACTTTTGGAAAGCTGATTTCGACAAAATGTTCGTTTTCTCGGACGTCCCGATCGAGCTGGAACGTCTTTCGATCCTTTAGGATATGCAGTTATTTTTTTTTTAGTTTCCGATATCGTTCCGCACAAAATGACCTCCAAAACTAAACTGAACAAAACTAACAGCAACACCGGATCTGTCCGGATATGTACTTATACCTATATAACTTTCTTTTACTTGGAATTTTACAATATAAGTACATATCTTGAAACATCTACCCATTCAAATTTTCAACAATACAAAGACTAAAAAGCAAAAGAAGCAGGTAAAGAGGGCCGACCACTTACTATACCTCCGTCAGCGCTCGAACACAAATGAGATGCGTAATGGTTAATACGCTATAATATGAGAAATACTTCAAATCACATTCTAAAAATTTAGTGACATATTCTTGAAGGATTATACTAACATTTTATGGGGAATAAAATTATTTTTTTCTTCAAAATTTTACAGGTATCTCCCCTCTTAATCAAATTTCTTTGTTTAAATTTGAGCTCATATTATCGAAACTATGTTCCATTGAGGATATTTTCATTGCTATATCAATTTTGATAAAGAAAATAATGGACATATTTTTGAACTTTGGGCTTAAATCCTGGGTCTAAAAACTTATTTAAGTAAAGATTATATAAGTTTTCAAAATTATGTTCACATTCTGTTTCTCTATTCAAACAAATAAAGGTAAAAATGATGATTAGAAATTAATGTCGAGACCTGGTTAACATCGATCAGTAAAGAATATTGCACAATTCTTTAAGGTGCACAACTATTTGCATTATGGTTCAATTAATACTTTTGTCAACATGTTTATTGGTTGAAAACATGCCTCTATTCAACGTTTGTTTCACTTTCAGCAAATAATGACTTCGGTACTGATACAAGTCCATGCAGACATGTTGGAAGCCCAAACATATGAGGCAGTTTTTTCAGAGCTCTATTCATGTTCTGCCTACGTTGATATTTATGAACTACTAAATGTACAAATGTTGAAGCAACAAGAAATCAGAATGAAATGCACTCCATTCAAGAAAATCAACATAAGAGCCTAAGAACTCATTCAGCCTTCTTCCAAACTATAATCGCGGTCGCACTTGCATTTGACGACTCCACAACTTGGCCAGCTTGTTAAAACTTTCAAAGGAATTTATCGGTTATCGTCAAGGGTTACAATTATTATTTACATACATGCTCCATTTCTATGAGGTCCAGACACAACTAAACGTGTTCATATCCATAAAGTTCGCATCCATTTACGAATAACTGCCAGAGTAATGGATAAGTTGCAGTCAACCTATGATCCACTGTCGTATATTCTCTTTGGCATTATATTATACAAACGCGTATGCTTAAACGGTAGTAAATTCTATTTGAAAACCTGCAGCCTTAACGGCCAACAGGTTTTAAGATTTATCAACGCGCCCAAATGAAAAACACCTCCGAGAAATCTTGCTTGCAGCAATGTTACGCTCGTCGTGTTCTTGTTGCGCTAGACAACTAGCCATACATCCTTCAGCTTGCAGTCAGACTAGCATATGAACAAGTCGGTGGGCAAATCGGAAAGTCCTACTCAGATTCTATAACCGGAAAAGGTAGTTGCACCAGATTTGGCTGTGCAACAGTCAAACGGAGTGATCCATTACAGGCATTGGGAATGCATCCAGAGTTATTTGTAGCTTTAAATCGCGTGAAATTTTACCGGCGTTCCTGACATCTGGACGGAGTTTTCTTTATTTAAGTAAGACAAATTCGAGGCTATTCATATATCTTCAACATCTGCTGTCTATTAGGAGTTTTCTTTGATTTTCTATTCAACGCAAATGAAAGTTGATAAACAAATTACAGTTGGAATTAATCATTTCCACGAAGCTATTCTTAAAATACTGGTCAAGACTGGCAGCGGTTAATTCAAGATGCAAGTTTCATTCATATGTTGTATGGAAGATATGACAACAATACTTATTCAAATAAAACATATTTTGAAGTTTTTCCATGAAATATTGCTGTTTATGTTTGCAGAAAATAGTTATCTAAATGTTTTGGTCACGAGTTCCGGAATTTCTTGCATCAAATTTCAATAACTTTCTATCATGTTGATATGCAGTGGAAGAAATGCACTTTAGATCGAATTTTTTTATCTCTCTTAAAGATATAAATTTGTCATCTTCTCTCAAATACAGTACTGTACAATAATTAAGACAATGCTTATTCATGAAATGGCATATGTGTATTTAATAAATTTGGTTTTCACGATTATCTCGCGGTCCTGCTTATATCAAGTTTTCTTTGATCCTCATATCTCGAGCAAAAAGTCTTGATATATTAATAATAAAATGGATGGTAAATTGAGGAGCGACTTACATATATTTTCGGAAAGAAAATTGACAATGTTCTATGAATTTTGCAGGATACTGTTTCCAATAGGTCTTTTATTCTCTTTTACACTCGCAAAAAACATGCATTATTAAAAATTATTGTATATACTTTTGTGTGTATGTAAAATCCAACTTTGTTAATATATTTCGAAGTATTCAAGACTCGTTTACCATTCGATTGCATGAACCGCGTTTCAAAATCTCACTAAAATAGTTTATTTTTCGAACCGACGGATACCGCCATTCAATAGTTTGTACTCCCTTCAGTCACGAGCTAGTATGTTGTATGACTTTCAACTTTTTTAAAAAACGAGAGCAAATTTCATATTGCTTTTTTGAATATTTGAACATGGATGCTCCAAAACCCCAAAAAAAATTTCCATGTGAATTTTTTTCATATTATTGCTGAGCTATCTTGAACAGGAGACAGATGCTCCAGGTATTGCGATACAAAACCTAATTCTAAGATCCAAAAATCATTTTTATTGATAAAATTTGCAATGCTCTTAATGTGGATCCGTCAAAGCCAACAAAAACTTTCACATATGATTATTTTTCAATTATGTTGTTGAGATGCGAACTTTAGCTATCATGAACTGAAGGCAAATGATTTTTTTTTATTTTATTGCTAAGGCTCGAACCTCGCCTGTCATGAACTGAAGGCAGATGAAATTCTTTTCTTATTATTGTTGAGATTCGAAAACCTTAGCTGTTATGAACTAGAGACAGATGCTCCATGTAATATTTTTACGTATGGAGATTCC
The DNA here is from genome assembly GCA_963942545.1 of Oxycera nigricornis. Taxonomy (NCBI): domain Eukaryota; kingdom Metazoa; phylum Arthropoda; class Insecta; order Diptera; family Stratiomyidae; genus Oxycera; species Oxycera nigricornis. The sequence continues at coordinate 92,139,846 of OZ012661.1, read as the reverse complement.
AAACCTAGTTCCGAGATCCTAAAACCTTCTTAATTGATAAAATTTGCTACGCTTTTAATGCGGATCCGTCCTAGTCAGAAAAAACTTTCATACATGGTTTTTTTTCATATTATTGCTGAGATTCGAATCTTGAAGCAGATACTCACTCCTTGAGACATTTTTACGTATTGCGATTTAGACGATTTTTTTTCATTATTATTGATGAATTTTGAACCTGAGCTATAATGAATTGGAGGCTGATGAAGTTTTTTTCATATTATTGCTGAAATTGAAATTTCAGCTGTCATGAACTGAAAACAAATGCTCCATGTGACACTTTTGCGTATTGTGATTCCAAAACCTAGTTACAAGATCCTAAAATCTCATCTTAATTAAGGGTGTCCGGGTTTATTTTTTCAAAAAAATAGAAATTCTAATAACATGATTTTTAAGTACTACATATATGCAGAATTAGTGTAAAAACTATTATTTTGGTCGGCAAAGCTAAGAAATACACAATAGCGCGTGTGTGAGCGCACTCAGCAGGTGCTTAAATTTTAAACGCGTTTTTCTCGAAACAACGTTTTTTCACCTGGTTGACACTATTTCCAAAAAATCTATGTTACCGATTGGGCTGAAATTTTTACTGAATATTCAGCACATGTGTAGTTCCAGCCAATACCATATCCAAATTTTTTTATAATTTTTGAACGATTTTATTAAACAATTTAATTCCAAAAAAGGGGTCAAAAAATTGAAAAATCCGCCATTTTTTTGTCGTCCAAAATGTTTAATTCTGCTACGGGCAATTATTTCAATTATTTCAATTATATTTCAACATGCCATTCGGATTTTTTGCTTCCGATGCTTCAGTGAAGAGATATGTCAATCAGTTTTTTGGGTGCCTCCATGATAGCCGCCATTTTGTAAATAAAAGTGAAAAAAAATCTTAAACTTCAATAGATGCTCAAAAGTTGATGTACAAAAAATTCATACCATTCAAATAATTATTTATCTTAAAAAAATATTGAAATTTGGTCCAATTGGCTCAGACTGCCCTCTTAATAAAATTTAAAACACTTTTAATGTGGATCCGTCGAAGCCAACAAAAAACTTGAATGAAATTTACAACGTTTTAAATTTGAATCCGCCGAAGCCCAAAAATTTTGCACGTATGCATTTTTTTCAATAATATTGGCGAGATTCTATCCTCAGCTGTAATGAAATGCAGGCAGATAAAATTGTGTTCATATTATTGCTGAGATTCGAACCTCAGCTGCCATGAACTGAAGACAGATCCTCCTTGCAATACTTTTACATATTGCGACTCAAATCAATGTTATTGATAAAATTTACATCGATTTTAGTGATGTTTGGGATAGTTTCCGAAAAATTTCAAATGATTCAAAACGTATTGAATCGAATTACTCTCAAGAATTCGGAGTGTGGACGGACCTCATGAAAATATTTCATCCAGAAAGAAATCGCTCACATTATTTCCCAATAAATGTAAATGCAGGATAAAAATTCTATGAAAAAATACCGACTTGTGTGAGAAATCAGAGTGTTTGTAGTAATAAAAAATCGATAATTTTTCATCGAAAGTGTTATCTTGATCTCCGTGTTTTGATTTCCAAAAACAAAATGTTGTATTGATATTTCCTATTTTGTATGGATGTCGAACTTATCTATGAATTTCCCTCGATTCTTCTGTAAACTTGATTTTTTTGATGCTTTCAAGCATACTGTGAAATCAGAAAATACTCCCTCGCCCCTATCATAGTTTAGTTCGCATTTAGGTTTTATTGATGGTCGTTATAGATTCTGAATAGATTCTTCGAAGCTATCTATTTGCCAGCAAGCCGAATTGTATTTTCTATATGAAGATTCTTTGAAGTCGTTAATTGAATTGAATTGCTTTAATTGAAATCATCTTCTGAATTGATATTTCCCAAGCATTTTCCACGTTTCTAAATGATGAGCCTATTAATTCAAAGTTCATCTTTTTGAATCGTTACATTCGAGCGTAATAAAAAATTTTCAATGATAGAAGTGTAGCGTCAATAAATAGTTGAAAATTCGGTGTGTTAAATTTAAATTTATTGATAAATGACATTGATATGAGATCAGATTTTTCCGATTGAAATCAATTTAGTAAAGTATTTTATGGTATATTTAATTCGACTTCAGTTGTAGTTCGTGACAATTATTATTCTGTATATAGTGTTTTAGTTAGATTTCAAAATCAACTTCTTCGAATTATCTAATATTTCCGTTACGTAAAATTTGACTTGTTTTCTATTACAAAAACATGCATAAATAGTTTGTGTATTGTACATCGCGCTGCAAAATGTCCCTTAGAGAAACTAAAAAACAAAAACAAAATAGCTGCAGCAGTCCAGAAGCCGGAAGGATAATTTCAAGCTTACCTGTTCCGAGAAAACACCACAGCCAACCCGACCACCATTTTTGATTCATCAATGTAGATGTTGACCAACTCCTGTATCTCACTTCTTTCTTTGGTCCAGTCAACCCTGCTCGGTATGACTGACTTGTAACTGGTGAAAGCAAGGGATCCGAGAAGCAAAATTTATTTTCTGTGACGTTGGTCCATCCCTCCGTAGTATGGACCAATATTACCCTCATGTAGACCTTTCAATCGAATCGCAAAGCACGGCCTGTCTCATAAAAAGTCAGGCTGGAGCCAGTTTAATAAGACCGACAGGTTGTCGGGGCAGTACGGAAGGCCCCGGTGATTGCACCTTGTTTAGCATGTTCTGATTTGATATCTGACCACCAAATAACTGCGCCATACAGAAGGATTATTAATAATATTGCCGTGTAAAGATATGACACAATTTTGGGCTTCAATTGCCATCTTTTCCCAATAGCTCTTTTGCAGCAGTGGATTGCGCATGATGCTTTTTGTATAATTTTCGCTTACCACGCAAGTTTAGAGTCCAGAATTAGGGATAGATATTTGACCTGATGGAGATTCGTGGAGACTTATATCATTAAGCTTAAGTGGGACAAATCGTGGAAGTTTAGTCTTTCAGATAGCGTATTGACAAATTTGCTCGATGTTACTATTGCACTATCGTTGGCATAGGCTACGATTTCCAGCCGGTTTGCATCTATATTTTATGATGTATCCTAAAACGTCTTTCAAACATTAAAGTGATGTATTTATTGCCAAATAAATACATCAATATTACATCACAATTCCATGAAAGACTGTCCTTTTAACATTAAAGTGATGTATTTATCACCAAATAAATACATTGCTTCATGAATGGACATATCACCTCGTGAATTTCCCTCGCGACCAAACACCACTTGTTGCAGCGAGCAATGTACTGCTAGCATAAATATAGATACTGTGGGAAATTTACAAGTAGTAGTAGTAATATATAATTTATTAGATCAAAAGTGTTGGGCCATTGCCAACACCCGAAGTGTTAGCATTAAGAATTTGTATAAATAGTGAGTAAGAGTTAAACAAAAATACAATTTTTTAAGAACATTTGAACAAGCTTCATTAGTGCTTATTCAACTCGACACTCTAAAAGACTCCCTGTATTGTGCCTATCTACCGGCACTTCAGGTAGTGTCTATCATCTGCATATTTAGTCCGACGCCAGTGGCATCAAAATTGTGCCAGCTTTTTTTTCTTCTAAACCCTTGTGTAATTTTTTATTAATTTGTTTATCCCCTCATCATGGGACTTGATAGACACAATGGAATGGAAAATAGAATCAAAGGACATGAAACATTCCATGATCACGGCTTAGTTCCATAGAAGAACTGCTGGTACCTCGCCTTGTGGGGTGCCTCTGTAAGTCCCATAGTGATTTGTCAGTATGCTTTATATCAAGAACTGAAGACTGATAATGATTGATATCTCAAATGTGTTAACCCGGAACAGATATAAAATTATCCTTTCACTGGAGACTAATAAGTTATAAATACTTGAATGACGAAGCAGCCAAAATCTAGGCTCTGAAAATTAACTGCAAGTGAAGCAAAACAAACACATTTCAATGTCGTCAAGCTTACTACCATATTCAGCTAAAATCGATCCGCTCACGCCTGCAATGTTCCTAATTCAACAAAATCCATCTAAATATTCTGCAATCTAGTTTCAATCAAAGTATGTATTCTCAATGCTTTTCAGTTGAGTTCGTTGGTTTCATTGCACGCTGGAAACGATCGTTTTATTATTCCAATTCAGTGTTTCCAACAGATCCTGACCTTGGCTGAGCACTCGTTTAATTGAGACTATATTCGTAATGTGTATTGTGTATCAGATAAAAGATACATGTAGTGTGTTACCATTTCGTGGTGATGTTTTATCTATGCTTTATCGATTGAAACCATTCCAATTTCGATGTTTCCAGCGAAAATGGATAAACATTCTTTCACATGACTTGTTAATTGAGTTTGACTATGTGTGTATCTTCGATAATTAGATTGTTACTAATTGTTAATTACTCCGATGATTGCAGTTTTCAGTACGCATTTTCCACCTTTATCTTTTCTAATATAAATTTACTGGCAATTTTTTTATTTGAGTGCGACACTAAAAAACATATAAGATTATCAGAATTACTTTCATTTAATCATGTATTACTATGAAAATCTCAAGTAAATCGTGTTTTCCTTGAAATAATGATAAGAAATAAGTATATAAATTGTTCAAAAATAGAACAACGTTAGATTTTCTGAACAGATAGCAATACTATAACTACTACTAGTTCGAATTTCACTTCAATACTATTCACTGGTTTGTTGGTCATACTTTATTGGAATGCTAATGGCGCCAATAACAGGTCTACTGGTTCAATGTCGACTTAAAGATACAATTACCATTGCACGCGATGTAATTATCTCGTATCGTTTTACTGCATTTGTTTTCACATTGCAAGTTGATGGCTTCTAATCGATACGCAAACTAGTCATTGTGAAAATAGCCGGAGTCATTTGAAGAAAGTAAACAGATACTAAACGCATTAGCTGCTAATATGTGTGAATAAAATGATATAGCAGGGTCACAATATCGATAGAATCGTAAATATTGTATTTTCAGAATATTGAAATAAATCTTACTTCTCTGGGATTGAATTTCAGTGTTTGTTTTTCCCATAATTAAAGATACCTAAACAACGATCCAAAATGTTGTAAATAGTATTGTGTTTTAAAGAATTCCCCAATTAGTTTAAACCTTTTCTCAAATGGTTTGGACTTTTTCTCAAAACATTTAAACCTTTGACCAAATTGTTTGTACTTTTTCTCGAAGCTTCTTAACTTTTCCCCAACAGATTTATGCTTATGACTTACCTCGAATATGTTGATAAGCCATATTCTACATTTGTTTAATAAATTGAAGCTTTTTACACTTTTCGCAGTTTCTGATCTTTTCTGGTCAGACTTTTGATTTGGTCTTCACCTATGTTTTTGGTTGTTTGATTCCATTCTTTACGGAACTCCTCCACACGTCAGTTACTGTTTTTGGATCTTTAAATTGTCTCTAACGATTGCCCAATATCGTTCGATCGGTCGAAGCTCTAGGACACTACGCGGATTTCACACTTTTCCACAAAATTCACACGATGAAACCTTTGTAGCGTATTTTTCGCGTGATGGACAGGAGCTAAATCATATTATAGGTGGTTATTCTTTTTCTACACACAGTAGTAAACGTTTCTGAAGGCATTCCATAATGCAGATTTCCGAGCTGATCGTACCTGTTGTGAAGAATGGGGTGCTCTTTTTACCGCATTGGCAAATGGCCTGCCAAACAAGTGGTTTTGCGCCAAACTTTTCGAACTGAATTGCTTTTTCTTCTTGTGGAAGGTCATTTTGTGGCAGGAAGTTGTAAAACTGAGGGCCTGGAAACGTATTGAAGTCGAATAGGAGATACGTTTCATCGTCCAAAACAAGGCAGAAATTTTTCTTCCGTTTTTCTTGGTAATATTTTTCGCTCTCTCAATGAATTTCTTCAATTGTTCTGCACTTCTTATTGTTTTTTTGTTTCTTGTATGTCCTTACGCTTTTCCTTGTTTTAACTGTTTGCACGGACGATTGCGATGTTTCAAACTGTTTCGCAATAGCTTGATTTGATGCCGACCGATTCGCATGAATTGCCTGCAACACACTGCACTCCAATTTTCTGTCATCGTATCCACTACGACGTCCACTTCTCTGTTTGTCTTTAATGGAGTCCACCATTTTGAATTTTATTATAGTCTGTTTTACAGTTCTTTCCGATACTTCGACTTTTGTCACAGTTGTCTTCACTGTTCTCGTTAGATTCTCCATGAAAAGTTTCTAAATTATACTCTGTGCATTTTAATTCGTATTCAATTTTACTATATTAATGTTTAAACTTTTGAAAAACACGACCATGCAACGGGCAAATAGTGACGTTTAGATTTAGACAAACTTCAATCATATGGGCTCTGTCAAAATAACTTGCAAGTAAAAAACCCACACAAAATTTAAATGTGCAAGCCTTAAGTTTTAAGAAAAGTACGAACCATTTCGCAAAAGGTTTAAATGTTTTGGGAAAAGTCTAAATCAATTGGAGAAAAATCCAAACTATTTTGGAAAATAAAAATTGAATTCTATAATCCTTAAATCGGAATTTCGCCAAAATTTTCGCTTACGCCTTTCAAGTGCCAGTATGAAACTAGTTACTTAGGTGGAAAAGGCCTTGCAACTTGGTCCCCCTCCTATTGCTCCGCGTATAGATTCAATTCGATCCCCCACCCATCAAAATTCTTACGTTATTTATGGACGATTCCTAAGATGATACGATTAATATTAACTCATTTCAATTACGGAAATGAGTTCTCATTATTATTATTGTTGTTATTTGGAGTATTATTATTTTCATTATTAATAATTTTAATATTTTTAGTATTTATGTAGATATTACTGGGAAGTTGACCGTGTGGATCTTAAGGGGGTAGTAAAGTCTGTAATTATCAAAATTTTTGTTTCTTTAAAATGAAAGTAAACAACTAACAAAATATCTTTTATTTTTGGATTTTACTGACTTCACACCCCCCGCCCCGTCCATTTAAGGGCGGGGAATATATGTAACTGCTCAAAAAACCCATTTTTTATTAAATTAAAATGTTCCGAATGCTCTAAAAATACGCCAAAAAGGTTTTCAAGCGGTATTCGTATTATTTTCGAGTTATAGTCAATTATAGACAGCGCGGCTTTCCCCAGTAAGTCGAGCACACCTGCCGCGCGTCCCTGCCTACGTTTTCTTCGGCGCTATGGGCGGTTCTCTAATTGTGTATCCCTACCATATTCTTATAAATCTGAAATTCTAAGGCAATAGGACCTGGATTCGCTGACTAACGAGTAGGTTATAATAAAAACTAATAATCAATGATTTTTATCTATCGCAAACTTCAAACGCGTTTTTCTCAAAGTAGTATTTTTTCAACTTCCGTACAAAATATCTCAAAAAATATTGAATCGATCCGGTTCAAATGTATACCACATCTACAAAAGGGTCTTATGTGCTAGTTGAACCCACATGTTTTTGTAATTTCGGAGAAAAAAATTTGTTTATTAATGTTTAAAACGCGCTTTTTTTTGAAAAATTATCCATTTTTTTGTTTAATTTAAAATTAATGCAAAAATTACATTTTTTTAAATAAATTTTATTGGTTAAACTATGAACTATACATCTCATTAACATATACTTTTTTTCTGAATGTTGGAGGTTCCCCGGAAAAGGCGTTAAGTTGTACGAGACATTTTTTGAGGTGATTTTTTCATTCGCTTTCATCGCCGCCATTTTGCATTGAAAAATTAATAAAAAGTAAAAAATGTATTTTGACACATGTACTTTAAAGATTTCATATTAAAAATTTTCTAAATAAACAATATATATTTTTTAAATTAATCTGAAATTAGCAATTTTAAAAAAAAAAATTCATGTATTTTCCCCCTTAAGAGCTACACCGCGCGGTTCGTTCATTGCTTTTTCGGATACACAAGTTTTTCGTATGTGCACCGTTATTTAACGTTTTTATTAATTTATTGGTCGTTTTTCGTAAAATCGTTCCATATCAAAAATTTGATTATAAAATAATTAATTAAATACAAAATATAAACAATATCAAAAAACTTTACAGTCATTAAACAGACAATACCAAGCAAAAGTTCCACAAACACTGTCTGAACTCAAAAACGCGATTAATAATAAATCATTTGTTTAGTTCGATACTCCATTTCACTTACGATACATGTGTTCTACATACTATCAGGTTATTTATGTATGTCAACCGAGTATTGTCAATGAATGACCATCCATTATTGAAAATCACAAACAAATTCTTCCTTGAATTATTTTTAGCATGGTAGATAATGAACTACAAACACATCACATTAACATATCACATACAACATTCATTGTACATTTTTTCAATTTTTTTTCAACAAGCACTATTTGTTTATGTCCACAAAAAGTGCTACTTATAGTACTTTCAATACTAGAGGCACTAGTGTCCCAAATGTGTGTTCATACGGTTTGTGGAGTACAAAGTAGTATTATTGAAATTAGCATAAAACACCCTTCAAGCTCACGTTACCCACTGGTTTGTCCAGTGACGTCATTATCGTTTCTATCTTTAAAAAAATACATACTGTTACACATTAATTAACATAAAGAAAATGAAAGAATATGTGAAAAACGTTGACAACTTATTGCGGTTTGGTTTTGTACAAGATATTCCATTATCTTTGGCTCGATTGTGTTAAGTGTTCTTCAATGTTGTAATCAACAATTCAACTGTTAATGCGCACATACTCACAAACTGATTGCATAATGTACTTTAAACAATGTTTTTCCACCGATTATGAATGGTACTTATACGATTATATTTTCATCGTCAAGAAGAAATTAACTCGCTACGATGATTTTTATGTTCGTACTTATTAATTCGAAAAGTAGTAAAGTTGCCATCGTTGAAGAAATTATTAAGTGACTTAACGGTTAACCAGCTGACGAGATTTTTCAGTAAACTATTATAAGTTTTTAGAAGATTATTAGGCCACGAAATAACGTTCATTAACATGAATAATGAAACAATGTTTCCTAATAAAAATAAAAAAAGATTTTACTGAAACTTTTCTTAATTTTCGATTTAAATTTATTACCTTGCGATGCACAACTATTTAATATTACATTTATTACTCGATCCTTGTTTTCAGCAAAAGTACTAATATTAATTAGTTTCTGTCGTAATGGTTTTATAGGTATAAAATTTCCATTAGGGATATCTGTCATTGTAGCTGTCGAATTTCGCTGTCATTTTGACATTTTGTTTAATTTACTTTGACCAACTATTGGGTTGTTCAAAAAGTCATTGCGTTTTTTGCCCGATAGTTGTCGTCATCAGCGTTTGTCTGTTTCATAGTGTGACATGTATGTACGTCAATATTTGCGCGCGTTATAGTGTTTACACTCGAATGGAAAGTTAAAAAGCATTTTATCGTGATTCGATCGAGATTTGTGCTTAAAAGTGGAATTTAAATATGGAGAATTTTGTAGAATATATTCGCCATATTTTGTTCTTTTATTTCGAAAAAATGAAAGCAGTAACTGAGGCAAGAAACAAGTTGTGCAATGTGTATGGTGAATATGTCATTAAAAACCGACAGTGCCAGAATTGGTTCGCCTGTTTTCGTGATGAAAATTTTTCGGTTCAACACGCTGATCGCTCTGGTAAGTCATCCGTGATCGACGACGATAAAATCAAGACGTTGGTGTAGGCAAATAAACAGTCAAGCGTTCGGGAGCTTGCTAGCGTTCTAAACGTATCCATTGGAAACGTTCATTGCCATCTGAAATCAGCTGGCTTCGAAAAGAAGCTCGATGTTTGGGTGACGCATGAGTTAAAGGTAATTCATAAGGTGAATCGCATAAACGTTTGTGACGATCCCTTTCTGGAGCGTATGATTACGGGTGATGAAAAGTGGATTGTTTATAACAATGTAGTCAGAAAAAGAAGTTGGTGCAAGAAAGATGAAACACCGGAAAGGCAAGCAAAAGCAGACATGCACCAAAAAAGGTTTTGCTGTCAATCTGGTGGGATTGGAGGGTGCCTGTCTACTATGAGCTGCTTCCAGTGAACAGAACAATCAATTCCGAAGTCTACTGTCAGCAACTTCGATAATTGAAAGATCCCATCGAACAGAAACGTCCTAAACTGGTCAATCGGAAGGGCGTGTACTTTCACCACGACAACGCAAGGCCCCATACAAGTTTGGCCACTCGGTAAAAATTGTTGCAGCTTAGATAGGATGTCTTACCACATTCATCGTATAGACCTTAACCTTAAACCTTGCACGATCGGACCTTCATTTGTTTCGTTCATTACAGAACTCTGAATGGTAAAACGTTTGCTAACGAAAATCTTATCAAACAGCACCTTGGCAAGTTCCTCGCTGATAAAGTTCGGAAGTTCTACGAGCGTGGTTTCATGCAGCTATCCACAAGATGGAACAAGGTGATTGAACAAAACGGGCAATACATAATTGATTAATATTCATTTTTTAAATAAAATATAATATATAGTAAAAACCGTAATGACTTTTTGAACAACTCAATATGATGCAAGGACGTACACCTGAAAAACATCTCGAAATAGTGGAAATATATGTCTGAAATTCGTGTTCTGTGCGCCAAATTTATAGACGAATTCGTTCAATTCATGGTGTAAATAATCGTCCATCTGAGCAGCTCAAACGAAATACGATGGAAAGGTTTATGTCCACGTATACTCTATTGGGCAGTGTTCATCCAACACGAGCTCTTATAGTGCGTACCGTGGCAATTATCGCTGTTGCAGAGGATAGTGTGACTAAGGATCCAAATTTATCGATTCGACACCATTCTTAACGACATGGTCGCTGTCTGTTCACTGCATGGAAAATTTCGCTGAAAGATTCAAGGCCTTTTAGATGCAACTGGTGCAGTGCAGTGCAATTGAAACCATTGGACCATTGTTTGCGTCGTACGTTTGGTGAAGGGGGTGAGAATGAGTTGGAAGTTGAACCGCATTTCATCAAATCATTTTCAGCGATGAGGCTCATCTTTGGCTTAATGGGTTCGTAAATAAGTAAAATTGTCGTTTTTCGTGTGAAGACAATCCTCAAGAGACTTTGGAAGCCCCAGTATATCCCAAAAAAGTGACTGTATGGTGCGTTTTGCCTGCCGCCGACATAATTGGTCCTTTCTTCTTCTAATCTGAAGACCGGTAACGTTGGTTCGTTCTTCACTACCGATAAATGATTCGTTCTTTTTCGATTCCCATCATCAATGCCAATCGTCTGAAGCACAAAAATGGCGCAACCTGCCATACTGCGTGTGAAACCATTACTTTATTGGGCCGAACCTTTGGTAAACGAATCATCTCAAAAAATGGACCTGTAAACTGGCCACCAAGATCATATGATTTGACTCCATTGGACCACTTTTTGTAGAAATACGTCAAGTCATTTGTCTTTGCTGATAAACCAGCAACTATTGATGACTTGGAAGCCAACATTTGACGCGTTATTCGCGAAATAAGGCCGGCTATGTAGGAAAAAGTGGTGCGAAATTAAACCGACAGAATGGCCTTCCTAAGACCCAGTCGTGGTGGTCATATGTCAGAAATTATTTTTAAACACTAAATTTCATGAAATTTGCGAGCTAATAAAGCCAAAAAATTGGGCATTTCAATAATTTATCTGTGTTATTTGTTTGAAAAATTCTAAACCTCAAAAAACACCCTATATATGAAAAACCAGGCATGCTTGAGTAGGGGGCATTTCACGTGAAACCGACAACGAAAAAAAAGTGAGGTTCTGAAATTCGTTCATATTGGGCACATTTGTACTTCTAGGGTATATGAATGTGTACATATAATATTTTTGTTATTTGATGTTTAGTTGTTAAGATATGGGATTCTAAAGAATTCAAATTTTCACAGCAGGGGTTTTCTGAAATTTTATTTTCATATTGAAGTAAATTATAATTAGATAATAAATGTAGTGTTTTGTATAGAAAATTTACTGTTCTTTTTGATTTTCAAGTAAGATTCTGAATTTGAATTTTTTTTCTAGTTTTAAACCGGAAGTGAATATTCAAAATATTTTTTCCAATAACTTCGACCATTTTAATTTTTGTTTTTTTACTGTAAAATAAAGCTTAACATGTATACAATTTACCATAAAAATTTCAGAATGGGATCTAGATTAGTTTAGGAGATATATTAATTAGAGTGCGTGCATGTCGCTCTGAGCGTGATACCTGTCGCTTGTTAAAGTTGTTTGGTGATGTAAAAATACATTAAAACGTTGATAATATGTCAGTAAAATTGATTATTTATTGTTGCCTTACCCTTTGGTGTCATTCTCAGGTTATTGAATTCCTAAATTTAAAATAAAATGTAATATTTTAAAAGAAATTATGTGTAGAAACCATTTTCAAAATAAAACATTATTTTACGTGATTTTTACTCATATTGTGGTGACAAAATACGAATAAAAACACCATCTCTTAATTGCAAAAAGAATCACTTCATCAAAACGAATCAAAATTACATAATAGAAAGACATAAAAGTATGAAGGCAAGCAACGCTCGTTTTCCATTTTTTTTTCATTGTTGTTCTAACCTCTTAGTGAGCTACGTTTGTCAATAAGTTTTATCATTTTGATTGACTTTTTTTGCCTCCCTACGGTGATCGGCACTTTTATCCATTAAATTTACTGGCTCCGAAAATTTAAAGATATAAGAAAAATTCCTAAAAGCTTAGATGTAAAATGGAATGGAAATATTTTACATTTTATTTAAAATTTAGGTATTAAATAACTTCAGAATGACACAAACAGGTAAGGCAACAATGAATAATCAATTTTACTGACATATTATCAACGTTTTAATGTATTTTTACATCACCAAACAACTTTAACAAGCGACAGGTATCACGCTCAGAGCGACATGCACGCACTCTAATTAATATATCTCCTAAACTAATCTAGATCCCATTCTGAAATTTTTATGGTAAATTGTATACATGTTAAGCTTTATTTTACAGTAAAAAAACAAAAATTAAAATGGTCGAAGTTATTGAAAAAAATATTTTAAATATTCACTTCCGGTTTAAAACTAGAAAAAAAATTCAAATTCGGAATCTCACTTGAAAATCAAAAAGAACAGTAAATTTTCTAAACAAAACACTACATTTATTATCTAACTAGCTGCCCGGACAGACTTCGTTCTGTCAAAAGTTATTGGTTTGTCGCAGTCCAATAGAAAAAGTTAATTTTATTAATTAAAAATTAAAATTAATTTTTTCAATTTTTTGGAATTTTTTTAAATTTTTCTCTCCGTAAGAACCATCCTTGTGCCTTAAGCAAAATATATTTAAAAAAATAGCCGAATTGGTCGAGGCGTTCTCGAGTTTTGCGCTTAGCAACACATTTGGCGATTCATTTTTATTTATATAGATTATAATTTACTTCAATATGAAAATAAAATTTCAGAAAACCCCTGCTGTGAAAATTTGAATTCTTTAGAATCCCATATCTTAGCAACTAAACATCAAATAACAAAAATATTATATGTACACATTCATATACTATAGAAGTACAAATGTGCCCAATATGAACGAATTTCAGAACCTCAATTTTTTTTCGTTGTCGGTTTCACGTGAAATGCCCCGTAGCCATTATTTTGGAAGCTCAGACTTTTGAAACTTTACCATTTTAATGTTTAAAATTTATGGATGTAAATATGCTGTTTTTTTCGACCCAAAATATAGTTTATCTGTGCCTGCAATTAATCATCCCTAAAAGAAAAATCTTAATTAAACAATATCTGTTAGAAATAGACACGTTAATATTATTTTTAATCAAAGCAATTAAATTTGAGTGCGTACCGAAAATCTGGCATCATTTTTTTCTTTATCTCAATTGGAAATTCCATATGTGCAACATATTAATTTATTTGGCGAAGAACTTCTCATTCATAGTTTCGCTAGAGTCGGATGGCTTCTTGCTTCAGACATTGCAGATTAATTATTGTCGTAGCAAATAATCGTATGTCTTCAGAAAATTAATTATTCATACTAGAAAATCATACAAGTGATTTGGCGGATTTCCCAGAATATCACGTGCCAAATGATTTGTAAAATGCTATTTTCGTGTCGAAAAGATGAGTTCGTTTTTGGGCGATCTTTTAGACAAGATTACTGTCCATGCGACAAAGAACTTGGTCACTCGTGCCATCAGATCAGAGAATTTCGCTCAGATGAAAGCAATAACTTTCATTGGTTTGGAAAGAATGTTCTTTGTGGCAGAGCCGGTAAACATGTTTCTGTAAATATATATTTACGTATTGCTTTGAGTTCATCGAAACTGATTCTTCTGGATTCTTTGTGGATATTTTTTTGTTGAGTCGCAGTCAAAGTTCAGTTCTTGAAGCAATCTCAATCAGTAGATACTATACAGATTATCTAGAATTCGATTGTGTAAGAGTGATCCTTGTTAGCATTCAGGTTCCAGTGACTATGCTTGAATTAATATACATAACTAATCTTAAATCGAAATCTCCACAAACTGTTCGAAGATGATTGAACAACATTTTCAAATCATCAAAAATAATCCCGAAATTTTTCCATGTCATTAGTTCAACCAGTTCGCGGATCTGCTACGAGGTCTGAAGATAAATAGATTGCGAAAAAAATGAAAGTTACTTAATCGGTTACGGAAGTACATACATACGTAGTTTTAAAAGAATTCGATGGGTTTTTGCTTCCAGTTTTTCAAGTATGGACGACGCACATAACGTTCACTCTTCAATGCAAGCAAGACCTTGATTCTAACTTTTTCTTTCGTACCAGCTGAAGCGTATGTGTGTTTGTGTGAATCGATGTGCTCGATTTCTTTAGATTTCGGTCTGAAAAGAAAGATATTTGGTTTCTAGGTTGAATCTGCACTGTCGTAATTCAAACATCAGCTAAATCAGCTGCAGGTTTCTGTTAATGACCATGTGTTGAATGTAGTGTTTACTTGTTTGTTACGAATTGATGCATTCTATAGTATTTGGTGTTGCATAATTCTGATTGTGCTTTTCTTTTCCATTTTGGAATGTGTGATGTCGATAGAGGATTTCATAATGATATTTTGACTGTTTAGATCGACAGGTTTTTGTCTTGATGAGACATGATTATTGTCTTTCGAGAACCATATCCTGCTCTTAAATAAATAATGTTAGAGTTTGTTCTCCAATTTCTTTACATCGTTTTGAGTAAGTTTGTAAACCAATCAACGCAACGTTTCAAAAATTGTAATAAAAGTCAACAGGTTCATGACAATCACAATTATTGAAAATCATTCCATATAGACGTTCCTTTTTCGTAGTACAATTTTGATGTGCTAAAACCCGTGGATCTTTGATACTATAAATAAGTATATCAACATTTAATTAGATCGATCGCATTTCTGCTATTACTATCTACTACATACTATGTAATCTACATAAGTACTTAAGAGCATTCTTTTTCATGGAGCTGAGTGAGCTAGGGACACTTAAAGTGACCTAACTCCTGGATTTCACTAAGAAATCGGGATCGTCTAAGGAATGAATAAAATGATATTCACGTCCAGGGACACAATGGAATAAATAGTTTTAAGTGATCTGAATGCCGTTTGGTCTAGCACCCTCATTTTTCAGAGACAAGTGGGCGGATTTCCTGAATCAGTGTATAGGGATGGCCTTGAAACGAAAACAGGTGCGGGATCCAAAATATTCTTCAAACACTGGGGCCTGAGCAAATCCTTAAACCTTCCCGAGTACTACATGGTTGTACAGGCGGATTTAGTGGCAATATTGCGAGCAGTAGAAGAAGTTAGCAGGAGAAGGGATGCCGATAAAGACACCACTTTCTTTGTAGACAGTCAAGCCACCATAAAAATTTCTGCAATCAGTCGTAGTGTCCTACAAATTAGATCTGTAGGTCTGAACTGAGAAAATGTTTTCTAAAGAGTAAACTAGCCCTGAGTGAGTTTCAAGAAAACGTCACTGCGGATCACCTTACTGCCCCATGGCAGATGCAAATGAATCCCATGGCGTGCAAACGCATGAGGCGGTGAGTATGGGTCTCGATGCAGGTACTAAGGCAGGATATAAAAAAATCGGCCGACGAACTAGCATTAAGGCGATGAAGAAATTTGGGACATGTAGCACTGCTGGGCTTATGTGAACCAAAAACGAGTCGAACGTATACTTAGCTCTAGACAAAGCTTCAACGCTTCATGAGCTTCAGCTTCATGAGTTTACTGGCGGGCCATATGAATTTCGGTGAACACGCTAGGAGCGTCGGACTCCAAGCTAGCAACCTATGTCGGAGCTGCGGTGACGAAGAGGAGACAAAGTCAGTAGAGCATATTTTATGCAAATGTCCGGCTCTAGCAGTTAGGAGGCATCAGCACTTAGGGCATTCTTTTTCGAGGAGCTAAATGAACCAAGTCAAATGAAAAATGACCAGATCTTGGGTTTCCATAAGAATTCAGGATGGTTCATTAGATAAATCAGGTTTCCACGTCCACAGCAGACAATGGACCAAAGACGGTCTAGGTGAAGCGAAAGCCGTTTAGGCTTAGTAACTTCATAACCTAACCTAAGCTTAGCACTCGCATAATCTACTAGTAATTAGAAGCTGATTTTAAATATCCTTTTCAACATAAAAAGTTTCAAGAGGGCTTAATATTTATTTAATTTTCAACTTTGCTAACACATACATATGCATTTTTTGTCTTCAAAGGGAGTAGTTACCAAGAAAATCAAAATAGAAATCACTGATTTTACTGCCTTAAAAATTTTTTAAGGCACTACTCCATCCAAGGATGCATTAATTCTGGATTGGTTAGTTGTAGTGGCAATTCTCTTATCAAAGTGAGAGGCTCATTTAGGTCTCAGTAGACCCATTTTGTTACCCCAAGAAGACAGGAACGGCACCAAAAAAACCTAACCTGGGGGTACTGAGAACCATTTAGATTCTTTAATGAAGCCCACTATGCTAATGACATTTATTTTCATTGCCGTGACACTATCCAGGAAGGGCGAGTTCAGAGTCTACAATATTCCTTTGGAAAGTGTATAGCATTCTCACAGGAAATACTAAACTGTTTGCTCCTCTTCCTTTGATCTGCAGCTGCGAAATTAGTCGTTGAGGGAATCGCCCAATCATTCTACGTGTCTGGCTTTTTGACAGTGCCACCATAATAGTAAAACCTATTGTTTCACGACTCATTGTGTAGCTGCTGTGTTTGTTTGCGGCGCATTTCGAGCCAAATCTGCTTGGTTATTCTGAAAGTTTTTTCCAGTATTCAAGCTATGTTTGTAGTCTTCGTGTATAATTTCTTGAAAAAAAGCTTCAAAAAAGCCAAAGGTGCCCGCCTTCGCTAAGGCTTCTCAAAATGTTGTTAATCCTGGGATTTTTCTTCTTCGATTTTTCCGCCATGCTTCTGTCTTATAGATAACTTCAGGTTTAAAAACGCTACAGTGGTGAGGAAGTTGGGAGCATAGTTTAAGACCTAGTTGCTCTGAGAAAACATTGCATCGTTCCATCCATTTCTGATCCATCACCGGGGTTGATGAACTCTTTCGTGAATTTTCTTAAGCTGAGACGTTCCGTCATTGTACTGTGCCGCCCGGTCGCGACGATTTCCGATCGTTATCAAGTGGTGGTTTAACTTGACATTTAAGTTCGTGTTTGGTTTAAGCCATCCGATATAAAATTGATTGTATTTGGTTATGACTATGGCAAGATGGGATTGTGTACTTTGTACAGCCGCTGCCATTGCCGTTGTTCATTCGCAACAGAAGCGTCGAATAAGTTGCTGCTATTGCCAAAGAATCCTCAAGAAGTTGGCTTCGCAAAGGGATGTTCCGTAAGCGATATTGTGTCTCTGTTCCAAAGGAGGTACGACTACGTCGACTTCAGTTCGGTTTTCACGTTTTTTTATAACCCCGTGAAGAGTCAGTATAAGTTTAATCTGCGTAGCTCATGGCTCTAGATACCAACTGATGGCCTGACTCCTATTGTCCTTGTGGACATTTGAGTGTATGAGCTTCGGAAACTCCACAGCTTGTTGAAGTTGCGGGAATGATAGTGTCGTCTGTGTTCTCTTTTCTAGCACCGTGCATACTATTCGGAGTCTCTGGCTGGATTTGTGTTCGATACTATCACCAACATCTTCAACTTCATTTTTCTGAGTGCTTCTCGATCTCGTAGTCACCATCGCATGTGATGTTGGCGCGGTGCTAACAATGAATGATTTTCTAAATTACTCCACCTCTTAAAAATAATATGCAATTTGCTTCATAATTGATTCTATTTCCTACAGCCAATTGATCTATACTTACAATATTCGATAGCAAATAAATTTATAATTTTTTCAAAAAGACATAAATGGTGGCTGGCTTTGTCCCTCGAGTTGATTTCTGCAATTTGTCTGAGTCTTGAGTAATTTTCGTCTCTGGTAAAAATTGGTTAGGCAACAAGGTTCTTGACAGATATGCAAAGAAATACATTAATCTAAGCTGGCAAAGTTCCATAACAGAAGCATTCAATATAGGATCAATGTGAATTTAACAACCTCATGATTATCATATTGGTGCAAATAACGTTAATTTTTATTGCTTTCGGCCAACCTGTTTGTTTTAAAGATGGTCGATGGGCTACAGTATGTGTGGCGACTTATTTTTAAACATAATTGAAATACAAAACAATATCAGAAAAAAATCGTTAAAATCCACAACAATAAACTTATATGTATGCATGTTAATCGATACCCTCTATCAACCAAATTTTAGATAGTATCCTTTTGATTGACAGGATATTTATCTAACGCTAGTAAATACGAGTATACATTAGAAGAATTACTTGCGCTTAATAAAATGAATTTAAAAACCACTTAGTGTCAAATTATATCTAAAATCTTGAAGCCGAATTTGACAAATTATCGAACATATTGAATCGTTTCAGTGAAACTTTAACCTTAAACAGGACCTGCTAACCGTCCCATTAATTTACTTTTACTGAATCTATCGCATACTATATATATAACAGCACAATGAACTAGCTGCTGTTCAAACATTCCGGTCGGATATGAAGGCTGATGCACTCCAAGTGAAAGTCATCAAATGAATTAAATGATCATGAAATTGACTTGTACTTCACAGAATGACTACAGACGTCGCTATATATCCAAGCGGGAAAAGCAATTATGAAATTAATTAATACATTATTTGATATAAAAATTTAAGGGCAAATACCTAGTTAATTATCGGAAAACTACTTATACAATTGAATCTTATAGCTTGGATGGTACATTTGAATTTGTAGTTCGATGATCTATAATTCTACTACAATGAATTATTCATTACAATTTTGACGTCAAGTTCTCGCGACGATCTTCGCCCCACATTGGGGCCATTTGTTGAGAATTGTAGAAGTTTGTGAAAGTCGATAGGCCTTAAAATTGCAAGACTCCATGAACGCTCAGTCCAGAAGTATGGTAATGAACGTTCGGGTTGGTTCAAACAAATTGATTCAAACTCTACAAGCTTAAGGAGGTTGATGATTTCTAGCATGGCACCTCTGCTCTATGGAAATACGATTCGTGTTTAATAGTATTTGATTTTGTTTTGTACATGAGATACGAAAGCCATAAAATGCTCGGTTTCATTAAATTATCTATAATATGGAATCCAAAGGATTTATAATACCGACTGAAGATTATAGCTTTTACTCTATCATTTGTTTCGCGCACAAACTGCCTTAATGATGGCGATATAAAGCCATTCCGAGAAAAATATGTACCTTCTGCTCAATCGGGTCTAAACCCTAAAAAAAACCTGGTTTTAGGCGAGCTGTACACACTTTAGACGATCTATCTCGACGACCTTGGGCTCGCCCGGCCTTTTTGTAGTTGCCTGGGCCCACCCTTACACTCAACTAAATTTGGAAAAGGTATAATGAGATATGCGCGAACAAAATCACGTTTGTTTTGTTCTTGATATGTTTCTTGCTTTATTTTTAGATTCTATAACGCATTTAAATGCATACCGCTGTTGAATTAGCGCCATATTTTTGCTTACTGCTTGACTCAGTGGCGTTTCTGAATAAGTCAGATTTGGGTGGGATTATTTATGAAAATTGTTGTTTGCGCATGATATGTTTTTAAAATTTGTTTCATTTAAATTGTTTGTGAATGAGTTAAAGCACACAATTTGGCTGGCAACGATGGACCAAATGAGCCTTTATATTACCCGCACAAAAATAATCTGCTTAAGGGAGAACATCACTGTAGGATTTTCAAGAAATCAAATTTTTTTTTGTTGCTCTAAAGTATATCTTATCATCATAGAAATCATGTAGCAAAGTTTAATATAGTGGAAAAATCTGTAAGTGTTCGAAATTTTAAATTAGCGCGGCGCCTCTCACTGCTCTTTCGGAGCACAATCCGCGTGTATCCCCGCGCGCCGTTAGTATTGAAATTTGGAACAATTTTAAATATAAATTTCTCAAAACTGTACACGTGCTCTGTTAGTTGCACGTTAACAGAAAATGCTGAAGTACGCATTTTGCAGACTAGAGATATATCAAATTTATTAATCATTTTTCTATAAATTAAACTTTAAACGCGTTTATCTCGGAACAACGTTTTTCAAACTGGCCGGACTCTTTTCTCAAACAGTTTTTGTTCGATTTACTTGAAATTTTTAAAATATGTTCAAAACTAGTGTCTGCATGGAAGTACGTAGGATTTTGTTTAAATGTTGCATATTTCAATTGTTATTAACAATTTTCGAACGTTTTTTCCTGTTTTTTTTACAGTTTTTTTCAAAATGACGCCATTTTGTCAAAAATCAATTCAAAAAAAATCCTACGTACTTCTCTGGCTGTATTATGCTTTATGGGCACTTATTTGTTTGATAACCATACCCTTAACATTTGAGGAGAAAACGGTCCGATCGCGATGCCATGAAAAAATAAGGCGTTTCTTGGAAAATGCTAGAGAGCCGCCATTTTGTTTTTAAAGTTCTGAAAAAATTCAAAGAGGATGTCAAATACTTGTACAATTTAGATCTTTTTACTAAACTTCGATATGTTATTTGGTTTTTGAGAACTAAATTCTCAAAAAAATACTTCTTTTTTTACCTCTACAGTGGTGTTCCTCTTTAAAACTTTTTTGTGAGTAATTTTAACTTTTCAGAAAACATCTAAGACAAATGATTTTTTGCGTAGCAACTTCAGAAGATAGAAATACGACAAAAAACAACACGAAATAAGCATAAAATTCACATCTTCACTTCTAGCCGTAATTTCCATAAAAATTCAATTGTAAATTTAACAAAAATGCATGTTTCCTAGTTTTTATTTTAAGTTTCTCGTCAATGTGAATTTTTTCATCATGGTACTTAATTACGCGACTGAAAAAAGTGTTACTTTATTCGCCAGCAAATGCTAGGGAAAATTCGCCCGAGTATTTTATTTCTGCACCCCTCTCTCCTCAGGTCCATCCTCATTGCTTACACCTGCTGCGTAAGATACCGCATAACATGCGCGGTCAGGCCCTCCAATATTCACCAATCTACCGAGTCTAAAATTAAATTGTCTCGATATTTATCGAAAGCTCAGTTTATATTGACTGCAGCTGAAATAAAAATTAGAAAATAAGGTGAACATGTTTTTTTAGTGTTTATTAGAAACTTCACGTTACGTCACTGAACATAATGTTACTTTGTTCGCCAAAAGATGCTAGGAAATATTTTTACCCTTCTTCCTTTAGGCCCTTCCCCACGGCTTGCACCTACTGTGCAGAATACCGTATATTATGCACGGTCAGGCCCTCCATTATTGACCCGGTCGAGCTCCTTCTACGTCCTAAAATGCGGTAAGGTAGGGGTGCTTCCCAAAAATACAACTCGCCTAGCATTACACCGTTATATTCTGGTTTCTCCTCAATTTTTAACATACAATACGTCCATAAACTTAAGGTTGTCTTTTTTGGAGCCAAGACTGCAGTACGATTCATATGAGCATGTCCTCTAAAATTTGCTTGTTATAAAGTGCATTGTAATCCATTTTGAACCTTGAAAAACGGTTAAGCTTCCAAACAGACTGAACATTTTATCCATCAAGACTGCATATTTTTTTACTTATCAAATAAAATTGTTGATTTCGTTGTAGGTCATGCTCAAATATTATTTATTTTAAAATTAATCGTTTTTGAAATAAATCCAAAAAATTTCGGATATATTTGCTAAAAACTACAACAAATGGCGATAAAATCGTATTCAAGGAAAATATATAGACTCATATAGCAAATGTGTGCACACATGTGTTCCCGTTCCGCAATTCGATAACATAATTTTCAAACTGCTAACCATTTCATTTCTAGCAAATGAAGAAAAGTCAACAAACATGTAAATTATGCGATAAAATGATTATGTAAATGAATAAACACAATATTTATCACGCCGAGCTTATAATGAACATTAATACACCCCAAAATAAACACAATTAAACGATATATTAATATTGTAAATAGTGTGTGTGCTGTGTGTTGTGTAATTATCGTGTTAATATATAAAACGACAACTAAACGGAACATAAATGCGATGTCTAGTGAAACAAGTTTGTAATTCGAAAAATATGAAAAATGTCACGCTACTGTTGTCATTTTGTTGGATACTGTGGTTTTCACAAATATTCGCTATATCTACAATGTTTGGTGGGTAAGTGTAAACGTAAGCTATAATCGTTAATTTTAAATTTTATTTATTCAATTATTATAAAATAAATTAAATTATGCTGACCTGAAGCAAGTTTGTATTTTCTTGTAGCCAAATGTGAATTCGATAGAATTTTAACTTCTGTGACCACAACGTCCTCTAGTTTCTTCGTCATCGCCCACCTCATATTTTTATTTTAAATCTTATTTCTTAGCATAATTTTCGGCTTTTCGAAAAATAAAACAAATGTACACTGCAAATGCTAAGTAACAACACTCTATAGTGTGTTATTTTCATGCAGTCGCTTTGAGCAGACTTTAAAGTGTGTTATTTTAACACATGGTAAATAAATTATTGGCTGCGAGGGTAGGTGCGAGACCGTGACATTCGTGTCACTATATAATATCCAGG
This sequence comes from Oxycera nigricornis, assembly GCA_963942545.1. NCBI lineage: Eukaryota > Metazoa > Arthropoda > Insecta > Diptera > Stratiomyidae > Oxycera > Oxycera nigricornis. Next base: position 92,116,639 of record OZ012661.1, on the reverse strand, counting down.
TTTAGGTATATTGAGTATGATGGGGTATGTCCTTCAGATCACATTGAAAACCGAACTTTTACAACAGATGGCTCCACTAACACATGCGCTGTAGGGTGTCATGTGACGTTCTTAATGTTCACCGCAAGAGTCGCTTGCATCGCATAGGAGTTGATGTCTAACAAACATTTAAACATTTAAACATTTTTAATTGTTATACCTTGTTATATATATTTTCGGAATAAACTTGTTTGTTGAACACGCCTTGATATATTCGTTATAAGTATGTGGACATCCCCTCAGCGCTGTAACACTCCCATGACATATATGTCATTTTGAGTACCGTCGGTCAGCTGTCAAAGCCACAAACACAATTTGCTAACATTGTGTGCACATAAGTTTTTTACTCTTATGAAAAACTTCGAAAATTGGCGAAAAAAACAGCATTTGCGGGAAGTATTGTTGGGATGCGTTTTTGCCAAGAAAACTTTTGCCGAAAGTCATCGTTTGCTGGTGGATGTTTATAGCGACAATGCTTCATCTAGATCACAGTGCTTTGAGTTGTGTAAACGCTTCGAAAGTGGCGATTTCGACATTATGGACAAAGAGCGCCCTGGTCAAGAGAAAAAATTTGAAGACGAAGAATTAGAGCCTCCTCTTAGTGAAGACTTGTGCCAAACACAAGATGAACTCGTGAAAGCACTAGGTGTGACAAAGGCAACCATTTCCACGCGTTTGAAAGCTTTAGGGTTCATCCAGAAGGTAGGAAATTGGGTGCCACACGAACTGAAGCCAAGAGATGTCGAAAGCCGATTTTGCATGGCTGAAGTTCACCTCGAACGCTACAAAAGAAAGTCGTTTTTGCATCGAATTATTTCTGGCGACGAAAAATGTATACATTATGATATCCCGAAGCGCAAGAAATTGTATGTGAAGGCCGGCCATCCAGGCACATCGATGTTAAAGCCCAATATACACGGATCTAAGGTAATGCTCAGTATTTGGTGAGATCAGAAGGGACCACCACGAGTTGCTGAAATCAGGTCAAACCATTATGGAACAGCTTTACCGACAGCATTTGAAGCTAGCATTGACAGAAAAAACGGCGGGAATATACAACCACGCCCGAGTCTGTAATTTTCCATCATGGCAATGTTCGACCACACGTTGCTATACCGGCCAAAAATTACCTGGACAATAGTGGCTGGGAACTTTTATCTTACCCGCCATATTCACCAGACGTGGCGCCATCCGACCACAATTTATTTCTGTCGATGCAAAACGCTCTCACTGGAATACGCTTTACTTCTGAGCAAGGTATCAAAAATTGGCTTGATTTTTTTTGACCTCAAAGGACGAAGCCTTTTTCCGATGCGGAATTCATTTGCTGCCAGAAAGGTGGGAAAAAGTGATAGCAAGCGATGGACAATATTTTGAATAACATGTAAATTCGTTAATTATATAAAATAAAGCATTATTTCCATCCAAAAGAGTTCGGGTTTCAATGTACTATAAACCCAATATAATCATCAAAAATTCATTACTTGAAATTGCAAATAACAATTCAAAATTGAGTGCATTTATTACTTCTTATTTGGAATTTTTTCCTCATCAAAAATCATGAAACCTTGTCACGTTCTGATCATATTGGTAATTCTCGTTTTAAAAACATGGAAACTCCAGCACATTATTTTCAACAAATTTAAAACTAAATAGGAGTATCAAAATTGGGAACTGTTTCTGTTGAGATGTTTTAATTAGTTGCAAAGTATGTCGTTTAAAAGCGATAAATAACTTGAGGATCAATTTTACATTAATGATAGCACATCTCTCAATAAGTTCTTAGGATGACTAATAAACCATAAATTTTTAGGCAAAATTCGATCCATCAACAGTTTTCTGCAAGAACGATAAATTTATTCAAATGCTTCTCTAACTTTACAATTCCTTTTTCCAGAAAGATTTATCTTTGACTTTCAAATAGACTTCAATTTCAGCAATCATTTTTTATCGGAGCCAAATTTATTTTTAGGTCTGCAAACAGATAGTCTGGAAAACATGGCGAATCTGAGAAGCAAGTCCACTTCGTCAAATTTCGCCATAGTTGCCATCGGCTTGCGAAGATGCACCATTGTCTTGGTGAATGCGTCCTTTTTTTGTTCATTTGGGGTTGTTTTTCGCAATTTATATCTCCGAATGCACCAATAATACCTTATAATATTCACTATTGATAGTTCTTTATCAAGATAAAAGATGAATGAAATACCGTGCGCATCTGAAAATCTATAGGCCTACTCCTTATCAGCCGGTATTTGCATTTTTGGTCGTTTTGGGCGACTATCACCGGTTGCTGTTTACTCGATTGACTACCAATTTGATTCAAGAATGTGGTGATAGATCTATGCTTCACCCATTGTCACATACCATGTTAAAACAGTCATTTTTATTGCACCAAAACACCTTCAAATCGTGATCTAACCTCGTCGACGCATTGTTGTTTTTGATCGACCGTGAGCATATGCGGAATGCAAAATGGTGAATATACCGTTTTCTTCTACCGTCTGTACGGTCAATTTTAAAATCAACAAAATACTTCTCTACCATTTGTCTCGATGGAGCAGAGTTCAAGCCAGTGTTTTCTTGAGCTGTATTTTTGCCGATTCGAAATTCAGATTTTTTCTTTGTTTTCAAAATTATAAATGTAGCGTCACTAAAACCAATCCATAACTTGTGAACTAAACGTCAGATTGTTTGACAGGTGTCATTTGATGGTTAGGAATTCCTAAAATTCATACGAATTTGTAGTGCCTTAAACTCCGCATGGATGAAAACACTACATTTATCTTAACAGGTTTATTTGTCTACTTATAATTCCATATTAACTAAAACGTGTAATAACGACGCAAGGAGATTGCGAGTTGCTGTGTGCACGCGTTGGCGGTTGAGACTGAATAGGACAAGATTTTCCTTTTTGTTTATCGTCTTTGACGTCTAAGTGCGCTGTTGTCGCAATTTCTTTCCTACAAATTTGTCAATAGTGGCGCTGCCTAGCAGCCATCTCACGAACTTTTTTAATTGATGGGGTAGATTATTCGGGCATTTAAATTTACTCGGAAGGGGTTTAAGTTGATTGAAGGGTCGAAAAGAACATGATGCAAACAGAATCATATTTAAAAAAAATGATTGTAAAATTTTTGATGCCATGAAAAAAAACCCAGGAATAGTTATGACAACGTGTCTGGATAGTATGAGAATGAAAAGCTAATAATTTAAAAAACAATATGTTCTCTTCCTAACATAAGGAGAAGAGCGAGAGAACAGGGGCGACGATAATGTTATATATATTGGTGTTTCAAACAAAAAAGGTGCTAAGCAGTAGCTGTTAACTCGGTTTCAAAGTCGAAAGCAATAAACGGAATTGTATTTAAAAAAATTCAAACCAGAAAAGGCTGTTTTACATCTACTCACACCATTTGAGTAATCACCTTACATGATGCATTTCTTTGAACAATCATATATACAGACTTGCAATAAGAAACGACACGTTAAGAAATATCAATGATTGAACCATATATCCATAGCATTTTTTCGTTATCTATCGAATGCTCTACTTCATATGTGAAATTATTTCATACGTCCTCATATTGTGTTATGTCACGAAAAAAGATCAATAGTGTGCAAATGTAACAGATACAATAGGTTGTTGAACGACTTTCGGATTGTGTGCGATAACTATTGTCCGCCTGAGTGCATATAATGTTTCATGTAGTGAAGTTGACACAACTGACCCTCTATTTGAATAGATAAAACTTACAAGATTGAAGAAATAGATTTTTCCATGATTTATGTAATGTTGTTCAAAATTTCTGCGCAAAACATAATCACGGTATTGTTGTCATGCATGTCTGTTAATTTTTTTGGTATAATACAAAATACAATTTTTGGTATCGAATTTCTGCAAGATTTTTGTGTTTACATATCTGCGACAAGTTTATTAAGTCTCGCACAGAATACAATTCGCTAATAAAATTCAGGGTAATGATTAAAAAACTGGAAAGATCTCTTTTTTAGTTTTTTAAGTGTTCAGACTTTCTGGTAATTCAGTAGTCCGTGCATCTTTTTCTTGATCAAAATGAAAATAATTATAACTACAAAACCTTTAAACAGTCCAAAGAATCATATATGATTCATAGAATTCATCTCCTGCGCGCTTATGTATCATATGTGATTGATTGAAGACACTTTGAAAGTTAGATGTGAAGTAAAATGTAGAGCTTGTCACTGTTTTTTTTTGCATTATAAAAACGGAGAATGATTTCTGATTTTTTATGAAAAAAAATTGGGAAATTATTTCCAGTTAGATAAATAGATAGAAATGAGTAATTTCGTATCGAAATAATTATGAACGTGGGAGCTGCTTAGTATCATTGCCATGGGGGACAGAATGTACCTTGTGTTTAACGTGGTTACCTGACCAGATAGGTTTTAACATCACGGGCTTCTTAGGCCACGGGTTACGATGAGCTCGCACCAAAGCCCCCATAAACGTTCTTATCAGTAGTCCATAACAAGTATGGCTACTGCTTTTCCGAGTATGAGTACCAGTCTTATCCAAAGATTGCTCGGACACCTTCATTACCCCTACATATCGGACCTTTCAGCATCCTTACCGCTTTTTGGGAAGCGGTACCTCTGTTGAGAACGCAACAGAACGCCAATGCACCACATGCAGAAGAATTGCCGAATAGCTACAGGTTTCAAACTGTATTCGAAATGACTGTATCCGTTTTGGGTGTTAACCACAGCAGCCAAGTTGCAATCAATAGGTTCCTCACCGACGCTGGCAGGGCACAAGTCCCTGGGGCCCCCGCTCCCTTGGCACCAGTATACCCCAGGTAAAATTTCGAGGAAGTGCGTGCACAACCCTTCGATTGGGTCCCATAGCAAAACTCTGGATCGATCGCCGTAATTTCGGGCTATCATCCTTTAAAACCAGTGGAATATATGATAGACCCCATTAATCGTCATTCCTTTGAACTCAGCATCCTGTTGAAGGGATGTGACTCTGAGAATCGGTCAGAACTCCTCCTCCTTTTCACTGGCTTGGAATAGTTCTCCTAGCTACCTAGCCCGAGTACTAGGCATCTGCTGTTCGACACCTCTCGACACTCTTTCTGCAAGGTACTAGTTCGGCTATATACGCATGCAGCGTGGTTCTACCGCGTAAAATTAGCTCCTTTCTTTTTTATCAAACATAACAACATCAAACGATGCTCTGAACATCGTAATTGAGCCGAACGAATTACTGTATGGACGTGGAATCGACGACTTGATGTAAGTCGCTAAAAAATAACTTTAATTCATTAAATCGCGGTAAAAAAACTTTAAATGCGTTTTTCTCGAAACTTTGTTTTTCCGTGCGGTAGGCACGATTTCTCGAGAACGAATCGCCCGATTTTGGTGAAACTTTGCACAGTTCCTCTTTAGAGTATTGACTCGTGCTTAAACGAAGGGATTTTAATTCGGTCAACTCGTTTTTGTTTTCTACGAAAAAAATATTTTAAAAACGACGAGATTCGGAAAAGTGCTAAAAAATATGAGGCGAAAATTCATTCAAATCCATTTCAATTTTTTTTCAACTCCTTCGTTCAAGCACGAGCCAAGGGCATAAACTATAAGAAATTTTTTGAATTTTTGATTTGAGATGAGCCTGCACCGAAATATTCTGCCTACCGCAAAAAAAGGTTGGACAAGGAAAACTGCAGAAAAATTGGTAATTTTCAATGTTTTTAGCTGAAAACATTTTTACCAATTCTTGAAATGCTAAAGTTTTATGTGTGTAAATTTTAAATAAAATAGATTTTTGATAAACAATTTTTTGGAAAAGTTGTTTTTTTTTCTTTCAAGATCTATGTGACCCCTTAATGCCAAAGAAAATTTACATGTTGATCCTTTCTGCTTTGTATTTACGATCGTCCGAAATTTTAAGCGAATTTCCATTCGATTAAAATAAGTTAATATTGCCGAAAAAATTTCACATTCCAACACATATTTTATTTTTTTGTATTCAAAATTTAAAAACTGGTTGCATTGTAAACATATTAAAACTGGTTGTATTTTCCTACAGAAAATCTTATAGGCCATTTAGCATGTAAGCAAATTAATTTTCGACTTTCACACATCGATTGCGTTACATACAAATGTAGTGTAGGATCCATAAAGTGACTAAAGCATACCTACTTCTGTGGGCAAAAAATAGTAAGACTTTGTTCATAATTTTAAAATTCTTTATTTACTCTTCCAAATCTATTTCGTCCCCCTCAAAGTAATCCCCCCGGCACTAATACACTTGTGCCAACGTTTTTTCCAATCCTCGAAACAGTTGTTAAAGGCAATTTCCGAAATAACCTTCAATGCGAGTAGCGATTCACGTTTAATGTCTTCAATTGACTCAAAACGGTTTCCCCGGAGCGGTCGTTTGAGTTTGCTGAACAGCCAAAAGTCACACGGAGCTAAATCAGGCAAATCCGTTGGTTGTGGAACGATATTGGTTGATTTTTTGGCGAAAAACTCACGAAGAATCAATGCAGTATACGACGGCGCATTATCGTGGTGCAAAAACCAAGAGTTGTCGGCCCATAATTCCGGCGTCTTTTTACGAATTGCTTCGCGCAAACGACGCATAACACTCAAATAGTATTCCTTGTTGACAGTTTGGCCGGTCGGAAGGAATTCGGAGTGCACCACACCTCGATAATCGAAGAAAACTGTCAACATGGCCTTGACTTTTGATTTGCTTTGACGTGGTTTTTTCGGTTTCGGCTCACCTTTGGCACGATATTCGGCCGATTAATCGTCTGTTTTCGGGTCTTAAGCATAGATACAAGATTCATCGCCAGTTATCATACGTTTCATGACATTCTGGTAGTCGGAAAGCATTGTTCCACAGACGTCAATTTTGTTTTTCAAGAAAATTGAGTGATTTTGGAACCAATCGTGCTTTCACTTTCCTTAGGCCCAAATGATCTTTTAAAATTGTTTTCACTGATCTTTACGATATTCCAACGATGCCAGTAAGGTCTCTGACTGTTAATCGTCGATTCTCGAGCACCAATTTCTTGATTTTATTAACGTGTTGATCATCAGTTGATGTTGATGGCCGTCTTGAACGTGGTTCGCCGTCAACGCGTTCTCGACCCTCATTGAACAATTTCTACCACTCAAAAACATTTGCTCGTGACATACAATTATCACCGAAGGCCTTTTGCAACATTCTGAACGTTTCGGCACCAGAAATTTGATTCCGCACACAAAATTTAATGGAACTTCTTTGTTGAATAATTTCACTCATTGTAAAAACCGCCGAATGCACTTTTTGTACTTCAGAAAAGCAAGCGTATACTAAACACTAACAATTATTTCGTTGTGACATTTGGCACAGATGTCACTGACAGTCATATCAACCTAGAAAAAAAAATATTTTGACGAATGGGTTTTCGCGCGAAATTTAAATTAAAAAGTCCTACTATTTTTTGCCCACAGTAGTATGTGTGGACAGGGAATTCGATGCTAACTTCACATCGAACAATAGGATGTAGGTCTCTCTCTCCCTCGATCCTTAACAACCCGCGCGACAGGACGTATTATTGATCACATGTATCTCTGTTAAATGAACTAGTCATTCTGTATAGTAACGTTTCATTTATCTTCTTACTGCATAGCAGCAAGCTGTAGCAGTGACTAAAAATGGCTGAAATTTTTTCTTGGTTGGTAGCTATGATAGTTGTTTACGAAATGACATTAGGATATCTAATTTATGAATGGCACATGCTAATGGCAACGATGAAACGAAATATAATTCGAGTTTTCGCTTAGTTAGTTCACAAACAAGATCAGTAAACATTGGAAGCGTATCTCGCCTCCCTCTTTTTTGTTCCGAGCAAATGCACAGGTGAATCACTGACTCCTGGGTGAACGCTCAAATTGAAGAATTGCAGCACGAACATTGTTAAGGTCATAATTCGTCCATGGAAACAGTTGACACATGGAAACTAGTAAATAGGTTAATTGTTGAATATATGTAATAGCTATTGATTTTAGTAAATAAGAACCTCATATTGTACATGAAAGTTTAAGGTATAAAAGAACGATTGATTTTGTTATGGATACTAATTTTCCTTTGAAAACAAACACGCAAGTTGCTCTTGAACCGATAGTGAAGAGCAATATTGCAATTTACAGCGATAGTTTCTAGTAGTGAGTCCCAGAAAGCAAGTCACTTTAGATTGTACTTGCGATCAAGGGATTAAAATGTGTGAATATTTATTTTAAGAAGGAGATCATCAAATTTTCTTCCAGCAATATTATAAAAGGGTTTTTTTCTGAACTCGACTGATTGATCACCTCCGACTAAATAATTCCTGGGTAGTTGACAATAAAAATGTTGATTTGGTTGAATTTTGACCATTTTCTATTTCCATTGGTAGCGCTTTGTTATGATCTCAATTATGATCATGTTTTTTTGTATAGACTACATTATATGCAGGATCTTTTTGCCAGAATCATTGATTCTTTGTTGAATTTTCTTTGTCGATAAGTATGCGGGCAAATAGATGGCTGAATCTCTTGAAATGCAATCGGGACATATGCTAGAGAACGCACCCACGGCAGTAAGCGTCGAACAGTGCTAGCCTGCCAGCAGCCATTGCACCTCTAGCTAAGTAGAGGCCGAACCCGAATTAATCTGTACGACAAAAGGGTTCGTTACCTTGTCCCCGCGACTTAACGTTCATGAGGTCAACGAGACAAAAGTCTTGTTGACTAGAATTTTTGTAGCAATATCGTTCGCCTCAACTGACATTTTATGTGAAAGTGATTCTAAACTCTTATTCTGACCTTTGTTTTCAGTCCGGCAAAAGCATTTAAAACGATGGTCAATGCAAATCCTGTGCAAAAAAATATTTCAAAGCATTTGTCGAGTCTCGATCCAATTTTTTGTCAGATATGCCTAAATTAAAATCAAGTTTTTGTTCAGGTTTCAATCAAAATCAATTTATTAACATATACTTTTTTGATACTTTCAGATTACCAGATATATCAGTGAATCCAGCTGTGATAACTTTAGGCGATAAAGCACCCGAGCTTGTTTTTGATGGTTCTCTGAGTGCTGATGACCTTGAAGAGATCAATTCTAATCACACGAATACCGAGGATGATCGCCCACCAGCAAAACCGTTCACGGCAGATGCAATCGTTACGAGTTCCGAGCCGCAACTGTCGAAGAAAGAGTTGCCTCTTCTTCAAGATGTATCGCCAGATGATCCGCCTCCTAAAATCGATGATTCGGGAGGTGGCGAACCCGTTCAGCAACAAGATGCTAGCGATAAAGTGCTAGAACTAAAAGACGGTGGCATTCCAGTTCTTCAAGACGCGAACATGAAAACTATAACGAGTCCTGAGGTTGCAGTGTCGACCAATGAAGAAGACGCCGTCGCATCGACCCCCGAAGTGAATCTAACAGTGGAGGAGAATCAAATCCCTGTTTTTTCTGAATGGGCGCAGAAGCAAATGGAGGAAGCTGAAAAGAAGCTCGAGAAGGAAGTAGGGCACTCCTCGCAAATGAAGAAGAACGCGAGTGTAGGAAGCAAACCACCACCGTCCAAGTTACGCACCAAGAACTATGCTTCTCCGGATTGCGGTGCGAAAATTATCGCTTCCAATTCAGACTCGCAAAATACAGGAGCCTTGCTGACGGCCACGAAGGACGAGTATATGCTCAGTCCGTGCACGAATCGGATTTGGTTTGTTGTGGAGCTGTGCGAAGCCATCCAAGCTGAGAAGATCGAGCTGGCGAACTTTGAACTGTTCTCGTCGTCGCCAAAGAACTTTTCGGTGGCCGTGAGCAACCGATTTCCAACCAGAGAATGGTCGAATGTTGGCCGATTTGTGGCCATGGACCAACGAAATATCCAAAGCTTCGAACTGCACCCCCACTTGTTTGGGAAGTTTGTCCGCGTGGACATTCACTCGCACTACAACTCGGAGCACTTCTGCCCGATTTCGTTGTTTCGCGTCTACGGAACCTCCGAGTTTGAAGCGTTCGAGACGGAGAACCGCTTGCCAGCCGACGATATAGACGACTTCGATGAAGAGGATGTGAACGAGGCTGGCGGCAACGTCCACAAGCAAGAAAATAATTTATTTAAGTCGGCCAGCGATGCGGTGATGTCCATCGTGAAAAAGGCAGCCGAAGCTCTAGTCAAAACCAATTCAAATAAAACGGACGGTCATGTGTCCGCCCTTAACGATAGCAGTTCGAAACTGCTTTTGGGTCGCCAGTGCGTCACGATGCGACGCACGTTTAGCTGCGCCAACTGCGAGGGTTTGACCGTGAACAGGACGAACTATTTACTCTCGTGTCGCTATAAGCAGTTAGTTAGTCTTTTAGGTATAGAAAGGTTGCGATCGCACTTGTTGACATCACAGATTTGCGCCAAGCGTTTTAATTTAGACACCCTGGCGTATGATAGCGCCACATGTACAAGCCAATCGAGTCCTTATTTGTATGAACAGAACAGCTTCACGCTGAATGCTTTTCCGCTTGAATATTTGGCGGCGATTTGTCATCTCCTCGCCATGGATATCGATTCGAAGCGACATTCAAGATATGGATCAACAGGACCAGGTAGTGATTCAGCTATGAATCTCACGATAGATCAAAAGCCTGCATCAGGACAGTTTGTTAATATTGAAACGCACGAGCGCCATCCTAAAAAACTGCCTGGCGGTAAACCGAAGCATAGTAGAAAAGAACACTTAAAGGAGGCCGATGTAGTAATACCAAGCAAAAGACCAAGTAGAAGTAAGGCAGTTGAAGGAGAGCATATTTCATCAACCACTGAAAGTTCAGTCAAAACTGATGGCGACCATGGCGGGAAGAGTGGTGAATCCGAGACAACAAACAGCTCTACTCCACCTGGACAGCAAGCAATCTCGGATGGTAGTCCCGATGAAAAACTAAAAACTGTCCCCGATGTGAACATTTTCAATTTGGTAGACGACCATACAGAAGCGGTCGGAACGCATATAACAACATCTACGGAGGATCATACAATCAACAAAGACGAGAACGTAGCAAATGTTGCCGAAGAAGCTTTGCTCCCAAATAAAAGTGATGAGGCGGCCAAGGGTCAAGAGTCTGCTAGTACAGCATTGCCGGTTGATATCGAGCCCACTGCTTGGGATAACATCGATCATATACTGACCGAGCAAGGAACAATTGAACCTCTACCAGTTGGAAGTTCAGAAGGAGGCGGAGCGTCGACGCATCAAATACCGCAGCGTGTTCACTCGGAGAGCGTATTTTTGAGGCTTTCGAATCGAGTTAAGGTGAGTTTAAATGTTTTAATTGAAAATTGATTACATAGCCACCCAAAAAAATCCCCCATGGTTTTTATGCAAGGTCACTGAACATGAATCTGAAGTCTTACGGGCAAAATAACACACCGCGTGTCTGGCACGCCACGTGTCTGGCACGCCACGTGTCTGGCACGCCACGTGTCTGGCACGCCACGTGTCTGGCACGCCACGTGTCTGGCACGCCACGTGTCTGGCACGCCACGTGTCTGGCACGCCATGTGTCTGGCATGCTACGTGTCAGGCACGCCACGTGTCAGGCACGCCACGTGTCAGGCACGCCACGTGTCAGGCACGCCACGTGTCAGGCACGCCACGTGTCAGGCACGCCACGTGTCAGGCACGCCACGTGTCAGGCACGCCACGTGTCAGGCACGCCACGTGTCAGACACGCCACGTGTCTGGCACGCCACGTGTCTGGTACGCCACGTGTCTGGTACGCCAAGTTACTGGTACGCCACGTGTCTGGCACGCCCCGTGTCGTGCACGCTCCGTGTCTGGCACACCGGTACGCTCCGTGTCTGGCTCACCGGCACGTTTCGTGTCTGGCACGTTCCGTGTCTGGCACGTTCCGTGTCTGGCACGCCACGTGTCTGGCACGCCACGTGTCTGGCACGCCACGTGTCTGGCACGCCACGTGTCTGACACGCCACGTGTCTGGCACGCCACGTGTCTGGCACGCCACGTGTCTGGCACGTCACGTGTCTGGCACGCCACGTGTCTGGCACGCCACGTGTCTGGCACGCCACGTGTCTGGCACGCCACGTGTCTGGCACGCCACGTGTCTGGCACGTCACGTGTCTGGCACGTCACGTGTCTGGCACGTCACGTGTCTGGCACGCCACGTGTCTGGCACGCCACGTGTCTGGCACGCCACGTGTCTGGCACGCCACGTGTCTGGCACGCCACGTGTCTGGCACGCCACGTGTCTGGCACGCCACGTGTCTGGCACGCCACGTGTCTGGCACGCCACGTGTCTGGCACGCCACGTGTCTGGCACGCCACGTGTCTGGCACGCCACGTTACTGGTACGCCACGTGTCTGGCACGCCCCGTGTCTGGCACGCTCCGTGTATGGCTCACCGGCACGTTCCGTGTCTGGCACGTTTCGTGTCTGGCACTTTCCGTGTCTGGCACGTTTCGTGTCTGGCACGTTTCGTGTCTGGCACGCCCCGTGTCTGGCACGTCACGTGTCTGGCACGCCCCGTGTCTGGCACGTCACGTGTCTGGCACGCGCCGTTTCTGGCACGTTCCGTGTCTGGCACGCCACGTGTCTGACACGTTCCGTGTCTGGCACGTTCCGTGTCTGGCACGTTCCGTGTCTGGCACGTTCCGTGTCTGGCACGTTTCGTGTCTGGCGCGTTCCGTGTCTGGCACGTTCCGTGTCTGGCACGCCCCGTGTCACGGATTTGATTTCTACTTAATTTTTAAACCAAATGACAATTTTGAAACAATGTGGATCTTAAAAATTTCTTGTTAAACTGATTTATGCAGCGATAATCCTTTTCTGATATGACACGTGGCGTGCCAGACACGGAACGTGCCGTATCTGGCACGTTCCGTGTCTGACACGACCCGTGTCTGGCTCGCCCCGTGTCTGGCACGCCCCGTGTCTGGAACGCCCCGTGTCTGGCACACCGGCACGTTCCGTGTCTGGCACGTTCCGTGTCTGGCACACCGGCACGTTCCGTGTCTGGCACGCCCCGTGTCTGGCACACCGGCACGTTCCGTGTCTGGCACGCCCCGTGTCTGGCACGTTCCGTGTCTGGCACGTTCCGTGTCTGGCACGTTCCGTGTCTGGCACGTTCCGTGTCTGACACGACCCGTGTCTGGCTCGCCCCGTGTCTGGCACGCCCCGTGTCTGGAACGCCCCGTGTCTGGCACACCGGCACGTTCCGTGTCTGGCACGTTCCGTGTCTGGCACGTTTCGTGTCTGGAACGCCCCGTGTCTGGCACGCCCCGTGTCTGGCACGTTCCGTGTCTGGCACGTTCCGTGTCTGGCACGCCCCGTGTTTGGAACGTTCCGTGTCTGGCACGCCCCGTGTCTGGAACGCCCCGTGTCTGGCACACCGGCACGTTCCGTGTCTGGCACGCCCCGTGTCTGGCACGTTCCGTGTCTGGCACGTTCTGTGTCTGACACGACCCGTGTCTGGCTCGCCCCGTGTCTGGCACGCCCCGTGTCTGGAACGCCCCGTGTCTGGCACACCGGCACGTTCCGTGTCTGGCACGTTCCGTTTCTGGCACGTTCCGTGTCTGGCACGTTCCGTGTTTGGCACGTTCCGTGTCTGGCACGCCCCGTGTCTGGCACGTTCCGTGTCTGGCACGCCCCGTGTCTGGAACGCCCCGTGTCTGGCACACCGGCACGTTCCGTGTCTGGCACGCCCCGTGTCTGGCTCGCCCCGTGTCTGGCACGCCCCGTGTCTGGAACGCCCCGTGTCTGGCACACCGGCACGTTTCATGTCTGGCACGTTCCGTGTCTGGCACGCCCCGTGTCAGGCATGTTCCGTGTCTGGCACGTTCCGTGTCTGGCACGTCACGTGTCTGGCACGCCCCGTGTCTGGCACGTCACGTGTCTGGCACGCCCCGTGTCTGGCACGCCACGTGTCTGACACGTTCCGTGTCTGGCACGTTCCGTGTCTGGCACGTTCCGTGTCTGGCACGTTCCGTGTCTGGCACGTTTCGTGTCTGGCGCGTTCCGTGTCTGGCGCGTTCCGTGTCTGGCACGCCCCGTGTCACGGATTTGATTTCTACTTAATTTTTAAACCAAATGACAATTTTGAAACAATGTGGATCTTAAAAATTTCTTGTTAAACTGATTTATGCAGCGATAATCCTTTTCTGATATGACACGTGGCGTGCCAGACACGGAACGTGCCGTATCTGGCACGTTCCGTGTCTGACACGACCCGTGTCTGGCTCGCCCCGTGTCTGGCACGCCCCGTGTCTGGAACGCCCCGTGTCTGGCACACCGGCACGTTCCGTGTCTGGCACGTTCCGTGTCTGGCACGTTCCGTGTCTGGCACACCGGCACGTTCCGTGTCTGGCACGCCCCGTGTCTGGCACACCGGCACGTTCCGTGTCTGGCACGCCCGTGTCTGGCACGTTCCGTGTCTGGCACGTTCCGTGTCTGGCACGTTCCGTGTCTGACACGACCCGTGTCTGGCTCGCCCCGTGTCTGGCACGCCCCGTGTCTGGAACGCCCCGTGTCTGGCACACCGGCACGTTCCGTGTCTGGCACGTTCCGTGTCTGGCACGTTTCGTGTCTGGAACGCCCCGTGTCTGGCACGCCCCGTGTCTGGCACGTTCCGTGTCTGGCACGCCCCGTGTTTGGAACGTTCCGTGTCTGGCACGCCCCGTGTCTGGAACGCCCCGTGTCTGGCACATCGGCACGTTCCGTGTCTGGCACGCCCCGTGTCTGGCACGTTCCGTGTCTGGCACGTTCTGTGTCTGACACGACCCGTGTCTGGCTCGCCCCGTGTCTGGCACGCCCCGTGTCTGGAACGCCCCGTGTCTGGCACACCGGCACGTTCCGTGTCTAGCACGTTCCGTGTCTGGCACGTTCCGTTTCTGGCACGTTCCGTGTCTGGCACGTTCCGTGTTTGGCACGTTCCGTGTCTGGCACGCCCCGTGTCTGGCACGTTCCGTGTCTGGCACGCCCGTGTCTGGAACGCCCCGTGTCTGGCACACCGGCACGTTCCGTGTCTGGCACGCCCCGTGTCTGGCTCGCCCCGTGTCTGGCACGCCCCGTGTCTGGAACGCCCCGTGTCTGGCACACCGGCACGTTTCATGTCTGGCACGTTCCGTGTCTGGCACGCCCCGTGTCAGGCATGTTCCGTGTCTAGCACGTTCCGTGTCTGGCACGTTCCGTGTCTGGCACGTTCCGTGTCTGGCACGTTCCGTGTCTGGCACGTTCCGTGTCTGGCACGTTCCGTGTCTGGCACGTTCCGTGTCTGGAACGCCCCGTGTCTGGCACACCGGCACGTTCCGTGTCTGGCACGCCCCGTGTCTGGCACGTTCCGTGTCTGGCACGTTCTGTGTCTGACACGACCCGTGTCTGGCTCGCCCCGTGTCTGGCACGCCCCGTGTCTGGAACGCCCCGTGTCTGGCACACCGGCACGTTCCGTGTCTGGCACGACCCGTGTCTGGCTCGCCCCGTGTCTGGCACGCCCCGTGTCTGGAACGCCCCGTGTCTGGCACACCGGCACGTTTCATGTCTGGCACGTTCCGTGTCTGGCACGCCCCGTGTCAGGCATGTTCCGTGTCTAGCACGTTCCGTGTCTGGCACGTTCCGTGTCTGGCACGTTCCGTGTCTGGCACGTTCCGTGTCTGGCACGTTCCGTGTCTGGCACGTTCCGTGTCTGGCACGTTCCGTGTCTGGCACGTTCCGTGTCTGGCACGTTCCGTGTCTGGCACGTTCCGTGTCTGGCACGCCCCGTGTCTGGCACGCCCCGTGTCTGGCATGTTCCGTGTCTGGCACGTTCCGTGTCTGACACGCCCCGTGTCTGGCACGCCCCGTGTCTGGCACGTTCCGTGTCTGGCACGTTTCGTGTCTGGCACGTTTCGTGTCTGGCACGTTTCGTGTCTGGCACGTTTCGTGTCTGGCACGTTTCGTGTCTGGCACGTTTCGTGTCTGGCACGTTCCGTGTCTGGCACGTTCCGTGTCTGGCACGTTCCGTGTCTGGCACGTTCTGTGTCTGGCACACCGGCACGTTCCGTGTCTGGAACGCCCTGTGTCTGGCTCGCCCCGTGTCTGGCTCGCCCCGTGTCTGGCACACCGGCACGTTCCGTGTCTGGCACGTTCCGTGTCTGGCACGTTTCGTGCCTGGAACGCCCTCGTGTCTGGCACGCCCCGTGTCTTGCACACCGGCACTTTCCGTGTCTGGCACACCGGCACGTGTCTGGCACGTTCCGTGTCTGGCACGTTCCGTGTCTGGCACGTTCCGTGTCTGGCACGTTCCGTGTCTGGCACGTTCCGTGTCTGGCACGTTACGTGTCTGGCACGTTCCGTGTCTGGCACGCCCCGTGTCTGGAACGCCCCGTGTCTGGAACGCCCCGTGTCTGGAACGCCCCGTGTCTGGAACGCCCCGTGTCTGGCACACAGGCACGTTCCGTGTCTGGCACTTTCCGTGTCTGGGCACTTTCCGTGTCTGGCACGTTCCGTGTCTGGCACGTTCCGTGTCTGGCACGTTCCGTGACTGGCACGTTCCGTGTCTGGCACGTTCCGTGTCTGGCACGCCCCGTGTCTTGCACACCGGCACTTTCCGTGTCTGGCACACCGGCACGTGTCTGGAACGCCCCGTGTCTGGCACACCGGCACGTTCCGTGTCTGGCACGCCCCGTGTCTGGCACGTTCCGTGTCTGGCACGTTCTGTGTCTGACACGACCCGTGTCTGGCTCGCCCCGTGTCTGGCACGCCCCGTGTCTGGAACGCCCCGTGTCTGGCACACCGGCACGTTCCGTGTCTAGCACGTTCCGTGTCTGGCACGTTCCGTTTCTGGCACGTTCCGTGTCTGGCACGTTCCGTGTTTGGCACGTTCCGTGTCTGGCACGCCCCGTGTCTGGCACGTTCCGTGTCTGGCACGCCCCGTGTCTGGAACGCCCCGTGTCTGGCACACCGGCACGTTCCGTGTCTGGCACGCCCCGTGTCTGGCTCGCCCCGTGTCTCTGGCACGCCCCGTGTCTGGAACGCCCCGTGTCTGGCACACCGGCA